>OZ024830.1:18748386-21312216 GCA_964016985.1 Anodontia alba
TTTCGCGAGATCTATCCTTTTAAACCTTTCCTATCTCATGTTACTAACATGCTTCATTTGTTTGTGTATCATTATGTGCCCGTGGGTCGCACATGGGACGAAGATTATAACCTCATCTGTATTTAACATATGTGTTTGTCTTGTGTTTGTGTCATTTTTCCGAACTCTAGCATTCTCCACATTAAAAACTAAGATGCATTTATTATTGTTAGATAAAAAACTAAACGTTTTTCAAGGTATGAAAGCTACATATCATTTGAAAGCTACATATCATCTAACACAGCTTGTTTGTTTGATCTCTTAAAAAATGAATCCAAAATGAATCCTTCTTTCTATGATAAACTGTTTATTTTAAATATGGATCTCCTAATTTGTTAAAAATAACCTTTCAATTTCCCAGACGTTTTCGGCCTCCCTTGTCTGTAGGGAATAAAATCTACAGATCACTTTCCTTCTGTAGTGGATAGGGTGTAATCCCCTATTAAAACAGGAACCACCTGTTTGCCGTGGGTGGCGTCTCGTATGCTGGGAGAGGGGAACCTGATGATTGAGGAAAGCCCAGGGATCTCCAGCTTTTCAACACATCATTTTGGCCCTTATTTCAGATAGAAGAGCGGTCTGGGTTAGATCCGGCCTGGATCAATCGGCTCAGTCGTGCCAAGCTCTAGAAGCGCACAACTTGTTCTTAGCTTCTTTCTCTCTTTCATACGTATCTTTATGGTACCAAACCGGGCTTATTTTTCTCATGTTCCTCTAACTTTAAGTGAGTTTCAATGGGCGGCGGCTGAAGGGTCAATTGGTGGGCTTGTATTGGGGCTTTGGCGGAAACCTCTGTGAGTGGAGGCTGTGGATAGGGGGATGAACTCAACTGTTCATAAATTTTTCTATGGAAATTTAGATGAATAGGTGGGAAATCATCTAAGCATGAGGCCGAGCTGAAGACTCTGATCTTGACACCGAGTATAATAGCAATGTAGCCTTGACGTTAGAAATAGGAGATCCATTTCTGTTAAACGTCCCCTTGTAGGGCTCCATGGAGGGTGGGGCGCATAGCTATCGAATCAAAAATTTCATCATCATGGCCTCTCGAAAACGATTTCTGGCGTTCGACTCTTCGGAGGACGACACGCAACCGACTACTTTTACTTTCAAAGCAAATGAGAACTTCGCTAAATTTTTAGTGATTTCGAGTAAGGAAGACAAACCAATTACTTCACCGTCTCCTTTCATCATAGAAAAGCAAATAGAATCTTTAATAGGCACTCCAAAAAATGTAAAAAAAAATAAAAAATGGAACTCTTTTGGTCGAAACTAACAGAAAATCTCAAACTGATAATCTCTTGAAAATTACAAAATTCTTTAACATTAATGTCTCTGTCACGGAACATAAAACACTCAATAGTTGCAAAGGTATTATCCGTGACAGGATGCTAAAACATGAAACTGAAGAAAATATCACAGAATATCTTAACACACAAGGAGTAACAGCTTGCAAACGTTTTAAAATAAAAAAGATGGAAACTTTATAGAAACAAATACACTTTTACTAACTTTCAACACCACAACTTTACCGAAATCACTAAAAATCTTTTACCGAATTATACCGGTTGAAGTCTACATTCCAAATCCTCTGCGGTGTTTCAACTGTCAGAGGTTTGGACATCATGAAAACGGCTGTCCTGAATTACCTGGATCAGTATGTGAAAAATGTGGTATGGGTGACTTTGATCACTCAACAAATGCTTGTAAAAATGAAGCCAAGTGTGTGAACTGTCACAAAAACCATCAATCAAAATCAAATCAGTGTGAAATTTGGAAAAAAGAGAAAGAAATAATGAAAATTAAAGTTACACAAAAAATTACTTATTTGGAAGCCAAAAAGATTCAAGAAAATCAACCTGAAATCACCTTTGCAAAAGTTGTTCAATCCCTAAACACTAAACCTGAAACCAAAGAAAGTTCTACCCAGTTTAACGAAAAAGATTCTGTCATCAAAGCAAATTCAAAAGTTATTACTCCTACTCTAAAACCTAAACCTAAACCCACATCTACTCATCAGTCTAGACCACCAACAAAATCTCAAAACAGTTCACAAACACAGCCGACTAAAACAAGTGGATCACAACAGAGATCCAGGTCCAGGACAGCTGACCAGAAAGGAAAAAATGGAAAAGAAAAAGATAAAGATAAAGATAAAGCACCAAATCCATATAGTAAAGGGGCGTCGGCCGATCCGATCAAGTTGGTCAATCGGTTCGATTCCCTTGAGACCATGGAGTTAGAGACTGACTCCTCCATGTTCTCGCAGTCTCAGAGAAAACAAAAGGATAAAGTTCCTTATTTTCAAATCATCTCTCCATTTATCATGGATAAAAAATCAATTATTCAGTGGAACTGTCGAGGACTAAAAGCAAATTATAACGAAATTTTAATTTTAACAACACTACTTTCTCCGACTGTCTTTTGTCTCCAGGAAACCTTTTTAAAAAATACAGATAATATTAATTTTAAAAATTATAGTTTATATAATCATATCGCAACTGAAAATCAGAAAGCCTCAGGAGGTTCATCTATCCTTGTAAAATCAAATGTTCCTCATAGACAGATAGATATAAATAGTAATTTACAAGCTGTTGCTGTAAATGTCACTCTGTCTAAATCCATAACAATTTGTTCTCTATATCTTCCTCCACACTGTAAATTTTCTAAACACGATTTAGAAAATCTTATAAACCAGTTACCTCGTCCTTATTTATTATTAGGTGATTTTAATAGTCACAGCAAACTATGGGGTTGTCTGGATACAAATGACAAAGGAGAAATAATAGAAAATTTTATTGCAGAAAATGATTTATGTTTATTTAACGATAAACAACCAACTTATCTTCATTCTCCTACAAGAAATTATTTTGCTTTAGATTTGTCTATATGCTCTCCAAATATTTACTTAGATTTTGATTGGTCAGTTTTAGATGACCTTCATGGGAGCGATCATTTTCCAATTAAAATTGAAGAAATTGAATCGACAAATGAAGACCATCATTCCCGATGGAATTTCAATAAAGCAAACTGGGAGAATTTTATGGAGCTATGTAATGAAAAATTAAATCCTGAAATGTTTAAAACAGCAGATGATATACAAGCTTTTACTGATACATTAATTCATGTAGCCGAAAAATATGTTCCAAAGTCCTCGACACGTTCAAAAAGAAATAGACCTTGGTTTAATAAAGATGTTAAAAATTCAATAAATAAAAGAAAATCTGCCTTACGAAAGTTCAATAGGCAGCCAACAAAAGAAAATCTTATCCATGCCAAACAAATGCGAGCAAAAGCTCGCAAGACTATAAAAACGGCTAAAAGAACATCTTGGCAGCAATACGTCTCCAAACTTAATTCTAGAACTCCAGCAAAGAAGATATGGGACATGATTCGAAAAATTACTGGCAAAAATAAAAATAACAAGCATGTCCATATTAAATCAAATGGAAATATATGCTCAACGACTAAAGATATTTCCAATGCACTAGGAGAGAATTTTCAGAAAAACTCTTCTAGTGCAAACTATTCCGAAACCTTTCAAAACATAAAACAGGAACGAGAGAAAGAGCATCTAAATTTTACGTCACTAAATCATGAAAAATATAATGTACCATTCACAGCTTCAGAATTATTAGATGCTCTTCATAAATCTCATGATACAGCTGCTGGTCCTGATGACATCCATTATCAAATTCTTAAACATTTACCCGATAACGCTTTAAAAACTTTATTAAATATTTTAAATGATATTTGGATCACTGGAAAATTTCCAAAAGACTGGAGTAAAGCAACGATTATACCTATACCAAAACCAAATAAAGATCATACTGAAGCTACTAACTACAGACCTATTGCTTTGACAAGTTGTTTATGTAAAACAAATGGAGAGAATGATTAATGATAGGCTGGTTTGGTTCTTGGAATCAAACCAGCTTATAACAAAATATCAAGCTGGATTCAGAAAAAATAACTGTACAAACGATCATTTGATTCGTTTGGAATCCTTTATTCGTGATGCCTTTATTAAAAAAGAACATGTCTTAGCTGTATTTTTTTATCTTGAAAAAGCTTACGATACTACATGGAAACATGGCATCATGAAAGATTTACATAAATTAGGCCTTAAAGGCCGATTACCACTTTTTATTCAAAATTTTTTATCAGATCGAACATTTAATGTTCGAATAGGTAATACGTTATCGGACATATTTAAACAAGAACAAGGTGTACCACAGGGAAGCATTTTATCACCTACCTTGTTTGGCATTAAAATTAACGATATTGTTAAATGTGTGAAAGACCTTGATTGTTCACTTTTTGTTGACGATTTTGGAATATTTATTAGATCGAAAAATATGGAAACCATTGAATTCAAACTACAACGATGTTTAAATAATATAGAAAATTGGGCAACAGAAAATGGTTTCAAATTTTCAAAAACAAAAACTCAATGCGTTCATTTTTGTCAGAAACGTCAGCTACATTTAGATCCTCATCTCACCATATACGGTAGTCCAATTCCAGTCGTCAGTGAAGCAAAATTCCTGGGTCTTTTGTTCGATAACAAATTATCTTTTATACCACACATCAAAGCTTTAAAAGCTAAATGTTTAAAAGCTCTTGGTATTCTTAAAGTTCTCTCCAGTTCCGACTGGGGAGGAGATCGTACTGTTCTTTTAAATCTTTATAGATCTTTAATTCGATCTAAATTGGATTATGGATCCATAGTTTATGGATCCGCTGGAAAATCTTATTTGAAATCTTTGGATACTATCCATCACCAAGGTTTACGTCTGGCTCTAGGGGCTTTTCGTACTTCCCCCGTCGAAAGTTTATACGCTGAATCAAATGAACCATCTTTGTATATAAGAAGAGAAAAATTGTCTCTTCAATATGTTACTAAATTAGCCGCCAATCCACGTAATTCAGCCTATGATTGTGTTTTTAATCCTAAATATGAAAGATTTTACAACAACAAACCAACGGCTATTAAACCCCTTGGCCTGAGAATACAACCGTTACTTGAAGAGGCCAATATCAATATTAAAAATGTTCAGCATTTTTCTTTTCCATCAAAAGAGCCATGGACGTTAAACCCTCCAAAGATTATTTTAGACCTTCATAAAAATAAAAAAAACAGAAGTCGAGTCGCATATTTTTAAGAATGAATTTTTAGAAATCAAATCAAATTATAAACATTACCTGTCAATTTATACAGATGGTTCGAAACAAGATGAGAAAGTTGCTTGTTCTGTTATAAGTCCAAATTTTACTGACAGTATCAGATTACCTGATAATAGCTCCATATTTACCGCCGAAGCCAAGGCAATTGATATTGCACTTTACCATATCAGAGATCAGTCTGAAAAACAGTTTATTATTTATTCAGATTCTCTTTCTGTATTAAAATCTCTTAAAGATTTACACCATAGAAACCCATTAATTCAGCAAATTCTTAAAAAATATTATTATCTTTCCGCTTCAAAAGAAATTGTATTTTGTTGGCTTCCCAGCCACGTTAATATTCGTGGAAATGAATTAGCAGATTCAGAAGCCAAATCTGCATTATCCTTAGTAATAACCAATTTCAAAATTCCTCACTCCGACTTTAAATCAAACGTCTGTCAATACATCAACAACAAATGTCAGTCTGTTTGGGAAACACAAACTTATAATAAATTAAATGAAATCAAACCAAATTTTAACAGCAAATGCACATTCTCTAATCTCAGCAGAAAAGAACAAACAAAAATCACGAGATGTAGACTTGGACACACTAGAATTACTCATTCTTATATTTTAAACAATGAACAAGCTCCATTCTGCATTCCTTGTAATGAACCTTTCACAGTCAAACATTTTCTTATCACTTGTGCTGAATTTAATCACATTCGCACAAAGTATTTTAATATAAAAACTATAAAGGAACTTTTTGATATGCCAACTCAGAAAATACTCGACTTTCTTAAAGAGATCGGACTTTTTAATAAAATATGATCAGTATTTTTAATCACTTAAAATTATTGATACTTTATCTCTTTAAAATAAACACATCAATCCTAGATATTTTTAAATTTCTTATTAAATAAAATCATCATATAACAAAAAACTTATTAGACGCTATATGCCCTTTTAGGGTTGAGCGTCTATAAACAAAACATCCATCCATCCATCAACGCTTAGCACTCTGGGTAAACTTTTCAGCGGACGACATTTTGAAATATTTTTTCTTCTTTTTTTTCCAGAAAACAAGATCTGACATTTCATGCAAATTGTTTCCAATGCATGAAATATCAAATCCTGTTTTCTGGGAAAAATAAGAAAAGCAGCACCAATTTTTCGCCTGCTGAATTAACCCAGAGAGTACTAAAGGTTAATTACGGAAAAGAAGAAACAGTAAACACTTAAAATCAAGAATAAAAGAAACACTGTTGTAAGTGTCTTCTGGTTGCAGTTTACCCAGTTTAGACTGCAACTTCAACCTCTGAGCATATTACTTGATTCACATTATTTATTCATAAGTAGTTTGCTTAATTTGACTTTGAGTTAAATCTAGAACCCAGTTAAAAGGAGATATTGCTTTTTAGCACATACGCACGCATGTACCATGTGCGACGGCTTGAAACAGATATAACATTGCAATGCCCCGTATGTTCTGGTGCCTGAGACACATTTATGGAACCAACAGCTGTCGACAACACAACATGGTTATAAATTGATAACAAACAGGTTTTGACAGAACAGCAACAAAAGAAAACAAAATAATGATTTTAGTGCCCAAAAATAATGACTATACTACTGTGCTTTCGACATCTTTCAGAAATTCGTTTGTTGCTTGGCGCTTTACACAGACGAAGTAAATTTGCAAACTTTTGTCACCATTTAATGCAAACTCATTTGTCGTAACTACCTATGCACAAAGAAGATTTATTCTAGTCATTGTTTTTTTGTTTTGTTTTTTTTTTGTTTTGTTTTTTTTTTTTTTGCTTTTGTTTTTCTTTTAAAAATCAAATATTTTCACTTTTTCCCATAGTAAAAATGAATGCAAATTATGCATAAATCTGTACGGTAGGTAACTTGGAGGCAGATTTTCAATAAGTTCAGTTTGTTCAATTTTTCTGAAATTTTCACAGTATTGTTGAGAATCATCAATAATTAAAATTCAGCAAAGAAAAGTAAAACTATTTTCTACTACAAAAATTTAAAAAAAAATTCAAAATCTCTTAACTATAGAAATTGCATTGGTCAGACTAATTTTCGGCCGTAAATTTAATTTCAGGGTAAATCTTTGAGAGCAAAACACAGAAACAGAAAAGAAATATGGTTTCAGATAAGATAATGTCAGTAACACAAAATATTTTCATTTAGAGTAAAACGCCAAACAAAAATCCAAATTATTCCGAAACCTTTCAAAACATAAAACAGGAACAAGAGAAAGAGCATCTAAATTTTACGTCACTAAATCATGAAAAATATAATGTACCATTCACAGCTTCAGAATTATCAGATGCTCTTAATAAATCTCACGATACAGCTGCTGGTCCTGATGACATCCATTATCAAATTCTTAAACATTTACCCGATAACGCTTTAAAAACTTTATTAAATATTTTAAATGATATTTGGATCACTGGAAAATTTCCAAAAGACTGGAGTAAAGCAACGATTATACCTATACCAAAACCAAATAAAGACCATACTGAAGCTACTAACTATAGACCTATTGCTTTGACAAGTTGTTTGTGTAAAACAATGGAGAGAATGATTAATGATAGACTGGTTTGGTTCTTAGAATCAAACCAGCTTATAACAAAATATCAAGCTGGATTCAGAAAAAATAACTGTACAAACGATCATTTGATTCGTTTGGAATCTTTTATTCGTGATGCCTTTGTTAAAAAAGAACATGTCGTAGCTGTATTTTTTGACTTAGAAAAAGCTTACGATACTACCTGGAAACATGGCATCATGAAAGATTTACATAAATTAGGCCTCAAAGGCCGATTACCACTTTTTATTCAAAACTTTTTATCAGATCGAACATTTAATGTTCGAATAGGTAATACGTTATCGGACATATTTAAACTAGAACAAGGTGTACCACAGGGAAGCATTTTATCACCTACCTTGTTTGGCATTAAAATTAACGATATTGTTAAATGTGTGAAAGACCTTGATTGTTCACTTTTTGTTGACGATTTTGGAATATTTATTAGATCGAAAAATATGGAAACCATTGAATTCAAACTACAACGATGTTTAAACAATATAGAAGATTGGGCAACAGAAAATGGTTTCAAATTTTCAAAAACAAAAACTCAATGCGTTCATTTTTGTCAGATACGTCAGCTACATTTAGATCCTCATCTCACCATATACGGTAGTCCAATTCCAGTCGTCAGTGAAGCAAAATTCCTGGGTCTTTTGTTCGATAACAAATTATCTTTTATACCACACATCAAAGCTTTAAAAGCTAAATGTTTAAAAGCTCTTGATATTCTTAAAGTTCTCTCCAGTTCCGACTGGGGAGGAGATCGTACTGTTCTTTTAAATCTCTATAGATCTTTAATTAGATCTAAATTGGATTATGGATCCATAGTTTATGGATCCGCAAGAAAATCTTATTTGAAATCTTTAGATACTATTCATCACCAAGGTTTACGTCTGGCTCTAGGGGCTTTTCGTACTTCCCCCGTCGAAAGTTTATACGCTGAATCAAATGAACCATCATTGTATATAAGAAGAGAGAAATTGTCTCTTCAATATGCTACTAAATTAGCCGCCAATCCACGTAATTCAGCCTATGATTGTGTTTTTAATCCTAAATATGAAAGATTTTACAACAACAAACCAACGGCTATTAAACCCCTAGGCCTGAGAATACAACCGTTACTTGAAGAGGCCAATATCAATATTAAAAATGTTCAGCATTTTTCTTTTCCATCAAAAGAGCCATGGACGTTAAACCCTCCAAAGATTATTTTAGACCTTCATAAAAATAAAAAAACAGAAGTCGAGTCGCATGTTTTTAAGATTGAATTTTTAGAAATCAAATCAAATTATAAACATTACCTGTCAATTTATACAGATGGTTCGAAACAAGATGAGAAAGTTGCTTGTTCTGTTATTAGTCCAAATTTTACTGACAGTATCAGATTACCTGATAATAGCTCCATTTTTACCGCCGAAGCCAAGGCAATAGATACTGCACTTTACCATATCAGAGATCAGTCTGAAAAACAGTTTATCATTTATTCAGATTCTCTTTCTGTATTAAAATCTCTTAAAGATTTACACCATAGAAACCCATTAATTCAGCAAATTCTTAAAAAATATTATTATCTTTCCGCTTCAAAAGAAATTGTATTTTGTTGGCTTCCCAGCCACGTTAATATTCGTGGAAATGAATTAGCAGATTCAGAAGCCAAATCTGCATTATCCTTAGTAATAACCAATTTCAAAATTCCTCACTCCGACTTTAAATCAAACGTCTGTCAATACATCAACAACAAATGTCAGTCTGTTTGGGAAACACAAACTTATAATAAATTAAATGAAATCAAACCAAATTTTAACAGCAAATGCACATTCTCTAATCTCAGCAGAAAAGAACAAACAAAAATCACGAGATGTAGACTTGGACACACTAGAATTACTCATTCTTATATTTTAAACAATGAACAAGCTCCATTCTGCATTCCTTGTAATGAACCTTTCACAGTCAAACATTTTCTTATCACTTGTGCTGAATTTAATCACATTTGCACAAAGTATTTTAATATAAAAACTATAAAGGAACTGTTTGATATGCCAACTCAGAAAATACTCGACTTTCTTAAAGAGATCGGACTTTTTAATAAAATATGATCAGTATTTTTAATCACTTAAAATCATTGATACTTTATCTCTTTAAAATAAATACATCAATCCTAGATATTTTTAAATTTCTCATTAAATAAAATCATCATATAACATAAAACTTATTAGACGCTATATGCCCTTTTAGGGTTGAGCGTCTATAAACAAAATATCCATCCATCCATCCAAACAAAAATCGTCTTTCCGTGTGATGTTGAAAGGACTGTAAACCGTTGGCGCTTCTAATTCGCAACAAGTTTAGGAGCTGTCAGTATAGTTAGCAGTGACAATCACCCACGTTCTTGTCCATCACCAATATATTTTTCTGTTAAACCCCAACTAACGCACGCACACACTGCGTCTCGAGACATGATATAGTATTGCAGTATTGCAGTATTGTGCGAAGAGTCAATTTTCTGGGCAAATTCATTTTAGCACAGATATACAGGATTGATTTTCTTAATATTACATATCTGAAGCTATTTTAGTAATTTCTGCGGGAAATTTAACTTATCATTCACAGGACGAAACATTTCCTTTAGAAAGCTATCACACCCCGCGACGAATGTAGATGACGTAACGTCGAAAAAGTTATTGACGTCAGTTGAAAGAGCATAAAACAGAATCCGAAGAAAAAAATCATTTTAATGATATGTAATATATAAGTTTACACACACTGAATTTAAAATACAGAAACTATTTCCCTCGATACTTGCAAATCTTATAAACAAACTCGTGCTATGCACTCGTTTGTTAATCGGCTTTGCAAGTCTGTCGAGAAATGTTTCCTGTATTTTAAAATCAGGGTGCATTAACCTCTATTTATATACTAATAAACTTACAACAAACAAAGGACATCTTGACAGTGAAGTAACGAAATATCCAGCCTACTCCGAATCAGTCCACACCGACAAATTGGTAATCATTAACTAGAAATGTGTCCAAAGGACACGGATACCCCGCCTGAAAAACGAAGATGCAAATTGCTAACGCCGGAGGGAAACGGACGGACGGACAGGAGCAACACTATGTGCCCTTTCCACCATTCTTCGAATGGCGGGAGCATAAAAAGAAAAGGGATTTAGCTGCATAAACAGCGTAAACAACATCTCTAGAGCCTTGTTGATTGATCAAGGAAAGCGCAACGAACTGAATTTTCTTTCTGGTTTATTGTCATTTCTGTATTATTGTCATTTTAAGTGCACATATTGACTCCGTTCGTTTTTGCAAAACTGATAACCGTTCTGAATAAATGAGCTGGTGCAAGATGCGGAAAAAAAATCAGCCGATGTAGACGCCTTATTGCATCTTTGAATCCTACCTCATGTTCATGGTGTCAAACTGAACGTGTACAATAGGCGTCTACGCACATTGTCCACTTTTAGTTCTCCCGGACTTGCTCATCTTTAAAAGATTATTCAAAAGTACAATAAGTTGTCTGTAGTAAAGCTTTGAATATTATCTCCACAATTTGAGCCACAACGTCAGACATCGGTGCCTTCGCAATAATAAAAACAAACACAATAATAAAGTCACAATAATAATTATAATAGTAAAATACATGTAATCATAATGAATCGCAACGTCAGAACACGTACCTTTGGACATATGCGCCCAGGGAAGATTCAGGTTGATCTGTATATTCCCTGGGCGCATTTTGGATAACCAAGGATGCAACGTTTCTTCATGCGGACAAGGAAGACTCTGACCAGACTGTGCGGATGCGCAGGTTGATTTGAGTCTTCGTTGGGCGCACATGTCAGAAGATACGTTTCCTCAAGTTTCGGCAGACTGTATTAATATATATATTTATTACAAATCTAAAGTAAATTGACTTCAAAACACCAAATATGCAGCATCCCATGATATGTGTAGGTTAAAATTAAGCTACATTGCGCATAAAGCTAGGGCAGCGCACGTGCAAAATGCGAAGATCCAAATCGGACTACGCGTATATATGTTTTACAGCGAGAGCAAAGACCCTGATAGATTACACAGATGCACAGGCAGATCGTGGCCTATGCTGTTCACATATGTACTGAAAATAGTTGTTTTTATTTATTTACGTTACAGGGAATATTTTTGACTCTCTCAAATTATGGCAGCGACTCTCGTCTTTTTTCATCCGTAATGGAGAAATAATCCTCAGAAAAATTCCGAAGTGGTTTTTGCTGGGGTCGAACCCATGCCATGTTCAGAGCTTGCATTAAGGGGTTCGATCCCAATAAAAAGCGCTAACATGTCGTGGCAGACTTTCACTTGTAGAAGATGTATATCCAAACAAAAACAGGGGCACGAATTATGCAATATACAGGCTTTTACCTATAATGAAAACTTCGAGTATCTTTATTATGGTTATTTTACTGTTATTTTACTAGAAGAAGTATGTATCTTCAAACAAAAAGAGGGGTACGAATTATGAATATACAGGCTTTTACCCATAATGAAAACTTCAAGTATCTTTATAATGATAATTTTACTGTTATTATTTTACTTTGTTCTTGTGTTTATCTTTGATATATGCAATCGACGGTAAATGCGCCGTAACGTGAGATAACGTACCTTCTGACATATGCGCCCATCGAAGATTCATACCAGCCTGCGAATCCGCGCAGTGATCAGAGCCTTCGTTGTCTGTATGAAGAAACTTTGCATCCTTGGCTATCCAAAATGCGCCCAGTGAGGATTCAGATCAGCCTGCGCAACTGCGCAGGCTGATCTGAACCCTCACTGGGCGCACATGTCTAAAGGTACGTTTTCTGAAGTTGCGGCTCAATATGAAAATTTTACTGTTATTATCGTGGCTTTATTATTGTTTATCTTCAAATGCGCTGTCAAAGGTAAATCAACTCCTCCTTTTCAAACTACTACAGGCCAATCTATGACAAAGGAAATTGGATGACGCACATCAAGTCAATATTTCGATACGTTCACCTGAAATAATAGGGGGAACCGGTCACTATGGCATCGGCCGTAAGTTCACATAAAATGTGGAATTTGAGCGAAAGTATAAAAGGGTCTGGCAAAAGCGGTTGCTTCAAGCGATCAACCTGAGACTTAACATGAGATTCCTTGTAGCTGTTGGACTTCTTCTAATAATGTATGCCTTGGGTAAGTACCTCTCTCTCTCTCTCTCTCTCTCTCTCTCTCTCTCTCTCTCTGTTGTTTTTTATGTTGTTGTTGTTGTTGCTGCTGTTGCTGTTTTGTTGTTTGTTTGTTTGTTGTTGTTGTTGTTTTGGTTTGTTTGTTTTGCTTTTTTTAGTTTTCCTCATCTCACGCAACTGTTTTACATACGATACGATTATATGAGTAAAGAGCTGCCACTTTTGAGCTACTTTAGAAATACGGGGTAGTCTCAGACGCTTAATTTAGAAACGTTTTACTGAGATTCTTAGCGGGACAAAAAAAAAAAGTTAATTTTCAGACATTAACATAATTGCTTAAATGAAATTATTTCATGTCGAACCTACATTTAAAAACAGGCGGGTTGTTTCTTTTACGCTTTCATTGCGAGCCGGATATATTGCGAGTTTCGTTTTCCGAATGGCCATTGCTTATTTCGGGTATACAATGTTCTATCTAACTGACTTTGATTGATTGTGTTGGAGTTTAACGACACGTCAACCCTTGTGGGTCATTTTGTGTCGTCTCCCAGAGAAAGGGAGAAAAGAGATAGAAGAGATAGTAGAAGAGATGTAAGAGAGGAACAGGGAAGAAAGAGGAACATGAATGAAAGTGAAGAAACAGAAGAAATAAAAACATCCCCCTCTACCCTTACCTGCTACAAGGATAGCAGGCCTTGCCCAACTGTAAGCCAATATCAGTTGAACGCCCGGTGACGTATCTGTCTACCTGACACTGGCATTGCTATCATTTACGCAGTTATACGTTCATGAGCTGTGACATGAGAACACGTTCGGAAGACTGAGCAGAATGCGCAATTTGTTATATGCTGCGCAACGCACGAAAACGGCCCTTATGCACTTTGCGGGCAACGCAGGCCCTGATCAGCCTGCGCATTTGCGCAGCTGATCAGGGCCTGCATTGCCCGCTTACAGACTCAATAGACATTGTAGCATATGTCGATTAACAGAGAATGTCCAGATCAGACTGCATAGGTGCGCACGCTCATCTGGACCTTCGCTGTTCGCATGTATCATAAGGGCCGTTTTTCCACTTTCTGCATCATTTGACAGGTCCGTCCAGCGAAGACTGATCAGCCGGCGCATTCACGTGGTCCGATCAGTACACTGTCCGCCTAAGAAACATTAGACCCTTCGCTATCCAAAGACTGAGCGTCGGGGGCGAAATCTGGCCCCGAGGTTATAAAACTTTTTTCATGCTCAACTCAGCTGAGCATGAAATTTGCCTTACTAATAAATCTCAGTTTACTAACAATTTCAAATTCTTTCTTGCTAAACATAACTGAGCATGAAATTTTTTCTGCTAATAAATATGAAAATGCCAACTCAAGTTGGCATTTTCATATTTATTAGCAGAGAAAATTTTATGCTCAGCTGAGTTGAGCATGAAAACAGTTTTATAGCCTTCTTCACTGATCAGACTGCACTGCGGCACTTCTCCCACGTTAGGCGGCTCATATGTTTGTCTAGTCGGTTGTTTACAACCGAGCCATAGTATACAAACTCCAAAATCTCCTCAAGGTAGTTGTCCACGTGATTTCCGTTGACCCAATGTAATCAAACCAAGCGTTAGAGAAAATCCAGGCAACGGTAATATTATGGCCGTGCTAGTCTTGTCGCTGTGACGTCAGAGTGCTATTGATAGAAGGTTGTCCGTAAAACCTGTACTGGGACATTTGGGACATTGGAAAAGCGTGCAGACCCAGATCAGAGTCTGCACTTACTTAAAGGAAGTTAAGGGTTTAATTAAACAAGTCCCTTTTCTCAGCCTACACTCACAGACAATCGATCCAGCCTACACTCACAGACAATCGATCCACCAGTGCTGTCAGTGCTTTGATTTATTTTAATTTTAGGGTGTTTTGCGGGCCCAAGATTTCTCAACATAGATTGTTCTGACTTTACTTGCCCTAATGCTGGCAATTCGCCCGTGTGTGGTTCTGACGGGAAAACATATCCCAGTGAATGTGCTATCAGAATGGAGACAAATAAACGAATATGCTGGTAAGTTCTGTCTGTCAGAATGCAATAATATCAGTGATATAACGACAAAGTAACTTAAGAAAAAAATATGAGGAATTGAATAGTTAGTCTTACAAAGACCGCAGAATGTCTAACTGTACCTAAAGAAGGAATGGGAGTTGTAAATTGAACATATTACCACAGAGACACGCATGTTTCAGCCAACTGCTGAGTAGGCCTCGCTATTGGTACACCAGGCCCCGAGGTTATAAAACTTTTTCCCTGCATGAAATCCGACCTGCTTATAAATCACAAATCACTTACAACTGCAAGTTCTTTCTTGCGAAAAATGGCTGATCATGAAATTTTCTCTGCTAATAAATATGAAAATGATAACTATTGTTGGCGTTTTTATATTTATAAGCAGAAGCAGAGAAAATTTCATGCTCTGCTGCAGGAAAAAAGTTTTATAACCTCGGGACCTGGTAGATTTTCCGCCACCTGTACAAGGGAGACAACTTATGTAACTTCCGTTTGCTCTCCTGCACACAAAGCCCCTTCTGGAAGGGGTCTAGTCTAAAATGAAAGTATTTGAGCAAATGCATTCCTTTTAGGAAAGATCCCGTTTCAGAAGGGAAGCAAACACTTTGAAAGAGTTAACTCTCCTGAAAGTGAATTTAGTCCCCTTAACATAAATGTTTTATCATAATAATAATAGCCCCAGGCTGTAAAATACCAAAACAAAGCGAGCCAAGTGAAAACTTAGGTTTCTGCGGCCACAAAAAAAAGTACTGGTAAGAGTGCGAATATGCAGGGCACGATGATCTCAATGTGTGCATTTTGCATATATTCGAAATGTTTTCACATAATGCGGGAAATCTAATTCATCATTGCATTAGACAATTATACGGACGAGATATGGTATTCAAAGACTGACAGTTTGTCGGAGGTCGGAATATTTTGTTTTCTCTTTGGATGCATGAGCTTGTCTTGCCTTTCACTGTTTGCGTAAAATGTGCCCTTATGGTATTGACGTTGAAGCTTTTTTACCTAATTTTATTCAATTTCTTTCTTTTCAGGGATGGAATTTTTAGTCCTGTGGTGAAAGAATACGATGGACCGTGTCTCTAGAAATTCGAACATTATATGTGTGGACATAAAAATTTGGATGGATGATTTTCGTGCTTGATATTAAGGCATGATTCTTGTGTACTTTTGTTTTCCAATATCTGTGTCATTACGAGAACATGCCTATTCAAATATATAGAAAAAATTTAACTCCAAAAATTGAAAATTTTCAGATAAAAAACTCTAATATTTTTCTTATTTCTGCTCAAAACATAGATTGTGGGTACTCGTTAGAACCGCCTCGGCGAGGCGGTTCTAACGAGTACCCACAATCTATGTTTTTGAGCAGAAATAAGAAAAAAATATATACCCCTGTAAACCCCAGTTTTACTATATAAAAGTGGGGTTTAAGGGGGTCAAAATTATATAGGCATGTTTTCGTGGTGATTTTTTGCTGTTTGGTGCTTGAATATCTCCAATGAAGGAAATAATGATTGATGATAAAATTACTTATTACATGGCCGCTTACCATACTAAGCAATAGCACTGCAATTGATTCGATCAGCCCTATAGACCAAAACAATTTTTTTTTTTTTTTTTTGCAAAATGTGTAATCCTGATGAGACGGCTCATGAGCCGTCTCATCAGGATTTAAACTTTTTGCCATTTGCCCTTCTGTTTTGGTTTTTGACCGAAACCCCTATTTGGAACGTCCAGTGGTTCTGACCAGATTTGTAGATGGATGAGTCCACTTCAGGAATTCAGGGATGAAAGCGTTAATAATGCATTTAATACGTTATAAAATCTTGAAGCAAATGAGTCTAATCATGATCACCTTAGAAATATGCAAATTTGACGGTATATATTCTTTCCAAGTTTATCATGTTTAGTGTGAGTTTATTGTGTTTAGTGGGAGTTTATTGTGTTTAGTGCTTATTTAGTGTGTTTTATGACTTTGTCCTTTTTTTTTTTTTTTTTTTTTTTTCTTTTTTTTCTACTTTGGGAGTGTGGAATATTATACTTACCCTAATATTCGGACAGATAGGCCTGGGCAAATAGCGTAGACCCTGATCAGATACCACAGAGTGTCATCTGATCAGGGTGTACACTGTTTGCCACACATCCTGCAACTTTTCACATCAACAGGTAGTAAAATAAATTTGTTCATTTAAGGACAAGTATGTTAACCATTATCACTCTCTGGGCTAATTTAGCAGACTACAAATTGATATTTTTCTTTATTATCCCAGAAGACAGGATTTGACATTTCGTGCAAATTGTCTCCAATGCAGACAGTTTGAATGAAATATCAAAACCTGTTTTCTGGGAAAAATGAAAAAAAAAAATTATGAAGTCGTCAATATGAAAAGTTAACAGAGCGCTTAGCGTTAAGGAGTTAAGGTGCCCACATATTTAAGTAAACATGGTACAATAACCAATCTGTAACAGTGGATTTATAAAATCCTTCTCTGACCCTCTGTCCATGCGTATAGGGATCGCTATTCAGAAGCGTACTGTCGGTCATCAACCTTACTACGTAGAGGAGTACTGTATTAGTTGAGACGTTAGTTATCGTCAGTCCCTTATCACTTTAAATGAACATTTGTGTCTCATTTCTCTCAGTAACTGCAAAAGTTAACGTCATCTTAAGAAGTGTCCGTTTGGCTCTTATTCTTCACTTTATTATTTTTTCCTTAGTTTTTTTTTTACTATGGAATACGTTTATGGGAAAATTTGTCACACTTAATTCAGAAACACAAGCTAGATTCTTCAGACATGGAGAACAATTGAACCTCGAGTTATTGTAATGTTGGATTGAGAAATGGACTCCTGGCTTTTACTCTTCTCTTTATTTATTTTCTTTGTTTCTTTCCATATTTTCCATATTTTGCATACTGGATTCGTATGTGAGTTTTCTCAGCAATCTACAAAGCTGCAGTTCTCAAACCCTGGATCCGAGATATGGGCAAACAATGAATTTTATATTGTGGCTTCTGTGTACTATTCTTTAAGTTGTCCATCTTTCATTTCTCTCCGTATTTTGACTATTGAATTGTTTGTCAAGTTAGTAAGCAACTGACCTAGCCAACTTTTTTTCACATCTAGCATACAGGTTGACAGTTTGTTGTAATGTGGGACTGAGAACTATGATCCTCGAGCTTATTTTTTCCTTTTTATTTGTCCAGTTTTTTTTTTTATCATTTTCATACTATTATTTCATACTACTATTTTGTACCTTAGCTTTCGTAGCAAATGATCAGGATAAATTTTTCAGATTTTTGTGTGTAGGTATACAATAAGTTCTGGTACTGTAGAATTGTGAATAGAGCTCCTGCCTTCTATTTTTCCTTTTATTAGGGCTGCGACAAGCTAAAAAAAGTGCCTTGGAACATGCACAGAATTGGCCGATTATCATCCTGCACATGCCCAGTCTCATCCGGGCCTTTGCTCTTCATTCATTCATTCATTCCATAGTATCCAACGATTCTGTTAGAGGACAGTGAAGGTCCTGATCAGACTGCATGGATGCGCAGGCTGATCAGGACCATCGCTGTTCGAATACGCCCGAAGACAGGTTAGGTTTTTGTATGGTGCAGCCCCTTTTTTTTCGGTCCACATTTTGGACATTGAAATGTGCTGTCAACATTTTCTTAGCAATAAATCATGCTAGACTTTTCATTTTGTTTTCTGGTAGCCCAGTACTTGTTGTAGAATGGATTGAGAGTTGGATTATTGGCTATTTTCCCCTTTATTGTTCTGTTTCTTCCTCACAGTATTTGATCACAAATATTGTGTCTAAAGAAGCTAAGACTCAGAAGTTAGTGAGCTGGTAGACAATGCGTTATTGTATGGAGGAACTTAAAACAAGTGCAGTGGGGATTTAGTCAGATTCTCTGTCACTCTCTGGCTGCTTGAAAACTTGTATAGTCTGACCATAGCTCCACTATTTGCTAACATTTCATGGCATTCCGCAGATTTTACTGGTAACTAACTAGTGAAGGCCTGAATGTCTGCAGATTTCACTGTTCTTTTGGAACTATTTCTAGTCATTCACAGTATTGACACAGGTTATCTACAGAATACACAAACTTGAATAACAATTTAAAATACTTTATTCTGGATTACAGTAAATATTTCTTAACAAACATAAACATGAAAATATAAACTACATGATATCCAATGTGAAAAAAGTGTCCTAATACAGGCAACAAGAGGCCAGATCAGCCTTGTTCATTTACTCTGTGTGATCGCATAATCAAAAGATACACATCAACCTCTTTATAACACTGTTCATTAGAACACGGTTTTGGATATTAAACGATTCAAAGATGGATCCCAAAATGTATAGATTATATAGAAAAATGACCATAAATGGTCATTTTTCTATAAAATCTTTACATTTTTGTTTGGATATAACACGACTGTTTAACTAACATGGTTTATGCTTTGGACACCAACAATAGTGTTATAAAGAGATTTTGGATCCCAAAAATGTATAGATTATATAGATGGACCATAAATGGTCATTTTTCTATATAATCTTTACATTTTTGTTTGGATATAACATGACTGTTTAACCAACTCGGTTAATGCTTTGGACTCCAACAACAGTGTTATAAAGAGGTTCTGGTGTATACAGAATACAGCATAGCTTCAGATAAGGCACTTTTTCAATTAAAATGTTTGGACAGTTTTCTGTTATTTCCACAAAACTTATCAATATTTTTTGTAAGTGATTTTACTATGAAAATGTGTTATGGACACTCATTAGAAAAGTCTTACTGAGGTGCTTCTAATGAGTATCCAACAAACAGTCAAACTTCAATGGCTCGAACATCTTTGGGACCATGGAAATTTGTTTGAGATATGGGTAGTTCGAGCCACTGATGGTTACTCATGGCGCCAGGACAGGAATGAAATAGCAATAATTTAGGGAAATCTTTTCGATTTTCTTCACAATAACTGTATGTTATGTGTACTCATTAGAATTGCCTTGATGAGGCAATTCTAATGCATACACACAACATAACATTTCATGATAAAATAAAAAAATGTCCCAAAATATTTGTTTTCTTGAGCTATTGTAAGAAACTGAGTAGGGACTCAAAAGCGAGTTCGAATTAGCCATGGTAAACAAGCAATCCATGTTCAAGACATTGAGGTTCAACTGTATATGATTTCATGGAAAAATAAGGCAAACTATTCATCTGGATGTCCCTCTTATCTGTCGAGACTTAAAAGACCCTGACCTAACTGCACACATGTACAGAGTGATCTGCGCCTTTGCTGTTCACATAACATTAAGATCCTTTTCTCATGTTGCAAATCACATATAAAACTAACAGACACAATACTATTATATTCTAGCAGTTCCAATGATACAAATGCAAACTGCATTTGCTGCATACCCTAATAAAATTTGGGAACTACATGTAGCAATTGGCACAACGTAAATAAATCTGTTGACAGGCCTTGATAATATAACCCCTTAAAACCCGACTTTGACACAGATGTCCACGAACACTACTGGAGGATAAACAAATATATATACTTCTGGACTAACAGATTTTGATTGCTTGTGTTGAGATGTAATGACATGTCAACCCTTGTCGGTTATTTTGTGTTGTCTCCCAGAGAAAGAGAGGAGAGAGATAGAAGAGATAGCAGAGTACATGAAAGAAGAGGACATCTGAGAAAGAGGAAAATGAATGAAAGTGAAGAAACAGAAATAAAAACATTCTCCCTCTACCTTACCTGCTGCAAGGACAGCAGGCCTTGCCCAAATGCAAGCCAATATCAGTTGGATACCCGGTGATGCAAGATGCACAACACCTTTGCCTCACCCAACCACCCCCAATCTGGATAAATGGAAACACGAAAACTATATACATGTACCCTCTTGGCAAAGTATGCTGAAGGTATAACAAGTATGGCAAGGAGTTCTCATATGCTAATATAGCAGATTCAGTATACAGAGTTCCTCCAAGCAAAGTTCCTGATCAGTCTGCATTGCTCTAAATAAGATGATACATCAGATATACCATAACCTCTTTATAACAAGATTACTGGGATCCACAGTGAAAACCAAGTTAGCTTAACATCTGTGTTATATCCAAACGAAAATGTCTAGATTATACAGAAAAATGACCATAAATGGTCATTTTTCTACATAATCTATACATTTTTGTTTGGATACAACACTTCTGGGATCTACTTTTAAACCGTCATATCTGAACCAGCTTATAATGATTTGTTTGTGTTGATGTTTTACGGCCCAGTCAACCAAATGAGATCATGTCGAGTGTGGTTAGTTTAGCTAACCACACTTTTACTGGGCAGGCTTAGTGATCTAAGCGGTTAACCAGTATTGTGCATATTCTTTCACCAGGTACTGACAACTGCCCTTCCTGAATCAGCAGAAGGGGGAGAATGACCGTAGAAAATGCGTCATGATCAATCTCCACGGAAGAATGTTGCCGACCCAGCAGGGGTGAAACCCACAAACTCCTGATCACAAGTCCGACTGACACACATCCAACTGCACCACCGAGGCTGGCTATCTTAAAATGAATTGAGCCAGTGCACGAAAAAACCTACAATAAGACTTGTGCAACCAGCCAAGACTCAGATTAGTCTGTGCAGTCTAATAATTCTTTGCTGGTTGCATGTACCTTCTACAGACTTCATGCTATCCAAAGCAGGATAAACAAGACCCCTTGCCATTTGTTTGTGTTGCGGTTTTACGGCCCAGTCAACCCAATTGGGTCATGCCGAGCGCAGTCAGTTTACCTAACCACACGTTTACTGGGCAGGCTTAGTCCTCTAAGTATTTAACCAGTATTGTGCACATTCTTTCGCCAGAAAAAGACAACTGCCCTTCTTGAATCAGTGGAAGGGAGAGAATGACCGTAGAAAATATTTCCTGATTAAAATCCACGAAAGAATGTTGCCAACCTCGGCGGGGGTTGAACCCGCAATCTCCTGGTCTCCAGTCAGACGGCGCATCAAACTGAGCCACCGAGGCCACACCGCTTGCCATACTGGGTGGATGTACAGGCTGTAGGAGTCTTTGCTGGTCACGTCTTATTGTAGGTTTTGTGGTGCGCCGGCTCGTGTCTTATGAAGAGGTTCTAGTGTATGATACGCTACACTTATGACATGGCTTATCATATAAATAATAGCAATGAACACAAAGATACACTACACTGTGAAGAATATGGCTCATAATAATCACTATATACATAGCTACAGATAAGAGGGGGTATCCACATATTATTTTTCTTATTTCTCGACGAAAACATATGTTGTAGGTACTCATTAGAAGCGCCTCAGCGAGGCACTTCTAATGAGTACCCACAACATATGTTTTCGTCGAGAAATAAGAAAGATATCAGCATTTTTGGGATGAAAAAAGTGCCTTATCTGTTGCTATGTATATATACAAGAAATAAGACGGAATAGGTATTTACATCAGAATCTATACTGGAATGACTATGGCTCATCAAATAAATATCAAAGAAAATGGATTTCGGACACAGCTCCAGATAAGGTGCCTTTTTAATCAAATAGTACTGATAGTTTTCTTATTTCTACATGAAAACATACTCATAAGAAGCATCTTACTGAAACACTTCTAATGAGAACCCACAGGTTTTCATGAAGAAATAAGAAAAAATCTTATTTGTATACCATAGCAACAGATAAGGAGTTTTTTCATCCAAAAAATGCTATCTTTCTTATTTCTCAATAAAAACATATATTGTGGGTACTCATTAGAAGCGCCTCGGTGAGGTGCTTCTAATGAGTACCCACAATATATGTATTGGTGGAGAAATAAGAAAAATATTATGTGGATTCCCCCTCTTATCTGTAGCTATGTATACCCCTCTAATATGGAGCTATGATTCAGATCAAATATATTGAGCAGGAGTTCATTAACTCTTGAATCTGGACATATCCTGTTACAAATAGAGGTGTCAAACAAAACCAAAATGGAACGGCAAAGAGTGTAGATCCTGATGAGATGGTTCCTTATGAGCCATCTCATCTGGATCTACTGGGGGTACACTGTATGCAAAAGCGTCTGTTTTATAAAAACTAGAGCAAGTGCCCATAGAGACACAAATACCCCCGTCTGGTGCCATTTCTTCATTATAAAAATAAAACTGTAATGCAAAATGTTGATGAAGATGTTAACTAATGGATAGATGAACGTACTTACATATGTACATACTAACAAACAAATGAACGGATGAAGGAAAAAAAGAAAAATATATACCCTCGACAACTTTGTATGCCAGGTGTAAAATAAAGATAAGACAAGCACTAGAAATATCAAAAGATACAGATGTGATGTGAATATAGGTCTTCAGAAACTCTTAACATTCATGCTGTCTGATCAGCATCTGTGCTTCTCTTATTACATCCCACAGAATCTAATGGTTTAAAAGTGGATAAAAAAGGCCAAGATCAAGCTGCATGAATGCTTAATTGTTTCATCATAACAAGAAACAAAACAAATTCAAAGGTAACAAGACTATATGAACAACTATAAAAGAATATTTATTAGAAGACAACAAATATCTTTTTCCAAACATTTATATCACAGATTTTTTTTTTTTTTTTTTTTTTTTTTTATTTGGGTTTTGTTTGTGTTGAGGTTTTACGGCCCAGTCAACCCAATGGGGTCATGTCGAGCGCGGTCAGTTTACCTAACCACACGTTTACTGGGCAGGCTTAGTCCTCTAAGCGGTTAACCAGTATTGTGCACATTCTTTCGCCAGAAACTGACAACTGCCCTTCTTGAATCAGCGGAAGGGAGAGAATGACCGTAGAAAATATTTCATGATCAATCTCCACGAAAGAATGTTGCCGACCTCGGCGGGGGTTGAACCGCGACCTCCTGGTCTCCAGTCGGACAGCGCATCCAACTGAGCCACCGAGGCCGACTTTATTTGGGTTTTACGGCCCTTTCAAGAATATTTCACTTATATCGAGCCGAACGTTCATCAAAGGTGGGCGAAAACCGGAGAACCCGGAGAAAAACCACCTGACCATCCGTAAGCAGAACTTGGCTTTCCCACATATGACCCGAGCCAGGCTCGAACCACAGCGGTGAGAAACCTAATGGATTAAGAGTCAACTTTATCCACTAGGCTACGGGGGTCCCACAGATCATTAATGGACCAAGCCAAAATAATACAGCAAATTACAGTATATGCCTACAGACAGACCCAAATAGTCATGTAGAGTTCCATACAAATATTTGCTGATCAACATGTTTTTGTTTCTTTGGTTACCTATCAGATTTGTTGAAGCAAGGTGATTCCAAAGAGTATCTATTGCATACATTTTTGGAGCAATAAGAAATCAGAAAAGCGTGTTACCTGTTACTATTGTATGAGCCTTAATAATCTGCTTCAGCAATTAGAGAATAATTATTTTAAAGTGACAAACTGTGAAGGCATTGGTCAGGCCATGCAGATACCTGTTAAATAGATCTCCTGTTATGCAAAATTTTCCCACTTGGTGTGAAGCTTAAGAAGATCAAAGTTCCTCATATTATCTCAATCATTGCTCAAGATAAGATGTCAACCAAAATGTATTCATATTTTTTCTTATTTGTCTACAAAAACAAGTTGTGAGTACTCATTAAGAATGCCCTGCTGAGATATCGCCTGTTTGGAAACTACATTACTGACAGGGGTTGGGTGTTCGAGCAATGAAATAGCAGGCTGTGCAATTTTTTATATTTCCTAAGCTAGAACTTTCTCAATGTTACATGTTAAATATATAATGTACATATACATGTTTCCTCACATGCTAGTTCTTTGACCACACTTGATTTACTTGCCCTGTCGTAGCTTATCTGAGTAAAGGAAAATGCTGCTGGTATTTTATTATGTATAAAAGTATAAGCTTTCCCAATAAATGACTGCATTTCTTTACCAACTTAACGCCTAGCACTCTGGGTAAATTTTTCAGCAGGCAACATGTTGAAATCTTTTTGTTTATATTTCCCAGAAAACAGGATTTGTCAGTTCATGCAAACTGTCCCCATTGGAGACAATTTAGATGAAATGTCAAATCCTCTTTCATTTGTGTGAAAAATAAGAAAAATGTCACCAATGACGTCTGCTGAAGTAGCCAGGAGAGTGGTAAAAGTAAATTGTATTCACAGAATAGAATCGATACTTTAAACTTTGTGACAATTTAAAATATTTAAAATAATTTATCTTTCATATGCCTTTTTTTGTTTCTTTCAGGTCTATGTCTAACTCCAAAAGAAAGGCAAAAGCAAGCTGGTTCACTGAAAATGGAGAGAATGACAGTAGAAAATATTTCATGATCAAATCTCCACGAAAGAATGTTCGTCCAAGCAGGGGTCGAACCCGCAACCTCCTGATCACCAGTCTGACGCGCATCCAACTGAGCCATCGAGGCAAGCCCCTGACTCATATATGACATTTGTAAAGCTAACATAGATACTACTTTTGATTCACAAATTTGAAAGTACATAATCTGGGCCTTTACTGGTGAGGTATTGATGCTAATTAACCATCTAAATAAACCCTTGCCATGCTGAATAAATTAAGAAGCCATGCTCACTTATAATTTTCAGCCAATCAGATTACTTGATCCAGGTTGTTGATACAAATTTATATTCTTAATGTCAAACAGTGCAGATCTGGATAGGTTGGCTTCTGATGAAGAAGCCAAAGGAACTTGATCTTCACTGTTTGCAAAGGCAGGGCAGATCTGGGTTCAGCAGGACCAGGGTTAAGAAGTATCCAAAATGCAGAGAAATAAAAAAAAACAAAAAAAAAACATTTCGGTCAAAAGAAAGCATTTGTATCTTCAGTGATAGTACTATAAAGGACTAACGACAAACTAGATGCAAACAAATACAAAAATACAAAATAAATTTATCAAAAATATTTGATCAGGGTCTACTGTGCCTACGTGTGGAAATATATATACAGTATTGGATTTATTGCTATTGATAAACAGGAAACAACATCAACTTCTCTGTGCTATTAATTGGTGTCTAATACCCGATACTTTGCTTTGTATGTATTTGTCTATAAATCACCCAAAACAGGACTAAAATCATTCACTTCTTATTATGAGAAATAAATTAGAAATTCTGACCAGGTACATTCTCCACATAAATAGTACTTTGCAAGATAAAATTTATATCCATATGAGTGGCCCCATCTTTTCTATGGTTTTGCTACATAACATATAGGAAACCCAAGGTATGTTTTACGCTGAGAAATTCCTGTTATGAACCAATCAAAAGATAAATAAAAATACCCTGGTTTTAACAGAATTTGCTGTAGGTAGTGAAAAACGACTTATCTGCAATCTGCATAAAACAAGTACAGTGAAACCTGTGTAAGAGAGCCACCTTTGAAACTTACTTTAAATAGTGGTTGATGTAGAAAAAGTGTCTGTCTTATAAAGGTACATGTCATGTAATTTTGCTAGGAAAATTACACGACATGTACCTTTATAAGACAGCCAGCCAGCTTTCCACCCAACCACTAAAGTCAGTCTTAAAAGGTGGCTTTCTTATACAGGTTTCACTGGACAAAATTAGCTGCAAAATGATAAATATTGATAAAAAACCTGTATGAACAGCAATGTCCTAGGTGCACATTCATATTCCTTTATTTTTCCCAGTACTGACTTAACCAAAGTATTTGGACACCTTATCATACCTGGCCTAAATTTAAATGTGAAACAAGGAGAAAAATTACTTGATTAGCTATAAACAGTGTAGAACCTGATCAGATGTCACATTTTTCAACATCTGATCTTGGTCTTCATTTTCTCAGGCCTGTCTATCCAAATAATTTCTCTATACATACAGTAAAGGTCTTGATCAGACTGTGTAGAGAGACTTTGCTTTCTTATATGCCTTTTGCTTAATGAGATTCCTGCAAACAGATGTGTCTGACTAGGAACTTCACTCTCCACTTACAGAATCATTGGATAATATTTTTAAAAGTATACAGTCAACTCGTTATCTCGAAGTCCTAGGGACTCTCTTAAATACTTCAAGATATCTCTACCTGGACATATCAGATTTGCAAAATTGAAAAAAAAAATAAATCGAACAACCACATTTCGAAAATGAATATGTAATTTGACTCTTAAAATTAGAGATATATTGAAAATATTGTGGAAAAGAGAAGAAAACAATTTCTCCTCTTTTCCACAATATTTTGTCACCTGTTGTTAAGTTTCCTTATTAAAACAAGGACCAGATTTTTACTTCAAGATACACGGTTATTCAAGATAAGCGAGGTTGAGATAATGGGAGTCCACTGTGTATCAATGTACCGCAAAAGGCCTAACCCATTTAGCCTAAATATTGGGACACTTTACAATACTTGTCTTAAAATTGGAACAAGTCCATTTTACTACATGCTGATCTGTCTAAAAGCTGCCACATGTGACAAACAGTGTACACCCTGGTCAGATGCCTCACTGCATCATAATACAAACCTAAAAACATTGATAGTCTTTACTGAGACAGAAATATCCTGTGCACAAATGGCTTTGAACTAACAACAAATTGATTTAAAATAAAACAAGAAATGGTCAAAAAGCAGTGCTTATTAGATTCCCCCTGCTAGGACCAAAACACAACAGATGGATGGACAGAGTGATGGACAGAAGGACAGACATACTGACAGACATGAAAACAGTATCCCTACCCCCTCCCACAAACTGTGTTTGTGGGGGGGCACAAACACAGTTTGGGGTGGAGAGGGTGGGGAGGCACAAACAGTTTGTGGGCAGTATGACATTTAAGCTGTTTAACATGCTGGGTAAAATGAAAATTTCAGCACATGATATTTCAATATATTTTTTTTTATTTTTCCCAGGAAGAAAGGACTTGACTTTTCATGCAAACTGTCTCCTATAGAGACAATATGCATGAATTGTCAAATCCTACTTGCTGGGAAAATAAGAAAAAAATATTTCAAAAGGTCTGCTGAAATTTTTACCCAGCATACTAAGCATTAATTATACTGCAAGGCAGGATACTGTACTTTATTGCACCAGTACTTCAAATTACTGATGTGTAACTAGACTAGAAGTTATTTTTGCAATATACATGTACATTACAAAGACCATTTTCTAAAATGCTATTACCCTTATTTTTTTATCTGTCAAAATGTGAAAACACTACATTTATTGAAGTGCATCATTAACCAATTTATGCCTTGTCCTATAAAAGGGACATTGGCAAACAGTGTAGACCCAGATCAGATGCCGCAAAATGGGGCATCTAATCAGGGTCTACACTGTTTGCATTAAGTACAGAAATTTCTATAAAACATGGTTAATACTTAAAACAACCTGACATCCCTTCTATTGTAAATGGACTGACCTAAAGAGTTAAGGTAGAAGAGTCCACTTCATATAAATGGGTTAAGAAGACTTTTACAAAAAAAAATATAAATTACATTTACATTTGGACAGATAAACCAAATAGTTCATTTTGATCTGGGTCTACACTGTTTGTAATTCTGTCATATCAGGCAGTAAAATACACTAATTCAAATTTCAGGATAAATAGAATACATCGCTGATGTTCAAAGCCAAGCCCAGGGTCCAACGTTCCAGTGGAAAAGGAGGCTTGCCGAGTTTCTCACTGGAGCGGTGGACCTGAGGGCTGGCATTTTCCTGTCGTCTGAAAATTAGTGATTGATTCTTTTTCTCACATTCCATCAAGAAAACAGTGCCTCTTCTCTGAAAAGGGGTCTATTGTAAAAGGAAAAAATTTGCTCCCCTAGAAAGCGAATTCTTTACTTTTAGAGAAGACCCTTTTTCAGAAGAGGGATGAAAACAATTTATCAGAGTAGCCTCCCTGAAAGTGTATCCATCCCCCTTAACTCTTTCACTGCCACGGGCAATAATAATAGGCTTGTGCAAACAGCACAGATCCAGATGAGACGGCTCATTATATAAACTTCTTTCCAGGCGATAGTTTGTGAAAAAAAAAAAAAATGTCAAAAAAAAAGCAGGCGACAAATTTCGTCTGAAATTTGGCACCGAAAGCGTTAATTAGTATATAGTACCATACCATTATTCAACAAGGATAGATGCAAACCAGCCAGGCAGTAAAATCAGGATTTCTAATGCTGGCTTAATATCGGTTGTCACAGCTCCCAAAAAGAGGGATGTCCAAATAAATGTTTTTACTTATTTGAGTCACATAACAAAATCAACAAAATGGCATGTGAACCCAGCTAAAACTCAAATCAGCCTAAGCATCCACTCAGTCTGATCAGAGGTTTTATTGTCCACATGAAGAAAGCTTGGGTCCTTAGTTACCCATTAAGCGCACAGTGAAGACTCTGATCAGCCTTGGTGGATGACCCGGCTGATCCGAGTCTTCACTGGGCGTACATGCCATTTTGATAGGTTTTGTCATGCGGTGGCTCATTTCTCAATGAAAACATAACTGGGTACTCAATACAAGTTCCTCAGAGAAGCCCTTATAATGAGAAGCCACAATCACAGCTCCAGATAAGTCACTTTATCAATGAAAAATTATTGATATGTTTCTTACTTCACCATGAAAAATTATGTTTTAAGTACTCAATAGAAGTCCCTCACAGAGGTGCGTCTGTTGAGTACCTACAAAATATATTTATATGGAGAAGAGAGAAATACCATAGCTACAGATAAGAGGGGGTATCCACATAATATTTTTCTTATTTCTCAACAAAAACATATGTTGTGGTATTCATTAGAAGGCCACAGAATGCAGCGCCTGATCAGGGCCTTAACTGTTTGCCATACAGACAGCAATATTTTTGGCATATCAAGAGGTAGCAGAATGGACTGTTTCAAATTTTAAGACAAGTATGGTAAATAGATAAAGTGTCTCTATATTTAGAGTAAGTAAAGTATGAATACTTTTTTGGGTGAAAAAGCATCTTATCTAGAGCTGTGTGTGAAACCAGTGTCAACTGTGATATGGACTTTTGCCATTCACATATTTTTTTTTTTTTTTTTTTTAAATACACTACTCATTTTATTTTAACCCTTGTCCTGCTGAACCCGGATATGTCCTGCCTTTGCAAACAGTGCAGATCCAGATCAGTTGGCTTCTGAAGAAGCCAAATGATCTGGATCTGCACTGTTTGCCATTAAGTATGCGAATTTATATCAACAATCTGGATCAAGCAATCTGATTGGTTGAAAATTAGAAATGGGCGTGGCATCTTAATTTATTCAGCAGGACAAGGGTTAATAAATTAATGAAACTGACTTGCAAACTCAGTATGAACACATTCATTACATGGCATCAAAGATATTTTGATTTGAATATACATGTACTATAAAAGCAGTAAAACAGAAGAAAACGGACACTGGAAAAACACTGGAAAACTTCAAAACTTTTTTCTTGATATCAGAAACATCTGAACTACATCATGGCAAAATCTACTTCCAGGTCAAGAAAAGTATACATACCCAGTCAAGATCATATAGCTTTATAGCAATATAGTCTGGGCACAAGAAGTAATACATGCATATTTTATGTAAATGGATAGACCTGAAAGATTTTGCTGCTATTTGCACAGGGAGACAACCTTGTATTAGAAATCTTTCACTAATTGAGTCTATTCTTAAAGGAAAGAAATTTCTCCCAAAAGGAGCAAATTTTTTCCTTAAAAGAGTAGCACCCAATGAGACGGAAGACAAGTATTTCCTTGTCATTAGTTATTTCCCCTGCAGCTGTATCTATTCACCTTAAAAAAAAAAAAAAAAAAAAAAAAAACTATGTGTCCTCTCACCTGACTACACAAGTGAACAGTTCAAACATGCCTGAAGACAGGTTTGTCATGATAAAACATTCTATTCTGTTTATACTCAATGACACCATAGCTCAAGAACACTACTATTCAGTTTCTAGAACATCAACTTCCTGGACCCAGCTGTTCAAAGCATCATTTGCAAAATAATGAGGCAAAATTGACTTTTTATCTTATCTAAAAAAAAACAAAAAAAAAAAAAAAAAAAAAAGAAAAAAAAAAAACACTAAAATGTACCAGTATTTTTTCCCAAAACCAATATTTGTAACACCGTAGGGTTACATAGATATATATTTTTTTTATATCTGCTTCTATAATATCTAAAGTAATTTATTTAAACAACTTTGTTAAGCAGACAATGCTTTGAGCAACTGGAGGCTGACAGTTGATTGTGTAAGAATACATAACTAGACAAACTTCTCCAACTCGAAGTCAAAGCTCCAGATAATGTGTTTTTTGGTGGGTTTCTTTTTAACCAAAAAGTATCAAAAGTTTTCTTATTTCTCCACAAAAAAACATATAATGTGTGCATATTCTTTTGCCAGAAACTGACGACTGCCCTTCTTGTATCAGGGGATGAGATAGAATGACCATAGAAAATATTTCATGATCAAATCTCCACGAAAGAATGTTGCCGACCGGCAGGGGTCGAACCAGCACCTCCTGATCATCACGTCCAACTGTGCCACTGAGGCTGGCAACAGTCCCAACTTTGGAACATATCTCAAGTTCAAATTCCACTGATAACAGAATTCACTTTATGACTATAGAGCTTTACTGTACACAACCTTTCATTATCAGCCTTCTATCATCTTGGTATAAATAATACATCCATCCACCTTTTAAAACATCATCAATAAAAAAGCAAAGATATGTAACAATAAAAAATCCAACTTACTTCCCTGACTATATGAGAACCAGCTCACAGGGAGAAAATTATAAGCTGCATAATTAATCTGGATTTTTCAGCAGAATAAAATAATCACACATGCAACCAGCCAAGATCCAGATAAGCCTGCAGTGTCTGATCAAAGCATTTGCTCATCAAGTATATTTTTGCCATTCAGTAAATAAGCAACAAAACGTGTGTATATATATATATATATATATATATATATATATATATATATATATATATATATATATATATATATATATATACATGTAGCTCTTCATTACTCCAGGTAAGGCATATTTTCAATCAAAAAATTTTGATAATGTCTTATTTGTCCACAACATCATTATGCTGTGTCTATTTTAAGACTATCCACAACATTTTTGTACACAAATAAGAACAACATTCATCTTAACCCTTGTCATGCTGAATAAATTAAGATGCCACGCCCATTTCTGATTTCCAGCCAATCAGATTACTTGATCCAAGTTTTGATAGAAATCCACATATTTAATGACAAACAGTGCAGATCCAGATCAGTTGGCTTCAAATGATCTGGATCTATACGGTTTGCTAAGACAGGGCATGTCCTCGTGTTTAGCAAGAGAAGGGTTAAAACCCCCTTATCCGGAGATAAGGATCTTTCTAGTTCACATGTGATTTCATCATACTTCATAAAGTACATAATGAGACCTGCTCATTAGATATAACCTCATCGCTCAAGATACGGAGATAATTTAGAATAATTTCTGGGCCCAGCTGTTCAAAACACCGTTAGCTTAATGAGCTCGTTAGTGGTCAAAATGTTAACTGTTCTAGTAAGTACAATATTTAATTCACAGGTATTTTTGCTGGAAAAATGTGAGTAGCTTTTGCATATGCAAATGCTAAGTATTTTTGCTAGAAAAATGTGAGTAGCTTTTGCATATATTAGCATATATGCCATAATTAATGATCAAAGTTTTAACGATACGTTAACTAACAACATTGTTAGTTTTGAACAACTAGGCCCTGGAAGTTTTGCACCATATGTTGTGTGTACTCAATAGAATCACATTCCTGATACAACTGACATGTTGTCTAAACTCTAAACAAGAGGGTATCCGGATATTTTTTTCTTATTTCTCGGCAAAAACATATGTCGTGGGTATTCATTAAAAGCACCCTAGTAAGGTGCTAGCGCGTACCCACGACATGTTTTCAAGAAATAAGAAAAAATAACACCTTACTTTATCTACAGCTTTGATTGTCTTGCGCAAAACTAAAAACTTATCCTCAATTATCACCATAATTATCACATTACTTGTAGTTATGATCATAGTTCCAAATGAAGTGCTTTTTTCATCTGAAAAGTATTGATATTTTTCATATTTCTCCAAGAAAACATAATACACTGGAACCTCAACTGACGGCTCATTTACCATGTCTAATTCGAACTCGTTTTTGAGTCCCTACGACATTTTTCCGATTGCGCAAGAAAACAAATATTTAGGGAAGTTTTCTTATTTCATCATGAAATTGTATGTTGTGTGTACTCATTAGAATTGCCTCATTGAGGCAATTCTAATGAGTACACTCAACATACCATTATTGTGTAGAAGATCAAAAGATTTCCCTAAATTATCCCCATTAGCTTCCTGACCGGGTGCTATAATTAATCCTCAGTTGCTCGAACAACCCATATCTCAAACAAATTTTCATTTGTTTGTGTTGAGGTTTTACGGCCCAGTCAACCCAATGGGGTCATGTCGAGCGCGGTCAGTTTACCTAACCACACGTTTACTGGGCAGGATTAGTCCTCTAAGCGGTTAACCAGTATTGTGCACATTCTTTCGCCAGAAACTGACAACTGCCCTTCTTGAATCAGCGGAAGGGAGAGAATGACCGTAGAAAATATTTCATGATCAATCTCCACGAAAGAATGTTGCCGACCTCGGCGGGAGTTGAACCCGCGACCTCCTGGTCTCCAGTCGGACGGCGCATCCAACTGAGCCACCGAGGCCGGCCACAAATTTTCATGGTCCAAAGGATGTTAGAGCCACTGAGTTTAGACTGTATATGGGTACTCATTAGAAGCACCTCACTGAAACACTCCCAGTGTGTAGCTACAACATGTTTTAGTGAAGAAATAAGTAAAATAATATCTACTCTATTTTTGACATCTTTCCTAAAGTCGTTTTTTTGCATGGCTCTTTACAGAAAAGAAGTCAATTTGCAACCTTTTGCCATGATTTAATGCAAAACCATTTGTCATATTAAACCACATTTGCACAAAGTTTTATTCTAGTTATTAGTTTAAAAAAAAAATCAATTATTTTCATTTTGTTTTCTTTTTATCCCATGGTAAAAATGGCTGCAAATTATGCAGAAAACGGTAGGGTAGGTAAACTGAAAACAGGTTCTCAACAAGTTCTACTTGTTAAAATTTTCTGAAATTTTCACAATATTGCCAATAAATATCATTAATTCAACGTCAGCAGTGAAAGCAAAAAATATATTCTCAGTTAAAAATTATAAAAAAAAAATCACTTTACTATAGAAAATGCTAAGGTCGGGCCTACTTTTGGCAATAAATTAAATTTTAGAGTAAATTTTTGAGAACAAAACTCAGAAACAGAAAAGACAAATGGTTTCTGATAAGATATGGTCAAACAAAACAAATTATTTTCATTTAACCCTCAAAGCGCCGATCACAACAATTGTCGTCTGCTTTGCCATCTGCTTGTGATTTTAAGAGTCATTTTTTGCAAACAGTGTGGACCCAGTTCAGACTGCTCCTCTAGGAGCAATCTGATCAGGGTCCACACTGTTTGCCTGTATGCAAAAATAGGTTTGAAAAGTTTGCAAGAATATTCAGATGACATAGACGACATTTTCAGATGCGGGTTTTCTTGGCGTTTTAAGGGTTAAAATAAAATGCCCTGCAAAAAGCATCTTTCTGATTGATGTTGAAAGAACAGTAAATACCAATTTCATGCTAAAGCACAGCAATTAAACAATTTATGGAAAGATTACATGGTTTAAGCACCAGTTTTTGACATCACATGCCACCTTGTCTACTGTATTGATGATTGACCTCTACACCGCCCCATGACAGCAGCTGTTTGTCTGGATTTTCATCCCAGTTTACATCCATGTGTAACTAAAATGGAGAAACAAAATATATGGTGAGCTATGGAGAACCAGTATTGCTATATGGTACACTATGGTGTCATCCATTCAGAATGGATATAACTGAAAGATGACTGTGTTGGGGTTTAACGACACCTCAACCCTTGTGGGTCATTTTGTGTCATCTCCCAGAGAGAGGGAGAAAAGACCAGAGAGAGGGAGAAAAGAGATTAAAGAGATAGTAGAGGAAATGAAAGACTGACTGTTTGGAGTTTAACGACATGTCAACCCTTGTGGATCATTTTGTGTTGTCTCCCAGAGAGAGAAAAAGAGTTAGTAGAGGAGATGAAAGAGAAGGACAGGGAAGAAAGAGGAACAGGAATGAAAGTGAAGAAACAGAAGAAACAAAAACATTCCCCCAATACCCTTACCTGCCACAAGGATAGCAGGCCTTGCCCAACTTTAAGCCAAAATCAGTTGGATGCCCCAGTGACATGAGAAACACGACACCTTTGCCACACCCAACCATCCATACAACTGAAAGGTTTTTTTCTGATTTTGAGAAGGGAGCAAATTTTTTTTTCTTTTGTAATAGACCCCTTTTCAGAAGGGGCTTGGTGTTCCAGAACCCAAACAGAAACTTTCAAAAGTTGTTACCCTTTTACAATTGGCAGAATATCTGCCAAGTGTATCCTGACATGGACAAACAACAATACAACTGGGCCCAGTTGTTCAAAACTAATGATGCTGTTAGTTAATGTATCATTAAAACTTTAATCATTAAATATGGCATGTAAGCTAATATTTTTGCATTGCAAAAAAGCTTAGCTACTCACATTTTTTTCAACAAAAATACCTGTGAATTAGATATTGTACTTACCAGAACAGTTAACATTTTGACCACTAACTAGCTTGTTAAGCTAAAGATGCTTTGAACAACTGGGCCCTGGTGTCCATGGAATTGAATAGCATTATTTTACTTAGCATAATAATTACACAAAGGCCAATAACAAGGGGAGTACTCAGAATACTTTGTTTGACCTAATTATCGCACTGTGCACTTAGGGTTTTTCACAATTACTGGAAAAACTTGCAGTAAAATATCCATTTAACATGGAAACATTTTTAGGGAAAGACTACCCTGTTATATAATAACAATGACAACAAAAATAATCCATAATTACCATTTTGTCTAGTGTTAATGATTTCATAAGTTAATATTTAATGAAATGCCTTATGTCTGGTGCTACAAATATTTATTCCTCATAGGGAAATAATATATTACACATAGGGAATAAGTATTTGGAAGCACATCTTGATAGGTTTATATCCAAACTAGCATAATAATGAACAGGGCCCAGTTGTTCAAAGCGTCGTTAGCTTAACGAGCTCGTTAAGGGTCATTTCGTTAACTGTTTTAGCGGATTCAATACACAAAATTCTGATATTTTTTGCTGAAAAAATGTAAGTAGCTTTTGCTCTGCAAAAGCTACTCACATTTTTTCAGCAAAAAATTTCAGAATATTTGCATAACACTCAATGTAAATTTTAACGAATCGTTAACTAACGACGTCGTTAGCTTTGAACAACTGGGCCCAGATTATAATAAGACTCCAGTGTACTCAACAAATAAATCCCCGCTTTTTGCCTCTTACACATAACACACCTTTTTCTGCTGTTGTTTCTCTACATCTTTTCTCTCCCACTTTTTCTGCTTCACCTGGGCTTCTCTTGTCTCAGTACCACCACATCCCCACATCTGAACAAATACACAGCCATATTTAACCTAGTTTAGTCTGGAGACCCACAAAAGTGTAATTGTTAAACAGTGCAGACCCAGATCAGCTGTGATAGGGTCTACACTGCATTAATTACTGAAATTTCCATAATACAGTGATAATATAAACTAACCAGACACCCTGCTACTGGAATAGACCGGTCCAAAGAGTTGTGGAAGACAAGTCCACTGGACATAAATGGTTAAAGAAAATGATATAATAAACCATAGCTCCAAATAAAGTGGACTTTTGGTAATGATCAATGTTGCACCAAAACATGCTAGTAGTCACTATAACTGCTTCACAGACAATGTATGTTTTAAAGCAAATGCAAAATTTACCCTTAAAGAGCCAATCACAACTGCACCAGACAACATTCTAAAATATTTTTATTATTTTTCAGTGAGATTATACGAGGGATGTTCGAAATGAATTGCTTATTGTCCTCTAGCTCGATATCCACGTGGGGCACGATAAAAACCAATACATACCTGTATAGGGTTATTCAATATCTACACTATGGTGTATAAATGTACATGTTAGACTAAGTGTAAGACATAAAATTTGCCATTTGAATACATGCAGTCATTGACCACTGCAGTAAAAATGGTTGGTAGAAGCGTCGACAAAAAAGATGAAATACGGGCTTACATCAAAGCTCGCTCAAAACTTGGTTGTTCTTTGAAGAAGCTGATGACTGAAATTTCTACTGCTTTTGGACCTTCTTGTGTGTCTTATGACACAGTTCGGCGGTGGAAAAAGAAATTTGAGTCTGGTGTAGAGTCCATCAAAAATGCACCGAAATCAGGTAGGCCAAAATCTGCATCTCGTAAAGAAATCGTTTCAAAAATAAAGGAAATCATTGAAGGAGATGCCAGATTTACAGTTTGTGATATTGCACGAAAGGTAGGCATATCACTATCAACGGTTCACCTTATTTTGAAGAAGCATTTGAAAGTCAGAAAGATTTCTGCTAGATGGGTGCCACATCTGTTGATTGACGAGCAAAAGAGGCAATGGGTTAAAGTGGCCAAAAAGCGGCTTCAAATGTTTCCAAAATATGACAAAAAGCAGTTTGCCAATGTCGTCACAGGTGATGAAACCTGGGTCCATTATTTTGAGCCCGTCAGAAAGGTTAGCAATAAGATCTGGGCCACTAAACACAGCAAACGACCAATAATTGCCAAACGTTCTTTGAGTACAAAGAAGGTTTTGTATGCAATCTTCTTCTCTGGTGAAGGAGTCGCAATAAAAGTGCCAGTGAAAAAGGGCAAAAGCATCACCGGAAAGTATTACAAAGAAGTAGTACTGAAGAAACTGAAAAAGTATTATCAGAAACGATGCCCTGCCACTGGTTTTAAACATGTCAGTCTTCTACGTGACAATGCCCCAGCTCATACCTCCGCAATAGTTACGGCGTTTTTGAAGAAAGAAAAAGTAACTGTTTTGCCTCATCCCCCGTATTCCCCAGACCTTGCCTCAGTTGATTTTATTTTGTTTCCGAAATTGAAAGCATTCCTTGCTAGGCGGAAATACCAGTCCCGACAGGCACTTGGATCTGCCATACATCAGTACCTTATTACTGTGCCCAAATCAGCGTACCGTGACGCCTTCAAGAAGTGGATACATCGGCTGAAACTTTGCATTTCTAGCCACGGGGAGTACTTCGAGGGCATGAAATGAGTACTTTTGGGCTAACTTGAAATTTGAAGTCTCCAGATAGAAATAAGCAATTCATTTCGAACATCCCTCATAAGGCTTGACATTTTATATGAATCATCTCTGAAAAATAATAATAATAATTTTAACTGATATTTGTTTTGGAGAAAACATATGTCCTATACCGCCAACAAAGTAAGTCACATGCTGACCTTGGAAAAGAAGGTCAAGGTCACCAAAATGTAAAATCTAATAAACTCTTCTCACTGTCCTATCAACACTATACTATCAACCTGCTCACTGACCTTGTAAATAGTCAGCTTTTATTTGTGCCTTACAAAACCTGAATATTTTAAAATTATTCACAAGAATTCCGCGGAAGGCGTCATCGCACCTGCTGGGGCAAAAGTCACAGGAGCCACAATCAGAACGTGGTTATTAAATAAGTTTATTTCATTCTTAGCAGTGCTTACTTGGAAAACTGGGTTGAAAAAAATGTAGACAAAGTGCCTAGTGGGGCACATATATTCCAGGCCAGTCCCATTCCCTCTAATGGCTATATCTTCAGCACTGACTTTTCGTATCATACAGCCCAATGATAATGGAACGTTGACGTAAAATGTGTAAAAGTCACTGGAGCATGAAATAAAGGTCAAGGTCACGGGTCACCTGCTAATTCAGTACATCAAGGAGAAGCACAATGCAAGGTATGGTGGTTGTAGGCCTTATAGTTGAGGAGTTATCAAACATCAACGTAAAATGTGTCAAATATAGGTCAAGGTCACCGGGTCAAGGTACCTGCCAAGCCAGTGCAATGAGGTGAAGCACTATGCAAGGTTTAGTGGTTGTAGGTCTTATATTTGAGGAGATACCGAACATCAACATAAAATGTGTCAAAGTCACTGGAGTGCACAATATAGGTCAAGGTCACCAGGTCAAGGTACCTGCCGAGTCAGTACATCGAGAAGAAGTGCTATATAAGGTTTGGTGGTTGAAGGCCTTACAGTTGAGGACATATGGAAGGGTGACGTAAAAGGTGTAAAAGTCAATGAAGCGCGAAATATAAATCAAGGTCACCCAATGAAGGTACCTGCGGAGTCCGTACATTGAGGAGAAGCACTATGCAAGGTTTGATGGTTGTAGGCCTTACAGTTGAGGAGATATTGAACGTTGACGTAAAATGTGAAAAAGGCACTGGAGCGCAAAATATAGGTCAAGGTCACCGGGTCAAGATACCTGCCGAGTCAGTACATCTAGGAGAAGCACTATGCAAGGTTTGGTGGCTAGAGGTCTTACACTTGAGGAGATCTGGAACATTGACGTAAATTATGTCAAAGTCACTGCAGCCAAAATATAGGTCAAGGTCACCAGGTCAAGGTATCTGCCAAGTCAGTACATTGAGAAGAAGCACTTTGCAATGTTTGATGGTTGTAGGCCTTATAGTCGAAGAGATATCGAACGTCGACGCAAAATATGTCAAAGTCACTGGAGCGCAAAATATAGGTCAAGGTCACCGGGTCAAGGTACCTGCCAAGTCAGTACATCTAGGAGAAGCACTATGCAAGGTTTGGTAGTTATACGCCTTATAGTTGAGAAGATCTGGAACGTCAACGTAAATTGTGTCAAAGTCAATGGAGCGCAAAATATAGGTCAAGGTCACTGGGTCAACATACCTGCCAAGTCAGGAGGTCAGGGAGATGTGTCATGCAAGGTATGATGGTTGTTGTAGAATTGTAGTTGATTAAAATACTAACTTCGACGTAAATGTCGAACTTCGACATAACAGAACTGTTAACAGACAGACGGACGGATGAACGGACAGACGAATGGAAAAGCGGGCACCTATGTCGCAAAGTCGGGAGGTCAGGGAGATGTTTCATACAAGGTTTGATGGTTGTTTAGTTTTGTAGTTGATTAGAATACGAACTTTGACATAAATGTCGAACTTCGACATAACAGAACTGTTAACAGACGGACAGATGGACGAACGAACAGACAGACGAATGGAAAAGTGGGCACCTATGTCGCAAAGTCAGGAGGTCAGGGAGATGTTTCATGCAAGTTTTGATGGTTGTTTAGTCTTGTAGTTGATTAAAATACTAACTTTGACATAAATGTCGAACTTCGACATAAATGTTGACAGACGGACGGACGAATGGACAGACATACTGAAAAGCGGACGCCTATGTCACAAAGTCAGGAGGTCAGGGAGATGTTTCATGCAAGGTTTGATGGTTGTTTAGTCTTGTAGTTGATTAGAATACTAACTTTGACATAAATGTCGAACGTCGACATAAATGCTGACAGACGGATGGATGGACGGACGGACGGACGGAAAATCGGACGCCTATATCGCACCCTGCTACAAGCAGGTGCAATAAAAATGGCAGTGGCCATGCTCTATAAAACTTTAATGTACAATATATTTCTTATACATAGTCAGCTGCTCCCACATTTCACAATGTTGCTGTTATTGTGATCTATGTCAAATAAAAAAACAGTCCACATACCTCAATGTTATGTAGTTCACAATCCACGCCATAATGCTGTATTTTATCGAAGTCTGAAGGAATACTAAGCACCACTGAACTACCATCTTTTCCTACTTGTATACCTTTCGGCAGTCCTCTCTCATATTGATTCCAGAACACCAATGGACCACCAGCTGAAAACAAAAGTTAAGGTTTCCTTGTAGCTCTAGATATATAAGGGTATCCAGCATTTTACTTATATGCCGCAAAAAATATGTTGTGGGTACTCATTAGAAGTGCCTCAATGAGGCACTTCTAATGAGTACTCACAACATATGTTTTAGTGGAGAAATAAGAAATATATCAATATTTACTGTTTGAACAGTGTCTCATCTACTGCTTTAAGTCTGCTGAAGAATCATTTATATTACTATCATAGATGAATTTTCTGTGATATCCAGAGTTGCGTCTCATTAGGGTCTCAATTATTTGGACAAAACACTGTACAATATTGATTGAGTGAGCTGAGGTTTAACGGCCCAGTCAACCCATCAGGGTCATGCCGAGCGTGATCAGTTTACCTAACCATGCTTTCCAGGAAAGGCTTAGTCCTCAAAGCCATTAACCAGTACTTGTGCACTTTCTTTTGCCAGAAACTGACAACTGCCCTTCTTGAATCAGCGGAAGAGTGTATAATACGCAAACAAAAAAGCTCTGCACAAGTAGTGCAAAAATCTAAGTTTACCTCTGCATTTGCTAAATTTTCATGTTGTAAGTGAACATTATGCACAGCCACAGTCTGGTCAGTTTTTGGCCAACTGTTGCATTTAAGTTTATGTGGCGGGGGCTTAATACTTACTAGAGCAGGTTTTTGTTTGTGTTGAGGTTTTACGGCCCTGTCAACCCAATGGGGTCATGTCAACCAACAGTTTACCTGACCACACTTTTACTGGGCAGGCTTAGTCCTCAAAGCGGTTAACCAGTATTGTGCACATTCTTTCGCAAGAAACTGATCAGCGGAAGGGAGAGAATGACCATAGAAAATATTTCATGATCATTCTCCCAGAAAGAATAACGTCGACCCAGCTGGGGTTGAGCCCTCAACCTCCTGATCACCAGTTGGACGCGCATCCAAATGAGCCACAGAGGCCAGCTACTACTAGAGCAAGTGAGCACAGGCTCAATGCCTAGTCTAATGACACTGTTATGTCTGTGACCTTGACCAATAGTCAGCGGCAGCTGCTGTAATTTTCTTTTTTTTTTTTTTTTGATTTAGCTTTTACGGCCCTTTCAAGAATATTTCACTTATATCGAGCCAATTGTACATCAAAGGTGGGCAAAAAACTGGATAACCCGGGGAAAAACCACCTGACCATCTGTAAGCAGACTCTGGCTTTCCCACATGCGACCCGACCAAGGCTCGAACCTCAGCGGTGAGAAACCTAATGGATTAAGAGTCAACTCACCTATCTTCTAGGCTATGGGGGCCAGTAACTGCTGTAATCAAGAGCAATGAATGAAAAAAAAATACTTTAAAAGTTGCAAAGCAAAGAAGGTTCAATATATATTCACAATTTCTGATAGGATGACTTTAGAGATTTGATATTGGGGGTCAAAGGGAAGAAAGAATTTTGATACTGTTTCTCAACAAAATGTGAGTAACTGCGCTTAACCAATGCATTTCTAATTTATCAGATAGGATATTTTTGGAGAAATAAGAAAATTATTTAATTGGATATCCCACTGATAATTTAATGCATCATATATAAAAAGTGCTTCCATTAATAACCATAAGCATTGGGACAGACAGGCCTGTGCAAACAGTGCAGACCCAGATCAGATGCCACAGAATGTGGCATCTGATCAGGGTCTACAATGTTTGCCACTCGTGAGGCAGTTTCTGACAACAGTAAAATGCGATTGTTCCAATTTTAGGACATGTATGGTAAGAAATAAAGATGTCTGAATATGGTATACCTTGAACAACTCTATATACTGGGGTGAGTTGTAACAACATGGTGTCAGCAGCTCCAAATCTTGTGGCATTATCTCTAAAATAAAATGTCAGTGTTAAAGAATAGTTGTCACACAGGCATTTAGCAAGAATTTAATATGGCAACTAGTTTGTGAAGCCTCTTACAAATACTGTGCAATGATATTATTCTAAAACAGTTAAAGCCCTGACATAAAATTAGTTTGTTTTTGTGTTGAGGTTTTACAGCCCAGTCAACCCAATGGGGTCATGTCGAGCATGGTCAGTTTACCTAACAACACTTCTACTGGGCAGGTTTAACGACACCTCAACCCTTGTGGGTCATTTTGTGTCATCTCCCAGAGAGAGGGAGAAAAGACCAGAGAGAGGGAGAAAAGAGATTAAAGAGATAGTAGAGGAAATGAAAGACTGACTGTTTGGGGTTTAACGACATGTCAAGCGGTTAACCAGTGTTGTGCACATTCGTTCGCCAGAAACTGACAACTGCCCTTCTTAAATCAGCGGAAGAGAGAGAATGACCGTAGAAAATATTTCATGATCAATCTCTACGAAAGAATGTTGCCGACCTCGGCGGGAGTCAAACGCGCAACCTCCTGGTCTCCAGTCAGACGCGCATCCAACTACGCCACCGAGGCAGGCATAAAATTAGTCTTTTGCCTACTGTAATTGATATTGTACATTATCTGTGTTAGATATCAATGTTTCTTTCACTTGACCTCAATAGTGTCAAGAATAAACAAGTAAATTTGTAAAAGCATTGCAAACACTGCCCTATACCCCGCTACAGTAGGCAACACAAGTGATTTCTCAGGTATTTGAAGGACACATAACTTTAGACATGGTAAATTCAGGGTTATGATCCTTAAGGAGTAGTCCGATCATGGTCTTTACTGTTTGCTGTTCAGCCAGCATTTTGAAGAAAATCACAATACTGCCAAATAACACTGTTCAAATTTTAACCCAGACCCCTTAATGGGTAACTGGCAAACAGTGCAGACCCAGATCAGATGCAGCAGAATGTGGCGTCTGATCAGGGTCTCCACTGTTTGCAAACAGTTCAACCATTTTTCTTTAGGAATATCTACATCATATAGCCTGACATACCTAATATTGAAAATGGACTCTTCCAATATATAGTGTGGGAGAGTTTATTCAGTAATTAAGGGGTTAGAGGCAACTGATACACTTTCAAGAGAGGCACCTCTAGAACTTTTCTGCTCCTTTCTGAAACTTTACAAAATGAGTCTACTGCCCTTGAGAGAAAAATTCCTTCTTCCAGAGAAAACCCCTTTCAGAAGGGGACTGGTGTGCAGTAAAGCAAAAAAAAAAAGGAGTCACAAGTTGTCTCCCTTGTCAAAACTCAACTGTATCTGTTCATCTTAACTCTTGTCAAGCAGAATAAATAAAGTTGCCATGCCCACTTCTAACTGTCAGCCAATCAGATAACTTTATCCAGATTGTTGATACAAATTCACATTCTTAATGAAAAACAGTGCAGATCCAGATCAATTGGCTTCTTCTGATGATCTGGTTGCAAAGGCAGCACATATCCAGGATCGGTAGGACTAGGGTTAAGATTTGTTTTGAGTTGGAGATTTACAGTCCAGTCAGCACTGTTAAGGTCTTGTCGAGCCTGTCAGTTAACCTACTCACACTTTTCCTGAGCAGGTTTAGAACTCTTAAGCGGTTAACCAGTGCTCGTGCATATATTTAAGTCAGTAACTGACAACTACCCTTCTTATACCAGCAAAAGGGAGAGAATCAATTTCCAAGTAAGTTATGTGCATCACTATCAACTGTCCCATGCAGCCCAGCCCATTAATCTTAAGATGAGTAGGATATATATACATCTAAGGTAACTATGTTAATCACATCTATAGCACAGAGAAAATTAAATAACAGCCCTGCTTAAAGGTAACTAGCATATACTTACTTCCAAGGTTGATCGGAGGCTATACAATATATATTTCTTCCTTCAAACGAAACTAATGTTACTGTTGGTCCATTATAAGATGATATGTGATTGGTAAATCTGCAATGTAACAAGATGAAAAAGAAATCAAACATGGTAGAAACTTGAAATTCTAACAAATTTGAAGAAATAATACATCAATAGGTTATGAAATGGGTATTATCAAATTTTAGCTCAATGTAGTAAGGAGTTTAAGTCAGAATACTTAGAGAACATATGATTCAAAATCATACTATGAAGAAAAGTTTATTTACTAACATTACTTGCTTTTAATTTTACAGAAACCGATTTACCTGTTCATAGAAAGGCCATGATCATTGCTATCATATAATAACATCCAGCTCTGACATCTTGTTAACCTGGCCTGAAATTGAGAAAATATGTTGTAAACATAAGATAAGCCAAGTATCCACTTAAATATCTATACTATTTCTCCACAAAAACTATGTAATAGGTAATCATCAGAATCTCCTCAGTGAGGCACTTTTAACGAGTACCACAACATATGTTTTTGAGAAGAAATAAGAAAAACATTAATACTTTTTGGTTGAAAACTAGAAATGTGTCCAAAGGACACGGATGGCTCCACCTGAAAAACACAAATTGCTAACACCAGATGCGGATGGAGACGGATGGACAGACAGGGGTAAGACCATATGCCCGCCCTTTCCACCATTCTTCAAATGGCGGGGGCATAAAAAGCACCTCATCTGGTGCTATGTAATATATTTACTCTCTTTTCGACAAAGACATTTTCCCTATGTTAAAGTGAAAATAAAATGAAAATCTCATAAAAATCCTGTCTGGCTTATCTTTATCCTTTCTTTGTTTTAGAATTTCAACGTCCTTTTACAATATCCCACAAAAATCTCAAAACTTGCCTAAATAAATTTTAGCACTACAAACAAAATGGGCCTGCCTATGAAAAATACGGCCCTCGCATTTACCGTGACGCAATTCTGTCTCATACTATTTCGAACGTAGGGGTTTTCTACTAGCAACGTTGGCATATTTTTTTGCTTTAAAAAAAATAAAGATCACGGAGGGGGTTAAGACCTTGGTATAAAGTTTATATTAATATTAACAACATAATTTAGCAAGTAAAACAAGTTACAAAGAAAAAGAAGTGGTAAAATCTCTTTTTGAAAATGCACTATCCCGGTGATGACATCGTGGAGCAACGATCCCATCTTGAATGAGCGATGAAAACAATAACCTCCGAGTCAAAAATAAGAAAAAAACTGTTTTGTCAAGCAAAACCAGAGAACTAAATGTGTTTTTTTCAAGGACAACAAACGGTTTCAAATACAGTCGACTTTCGTTATCTCGAAATCAAAGGGACTCTCGGAAACACTTCGAGATATCCGTACTTCGACATATCAGAGTTGCTGAAATGAGGAAAACAATAAATAAAACAACCACATTTAAAGAGGGACCTCATTCTTCCAGGAAGAATCACATTTAGTGCCACATGCTGACCACAACAATCATCTGACCTGTTTGTTTGTTTGTTTGATTTGGGCTTAACGTCACTTTCAACCTTTTTCAGTCATATCGCGACGGTGTCTGGATGTGGCAGGGAGCTCAATGCTCACTTTTAGAGTGCTGCCTCACTGAAATATCACACCCCAGAATCATCTGACCTGTCTAATTTAACCCCATTAAGACTAATTTTATTGCTTTCAAACTGGCCAGCTCATGAATGTTTTGAGAACATCTGTGCAGAAGAGAACAGAAATTATCTGTATTTTACAATGTTTCATGAAATTCCTGCTCCTACTGTGTTGGTTCTGTGCATTATATAACAGTTGAGTGAAAAGGCAGTTGAACACTTAAGAGGAAAGTGTAACAAATGAAAAAAAAAATTATTTTATCCCGTAAAGGTTTTGTTTGGTGCCATATATATTTGAATGTAAATGTAAAAAAATGAATAAGGAGATACCCAGGTAAGGCCACAGTCACGCACCAGTCCTCCCAAGGCACTTGACATAATGTATTTACCCTAAATATTAGGATATCCTTTCTCCATTTCCATACTTGTCCTAAAAGTTTAACATCCTTTTGACTACCTCCTGATGTGTCTAAAAATCCGCTAAATAGTGGCAAACAGATCAGACGCCACACTCTGCGACATCTGATTTGGGTCTATGCTATCAGCACATGCCTCTCTGTCCCAATACAGTAATTTTAGATGTATAATACTGTTTGTGTAAATTTGAAAGGATTCTTTACACCCTCACTCCTCCCCCACCCCCCTTGCTACTGCCAGTTTGGCTGTGTAGATTTATTATTCTGAACAAAAAGCAAAGGGAATTTGACAAACTTTCTAAGTAAATCAAGGAATGTAACTCTAGCAATAAAATAATGATCAGGGTTAGGTGACCTTTATGCATATGTCCAGCCTATATTCTTACTTTGCTGCAAGTTTCAATTCATTATCTTGAAAACTGTAGGAGAAGTTGCCGAGACGCGAGCCCTACTATGCAATGTGTATAGTCATATTTCAAAGTAAATCAAGGGAATGAAATTCTAGCAATAAAACATTTATCAGAGGTATATGACCTTTATGCATAAGCCCAGCCTATATTCTTACTTTGCTGCAAGTTTCAAATCATTATCTTGAAAACCGTAGAAGGTGTTGCGGAGACACGACGCCTACTATGCCATGTGTATAAAGTCATATTTCTAAATTAATCAAGGATATGAGTATGTAACTCTAGCAATGAAAATTTGATCAGAGTTCTGTCACGTTTATGCACATGTCCTGCTTATCTTACTACAGTACAAGTTTCAAACTATTACCTTGAAAACAGTAGGAGTTGCCGAGACAGGAACCGCACAATGGCTTGTGTATATGATTGTTTTTGTAGGTAAATCATATGGGTATGTCACTCTACCAATAGTAGTTCGATCAGAGTTCTGTGACCCTTGTGCACATGCTCAGTCGATATTCTTACTATGGTGCTAGTTTCAACCCACATCTTGAAAACTATAGGAGAAGTTGTGGAGACATACACAGTTCTATAAAGTGTGACGAACGGACAAAGGACACACGAACGGACACAATGCATATGACGGAGGGTTAAACCAATATGCCCTCCTCCACTATTTGGCGTTGGCAAAAAAAAAAAAAAAAAAATGAAATGAAGTTGTCATACTTCCTTTTTACTTCATATTAAAACTGACATTTGATCCTGCACTTTGTTTTAGATATGATAGGAAGAAAGAAATCAAACTCAAAATAATTAAAAACTAGAAGATCCCTAAAGGGGATGAATGCCCCTGCTAATGCCAGTTTGGCTTTGTTGAAGTATCATTTTACCATTTTCAGAATCGTGTTGGCTTCATGCACACCCTCAACCTGTTTTCTTGCCATGGTGTAAGTTTCTGAACATGACTGCTATGGCGTAGTAATAAGGCAAAATTATTAAATAAATCAAGTATGTAATTCTTGTAATAATGGTTTGATCAGAATTCGCTGACCTTCAAGCATATGTTAAACTTATAGTGCAATTTTCAAACCACAATCATAAAAACTGTAGGTTGCAGAGACATGAACTTCACTATGCAATGTGAATATGGCAAATGTGTAAGTAAATGAAGGGTTTGTAACTCTACTATAATAATTGATCAGAGTTCTGTAAACTTTATGCACATGCCCTGCCTATATTCTTCCTTTGCTGCAAGTTTAAAATCATTATCTTGAAAACTGTAGAATTAAGTTGCAGAGACACAAGCCTGACTATGTCACATGCATTAGGCAAATTTTCTAAGTAACTCCAAGATATGTAACTCTAGCAATGATAATTTGATCAGACTTCTGTTACCTTTATGCTCATGTCTAGTCGTTTGATTTTTTTTTAATCAGTCCTTTAAAATAGCGATGTCTGGGCGGGCGGGCGTCGGGCTCGTCCGAGGTTTACCTTTTGGTTAACCTTTTTTCAAAGTTGTACGTAACCTTTATTCTAAAGCAGATTGCTTTCATATTTGGTAGGTATGAAGAGGAAGCCCAGTAGGTGTGTCACATGCAAGAGAGACGACCCTCCCACAACCCCCCCACCGAAACAAAAATATCGTGCAGGCCATAACTCCCATACTGTTTGAGACAATTTGATAATATCAGGTCAAGTAAGAGTGTCACATGCAAGAAGGATACGTTATATCTTTTTGTTCTTCTTTCAAGTTAACTCCCCTGAATGAATTTCTAAGCCAAATTCTTGTGCACTTCATAACTTCTTAATGGTTTGAAATATTTCGAAAATATTTGGTAGAGACATAGATAAGGACCAGTAGGCATGCCTTTGTAAGAAAGATAACTGACTTTCTTTGATAGGTACTTATCACCCCTGAAGCTGAAAGCTTGTGCAGCCAAAATTGACTTTTGGACATATGTTTCAAAAATCTGTCCTTTAAAATAGCGATGTCATGGCCGGTGGGCATTGGGTCTCCCGAGGTTAGCCTTTTCATTGACCTTTTCAAAAACCTGTCCATAATGCTGTTAGGCAATTTTCTTGTCTGCAAGTTTCAAATCATTATATTGAAAACTACAGAAACTGCGGTGACACAGACCTTACTAGGCCATATGTATAAGGTAAAAATTCTAAATAATACAGGGCTATGTAAATCTAGCAATTAACATTTGATCAGAGTTCTGTGACAATTATGCACATGTCAAACGCTTATTCTTACTACGCTGCAAGTTTAAAATCATTGTCTTGAAAACTGTAGAGGTTGCAGAGACACAAACCCTACTTTATCAGGTGTATATGGCATTTTTTTTTTTTTTTAAGTAAATCTAGGGGGTAATTCTAGTAATAAAAATTTGATCAGAGTTTTGAGACCTTTATGCACATGACCAGCCTATATTTTTACTTTGCTGCAAATTTAAAATTTTTACCTTGAAAACTGTATAAGTTCCTGAGACACAAACCCTACTAGGTCATGTGTATAAGGCAAAATTTCAAAGTTAATTCAGGGCATGAAACTATAGTAATAAAAATTTGAATAAAAATAAAAACTTTGCTGCAAGTTTCAAATTGTTACCTTTAAAACTGCAGGAGAAGTTGTGGCGCCACGAACCATAGTATGTTTTGTGTATAAGAATATTTTCTAAGTAAATCAAGGGTACGTAACTCTAGCAATAAATACTGATCAGAGTTCTGTAACCTTTATGTACATGCTGTCTATTTGCTTACTATGGTGCAAGTTTCAAACCACTGCGTTGAAAACTGTAGGAGGAGTTGTGGAGATGAACAGTACTATAAAGTGTGATGGACAGACAGACATACGTATGAGGAAGGATAAACTTTATGTTTTCCTCCACTTCGTGCTTTGTGGGGAGGGGGTGGGGTAGCGTGGGGATTGGGTTGGGGCATAAAAATAAAATAATAAAATAAAATGACCTTTTATTTAGTTAATTTTTAGGTACATTGATTTTGTCAAGTATACGAGGGATGTTCGAAATGAATTGCTTATTGTCCTCTAGCTCGATATCCACGTGGGGCACGATAAAAACCAATACATGCCTGTATAGGGTTATGCAATATCTACACAATGGTGTATAAATGTACCTGTTATACTAAGTGTAAGACATACAATTTGCTATTTGAATACACGCAGTCATTGACCACTGCAGTAAAAATGGTTGGTAGAAGCGTCGACAAAAAAGATGAAATACGGGCTTACATCAAAGCTCGCTCAAAACTTGGTTGTTCTTTGAAGAAGCTGATGACTGAAATTTCTACTGCTTTTGGACCTTCTTGTGTGTCTTATGACACAGCTCGGTGGTGGAAAAAGAAATCTGAGTCTGGTGTAGAGTCCATCAAAAATGCATCGAAATCAGGTAGGCCAAAATCTGCATCTCGTAAAGAAATTGTTTCCAAAATAAAGGAAATCATTGAAGGAGATGCCAGATTTACAGTTCGTGATATTGCACGAAAGGTAGGCATATCACTATCAACAGTTTACCTTATTTTGAAGAAGCATTTGAAAGTCAGAAAGATTTCTGCTAGATGGGTGCCACATATGTTGACTGACGAGCAAATGAGGCAACGGGTTAAAGTGGCCAAAAAGCTGCTTCAAATGTTTCCAAATAATGACAAAAAGCAGTTTGCCAATGTCGTCACAGGTGATGAAACCTCAGGGTCCATTATTTTGAGCCCTTCAGAAAGGTTAGCAATAAGATCTGGGCCACTAAACACAGCAAACGCCCAATAATTGCCAAACGTTCTTTGAGTACAAAGAAGGTTTTGTATGCAATCTTCTTCTCTGGTGAAGGAGTCGCAATAAAAGTGCCAGTGAAAAAGGGCAAAAGCATCACCAGAAAGTACTACAAAGATGTAGTACTGAAGAAACTGAAAAAGTATTATCAACAAGAGCTGTCGTAGGACAGCGTAGCTCGCCTGCTGGGTACATTTTATATTGTAACATTTTTATCATTAAGCCACATAATATAGGTCACACTGACCTAGATGTATTTGTATGTAAATCATTTTGTCACATAGATATAATAATCCAGGTATGACAATTCTCCATGAAATAGTAATAAAAATAAAAGGCAAAATCACTGAAGCAGGAAATATAGGTCACAATGACCTAGATATAGTAAGTGGTCATTCATTGGGTCACATGGAACTAATATCCCAGGTGTGACATTTATCCAACAAATAGTATTCAAGATATAAGGCAAAATCACTGAACCATGAAATATAGGTCACACCAACAGAGATATATTTTGACGTCAATAATCGGGTCACAAGGAACTAATATCCCAGGTGTGACATTTATCCAACAAATAGTATTCAAGATATAAGGCAAAATCACTGAACCATGAAATATAGGTCACAATGAGGAGTGAAAGTCAAGATATAAGAATTTGAAAAACTACAGTATTACAAAGGTGTCCTAGATTCTGACCCTTAGCCCCACCCAGGGGCATGAACCCAGGGGTTTATTCTCTTGGAATCTCAGAAGACCCTCCAAGGTACCTAAGTTCCAAATTTGATGCCGCTGTGAGGAGTGACTGTTGAGATGTAAGCATTTGAAAAACTTTAACGCAGTGTGACGGGAACGGGAACGCAAACGCGGACGACCGGGGTGACTACAATAGCTCTCCTTGTACTTCGTACAGGCGAGCTAAAAACGACGCCCTGCCACTGGTTTTAAACATGTCCGTCTTCTACATGACAATGCCCCAGCTCATACCTCCGCAATAGTTACGGCCTTTTTGAAGAAAGAAAAAGTAACTGTTTTGCCTCACCCCCCGTATTCCCCAGACCTTGACCCATGTGATTTCTTTTTGTTTCCGAAATTGAAAGCATTCCTTGCTGGGCGGAAATACCAGTCCCAACAGGCACTTGGATCTGCCATTCATCAGTACCTTATTACTGTGCCCAAATCAGCGTACCGTGACGCCTTCAAGAAGTGGATACATCGGCTGAAACTTTGCATTTCTAGCCACGGGGAGTACTTCGAGGGCATGAAATGAGTACTTTTGGGCTAACTTGAAATTTGAAGTCTCCAGATAGAAATAAGCAATTCATTTCGAACATCCCTCGTATACTGGTAAATCTTAGTGAAAAGTAATTTAAAAAGGTAATTCTAAAATATACAATTTTAGACATGCTTTAAAAAAAATTAAACCCCAGCACTGTTCAGGATCAAATGTGGGAATCAGCCACTCAGATGGTGTTTTTTCTCTTCTAATCCCTCACATTTCCTGGAGTACACTGTGTTATAGCTGGCATGTAATGGTTAATAGGCAGGCCATCTAACTGACCAGATAATTTCAATTCTGTGGCTGCAAACTGGACATAATCATTGATATTGCTGCTAATGACAGATTAATGGCTTCACTCCTGGTTATCTGACAGGTCAGTTTGATGGAATAGGTTTCTTCCTGGAAGAATGAGGTCCCTCTTTAACAAATGAATATGTAATTTGACTCTCATTACGAGAACACGCCTATTCAAATATATAGAAAATTTCATCTCCAAAAACTGAAAATTTTCAGATAAAAACTCTGGTATTTTTCTTATTTCTGCATAAACATAGATTGTGGGTACTCGTTAGAACCGCCTCGCCGAGGGTTGTGCTACTCGTTAGAACCGCCTCGCCAAGGTGGTTCTAACGAGTACCAACAAGCTATGGTTTTGAGCAGAAATAAGAAAAATAATGTATACCCCTGTAAACCCCAGGTTTACTATATAAAAGTGGGGTTTAAGGGGGTCAAAATTATAGGCTTGTTTACCTGATGTGAAGTTAAAAATATATATAAAATAATGTGGAAAAGAGGAGAAATTGCTCCTTAGGAGCAATTTCTCCTCTTTTCCGCATTATTTTGTTACCTGTTCTTAGATTTCCATGTTAAAACAGGGACCAGAATTTAACTTCGATATAAGCGGTTATTCGAGATAAGCGAGGTCGAGATAACGAGGATCGACTGTATATAAGGCTATAATTTATTACATATGAATGCTTTAATAACATTTTCCCCACATAAAAAAGTGTTTCCAAATGAAGTTGAAAAGAGAGTAGTGGTAGTTTAGTTTAGAAATGAAATGCTGAAATATACTGTAAATTGATATAATACCTTGGCTTTTCTGAGAAAAAATGGATATGGTCATCTTTTCTGTCCATTTTGTCTCTCCTTCAATACAGTCTCGGCCAACATGCTAGGCAAAAGTCAACAAAATTTACAATATACAGTCAAACTTCGATGGCTCGAACCCCTTTGGGACCATGAAAATGAAGTTTTTTAAAAGTAAAACATATTTTAACGAGTAATACTTAACCTATAGATAATGTGCTATTCTCTTCTGTTTTCACACCTTCCACAGAAAAGACGACCTTTCAGTCGTTAATTAAAGTCTTAAACCAGAAGGTCCCTTAGGCAGTTACCTGTGTGACGTAACTCCTCCCACTCAATTGATCTTGTGTCAGTTTCTTTTATGTGTAAAACAATAGACACAATTAGGAGATAAGCGAGGGTGGACGGAGGGAGATAATTGATTATCTATAGGTTAAGTATTACTCGTTAAAATATGTTTTACTTTTAAAAAACTTCATTTTAACTTCATAATACATTAACCTATAGATAATGTGCTAGAATTTGCAGAATAGGAGGGAGGTGCTCTCCTAATTCTAACACCAATAATATCTCACCACTTCTGGTTAAAGACTCAGGAAACTCTAAGGAATCAGATACATTCTAATTCTATATTTAATAGAAAGAATGATCTAGATTCACAAAATAGCATATCTTTAAGGTGTTATGATCTAACAACCTTATATATAATAGCAGACTCTAGAGGAAGCCAGTTCTTAAGTCTCTGAGACCTAACATTGCCCCCCCCCCCCCTCCCCACCCCCCCCCCCTCCCCCCCTCTTTTTTTTTTTCTTTTTGGGAAACAACAATTGACTTCAAAAAGAAAAAGGAGTCATTGAGACATAACATAAATATTCCATCGCAAAGTAAGCTAGGAATAAAGAAATAATATTTTCAAAACAAAATTTGTAAAACAAAAAGCCAAGACCATATACTGTAAGTAGTCTATCTAGGGTCTTGAATAAATAATGAAAAGTCTACTCGGTGGAGTTTCCTATAGATAACTGACATATGTAGATATTTTGGATAAAATTCTAGATATGTGAAGCTATCTAATTGTAATAGTCTAAGCTATTAGAATTATAAACTAATTAAATTCTGTTAATTGGAGCGACAGGACAGTTTCCAATGAACAGACATAGACTTAAAATAACCATAATGTTGTATAATTATTCCCCTTTGATCAAATTAAAGAAGGGGAGATAATAAAAGTAGATGGAGTTAACTTAACTATAACTCAGTTATCCATCAGAAGAAAAAGGTATAGACAAACATAATGGTTAAAAACTATTGCTAGACTAATTGTATTACGAATTTTTAGTCAAGCAATAAAATAATACAGAGTTTGCATAAAAATGCTGGGAAGAAAAAACAACCTAAGCCATTGATAATTAGTTTTGTCATAGACATGTAAAAGTGTTTGATGTCCTGACAAAATAATAAAGAAGAAACTGTCAACATCATAACTTAAGAGTTTGACAGACAATAAGAGAGATAAGAATAAGGTTGATCGCAGCTAACTGTGACACGGTCATAGTTTGGCTAAATCTTACCGCATTGATAAGATTAAGCAACAATAAATAAACTGGATAGAATCTTTCTATACCAGAAGATTGCCATGAAAAGTACTCCTGAGTAAATAATCATGGAAATCAAGAAATGTTAAAAAATCCACTTTGTAATGACAAATCAAAATGTTCACAAAAAGAGAAGGACTCAGAGAAAAAGTAATAGTGTGATAATCTCTGAAGAAAGATTATACAATAGTACTGATTAATAATCACTAAAACACTTAATTTATAAGTTAAGAGATAGTATTACTATTTTATATGCATATTTAAGAATAGTAAGAAATATATTAATACTAAATTAAAATTATACTACGGAACAAATTCCTGCTATAAATAAAAAGTTAAGCGTAACTATTTATTAAGCAAGGAATTATTAAACATATAACTCGCTATAAAATTACTGCCCAGAATTTTATAGATAAATATTCAATCAAATTTTTAGAATTGAATATTAATAGAATAAAATCTATGTCTGTATAATTGGTAATTCCTGAAATATCAAATTACATACTCGCAAATGAATTCAGGAAGAAAATATATATACATATATACCTATATATACATATATATATATATATATATATATATACTCTTGAGATCTATGCGTAAACCATAGAGAGTAATAAAATAATATTATTACCACGATCCCTGACGGAAGGGTAAAAACATGTATAAATATGAAAGAGATAATAATTAATTTTACGTCATATAGGTTTAAGATAAATTTTGTTTAATCTTTAACCAATATGCAGCAACAGTGACTCGATATTCTGTAGTCGTACATAGAAAAAGAGTACTTTGTCATTAGAATTTTGTATGATTGAAATAGAGATAATGGGATCTAAATGGATGTATCTCCATGAACTGAATCGAAGGATAATATCCATTCTAAAAACTAGGGCTTGTTTTAGGCTTAGTTTAACAAGCGTAGAATTGAATTGTTTCCAAGTATTCATGAAGTCGTTATGCTCTGAATACTGAGAAAACTGTTAAAATATTGTTTAGGAAATAAAAAAAGTGACTGGTCCATAATGTTAGCTAGATTTAAACCTGGAATGTAGCGAGAAGGTCAATCTAACTTAAAAGTAAGTTGAGGAAGATAAATAATGAAGATAGATATATAAATATCGGTATAATATATTATCTCCAACTATTATCAAATAATCTGAATGTTTAAAAGCATAAATGCTACTCGAGAGTTTATTTACCTAATGTATAATCGGAGAAACTTTCAGTATGTTCAAAAACGTATCACAAAAGTAAGATCTGACCAGGAACGTAGGTGCAGCACTTACAACGTTGTGAAGTTTATAAAAACATATTCTATATTATAAATTGAAGCAGTGCATTTCAAAATCATCGAAACGTCTTGAAATGACTTATTGTGTGGAAAAATAAATAAATATCCAGTTTAGGAAAAGATATTTATCTATATATATAGACCATTTTTGATGCGGACTGGAAATCAAGATATTAATCTTTGCATTATTCGCAAACTGAACTTGAACTCTTAGCGAGAATTACTAAGATCCCTCTAACGAATGTAAACATAAAGAAGGGGTAAAGATATAATTAAGTGTATCTTAATTCTTTACCGGCTCGTAATTAAGGGTTTTCCCTTTTGTCTAAGCCTAGACCGTACATTGATTAATATGAATATGATAATATCTGCTATTATGAGGTAAACTCTCGTTAATTAACCTCTAAGCATATATTAAAAATATATATCAACATAATCTAGAGCTTCGGTAAGTTTAGAGGAAGGAAATGATTGACTTTGGCAGTTTCTGAATAGTTACAAAGTCAATAAAAATATATCAAAAGGAAAGTATTGTATATAATATCTAATTTAGGCAATAATAATCTGACACGTACTGAATAATTAATGCCTTTACTAAATATGTATCCATTGTCAATATCAAAGGTGCGAGAAAATTTTGATTGACATGGACTCTAGTTATAAATAAAATATTAGAGGTATATAGCTAGTCGAAGCAAAACTATTCCTCAATAAAGATAAGGTAGACCTATAATATACGAGGATTAATTGGGTCTAGTAATTATAAGTTTTAAACCTTCCTAAATATTTCTAATTATAATCATAATAAAATTATTATTCCAAGATGAAGAATCTTCATCGTAATAGATTCTTACTGAGACAAAATTATCTGGTATATTACTATTGTAGTCTTAAATGATCCAGAAGAAAAAATAAAACAGGCAAAGTAAAGAACGTATTGAATTATATCTATGCCTAAATATAAGCTTTTCTTCTTATTTGTTATTTTATAGCAGAGTTTAGACAGAGCACGACTGACCTAGACTCTTATATAATCAATCAAAAGATAGTATAAAATAGAATAATAGCTTAACGGATCAACTATTTTCCATGTAGAAAGGCAAAAGGGAAATATGTACCTCAACTAGAATTTTAAATCGTAGTAATCTAGAGAGGTAGCGGATAAATAAATAAACTGATAATTTATTTATGGGATTCATGTAGATTTCCAATACCTTATGAATGAAATATTAATAGAAAGTATAAAGGATCTATTACTACTTTCTTGTCAATTTACTCCATAGATTACATGCTGATTACATATCGGGAGCATGCAGAAATTTTAGATTTCGTGTATATTTTTCTTCTTAGAACTAAGGATATTTTTATAGAGTTCACCTTTGTCTTACAGCCGAAAAAGGTGAATATGTAAGAAGTTAATCTCTTTGTAGCGAATAAAAAGAGATATAAATTATATAATTATAGATGGAAGTATCATCTACACTTTGTGAATGAATTGCGAATTTGATCGTAACCGATAATTCTTAATTCATTTTCAAGAATAAATATATATATAGAATTTTAAGTCTAGTTCAAAAAAGACTTGATAGAGTTCAACAATATACGGGGCTACTAGGTATTAGAACCCATCGCTGTCATTCTATAACCTATAACCCAAGACTACACATGTCTATAGTGCTCAATGAATAAACATATATTGAGCGAGGACTAGTGACTACTACTCGGTCACTAGTAATCAGACACAATGCTCTGGCACTAGTCTACGAAACTACTGCCCGGTGAAATTTCGTTAGAATGACCTGGCACTAGTCTACGAACTACTGCCCGATGAATTTTCGTTAGAATCGGAAGTTAACCTCTTTCTAGCGAATGAAAGAGATAAACTGCATAAGTTAATTTAAAATATTAATAGAATTACACTTCTATAATAAGTCAATGGAATATTTAGAAATTTATTATATAAAATGTTACTATGTATTTCATTTTATAACCTATATCCATTGACTTGACTTATCTATAAAGCTCTATGAACAATAATAGATTGTTCGGGGACTAGTGACTGTTACCCAATCACTAGTAATCCGACAAAATGACTGGACACTAGAACTCGTAACTATTGCCCAGTAGACGCCACTAGTAATCCAATACAATAACTGGATACTAGTAATCATAAGTATTTGCCAGTGGTATACACTAGTAGCTGGACATATGACCGGACACTAGTACTCGTAATTGTTTGCCCGGTGAAGTCACTAATAATTCGACACAATGACTGGACACTAGTACTCGTAACTGTTGCCCAGTGAAGTCACTAATAATTCGACACAATGACCGGATACTAGTTCTCGTAACTGTTGCCCGGTAGGAGTGACTAATAATGCGACACAATGACCGGACACTAGTACTCGTAACTGTTGCCCGGTGAAGTCACTAATAATTCGACACAATGACCGGACACTAGTACTCGTAACTGTTGCCTGGTAGGAGTCACTAATAATGCGACACAATGACCGGACACTAGTACTCGTAATTGATGGAGTAACTAGTAATCCGTCACAATGACCGGACACTAGTACCCGTGATAAATGACCGGTGATTTAATCATGCCTGGATGACCGGTGACCGGTAAGAAATGCCCGGTGATTTTATCCATGCCTGGATGCCCGGTGACTGGTGAAGCTGACAATGAATGACTGGTGACTGGTGGACTTAGACTTATTTTGGATACTAAAGCATCCATAAGAAGCCACCTTGATGGGTCTTACCCTGGCAGTATAGCCATATGGGGTGGGGCTCCCATCAGTAAAGAACTGTCGTATAACCCATAAGGGTTGACAAGTTCTTTACTAATCAGCTTCTCCACCATAGAAATCTTCGCCAATTCGCAAGATATCCAGTAACAGTCCAGGAATAGCATGTCGCATCGCTGAATAATCTGGAACAAAAAGAAACAAGTTAAAATTTTTGATATAAGAAAACACGACTTCCGAACCGACCGCACACGAGCGTTGTGCCGATTACAGCGAGAGTCGCGAAAAAGCATGTCGAAATAGCCAGTCAATAAATGCAAAATCGACAATCGAAAATTTTAAATAATAACATGGTTAGTGAAAGGAGTGATAAAGAAACAAAAGAAACACAGGGATACAGAAATTTATCCCTGAGGAATAGAAATAATCCAAATTTCTTTCACAGGTAAAAATCCTTGTTGAATTTCTTTGTCCACAGAAAAGAAACTGACACACGTGATCAATTGAGCGGGAGGAGTTACGTCACACAGGTAACTGCCTAAGGGACCTTCTGGTTTAAGACTTTAATTAACGACTGAAAGGTCGTCTTTTCTGTGGAAGGTGTGAAAACAGAAGAGAATAGCACATTATCTATAGGTTAATGTATTATGAAGTTAAAATTTGTTCGAGACAGCGGTAGTTCGAGCCTCGGAAGGTAACTATTAGTGCCATACCAGGAGGCACAATGGAGATAACTGGGATACCTTTTCGGTGTTCTATATTTTAAATGTATGTTGTGTGTACATTAGAATCGCCTCATAGAGGCAATTCTAATGAGTACACACAGCATACATTTACAAGATAAAAGAAGAAAATCTCCATAAATTATCCGTTTATCATGTTTGGAGGAAATCCCTGCGGACTCAAGAACGTGCTCGACTCATCCATGGTAAACAAGCCATTGGGGTTTGAGCCATTGAAGTTCCACTGTACCTTCTCCATGCATTAGAATTGTGCAACACATACAATATCCACTTTTGACCCCTATACTTTGAACCCTGAGGCTAGGACTGGTGTAAGGGTGTGTGTGTTCTTGATTAACATTAAAACTTTGTGATTGGGACAGTCTATCAACAACTTTCTCAGACTGTTAATTTATTTTTTCATTCATTTACTTTTTTTACTCATGTGTCTGCAAAACAGAGAATTGCTTTAGAGAAAACAAAGAATTGCATTACAGAATTTACCATAGGGGTAGGGTGAAAATCAGATCACACAGATGTGCAGTTTCAAATATTTTTGTTTTCTGTATATACTGGGTTTTGCACTTCACCGATACTTTCTAAGGTGTCGCATGATTTTATAAGAAGACCCTCATGCGACTTGTGTAGATGCCTCAAGACATATTTTCATTTAATACAGCCCATGTAATAATGTATCATAAACACAGCTCCAGATAAGGCACTTTTTTCAATCAAAAAGTACAGGGCCCAGTTGTTCAAAACTAATGATGTCTTTAATTAACATACCATTAAAACTTTGATCTTTAAATATGGTATACACACTAATATTTTTGCCGAAAAAATGCGAGTAGCTTTTGCGTTTGCAAAGCTACTCACATTTTTTCCGCAAAAATACCTGTGAATTAGATATTGTACTTACTAGAACAGTTAAAAATTTTGACCATTAACAAGCTTGTTAAACTAACAATGCTTTGAATAACTGGGCCCTGATTAAAATATTTCTTATTTCTCCACAAAAATATAGGTTGTGAGTACTAATTAGAAGTGCCTTGCTGAGGTGCTTCTAATGCGTTCCCAAAACATATTTTGTACAGAAATAAGAAAAATATTTTGTGATTACCCCTTATCTGGAACCATGCATGATGCTGTTTTTCACTTACCAATTTCATCAACAGCTGGAATGAAGTAAGTAATGGATTTTTGGCACTAGATGCCGATGGTGAGGTGTTCTCTGAGTGAGTATAAGAGTATGGTAAAGAGGCTGACAGTGCCCACAGCATACCCATACTCATACAGTACTGGCCTTCCACAAACCTTTCCAGCTGTGGCACTGGGGCCGTCTCCTGCAATTTAACACAGCATGTCGGGTAAAAATTTCAGCTGACAACATTCTGAAATATTTTTTCTTATTTTGCCAAGATAAGAGGCTGGTATTTCCTAGAAAAACAAGTTTTAATATCTCCTTTGGAAATATCAAAGGCTGAATTCTGGGAAAAATAAGAAAAATATCACCAATTTGCTGTCTGCTTGATTTGCCCAGACAGTGGTATTGGTTAACAAAATAAGCTATCATATAATTACCTTGGCCCAGTTATTCAAAACCAACGATGTCATTAGTCAACATATCGTTAAAACTTTGATCATTAAATATAGCACATAGGCTAATATTTTTGTTGAAAAAAATGTGTGTAGCATTTGCAAAAGCTACTCACATTTTTCCAGCAAAGATACCTGTGAATTAGATATTGTACTTACTAGAACAGTTACCATTTTGACCACTAACAAGCTCATTAAGCTATCGATGCTTTGACTGACAATGTTTTGAACAACTGGGACCAGACGTATTCAGAAAGACAGATCTGAGCAAACAATCTAGACTGCAGAATATAGCATCAGACCAGGGTCCAAACAGAGACATAGCATATTTTATGCACAGAAAATTACCAAATACACTGCAATTTCATTTTTGAGCCTATATCTACAGTTTTTTTTGGATCTTCTCCAATATGAGATGAATTTAAATTCTCTGTGAATTTAAAATCTCTGCATCCTTTTGATTTATATTCACAGTCAGCTTCTTTCAGGAATGGTTTGATAGGTTCCTAGTGGTAAACAAAGTCATGAAGATGTTGCTCAGGTAGTACAGGGACTGTCATGAATCAAGACCAGGGGCCGCATACAACTTGAGCAACATCTACAGGCCTTTATTTACCACTAGGAACCATCTAGTAGTAAGCAGTCCATGTCCCCTGACAGCATGAGGTCAATGAGAGCCAAAACTGCCATAAAAAGTGAAAATCTTTCTTGGGATGTGCATCATGTGCTAAAAGAGTTCATTGGATTAATGACACCTTTCTAAAATACATACCAGTTCTGTAGGCATTTTCGATCCTGTCAATATTGTATTAACCCAATTATGAACCCCACAGAACATGTGTGGACAGTGATTATCTAGCCATTTCTGTAGCTCAGAGTAACTCAAACTGGATTTCAAGGTGAACTGAAAGGAACAGAAAGAGACAAATTATTCTATGACCAATAGCTCTAGATAAGGTCTTTTTAATGCTCTGCATGCTGGATAAAAAATTTCAAACAACATTTTCAAATATTTTCTTATTTTTCACAGAAAAAGGGCTTTTGCATTTCATGCAAATTATCTCCTATGATGACAATTTGCATGAAATGTCAACGCCTATTCTCTGTGAAATTTAACAAAATATCGTCAATCTGCTGTCTGCTGAATCTGCCCAGAGAGGGAAAAGTACTGATATTCTTCTTTATACTGCACTATAAATACATATGCTGAGGGTACTCATTAGAAGCACCTCGCTGAGGTACACCTAATGAGAATCCAAAACATGTTTTTTTTGTGGAGAAATGAGAAAATACTTATCTGAATGCCAGTCTTATCTACAGATATGTGGTTCATTATGTGTGATTATTGGACTGCAAAATGAGATCATGGGATTTTTTTCTGATTTTCTTTATAAAAGCATATATTGTGGGTACTCAATCAAATTGCATCTACAATTTGATGCCATTCAAATGGGTACCCACAACATATGCCTTTATAAAGAAGCAAATCAGAAGATTACAGAATTGCTTGACTGTGCACTTACAGAAATATGTGCAGTAATTAGGTAGAATAAGGTAGTACTCAAATTTTTATAAAACTGTAATTCATAGCTCCTGACAAAAGAAGTATCCTGAAATGTTTTTTTTTTCTTTTTTTCTTTTTTTCCATGAAAACAAATGATATGGGTACTCATTAGAATTGCCTTGCTTGGTTACTCTGTGGAAATACCACTGCAAGGCAATTTCATATGATTACACTCAAAATCTGTTTTTGTGGAGAACTAAGAAAAATATCAACCCTTAAAGTGCTAAGCAAAACTGTTGCAGACGAGATTCTAATTGTTTAATTATTATTTTCTGAGAAAATAAGACTTGGCATTTCATGTGAATTCACTACAATTCACATGAACTATCAAGTCTTATTTTCTTGGAAAAAAATACAAATTGGCATTTCATTTGAATCGTCTGCTAGGCCGATGAAAGACATGAAATGCCAAGCTTTACTTTCTCGGAAATTAAATAATACAAACAGAAGTTGTGATTAGCACTTTAAGGATTAATATAGTTTGGTTGGACTTATGGGGTATCATGGCTCCAGATAAGATGCTTTTACAACCAAACATATTATTGAATTTTTTTATTATTCCTGCAGGAAATATGGGGGTACTCATTAGAAGTGACTTTATGGGTACCAATTACATAAGTTTTGATGGAGAAATAAAAGAAAATATATTTATTTTCCCAATACCACCTCTTATCTGGAGCTACTGATTGTATGTTACAAAAAAAAAATACATGATTTATGGAGTATTAATGGACTGACTTAATGACTTTCTTCTATCAATCATTTCTGCCAAAATATTTGTTTAATCATATGGGGTGTGAAAATTTCAAAATGAAGAAAACTGTGAAAGATAGATGGCACTTGCGTGTCAAGATTACACCAGCTGGTTTCAATAAATTCAATATAAATAAGGAAAAGAAACGTGATCAAATTATTTATCACATAACTGAAAATTAGCATTCCTCATCCACATCTTCAAAGCTCCAGATAGGAATCTTATCATAGCAACAGATAAGGCGTTTTTTTCATCCGAAAACTGCTGATATCTTTCTTATTTCTCAATGAAAACATATGTTGTGGGTACTCATTAGAAGCGCCTCACCGATTTGATCACTGACAAGCCTGTTAAGCTAATGATGCATTAAACAACTGGGCCCTGATTAATATATTTCTTATTTTTCCACAAAAACATATGTTGTGGGTTCTTTTTAGAAGCAACTCAATGAGGCACCACTAATCGGTTTTTAATTATTTTTTTTTCTTTTTTATGAAAAACAAGAAAAATATCAAAACCTTTCAGTTGACAAAGGTGTCTTATCTGGAGCTATGCATCTTTCAGGAATAGTAACAAAATCTCTTGTCCATGTGACTGAACATATTCAGACCCATCAATCATAGACAGAAAATACTTTCCGTTATTATTGCGCCAAATTTATCCTATGGTTAACCACCAGAATTGCCTCAATAAGATGATTCCAACGAGTACCAAGAAAATACATTTCAGTGCAAAAATTATCCTAAATCATTTCAATTTTTATCTCATATAGAGCTATGAAGTCTGGATCTTCAATGTCTACATATGCAAAAAGCTGGGTTTTCCCTGACTCACATTTTGGCAGTTTTCACACCCAAAACCTTGTTCTTGACCCTAAAAAGTTAGCAAGAGTCCTTAAGTAATGCATATATGATCAATCCAAAATTAATTTTATTTATCTATGGCATTGTATTTTAATCTATTTATCTATGGCATTGTATTTTAATCTATCTGCAATCTAGAGGTTAAAAATTATCCATGTTTGGGCAATAGTTAATCCTTAAAACACTAAGCAAATTGTAGTAGATGACATCCTAAAATTGATTTTATTTTTTACAGAAAATAAGACTTAACATTTCATGTGAATTGTCTGCCTAACAGACAAATCACATGAAATGTCGTCCCATTTTCTTTGAAAAAAAAAGTGCTTCAATTTGTCATTTGCTGTACTTGCGATTAGCGCTTTAAAGCTTAACCTTTTTAAGACAACAAACCCCTATAGCTTATAAAAAGAACCTGTTTACTCTGCATAAGGGAGTCCCTGGGACCCTCATTTTTAAACCATGAGGAAAAACCCTGAAAAAAGGTATATGGCTCTAGATAAGACATCTCTATCAATAGTGAAACATTTATAGTTTTATCATTTCACCATTACAGTGCATATTGTGGGTACTCATTAGAAGCACCTCAGAGAGGCACTTGATTATAACCAGAACAGTGTTTTCAAAGGAAAACGTATGTCCCCCCACCAGTTTGAACAGACATATTGTTGGAATAGGTTGTATCTTTTTTTTTTTCTTGTGTGGGTGGGTGGGGGGGGGGTGAGGGGGGTGCTTAGTATTTTTGTGGGCTTTAACCTTTCATTAAATGCTTCTTTTCAGAGGACACTGCTTGCATTAAGGGAAGTCTGGGAATCAGAGGCTCCCAAAAATTGCCCTGGAACTTCCAAAAATCAATGCCAGGAAGTCTGGGGCTCAGCTTTTAAAGATATTTAGTCATTTATAACAAAAATTTAGAATGAATTTATGTGTTATTTAGCTTAAGAATGGCAGTTTTACTCCATAAATGAGAGTTTAAGAAAACTGAAGTTGAATTTCTGAAAGTGAGTGAAAAAAAAATTGATCACCAGGACTTCCAGACATTGGAGCTAGGAAGTCCTGGAACTTCCTGATTTTGACAGTTAATGCAAGCACTGAGAGGAAATAAAAATATCTGTGACATACCCTAAACACATATGGCAATATGGTGCAGACAAGCCATTTATCAACATTCTAAGACCTTGTATAACCTTGAAAAGGAGGTCATGGTCACCCAAATCAAATCAGTTCATGTCCCAATAATATATCTGTGCTAAGATCTTGTCTGACCTTGTGTGACATTGAAAATGAGGTCAAGGTCACAACAATATAGCGGTGTAAGTTTGGTCAAAATTCATCCATTCCGTCATGAGATAGTGTGCAGCCAAGCCATTTTCCAAAATCTAAGCCCCACTGTGACCTTGAAAATGGGGTCAAGGTCACCAAAATCTAATCAGTTCTTGTTCCTGTCTCAACAATATAGCTGTGCAAGTTTGGTCAAAATCCATCCATTCATTCAGGAGACAGGGTGCAGACAAGCCATTTTCTAACAATCTGAGCCCTCCTGTGACCTTGAAAATGGGGTCAAGATCACCAAATCTAATCAGTTTTTTTTTCCATGTCACAACAATATAGCTGTGCAAGTTTGGTCAAAATCCATCTATTCATTCAGGAGACAGGGTGCAGACAAGCCATTTTCCAACATTCTAAGCCCTCGTGTGACCTTGAAAATGTGGTCAAGGTCACCAAAAACTAAATAAAAGCTTTTCCATGTCACAACAATATAGATGCACAAGTTTGGTCAAAATCCATCCATTCCTTCAGGAGATAGGGTGCAGACAAGCCATTTTTCAGCCGTTTTCCAACAATCTTAGTCTTCGTGTGACCTTGAAAATGAGGTCAAGGCCACCAAAATCTAATCAGCTTTTTTTCCCCAACCCAATGATAAAATTGTGTAAGTCTGGCCAAAATCCATCCATCCATTAAGGAGATAGAGTGCAGACAAGAGGCTACGCCTACACCGACAGGATCCCCACTAAAAACAATATGTCCCCCCACTATGGTGAGGGGATATAATATATCACAATATACTGCAAAAATTCTACTTAGCACCCAGGTGTTTATTAGCATCATTATCTTTTGTACAGAGGGAAGTGGGCGTTTATTAGAGACTACAGCGTTTGAGAACTGCAGGAAAATCCTCCCGATGACCGCCATATTGATATAAAAAATGAAAATATAGACTAGCGTTACAACGGACATGTTAAGTATAGACTAGCGTTACATAAGATATTTTAGCTTCTCTAAGAGAATAGGGGTACCTGGCGAAGGACTACAAATGCCATGTTCATATCTTTTTTTTTTGGACCAAGAGAGAAAAAGGGACTTGTTTGTTTCATTATTAAACAGTAGATTCAGAAAGTAACTTCATGAGGTAGTGGCAATATTTTCTCTAAACTGACTCATGAGCGTTTTTAAAGGCTGGTACTTCTGAGGAAAATGTAACAACCAATTTCAGGCCCAGATTGCGGGGATGGGCAATTATTACAGCATGGTTGTTTATTAGAAGTTTTGCTATAAATGTTTTCCTACAGAAATAAGAAAAATATTTATCTGGATATCCCTCTTATCTAAAGCACTGAAGGTACCTTTTTTCTTGTTACAGCTTATATTATGTAGATAGCTTACCATACTCTGAACCATGGCTTCGAATACTTTCTCATCCTGAACACTTTTACTGTAGGCGATCATTGACGACGATAATGTTAAGGCATAGCAGATGTTAACCATTGTTAAGGAATCTGAAATTTAACATGTAGTTGACTCTCGTTATCTCGAAGTCCAAGGGACTTGCTGAAATACTTCAAGATATCCGTACCTCAATATATCAGATTTGATGAATTGAGGAAAAAATAAATTGAACAGCCACATTTCACAAATGAGTATGTACTTTGACTACTGAAATTTGAGATATATTGAAAATATTGAGGAAAAGAGGAGAAATTGCTCCTCTTTTTCTCAATATTTTGCTACCTTGTCCTTTTTTTCTCAATATTTTGTTATCTAGTCCTGTGAATACAAGTATTCTTTCCTTATAGAGCAGATTCCAGAAGGAGCTTGGCAATAGTAAACATTGCTGAAACTCGTCTTATTTGGCAGATATGGCAAAAAGCTACCGTGTACCCAGCCCCCTCATTGGTCAGTTGCATGCAAAAAAATTACCAGAAATGCTGAAGCATTAACCTGCTAAAGCAAAAATTAGCCACAACGCTCACATCGAGGGTTGAGCGCAAGACTATGGTAACTCAAACGTATTTTTGAAACCCTTGTTTAGGGGCAACTTGGACCCCTTTGTAAACAATGCAAATTTAGGTGCCATTGCTCATACGAGCAATGGCACCTAAATTTTCATTGTTTACAATAAGAAATGTTGTAATCTTCATAACACCTTCATGGTGAGGAGATTAGGTTTGGGGAAAAACAACCATCTGACTTACGCTAGTCTTGCGCTCAACCCTCGACATGGTCAAAAACTAGAAATTCTGCTGAGCTTTGGACTGTTATTGAAAACACCTACTTACAATGCAGAACCTTTGGCCAACAGCACTGCAGACAAAACTTACTAATACAATAAACCTCTTTATATGATGATTCATTATAAGAGCGGAGGAGTTGTTAAGGAGGAGTATTGGGTGATAATTCTGGGATAATTTTTCTTATTTGTACCCACAACATATGTTTTTATGGAGAACTGGTGAAAATTATCCCATAATTATCACCAAATACTCCTCCTTAACAAGCCCTCTGAAGCGGGTTCGGATATAAGACGGTTTAAAGATGGGCCCTAAATGTGTTCTGTCCAAACTAAAATGTTTTCACTTTAGTTCCCAGCAATCGTATTACAAAGAGTGTACTATTGAATATTATATTATCGTTAGCTAGTTGCAGGCAAAAACTATTAACAAGGCTGAACCTTCAGCCGACTTCAATCCAAACCTACTGAGAATGCTGAACCATTAGCTGGCTGCAGGAAAAACATATTAACATGGCTGAACAAACAGCAGACTGCAGACCAAACTTACTAAGAAAGCTGAACCATTAGCCAGCTGCAGACAAAACGCAAAGAAGGCCGAACCTTCAGCAGACTGAAGGCCAAACTGAGAATAATGAACCATTAGACAACTGCTGGAAAAACCTACTACCAAGGTTGAACCTTAGCAGGCTGCAGGAAAAACTTGCAAATAAGCTGAACCTTCAACAGGCTGCCAAGCAAACCTACTGAGAATGATTAAGTAACAGCCAGCTGCAGGCAAAACCTATTAACAAGGCTGAACCATTTGCAGGTTGCCGATCAAATTTAAAGAGAATGCTGGACCATAAGGCAGCTGCAGGAAAATCGTATCAACAAAGCTGAACCTTCAGCAGACTGCAGGCCAAACTAAGAAAGCTGAACTGTCAGCCAGCTATAAGAAAATAAATACAAGGCTGAACCGATCTTGGCATATAAATTGTATAATGCCAAAAAACATGATGTCTTTCAGATTACATGGAATTTTAAAACTGCATCTGCAGGTAAAACAATAACAACGAAAATTTTATATGGAGAAAACAAGAAAAAAAAAACAATATGGTTGAACTTAGGAATTCCACAAAAATCCTTTAACAAACATACAGTTCTGAGAGAAAAATTTGGCATGGTTAGGCAAACTGAAACATTGTACTTTAATGATAGGCCTAATGCCCTTATCAAACAGCAAAATTTAATGTCATCAGAAGACTGCACAGACGTGCAGACAGATGTGTGAGGCCCTTTCTCTCCATGTGTGACCCATTTAGATACCGTACATTTTTGCAATTTCACAATACATCAAGTCAGCATTCAGAGCTCCATATAAACTTACTTTTAACAATGTGGGATATAAAGATATGAATTTTAAATTTTTATAATTACACATATTGTGTAATCTCACTTCATAAGTCAGATGTCACAAATACACCATGAGTGATCCAAGCTCTGATATAAAAATATTGATATTTTTCTTATTTCTCCATGAAAACATTTTGAGTACTCATTAGAAGCGCCAAGATGAGCCCAACTAACGAGTACCCAAATCCTGTTTTTATAGAGAAATAAAATATTTACCAGAATACTACTCTGAGGCTGACCTTCTTTTGTGAGATGATCTTTCCCTGCTGCGAACAACTGGAAGTAGTACTTATGTTGAGCAGAGTCATCAAACATTTTTAACAGTTCTTTGCCAGCTCTGATAAATTGTTCCAAGGTAATCCTGTCTTTAATCTGGCCATCTTTTCCATGTTGACCACTACCATGTACTATCATCTGTCTATATAATAATTTTCCAAACAGCTGGAGTGGGCCATGAAACACATTCTGAAATGTATACCATAATTTCTAGCTACAGATAAGGCACTTGTTTTCAGCCAAAAAGTGTCGATATTTTTCTTATTTCTCGATGAAAATATATGTTGTGGGTACTCATCAGAAGTGCCTCATCGCGGCACTTCTAATGAGTACTCACAACATATATTTTCATTGAGAAACAAGAAAAATATTATCTGGATAATGACCAATATTCCCTTTTATCTGGAGCTATATTTTACCTAAAATATTCAGACACTTATGCAAGAGTATTTAAGTGTAGACCTAGATTAAACACTGCAGAATGTGGTACCTGATAAAGATCTTAACTTATTGCCAGTCTGCCAGCACTTTTTAGATACATCATCAGATCAAACAGAATTGTTCGATAGTTTGGCTAATCACTTACTGCCAGGAATAAGTGTGTCAAATATTTCGGGCAAACAAGACCTGTTGTCAGACAGGAAAGCTTGCTTGAAATTGTGCTTGTCCATCATATGAAAAATAAGTCTGTGACTGCAGGGAGTGGGCTTGCAAGAAACATTTTTTCTGGTCAGTATATTGCATCAAACTAAGTTTGGACTACATCCATCTAAAAACTTCAGAGTAAAACTTTGACATATAAAAATTCTTAGTCCATAACCTTGGATTCAAGATCAAGTGATCTTGATCTCAAAGTCATTGAGCAGGGTGGGATGGCATTGAACAAAACATCTGGCTAGTGCCTAACGTCAACCGAAGTATCAATCAAGGCTTAGTACTCTAACATCAACCCAAGTATCAATTAAGGGTTAGCACCCTTACATCAATCCAAGTATCAATTTAAAACCTGTAGGAAATACAGGAGATACAGACAGATCTTCAACTAGAGGCCCACATGCCTGACTCACTCATACAGAAGTTAAACAGCTATTTCAGATGAGCCATAGGTCCAGATAAGAGGGGGTATCCACATTATTTTTCTTATTACTCCATGAAAACATATGTTGTGGGTACTCATTAGAATCACCTTGGTGAGGCACTTCTAATGAGTACCACAACATATGTTTTCATGGAGAAACAAGAAAAATATCAGCAGTTTTCTGCTGAAAAAAAAAAGCACCTTGACTGGAGCTATGAGATCTGCTGATGCATGCAACATTTTTCCAATATTGCCACAGCATGTTATCAAAATACCAGGGATTATTTTCAGGCAAAATTGAGGGATTTGCTCATTTTTTTTCTACCAAATATCTAATTGAATTTGCTAACTGAAAAGAAAAAGCTCATGGCAAAATGTAATTTAGCTAAGGATTTTGCAAAACTTTCTCACTGAATATTCATTTCTTGCCAGTTTTGGCTGAATGAGATACTTTCTCTCACGATATCCTGAGCTAGAATTATCCCTGAAATACTGGATGGATTTTAATAAAAACTCCTACATCAGAGTAAACAGGTAATACAGTATTTAAATTGCGGACAACATCTATATGTCAGACATTTTTTGTAAAGTATGTTTGTTTGTTTGTGTTGAGGTTTTTACGACCCAGTCAACACAATGGGATCATGCCAAGAGTGGTCAGTTTACCTAACCACCCTTTTAATGGACAGGCTTAGTCCTCTAAGCAGTTTACTAGAACTGTACACATTCTTTTGCCAGAAACTGAAAGCATCCGCTTGAACCAGCAGAAGGGAGAAAATGATCATAGAAAATATTTCAGATTCAATATCCACTAAGAATGTTGTCAACCCGGTGGGAGTTGAACCCACAACCTCCTGATCATCCATCGATGCACATCCAACTGCACCACCAAGGCTGGCTTGTAAAGTATGTCAGAGGTCAACGTATAGATCCCAATAACATACATATTTGGAACATAACATCTATGGCTGACTTAGCCTCACTATCATTCCAAGGTAAAACTACCACAATACAATCACTATCAGAGAAACCCCTATCATGATAATATTACTATCAAGGGTCCAATATCACAATACATCAACATACTAACAGCATTTCGAAATCAAATGAATGTAGTTGATTTTGTAAAGACTGGACTGCCTGTAAAAGTACCTAACATTACTGCTTTGTCACCATTCTAACAAAAATTTTTGCAAAGCAGAAGTCCTTTCTGTTCTTATATTTTGTTAATTTGGACAAAAAAGCTGCAGAATGGTATTACATTAGGAGATAAAAGCACCGCAAGTAGAACACCCTGCCATAGCAATTGTTTGTTTATGTATGTTATCGTTGCGAAAATGTCTGGAAAGAAAATAACGGAGGGACAGATAACAATCCTAAACCAGATTTTGATAATATCAATGGACAGATAACAATCCTAAACCAGATCTTGATAATATCAATGCATTTAGCAAGTTTGGTTAAAAGGCCTTGTTATTTACTCAAGTTATCATCCGGAAACGAAAATATGGGCGTGTTTAGGGCAGATAACTCTGTAAAAATTTGACGAAATTTGCCCATTAGCAATTCCAAAACAGACCTCCTTAAGGTCAATGTATATAGCAAGTTTGGTTAAAATCCCTTGTTATTTACTCAAGTTATCATCTGGAAACAAAAATATGGGCGTGTCTCAGGCAGATAACGCCGTAAAAATTTGACGAAATTCGCCCATTAGCAATTCCATACCAGATCTCCTTAATGCCAATATATATAGCAAGTTTGGTTAAAATCCCTTGTTATTTACTCAAGTTATCATCCGGAAACGAAAATATGGGCGTGTCTCAAACAGATAACTCCATAAAAATTTGACAAAATTTGCCCATTAGCAATCCCAAACCAGATCTCCTTAATGTCAATGCACACAGCAAGTTTAGTTAAAATCCTTTGTTATTTACTCAAGTTATTGTCCGGAAACGAAAATATTGGCGTGTCTCGGGCAGATAACTCCGTAAAAAATTGACAAAATTTGCCCATTAGCAATCCCAAACCAGATCTCCACAATATCAATGCACATACCAAGTTTGGTGAAAATCCATTGATGTTTACTCAAGTTATCATCCGGAAACGAAAATGGGATGGATGGATGGGTGGACGGACATACGACGGACAGACGGACGTCCAAAGTGAAACCATAATACCCCACCACTATTGTGTGGCAGAGTATAAAAATGTACAGGTGCAAAAAATACATGTATCAAAACTATCGATAGTTGAAAAGACTATCGGTGATACCTATCAATAATTGAAAACACTATCATGACAGCACTATCATGGCAGTCACTATCATGATGCATCGATATGTTGATGTATTGTTATACCACTAATGACATCGGATATCCAGATAAGTGGGAGTAAAAGGTATTTTAGCAGTGTTTTATTTTTATTTTATTTCTTTTTTTCTTTGTTGAAAAACAGCATTGACTTTGAAGCTGGAATGGGTAAAAGTACACAATGAAATTTTAGATTTTGGTATTGAAATAAAATTTAGGGGGTTAACATTTTCAGTGAACTTAACATTTAAAAAGAAAACAATCTTAATACCTAAATTTTATATGATAACATCAGCAGCGACAATTTCTCTTGATACAGCAATTTTCCATACACTGATTGTTTTGTGAGCAATACTGGTAAATGTACATTAGAGTCACATGAAATGCCATGCCTTACTTTCTCTATAACAAAAATATATGGTACAATTTTGCCTAGTACTTTTAGAGTTAGGCATTGCAGATGTGCATTTCAGCATTAAGCTTTAAAGCTGGGGGTAAGACACTCATTGTACCAACACCTCATCTGGAGCACTGTAACACAATGACTTTAGCAGATGTACCTACATATAAAGTTTGGTAAGCCGAAGCCATATAGTATAGGAGATATGGCCCAGGTAGTGTGTGTGTGTGTGTGTGTGTGTGTGTGTGTGTGTGTGTGTGTGTGTGTGTGTGTGTGTGTGTGTGTGTGTGTGTGTGTCTGTGTGTGTGTGTGTGTGTGTGTGTGTGTGTGTGTGTGTGTGTGTGTGTGTGTGTGTGTGTGTGTGTGTGCATATGCGTGTGTGGGAAACACATCCTCTTCCACAGATGAGCCTACCAGTAAAACTTGGTAAGCCTAGTGCGTAAAATATAGGAGATATGCACTGGATAAGTATTTTAAATAAAGTGGCCAGCTGTCAAAATAAAGGTCACAGTGACCTACTTTTGAGGTCTAAAAAGCTAAGTGTAGCATGCTCTTGTTCAGGTTTGATAAGCTAAAAATACCAGTAGACTGTTTTTGTTCAGGTTTGAAAAGCTCAGTGTAGTATGTTCCAGTTCAGGTTAGAAAATCTAAGTGTAGCATGTTCTTGTTCAGGTCTGAGAAGCTGAGTGTAATATCTTCTTGGTCAAGGGTCATGTCTGAGAAGTTAGGTGCAATATGTTCTTGGTAAATGGTCAGGTCTGAGAATTTATGTATAGCCTGATCTTGTTCCTGTCTGAGAAATTAAGTGTATTATGCTCTTGTTCAGGTCTGAGAATATATGTGTAGTATGTTCTTGTTCAGCTTTGAGAAGCTAAGTGTAGTATATTCATGTTCAGATTTGAGAAGCTATGTGTAGTATGTTCTTGTTCAGATCTTAGAAGCTAATTGTAGTATGTTCTAATTCTGTTCAGGTCTGAGAATATATGTGTGGTAAGTTCTTGTTCAGCTTTGAGAAACTTAAGTGTAGTATGTTTATGTTCAGATATGAGAAGCTAAGTGTAGTATGTTCTTGTTCAGATCTGAGAAGATAAGTGTAGAATGTTCACGTTCAGATCTGAGAAACTAAGTGTAGTATGTTCTTGTTCTGGTCTGAGAAGTTAAGTGTAGAATGTTCTTGTTCAAGTCTCAGAAATTAGCTGTAGCATATTCTTGTTCAGATCTAAGAAGCTAAGTGTAGTATGTTCTTGTTCAGGTCTGAGAAGCTACATGTAGTAGGTTCTTGTTCAGGTCTGAGAAGCTACGTGTAGTAGTTCAGATCTAAGAAGCTAAGTGTAGTATGTTCTTGTTCAGAGCTAAGAAGCTAAGTGTTTGTTTGTTTGTTTGTGTTGAGGTTTTACGGCCCAGTCAACCCAATGGGGTCATGTCTAGCGCGGTCAGTTTTCCTAACCACATGTTTACTGGACAGGCTTAGTCCTCTAAGCGGTTCACCAGTACTGTGCACATTCTTTCGCCAGAAACTGACAACTGCCCTTCTTGAATCAGCAGAAGGGAGAGAATGACCGTAGAAAATATTTCATGATCAATCTCCACGAAAGAATGTTGCCGACCTCGGTGAAGAAGCTAAGTGTAGTATGTTCTTGTTCAGGTCTGAGAAGCTACGTGTAGCACGTTCTTGTTCAGATCTAAGAAACTAAGTGCAGTATGTTCTTTTTCGGATCTGAGAAGCCAAGTGTAGTATGTTCTTGTTCAGATCTGAGAAGATAAGTGTAGAATGTTCATGTTCAGATCTGAGAAGCTAAGTGTAGTATGTTCTATTTAGATCTGAGAAGCTATGTGTAGCATGTTCTTGTTCATAGCTGAGAAACTTTAAGTGTAGTATATTATTGTTCAGATCTGAGAAGCTAAGTTTAGCATGTTCTTGTTCAGATCTGAGAAGCTAAGTGTAGCATGTTCTTGTTCATAGCTGAGAAACTTTAAGTGTAGTATATTATTGTTCAGATCTAAGAAGCTAAGTTTAGCATGTTCTTGTTCAGATCTGAGAAACTTAAGTGTAGTATATTCTTGTTCAGATCGGAGAAGCTAAGTGTAGTATGTTCATGTTTAGGTCGGAGACGCTAAGTGTAGTATGTTCTTGTTCAGATCTGAGAAGCTAAGTAAAGTATACTCTTGTTCAGATCTGAGAAACTTAAGTGTAGTATATTCTTGTTCAGATCTAGGAAGCTAAGAGTTATATGCTCTTGTTCAGATCTAGGATGCTAAGTGTATTATGTTTTTGTTTAGGTGTGTGAAACTAAGTGTAGAACGTTCATGTTCAGGTCTGAGAACTAATGTAGTTTCTTGTTCAGGTCTGACAAGCTAACTGTGGCATCTTAGAAGCTAAGTGTAATATGAAGCTGTGGCATGTTCTCGTTTAGGTCTGAGAAGCTAAGTGTAATATGTTCTTGTTCAGGTCTAAGAAGCTATGTGTAGTATGTTATTGTTCGGGTTTGAGGTAAAGTGTAGTATGTTCATGCTCTAGTATGAGAAGTAAAGTGTACCTGTAGTATCTTCTTGTTCATCATTTGCGATGAGGTTTTAAGGCCAAGTCAACCCTATGGGGTCATGTAGAGTGTGGTCAGTTTACCTAACCACACTTTTACTGGGTGCGCTTAGTCGTCTAAGCGGATAATCAGTATTGAGCACATTCTTTTGCCAGAAACTGACAAATGAATCAGAGGAAGGGAGAGAATAAGCGTAGAAAGTATTTTATGATCAATCTCAACGAAAGAATGTTGCGGACCAAACCTGGCAGGGGTCGATCCCACAACCTCCTGATCTTCAAGCGGACATGCATCCAACTGAGCCACCGAGGCCCGCATGTTCTTGTTCAGGTCTATGAAGCTAAGTGTAGTATGTTCTTGTTCAGATCTGAGAAGCTAAGTGTAGTATGTTCTCATTCAGGACTAAGAAGCTATGTGTTGTATGTACTTCTTCAGATCGTATGTTCTTCTTCAGGTCCTAGAAGCTAAGTGTAGTATGTTCTTGTTCAGGTCTGAGAAACTAAGTGCTGTGTGTTCTTGTTCAGATCTGAGAAGCTAAGTGTAGTATGTTCTTGTTCAGATCTGCAAAGCTAAGTGTAGTATTTTCTTGTTCAGATCTGAGAAGCTAAGTGTAGTATGTTCTTGTTCAGATCTTAGAAGCTAAGTGTAGTATGTTCTTGTTCAGATCTGAGAAACTAAGTGTAGTATGTTCTTGTTCAGGTCTGAGAAACTAACATCTGTATGTTCTTGTTCAGATCTTAGAAGCTAAGTGTAATATGTTCTTGTTCAGATCTGAGAAGCTAAATGTAGTATGTTCTTGTTCAGGCCTGAGACACTAAGTGCTTTATGTTCTTGTTCAGATCTTAGAAGCTAAGTGTAATATGTTCTTGTTCAGATCTGAGAAGCTAAGTGTAGTATGTTCTTGTTCAGATCTGAGTAACTAAGTGTAGTATGTTCTTGTTCAGGTCTGAGAAACTAAGTGCTGTATTTTCTTGTTCAGATCTGAGAAGCTAAGTGTAGTATGTTCTTGTTCAGATCTGAGAAGCTAAGTGTAGTATGTTCTTGTTCAGATCTGAGAAACTAAGTGTAGTATGTTCTTGTTCAGATCTGAGAAGCTAAGTGTAATATGTTCTTGTTCAGATCTGAGAAACTAAGTGTAGTATGTTCTTGTTTAGATCTGAGAAACTAAGTGTAGTATGTTCTTGGTTAGATCTGTGAAAGCTAAGTGTAGTGTGTTCTTGTTCAGGTCTGAGAAGCTAAATGTAGCATGTTCTTGTTCAGATCTGTGAAACTTAGTGTTGTATGTTCTTGTTCAGATCTGAAAAGCTAAGTGTAGTATGTTCTTGTTCAGATCTGAGAAGCTAAGTGTAATATGTTCTTGTTCAGATCTGAGAAGCTAAGTGTAGTATGTTCTTGTTCAGATCTGAGAAACTAAGTGTAAAATGTTCTTGTTCAGATCTGAGAAACTAAGTGTAGTATGTTCTTGTTCAGATCTGAGAAGCTAATTGTAGTATGTTCTTGTTCAGATCTGAGAAGCAAAGTGTAGTATGTTCTTGTTCAGATCTGAGAAGCTAATAGGCCTACTCCAGAAAATGCAAGTTATGAAACTTTTGTGATAAGGGCTTTCAGTGTTCTATCACTTGATAGCAATTGATAAGACAAGAAAATCCTGAAAATTAGAATTAAATATCTAATTGGGTTTGGAAGATAGGGCTGCTTAAAATTAGACATTTCCAAATATGGTCATTTGAGAGAAAACGTATATATTTCCATAAGCAAACCCACAATTGCAAATCTGACAACATATTATTACAGCTTTACTATCCAGGCAAAAGTCTGCCAAATATCATTGCATTTGGATCAAAAACATTAATTTTATGCATTATTTTATACAGCAACCTTGTATGATAAGGCATGAGAAAATTGCTCGCTTGTACCCACCTAGGTACAGCGTTTTATTATATGTTCTATATATATTTTGGATATCCGTAGCTCCGGAACTACTTAACATATCAAGTTCAAATTTTCAGCATTTCTTAGTTGTGGGAAGGCTGCTAAATACATGAAGTTTAAACATTCTAGGTGCACAGGTTTCAAAGTTGGTATTTTCCGGATAAGGACTATTGTAATATGTTCTTATTCTGGTCTGAGAAGTTATGTGTAGTATGTTCTTGTTCAGGTCTGAGAAGCTAAGTGTTGTATGTTCTTGTTCAGATCTTAGAAGCTAAGTGTAATATGTTTTTATTCAGGTCTGAGAAACTAAGTGTAGTATGTTTGTGTTCAGGTCTGAGAAGCTAAGTGTAGTTTCTTGTTCAGGTCTGACAAGTTAAGTGTGGCATGTTTTTGTTCAGATCTGAGAAGCTAAGTGTAGTATATTCTTCTTCAGGCCTGAGAAGCTTAGTGTAGTATAAACTTCTTCAGGTCAGAGAAGCTAAGTGTAGTATAATCTTCAGGTCCGAGAAGCTAAGTGTAGTATATTCTTCTTCAGGTCCGAGAAGCTAAGTGTAGTAGGTTCTTCTGCAGGTCTAAGAAGCTGTTAGTATATGCAGGTTTCAGTGACTGACATTTAGTATACCAGTACAAGTCTGTGAGACTAAGTCTTACATGTTAATTATGCAAAGATTATTAAGACTCACAGATGAAGTAGATTCGGCATGAAAAACTTTGACCCATAGGATATTCTGTTTGATGTACACTACAACCTCTTTATAACACGTTTCGTTATAATACGGTTTTGGATATAACATGGTTCAAAGATGGATCCCAAAAATGTATAGATTATATTGAAAAATGACCATAAATGGTCATTTTTCAATATAATCTATACATTTTTGTTTGGATATAAAACGGTTGTTTAACTAACACGGTTTATGCTATGGACCCCAACAATAGTGTTATAAAGAGGTTGTGGTGTATATTCATCTTAACCCTTGTCCTGCTGAATAAATTATGATGCCATGCCCAATTCAAATTTTCAGCCAATCGGATTACTTGATTAGATTGTTGATACAAATTCACATACTGAATAGCAAACAGTGTAGATCAAGATCAATTGTCTTCTTTAGAATTGTAGCGATTTATCATGAAACACATGTATTTGCTACAGTCATTCGCTCTTTCCACTACTTCAAGATTGGCAGTTACAAGTTTCTTACGGAAGGGTGATCAATGTACTGGCTAACCGCTTATTGTATAAGCATGACCCCTCTTTTTTATTGGCGCGATTCATAAAAAGAATGCTGTTCCCCATTCCATTTTGCGTAGACCCGTTTCGTAAAGCAATTGCAGTTAACTCCCTTTTAAGTCAGTTGCAGTTAGCTCCCTTAAAACAGTAAAATCTGCTGTGGAAGAAACTTACCCGCATTTATCAGGGTACAAATGAATATTGTCACGTTATTCTCTCACAGTATAATACATTAATAATATTATATTTATTGGCTTATACAACACTTTTCACAACTTTTGTTTCCATGTAAAGTGTTCTATTTTTTGTGACTTCATCATTCGATATGCAAAACAAAGACTTATTATTAATTCATGACATTGTAATTAATTTATTACAGCAGAAGTTTTAAAAATCAGTGTGAGAATTAATTTCCCCACACATTTCACACTATACTGATTCTTGAATCTACTGCTGCAATTAAAGGAATCAGTAAATGAACACCTTTTTTTCTGACAAGATAATTCTTTGGCGAAAAATGACCAAAATTTGGCTCAAAATCTGGCTCAAAGTTAAAGAAAATGGCACAAAAAAATTCAAATTGGCGAAAATGGTGGCGAAAGAAAAAAAAATCCTAGTGCGAACCCTGACTGTTTGCAAAGGCAGGGTATATCCAGGTTCAGCAGGACAAGGGTTAAACTGCTGAGATATGCAAAGTCACAAAAAATTATTACCAACCTCAAATGTTACCCTTGTAAGTTCACCAGGATGCTTGTTATTTTCTTCAGCAGTTAATTCCAATTTCTGAAATGAAGTAATAGGCTTATACAAATATGTGTGTTCTTATCAGGGCCCAGTTGTTCAAAGCGTCGTTAGCTTAACGAGCTCGTTAAGGGTCATTTCGTTAACTGTTTTAGCGGATTCAAGATGCAATATTCTGATATTTTTTGCTGAAAAAATGTGAGTAGCTTTTGCACTGCAAAAGCTACTCACATTTTTTCAGCAAAAAATTTCAGCATATTTGCGTATCAGTCGATGTAAATTTTAACGAATCGTTAACTAACGACATCGTTAGCTTTGAACAACTGGGCCCAGCTGTTTATTCCAGACAGAGGAGAATCAAGATAAATACATGTATCCGTCTAACCTTTATGTTCAACAATCAACAAACTATAGGTGTTTCAAAATTACTGCAAAACTCTATGGGAAAGTGTCCACAATGCCTCTGTTACTTAAGACAGCACCTGTTTTCAAAGAAAGGGGAGAAGTGTGACCCTGCAAATAACAGACTCATGCGACTCGTTTTGTGCTTAATAAACCTTTTACTCATCAAAATCCAGTAAGTATTACTACCATACTACAGCAGCTGAACTGACCAACACAAGAGGATTGTCACAGCATTTCCGAACCTGATACTCATGTATAAATGTATAAAGTTGCAATGGTCAAAGCAGACGCTCTGTACACAAATGACATTATCCGACTGGGTAGATTATATGCTGCCAGTTAGCTGATTGACAGACGAAATAGCTTGTCTGCGGATAATTTTAGCCTAAAGCAACAAAAGATATCACGCCACCTCCTATGCACTGGGAGGACAGCCAGGGCAGGTAATTATTACCATATAGACTATATTGAAATAATTTATATTTTCAGCATGTAAATGGAAGGACAAGGAATAAAATAAATGGACAGATTTTATTAGTTTCATTTTCACTAAATATCGACAATGCTAAATTGAAAAACAATGTACATCTAATATGCAAACTACATATAAATACCAAGTTTAGGACTCACATAAAGTTTGCTCTAAAAGTCCCAGAAAATAAACACATGGAACCTTGATGTTGGGATGCACAGATTTTTTTCCTTGTTAGTCCCAGGGCTCATAGAGGTCATTATGAAAATACACCTATTCAAATATACTGAAAATTTTAAGACCAAAAAATGGAAATTTTCAGATAAAAATTCTGACAGATTTTATAGCTCTGCTCAAAACATAGATTGTGGGTACTTGTTAGAACCGCCCAGCTGAGGCGGTTCTAATGAGTACCACAATCTATGTTTTTGAGCAGAAATAAGAAAAATAATGTATACCCCTGTAAACCTCAGTTTTACTATTTAAAAGTGGGGTTTAAGGGGGTCAACATTATATCGGCATGTTTTCGTGATGTAAATTAGAGCTGTACAAAATACATGTCTCCCCCACAAGTTGCCACTCACATAAAGAAAGTTTATCCATTCTAATTATTCATCATCACTGCTTTATATTTCTATAAAGTTTCATGAAAATATCTTGAATGGTTTTCAAGCTATAGAGCGGATATGAAATTACTATTGTCGAATTTCAATGGGGGATAACTCCAAAAAAAGTAAAGACAAGAGTAACTGTTCTTGTGTTCTGCACATCATCTGATCATGCTGATGATGCTTTATATTTCTATGAAGTTTGACAAAATTACAATTGTCGAATTTCAAAGGGAGAATAACTCCAAAAATGTATAGACAAGAGTTAAGCTTCTTGTGTTCTAGGGCTGGATACCGCGGAAAATAAAGTACCACGGTATACCGCGGTATTTAGCAGAGTACCGCAGTAAATACCATGGTATACTGCAACAGTATTAAATTTAGCAGAGGTCATTGTGAAATTGCCAGCAGTAGTTGCCATTTGGTTGATATGCCAACATCTGATGGTCTATAAGTTTAAACCACCTCAATCATCTGTGCTGTTTTATTTTCAATGAAATATTGATTTACATTGTATATTGTAATAGAAATTTACATTTTAAATTAAAAATCAGCTGTGGAGAGTTGAGACTGGAGATACATGTAGGACCATAAGTCAGCAGTTTCCAGCACTTAATACTTTAGTAATCTCTTCCTGCTTATTATCAATTTTATAACTGCATACTTATTTACATCCCTATAACCCCTGTTATACTTTCATTAAGTATCAACAGTTATTGTTACATATACAATGTATTTACTACAAGTAATGGTGCATGTATAATTATATCACCTCATCCATTGCCTAAGACATGTAGGCTTACCGTTTACAAACGAAATTCAATGGTTTATAACTGAAGCACACCATTTGAAGCTGTTTCAACTTCAACTGTTTCAATATTTTGGAGATTTATGGTTTTCTACAATAAACTGTTGCTAAAAATAGAATCATCAAAATACTGCTGTACAGGCAGTATGTACCACGCCAAAGAAATACCGCGGTATAACAGTGTATCAGTATTTTTGCACACCCCTACTGTGTCCTGCACATCGTCTGATTTTGCTTTATATTTCTTTGAAGTTTCATCAAAATATCTTAAATGGTTTTCAAGTTATAGAGAAAACACAAAATTACCATTGTTGAATTTCAAAGGGGAATAACTTCAAAAATGTATAAACAAGAGATATGGTTCTTATTGTCTGCCCCTTGTCTGATGATGCTTTATATTTCTATGAAGTTTCACGATAATATCTTGAACGTTTTTTAAGTTAGCGAGCGGACACAAAATTGCCAATGTCAAATTTCAATTCCAAAAATGTAAAGTTTTGTTTGTGTTGAGGTTTTACGGCCCAGTCAACCCAATGGGGTCATGTCGAGCACGGTCAGTTTACCTAACCACACGTTTACTGGGCAGGCTTAGTCCTCTAAGCTGTTAACCAGTATTGTGCACATTCTTTCGCCAGAAACTGACAACTGCCCTTCTTGAATCAGCGGAAGGGAGAGAATGACCGTATATTTCATGATCAATCTCCACGAAAGAATGTTGCCGACCTCGGCGGGGGTTGAACCCGCAACCTCCTGGTCTCCAGTCGGACGGCGCATCCAACTGAGCCACCGAGGCCCCAAAAATGTAAAGACAAGCGTAACAGTTCTTGTGGTCTGCATGTCATCTAATAATTCTTTGTATGTCTATGATCTTGAACAGTTTTCAAGTTATAGAGGGGAAATAAAATTCCCATTGTGGAATTTCAAAGAGGAACTCCAAAAATGTAGAAAATTAAGATTTTGATTTTGATTTTGGAGAACAAGGGAAAATTCAAAAAATATTACAGGGGAACAAGGGAACATGTAGCACCCGCATCCCCCCCCCACCCCCCCCAGATCCACATAAACACACACCACCCCAGGAGGGCCTCTATACTAGGAAACTTCACTTTTTAGATCAACAATTTATATAGGCATAATATTTCTATAGATGAGACAATGTCCTCCAATCTGTTCATTGACTGAGACTATAGTGGGGCGCAGCTGTTTGCTTTGTACATGTATTTACCATAATGGTATAAAGAGAAAAAACCCTGTCTTGAATAATGGGTTTATTAGAAAAGGATGCATTAATATAATAACCATGACTTTGCAGCACATGTAAAACAAAAAACAAATGAGATGTGACACCAGATAAAATACTTGTCATCCCAGGGCTTCTGTTAAGTGGACGTACGACATATATTACGCCCTGAGATTGCCACCAAATTGAACTTCAAAGACGTACCGCGGACTTCCGAAATTTCTTTGTCCGTCCGAAATAGATACCCCGAGATGTCCAAAACTGACAAGAAGCCTGCCTACTTTTAATGAGTTGTATGATGTTTGCCCCGCCTACTTATCGGAAATTCGTTACCTGTGTTGACTGAGCTTAAAGGACGTCCCACTTTCAGTTTGCGGGAGTTTTATTGACAATCGTGTCTCAGCACCCTTTTGATGGCTGTGTGATCACTGTGTGTATTTGTCAAGTGTGTTGAGTTCATTAATTGATGTCTATACAAATAAACTTTCTCCTGCGACACCCGAAAATATTTGGTAGCGCGCGTTCAGAACCCGAAAATTTTCGGTCGAGGGGGAATTGTCCAGGTTGCGCTATATATTCTAAAATGTACCGGCAGACTTATCAGTTCCAAAACCTAACGAATACACAAATGCATGAGAAATAAAATAAATAATATTTCCAGCGCATCATTTAGCAATAAGACGCGTTCAACAGATTATTTTTTTAAATAGAGGCAATAAGCACTAATAAATGGAATTTAGACGAGCGGATTTTCCTTCTCTAGAAATAAATTCAGAACCAGAAATAAGCATCAAAAAAGTGTTGATACAAATGATCTTTGGAAGAAAATAATGAAATTTTATGAAGGCAATATTTCTTTTTTTTAATATTATTTAGGTCTTAAAATCTTAAATTATTATTTTGCTAAGAATGTGTGTCGTCTGGAAACACCTCAACACTTCCGGGAATTACCGAGTGAATCTATGAATAAATAACAATCATACACAGAATGCAAATTGAAATCGATTTGAATTTAGAAGCTTACGTTTGTCTTTCCTGCAATGCTTTGACAACAAAAGCAATTTTTCAAATGAAAAGAAAACATGTTTTCAGGGATAAGGATTGACATTTTTTTCTCAGGAGCCAGCTGGGCCCCTAGCATTTGAATTTTAGGGGCCCAGCTCAAAATTTTGGGGCCCAGAATTTGAAACCGCACATGACGATAAAAACTGCAATCAATTTAATTAAAAATTTCATTCTATTAACTGAATATTTTCATTGACTGAAATATTTAAGTTTCATAGCTCTAAATAAGTGCGGGTATTTTGTATCCAGGGATATTTTTCCTTATTTCTCAGTGAAAACATATGTTGTGGGTACTCATTTATAAGGAAAACTATTGCTAAATTATTACAAAATACCCACTCTTATCTAGAGCTATATTTCCTTATGCTTATATAATGTCTTTTCTTCTTCTTTTTCTCTGCCGGTTTGTTACGCCAGATATGTAGCGCCACATTTTGCAAATTTGCACGCACAAAATGAGAAATTGTTTCAAAGGAGAAACTAAAGTAGAATACTCACGGCCGACACAATTTTTAGAAGGGAGAAAATTCCTTAGTCATCACTGGTAAAATGTAGGACCACTGAAAGTAAGCCATACTATACTGAGTATAAGTAAAGAGCGGTAACGACATAACGAAGTTATTCTATGATTTTTTTTTATGTTTTTTATAATATTTATGGGAGATGGGTAGGTCAAAATAGCCGGCCTTGTTCAGATCTTAGAAGCTAAGTGTAATATGTTCTTGTTCAGATGTGAGAAGCTAAGTGTAGTATGTTCTTGGTGGCTCAGTTGGATGCGCCGCCCGACTGGAGACCAGGAGGTCGCGGGTTCAACCCCTCCTCCCCCTGAGGTCAGCAACATTCTTTCATGGAGACTGATGGTGAATTATTTTCTACGGTCATTCTCTCCCTTCCGCTGATTCAAGAAGGCTAGTTGTCAGTTTCTGGCGAAAGAATGTGCACAATACTGGTTAACCACTTAGAGGACTAAGCCTACCCAGTAAAGGTGTGGTTAGGTAAACTGAACGCGCTCAACACGACCCCATTGGGTTGATTAGGCTGTAAAACCTCAACACAAGCAAGGTCAAAAGAGTTTACAGTGGATGGTATTGGGTAGCACTGTTTTCTAAAGAGCGAAACTGCCTCGTGAAAATAATAGAATATTTAGAATAAAAGTGTAAAGTCGGACTTCGAGGTGATGGATTTTAATTCATCAGGATAGATGCTTGATATCCGCTTCAGTGCAATCGCAACAAAATGGCCGGTACGTTTATAAACAGTCAATCTCAACTGAAATCAAGGACGCCAAGCAATCATGCTCGCCAGCTGAGCAAACTTATGGGTTATTATAGGGGTCCAGCCGAATTCTCGCTTTGGGTGACTGGGCGAGTGCTAATCCTTATCCCTATGTATTTCGTCAAAATTTTTGGAAAACCCGTTTCTAAATGTATAGCTTTGTTCCAGTTGCGCTGTTTCTACCAAAGTAAGTCTAAATTTAGGCAATTTGCGATGGTTTTGCTTGCTTTTCTCCGCAAAACGAATGCATTGCTGTTGGTATTTCATTAAGAGCTGCCTTTTATTTGTTTGTTGCAAGAGTCAGCACCATTTTCCCGCAATTTTGTGAAGGACACAGCTCGTTTGCTCCTGTTGATCAGCTTCAATCAGAACAAATATTTCATTATATATGTGTCTGCGAAGTAATTTCAGCATAGTTTATTTTTAAGAAAACATGTTTTGGCCTTTTCTCTCGTGTATTTTCTTTTCTTTTTTCTTTCTCTGGGCTTTGAAACAAATGTGAAGTTGTACCAATGTTGATGCTTTCTCTAAGGTCCAACATACAAGTACGGGCTTTCCAAAAAAGATGCGATCGAATGTTAAAGGGGAACGCAACCTTAATAGGTATTGTGCTTTAAAGTAAAGAACTTAACAAACAATGCATTTTTATACAAATTTGATCAAAATCGGTGGAAAATTAAGTAAGTTATAGACAATTGAATATTTTAACATTGGTGGAATGGGCGCCGCCATTTGAATATCTAATGAGGTTTCATAAAAATTAACATTCGTTTTATAAAGGTAGTTATTCTCGTATAGTTGGTTTATTTTGGCGGAAATAATTGCTTGTCACTAGAATTAAAAGATTATAAAAAATACGTAGCAAAATTATTCTCAAAAAAACCCTTATAATTTGGTTTCTGTATTTAATTTGGGCTGTGCGACGTCACAAAGCCTACAATATGGCAGCATCTATGACAGCCATTGTAAATTTATTCAAACCACCATAACTTCCTTATTTCTAGGCCGATTATGAAAACTCTTGCATCAAAATACAGTGTAGCTCCAATACATCGCGGTCTGTTATTTCGCGAAATCCAGTATATCGCGAATAGGCCATGGCTCCCAAATTTTCCATAACCAAAAAAAAAAAAAAAAAAAAAAAAAAAAAATTTTTAAAAACATAAAATGTTTGTTGTTTTATTTAACTTCAGAAAAAAAAAACGCGTTCCGCCTCCGGTAATTCATTTTTCGCACCTATCCCGACGCTAAGTCGCGTCAGGTATTATATGACAAACAATCAACTTAGTGGCAATCAGCCCACACGTTGATTATAATTGGCAAACAATAAATTATATCGCCGTAATTGTCGTAATCATTATCATCATTTAGTACATAGATCTACTCAATGCTCAATCAGTCAATGATGCCCACAAACTAATTTTGCTCAACAGGTGAAAACGGTCCACCTCCTTTTCAACACCAGCAAATTTTACAAGACAGTAGTCTTACGATGTTTCTGTCCTACATACACAGATCTTAGTCCGCTTATTTTACACTTCTGTAGATATAAATATTTCAGAAGAAAACAACTGCGTCAAAAAAAAACAAACAAAAAAAAAAACAAAAACAAACAATAAAACTTAAATAAAAAGAAATTAACTTTGATAAACGATAGTATTTTTTTTTTGCGTCCGCAATATAAGCAAAGGGAAGCAACTCAAGTTATCTTAGCACTATTGAGTAACTTCCCTTCGCCGTTCCAGGGAACCAGAGTATCCAAAATGGCGTCCTAAATTGTCAATCTGATGATTTCTTGTTTTCAAACGTAGTTTATCAGCTGGTTTCGATTGGAATTATTTGTTAGACATAGCGCACCATTGTAAATTATTCCATTCAGCAATTCTAATCCAATTTTAATTAGGAAATATGGTGACATGACTGAATGCCATTTACAACATGACTGAATGCCATTTATCCGTGATGTCTCAGCAAACTACCATGGCGACAAACCGAGGGAGTGTTATGCACCCATTATACATGCATGGTACATATCGGGACTTATATCTCGCTCCTTTTATATCGCGATAGGGGACTCTGGACCCCGAGGACCGCGATATATTGGAGCTACATTGTAAATGGCTTGTTAAGCACTTTACTCCAAGATATACTTACAATTTATATTGCGTTCCCCTTTAATAAGCGATAAGAATGTTTTTAAAATACATCTGAAAGAAGTATAGATCATGACGAGCCTGTGACACTGAAATAAGAACCTATGTTCTGCTAAACAAAGGGACCACCGCAGCACAGAAAAAAGTGGGACTTCTTACATTTTCCTGTGGGACTTCCAAATTTGAGGGGTGGGAAGTCTGGGACTTTCTGTGGAAACCCTGTCACCCTCCGTAAAGTCATTCTTCTAATGCACATGCTCAGCCATCTAATAGAGTTAGATGTCTGATGCTTAGCCTAAATCTACTTCTAGTTCTATACATATATATGAGCAAAGATTCTGGTGTCTGCGCGGATGCACCAGCGCGATGGAGCCTTCGCTGTTCGCAAATGCGTAAGTGCCATTATCCCATGTGCTGGCTTGGAAAATGCACGTTTCAAGACACTGCAAGGCTTTGGAAGAACAAATAATGCACACGTTTTATGACAATGCAGCACATACAAAAAAAAAAAAAAAAAAAGAACAAAATGCACACGTTTCGTGACAATGCAGCACATGTAAAAAAAAAGAACAAATAATGCACATTTTAAGAAAATACATTCATCTGAGCCTGCAAAGACACAATTAAGCAACTGTGTATGTCTTTACAATAAAGATGTGGCTGTGAAAATGAAAAAATAATCAGATTAAAATAAAATTGCGCCAATCAAAGACTCATATCTGCCTGTACTTCAGTGCAGTCCAATAGTCTTTGATGACACTCAATCATGAACTCTTATAAGATCTAACTTAAAAAAAAACATTATAACATTGAAGATAATATATATAGATATCAGTGATTCAGCTAGACCAAAATCAGTTCCGGACATTTTGTCCAAATGGCAGCTGGTTCTTCCGGACATTCTGAAAATTTCTTGGACAAATTATAAAAGCTAGAAAATCACTTTACTGTGGATTCAGCAGTGGGTGGGGGCTGGCATCGTTATCGCCATTTCCCTTGCAGAATTCCATTTGGTCACTACTTGATTTCGGCATGAAAAATGTCAACTTTTGTTGCTTTCTAGGGGGCATGTTTTTGTGCGATGTTATGTCCAGCCCTTTACAAAATCACAAGTATAATATTTTGCCTCGCATGTGGTGTCACATGTAAACAAATTTGATGAGATCATGGGAAGTAACTCAAAGAGGATTCGGCCTTATCTACTTTTTGGCCAAACAAATTAGACTGGTTCACTCTGTTTGAAAACGCAAAACTAATGGGCATTACCGAAAATCACAAAAAAATCAATAATGTTTGATAAGCAGTCCAGTACATCTTAGATTGACCAATCATCGGTCGTTTTACAAGATAAAGATCGGCATTGAAAATAAACTGTAAACAACAGAAGAAATCCATATATTACAAGCCAAAAATGGCAATCGGACAATTTGTCCATCCAGGTCAGAAAAGTTTCAGACATCTGGAAATTTCAGCAGACTATGGCCAATGGCCGACGTCAAACTGAATCCCTGGATATATGTATTATATTTAAAATACAGGACAAGTTTTGCGATGGTTGTATCGTTCGTGCTCCACAATAAAAATTTTGCTTGTAAGCGGGAAACAAGCGTGGGATGAGCGTGGGTTTAGTGTGGTTTTGCGCGAAGTGTGAAGAATGGAACATGTAATCGTAGCGAGAAATGTATTACTGGCACGAGTGTGACAAGCGTGGAAAGGATTAACAACAGCAGTAAAATATTTCTATCACAGGTGAGCCTGTGAATAAAGATCGATTCACGGTACTTTTGCAGTAGATTTTGATCCAGAAGTTCTCATTCTGTTGACAGAAAACCACGGCACAATAAAAAAAATTGCACATTATCTACATGTATGTGTGGTCTGGCGCAACCTGAGCCGAGTCTTCCTTGATACCATTCGGCTTATTTGTAATCTCAAAGCCTCAAAGCAAATACAAATTGTCCGTCGGGAAACTGGGATTCCCCTTCAACTTAATTAATGTCCAGTCGGGGAAGTAATTCACAATCGGGCAATAAAATGGTTTTTTTGTTTTTTGGTTAGCGGTTTAGATGAGTTATTGCATATGTGACCAGCATGTACAGCCCGGCGTTAAGCGGAGTTCCTTGGTGTAATTTGACGAAATACCTGTCCGATTTTTATTTATTTATTTTTCCATCATATAGTACAGTCAGGGTGGAGGTTATATCGTCCATTCTCTTGCGGATGCGCAAATTGATCTGAATCTGCACTAGTCGCAAAGGTCTCATTGTACCAAAAGAGTTTTCCCAATCGCCGCACTCCGTGTCCCCAAAGATTAGGTTCATTCCCTTGTTCTCTTAAAATATTTACCAAAGTTGCAATGATACGCCACCGGGCAACGACACATAATTCTGGGACGTTCGCATTTCCAGTATAGATTACAAAAATACAAGTGGAGATACCCAGAAGATGCAAAAGTGACATTCCCTTGCCCCGCATGAAGAAACTGCATGCTCGTAATGGTAACGTCACGAGAAATCGTGGTGGATACCGCTTAGAGAAAAACACACTTATGTTCGTTAAATTATAGAGAATTATTTCCGTCAGAACTGCATATGAAACTGGCATGTATTAAAAGTAGAACTTAAGTATTGGGACAGATAGGCCTATGCAAACTGTAGACACAGATCAGATGCCACAGAGAAAAGGGGAATGGAACTAGTCTGGGGGAACAGGGAACATGGAAATTTGGAAACACTTCCGATGCAAGGGTGGTCAGATTTTGCCGGTTGTGGTGACAAACAGGCATGTAAACTTCAGTTCTTGAAGAGATTACAAATCTCTGGTTAAATACATCACCGTTTCAGTGAAGGTTTAAATGCGTTCTGTGGCGTCTGATCTGGGTCTATGTCCGAATACGTAGAGTAAGTACGGAAATTCGATCAAATCGAACCCCTTCAGAAATCGTCCTGGATCCGCCCGATTCATAAAAAAAATGCTGTGTTCGATTCGTAAAGTTCATTATCAAGGCATATGCAATTAGCTCCCTTTAACAGTGAACCTAGACTGAGGGCCTTACCCCGCATTTACCAGGGTATAAATAAATATTGGCACTGTTATTCTTTTACATCATCTATATATTGAGAACATTAGGATTATTAAAATACCCAGAAAATGCAACAGTCACAAAGCAATATTCTTTCCCTTGCCCCGCATGAAGAAACCACGTGCTCGCAGTGGTAACGTCACGTGAAATCGTGGCGAGAAACCGCTTCGGGAGAAAAACAAACTTAATTTATAGAGCCTTTTCTCGTCAGAAATGCATACAAAACTGGCACATATTAAAAATATAAAGAACATAAATATTGGGACAGATAGGCCTATGCAAACAGTGCAGACCCAGATTAGACGCCGCAGAGAACAATGGAATGAAACTAATTTGGGGGAACAGGAATCATGACAATTAGGAAATCACTTTTAGGACAATGAGACCTGTGCGACCAGTGAATACTAAGATCAACTTGCGAATCAGTCTTCGCTATTTGTATGAGCTTCTTTGACCTCTGGGCTTTTCAAGATCATCCTCCGAGTGTATGCGTTTCTTAATTAAAGCCAGTATTGGTGTCTTCAGGTGTCTTTCACAGGTATTCCTGTATTTTTCACCGGTCTTCCGGTAATTGGGTGGTTTCGGTAAGTCGTGTGACCGTTGTCTTGTTCCCTAAATATGACTAGGTGTTCCATTGTCCCACAGAAAACCCCGTGCAGCCCCTCTCATTGTTCGAGCACTTAACATGGGCCTCAATAAAGCTCCATATGCAAAATTACCGGATTCTGTGGCTCAGTCTGGTCTGGCCACACAAGTGTCCGGCATGGTTATTTTTACTTAATGTGCCATAGAAAATAAAACGAGCACACAAAAATCACAAAGGGAATCAAATATCTGCCCCCAATCGACGGATTACGTATTTGTGTTTGGTATTCCTGTAATTACCTTTTCTCGTGTAACAACCGCACACGCTCAATATAAATGATGTACCGTGGTAAAAAACCGGGAAATTCTTACTCAGGTGCAGCAACCGCAGGTGTCAATATAAATTTACTTAAAGGGGCGCTTCTGCTATCAAAGAGGCACTGAATGGGGGAGGGGGAGAAGCTAATGACAATTCAAATGAGTAAGTGAATGTTTTACGTCCAACTAACAGTTAGGTCATGGAGAGATGGGGGCCTCATATGAAAGACTGAAGAAGCCTGGGATCGAACTCGATCCCTGCATGGGTTACAAGCTGAGCAGCTTTACCACTACACCACCGAGGCACCCTTTCCTAATATGTCATACTGTTAAATATCTAATAAATGAGTCGCAGACATTGCACCATGCCCCGCCACTGCACTAACATCAAGCAAGTGTCATAACTCTGTTAATAAATTAATAATGTTTCAAGAATATCTTGAATTGTTTTCAAGTTACAGAGTGAACACAAATATATTACAGAAATCACTATGATATTCTCGATGTTCAAAGGGCCATGACTCCAGAAGTAGGCTTATTCGTCAAAGTTTATGAAAGAAAAGAAGGGCAGTTGTCAGTTTCTGCTGAAATGATTAACAGCTAATGTCTGCCTGCCCCAGAAATGTGTGCTGGCTCGAGAAGACCGAAATAGTTTTGACTGGGCCGTCTACATCGGTACAAGGTTATCATGCCTGAAGTATAATTTACAATGTACATACATTGAATATGAGCCCGCGCTGGACAAAACTTACAATATTACGAAGTATGTATACGATCAGCAAAGACTCAGGTCAGTCTATGCATCGACCCACTATATAAAGCAAGCTTCTTGGATAGCCAGGAGTCCACAGAAGGTGCATACTGTATGACCATCGAAGGGTCTGATCAGAATGTGTTATAGCAGTCGCACTGTTGATCCCGTTTTGGACAACCCGGCTATCGAAGATAAACACGATCAGCGAATGCTCTGATCAGAATGTGCAGTTGCGCAGACTCACCCGAGTATCCGCTTGTCGCACAAGACATTTTGTTACATCCATAGATTACAGGAGGTACATCTGATTAGCAAAGGCTCTGATCAGACTACTGATGTGCAGGCTCAGAGTGTGCAGGCTAATCTGACTCTTCGTACAAATTTCATTGTTGGTTTTGCCATACACACACTCACGCGTGTATTGTTTGTGCAAACCTTAACGCAGCACTCTGAGTAAAATTTTCAACAGGCATTTTGAAATATTTTTCTCATTCTTCAATTTGACATTTCATGCAAATTGTCTCCATTGCATGAAATGTCAAATCCTGTTTTCTATTGCATGAAATGTCAAATATGCTGTTTTCTGGGAAATAAAAAATAACAAATTTGTCGTCTACTGAATTAGCCCAGAGTGGTAATCCAGAAGTTTCATTATCGATACCCGGGAGCACCAAGTGTTGTGTCGCGAGCAAGACACTTCATCTTCATAACTTAGTATTGGTTTCTACCCAGGAAGACTCTGCCTAGAATGTCCCCAAGGGTATATATCATTTTGAAGACGCTTCCCCGCCGATGCTAAGTTTTGTTTGTGTTGAGGTTTTACGGCCCAGTCAACAAAAACAGGACACTTTACATGAGAATGGAAGTTCTGAAGAGTACTCTGTAAGCCTTTAAATATAATGTTCTAAATGTATGTACTGTGAGCGAATAACATAACATAATATTTATTTGTACCCTGATAAATGCCGAGTAAAGTCCTTACACTACAGGTTTACTGTTTTAAGGGAGCTAACTGCAATTGACTAAAGGGAGCGGGAGCTAACTGCAATTGCTTTAGGGTCGGGGCCCATGCGAAATGGGATGAAGAGGGAGCATGCTTATTACATAAGCGGTTAACCAGTACACTGAACACCCTTCCGTCAGAAACTTGTAACTGCCAATCTTGAAGCAGTAGAAGGAGCGAATGACCATAGCAAATACATGTGTGTTTACTAATAAATCGCTACAATCTGTAGGGATCAAATCCGCGATCAGGTCTCGTGTTCCATTCCCGCCGGTGCGATAACATTCTTTCTGATAAAGTCAGTGCTAACAACTTATAGTACGAAAGGAGGCATATCATATTTGCATGAGGATAACGAGAAAGAGCATTCCAGAGAGAGACAGAGAGAGAGAGAGAGAGAGTGAGTTTGCAAACCTTACAAGATTCTTCTCCATCCATTTTAGGTGCATCCGGCTATGAGATTTAGGTATTGCTAGAGAAAAATGGCAAATCTCGATATGACTTAAATAATTTATGTTGAAAGAGACATGACACCAAATCACCAGCATCATTAAGTGGTGATTTAAATGGACAGCCCTAACCCTGGTCCAGTCATCACTGCCGAGGCCTCAATCCGAGAAGTGTAGATACCTTTCAGCCTGTCCGTTTCTGCCTCCCATGTCAAATGAAATGTATCCATAGTCCTTAAGGCCTCCCTTAATCCTTGAAGCGCACAGCACATTCAGCAGACAGCATTTTCGTATTTTTTTTTTTTTTATTTTCCAGTGCAAATAATGGGGCAAATAAGGCGTGACATTACATGTGAACCGTTTGCTGGGCAGACAATTCACATGAAAAGTTCAGCCTTTTTGCTGTAAAATACTGAAAACAGATCGGCATCTGCTCTAAAATTTTAAGCAGCACTCCAGGGGTTCAAGCAGTTTTCTTGGCAGCAGCACCACGTGCTAACTTTGAAAATAATGAATGAAAGGCAGGAATTTCTGACTTAGGAAGGGAAGCATGATAAATTGGTAAAAATAAAACAATAAGATGGTTTAAAAAGGGACATTTCTGCTGCTAAAGTGACACGGGAAAAATGAGCCAGCCTGAATATAGAATTTGTCAGGTTTAGGGGAAAACGTGATTGTCGGCATCTGTACATTCTGCTTAGATTCTTCTAGGGACCATGTAGAATACCTAAGGCGAACAACGAAGACCCTGACCAGATTGTGCAGATTGTTTTGGGGCTTCACTGTTGGGAAGAATAAAATTACAACTAAAACACTACAAAATCACACATTACTTTGTAGTTTATTTGTGTTCTGAACTAAACATTATAAGTCAATTATAAATCATTATTCTATTTTGTTGTACATGTATGTTAGGAGAAATGTGCAAACACTTTTTTATATTCAAAATTTTACGTTCAGATAACTCGAGCATTTTTTACCTGATCTTGCATAAGGAAGCTAGCCCAAGCATGATCGTTTTCACGCTACATGATATCCCAGCGCGAGCTGAGTGCAGATTAAGCATGGGTTTAGCGTGGGAATAGCGTGGGATTTAATCTTTTTCGCGATCGCGCACGAGAGCGAACGATATAACCATCGCGATACCTATACTGTATGCAGATTCATAATATGTTAAAGTTAAAATATAATGATCATTAACAAATATTAGAGTTTATGGGGGCCGAGTTGGTCAGGGGCCGACTTTGTTAAGGACCGAGTTGTCCAGTATCTTTGGTTAAGTTGGTATTCACAGTACTAATTTTTTTAGTCAATGAACGCCGGATAAAATGAATGAATAAATATATATTGAACACCGTTTCAGGAATAATACCTGAAAAAGTTTTTCTAGACACGCTGTATTGGCTTTTTTCAAGCCCTCCGAGTTTCGACGCAAAGCGGCTGAGTTTCGCCGTACAATATCGTCGTGATCGCGGTCCCCAGTGGAATGAGAATGTTGATTGCCCATCTTGTCAAATTTCCATGTTTCCGGAAATAGTCTGTGATAAAATTTATGCGCGTGCGTGAGAACATACTGAATTCATCCGCATTAACAACTGACTTTTTTCAACATGCATTATGAAAATACTCATTTTATTTATCGAAATCAAACTGAACTCCATAAATATAAAGATTGATTTCTATTTTCTTCATGCTAAATGTTTGTTTTTAGAGATTCTGAATAATGAAAGAATTATTTTTTATGCGCATTAGTTTGCCAAATTATGTGCAGTGGCTCAATGGGGAATAAAAATCTAAATACTATTTTTTCCTGAAAAATTCTCATTCCCGTCCATATTCTGTGACGCTAATACTTCATTCAACCATGTCGCGATGCGAATGCTCCACTAAAATTATTCCAGCTGTATGTGCTTGGTCGTTGTTGCTAGGAACTGCTGGAATCTTTCACGCTTTCGTGTAAGTTGTCAAGGCACTTTCTTCTGTAAAGAGTGGGTGGGGAATGCAGCAGCAGACTGAGGTTTGTTGTTATTGGTTAGCTTTAAAACTACCAAGGCATCTACATCTTTACATTGAACTGTCATCTTTGACTTTTACTCCTCGTTCGTTTCTATCTTAGCTGCATGTTTGACTGTAATGATGTACAGTAGTGACCAGTTTTGTAGCATTGACCGAATTACAGTCAAAACGGCCCCAAGTCAAAACGGCCCAAGTCAGAAGGGCCCCTATTTGGTTAAAACGGCCTCATAAATTGGTCAAAACGGCCCCACATCCCAAAAATGAAGGTCAAAACGGCCCTAAGTCAAAACGGTTCTATTTTTTTTTTTTTTTTTTTTTTTTTTTTTGTTGGTGCATAGACAAACAGACGGACAACTTAGTGTTTAGAAGTAGGAAATACTTGTAATGGCAAAATTATGTATATACTTGTAAATAACAATGAAACAGGTGAGCATTATGTTATATAAGCAATGAAATGTAATAAAATAAATTGTTTTCTTTTGTTATAAAAAACAGTTAATTGCAAATAATTACCATTTGATTATTATTATATACTCATATCATATCATAATCGGATTTTTGATTAACATACAGGGGCAACATCCACATCAGTGGGCCCCCCAATGGCTTATTGCACGCATGGCAAATCTCACACCAGATCTCCAGGTACGTCTATCATGAGGGTTGAAAGCCGAGAGCTTCCACTCGCTGCAAGCCCTCCCTGTCAGCTGCTTCCATGTCATCTTGGGCCTCCAAGGCCCACGCTTTCCATCAACCTGTATGTCAAAGGCTGTCTTGACTGCACTACTGGAGCGTTCCACATGTACATACCATCGGAGTCTTCTCTCCTTCAGAAGGAGGTCCAGATCCTCAATGCCAAGTCGCACAAGTAGCTCATTGGATCTGATGGTGACAATTTCTTGCGGCCTGACATTGCAGATCTGTCTGATCATTGCCCTGTCATTTCGCTGCAGACGCTGGGGTTTTGGCTTTGTCAATGTCTAAGTCTCGCTGGCATGGAACATAGCGCTCCGCACACAAGAGCTGTACACACGGCCACGTGTTTTGAAAGAGAGGTGGTGTGAAGAGAGAACTGGTAGCAGATCCTTGAACTTCTTCCAGGCGGTTTTCACACATGTTGTGGTTGAAAGTTCACAGCCACCTGCTGCTGAGAGCATGTCTCCTAGGTAGCAAAAGGAAGCTACCACCTCAGGGTTGTCAGGGTCTTTTTTCAAGCGCCTTTGTAATTTCCTGACCAGTACCTGGTGTCCTTGCCCTTGATTGTGCGACAGTTGCCACCACGGCATCTGGTCTCCTGAATGCAGCAGACATCCACTTTCCTGCGGGATAGTGTTTCCACCACCTCGCAAACTCTTCCTCTCAGGTTGTTCACACTGAGTGTTCCCACCCTGAATTTCCTCAGTTGCTTGCTTGATTCGCTACAATGGCCTGACCCTGCCTCCCACACCTGACAGGAGGCCTAGCCGGAGACGTTACTAACAGAACTTTGCTGTCTGTTGGCATCGCCTAACTGTGTACCTATTCTTCTGCTTTCCATATAAGATTTTGGAACAACTGTTTTTACGGGATCGCCTGTCCTAGCTGACATCCCAATTCAGTTCTTTTACGGCATCTGAGCATGCACGCCATTCCCGCACTCGGGCAGTGTGCTTTGCCGTTGTCCTTATAAAGAAAGGATCGTCCACCAAACCACAATAGTTAGACACACCAAGCCATTGGTCTGTAAATGACTGCTGCCTAGCTCTGCCACTCAGGTTGTGGCAGCCTAGTAACCCTGAAGGTGGGGAGGCAACTGTGATAGAGGGCAGCCTCACATTCCCACACTCATGTTGAGTGTCACAGCTGGATACAGTTTTATGTCATACCCAGGACTATACTATAACAATAATCACAGAAGTGTGAAACAAGACCAAATTGAAGATGTTTTCAAACTTCCTTGTTATTACCAAGCTTTCTTTGCTTTTTAACTCGAAATAGCCATTATCTACATTTTTAACTAGTGACATTTGCTTAGCCATCATATGTCATAATCAAGTCTGGATACTGGAATACTCGCATACTGCAACTCTATTGTGTTAAACAAAAATGGAATCTTGTTATCTATATTACTTGTATTATTTATTTTACTGCAATTTGAATAGTGAATAATAAAATGTGAATTGTCTATTTGTTTTATTTGCCTTAACAGCTATTATGAATCAATCCGCGTCAGAAAGGATCAGCGCCCAAAAATGATCCCATTTTCGACTATTTTCCCTACAAAAAAAGTTAATATAGACAAGATATATTCAGTTGAAATTGATTAGCGCTGAAAAATGCATTTACATACATTATTCTTTACTTAAATCCTAAGTCGAATTTGGGGCCATTTTTGGGGCCGTTTTTTGGGGGCCGTTTTGACCAATCTGCAACTGCAGTTGGGGCCGTTTTGACCAATTTGGGGCCGTTTTGACTTGGGGCCGTTTTGACCTGATACCTATTGACCACTGTAAAAAAAAAAAAAAAAAAAATGTATCTGCAACTAAATTGTTCCCTTAAGCGACAGTGGTTAGAAGTCCCAAATTTGGGTTTAAATCCTACTGGTGGTGGAATTCAGCTGACTGTACAATGCTGCACTGCACAGAGCTTTTCATCATCAGCCTTCCGTCATCTTGATACAAACCTGATAAAAAATGTTAATTGAAAGAGAAGTAATACCAAATCATTATGTAAGCAATGTTTGCACAAAACATAAGAGTGGTTTCTTAAGACATAACCTTTTGTCATGCCCCCAGGATTTTAAGCAAAGAGCATACAAGGATTGGGTTGGTGCGACCTCGGTCCCAATAATACCCGGACTTGTCACTAATGGAACTACCAAGTCCCGCTTCATATACTCATAATTTTCCTTTCTTTCTTCCATTTCGCCTTAACCCCAGAAGGGGACACAGACGGTGTACATTATATACACTCCAGGTTTGCAGGATGAAAGCCTACACAGTAATCATGTAAATTACGGTAGGGGTCTTTAACCTGCACAGGGGATGACTCTCCCTGCACAGGGGGCCTCCAGTTAACGTCCCAATCCGAAGGATGGTGCACTTATTGACATTCATCCCTGCAAATGATGCCAATGGAGCCTGTTCAGACATCAAAATTCTATCGCTGCTGCCGGGGATCGAACCGGGGGCCTCTAGCATCAGAGACAAGTGCACTAACCACTGAGCTACCACGCTCCCGTATTTTTCTCTGGGACTCACAAATTTTGTATCTACGAGTCCCAGAACTGACAAAATGCAGTAAAAACTGCTCTAAAATATGTTACAGACTCATGATTTTGTCATGGGACTCAATGAATTTCAATTATGTGAGTCCTTGGGACTCAACAGAACCAAATTGTAAATAAATCTCTGTAAATGTGCCGAAAATAGCTAAAAAGGGTACCTAGGTTTCTTATTGATGTTTTCAAAAAATCTTTGATTTTCCTTAAATATAGTGCTGCAGTCTTAAAGGTAATATGTTGACTCTTGCTTTTTGAAGACACATCTCAGATATTTGGAGAAATAAATGAAATATGAGTATTTAAACTTCATCATACAAAGTTCTGAAATCTCAGCTACGACAACATATTTCCAATAAATACAATACCTGTACCATAGTTACTAGTCCCGTGTATATTGGGTCCAAGGTGTGACCAATCCTGGAGTATGCCAGCCCTGTTTGGGACCTACATGGACTAGTTATCCAGGAAGAATTAGAAAAAGGTTCAGAATCCTGCAGCTAGGAAATGTGACTGGTAACTACAACTTTGAAACTGGAAGTATGATTAGTATTCTTGAACAGTTAGGGTGGGAGTCTCTTCACAAGAGACGCAAAGATAGTAAACTCATATTGGTATTCAAAGGTCTGAAAGGTAGAGCTAGTATACCTTGGGATGACCTTCAAATCCCAAATAGGCGCAGTAGGTAGCAGCATCCAATGGCATTTCAAGTGCCATATGCTAGAACTGACATTTACAAGTACATTTTTTTCTCAGACACCATTAGGGATTGGAATGCACTCCCTGCATCTATAATATCCTCTGCTGAAAGTTCTGAGGACCCTGTCACTAGATTCACATCACTTAAATGAGATCTAGAGACTAATCTTTGCAATCAGTGGCCCTGGTGAATGAATGTCTATTGATGTGTCACCAGTTAAATATTCTGATTCTGATTGATCATCTTTGTTACAGTTATCGCGGCTTACAACAACATTCGATATAACGGAAACTTCTGTTTCCGACAGGAATTCCTTCAGAAAAAATGTTTTACAATATAATCTTACCACTTTAGAACAGAATTTACACTTTCCGACACCGACAGTAAATTCCAGCAACAAAAACCCTTTTTATGCCTCCGCATCAGATGATGCTGTGGGCATATAATTTTTAGGTTTTACGTACGTGCCCACGATTGTACGCCCTTCTGTATGAATGTGTGTATGTATGAACATGCATACGTACATACATGATCCTGTTAGACTCCGGTTCAGGCATTTGTACCAGGTAGAATTTTGCCGTTTTATAGTCGGATACCCCACAGCGGGGGCATCCGTGTACTGTGGACACATTTCACATTGCGTATATATTATATTCAATAAACTAATACAGAATTACATCAGACCATTGTTTATAAATACTAATTTGCGACTTGACGAAAAATGTCAGACTCGTTGTCGGAAACAGTTAAGATAATCAGGGAGACTAATTGTGCACTCGAGGTAATTATCTGTAATGCACCGTTTGATCTGTAAATTTTTCGCCACTTTAACTGATTGACAGATGATCACTGTCTTAATGGCTGTAATTATCTCACTTGAGACTTATAAACCCTTTTCACAATCGTAATTTCCGATAATAGTCGAGCGGAAAATTTCCGGAAATGTATCAAGATCGAGACTGGCGGTGTATTGACAATGCGGAAATAAAAGACACTCGCTACAACCTGTGATAAATTCAGGGTTCTTGGGGACTCAGAATCCTGCGTCCCTGGACGCATAAATTCGGGTCCAGATTCCTAAAAATCCCAAAGCCAAGTCCGCCGGACATGTTTTTCCCCCGTGGGACAACAACTAACTATGATTGGATTATTTGACTGATGTCTGCAACATGTTATTCTTACCATCAGTAGCATCTTAAAAGAATAATCCACCGCATGCTTTTCACACCTGTGACAGTACCTTTATCTACTTGCTAAGCAAGCGGTAGTTAAACAGGTGTTGGCAGTTAACGCATCAGCGATCGTAAACTGGTCGAGCAATTAAAGCATGCGACTGACACCGTTATGCACACCTTCCCTCATTGTGTATTGCCTCTACCGGCTGACTGATTCATCGAGATGCACACGTGGGTATCATGTTTTTTATCCTCCGATGCTGGCAGTTTTTTTTTTTTTTTTTGCTTTTTTGCTGTTAATTGATCATTTTTTCCGATTTTAAAATTTTCGGATGTCAATTTTTTGTCACTGACTTTAGATCTAGACGCACGTTCACCATTTTCTGCAGAAAGTCAACAAGCACCCAAGCAAAATACTACCTTATCGGTTTGCGAGATATGCGCATCAAAACGGTTATTCCTGCTGGACACTAAGATAGTTTCCAAGTACCACCGAATGTATCACATAAACCCTGTGTAGAGTCTCATCTTATGGGATGCTCAGATGCATACCAGATGACGATACACTGAACTGTTCGTGTTTCTATTATAAGTTGAATTTTTCTATAGCTCTCGCATGAAAAAATGGCACATACTCATAATGGTAGTGCGTGCTCGTAATGGTAACGTCAGATGACAGTGTGATGGGGAAACCGTTTTGGAGAAAAACAAACTATTACCATGTTGGATTGTAGAGTGTTTTCTTGTCGGAAATGCATATAAAACAGACACATATTAAAAACAGAACTAAATTACATGCACATGTACCAAGACTGTTTCCGCGAATCAAAGCAGTAGATCGAAATGTCAGCAAGTAAAAAAACAAGTCCCGGATATTATTTCATAGGTATATTGATCACAGCACATGTGAACATTGAAATGACGTTTTGCGGGAAGCTCAGCAGAGGTGGTCATGATCAGAGTGTGCGGTTATATTTCATTTACAAATTTGCGATAGCATATAAGAAAGCTTAAATCAGTTTTGATTAAAATATGTTTCCTTTAAAATCCATAACATTCAAGATCAGTTCATACAGACAGCAACAATCTTCTTAGGGTTGGGGTACTGAATTTAACTGAAAAGCAATGTAGAGGAAAGTCATTAGGAAGAAAAGAAACTGCTTATTACACGGAAATTTCCACTAATCATCTATTGTGTACTTAGTAACGGTCTGATAATCCGTCGTTGTTATCTGTGATACACCGCAAGCCTTGTTCTGGATTAATGAGATTATGCGTGGATTAGCGAGAGCGGTACAACTCGCGATTGTGAAACTGGCCTATTGACCTTATTTTAGTACCTTAATTGGATGAGAAGTGAGAACCTTGAGCAGAGCTGTCAAAAATGTGTATAAAAAACAATGCGACCAGGGGGATTGTTATCAAAGTTCCTTTGTGTTCTTGATGTATGTCACCAAGTAAAGGTATATGATACACTTGTACTGCCTTGCCAGCTTTTATAGTGACGTGGTGAAGTGTAGGACTTGGAGTCCAGTGAACCGGGTTCGATTCCTGGTCGGGAAAAAATGTTATTTCCATTTTTTTCACCTGTTACGTTTGGTGCCCAACGCGGGTTTTTCACCTGTTACACTTAAAATAACCCTTACAATGTCACTACAACCACCAGCTAAGCATCGATGAGCCCAGTTCTCCATTGCTGAGAAGAAAGAGATTGTGACCTACAAGAATGACCATCCTAAAGCAGCCCAAGATGAGATAGCAGCGCATTTGGCCTTACAGTGGGGCAAACAAGATCAGCAGATCAACCGTCAGGGACATTCTGTAATTTAATGCAGAAACAAAGGATATAAATCATCAGGAAAAACTTGTTTATGCATTAAGTGCATTCTTTCTTTGTGAGGCCCAACTTGCCTGGTGGTCAAGATGCAGAGTTTATTTACATGTATAACAGCAGATTCAGTTTAACGTCATGAAGCACTGGGGACAAACACCATCGTTGTAAAGAGGACTGACTGTACCTCTAACCTGATAGGGAAAAATGTATTCCCGCAACAATGTATACATGTAGAATCACCAAAAAGCACAGAAAGACCAGAAAGCAATGTATCTAGATTGTGTATTTTTGCATGTAAATGTTGTTAAAACAATATTTTTATCGCACCTGCTTGTAGCAGGGTGCGATATAGGCGTCCGATTTTCTGTCCGTCTGTCCGTCTGTCAACATTTATGTCGACGTTCGACATTTATGTCAAAGTTAGTATTCTAATCAACTACAAGACTAAACAACCATCAAACAAAATCAAAAGGAAAAACTTGTTAACACTAGAGGTCACAGTTTTGACCCAATCTTGATGACACTTGCTCAGAATGTTTGCCTCTATGAAATCTAGGCCAAGTTTGATACTGGGTTACTTGGGGTCAAAAACTAGGTCACCAGGTCAAATCAAAGGAAAAACTTGTTAACACTCTAGAGGTCATAGTTTTGACCCAATCTTGATGAAACATGCTCAAAATGTTTGCCTCTATTAAATCTAGGTCAAGTTTGAAACTGGGTCACTTGGGGTCAAAAACTAGGTCACAGGGCCATATCAGCAGAAAACCTTGTTAACACTCTAGCAGTCACATTTTTGAAGCAATCATCATGAATCTTGCTCAAAATGTTTGTCTTGATGAGTTCTAGGTCAAGTTCGAAACTGGGTCACTTGGGGTCAAAAACTAGGTCACTGGGCCAAATCAGCAGAAAACCTTGTTAACACTAGCGGTCACATTTTTGAAGCAATCATCATGAGTCTTGCTCAAAATGTTTGTCTTGATGATTTCTAGGTCAAGTTCGAAACTGGGTCACTTGGAGTCAAAAACTAGGTCACCGTGCCAAATCAGCAGAAAACCTTGTTAACACTCTAGCGGTCACATTTTTCAAGCAATCATCATGAATCTTGCTCAAAATGTTTGTCTTGATGATTTCTAGGTCAGGTTTGAAACTGGGTCACATGGGGTCAAAAACTAGGCCACCAGGCCAAACCAGCAGAAAAGGTTGTTAACACTAACGGTCAAATTTTTCAAGCAATCATTATGAATCTTGCTCAAAATCTTTGTCTTGATGAGTTCTAGGACATGTTTGAAACTGGGTCACGTGGGGTCAAAAACTAGGTCACCAGCCCAAATCAGCAGAAAACCTTGTTAACACTCTAGCGGTCAAATTTTTTAAGCAATCATCATGAATCTTGCTCAAAATGTTTGTCTTGATGATTTCTAGGTCAAGTTCGAAACCGGGTCACGTGGAGTCAAAAACTAGGTCATATGGCCAAATTAGTGGAAAATCTTAATATCACTCTAGCAGTCACATTTTTGAAGCAATTATCATGACTCTTGCTCAAAGTGTTTGTCTTTATGATTTTTAGGTCAAGTTCGAAACTGGGTCAGTTGGGATCAAAAACTAGGTCACCAGGCCAAACCAGCAGAAAACTTGTTAACACTCTAGTGGTCACATTTTTCAAGCAGTCATCATGAATCTTGCTCAACATGTTTGTCTTGGTGATTTCTAGGTCAAGTTTGAAACTGGGTCACTTGGGGTCAAAAACTAGGCCACCCCGGCCAAATCAGCAGAAAACCTTGTTAACACAGTAACGGTCACATTTTTGAAGCAATCATCATGAATCTTGCTCAAAATGTTTGTCTTGATGATTTATAGGTCAAGTTGGGAACTTGGTCACATGGGGTCAAAAACTAGGTCACCAGGCCAAATCAGCAGAAAACTATTTACACTCCAGAGGTCACATTTTTGAAATAATCATCATAAATATTGCTCAAAATGTTTGTCTTGATGATTTCTAAGTCTAGTTTAAAACTGGGTCACTTGATATCAGAAACCAGGTCACCTGGCCGAATCAAAGGAAAACCGTGTTGATGCCCTAGAGGTCACATTTTTGAAGTGATCAGAGTTCTCATTAACTCCAGATTTGGAGTAAGTTACTCCAACTTTTCATTTCTGACTCCAACTTTTTGGAAAGTCTCAATAGAAAAGTATGGTAAAACTCCAACTTTTTCTGGAAGTGATCATCATGAATCTTGCTCAAAATGTTTGTCTTGATGATTTCAAGGTGATGTATAGTTTTCTGTCCAGTGACTCTTACGTTTTTCCATTTAGGTCAGTTTCTCAGTAATTATTGGTCCTACAGAGTGATATTTGGTACTTGTGAAGTGTTTGTGTTTAGGTCAGTTTCTCAGTAACTATTGCTCCTAGTGATACTTAGTACATGCATACATCTTAGCCAGGGCTCTGGAAATTTTGAAATCTGAATCGGTCCAGCCGATGACGATGACGTCATCAATGAGCCCATTTCCAAAAAAAAAAAAAATATGTATATATCACCTGTCACGAAAACTAATGACAATTGGCAGTCCTATAACTCCTTTTAAATAATACACCTCAACCCCGTTATATGACGGAAGTCCGGGTATAACGAGCATGTTCAAAGCTTGCGTCATGAATAAATACAGTCAGGTATGTAAAAAGAAAGAAAAAAAAACGAAAAAAAAAACAAAACGGTTTTGTTGTTAATTCCACCTCCACAGGGTTTTCCTAAACTATTTATAAACAACTGATTCCCGTCTTGTATAAGCGCGAAGACGGCGGGAAACAGGAGAGACGGAACGAAACGACTTTCATGGACCTAATTAGGTCTAATAAAAAAGGCCTGCGCCACGGGCGGTTTTGCAGTTTTCAATGTTTCAAGATTTGACCAGACTGCTTAAATTTTAAGCACTGACCAATCTTGTCTAGCGCAAGTGATGCATTACTTATTTTTACCGTGAACTCTACCTTGAATTATACTCGTGTGTTACGGCAATCTACAAAAAAAAAAAAAAAGAAAGAATCAATCAATTATACCCAGATCAGACGCCGTTGTATGCGACATCTGATCAGGACGTACACGGTTTGGGAATTAATTTATCAGATCTGGGACCGACAAACCTGTTGATCAAAACAAAAAAGAAGAGGAAGAAAACGGGTGCGGTCAAGCGGTGCATTCTTTATTACTCTCAGTAAAGCGACCTTTGATCTTTTTGACACGCCGACTGCACCTGGATGTTTTGCAGTCTCAGTGTATTCACACGTGTCACACAAACGGATTAATTATCAGACTACCGTTACTGATGATTCGTGTTAATCGCTTGTTTACCGCTCAAAGGTCAGTGAAGTGTTGATTTTTTGACAATGTTTGGATAATGACGTAATTAATTTGTGCTGCGGTAGGTTGCCGTTATTCAGCTGTCTCTCCAATATACATGTCAAATGACCGTTTAGAGCCTTTTAACTACCATAATATTGCATTTAAAAAGTGCGCGGAAGCTGTCAGTTTGGGAAAACTTGACCGTTTGTGATTTTTTTAGACATCATTGATTCGTGAAAATTGGTTTGTTGGGGAAAAATAGGGTTCAAGACACATACCTGTTGGACCGATTTATTAACGTTTTGGGGTGTTTGAAATCGGTCCAGAATTCTTAATATCGGTCCAGACCGGCTATTTTTCCGGTTTTCCTGAGCCCTGATCTTAGCATGACCTCTTGAGTGCAGTCATCCATATTTGACCTTGACCTTTATTTCACAGTCCATTAGACATGCTACATTGTCTTACTTGTTGATATAATCATTTTGAACTTTGATCAGAATGTTTGCCTTGATCTGTTCTAGATCAGGCTCTCAAAGTGCTATGTTGCTCAGGTGAGCGTTACAGGGCCATCATGGCCCTCTTGTTAAAGAATGTCTCAATGCATGTGCAGTTTTGTACCGGTCACACGAATCACCGAAATACCGGAATACTACCGAAATACCGGAATACCCGTGAAAAATATAGGTATACCTGTGAAAGACACTTATTAAAGATACCAATATTGGCTTTAATTAATCAATTAAGTAATATTATGTCACCCTAATGGAAAAGGGATAATATTTAAACCTCAAATAATTTGCAAATTGTCTTTGAAGTGTTTTTTTTTTTTTTTTATTTGAAACATATTGCGCTAAATCAGAGCCGGAATACGACCGGAATACCCGCGAAAAACGTACATACGACTTTTTGTATAAAATATTTATCAATTGAGTGAATAATTTAGTCTGATTGATTTAGTTATGTATGATGTATATGAAAAAATATATATATATATGGCCAGTAGTAAGTCTCAAACACGACACACCGAAAGTTAATCATTTACGCATATTTGAAAGTTACGCAGATTAAACAACCAATGCAATCATGATGAGTACCGTCATCCTTACATCCATGTAGCTTGTATGAATATTCTTTTAAATATAATATAAATATATTAATATAAATAATGTGTTCCAGCAGCACGCCTTTATAAATATGAGAATCGTTGCATCAATCTGTGTAAATATTACCCCGAATACATCGCGAAATTTTATATATAGCGCTCCCCCCGCAAAAAAAAAAAAAAAAAAAAAATACTTTGCAGGTGCTGCTGCTGCTAAGAAAATAGTTTGAACCCCCGAAGCACTGCTAAAAATTCTAGAGGAGATGTCGATCTAACTGTTTTAGTATTTTACGGTGAAAATTAGGATGAACATTTGAATCGTCTGCCCCAGCAGATGATTCACATGTAATGTCATGTCACGCTTAATTTACACAGGAAAATAAGAAAAAAATGTAAATGCCGTCTGCTGAATATGCTAAGCGCTTCAAGGGTTAAAGTATGGATACATTTCATTTGAAAGGGAGACAGAAACGGATACGCTGGAATGTATCTACACTGCTCGGATCGAGGCCTGGACGGTTGATGATTGGACCAGGGATACGACTGTCCATTTAAATCACCGTGACTTGGTGTCTTATGCCTCTTTCAACAACAACAACAGCAAAAAAAAAAAAAAAAAAAAAAAAAAGTCATATTGAGATGATAGAATGCGGCGTCTGGTCAGGTTTCACTGTTTGCAAAAACAGTAATAGCCATTTTTCTAGGAATAACCAAATCTCATAGCCGGATGTACCTGAAATGGACCAGCCAGAATCTTACAAGTTTTGCAAACTCTCTCTCTCTCTCTCTCTCTCTCTCTCTCTCTCTCTCTCTGGAAAGCTCTTTCGTTTTACCCTCATATAAATATGACACGTCTCCTTTCGAGCTATAAGTTGTTTGCACTGACTTCATTGGAAAAATGATATCGCACCGGCGGGAATCGAACACGATTCGACCCCCACTTAACATGAAACACATGTATTTGCTACGGTCATTTGCTTCTTCCACTGCTTCAAGATAGGCAGTTACAAGTTTCTGGAGGAAGAGGGTTTAGTGTACTGATTAAACGCTTATTTTATAAGCTTACTTGGCGCGATTCGTAAAAAAATGCTGTTCCCCTGGGCCAGACTCGTAAAGCAATTGCAGTTAACTCCCTTTTAATAGTCAGTTGCAGTTAGCTCCCTTAAAAGAGTAAAACCCTGCAGTGTGAGAACGTTACCCCGCATTTACCAGGGTACAAATGAATATTGTTATGTTATTCTCTTACAGTATATAAATTAATAACATTATCTTTAATGGCTTACAGAGCAATCTTCCATGTAAAGTGTTCTGTTTTTGTGTCTTCAACATTCGATATGAAAAAAGCAAGACCGTAATTTATTTAACGAGTAAAAGAGACGCACGTATAAACCTAGCATCGGCGGGAAGGCATCTTCACATAATATTGTCATATGTCTGCACGGACATTCTAGGCAGCGTCTTCCTGGGTAGAAACCAATACTAAGATACGAGGATAAAGTGTCTTGCTCAAAGACACGACACTTGGTGCTCGCAGGTGTCGAATTACCACTATCTGGGCTAATTCAGCAGACGACAAAAAAAAAAAAAAAAAAAAAGGAAACAAAATCGTTATTTGTTTTATTACCAAGAAATCAGGATTTGACATTTCATGCAATGGAGACAGTTTGCGTGAAATGCAAATCCTGTTTTCTTGGAAGAATGATAAAAATATTTCAAAATGTCTGTTGAAAACTTTACCCAGAATGTTAAGCGTTATGGTTTGCAGAAAACAAATCGCGCATGGGTCTGTGCATGGTAAAACCTATAACTTGTACGAAGAGACGAATTAGCCTGCACACTCTGAGCCTGCACATCAGTAGTCTGATCAGAGCCTTCGCTAATCGTATGTACCGCCTACAATCTATGGGTTTAACAAAACGTCTTGTGCGACGAGGGAAGACTTGGGTCAGTCTGTGCAACTGCACATTCTGATCAGAGCATTCGCTGATGGTATTTACCTTCGATAGCCAGGCTGTCCAAAGCGGAATAAACAGTATGACTGTAACATCACATTCTGATCAGATCCTACGCTGATCGTGTACAGTATGCACCTTCTTCGGACTCCGGGCTATCCAAGAAGCTTGCTTTATATAGTGGGTCGATGCACAGACCCGAGTCTTTGCTGGTCACACGTACATTGTACTGTAGTACGTTTTGTCGTCTGGTTCATTGTAAGAACATTGTAAATCATACTTTTGTACCGATGTAATTTTGGTTTAAACTGGAGTTAAAAACGGCCCAGTCAACACTATGTAGATCTTGTCGAGCCCGCACACTTTTCCGGGGTGGGCTTATTCATAAGCTATTAATCATTTCAACAGTTCATATACTTTGACGATAGAGCCTACTTTTGGAGTTATGGTCCTTTGAACACCGAAAATATTTTAGTGATTTCTCTAATATATTTTTGTCCAGTCTATAATTTGAAAACTATTTGAGATATTTTCTTGAAACAATATAAAATATTGGGAAATGGTGCCTCGGTGGTGTGTTACAGTGGTAAAGCTGCTCGCTTTGTCTCCCAGGGTCATGGGTTCGACCCCAGACTTCTCAAGCCTTTAATATGGGACTTTAAACCATGGTCCACATTTCCCTATGACCTAGACTAGCTACTAGTCGGATATCAATATTATTTTCACCAATCAATTATAATCATTAATTTACTTAATGAACTAAGGGTCATCTATTACTTACTGCTTGCCTCACCTCTTTGATAGCAGCAACTAATCTTGGAGATATCAGAGACAACTTTTAGAGACTGGCTATACAAGATGTCATACATAAATTTGAATCAGCTTATAGCAAGGAGTGATAAAACATGACATCAAGGTCTAGGAGCTAGTCTACCTATGACCTAGCTGTTACTAGGACGTAAAAAAAACTCACTCACTCATTTGAATTGTCATTAGCCTCTCTTGCCCATTGTGTGCATAAAGTGTGTTTTTGTGTGACAGACACCCTTTTCAGATAGGCTAATAGCCGCTATCTTATTGATTCAATGCCTCTTTGATAGCAGAAGCGCCCCTTTAAGTTGATTAATATTGACACCTGCGGTTGCTGCACGCGAGTGAGAATTTCCCGGTCTTTTACCATAGTTCGTCATTTAGGGTTCAGGACAACTCGGCCCAAAGACAAGTCGGCCCAGGACAACTCGCCCCATAAAAAAGTCGGCCCAAGACAACTCGGCCCAAGTCGTCCCAGTTTTGGAAGACAACTCGGCCCAAATCGCCCAAATTGCAGAAGACCACTCGACCCATAAAAATCAGACCAGGCACCTCTTAATGTATTAAAATAATTGGATGGTGTCACTTTTATTGCTCTGTATGTGATGAATTCAGATAGCAAAACAAATTTGATCACAAGCTAAGGACGCTAAATATACATATAACCGCATCCTATCCATCGCGCACACATTCAATGTGCGCGTAACTCAACAGTCTCAAATCAAATGAGCCACGCCAGTAGCCATTTCCTTAAAAACTATTGGCTTGTGTTTATACAGATCATGTCGGCAAATAAAAGAAATTATTTAAACAAAAGTTGGCAATTTGTTATAGTTCAAACTTACTATAATCATTAACTTTTGTCGATTAAAGGATGACAGTTAACACTTTTGTTGCGAATTCAAATCACGCACTTTTATTTTCAACATTGAATAAATTGTTTTGGTCACTTACATTATGCTGCTATAATCATCAGATGTCATCTAAGAATATGTACATTTGCGATCCGATTTAAGACATCTGCATATGCTTTTTTATTCATCAGGTACAGAGCAATAAAAGTACCACCATCCAATAATTTTAATACATTAAGAGGTGTCTGGTCTCATTTTCATGGGACGAGAGGTCTTCTAAAGTTGGGGCGATTTGTCTTCTGAAATTAGGACGACTTGGGCCGAGTTGTCTTGGGCCGACTTTTTTATGGGCCGAGTTGTCCTGGGCCGACTTGTCTTTGGGCCGAGTTGTCCGTAATTCGTCATTTATATTGAACGCGTGCGGTTGTTGCATGGGAAAAGGCAGTTACAGGAATACCAAATATAAATATGTAATTCGTCGATTGGGGGCAGATGTTTGATTCTCTTTGTGATTTTTGTGATTTTCATGTGTTTGTTTTGTTTTCTACAGCATATTAAGTAAAAATTACAATGCCGGACCCACTTATGTGGCCGGAGTAGACTAAGCTGAAGAATCCGGTACTTTTTCATATGGAGCGTTGTTGAGGCCCATGTTACGTGCTCGAACAGTGAATGGGGCTACCGGGGTTTTCTTTGGACCTAGGGAGCACCTAAATATATTCAGGGAACAAGGCAGTATTGGTTAATATTTTAAGAAAACAAGGGAATTTTTGACCTAATTTTGGTGGATCGGAATGCGGAAATTTGGAAAACACTTTTGGGATAATAAGACCTTTGCGACCAGCGCTGACACAGATCAACCTGCGCATCCGCATGTGCGTGAACGATATGACTTCACGCAGACTGTTCTATATGGTGGAAAAATGTCTCCGAGTACAACATTACGAATCCGAGTAACTTCTCACAACTTTGCATAACACATACTTTGCGCGGACTTGCGAGTGCTGTCCGCCGAATATGACGTTTACTCGGTTTGATTCCGAGTGTTTGGGGGAAGTCCGCAAAACGCCGATGTTCCGGGTAAAGAGTTTTGTTTTTGTTTTTTTGTTTGTTTGTTTGTTCTTTTACCCGAGCTGTTCTGTATGTACTTTTCGTTTGAAGTGTAGGTAATTCACGTTTTTCACGGGTATTCCGGCTCTGATTTAGCGGACTATCAACAATGTTTTCAAAAAAAAAAAAAAAATTGCAAAGACAATTTGCAAATTATTTTAGGTTAAAGTATTATCTCTTTTCCATTAGGTTGACATAATATTATTTAAAGGATTAATTAAAGCCAATATTGGTGTCTTTAATAGGCGTCTTTCATAGGTATACCTATATTTTTCACGGGTATTCCGGTATTTCGGTAGTATTCCGGTATTTCAGTGATTCGTGTGACCCGTTTTGTACCCATGTATAAAACATATATTGAAACAAAGCGTGAAAATCGTGACCGTCTCGGTCCATCGGGAATGGGATATGTAGGTTACTTATTGACTCACCCTCGTATTATCCATTGTTGTCTCAGTTTTTAGTGGTTTAAATGCTTAATATGCCTGGTAAAAAGTTCAACAAATGGCATTTTGGAATATTTTTCTTATTTTCCCCAGAAATAATTTTTGACATTTCATGCAAATTGTCTCCTAGAAATTTGCATGAAATATCAAAGTCTATTTATGAGAAAAATAAGAAAAATATCATCAATTTGTTGTCTTCAGAATTTGCCCATAGGATGGTGGACACAATCTGAGCCTGTTCTTTTTGTTTTCAGTTGTCCTTACCTGCTCTCTTACACCATCGCTCTGCCAATTTATGCTGGTGTGCTCTCATTATTTGTGATTGCTAACTTTGGCTTAGCAACTTTTATGGACCCTGGAATTTATCCAAGAGGTAAGAGTTCTGCTTGCATAGCTCTAGATATAACCCATTTTAGATGGAATAAACTCTCCCTGCACTATATAGTGGAACAGTCTGAGTTCAAATTTAAGTATGTCAGGCTATGGTATTTAGATATTTCTAGAGAAAAATGGCTAAACTATTTGCAAACAGTGGATACCCGATCAGATGCTGCATTCAGCTGCATCTGGTGTGGGCTTCACAGTTACCGTTTCGAATAGACTTAAATGGGTTAAAGAGGAATTAAATCATACATATCGGTGTCATTCTTAAATAGTTAAAGAATATAGTTATGAAAACTTGTTGGTACTCATTGGAATTGCCTCAATTCTCCACAAAAGCATTTGTTGTGAGTACTCATTGGAATTGCCTGGATGAGATTCCAGTAAGTACCCACAACATGCATTTTATGGAGAATCAGCACGATCAAGGCAATTCCAGTGAGCATCCACAACATATGCTTTTAACCCTTGTCATGCTGAATAAATTAAGATGCCACGCCCGCATCTAATTGTCAGCCATTCTGATTCCTTGATCCAGATTATTGATATAAATTCACATACTTAGTGCGAAACAGTGCAGTTCCAGATCAGTTGGCTTCTTCAGAAGCCAACTGATCTGGATCTACACTGCTTCCAAAGGCAGGATATATCCGGTTCAGCAGGGCTAGGGTTAAAAACCATCTTCTAAATGCTCTGGAATTATGTTATGCCTAAAAGCTCCATAAAATTGTAGCAGATGACCTTCTAAATTATTTTTGCTAAGGAGTTGATTCTTATAAAATGTCAAGCCATATTTTGTCAGGAAAATAAAATAAAAAAGAATATTTTAAATATTTTAGAATGTTACCTGCTTCTTTTATGATTGGCATATTGAGGATTAAAATTTATAACACCTTCAAACTCAAACAGCTAAAATAATTGTTGAAAATAGTAGATTTAATGCTTGGAATGCTGAGTAAAAATATTAGCTAACGACTTTTCTTTTTTTTAGCTCACCAGAGCATGGAGCTGTTGTGATCAGTCAATGTCCGCTGTGCGTCATTCGTCGTGGTGCGTCAACAATTGCTTACTCCTCCTACACCCCTGAGCCATTTGACTCGAAACTTGGTAGGAAGCATCAGGATGACTTGTAGATCAAAAACAGCTAAAATCATTAAGATCGAAATCCAAGATGGCCACTGGCGGCCATCTTGAAGTCTATTTTTTGCTTCTTCTCCTGAACCAAAAAGCCAATTGACTCCAAACTTCATAGGAAGCATCAGGGTGACTTGTAGATCAAAAATATCTAAAATCGTTTTAATCAGAAGTCCAAGGTGGCCCTGTGGCAGCCATCTTGAAAATCTATTTTCGCTTCTCCTCCTGAACCAAAAAGCCAGTTGACTTGAAACCTGGTAGGAAACATCGTGGTGACTTGTAGATCAAAAATAGATAAAGTCATTTCTAATGGATGTCCAAGATCTATTTTTTGCTTCTTCTTCTGAACCGAAAGGCCAATTGACTTGAAACTTGGTAGGAAGCATCGAGGTTACTTGTAGGTCAAAAATAGCTAAAATCGTTCCGATCAGAAATCCAAGATGGCCGCTTGAAAATCTATTTTTCTCTTCTTCTCCTGAACCAAAAGACCAATTTACTTGAAACTCAGTAGGAAGCATCAGGGGTGACTTGTAGATCAAAAATAGCTAAAATTTTCGATCGGAAATCCAAGATTACCACCATCTTGAAAATCTATTTTTCGCTTCTCCTAAATTGAAAGCCAATTGACTTGAAACTTGGTAGGAAGCATCTGGGTGTCTTATAGAAAAAAAATATAGCTAACATTGCTTTGATCAGAAATCCAAGATGGCCCCAATGGTCCCCATTTTGTTTATATAAAGATTTACATAGTGAAAATCTTAAAAAAAATTTCTGTACGGAAACCATAGGCCTAGGGCTTCCAAATTTGTTATGTAACTTTATCTAGTGACCTTCTACCAAGATTGTTCAAATTATATCCCTGGGATCAGAAATGGCCCCTATCCGGGGGGGGGGGGGGGGGGGGGGGGGGGGGGGGGTCACTAATTTAACATAGAGGCTAACATAGTGAAAACCTTGAAAAATCTTCTCATTAGAAACCATTAGGCCTAAGGCTACCGAATTTGGTTTGTAGTTTTATCTAGTAGACCTCTACCACGATTGTTAAATTAGATCCCTGGGGTAAAAAATGGCCCCACCCTAGGGGTCAGTAGTTTTACATAGGCAAATAAGTGGCAAATAAGCTGTTGCTCTAAAACTACTAGCCAGATTTTGAAATAAGTCGGCAGATATATTCCTTGGATGACAGTCTATTAAAGCATAGACAGTCCCATAAAGAGAAGATGATAGTCTTTTAGAATTATACTATGCATTAAATTGTTGAAGTAACTGATGATAGTTGGAGACAATTAGGGCCCTCTTGTTTTTTAAATAATTTTATTTTTATACTGAAAATTGGGCAGTGGTTGGGTGAAGCAAAGGTGTCAAGCATCTTATGTCACCGGGGCGTCCAACTGATATTGGCTGGGCAAGGCCTGTGATACTTGCAGCAAGTAAGGGTAGAGAGGGGGAACGTTTTTATTTCTTCTGTTTCTTCACTGTCATTCATTTTCCTTTCTCCCCTGTCATGCTCTGCTATCTCTTTGGTCTCTCTTCTCCCTTTCTCTGGGAGATGACACAAAATGACTCACAAGGGTTGACGTGTTGTTATTCCTTGTCCTGCTGAATAAATTAAGATGCCATGCCCACTTCTAATTTTCAGTCAATCAGGTTATTTGATCCAGATTGTTGTTATAAATTTGCATACTTGATGGCAAACAGTGCAGACCCAGATCAGTTGGCTTTTTTAGAAGCCAACTGATCTGGATCTACACTGTTTGTAAAACAGGGTATATCCTGGTTCAGCAGGACAAGGGTTAATTAAACTCCAACACAATTGGCTTTGACATTTCATGCAGATCGTCTCCATAGGAGACAGTTTCCATGAAATTTCAATAAAATTTTCATCATTTTGTCTGCTGAATTTACCCAGAAACTCTAAATGGTAGCTTTGGTTTTTACCAGAGTGAGATTTCTTCAGACAACAGCTTGTGAGACTTATAGGATTCAGTTCTTTGTCTGCATATCTCAGCTCTAGATAAGGTGCCTTTTTCAGTCAAAAAGTATTGATGTTTTTTGTATCGCTCCATTGAAACATAAGTTACAGGTTCTTGTTACAAGTGACTCATTGAATGAAGCACTTCTAATGAGTACCACTACATGCCCTAGGTTTTCACTGCTCACATGTAAACTGCAGTGTTTTGTGTTTGTGTCGTAAATGTCCACAAAATTTGCATACTCTTAACTCAAACAAAAGCACAATTACTCATAGCTCCAGATAAGCCTTTTTAGTTCACCTGTGCGAATGCTCAGGGTGAGCTATTTTGATCACCCTCTGTCTGTCATCCGTCGTCAGTCATCCATCATCAACAGTTAGTTTATTAAGTTTTGACCCAATCTTAATGAAACTTACTCAGAATGTATGACTCTAGGAAGTCTAGGTCAGATTTGAAACTGGGTCACCAGGTCAGATCAAAGGAAAATCTTGTTAACACTCTAGAGGTCACATTTTTGAAGTAATTGTCATGAATATTGTTAAAAACGTTTGTCTTGACGATTTCTGTGTCAAATTTGAAACTGGGTCACTTGGGGTAAAAAACTAGGTCACCAAGCCAAATCAAAGGAAAACCTTGTTAACACTCCATAGGTCACATTTTTTAATCGTCATGAATATTGCTCAAAATGTTTATCTTAATGATTTCTAGGTCAAGTTCAAAATGGTCACTTGGGGGTCAAAAACTAGATTACAGGGCCAAATCAAAGAAAAACCTTATTAATACTTTAGAGGTCGAATTTTTGAAGCAGTTTTTATGAATCTTGCTCAAACTGTTTGTCCTGATGATTACTAGGTCATTTTGGGTCAAAAACTAGGTCACTGAGCCAAATCAATGGAAGACCTTGCTAACACTCTAGAGGTCACATTTTTGAAGCAATAATCATGAATGATGCTCAAAATGTTTATCTTGATATCCTTAATGTTGACTTCGAAACAGGGTCACTTGGGGTCAGAAAATTAGGTTACTGGACCAAAATAAAGGAAAACCTTCTTAACACTCTAGAGGTCACATTTTTGAAGTAATCATCATGAATCTTGCTCAAAATGTTTGTCTGATGATTTCTACATACATGAAGGTCAAGTTTGAAACTAGGTTACTTTGAGTCAAAAACTAGGTCACTGGACAAAATCAAAGGAAGACCTTGTTAACACTATATGTCTATAGGGGTAAAATTTTTGAAGTAATCATCATGAATATTGCTCAAAATGTTTTTCTTGATATTCTTAAAGTTGACTTTGTAAACAGGCCACTTGGGGTCAAAAACTAGGTCACCCGAGCCAAATCAAAGAAAAACTATTAACACTCTAGAGGTCACATTAATTTTAAAAAAAAATTATAAATCTTGCTCAAAATGTTTGTCTTGATGATTTCTGGGGTCAAGTGTGAAACTAGGTCACTTGGGGTCAAAAACTAGGTCGCCAGGCAAAATCAAAGGAAAAGCTTGTTAACACTCTAGAGGTCACATTTTTGAAGTGATAATCATGAATCTTGCTTAAAAATGTTAGTCGATTATTTCTTGGTGAAGTTTGGAACTGGGTCATTTCTTAACTCTGTTTCATGGTGTATTTACTTTGTGTTAGTGTTTAGGTAAATTTCTCAGTAACTATTGCTCCTAAAGCCAGTGATACTTAGCACATGCATACATCTTAGCATGTGGTGGGGAGAGGGGTTGGGTGAGGCAAAGGTGTCATGTATCTTACGTCATGGGGGTGTCCAATTTAGATTGGCACAGTTGGGCAAGGCCTGCTATCCTTGCCGCAGGTAAGGGTAGAGGGGGAATTTTTTTATTTCTTCTGATTCTTCACTTTCATTCATTTTCCTCTTTTTCTCCTGTCCCTCTCTTTCATCTCCTCTACTATCCCTTCCATCTCTCTTCTACCTTTTCTCTGGGAGACGACACAAAATGACCCACAAGGGTTGACGTTAAACCCTAACACAATCAAAAAACATCTTAGCATGGCCTCTAGAGTGCAGTCATTCATATTTGACCTTGACCGATATTTCACGATCCATTAGGCATGCTACATTGTCTTACTTGTTAATTATAATCATCATGAATTTTGGTCAGAATGTTTGCCTTGATCATTTCTAGGGCAGGTTCTCTAAGTGTTATGATATTCAGGTGAGCATTACAGGGCCATCATGGCCCTCTTGTTTTGTGATTTTTGTTTTTGTTTTTTTGTTGTTGTTTTTTTTTTTTTTTTTTTTTCCATTTGAAAAATACTGATATTTTTCTTATTTCTCCACAGCATGTTTGTAAGAAAAATATTATGTGTCTACCCCTTTTATCTGGTGCTGCGATTACTTGTTCTAGCTGGTAGCATTTAATAAAGCTCTAACTTTTTTGTTTCAGATGCTATTAATAATTTTGATTTTAGCAAAAGAGATAAGACAAAATTGAAACAGCTTATTGGCAAAACAGTTGAGTAGGGTTATGGAATTAATCAAAGTTTACTACTTGTCCAAGGACAAGTAAAGTCAAAACTAAGAACTACTTGCCCTAAAATTAACAGTTTCTTATTTTTGAAGAAAAGAAAAAAAATCAGTTTTGTAATTATGATTTGATCTAGGCTTTTGATATTAGGCATACTGTTTTGGGACCAACAGGTAGATCTTGTTACCTAAATATAGGGAAGATATATTGTCAGCAGTATTGTAAAGGTTGAACAAAAAATACTTTTCTTGACAATAACCATTTTTTCCAGAGTGCTGCCTTCATATGTAATAGGTGTGTATGTGTTTAAGGCCCTTTTCTCTTGATATGACCTTAGTGTGTTACTTGTTTCTTTTCCACATTATGTCCGACATTAACCTTTAGCACGCAATGGGCAAGTTCAGCAGACCATTGGCATTTTTGCCAGCAACAGGTGCTGATATTTCATGCAGATTGTCTCATTTTTTTTTCCTACAAAATAGGGTTTGACATTTCAACCCCTATTTGCTGGCAAAAACAAGCAAAAAATACTTAGAAATGTCGTCCAATGAAATTTTTACCCATAATGTTAAGCGTTAATGTCACAGACATGGATATATATATACTACATATTGATTTTTGATTTGCTAAGAACATCTGAGCCCCAACTGAAAAACATACCTACTGACGTGTGCACAGCCAAGGCTCAAATGAGCCTGGTGATCAGTCTACATTGTCGGCATGAACAAACTTTGCATCATTGGCTATTCAAAATGTGCCCAGTGAAGATTCTAATCAGACTGTGCAAATGTGCAGGCTGATCTGAATCTTCACCGTGCGCACGTGGCCAAAGATACGTTTTCTGAAGCTACAGCTCATTAAATTTTGTTCCAGACTTCTTTATGTCACATTATGTGAGGCGCATTACGTGAAAACTCATCTTACATCATAATTATGGGAAACAGTGAAAGTAATATTTAAGCACATATCACCAGATTACGTAAACACATCTTCCTAATACTGACTTCATCTGGAGCTGTGAAAGATCAGACAAGATTTAATGCTTAGCACTCTGGGTAAAATTTTCATCACGTGACATATTGAAATATTTTTTCTTATTTTTCCAAAGAAAATACCGGCACAGTGGCTCAGTGGTAGAGCGTCCGCTTTGTGACCGGGAGGTTGCGGGTTCGATCCCCGGCCGGGTCATACCAAAGACTTTAAAAATGGTACTAGCTGCTCTTTCGCTTGGCGCTCAGCATTAAGAAAGTAGAGCTAGAACTGGTCAGCTCAGTGTCAGTATAATGTGACTGGGTGGAATATCATGTCAAAGTGTCTGGGGCGTGATATTTCAGTGAGGCAGCACTCTAAAAGTGAGCATTGAGCTCCCTGCCACATCCAGACACCGTCGCGATATGACTGAAAAAGGTTGAAAGCGACGTTAAGCCCAAATCAAACAAATTTTCCAAAGAAAACAGGATTTGACATTTCATGCAAATTGTCTCCAATGGAGACAATTTGCATGAAATGTCTGATCATGTTTTCTGGGGAAAATAAGGAAAGTATCATTAGTTTGTTGTCTGCTGAATTAGCCTGGGGAGAGTGGTGAAGGTTTAATCTGTCTAGGCCAGAGTGTTTGGTAAACATGAAAGGCCTGGATAACACAGATCCAGATATCAAGATGGTATTTTTTAACCCTTGTCCTACTGAACCCAGATATGTACTGCCTTTGCAAACAGTATAGATCCAGATCAGTTGGCTTCTGAAGAAGCCAACTGATCTGGATCTGCACTGTTTGTCATTAAGTATGTGAATTTATATCAACAATCTGGATCAAGTAATTTGATAGGCTGAAAACTAGAAATGGGCATGACATCTTAATTTATTCAGCAGGATAAGGGTTAAGTTTTTGATGTTAGTCCATGGCATATGTGCATATGTTATGTTCGTAACCAGAGTCGAACAAATGTTTTTAAGTTTACAGTCAAATTTAAATTGACATTCATGTCCATGTTCCTCGTGATCTTAACTTGGGTACCTTTTATGCTAGGAAGTTGTAATTTGGTATCTTACGTACCCAGACTTAAACCTTCAACTGTTCTAGAGTTGCCCTGGTTATGCCCTGGGGTGGGGTTAGGGGTCCAAAGGGTGTGGGCATTTGTGCACTTTGGACATCTGTCTAGAGTTTTCTTTAATTGGTATTCCCAAAACTGGACCTTTGCAAACAGACTAGATGAAGATCAGATGCCAGAGAAGATAACATCTGATCTGGCTGCACATTGGTTGCCATGATATCAGTTAATTGAGAGTAATGAAAATAAGCAATTTCTTATACAATAAAATCGAATAATTCAAATTGGCAGAGGCCGCAAGGTTTCCCTCTGACAAATTACCCATACTTTGAATGTTTGAAATCAGTAATTCTCGGAGATGTTCGAAATTTTGCCTTCAGCACCATTTTTTACCAGATCTGCATTTCAGTGACAAAATGGCTGTTTAAATATTAACAATTTTGAGCAATATGCTTGACAGATCTACGGTTGTTTGTGTTGAGGTTTTACGGCCCAGTCAACCCAATGGGGTCATGTCGAGCGTGGTCAGTTTACCTAACCACACGCTTACTGGGCAGGCTTAGTCCTCTAAGAGGTTAACCAGTATTGTGCACATTCTTCAATGAAAGAATGTTGTGGATCTTGGCGGGTGTTGAACCCACGACCTCCTGGTCTCTAGTCTGATGGTGCATCCAACTGAGCCACCAAGGACGGCAACAGATCTACGTGTACGTGCAGAAAAAGTGTATAGTTTTATTTATACCCATCGACAACCCGGAAAACGAAAGTTAAATGTTAGACAAGTTATTTTTTATTTACAAATTAATCTGCCAATACAAATATGATGCAGCTGGTGAGGATCTCTAACATATTTACATGGTACTTGTAAATCATGTTTAACTTTAAATTCTGTCACTTGAACACATCTAACAAGAGTATCAGCATTAACAACTACACATATTGAAGACACTTTACTCAGTTAAGGTCATGGTCACCTGCTAGAGCAAACAGTTAATATGGTATCAGTTACTAGTTAACGCTAAAACGATATGCCTGCAGTCACTCAGGTGTGTAGCAATTGATGTTGCCACACTTTGCCGTGCAAAGAAAACAAGATCATGCATGACCTTGATGACCTTTTCAAATTACCGTATTAATCCGCCTATAAGACAATTTGTTTATAAGACGGGGGCTGTTTTTGGGCCCTTCCCAGGCAGGATTTTGCTTTTACTTAATTATAAGACGGGTTAAAAAAGTCGCCTGTCGGAGATATTCCCTGCCACTCAGAAATTCCTAAAGTACAGTAAGACATCGGCGATGATTGGTCAGATTTGTAAGTGAATTTATCATAGAGCAGCAATTAAAAAAACTTCCAACACCACTTACAAGCATGCATACTGTATTTAACTGTGTATAACACGCACCTTATTTACCCAGAAAACGTTTATAAAAATCCGATGTGTATTATTTATAGGAACACCAAAATCGGGACAAATCGCCAAGATAATCTGTCGTGAAAACTCATGACATTCACGATCGCCCGTTAAAAATGCGAAATAGAATGATTGCTATAAGATATTCATGATTTTTTATACCTATCTCGCCCATACCAGGGTTCTGGCAACTCAAAACAAGCAACTCGATCTGATTTGCAGTAATTTGATATCCTTTTCATGTCCGTGCTCTTTTTGTTTACGCTTTGTTTATTTTGCTGATCATGTGATCTCTTCAAAGGGAAACTACTCAAACAGGCATATGCATATGAATCTGTATTGATTACCGGACTTTGACAAGTCTCACACCGTAACTTGAATAAATCAGCCTGCACAACTGATTTATTGTAGTTCAAAATAGGAAATAAATTTGGTAGAACATAAATATTGGCACAAACGATCATACATTGAAAAAATAAAAAAGTATTTAATTTTTTGCAATTATTAAAATAATTGATAATAAACAAAATCAACTGGGCTTTTGAGGTAGGTAGATTTGCATTTTATCTTTTATTTTCTTACCATATGTTTATCTTTTTTTTTTTAAAACTTTTCTTCCAACTTACCAAAAAAAATTGTTTGAAATAAACAATGTTTATGATAAAGAAAAAAAACAAAAAACTACCAGCATACATCTGTGCACTTAATTGGTTAATTGGCAGTCAGAATGACAACTAGTCGACTTTAGTTGTTGTTTGCATTGCCCTGAGGCTCTGAGTTGATAATTTCACGTCTCAGTTAAGAAAGTTACACAAAGAAGGTGTTAATTATGAGAACACAAAAGAAATAACTACATTTTTATTATCATAGCGTCTGCAGTGGGGAAGCAAAGAACTGCCTACACTACATCAAGTTGCCTGAGGCCCATGGTTACAAAGTTGCACAATGAAAATTCAGTTAGCATTATTGTAAATTCGGCCTGTTTCTACTCTAAACCTTCCAAGTTCGGCTGTTTTCAACTCAATCCTAGTGAAATTTGACACACTTAGTATCTGGTAATTTAGTAAATAATGCCACGGATAAATTCTTCGTGTTTTACATAGGAACATCTTTTTTCTTATTTCAAAACTATTTAGCAAATATTCAGTGCGTGTTATACACGGGTGCGAGTAATACACAGAAAAATTCGGTACTTCACCTAAAAAATTACCTTGCAGCTATTTCTGTCAAGGGACGAAGGTAAACATATCCTTCTACCGGTTTCGAAGATCGGCATTTTCCGTGACCTTGTGGCACCACGTGGCTGAAAATACCGATATGGCCAAAGACCTTGATTATAAGATGGGTCTGGATTTTTGGGGGCTTTTTTTTTTTTGAAAAAGCCCCGTCTTATAGGCGGATTAATACGGTAAATGGAGGTTTTTAAAGAAATTTCTTTGATTGGGACGGACGATTTGATTCGAAAAAAATCGAAATTCAAAAAAGCGGTAAGATTTTTACAAAAATAATAGCATGAAACATTGGGATCATGAGCATTCTTAGAAAACCTGGTAGTTAAAGAAAATAGACGTTCAAAGCACCAAGTTTTTACTGTATGTAACATCACTTTAAATCATGCTGAATAAATTATGTGAATCATCTGCCTAGATGATTCACATGAAATGTAAAGCTTTATTTTCTCTAAAAAAAATGTAAAAAAAAAAAATGATAATCTGTCATCTGCTGCAGTCTTGCATGTCACTGTAAGAGGTACACAATAAAAAAGCAGAATTGTAAACCCTTGTCATGCTGAATAAACTAAGATGCCACGTCCACTCCAAATTTTCAGCCAATCAGATTACTTGATCTAGGTTGTTGATATAAATTCAAATTCTGAATGACAAACAGTGCAGATCCAGATCATTTGGCTTCTTCAGAGGCTTGAGGGCTTGAGCCCACTGCATTTCTAGTGCACCCAGTGCTTGCAGCCATTGCAGAAGATGCTGTTGCTGCCCACTCCAGTGCGACAGACGGCGCATGGAAACTCGCCTGAACTCCGCAGGAGGTCCAGTCCCGTACCGCAGATCATGATCTTTGTCTTTCCTGCATTTACTCTCAGTCCCTTCTTCTCCATTGCTTCTTTCCAAGTCAAGAGCCTCCTGACACATTACTCAAGCGATTCAACGATAATAACAAGGTCATCGGCATATAGGTCCTCCCAAGGACCCCAGAGCAGAACTCGCGTGATAAGGCTTCAAGCACAATGATGAGTACTGATCCTTGGTGAACACCAACCATCACTTCAAACTCTTCACTGTACCCCTCACCAACACGGACACGGCTCCACGCAGTTGCATACATCCCCTGCACCAGTCCCATAATCCACTCCTCCACACCAAGTTTTCTCAGCGCCCACCAGATGACCTTCCGAGGTACTCGATCAAACGCCTTCTTCAGGTCTATGAAAGCCATGTAGAGTTTCTTGTTGGCAACTAGATACTTCTCTTGCAGCTGCCTGACAACAAATTAAGATTGCGTCTATAGTGCTTCTGCCTGGGACGAAGCCAAACTGGGATTCGTCGATTGACACCAACTGTCTGATGAGGCCGTCCACAGTCCTCTCCAGGATTTTCATAACCTGCTCTGTCAGCTTGAGACCACGGTAGTTGCCCCTTTCCAATGCATCCCCCTTTCCCTTGTAGAGGCAGACAATGAAACTCTGCTCTTAATCAGAGAGTACCTTGCCATCACGAATGATTGCAGCTGCGAGGTCATGAATCATGGAGGCGCCTATGTCACCGGCTGCTCATATCATCTCCACCACTATGCCTGATGGGCCCAGTGCTTTGCCAGCCTTCATCTGTGAGATAGCCTTCTTAACCATATCAGTGGTGATTGGGATGGGCAGGCCTTCCACTGGTGGTTGATAAGACAGGTGGTCTGGGTCCCAGTCAAACTCAACGTTGAGAAGCCTTTGGTACGAGGGTCCTGCAAAAAGTTTTGTCACTCAGGGTTCGGATTACTTCAGTGCTACGTTTTATCAAACATATTTTTATTACAAACCTTCAAAGTATTCCCCCTTTACTGAAACACATTTTTGTAACCTTTTTACCCAGTCGCGAAAAGCAGATAAATAGTCTTCTATTGGTATCTGTTGGAGACACTGATAAATAGCACTGCCAAGAGAACTTCTAGACGTATACTTATTTCCAGAAAGCATTATTAAGCCTTGGAAATAAAAAGAAGTCACAGGGCCTTGGGTCAGGTGAATAAGGTGGATGGTTTAAAACTTCCACCTTTTCAGAAGCCAAAAAAGACTTAACAACCTCACACTTATGAGAGGAGGCATTGTCATGTAAAAGGATGTACTCCTGACCATCTTTTGCTTGGTCGTTTCTTATTGTAAAACTCTTTCACTTTCTTCAGTACAAAATTCTTGTAGAATCGGCCAGTGACTATATGACCAGATGGACAAGGCACCTGAACGACTGGCCCACTTGAATTAAAGAAAATTGCATACAACATCTTTTTTGAACTTATGGTTCTCTTGGCAATACATGGGCGTTTTTGAGCTTTTCGCTTCCATTGCTTATTATCAGCCCTTCTTTGTGACTCAAACATGTGCACCCAGGTTTCATCACCTGTTAGCAATTTAGAAATAACCCGACTATTACAGCCTTTCTATGTTTTTAAAAGTTCACAGGCACATTTAAGGCATTGTGTCTTTTGCTCCTCAGTGAGCAAATGAGGTACCCACCTAGCGCAAACCTTTCTCAGGTCTAAACACTTTTTCAGAATTGCACACTGCCTTCTGATATGCCAGTACAACTAGCTATATCTTTGACAGACAATCGCGCATCCTGTTTGACCACAATCTTTACCGCAGCGATGTTAGCCTTGGTAACAGAGGTTTTAGGCCTTCCAGGACAGGTATCATCTTCAAACTTTAAAAGCTTTAACCCACCTAAAAACTGTGCGCATTGAAATGATCTGAGGTGCATATATACCACACAATTCATTAAATATCTGCTTTGAATCAATATTAAGCTTAATGCGGCATTTAATATAGCTACGAATTTCAGTCTTCTGGTCCATGTTCCAGTGTAACAAGTAAATAGGTCAGTGTATATGACTGCATCTATTTCAATTTGAAATAACTCGTGCAATTTGCACGAAATAAAAGGGTATCGTTAGCTTTTCAACACACCATTCAAGTGCAGTGAAGCATTTTAAAATATACCTGGGATAAAATGAAGGAAGCCTATTAGTGACAGAACTTTTGCATGACCCTCATAGTGCTCTAGCCAGGCTTTCTGCTTTGAGTCTTCGCTCATTGACATCTCTCCTGCATCAATCTTCACAGGTTTGTCACCAACAACATCAGTGTTCTCTCTTCTAAACTGGTTAGCAAGGCGGTAGACTTCTGAAGACTTGGGGTCAATAATCTCATAGACCTTCTTGGCTTCTTGGCGAACATGGTGCACTGCATGTCTGGCATTTCGTTTGGCTGCATCGTATGATGCCCTAGTGCCTTTACCAGCCTTCCAGGCCTTGAAAGCTTTCCGCTTGGCAGCAATGACCTTTTCCACATGTTCATTTCACCACCAGGTTTCACGACCCCAACGGTGTGGCCGAGTTGTGCCACACACCTCCTCAGTTGTCTTGAGCAGTCCACTTGATGTTGTTCCAGATATCCTCAGTGACCCCATCAGCTACACCTGCAGATGTGCTCACATGCAAGTTGAAGACCTCCTGGAAATGATTGCTTGTCTGAGGGTCTTTAAGCTTCCAAACTTTGAGGCGAGGGGTGAACTTGTGCTTGGATTTTGGTGGCACATCAATCCTCATGTTGCATACAAGAAGCTGATGTTGCAGAGCTACTTCCTCGCCAGGGATCACTTTTATATCTGTGATAAGTTTGCGCATGGTCCTACGGAAAAGGATGAAGTCTATCTGCGTGGCTATGTTTCCCGACTTGTACCTGATGAGGCGGCTGTCACATTTCTTGAAACATGTGTTCCCAAGAAGCCAGTCAAATGTTGGGACATACTCTAGGATTCTCTCACCCTCAACAGTTGGTTCCGGCCTGCCATACCCCATCCCACCATGCACTTCCCTGTATCCAGTGCCTGCACGACCTACTTGGCCGTTCCAATCTCCACATGGGATCAGAAATTCTGATGCTGGGATCCTGGCAGTCACAGTACGCAGCTGATCAAAGAACAGGTCCTTAACCTCATCACTTAGACCACTCTGTGGGGCATACACAGACAGGAAGGTAACCACATGCTGGCTGACTATGAGTTTCACTAAAATAATTCTGTTGGAGACTCTCTGAACCTCAAAAACTTTCTCTATCCACTCTTCTGCCACAAACACTCCTACACCAGCAGTGCCTTTATCGTTTCCTGACCAGTAGAGCTTGTACCTGGTGTCCTTGCTCTTGATTGTGCGGCAGTTGCCACCACAGTATCTGGTCTCCTGAATGCAGCAGACATCCACTTTCCTGTGGGATAGTGTTTCCATTACCTCGCAAACTCTTCCTCTCAGGGTGTTCACATTGAGTGTTCCCACCCTGAATTTCCTCAGATGCTTGCTTGATTCGCCACAGTGGCCCGACCCTGCCTCCAACACCTGACAGGAGGCCAGGCCGGAGACGTTACCAACAGAACTTTGATGTCTGTTGGCACCGCCTAACTCTGAATCTATTCTTATGCTTGCCATGAAAGATTTTGGAACAACTTTTTTTACGGGATCGCCTGTCCTAGCTGACATCCCAACTCAATTCTTTTACGGCATCTGAGCACTCGGGCAGTGTGCTTTGCCATTGTCCTTATAAAGAAAGGATTGTCCACCAAACCACAATAGCTAGAACACCAAGCCATCGGTCTGTAGATGATTGCTGCTTATTAGGGCGAATATAGTATGGGTAATTTTTATTTCTGCATAATAATGTGATATCATCAAAAGCACTTTAGTGATACACATTAAAGCACCTTAGTGAGATGATTCTAATGTGTATCGTAGCATGTTTTTACAGAGAACTGGAGAAAATATCCAAGAATTATCATCAAATACGATACTCCTATAACAAGTCTTCTGAAAGTACAGATAAATAACTGTTTTTGTCGCACCTGCTTGTAGCAGGGTGCAATATACGTGTCCGCTTTTCTGTCCATCCGTCTGCCAACATTTATGTCGACGTTCGACATTTATGTCAAAGTTAGTATTCTAATCAACTACAAGACTAAACAACCATTATTTTTCTCTAAAACCAAAGTTTGTGTTCAGTCAAACAGCAATTTTGTGTCCCAAATCTTGGGCTGATGAGGATGTGATGTTGTTTTGGCTTGGGAATGTCTGGCGGCAAAGCTCCGCACGGAGATTGCTAATCTGGGATTCGTTTTCTGCGCACAAAACTAAGAGGGTTAAGAAGATGCTTTCTACTACATACAATTCTGGGCCCAGTTGTTCAAAGCTAACGACGTCGTTAGTTAACGATTCGTTAAAATTTACATCGAGTGATACGCAAATATGCTGAAATTTTTTGCTGAAAAAATGTGAGTAGCTTTTGCAGTGCAAAAGCTACTCACATTTTTTCAGCAAAAAATATCAGAATATTGTATATTAAATCCACTAAAACAGTTAACGAAATGACCCTTAACGAGCTCGTTAAGCTAACGACGCTTTGAACAACTGGGCCCTGATGTAGCCATTATACCAGATGGATGTACATCAAAGTTAAAACCATGTGATGTAAGCTGGAACAAATCCTTCAAGAATCATTATAGAGAGTTATATGATGACTGGTTATTTAATGGTCCTACTTCAATAACAAAAGCTGGAAACTGTCGACTACCTGAGAAAACTCTTGTTCTGAGATGGATCAAAGAATCATGGGCCATGGTTTATTCCGATATAATCAGGAAGTCATTCTTAAAAATGGGCATAGCTAACTGTCTTGACGGCACGGAGGATGACATATTGTTCAACTCGTATGACAGCGACAATGATCACTTCGAGGGATACAGCATTTCAGCTGGTGAATTGGAGGGGAGGCAGCAACTAGCAGAAAATGTTGAACTCGAAGTCGATGCCATTAATGAATGGAGTGAGCCTGAATCAGAGCCTGAAACATCTGATGATGAACATAGTATAGTGATCGAGGTTCGCCTGGAAAATAACTTTCTTACATGTACCAATACCTAGCTAGATTCACGGAGGAGGAAGGATTAAAATATGTGCTTTCAAAATGGAAAATTGTCATTGTCTTGAAAGATTTTCTCTGTAAAAGGGTTCAACCCTATGAAAGATTGATTTTTTATTATGTTTGTTTACATGTTGACAGCATACGATATACATGTGTGCGGCTTTTTTATTCTTGTTCACAAATTTTGTGTAGGTAAAATAAATCAATATTGAACAACTAGTCTTGTAAATTTACCCCCTGCTTTGCCTCTTCCACAGACTGACTATTACTCGAAAGTGTTTTATGTAAAAAATATTCGTTGGGTCGTCAACCTAATAAGCGCCCATTTTTGACCTTTTTCTTAGTTCCCTGGGTGCTAAATGGGGCGATTACGGTATTCTTTTCACTCAGTGCATGCTTAAGTTAAGTAAATATCCAAAACTTTCATATTCCATTTCTTTTTTGACAGAAAGGCACATGCAGACAGTGCAAACCCAAATCAGACTGTTCCTTAGGAGTAATCTGATCATTGTCTGCGCTGTTTGCCATTATATCAGTTCTTTTGTGAAACAAATGCTTAAAAATTCGGGCAAAAAAATAAAGAAGTGTAGTGTAAACTGTTTCCAATTTTAGGACATTTACTGTGGTCATGATATATCCATGAAGGAGCAGTCCATTGAGGAGGAATCTGATCAGGTCTACAATGTTTGCCATTATACCAATTTGTTTTGTGGAACAAATGCGCTCACAAGTTTCAGCCAAGATTAATTGTGTATTGTGTTCAAATTTTAGGACATTTACTGTAGTCATGAATATATCCATGATATGTGTGGAAAATATTTGGCTGTAGTATGGAATGCTGTAAAATTGGATTTTTTACATAAGAAGGAAAACACACCATTCATTGGTTTTTGTAGATTATCGGTTTTACTTAGCTTGGTTGATTAACACCTAGCATTCTGGGTAAAATCTTCAGCAGACAACATTTTGAAATCTTTGTCCTAATATTCCCAGAAAATTATTTGACATTTCGTGCAAATTGTCTCCAATGGAGACAGTTTGTATGAAATGTCAAATCCTGTTTTCTGGGAGTTACTAAATAAGAAAAAATATTTCAAAATGTTGTGGGCTGAAATTATTACCCTGCATGCTAAGCCTTAATGTTGCCATTTTATCTGACAAGCATTTTACAATGTGGTTTATGCTGTATTTACCATATTTGACCTAATTTTTGGTTGAACAGCATTTCTATTATGTTGGCGCTCTCACTGTTATTATATTCAAAATGAATGACTACGCCTGGTATACATACATGTAATGTAGTCACTTGTACTAGTACATGCAGTTGTCACAGATGTGTCCAGCATTCTTCATCATTGTCCGTGTCCATATAGCTTAACCCATTTATACAAATAAAATCTTCATCCTTATAGATTGAACAGGTTCATTTCAGATTTTAGGGATGTCTGTACTAGTTTATTTATGTATACTGTTTTTGTCAGGAATACCTTATTTCACGTACATAGTGCAGGTCCATTTCAAGTGTTTAAAGGTCCTTTTTTCAGCACCTGTCTTAGAACTCAATCTCAGGACCGCTCAGTTCTGAATCAGACATAACAACTATCACTTGCATGACCAACCGTCATAATAAAGAAAGAAGAAATGAAAGAAAGAAAGAACAGCAAGCTGGAGGGGCATATTGCTTTTGGGTGGTTCCTCCGTTCGTTCGTTTGACACACTATGCAAAGAGATAGGATCTTGAAATTTAGAGGACTAAGCCTACTGAAGAAATGTGTAAGTTGACTGATTGTCCGACATGGCCTAAGAGTGTTGACTTGACTTTAAAACCCCAAATAAAACAAGCAAAGATTAAGAAGGAATGGCAAAATGAAACTTCACAGGAACGGTAAATGAGTACAGTTCCAAGAGGGATGACTTGCAGTATACAGTTATCCTCTCTATGTCAGACATATTTGCTAATATATACTAATATTTGCACAACCAAACATACAATAATAAAGACAGAAGGAAAAAAGAAGGATAGCAAGAAATCTCAAGACTCTTATTTGTTGTACGTTCATCAAGCAAGGCACATAAGATAGGTGGTGGGAGGATAGGAGGTTGACTCTTAATCCAGTAGGTTTCTCACCGCTGAGGTTGGAGCCTCGCTTTGGGTCACGTGGGAAAGGCAAGTTCTGCTTATGAATGGTCAGGTGGTTTTTTCCCCCGAGTTCTCCGTTTTTTGCCCACCTTTAATGAACGATCAGCTCGATATAAGGGAAAAATTCTTGAAAGGACGGTAAAACCCAAATAAAAAAAAAAACAAAACAAAAAAAAAACATAAGATATGTGTCAGTCAGACAGGTTTTATTCAATTTCAAGGAGTGTGTGTTAAGAGGTGAAAAGGCAGTTATAATCTAAATTCTGATTTAAGAAATGAATGCATCCAGGGGAGGTGCAAAATGACACTCCTCTGTCAAGTGTTTGTAATTAGACTAAATGAAAGTACAGGTAGAGTTATAGCAGCAACACTGCATTGGCAATGGTTAAAGATTTTTGGTTGTAGTTTTTATAAGGCTATATCTCCTTAACTTCTGGATGGAAGAAGTTGGTACTTCCCTGATGTTAGATATTGGTCTGAAGTTCTGTGCTGTACCATCCCGGCCCACATGAGTCACCTTGAGGTCAAGGTCACAGACTTTATGTAGAATTTTTTTGGTTAAAGTTTTTAGAGGCAAAGTGTGATTCAGACAAGTTATGCTGTCCTGCAACAGCTCTTGTTTAAAATTACTAAAAAAACTTATAGTAAAATAGCCACCTATAAATAAGAAAGATCAGCAGAGGACATCACTTATTTAATGATGCTTATGCAATTTTTTTTTTTTTTTTTTTTTGTAATTATCTTTATGAAAGTGGATGTTGTTGGTGCTCATTTCAATTGCCTTAATTTGTCAGTGCAATTCAAATGAGTACCAATTACAATATATGCTTTTAAAAAGTAGATAAAAAGTACATAGGCTGTAATTTAAAGAGTAAGAAATTGCTTGACTGGCGCTTATAAGGCCTCGGGTATGCAGAAGAATTTTTAAGGAGGAGTATTAGATGATAATTCTGGGATAATTTTTTCTTATTTCTCCATAAAAACATGATGAGGCGCTTCTAATGAGCACCCACAACATATGTTTTTATGGAGAACTGGAGAAAATCACCAAATACTCCTCCTTAACAATTCCTCTGGGTATGCGTTTAAAATTAGGTCAAATATGGTACCCAAGATATTGGGAGTACCTCATTCCTTACTTACCGTATTCAACCTAATTACCGCATATACTCCTATAAGGGCATAGTCAAGCAATTTAGTATTCTTTACATTTCAGCCAGTGTACTTTTATCTACTTCTTTATAAAAACATCCGTTGTGGATACTCATTTGAATTGCCTCAACTTGTGCTCTTCAAACGAATACCCAAAACATATGCTTTTATAAAGAAAATCAGAAAATAATATTGCATAAGCATCATGAAATGCACTCCTCATGAAGTCCTCTGCTGATGTTTCTTTAAAGTGTGCCGTTTTTCCAGTAATTTTGAAAAAGCTAAACGCACAGTGCGGTAATTAAGCCAGATATGGTATTTGTCCCAATATTTGAACAAAAGCTGTTTGACCACTTTTTGATCCGTCTAAAAACTGAATGGATGGCAAATCATATAGACCCTTATCAAATGCTCTGATTTATGGCATCTGATCTTGGTCTACAATGTTTGCTCATACACTTGAACTGTCCACTACTTCTGCTAATACAGTATCAAGGTTAGAGTTGTATCTGCATGTTTATCCCCATGCAGATATTGTGATCGCCTCCGTCCATCAAACTATTTCCTCCTAAACCACTTGGCAGAATTTAACCAAACTTGCATGGTACGAGAGCAAGATTATTTTTCTGTCCGTCGGGCCATCAGATGGGTCCGTCCCCAGCTAGCATTCTACGTAAATTTGGATAGTTTTCTTTTTCTCCTTGAAAACATATGTTGTGGGTACTCATTAGAAGTGCCTCGGGGAGGCGCTTCTATTGAGTACCCACAACATATGCTTTCATGAAGTCTTCTTCTTATTTCTCTGCAAAAATATATATGCTGTGGGTGCTCAATTAGAAGTGCCTTGATATTAACTAGATACCCCCTCTTTTCTGGACTTATGGGGATATTGTATCCAGATTATTCTAGAAGATGACTTGAATACGATATGAACACTTATTTGCTGGGAAACCGTCAGCAAAATATAACACAGGTAATATGTTCTCCCATTTCTCACAGATAATAGAGCCTCATATTTCATCAAAGATCATTAATTTGTCATGTGCTGAAATTTCAGTTCATCAATGAAATTGCAAAACATGCCTTGCTGAATTTAAATAGCTGCAAAAAAACTTTTTTTTCTCTTTTTTCCTTCAAAAATAATGACATTTCATGTGAATTGTTTCCTTTGGAGACAATTTGCCTGACAATATAACCCTGTGTTTCTCATCTGCTGAATACCAGTAGTGCTGTGTATAGTGAATAGATTATTATACATAGCTACAGATAAGAGGGGGTATCCACATAATATATTTTTCTTATTTCTCAACGAAAAATATATGTTGTGGTACCGGTACTCATTAGAAGCGCCTCACTGAGGCGCTTCTAATGAGTACCCACAACGTATGTTTTCATTGTGAAATAAGAAAGATATCAGCAGTTTTCGGATGAAAAAAGTGCCTTATCTGTTTCTATGAGATAGTGCTTAAGATTAACCTTGATCTCTTAAAGTGCCAATCATGACCAGCAGACAATGTTTTCAAATATTTTTATTATGTTTCAAATATAATAAGTATGACAATTCATGTGAATTGTCTACTGACACAGTCTAATATGGGCCTTTGCAGTACATCAGGATATATTTATAGAAATTCCTGTATTTAATGCAAACAGTTTGGACCCTGATCAGATGCTGTGTTCTGCAGTGGCTGATCTGGTCGTACACTGTTTGCCAATTATCCATTTAGGGGTCTCCAGACTGGAATAAGTTATTGAAGAGTATTTGATGATCATAAATCCTGGGATTATTTTATCCAGTTCATCATAAAAACCTGTTGTGGGTACTTATAAGAAGTATCCCATAGAGAATTACCCAGAATTATCACCAAATACTCCTCAAAAAAGTTCTCTGGCCATGTGAGATCATGGTTTTAGCTCTGACACATCTCTTTCAGCCCATGAAGATGAGATTAAAGATGATGATTTTAGAGCCCCACTGTACAAAAATGTTGAGATCAAAGGAATAACAGTTCGGATGAAATGGTGTACAACTTGTCAGTTTTATCGACCACCAAGATGTTCTCATTGTAGTATCTGCAACACATGTATAGAGGTAAAAATTTCATTTTTATACTTCCTTTTGGACACCTCTTTACGAAAATTTCAGCAAGAGCTGTTCTGCTCTCCATAGCTACAGATAAAGGCATTTTTTTCTTATTTCTCTGCAACAGTGTGGGGAATCCAGGTGACCAAATGACGAGGTGCACAGAGTTTGTTACTATTTTTAGCTCCGCATCAGGTAGGATTTTTTAGAACATCGCCATTTATACCTGATGGAATTTGTTCAAATAAAGCGCTGAGTACACGGAAAATCAAGCTCTTTCTGATGGTATAAGCGCTATTATGCAATCTGGTCTGATTCTCGAGAATGTTCAGAGAATGTTTCGCATCAGAATTCATGTACATTGTCCCGGTAGCCCAGATTGACAGCAAAAACATCCTTCGAATGTTCTCAAGAATTAGACTAGATCGCAGAATAGCACTAACACCACCAGAAAGAGCTTGATTTTCCGCGTACTCTGCTCTTTATTTGAACAAATTCCATTTGGTATGAGTGGAGATATCTTAAAAAATCCTATCTTATGCGCAGCTAAAAATAGTAACAAACTCTGTGTACCTAGTCATTTGGTCAGATGGATTCCCCACACTGTGAAAAACATACGTTTTTGGGTACTCATTAGAAGTGCCTCATTGAGGCACTTCTAATGAATACCCACAATATATGTTTTCATGGAGAATCAGAAAATTAATGTGGACATCCCCTCTTACCATTACGAAAACACGCCCATTCAAATATATAGAAAATTTTACTTTCAAAAAAACTGAAAATTTTCAGATAAAAATTCTGATAATTTTCATATTTCTGCTCAAAACAGATTGTTGGTAGTCGTTAGAACCGCCTCGGTGAGGCAGTTCTAATGAGTACCCACAATCTATGTTTTTGAGCAGAAATAAGAAAAATAATGTATACCCCTGTAAACCCCAGTTTTACTATATAAAAGTGGGGCTTAAGGGGGTCAAAATTATATAGGCATGTTTTCGTGATGCCTAGAGCTATGGCTACCCCAATATTAGTTTTAACATCTCATTGAGTGTTAAAATTTGTCCAGGTGCCTAAATAGTTAGCGGTCCTGACAGCTATCACAAAGTTCCAGATAAGAATCTGGCTGGAGGTGCAATTCGGCTGATGACTGCAATGCATGGTGCTTCATTGCCCGAGCCTTTCATTGTGTCCATTCCCTCATTTTGATATGACTTAAACAATGTCGAAATGGATGAAAAATACCAAATCATCATCATTAATCACTGAATGTGTTAAGATTTGCAGTTGTATTAAAACTTTTGCATGATGAGTAAACTACTCTGTTCTGTGACAGAATTCTTTAAGCTTAACACTGTGACAGTATGAAAATATGTTTTATGCTTTCATTTTTCTTACAAAATTTCCAGTTGTTATCGAGCAGAAGTAAGGAAAAAAGTTAATTGATTGTGTGCTGATTGTTGTCTAAAACATCAACGCGACATACAGATTAGAAGATTATAAATACTATTTAATTTTTTTTTTTTTTTTTTTTTATTTTAAATTTCTGCCAAGTCATATATATTTGGTACCCCTCAGAATTGCATGTATGAAATGACTTTAGATAAAGCAAAGTTACAGAGAAAGTGCCTTTTTACAATCAGACAGTATTGATATTTTTTTCTTATTTCTCCGGAAAACATACCGGGTAATTCTGTGTTGTGGGTACTCATTAGAAGCACCTCAGTGAGGCACTTCTAATGAGTTCCCACAACAGGTTTGTAAAGGAATAAAATATTTATCTGATAGTCCCTCTTATATAACCTGTAAGAAAAAACTATGCTATAAACCACTCATCACAAAAACATACCTATATAATTTTGACCCCCTCAAACCTCTATTTTATATAGTAAAACTGGGGTTTACAGGGGTATACATTATTTTTCTTATTTTGCTAAAACAACATAGATTGTGGACACTCATTAGAACCCCCACACTGAGGCAGTTCTAATGAGTACCCACAATCTATGTTTTGGGCAGAAATGTGAAAAATATAGGAATTTTTTTATCTAAAATTTTCCTTTATTTGGTTGTAAAAATTTCAATATATTTGAATAGTTGTATTTCCGTAATGCTTCTCTTCTGATGAGACTCTTCTTCTTTGCTGCCTTTCAGTAATGGTAATAGCAGAATGCAACATTGTCATTAATAATGCAACTTGTTTCTGCTGTATTGGAATTGCAGGCATCGTATCTAAATTCACAGCAGGGTGCAAAATACATGTTAGCCTTTACCACTCTCTGGGCATTTTCAGCAGAAGGCAAATTGATATTTTTCTTATTTTTCCCAGAAAACAGGATTTGACATTTCATGCAAATTGTCTCCTCAGGAGACAATTTGCATGAAATGTCAAATCCTGTTTATTGGGAAAAATAAGAAAAATATTTCAAAATGTCGTCTGCTGAAAATTTTACCCAGAGTGCTAAGCGTTAAGGTAATATAGAACATAAAGCTGAGGTAAGGCGATAATTGATGAGATAATTTTCATAAGTCTTGTTCAGGATGAGTATTAGATTATAAATCTAGGGTAATTTTTCCTATTTCTGCATAAAAACATACCTTGTGGGTACTCATTAGAAGCGCTGTCACAAGGTGTTTCTAATAAGTACCCACAACAAATGTTTTGAAAAAAGAAAAGACAATAAGAAAAACATTTGCCTGATACCTTCTGTTATTTAGAGCTATGTGACTAGCTGAAATGATTCCATAGCATATCCTCAGGATATGCTTTGGTTCAAAACAAAGAAAAAAAAAAATCTTACTTACAACCTAATTACAACCCATATTATCTAGCTGTTAGAATTGATATTTTTTGTTGTTTCTCTTAGAATGGCATTAGAATCAGTTTGCCCTTAAAAATTTACCATAATTACTCCAGGTATATGGACACCTCAGCTACTTACCATACTTGTTCTAAAATTTGAACAAGCCAATTTTAGTGCCTGTGGTCTGTTTCCTCACATCTCCTAGTTCTTGTGTTCTTTTACACTTTCTCTTGGAGACGGCATAAATGGCGCACAAAAACTAAGAAGCAAAAGCCAGTTCTGATGAGCTCTTTCCTCAACCCTCTAACTGTGGCAAACAAAGTTGTTAACAGGGTTCTTACACATCAGAAAAATGTCAGGGAATTTTATTTTTTTTCAAGGTCAGAGAATTGTCAGAGAATTCTGTGATGTGTCAGGGAAAGCTATAATTTTGCGAAAATGTCAAAGAAATGTCAGGGAATTTTACATTTCAGCCTGATGAAACTAGGATGTTTGGTCCTGATGTATTTTTGTTGCTAAATTCATAAAATTTCAGGCTCCGATATTGTCAGGGAAATATGAATTTATGTTGGGAGAAAAGTCAGGGGAAATGTCAGGGAATTTGTTCAATCCTAAATGTAAGAGCCCAGGGCCCAGTTGTTCAAAGCGTTGTTAGCTTAACAAGCTCGTTAAGGGTCATTTCGTTAACTGTTTTAGCGGATTCAATATACAATATTCTGATATTTTTTGCTGAAAAAATGTGAGTAGCTTAGTAGCTTTTGCACTGCATTTTTTCAGCAAAAAATTTCAGCATATTTGTGTATCACTCGATTTAAATTTTAACGAATCGTAACTAAGGACATCGTTAGCTTTGAACAACTGGGCCCTGGTTAAATGACCGAGTACCCTAAGCATTCAGAAAGACAGTCCTGTACAAACTGTAGATCCAGATCAGGTATCCCAGAACACGGCATCTGATCAGGATCTACTTTGTTAGCCACATTCAGCAGTTCTATGCATAGCAACAGGAAGTAAAATTGGTAGATTCAAGGACAAATATGGTAAGGAGTTAAATGTCCAAATACTTTAACCATTGTCATGCTGAATAAATTAAGATGCCACACCTACTTCTAATTGTCACCCAATCAGATTACTTGATTTAGGCTGTTGATACAAATTCACATTCTTAATGACAAACAGTGCAGATCCAGATCAGTTGGCTTCTTCAGAAGCCAACTGATCTGGATCTACACTGTTTGCAAAGGCAGCATATATCCTAGTTCAGCAGAACAAGGGTTAAATAGATTAGCCTGCAACTTGGATATATTTAATTCAAATCATGCCCCAATTAAGATGCTTTTATGTAAAAAAAAAAAAAATTTCAAATTTCTCCACAAAAACATGTTTGCAGATGGCCATTAGAATTGCTTCACTGACGAGGCAATTCTTAACTACAATGTATGGTTTCAGTGAGAAATAAGAAAAAATTCCATCTCACTATTATCTGAACTGCAAATACATTGTACAGTATGGCGCCAGTGATTTTTCTGTCGAAGTTGTTAGAATAAAAAGTGGTTCTTCATGTTCATGTAGAATCTGAATGTTGACGGTAATTAAATCCAGCCGAGGTTCGTTATTTCCTTAGGGGTTTCTAACCTGGTAATGCCTTTACAGTCTCTAGATTAGATTTTCATACTTCTAGATAAGAGGAAGTATCAGGAAAATATTTTTCTTATTTCTCCACGCAAAACATATATTGTGGGTACTCTTTAGAAGTGCTGCCTTGGTGAGGTGCTTCTAATGAGTACCTACAACATTTTTTATTGAGAAATATATTTTTTCTTATTTCTCACTAAAACCATATGCTGTTAGAAGCACTATTTCTCCACAAATACGTATGTTATGGGTACTCAGCAGAAGTGACAATTCAGCACTTCCAATGAGTAACCACAACATATGTTTTATGGAGGAACAAGTAAAATATCATTGCTTTTTGATAGAGGAAGTGCCTTTTCTGCAGCTATGGATTTTCTTTTGAAGATCAGGGCATTGATATTTTTATTGTATCTCCACAAAAACATAGGTAATGGAGATTTGAAAAAAAAAAGTTTTATGTTTTCATGGAGAAATAGAAAAAAACATTCATTTCCTTTCACAACTTCTCTGAACCTCTGTTTGAACCTCTGTATCCATTACCATTTTATACCATATTGTATCAGTTTAAAAGGCAGTCATGTCAGTGTAAATGATGTATCTTTTCATTTTTTCCTGACATTCTCTGCCACATTTAAATTTTATTCCACTTTATGTTGCAAAGATTGATTTAACCTTTACCACTCTCTGCGCTATTTCAGCAGACAACAAATTGCTGATATTTTTCTTGTTTTACCCAGAAAACAGGATCTGACATTTCATTCAAATTGTCTCCAATGGAGACAATTTGCTTGAAATGTCAACTCCTGTTTTCTGGGAAAAATAAGAAAAATATTTCAAAATGTTGTCTGCAGAAAATTTTATCGAGAATGCTAAGCATGAAATGAGTTGAACCATATGAAAATACATCTTCTCGGCATGTAGAACAATGGAGGTCCAGATGAGACTGCAAATCTATACACTTTGCAAAGGAGCTGTACAGGAGGAGTGCTTGATAGTTCTTGGATATTTTTTCTCTGATTCTCCATAAAAACATATATTGTTTGTACTCATTAGAAGTATCTCAGCTAGGTGATATGATTAGTACCCACAACAAATATTTTCATAGAGGAATAAGAAAACTTATCCCAGAATTATCACCAAATACTGGGGGTGGTCGGGTGTGGCGAAGGTGTCGTGTACCTTATGTCACCGGGGCGTCCATCTGATATTGGCTTACAGTTGGGAAAGGCCTGCTATCCTTGTAGCAGGTAAGGATAGAGGGGGAATGTTTTTGTTTCTTCTGTTTCTTCACTTTCATTCCTGCTCCTCTTTCTTCCCTGTCTTTCTCTTTCATCTCCTCTACTATCTCTTTTCTCCCTTTCTCTGGGAGACGACACAAAATGACCCACAAGGGTTGACTTGTCGTTAAACCCCAACACAATCAATCAGTCACCAAATACTCTTCCTTAACAATTCCAGGGTCTTTGCAGTCTTAAGAATCATTAGATACAATAGCATTTAAAGAGGTACAGGAAAGAATATGATGAGGGTATGTGCAGACAATCCTGAATCTGCATGTTTCATGCAATACTCAAGAACACACTTTCACTTGACTGGGAACAAATAATTTTAATAATAGAACTGTATCTGCTGAGGTAGTCATTTCAGCATAGGTCCAAATATGAGACAGGTAACAGATAAATATTTTTCCCATTTCTACACAAAACATATGATATTGGTACTCATTAGAAGCACATAAATGAGGTGCTTCTAATGCGTATCAGAAAAAAATTGTTCTATCTGGAGCTGTGAAAATATAAATAAAAATACACAGTGTACTGCTATTTTTTTTTTCTTCATGAAAACAAGCTGAGATTATTCATAGAATTGCCTCTCTCGATGAAGTACCCTTGAAGAGAACCCCAAATCATCCATCCATCAATGATCATACATTGCTTGTTCCATAAGACTTATTTGACCACGTTCCAATTATATTTTTTGGTTTCTTTCTTTCAGACATTTGATCATCATTGCCCCTGGGTAAACAACTGTATTGGTCGGAGAAACTATCGTTATTTCTTCTTGTTTTTATTGTCTCTAAGCCTTTTAAAAATTAGCTTATTTGTGATGTGTCTACTCTATGTATTAGATCATAAAGAAAATATAGCCGATCGAGGCTGTATAGCAGGGTAAGTAACAACTATTGACCCGTAAAGTGCTAATCATAACTGCAATAGATGACATTCTTAGTAATATTCTGTTTTTATTTTATAGGGAAAATAAAGCTTGACATTTCATTTGAATTGTCTGCAAAGTGAAATGTCAAACTTTATTTTCTCTGAAAACTAACAATAATAAAAAATAGCAATGATAAAAATGCCAAGCTTTATTATCTCTAAAAAAAAATAATAGATAATGAGAATAAGAAAAATTAAATGTCATCTGCTGCAAATTTGTTTTGCAGTTTAAGGTTTAATCACTTTATCAAACAAAATTTACAGACATTACAAATCTTAATGAGCAGTTGTTTTGTTTGTTTGGTTTTTTTGGGGATTTTTTTGTTGTTGTTTTTTTTTTCAGTTTTTTGTAGAAAACAAGATCTGACATTTCATTATGATTCCTGTCCGAAAGAGACAATTTTAATGATATGTAAAACCCCATGTTAAATGTACTCTTTTGCCTAGATATTTGTTTCACAAAAGTGCAAAGTATAGATATGACCAAGCACTAGGTAAGAGAGGGTCACCAATTAATATTTTTCTGTGAAAATGATTAGGATAGCCTCGGGGATGTGCTTCTAATTGAGCACCCACAACGTGTATGTTTTTGTGGAGAAAAACTGATGAACATGTCCTAATAATTAGTATAAAATGGTATGCACCAAACAATATCTTTTGGGTGTTTGTTTGAATAGCCATGGTGAGGCAATTTCAGTATGTATCTGTATGATCTTTTGGTGAAAAAATAAATGTTACCTTTTGAATACTCCTCTTATCTGGAGCTGTGTACAGTTTGCTGGCTTCCCACCTGTGAAACAGTTTAAAAATGTAATTAAGATGACTCTAGGTTATGAATCATTGTACCAAAAAACGGATTCACCTGAGCAAATACTCTTCCTTGTTTTTTTTTGTTTTTGTTTTTTCTGTAAGATACATTTGCTGAGAAATTAGAAAAAAAAATGGGGTGGGAAGGACAGTGTTGGCAGGGGGGAACAATCTGTGTAGACAGAAAAATGTTATACCTGGGGTGCTAATGAATTGGTTGAAAATTAAACTACCGTTAGTAAATGTACCCTCTGGCATATGCAACCAGTGAAAACTCTGACAAGCTGGCTCATTTGTGCAGTCTGATTAGAGTCCTTACTGTCCCCATAAAGAAACCTTAGGTCCTTGTCTATCCAAAAAGCACCCAGCACAAACTGGTCAGTCTGAGGACATTAAGCAGAAAATGGTCAACTGAGGATATCTGGCAAAAACTGGTCAGAATTGAGGACGTCCGGCAAAAACTGGTCAGAATTGAGGATCTGCATGCTGATGAGTTCACTAAGCATACTGTAATAATCTGAGACAGATAGGCCTTTGCAAACAGTGTAGACCCAGATCAGACGCCGCAGAATGCGGCGTCTGATCAGGGTCTACACTGTTTGCCATACATACAGCAATCTTTTAGACAAATCAAGAGGTAGTAGAATGATGGTAAGTAAATAATGTGTCCCAATATTTAGGGTTATAGCGGTAATAGCCAAAGGTACATTTTCTATCCAGCGGGATATATATCTACCACATTAACCCTTAATAATCAGACAGTCATGCAGGCCTGAGCAAACAATGTAGACCCTGATCAGGGGCTTCATTTTGGGTCTACACTGTTTGCCACACATCCAGCAATTTTAGACACATAAAAAAGGTAGTTAAAATGGACTTGTTCATTTTGGGTCTACACTGTTTGCCACACATCCAGCAGTTTTTGACATATAAAAAAGGTAGTTAAAATGGACTTGTTCAAATTTTAGAACAGATATGGTAAGAAGATCAAGTGTCCAAATACATAAGATAAATATGGTATCAACTGAGAAATGTAGCAAAATTTGACACAACCAGCAAGAAAAGCAACCGGCAAGAAAAGAAATGAAGAGCTCACTATATATACCTCCACTTTTCCTTGAAAGTTTGCATTTATTCAGATTTCAGTTAAATTATTTACTTACAATTGACAAAAAACACAAGGAATCACTGTGTTTAATATTTGTATTTATGTGAAGTATTTGTACCCCTGAGCCCAGTTGTTCAAAACTAAGGATGTCATTAGTTAACATATCATTAAAACTTTGATCGTTAAATATGGCATATAGGCTAATATTTTTGCTTAAAAAATGTGAGTAGCATTTGCAAAAGCTACTCACATTTTTTCTACAAAAATACATGTGAATTAGATATTGTACTTACTAGAACAGTTAACATTTTGACCACTAACGAGCTTGTTAAGCTAACGATGCTTTGAACAACTGGGCCTTGAACTTCTTACAATACTTGTCCTAAACAATCAGCAACTCCAGTTTGCTACCTGCTAGATAAGTGTCAAACTGTCTAGATGCTGTTTAGATGCTGCATTCTGCTGTGTCTGATCTTGGTCTTCACTGTTTGCTTAGGACTGTCTCTCTAAATACTTCGGGTAAATATCATATGTATACTTTGGAGTAAATTTGGTAACTGGCAAAAAGACCTTTGAACCCGTCTTAAATGCTATATAAAGAATTCGAATTCACAGGGAAGTTGGCTGATATTATATTATTTAATGGACTATGAAAAATTATTGAGGCAACAAGATTGAGTTTACAGTAAAGTGAATAAAATTGCTGTGTCATGAGAAAATTTGATTTATACTAATGCAGACTAACATGTTTGATATTGTCCTGATCAGTGTGTGAATGTCATCTCATGTTCACTGTTTTAACCCTAAAAGTGCTAAGCAAATCCATTTTCTGTTTGGAGAGGGTCATTACAGTAAATGTCCCAAAATTTTGTACACTAAAGTTGCTGACAAAATAGCATATGCAAACAGTGCAGACCCAGATCAGACTGCTTCTGAAGGAGTAGTCTGATCAGGGTCTTCACTGTTTGCCATTCCTGTAAGTGTGTTAGCAGTCAACTGCATAAAAAGCAAAATTTGGGCCAAAACAATATGGAGTGGTGTTCGAAATTTAAGGACATTCACCGTAATATGTCTTGAAATACATGTAACAGTAGACAACATTCTGATTTTTTTTTTGCTGTTATTTTTTAAAGAAAATAAGCTTGATATTTCAAGTGAATCATCTTATGAAATGTGAAAAAATGTTTCCAGATAATGTTATCAAAAGGTAATTTGTGATAGTTTCCTATCTAAATTCTTGTGAGTATTCATTAGAATTCCCTCAGCAAGAGGATTTAAATCAGTAAAGACAAGATAGTTTTGGTACAAAAACTATCCCAAATTCTCACCCTTTATTTCCTTGTCTGGGGCTGTCCTGTTTAAACATTGCAAAGTTAATATACCGGTGGGCCTGATAGACTACAGTGATGAGCAGGAGTGTCTGGACATTAACCCTTGTCCTGCTGAATAAATTAAGATGCCACGCCCACTTCTAATTTCAGCCAATCAGATTACTTGATCCGGATTGTTGCTATAAATTCACATGCTTGATGGCAAACAGTGCAGATCCAGATCAGTTGGCTTCTGAAGAAGCCAACTGATCTGGATCTACACTGTTTGCAAAGACAGGGTATATCCGGGTTCAGCAGGACAAGGGTTTAGCATTTCTCATTCCAGATCACACAGATTTGCAGGCTGGTCTGGGCAACTTAACTCTTTACCATACTTGTCATGAAATTTGTACGTCCATCTCACTACCTTTAGATGTGTCCAAAATCTTCTAAATGAGTGAAAAACAGCATAGACCCAGATCAGATGTCATAAATTCAGCATCTGGTCTGGGTCTACACTGTTTGCACAGGCTTCTCTGTCTAAATACTTAGGGTGGTGCGAAGGTGCTGTGTATCTTACATCACTGGGGCGTCCAACTGATATTGGCTTACAGTTGGGCAAGGCCTGCTATCCTTGTAGTGGGTAAGGGTAGAGGGGGAATGTTTTTATTTCTTCTGTTTCTTCACTTTCTTTCCTGTTCCTCTTTCTTCCCTGTCCCTCTCTTTCATCTCCTCTACTCTCTCTTCTATCTCTTTTCTCCCTTTCTCTGGGAGACGACACAAAATGACCCTCAAGGGTTGACGTGTCGTTAAACCCCAACACAATCAATCTAAATACTTAGGGTAAATACAAAATTGTGTTTATTTTCTTTTTCTATTGCAGTATAGTAGTAATGTGTATAATAGGATTGTTGGTGATACCCGTCGCGGGATTAACTGGTTTCCATATGGTGCTAGTATCAAGAGGGAGAACAACAAATGAACAGGTTAGACACAGCTTACTAAGGCTGGCTAATCGGACCTGAAAAGATAATTGATTATCAGCCCTGCCATTGTGAGCAATAATTGATTAGTTATCACTGAAGATTTGGTTATAACTGAAGATTTGGTTATAATTTTACCTATCTGAATGAGCATGACTCTTACCATATGTTATACTTTACTGTATGCATTTGGTAAGACAAGCGTGGCTAGTAGTGTTGACCCAGATGAAACACCGCAAATGCGGCTTCTCATCAGGGTCTATGCTGTTTGCCACCCATCCAGCTATTTTTAGACACAACATTGGGTAGTTAATTGTACTTGTTCAAATGTTAGATAAAATATTGTAAGGAGTTTAGATGTCTTGAGTGCTAAGGATAAATACGGTAAAATAACGGGCACAGAAATCAAATGATCGATTATTAGCAAATTTGTAATAATCATTTTTTTTAATTTATCGATCAATAAATTGATTATCCAGTTAATTGTGCCAGCCTTACAGCTTACCATAGCATACATATGCCATAGCCCTGTATTAGATTTTTATGCCCCTGCCATTCAAAGAATGATGGAAAGGGCAAAAAGTGTTAAACCTGTCCATCTGTACAATTGTCCGTCCCTGTCCGCATCTGGTATTAGCAATTTGCATTTAAGTTTTTCAGGCTGGGGCATCCGTGTCCTTTGGACACATATCTGATTTAACAAAAGTTTGTTAATTTTTTTCTGATATGGCCAAAAATAAGGGAAGTTGTCAGTTTCTGGCAAAAGAATGTGCACAAGTACTGGTTAACCACTTAGATGACTAATCCTGTCCAGGTGAAGTGTGATTAAGTAAATTGATTGCACTCAACATGACCCTAATGGGTTGACTGGGCCATAAAACCTCAACTCAGTGATGCAAAATGATTAATTTAATAAAAAGATGTCTATGCTTGTAAGTTTTTGCTATTCTCTTGATGCTTTTTATAGGGATCAAACATGGTGTTTTCATGCATTAACATTCGCCAGGTCCCGTGGGAGGTATTGAAAACCGAGGCCGAAGGCTGCGGTTTTCAACACCTCACAAGGGATCTGGCGAATCTTAATGCATTGAAAAACCATGTTAGATCGCTATTATTGCATAAAAACTGAAAACGTTTACTACATTTCGCGTTATTTCTTGCACTGTTTTGTTTCGCCTTTTCACCGATGTCTCGCGAATGTAATTTCCACATACTATGCTCATTCTAGGGCCGGGCAGTACACATCTCGTAACAGCAGCAAATCTGTGGCCCCGGTATGATCATATTGAAAGTTGCGTAGCATGAATTGCCTTGTTAATACACGGCTTTTCGCCAGCTGTTAATAATGTGCGACACTGCTTTTTATACAATAATGCTGGTTCATGCATAATTTATGTCTGCAGAAACAGCAAGCTCTAACAAAGAATTTTATTAAAATGTTTTATGTGGGGTATACTGATAATACCTGGAAGAAAAATTCTAAAAATTCTGCACTAGCTGCACGTAGTATTGAGTACTGCAGGCTAAGAATGAAAATCAAAATGGGGATATAGTTCAACAAATTCGTCTGGGCATGTTTATAAGAGTGATTTCCGTAACAAATAGCTTTATAACTTTTGCTTTAAACAAAATTTGAACTTCTGCTTGTGTTTTGGATGTGCTAGTCTGTTGCCAAATCACCACTAAAATGATACTGTGTCATGATATTATGTATTAGTAAATGGTAACCCTTAGTTTCCCATATATGCAAGAAGCATTATGTAGGTCAAGGTCACAGTCTTACATAGTGTTATGCTATTTTTTTTTATGATGTCCTGAATGCCAAGATTGATTTAATTTATACTTTGACTGTCATGAGAATGTGGCTGATATTGTTATTAAAAAGAATAAGTTAAATGGGTGCCATTTAATGACAAAGATACCAAGGTATTAAAGAGCATTAAAAAGAATTTTATATGGAATTGCCTCTAGGTAAATATGTCTTTGAATATGTCTGATGTAGATACTAGGTTTAATTTTCTGATATTCTTTTATTATTTTCCTGACAGGTAACAGGGAAATTTAAAGGCGGACACAATCCATTTACTCGGGGATGTTCAGCAAATTGTAGATATGTTTTATGTGGACCCATTTGGCCAAAGTAAGTTGCAGTCTGTTTGTTTTCTGAGATTTCTGTTATGGCTTATGTAATGAATTTAAATTTTGCTGTCTCGGTGGCTCAGTTGGCTGCGTATCCGACTGGTGATCAGGAGGTTGCGGGTTCAACCCCCGCTGGGTCGGCAACATTCTTTCGTGGAAATTGATCATGAAATATTTTCTATGATCATTCTATCCCTTCTGCTGATTCAAGAAGGGCAGTTGTCAGTTTCTGATGAAAGAATGTGCACAATACTGGTTAACCACTAAGAGAACTAACTAAGCCTGCCCAGTAAAAGTGTGGTTAGGTAAACTGACCATGCTCGACATGACTCCATTGGGTTGACTTGGCCATAAAATCTTAACACAAACAATAAATTTTGCCGTGGCACAATTGAAGTGGCAACTCACAAAAAGGAATCTCATTGCATCGATGACTGCCATAATTTCCCTAGATATTTGGACACCTCATTGCATAGCTCTAGATAAGCGTGGTATCCAGATTCTTTTTCTTACTCCTAGGTCTAGATAAGAGTGGGTATCAGGTAAATATTGGTCTTACTTCTCCACAAAATCATATGTTGTGGGTACTCATTATTAGAACATATGTTTTCATGGAGAAATAAGAAAATATCAATTCTTTTTGGATTGCTAGCAGATGATTCACATGAAATTTGAGCCTTATTTTCTCTGAAAAAAAATGTATATATAAAAGGCTGTCATCTGCTATAATTTTGCTTGGCACTTGGACTAATCATGCTTGTATGTGTTTACAGATTACAGTCATATGTTAGAAAAACCAGAACAATTCAAATAGATTCCGCCAAAGTTACATATATAGCTGCAGACAGGGATGTAAAAATATACTCAGATACCAGTAGTAATGGTATAAAAAGAAATGCTAACAGAAATGTAAGTACATGTATATGAAATCTTCTTCGTTTATTCTTCTGTGAAAGTTCATGTTGTAAATTTATTGTATTTTCTGAAGTTATTCATTCAAAGCTGCCAGCTTTAATGTTGTGTTATGATTGGTCTCTTTTCTTTCCTTCTATTTGCCAAACCAAAGTCATATCAGTGGACAATATTCGTTCATTTCTTGAAGCCTAAAATATTTGCCTTGATATAAGTAAGATTTACTAGTGGACAAAATCTGTTCATTTCTTGAAGCCTAAAATACAAAAGGTTATAAATTATGAAAACTAAGTTTAAGAATATTTAATATTTTTCTCTTTCTGTTTGACATGATATACTTTATATGTCTCCCAGTGGACTTGAATGAATACAAAATTCATCTCTTGAAGCCTAAAATACAAAAAGCTCATAAGGTGTTAAAGTTGACTAAATTTTAAAAATATTTTTGATACTTTTTCGATTTTACAAAATATTTGCATAAATACAGTTTTGTGTGTTTTTTTATTTTTTACTTCTTTAGCTCAGGTTTATTTCATAAGTTACTGTATGTACCCATAGTATAAGGATAGACAGACCTGGGCAAACAATTTAGACCCTGATCAGATGCCGCAAGCGCGGCATCTGATCAGGGTCTACACTGTTTGCCATTCATCCAGCAGTATTTTAAATACAAGCTGGTGATATTTTGGAGTTGCTCAAACTTTAGGACTGGTAAAGTAAAGAGATAGGTGGCTGAATACTTAGGGTAATACGGTAGCTGATATAATCTAAGCCACATCTAAGAAAAATATCTGATCACAGCTGTAATCAGTAAAGGTAAAGATTAGCTTGAACAGTTTTGCACCCTGAATAAATTCTACACTATCACTTGCAAAAATCCTGCAGACTCTAAAGTTTGTAGAACAATGACTTTTTGCTGTTTATGCTGGCAGTAAATATCCCTTTTTTCTGGAAATCAACTCTGATATAATTTCATAAAACAAATCTAGAAATATTAACAGAAACTTTCTTTACAGTAAGTAAAGCTGTTTACTAGGTTAATCTTTAGCAGTTTCTGGGCAGTGTATGGCTTATATTTTCTGATTTTTAAACAGAAAATAAGGTTTGACATTTCATGCTAATTATCTCCTTATGTAACAGTTTGCATGAACTGTTGATCCTTATCTTTTGGGAAAAAAATAAGAAAAATAATTGAAATGTCATCTACCATACAATAGCTCCAGATATGCTGCTTTTTTTTTTTTTTCAACCAAAAAGTATTGATATTTTTCCTATATTTCTGCAAAAACGTACATTGTGGGTATGATATGGCGCTTCTAATGAATACCCACAAGATACGTTTTTGTGAAGAAATAAGAATTTTTTTTTCTTTTTCCCCCCTTTTATCTGTTGCTATGATCTGCTGCTACATAAGTCCAGGAGGTTAAAGGTTAATAGAATTATTTCTTCATGTTTGACAATTACTGTTCCATTTCAGCTGAAAAGTTAGATAACACCTTCTTACATGTGCGCCAACAAACACTCAAATCAGCCTCAGCAGTCTGATTAGGGTCTTCATCGTGTACATAAAGAAACTTTGCATAATTTTCTATCCAAAATGTGCCCAGTGAAGATTGTGATTAGGGCCCAGATATTCAAAACTTAACAAGTTATTAGCTAAGATGATGTTTAAATTTCTATTTGGAAATATGGCAAAAATATTGATGTATTTTGCTGAAAAAATGTGAGTAGCTTTTGCATTGCAAAAGCTACTCATATTTAAGCAGCAAAAATATCAATGTATTTGATAATACCGTAGCTACAACAGTTCATGAATTTGTCATTAACAAGCTTATTAACTGTTAAGTTAACAGTGCTTTGAATAACTGGACCCAGACTGCAAAAATGTGCAGGCTGGTTTTAATTTCGCTGGGCCCAAGTTTTCTGACATTTCAGCTCATTTTATAACTTACAGATTTACATGCATGAGTTTTCATAACACTTTGGTAAGCCGTTTATTAGCCGTTCTACCTTTCTGGGTGCTTGCGGAATGTTTGCTCACAAAAAACTGCACTTCTATATGGACACTACTTATACAGACCTGAAACTTTGAAATGAACCCTTCAAGTAGACAAGAGATTTATGACATTATTCAGATAGGCCTGTGCATCTGTGCAGTCAGATCACAGTTTATACTGTTCCCTCAGACTTTTAAAGGTGAATTTATACACATGAAAGATAGCATGGCTCCATAGACCCGTTGTTAGGGCATCTGACTGCAGATCCAGGGTTCTCGAGTTTAAACCCCAGCTCAGCCACATAACTTTATCAGTGGTTTTGAAATAATTTCTATGGTCATTCTCCCACTTCTGCTGATTCAAGAAGGGCAATTGTCAATTACTGGCAAAAAGATATGGTTAACTGCTTAGAGGACTAAGCCTGCCCAGGAAAAGTGTGAGTAGGTTAACTGGTCTTAATGGGCTGACTGAACCCTAAAACCTCAACTCAAATGAACACCTGAAAGATTTTTTGCCACTGTTTAGCAGAGGGAGACAACTTAGCAGAGGGAAATTTGCCTCCCTTGTATTTGAAGTCATCCAAATATTGGGTCCTCTCTTAAAGGAAAGATTCTGATCCTCCTTGGAGCATATTCTTACCTCTAAGAGAAGCCTTTAATGAGGAGGAAGGTAGATATATCCATGTTATTTCCCTTTGAGGTATTCCAGCACCTTTTAAGTCCAAACATTATGTAGTAAACAGCATGGACCTTGCTTGTACTAAACAGATCAACAAGCTAATCTGGATCTAAGCTGTTGGATATGTCATAAAGATCCATTTTCTGTTTGGAGAGGTTCATTACAGTAAATGTCTTAAAATTTTGTACACTAAAGTTGCTGACAAAACGGCATATGCAAACAGTGCAGACCCAGATCAGACGGCTCCTTAAGGAGCCGTCTGACCAGGGTCTTCACTGTTTGCCTTTCCTTTAAGTGTGTTAGCAATCAACTGCATAAAAAGCAAAATTTGGGCCGAAACAATATGGAATGGTGTTCGAAATTTAAGGACATTTACAGTAATATGTCTTGAAATACATGTAACAGTAGGTTTACATGTAAAAAGTGGAAGTGTAAAAAGATTGCAAGCATGTGATAGAGAGGAGAATTTTTCTGACATTTCATTTGCAGGTTCCTTAACGCTTGTCCTGCTGAACCCGGATATACCCTGCCTTTGCAAACAGTGTAGATCCAGATCAGTTGGCTTCTTTAGAAGCCAACTGATCTGGATCTACACTGTTTGCCATTAAGAATGTGAATTTATAGCAACAATCCGGATCAAGTAATCTGATTGGCTGAAAATTAGAAGTAGGCGTGGCACCTTAATTTATTCAGCAGGACAAGGGTTAAGTAGTCACATGCAGCAAAATCAGCCCATATTGTGTTAAATTGGTTTCAACATATTTTTAAAAAAGAAAAAAAAATGGGCTGTGTCTTGCAAAAAAAAAGGGGTCTTGGCATGTTTGAAAAGTGAAACCCCAAATAGTCTGTTCATCCAGTAACATAGATAAATGCTATGTAGTGTGAGAAACAGGCACTCATGCCTTATGCAAAACATAGCAAAGACGAGATCAGACTACACATTCTGATCACATTTTAAGTTTGTCAGTGTAATCTAAATGGTAAGGTATTGGATAATAAAGTCTTCTATTTGCAAATATTTTACACTACTATCCAGAACAAAACGATGACATTTTACAAACTGACCTCACTCTGTTTTGTAGCTCTAGCTAAGGTGCTCTTTTTCATCCAGACACATGGATATTTTTAACCCTTGTCATGCTGAATAAATTAAGATGCCACAACAACTTCTAATTTTCAGCCAATCAGATTACATGCACCAGATTGTTGATACAAATTCACATACTTAATGCCAAATAGGGCATATCCAGGTTCAGCAGGGGGGGGGGGGGGGGGGGGTGGTCGGGTGGTGCGAAGGTGCTGTGTATCTTACATCACTGGGGCGTCCAACTGATATTGGCTTACAGTTGGGCAAGGCCTGCTATCCTTGTAGTGGGTAAAGGTAGAGGGGGAATGTTTTTATTTCTTCTGTTTCTTCACTTTCATTCCTGTTCCTCTTTCTTCCCTGTCCCTCTCTTTCATCTCCTCTACTCTCTCTTCTATCTCTTTTCTCCCTTTCTCTGGGAGACGACACAAAATGACCCTCAAGGGTTGACGTGTCGTTAAACCCCAACACAATCAATCAGGTTCAGCAGGACTAGGGTTAACTTCTTTACAAAAATGTGGTACCCATTAGAATCGGTGATGTGCTTCTAATGAGTGCTCACAACATATTTTTATGTGGAGAAGTGAGAAAAAACTTGTATCTAGATATAACTTTTATCTAGAGCTATGCTTTTTACCAGATTTTTCATACACTAAAATCCTGATTTATTCCTGGAACCCTCGTAATTCTGTCAGTATTTTACTATATAAATGACTATTTTCCAGCTTACCTACTTCATGTAGACCTTTAGTATCTAGTACTTTGCATCTTTATAAAAGGAGATTATAGCTCCAGGGGAGAGGAGTATACAGGTATATGTTTTTCTCCATGAAAACATACGTTTTGGGTACTCATTAGAAGTGCCTTTCTGAGGCACTTCTAATGATACCCACAGCATATGTTTTTATGGAGAAATAAGAAAAACACCAGAACGTTTTGTTTGAAAAATGTGCCTTATCTGGAGCCATGGACATGACTTGTATGTGACAGCCACATTTACAGTAACAAACCCTGAAATAGCAAAAAAAAAAGTTAACTTTGAAGATGGAAAAGTGAAATTACTGGTGTTCTGAGGAATAACCTAAATGGAGCTGTTAATCCCTTTGGCTGCACTTAGATTAATCATTATTAACAGTCAACCAATGTTTGAAGATTAGCTTTCGTAAAATACTCTTAATGGTAACATTATAAACTTAGGTCCGTAAGTACATTACCTTATCAAAATCTTTACTGACATACTTCAGTTTGATATTTGAATCTTTGTACAGATTTTGAATTTGGCTTGAAATATGCTTTGCTAAAGCTTTGTTTTCTATGGCATTTTCTTGTACCTGTTTATTTTTCTGAAAATCTTGATGATTAAAAATACTTGTTTTAGTCAGTCGATGATTTGGCCTCGGTGGCCTAGTTGGATGCGCCATCTGACTGGAGACCAGGAGGTTGCGGGTTCAACCCCAGCCGAGGTCGACAACATTCTTTCATGGAGATTGATAATGAAATATTTTCTACGGTCATTCTCTCCCTTCGCTGATTCAAGAAGGGCAGTTGTCAGTTTCTGGCGAAAGAATGCGCACAATACTGGTTAATCGCTTAGAGGACTAAGCCTGCCCAGTAAATGTGTGGTTAGGTAAACTGACTGCGCTCGACATGACCCTATTGGGTTGACTGCGCCGTAAAACCTCAACACAAACACAAACAAATCAGTCGATGATTAAAAATTCTTCTTTAAGTCAAAATGTTGAGATGATTATATTTCATAGATTTTTTTTGTTTTGTTTTGGTTGTTTTGTGAATAATACTTATGTAAGAACAGCTAAGTTTCATAAAAAGAATTACCTGTGAATAAAAAAAAAGAAATAGCGATAAAAAGAATGATGAACTGTTTGCTTGATATGTGAACATGTCATAAAGGAGTGAGGTTCTGAAGGGACAGATGCTTCTCAATGACACCCATGTTCTCTCAGCAACATCTCTTACATGGCAAACTTTCTTCATCAGTCTGTTTATTAATCTTAGCCACTCTCTTGGCTAATTCAGCAGATGACAAATTGGTGATATGTTTTCTTATTTTTCCCAGAAAACAGGATTTGACATTTCATGCAAATTGTCTCCAGTGGAGACAATTTGCATGAAATGTCAAATCCTGTTTCAACGGAAATATAAGAAAAATATTTCAGAATGTGGTCTGCTGAAAATTTTACCCAGAGTGCCAAGCGTTAAATCTTTTTTCATAGCTCCAGATAAGGTACTTTTTTTCAGCCAAAAACGAATTTGTTTTACTTCTCCATGAAAACTTATGTTGTGGTACTCATTAGAAGTGCCTCAGTGAGTCTAATGAGTGCCCAGAAAATCAGGGCCCAGTTGTTCAAAGCATTGTTAGCGTAATGAGCTCCTTAGTGGTCAAAATATTAACTGTTCTAGTAAGTACAATATCTAATTCACAGTTATTTTTGTTGAAAAAATGTGAGTAGCTTTTGCAAATGCAAAAGCTAAGCACATTTTTTCAGCAAAAATATTATCGTATATGCCATATTTGATGATCAAAATTTTAACAATACATTAACTAACGACATCGTTAGTTTTGAACAACTGGGCCCAGGTGTCATGGAGATTTATTTATGTGGCTACCCCTCTTATCTAGAGCTATGCTGTTGTTTTGCAGGTACATTAGTTCTGTAGTTTTGTAAAATTTCCAAAACTGTTTCAAGAGCAATGCCTGAAAATTGTGCCAGTTTGTCTATACATTAGTGATGCAACAAACATACGTATGATACTCTAAATCCAACAATGCTGACATAATCTTCTTTATGCCCCTATAAAATATTGAGGGAGCATATTACCTTTGATTTGTTCTTCCATTAATTATTCCATTTGTCACTTTTTACCTTGAGTAGAAGATATCTCAGAATGTATTTGAGATAGGGGATTAAATTTTTATGTCATTTCCTCTTTAACCCTTGTCCTGTTGAATCTGGATATGCAAACATTGTAGTTCCAGATCAGTTGGCTTCTGAGGAAGCCAACTGATCTGGATCTGCACTGTTTGTCATTAAGTACGTGAATTTGTATCAAAATCCAGAATCAAGTAATTTGATTGGCTGAAAATTAGAAGTGGGTGTGGCATCTTAATTTATTCAGCAGGACAAGGGTTAAGAAGTTATTGAATAATGTTAACTTCACTAACTGCTTAAAGCGGATAAATTGATAGGAGGGAATAATATATCCTGTGAAAGTTTGGTTGCGACCAGATGAAAATTTATGGTATTGGGTCCAAAGATTTTGGAATGCTCCCTCTAGTATTGTTAATTCTTGCCTGATAAAGAATGCATCTGTAATATGTTAGCGAATTTATGACCTTTTATGGGCTTTTCCTTTTGTTCTGAAATTCAGTAGTAACTGTTGTATTTTGTGAAATATTATCATTTGAAGTTGTGTATTTGAAGTTTGTTAAATGTTGTTTTGACATTGTTTGGCTGCACAAAATTTATTCTGTTTAAGAGAACACAACACACTTGGTAGATTATCTGCCACATTTGGTAAGGGAGACAACTTTTGTGATTTCCTGTTGGCATTTCGCTACACCACTGCCATTCAGAAGAGAGGTTTCTAAAAGGAAAGAATTTGCTCAGGGTGGGGTGAAGGGGGTGGGGGTGTAGACCTCGTCAGAAGGGAGACAAAACAATTTTTACAGATTTACCTCCCCTTAAAGTGTATCTGTTGCCTTTAATTGACATGTACTTTGATCCACAGTTTTACCAAGTGACATTATAAAAGTAGTTATCATGAAACAGAACCAGAGAGCTACATCTGATAGGTAACTCTTGTCAGAATGTTACTTAATATTTGCCTATAGTGAATTTTTTCATTTGACTGCCTGAAGCGTCCAGATGGCCAAGTGGTTAGCCCCCCGGACTTTGGATCATGAGGTCACAGACTCGAATCCCGCTGAAGGCAGAATTCAGCTCATGACTTAACGGTGCTTCATAGCGCAGAATCTTTCATTATCACCCTTCCATTATCTCGATATGACTTAAATAATGTTGAAAGGGATGTAAAACGCCAAGTCATCATCACCATCATTTGACTGCATGGTATTGAACTTCAGTGTTACAAAGAGCTGAATTTTCTTTCTTCTTGTTACAATGCTTTTGACAAGATTCTTTGTCAACCAAAATTTCCCGTATTTCTGCATGAAAGAATAGTGTGTATTCATTAGAATTGCCTCATTGAGGCCAATGCTAATGAGTGCCCATAACATACAGTTTTGTGAAAAATAGAAAAATATTTAATCCTAGTCCTGTTGAACCCGGATATGTCCTGCCTTTGCAAACAGTGTAGATCCAGATCAGTTGGCTTCTGAAGAAGCCAACTGATCTGGATCTGCACTGTTTACCACTAAGTACGTAAATTTATATCAACAATCTGGATCAAGTAATCTGATTGGCTAAAAAATTAGAAATGGGCATGGCATCTTAATTAATTCAGCAGGACAAGAGTTAATTTGAATCATTTAATACCATGTTTACCTTTAATATTGGGACACTTTAATCCCTTACCATTCTTCACCTAAAATTTGAAGCTGACCATTTTACTGTAAAAGTGTCTAAAAACTGCTGGATAAGTAGCAGTGTAGACCCTGCTCAGATCGTGGGTTTGTTTTGTACTACTGAATACTGAAGAAACAAACAAAATTCCAAGTACATTTATAAGAGTTGTTAGCTGTAGGATTGTAACCACTACGTTTGAAAATAGTACCGTGTTTACCCTAAGTAATTTCAGACATCTTAACTCCTACTTACGTGTACTAAAATTTGAACAAAATCCATTATGTAAACTGCTTGATAAGTGATAAACAGTGTACACCCTGATCAGATGTGGCAAGAATGTGGCAGCATCTGATCTGGGTGTACACTGTTAGCTAAGGCCTGTTGTTCCACATACTTACGGTAAATATATTATAACAGTAGAGCTTTCGTTTTGTGCAGCTAAGCAATTTGTGTGTTTTTATTGCGATTAATTTGAATATTGTCTAGTTTAGGGGCACAGTATGGATATAACAGACCTGTGGTACTGTTCACTGGCTGGGTTCACTTCTTTCTTTCTCTTTTTGTGTGTGGAATGGCTTTGCTATCTTGTTTAACCCATTTATGCTCAGTGGATTTTTTTCCGTCTTAGAAGTTGGACTAATCCATTTAGTATTTAATGGGGAGTTACAATACTAGTGGTTTTGGTGTAGTTTAATGTCAAATATGTATACCCTGATCAGATGCAGTGTTATGAGCAATTAGCATCTAATCTAGGTTTACACTGTGTGCCAGAATCCATTTTGTGGGACATTAGGCATAAATGGGTTAAGGTGAGTGGGTACACTTGACAGATTTTCAGCTATTTTTGACAATTTTTGTGACGTCCTGTTTCTTTTCTGGATACCAGTCCCCTTCTGAAAAGGGGTCTACTCTAAAAGGAAAGAATTTGTTCCAAGGGGAGCAGATTGTTTCCTTTTAGAGTAGATCCCCTTCAGAAGGGATCAGAAACAATTTTGAAAGAGTTGCCTCCCTTGAAATTGTATCCATTCCCCTTCTTGTGTTTTTTTCTGGCTACTGAGTACCAACACAGCTGCAGACAAGCCAGTATTTTCAACATGCAAACGGTGACTTTCTTACCCATATTTCTCGTTATGAAGGTGTGTTGTGGTACACGTTAGAATGAACTTTATTCGTGAATTTTAACTAACGCCCATAGTACACTACCATCTTTTTATTGCATTGTTGCTGGGATCCAGTGACTTCCTGTTAGTTTCGTATCCAGCTTTTCATTAACATAATGCAATGGTTTGTTGGCATGGAGCAACCTTAGTTTATGGTTAAAAGTTTTTGTTGCTTGAACTGTACTCAAAAAGTGTTTTTTTTTTTTTTTTTACTAGACATAATTTTGGATGCAGTCATGTAAATAAATACAGCAAAAAATAGCTATTACAGATACTCAAGTAAAATTCCACTATGAAGACCACCTTTGGCACTGTCGAAAAGTGGTCTTAAAGACCACTTTTGGACAGTCCCAAAGATGGTATCTAATTAAATGGACATAAGGTGTAGAAAATGATGGAAGAAATAACTAAAGCCTCGTAAATATGGTTCTGAAAAAGAAATCATTTTTTATGATACATAATAATTATATAAGTTAATACACACTGAGTTAAAAGTACAGGAAATATTTCCTTCAAGACTTGCAAATCTTATAAACAAACTCGTGCTATGCTGTATTTCAGACTCGGGGTGTATTAACTGGATTTATTTGTTTCTCAACTGTTTCTTTTCTCATCCACCTCTGTTTCATTTTTCTCTCATCTACTAGCTCTTCTGTCCTTTTCTTGCCGGCCTCGGTGGCTCAGTTGGATGCGCCGTCCGACTGGAGACCAGGAGGTCGCGGGTTCAACCCCTACCGAGGTCAGCAACATTCTTTCGTGGAGATTGATCATGAAATATTTTCTACGGTCATTCTCTCCCTTCCGCTGATTCAAGAAGGGCAGTTGTCAGTTTCTGGCGAAAGAATGTGCACAATACTGGTAAACCGCTTAGAGGACTAAGCCTGCCCAGTAAACGTGTGGTTAGGTAAACTGACCGCGCTCGACATGACCCCATTGGGTTGACTGGGCCGTAAAACCTCAACACAAACAAATCTGTCCTTTTCTCCCGTTCTAAGGGACATAATGCAGAAATACCTCCACAATGATTGACATGCCATTAAGTAAGAATTCCACAAAGAAAATGGTATGAGTGATAGGGTTTGACATTTCATGCCAGTTATCTAAGATGTTTCAAATGAGCCAGCACAAGACAAAACCTACAATAAAACTTGTGCGACCAGGGAAGACTCAGAGCAGCCTGCCTGTGCATCCGCACTGTCTGATCAGAGTCCACTGGTTGCATGTGCCTTCTACAGCCTCCGGGCTATCCAAAGAGTGAAAACAAAAAACCTTAACCATTCTGGGCAGATGTACAGACTGATCTGAGCCTTTGCTGGTCACACAGGCTCCTCTAATAGTTTTTGTTGTGTGCTGGCTCTATTGAAATATGAAGCCCTATTTTTCTTTGTCTTTTATCTCTTTGCTCTCTCTACTGACTCTTCTACCCCATTACGAAAACACATCTATTCAAATGTACTGAAAATTTCAGCACCAAAAAATGAAGATTTTCAGATAAAAAAATTCTGATATTTTTCATATTTCTGCTCAAAACATAGATTGTGGGTACTCGTTAGAACCGCCTCGTTGAGGCGGTTCTAATGAATACCCACAATCTGTGTTTTGAGCAGAAATAAGAAAAATAATATATACCCCTGTAAACCCCAGTTTTACTATATAAAAATGGGGTTTGAGGGGGTCAAAATTATATAGGTATGTTTTCGTGATGCTTTTTCTCCCTTTCTCAGGGAGATGACACAAAATGACCCACAAGAGTTGACATGCCATTAAACAACAACACAACCAGCCAAGCTAATCTTTTTATTCAGTCGGTTAACAATTATGTCCTGTTAAACAGAGAATAATAGCCTAAAAGCAGAGGGTAATTAGCATGCTGTATATCTTGCCACGCATCTCTTCATAACTGTGAAGTGTTCTTTGTTTGCATGTTTAAAAGTGTTTATAGCTTCAGTGTGGTTTTATTAATTTGTTTGTTTGTTTTTTGTTGGGTTCTTTTGTTTGTTTGTTGTTGTTTTTTTTTTTTTTTTTTGTCTTATTTTTTGTGAAAATCCCAAACTGAGTACACACACAGTCTTCCTTAATGATCAAAGTGACATAATTATGATCAAGAAAAGATTGAGACAGTACATGTCTGTATTTTCTTCTTTGAAACAAGCATGTACTGAGAATGTTCTTTTTCCATGAAAAATGAAATAAGGAACCTCAGTTGAATGTTTCAGATCACTAACAACTTGGTTGGGAGGGAGGGTTGCTTTTCGTATCCAATGCGTGATAACTTTGTAAATAGATTTTCTGGGCTAGTAACTGTCATTTGGCTTCTGTTTATCTGTCTATAATGTTGTCAATGGTGTTGTGTGTAAATTTGTTACAGCTACATAAACTGTTAAATTTCAATCCCTGCTTGAATGGTTTTATGATAATTACAAAATGCTCAAATAGAGTGATAATTTAAGATAGTTTTTGGCATTATTTGGTTATTTGTAGAGATACATTTTGTGCCTACACTTTAGTCAACTCAAAATTTATCTTCTGCGTACAATTCTGCCTTCAGTTGTAGCTTATGATGTGCTGTTTTAGCACAGAACAGGTCTTCCTTCTGCTGATTCAAGAAGGGCAGTTGTCAGTTTCTGGCGAAAGAATGTGCACAATACTGGTTAACCGCTTAGAGGACTAAGCCTGCCCAGTAAACGTATGGTTAGGTAAACTGACCACGCTCGACATGACCCCATTGGGTTGACTGAGCCGTAAAACCTCAACACAAACAAACAAGAAGGGCAGTTGTCAGTTTCTGGTGAGAGAATGTGCAGAAATAGTGGTTAACCGTTTACTAAGCTTGCGCAGGAAAAAATATTGTTAGGTAAACTAACCCTCTTGACATGACCATATTGGTTTGACTGGGCTGTAAAACCACAGCTCAAACAATCAGCTCAAAAGCACAGAACAGGATTAGTTTGTGTATGGCAAGTGAATCATTTCACAGATTCATCCTAGGTAATCATGAAACTCTCTGACGAGTTGCTTAAATATACTACCTGAGGAATGATCCATGTACATGAATATGAAAATTACACTGGGATCACAGATAGAAATGGCAAACATATAATTGGCTGTGTTACTCTTTCAGACAAAGAAACTAATTTCCATCTTAACTCTTTCCCGCTTGTGATAACTTTTGTTGTCAGCTGATAACCTATGCAAACAGTTTGGACCCGGATCAGGCCCAACAAAATGTTGGGCCTGATCTGGATCCAAACTGTTTGACACTCTGATGGTATTCCTGAAAGATTTTTTTTTTTTGAAAAAGTTAATTTAAACAAAAATCCACAGATGACAAAAAAGCATGCAAAATTAGCCAGCATGCAAAGAGTTAATATTTCAATAGAAAAAAAAATAAAATAAAGAAATAACGTGATCTGTAATAAATCTCCCATCATATAAATGAGATTCAGAAGAAAACTGATGCACATCCATGCAATATGAACAAGACCTTTGGTTACTGAGTGACTGGATACTGAAGAATGTACCAAATAAAAGCAAAGACCAAAATCAGACTGCACAGATGCACAGGCTGATCTGGGCCTCTAGTGACCACATACATTCAAACAAACATTTTCACCTGACATAGCCCTTTATGATTGGGATAAATATTTAATCTATACCATTTTTTGGGCTAATTCAGCAGACAACAAACTGATATTTTTCGTATTTTTCCTAGACAGTAAGGTTTAACATGTTGCGCAAATTATCTTCTAAGGAATTAATTAGCATGAAATGTCAAAACCTGTTTTCTGGAAAAATAATAAAAATGTTTAAAAATGTTTTCTGCAGAACTTTTTACCAAGCATGCAGAGTGTTAAATATGCCTTACACTATCCACACGACAACCTCTTTATAACCATTACTGGGATCCAAAGCAAAAACCATGTTGGCTAATCAACCATGTTGTACCCGAACAAAAATGTATAGATTATATAGAAAAATGACCATGGTCTATGTATAATCTATATATTTTTTGTTTGAAAACAGCACTTTTGGGATCCACCTTTAAACCCTTTTATAGCAGAATCAGTCTTATAATGAACTGTCCTATGAAGAGGTTCCAATATACTAAGAATATAATTTTGCATTTGAGATATACTAAAGTGTTTCCTTATAAGATACAGAAAAAAACATTCAGGAATACTTCCTGTCAGCCTGCTTTAACTGGATAACTGATTTTCTGTCCATCAACATTTGCATCATCCTTATAATTTAAGTCGAAATCTGATTAATTGTTACAATTTTTATCATCAAGCTTGATATACATTTCCTCCTTGAAATTATCATTTTATGACCTTGACCTATATTTCATAGTCTAATGACTGTGATTAATTTCTTGAATGAACGCTAGTGTTGAGCTCCATTTCTGATCAACTATGAGACTACTGTCACCAAACCTGGTATACACTTCCTCCTTAACATGGACTCGGGCTGTGCTGTCTTATTTTATGACCATGACCTTGTCAAAACCTGTTTTCTGGGAAAAAAATGAGAAAAATATTGCTCCATGTCTACTGAAAACTTTATCCTACATGCTAAGTGTATAGTGTAAAGCTCATAGAAGATAGGTAGGTTTGCACTGATAATTTTCCTTACATTGAAGAAGCAATTTATTTTATGATAAATGAAGAAAGTTATTTTAACCCTTCTCATGCTGAATAAATTAAGATGCCACGCCCACCTCTAATTTCCAGCCAGTCAGATTACTTGATCCAGGTTTTTGATGAAACTCACATATTTAATGGCAAACAGTGCAGATCCAGATCAGTTGGCTTCTTCAGAAGCCAACTGATCTGGATCTACACTGTTTGCTAAGACGGGGCATTCTGTGTTTAGCAAGAAAAGGGTTAAATACAGTTTGTAACTATCTGTCTGCTATAAATATCTGTCTTCAGAAATCGGAACAATTTCAGAAAGCTTATTTTATTTTATTTATTACTTAGCCACCTAACGAAAACTGAACTTCTTTTGACTGTTTACATTCAGCAATCAGGGATTGAAAAGTATTATATGATGCATAATACAAAAAAGGCCTTTATGTCATATTAGTCTTATTAGAATCTTTATTCTCCACTGACAAGCACTGGATACTTCATAGCGCCAGACAAACATTTTTGAAACATATGTTGAGGTACTCATTAGAAGCAGTCCAACAAGGCGCTTCTAATGAGTAACCACAATTATGTTTTCATGGAGATATAAGAAAAATATCCAGACTTTTGAGTGGAAAAAAGGACCTTATCTGCAGCTATATAATAATATACATTACGAAAACACGCCTATTCAAATATACTGAACATTTTAACCACCAAAAAATGAGAATTTTCAGACAAAAATTCGGATATTTCTCATACTTCTGGTCAAAACATAAGTTGTGGATACTCGTTAGAACCGCCTCACCGATGCGGTTCTAATGAGTACCCACAATCTATGTTTTTGAGCAGAAATAAGAAAAGTAATATATACCCCTGTAAACCCCAGTTTTACTATATAAAAGTGGGGTTATATAGGCATGTTTTCGTGATGATATAATCAGATTTTTGATTAAGCTATGGATAATGTAAAATATGTTGACAAGATGCCATGATCAGACTCTGCAGACTTATTTAGGTCTTCATTTTCACATATGGCATGAGGGCCTTTTTCATCTTATAAAATGATAACTCATCATTCAGGTGTCCTTATTTCAAATTGCAGCAAAAGAAACTAATTGTAATGGGAGATGTTGAGATAATGACTGCATATCTCTAGATAAGATGCTTATTTCAACTAAAAAGTATAAATGCCTTTCTTATCACACCATGAAATTATGTTATGGGTTCTCAATAGAAATGCCTTGGCAAGATGCTTCCAATGAGTATTAACAACAAATGTTTTCATGGAGAAATAAGAAAAATCATTTACTGGATACTTGTTTTCCTAGAGCTATGGCAGAACGGTGAACCCTTGCCATGCTGAATAAATTGAGATGCCACACCCATTTTTAATTTTCAGCCAATCAGATTACTTGATCCAGATTGTTGATACAAATTTGCATAATGACAAACAGTGCAGATCCAGATCAGTTGGGTTCTGAAGAAGCCAGCTGATCTGGATCTACACTGTTTGCAAAGGCAGGGCTTATCCAGGTTCAGCAGGACCAGGGTTATTCTAAATACAGGTGAGAAAAACAAAATATTTTAAATGACACAAAAACACCAATTTCAGAATTATTTTAGTTTTCAGTTATTGTTGTTTCCTCAATTACATGATGATGGTGATCTGCAAAACATTGCAAAGAAAGCTATAAATACAAGGTCTCAAAACCTTTGTACCATTTTTAACAATGCAACAGCATTAGCAGGTCTTCTAACCCATAAAGTACTGACCACAACGGTGTCTGGACAAATGATGGCAACCTGCAAAACATTGCAAAGAAAGCTATAAATACAAGGTCTCAAAACCTTTGTGCCATTTTTAACAATATAAACAGCATAAGCAGGTCTTCTAACCCCTAAAGTACTGACCACAAGGGATTTTGTTTTTCAGAGAAAACAAGGCTACCATTTCATGTGACTCATCTGCCCATCTGACAATTCACATGATATGCCAAGTCTTATTAATATAAAAAATATACAAATAATAAAAAAAAATAATTAGAGAATCATCTGCCACAATTTTGCTTGGTGCTGCAAGGGTTAAACAAATTAATACTGATAATATTTTTCTAGTATATTAAAAGCCAAGGAAGTGAAAATAAGTGTATATAATCATGTTTATTGTGCACCTGATATGTTGAGCTGTCATCGCCATGGTGACGGTGTAATAGACTAATATATTGTTTTCTCCTCTCTACAGGGTTTGATGACTCCGGTCTAGGATCAACTTCTACCTTATTATTAACACAGTATTGGTTAGGTCAATATATACTAGTAGTGGCACAGTGTGCTTGTATAGCCACACTGTGTGGTAGTCTCCACTTCAGCTCTTACACTGCTTACACCTAATCCAATCCCATCTTCCTTTGCCGACAGGCTGGGGACAGTATGCGCCTCTCATTGGTCGAGGATTACGAAGATCAAGTTGATGATATGTCTAGTCTGTCACAGGATAGTGAAATCCCTCCACCAAAAGAGAAACAAAATTCAGGTTCTTACACAAATCTTTTTGACACTTCACAGCCAACACCAGTTGGAGCATCGCTACAGCGGCAGCCGAGTCCTCAAGCTTCACGACCGAGACATCTTTATGATCGTTCACCGAGAGCAAAACCATTTAACTTAAGACATCCAGATCACCCTCCTCTTGCTACTCCAGAAGATTCTTCTACGGGTAGCCCTAGTGTCCCTGGAAATAGACCCATAGTAAACAGTGCTGACGTGGATAGAGCAAAAGCATCTCATTCCAGACCTCCTGCGGGGGCCAGAGTACCGTACTCTCATATTATCCCACCAAGATCCAATCAAGGTGGGTCATACCCACATCAAAAACTTAATAATGGCTACCCTGTTCGGAGTTCTAGTGAGGAAAGATTCAGGGATAATAGTGCTTCTGTTAATTCTTACAATACCAGGGGACAGTACCCTGATCAGAGGACACGTAGGTCACATGATCAATTGTATAGAGAACAGGGCAATGTTAGTTACCAAACGGGAGCTAGCCGAACTATGCCAAATCAGAACAGATTTGTAAATGAACCTGTGTTTGAGAACAATGTTGTTGATGGTCGGGGTGACGGAAGCCTGCGACCTATGTCATTTGTAAAAGCTTTAGAAATGAGTGAAATCGTACAAACTAAAGATAAAGATCAACGGTTTAAACAGAGGAAAGACGATGAGAAAAAGAAAAGTGTGTATGACTCTGCATATGAGATATCTGTATAATCATAGCTCATGATAAGGGTAGTATCTAGATTTTTTGTTTTCTTATTTCTTCACAAAAACATATGTTGTGGCTATTCATTGTGGCTATTCATAAGAAGTGCCTCAGTATCTAATGAGTACCCACAGCATGTTTTGATGGAGAAACAAGAAATTGAAAAAAAAAAAAATATAGCGTCTTATCTGGAGCAGTGTTTAGGGTAAATGTCGTAAAATTTCATATACCAAAATTCTGACAAAATGTCATATGCAAACAGTGCAGAACCTGATCAGACTGTCCGTCTGATCAGGATCTACACTGTTTGCCATTCCACTAAATATTTAAGAAACGACTACATTAAAAAACAAAACTTAGGCAAAATAAGTACATGTATAGAATAAAGTGTTTGAAATTTTAGAACATTTACGGTAATCACCACACAGGGTTGTAGATAAGGAGAGTATTCAGGTGGATAGAATTAGGTTTTCCGTGTAAATATATGTACCACAACGTGGAAACTTACCGTTGACATGAGCTCAACGAAGACTCAAATCAGTCTGTGTGACTGGAGACCAGGAGGTCGTGGGTTCAACCCCTGCTGAGGTCGGCAACATTCTTTCGTGGAGATTGATCATTAAATGTATTTTCTACGGTCATTCTCTCCTTTCCGCTGATTCAAGAAGGGCAGTTGTCAGTTCCTGGCGAAAGAATGTGCACAATACTGGTTAACCGCTTATAGGACTAAGCCTGCCCAGTAAACGTGTGGTTAGGTAAACTGACCGCACTAAACATGACCCCATAGGGTTGACTGGGCTGTAAAACCTCAACATAAACAAACAAACAGTCTGCGTGTCCGCCTAGTCTGATCAGTCTTTGTTGTTTGATGAAATTTCGCATCCTTGGTTATCCAAAATGTGCCCAGTGAAGTTTCTGATCAGACTGTGCAAGGGTGCAGGTTGATCTGAAAGTTTGATGGGCGCAAATGTCCGAAGGTTTTTATGCCCCCAACTTCAAAGAAGTTGGAGGGGCATATTGCTTCTGGGTTGTTCGTCCGTCCGTCCGTCCGTCCGTTCGTCACGCTTTTTGATGCATTGCATAACTTTAAAACCGTGAATGCTACTGTTTTGAAATTTCATATATGGATTCCTCATGAAAAAATAGCTGACACGTATTTTTTTTCTTGACAGGATTATGCCCCTTTTCTGAGTTATGGCCCTTTGAAAAAATATGGATGCAATCTTGTCAGCAAAATATCTCAAAAACTATTAAAGCTAGAGCCTTGAAACTTGATGAATAGACTGGTAGTGATGAGTAGACAACCTGATTAACTTTTGAAGAAATTTTGAAAAATACTTCTTGAGTTATGGCCCTTTGTAATTTTGGGCAATTTTACCTTGTCAGCAAAATATCTCAAAAACTGTTAGAGCTAGAGCCTTGAAACTTAGTAAATGGATTTGTAGTGATGAGTAGATGACCTGATTAACTTTTGAAGAAATTCTGAAAAATACTTCATGAGTTATGGCCCTTTGTAATTTTGGGCATTTTTATCTTGTCAGCAAAATATCTCAAAAACCATTGGAGCTAGAGCCTTGAAACTTAATGAATAGACTGGTAGTGATGAGTAGACAACCTGATTAACTTTTGAAGAAATTTTGAAAAATGCCTTTTGAGTTATGGCCCTTTGTAATTTTGGGCATTTTTACCTTGTCAGCAAAATATCTCAAAAACTGTTAGAGCTTGAGCCTTGAAACTTAGTAAATGGATTTGTAGTGATGTGTAGATGACCTGATTAACTTTTCAAGAAATTCTGAAAAACACTTCATGAGTTATGGCCCTTTGTAATTTAGGGCATTTTTAACTTGTCAGCAAAATATCTCAAAAACTATTGAAGCTAGAGCCTTGAAACTTGATGAATAGACTGTTGGTGATGAGTAGACAACCTGATAAACTTTTGAAGAAATTTTGAAATATACTTCTTGAGTTATGCCCCTTTGTAATTTTAGGCATTTTTATCTTGTCAGCAAAATATCTCAAAAACTGTTAGAGCTAGAGCCTTGAAACTTAGTAAATGGATTTGTAGTGACGAGTAGATGACCTGATTAATTTTTGAAGAAATTCTGAAAAATACTTCATGAGTTATGGCCCTTTGTAATTTTGGGCAATTTTACCTTGTCAGCAAAATATCTCAAAAACTGTTGGAACTAGAGCCTTGACACTTGATGAATAGACTGGTAGTGATGAGTAGACAACCTGATTAACTTTTGAAGAAATTTTGAAATATACTTCTTGAGTTATGCCCCTTTGTTATTTTGGGCATTTTTATCTTGTCAGCAAAATATCTCAAAAAACTATTAGAGCTAGAGACTTGAAACTTGGTGAATTGATTGGTAATGATGAGTAGATGACCTGATTAATTTTTTTGTAAATTCTGAAAAATATTTCATAAGTAATGGCCCTTTGTAAATTTGGGCATGTTTCCCTTGTGAACAAAATATCTCAAAAACTATTGAAGCTGGAGCCTTGAAACTTGATGAATAGATTGGTAGCGATGAGTAGATGACCTGATTATGCCCCCAGTTTCGAATGAAATTGATGGGGCATATTATTTTGCCTTCATTTGTCCATCCGACTGTTTGTCCGTTCATCAAGCTTTTTTTGTGCATGCCATATCTTAAGAACCCTGCACGCTAGGGTTTTGAAATTTTATATTTGGGTTCCCAATGAAAAAATAGCCGACCAGTATTTTGTTTCTTGTCTAGCATGTTTATTTAAAGTTTTGCCCCTTTGAAAAAAATCAGAATTAAATCTTGTGAGCAAGATATCTTGAAAAGTATTTAAGCTGGATTCTTGAAATTCGATACAGTGAGTGGGAATGATGTGTACATTACCCGATTATATTTTGAGAGAATTACATGAAAATATTGATAAAGTTACGGCCTTTTGCAGTTCTGCTCATTTTGACCTTGTCAGCAAGATTTCTCGAAAAGCACTTAAGCTAGGGTCTTGAAATATTATATGCTGATTGGGGATGATGTGGAGATTACCTGGTTTGTTTTTTAGGGAATTCCATGAAAAATTGATGTAGTTATGGCCCTTTGTAGTTCTAGGCATTTTGACTTTTTCAGCAAGATATCTCAAAAAGTATTTAAGCTAGAGCCATGATATTTGGTATACTGATTGGGATTGAGGAGGAGATCACCTGAATAAATTTTGAACCAATTAAATGAAATGTTGGAGTTATGGCCCTTCGCAATTTCGGGCCATTTAATGTCGTTGCTTTATTGTGTATAGCATAAGTTTAGAACCATGTATGCTAATGTTTTGAAATTTCATGTTTTGATTCCTCATGAAAAAATAGGTGATCCGTATTTTTTTCTTATCCCAGTCATCTCCTATTTTAGAGTTATTTCCCTTTGATAAAATAACATTGAAATCATATATTTGTACTGTTGTTACCGTCATGGCTAAGCAGTGTTGGAGTCAAACAGTGTTAGAGTCAGGCAGTTGGGGGCATAGTGTTTTACAAACACCAGCTCTAGTTTTCTGAGGTTGTGGCTCATATCATGTTTACCCTAAATATGGGATATAACATAGGTCTAAATAAGGGAGGGTATCTGGTGAATATTTTTCTTATTTCTCCACGAAAACATATGTTGTGGGTACTCATTAGAAGCGTCTCAGCGAGGCACTTCTAATGAGTACCACAACATATGTTTTTGTGGAGAAATAAGAAAAATATCAATACTTTTGGATTGAAAAAAGCACCGTAACTAGTGCAATGGGGCCCGGATATACATGTTCTAAAATTTGAACAAATCCATTTTACTACGTGTTGATGTATCTAAAAGCTGCTGGATGAGTAGTAAAAAGTGTAGATCCTGATCAGATGCTGTATTCTGTGACATCTGATCTGGGTCTGCACTGTTTGCTCAGGCATGTTTGCACAGATACTTAGGAGCCAGCGCACGACAAAACCTACTATACATTTTGTGCGACCAGCAAAAACTCAGATCAGCTTGTACATCCATGCAGTCTGATCAGAGTCTTTGCTGATAGCGTGTGCTTTCAACAGCCTTCAGGCTATCCAAAGAGGGATAAACAAGAACCTTGCTGTACTGGATGGATGTACAGGCTGACCGTAGTCTTTGCTGGTCACACAGGTCTTATTGTATGTTTTGTTGTATGTTGGCTCTTAGGATATGGTAAATGCCTAAAATTTCGTACACCAACGTATCTAACAAAATTTCATATGCAAACAGTGTAGACCCTGATCAGACTGCTCCTTCAGGAGCAGTCTGATCAGGGTCAACACTGTTTGCCATTCCACTAAGTATTTTAAGAAACAATTGCATAGAAAGCAATAATTAAGCTAAAAAGGGATGGAATAAAGTGTTCGAAATTTTAGGACATTAGCTGCAAGATGAGTAACTATACCTTATGATGTGTGCCTACCAAAAACTCCTATCAGACTACAGGATTTTTACTGTCCATTTAAAGAAACCTAAGATTCTTGGTTAGCAACAGAGTGCTGGGTGAAGACTGACCAGACCATGTGAATACATGGGCTGATCTGAGTCTTCACTGGGCATGTTCATAAGGTAATTCATCTCAAGTTGGCGCTAGTATTCTATGGGATCCTGGTAGATTTGTCTCACTGACATATTGGTATGGAAATATCACTTCAGTCAAAGAAGGTAATGTTTCTGAGATTATTTTTGATCCAAAATACGTCATCTGAATTACCATAATAACCCTAAATATTGAGACAGACAGGCCTGAGCAAACAGTGTAGACCCAGATCAGATGCCGCATAATGTGGCATCTGATCACGGTATATACTGGCATTAATCTAGCAGTTTTTAGAGACATCATCAGGCAAGAAATAGACTGTTAAAATGTAGGAAAAGTATGGTAAAGAGTTAAGGTGTCGGAATATTTAGGGTAAATACGGAATCTATTAGTGACTTCTAATTGAGTATGGTAATTGTCCTGAAATTTAGTACTCCATAGTTTCTAACAAAATGGCCTATGCAAATAGTGCAGACCCAGATCAGACTGCTCCTGAAGGAGCAGTCAGATCTGGATCTGCCCTGTTTGCCATTCCACTGAATATTTAAGAAATAATTGCAAAAAAAAAAAAAAAATCAAAGTTTAGACAAACAAAGTAAATAATAAAATGTTTGAAATTTTAGGACATTTACTGTAAATATGTGTAACATGTTTTGTTTCAGAAATAACAAAAAAAAATAGTTTTTGAATGCCCACTTTATTTGGAGTCATACTCTCATTCCAAAATAACACCTTATCTCGAGTCTTGAGGTGTGTAATTTCAGTTTTGAAACATAAACATTTTATTTCATTTACTGTTACAGTGTATGTTTGTTTATTTGTATCATATGTCTTTATAAAAACAACCACCAGGAGGTGTCATTTTAAAGTTAAGCTTGCTTTTGGTAAAATAATGTTTAGCTTGCTTTTAGGAAAATACCGTCTTTACCCTGAGTATTGGGACAGATTTAACTTCATACCATACTTGTACTAAAATTTGAACAAGTCCATTTTACTACCTGTTATTGTGACCAAAAACATCCGATTGAGTGTTAAGCAGTGTAGACCTACCACATCTGATCTGGGTCTTCACTGTTTGCTCAGGCCTGTCTGTTCCAATATTTTGGGTAAATATGGTAAGCTGTCATAAGATGTGTGGTAATCTTGATCTTTTTCCCTCCACATAATAAGAGTATGATTTTTCATTCAATTTGTTATTTTGAAACAATCTAAATGTAGGGTCAAACTCTGTTTAGTGGAAAAATAAGAGAAATAGTTTGATACAAATTTTGCTGATATTTAAATTTTGCCTACCGTACTACAGGTATTTTTTATACATTTGGTCACTTGAACTATGGCTTTGGTAGAGATATAGGGAGATGTATGGATTGTCAGTTAGTCTGTTGAGAGTATTTTGTCTCCTTAGCACCACAAGTCCATAACTGCTGATATATTTTTATGGAGTTATTGACTTTTTGTGCTATGGTGACAATATGCAACATGAGAAAACATACCTTCTGAATTGTGTGTCCAATGAAGACTTAGATCAGCCTGCAAATCTATGCAGTCTGATCAATCTTTGTTGTCTGCATGAAAAAACTGCATCCTTGACTACCCAAAATGCACACAGTGAAGATTCTGATCAGACTTTATGAATGCGCAGGCTAATCTGAATCTTTGCAGGGTGCACATGTCTATGTTGTGGCTCATTTGTCTGTATTTGCAAGCTAAGGTAACCGGATACACTTTTAAGGGAGCTATTTCTGACATAAATTAGTTCCTTTCGCAAAGGGGGTTACTCATCAAGGAAAGAATTTGCTCCCATTGGGAGCAAATTCTTTTCTTGATGAGTAACCCCGTTTGAGAAAGTATTCATATTCCAGGGGTCTGACATAAATTAGTTCCTTTCGCAAAGGGGGTTACTCATCAAGGAAAGAATTTGCTCCCATTGGGAGCAAATTCTTTTCTTGATGAGTAACCCCCGTTTGAGAAAGTATTCGTATTCCAGGGGTCTGACATAAATTAGTTCCTTTCGCAAAGGGGGTTACTCATCAAGGAAAGAATTTGCTCCCATTGGGAGCAAATTCTTACCTTGATGAGTAACCCCGTTTGAGAAAGTATTCATTTTCCAGGGAAGCAAATTCTTACCTGCTAGAGTGGTCACCCATTAAAAAAGGAGACAGGAACTTTTTCATCTTAGATTTATCTCCCTTTGGAATGCATCCAATTACCTTAAAGCTCCAAGAATGCAAATGTTTTATTTTAAAATGCCACAAGAGATAAGTTCGAATTGAAAAGGGTGTGGTTGGGTGGTGCAAAGGTGTTGTGTATCTTACGTCACCAGGGCGTCCAACTGATATTGGCTTAGTTGGGCAAGGCCTGCTACCCTTGTAGCAGGTAAGGGTAGAGGGAGAATGTTTTTATTTCTTCTGTTTCTTCACTTTCATTCCCAATCCTCTTTCTTCCCTATCCCTCTCTTTAATCTCTTCTACTTCTACTATCTCTTCTATCTCTTCTCCCTTTCTCTGGGAGACGACACAAAATGACCCACAAGGATTGACGTGTCGTTAAACCCCAACTCAATCAAAAAAAAAAATCGAATTGAAAATGTTTTGGTATTTTTCTTATTTCTCCTTGAAAACAAATGTTGTGGATATTCATTAGAAGCATTTTTGTAAGGCACTTCTAATGAATGGCCACAACATGTTTTCATGGAGAAATAAGAAAAAATATCATCTGATAGCCCCTCTTCCCCCCTTATCGGGAGCTATCATATGACAGCAAAGACCCAGATCAGTTTGCACATCAAGACAGTCTGGTCAGAACCATCATTGTTTGCTACTGATTCAAGAAGGGCAGTTGTCAGTTTCTGGCGAAAGAATGTGCACAATACTGGTTAACCGCTTAGAGAACTAAGCCTGCCCAGTAAACGTGTGGTTAGGTAAACTGACCGCGCTCGACATGACCCCATAGGGTTGACTGGGCCGTAAAACCTCAACACAAACAAAATCATTGTTTGCTTACAGAATTGTTGGATATTGTAGCAATATATTTATTGGTGGATAGTGAAGGCCCTGATAAGGTGCTTTTTTCAACCAAAAAGTATTGAGATTATTCTTATTTTACCACAAAAACAGGTGGTCTTGGTGGCTTTGTTGGATGCGCATCCGACTGGTGATCAGGTCACAGGTTTGATCCCATCAGGTCTGGCAACATTTTTTGTGGAGATGGATCATGAAATATTTTTTATGGCCATTCTTTCCCTTGTGCCGATTCAAGAAGGGCAGTTGTCAGTTTCTGGCAAAATGATGTGCACAAGTACTGGTTAACAGCTTAGCGTACTAATACTGCCCTGTGAAAGTGTTGCTAGGTAAACTGACTGGCTCCACATGACCTTCATAATGTTGACTGGCCGTAAAACTCCCAACTGGAATCAAAATCAAATCCACAAAAACATATTTTGTGGGTACTCATTAGAAGCACCTTACTGAGGTGCTTCTAATGAGTAGCCGCACTACATGTATAATGTTTTTCTGGAGAAATTTGAAAAATATTTATCTAGATACACTTTATCTGGAGTTATGTTGATTAGACCATACAGTAAAACCTGTGTAAGACAGCCACCTTTGAAATTGACTTCAGTGGTTGATGTGGAAAAGTGGTTGTCTTATAAAGGTACATGTCATATAATTTTGCTAGCAAAATTACATGACATGTACCTTTATAAGACAGACAACTTTTTCCACATCAGCCACTAGGAGATTGATCATGAAATATTTTCTATGGTCATTCTCTCCCTTCCGCTGATTCGAGAAGGGCAGTTGTCAGTTTCTGGCGAAAGAATGTGCACACTACTGGTTAACCGCTTAGAGGACTAAGCCTGCCCAGTAAACGTGTGGTTAGGTAAACTGACCGCGCTCGACATGACCCCATTGGATTGACTGGGCCGTAAAACCTCAACACAAACAAACAGTCTTGAAGGTGGCTCTCTTACACAGGTTTCACTGTACATCTGCACAGGCTGATCTATCACATTGTATCCATATCATGAGAAGGCTCAATTGATTTTCTGGAATATAATACATCACAGCTTCTTTATAATACTGTTGCTAGGATACAAACTAAAACACTGTTGGCTAAGCTGCTGTGTTGTGTCCAAGTAAAGATGTATGGATTATATAGAAAAATGACCACTTGTGGTCATTTTTCTATATAATCTGTACATTTTTGTTTGGATACAGCATTTTTGAGTTCCATCTTTAAACAACAATGCCATATTGAAATATGCTATTTTGAGATTCCTGTGTAGTTTGATGCATACTGCAATTGATATTTTGTTTTATTTCAAGAACATTTTGGCAACTTACTGGTGTTGACTAATTCATAACTCCAAGTATGATGGGGTAACAAGGGTACTATTTTTGTTATTTCTCCATGAAAACATATGATGTGGGTATAGGCCAGCCAAATTATAATATATATATATATATATATATATATATATATATATATATATATATATATATATATATATATATATATATATATATATATATATATATATATATATATCAGCCTGTGCAGATGTACAGTGAAACCTGTGTAAGAGAGCCACCTTCAAGACTGACTATATATATATACAGTTGACTCTCGTTATCTCGACCCCTCTTATCTCGATCCTATCACTTATGTCGAACTGATTTCTAAGTCCCGATTATTTTCCCTATGTATTTATTAAATTTCAGCTTTGCGTATGTCGAACTTCTTTTATGTCGACACTTCGGCTATCTCGTCCATCATTTTCAGTCCCTAAATATATTTTTCACAGTTTTTACTACCGCGTATCTCGAACTCGGACCATGACGAAGGAAAAAAAATGTAAGATGCGGCGCCGCCGGTCTCTCAGTTAATGAAAATCATAATAGGCCATTGATAAATCAATCAATATTTTAATTTTCCCCTTTGTCCAGGTAATTACAAACAACACAAACAATGTCTAAAATCCGTAATTATGAAATCACGGGCGTGTCTAGTCGGGTTTGACACGCGGCGCTCAACACCGTCTCGTGTCATTGATTTGTAAGATAAAAAGCGGCCCAGAATAGTGTTATGGAAGATTAATCAACGAAGTTTCTTTAATTTATTGTTTAGATATGCTCTTCATTATTGAGTACTGTCCGTCTGAATGATATAGCGTCTTCAAGAAAAGTCAGTGCGCGACAGGTTCCGACTCAGATCAGCCTGTATGGATCAGGCTAGCTAAGTCTGAATCTTCGCTTGTTACTCTTTGGTCAGGCGGTGCTCTTTGGTAAGCCCATATAAGGCTTATGCGTATAATGGAAAATTCGGGGCGTGCAGGCTGATCCCAGTCTTTGACAGTCGCACAGTCTTCTAATAATGTTGTGCATGGCCTCAAATAGACGAATCATACGTGGGTACCGATGTTAACCCTTCCGACCCTGTAGACTGGTACGGATACCCGCACAAATAGTGTAGGTCCAGATGAGACGGTTCATAACGAGCTTTTTCTGCAGGATCTACAGTTTGCCGCGCTGAGATGGTTCGTTTATGCCAGGGGAGATAATCCAAACTAGCTTACAGCTGCCACTTGACATTGTAAGCGTTTTATGCAAAAGCGGAAACCAGTCAACTCTTTATTGAGTTGTCTATGCGAAGGGAGCTAATCCAAACCAGTTCATAACGTATAGCTAACAAAACCCGGAAACCAGTAATTTATTTATAGCTCATATGGAAATCCAAATTTGCAGGAGTATTAAAAGACAACAAGAGACGTTTGAAATTTATTATTATTAACATTTATTGATGATATTATTCCAAGAGAACCATTGCATCTCCTAAAACAAACAGTAACAATGCAAACTGAAGTACGCGTAAATTATTTAAATTGCCATATACATGTGCCTTCCATGCACGTTTTGGCGAACAGAGGTGAACAGTCGTCATACCTATGACGTCACAATTTGGTTGTCTCAAACTACTGATAACTCGAACATTTTTATCAGGTCCCATGAAGTTCGAGATAACGAGAGTCGACTGTATATATATATATGTTTACTGCATAAACAGGTATTATTACTTGTATAGGTGAGCAACTTTCTGTTTCACTTGGAATGCAGGATCTTCTGTCATACCTAAAGTGTATACTGGACATATCCTTATCCTTTTGAATATTAATATGGTCAGTCTAAACTCTTCATGAAAACATATGTTGTTTGTACCCATAACGTACATTTTTGTAGTAAAATAAGAAAAGTATCAGTACATTTTGGTTGTAAAGATTGCCTTGTCTGGAGCTATGCTAATTTTCAAACAAAGCAGATTTTGACCCCAGGTAAGTTATTCCTTAGATTCATTTCATTGAGAAACTTCTAATGAGATCACAGCATGAAACCCAGTTCAGTTGAATAATACCAGTCTTCAGTCATCAGTTCAGTGGTTTACCAAAATCAGTCTTATTTCCAGTATCACAGATCTTTTATTTTAATGATACAATAGTAACTTATTTCATTTTAACATGCTGCCACATGATAGCGGTGGGCTACTATGGTTTCATATTGGTTATCTGTCTGTCCGTCCATCTGTTGTACATCTGTCCGTCTGTCCATATTTTCATTTCCAGACAATAACTTTAGTAAATATAAAAGGATTTTCACCCATCTTGGTATGTGCATTGATAGTGTGGTGATCTGATTAGGATTGCTAATGGGCATAGTGGCAGGGTACTGTCATTTCAAGTTTTGTTCATAGATAATTAAAGGCTGCGGATCAGCTGAGTATTTATGTGTATGTTATTTACCATTACCACTCCCTGGGCTAATTGAACAGATGACAGATTAATATTTCTCTTATTTTTCCCAGAAAATAGGCTTTGAGTTACATGAAATGTTGGGGGCGGTTGGGTGTGGCAAAGGTGTTGTGTATTTTACGTCAACTGTGGATGTCCAATTGATATTGGCTTAGCTGGGCAAGGCTTACTATCCTTATAGCAGGTAAGGGTAGAGGGGAATGTTTTTATTTCTTCTGTTTCTTCCCTTTCATTCTTTTCCTTTTTCTTCCCTGCCCCTCTCTTTCATCTTCTCTGCTATCCTGTCTCTTTTCTTCTTTTCTCCCTTTCTCTGGGAGACGACACAAAATGACCCACAAGGGTTGACATGTTGTTAAACCCCAACACAATCAGTCAAACATGAAATGTCAAAGCCTATTGTCCGGGTAAAATGAGAAAACTATTTTAAAATGTTGTTTGCTGAAATTTTTACCTAACATGCTAAGCATAAAGGGGACTTGGTACATCTGAACTATTTTTCTGCCATTTTCCAAAAGGAGACAATTTAGCAGACTGGAGGCTCCCTCTGTAGTGAAATGGGGACTTTAAGATTAGCCCCCCTTTGTGAACACTGTTTGCCATGCATCAAGCAGTTTTTAGATGCATCAACAGGTAGTAAAATGACTTGTTCAAATTTTTGGACAAGTATAGTTAGGACTTAAGATGTCTTTAATTAAGGGTAAAACGCATCATAAGAATAGCCGGTGTTTGAGTGCAAAAATAAGAGAAATTGTCATCTGAATACCGGTAATCTCTATGTCTGGAGCTATGCTCTGGCAAAGACTGATTTTGATATACTTTCAGGGGAAGCAATAGTCAAAAATTTTACCTTCCTTCTGAAGAGAGGTTTACTCTAAAAGGAAAGAATTTGTTTTCCTTTTAGAGTAGGCCCGTTTTCAGAAGGAGCTTGGTGTGCAAAGTAGCCAAACAGGAAATAGCAAAAATTATCTTTCTGGGTCAAAAATGGCAGAAAATCTCTGTACATCCAGTCCAATTAGGTTGCTATTCTGGTCAGTCATATACCGGTACTATTACACTTCCATGTCATTATGCCTATTCATAGCTTGGGGTTATTTCATCGTTTTATTGTAAAAACACTTACATTTGATGGTCACTTTATTTTGGTCTTATAAGAGAGCTAAGGAAACATGCCAAAAGAAAACTCCATCAATATTCAGTTTTCAATAGATGTATTCTAGTGTGGCATACATCTGAAATTATGAATGCAGCAAAATTTATATGATCAAACGAGCCCTTCCGTCAAATTGTCAAATTTTGATGCCACAGATATTAAGCGTTTTACAATATTCATAAATAAGTTAAAAATCGTTCTTAAGCATTAAAATGCTCAGCAAATTGCAGCAGATGACATACTAAATTTTTTTATTTATACTGTTTGTATCTTTGTTTTGTCACCAAAAGTAAGACATGGCTTGAATAGGGAGTCAGCTGCATGAAATGTCAAGCCTTATTTTCTTTGAAAACTTAAAGTATTTTAGAATATCATCTGCTACATTATGAATGACCATTTAACCCTTAAAGCGCTAGTCACGACTATTGTCGTCTGCTTTGTCATCTGCTTGGGATTTTTAAAGTCATTTTTGCAAACAGTGTGGACCCTGATCAGACTGCTCCTTTAGGAGCAGTCTGATCAGGGTCCACACTGATTGCCTGTATGCAAAAATAGGTTTGAAAAGTCTGCAAGAATATTCAGCAGACGACATAAACAGACGACATTTTCAGATGCAGTTTTTCTTGGCGCTTTAAGGGTTAAGGGCTGACATTGCTGTTTGGCAGGTATGTAGAATGTTCTGGCCTTTACATTTCACTTTGCAAGCTGGGCTGTGCAAGTGAAAAAGTGCCTTCAAACATGCATGCGCAAAATGTACAGATTCAGATCATCCTGCATATGCACAAAGTATCATCCAAGCCTTTGCCTTCCATTCATACATTCTGTAGCATCCAATGATTCTGTTAGCGGAAAGTGATGGCCCTGATCAGACCAAGCAGATGCACAGGCTGATCTTTGCCTTTACTATCCGCATAAACTCGAAGATACATTTTTGTATGGTCCGGCCCAGTTATCATTTGGGAAAAGTTTTATCTTCAAAGGGCTACATACGACAGTTTATTGCTGCATTCCACACTTATATTAAGCAGTCTGCGACCTTCCGAGTGCCCAATAACATTACATCCTCATATCAGTTACCAAATCTAAAGTGAGGCTCCAGCTCCACGTCTCTAAGTATACTCCACTTAGGATATCATTTGTATGCTAAATATTTGGAAACCATAACTCCTTACCATACTGGGCCCAGTTTAAAGCTAACGACATCGTTAGTTAACAATTCGTTAAAATTTACATCGAGTGATATGCACATATGCTGAAATTTTTTGCTGAAAAAATGTGAGGAGCTTTTGCAGTGCACTTTTTTTCCGCAAAAAATATCAGAATATTGTGTATTGAATCTGCTAAACTGGTTAACGAAATAACCCTTAAAGAGCTTGTTAAGCTAATAACACTTTGAACAACTGGGCCCTGCTTGCTAAATTGGAACAAGTCCATTTGGCTATCTATTGAGGTGTCTAAAATGTCATGGATAGGTAAACAATGTAAACCCTGATTAAAAGGCTCTTTTAGAAGCAGTTTCATGTTGGTCTACACTGTTTTCTCAGGCCTCTGACCTGTCTGTCCCGGTATTTAGGGGAAATACCAAAGGCAATGTTGCCTCTGCAGGACATACTTGTAACAGCTGCTGCTCTTGAAGACAAAGCCATCATTTTATCCCCATTTTGAAATCAAAATTGTTATTTTAGAATAGTTTGTGAAAAAGATTGTTTTATGTCACAGAACTCATGTTGAGCATAAAGGAGTCATTGAGCCATATATGGACAGTGAATGTCCAGATCAGCCAACACATACACACAGCCTTATCAGGGCCTTTTCCATCTGCTTATAGCATATAAATAATGAATGTATTGATGGACAGGAAAGGTACTAATTGTACTGTCTTGATGTATTTGGCGATCTGGGCCCAGTTGTTCAAAGCGTCTTTAGCTTAACGAGCTCGTTAAGGGTCATTTGATTAACTGTTTTATCAGATTCAATACACAATATTCTGATATTTTTTGCTGAAAAAATGTGAGTAGCTTTTGCACTGCAAAAGCTACTCACATTTTTTCAGCAAAAAATTTCAGCATATTTGCGTATCACTCGATGTAAATTTTAACGATTCGTTAACTAACGATGTCGTTAGCTTTGAATAACTGGGCTCTGACTGCTATTCACATACTATGTTCAAAGACATTTAAAGCTTGATATGAGATTTAACCTTTAGCTTCTTGCAAAAAGGTGCGCTTAACATATTACAAACAGTGAAGGGCAAGACATTTTGTTTACCATAGAACTACTGTAATTATAACTCCAGATAAGGATTTTTTTACAGCCAAAGTGTTCATATTTTTTTTTCATTTCCACAAAAACATATGTTGTGGAACTCTGAAGCACCTCAGGGATGCGCTTCTAATGAGTGCCCACAACATATATTTTCAATATAACCCTCTTGTATAGAACTTTGGAACCTCCTAGGAAACAGCAGCTATGATCAGAGTGCATAGATGCAAAAAAAAACTGGTCTGGGACTTTGCTGCTAGCAGATATGTTAAGCACCCATTTTTGTTGAGCCTGCTTTTAGCATGGCACCCATTTTTGTTGAGCTGGCTTTTAGCATGGCACGATATAGGGATCCAGATTTCGGTTTGTCAGTCATCTGTCAACATTTGCGATATCTGACTTCGACCCTAATGTTCAAGTTCATTCTCCAGTATCGATATTTGACCTTGACCAATATTTCACGTTTCACCAACTTAGTTGATTTGCGTCAACCTTGCTCCCTCACAAGTGTGACATAGTCTTTGGTGGAATTCTTGTTTATATTATTTGGCTTACTAATATGACACAAATTTCTTAGTACTCCCAGATGTGGATCACAGGTCTGGGTTCAAATTAAGCGGAGTTCGAATTCAGCTTATGTCTGTATGGCCCTTTTTGGCTTAGAGTCTTTCATATCACATTTCCATTTTAGAACTTTATGGGTTAAGTTTTAGCAGTGCATTGGCAAAGTTAGTGGCAAAAGAATAAATACATGTGTGATATTGTATCTACCCAAAACATTGGGCCAGAAATGTCTTAGATAATGCATGCGTTCTGCTGTCAATACTGTCAAGACAAGTATTCCAACATAAGTATAAACTGTTTCTTTCTGTTCATTTAATACCTCTTTTTTGTATAGTTTCTATATAAATTTGTATAACTTATCCCTAGTCCTGCTGAACCCGGATATGCCCTGCCTTTGCAAACAGCCAAGCCAACTTGAAGAAGCCAACTGATCTGGATCTGCACTGTTTGCCATTAAGTTTGTGAATTTATATCAACAATCTGGATCAAGTAATCTGATTGGCTGAAAGTTAGAAATGGGCGTGGCATCTTAATTTATTCAGCAGGACAAGAGTTATAAAGCTTCAGGCAAGGTACTTTTTATGATGTTTTTCTTATTTCTTCACAAAAACATATTTTGTACTCATTAGAATTGCCTCATCAAGGCACTTCTTATGAGTACCCACAACGAATGTTTTCTTGGAGAAATAAGAAAAATATTATGTGGATAGCCCCCTTAACTGTAGCTATGAACTTATATATAATTGTATAACTTATTATTTTCAGTTATGAATGATCATTTTTTACAGGTTTTATTTAATATTTTATGTTTCTGAGTACATGTATTACCATATGTTTTATCATATACATCTGTTCCTGTGCACAGGATCATCAAAAAGATAGCATTTGGGTGTAAGCGCAGACCCAATGATGAAATGCCCTGTCTTATCTTCTCTGAAAAATAATCAAAAAGAAAAAATAGAATACAATTTTGCTTGATGCCTTAACCCATTGTAGTCAGGAGATCCCTAAAAGAGTAATTGGCAAACAGTTCAGTCCCAGATTAAACACTGCAGAATGCAGCGTCTGATCAGGGTCTCCACTATTTGCAAATAGTTTATCCATTTTTCTCTTGGAATATCTATATCTTACCTAAAATTGAAATTGGAATCTTCCAATAGTGTGGGGGAGACTATTCAGTCTACAGTGGGATAAGGGTAATGGGTCACATGACTTAAAAAAACAAAATGTATTTTACAACATTTGTAGATACTGAAGGTCCAGTTGAGACTGAGTAGATGTGCAGGATGATCTGAATCTGTACATTTTGCATATGCTTGAAGACAAGTTTCTGCTTGACATAGCTCAAATTTGTTTTGCTGTGTTTTCAGTGTTATATTAACACTTCTCTTGCTGAACACGACATGCCCTGTCTTAGCAAACAGTGTAGATCCAGATCAGTTGGCTTCTGAAGAAGCCAACTATCTTGCTCTGCACTGTTTGTCAATTAGAATGTGAATTTGTATCAACAATCTGGATCAAATAATCTGATTGGCTGAAAATTAGAAGTGGGCATGGCATCTATATTTATTCAGCATGACTAGGGTTAACCCTTAACCGTGCCATGCTTAATAAATTAAGATGCCACGCCCACTTCTAATTGTCAGCCAGTCAGGTTCCTTGATCCAGATTGTTGATCTAAGTCCATATATTAAATGACTAATAGTGTATTCCAGTTCAGCTAGCTTCTGAAGAAGTCAGCTGATCTGGATCTACACTGTTTGCAAAGGCAGGGCATAACCCAGGATTAGGGATAAAGCCACTAATCACAACTGCAGCAGACATTTTTTTTTTTTTTTTTTTTTTTAATATAGTTTTGAGAAAATAAGGCTTGGAGTTTCATTTGATGTACCATCATGACAAATAATTCACATGAACTGCCAAGTCATATTTTTGAAAAAAAAAATGTACATATAAAATGTTGTCTGCCACAATGTTGCTTTGCACTTAAGTGTTAAAGGGCTTAATTGCATTAAGGCTGTTTGAAACAAAATTTAGTTGAAAAATTATGCTGTTGCTTGATAAGGTACTTTTTCTTCATCCCAGAACTTTTGATAGTTTTCTTATTCTCAAAGAAAACAAAGGTTGTGGGTAGTCATTGGAAACACCTGGCCAGGACACTACTGATCAGTAACACAACTAGGGTTTTTATGGAGAAATAAGAAAACTGTTATGCAGATATTATCAGTGATACCATCACTTTTGCTGACTGGTTTTTAATGCATAATTTTTGTACATAGTGATACAAATGAATACTTAGACAATCCATCTATTTAAAACCTGCAGAGTCTGGTGAAAGACTGTGTACAATACTAGTAGCACTAAGAGGACTAAGCCCGCCCAGTAAATGTGTGGTTAGGTAAACTGACCACGTTCGACATGACTCCATTGGGTTGACTGGACCATAAAACCTCAACACAAACAAAACCAGCAGATAGTATTACACAGTGTCAGTCAAGGTGATGATTGAAGTGAGCCCAGCCCACTGAGTAAAAAGTTTGTCTTGAATACTGTTATGATGCTAAGTATTGGGACAGACAGGCCTGGGCAACCTGTCACCCCAGAGGAGTCACCCTAGAATACAGCATCTGATCAGTATCTGCACTGTTTGCCACTTGTCCAGCCGGTTTTAGACATACCAAAAGGTAGTAAAAGCTTCTTCTTTAAAAGTGTCTCAATATTTAGGGTGAAAACTGGAATGGCCGAAGCAAACGGCACACGATGTACATTATCTAAATAAACCACTGCACAAGCTGATCTGGAATTTCATCTTCAGTCTTGTCTTGGATTATTCAGCAAACATTTTTGATACCTTGTATTTTTTTTCTTATATAGTCAAACCTGTGTTAAGCAAGCATATGAGGGAAGGCTAAAAAGTGGCTGCTTAATACAGGTGCCAGCTTGATACAGGTAAATTTTTACATTTATTTGACTTCTGAAAGATAAAAAAAAAGTGTGACCTCTTAATAGAAGTGAAGCTAAATACAGGTGGCCTTTAACTTAAGGCAGGTTTAACTGGAAAATACAGTTTGACAAAAGAGTTTGCAAGACATTGCCTTAAAAGGGGGCATTTTGCATGACATTCCAAACCCTATTTTCTGGAAAAATAAGACAAATTCCTAAGTGTTTGTTGTATTTTTTACCCAGAATGCTAAGCCTTCAGGGGACTTGATAGACTTGTGAGATTTTCTGCCATAGCTTACAAGGGAGACAACTTTTGTGACCTGTTTGCTTTCCTGCACACCAGTCCCCTACTAAAATGGGTCACCTCAATCAGGAAAGAATTGGCTCCCTATGGGAGCAAATTCTTTCCTTTAAGAGTAAACCCCTTTCCTTTTCTTCAGAAAAGGGGTCTAGTCTAGGAAAGATTAACTCTCTCTCTGTTGAAAAAAATTCTTTCCTTTTAGTATAGACCCCATTTCAGAAGGAGACAAAAACAATTTTGACATAGTTACTTCCTCTTGAAGTGTATCCATTCTCTTAAAGCTGCATAATATGAACCCTTCTTTGGCCCAGTTGTTCAAATCATTGTTAGCCTAACGAGGTCCTTAATGACAATTGTTGTAGCTAAAGTTTTTTTGTTTTTTTTTTTCAAATATATTGATATTTTTGCTGCAAAAGGCAAAAGCTACTCACATTTTTGAGCAAAAAAATCAATGTATTTGCCATATTTTAAGATAGAAATTTGGTTTAAACAATATTTTATTTCAGTTTGTTGAAACATTTACATTTAAGTACATAGACAGAATACAACGGCACAATCATACAGCATTTGAAAACAAGCATATCATGCTTCTTTGAATCATCTCCTGTGATAGAAATTTTTATGCCATGTTAGCTAACACTTTGTTAAGTTTTGAACAATTGGACCCTGATTGTTCAAGCTAATTGTTCCCCTCTTTTCTTTGCAGAGCTCATACTTAGGTCTCACAGGTGATTAATTTGTTTCATATTTTTAAATATATGAGCAACAACATGAAAAAATGAACCTTCTGACATGTGCACCCAACAAAGATTCAAATCAGCCTGCTCATCCATGCAGTCTGATCAATCTTTGTTGTCTACATGAAGAATCTTTGCATTCTCTGCTATCCAAAATGCACCCAGTGAAGATTCAGATCAGACTGCCCATTTGCACAGTCTGATCTGAATCTTCACTGGTGCACATGTCCAATGGTATATTTTCTGACATTGGGGCTTATATGATAGATGCTGTTTTTTTTATCATAAACATGTTGTATGTTTTATGAATCTGTTAATATAAGTGAATGATAAATTAAAATCATGTGAAACTAAAAATAAAATGTGAAATAATAAAAGTCTCTTACTTTATGTCCAGATATACTTCCTTTTAAAGAAATGCTGCAAAATATAGCAGTGTGATTTAGAATTGTTGTCTTATTCACATCCTTTTCAAAAATGCTGCAAAATGAAGCAGTGTGATTTAGAATTGTTTTATATAACCCCATTGGGTTGACTGGGCCGTAAAACCTCAACACAAACACTCCGTAAGTTTGGGATGTGATAAAAGGTATCTATGCATCAGGATCTGGAGCGAACGAATCTTACAGGAAAAGACATACGATACTCTGTTTTGGATATTTGTTTGTTTGTGCTGGGAGTTTGATGGCCCAGTCAACTCTGTTAATGTCATGTCTAGCTGATCAGTTAACCTACTCATTTTTGTACCCGGCCACACGATAGTGGCGGAGTATTATGGTTTCACATTGGACCTCATGTGTCTGTCCATCCATCAGTCATATGTCGGTCCGTCCGTATTTTTTTTCAGATGATATCTTCAGTAAACATCAGTGGATTTCCACCAAACTTGGTGTGTCCATTGATATTGTGGAGATCTGGTTTGGGATTGCTTATGGGCAAATTTCGTCAAATTTTGATATAGCTATCTGCCCGAGACATGCCCATATTTTTGTTTCCAGACAATAACCTGAGTGAATGTCAAGGAATTTTAACCAAACTTGGTACATGCATTGATATTATGGAGATCTGGTTTGCGATTGCTAATGGGCAACTTTCGTCAATTGTTGACAAAGTTATCTGCCTGCAACACGATAATGGTGGGGTATTATTGTTTTACATTTTTATTTTCCTGGCAGGCTTAGTCCTTTAAGAGATTCAGTTTGTTTGTTTGTGTTGAGGCTTAACGGCCCAGTCAACCCAGTGGGGTCATGTCGAGCGCTGTCAGTTTACCTACCACACGTTTACTGGGCAGGCTTAGTCCTCTAAGCGGTTAACCAATATTGTGCACATTCTTTTGCCAGAAACTGACAACTGCCCTTCTTGAACAAGCAAATTCCATGGGGAATTTATGTCCCCTGCCTTATTTTTATTTGAGGTGTTAAAAATGGGTAATTTAACCAGAGGATCATTGGTCCTGTATCAATTACCTAAGTATTGAAACAGGAAACCAGTGATAAAAAATAATTTCAGGATTCTGAAAAAACCACATGCATATCTTCAGACCATCCTTAAAGCACCTGTAAAGTCTCAAAAGGACCACGGAAAGCCAAAAACAGTGTCCCTCCACTTTTCTTCGAAAAGGCGGGGGACAATCAGCGGAAGGGAGAGAATGACCGTAGAAAATATTTCATGTCAATCTATCATCATATCATAATCGGATTTTTGATTAACGTAGAGGTACAGGGGCAACATCCACATCAGTGGGCCCCCTTCCAGATAGCTGGCTTGCTGCACCCATGGTAGATCTCACACCAGATCTCCAGATTCGTCTATCATGAGAGTTGATAGCTGAGAGCTTCCACTCTCTGCAATCCCTCTCTGTCAGCTGCTTCCATGTCATTTTGGGCCTCCCAGGCCCACGCTTTCCATCAACCTGTATGTCAAAGGCTGTCTTGACTGCACCATTGGAGCTTTCCACATGTCCATACCATCAGAACCTTCTCTCCTTCCTACTGAGGTCCAGATCCTCAATGCCAAGCCGCACAAGCAGCTCATTGGACCTGGTGGTGACAATGTCTTGCGGCCTGACATTGCAGATCTGTCTGATCATTGCCCTGTCATTTCGCTGCAGATGCTGGAGGTTCGGCTTTGTCAATGGCCAAGTCTCGCTGGCATGGAGCATTGCGCTCTGCACACAAGAGCTGTACACATAGCCACATGTTTTGAAAGAGAGGTGGCATGAAGAGAGAACTGGTAGCAGATCCTTGAACTTCTTCCAGGCAGTTTTCACAAGTGTTGAGAGTTCACAGCCACCTGCTGCTGAGAGCATGTCTCCTAGGTAGCAAAAGGAAGCTACCACCTCAAGCTTGTCAGGTCCGACCTGGACTTCCTTCTGTGGTCTGCCATCCAAGGGGCGTGCAGTTCCCTGGCACCATGTACATCTATAGTCAGGGTCCTTTTTCAAGCGCTTGAGCCCACTGCATTTCTTGTGCACCCAGTGCTTGCAGCCACTGCAGAAGATGCTGTTGCTGCCCATTCCAGTGCAACAGACAGCGCATGGAAACTCGCCTGAACTCTGCAAGAGGTCCAGTCCCGTACCGCAGATCATGATCTTTGTCTTTCCTGCATTTACTCTCAGTCCTTTCTTCTCCATTGCTTCTTTCCAAGTCAGGAGCCTCCTGACACATTCCTCAAGTGATTCAGCGATGATAACAAGGTCATCGGCATAGAGGTCCTCCCAGAGGACCCCAGAGCGGAAATCTCGTGATAAGGCTTCAAGCACAATGATGAAGAGCAGCGGGCTGAGTACTGATCCTTGGTGAACGCCAACCTTCACTTCAAACTCTTCACTGTACCCCTCTCCACGAAATCACTGTACCAATCTCCACGAAAGAATGTTGCCGACCTCGGCGGGGGTTGAACCCACAACCTCCTGGTCTCCAGTCGGACGGCGCATCCCAACTGAGCCACCGAGGCCGGCTTAAGAGGTTCAGTACTTGTAAACAACTTCGGGATTATTATGGTGTCCTATTTTCTCAGATAATGCTGATATTTGATGGTTAAGGATTACTTGTAATACAGCAATAACAACAAATCCCGTTTCAATGTATTTATTAGCACAACAATGTCATGGTATATTACTTGCTGCAGCACAGCATTTCTTACAACAGCATGTGCACCCAGTGACAGATCAGCCTGCACATCAGCACAGGCTGATCAGAATCTTCCCTGTCCACCTGAAAATGTATCCTTGGCTACCCACACAGTGCCCTGCAAATAATCTAATAAGACTGGGTGGATGGACAGGCTGATCTGAGTCTTTGCTGGATGCACATGCAATCTTGAAGGAAATGGTGTGCCCAGGCTCCATTCATAATTTTGCTATGGCTTTAAATATGAGATTTTGTGGGAAAATCAGCAGAAGCTTTGCCATTTGTTATAGCAACTATATTAATCCTAAATATTCTAACAGCAGGCCAGAGTAATCAGTGCAGACCTGGATAAGATGCCACTGATGTAGTGTCTCATCAGTGTCTGTACTGTTTGTCATTTGGCCAGCAATATCTAAGTACATCTCCAGATGGTCAAATGCACATTGAGTTTTAAGATAATTACAACAAGTTATAGCCTCTGACAATTTAACCTTTACTGCTATGGACAAATTCAGCAGATCACAAACTGATGACATTTTTCTTATTTTTCACAAAAAAATGGGCTTTGACATTTCATGCAAACTGTCTCTTTAGGAGACAATTTGGATGAAATGTCAAAGCCTATTTATAAAATGTTTCAAAATGTCATCTGCCAAAATTTCGCAGATGACATTTAGAAAATAGTTTTCTTATTTTAATATTTGAAATATGTTTCTCATTTTAATATTCTTTGAATTTCATACAAATTGTCTTATTAGATTATCTCCTAATGAGACAATTTGCATGAAATGTCAAAGCATATTTTCTAAGAAATACAAGAAAAATATTTCAAAATGTCATCTGCCGGAATTTCTAGCCAGCAAGCTAAGTTAATGTAAATATGGCACTCAATAAGGTATGATAATGGGGAGTCAAAGGGATGACGATAGTTGGTGTTTTACATCTCTTTCAACATTATTTTAACTCTTTCCCAGCCAGTGGTGACTTTTGTAGTCTGATGACAACCTTCGCAAACAGTTTGGACCCAAATCAGGCCCAACGAAACATTGGGCCTAATCTGGATCCAAACTGTTTGACACTCTGATGGTATTCCTGAATTTTTTTCTGAAAAAGTTAATCAAAAAAAAAAAAATCCACGGACAACAAAAAAGCATGCAAAATTACCCAGAATGCAAGAGTTAAGCAATATTGAGATGATGAAGGGTGATAATGAAAGGCACTGTGCAATGAAGTGTCATATAGTCACGAACTGAATTCCTGCTCTAGCAGGATTAAAATCCTATACCTTTTGATCTGCACAGAAACCTGTAATTAACCCTGGTCCTGTGTCATGCCTTTGCAAACAGTGTAGATCCAGATCAGTTGGCTTCTTCAGACAGAAGCCAACTGATCTGGATCTACACTGTTTGGCATTAAGTATGTGAATTTATATCAAGAACCTGGATCAAGTAATCTGATTGGCTGAAATTCAGAAATGGGCATGACATCTTAATTTATTCAGTATGGCAAGGGTTAACCCTTGTCCTGCTGAACCCGGATATATCCTGCCTTTGCAAACAGTGTAGATCCAGATCAGTTGGCTTCTGAAGAAGCCAACTGATCTGGATCTACACTGTTTGCCATTAAGTATGTGAATTGATATCAACAAGGTGGATCAAGAAATCTGATTGGCTGAAAATTAGAAGTGGGCATGGCATCTTATTTTATTCAGCAGGACAAGGGTTAAGACCATGCAGCTTTTTCATCATCACACCTCGTATGAAATGCAGTGACTATAAAGTTGCATATCTCTAGATAAGAGGAGTATCCAAAATCAAAATGTTTTTCTTATTTTTCCATGAAAAGCTGTTGGAAGGAACTCACTGAGTCACTTCTAATGAGTACCCAAAACATAGGTTTTCAAGGAGAAATGGTAGAAAAAGTGCCTTATCTGAGAAGCTGTGTAAAACAGATGTCAACTTGAGGGAAGGGCCCTTATGCGTACACCAAATACACAGGCCTTCATCATCCCTATATGCAGTTGGACCAGTTTTTTTAGGATATATCAAATATGTGAACACAAAGTAGAAGTAAGCTTGTGAATCTATGTAGTCTGATCACTTCACTGCTTGTCTAAATGGCACCATTAAACATTACAGAAAATAATGGTGGTCAGGAAAGACTGATCAGACTCTAAAGTATTAGCACTCCCTTGGCTAATTCAGCAGACGACAAATCTGTATTTTTCATATTTCAGGGTTTGACACTTCATGCAGATTATCTCCTAAGGAGACAATTTGCCTGAAATGCCAAACCCTATTTTCTGGAGAAAAATATATGAACAATATTTCCCAATGTCATCAGCTGAAATTTTCAACTAGCACACATAATTAATATTTAATGTTAAATCTAAACAGAAGAAAAATCAGCACTAGAGAATGTCAAATGAGCCACAAGATATAAGAAAACGTACCCTCTGACATATGTGCCTAAAGAAGACTAAAATCAGCCAGCAGTCTGGTCATTCTTCATTATCCACACGGAGAAACATTGGTTTTTTGGCTATCCAAAATGTGCCAGTGAAGATTCTGATGAGACTGTGAAAATACGAATCTTCGCTGGGCGCACATGTTCGAAGATACCTTTTCTGACGATGCAGCTCAACTGTTATCTGTTGCTGACAACAATTAGCCAGCAACATTTTCCAAAGTTGTACATGAAAATAAAAACCAACATTTCACTACAACTATCTCTTTAACCCTTGTCCTGCTGAACCCAGATATGCCCTTCCTTTGCAAATAATGTAGATCCAGATCAGTTGGCTTCTGAAGAAGCCAATTGATCTGGATCTGCACTGTTTGTTGTTCAGTATGTGAATTTTATCAACAATTTGGATTTAAGAAATCCAACTGGCTGACAATTACAAATGGGCGTGGTCTCTTAATTTATTCAGCATGACAAGAGTTAATCATCGCTTAGGCCATAACCAGTAAACTATGTCCTAACTAACTGCAAATGTTAAAATGTGTCTTCTGGACATATGCAGAAAGTGAAGGCCAAGCATCTACACAGTCTGATCAGGGTCTTTGCTGTCTACTTAAAGAAATATTGGATACTGTTGAAGATACCAATGTATAGCAAAGTCCCCTACCAGACTGTGCAGCTTCACTAGCTGATCTAGTTCTTAACTGTTTACATACATTACAAAGTCACAGCTTCACAAGCTGATCTAGATCTTAACTGTTTACATACACCACAAAGTCACAGCTTCACTAGCTGATCTAGATCTTAACTGTTTACGTACATCACAAAGTCACAGCTTCACTAGCTGATCTAGATCTTAACTGGTTACATACACCACAAAGTCACAGCTTCACTAGCTGATCTAGATCTTAACTGGTTACATACACCACAAAGTCACAGCTTCACTAGCTGATCTAGATCTTAACTGTTTACATACACCACAAAGTCACAGCTTCACTAGCTGATCTAGATCTTAACTGTTTACATACACCACGAAGTCACAGCTTCACTAGCTGATCTAGATCTTAACTGTTTACATACATTACAAAGTCACAGCTTCACTAGCTGATCTAAAGTCACCTATTCTCATGGTGCTGCTCAAATACAATATTAACCTTTATCACTCTCCGGGCTACTTCAGCAGACAACAAATTAATATTTTTCCCAGAAAATAGGCTTTGACATTTCATGCAAATTGTCTCCTTAGGAGACAATTTGCATGAAATGTTAAAGCCTATTTTCTGTTTCTAGGAAAACCAAGAAAAATATTTCAAAATTTCGTCTGCTGAAATTTTTACCCAGCATACTAAGCATTAATCCTAAATATTGGGACACCTTAAATGTTTACTATACTTGTCCCAAAATTTGAACAAGTCCATTTTACTACCTGTTGAGTCAAAAACTGCTGGATGAGTGGTGAACAGTGTAGACCACTCATTCAACATCCAATGGTAGATGGATTTGTTCAAATTTTAGAAGGTTAAAGAAAAAAGATTGAAAGGTGCAAAATACGTACTGTCCTTTGGACATCTCTTGGTAATTGATTGGCTTTTTATTTTAAATGATATTTTGTTCTGCTTGACCATATTTTATCAACAAGAGCTCCGCCAAGCGGGGCATTATACGCCCGTGGTAAGTAATAAGATGTAGCACATAAACTGGCTCCTGCATAATTCAGTGCTACGGATATAAACTGTAAGTGGAATTACAAAAAAAAAAAAAAATAATAAAAATTAAAAAAATTTCATTGGGGCATATCTCTGCTGATATTTAGTGAACTGTAACCTTAAGGTCCAAGCTGGCCCAGAAATTAAGGGAGAAGTGACTTCTCCCACCTGGGAAAATAGGGAGAAGTTTCCTGCTTCTAGGGAGAAGTTCTTTCTGACGGAGGACACACCACAGAAGCATGGCTATATTATAAGCTCGTATGAGCTGATTTGTTTTTCCTGTACTTCAATATTGGACCAAACAATAACAAAACAAAAATAAACAACAACAAAAAAAAAATAAATGCTGCAAGAAATGTTTTTGTAAACCTTTAACTTGTTTAATACTGATTTTATTTCTGTTCTTCAAGGGAGCCAAATCAGAAGAGTATTAAAAAAAAAAATTCAAAAAGAATTATGTATTTATAAAGATTTAATAATGACAACCTTTCCTTGCAAGTCAAAGAAGATGTTAAAAAAAAAAAAAAAATCAATAACTTGCCCATATGACCAAAACTTTAGTTATTTGCAAAAAATGTACCTATTATATAATAAAATTTGCACACTATTACCTCTAAACAACTTTCAAAGGGGCATAAATCTGCAAATATTTGGTGCACCGTAACCTCGAAATAATATGTGCTGCTCCACATCATTGTGTAACTATTTATGAAGTTTCAGCTTGATCAGATGTAAACTGTAGGAGGATTTAGCCGAAAACAAAAAAATTAATAGAAATTTTCAAAGGGGTTTAACTCTAATATTTAACTGCTAATATTTGGTGGACTGTAATCTTGGTCTAACTACAAATCAAGTTTCAGCTTGATCGGATGTAAACTGTAGGAGGATTTAGCAGGAAACGAAAAGTTTACTGAAATTTTCAAAGGGGCGTAACTCTGCTAATATTTGGTAGACTGTAACCTTGAAATAATATACCCTGCTCCACATCATGGTCTAACTGCACATGAAGTTTCAGCTTGATTGGATGTAAACTGTAGGAGGATTTAGCCAGAAAGGAAAAATTAATAGAAATTTTCAAAGGGTTATAACTCTGCTAATATCTGGTGGACTGTAACCTTGAAACAATATGCGCTGCTCCACACCATGGTCTATTGCACATGAAGTTTCAGCTTCATTGGATGTAAACTGTAGGAGGATTTAGCCAGAAAGAAAAAATTAATAGAAATTTTCAAAGGGGTATAACTCTGCTAATATTTGGTGGACTGTAACCTTGAATTAATATGCGCTGCTCCACATCATGGTCTAATTACAAATCAAGTTTCAGCTTGATCGGATGTAAACTGTAGGAGGATTTTATTGTGTTGGGGTTTAACGACACGTCAACCCTTGTGGGTCATTTTGTGTCGTCTCCCAGAGAAAGGGAGAAAAGAGATAGTAGAGGAGATGAAAGAGACGATTAGGGAAGAAATAGGAACAGGAATGAAAGTGAAGAAACAGAAGAAATAAAAACATTCCCCCTCTACCCTTACCTGCTACAAGGATAGCAGGCCTTGCCCAACTGTAAGCCAATTTCAGTTGGACGCCCCGGTGACGTAAGATACACGACACCATTGCCACTCCCGACCACCCCCAACTGTAGGAGGAATTAGCTGGAAACAAAAAGTCTACTGAAATTTTCAAAGGGGCATAACTCTGCTAATATTTGGCGGACTGTAACCTTGAAAAAATATGCCCTGCTCCATATCATGGTCTAACTATATATGAAGTTTCAGTTTGATCAGATGTAAAATGTAGAAGGAGTTAACCAGAAATGAAAAGTTAACATAAATTTTCTAAGGGGCATAACTCTGCAAACATTTGGTGGACTGTAACCTCGAAACAATATGCACTGTGCCACATCATGGTCTAACTATATACCAAGTTTCAGCTTGATCGGATGTAAACTGTACGAGGAGTGAGCCGGAAACGAAAAAGTTTACGAACTGACGCTATACCCCATAACATAATACGTCCCGTTTTTCAAACGGGCGTATAAAAACCATTTGTCTTTTCTGTTTCTGTGTGTTATTCTCAAATATTTACAGTCAAATTAAATTTATGGCCAAAAATTGGTCTGACCTATTATATGCAATTTCTAATTTTGTCAATTTTTTTTTTTTTTTTTTTTGCTAAATTCACATTTTTGATGTTTCACAACAATATTGTAAAAATTTCAGAAAAATTGAACCAGCAAAACTTGTTGAAAATCTGCCTCCAAGTTACTATCCTACAGATTTCTGCATAATTTGCATTCTTTTTTACTATGGGGAAAAAGTGAAAATATTTGATTTTATAAAAACCAATGACTAGAATAAAACTTTTTGTGCATAGGAAGTTAGGACAAATGGCTTTGCATTAAATCATGACAAAAGTTTGCAACTTCTGTATAAAGCTCCAGCAAAAAACAACTTTCTGAAAGATGTCGAAAGCACAGTAGGTCAAATAAGGTACACTGTATCATGCCTTTTTGAATAATCATAAATGTAATTTTGGCCCACTGATGTAGATACCATTCAGAGCAAAGGTGACATTTACCTATATTTACCATAACAGGAAAGTGAAGGTACTAGCCACCTATGATCTAGCCAACTTTTCAACAATATGAGCCAATAAAGTATTAATTATGGTAAATGTCCTAAAATTTGGTATACCAAAAATTCTGACAAAATGGCATATGCAAACAGTGCAGACCCAGATCAGACTGCTCCTGAAGGAGCAGTCTGATCAGGGTCTACACTGTTTGCCATTCCACTAAGCCTTTTAAGAAACAACTGCATAAATAGCAAAATTTAAGCCAAAAATGAGTGGAATAAAGTGTTGGAATTTTTAGGACATTTACCGTACTGTATTGACCCTATCTATTGGCAGAACTGAACCACTTACCACACTTGTAATTTAATTGAACAAGTCTATTTTACTATTATTTATGTTGATTTGTCTGAAAACCATGGACTGAGTGGCAAACAGTGTAGAACCAGATCAGATGCCAGTCTTTAGCATCTGATCTGGGTCTACACTACTTGCTCGAGCATGGCTGTCCCAATACTTAGGGCTATTACAGGAACTTGTATATCTGTTGAGAAATGTGTGTTTTCCGGACGACCTTGTTTACTTGTAAATATAAGTAGGCAGATTTGTTCTGAAGTAGGATTAATACTAAGTAACATATACATGTATGTTGCTACTCCGAATAAATAAATCCTATTCTATTCTATACATCAGTAATGTCATATTCAGGTCATGTCCATAGCTCCAGATAAGGCGCTTTTTTCAGCGAAAAAGTACTGATATTTTCCTTATTTCTCCACAAAAAAAAAAAACATATGTAGGGGTACTCATTGGAAATGCCTCACTAATGAGTACCCACAACATATGTTTTTGTGGAGAAAAAAACAAACTATTTTGTGGATAAACCCTGTTATCTGAAGCTACGAGGGCGAGTCAATAAAAAAAAACCAGCCTAACTTATTTCTGGGTGAGGTCAATCCCTTCTTTTTTGATGTAATTGCCCTCTAGAATGATGCACTTGGACCAACTGTGTTCCAGTGCCATCAGCCCGAACTGAAGAAGCCAGGGTCCTTGTCTCTGACCCACTCCTCAACTGCCGCCACGACTTCTTCATTGGACTGGAAATGTTGTCCACGGATATCCTTTATCAAGTTTGGGAATAGGAAATAGTCACTAGGAGCTAAGTCCGGAGAATAGGCGGAGTGCGGTATTAGCTCGTACCCATTCCGCTCAACATCATCCATTGCAATTTTGCAAGTGTGGACTCTCCCATTGTCCTGTTGGAGCAGAATCCATTTGGGGAGTTTACCTTGGTGTTTGTCACGGATCACAGTTCTCAGTTGGTCGAGCAAATTTGCATAATACACAACTGTTATTGTACTTTTCTTTGCTAGAAAGTCCAACATAATAACGCCTTGTGCATCCCAAAATACAGTTGCCATCACCTTGCCAGAGGGTTGCATTTTGAACTTCTTTTGCCTCGGAGACCCTGGCCTTACACTCTGGAGACTTTGTGCTTTATTCTCTGGCTCATAATAATGGACCCAGGTCTCATCTACAGTCACCAGACGTGAAAAGAAACCATCTTCCTTTGACCTAAACCTCTTCAACAATGCGCTGCATACTGATGCTCTGGTTGCCATTTGCTTGTCGCTAGGGGATTTTGGGACCAACGGGCTGTTAGCTTGTGCATACCCAAGCGATCATGTAAAGTTGTTGAAAAGCTACCATGTGAAATGTGTAATGCATTCGCTATTTCTTCCACCTTAATTCGCCTATCAGAGTACACCAGATCCCGTACTTTGTTACACATTTCTTCATCGGTGGCATCTGATGGGCGTCCAGACCTGGTTTCGTCTTCTAAAGATGTTCTACTGCGTTTGAATTCCCCAACCCAGAATAACTTGTGCATATGATGGTGCAGAAGACCCAAAAACATTGGTCAACTCGCAATGTATTTTCTGACCTATTTTCCCTTTCAAATACAAGTACCGAATTACAGCATGGTACTCAACTTTTGACGAAAAGCTTATTTTTGCATCGCTAGCCATGTTTGACATTCAATATCTTATGAGTGAATGACACGATAAGGTGCAATTTTGCCCTCGGGCCTAAAACATGTATTGAAACAAGGCATGAAAATCTTGGATATCTTGGTCAATTGGAAATGGGATAGGCTGATTACTTACTGACTTGCCCTCGTATGTCATGAATGGCATACATTTAAAAACATGATTATCAAACAATAAAAATATGTAAATCAATTAGTTCCAGGTTATCCAGATAAATATTATTTTTCTTATTTCTCCATGAAAACATGTTAAGGAAAATATAAATCATTTTAAGGAAAATATCAATATCAAACAATAAAAATATGTAAATCAATTAGTTCCAGGATATCCAGATAAACATTATTTTTCTTATTTCTCCATGAAAACAGTAAAGAAAAATATCAATAAAATTCCTTAATCAAAATAACTAAACTGCATTGAAATAAAAAAATCAACATATCAGCTGCAACAAGAAAAAAAAAAAAGACATCTTTACCCTAATCCTGCTGAACCCATATATGTCCTGCATTTGCAAACAGTGTAGATCCAGTTCAGTTGGCTTCAACAAGCCAAATGATTTGGATCTGCACTGTTCTTCATTCTAGAAGTGAATTTGTATCAACAACCCGGATAACAGATTTAAATAAGTCGGCTGACTTTCTTTTAGATCCCTTTTGTATATATGTCATATATTCTATGTTTTTTTTTTGTATTCCTCTTTAAGGGTTTATACCAATATAACACTTTCAAACCAACCTGGATCAAGCAATTTGATTAGCTGACAAATATATTAGAAATGGGTGTGGCAATTTATTCAACTAGGCAAGGGTTAAGACATATGAAAACAGTGAATTCACAGATCTGCCTGCATATTCAGGGGCAGATCCAGTAATTTTAAAAAGGGGGGTTAGCTTTGACCACTTTGCCATTATTTTCTCAGAATTCCCTATGAAAATGAAATGATTTAGACTCCAATGTGAGCGACTGAACCCCCCCCCCCCACCCCTTCCCCCCGTCAGCCACCCATCCACCAAGAACCATCTCTAAATCTGCAACTGACATTCCTGCTGTTTGATTAATACATATGTTGTCAGCTTAGCAAATCATTTAAATATTTCAGAATGAAACAAAAGAGGGCAAAAACCTTGATCAGACTGTGTTGGTACATAATGATCAAGGCCCAGTTGTTCAAAGCATCATTAGCTTAACGAGCTCGTTAGTGGTCAAAATGCTAACTGTTCTAGTAAGTACAATATCTAATTCACAGTTATTTTTTCAGCAAAAATATTAGCATATGTTCCATATTCAATGATCAAAGTTTTAACGATACTTTAACTAACGACATTGTTAGTTTTCAACAACTGAATCTCTGCATTTCGCATATGCTAAAGTGACCTCAAAGATCCAGATAAGGCTCTTTTTTAACAAAAAAGTTTTTGATATTTTTGTTGTTTCCCCATGAAAACATATGTTGTGGGTACTCATTAGAAGTGCCTTCGAGAGGCACTTCTAATGAGTACCCGTACAATAAATTTTAATGGAGAAATAAGAAAAATATTCATGGGATACCTCCTCTGATCTAGAGCTGTGACAACATTTCAATTGAAGCAGCTGTCTGATCAGTTTTCATTGTCCATTTGTAAAATGCCTTTTGATCTGTGGCTCTCCACACTGCCCAGTAAAGACTGGTCAGACAGTGTACATTAACCCTTTAAGCCCTGACTTTCTGAAGTGGACTTTTCCATCTTAGCGTTGGACTTGTCCACTGATGCAAATAAGGGTTTCAGTCTGAAATATAAATAGAATGACAAACAGTGTAGATCCTGATGAGATGGCTCATTTTGAGCCATCTCATCTGGATTTACACTGTTTGCACAGGTACTGGTTTTGTTTTAGTCTGCCGGGCTGAAAGGATTAAGAATAAGGCTGCTCTGTCTTCACTCTCCACTTGTAAAAGCCTATGATCCTTCGCTATCCACATTGCCCAACAAAGACTGATTGATTGATTGATTGAGCTGAGGTTTTACGGCCCTGCCAACCCATTAGGGTCATGTCAAGATGGTCAGTTTACATAAATACACTTTACCTGGACGGGCTTAGTTCTCTAAGCGGTTAACCAGGATTTGTGCACATTCTTTTGCCAAAAACTGGAAACTGCCCTTCTTGAATCAGCGAAATGGGAGAGAAATAGCTCAGAAAATATTTCATGATCAATTTCCATGAAAGACTGTTGCCAGACCTGGCAGGGATCGAACCCGCAACCTACTGATCACCAGTCAGACTCAATTCCAACCGAGCCATCGAGGCCCGCCCAACAAAGACTGATCAGATTGTGCTGGCCAAGATTGAGGCTGATCTGTCTTCGCTGTCCACTTGTAAAAGCCTTCAACCCTTAGCTATCCACATTGCCCAACAAAGACAGGTCAGATCTGAGATCACTGGGGCCACATGTCCAAAATTACAGATTCTCCTGTTGCAGCTCATATAGAAATGACTCAAAACAATAAAATTACAAACACCTAAAAATACTGCTTAACTTCTGAGATTACTTTGGAAGCAGTAAAACTGAAAATGCCTACAGATACTGCTTAATCCTTTCAACCCTGCAGACCAAGACAGATACTTTTGCAAACAGTGTAGATCCTGATGAGATGGCTCATAATGAGCCATCTCATCAGGATCTACACTGTTTGCCAATTCTGTTTTTTTTTTTTTGTTTTTTTTTTGTTTTTTTTTTTGCCTGAAACCCCTATTCACAACAATGAATGTGTCCAAATTCAGAGATGGGAACCCCTATTCACAACAATGAATGTGTCCAAATTCAGAGATGGAAACCCCTATTCACAACAATGAATGTGTCCAAATTCAAAGACAGAAGAGTCCATTTTATAAACTCTGGGCTGAAAAGATAAATTTCTGAGATGACCTTGAACACTGGGCAAAGGCACATTTCTAAAGGCAGACCACCACCATCTGGACTGCAAAAATGCAAAACTACTCCATGCAGTTCTTTCTTTGTTCATACCCTATTTACCCTGAGTATTCCAACAGACAAGCCTGAGCAAACAATGTAGATCCAGATCAGATACTGCAGAATGTAGCATCTGATCACGGTCTAACCATTATAAAATGGCAGTCAAATGTGTTGGTTCAAACTTAAGAAAAAATTAATGTTTTGAATACTTGACCCTTGTCTTGTTGATCCTGGATAGGTCCTGCTTTTGAAAACAATGTAGATCCAGATCCAGATCAGTTGCCTTCTGATATATCAACAGTCTGGATTAAGTATGACTGGCTGACACATAGAAATGGGTGTGGCATCTTAATTTATTCAGCATGCCAAGTGTTAGGGTAAATATGTCATACCATGCATCACCAAAACATGCCTATATAATTTTGACCCTCTTAAACCCCACTTTTATATAGTAAAACTGGGGTTTACAGGGGTATACATTAATTTTCTTATTTCTGCTCAAAAACATAGATTGTGGGTACTCATTGGAACTGCCTCATTGAGGCAGTTCTAAAGAGTACCCACAACCTATGTTTTGAGCAGAAATATGAATAATATCAGAAATTTTTATCTGAAAATTTCAAATTTTTGGTTGTAAAATTTTCAGTATATTTGAATAGGCGTGTTTTAGTAATGGTCACGCCTTTGTGAACCAGTAAAGAATGTAACTTTGGTCCATCCATATTGATATAAATGATTGCAGCAAAGATGACTTTCATCTACCTGAGCATGGGCCAACAAAGTAATTACCCTATACACTGGGACACATTAACTCCTTACAATACCTGTCTTAACCCTTGTCATGCTGAAAAATTAAGATACCAAGCCCATTTCTAATTATCAGCCAATCAGATTACTTCATCCAGATTGCTGATACAAATTCACATACATAATGACAAACAGTGCAGATCCAGATCAAGCCAACTGATCTGGTGTTACACTGTTTGCTAGGACAGGGCATGTCGTGTTCAGCAAGAGAAGGGTTAACATTTAACCAAGTTCATTACATGGGCAGTAATTCTGAAATCTCAGAATTTGCCCGACAATGTGCCTATAGGGATATGTGCGTTAATTAGGTTGAATAAAGTTTTCTCACAGTAAACAATAATAGCCAGCTAAAACTTAAAATTAGAGACAGCAGTTGTATTATGCCGAAAATAACACTGGAATGTTTTTTAAATATAACAACATGTAATATGCATTTAACCCATTGCAGTCTGGAGACCCCTAAAAGGATAACTGGCAACCAGTGCAGAAACTGATCAGATGCTGCAGAATGCGGCGTCTAATCAGGGTCTCCACTGTTTGCAAATAGTTTAGCTATTTTTCTGTAGGAATATCTAAATCTCATAGCCAGGCAATCTCATAGCCTGGTGTACCTAAAAATGCTTCCAATATATAGTGTAGGGGGAGTCTATTCAGTCTGCAAGGGGTAAAAATGCTTAAGGGAATGGACACACTTTCAGGAAAGGCAACTCTAACCAAAAAAAATAAAACAGATCTTTACAAACAGTGGAGATAAGATCAGATGCCATATTCCGTCTGATCATTGTCAACACTGTCTGCCACATACTTTGCAAATTATAGTACCAATGACATTATGGCAGTTCTCATATAACACCCCATCATATAGATAATGGACACTACTAGTGTCCATTATCTATACGATGGGATGTTATATGAGTGACAGTGACTACCAAACAGAACAATGAAAGTGTCCAGTGACTACTATATTTACCCTAAATAAAGGGATATCGTAACTCCCTACCATACTTGTTTTAAACTAAGAACAGGCCTGTTTTACTACCTAATGATAATGTCTAAAAGCTGCTGGACTGAGCGGTGAACAGAGTAGACCCTGAACAGATGCCATTTTCTAAGGTTTCTGATCTTGGTCTACACTGTTTGCTCAGACATGTCTGTCCCAATACTTAGGGATATTACAGTATATCTGGGAGTAATGGGTTACATCTCTTTCAACTTTATCTAAGTCATACCAAGACTACGAAGTATACATTTCTGAGACATGAGATAATGAGTATGAATCTCACTTTCGACCCTATTATTCCTATGGTCTCAAGGAACTGCATTGCTCACTGATGTATCTGTCTACTTTACCTTTCTTCTTCATCATGCTTACAATAGCACTTTAATGTATAAGACCTCTTTTGAGAATAAAATCCTTAATGCAATTAACATATGTCATTAGATTCTGTTCAAACACAATGTACTTATGGGGACTAGAATCACTAGGTAGACTTTCTGCCATTTTTAATCCATGTCCTGCTGAACCCAAATATACCCTGCCTTTGCAAACAGTGCAGATCCAGATCAGTTGGCTTCTGAACAGATCTGGATCTGCACTGTTTGCCATTAAGAATGTGAAACTATAGCAACAATCCCGATCAAGTAATCTTATTGGTTGAAGATTAGAAGTGGGCATGGCATCTTAAACTATTCAGCATAACAAAGAAGATGAGTTTTGTTGCTTAAGTTCCTGTTGGCTTTCCTGCAGTCCCAGGCCCTTCTGAAAGGAGTCTACTCTAACAGGAAAGAATTTGCTCCCAAGAGTAGCAATTTCTTCCTTTTTAGAGTTGACCACATTTTCAGATAGGAGGCAAAATGAATTTGACAGCTGTTTCCCTGAAAGTGTATCCCTCAGAGTGTTACATATTATTTTTATCTTCCTGTATATGTCAGAAAAACATGATTTCCACCAAACACAATGACAATAAAACATGAAACGATAATACCCCACAATTATTATTATGTTGCAGGCAGATAACTCTGTCACAAATAGATAAAATTTGCCCATCAGCACTCCCAAACCACAATATCAATGCACACACCAAGCTTGGTGAAAATCCATTGATAGTTACTAAAAGTTATCATCCGGAAATGAAAATACAGATGTATCGCGGGCAGATAACTCTGTCAAAAATTGTCTAAATTTGCCCATTAACAATCCCAAACTGGAGCTCAACAATATCAATGCACACACGAGTTTAATGAAAATCCATTGACATTTACCCAAGTGTTATCGTCCAGAAATGAAATTACGGACGGATGGACGGATGACAGACAGATGAATGGACACAAAGATGGATGCACAGACAGCCAACATAATACCATAATACCCCGCCACTATCGTGTGGCCGGGTACAAAAAGGCATTGTACACCATAATACCCTAGCAGTGGAGACTATGTCTAAGTAAATCACTTTTTTGACACAAAAAGGGAAATAACTCTGAATGAGATCTTCAAACTTTGCTCATTAACCCTTGTCCTGCTGAACCCAGATATACCCTTCCTTTGCACACAGTGTAGATCCAGATCAGTTGGCTTCTTCAGAAGCCAAGTGATCTGGATCTGCACGGTTTGCCATTAAGGACGTGAATTTGTATCAACAACATGGATCAAGTAATCTGATTGGCTGGAAATTAGAAGTGGGCATGGCTTATTAATTTATTCAGCATGGCAAGGGTTAACGAGCCCATACTAAATCTTTTTGATGCCAAATAATAATAATGTACATGTAAAGTTCATATAAATCCTTAATGAGAAATGGACACACCGGGTAGATTTTCTGTCATTTTCTACTAGGAAGTCAACTTCTGTGACTTCCTGTGTGCATGATTCCTGCACATCAAGCCCCTTTTGAAAAGCGGTCTACTCTAAAAGAAAAGAATTTGCTCCTTTTAGGAGCAAATTCCTTCCTTTTAGACTAGACCCTTTTTCCTTTTAGAGTAGACACTTTTGGTAGACAAGCTTCCCCTAAAAGTGTATTCATTCCCCTTAAACTATTACACATAAATATATGTATGACAGGCACACACAGACATCCAGTGGAATACATATAACCCCCCTACCCCTCCCCCCCCCCCACCCCTCCCCCACTATCATGTGTCGGGTACAAAGATAAAATGCATTGATAAGGCATATATATAAACTGTCCACTAAAGAAAATACACCAAACTTTGTCCAAATGGACATTACCCTTTCCCAACTAAATGCAAAATTACCAAACATTTAACCTTTAAACTGACATTCAAAACTGTAGCAGATGACATTCCAAAATATTTTTTTCAAAGGAAATAAGGACTCACATTTCAGTTGGCAATTCAAATGAAGCTTTAAGCCTTTTTTTTTTCTTAGAAAAAAAAATGGTATCTGCTGTCACTTTAAGCAATAACAGTTGACAAATGAGAATAGTTTTTCTTATTTTCACTGAACATATAGTTAAGCATTTAATTTCAATTTCCTTGTGTGTATCAATTCTAATCCTTGTCATGCTGAATAAATAAAGATGACATGCCCATTTCTAATTTTCAGCCAATCAGATTACTTGAACCAGATTGTTGATAGAAATTCACATACTGAATGACAAACAGTGCAGATCCAGATCAGTTGGCTTCTTCAGAAGCCAACTGATCTGGATCTACACTGTTTGCAAAGGCAGGGCATATCTGGGTTCAGCATGACAAGGGCTAATAAATACTCAAGCTAGAGCACATTCTTTAACAACTAAAAATACCTACTATATTTACCCTATGCTTTCGAACCGACAGGCCTGAACAAACAATGCAAACCCTGATGAGATGCTGGAGAATGTGATTTAGACACATCCAAAAGTAGTAAAACGAACTTGTTCAAATTTTCGGACAAGTATAAGGAGTTTTATTATACAGCTATAAATATTAAATGATTAAGATCTGCGATAAAAGCCGAAGAGCTAGCTTGCCGATATCACAGGATATTGGCATACTTACTCGATATTGCACATTTACTCGGTGCCTTCTCATATTACCGTTACATTATGTTGCTTTTGATGACGTCGTAATGCAGTGACATCGTGCCAAACCTTGTCACGCACATTGGTAGAATTCACATTTTTGTTATTAAAACAGCATTTTAAAGGTTAGAAACACCGAAAACAAAATAAATATTTATAGCTATATAATAAAAGGGTTATTACGCTGATATTGGTGAATACTGTCCCTCGATGGGATATCTACAGACGCTCGCAAGCTTGCGTCCTTCGATATCCCAACTTGGGACAATATTCACCAATATCAGTGCAACAACCCTATGATATTTAGGGTAAATTCAATATTTACTATAAATATTTGGACATAGTAACTCTTTACCATATTCTAACATTTGAACAAAACTATCTGGCAAGAAGATGATGTGTCTAAAACACACTGACCGACAGAAAAAAAATATAGACCCTTATTCAAAGTCTTTCAGAAAAGTTTTATATCGGTCAACATCATTTGTCCAGATGTGTCTATCAGGGCCCAGTCGTTTAAACCATCATTAGCTTAACAAGCTCGTTAGTGGTCAAAGTGTTAACTGTTCTAGTAAGTACAATATCTAATTCACAGTTATTTTTGCTGAAAAAATGTGAGTAGCTACTCACATTTTTTCAGCAAAAATATCAGCGTGTATGCCATATTTAATGATCAAAGTTTTAACGATACGTTAACTAATGACATCTTTAGTTTCGAACAACTGAGCCCAGAATGTTTAGAGTAAATACAACATAAAACAAAATCATTAATATCAAAAAGGTAAAAATTAATGCATTGTACCAGCACAGTGGCTCAATTGATAGAACATTCACTTTATGATCAGGAGTTTGTGGATTCGATCCCCTGCGGAGTCATACCAAAGACTTAAAAAAATGGTGCTAGCTGCTCTTTTGCTTGGTGCTCAGAAAATAGAGCTAGGAATCGGAACTGGTCAGCCCAGTATCAATATAATGCAAATGGGTGGACTGTCATTTTATGTGACTTGAGTGTGATATTTCAGTAGTGTGGCAGCACTCTAAAAATGAACATTGAGCTCCCTGCCACATCCAGACACAGTTGTGATATGACCGAAATGTTGAAAACAATGTAAAACCCAAATAAAACAAACAAATTAAATGCATTGTGGTACATATAAACAGAAACAACAATGTTAATACTAAATATGAAACACAAAATATGGATAATTAAGGACTTTTCATCAAAGTGCCTCAGAAAAAAAAATATACTAGGACAAAAAAGAAACGCCATGTAGCCTTTACAGATAGTTTTAAAGTAATTAATGTAATGTTGCATTCAATTTTTTTATTTATGTATAATCTTTCATCTTTATTGAACAAGTTGACAAAGTTTCATTCGATTTTCAGTGACAATACTGAGAATAAAATACACCCTTTTGACAGTACCCCTATTTGTGTAGTACAACATGTCTGGCACGTCAGTATCTTGTATGCTCTCCTGGCGCAGCTGTCTCAGCCCTTATTCTCCTGCATGGAATTCATCAGGGTGTATATCCTTGCAATGGGAATGTTATCCCACTCTTCATGTAAGGCATATCTCAGCTGTGCCAGATTAGTGGGGGCATTTGTTCAATTTGAATCAAAATAAGGAAAGTCTATGTGAATACTTGAAAAGTATCAAATAGACTGACAAATTGCTTGGGCAAACTCAAGGACATCGTTCTGCACAGGATTCTTGCACTTGAGCAAGTTCTTCTCTTAGTGAGTAATGGTATGCTATTGTGTAATTTCAATCACATGTACTGGTGCACAGTGAACGAGATATCAATCTGACCGATGTCCATTATTCTAGGCCAAGCAATAAAATATTTCTTGCATATTCTATGTATCAGGCATTTTTTATTGTCCTAGTACACCACAACCTCTTTATAACACTATTGTTGGAGTCCATAGCATAAACCGTGTTAATTAAACAACTATGTTATAGCCAAACAAAAATGTATAGATTATATAAAAAAATGACCACTTATGCTCATTTTTCAATATAATCTATACATTTTTGGGATCCATCTTTGATCTGTGTTATATCCAAAACCGTGTTATAACGAACCGTGTTATAAAGAGGTTGTAGTGTATAAATGAGGTTTATTCTATAATGGAAACACATCCAGAATAAGATATCTTATTTTTTTAAGCATCTCCCTCGGATTTTTTTTTTTTCATTGTGTGTACTCTGATGAAGAAAATTTGCACACTTTTTGGTCATGAATTAATGTCAGATAATGCTTCAATATTACATGTAATACTGAAAGCAGATTTCATGTGACCCTCAAAATGTGAATTTTTCCAATACGAAAGAAAAAAGTTTATTCTAAATATAATGGAACAAGAGACACAACACCAGAAAATATACCTTCCAAGATGTGCACCCAGTGCAGTCTGATCAGAAGGAAGTAAAGTAAGTTCATGCGGACACTGAAGACCCTGTTCAGACTGTGCGGATGTGCAGACTGATTTAAGTCTTCTTCATGTGCACATATCAAAAGATTAGTTTTCTCATGTTGTTGTTAATGTTTCTCAGATTTTCTTTTTATCTATTCTTTTTTTAATATAAAACTAAGTGATAACTTTATTACCTGTGCTTTCATTACGACATGTTATAACTGATCAGGTCTTACTGTCAGAATACAAAAATGTTTTAACCTTTAAAATGCCAAGAAAACATGCATTTGAAAATGTCGTCTGTTTATATCATCTGCTGAATATTCTTGCAAACTTTTCAAACCTATTTTTGCATACAGGCAAACAGTGTGGACCCAGATAAGACTGCTCCTATAGGAGCAGTCTGATCTGGGTCCACCCTGTTTGCAGAAATGACTTTTAAAACCACAAGCAGATGACAAAGCAGAGGACAATTGTCGTGATTGGCAGTTTAAGGGTTAAAATGATTTTAAAAATCTATACAAACAAAATGAATGACTTACAAGTTTTAAACTCACAGCACTTACAGCAGCATAGGCTTGTAAAATGATTATTTGATGAGTATTTGATAAATGAGTATTTGATTATCACAACTTTTTATGTTTTGCATTTTTCACACATTTTAAACAGCATCATTCAGTCTGTTGTTACTGTCTCTCTCTCTTAGGTGGAATGTAATCCACTGCTTGATGAGTTCCTACCAATCTCTGAAACAGTGAAAGCAATAAAACTCATGTCATCTGGCAAGGCTCTAGGATCAGACGTAATACCTGCAGGGATCTACAAAGCAGGAGGTCCTCCAGTTGCAGAGAAACTGACAGTTACGTCACATTATGTGGAGAAAAGAAGCCATCCCTCAAGAATTCAAGGATGCATCAATTATCCACCAATTCAAAAGGAAAGGGAATCTTCAAGTCTGTGACAATCATCTAGACATCTCTTTATTGTCAGTTGCTGGGAAGATCCTTGCAAGAGTCCTACTGAATCGACTGAATGATCACCATAAAAAGTCAGGGCTTCTACCAGATTCAGGAAGGACAGAGGAACAATTGACATGATCTTCTCAGTAAGACAGCTTCAAGAGAAATGCCAGGAATAGAATGTGGATCTCTACATAACTTTTGTTGATCTCACCAAAGCATTTGACACAGTCAGTCATAGGGACTTTGGAAAATTATGACAAAGTTTGGCTGTCCGGCCAAGTTCATAGTAATAATGTGGCAGTTACACCCTGGTATGCTTGCATGGGTCCAAAATGATGGCAAGTTTTCTGATCCATTCTCTGTGACAAATGGAATTAAACAAGGCTGAGTTGTAGATTCAGTGCTGTTCAGCATGATGTTTTTTGCCATGCCAGTATGGTGACAATGGTATATCTATCAGGTATCGCTTTGACAGGAAGCTTTTCAACCAAAGACTGTTGGAAGCTAAATCCAAGGTGCAGACAGAGGTGCTAGTGAGTTCCTCTTTGCTGCTGACATGGAAAAGGGCGCTCCAACAGAAGAGAAGATACAAAAAGGTGTGGATCACATATCAGATTCATGTGACAGCTATGATCTCACAATCAGCATCAAAAAGACTGAGGTTGTATATCAGCCAGCACCTGTAAAACCTTACAAAGAGCCTATCATCACAGTGAAAGGTCAATGATTGAAAGTGGTAGACAAGTTCACCTACCTTGGAAGCACATTGTGAAGAGTTGTGCACATTAATGATGAAGTCAATGTCAGGATTGCCAAAGCTAGTGCAGCATTTGGTGGCCTATGTGAAGTACTTGAGATCGAAGTGGAATCAGACTTTCACAAAGCTGAAAGTCTACATATCTGTGGTGCTGTCAACACTATTATAAACATGTGAAACTTGGACAGTTTACCAACCGCATGCCTAAAGATGAAACCACTTCCATAAAAGCTGTCTTAGAAAACTTCTGAAGATTAAGTGGCAAGACAAGATTCCAGACAAAGAATTCCTGAAAAGGGCAGGGGTGCAGAGTGTACACACTCTTCTGAAATTGGCACAATTAAGATGGACAGGTCATGTAACCAAAGTTCCTGAAGAATGAAAGAAAATCCTCTACGGAGAACTACAAGTGGGATAACCCTCCCATGGTGGTCAGAAGAAGAGATACAAGGAAACCTTCAAAGCCTCCCTTAAGGACTTCAGCATATCAACTGAATCAGAGGAACAGATTGCATAGGATCAAGAAAAGTGGCGCTGCCTCATAAGAAGGGGTGCTGGTGAATACGAAGCAAAAAAAAAATCTGTGCAGCCGAGCAGAAACGTGCTCAGAAAGTCAGAGCTAAGGCATCACCAACAGAGCTGTCTTCCTCTCTTTCAGACCTTTCTTGTTCTATCTACAACAGGCAGTTTAGAACTAAGACTGGTCTCATCAGCCATCTTAGAACACACAAACAGTAGCACTTCACGCATTTGATTAAGATTGGTCATTGTCAGTAATGACAGACAAACTATTATATACTATCTCTCTCTGAGATTTTCATTTTTGATTCTTATATGGCACTTTAACCATTCACCTTTAGCATACCAAACTAACAGATGACAAATGAATAATATTTTTCATATTTTTCCCTCAAAATTGTGCCTGACATTTCATTCAAATAATCTTCCAAATGATATGATTGGAATGATACAGTCGACTCTCGTTATCTCCAATTCCAAGAGACTCACTGACACACTTCGAGATATCCGTACCTCGACATATCGGAGTTGAGATAGTGAGTAAAACAATGAATTGAAAAACAACATTTAACAAATGAATATGTAATTTGACTCCTGAAGTTAGAAATATATATACAATAAAATAATGTGGAAAAGAGGAGAAATTGCTCCTTAGGAGCAATTTCTCCTCTTTTCCACATTATTTTGTTACCTGTTGCCATAGTGTCATGTTAAAACAGGGACCAGATTTTCACTTCAAGATAAGCGGTAATTCGAAATAAGCGAGTTCGAGATAACGAGGTTCGACTGTATGTCAAACTTTTTTGTGAAAAAAATTCATAAAAGACTAATCACAACATTATATCATCTACTGATATCTAACCCTTAGCATTCTCTATGCAACTTTATCAGATAAGAATTTGGTGATATATGTCTTTTTTCTTCAGAATATAGAGTTTGATTTTTCTTGCAATTTGAAATGCCAAACCCTATTTTCTTTAAACCTAAGAAAACTTGAATGCCCTGTTGAAGGCACGCCATCACAAATCCCCATGTTCGGTGCTAATGTTGCTAATAGCATGACAGACAAACAGACGGACGGATGGACAGACTGGCTCTCACGCACCATGAAAGAAAGTTTTTAATGTAATTTAATTGTGTTGGAGTTTAACCACACGTCAACCCTTGTGGGTTATTTTGTGTCATCTCCCAGACAAAGGGAGAAGAGAGATAGAAGAGATAGTGGAGGAGATGAAAGAAAGGGACTGAGGCTAAAGAGGAAAATGAATGAAAGTAAAGAAACAGAAGATATAAAAGAATTCCCCCTCTACCCATACCTGCTGCAAGGATAGCAGTCCTTGGCCAACAGTAAGCCAACATCAGTTGGACGCCCCGGTGACACAAGGTACACCACACCTTTGCCTCACCCAACCACCCCCTTGAAAGGAAGTAATGTATACAGCAAGTTTGGTTAAATTCCACCAAGTGGTTTGGGAGGAGATAGCATAACTGAAAGACGGATGGACAGACAGAAAAATAATGTTGCTCTTGCAAACCCTTACCATGAGGGGAAGTCATATGGCAAGTTTGGTTAAATTCCACTCAGTGGTTTAGGAGGAGATAGCATGACAGACAGATGGATGGATGCAGGATGGATGGTTGGAAAAATCATGTTGCTCTCCAACACCCTTACCATGAGGGGCAGTCATGTAGTAAGTTTGGTTAAATTCCTCCCTGTAGTTTAGGAGATAGCGTGACAAATGGACGGACAGATGGACGGATGGTGGAATTCACAACCCATCACTTTTTTATAAAATGTTGTCTATTGAAACCCAGTATGCCAAGTATTAAATTCAGAATGCTAAAGGTCAATATTGTTATGTTTTTCCAGAAAAGGTAGGTCAGGATGACCTACTTTCTCTAGAGTCCAACCAATCAAATTTAAAGACATGGCAGCTCATACAAACATGGAACTCTTCGTCGCACCAGGTCACAGTTTTTATCTTGTTTTGTTCTATGTGTATACCCTCTGACCTTTGATGAACTTTGTAGCCTTCTCTAACTAGGTCATGTTGTAAACACGAGGCTACAGAATCCATGACATCATCAGGATAGCCGTCGCAATCATCAGAGGGTAAATTGACAGAATACTGTCCAAAACATTGCTCAAATGATTTGTAGGTTTTGAATTTCTTAAAATATTGCTTATAAACTTGCTTTGAAAATTGTAAATCTCTTGGTATTGGCTGATTTTTAGTTGTGACAAGTCTCACGGTTGATACAATGGCTCCATCATTTACAGCCTGGTCTCTGGCAAGTCGAATCAATTCATCCTTAACAAAGTTATACACTAATAATTTCCTCCGCATGTTCTCCCTCACAACAAACTCTGCAAACATTGGTGGTGAGGCTTTCAAGATTTCTACCAGATCTTCTATCCCATAATACATTGCTTCCCTCAACACTTCCTCTGCTTCACTGAAGGGAGGTAAGTCTTCCTCATTTCTCAGGAAGTTCAGAATGTAGTGGAAGTATGTTCCATCCCTGAAATAAGTAAGGTTGACTCTCGTTATCTCAAAACACAAACCCCAAACTACTGCTAAAGTCAAACTAAATATAAGACAATATTGGTTAAGTTCTCCTTTTGTTTGAGATAATGAGAGTCAATTTTATTTTTACACTGTGTGGTGGGTAAAAATTGCAGCAGACAACATTTGAAATATTTTTTTTTAATTTTTCACAGAAAAGTGGCTTTGAATTTTCATGCAAATTGTCTTCTAAAGAGACAATTGGTATGAAATGTTAAAGCCTATGCTGGGAACAAGACCTGTCCCCTGGATAGCTCGCCTGATACTGCACATTTTGTTTCTGGAAAATTCTAAGTCTGTGACCTTGATTTTGACATGACCTTGGGGGTGTGGGGGAGGGGGGTGTGGGTGGGATTGCAATGTGCAAAATTTTCATCAAACCAAAGATGAATCAAATTGGTGCTAAGGTAGGATATAATGAGGTCTTAAAAACTTAAACTAAAACTTTTAAATTCCAAATCTGTGACCTCGACTTCAAGGTCAAGGTCATGAAAGCTGATGGTGCTGATAAAAACTTTGGATCAGTATATACATGTATCATGATACCAAATATAAATCAAATCCATCATTTGGTTTAAAAGTAATGAGATCATAAAAACTTTGACATAAAATTTAAACATGAAAAATTTTGACAGGACTGTGACCTGGACCTTAACATCTACTAGGGGATGGGGATGGAACTGGGCAAAATTTTTGACCAATATGTATCATCATACGAAAGATGAATCAAATTGGTGATAAGGTTAGGAAATAATGAGGTTTTAAGAACTTTAACAAAAACTTTAACATTTAAATTCTAAGTCTGTGACCTAAACCACAAGGTACGGTCATGAGTGTTAATGGTGCTGATAAAAACTTTCGACCAGTATCTATCACGATACCAAATAGGAACTAAATCCATCAGTTGGTTTAGATGTAATGAGATCCTAAAAACTGAAAATTCTAAGTCCATGACCTTGACCTTGACCTGACCTAGTGGGATGGGATGGTACTGACCAAAATTTTGGACCAATATGTATCATCATACAAAAGATGAATCTAATCGGTGATTAGGTTAGGAAATAATGAGGTTTTAAACACTTTAACGAAAACTTTAACATTTAAGTTCTAAGTCTGTGACCTAGACCTCAAGGTCACGGTCATGAGTGCTTATGGTACTGACAAAACTTGTGACCAGTATCTATCATAATACCAAACAGGAAATAAATCCATCATTTTGTTTAGAAGAAATGAGATCCTAAAAACTTTGGCATAAAATTTTAACATGAAAATTCTAAGTCCGTGACCTTGACCTTGACCTGACCTAGGGGGGGAGGGGTGGGGATGGTACTGTGCAAAATTTTGGACCAATATGAATCATCATACCAAAGATGAATCAAATCAGTGATGAAGTTAGGAAATAATGAGGCTTTAAATGAAAACTTTAACATTTGTGGACGCTGACACCAAGGATAGTACAATAGCTCTCTGTGAATGTTGTTCAGGCAAGCTAAAAATGAGAAAAATATCATCAATTTGTCTGCTGAATTAGTCGAGAGAGTGGTAAAGTTTAACAAGTTCAACTTAACTGATCAGATGAAAAGAAAGGAACATAAACAAGCCCACTTAATCTGTAAATAATGTCCATATACCGTATTTACCATATATATTCGGACAGATAGGCCTGAGCAAACAGTATAGACCCAGATGAGATGCCGCAGAACGCGGCGTCTCATCTGGGTCTACACTGTTTGCCACTCATCCAGCAATTTTTAGACACAACATCGGGTAGTGAATTGTACTGGTTCAAATTTTAGAACATATATGGTAAGGAGTTGAGGTGTCCGAATACTTAGGGTAAATACGGTAATTAACCTATGTATTGGGTGCTTTTTTGCTTGCATAGCTCAAATGAGTCTCATAAAATGTACATGTGTGTCTAGCAAAGATTCAGAGCAGTCCATGTGTCTGCAAAAGTCTAAACTTGGCACTCTGTCTATAGTCAAGGATTCAAGATTTCTTCATGCAGACAGCAAAAACTCAGATCAGACTGTATAGACAGTCAGGCTGGTCTGCGTCTTCCTTAAACACACACCTTATGCACAGCTCCAGATAAGGCATTTGTTTCAATCAAAAATTTGATATTTTTCTTAATTCTCCACAAAACCGTATGTTGTGGATACTCTGCAAGGCACTTCTAATGAGTACCACAACACATTTTTGTGAAGAAATAAGGAAACTACTGGAACCCTCATTACAACAACAGCATTTGTTCCCAAAGATGTTGCCATTAAAATGAATTTGCTGTTGTGTTGGGGTTTAATGACACATCAACCCTTGTGGGCCATTTTGTGTCATCGCCCAGAGAAAAGGAGAAATGTGATAGAAGAGATAGTAGAGGAGATGAAAGAGAGGGACAGGAAAGAAAGAGAAACAGGAATGAAAGTGAAGAAACAGAAGACATAAACCATCCAAGGATAGCAGGCCTTGCCCAACTTTAAGCCAATATCTGTTGGACCCCTGGTGACATAAGATAAACGACACCTTCGCACCACCCAACCACCCCAAATCTGCTGTTGTACAAAATACTAAATGAACAGACTGATGTGTAAGAAAGGTCTGGTTTTGTTCTTATTTCCTCAGTACAAATGTTTTGGATATTTGTTAGAATCACCTCACTGAGGCAATTCTAACAAATATCCAAAACATATGTTTCTTTAAATTATTTATTACAATATTCTTGCATAAAGTTACCTCTTAACCCTTGTCCTGCTGAACCCGGATATATCCTGCCTTTGCAAACAGTGTAGATCTAGATCAGTTGGCTTCTTCAGAAGCCAACTGATCTGGATCTATACTGTTTGTCATTAAGTATGTAAATTCAGATCAACCAACTTGATCAAATAATCTGATTGGCTGAAAATTAGAAGTGGGCGTGACATCGTAATTTATTCAGCATGACAAGGGTTAAGTGAAGGTTACATGACAGTCAAATTACCTTTACAGTCAACCCTCTTTATACCGACACTCAATACAATGACAAAATTTGTTACAATAACAATTTGAATGTAACGAAACATAGGTGAAAAGGTGACAGTTAATGAGAAGTTATGCAAGAATATTGTATTAAAACTTCAAGTAACATATGTTTTGGATAGTTGTTAAAATTGCCTCACTGAGGCAATTCTAACAAATATCCAAAACATTTGTTCTGTGAGGAAAAAAGAATAAAACTAGATCGGGCAGTTCGATGGCACGCCATCGCAAATCCCCACGCTTCTGGCAGAAATTGCCCTTATACCACACAGCATAGTTTTAAGCAACCAGGCAAACTTCTACTTGTATGTTATTCTACTCATCATTCCTTTCAATTTGATATGCCACATGACCATGTTGTGGGAAGCTTAATTTTTGACCCCGCCTCACTCCCAAGTCCCACCCCAAAGGGTGTTCCTGGGGTCACAAAGTAAATCCCGTTCAATATGTTTTACATCTATCACTACTGAGTATATGTGCACATTTTCGCATAAAAATCTTTAAAATTGACTTTGAAATTGGATATTGTTAATATTTGACCTTTTGACCCCTCCCCTGGGGGCGGGGCCAAAAATAAACATGCTCTTGCGCACCCCACTTGTGTAAGCAAGCCACTCACCAAATTTGGTTGGATTCTGTCCAGCGGTTTGGGAGTAGATAACATAACGGACGGACAGACGGACGGACGGACGGACGGACAGATGGACGGAGGTGATAACAATATCCCCGACGCTTTTTCTAAAAAGCGTGGGGATAACAAGGTCTTTCTTGCATATCATTCTGTCCATTAAGGATTCTTTACAACAGCAAATTCATTTTAATGGCAATAATGTTGTTATAACGAGGGTTCACTGTATAAAGAAATTTTGTCATTATATCGAGTGTTGGTATAAAAAGGGTCATCTGTACCTGGAAACTCCTCTTATATAGAGCTATTTATAAAGTACAGTTTCTTACACTGCAGCTCAAAATCCCTTATTATGCCATATTACACTGACCAGCTTTGTTTAAGGCTTGTGTAATGACACATCAACCTTTGTGGGCCATTTAGTGTCATTTTTTCTGAAAAAGGGGAACCTGGACAAAAAAATTAGTATCTATCTCTTACTACACATCTTAACCCTTAAAGCGCCAAGAAAATCTGCATCTGAAAATGTCGTCTGCTTATGTCGTCTGCTGCATCTTCTTGCAAACTTTTCAAACTTACATTTTGCATATATGCAAACAGTCCCAGATCAGACTGCTCCTAAAGGAGCGGTCTGATCTGGGTCCACACTGTTTGCAACAATGACTTTTAAAGTAACCATCAGAAGACAAAGCAGATGACAATTGTTGCGATTGGCGCTTTAAGGGTTAACCACATAAGAGGAAAGTTTGTTTAGTAGTGTTGAGGTTTTATGGCCCAGTCAACTCATTAGGGTCATGTCGAGAGCGGTCAGTTTACCTAACCACCCGTTTTCCTGGGCATGCTTAGTCCTCTAAGCAGTTAACCAGTACTTGTGCACATTCTTTCTCCAGCAACTGATAGCTGCCTTCCTTGAATCAGCGGTAGGGAGAGAATGACCATAGAAAATATTTCATGGTCAATCTCCATAAAAGAATGTTGACGGACTCAGCGGGGATCGAACCCGCAACCTCCTGATCACTAGCTGGACACGCATCCAACTGAGTCACTGAGACTGACAATAAGAGGAAAGAAAGAAATAGAGGAAGATGAAGATAATAAATGACAGTGCAGAATCAGAAGAAATATTGATATGCCAACTTCCCCTACCTGCTGCATGTACAACAGGCCCTTTAATACCACCACAGTGCTTGCATTAAGGGAAGTCTGGGAGTCAGAGACTCCCAAACAGTGCCCTAGGACATCCAAAAATCAATGCCAGGAAGTATGGGACTCCCAACTTTTAAAGATATTTAGTCATTTATAACAAACATTTAGAATGAATTTATGTGTTATTTAGCTTAACAATGGCAGTTTTACTCCATAAATGAGAGTTTAAGAATATTGAGGTTTAATTTCTGAAAGTGAGTGAAAAAATTTGATCACAAGGACTTCCAGATATTGGAGCCAGGAAGTCCTGGGACTTCCTGATTTTGACAGTTAGTGCAAGCACTTCCACCACCCTACACACTGACATAACTCTGGATGAAGTGTTTTTTTTTGTGTGTTTTTTTTTCACCCAAAAAAGTACAGTCGACTCTTGTTACATAAGGACTTCTCTAAAACACTTCAAGTTATCCATACCTCGACATATCAGATTTGCGGAATTGAGGAAAACAATAAATCGAACAACAACGTTTAACAAATGAATAGACATATAATGAAAATATTGTGGAAAAGAGGAACTCTTTTCCACAATATTATGTTACCTGTTGTTAGATTTCAATATTAAAACAGGGACCTGATTTTCACTTCCAGATAAGCGGTTATTCGAGATAAGCGAGGTAGAGATACATGTAACAAGTCCACTGTATTGCTGTTTTTTTCTTATTTCTTCATGAAAACATATGTTGTGGGTACTCATTAGAACTACCTCACTGAGGCACTTCTAATGAGTACCAACAATATATGTTTTGGTGGACAAATAAAAAAAACTATTTAGGTGAAACCCCATGTTATCTCTTATCTTATGCACTGACCTATCAATAAAGTAATTATTATCCTGGTCTCTATCCACCGCATGTCGACCACTGAACATCACCGCCAACATTGAGTCAGGGTACTTTCTCAGGGTCGTCAGTCGAGTTGCAAACTTCTTTCCCCCAACACTCAGGTTTATTACATTGGGAAACTGAAAATATCAATAACAAAACAAAATAAAAGCACTACAAGCACTGCACCATGCCCCGCCACTGCACTTACATCAAGCAAATGCCATAACTCTGTCAAAAATAAAATCAAAGGGAAGGTACATCAGTCTTTCCCTAAATAAAGTTGACATGAATATATACCTGAGATGACTATTTTCAATGTTCAAAGGGCCATAACTAAAAAAATAAGTAAACCAGATTTACAGTTCTCATTTTCTGCAGATCCTCTCAGGGCGCTTCACATTGGTGTAAAGTTTATCACAGAAACTGTTATTTTCAATGTTTAAGACCCATAACTAAAATGTAATTAACCAGACTTATGGTTCTCATGTTCTATGTGTCATCTTATGTTGCTTTACATTTTTTGCAAGGCTTCATTCAAGAAAATATCTGGAACCATTTTCAAGTTATACAAAGGGTGAAAGTTTTTTACTGGAATCACTATTTACAATGTCAAAGGGTGGTAACTCGAAAAGCAGGTAATTCAGAGATGGTTCTTGTGTTCTGCACATCATATCATAGTGATATACATTTGCCTAAAACTTCAAAATATCCCTAACAGTTTTCAAGTTACAGATCAGACCCACATATTACAGAAATCACCATTTTCAATGTTCAAAGGGCCATAACTCCAAAAGTAGGTTAAGCAGATGTATAGATAGTGTATTCTGCACCTTGTCTCATGATGATTTACATTTGTGTGAAGTTTTATCAAAATATCTGAAACTAACAGAGCTGACACCAGTACATGGTAGAAATGGGTATTTTCAATATTTACAATGTTCAAAGGTGGTGACTCCAAAGTAGGTTAATCAGAGGTATAGTTCATGCTCTCATGATGCTTTGCATTTGTGAGAAATTTCATGAACATATCTCAAAGGGTTTTCAACTTAGAGCCGACATAAGTACATGGTGGAAATGCTTATGTTCAATGTTCAAAGGGTAATAACTTCAAAAGTAGGCAATCCAGAGTTACGGATCATGAGTTTTAAACATTGTCTTATAGAGCTTTAAATTTGTGTGAAGATTCATCAAAATATCTGCAATGGTTTCCAACTTACAGAGCGGACATTAGTACATGGTAGAAATCTCTATTTTCAATATTTACAATGTTCAAAGGGTCGTAACTCCAAAGGTAGGTTAACCAGAGTTATGGGTTCTTATGTTCTGCATGTTGTCTTATGGTGCATTATATTTGTGTGAGATTTCATGAAAATATTGCAAATGGTTTTCAACTGACTGAGCCTACATGAGCACATGGTGGAAATGGCTATGTTCAACACTCAAAGGGCAAAAACTCCAAAAGTAGGCAAACCAGAATTAGGGTTCATGTGTTCTGCATGTCATCTTGTGGTGCTTTACATTTGTGTGAAGTTCGTGAAAATATCAGGAGTTATGGAGTGGACGTGAGTACATGGCAGAAATGGCTATGTTCAGTTTTCAAAGGTTAATAACTCCAAAAGTAGGCAAACCAGATTTATGAATCATGTATTCTGCACACCTTCTGATGGGTACTTTACATTGGTTTGAAGTTATCAGAGTTATGGAGCGGACACAAAATTATTAAGCACTTATGGACGGGCGGACAGACACTCAAAATTTCGGATGGTATAACATAATACCTCGCCACTTTTTGTGGCGGGACAAACTAAAAGAGTAGTATGACTGGCACTTCTTTCTTTGAAATGACAAGAATTCTGCGGAAGGTGTCGTCGCACCTGCTGGGGCAAAAGTCACAGGAGCCACAATCAGAACCAGGGCTTCCGTTAAGCGGACGTACGACGTATATTACGCCCTGAGATTGCCGCCGGACGTCCAAATTGAACTTCAAAGACGTACCGCGGACTTCCGAAATTTCTTTTGTCCGTCGGAAATCGATACCCGAGATGTCCAAAAATTGTCAAAAGGTCCGCCCACTTTTAATCAGTTGTATGATGTTTGCCCCACCTACTTAACGGAAATTCGCTGTGTTGACTGAGCTTTAAGGACATCCCACTTTCCGCTTGCGGGAGTTTTATCGACAGCCGTGTCAAGCGTCGCGGCACCCTTTTGATGGCTGCGTGATCACTGCATGTATTTGTCACGGGTGCTGAGCTGATTAATTGATGTTTTTATAATTAAATTTTCTACTGCGACCCCGAAAAGATTCGTTGAAATTATATGAAGTCATTATTATTTTTTAATATTCACGTCTTAAAATCTTAAATTCCTATTTTGCTAAGAACGTGTGTCGTCTGCAACACTTCCGGGAATTGCAGAGTGAAATTCTATAAATAAATAAATAACAATTATGCACAGAAAGCAAATTGAAATCTATTCGAATTTAGAAGCTTACGTTTATCATGACAACAAAAGCAATTTTTCAAATGAAAAGAAAACATATTTTTCGTCAAAATTTTTGGAAAACCCGTTTCTAAATGCATAGCCTTGTTCCGGTTGCGCTGTTTACCAGCGCGGAAAAGACGCAAAGTAAGTCTAAATATAGGCGATCTGCGATGGTTTTGCTTGCTTTTCTCCGCGAACGAACGTTTTGCTGTTGGTATTTCATCGAGAGCTGCCTTTAATTTGTTTGTTGTTGCACGAGTCGGCGCCGTTTTCCAGCAATTTTTGTGAAGTAAGCAACTTGTTCGCTCGTGTTGATCAGCTTCAATCCGAACAAATATTTCATTAAATACATTTCTGCAAAAAAATTTCAGCATTGTTTATTTTTAAGAAAACATGTTTTGGGTGTTTTCTCTCATGTATTTTCTTTTCTTTTTTCTTTCTCTGGGCTTTGAAACGAATGCGAAGTTGTACCAATGTTGATGCTTTCGCTAAGGTCTGACATACAAGTACAGGCTTTCCAAAAAGATGTGATCGAATTTTAATAAGCGATAAGGACATTTTTAAAACACATCTAAGAGAAGCATATATCATGATGATTCTGTGTGACACTGAAATAAGAACCTATGTTCTACTAAGGAAAGGGCAGACCGCCGCAGCACGGAAAAAAAGTGGGACTTCCTAGATTTTCCTGTGGGACTTCCAAATTTGAGGGGTAGGAAGTCTGGGACTTCCTGAGTCTGGAAGTTAATGGAAGCCCTGCAGAACATGGTTATTAAATAAGTTTATTTCATTCTTAGCAGTGCTTAGTTGGAAAACTGGATTGAAAAAAATGTAGACAAAGTGCCTAGTGGGGCACATATATTCCAGGCCAGTGCCATTCCCTCTAATGGCTATATCTTCAGCACTGACTTTTCGTATTATACAGCCCAATGATAATGGAACCTCTACGTAAAATGATTGATTGATTGTGTTGGGGTTTAACGACACGTCAACCCTTGAGGGTCATTTTGTGTCGTCTCCCAGAGAAAGGGAGAATAGAGATAGAAGAGAGAGTAGAGGAGATGAAAGAGATGGACAGGGAAGAAAGAGGAACAGGAATGAAAGTGAAGAAACAGAAGAAATAAAAACATTCCCCCTCTACCCTTACCCACTACAAGGATAGCAGGCCTTGCCCAACTGTAAGCCAATATCAGTTGGACGCCCCAGTGATGTAAGATACACAGCACCTTCCCACCACCCGACCACCCCTTCTGCGTAAAATGTGTGAAAGTCACTGGAGCGTGAAATATAGATCAAGGTCACCGGGTCAAGGTACATGCTAAGTCAGTACATCAAGGAGAAGCACTATGCAAGATATGGTGGTTGTAGACCTTATAGTTGAGGAGTTATCGAACATCAACGTAAAATGTGTCAAATATAGGTCAAGGTCACCAGGTCAAGGTACCTGCCAAGCCAGTGCAATGAGGTGAAGCACTATGCAAAGTTTAGTGGTTGTAGGTCTTTTATTTGAGGAGATACCCAACAGCAACGTAATATGTGTCAAAGTCACTGGAGTGCAAAATATAGGTCAAGGTCACCAGGTCAAGGTACCTGCAGAGTCAGTACATCGAGAAGAAGCACTATACAAGGTTTGGTGGCTGAAGGCCTTACAGTTGAGGACATATGGAAGGGGATGTAAAAAGTGTAAAAGTCAATAGAGCGCAAAATATAGGTCAAGGTCGCTGGGTCAAGGTACCTGCGGAGTCCGTACATTGAGGAGAAGCACTATGCAAGGTTTGGTGGATGTAGGCCTTATAGTTGAGGAGATATTGAATGTCAACGTAAAATGTGTAAAATGCACTGGCACGCAAAACATGTCAAGGTCACCGGGTCAAGATACCTGCTAAGTCAGTACATCTAGGAGAAGCACTATGCAAGATTTGGTGGCTAGAGGTCTTACACTTGAGGAGATCTGGAACGTTGACGTAAATTATGTCAAAGTCACTGCAGCCAAAATATAGGTCAAGGTCATCAGGTCAAAGTATCTGCCGAGTCAGTACATTGAGAAGAAGCACTTTGCAAGGTTTGACCGTTGTACGCCTTATAGTTGAGAAGATCTGGAACACCTACCTAAATTGTCTCAAAGTCACTGGAGCGCAAAATAGAGGTCAAGGTCACTGGGTCAATGTACCTGCCAGGTCAGGAGGTCAGGGAGATGTGTCATGCAAGGTATGATGGTTGTTGTAGAATTGTAGTTGATTAGAATACTAACTTTGACGTAAATAAACTTCGAGATAAATGTTGAGACGGATGGACAAACGGATGGATGAATGGAAAAAGGAATGCCTATGTTGCAAAGTCAGGAGGTCAGGGAGATGTTTCATGCAGGGTTTGATGGTTGTTTAGTCTTGTAGTTGATTAGAATACTAACTTTGACATAAATGTCGAACTTCAACGTAAATGTTGACAGACGGACGGACAAACAGACAGATGAACGGAAAAGCGGACGCCTATGTCACAAAGTCAGAAGATCAGGGAGATGTTTCATGCAAGGTTTGATGGTTGTTTACTCTTGTAATTGATAAGAATACTAATTTTGACATAAAGGTTGAATTTCGACATAAATGTTGACAGACGGATAGACTGACAAACGACTAGACGAACGGAAAAGCGGATGCCTATGTTGCAAAGTCAGGAGGTCAGAGAGGTGTTTCATGCAAGGTTTGATGGTTGTTTAGTCCTGTAGTTGATAAGAATACTAACTTTGACATAAATGTCGAACTTCGACATAATAGAACTGTTAACAGACGGACGAATGAACGGACAGACCAATGGAAAAGCGGGCACCTATGTTGCAAAGTCAGGAGGTCAGGGAGCTGTTTCATGCAAGGTTTGATTGTTGTTTAGTCTTATAGTTGATTAGAATACTAACTTTGACATGAATGTTGAACTTCGACATAAATGTTGACAGGCGGATGGATGAACGGACAGGCTAACAGACAAGAGGCCCATGGGCCACGGGTCGCTCACCTGAGTGACATTGCCATTGCAGATATGCAGATGTTATGCAACATTTTTCCAATCCTGTCATCGCAACTAATGAAAAGATCATCATTTAAGCAGTTCTTAATTTTGAAGAAGAATATATATAAGGCATGCCAGTCAATGGAGCGTGATCATTTGAACAAACTCTAAATGGCGACCAGCTTGGATTTACGATCGGCACGATTTTAGCTATTTTTGACCTACGAGTCACCCAAATGCTTCCTACCAAGTTTCGAGTCAACTGGCCTTTCGGTTCAGAAGAAGAAGTGAAAAATAGATTTTCAAGATGGCTGCCATGGTGGCCATCTTGGATATCCGATTGGCACAATTATAGCTATTTTTGATCTACAAGTCACCCCAATGTCTCCTACCAAGTTTGGAGTCAATTGGTCTTTCAGTGCAGGAGAAGTTAAATATAGATTTTCAAGATGGCGGCCATTGTGGCCATCTGGGATTTCGGATCAGAATGATTTTAGCTGTATTTGATCTACAAGTCACCCTGATGCTTCCTACTAAGTTTCGAGTCAAGTGACTTTTGGGTTTAGGAGTAGAAGTGAAAAACAGATTTTCAAGAGGGCTGCCATGGTGGCCATCTTGGATTTCCGATAGGCACTATTTTAGCTATTTTTCATCTATAAGTCACCCCAATGCTTCCTACCAAGTTTGGAGTCAATTGGCTTTTGGGTTTCGGAGTAGAAGCGAAAAATAGATTTTCAAGATGGCGGCCATGGCAGCCATCTTGGATTTCCAATCGGCCCGATTTTTGCTATTTTTGACCTACAAGTCACCCTGGTGCTTCCTAGCAAGTTTGGAGTCAACTGGCCTTTCCGTTCAGGAGAAGAAGCGAAAAATAGATATTCAAGATAGCGGCCATAGTGGCCATCTTGGATTTCCGATCGGCACAATTTTAGCTATTTTTGACCTACAAGACACCCCGATGCTTCCTAGCAATTTTGGAGTCAATTGGCCTTTCGGTTTAGGAGAAGAAGCGAAAAATAGATTTTCAAGATGGCGACCATGGCGGCCATCTTGGATTTCCGCTCGGCAAGATTTTAGCTATTTTTGATCTACAAGTCACCCTGATGCTTCTTAACAAGTTAAGAGTCAAATGGCTTTTTAGTTCAGGAGAAGAAGCGAAAAATAGATTTTCAAGATGGCAGCCATGGCAGCCACCTTGGATTTCCGATCGGCACGATTTTAGCTATTTTTGATCTACAAGTCACCCTATGCTTCCTACCAAGTATTGAGTCAATTAGCCCAGGGGTGTAAGAGGAGTAGGCTTTTAAAGCAATTGTTGACGCCACACGACAGACGACGCACGACGGACATTGACTGACCACAATAGCTCACCATGAGCACTTCATGCTCAGGTGGGCTAAAAAGCGGACGCCTGTGTCACAAAGTCAGGAGGTCAGGGAGATGTTTCATGCAAGGTTTGATGGTTGTTTAGTCTTGTAGTTGATTAGAATACTAACTTTGACATAAATGTCGAACGTCCACATAAATGTTGACAGACTGACGAGCGGACGGACGGAAAAGCGGACACCTATATCGCACCCTGCTACAAGCAGATGCGACAAAAAGTACTGATAATTTTTCTGATCACTGCAAAACATGTATAGTGTGGATACTCATGCATCTGTTTATACATGGAAATAGAAATCACATGATTTATGAAGTACCGTTTTCGACCTAATTACTGCACCATGCACTTTCGTTTTTTCAAAATTACTGGGAAAACTTGTGGTAAAATGTGTATCCCCCTATCCTAAGAGTACACTTAAAAAAGATCAGCAAAGGACTTATCTAATGATGCTTATATGATGTGTTAGTGTTTTTTTCTCTTTTTATAAAGGAATATGTTGTGGGTACCCATTTGAATTACATCAACTTGTCATTGCAATTCAAATGGATATCCACAACATATGCCTTTTAAAAGAAGTAGACAAAAAGTACACTAGCTGTAATCTGAAGACTACGGAATTGCTCGATAGGGGTATGTGGGGTAATTAGGTCGAATAAGGTATGTGATGTGACAATGTTGCAAGGTACTAAAATATTACTGAATTTTTTCAAGCAACAACAGTTCTGCTCTCCAGTATTAATTGCTTATATGCTGTCATACTAATTCGAGGCATAACCAACAATCAAAAATACACAGCACCCACTCTCCGGCTCCTCACTGTTTTGTTCCTTCCACATAAGAATCTTGATTTTGTCCCGCACCTGAGACAACAGACCTGTATAAGGCCAGTCTAAGGATATTCTCCAGTTCCAAACAGAGAAGACCTATCTGCAGAGGAATATTTAACAAGTAAGCCCAATGTACATAGATTAATATATTTTAATCTACGGTTCTGATCAACCCTTGCCATGCTGAATAAATTGAGATGTCACACCCAGACTACTTGATCAGGTTGTTGATACAAATTCACATACTTAATGACAAACAGTGCAGATCCAGATCAGCTGGCTTCTTCAGAAGCTAACTGATCTGGATCCACACTGTTTGCAAATATCTGGGTTCAGCAGGACCAGGGTTAATATCAGCAGTTATCAAGACTGTGACATTAGAACCAAGCAAAGTTACAGACTGGTTTTGGAAAAATAACAGACCATCAATCAGAATCAGCCACAGAGGGGAACCAATGGTTTCATACCTGTAAATTCATCAGCCCAGCTAAGGTACATGTAGCTGGGACAAAGGAAAGGGCACAAGCATTTTGTTACAAAACTAGAAATATATGTTTCATAGAGAAATCTCAAAATTAAATTCAAGCAGTTTTAGGGATTGAGCCACACACCTATAAATAAATCCTGTTCATAATTCAGTCTTTCAAATAAAACAATCCGAACTTGACAACGTGAAGGACTGTCGTCAAGGAGTACATGTAAAACAAACATGTAAAACAAGCAGTTTTACATCATTTTAGAGCTATTAAACCAGAAATGATATCACATCCCTACCAAAAGAATTTTAAATTTACCTTGTACAACCCGTCAACCACTGGATCATCTAAATGGGTTTCTTCATCTGACATGGTTTGCTCATAAAACTATATTTTCTACATCAAGATGAATCATCCTCAGAGAATTTGTATTTATTTTGAATAATCTGAAAGAAAAATTAGAAACACAAGTCTTTTAAAAGAATTACATGTATTTATGAAGTTTCAGCTTGATCGGGTAAACTGTAGGAGGATTTAGCCGGAAACGAAAAATTAATAGAAATTTTCAAAGGGGTTTTGCTCTGCTAATACTTGGTGGACTGTAACCTTCAAACAATATGCGCTGCTCCACATCATGGTCTAACTACAAATCAAGTTTCAGCTCGTTCGCTTGTAAACTGTAGGAGTAGTTAGCTGGAAATGAAAAGTTTACAGAAATTTTCAAAGGGGCAAAACTCTGCCAATATTTGGTGCACTGTAACCTCAAAATAACATGCACTGCTCCACCTCATTGTGTAACTACATGTATTTATGTGGTTTCAGCTTGATTGAATGTAAACTGTAGGAGGATATAGCCAGAAACGAAAAATTAATAGAAATTTTCAAAGGGGTATAACTCTGCTAATATTTGGCGGACTGTAACCTTGAAATAATATTCGCTGCGCCACATCATGGTCTAACTATAAATGAAGTTTCAGCTTGATCGGATGTAAAAACAGATGCCATACATGTAGGCATACCCCGTAAAATAATATGTCCTGTTTTTCAAACAGAATATAAAAAGTGCATTAATGGCTAAAATTATGAAAAAAATACATATAGTATCTCGAACTGAAAAAAAAAAAAATCATTTATTATTTGGACTTTAACTCAATAGCATAAAAATACAAGTAAAAAATAACAGGTAAAAATTCACCTGGACACTTAATAGCAAGACCATAAATACATGTATAGTCTAAATTGTTCAACAACAAGTGTCAAGAAAGTGTTTATTCAAGGGGGCACAAGATAGCAAGGACAGAAATGATGAAATATCATAAATGAGTTCCTGTTTTAAATAAATAAATAAGCTATTAAATAAATATGTTGATCTAGTGTTAAACTTCTCTGGCAGTAATCTCGTCACTCATGGCCAATTGTTATGCAAAGAAATAAGTGACGTGAATATCCAGACATGAGTAGCCCTAGGACATTGCCCGTGGATAGAGTGCAGTGGCGGATTCAAAGTGTGGTTGGAGGGTTAGGCCGAATCTCTCTGACTCGAAATTTCATTTACATTTCGGATAAATCTGATAGAATTCAGATACTTTTCCTTCTACTTCTCTTCAAAAAGTCAACAAATTTTTACTACCTGTAAATGTTTGTAAAATTACTGGGTGAGTGACAAACAGTGTTCAGCGGCATCTTATCTGGGTCTACATTGTTTGCTCAGGCCTGCCTGACCAAATACATAGAGTATGTACAGTAATATGATTAAATCGAACCCCCTCGGAAATCCTCCTGGATCCGCACCTGTAGGGGCATTAAATGCCAAGATAAGAACTTACTTTTTAAAATAAGAGGGCCATGATGGCCCTGTAATGCTCACCTGAGTATCATAGAGAACCTGACCTAGAACTGATCAAGGCAAAGATTCTGACCAAAATTCATAACTAGAACAGTGTTTTTGGAGGAAAACGTATGTCCCCCACCAGTTTAAACAGACCTATTGTTGAAAAAGGTTGTATCTATAATTTATCTTTTTTTTAGTGTGTGTGTGGTCGATGGGGGCCATTTTCCAAAATCTAAGCCCTAGTGTGATCAGGCACGTTAGAATGAGGAGGGGTGGATTGTGCACCAGTCAAAATCTAGGTCAGATTGTCTGCAAACAAACAATGTGATTTACTGGGAAGTGTCAAATAACTAACAAGTGAACCTGTCTGCCGCTAATCCTAGCCTCAAGGGATGAAAGATCATGACACATGCGTATGTATTTTCGGTGATTTAATCGGTCAGGATAGGCAATACTACTGAAAAATTAAGGCTACATCAACATCGCTTTTCTGTATGAACAGAGCGATGTCTGCAGAAAAAAGGCGAGCATGTCTCCCATGTCGCCTGTGAATGTCTTCCCTGTATGGGTATCTTTGTATTATTTCACTGGAAATTATTCTATTTTGGATTACTTTAATATTTATTCATTCCGGAATTAAACTCTGAATTCATGACCTTCAAATTGTGGGATCAGAAACTGTTATTCAAAGGATTTGTTTTAAATATTCTTATGGAATATTTCTGAGGGACTAAGTAAACTAAAATCTTGAAAGGTACTGTTTACATACATTCTTTTGTTTTGAATCTTGTCTTGTTTTTTGTAAATAAATAATGTTGATAATTTAAAGCTCATTGCTGGTTTCACTTTCAGTTCTTTCTCGTTTCACATGGCTCGTAACACCTTGCAGCTGGAAGAAAAATGATTTTTGTTCCATATTCACTTAAAGGACTACAATTCCTGTCTGATTATATGGGAGACCAAATAAGAGGCTGAATTACATTGCCCGATTTGGATATCGGTGATTGTGCAAAAAAATGCCAGCCTTATTTCAACTGTCACCCACCTTCAATGCTATCTAAACCAACTCTCAGCAACCACCTCCGGAAGATCTCCTTATGGTTTTCTTTTCACAACACAGTGTTGCATGTGTGGAGATAAGCAGCCATGGTATAGGCATTGGCGAAGACAGTTGTTTTCAGCCTTCAGAATGAGATGTCTTTGTCTGAAAGCAATCACCTTTGGCACCTAATGGTTGCTTAAGTATAAAATGATGGCAAGGGAATGAAATACCCATGGGGCTCTGAAGATGAAAAGCAATTAGTGGTCATCAATACAGGACTAATGGGGATTTTAACAGTTTGTTACATGAAAGAAACTGATGCATAATAATGACTGAATAATCTTAGAACCATATTATTTCTGTTGTGGAATTTGTAACATTTATTCCTTAAAAAGGCTTTTGAGCATTTTACGACATGAAAGCCGTAACAAAGGAATGAAGCATAGCTGAAAAAATCTCACGCCTGCTGTGGGAATCGAACCCGGTCCTCCAGGTTAAAAATCCAAAGCTCTAACCACTAAGCCAAAGAGTCGACTCACTGATGCAGTTGTCAGAGATTGCATATATATACCTACAAGCTATGCGTAATCTGCCAAGGCAGATAATCGAAGGGAGTGCTCGGTCGTAACACTCCCCCTTTTCAAGGAAGTCATCATTTATGATGACATGAAGCCATTTTCGGCGAAATAAAGTCCAATCCTGGAAGAGCCCCCATTTTACGACATGAAAGCCGTAATATATGAAGCATAGCCGAAAAAATCTCACGCCTGCCGTGGGAATCGAACCTGGTCCTCCCGGTTAAAAATCCACTGCTCTAACCACTGAGCCAAAGAGTCGATTCCCTGATGCAGTTGTCAGAGATATAATATATACCTACAAGCTATGCGTAATCTGCCAAGGCAGATAATCAAAGGAAGGAGAGCTCGGTCATAACAAGCACAGTTGTGCTTCAGGAAAATGCAGAAAAATAAAGAATATCCCTTTAACTTAGAACTATGAAAGCAATTTTATGTAGTGCCATACTCAGAAACAGTCCTGCATAGATTGTCTCCTGATACTGTACCATACCCAGAGACACTACCGTTTATAATATGAATATAGGCACTGCCTAGAAATGGGCATGGCAATTGCTTAGTTTTCAGTTAGCCAAAGTGTTATTGTTATTGTTGATGCAGGACATGGGCACAATCTGTAACAATGCAGACGAAAAAAAAATACACTAGACTCGCTCTATTTTTTATTACAATTCCCTGCCGAATGTCATCATGATTAACTATTTGTTTCCAATTGAGCATCTCTTTAATGCTGAACAACATTACTGAAGTTGTTAAGAATAAATAATTATATTTTCAAACCCTTTATGTAGTTTTTGAAATTTCTGCAGCTGCTTCAATTAACGAAATGGAAGTTAAAAAGGAGTGTAGAAAAAAACGTATATAAAAATAAGTTCCGTAATACAGTGTCGAAAATCCTACTGGTTTTACAGAGTTATGATTATCAGCAGAGTCTTTGAGTTATAGTATCTGATATGCTTTGAGTTATAGTATCTGATGAACTGAGATGAAAGCGCCAGGTGAATCACTCTGTTTCTCACCAGTTTTCAATTTGCGAGACTCGGGTCGCGAGATTGATAACTTTGGCACGGATCAGCCGAGAGACATGGGCAGGACACAGAGGTGAGTTTCATGCGTGTTAACTATAGGCGTGCAAGCCAACGTTGCCTGCTGCCATTGACGCCGGCGTCAACGTTGCCTTCGACAACGTTGGCCATGCCTGTATTATTATTGAACAACATATGAAGTCTATGTTTTTTCCCATGTAAAAAACATTTGAAAAAAATATATTTGCTAGAAAAGTACTATGTACAGGTTAGAAAAATGCAAGAGATCAGTTCTGGCTTATATACAGACCCCAAGTATCTGTGGGATGAATGAGTGGGTGGCAAGAGGTGGGTGCGGCTGGGAGGATGAAGAAGGATCAAAATACCATGTTTTCAGAATATGGTTGTGTTGCATATCACACGGCATGAAGAGTATTTACGGGTAGTTATTTTTCCATTCCATGACAAGCATGTCAATATGCAAAACAAGGAAGCTCAATAAGTCATAGGTTTCCGTGATACTGGCACTCCAAAATATCATGGCTTCTTTAATAAAAATCGAAGGAAAGCAATTGCGGCATTTCATATAGATATCTTCTAATCATTGGAAATACTTCAGACGTTTAAAAGCAGGATAATCTCAAAGCAAATACAAACCACATAATATCGATGAATGTAAAGTCGTTCAGGTGTCCCATTTCTTTTAGAGAGTGCAGATAGGGGAGCTAACCGCGGTTCGACTGCATATGACGTCACAAGAGGGTGCACACTAATTTCCGGGATGTTATGTCCGGAATGTAGGGGTCAGTGGCGCATTGTCCTTAATATCTCGATTTATGGTGCTCAGAATTTAATAAAATTGGTATTATTTGAAAATTTAAGCTCCATTCTAAAAGATTATTAAATTTTTTTTACTCTTTTGAGAGTCGATTTCGGACTTTGAAATGTTCGGGATGTAATGTCCGGGATGTTCGGGTAGTGGTGCGTTGTCCTTGATGTCTCAACTTTTGGTGGTCAGAATTTAATAAAACATTATATCATTTAAAAAATTTATGTTCCATTCTAAAAGATTATTAAAAATATTTTCCAGTTTATAACCCTCTGAGGTCGATTTTGGACTTTGAAATGTCCGGGATGTATAGGTAATGGTCAGAATTTAATAGAATTTATATTATTTAAAAATTTAACTTGAGCTCTATTCTAAAAGATTATTAAAATATTTTCCAATTTTTACCTCTTTGAAGCTCGGACCTAATAATACACGGACTTGTCACTAACGGAACTGCCAAAATATGTTGTCATGGCTTGATTTTAGCGCTATTTTACAGCACAATGGTCATTAAAAATTATTTTGGATAATAACTGAAGTTGTAATAAATTGTTTTAATAGGTTTAGTTGAAAAATGTCAAGTCACAATTAATTAGATTGACGTTATAACTTCATTTTGGGCGAACTTCTGATGATTTTCTGCTAAAAGTGCCGAAAATAGCTAAAATGGGTACCTAGTTTTCTCGTTGATGTTTACAAAATCTGTTGATTTTTCCTTAAATATAATGCTGCAGTCTTACAGGTAATATATTAACCTATTGCTTTTTCAAAACAAGTCTGAGATATTTGGAAAAATAAGTGAAATATGAGCATTTAAATTTCAACATACAAAATTATGAAAACTCAGCCACGACAACATATTTCCAGTAAATGCAATACCTGTATCATAGTTACTAGTCCAGTGTATATTGGGTCCAAGCTTTGAAGTCGACTTCGGACTTTGAAATACCTGGGATGTTCAGGATGTAATGGTGCGTTGTCCTTAATAGCTCAGTTTTTGGTGGTCAGAATTTAATAAAAATTATATCATTTGAAAATTTAAGCGCCATTCTAAAAGATTACTAAAATTATTTTCCATTTTTTACGCCTTTGATGTCGATTTTGGATTTTGAAATGTCCGGAGTGTTCGGGATGTAATGTCCGGGGTGTATAGGTAGTGGTGCGTTTTCCTTAATATCTCAACTTTTGGTGATCAGAATTTAATAAAATTTATATCATTTGAAAATGTAAGCTCCTAAATGATTATTAAAAAAGTTGATAATAAAGGAAAGTTATTTAAGAAAAATGTCGATCCCACCTGCCTGCGACCCCGGATCATCCAGAAATAGACATCAAAGAGGTAATAATTATTATTATTATTATTATTATTATTTTATTTTAGAATGGAACAAAGAGTTTTGAATAATAGGCTTCAACTTTTATTAAATTCCGACAATAACATGTTGAGATATCAAGGGCATCGCACCATTACATATACATCGGACATTACATTTCGAACATACCGGACATTTCAAACTCTGAAATCGTCTCAGTCAAAGGGGTAAAAGTGAAGATATTTTAATACTCTTTTAGAATGGAGCTTAAATTTTAAAATGATACCAATCTTATTAAATTTTAAAATGATACCAATCTTATTAAATTCTGACCACCAAAAAGTGAGATATTAAGGACAACGCACCAGTACCTATACATCCCGGACATTACACCCAGAACATCCCGGACATTTCAAAGTCCAAAATCAACCTCAAAAGGGTAAAATTTGGTTGGAAACTATTTTTTGATAATCTTTCAGAATGGAGCTTAAATTTTTAAATGATATAAATTTTATTATATTGTGAACACTAAAAGTTGAGATATTAAGGACAACGCACATCCCTGACATTACATCCCGATTTTTCGGGCCATTTCAGTCCAAGATCGACCTCAAAGGGGTAAAACTGGAAAATATTTTTTTAATAATCTTTTAGAATGGAGCTTAAATTTTCTAATGATATAGAATTTTATTAAATTTTGACCACTAAAAGTTGAGCTATTAAGGCCAACGCACCGCTACCCATACATCCCGGACATTACATCCCGAACATTCTGGACATTTCAAAGTCCGAAATCGACCTCAAAGGGGTCAAATTTGGAAAATATTTTTTTAATAATCTTTTAGAATGGAGCTTAAATTTTTAAATGGTACCAATTTTATTAAATTCTTACCACCACAAGTCGAGATGTTAAGGGAAACGCACCACTAACCCATACATCCAAGACATGACATCCAGAACATCCCGGCCTCACAAGACGGACTACTCCAAATGACCTCGTACAACGTCAATTTTTACGATAGTAAATTTGTCAAACTGTAGAGCAGCCTATTTAGTTCATCCTTGTGTTAGAAACTGATACGCCATAACATTTTATTTTAATGGGTCTTTACACGTTCTAGAGCTTAACGTGATTCGGGATATTATGAGACACGGTTGCACTTTTATACTGCCAAAAAAAAAAAAAAAAAAAAAAAAAAGCCAGATGTAAAAAAAATGATTAGGCCTAATGAGGCGCTGTTTTACTATTTATTCCCTATTTATAGATATCCATAATTATTTATGGATATCCATAAATTGAATTAGTGGTATCCATAAGAATTAGTGATATCCATAATTATTTATGGATATCAATAATGTTATCCTGCAGTATAATTAGGTTGATTACCACGTTCATGCATGGAACTGTCTAGCAAAGAATCGGAGACTTGTGTAACCTACAAGCTCAAAACAGATTTTTAAGATGGCGACCCTGGCGGCCATCTTGGATTTCCTATCTTAATTATTTTAGCTACAAGTCGCCCCGATACTTCCTACCAAGTTTCGAGTCTTTCCGTTCAGGAGAAGAAGCGCAAAATAGATTTTCGAGATGGCGGCCATCATGGAATTCCGATCGGAACGATTTGAGCTATTTTTATATCTCTACAAGTTGTCCCGAAACTTACTACCAAGTCTCGAGTCAGTTGGCTTTTCGGTTCAGGAGAAGAAGTGCGAAATAGATTTTCAAGATGAGCTACTCCTGTGCAGACTTTATTGGACATTGGGGTTGACAATAGCAAGATCGAGAGGTATATTTTACAATCAGTCTAAAGTGTTATCTTGGAGATTCTCAATAAACTTCGGAGATGCAGCAGAGAAGCTTTACCTTGGACATGAGTAGTCACGAAAACACGCCTATTCCAATATATTGAAAAAATTACAACCAAAACAGGAAAATTTTCAGACAAAAATTCTGATATTTTTCATATTCCTGCTCATAACATAGATTGTTGGTACTCGTTAGAACCGCCTCGGTGAGGCGGTTCTAACGAGTACCCACAATCTATGTTTTTTAGCAAAATAAGAAAAATAATGTATACTCCTGTAAACCCCAGTTTTACTATATAAAAATGGGGTTTAAGGGGATCAAAATTATATATACGTGTTTTCGTGATGGTTAAGCTGACTATGCATGCTGGTAGCTGACGTTCAGCGAATACAGACGGAAGCGCCGTTGCTGAGAATGTCAAGAAGGCAAGACGTACAATGTACAGCTTAAAATCAGCTGGGTAACATGGGGAGAATGGTCTTCATCGCGAAAACATACCTATATAATTTTGACCCCCTTAAACTCCACTTTTATATAGTAAAACTGGTGTTTACAGGGGTATACATTATTTTTCTTTTTTCTGCTCAAAAACATAGATTGTGGGTATTCGTTAGAACCGCCTCGGCGAGGCCGTTCTAACGAGTACCCACAATCTATGTTTTGAGCAGAAATACGAAAAATATTAGACTTTTTTATCTGAAAACTTTCAGGTTTTGGTGGTGAAATTTTCAATATATTTGAATAGGCGTGTTTGCGTAATGTTGACTCTGAAACGTCGCTACAATTGTACCAGATCTGTGTTCTACCAGTATTGCTGTACGGAATGGAGGTGGTGTTCCCTCGACCGAAATTTGTTGAGGTGCTGGTGAAGTTCAGTAAGCATAACCTCAAACATATCATGTCACTCCCTGTCACCACAGCAGATCCTGCAGTGTACATACTATCCGGTAGCCTCCCCGTAGAAGCTATGATTCATCATATCTGTAGATTGTCAGAGTCATCAGTTGAGAAACAGTACGTTAGCAGTCCGTCAATGGGAGATAGCAGTCAGTTAACTCCCCTGAGTACTTTCTGTAAACAACTAGGTCCAATCAACTGGATTCCTCTGATATTATCATTAACATCTCTATCAAGGTTAGCTGCCTTTTCCTTAAGAAAACTAATTCAATTGTGATTATGTGCCCGTAAAGCTACCAAAATATCAAAAAGAAACCTTTTCTGTGCAATAAAATACATAATGTTAATGAATCTTTCATATGGAAACAGAATATTTTAAAGTTAGAAGTGAGTTAAATTCCACTGGGGATCTATGATAAAAACAAAGAATTCCAATTAGAAGGACCCAGTTAGTATTTGGTCTACCTTGCACTTTACCTATCAAGGGAGACAACAGAAAAACTACTGCTATCTCTCATTGGCGGTAAAGAAGTTAGACAACAACAGCTGGTTTGTGGCAGTAAGGAAATTGTGTATCATGTACGGGCTTCCTGATTGTGAAAATCTCCTGGATGATCCCCAGACCAAAGCTTAGTGGATGAAAACCGTGCAAAAAAGCAATATGTAACTACTGGGGCAGTCGCTTAAAGTCTGTTACCCCACTATATCCAAGTCTGAAAAAGCTAGTGTTTAACGCGACGGAGTTGCTGAAACGACACCCACTCATTACGAAAACACGCCTATTCAAATATACTGAAAATTTTACCACCAAAAACTGAAAGTTTTCAGATAAAAAATCTAATATTTTTTTCATATTTCTGCTCAAAACATAGATTGTGGGTACTCGTTAGAACCGCCTCGCCGAGGAGTTCTAACGAGTACCCACAATCTATGTTTTTGAGCAAAAATAAGAAAAATAACGTATACTCCTGTAAACCACAGTTTTACTATATAAAAGTGGGGTTTAAAGGGGTCAAAATTATATAGGTATGTTTTCGTGATGGATAAAATCTGGAAACCTACATGAGGTTCCTCGAATTGCAGTACACTTGAAGATAGTTACTGGAACATACATATTACAAACAAACAGACAATCCTTTAATCAGAATCAAGTGGACCCGACATGCCTGTTATGTAAAACCAGTGATGAAACAGTAGCCCACTTTCTGTTGGACCGTATCACCCTTGAAAGTATTAGACAACCCTCAGAGACAATCTTTACTCAGAGACATTAAACATATACTCAGAAACTGTGTTTTAGATCTCAATGATAGAGAAACGCTACTACAGTTACTAATCGACTGTACCGCTATGGTTGCTACAAAGATTGTCAGTGAAGTTGTATAGACCATATACGACGATTGTGTTACACACTGCACGTCGAGAGATATAACAGGCTTTCCGTGGTGCCACGTAGAAAAAGTAGTAGAAATGCTGAATCTTGTACAGTATAAAACAGTTGACTGTAAATCTCTGAGCTGTAAATAAATGGAAGCCGTGGTACACCTTAGCTACCCTTGTGTTCTTAAGACTTTTTAAGGTGTAAAATAGGGTGATGGACACTCATCATTTTAACCTTGGTTGAAAATAATAACTAACGTTCGTCCAGTGGGAGATTGTTACAACTCTGCAAGAGGTGCGTCGAATTCGGCGGAAGCTATATTCAACAACGACGACGGCCATGTTGGCCAGCTTGGATTTTTGATCGAAACTATGTTGACCTATTCATATACAGCCCTTAGATATTTTGTACCTATTTTTTGCTGGTTATTAGACAAATATCACAGTCAATTCATGTAATACCAAGAGGATAAGCAGCCTCGAAAAATCTCTGAGCGAAAAATATGTGCCTATACCAGGATGTCAGAAAAATGGGGCCTTTCACATAGGAATCCAGAAAAATCGGGCCATTCATATACATTCTGTTGAAAAAAGGGGGCCAATCATATACCTGGCAGCGCTGAAAAAGGTACCATTCGGCACGCACATCCGTACTATGCCATATATAGGAAGTCCCCGCGCCCTCCGCTCCGAGCGCTATTTCTGATAGATACAAGTTGCCCCGATACTTCCTATTAAGTTTCGGGTCAATTGCCTTTCATAATCCTCTGCATTTCGCCAAGAGAGCTGCTACTTTATAGCGACACTGGTTTCAACTTATCATCATAAAATCTGACAGCTTGATGGGGGATTGTTTTTAACCCTTAAAGCGCCAAGCAAAATTTGTAGCAGACGACATTTATTTTTTTATTTATTTATTTTTTATTTATTTATTTTTTTTTTTAATTTCTCAAAGAAAACAAGTCTTGATATTTCATGTGAATCGTCTGCTGGATTCACATGAAATATCATGACTTGTTTTCTTTGAAAAATTAACAAGCAGACGATTCACATGAAATATCAAGACTTGTTTTCTTTGAAAAATTAAAAAAAAATCAAAATGTCGTCTGCTGCAGTTGTAATTGGCGCTTCAACGGTTATAACTACACTAGCCAATATTCGTATTTATACCAATCTACATGTTGCTGAGTTAGTCTGTATCATCTAGCTTTCTGTAAATCATTACGAAAACACGCCTATTCAAATATACTGAACAATTTACCACCAAAAAATGAAAATTTTCAGATAAAAAATGATATTTTTCAAATTTCTGCTCAAAACGAGGCGGTTCTAACGAGTACCCACAATCTATGTTTTGGTTCTAACGAGTACCCACAATCTATGTTTTGAGCAGAAATAAGAAAAATAATATATACCCCTGTAAACCCCAGTTTTACTATATAAAAGTGGGGTTTAAGAGGGTCAAAATTATATAGGCGTGTTTTCGTGATGTTAAGGACAACCAGTTTATTCTTTATAAGCATGTAGGTACAGGAATGATGATGGATGAATTAAATTGTAGGCTGTTTGTTTATATACAGCAATTATAAGCTGTCAAAATAAATCAGATAAAAAAGCCATTCATACTGTTAGAAAGTTTCCTTTTTTCTGAAATATTGGCGAAATGCAGAGGATTCTTCAGTTCAGAAGAAGAAGCGCGAAATAGATTTTCAAGATGGCGACCATTTCCGCCATCTTGGATTCCGATCGGAACGCTTTTAGCTATTTTTTTATCTAAAAGTTGCCCCGATACTTCCGACCAAGTCTCATGTCAATTGGTCATTCGGTCTAAGAGAATAAGCATAAAATAGATTTTTAAGATGGCGGCCATGGCGGCAATCTTGGAACGATGTTAGCTATTTTTTATCTACAAGTTGCCTCGATACTTACTACCTAGTTTCGAGTCAATTGGCTTTCGGTTCAGAAGAAGAAGCGCAAACTAGATTTTCAAGATGACAGCCATGGCGGTCATCCTGGATTTCCGATCGAAGCGATTTTAGCTATATTTGATCTATCTACAAGTCACCCCAACACTTCCTACCAAATTTCGCGTCAATTAGCCAAGGGGTGTAGGAGGAGTTGATTTTAAAGTAAATTGTTGACGCTGCACGACGGATAATGACCGATCACAATAGCTCACCTTGAGCACTTCGTGCTCCGGTGAGCTAATAAAGCTGACGAGACCGCCATGCCTTTTGATCCCAAACCACCGAAAATTGTTAAACAAGATGTACATATGTAGACTAGTGCTAATAAAACAAATATCACTGTGTTGCGTGCACTTCAGCCTCTGAAGTTCTGTTCCCCCCAACATGTCATTTTCAAGGGTAAAAGGGGTATGGATAGGGAAATGTTTGCCACCATATACGTGTGTCTGCATCAGCCCAAATAGTTGGCTTGATTCTGAGCTGTGACAGAGCATTTCGTGAAGCACGTCTTCCAACCCTCCTCCCCCCACCCCCAAAAAATCACTGCCGGTGGTCTTGTTATTAGACGGACACGTATCAATGTCCGGTTAGACGTGGCCAGGGGATGCAATAAGAATGGAATTATTCTCTTTGTCTTTCCACCCCACACCAGCATAAATTATATCCCCTCGACAGAGGCTGTTTCAAACCACTCAAAAATAACTTCCAGAAGAGAATCAAATCAATATACTGACAATAAGCCTGGGAAATTTTGTCAACATACTTATCTTTGGGCAGCTTTTTCGGAAAAGTCTATGCCAAGAATATCAGTCCGTCAACAGTCACAAAATGTCTCGAGAGACGGTGGTCTTGTTATTAGACGGACACGTATCAATGTCCGGTTAGACGTGGCCAGGGGATGCAATAAGAATGGAATTATTCATTCTGCCTTTCCACCCCACACCAGGCATAGATTATGTCCCCTCGACAGAGGCTGTTTCAAACCAGTCAAAGATAACTTCCAGAAGAGAATCAAATCAATATACTGACGAAAATCCTGGGAAATTTTGTCAACATACTTATCTTTGGACAGCTTTTCGAAAAAGTCTATGCCAAGAGCATCAGTCCGTCAACAGTCACAAAGTGTCTCGGGAGACGGTTCTAACGAGTACCCACAATCTATGTTTTGAGCAGAAATATGAAAATATCAGAATTTTTATCTAAAAATTTTCATTTTTTGGTGGTAAAAGTTTCAGTATATTTGAATAGGCTTGTTTTCGTACTGTTGAGCTCATTCTGGGATCTTGAAAAATCGAGTTCCGCTTAACCTTTATCCTGCTGAATAAACTAATTGAGCCACACCCATTTCTGACTATCCACTAATCAGATTACTTGATATAATGTAACCATTCAATTCATAAACTGCACGACAAATAGTGTTGATCCTGATCTCAAAATCCTGATCACATGGCTTCTGGAAGCCATCTGATCTGGATCTACACTGTTTGCAAAGGTAGGGGTTGTCGTGTTCAGGAGGATCAGGGTTAAGCCGGTACTAGGGGCGTATGCAATCCTGCTAACTACATTGCCGTCATATGAAGGGTCTGTTACAGGTAACGTTTATCGATTTTATTTGCAAATCTTGTACAAACAAACTCGTGTTGCCGCACTCGATTGTTATCGCATTTGTAACTAGCACACACGGGAAACATATCTTATATTTTTATAAACTCAAGTTCTTTATTTACTTAATAAAATCATCGACTGTATTGTTGTTACGTGTTTGAAGGCAGAAATAAACTTATGAAGAAAGACCACATCAAGTGGAAATTATTTGTATTCGGGCACTTGCAAAATACCATTTACCCCAAGTAATCGGACGCCTTAACTCTAACCTATTAATGTGTCTTAAGTGTGTCTAAAACTGCTGGGTGTGCGGCAAACAGTGTAGACCCTGATTAGACGCCGCAGACCTGTCTGTCCGAAAACGTAGGGTAAAACGCTCACAGAGTCACGATCCTGCGCATCTACACTGTCTCGTACGTTTGTACTTGATTACTATATACGTCGATATATAGTAAACAATAGCCGTTATTGCATAAAAAGCAGTGTCACACGTAATTAACAGCACTGCATTAACCGGCGAAAAGCCATGTATTAACAAGGCAATTCACGCGCTGTTAACATGCACGGCTACGCAACTTTCAATATGATCGTACCGGGGTCACAGATTTGCTGCCGTTACGAGATGTGTACTGCCCGGCCCTAGAACGAGCATAGTCCGTGGAAATTGCGTTCGTGAGACATCGGTGAAAAGGCAAAACAAAATAGTGTAAATAATAATAATGCGAAATGTAGCAAATGTTTTAAGTTTTTATGCAATAATAGCAATCGAACATGGATTAACATTCGCCAGGTCCCTTGGGAGGTGTTGAAAACCGCGGCGCACATGTTAATCTGAGTCTTCGCTGTCCCTATATAGGCCTACCTGTCTCGTACTGCCCAGTCAATTCTGTTGAGGTCCTGTCGAGCCGGTCAGTTAACCCACTTACACTTTTGTTGGATAGGCTTCCCAGTAAGCATTCTACATAAATCTATAGCGGGCCGTTATCGGGTAGCTGACGGGCCGATAACGGCCCGCTGGTAGATTTATGTAGAATGCTAGCTGGGTTAGTACTTTAAGCGGTTGAGCAGTACTTGTGCACATACTTTCGCCTGTAAATGACAACTGTCCTTCTTGAATCGAACGACCGTAGAAATGATTTCATTATGAATCTCCACAAAAGTTATGTGGTAGAGCTGGGATTCGAACTTGCGATCTCTAGCTCAGCAGTCAGACGCGCTATCGACTAAGCTATGAAGCGCCTAGACTAGTTCCAGTCTCAAGTGACTAAATATTAATTCTTATAATCCTGTTAATACATCCACTAAAATAAGACTAAAATAATATCATGATTATAACTCGGGGGAGGGGGTGGGTAACTTCTTATACATGGCAAAGTACGGATGTGCGTGCCGAATGGCCCCCTTTTTCAGCGCTGTCAGGTACACATGTATATGATTAGCCCCCTTTTTTCAACAAAAAGTATATGACTGACCCGATTTTTCTTGATTCGTATGTGATAGGCCCCACTTTTCTGACATCCCGGTATATGCGTATATTTTTCGCTCAGAGATTTTTCGAGGCTGCTTGTTATCTTTGTATTCAATGAATTGACTGCTATATTTGTCTCACTACCACCAATGAAAGGGTATAAAATATCAGAGGCAGTATATGAATCTCGTGTGTGTGTGTTGTGGGGGAGTGGGGGAGGGGGGATGGGGAAGGGGCGGGTATATATGGCATAGTACGGATGTACCGTGTCGAATGGCCCCCTTTTTCAGCGCTGCCAAATATATGATTAGCCCTTTTCTTTCAGCCAAAAGTATACTGAAAGGAAAAAGAAACGCAGGGTAGAGTCTTTTCCTTCTTATTTTAACCATTTTTTACGGTGTTAACTATAGCCATACACTTTTACAGATTGTCCTGTGAATGTGAACCGCGGGTATACGAGTCTTTGGTCGATGTGCTATCTACCCAGTGTGTGAAATCATTCAACCGTGCACTACACAGTGCATTGCACGGACAATACGGAAAGCCAAAATTTCGTGCAAAACAAGCATGTTTAAACCTTCAGCACAATATTTCCTCACACCATTTGGTACACTTCAACGATACATAACGCTCTTCGATTCTTTTACCGATTTTTCTTTTCATTTTTACGCTACTTTGAACTTTTTTTCAATCATGGTACGATTGACTGATGTTCAGAGGGGTAGGGCAATTGCGTTGCTGATGTAGGGTCAGAGGCAACAGCATTTTGGGGTTAACGTCTCAACACTTGAACGTCTTGTTAGACGTTAAAGGGAGACAGGGCATTTAGCAGACCGACCGCGGTCTGGGCGTCCACGCGTGACGTCGCGACGTCAAGACAGGACAATCCGTCTGGCACATTTGCGGAATCGTCATCTCACTGCTACCGAAACTGCCCTTAATACAGTAGGTATGCATAATCGACAAATTTCTCCGAAGACTGTTGGAAGTCGATTGCGTGAGATTGGTCTTCGAGCTCGTCGTTCATACGTTGGTCTGCCTCTGACCCAGGCACGTAGGTTGCGTCGTATGGCGTAGTTGACGGCGCATGCGCCCAGGCTATTTCCGATGAGGCAGTGGAGACGAGTTCTTTTTACGGACGAGTCTAGGTTCACTCTCTATCGCGCAGATGGTCGACGTCGTGTGTATCGACGTCGCGGAGAACGCTTTGCCGACGCCTGTGTTGTCGAACGGGATCGGTTTGGGGGTGGCTCCGTTATGGTCTCGGGAGGCCTTGCTCACGGGATAAAATCACAGTTGATTATTGTTGCGGGCAATATGACCGCAGTAAGGTATAGGGATGAGATCTTGCGTCCTGTTGCAGTCCCGCTTGTGCAACAACGTAATCTGATTCTGCAGCAGGACAATGCCCGACCACATGTTGCCCGAGTTTGTCAGGATTTCCTGGCAAACAATAACATCGCACCACTAGCATGGCCACCGTACAGTCCAGATTTGACCCCAATAGAGCACATGTGGGATGAGCTGGACAGAAGGGTTAGGAAGTGCCGAAATCCCCCCGCAACTCTCGCACAACTAAGGAATGCGTTGATCGATGAATGGCATAACATCCCGATGCGAACTGTCAATGCTTTGGTTAACTCTATCCAAAGGAGAATTAGGGCAGCAACGGCAGCAAGAGGGGGCACACCCGATATTGATTTTCAGTTTGATTTTGATTTCAAGATTTGTGGGGTAGCTACCAATGAACTTCAATAACTCGAGACTTGTTGATCACAAACCAATGAAATTTGGAACTTTTGTTCCATACATGTACCGTTTTGTAATGATAGTAAAATATTTAACAAACTTTTTCAAACTTGAATGAAATGTAGGAATAAAATTTACCCTGCGTTTCTTTTTCCTTTCAGTCTATATGATTGACCCTACTTTTCTGAATTGGTATATGAAATGCCCCACTTTTCTGAGGCTGTTTGTTCTGCGATATTTGTCTAACTACTAGCAATAAATGAGCACAAAAATCAAAGGGCAGTATACTATGATGAATGGGCCAACATTTCAGATGATCAAGTATACGAATGGGTCCGTTTTTTCAAAGGTCAGGTATATGAGGTAGGTTTCGAAATTCTGGCTCGCACACCCGTACCACAATTACCCCCCAAGTTACCCACCCCCTCTCCCCCGAAGGCTTGTCACTAGAAGTCACTATCAGAAAGAAAAGTTTAGTTTCATTGATTCTGTAAGTACTTATTGTATGTTTATGCAGTCATTGTTTAATTCAATAGACGTATGCCAGCCTATGTGCGCCCTGCAATGAACTTGTGATGAACTTATCTGATAACTGGGGCGTAAAATATTTTCGATATAACTCGCAATGTGTATACACACAATTAAGACAATTTAGCAACATCATTGCCGGATAGTGGGAAAACCATCGTCACAGATGTGGAATACATTAACCGGAACATTGTCATATATTTGGCCTGACGTTTGGTATTGGCAATGTGTGTCATATATACTATATCCCGCAATAATCGCGTTTTCGATCGTGCCCTTGTTTCTCATAGGGTATTTTACATATGCAGCTATTTATGTACATTTGTATCGATATATGCGTGGGCGAAGGAAAACATCTGAAGATGATTTTTGGCATGATGCTGGGACTAGAATTTTATCATTTTGGAGAGTATACGCAAGAATTTGGCATGGTGAGTCAATTTCCTGTATTTATTCTAAGTATTCGGACAGACAGATCTGAGCAAACAGTGTAGATCCTGCAGAACGCGGCGTCTGATCAGGGTCTACACTGTTTGCCAACCATCCAGCAGTTTTAGACACACCAAGAGGTAGTAAAATGGGCTTCAAATTTTGGACCTGCGTGGTTAGAAGTCGAAGTGTCTGAATGCCTTAGGCTAAATACGATTTTCAAAAAAAAAAAAAAGGCTGGGCCACGGAAAAGCAAACTTGTAGCAACTGCGAATCTATGCAGACTAATCCTAGTCTTCGTCGTTCTCTTGTTGAGATAATTGTTCATGCAAACAGAGAAGAATAGTCGAACTTCTGCCTGTATGATGTTCACCCCCTTAAATCCCACTTTTATATAGTAAAATCGCGGTTTACAGGGGAATACAGTATTTTTCCTATTTCTGCTCAAAAACATAGATTGTAGGTACTCCTTAGAACCGCCTCGCCGAGGCCGTTCTAACGAGTACCCACAATCTATGTTTTGATCAGAAATATGGAAAATATCAGGGCCCAGTTGTTCAAAGCTAACAACGTCGTTAGTTAACGATTCGTTAAAATTTAAATCAAGTGATACGCAAATATGCTGAAATTTTTTGCTGAAAAAATGTGAGTAGCTTTTGCAGTGCAAAAGCTACTCACATTTTTTCAGCAAAAAATATCAGAATATTGTGTATTGAATCTGCTAAAACAGTCAATGAAATGACCCTTAACGAGCTCGTTAAGCTAACGACGCTTTGAACAACTGTGCCCAGAATTTTTATCAGAAAATTTTCAGTTTTTGGTGGTAATTTTTTTCAGTATATTTGAATAGGCTTGTCTTCGTAATGTATACTCAAAGCTAATAAAAAGTATACAGTGTATAGTTTTGAGTACCGGCACGTGTTGTACTTTTTTCGTTAAAATGTTTTCATGGTCATTTTTGTCAAACGTCTTGTCTTTGAAAGTCACAAAGGTAATTCTTTCGCAGGCATACATTATGGAGACATAAGCCCTTTATTAAAAGCATCATTTCCAGTCATTAGTCGCTTTGTATAAAACAAATGTCATTTTTACTTTTCATAAATGTCTTGCACAAATGTCTGTGCGTAAAACCACAACGTTATTTAATTCGAAATTCCCATCAAATGACGTCAAGCTGAATTTGAATTTCTTCCCATCTCAAATTATCTTCCTTTGAATGAAAAAATATAGTCTATATCTGAAGTGGCGTTGATGTTTTCATTTGAATTTTTCGAAAAAAAAGTGTTGCTTGGCTTAACCTCCTTGTACCACATACAGATGAAATCTCCCCAAACCGTTCATTTAACAGAAAAATGTCAATTAATGTCCCGTAGAAATTCAGTGCATTCCGTCAGAAGAGGAACGAAAATGTCAAAAACGTCATGTCCTTGGTATAGAAATTTGACAGTGTACTCTATTATGCATTTGAAGTTGAAAAATGTCCTTACAGCATTTTTATCCTTCTATCGACTGAATACAATACAAATGCATAAATGTAAGTTTCTTTGTCCAAAATGCACTTTTAAAGGGAAGCTACTCATAAGCAAATGTTGATATAGACCCCTTATTCGTTTCCGTAAATTTCATTTCCGTGCTCTTTGATAGAATTCCTGGAAATTGTTGCAAATTATGCGTCAATGATTGTTCTTAACTGTAATATCAACGATTAATGTACATATGTAAAAGTCCGGTGACAAATCGAAAAAAAAATAGTTGCCTGAAATCTTATTTTTGCCTCTCAGTATATTATAGAAACAACAAGAGCACCGAAAAGCAGGACAGTACACACCCGTAGGGTACCCCATCTATCTACGGGTACCCCGTCTGTATAGCTGGACAAGGGCGTAAAATATGTGGACTTTTACAAATGTACGCATGTTATGTTGGCAGTTGAGAAAGAGAGAGCAAATATATTTTGTTGTTGTTTTTTTGTTGTTGTTGTTGTTGTTGTTGTTGTTGTTGTTTTGTTGTTGTTGTTGTTTTTTGTTTGTTTGTTTTTTTGTACGCAACACACCCTCTTAACCTCACACATATTGCTGTAAAGTGTCATCAAGATATTCTATATTGTAACCTACTAATGGTACGCATAAGATCAGTCGAAAATTTGCTATTAATGCTATTAAGTTTCATCAAGATTTTCCATATAGTCACCTAGTTATGACACGCATATAAATAGTACGGGAAAAAACTAATCAAAGGAAAGCAACTCCGAAACTGAGAAAGAACAATCTTTTTTGAATATGACACACTGTTTAAACCTCATGCACATTACTATAAAGTTCCATCAAGATATTCCATGCGATTTCCTAGTTATGGAGTGGTGTACTACTGCTATACATTGAACAAAGGGCTTGTAATAGTTCAGCTTTTTCTTATAAATTTATCTTATCATTATTGTATCTTCATAAATGTGTGTTTAGGATTGCGAACTGTCCAGGCTGTCCATACATTGGATAATACTAACTAACAAGGTTTTGACAAATAGAAAGGTGTCGTCTGGACATATGACAGTTAGAAAGATTTCGTCTGGACAGCCGAAGACACGTCAACAAACCTGAGTTTAATTGATTGCAGCTTCCGTAATTGATCAGGTATAAATATCTACTTGTGATAGGCAACGAAACATATTCGGACGCCTATTACAAATAGATACACTACAATTACGGAGACTTTCTCTCATTTAACAGGTTAGTGAAAATTTATTATTTTCATTTTAATTTATTCTCAAGTGAATTTGCTCGTAGTCTATAAATGATTTTAGGTTAATTCAGTTATGAGACTTTCTCTTTAAAATTAGTTATATTTCGCTGGTTAACTAACTAACTAGCGAATTAACTAACTAACTAACTAAATAAATAAATAAATGCAGTGTCAAATTTACACTGCGATAGTTTACTTACTTTATTCAGAATCATGTACGGCAGTCTTAAGAGGCAACAATAAAATAAAGTTTCAGTTTTTGTTTACGCTAAAAGAACGCGGCTATGTTTAAATGTTTTCATCTGTTTATTGTTAGGAAGTTCTGTTTATATACTTTAGCAATTTAAAAAAAAACGCAGCCTTATAGCTCTTTCTGCCGCGGCCTCATTCGCATCCTTTATAATCATATATACTTAATTTTAAAGAGTTGAGTATATATCGAGCGGTCTTCTTTTCGAGTATTTCATAGCTAAAAAATAAATAAATAAATAAAAAATAATTCTATATTCTATGTATTGACTTTACATTACGCACATAAAACTTAGATTATAACCAGAAAAGCCGCTCATAAAATAACTTTATTATTTCTATGGATACGAGCTGCATATCACATTTATGTTGTTGTAACTATTTCTTTTGTTGTTTCATTTTGTTGTTACATGTTGTAAAAAAAAAAAAAAAACATATTCGGACGCCTATTACAAATAGATACACTACAATTACGGAGACTTTCTCTCATTTAACAGACAGACGAAAGTAATCCCCTGCCGGTCCTCAAACTTCAAGCGAGTTACTTTCCCCAAACAAAACAGACTACGCTTAAGAGCGGGATTACAGTTGGTGGAGAAAGGGTTCTATGCTCCAAGTCGTTACAAGGGCGCAAGCCGCAAGGAACGCAATTACTTCGACCGTAACTACAGAGACTGCAGCATCAGTCATGGCCGAAGGTAGGCACTTTGATTTTTCACTTTGCCCAGATTTTCAACCTCGGGTAACCGACCCCGAGGACTGGTTGTCTAAATTTGACACTTTTACAGACATATACGGTATAAACGAAGAAAATAAATTGAAATGCCTGACCTTGAAACTTCAAGGTCCAGTTTATGACTGGCTAAAAAGCCTTCCAGATGGACAAAAAGATACATGGGCACATTTCTGCACAGCCTTTAGGGCCCGATGGGTTGATAAGGCAAATAATTGGTCAAAAGTCGGCCAAATTTTTCACTTGAAACAAGACAGAAATCAAGATGTACGGGAATTTATTACAAATGCACAGCAATTGGCTGCAAAAGTTGACCTTCCTGAAACACAGCTTATTCAGGCATTATTAAATGGCATCAAACCAAAACTTAGGCCAGAAATACAGAGGTCAAACCCTAAAAATTTACAAGATTTTATTAAAGCTGCTACTATAGCACAAACCGCATATGCAGATTCAGAAGATCCCCAAGCCCCTGCCGTTGAAACTTTTATTACCGCCCTTGAGCCATATTTGAAAAAGCAAATTAACGAAATTACTGAAAACTTAGAAAAGAAAATAAGCTCAATTTCAGTGTCTGCAGTTTCCCCACAAAATTACACAAAACACAATAATTCACATAAAAACCCAAGAAATCAAGCACCAAGGCCACAGCCGTCAAACAATTCGCATCCGAACTCGTCATACAATAGACAGTTCCAACCAAGAAATCAGCAAATACAGTTTATACCTAGACCAACCCATCCTTTCCAACCTCATAACCAAAATACTACTAGGACGTTTAATGCACAATCTTGGCAACAGTCGCGACCAAAAATGCAAAGACAAACTTATAATTTATGCCGTAGTTGTAATGCATCTGATCACCGGCGGCAAGACTGTCCTAATAGATATTCCATATGCACCTTTTGTGGATACCAAGGGCACATAGAAATTGCCTGTGGCAAGAAGCTAAATGCCCAATAGGATTTTTCGCCTGCTAAGGGTAAGGGGACTCCTTTAGATAGGCTAGCTAAAACTAGTAATACTTATACAAAACCTGTTGTATCATCAGTCAATTTTTCGACTTCTATAGATTCAAATATCATCAGCATTTCAACAGGTAACATAAGCACAAAATGTCTGCTTGACACAGGTGCTAGTATTTCATGCATTTCACAGTCCCTACTAAATAGGCTTAAACAGTCGCAAACTCTTAAGTGGTCTAAGGCAACATACGATCAAGTTTACGGTGTTGGCGGCGAAATACTGAAAATCACTGGGTGCGTAACATTAGACTTCCAAATTTCGGATAGAAAATTTACGCATACGTTCCATGTGTTCAACAGATTACACCACTCACTTATCCTAGGTTTAGATTTTCTCAAGAGCAATAAATGTAAAATCGACTATGAGTCAAATTCGCTCACAAGCAGATCGGGACAACCCATTATTTCATTCTGTTCTACTTCTTCTGATTTCAAATTTAATCTTGGGCTTGCTAGGGCTGTTGAAGAGGTTACTACTCCCCCATTTCATGCTGCTCTTGTACCTATACGCCTTTCTAAAGTGCCAAATAACTTGATAGTACTTCTTGAACCAGTGACAAATTTAGCGTCCACTCACTATCTTGCTGGTACGCGCTCAATAATCACTTCCCATAACCATCGTGCGTACTTCAAAATTCTTAACCCCATGCCAACTCCTAGCAAAATTCATAAAGCGCAGGTTATAGGCAAACTTCACTCAGTAGACAATATTTATGACGTTGAAAATAATCAAAATGAACAATGCCCGTCTGTAAATGTAACAGCGGCAAAAACAACCGCTTGTCCTTCAGAAACTAGTCCTTCAGACGAAGACTACATCAAAATCGCAAAACAATTACAAATTCCATTTGACTCATGCATGCTGCCTGACGACCAAAAACGGAAACTTATGATATTTCTGGGAAAAAATAGTGATATTTTTGCGAAAGATAGTAGCGACATAGGCTGCACACATCTACACTATCACCGAATAGAAACCGGTGATCATCCTCCTTATCGACAAAGGCCTTATAGACAAAGCCCCCAAAACATAGAAATTATTCAACAGCATGTTCAACAAATGCTCAAAGATGGAATTATTACTGAAAGCAATTCAACATGGGCAGTCCCTGTAGTGTTAGTGTCAAAAAAGAAAACAAAAGAAATGCGTTTTGCCATAGATTACAGAGGTTTAAATGCACGGACACAAGTAATAAATTTTCCGATTCCAGACCTCCAGGATGCTTTAGACAGTGTAGGGACGGCTCAGTCCAAAATATTTAGTGTAATGGACCTTAAGTCTTCTTTTTGGCAAATTCCCCTGCATCCAGAAACGGCCGATCGGTCTGCATTCATAACACATGATGGCTGCTATCAGTTCACAAGAGTCCCGTACGGTATTACCAATGGGCCTATGACATTTCAAATGCTCATGTCAAAAGTGCTTAGAGGCATAAATTTCAAATTTGCTCTTGTTTTTATTGATGATATATTGTGTCATAGTGCTACAATTGATCAACACTTAGACCATTTGTCTGCAATCTTCCAACGTCTTCGACATGCAAATTTGAAACTTAATCCCAAAAAGTGTCAGTTTGCGGCACAAAAGGTTGAGTATTTGGGTCATATTCTTTCTGAAAATGGAATAGAGGCAAATTCAGATAAAACGGACATTGTTCGCAATTTCCCCAGACCGCGTACAAGAAAACAAGTTAAATCTTTTCTTGGTTTGACAAATTTCTACAGAAGGTATGTCAAAGATTATTCGAAAATCGCACATCCCTTGAACAAATTACTTAAGAAAGACATCCGACTAAAGTGGACAGATGAGTGCGATGCTGCCTTCAAATACCTAAAAAAGGCCCTTACATCCCCGCCAATTTTGGCATTTCCGAATCTAAACAAAAGCTTCAGAATAGCGGTAGATGCTTCAAATTTTGCAATAGGTTATATTCTTAGTCAAATTAATGATGATAACCTAGAGGTAGTCATTGCATACGGAGGGAGAAGCCTTCGCGGTACGGAATTGAACTGGTCGGTTACAGAAAAAGAAGGGCTGGCATTGGTTGAGGCTGTCAAAACGTATCATCCATACTTAGCAAACACTTCTTTTGAAGTTTTTACAGACCATATTAGCTTAACCTGGCTACAAAAAATCAAATTGGCCACCGGCAGACTTGCTCGATGGTCGCTTTCTTTACAAGAATATAACTTCAAAATCACACACCGCCCCGGAATTCGCAATCAGAATGCTGATTCTATTTCGAGAATTCCATACAATGATGCGGAAACACAAAGCAACAATACAGACGATTCTGCAACAGACTCAGAAATAATTGCTAATGTAAATGCTGAAAATTTACTGAGCGCGGAATTGTGCACTGAAAAGAAAGTGAATAAACAAACCGAATGTCACAATATTGAAATGAAAAATTATGACACCACTTCAAATACTGAAGATACCCATACAGACACAGATACTGACCAGAAAACGTATTCCATTGTAACATTCGAATACCCACCTCAAGTCACGCCAGCCTCAGTTTCTTCCCTTTCTGTATCTGACCAAGACTTAATTCAGCGCCCGCAAACACTTCCAAAGATATAAAGTGAATCATTACAATCTGTCTCTGACTTACAGTGGAATTGCCCTGAATTAAGCCCAATTTTGCAGTATAAAGTAAATGGTATTGTCCCAAATGATGCAGCGAAAGCAAGAAAACTTGTCGCTGAATCTGACATGTACATAATACTTGACAATGTACTTTATCATTGCACACCACTACGCTCAAAAGGTGTTCCCAAACCAATGCAAATGCAGCGCCAACTTGCTGTCCCTACGCAGTTTAGAGAAGATGTCGTACTTTGTTATCACGATGGCCCAGGTGGATCACATTTTGGCTTTGACAAAAGTTACTCTTCAATAAAGGCAAAATACTATTGGCAAAATATGTATCGTGACGTTGAAAATCATATCAAATCTTGTGACCCATGCCAAAAAGCCAGCCGGGCGTATCATAAACGGAAAGCTCCGTTAACTCCCTTGCCTGTTTCAGAGCCATTTTCACGACTCCATATGGACATACTAGGACCATTGACTCCCTCTTCTCTGGGTCATGCTCCTTCTTCAATTAAATATAAATACATACTGCTCGTAGTTGATTCTTGTACTGGATGGTGTGAGGGTTTTCCTCTAGTTTCACAAGATGCCGAGACTGTAGCATTCCTGTTATATTCGGAAATCTTTTGTCGCTACGGAGCCCCAGAAAGTATAGTTTCGGATCAAGGAGCCAACTTTATGTCCAGGCTCGTGCAAGCTTTATGTGAGCTTTTCCAGGTAGCTAGACATAGGACCTCAGCGTATAAACCGGCCTGCAATGGTCGGGTAGAAGTTATGAACGGCATACTTGCTAAATCACTGCGAGCGTACTGCGACAACCAACAAGAAAAATGGGTTAACTATTTACCAGGTATCCTCCTTGGGCTACGAATGTCAGTCAATTCTACAACTCAGTATTCCCCTTACTATCTTATGTTCGGCAGAACAATGCGCACACCTCTCGACTGTGCCTTGCTACCGAAAGATTCCTTAGGCCTTTCAGTAAAGCAATATATCACGGAAGTACAAAATGCTCTTAAACTATCCGTAGAAGTGGCCAACCAAAACACCGCAAATACAAAACAAAAACAAAAACAAGTGTTTGATAAAAAAACAGAAGTACCACAATATAGAATTGGTCAAAAAGTTCTGCTTGAAAATTTCAAAACTGACGCTGGACAGTAACGCAAACTATCCAACAAGTTCATGGGTCCATTCATTATTGAAGCATATGGTCCTAGTTTCACATATAAACTTCGGCGTCTGTCCGACAATAAAGTTCTTGAAGACACATTTCACAGCAATCGTATGAAAGAGTACTTCGATACCACTATTCGAACTACTCCTGATCCCGACAACAGCAATGTGCGAGATCACAATGCACAACCTGTAGCGCAAAAGAAAGCACAGGTTGATGTTCCCAGCCATTATCATGCTGTAGAACGCATTTTAGAGGTGAGAAACCGGCAAGGTAAGCGTGAATACAAAATTAAATGGAAAGATTGTAATGACACCACCTTCGAACCTGAAGAAAACCTGCATCCAGACCTATTAAGAGCGTATCTTAAAACACATACACGTGCAGGCAAAAAGAGGAAAAATATTAAGAAATATAAATACTTCACAGAAGCAAAGTAAATGTTCTCCGCAGCACATACAAGTTCATTCAATAATGCTGTTTTATATTAATAAATTAGTTCATTAATGTTTCTATACAATTTAACATGCATTACACATAGTTTTTCAATATATTTGTCTTTGAAGATGGATAAACCTCTGACTGACTTAAAAAGATAAATTTTCATCAATTAAATGCAATAGCCCCTCATTCTATATACCTACTCTTATATCTTCCAGTACTAAAGAATATGCCCTTCAACTAAATTTAATAATCTTCTGATTATTGTTTAAGTGTGCTATAAATATGAAACTTGATCAATTTTATATTTAACTAAAGTTGAGGTACATATTCTTTACTACACTGTCCCTCTTTCTTTCTCGTTTTAGAGCTCTTATTGCCTCTTTTGATGAGTATGATTCTTTTGGTCGGTCCTGTGCACACGAAAGACCTGCTTCATCGATTAAATTATGGAACGGTGTTCCAGGAAGAATCAACCCTATTTGCGACCTCAGAATACTGGACGCACACATTTGTACTTGACCTTAAGGGACCTACCATGCCTTTGTTTCAAATTCCTACATGTTCGTCCTTCATTGCTACCAGTGTTTCATAAATTAGCCAGTCTTCAAAACGAAACGCTTAATATAAGAAATAAAACAATATCAGACATGCTTAATATGTTAAAATCTCCTAAGCATACACCCAGATCAAGGCGAGCACTGCTGCCTTTTCTTGGCAACATTGCTAAAGGATTAATAGGCGTAAGTACATCTGAGGATTTAGACAGGGTAGCAAACAGAGTCAATATCCTACAGAAACAAAATGCTCAATTATCTAAAAAGTTTAATCATGATATTTCCTTAATGGCCTCTTTTATGGGAACAGCAAATTCACGTCTTGATAACGCTTTTGAAAGCATTAAAACAAACCATAACCTTATTCGCCAGTTCAACTACAACTTAAATACTTCTATCACAGCTGTAGAAACCAAGCAAGCTTGGTTGTTTGCAATTCTCATTGAACAGTTGAACTATCATATGACCATTCAGAATCAATATCATCAATTATATTTTGGTTTTACTAGTCTGCTACAAGGTAATCTTTCACCTATTATAATACCGCATACAGAGCTAAACAAAGTTATACGACAAATACATACTCTTTTGTTCATTCATAGACCAGGGTTTCGCTTATTGCATAACGCGCCTTCATACTTTTATAAAAATGCTGACTTTAAGATCCATAAATCAGAGAAGGCAGTATTAATCGCAGTAAAGTTTCCGCTTGGTTCTCATGATCAACCTATGAAACTATTTAAAATTTTACATTACCCTGTGCCAATTAATACTTCTAGTCCCCACGCAACACAAATAAGCGATTTACCATCATATCTTGCTATCTCACATTTACGTGATAGTTATACGACATTACCAGAAAATGCATTAAACAGCTGCTCTAAAGACAAATCATCACTTAATTGTCACTTTACCGTACCTATGCATTCCTCAGAAAAACCTAACTGCGCACTGGCCCTGTACCAAGGTAATAAATCTGATATTCATAATCTTTGCAATTTTCGCCTTGCTCAAGATAACATGCCACATACTATTCGGCAATTAAACGAGTCACATTTTCTAATTGTCAACATATCTATCATTACCTTGGCATGCCCCTTAAAGACACATACACTTAACGGTTGCTCATTTTGCGTAATCCAAGTTCCCTGCAACTGTTCTATTTCAACAAAAGACTTGACATTACCGAAAAGACACACAAAATGTCATACAATCAATAATAACGTTACAGTCATGCACCCTGTAAATCTCATTTTATTGCATAAATTTTTTGGTCTAAACGCTATCTCCAATATAACTGCTGATACAACATTCCCAACTCCCCTAAACATAAGTGTAAAACCCTTTCGTTATTACAACCATAAATTTTCAAAACTGATAGCAAATGATAATCGAGCACACCTCAGTTTGGACCGCGTAATAGCTAGAGCCAAGGAAGATAAACTGATCTATCAAGAACTGGCAGAACCACTCTTGACTTCAAATAATTTTTATAATTCCTCTGAAACTGCTCTATACGCCATTTCAATAGTTTCACTGGTAAGCTCCATCTTATTTTTTTTAACCTTAATCTATATGTGTCGTAAGTACAGAAAAATCATTGCACTTATAACCATTTCGCAAAAATTGGGACCGTCTTCAGCCTACCCAACTAATCTTCCATCATTTATTTATACGGATATTCCAACAACCACTGCACCGTACACCCTAGAGGACATTCATATCCACATCCATAACTATAGTGCATACGTTATCCTAACTATTGCACTCATTGCATTTTGCATTTTCTTATACAAACGGCTTTACTGCTATCACAGGCCTGCACTCATGATAGACATCACAAATGGCAAACAATGTGTAACATGCTTTATCATGCACCTTCCATTATGCATACAGAGTTGTCACTTTCATGCCACACTACCTTATAAAATCATTGATGTTCAAAACATTATTTGTCCTTCACTTACTTTCAACTGGGGAAATTTGCAAATAATAACTACCAATGACTATAGCTCTTTATCTCTACCATCAACGATTCGCATTTCTCCATGGAATGCATACAAGATACGTAGAGCTATTAGCGGCACGTCTCCAATAATGATACAGTTATGGGCATGTCATCACAAATTTGGTATGCCAATAAATATATGCAGTACCGACTGCGGGCTAACATCCCCCGATGAATCTGTTGAATAAAAATCATATCATTTTCGTATAATTTATTAATATTTCATATGTACTAAGTTTTTAAGTTACATATACATTCTGAAATTGTTTAATGATCTTTTACAAGTTGTAATTAGTCATTAATACTGTAATTAAGTGTGAACTTCTAATATACATGTACTGGGTCAAGACGACCGCATGGACATGTATTAATTTTACATATGCAACCAGTTCCTCAGGTCAGTTGTTACAAATGGTTTATTCTGGTAAAGAGTGTAAATCGAAAATGCTTACGCCTCTACGCCTGACGCAACTGAATTATGGTTCAACTGACAGTGGTCTATCAATATCTCGATGTCAACAACCCTTATTTACAACGGACATCACCGTTAAACAGACAAGCTGGGGTCGTTTCTAACTGACAATACCAAGATCAGTGTTCCAGCTGCCTACATGTAGTTCATCCGATACAAAAACGACGGATTGGGCAAGTGGCTACGTCTTCGAGGTTCGAGGAGTCAAAAAAAAAAAAAAAAAAAAAAAAAAAAATCGTACTCAATTGCTTTCCTAAATAGCCACAGATATTCATGTTGTAAATAATAATAATCGGACTTCGTATATGTTATTGTTATATATAATTTTCATCTGAAACAACATAGTTTCTGGACATTATATTATATGTTCATAACAACAGACCAGACTTTCTTTTGAAAATGTTTAACTGTTGACAATTCATTAAACTGTGTTCTGGTCACAGAAAATTCCATGTGATCGTTTACAACAACTCAAGTATACCTACATGTCTTTGTTAAGCGGGAGCTTAACTTTTTCAGGCGGAGAAGGATTGTACTACTGCTATACATTGAACAAAGGGCTTGTAATAGTTCAGCTTTTTCTTATAAACTTATCTTATCATTATTGTATCTTCATAAATGTGTGTTTAGGATTGCGAACTGTCCAGGCTGTCCATACATTGGATAATACTAACTAACAAGGTTTTGACAAATAGAAAGGTGTCGTCTGGACATATGACAGTTAGAAAGATTTCGTCTGGACAGCCGAAGACACGTCAACAAACCTGAGTTTAATTGATTGAAGCTTCCGTAATTGATCAGGTATAAATATCTACTTGTGATAGGCAACGAAACATATTCGGACGCCTATTACAAATAGATACACTACAATTACGGAGACTTTCTCTCATTTAACAGGTTAGTGAAAATTTATTATTTTCATTTTAATTTATTCTCAAGTGAATTTGCTCGTAGTCTATAAATGATTTTAGGTTAATTCAGTTATGAGACTTTCTCTTTAAAATTAGTTATATTTCGCTGGTTAACTAACTAACTAGCGAATTAACTAACTAACTAACTAAATAAATAAATAAATGCAGTGTCAAATTTACACTGCGATAGTTTACTTACTTTATTCAGAATCATGTACGGCAGTCTTAAGAGGCAACAATAAAATAAAGTTTCAGTTTTTGTTTACGCTAAAAGAACGCGGCTATGTTTAAATGTTTTCATCTGTTTATTGTTAGGAAGTTCTGTTTATATACTTTAGCAATTTAAAAACAAAACGCAGCCTTATAGCTCTTTCTGCCGCGGCCTCATTCGCATCCTTTATAATCATATATACTTAATTTTAAAGAGTTGAGTATATATCGAGCGGTCTTCTTTTCGAGTATTTCATAGCTAAAAAATAAATAAATAAATAAAAAATAATTCTATATTCTATGTATTGACTTTACATTACGCACATAAAACTTAGATTATAACCACAAAAGCCGCTCATAAAATAACTTTATTATTTCTATGGATACGAGCTGCATATCACATTTATGTTGTAACTATTTCTTTTGTTGTTTCATTTTGTTGTTACATGTTGTAAAAAAAAAAAAAAAACATATTCGGACGCCTATTACAAATAGATACACTACAATTACGGAGACTTTCTCTCATTTAACAGACAGACGAAAGTAATCCCCTGCCGGTCCTCAAACTTCAAGCGAGTTACTTTCCCCAAACAAAACAGACTACGCTTAAGAGCGGGATTACAGTGGACAAGGATAGTATGGAAAAAAATCTTATCAAAGGGAAGTAACCCAGAAAGTAACAAAGAGAGAGAAATCATTTTTGCACCCGACATGTTGTCGACCTCATACACATTGCTATGAAGTTTTATTCAGATATTCCATATGGTTACCGAGTTATGATGCACACAAGAAAAGTCTGTAAAAAAACTAATCAAAGGACAGTAACTCAGAAACTAAGAAAGGGAGAGCAACCATTTTTGTACGCGACACGCCGTCTTAATCTCATACACATTGCTATGAAGTTTCATCAAAATATTCCTTGCGGTTACCTAGTTATGGCGCGCACAGCGGTAATCTGTAAAAACTAATCTAAGGCAGTTACTCAGAAACCAACCATTTTTGCACTCGACACGCCGTCTTGACCTAATACACATTGCTATAGTTTCATCAAAATAGTCCATTCATTAACCTACTTATGGCGCGCACAAGAATAGTTTACGCCGGCCGGCCGGACGGATAGCCGGACAACGCTATAACATAATACGTCCGGTTTTTTTTTTTTTTTTGTTTCTTTTTTTTTTTTTTTTTTTTTCCAAAAAACTATAACTAGTTTAATAGAGATAAAACGAAACACTACAGCGTGTAAACAGTTTGTTCCCGGATAAGTCTGCATATTTTTCTTTGTTTTCTGTTTCGATTACAACAGAAATTATACAAATAAAGCGAACAGAAATTATACAAATAAAGCGAAACAGAAAATGTCCTGACAGGGTCCCAGGTCCGGACCGGACCGTGTGGATGCGATGGGCATATTGTAAAACAAGGAGTGACGCGTGATGTTACTTGATCTTAGTCTGGTGACTACAGTGCTATTCTTTGATGAACGATTATACTAATTTTAGCTCTTATCTGTCTTGCAAATTCTACAAGAAGGCTCTGACGAAGATTCTTCGGATGATGTTGCACTGGCTCTGGTTTTCCGCTGTTGGTGCTACTCAATATTGTGATAGTTTACAACTCTATACATTGTTGATGGTTTTCTGTCTGTAAATAACCGATCAAGCTACCTTCACGAAACTTCTTATAAATATCAATCAATATTAGACGACGTGCAGAGCGCAAGAACCATAACTCTGCATTTATACTTTTGGAGTTACTTTCCTTGGACTCTGTCACAAAATCGTGTCTGCTCTATAACTTGAAAACCGTTCAAGCTATCTTCATGAAACTTCATATAAATATCAATCAACATTAGGTGACGTGCAGAGCGCAAGAACTATAACTCTTGCATTTATACTTTTGTGTTATTTCCCTTGGACCCTGTCACCATCTGGTGTCTGCTCTATAACTTGAAAACCGTACAAACTATCTTCACGAAACTTCATATAAATATCAATCAACATTAGACGACGTGCAGAGCGCAAGAACCATAACGCTTGCATTTATACTTTTTGAGTTATTTCCCTTGGGCTCTGTCACAAAATCGTGTCCGCTTTATAACTTGAAAGCCGTTCAAGCTATCTTCACGAAACTTCATATAAATATCAATCAACATTAGACGACATGTAGAGCGCAAGAACTATAACTTTATACTTTTTGAATTATTTCCCCTGGAACTTTGTCCGTCATAAAAAAACGTGTCCACTCTCTAACTTGAAAACCGTTCAAGATATCTTCACGAAACTTTTTATGAATATCAATCAACATTAGGTGACGTGCAAAGCGCAAGAACCGTAACTCTTGCATTTATACTTTTTGAGTTATTTCCCTTGGAATCTCATTAGTAATATAAATATTCGCTAAATTTACAATACAATATGACACCAAAAAGGGGGGAGACATCTATATTTTTGTAGAAAAACAAATTCTAGTTTATATATGAATATAACCGCATGGTTTTAAGCCTTTAGTACACATTTCGGCAAAAATTTACCAGTTACCAAGTTTCTTCAGGGGCTGGATTTGGGTTTCATGAAAATTCTTCACATTTTCTATAATCTCATGCTCAACCGTCGCTTAGGTGCTATGTTATGGCGTATATATTCTGTGTGTTGAAGTGTTCATCGTCTAAAGCTTACTCCCTATGTTTGGACACTTGGATGCAGTAATTCTGTTCACTCGATTGCTAATGACAAAGACACAGTTTTAAAAAACAGCCAGAAAATGAGCTCTTTTTCACCTGTCAAATTAGACCGTTGAGTAGCTGTTTCACCGTTCTATTCAAATATCTCGAAAAATGCATGATCATGTGCTTATCCTTTGTTGTGCGGAATAAGCTCTATATATGTAACCAAATGGCATTCTAATATTTCATATAAATGTTTTCAAGAGAAAGTAAATAAGACAAACCTTCACAACGTGCAGCGTTTGTTGACAATTTGAGCTTCACTTCTGCAAAACCGGAACTCCTCTCATGGATTTCTTTTCTTGACCGCGGTTTCGCATGAGAGTAATTGGCAGGCGGTGTTTGTCTCAGCTTCGCAGATTCCCTTTGCTTCGTAATCATCTGCTGGACTTTTCTAATGAGGCATCGCCACTTTGCTCGGTCATGTGTAGTTTCTTTCCAGAACCCTGTGGGTATGTTGAAGTCCTTGAGTGGGACTTCTAGGGTGTCCTTGTAGCGTTTCTTCTGACCACCCTGGGAGCGATTTCCCACCGGAAATTCTCCATAAATGCCTTTGGTATGCGTTCATTAGGCAATATTTACATTTGCGATTTACGACTCGTAGAGAAACCTATGGAACCCAGTGTAGTTCATTCCTCCATGAATGCAACGGATCACGCGACGTGACGTGACGTCAAAACAACTGACGCTTTCGGAGATTTGATTGGACGCTGCTACTGTTGTGATGACGTCGCCGCTCTTAAGCTATCTAAATATAATCCACCTGCCCTTAATGCAGCCTGTAATGTGAAGTTCTCTCCAAGGTACGCGAGAAAAATAATGTAAATATAAGTAAGTAATGAACTTGATTTTTTCCGAAATTTATTGAGGTATGATCGCAGTAGGTCGTTCATTCGCTTTGCACGCGACATACCTCAATGAACTTCGAAACCGGGGGAAACTTTAAAGCACTTTTACGGCCAGCCAACCTCACCCTGGGTCCCGATGTAACTTTTAATACAGAAAAAACATTTAAGAAATCGGTTCGCATAAAGGCTTCCAACTCTGTCAATGCATCAAAGCGAAAACATACAAATCAAATTCATCACTATGATAAACAAAGACGAGTACTCATGGCTAATTCTACTACATGCCAGAGTAAACGAAAACCAACAGTTGAACTACGACGGGCCAAGCCAAAGACAAATCAACAAGCCCCAACTCACTGGTTAAAGTTTTACGAAGAGACCGTCATTGAGTCTGAGGCCCGAACCGCCGTCGTGCAATCAAAGAATGAAGCATAACCGTCAACAATGATTGGGTCGATAACTAGGCATGCAGTCTGCGGCATAATATCCAAGCTATAACCGATTCTTTTATAACGGTTACTTAATTTTCTGAATTGTTCCGAAAAGTTAGATTTCCCCACATTTTTTTTCTAAATCTGTACACTAAGTCCCCGTAAAATTCTGGTTCCGATATACCTTGTTGCAGAAGTGTTTTCAGACTGACGTTATATTTTTTTACTCGTACCAAGGCACTGTGTCTGCGATAAAATTTCGAAAACGCCTTACGAAGATTAAAATAACGATAGCCTTGCCTAAGAAGTTTGGCAGTAAGGGCTTTATTACGGCAGTTAAAGTCACTAAGATTTGAAGAAGCTCTGGCAAATCTAATAAGTTGAGATATGTATACCCCATATGAGGTACGCCGGGGAACATCGCCATCCAGAAAAAAAGGAAATTGACTATATCAAACTCAAAATCGTCCCGTTTATCAAAACAAATATACAAAGATTCAAATCCAAAAAAAAAGGTGCCTCTGTATCGGAAGAATTGGCTTTATTTAATTGAAGTTCAGTAGGGTGTATGCGGTCCACCATTTGGCCAAAGTAACTGAAAAGAGGTCGAGCCTCATTTTGCGCAACTGGCTTCAAAGTTAAACATAAACCTTTTTGACGATAAATAAAAACAAACAACATTTCAAACTCATTATACTTATTTTTCACAGAAAATAATATTTGGCATTTTTGTTCATTGTTAATACACATTCTATCGATACTACTGCTAAGTTTGCATTGAGTATTAAAGAAAAGCAAGACAGACTTCCTACGTTATATTGGTTACCGAAACTTCATAAACGACCGTATAAAGCACGTTTCATTGCCAATTCTAGTTCATGTACGACTACTGTTTTGTCCAAACTGCTAACTTCATGCCTTTCTGCTGTTAAAAAACATTGGATTAGATACTATGATAGTGTTTACGAAAGGGACGGAATTAACTATTTTTGGTGTATTAAAAATTCCAACGAAGTTCTCAATAAAAATAATTCTAAAAACTTTAAGGCTTCTAAATTGTCTACATATGATTTTTCTACACTGTATACTACGTTACCTCGTCATCTTATAAACGAAACACTTATTGATTTAATTAACCGAACGTTTATTCGGGAGAATATCCAATATTTGGCTTGCAACGAAGAATGTGCTTTTTTCACTTCTGATGTATACAATAGTCACAATTTATGGTCTTGTCAAAAAGTCTGTGATGCCCTTGTTTATCTTTTGGATAATATCTTATTAGATTTGGAACTAAACTTTATAGGCAAACTATTGGTATTCCGATGTGAACTAATTGTGCCCCCTCTTGTTGCAGATTTGTTTCTCTTTTGTTATGAGAGAGATTTCATAAAGTCTCTCTCACGTGAAAATCAGGCTGGCATTATTAAGGCTTTCAATTCAACCTCATGATACCTTGATGATTTATTGAATATTGACAATGTTTACTTTGACCAAATGGTGTACTGCATATACCCTACAGAACTCGGAGACTTAGTGTACAGAGTTAGAAAAATTGTAGGAAAATCTAACTTTTCGGAGCAATTCAGAAAACTAATTAACCGTTATAAAAGAATTGGCTATAGCCTGGATATTATGCGGCAGACTGCATGCCTAGTTATCAACCCAATCATTGTTGATGGCTATGCTTCACTCTTTAATTGCACGATGGCGGTTCGGGCCTCAGACTCAATGATGGCCTCTTCGTAAAACTTTAACCAGTGGGTTGAGGCTTGACGATATGTCATTGGCTTGGCCCGCCCTGGTTCAACGATTGGTTTTCATTTACTCTGGCATACAGTAGAATTAGCCATGAGTACTTGTCTCAGTTTATCAAAGTGATTAATTTGATTTGTATGTTTTCGCTTTGATGCATTGACTGAGTTGGGAGCCTTTATGCGAACCGAATTTTTGTGTATTTCTGTATTAACATCGGGACCCGGTGTGAAGTTGGCTAGCTGTAAAAGTACTTTAAAAGTACTTTAAACCTCTGGTGGTTCATTCTACTGACCGTTCTAAGGCGGTGGTCCCGGTGTTAGTCTTACTCTTTGTTGCTTTGTGGTTTATTCTACGAGGGGATTTGTTTTATATCTTGCCTTGTGTTATTTTGTTCTTGTGTTTTTCAGTCCTTTTAGCATTGCAATTACCTCGCTTGGGGAAGAGAGAGCTAATTATAGTGGTTTTCGTACGTTTGTTCGATTTGCGCTTGTTTGGTTTTGTCTGTTTCCTCTTCCTCTTGGTGTCTGGGAAGGGCTGCGGTTTGTGATTGTGGCACTCCTTGGACTTTTTTCTTACCTTTTTGTTCAAACTGTTGAATCGACGTTGTTCAGCGTTGTGTGCCCGCTTGGTATGTGTCTTCAAGCATATGCGAAATGCTCAGATTCATATCCTTCTGCGCATCTGAACATTCTCATTAGGATCTTTGGTGTCCGTTGATTTCCCAGTAAACATACATTAATCCTCATAGTCCCAGACTCGAGGTCCCAGAGAAGGCGTTTTTTTCATCAAAAAGTATTGACTTTTTTTCTGATACCAACCTCCCTCCCTCCCCCCCCCCCCCCCCCCGCCCCGTCTTTATCTGGCGTTATTATACCTTTTAGAGTAAATTTCTCCGCAATATAACAGTATACTCCGGACTAGGATTTTGTATTTGCACGAATTTCTTGTTTACTGTTTCCTGGATCATGACTAGAAATTTGTTCACTGCGGAAATTGAATTCAAGGCCGATAAAAATAGCAGCTGAGCACTAAACTGACCGTGTTTCTAGTACTGAAAATATTAGTTAATGTACCATAATTGGTTACCATGTATTTGCACTACTTTTGTGTTTTCTGTTTTTTTTTAGATCACGAGTTTCATGGAGTTCACCACGTGCCCGATGAAGGCCCAGCGCTTCTTATTTTATACCATGGAACAATACCAGTTGATTTCTACATACTGAAAGCCAGATACAATATTGAGAAACAGAGAAATGTGCATAGCGTTACTGACAACATCTTATTTCGTATCCCTGGTGAGTGGGCTAAGTGAGTAAGTTGTCGCCTAAATGGCTATAATCTAGCTGCATTTCAGGGAACAATTCTAGGTCGCTATCTAGATCAAGGTACTTGTGACCAGTAGAGCTTAAAGGTCCTCTAATGTTTGCATTTTTATCCCCTGACCGAATAGGTTCGAGGGATATAGCGGTCATCCTTGCGTCCGTCCGTCCATAGCCATAACTTCTTGATCGCCATAACACCAATAGCCTTTCAGATATTCTGATAATACTCCTATGGTAGGACTGTACGTGAGGTTGAGAAGGCGTGCTGCATATAAAAACCACAACTCTGAATGCTGCAGTTTTTGAGTTATCTACCCTGCCAATATTTGGTAACAGAAACCTTTTGATCGCTATATCTCCAACACCCTTGGAGATATATATATTGCAGATGTCTTGCTGATACTTTGCAGAATGTGAATGAGGATGAAAAGGTTTGTTGTATTTATTATTTATAGTGAAATTTCTGTTTATGTACAATCTTATAGTGAAATTTCTGTTTATGTACAATCTTCTGAAGGTCATATTGGCGTTCGGTCGGGGATCTGCCATCCCTTTTGATTTTTATAACAACAACATACATGTACGAAATCGGGCTATCGTTTTCCCCGTTTAAAATGCGTTTGAAGAAAAAAAAAACTGCTATTTGTTGGAAAGAAACTTTCCAGCAAATATCAAGGCATTTTTTCTTTTTTTTTTTTTTTTGTTTTATTTTTTATTTTTTTTTTTATTTTTTTATTTTTTTTTTTTTGTTGCTTGTTTGTTTGTTTGTTTTGTTTTTTTTGTTGTTGTTGCTGTTTTTGTTTGTTTGTTTTTTTTGTTTGTTTGTTGTTGTTTTTGTTTTGTTTTGTTTGTTTGTTTGTTATTGTTTTTTGTTGTTGTTGTTGTTGTGTTTTTGTTGTTGTTGTTGCAATTTTTTGTTTTTTGTTCGATTATAGACGGGAGAAAATAAAGCCGATTTCATATGTTGTTCAATAATATAAAATGCAAAACTCAGAGGATTCACAGGATTTGGATTTTGGATATCTCCAGCTTTTTCCGTGAAACTACGAGGATTGTTCCCCATGGTGGCCCTGACGTCAGTACGATTTAGGGTAAAATCTACCAATTATTTTTGGAGTTATGGCCCTTTTTCAACTTTGAAAAATGGTTTCCGTTCCATAACATTTGAAAAGATTTGTGAATTGGATTCATATTTTATACACAAACATATAATTAAATATAGGTCAAGTTTGATTTAGGGTAAAATCCACAAATTATTTTTGGAGTTACAGCCCTTTATCAATGTTCAAAAAATGGTTTCCGTTTGATATCTTTTGAAAAGATTAGTGTATTGGATTCAAATTTTATACACAGGTATATAATCATAAAATGTATGTCAAATTGGATTTAGGGTAAAATCCGCCCATTATTTTTGGAGTTATGGCCCTTTTTCAACTTTGAAAAATGGTTTCCGTTCCATAACTTTTGAAAAGATTAGTGAATTGGATTCATATTTGATACACAAGCGTATAATTATAAAATATAGGTCAAGTTTGATTTAGGGTAAAATCCACCAATTATATTTGGAGTTACAGCCCTTTTTCAACGTTGAAAAATAGTTTCAGTTTGATATCTTTTGAAAACATTAGTGTATTGAATTCATATTTAACACACAGGTATATAATAATAAAACAGAGGTCAAGTTCCAATTAGAGTAAAATGAACCCATTATTATGGGAGTTATGGCCCTTTTCCACCTTCAAAAGATGTTTTCCTACTGATATTTTTTTTAAAAAAGATTGATTTGTGTATTGGATTCATATTTTATACCTAGGTACATAATCATAAAATATGGTCAAGTTCGATTTAGGGTAAAATCTGCCAATTGTTATGAGAGTTATGGCCCTTTTTTCAACTTCATTTTTTGTGGGTGAGGATGGCCCTGGGCGGGGGCATCTGTGTCATACTGACACATTTCTAGTTCTACATCTGTCAATTCACAGGAGTGTAGAAAACGAGATTCTTAAAGATCTTTGTTCAGCTGAAACCCTCGAATCTCCCTTGTAAAGCTATATTAACCTTGCATTACAATGTTGCATATGCATAATACATATGCACCGTGCAATTATTATTGGATGGGAACTTTTGTATATTAGTTGAAAGCCGACACGTTTGACATACAGTAACATGTTAATACACAATATAATTTCTTGAAGATGTTAATATACGAAATAATTTCTTGAGGATGTGTTCTATATAACCGTATATACCTTTTACTCAGGCGTAGCTTTAGCGGAGCCGGAGGTCTGGCTAATTTAGTGACTAGGTCTGGCTAATTTACTGACTACAGTAACATGTTAATACACGATATGATTTTTGAAGATGTTAATACACGAAATAATTTCTTCTCGAGGATGTGTTCTATATAACCGTATATACCTTATTTTACTCGGGCGTAGCTTTAGCGGAGCCTGAGGTCTGGCTAATTTACTGACTAGGTCTGGCTAAATTACTGACTAGGTCTGGCTAATTTACTGACTAGGCCTGAGTTGCGTTTATAACCAGCATATGCTGTAAGACTTTATCATTAGGGAAATGTTCAAAATAAGTGATTAAACCTTATATTACTTAGGTGCAGATTAAGCGGCGTCTGAGGTCTGGCGAATTTACTGACTAGGTCTGAATTGCGTTTATGACCAGTTTTTGTTGTAAGACTTTATCATCAGGGAAATGTTCAAACTAAGCGAATATACCTTAGTAAGACTGTATCATCAGGGAAATATTACTGTTTGTAAGACTGTATAATTAGGGTAAATACACGAAATAATTTATTGATGGAAAATATACGATATAATTTTTAGGGGCTATTTTGCGTAACTGAATATACCTTATCATACTCAGGCGTAGCTTTAGCGGAGCCTGAGATCTGGCAAATTTACTGACTAGGTCTTAATTGCGTTTATAACCTATATCGCTGTAAGACAGTATAAATATGGAAGTTTAATCATCTTTTAAACACTAAGGTTTTAGGGTTGGTTTTCGTACTGTACTCATCTATAAAGTGCGTGTTTCAGGTCTACTCTGTAAGGCTGCTATTTGGAAGATATCAAAGGGATGTTAATCGTATGTGTATATCTTGGAACGTCCTTGTCTTATAATGTAGTTGAAAGTTTCCTGTATCGTCACTAGAAATCAGCATAATCGATATCTGTCATGCAAAAATATTCATGTAGCTTTTTAAATACTAAGGCTTTAAGGTTGTTGTACATTTTGTATATAAATCTGTTCATTAATCTACAGTTGTCACATTCACTTAGCAGTGGTTTACTTTCCGTGTCACGACTGATTTCCCAGCCAACACTCAAAGACAATTGACCCACCAGTGCTGTCAGTGCTTTGATTACTTTGGCATATTATCATCGATGCGAATATACCGTCTTTAAATGAATCTGAAGACATGTTTCAGTCACCTTTCATTGGATGAAAGACTGCATGTTAAGTCCTTGTTCGAGTCAGATATGCCTTATATATATATATTTATCGACACAACAACACAAAGACCGAATTAAACTTGTCTGGATTTCCTTTTACCATTCATAAATACCTGAAATGAGAATACAGTCAGAAACTGTGTAAACATCCAATCAGAAGTCAAGTTGGTTGTGATTTAAGACTGTTGCTCGTTTGACAACAGTGAATTTGCACATCTTTGTCGTTTATGGGATTTCATAATGGTAGTTTAAAACAAGGAATTGCTCAATACAGGTGGTCTCACATATACTTTATACTTGTCTGTTTAATGCAAAGACAACATTGAATTAGTTTTAACCTTTAAACAAACTGATTTTTGTTTCTTATCTCTCTCTCTCTCTCTCTCTCTCTCTCTCTCTCTCTCTCTCTCTCTCTCATAATGCAACAATATTTTATTGCTATATGCCTATAAATGTGTTCGACATATTATCATCGATGCGAATATACCGTCTTTAGATGAATCTGAAGACATTTTTCAGCCACCTTTTTCATTGGATGAAAGACTGCATGTAACAAGACAGTTAGCGATTCCAGTCGTGGATCAGCTGAACTATGTAAAACATGCAGATTTTGTATATTGAATGGAAGCTACGATCCAAATAAACATACGTGTATTGGAAATTAAGCTCAAATAATTATTTTCCAACCGATGTAGCGTTATAGATTATGGCATTTGCTCTGTTGATGCCTGGCAATATGTGAACACTTTTTATAAAGAGCAAAGAACTGAATCTGAACATTTTCCAATCTCCATAACTTTTCAAAACGAAAGTGAATCACAAACTGAACATCCAGATCCTAATGTGGGGGGAAACGCGCATGGTTACATGATTCGGCATTTATTCTTCGAGGAATTAGAAGTTATAACTAATAATATATATCGTGAATTACGTGGCTTGATTGATGGTCCAAACACAAATATAAACAATATTCAGCGAAGTTGTTAAGGAGGAGTATTTGGTGATAATTTTGGGATAATCTTCTACAGTTCTGCATAAAAAAAAAAACAACAGAAAAAACATGTTGTGGATACTCATTAAAAGCTCCGCAGTATATTATTCACAAATTCCAGTCCGTCCTAAAACAAGCTTGAGAAGCCTTTCGGAAGAAAGTAAACTGAATATGAATAAACAGCCACAGAGGTTTAACATAGAGTTAACCCATTGTAGACTGAATTAACTCCCCCACACTATTTATTGGACATGTCAGGCTATGTGATTTAGATATTCCTAGAGAAAAATGGTTGAACTTTTTGCAAATAGTATGCGGCGTCTGATTTGGGTCTGCACTGTTTGCTAATAACCCTTGTAGGGGTCTCCAGACTATAACGGGTTAAAAGATTTAAAGAAGGATAATACAAAGCGTTAAGACAGTTCAGATCATGGTGTACATTCCTTGCCCCGAATCCAGCAATTTTTGGATAGAACAGCAAGTAGTCAAATGGGCACATCCGAGATTTAGGACGAGTGTGGTAAGGACTTTAGATGTCCCAATATTTAGAATTATTACGGTACTTTTCTCTTTTTTATTTTATATTTAGGTATGTCAGTTGTTTTCGACGCTGCGGGTATTATACCCGGTGATAAACAGAGGTGTGTGGACATCCTTAAAGAGGGTCATCTGTTAGTCATCGCGCCAGGTAATCTATTTACCCATTTTAGACCGAATAAACTCCCCCACTCCTACAGTATATATTGGAAGAGTCAAATTTCGACTTGATTTAGATATTTCTAGCGGAAAATGGCCAGATCTCATTTGCAAACAGTAGAGACTCTCCGGCGTCTGATCTGGATCTGCATTGTTTGCCAATTACGCTTTTTGGGGTCTCCAGACTAAATTGGGTTAATGCTTAGCATACTGCAAAAAAATTTCAGCGGACACATTTTGGAATATTTTTAATATTTTGTTTTCTTATTTGCACCTGAAAATAGGTTGGCAGACGTTATAATAACATATGTAACAAATATAACACATGTTACAGTGATTTCCTTTTATTGACGTAAAGCTAAATTCCGACAAATATTTAGTTCAGTCATCACATATGACGAAACACTTCAAATTGTCATATGTGAAACAGTGTGATGTGCGTGATACAAATTACTTAATATACTCCCATAAACAATACTTGTGCCGAAATGCTGATTATTACATTTAGGAAAATGGCTCCGTCAGCAGTACCTCAGTCATTTTGAAACACCTGCCTGATAAGAGAACAAGAAACGGGAAGTGGGAAACATTAAGCCTTGTCCTGCTGAATAAATTATGATGCCATGCCTCCTTCTAATTTTCAGCTAATCAGATTACTTGATCTGGATTGTTGCTATAAATTCAAATACTTAATGGTAAACAGTGCAGGTCCAGATCAGTAGGCTTCTTCAGAAGCCAACTGATCTGGATCTACACTGTTTGCAAAAGCAGGGTATATCCGGGTTCAGCAGGACAAGGGTTAAATACGTGTAAATTATTTAAAGTAGATTTGATCATAAGTTTTGTCGAAATCCATACTTTATCATGAAGTCCTAGAAAAATAAAGTAGAAAGTCGCATTGGTACCAGGAGAGTAATTGAATCTCTGTCACATTGTTACATCAACAAAAACACATTGATTGTTGTGTTTGATATAATTAGATATCTAATATAGGGCATGTTAGCAATATTTCAAGGTTAAGCATCCTAGACACTTCTTGATACTTTTATTTTTTATTGGCATCTTAACAGTCCTATCAAGTTTCTTTAAAACCCCTTTTTTGTTACACGTTACCAAGAATTGTTAAAATAAGACCAACAAACCCTACAACTGTTATTTGTTCATAGTTCTATATAATTATAGAATTATATGCACATGTACGATTTAGACAGATAGATATGCATGCAAACCAATGTGTACTCTTTGCAGGAAAGTGTTCCTTTTATTTTGCATTTTACAATCATTTTGTTACCTAAAACTGTTAAGCTAAACCAAAAGTAACCACATTTTACTTTTGGTGCATCGTTTGGTTCAGATATGATATATAATTGTTAAAAATAGCTTTTTTGAATAAATTACTGTGGTATTTTAGCAAAGAAGTAGAATTACGTAAAACAAGCGTTTAACAGCTTGTTACTACATAATGCCACCAGGTACAAAGTGCAAACAACTTTTATTTGATGCAGAAAAGAAGACTGATCTTTGAAATGGACTATATCTGCAGAATTCCCTAGGTTTGGGAAGCAGGATCAAATTGGGCCAGATGTCACTCTTAGCCAGATAGCGTCCACTTCCCCAATCCCAGGGTTGTTTAGACATGTCCTATCTCAAAGAGCAATGCTTACTGTGTAAAATAAAAGTTGTTTGCACCCTGTATCTGGTGGCCTATGTGTGTAATATTCTGTTACATATATTACCCTACTAAATTCAATGATAGAAGAGTCAAAGCATTTATCTTACTCAAATGAAATAAACTATGCATATGCTCTGAAAGTTAAGTATGCCAGCTAAAATAGACAATCTTTGGATGGCAAATTTCAGTCTCCCAGAATGTAAAGAGTTTCTCAAAAATTGCAATATTTACTCTACATCATTAGATTTTAAGCCTTCTCTGGGCAACATTTAAAATTTAAAGTAATATAGATTTTTCAATGTTCATTCAGATAAAATAAGTTTTATAATCCAATATACTGTAACATTCTGTTAATCACGTTATCGCCCAGTGTGTTATAAACAACAAAGACAAGACGTTTTCGTAACAGAATTGCATCCATCTTAGCCATTTTGTTTTCATTTTATTTTGTTTGCACCTGTAAATATGACCTGAATGCAAAAGAATGTTTCAAATATTGGTTTTTATGCCTTTAAAAAAAAAAAAAAAAAAAAAAAAAAAAAAACGCCTGACACAAGACAAAGTATGTAACAAAAATCGGTCGGCTTCTATATCTTGGGTTTTAGGCATATATGTCTGAGGAAACTATGCAAAACATGCCATTTCAAATAAAAAATTTCTGTTCTTGGCTTCAATATCAAACATTTTATTATTATTTATTTATTTCAGTAGAGTACTATTGATGCATTGTTACATCCATGAAAAATATGGAAAAATCGAAACAAAATTGAAAAACAAATTATATTTATTTTATGATCGTTTTGTTTTAGAATGGGTTATTTATTTAACAGAATTTTGTTTAAACATCCTGTGTTATCTTTGCAATATGATACATATTTGGAAGATATCAAAGGGATACATATGTAACAAATATAACAATGGGTACTGTGATTTTCTTTATTGGTATATTGCTCAATTCCAAACAAATGTTTACTTCAGTCATCACTTATGATGAAACATTTCAAGGACAAACTTTCATTAGTGAAACAGTGTTATATATGTGACACGCATTACTAAATATACTCCCATAAAAATCTTTAAGCACTGAAAAGCTGACTATTGCATTCAAGGAAACAGCTTGGTCAGCAGTACTGCAGTCATTATGAAACGACTGTCTGATAAGCGGACACTAAAATGAAAGCGGGGAACTAAAAAATGTGTGTCAATTATTTGAGAAAAATTAGTTTTGTCGAAATCCGTACATTATGATGAGGTCCTACAAAAATAAAGTAGTATGTCACATTGGTTACAGGAGAGTAATTTAATCTCCAATTACTTTATTACATCAACAAATACACAGTTGTAGTTCATTTTATTTGATGCGTAAAAGCTGAACATTTAATATAGGACATGTTAGTGATATTTCCAGGTTAAACATCTTTGAGATTTCTTCATATTTTTTTATTGGTAGCTTAACAATCCTACCAAATTTCTTTAAAACCCATTTTTTTTGTTACATATGTTACCCAGAATTATTGAATAAAAAGCAGTGTTGCACGTTATTATCAGCCGTGCATTAACCGGCGAAAAGCCGTGTATTAATAAGGCAATTCACGCGCTGTTAATGCACGGCTACGCAACTTTCAGTATGATCGTACCAGGGCCACAGATTTGCTGCTGTTACGAGATATGTACTGCCCGGCCCTAGAATGAGCATGGTCCGTGGAAATTGCGTTCGCAAGACATCGGTGAAAAGGCGTAATAAAATAGTGCAAGAAATAACGCGAAATGTAGCAAATGTTTTCAGTTTTTATGCAAAAATATTGATCGAACATGGTTTTTCAATGCATTAATATTCGCCAGGTCCCTAGGGAGGTGTTGAAAACCGCGGTCTCCGTCCTCGGTTTTCAACACCCCCTCGGGACCTGCCGAATGTTAAAGCATGAAAAACCATGTTTGATCCCTATATTGTTCAAATAAGCCAACAAACCCTACAACAGCTATTTGCTCGTAGTTCTGTATAATTATACAATTATATGCATATTTGCGTGTTAGACAGATATACATACAAACCAATGTGTTCTCTTTGCAGCAAAACTGCTCCTTTATTATGCATGCAGTTTAACCATTTTTGTTACATATGTTACCTAAAACTGCTCAGTTAAATCATTTTACTTCTTGTGCATGATTTGGTTCAGGTATGATATATAATGATTGAAAAATAGCTTTGTTGAATAAATTAACGTGGTATTTTAGCAAATAAAATTAATTATGTAAAACTGATGACAGGTAAGTTACAACCGGAGAGGAACTGCAATAAATATTCTACCTTCGAACGGTCAACAGTAAAACCATTTTTGGGGCTTAATTACGAAAACACGCATATTCAAATATATTGAAAATTTCACACTCCCAAAAACTGAAAACTTTCAGATAAAAAAACTCTGATTATTTTTCATACTTCTGCTCCAAACATAGATTGTGCGTACTCGTTAGAACCGCCTTGATGAGGCGATTCTAACGAGTACCCACAATTAATGTTTTTGAGCAAAAATAAGAAAATAATGTATACCACTGTAAACCCCAGTTTTACTATATAAAAGTGGGGTTTAAGGGGTCAAAATTATATAGGCGTGTTTTCATGATAAATACTTTTTGAAAGACTCGGCCTTTGGAAGCAAAACTATAAAATTTTATGAGGTTACCCAGGAAATATCACACTCTCAAAGCAGTCTTTCCGAGTCACCGAAAGAAGAAATGAGGAACAATCAGTGACCAGACACAACGACACAGTTGCAATAACCAAATAACCGGCATAAAAAGAAGATATGCAACAGAGGAATTGTCGCGGAATGCCCAGCAGAAAAAAAAACTTCTGGATGAGGACGAGGTCTGACATAAGTTTTTCTTCGATCAAGAAACATCAGGTAAACGAGAATTACGTACATTGTACATAGTCGTTTTTATTGAATTTGTTTATCAACAAAAACATAACGTGCATATTGTGACTTCCTATTTTGCTTTCCCGTACACTAAGACCCTTATGAAAATGGTTCTATCCTAAAGGGGAGCAAAGTCTTTCCTTTAACAAGGTTCTTGAAAATGTATTAAGTCCCTTAAATATGTACCAAAACGGCGCTTTTGGGGGATTCAGAGAAGTCCTGTTGTCGATACGTTCATAAATGCAACTAATCGGGGCGTTTATACACACAACAGTGTGTGTGTGTGCGCGTGCGTGCGTGCGTGTGTGAATCTATAGTTAATATTGTTACAGGTGGAACGAGGGAAGGTCTATATGGAGATGAGAATTACTTAGTGATGTGGGGTAATAGACGTGGTTTCGCCAAACTGGCGCTTCAAGCACAAGTTGTATGTTGTTTTTCACCTATTCTAAGTTGTAACACGGGAGCGCATTAAATAGTTAGGTAAAACAAATTCTTACGGAAAGAATTGTTTCCTAAATGTCCTCGCTTCTGAGTGACTGAATGTTGATAATTTCACATAATAGATATTAGTGAAGATAATAAGGCTGGCTACTCAGACCTGAAAAGATAATCGACTGTCAGTCCTGCCATTGCAGCCTTGGAACCGCACTGAAGATTTGGTCATAATTTTACCTGTCTGTCTGAGCAATACTCTTACCATATGTTTTACTTTACTGTATGTTTTTGATCTGACAGGCCTGAGTAAACAGTGTAGACCCAGGTGAGACGCCGCGTCTCACCAGGGTCTACACTGTTTGCTACAGATCCAGCTATTTTTAGACACAACATTGGTTAGTAAATTGTACTTGTTCAAATTTTAGATTAAGTATGGTAAGGATTTGAGGTGTTTGAATACTAAGGGTAAATACGGTAAAGTAAGGGACAAAGAAATTAAATGATCGATTATTAGCAAATCTGTAACGATAAACATTTTTGTGGAATTTATCGATCAATTAATCGCTTATCCGATTAATTGTGCCAGCCTTAGAAGATACCAAGGAAATGCCACAATCACGAGGCATGAAAAAAGGAGAGATGAGGAACAAATAATGACAAAACATACACCACATATGAAACTACAGACGCACAAAGAAGACCTACAACTGAAGAACGGTCTTGGAACGTTCAGTTGGAAAACTTCTGGTGAAGGATGGTCTTTCTTTGTGCCGCAACATCAGCATTTGCACAGTCTGATCAGAATCTTTGCTGGGCGCATTTTGGATACACAAGGAAGCAGAGTTTTTTTATCAGACTTGGGGTCAATTACTTTGGAAAGTAATTAATTAAATTACAATTACTTTGTCTTTCTTTCAATTAAATTACAATTACAATTACTTGAATTTTGGCAAAGTAATTACTTTCAATTACGTTGCCAAATGTAATTAGTTACATCACAATTACATTGTCAAGTTTCATATTTCTTCTTCTTTTGTTTCAAACATTTGATGTAGTTGTTTGGTGAATTTAAAACAGGACTTACCTAGAAAACTATGGTTGAAAAATGTCCGTTTCAATTTTATTCATTTTCAAGATAAGACAACTTTTAGAGCACAGAAATTTTTTAAAAAGCACAATAAGTTTGTTTACTGTACAGTTTAAAATATATATATATATAATATATAAACATGGTCTGTTTATATTTCCCAAAGTTCTGATTCCAACAGCACCAGACAGGTCTAAACCACATTGTTACACTTTAGAAACATAAGCCTTTCAAAAGTTTTGTCACTTAACATACATCTTTCAGCATGGAAAATCTTGCCACCAGTTCAGAAAAGTTTTTCTGTTGGGACAGAAGAAGCTGCAAGAGTTAAATATATTTGAGCCATTTTGCTAAGTACAGGAAACTTATTTGTATTCAAGCCCCAGTACATCATCATATCACACCATGTCTCCTAAATAAAGACATTTCACAAAATCTTTTGTTCATTTAGACTCATAATTATGATTTGGTTCTAGGTATGAAAGTAATAACAATAGGCCACATTTTGTGTCCTGAAGTCATTACACATATTATTATTATTTTTTTTTTTTTGTTAAGAACTATTACCATGTTAACCCTAACTTTTTGGGCACTTTTTAGTGATTTTGTTTTGTTCATTTAAATTGTTAATTAGGCCGTTTCAGTGGAGTAGACTTCTTTTTAAATGACAAACAGTGCAGGTCCTGATCAAAGCCTACACTGTTTGCTAAGCTTATTGGTTATGACTTTGGGTTTCACAGTAATTAGGTTGAGATACACAATAGTGTTTGTTTACCTGGATGTTCATATAAATCTCCAGCATTGTTCCACACTTTGCAGTTAGACATCTCAATATAGATATGCTGGTATTTCTGTGATTTTTGTTATGTTTTGGACCTTCAAAGTTAAGGTCTACTAGGTAAAAGCAAACAGTTCATCACAGGCATCCAAAATTAAGGCTTATACAACATAAAGAGTTTTCAGAACCAAAATTCAAATCTGATCCAATTGTAATTAAAAGTAATTGAAAAATAATTGCCAATTACTCCCTTTTTCCACTGTAATTAATTAAATTACAATTAATGTAATTAAAGAAAACGTCCAATTACAATTACATTCAATTACTTTGAAAATTGTAATTAATTATAATTACATTTTTAATTACCCCAAGTCTGTTCTTTATGTGGAAAACAAAGAATCTTTGCTTGGCGCATTTTGGATTCACAAGGATGCAGAGTTTCTTATGTGGACAACAAAGAATCTTTGCTGGGCACATTTTGGGTTCACAAAAATGCAGATTTTCTTTATGCGGACAACCAAGAATCTTTGCTGGGTGCATTTTGGATTCACAAGGATGCAGAGTTTCTTTATGCGGACAACCAAGAATCTTTGCTGGGTGCATTTTGGATTCACAAGGATGCAGAGTTTCTTTATGCGGACAACCAAGAATCTTTGCTGGGTGCATTTTGGATACACAAGAATGCAGAGTTTCTTTATGTGGACAACAAAGAATCTTTGCTAATCTTTGCTGGGCGCAGTTTTGGATACACAAGGATGCAGAGTTTGTTTATGTGGACAACAAAGAATCTTTGCTGGGCGCATTTTAGATTCACAAGGATGCAGAGTTTCTTTATGTGGACAACAAAGAATCTTTGCGGGCGCATTTTAGATTCACAAGGATGCAGAGTTTCTTTATGTGGACAACAAAGAATCTTTGCTGGGCGCATTTTGGATTCACAAGGATGCAGAGTTTCTTTATGTGGACAATGAAGAATCTTTGCTGGGCGATTTTGGATACACAAGGATGCAGAGTTTCTTTATGTGGACAAATGCAAAGTTGAATCTGAGTCTTTATTTGGGGGCACATGAAAGAAGATACAGTTTCTCACGTTGTAACTCAAATGAAAATAACTGAATACAGTCGAATCTCAACAGCCCGAACACCAATGGCTCATTTTCTATGACTTTTTCGAACTCGATTTGAGTCTCTACGAAATTATTCCCATAGCTCACGAGAATAAATATTTAGAGAACTTTTGTTATTTTATCATGAAATTGTATATTGTGTGTATTCACTAGAATTGCCTCATTGTGGCAGTTCTAATGAGTACACCCAACATTGTTTGTTTGTGTTGAGGTTTTACGGCCAAGTCAACCCAATGGGGTCATGTCCAGCGCGGTCAGTTTGCCTAACCACACTTTTACTGGGCAGGCTTAGTCCTCTATGCGGTTAACCAGTATTGTGCACATTCTTTCACCAGAAACTGACAACTGCCCTTCTTGAATCAGCGGAAGGGAGAGAATGATCGTAGAAAATATTTCATGATCAGGCTCCACAAAAGGATGTTGCCGACCCGGCAGGTTCGAACCCGCAGCCAACTGATCACCAGTCGGACGCGCATCCAACTGAGCCACCGAGGTGGGCAGTATTTTCAACATACCATTATTGTTATTGTTATTAACCCTTGTCCTGCTGTATAAATGAAGATGCCACACCCATTTCTATTTTTCAGCCAGTCAGATTACTTGATACAGATGTTGATATAAATTCACATACTTAATGGCAAACAGTGCAGATCCAGATCAGTTGGCTTCTTCAGAAGCCTATCTGGATCTTCACTGTTTCCAAAGGCAGGACATATCCGAGTTCAGCAGGACTAGGGTTAAGATCGAAAAGATATTCCTAAAGTATCGCCATTTTCTTCCTGACCTGGCTCCATGATTAACCCTCAGTGGCTCGAACAACCCATATCTCGAACAAATTTCGGTGGTCCCAAAGACGTTTGAGCCATTGAAGTTAGACTGTATGGGGTTACCCAGGAAAAGCCACAATCACAAAACGCAGCCCTCCCAAAGCGCAGGATAAGGGTTGAATGTGGTGAAATGGCAAGACAAAACTGCACTTTATTAAAGCAGAACAAAACAATGAAGATGAACTGCAACTGGAAGTCCATTACAAAAACACGCCTGTTCAAATATATTGAAAATTTCACCACCAAAAACTGAACGTTTTCAGATAAACATTCTGATATTTTTCATGTTTCTGCTCAAAACATAGATTGTCTCGCTGAGGCGGTTCTCATGAATACCTACAATCTATGTTTTTGATCAGAAATAAGAATTATAATGTATACCCCTGTAAAACCCAGTTTTACTATATAAAAGTGGGGTTTAAGGGGGTCAAAATTATATAGGTATGTTTTCGTGATGCACTCAGGAAACTCCACAGTCAACAAGCATACAGAATTTCAAGGCACCGTAAGAAGAGGCGTTGTGGAAAAGTAATGAAAAGATGATACATTAACAATAACAGGCACACAGAGAATGAACTGTAACGGGGGAACATAGGACCCGGCTTGGGACTGTCAGCAGAACAACTACTAGAGGTCATACACTAGTTTTATTTGCAGAAATCTTGGTTCTTTTATTCTGATGCAGCTCCATTTTTTGACTATTACATTTCAGCCGATAATACCAGTCTTCACACAGAATATAAGAGAAGCCTCTCGGACACTAGCCTGGGGAAGACGTGAGTATAGATATATTTAGCCTGCTTGCTCTAAAAATAATATCACCCCGTTCAAAAGAAATAAATAAAACTATGAGGTCTGAAGAAAACAAACCCAAAACATACAAACAAAGGCTTAAAGCTTATGTGAAATGTATATCTTTCAGCGATAGCTCTAAATTAGACATTTTGTAACCAAAGATATTGATTGTGTTTCATATTTCTCCATAAAAATATGTTTTGGGTAACGTATCAAGGAGAACTAAGAAAAAACATTTATTTGGAGATTTTTATCGTACATTTATGTAAACAATGACATTTGCATATTCCAATGGATATTGTTATCTGTTTAGAAATTAATTTTTGCAAGTGTAATTGTTGCTGGCTGCATATACTGTTGAAAGCATCATGATATGGCAAAACTGTCCCTGAGGTTATAAAGCTTTTTTTCATAACTCATCAGAGCATGAAAATTTTCTGCTAATAAATATGAAAATGTCAACAATAGATGGCATTTTCATGTTTATTAGCAGAGAAATTTTCATACTCAGCTATAGTTAGCAAAAAAGAATTTGCAATTCTTAGCAATTTCAGATTCATTGGCAGGACAAATCTCATGCTCAGCTGTGTTGAGAACAAAAAACGTTTTATAACCTCGGGGCCTAAGGACCTTTACCCCACTTTGCGACTCGGAAGCTTGTTTGCGGCACTAGCAGAAGATAGATCACAGTAGACACAAGGCAAATCCCTCCCCTTCCACGCACCCGAAATGCGTTTTAAGGGGATGCAATAAACATGGTCGATTTTTCGGCATTTTTGTAATCAAAGTACTGGCAGCACTGGTGTACAGGCTGTCTCTGAGTGTAGGCTTGGAAAATGGCCCTGAACGGGGACTTCAGGCTGTTTCATTTAACCCTTAACTGCCTGTAATTTAAGCAAACAGTGCAGATCCTGATCAGATGCTGCATTCTGCGCTGTCTGATCTGGGTCTGCACTGTTTTCCAATGTTCCAGTCCAGGTTTTACGGATAACCCGCTTTAATCGACAAACTGACGTCACAGTGATAAGAATAGCGCGGCTATTAATTACCTCAATGATAATGACATGGACAACAACATTAGGAAATTTTGGTGCATGTAGTATATCTTGATTGTAAACAATCGACCCAAAAAGGGATCTACTCGAAGTAAAAGGGAAGATTTTGCTCCCAAAACAGTTTTGGCAGTTGTGTTCAATGAAGTTGTTTCTATTCCCTTTGATGTTTTGGGATGCAACACCATAAACGAGGATCTGTAATGGGTTTGTTTACTACTAACTTATGGCCTTATTATTTTATTGACTACTGATTTTTTGCCTAAAATTTTAGTGACTGCTGATTTTTGTGATGTAGAATTTAACAGTTAAGCCAAAAAAATCCAAAATATACTGATTTTTATGAAAAAAGCTTTATCGATTACAGATGAAAGGGCTAAAATTTCAATGATTAGCGTTTTTGGTATCCCCATTCCAGAGTCTCATAAACTGGCTACAGATAGTGACATTTTTTAACAAAGTTGTAAGAAATAAATGTCAGTATATTAATTTCAGTTTAAACACACAATCTCGAGTATCCATTTGTATTCAGAGCACTAGATTGTACTTTATTATTTAAAACTATTAAAAAATCAGTCGGTAAAATTTACCCACTTTCATCAGTCTGCAAACCACAGTACTTTCTGTTGTCAAAGAAATAATGAAACGTCAGTGTATTGGGGTAAGGTAGAATCTTTAAACTGATATTTTATACCTTTTACCACTCTCTTGACAAATAAAGTATACGAAAAATTAATGATATTTTTTTTTCTTATTTTTCACATTTCAAGCAAATTGTCTACAAAAACTGTCATAGCCTGTTTTCTGGGAAAATAAGAAAAATATTTCAAAATGTTGTCACTGAAATGATTACTCAATATGTTAAGTGTCAACATTTCAACAACGATATTTCATATGGGAGACAGATTCATATAAGTCTTTGACTTTTTCTGAATCCCAGTTGAAATATGTTTATGTTGACATGTATTGTATCTTATTTATAAATAAAAATATGTTTAAACTAACGATATTTCATGTTCGCCACATCGTCCGACTTTCCGGCGACGTTAAATCGAAGTTATTTCAACTTTATCTGTTTGCTTAGTATAACTGCTAAAATAATTCAAAATATCATATATCAGTGCTTAGCAAAGCAAAATATTTTTCCAATCATCATTAATTGTGATTTTTATTTATCGATAATCGGGCATGGTTTCTATAAATATACCAGCTTTCAGTTATAATCAATCATCAAATTAACCTTTACCATTCTCTAGGCTAATTCTGCACACGACAAATATGTGATATTTTTTTCTTACTTTTCCAAGAAACAGGATTTGACATTACATGCAAATTGCCTCCACTGGAGACAATTTGCATAGGATGTCAAATCCTGTTTTCTGGGGGAAATAATAAAAACATTTTAAAATGTCATCTGCTGAAATTTTTACCCAGAGTGTTATGTGTTAACCTATGTTGCTCTGCTTATAAATGGTATAACACTGTTTTGATGAATTCCATTTCTTTTTCAAATTTCAAACTAGAAAGCTTGTGCAAAATGAATATTAAAAATGTCTGAAGAAAACAAAAAACAAATACAAACAGGCAAAGGTTCATGGCTTGTGTGAAATGTATATTTCTCAATGATAGCTCCAAATAAGGTACTTCTTCCAATCCAAAGATATTGATTGTTTCCAATTCAGGTTTCTTCCGATGGGTTTATGAAAAGTACAGACTACCTTTGGTACTGTTATATGGCTTTTTTCCAGTCAAATTGAGGTAGGTAATAGTTGTGTGTTTTTCTTTACTGTCGTTAATTTGCTAAAAGCACTTAAAATGTAAAATAATTTCAGATAATCTATTATGCGCTTTTGCACCTACAATTGGTCCCCACCTCCTTTCAAGGATGTGTGCGTGTGAGTGGATGGGATGTAGGGAGGTTGTAGGCATACCCTGGGGATAAGACATCTAAATCATATCCAACCCCTAGGAAGTCAAAATTTTGACACATGGGCAGGGTATTAGACATCTAAAAGGGACATTCTAGAAGAACCTATTTGTAAGTTTAATGCCTACCCAGTGGATCGACAAAAATTTGTCTCATGGGTAGGGAATTAGACAATTTTCAAAAATGTCTAATTCCCCTGGGTAATTCCACAAACATTAAACCATTGATCGGTGCATTGTTTTAAACACGTTCATGGGAGACAAATTTGTTAGACTGTAAGAATAGTCTCTGCTGTTTTCACTTATGTTTGGGGTGGTTGGGTGAGGCAAAGATGTTGTGTATCTTACATCACCAAGGCGTCCAACTGATATTGGCCTACAGTTGGGCAAGGCCTGCTATCCTTGCAGTAGGTAAGGGTAGAGGGGGATGTTTTTATTTCTTCTGATTCTTCACTGTCATTCATTTTCCTTTCTCCCCTGTCCCTCTCTTTCATCCCCACTACTATCTCTTCTATCTCTCTGTCCCCTTTCTCAGGGAGACGACACAAAATGACCCAAAAGGGTCGACGTGTCGTTAAACCTTAACACAATAAATTTTCACTTATGTATTTTTGTTCATTGCTCTCAACTTATTAAAATCATTTCCAGTGGTTCTTCAAATAAGGTGTGAACTGAGATAAGCAACTTTGCATCCTTTATCTACACCTCGTTACTCTGTGACAGAAAATCGAACTGGTTATTTTGTAAGTACATGTATTTATAAGCAAAACCATATTTCACTACTAGAGACTGATCTGGCTGTTTTCATTAGTATGTTCATACAGACTTGGGCCCAGTTGTTCAAAGCATCGTTAACTTAACGAGCTTATAGTGGTCAAAATGTTAACTGTTATTGTAAGTACTATATCTAATTCGCAGGTATTTTTGCTGAAAAATGCAAAAGCTACTCACATTTTTTCAGCAAAAATATAAGCGTATATGTCATATTTAATGATCAAAGTTTTAACGATAAGTTAACAAACGACATCGTTAGTTTTGAACAACTAGGTCCTGATATTTTAACAAATCGAGATGTTTGTGGTTGTTTGTATATTATTATTATTGCCTTTACAGTGAACCCTCCTTACAATGACAGCATTTGCTCCCAAAGATGTAGCCATTAAAAGAAATGAGCGGAACAAAGTGTTAAAAGAGCCTTGTTTATTTTTATTTCCTAATAAAAAATACGTTTTGGATATTTGCTCAATGATGTGATTCTAACAAATATGCAAAATTGTATATTCCTTGAAATATTAAATGCTATGTTCTTGCATATTTTCCGACTTACTGTTAGCTCTTGAGCGAAGGGTTCATGCCAGTGAAACTATTGCAACTTATTTTGTCGTTGTATCAAGTGTCGGTATGAATAAGGTTGACTGTATTTCTTTATTCCATTGTAAGTATTATTCTAGTGTTCTACTGTCACAAGCTCTGTTCGGTTATATTCTTAACATTACATTTCAGGACATATTTTGGACCTCCAATTATTCCAGACAGTTATATGACTTGTGATGAACTTGCACAAAAGGTATGTAGAAGTGGAAAGGCTATTTCTTCCGGCATTGGAACTACATTGAGTCAAGTCAGTAATGTTTACTATCCGCGGACGCTAGATTACACACTTTATTCTGGTGTCCATGTCTGTTGGTCTGAACATTCTGACTCGTCATTCATTTACGGATTTATGAGTTTGGATTACAACTTTTGTACCATGACCACTATTGCTCTTTAAACCTTTTATCAGCTGTGTCAAATCAGAAGAACTTTTCAGTTTTGTGTGAATATAATTCAATAATTTATGGAATAAACGTCAAGTATCCAATAATTTATGGAATCCTTAAAATAATAGCTTGGTCTAGTCAGCTCTTGTTATTTAACTTATTACTTCAGTTTCGAACTCGAAGCTTCTTTAAATTATGTTAAATTCTGCAAGTTGGTTTAATGTTAAAACATAATAAAATGACCCAGAAGCTGCCACCTAGGGAAGATCGGCATGGAATTCTCCAGGTAAAAGAAACCTAAAAAGTTAAGAAATACGCCATTTTATCTCATTTGATGGAAATGATAACCTTGGTATTCTTTGCCTGCAGTAACCAAATATTAGCTGGAATAGTTACAAGAATGGGTTTATATTCATTAAATCCTAATAATTGGCATAAGAACAGCTTATTCCCTCTTACCAAAAGTATTGACTTTTGAAATATCTTGACATTTTTTCAAGTTTTGTCAATTCATAAATGATTAATCTACAACGATAAAAACTGAGAAAGGTACCTCCTGGTGGGAAAACAATGGCGGCTGTGACATCAGGTCATTTATCCATATAGATGCAGTAGTGGTGTAATGGTTAAACTGCTCCTCTTGAGACTCAGTAAAACAGAATCTGCTATCTTTGTTTGTTTTATTCATAATTTCTTTATTTTGCTTCCAAGGATTTGTATAGAAGATGTCTGGGAAGTGCCATAACCACAAAACATAGATTACCAGTGACACCAAGAGGAAGGGAAAACAAACCATCACATTTTAACAGAACTTAAATATCATATTCGACCTCATTACCGTGCATACCCTTACAGGCGCATAGTCAAGCAATTTCATAGTCTTCAAATTACAGCTTGTGCATTTTATATCTGCTTCTTATAAAAGCATATGTTGTTATTACTCATTTGAATTGCCTCGACGAGTCGTGGTAATTCAAATGAGTACCAACAACATGCTTTTATAAAGAAAATCAGAAAAATATTGCTTAAATATCATTAAATAATTATCTCATGAAGTCCTCTTCTTATCTTTTAAAGTCCTTATATTAGATGGATATTTTGCTATTAGTTTTTTCCAATAATTTTGAAAATCCTAAGCGCAGAGTGTGGTAATTAGGTCGAATACGGTATAGATACTCTGATTAATTGAACAGTCTCAGAGCTCTATATTTGTGCACCAATTTAAATCTTTCTATAACAAATGATATTTAGATGTACTTTTTGACTCATAAGTATAACTAGTTATATATTATTTGCTTTCAGGTGAAGGAAGGTGTGGAAAGTTTAATAAGACAACATCAGATTGTGCCAGGAAGTATAAAACAAGCCCTTAAACAACGACTCAGAGACAGAACTAGTTAATCCATAGTCATAATAGACATACCAAAATATTTACTGTATTTGACCTAATTACCATACATACTGCTATAAGCGAAGAGTCAAGCAATTCCGTAGTCTTCAGATTACAGCTAGTGTACACTTTGTCTACTTCTTTGTTAAGGCATATGTTGCGGTATCTATTTGAACTGCATCGACTTGTTGGTGCAATTCAAATGATTATCCACAACATATGCTTTCATAAAGAAAATCAGAACAAATTGATTAAACATCATCAAATGTCCATTTCTGATCTTTTTAAAGTGTACTCTTAGTAGGTAGATACTCTTCGTAGGTAGATACATATTTTACAGCAAGTTTTTTCAGTAGTTTTGAAAAACCTAAGCACACAGTGTGGTAATTAGGTCGAATACAGTATTCAAAGCCAACAACCAGTCACCCATGGACCAGTTTCCATCTGAGAGTGAAAGATGGCAATGACTATGAAGGTGGCTTGGGTCATCTCCTTCCCCCACTACCAAATAAGAGATGCCTTAACCATAATACCACTCACCCTGGTTTAGGGATGCAGGCAGCTGGATAGCGGGGAAGATTGACTGTTACATCAGCAAACATTTCTAGTGAAATCCGGATTTACTCATTCTGTCTCACCAATCTCATTTAAACTTGGGAACAATATTTTTCAGAAGAAGTGCAGTTCACTCTGCCTGATAGACTGTGCAGGTACATGCCCAGCAGGCAAACGACATCGAAATATCATTGTTTTAATATTGATTCTACTTCTAGGATCAACATTGAAATGATGTTGTTTCAATGCTGTGTGCTAGCTCAGGGAGTCAGGTTTAGGCATGCTACTTTTGTATATCCAGAAGACAGGAGGGGTACTATCTTGATTTACCTTAAATGTTCCTACAGAGAGATCTGAACAATAGATTCTGAAAGAAAAGATCATGTAGAAGCAAACAAAACAAAAAAAAAAACATCAAAAGTGAATATAGCAAACTGTTTAATTGAGTGTGTTTATGACCAGTTCATGAAACACTGTTTATATCGTCTAGCCCTAGCTTGTTATATCCCTGGCATATGAAGTACGAGTATATAGAGGGTATGTAGTTTTTGTCTTTTAGGTAACAATGTTTTTCTGTGTGTCTGTCTGTAAACTTTATTCCGTCAAATATTTCGCAGGAACTGCTGCACATAGGATCTTGAGATTTAGTACAAACATTTGATATGACTTTTTGTATTATGTAAGAGAGAATCAGCGTCCTCATGCTTATCATTCCCTTAATTTGTCCAGTTTTCTTTCTCTCCAATAAAATATTTCATCAGAGATTTCTCGGCTGTTATGAGAGCCAGATTCTTCAAATTTTCTGTGCGCCTACAGAGAATTAAAGTATATTGTGTAAAAGAAAACCATGATGCTGAAATTTATTTTGCTTTCTTTTTTCCTTTTTTTTCTTTTTTCCATCTCGGTCCAATTTAATGCATAGGGAAATTTATGTCACAGATTTCTCAGGGAATACTACACCTAGGGTTTTGAAATTTGGTACAAACATTAGGTATGACTTCTTGTAGTGTGTGAGAGAAAATCAGTATCCTCAGGCTTATAATTCCCTTTTTTAGCCATTTTCGTCCTCTCCAATATAAATTTTTGTGACAGATATCTCAGCTCCTATGACAGCTAGAGTCTTCACATTGTATACACCTACAGAGGGTTAGACTCTGTTGTGTGAAAGAAAAGAAAGATACTGTGATTAATTTTGCCATCTTTTACCCCTTTTGTTTTTCATTTTTCCACCTGTCATTGAAATGTAAGACGAAATTTGGGAAATTTGAGAAATAAGGGAAATATTTGTGTCAATGATTTTTCAGGACTTGTGTGTAAGAGAGAATCAGCATCTTCCTACTTATCAATTCCTTCATTTGTCCATTTTTCTTTCTTTCTCATACGTATAGTGTGTAAGAGAAAACCAAGATGATGAGATTTATTTCTTTGCCCATCTCTCCTAAGCAATACTAAGGGAAATTTGCACAAAGTTGGCTGAACATTCCTCTGACAGCTATTGGTATGTGAGCTGTGCTCACTATCTGCTATACCGGTATTTTCAAATCAGTCCACATGAGCTCAATGAACAGACTCGGTCAAGTGAGCATGCTATTTCAGGGTTTGATGTATTCTTTATTTCTGAAGGATCTCCATTTTAGCATTTTACTTAAATCTATATTGGACCATTAGCGGCCTGACAGGAACCCAGGATTTAAGCAGAATGCTACCTGGGCTTTGTGATTGCAGCAAGTGTCATTAATGCGTCATTGGAGCTGAATTGTCTCCCCTTAAATAGTCTACTATTATTTAAATTTTTCTGCTGCCAGGAGTTTGAGAGGGGTGTTTCCATTATTAATATGAAATAAATAGGTGTTACCTATGAAACTAGCTTAAGCATTGTGTGCATTTTTTTTTCACCAGGTATGCAAAGTCGCGGACCATAGAAAACCTGTTTAAATACATCCGAGACAAAGTGCACAATATCGAATATTATGCTGACATCAATTTAACCAGAGTGTCCCAGGAAACATCGCTCTACTGTATTTTATTTTCTTTTTTTACATATTTAAAAAGTGAGGCAAGCGAATAGAGGTTTAATTGATACTAAACATAACTATATTACCCAGTCTGAATCACCTAAAATCTGCCATCCATCATATCCAAATTTGATACAATGGAAGCATGTCCTAAAAACACCACTAATTTGACAGGCGTTTACAAAATGGCATGCAACCGGTGCGTCCGTGTCGATCGGTCTGCCTTGGCTTTTGGGCTTGAGGGTGGAGCTTAGTACTCTCCACGGCGTCGTTACTGCAATCAATTATGCCATACAATGTATCTCGGTTTCTAGGTATTAGCTTTACGGATGCTTATGATGTTTATCAATAACATGAGCTACGACACAATTTGACAAGCTAATCATTGTGCAGCATGTGTGGACAGACGAAAGAAGCTAAAAACGAATGATCAGCTGATCGCCAGTCAGCTGAAATCACCGCATATCCTACCTTTATCATGTTGTCAGCGATACTACTCATTTCAGAATTGGTTAGACTTTCAACATCTTGCAACATTTTAAAATTTGACAGCCTGTTGTCAAAACCAACCCTATATATCACTGACAAGATGTAAATAATTATTCCAGTGTGACATAGACTAATCAGAAGCAGTTTCACAATTCAAAACATGACCTCAAAAAAGGAAATGAACATGAACATCACTGTTATTTGATAAACTTGTCATTCAAACTGAAAGATCAGTTCTTTCTTGACAAAAATAATGCTGAAAAAGACAAGTTGAGTCTCATTTAACAAACAAATCATCACCTGTCAGTACAAGGGGCTTTCTATCAGATATATTGTAATAAGGAAAGTCTAATGGATTCTGAAAGTAGTAGTAAATTCTTCCCTATGCATAATTCCTGTTATGTGCTGTAGAAATGTGATCCATTTTTTACAGCAATACTTCAGTATTTACCCTTAAATACACGAAAATGTTGTTTAATGCAAGAGAAATCTCAGATTAAAAATGGCGGCTAAAACGCAGATCAGTCTTGCAGTCATCTGTGTCAATGACGTAAAAATGTATCCTTCTATTTCATTGGGTATACGATTCTTTACAGCCAATGAGATCACTTGCGGCAGCTGACTGGCTTTCCATGTTTGCAGCGGAGCATGTCTGATCATCCTACTTTTCAGAAACCAGGCGAATGCACCGGCGTTGGTTTTCGGGTTCAACATTTAGCCGATACACTCCGCTGTAGATATGGGAAACCAGTTAACCGCCGCATGTGAACTCTTCTGCATAGTATGTGAGAGACTCACGATACCTATAGTACGAGCTTAAGCTTCGCCACCTGCTTCGCAGGTCGCTTAAGCTCGTTATTATTATTACATCATTATTCCTTTGAACAGAATATAATATAATGTCTCACAACACTGTTTCTGTTGAGTCCTTATCTTTGCTTCATTAAAGGCTTCATCTGTGATTTATCTGTTGCCCGTATTGATTCATGGATGAGTTAGAAGATCTCCACACAAACAGAACAAATTATGTTCTTATGTTCACTATGGAAGCTGAGGGCGAGGTTTGGGAGCCCGTAAAGCTAGCTTAGGCCCCCCCCCCCTCAGTGATGTAATTCATTACTGACTGTTCCAAGGTGTTAGTTTCATTGTGGTACTTTTTGTTAATTGTTATGTAGTGTTTCGCTTTCTAATGTTTTTTTTTAGCAATTATGTAAGTTAATTATATATTCAGTTAAGTTTAAGTAACAGAGTTCCCACCTTTTTTTTAGAAAGAGCTGCCAACTTTGCTTGCCATCTGTTCATTTTGTGGCTGCTTTATTGTATTTTTCTGTCTTTCACTTTGGTGTTGGGGCTTGATGTGGATCTGATTACATCAGTTCCTGAGTTCTCTTATTTATTTTAAATAAAATTGTCATGTTATATATTTCTGCTTTTGATTGTGTTTTTATTAGCTCACCTGAGCTATGCTCAGGATGAGCTATAGTGATCACCTTTTGTCCGTCGTCTGTCCGAACATTCCAACATTTCGAGATTAGAGGCTACCTAAGGATTATATTTCCATAGAGGTTTAGATGCTATTTTTGCGGGGATTAGGGGCTAGTAACGTATTTTAAGCGGAATAAACCTGGACATTATGTCTAATTATGTCCAAAATAGCCCCTAAACTTTGGATGTTCGCTCGTCCGTCCGTCCGTCTGGTTGTCTATCCATCCATTAACACTTTTCAAATGACTTCTACTCTGAAGACGCTGCCAGCTTTGCTCAAATTTCATATGGAGCCTCCTTAGTTCGGGGGAACGAAAGATTGTTGAAATGGTCATGGTCGTTTGACCAAGATGGCCGCCATGCCCATATATGGTAAAACCCTTTAAAAATCTTCTTCTCCAGAACCGAGGATGCCTTGGAACTGAATCTTTGCACAAATCATCATGGAAGGAAGATCTACTAAAATTGTTAAATTGATGATTGTATGTTGCCTGTTGACCTTTTTTTCGGCAATGTCGTTTGCTTCCCTATGTATTTGTATGGGTCCTATTCATTTGTATGGGAAAAACATTAAGAATTTCAAATGATTTCTCCTCTGAAGCCGCTGGGCCAATGTTGCTCAAATTTCTTGGGGAGCCTCCTTGTGGCAAGGGAATGTAAGATTGCTAAAATGGTCATGGTCCCTTGACCAATATGACCGCCATGCCCATATATGGTAAAAACTATTAATATTCTTCTTCTCCAGAACCAAGTAAATCTTCCGACCTAATCTATGCACAAATCATCGGGGACGGGAAGTCTGCCAAAATTGCTAAAATGATAGTCCTACTTTGACGTTCGACCTTTTACGGCAAGGTCAAATTTGCTTCCCCATACATTTGAATGGGCCCTATACATTTATATTGGAAAAAATGTTGAGAATACATATTTTGGACCTCCTCTAAAGACTATGATCCAATTGAGTTGAAACTTGATTAGGAGCATCCGGGTGCCTACTAGACACAAAATAGTTAAAACTGAGCCGGGGGCCCCCGTAGCCTAGTGGATAAGAGAGTTGACTCTTAATCCATTAGGTTTCTCACCGCTGTGGTTCGAGCCTAGCTCGGGTCATATGTGGGAAAGCCAAGTTCTGCTTACGGATGGTCAGGTGGTTTTTCTCCGGGTACTCCGGTTTTCGCCCACCTTCGATGAACGATCGGCTCGATATAAGTGAAATATTCTTGAAAGGGCCGTAAAACCCAAATCAAAAAAAAAAAAAAAAAAAAAAAAAACTGAGCCGATCAAAAATCCAAGATGGCCACCATCTTGAAAATCAGTTTTCGACATCTCTTCCCAAACTTACATTGTAGCGACAGGAAGACATTTGGATTTAATTGAGCTAAATTGAGTCAAAGTCGATCGGAAATCCAAGATGTCCGCCATAACCCCCATCTTGAATATCTGTTTTGAACAACTTGTAGCAAACCAACAGGTGAATTAAGTTGAAACTTACAATGTTGCAACAGGTTGACGTGTAGATGAAAGTCGGAAATCCAAGATGGCCACCACAACCGCCATCTTGCTTTTAAATGTCTTCTTCTTTATACCGCTTGAACAATTTTCATCAGATTTTACACAGGGCTTTCCGCCAAAAGGTAATTGACAATTTGTTTGAAAATATGGCTGGCCAAGAAAGCTTTTAGGCTGAATCTTGGTATATAGCATCGGGGACTCAAGGTCTACTAGGTTCAAATGATGGTCGCAGGTTGACATTTGACTTTTTTACGGCAAGGTAAAATTGGCGCTTCCATGAATTTGTATGGGCAAAATGTTGACAAATCTTTTCTCAAAATGTATTAGTCTAATGGCTGAAAGTTACGACGTTTAAAGTACTTAAACTTGTTAGTTACAATAGTAATTTTGTCCCCTGTGGGTTACCTGCCCTTGTCCCTGGGCTATATACATATATAAAATTGTGTAATTTTTAAATTTCTTCTCTGAAACCGCATGAGCAATATTCACCAGATTACACATGGGGCCTTCTGTCGAAAGGGTATTGACAGTTTGTTCCAATGGTTCCGTGCCACTGAACAAAATGGCGGTCATGCCAGTATATGGTAAAAAGACTGAACAATATTCTTCTCTAGAACCAAGAAAGCTTTGAAACTGAATCTTAGTATATAGCACTGGGGACTCAAGTTCTACCAAGTTTGTTCAAATGATGGTGGAAAGTTGACCTTTGACCTTTTTACTTTCTGGCGAAAGAATGTGCACAATACTGGTTAACCGCTTAGAGGACTAAGCCTGCCCAGTAAACGTGTGGTTAGGTAAACTGACCGCGCTCGACATGACCCCATTGGGTTGACTGGGCCGTAAAACCTCAACACAAACCCCATGCATTTGTATGGGAAAAATGTTGAAATGCCATTTTATCAAAATATATTAAAGACTAACGGCAGAAATTTACAATGTATGATGAAATTATTAAAACTTTTTAGTTACAATCAAAATTTTGTCTCCTGGGGGTTATCTGCCCCTTGGCTATATACATATATAAAATTGTGTAATTTTTAAATGTCTTCTCTGAAACCGCTTGAGCAATTTTCACAAGATTTCACATGGGGCCTTTTGTCAAAAGGCTATTGATAATTTGTTTGAATGATCTCGCCCCATGAACAAGATGGCTGCCATGCCCATATATGGTGAAAACACTTAAATATCTTCTCCAGAATTAATAAAACTTTGAGGCTGAATCTTCGTATATAGCATCGGCGACTGAAGGTGTACTAATATTGTTCAAATTATAGTGGAAAGTTGACCTTTTACAGCAAGGTCAAATTTGCTCCCCCATACATTTGTATGGGGAAAATATTGAAAAACCATTCTCTCAATGGATAATAAAGATTAATGGCTGACACTTACCAGGTACTATTAAAGTAGTAAAACTGTTCAGCAACTGTAAAAAATTTGTGTATTATCTGCCCTTGTCCTTGGGCTATATAGGTATAAAATTGTGAAATCTTTAAATAAATTGTGAAATCTTTCAATGTCTTCTTCTCTGAAACAGCTTGAACAGTCAAGCCTGATTAGAATTCCAGTTAAAGAGATATTGCATTTTTTTATTACTCCTTACCAAGAGACTCAGTCAAATTGAGTTTTGCAAAAGTTTTTTGATTTTAATTTGTTTTAAGACTTCAATATTGATCCAAACTATCTGAAGTGCACAATATCAATTGTTCACTCTTCTGAACCCAATATAACCCGGACTTATCACTAATGGAACTGTCACAATGTGTTGTCTCAGCTTGATTTTACTGCTGTTTTTATGCAGTTGGTCATTAAAATTATTTTAGACATTATCTGAGAATGTAATCAGTTGGTTTATATATGTTTGATTGAAAAAAAAAAATATGTCACCATTAATAAAATAGAAGTTATGTCATATTTTTGGTGAATGACTGACATGTTTCTGCTAAGACTCCCAAAAAATAGCTGAAATGGGTATGAAGGTTTCTTTCTGATGTTTACAAAATGGTGAGCTATTGTGATCACCCTCTGTCCATCGTCCGTCGTCCGTCGTCAGCCATTAGTTTGTTAACGCTCTAGAGGTCACAGTTTTGCCCAATCTTGATGAAATTTGCCCCTATGAAGTCGAGGTCAAGTTCAAAACTGGGTTACTTGGGTTTAAAAACTAGGTCACCAGGTCAAATCAAAGGAAATATTGTTAACACTCTAGAGATCACATTTTTTCAAGCAATCATCATGAATCTTTCTCAAAATGTTTGTCTTGATGATTTCTAAGTCAAGTTCGAAACTGGGTCACTTGGTGTCAAAAACTAGGTCACTAGGCCAAATCAAAGGAAAATCTTGTTAACATGCCTGAGGTAACATTTTTGAAGTAATCGTTACGAATATTTGTCAAAATATTTGTCTTGATGATTTCTAGGTCAAATTCGAAAATGGGTTACTTGGGGTCAAAAACTAGGTCACGAGGTTAAATCAAAAGAAAATCTTGTTAACACTCTAGCGGTCACATTTTTGAAGCGATCATCATGAATCTTGTTCGAAATGTTTGTCGATGAGTTCTAGGTCAGGTTCGAAACTGGGTTACTTGGGATCAAAAACTAGGTCACCGGGTTAAATCAAAGGATGACCTTGTTAACACTCTAGAGGTCACATTTTTTTCCACACGAATCTTGCTCAAAATGTTTGTCTTGATGATTTCTAGGTCCAGTTTAGAACAGGGTCACTTGGGGTCAAAAACTAGATCACCAGGCCAAATCATCGGAAAACCGCGGTCACATTTTAAGCAATCGTCATGAATCTTGCTCAAAATGTTTGTCTTGATGATTTCCAGATAAATTCGAAACTTGGTCACTTGGGGTCAAAATCTAGGTAACCGGGCCAAATCGAACGAAGGCCTTGTTAACACTCTAGAGGTTACATTTTGATGCAGTCATCATGAATCTTGCTCAAAATGTTTGTCTTGATGATTTCTAGGTCAAGTTTGAAACTAGGTCACTTGGGGTCAAAAACTAGGTCACCAGTCCAAATCAAAGGAAAATCTTGTTAACACTCTAGCGGTCGCATCTTTTAAATAATCATCATCAATATTGCTCAAAAAGTTTGATGATTTCTAGGTCGAGTTCAAAACTGGGTCATTTGGAGTCAGAAACTAGGTCACCAGGCCAAATCAAAAGAAAACCTTGTTGACACTATAGAGGTCACATTTTTGAAGTTTTCTTCATGAATCTTGCTCAAAATGTTTCAGGAAGATTTCTAGGTGAATTTTGGAACTGGGTCACTTATGAAGTTTATTTCACGGTCCAGTGACTCTTAAGTTTTGTTTCCGTTTAGGTCAGTTTCTCAGTAACTATGGGTCCTACAGTGATATTTGGCACTTGTGAAGTGTTTGTGTTTAGGTCAGTAACTATTGCTCCTAAAGCCAGTGATGCTTAGCAAATACATACATCTTAGCATGGCCTCTTGAGAGCAGTCATTCATATTTTACCTTGCCCTTTATTTCACTGTCCATTAGACATGCTACAATGTATTACTTGTTAATAAAATCATTATGAATTTTGGTCAGATTGTTTGCATTGGTCAGTTCTAGATCAGGTTCTCTAAGTGCTATAATACTCAGGTGAGCGTTACAGGGCCATCATGGCCCTCTTGTTATAATATGATTCTAAAATCTATAATGTACAATATATTCAACTGTTGCTTTTTGAAATAAACTCTCAGATATTTGGATAATTAATTGATAGATGAGCATTTAAACTTCATCATACAAAAAAAATGGGTCTAGAAAAGAGTGGATATCAGGTAGTTTTTTTTCTTATTTCCCCATGAAAACATGTGGGTACTCATTAGAAGCACCTACCTAAGGCACTCCTGATGACTACCCACAACATATGTTTTCGTAGAGAAATAAGAAAAATATCAATACTTTTGGAGTGCAATAAAACATCTTATCAAGAGCTACGTACAGAATTATAATAATAATAGTTCGTCTGTCATTACCAAGCTTAATCACATGCGAGAAATGCTACTGTTTGTGTGCCCCATGGCTGTTTAGACCAATTCTAGCTCTAAACTGTGTTGCGGATGGAACAACAGAGGTCGGAGCAAGACAGCTCTTTTGGTAATGCCTTAGCTCTGGCTTTGCGCTGTGCACGTTTCTGCTCGGCTTTGCTGATTCTTTTTACCTCATATTCATTAGCACCTCTTCTGATGTGTCCTCGCCACTTTGCTCGGTCCTGTGCAATTTGTTCCCACGACTCTGTTGGAATGTTGAAATCCTTGAAGGAAGCTTTGAGGATGCCTTGTATCGCTTCTTCTGACTACCATGGGAGCGTTTGCCCATTTCCAGTTCTCCATAGAGGAGTTTCTTTTGCAAACGTTCCTCAGGCATCCTGGTAACATGGCCTGTCCATCTTAACTATGCCAATTTTAGACGTGTATGTACACTCTGTATCCCTGCCCTTTTCAGGACTTCTATGTCTGGAATCCTGTCTTGCCACTCAAGCTTTAAAATTTTTCGAAGGCAGCTTGTATGGAAGTGGTTCATTCTTTTGGCATGCCGTTGGTAAACTGTCCACGTTTCGCATGCATACAATAGTGTTGGCAGCACCACAGCATTGTAGACTTTCAACTTTGTGTCAAGCCTGATTCCGCTTCGATCCCACACACTACCACGTAGTCGGCCAGATGCTGCACTAGCTTTGGCAATCCTGGCATTGCCTTCATCATCAATGTGCACGACTCTTGACAATGTGCTTCCAATGTAGGTGAACTTGTCTACAACTTGCAATCTTTTACCTTTCACTGTAATGGTGGGCTCTTTGTAAGGCTAGCCAGGTGCTGGTTGATAAACCACTTCAGTCTTTTTGATGCTGATTGTGGGGTCAAAGCTGTCACAGGAGTCAGATACTTGATCTACACTTTTTTGCATCTTCTCTTCTGTCGGAGCACCCTTTGCCATGTCATCAGCAAAGGGAAACTCGTCTAGCACCTGTGTCTGCACTTTGGATTTGGCTTGCAACCTCCTTAGGTTGAAAAGTTTCCGATCAAAGCGATACCTAATAGGTATACCATTTTCACCATCCCGGAAAGCAGCTGTGAGCATGGCAGAGAACATCATGCTGAACACAGTTGGGGCTAGTACACAGCCTTGCTTGACACTATTTGTCACAGGGAATGGATAAGAAAATTCACCATCATTTTGGACCCATGCAAGCATACCATCGTGGAACTGCCTCACCATTGCTATGAACTTGGTTGAACAGCCAAACTTCGCCATAATTTTCCAAAGACCCTCACGACTGTCTGTATCAAATGCTTTGGTAAGGTCAACAAAGGTTATGTAGAGGTCCATGTTCTGTTCCTGACATTTCTCTTGAAGCTGCCTTGCTGTGAAGATCATGTCAATTGTTCCTCTGTCCTTTCTGAATCCACACTGGCTTTCTGGTAGAAGCCATGACTGTTCAAGGTGTTCATTCAGTCGATTAAGTAGAACTCTTGCAAGGACCTTCCCAGCAATTGACAATAAAGAGATGCCACGATGATTCTCACACAACTGAGGATTCCCTTTCCATTTTACATAGGTGGATAATTGACGCATCCTTGAATTCTTGAGGGATGGCTTCTTTTCTCCACATAATGTGAAATAACTCTATCATCTTTGCAACTTGAGTTCCTCCTGCTTTGTAGATCCCAGGAGGGATTGCATCTGATCCTGGAGCCTTGCCAGATGACAGAATTTTTATTGCTTTCACTGTTTCTGTTGGGAACTCGTCAAGCAGCAGATTACATTCCACCTGTGGTAGTCTGTTGATAGTATCATCATTGATAGATGATGGCCGATTAAGAACACTATCAAAGTGTTCAGCCCATCTTTTCAAGATAACTTCTTTGTCAGTCAGAAGACTAGTTCCATCTGCACTGAGAAGAGGGGTGGAACCTGAGCTCAGGGGACCATAAACTGCCTTAAGCGCATCAAAGAACTTCTTCATATCCTTTCTATCTGTAAAGGACTGGATTTCATCAGCTTTACTGCTCAGCCAGTAGTCTTGCATATCTCTGAGTTTAGTCTAGACTGTCTTGCATATATTTGAATATGCCGCCTTATTGGATACTGAGCTGGTATCACTAAGGTATGCCTTGTGTTTTTGGCGTTTCTCTTCAAGGAGTCCCTGGATTTCTTCGTCATTCTCGTCAAACCAGTCTTGGTTTTTACGAGATATTGGTCCTATGCAATCCATTGCTGACGAGTGGACGGTGTCTCTGAAGACTGTTCAGTTCTGTTCTGGATCATCTGAACGGAGTTTCATTGCATTTAATCGGCTGCAGATATCATTGATGAAGGCTTGCCTCTTGGTGTCTATTTTCAGCTTGGAGACATCCAGTCTGTTTGGCACTTTCTTGCCTTGTGGTCGCCGTGCAGGCTGAATGCGCAGGTTCACTTTGCTGACAACAAGCCTGTGATCTGTCCGGCAGTCTTTGTCCCTCTGATATCCTGTCTGTCCTTCCTTCGCACTATCACATAATCAATGAGATGCCATTGTTTGGAGCGAGGATGCATTCATGACGTCTTGTTGCGAGCAGACGGAAAACTATGTTAGTGATCAGCAGTTCATGCTCTGCATACTTCTTCAAAAGGAGGAGGTCATTGCACTTACCTGTTCCTTCAGTCCCAATTACTCCTTCCCAGGTTTGATGGTGTGTGCCCACTCTAGCATTGAAGTCTCTCAAGAGGATGCGTTTGTCTGTTCGGGGTGTAGCTGAAATCACAGAATCCAGATCATCATAAAACTTGTCTTGACCACATCTGGGTTGGTCTTTGTGGGTGCACAGGCACTTACACTAGTTGCATGCCTCTTACCAGATAAGTGAAGTCTCAGCGTCATCAAGCGGTCATTATTGCATTTTGGAAGTCCTGAGAGCTTGCTGACATGGTGTGACTTGATGGCGAAACCTACTCCTGCTTCACGCCACTCTTCTTTCTTTCGTCCAGTCCAGAAGAAAGTGTAGCCAGCCCCAACTTCTTTTAATAGCCTTTCCTCTGCAAGGCGAGTCTCACTCAGAGCTGCAATAAAAAAAAGGTAAGAGGAAAGTCCAGGGAGTGCCACAGTCACAAACCGCAGCCCTTCCCAGACACCGAGAGGAAGAGGAAACAGACAAAACCAAACAAGCGCAAATCGAACAAACGCACGAAAAGCACCAAGATTAGCTCTCTCTTCCCCAAGCGAGGTAATCGCAATGCTAAAAGGACTAAAAGACACAAGAACAAAATAACACAAGGTAAGACATAAAACAAATCGCCTCGTAGAATAAACCACAAAGCAACAAAGTGTAATTGTAAAACCACCGCCTTAGAACGATCAGTAGAATAAACCACCTGGGGTTTAAAGCATTTTTACAGCTAGCCAACTTCACCCTGGGTCCCGATGCTACTCTTAATACAGAAATACATAAAAATTCGGTTCGCTTAAAGGCTCCCAACTCAGTCAATGCATCAAAGCGAAAACATAAAAATCAAATTAATCCAAATGATAAACAGAGACGAGTACTCATGGCTAATTCTACTGTATGCCAGAGTAAACGAAAACCAGTAGTTGAACCACGGCGGGCCAAGCCAAAAAATATCGTCAAGCCCCAACCCACTGGTTAAAGTTTTACGAACAGGCCGTCATTGAGTCTGAGGCCCAAACCACCGTCGTGCAATTAAAGAGTGAAGCATGGCCATCAATAATGAATGGGTTGACAACTAGGCATGCAGTCTGCCGCATAATATCCAGGCTATAGCCAATTCTTTTATAACAGTTAATTACTTTTCTGAATTGCTCCGAAAAGTTAGATTTTCCCACAATTTTTTCTAAATCACCGTAAAATTCTGGTTCCGATATACCTTGTTGCAGAAGTGTTTTCAGACTAACGTTATATTTTTCTACCAAGGCACTGTGTTTGCGACAAAATTTTGAAAACGCCTTACGAAGTCTAAAATAGCGATAGCACTGCCTAAGAAGTTTGGCAGTAAGGGCTTTATTACGGCAGTTAAAGTCACCATCCAGAAAAGGGAAATTGACTAAATCAAAATCAAAATCGCCCCGTTTATCATAAATTTTGGTGGAAACTGTACCATTAGATATACATAGATTCAAATCCAAAAAAGACGCCTTGGTATCGGAAGAATTGGCTCTATTTAGTTAGAGTTCTGTAAGGTATATGCGGTCCACCATTTGGTCAAAGAAAATATTGTCAGTATTTAATAAATCAATCTCGACTTTGTACCAATCAAGTTCTCTACCAAATAGAGCTCTTCTACGCTGTGGTCTGTTTGAGCCAGCACTGTCCATCAAGATGCGCATAGTCCATACGCCGATTGTCAAACGTGTCAACTTTATCTTCTTCTTTCTTGCTCGACCGCTAAATGGGATCCCCGCTGATCGCGGTTAACCAGCCAGGGGTTTTGAAGCAGGCAATTGTTTAGGGCCCCTTTTCTAGCCCCTTCCCCATGCTAAGGGGGTGAGCAGTGCGATCCTAAAAAGGTCTGCTCAGTCACTCAGTTCGGCTGCCGAATTCCCCATATTATTTCTCCATGAAAACGTGGGTACTTATTAGAAGCACCTCTCTGAGGCACTCCTAATGACTTCCTACAACATATGTATTCGTGGAGAAATAAGAAAAATATCAATACTTTTGGAGTGCAAAAAAAAAATCTTGAGGAATGTGTGCATGTCCGCAACTACAGCTTCCAGTGTTTCCTCACCTGCTGTTTCGCCGCTCGCCAATCGCCACAGGGCTTTTTGTGTGGCTTGCATATGTGTGCTTGCTGTTGCTGTGTGTATATGATTAATATGACATGCGCTGTGAATTGCATTATAGTGAGGGAGAGATGCGTATTGTCAACCTCACTCTCTCGTCCTGACCTAGCTGGATCCAGAGGCAAGACAGTGTCAAGACATCTGGAGCCAAGCCAGGATGCAGTGGATGACCATGACTTACCTTCTATTCTTTAGTGCCTTGTCATGCTCTTCATGCTCCACAACATGTTGCTGCATCGCCGCTTGGGCCGTTGAATCACAGAAATGATTTCTTCCGCCCCAGCTACCGAAGCAGACTTTACATAACGGGAATAGGCAAATCCAGATATGTAGGTTTTTGTTTAGAGTTGCCTTCTCCTAGATGGATTGCCGACCAGGGCTTGAGGGCTCCGTCTGCCCTGGATATTGCTACACATATTCGGTTAACAGCTATACAGAAGCAGTAACTCAAATGTCTTATGTACACAATTATAAAAATTCAGTAAATACAAACTATTTATAATACATGCAATAACTGTACCATAGTTACTATTCTAGTATATATTGTATCCAAGTTCACACCAAGAAACCACTCCAACAGTACTTCCAACACTCCACTCCGCTGCAATGAAATACAGAATGTCTTTTCTGGATAAGGTTCGCTCCTTGTGTAGTCTGTTAAGTTAAACTGTACATATATACTACATTAACAAGGACATCTTTCAAAATTTAGTCAACATTTATCTTTAAACAAGCAAATTTCAAAATTCATCTTCAGATGAATAAAAGTCACAATGCGTCAGAAGTTATTTAATCCTTTTCTTAAAATAGCTCTATACTTGGTGACAGTACAGAATTTCAGGTACGTATAAAAATGTTTGCTAATGGCTACAGAAGAAAATATTATTATTTCATTGTTCTTTTTTAACACATTTTAATAATGAGAAAAAAGCATACATGTACCTTAAAATTGCAGCATTTGTCGTTCGGTGCCACAAGCAATAAAAGAGGCTTTTGCAAACGGTGTATATCCAAGTGACATGGCCTACAATGTGCCATCTTATTGGCGTCAACGCTGTTTCACATTCAGTCCTTGTGTTTTAGATATAAACTTTGTCCCAATACGTAGTTTGTTAACGCTTAGCATGCTGGGTAAAATTGTCAGCATTGAAATATTTTTCTTTTTTTTTTCCAGACAACAGGCTTTTACATTTCATGCAAATTGTCTCCAATGGAACAATTTGCATGAAATCTGTTTTCTGGGGAAAAATAAGAAAAATATTGATTTGTTATCTGCTGAATGGTAATGAGTAGTAGTGGTTAAAGAAATATAGATAAGCTGCCAAGCAGAAAGCGTTCAAGGCCTGGAAGACTGGTAAAGGCACTAGGGCATCATACGATGCAGCCAAACGCATTGCCAGACATGCAGTGCACCATGCTTGTCAAGAAGCCAACAAGAAGGTCTACGAGAATATTGACCCAAAGTCTTCAGAAGTCTACCGCCTTGCTAACCAGTTTAGAATGCTGATCAATCAATGTTGTTGGTGACAAACCGGTGAAGAACGATGCAGGGGAGATGTCAATGTGTGAAGACTCAAAGCAGAAGGCATGGTTAGAGCACTACCAAATGCTTCTCAACATTGAGTTTGACTACGACCCAGACCACCTGTCTGACGAACCACCAGTGGAAGGCCCGCCCATCCCTATCACCATTGATATGGTTAAGAAGGCTATTTCTCAGACGAAGCCGGGCAAAGCACCGGGCCCATCAGGCATAGTGGTGGAGATGATACAAGCAGCCAGCGACATGGGTGCCTCCATGATCCGTGACCTCCCAGCTGCAATCATTCGCGATGGCAAAGTATCCTCCAATTGGGAGCAGAGTTTCATTGTCTGCTTCTACAAGGGTAAGTAAGGATGGATTGGAAACGGGCAACTAACGCGGTCTCAAGCTTACAGAGCAGGACATGAAAGTCCTGGAGAGGATTGTGGATGGCCTCATCAGACAGTTGGTGTCAATCGAGGATTCCCAGTTTGGCTTTGTCCCAGGCAGAGGCACAACTGATGCAATCTTTGTTGTCAGGCAGCTGTAAGAGAAGTATCTAGCGTCCAACAAGAGACTCTACATGGCTTTCGTAGACCTGGAGAAGGCATTTGATCGAGTGCCTTGGAAGGTCATCTGGTGGGCGCTGAGAAAACTTGGTGTGGCGGAGTGGATTGTGCAACTAGTGCAGGGGATGTATGCCAATGCGCGAAGCCGTGTACATGTTGGTGAGGGGTACAGTGTTCTCATCGCTGAATCGCTCGAGGAATGTGTCAGGAGTCTCTTGACTTGGAAAGAAGCAATGGAGGAGAAAGGACTGAGAGTAAATGCAGACAAGACAATGAACATGATCTGTAGTACGGGCCTCGACCTCCTGCAGAGTTCAGAAGATGTTCGAGCTCTTGAGGTTTGACTGTAAATCCAAGCCCCAAGACAACTTTAGACTATTCCAAAATGTTTTTCTGTTGTGATTCTTTTATGTTTGTTGCCTTGGCTACTATGTTTTGTCAATAAAACCAACCTACCAGCCATTTTCATATATATGATGCAGTTCTTGCATTGAAGGAATCCCATTGTCAGTTGTTCATCAGGAAATCGATGTTATATATGTTTGAGTTATAAATCAAAAATGCAGGTGAGAAAAGAATAAAACACAATGCTTTTGTTTACAATAAGATTATATTTAGCAAATATTATGACAATATCAACCCTTAAAGTGCTAATCACACTTGCAGCAGACAACATTTTGATTTTAATAGAATGAATAAGGCTTGATATTTCATGTGAATCATCTGCCTAGCAGATGATTCACATGAAATGCCAAGTCTTATTTTGTCTATTTCTCTATATTTTTTTTTTTACTTTTTGAAAATGGAATTTCATCTGCTACAATTTTGCTTAGTACTCTAAGGGTTAAAAATCATTATGTGAAGAAACATAACATGTCACAAATAAAAAAAAAACTTGTTTCATCAATATATATAATACAACAAACAAAACAGAAAATACAACAAAATTTTATGTATGATATACAATGTAATTCCACTATTAAGACCACTAAAAAATTAGACCATTCCGCTATTAAGACCAGTTTTTAGACCACTCCACTATTAAGACCAGTTTTTGCCAGTCCCAAACGTCTGTTTTGTTTGTTTGTTTGTTGTTGTTTTTTTTTCTTATTTTCTTCATAGCTCCAGATAAAAGGGTGTATCCATATAATATTTACTAGACAGGACTAGATTCAGCAGGACTAGAGTTAATATAGAATGTAGAACATAGCACCAGATAAGGTGTTGTTTTTTTTTCAACCAAAAAGTACTGATGTTCTCTTTCTTATTTCTCCACAAAAAATATGTTGTGGGTATTCATTAGAAGCATCTCCCCACTTCATATGGGTATCACAACATATTTTTTTATGGAGAAATAAGAAAGAACAGATCAGTACTTTTTGGTTGAAAAAAAAAACACCTTATTTGGTGCAATGTTCTACATCCAATATTAACTCTAGTCCTGCTGAATCTAGTCCTGCCTTTGCAAACAGTGTAGATCCAGATCAGTTGGCTTCTGAAGAAGCCAACTGATCTGGATCTGCACTGTTTGCCATTAAGGATGAGAATTTAGATCAACAATCTGAATCAAGTAATCTGATTGGCTAAAAATTAAAAATGGGAATGGCATCTTAAATTATTCAGCAGGACAAGGGTTAAGACCGACCCACTAATAAGACCACTTTTAAGCAGTACCAAAGGTGGTCTTAACAGTGGAATGTTACTGTATATACCATATCATATTCGATCTAATTACCGCACATACCCCTATAAGTGCACAGTCAAGCATTTCCGTAGTCTACAGATTACAGCCAGTGTACTTTTTGTCTACTTCTTTATAAGGGCATATTTTGTGGGTACCCATTTGAATTGCATTGACAAGTCAATGCAATTCAAATGAGTACCTGCAACATATGCTTTTATAAAGAAAATCAGAAGAAAAAACCCCGCATAAACAGCATCAAATAAGTCCTTTGCTTATCTTTTTTAAAGAGTACCCTAAGTAAGTAGATACATACTTTACCACAAGTTTTCCTAGTAATTTTGAAAAACCTAAGCGCACAGTGTAGTAATTAGATCGAATGTGGTATTTTACCCTAAATCTTCAGAGTGGTAGGCCTGAGCAAATAGTAGTGACCTAAAAAAAAAATACTCTTGAAGGAACAGTTTTATCATGAGGTTCACTGTTTCCATATTATTACCTCCCAACATTTTATACAGATTACCAGGTAGGCAAATGGACTTGTTTAGATTTTAGGCTAGTAAAGAGTAAAGAAGATCAATTTTTCAGGGTACACCACAATCTCTTTATAACACTATTGTTGGGGTCCATAGCATAAACCATGTTAGTTAAACAACCGTGTTATATCCAAACAAAAATGTATAGAATATATTGAAAAATGACCATTTATGGTCATTTTTCAATATAATCTATATATTTTTGGGATCCATCTTTGAACCGTGTAATATCCAAAACCGTGTTATAACGAACCGTGTTATAAAGAGGTTGAAGTGTACTTTGGAGTATGAGCTGTGCAACAGAAAAATTTGCCACTTGCAATCTGCGATTAGTATGTACACCCTGCTTAGGTTCCTTGCTGTTTGCAAATGTATGATACATCTAAATACACCCTAGGACACAAAAGTGTACAAACTTTCAAGTGCTTCATTTCAGTTTGATTTGAATTGTTTGAAACAATACTTCAACAATTTCCTGTCAGTTGGAAGTAATTCAAAATGCTGAATGATGTAAACATTGCAGCATTATGCACTGCCCAATTTTGTACACCTCACCTGTCAAACAACATAAATCAGACCTAATACTGAAACAAGTGCTTATCAAAGTGAAATCAAACAGAGTGTGCATTTTCAGGTTCTGCTTAAGAGCTCTCTGAATATGGTAAATTAAGGCCACATTATTATATTAGCACACACAGCATTACTTAGGTATCCACAAAAAAAAACAAAAACAGCAATCCAGTATATTCTAGGTCTATTTCTCTGAAATGTATTCTTGTGATAAACTTGAACTGTTTAAATATGCTGAAAATCTTTAAAGACAAAATTAGTAGGCGACCTTTTAAAATATTTCGCTTTTTTTCCCTGAAAACAGAGTTTAAAATTAGATGTGAATCATCTCGTTAGGGGCTAACTTTCACAAACACTTAGGAGATAATCTGCATGAAATATCTAATCCTGATTTCTGGGAAAAATAAGGAAAACATCGTCAATTTGTTGTCTGCTGAATTTACCCATAGAGGGGTAAATGTTAACCAATGCAGTACCCCTGCCTATCCTTAAAGAAGCAATAAGCCCTCAGACACAGATGAAGAAGAAATCAACCAACCAGTCTGCAGTTTATGAGTTCCTGAATCGGTGGCCAACATTACGAAAACACGCCTATATAATTTTGACCCCCTTAAACCCCAATTTTATATAGTAAAACTGGGGTTTACAGGGGTATACATTATTTTTCTTATTTCTACTCAAAAACATAGATTGTGGTACTCGTTAGAACTGCCTCATCGAGGCAGTTCTAACAAGTACCCACAATCTATGTTTTGAGCGGAAATATGAAAAATATCAGAGTTTTTTATCTGAAATTTTTCAGTTTTTGGAGGTGAAATTTTCTATATATTTGAATAGGCATGTTTTCGTAATGAAAGTCCCTGAGTTCAAATCCAGACCAAAGTACAATTCTTCCCTGACCTGTAGTATGGATAGCTCAGTGCAGACTGGTCTGAAAACATCCTACAGCATGTTCCGTCAGTCAAGTGTGGCTGAATCTATATAGACAGGAAGGAATCGTAGCTGCTTTAATTATAAGGCTTCAAAACTTATGGGATCTGGGCCCAGTTGTTCAAAGCTAATGATGTCGTTAGTTAACGATTCGTTAAAATTTACATCGAGTGATACACAAATATGCTGAAATTTTTTGCTGAAAAAATGTGAGTAGCTTTTGCAGTGCAAAAGCTACTCACATTTTTTCAGCAAAAAATATCAGAATACTGTATATTGAATCCGCTAAAAAGTTAACGAAATGACCCTTAACGAGCTCATTAAACTAAAGATGCTTTAAACAACTGGGCCCAGGATGTTAAGTCTGACATTCTGAGTTCAAGTCCCAGTAGAAATACAATTTCCCCCCTGTCTATGATATACATAGAGCTTTAACTCTTAAAGCCCCAAGAAAAATTTGTAGCAGATGACATTCTAATTTTATTTTATTTTTCATATAAATTAAGGCTTGGCATTTAAGCAGATAATTCACATAAAATGTCAAGACGTATTTTCCCTGAAAATAAAAAAAAAAAAAAATGTCTGTTGTCTGGCAGTTGTAATTGCAACTTTCAGGGACTTGTAATCCCATTGTGTAATTCAAATGTTACAAATTAATCAAAAAATAATTTCAATCTCATCATAATATCAATACTTAGCATGCTGGGTAAAAATTTCAGCAGACAACATTATGAAGTATTTCTTTTATTTTTTCCAGAAAATAGGCTTTGACATTTTATGTGAATTGTCTCCTTAAGAGACACTTTGCATGAAATATCTCTAGGAAATAGGCCTTGACATTCCACACAAATCATTGGAAACAATTAGCATGAAATGTCAGAGTCTATTTTCTGACAAAAACGAAAACATCATTAATTGGTCATCTGCTGAATTAGCCCAGAGAGAGACAAAAATCAAAAACACTGAAATACCGGTAAGCTTTGTTTGAAGAACCATCGGGACGGAATTTACTTGAGAATAATAATAATAATAAAAACAATAAAAATTCAAAATCACAGAAAAAGAACAATGTAAATGAGATATTCAATACTGGAATGTTCTATTACTGAGCAATATAATAACATGTTGATCTATTACATGATAATAACACTTTGCATGCTGGGTAAAAATTTCAGCAGATGACATTTTGAAATATTTTCTTATTTTTCTTAGAAAATTAAAATCTTTATCTTATTTTTTCCTAGAAAATATGATTTGACAATATGCATGAAGTGTCAGATTCTATTTTCTAGAAAAAATAAATCACCAGTTTGTCATCTGCTGAATTTGTCCATAGCATGGTAAGTAATAATATTAACCCTAGTCCTGCTGAACCAGATATATCCTGACTTTGCAAACAGTGCAGATCCAGATCAGTTGGCTTCTGAAGAAGCCAACTGATCTGGATCTGCACTGTTTGCAATTTAGTATGTGAATTTATATCAACAATCTGATCAAATAATCTGATTGGCTGAAAATTAGAAGTGGGCGTGTATCTTAAATTATTCAGCATGACAAGGGTAAATACTAGAATAGTAGAAGAAAAACAGAGTTGTGCCATATGAAAAAGGTCTTCAGGGAACATAGAGAGTTTTAAGGCATAATCCAACCGGTATAGCCAGTCTCATTATGTTAACATGTGTATGTAATATGTACCCCACGTGTCTCTATGACGTATATAGCAAAACTAGGGGTATGTAGGGGTCTATATAATTGGGGGATTCTCCAAGATGTGCAGCTCTTAAGCCAGCTTTTCATGTTTTTTTTGGTTTTTTTTACTTTTAGCGACCTTTTTTAGTGTATAAATCTGTTTTACTTTTGCTTAATAACCAAAATACAAAATATTATATGGAGAAAATGCTTTGAGTTACATAGCTCTAGATAAGACAGGCTTCAGTATACATTTTTGTTTTTAAAACTTCTTAACAAAAACTTACACAACGAAAACATGCCTATATAATTTTGACCCCCATAAACCCCACTTTTATATAGGAAAACTGGGGTTTACAACAGGGGTATAATCATTTTCTTATTTTTGCTCAAAAACATAGATTGTGGGTACTCATTAGAACTGCCTCACAGGCAGTTCTAATGAGTACCCACATTCTATGTTTTGAGGAGAAATTTGAAAAAATATAGATTTTTTTTTTTATCTGAAAATTTTCAGTTTTTGGAGGTGAAATTTTCTATATATTTGAATAGGCATGTTTTCGTAATGAGTCTTGGGTACTAACTGCCATATTTGCCCTAAGTATTCAGACACCTTAACTCCTTACCATACTTGTTCTTAAATTTGAGCATGTACAATTTACTACCCGGTGTTGTGTCTAACTAGAATTCCAAGAATTGGTTGTGTCATCTGCTTTACATGCCAACCACTTGATATGAAAAAAGAAAAAAATCACTGTATTTGTCCTAATATTCACTCCTATTCCTTGACCGGTATTTTACAATGACACATATATTCCAATGAAATCAAAGCATCTGCATAAGCTAATGAGGAGAAACAAACACTAGAAAAAGAACAAAGCAAGAGTTGTCCTTCTTCCATGTGACATTCTATGTGACTTACTATATATCCCTACCCAACATTTTCAGATTATCTCAAACAGTATGGGAGTTATGGCCTGCACAAGAGTTTGGCTTCAGGGGACACAAGTACATAATGAAGAGAGTTGTTTCTCTTGCATGTGACACAAATACAGGCACTTATCTAGGTCTCAACCAAATATTATCAAAATATTTCAAATCATTAAGAAGTTATGGTGCACACAAGATTTTGGCATAGAAATTCCTTCAGGGGAGATAACCAGAAGACCAAACCAAGAGTTGTCCTTTCCATATGGGATACTCCTGCTTGATCTGATATATGATCCTACCGATTATTATCAAATTATCTCAAACAGTATTGGAGTTATGGCCTGCAGAAGATTTTTGCTTCAGGGGACATAAGTACATAATGAAGAAAGTGAGAGTTGTCTCTCTTGCAGAGATAACCTACTGTCCTTATCTTTGCTTCTACCAAATATTATCAAAATATTTCAAACCATTACATAGTTATGGAGTGCACAAGAATTTGGATAAGAAATTGGTTCAGGGGAGATAACTAGAAAAAGAACAAAGCAAGAATTGTCTTTCTTGCATGCAATACTTCTATTTGACCTGAAATATGTCCCTGATAAATAATCTCTAATTATCTGAAACAGTATGGGAGTTATGGCCTGTAAAAGATTTCAGCTTCAGGGAAGATAAGTACATAACAAAGAAAGTAAGAGTTCTCTTTTCATGCGACATGAATACTGGTCCTCCTCTTCATCCCTACCAAATATTATCAAAATAGCTCTAAGGGTATCAAAGTTATGGACCACACAAGGATGCATTTACGTACTTAACCCAACAACAAAAACAAAGTCGAAAAAGGGCCATAACCTGACTAAAACTTTGCAGATGGTTACCAATATCGCACGACCTGTATTTTACGATGATATACCTTTCTGCAAAAAATATATGATAAATGTATCATTCAGAACTTACTGAATGGAAACCAACATTTTAACCCAACAATAAAAACTAAGTCCAAAAAAGGGCCATAACTCCAATATCGAACTTGACCTGTATTTTACAATGATATAAACTTCTGCAGACTTTGAATGAAATGAATGCATCCCTTCAAAAGTTATTGAGAGGATAATACAAAAAATGTGACGATGATGCCACCGATGCCAACGGACATGATTCCTATGTGTCTGCCATGCTACACAGGTGACACAAAAATTGCTGGATGAGTGGCAAACAGTGTAGACCCTGATGAGATGCTGCATTCTGCAGCATCTCATTTAGGTCTATACTGTTTTAGGCCTGTCTGTCCAAATACATACAGTAAATATGTTAGAAATGCTTTTAATGAGTACCCTCAACATGTATTTTCCTGGAGAAATAAGACAGGTATAATGTGGATACCCTTCTTATCTGGAGCTCTGTATGTTGCATAAACATGGCACCAACTTTGTATTCCATTACATTACACTGAATATTGCTTATAATACTGATGAACAGAAAAGACCCTCACCAGATTGTTTTGATGTGCTGGCCTGAGCAGTGAGCTGTTTACATAATATGCTCAAAAGACCCCATATCTCATGGGATGGTACAGACAGAACAATGGACAAATGTTGTTCACATTATCTATATACAATTGTAAGAAAATACTTAAATAAATCAACAACAACAGCTAACATATTTATCCTGAATGTTTGAACAGCTATGCCCAAAATGTCTACTTTTCATAGAAAAATGTTCTCACAATTTTAAAAATTAGTATTTGGAAATAACTGCACACTCTTTAAAGTATTAAATAGTACTCAAAAATATACTGTTATTATCAGTTCTGTTCAAAAGAAAATAAGTTATTACAGAGCAAAAATGGTCCAATTTCACAAGGAGGCCTTCAGTTCAAACTTCAGATCATAAGGTCATGGGTTCAAATCCTGCTGGAGGCAAAATTCATGTCATGACTGTACAGGGCTTCATTGCACAGAGCAATTCATTATTATCCTTCCATCTTCTCCATATAACTTAAATAATGTTGAAAGGGGCATATGTAAAACACCAAATAATCATCATCATCATCATCATCATCATCATCACCAATGTCCAAACAGTAAGAGGGCCAAAAAAGCAGCACAATAGTGATGAAAAATGAAATTAGAAATACACACTTTTCAGAATTATAGAGTCATTTCAGAACTTATTTTGGCAATATTCATAAATACACCACAACCTCTTTGAAACACTATTGCTGGGATCCAAAGCAAAAATCTTGTTAGCTGAATAACCAGGGCCCAATTGTTCAAAAATAACGATGATGTTAGTTAACATATCGTTAAAACTTTAATTATTAAATATTGTATATACACTAATTTTTTGCTGAAAAAAATGTGAGTAGCTTTTGCAAAAGCTACTCACATTTTTCCAGCAAAACACCTCTGAATAAGATATTGTACTTACTAGAACAGTTAACATTTTGACCACTAACGAGCTTGTTAACGACGCTTTGAACAACTGGGCCCAGGTTGTGTCCAAACAAAACTGTATAGATACATAATATGGAAAAAAGACCATTTAAAATAGTCATTTTTCTATACAATCTATACCGTTTTGTTTGGATACATACAGATTAGGCTATAAAACTGACCATTTTAAATTATCATTTTCCTATATAATCTATACATTTTTGTTTGACTACAACACTTTTGGGGTCCAGCTTTAAAGCATTTTATAACAGAAACTGTCTTAAATTATAAGAATCTTTCAAGGGTGCATACAGAAAAAATGCTGTGTGGCATCATGAAGCTTGACGAGTGACATCTGTGATCCTAAGGCACAGATTTCCCTATACACACTGAACATCATGATGGATTCTTTCTTTAGCATAGCTTTAATTTCCAGTGTTCCTTTATCTTTCTTATTGAATGCAGCACTCCTTTTGTACATAAGGAAGCTGATGTCAGTCATCTTGAAAGCTGACATTATTTGTCATGCTGCAATGATGTCAGCTTAGCAACAGAGTTAAGCACTGTCCAGCCAATGCATTGACTGACCACACATGAAGTGTTCCTTTTTCATTTTAGGTAGGATAGAGAGGTAAGTTAAGAATTTAAATCCCCAAGGAAAACACAGGATTTCTTTATCTGGTATGCAAGAACGAAATAGCTCATTAAGAGGTTTCAGTGCATTCATAACTTTAGGGAGTTTGTAATGTTAGTTTATTTATCACACCATTCTCCAAAGGTTGGTCGAGTTGAGGTTTTATGGCCCAGTCAACCCATTTGGGTCATGTTGAGTTGATCACTTTACCTAACCACACTTTTCCTGGGCAAGCTTAGTCCTCTAAGTGGTTAACCAGTATTTGGGCACTTTCATTTGCCAGAAACTGACAACTACCCTTCTTGAATCAGTGGAAAGGAGAGAATGACTACAGAAAATATTTCATGATCAATCTTTGCAAAAGAATGATGCTGGACTTGGTGGGTATCGAACCCAGGACCTGATCACCAGTTGGACACATATCCGACCAAGCCATCGAGGCTGGCCATTTTCCAAAGGCAACAAAAAAATATATTTTGACGATATTTACATAGCTGTATTGACCAAAAATATACAAAACAACTATCAATTTTCATCAGCTGTATGCTTGATATATTCGGGTAGCATGCTGGGTAAAAAATTTAGCGGACAACATTTTGAAATAGTTTTCTTAGTTTGCCCAAAAAATAGACTTTGATATTACATGCAAATTGTCTCCTCAGGAGACAATTTGCATGAAATCACAAAGTCTATGTTCTGGGAAAAATAAGAAAAATATCATCAGTCTGTCCTCTGCTGAACTTGTCCAGAGAGTGGTAAAGATTAATAAATACAATCTAGGAATCAGAGGAGTTTAAGATTGGACGAGGTAGATAAAATTCAGCATATTTGGCCATGAGGTTATAAAACTTTTTTCATGCTCAACTCAGCTGAGCACAAGCATGAAAATTGTCCTGCTTATAAATCTCAAATTACTAAACAATTGCAATTGTTTCATTGCAAAACATAGTGGAGCATGAAAATTTCTCTGCTAATAAATATGAAAATGCCAAATATCACTGGCATTTTCATATTATTAGCAGAGAAAATTTCAGGCTCAGCTGAGATGAGCATGAAAAATGTTTCATAACCTTGGAGCCTGGCTACATAGTTCTAGATAAGGTGTTTTTTTTTCAACCAAAACGGATTGATATTTTTCTTTTTTCTCCACAAAAACATATATGTTCTAGTACTTATCAGAAGTGCCTCACCAAGGCATATATTGTGATGCTGAGGTGCTTCTAATGAGCACCAACAACATATGTTTCTTGTGGACAAATAAAAAAAAATACCTAATACCCACTCTTATCTAGAGCTTATGTGACAGCCCAAGTGAAACCCGAAGTTAATCAATAACAATTGGTGCCTAATACCACCAATTCTTTTATTTTTTTTCCATTTCATTCCAAAAATGCTTAATTTAGGTAATATCAATTCACAAAGTTTTCTTACCCTAGATACCCTAAGTACTCGACAGACAGAGGCCTGTGCAAACAATGTAAACCAGGGTATACACTGTGTTCTACTCATCCAGCAGTTTCAGTAGGTAGTAAAATGGACTTTTCCAGATTTTAGGAAAGTATGGTTAGGAGTTAAGGCACCCAAATCCAAATATTAGGATATGTACATTTCCCCTCCCCTACCTACCCTGCCCCGCCCACCACCCCCACCACCCACCCCACCCTCCAAAATATGGCAATATTTATGTGAATTACCTCATTGGGAAGTCTGAATCAATGTCACATCTTACTTTCTGGGAAAACATCACTTATTTGTCATCTGCTAAATTAAGATGCCCCACCCACTTTTAATTATCTGCCAATCAGATTACTTGATCCTGGTTGTTGATACAGTGTAAATCCAGATCTGTTGGCAGAGCATATCTGGGTTCAGCAGGTCCAGGGTTAATTAACCTGAACAATTAAGTGGATTATTTTATTCATATCTTGCCCCAAGAAGTGTTGGGTGGCTGAGTGGTTAGCGCTCCCGATCACAAGGTCCCAGGCTTGAATCCCACTGGAGGATGAATTCAACATGACCTTACAGCACCAAAGCCTTTCATTATCAACCTTCATCATCTCAATATGACTTAAATATTGTTGTATAGGACATAAAACACCAAATTATTATCAACTCCGTATTTGCCTGAATCCAATATCTCCTTCATCTGGAATAATTTAACTTGTAAAACAAGAATCCAGATAAAAATTCTATCCTTTGAAATATTTTATTTCTCTACATTAATATACTTTTTTGGGTCTCATTACTTAAGAAAAATAAGAAATATACTATTACTTTGACCTGCAACATACCATAATAACTCCAAATACTGAGAAAGATAATCTATGGAAATTTACCATAAATGTAGGGACACTTCACTCCTTACCATACTTGCCTGAACTTCAAACAAATGCATTTCACTACCAGCTAAGCTGTTTAAAATTGCTGGACTGAGTGGCAAACAGTGCAGAGTCTGATAAGACACTGTGTTCCAGGGTCTAACCTGGGTTTACACACTTTCAGCAGACCAATTACAACCTTGTCTCTGAATTTGAATGCTTTTGCTGTTTACCTGGTAGGTTTTTTCAGACAGTGAAATGAACTTGTTCATGTATTAGGACAAGTATGGTAAGGAGTGACCTTGTCCCAATATTTAGGGTAATTACAGTAACCAGAGCCCAGTTGTTCAAAACTAACTATGTTATTAGTTAACGTATCATTAAAACTGATTATTCAGTATGGCATATATGCTAATATTTTTGCTGAAAAAATGTGAGTAGCTTTTGCATTTGCAAAAGCTACTCACATTTTTTTCAGCAAAAATACCAGTATATCAGATACTGTACTTACTGGAACAGTTAAAATTTTAACAACTAACAAGCTTGTTAAGGTAACAATGCTTTGAACAACTGGGCCCTGAATTTTGTTTTTGCCCCAGTTGTTTGTTTGTGTTGAGGTTTTACAGACCAGTCAACCCAATGGGGTCATGTTGAGCATGGCCACTTTACTTAACCACACTTTTACTGGGAAGGCTTAGTCCTCTAAGTAGTTATCCAGTATTGTGCACATTCTTTCACCAGAAACTGACAACTGCCCTTCTTGAATCAACTGAAGGAAGAGAATGACCACAGAAAATATTTCATGATCAAATTGTCACAAAAGAATGTTGCCGACCTGGCAGGGTCAAACCCTCAACCTCCTGATTACCAGTCGGACGAGCATCCAATCGAACTACCGAGGCCGACCTTGCCCGAGTTGTTACTATACATTCAACAATATCTGATACTGTTTTTTTGTGACAATAGCACAATAAAATACTTATGAAACAAAAAATCACAACATGCTTTGAAGCTGCTCCCGCCATGTGTTAAAGTCAAATTTCAACAGCTTTATCGCATGAGCCAACATACGACAAACTCTACAATAAGACTTGTGTGATCAGCAAAGACAGATCAGCCTGCACATCTGCACTGTCTGGTCAGAGTCTTCACTGACTGCATGTGCCTTCTACAGCCTCCAGGCTATCCGATAAGAGATAAACAAGAACCCTTACCATACTAAGTGGATGTGCAGGCTGATCCGAGTCTTTGCTGGTCACATAGGCATCATGAAAACACACCTATATAATTTAGACCCCCTTAAACCCCACTTTTATATAGTAAAACTGGGGTTTACAGGGGTATGCATTATTTTTCTTATTTCTGCTCAAAAACATAGATTGTGGGTACTCGTTAGAACCGCCTCGCCGAGGCGGTTCTAACGAGTACCCACAATCTATGTTTTGAGCAGAAATATGAAAAATATCTGATTTTTTTATCCGAAAATTTTATGTTTTTGGAGGTAAAATTTTTTTATATATTTGAATAGGCGCATTTTCGTAATGGGTAATTATAGGTTTTCTCATGCACTGGCTCATCTTGTGTGTGTAGTAGTAATAGTATAGCTCTCCACATCATAAAATGCTGGCAGGAGATATGGTAAATTTTATAAATATTTGAAAGGTAAATTCTTAAATTAATTTAAGGGGACTGGACAGGTAAACCCATACCACTTAGGGAGACAACTATAGCGACTTTCTGTTTGATGCCATGCAAATGAAGACCCATTCTGAAAATGGGTCTATTCAAAAAGGAAAATGCTCCCCTTTCCTTCTAAAGTTGACCCCTTTCTAGAAGAGAGCAAAAACAAGGTTTGGAAGAGTCACCTCTCCTGAAAGTGTTTCCTCTTATCTTTATTGGTAGAAAATAAAGTGAGTTGCATAACCCCAGATAAGAGAGGGTAGCCACATAATATTTTTCTTATTTCTCCTCAAGAATATGTGGTATTATTAGAAGTGTCTCGGTGAGGTGCTTCTAATGAGTACCCACATCATATGTCTTTTTGGAGAAATAAGACATCAATACTTTTTGATTAAAAATAGTGCTTTATCTGGAACTATGGAGTAAGCAGGTAACAATGAGGTAAATATTTACTGTAACTGACATTGCAACAACCACATTTCCTCTGTGAGGCATTAATAGAATGCTGGTAATAAAGCCTCAAAACTGACTCATGATGTTTAACCCTTATCCTGCTGAATAATTTAATTAGCCACACCCATTTCTGACCATCAGCCAATCAGATTACATCGTAAAATGTTTTCGTTCAAAATCACAAACTGAATGACAAACAGTGTAGATCCTGATCAGATGGCTTCTTCAGAAGCCATCTGATCTTGATCTACACTGTTTGCAAAGGTAGGGGTTGTCGTGAACAGCAGGATAAGGGTTAACATTACCCCCTTTCATCCATCAACTATAAGTAGAACTCACTATTAACAAAATCCAAAACTAGCATTTATTGGTCATTATTTCACCCATTTAATGAATATTTAAATATTTTTTTCTTTCATATCTTTTGCTAAGAACAAAAGATCCATGCTGATATAGGTTCAAACAACACATCAAGCAGAATTTCCAATGTTGAGAGACGTGAGACATAATGTCAGAAAACATACCTTTGGATACGTGCACCCAGTGAAGATTCAGATCAGTCTGCTCATTTCTGCAGTCTGCTCAGAATCTTCACTCAGCACATTTTGGATGGCCAAGAATGGAAAGTTTCTACATGCAGACAATGAAGACTAATCAGACTGCACAAATGTGCAGGCTAATCTGAGTATTCATTGGAAGCATATGTTAAAAGGACAGCCTTCTCACATTGCTAGATTTTGATTGTGTTGGGGTTTAACGACACGTCAACCCTTGTGGGTCATTTTGTGTCGTCTCCCAGAGAAAGGGAGAAGAGTGATAGAAGAGATAGTCGAAGAGATGAAAGAGAGGAACAGGGAAGAAAGAGGAACAGGAATGAAAGTGAAGAAACAGAAGAAATAAAAGCCTTGCGCAACTGTAAGCCAATATCAGTTGGACGCCCCGGTGACATAAGATACATGACACCTTCGCACCACCCGACCATCCCCATTGCCGTTCAGGTGATATGATATTTATAAAACACATGCAGTGCTATTAATGGAAATTTTCAGTTGTCAAGGTATTGCAGCAATATAATTGCCATTTATTCAAATTGTTTTTTGTGTCTTTTTAGTGTTTTTTTTTTTTTCAATAATAGGTGCAACATCTCCCATTCTATGTTTTTCAAATCACAATGTATGTTTTTATGAAGAACTGAAGAAAATTATCCCAAGAATTATCATCAAATACTCCTGCTTAACAATTCCTCTGCTACAGTGAAGCCCTGATCAGAATGTCCAAAAACAAATGCAGGCAACATGAGAAAATGTACCTTCTGACAGGTATGCCCATCGAAAATTTAAATCAGCCTGTGCATGTGTGCAGTCTGATCAATCCTGGTTGTCCACATGTAAAAACTTTGCATCCTTTGCTAACCAAATTGCACCGTAAAGAGCTGGGCCCAGCTGTTCGAAACTAACGATGTCATCAGTTTACATATCATTATAACTTTGATCATTAAATATGGCATATATGCTAATACTTTTGCTGAAAAAATGTGAGTAGCTTTTGCATTTGCAAAAGCTACTCACATTTTTTCAGCAAAAATACCGGTGAGTTTGATATTGTACTTACTAGAACAGTTAACATTTAGACCACTAACCAGCTCATTAAGCTAATGATGCTTTGAACAACTGGGCCCTGATTAGACTGCATAAATTAGCAGGCTGATCTGAATCTTCACTGGGCTCACATGTCTGAAGGTACATTTGTGATGTTGCCACCCAATGTGGGCCTTCACTTTACACACATGCAACAAGGCCTGTTTCAGCCTGGCATGCCCTGCATCATATTCAGAAACATGCTAGGCTTAATGTTGAATAAAATCATGGCCCAGTTGTTCGAAGCATCGTTACCTTAACAAACTTGTTAATGACAAACTTGTTAATTGTTGTAGCTCAGATGTTTTCAAATACATTGATATTTTTGCTGCAAAAAAAAAAGTGAGTAGCTTCATTTGTTCAGCAAAAATGTCAGTGTAGTTTCCATATTTCAAAACAGAAATTTCAATGTCATGTTAGCTAACAACTTTGTTAAGTTCTGAACAACTGGGCCCATAGTGTCAACAATGTTCATACAGCTTTTGGCAAGTGTACTCATCAAAAATGCCATATCCTATAAACAGTATGCATGGAAATTATGCACCAATTATTTTTTTACTGGTTGCAGCATCTGTCTATGTGTCCATTCCATCCACTCAACTTGTTTTCTTTTCCTCCTTAACAATATATATGTATTTATTGCTGCCAATAGCAACCTTGGGACGTTTGCCGTGATGATCATTGTCTATACAGTACACACTCTGGTTTAGGTCCAACAACTGACCAGTTGTCTGAAAACATTCAAATCACAAAATTAGTTCAAAGGTGTATAAAGAGTGTTTAACCCTTAAAATGCCAAGAAAAACTGCATCTGAAAATGTCATCTGTTTATGTCGTCTGCTGAATATTCTTGCAGACTTTTCAAACCTATTTTTGCATACAGGCAAACAGTGTGGACCCTGATCAGACTGCTCCTAAAGGAGCAGTCTGATCTGGGTCCACACTGTTTGCAAAAATGACTTTTAAAATCAAAAGCGGATGACAAAGCAGAAGACAATAGTTGTGATTGGCAGTTTAAGGGTTAATATCTAAAACATGTTTGTAAAACACTATACTACCAACTATATGCTTGTCTTACAAAATTGTGATTCTGTCTACTAAATAATATTGTGACAAATTACACTTATATCTATTGATCTCAAGCACTCCACTTTGAATAATCATGGATATGTTATGATTATACCTCTCAAAAATTATACTGTAAAAGATTGCATTACATTTAATGTTTCACAATCTATAATTCTGGCTGAGTTGTGACTATGTCTACCATGTCTACACAAAAAATACTATCAGTTGCTTATGCTCAGTGTTCTACTGTTTAAAATTCTGGTCATGTTATCATTACATCTCCTTTTTTCCATAGATCCTAGCAAGGCATTTTTTCAACCAAAAATTGTTGCTATTTTCCTTATTTCTCCACAAAAACTTATTTTGTGAGAACTCATTAGAAGCATCTCTCTGAGGCATTCTAATGAGTACCCACATCAAAAGCTTTTTACAGAAATAAGAAAAATGTTTCCTGATACTTGTTATCTGAAGCCAAGCTCCCGCAAATATACCATTGCAAACAATACTGTACTTACATTGAGTGTTCCACTGTCTATAATTCTGGTTGTATTATGATAATGTCCACCACAAATATACCGTTGATGGCTATACTTACATTTAAAGTTCCACAGTCTATAATTTTGACCATGTTATGACTATACATATTATAAATATACCATTGTAGGCTGTACTTACATTAAATGTTCCACAGTCTATAAATCTGGCAATATTATGATTATGCCAACCACAAATATACAATTGTAGACTATACTTACATTTAATGTTCCATGGTAATTCTGTAATTCTGGCCATGTTATGATAATGCCCCCCACAAATATACCATTATAGACTATACTTACTTTTAGTGTTGCATGATCTATAATTCTGGCCATGTTATGATTATGCCCACCACAAATATACCATTATAGACTATACTTACTTTTAGTGTTGCATGATCTACAATTCTAGCCATGTTATGATTATGCCCCCCACAAATATACCATTATAGACTATACTTACTTTTAGTGTTGCATGATCTATAATTCTGGCCAGGTTATGATTATGCCCACCACAAATATACCATTATAGACTATACTTACTTTTAGTGTTGCATGATCTACAATTCTGGCCATGTTATGATTATGCCCACCACAAATATACCATTGTAGGCTATACTTACATTTAGTGTCCCATGGTCTGTAATTCTGGCCATGTTATGATTATGCCCACCACAAATATACCATTGTAGGCTATACTTACTTTTAGTGTTGCATGATCTATAATTCTGGCCATGTTATGATTATGCCCACCACAAATATACCATTATAGACTATACTTACTTTTAGTGTTGCATGATCTACAATTCTGGCCATGTTATGATTATGCCCCCCACAAATATACCATAGTAGGCTATACTTACTTTTAGTGTTGCATGATCTATAATTCTGGCCGTGTTATGATTATGCCCACCACAAATATACCATTGTAGGCTATACTTACTTTTAGTGTTCCATGGTCTGTAATTCTGGCCATGTTATGATAATGCCCCCCACAAATATACCATTATAGACTATACTTACTTTTAGTGTTGCATGATCTATAATTCTGGCCATGTTATGATTATGCCCACCACAAATATACCATTATAGACTATACTTACTTTTAGTGTTGCATGATCTATAATTCTGGCCATGTTATGATTATGCCCACCACAAATATACCATTATAGACTATACTTACTTTTAGTGTTGCATGATCTACAATTCTGGCCATGTTATGATTATGCCCACCACAAATATACCATTGTAGGCTATACTTACATTTAGTGTCCCATGGTCTGTAATTCTGGCCATGTTATGATTATGCCCACCACAAATATACCATTGTAGGCTATACTTACATTTAGTGTCCCATGGTCTATAATTCTAGCCATGTTATGATTATGCCCACCACAAATATACCATTGTAGGCTATACTTACATTTAGTGTTCCATGGTCTGTAATTATGGCCATGTTATGATTATGCCCACCACAAATATACCATTGTAGGCTATACTTACATTTAGTGTTCCATGGTCTGTAATTCTGCATATGTTATGATTATGTCCACCACAAATATACCATTGTAGGCTATACTTACATTTAGTGTTCCATGGTCTGTAATTCTGGCCATGTTATTATTATGCCCACCACAAATATAACATTGTAAGCTATACTTACATTTAGTGTCCCATGGTCTGTAATTCTGGCCATGTTATGATTATGCCCACCACAAATATAACATTGTAGGCTATACTTACATTTAGTGTTCCATGGTCTGTAATTCTGCCCATGTTATGATTATGATCACCATAAATATACCATTGTAGGCTATACATACATTTAGTGTTCCATGGTCTGTAATTCTGCCCATGTTATGATTATGCCGATCACAAATATACCATTGTAGGCTATACATACATTGAGTGTTCAATGGTCTGTAATTCTGCATATGTTATGATTATGTCCACCACAAATATACCATTGTAGGCAATACATACATTTAGTGTTCCATGGTCTGTAATTCTGCATATGTTATGATTATGCCCACCACAAATATACCATTGTAGGCTATACTTACATTTAGTGTTCCATGGTCTGTAATTCTGGCCATGTTATGATTATGCCCATCACAAATATAACATTGTAAGCTATACTTACATTTAGTGTTCCATGGTCTGTAATTCTGCCCATGTTATGATTATGTCCACCACAAATATACCATTGTAGGCTATACATACATTGAGTGTTCCATGGTCTGTAATTCTGCATATGTTATGATTATGTCCACCACAAATATACCATTGTAGGCTATACTTACATTTAGTGTTCCATGGTCTGTAATTCTGCATATGTTATGATTATGCCCACCACAAATAAACCATTTTAGGCTATACTTACATTTAGTGTTCCATGGTCTGTAATTCTGCATATGTTATGATTATGCCCACCACAAATATATCATTGTAGGCTATACTTACATTTAGTGTTCAATAGTCCATAAGTCTGCCCATGTTATGATTATGCCCCCCACAAATATACCAATGTAGGCTATACTTACATTTAGTGTTCCATGGTCTGTAATTCTGCCCATGTTATGATTATGCCCACCACAAATATAACATTGTAGGCTATACATACATTTAGTGTCCCATGGTCTGTAATTCTGGCCATGTTATGATTATGTCCACCACAAATATAACATTGTAGACTATACTTACATTTAGTGTTCCATGGTCTGTAATTCTGCCCATGTTATGATTATGCCCACCACAAATATACCATTGTAGGCTATACATACATTTAGTGTTCCATGGTCTGTAATGCTGCCCATGTTATGATTATGCCCACCACAAATATAACAGTGTAGGCTATACTTACATTTAGTGTTCCATGGTCTATAATTCTGGCCATGTTATGATTATGATCACCATAAATATACCATTGTAGACTATACTTATATTTAGTGTTCCATGGTCTATAATTCTGGCAATGTTATGGATATGTCCACTAAAAATATGCTATTGTAGGCTATACGTACATTTAGTGTTCCATGGTCTATAATTCTAGCCATGTTATGATTAAGACCACATCAAATATACCATATTAGGCTACACATACATTTAGTGTTACATGGACTATTTAATTCTGACCATGTTAGGACATTACCCATAATAAATATACCATTGTAGGCTAACTTACATTTAATGTTCCATGGTCTATAATTCTAGCCAAGTTAAGATTATATCTACCATAAATATACCATAGTAGGCTAAACTGACTTTTATCGTACCACGGTCTATAATTTTGGCCATATTATGATTAAGCACACCACAAATATACCATTGTGTGCTAACTTACATTTAATGCTCCACGGTTTATAATTCTGGGCATGTTATGATTATACCTACCATAAATATACCACAGTAGGCTATACTTACATTTAATGTTCCACGGTCTATAATTCTGGCCATATTATGATTGTGCCCACCACAAATAATACTGTCCTCTCCTAGCCACTGGCAACAGTAAACTTGAGAATTATTTAATGGCTCAGGGGGAATATCTTTTATCTTCTTAGCTGTTATAAAGTCCCAAATCTGAAGACATGAAAACAGTTCAGTGTGTCGAGAAAAGTTACCAACACAGATAAGGATACTGTCATACAGGCTAACACACACACACACACACACACACACACACACACACACACACACACACACACACACACACACACACACACACACATGTGATCACCTTTTTGTGGAAGAGTTGTCAATGGTTTGTAACATAAACTCTTGTCATGCTGATTACATTAAGATGCCACACCTTCTTCTAATTGTCAGCCAATCAGATTACTCAATCCAGATTGTTGGTACAAAGTCACATACTAATGATAAACAGTGCAGATCCAGATCACTTAGCTTCTCCAGAAGCCAAGTGATCTGGATCTACACTATTTGCAAAGGCAGGGTATATCCGGATTCAGCAGGACCAGGGTTAATGGTGCCCATCATGGTTAGATTAATCTTTCTTTTGGTGCCATTGGTAGGCTATGTTCTGTGATTGTGGCACTTCCTGGACATCCTCCTTACTATTTTGATACTTCATACAAACTGTTACCCTAGTATAAAAATTCAACAAATCACTGCTGAAAAGTCTACCCATCATGCTAGGTGTTAATTAGATAAGATATCATTCAGTTTACATGATGGAACAGTCCACTAAGATATACAATACAACCTCTTTATAACACGGTTCATTATAACATGGTTTTGGATATAACACGGTTCAAAGATGGATCCCAAAAATGTATAGATTATATTGAAAAATGACCATAAAATGGTCATTTTTCAATATAATCTATACATTTTTGTTTGGATATAACACGGTTGTTTAACTAGCACGGTTTATGCTATGGACCCCAACAATAGTGTCATAAAAAGGTTGTGGTGTATCAGCATTAATGGGTGACAAGTTCATTTATCTAGGACCTTAATGCTTTTGAAGGACTGTTAGTAAATTTTGATCCTAAAAAGATTCTCCCTACTCCCCCTTGGCAAATTCAGCAGATGATAAATTGGTTATGTTTTTCATTTTTCACAGAAAACAGTTTTTAGTATTTCAAAATGTCAACCCCCTTAGATTTCGTAAAAATAGAGTAAATATTTCAAAATGTCGTCTAAAGTTTTTACTCATCATGCTAAGTATTAACTATATAACGGATCATTCAGTTTTGAATGAAGTAAGAGTCCACTGAAGATTATTGTCATTCATTAATAAGTAAAAAAATCATTTTTGCTTTTGAAGCCTCACATGTAAATTACCATTTAAACCTGCTCAATCCTAAAATGAATTTACAAAACCATCACGAAAACACACCTATATAATTTTGACCCCCTTAAACCCCACTTTTATATAGTAAAACTGGGGTTTACAGGGGTATACATTATTTTTATTATTTTGCTAAAAAAACATAGATTATGGGTACTCGTTAGAACCGCCTCGCCGAGGCGGTTCTAACGAGTACCCACAATCTATGTTTTGAGAAAAAATATGAAAAATATCAGAATTTTTTATCTGAAAATTTTCCTTTTTTTGGTTGTAAAATTTTCAATATATTTGAATAGGCGTGTTTTCATAATGCTCCGTACGATAATTACCTGCAATGCTGTATCCATTCGCCAAGACCCTGTAAGGATATGATTGTACCTAGCATCTATATCAATGGCATCTCCACAGATGTGTGGACCACTTATATGCCTGAAATAAGATTATAAAATGGCTTAAAAAGGCCATTTACACAAAAAGACTTTTTTTATTTTCTACTGTATGCTGTATTTTTAAATCGTGTTTATTCATTCTTAATTTGCCATATGAATTTCATTTGATTCAGATGAAAGAAACAAATAAAAACCTAAAAGGATAATACCCCGCCATTATTGTGTCGTGGGCAGATAGCTCTGTCAAAAATTGACAAAATTTGTCCATTAGCATTCCCAAACCAGATCTCCTTAATATCAATGCATGTAATAAGTTTGGTTAAAATCAAGTTATCGTCCAGAAACGAAAATATTGGCTTGTCTCGGGCAGATAATTCTGTCAAAATTATGAAATATATCCATTAGCAATCCCAAACCAGATCTCCAAAATATCTATGCACATACCAAGTTTGGTGAAAATCCATTGATGTTTACTCAAGTTATCATCCAGAAACGAAATACGGATGGACGGATGAATGGATGTATGACTGACAGACAGACAAACAGACACATGGACGTCCAACGTGAAGCCATAATACCCTGCCGATATTGTGTGGCAGAGAATAAAAACATAAAAACTGTAAATAATTGTCAAAATTAGCCAAATAACAATCCCATGTGAGATGGGGTTCTAGTGTCATGCCACAAAATAATAAAGACTAAAACTTATAATCATGTACTAACCTTTGAGCATGGATGAGTCTGTCATCCCAATACTGAAAAAAAAGACAAAAAAATATATATACCTAAATATATTGTATTATATATAAAGGTTAATTTTCATTATCAACATATTTGTCACAAGAAAATAACTTCAAAAGAATCAGAACAGATGCAATTATCAATGAAGTGAAAAATAGGGATTTCTTAGTTAATTTGTTTATTCATTTGTGTTTGTTGAGGTTTTATGGCCCTCTCAACCAAACCCGGTCATGTTGAGCATGGTCAATTTACCTTACCACATGTTTACTAGGCAGGCTTAGTCCTCTAAGTGGTATTGTGCACATTCTTTCACCAGAAACAGACAACTGCCCTTCTTGAATCTGGGAAGGGAAAGAATGACCATAGAAAATACTTCATGATCAATCTCCACGAAAGAATGTTGCGACCCGGCAGGGGTCAAACCCACAATCTCCTGATCACCAGTCTGATGCGCATCCAAATGAGCCACCTAGGCTCAGTTATTTTCTACAATTCACAGTTTGATGATATGATTGCAGTAACTTGTGAATTATTTCAGTGTCAGGACTACAGTCGAACTTCGTTATCTCGAACTCGCTTATTTCGAATTACCGCTTAGCTCGAAGTGAAAATCTGGTCCCTGTTTTAACATGAAACTATGACAACAGAACAAAATAATGTGGAAAAGAGGAGAAATTGCTCCTAAGGAGCAATTTCTCCTCTTTTCCACATTATTTTGTATATATATTTCTAACTTCAGGAATCAAATTACATGTTAATTTGTTAAATGTGGTTGTTCAATATATTGTTTTCCTCATTCTCTCAACTCTGATGTGTCGAAGTACGGATATCTCGAAGTGTTTGAGTGAGTCCCTTGGAATTCGAGATAACAGGAGTCGATTGTATTTTTATAGACTTCTCATATTATTGTGTTTCATCTTGACATCCTTGGATGCCAAAAGGGACATAAACCTGACCAAATGAAAGACGTTACCATAATGTCATGAAACTGTTGATGTTTCCTCATGAAATAGCCAATGATGCTAATGAACATATTGAATAATACTGTTGATTATTCTCCAGTATAGTTTAAAACCATTCACTATACTTCAATCCTGTTTCAAACAGCAAACAACACCCATTTATTTTATGCCATCTATTTTCAAATGAGACAACTTTCTGATGATAAATGTTGACACTATCAGGGATAAGAAATTCAGAAAATGAGTTGGCTATTGTAATCATAGCAAAGCTTGTTTATTTCTTGAGGATCTCCAAATCAACTATGGTTTTCCTCCAAGTGCATAATGACAATGGTTGAAAGCAGAGTTACAGTGAATGTCTGATGCTATTTTAAATACTGTTATATGCAAATAGTCTCCGTGAAACAGTTTGGATACTGCTGTATTCAAATGGTCTCAGAGACAATTTGAATACCATTATATTCAAATGGTCTTGGTGAGATGATTTCAGTAGTTTTAATAACTATATAATTTCTATATCTTCTTTGTGTTTCATAATACAAACATGTATTAACCCTTGTCCTGCTGAACCCGGATCTGTCCTGTCTTTGCAAACAGTGTAGATCCAGATCAGTTGGCTTCTGAAGAAGCCAACTGATCTGGATCTGCACTGTTTGCCATTAAGTATGTGAATTTATATCAACAATCTGGATTAAGTAATCTGATTGGCTGAAAATTAGAAATTGGTGTGGTATCTTAATTTATTCAGCAGGACAAGGGTTAATATACAAATGCTGTTATAACCGGGACTGAAAGTTATATTTATAATATTGGTGATCAGTGTACATGTTCATTCTATATTCATTGCATATGGCTAGTGTCTGCATATATACAGCATGTCAAGTGCCTGTCTAATCTTTTGTCCTGTTTTCATTATGTGCTGTCTTTGTAAATTTTATGTGGCGTTATGGTTATACGTGTTTGTATGTTTTTTATAGGATGCCCTTTTTTGACTGATGTCAACTAAAGGAATATTATCTTTACATGTGAGGATGTTGTATATCTAAAACTCACCCCTGCAATATCAAGAAAACAAAATATTTAGGGATAGTTTAGGGAAATTTTCTTATTTTATCAAGAAAATGCATGTTGTGTGTACTCATTTGTCAACATATCATTATTTTATAGAGATCAAAAAGACATCCCTAAATTATTCCATTTGCATCCTGACCTGGCACCATACTTTACCCTCATTGTCTAGAACAAATTTCCATTGTCCCAAGGATGTTTGAGCCATTGAAGTTTGACTGTATATAAGAGTGACACTAAAAGCTATGTCTTACCTGGACAGTATTATCCCAGCCTCCTGAGAGAAAGACATGTGGTATAGTAGGGTGATACTGTAAGGCAAATACTCGACACTTGTGACCATCCATATTATCTCTAGAATCACTGAAACAATTAGTGGATTTTTTAGTACAATATTCACCCTGCTTTAAACATACATACACTATATTTGACCTAATTACTGCACCATGTGCTTAGGTTTTTCAAAATGACTGGGAAAACTTGAGGTAAAATATGAAGCCATCTATACTAAGGGTACACTTAAAAAAATATCTTACCTAACGATGCTTATGCAAAGTTTTTGTGTTGTTGTTTTTCTTTCTTTCTGATTTTCTTTATAAAAGAATATGTTGTGGGTACTCATTTGAACTGCTTCGGCAACTTGATGTAGTTCAAATGGGTACCCACAATATATGCCTTTATACAGAAATAGACAAAAAGTACACTGGCTGTAAACTGAAGATTACTGATTTGCTTGACTATGCACTTATAGGGGTATGTTCCTTAATTAGGCTGAATACGGTATTTCACTTTGATAGGGTAACACTCAATATTACCTTCATGTTACCATATTTGCTGTATTTACCCTAGGTACTGGGACACCTAAACTCCTTACCACACTTGTGCTAAACTTTGAACAAGTTGATTAGAGAACTCGTAAATGTGTAAAAACTGCTGGAGGAGTTACAAACAGTGTAGACCCTAAATATTTAGACAGACATGCCTGATAAAATAATGAAGACTAAGATCGAACAGCTAAAACTGCAGTTTATTAGTATCTACACTTTTTTGTCATTCAGCCACCACCTTTTAAACATATCATCAAATAAATATATCATATCTATTCTAATATAAGCCCCCTCTCCACTAAAAGCCCCCTCCTACTTTTCTAGGAGAAAACTGTTACTAAACACATGCAAAACTAAATTTAGACCATCAAAATACTTATTATACTTGGCCCAAATTTGGACTCAGTACTGTCATTTTAGCAGCAATGAATTGCCATTGCTCTGGGATGTATATTAGAATTTTTGTTTGTGTTGAGGTTTTACGGCCCAGTCAACCCAATGGGGTCATGTTGAGCACGGTCAGTTTACCTAACCACACGTTTACTGGGCAGGCTTAGTCCTCGAAGCGGTTAACCAGTATTGTGCACATTCTTTCGCCAGAAACTGACAACTGCCCTTCTTGAATCAGCGGAAGGGAGAGAATGACCGTAGAAAATATTTCATGATCAATCTCCACGAAAGAATGTTGCCGACCTCGGCGGGGGTTGAACCCGCGACCTCCTGGTCTCCAGTCGGACAGCGCATCCAACTGAGCCACCGAGGCCGGCGTATATTAGAATAAATGCGGTACTAGCCTAAGTGGATGTACAGTTTGACTGATGTCAGACTTTTACCTTTTTGCTCATTTTATAAAAATAAACAAGAAACAATATGAACTGTGTCATGAGAAAAAGTCTCTTCAGATATTCCATGAAACCTTTCAGAGCACATGCCTGGCTCCTCGAGATTACAGATCTAGAAGTTTGGCTGAACTTTCCCGGTTGCCAACCACTTACCTGGTGAGACTGTGTGTATGTGTAGGCTTACCTGAGCCTTTGCTGTTTGCATACACAATAACGTTTTTTTTTTTCCAATGATGCAGCTCATATTCAAACACCCATAGACCAATCCCAACTAACGTGTGAGCTGCATTATCATTAACTGGTATGGTAAATGTCCTAAAATTTCACACTACTCTATAGTATTTTGGGCTAACTTTTATTTTTCATATATCTGTTTCTTAAAATACTTAGTAGAATGGCAAACCATGTAGAACCTGATCAGATTCAGGAGCAGTCTGGTCAGGGTCTGCACTGTTTGCAAAAATTATGTCATTTTGTCAGTCACTTTTGTGTTCAAAATTTTAGGACATTTACCATATTATCAGTTTTCTGCTAAACTGAGCAAAGCTCCAAATAAACCCATGAATAGAGGCATGGGGATCTAGAGTTCCAAAATCCTTAATCGATAAAGTAAAGCAAAACTGGTAAATTAACAAACAGGAAATACAAACTTTCAGTAACCGAAGGTAAATGAGGCAATCTTTCCATAGAATGCAAATGGGGTGATTGATAAGTTTGTGACCTAAGGCAGAACATCAGCTACTCCGTTTAACTGAATCTGAGTACTGGTCAAAGGTCCTGCTTTGAAATATGAATTTATGTAGTGGGAAGGAATAGTAGATTAACCCTTGTCCTGCTGAATAAATTAAGTTGCCACACCCTTTTCAAATTTTCAGCCAATCAGATTACTTGATCCAGATTGTTGATATAAATTCATATACTGAATGGCAAATAGTGCAGATCCAGATCAGTTGGCTTCTTAGAAGCCAACTGATCTGGATCTACACTGTAAAGGCAGGGTATATCCGGGCTCAGCAGGATAAGGGTTAAATTACCAGACTACAGAACTATGGATTCTAGGAGCTGGCGCAGGACTTTTTGAGTTCAAGTTCTAGACTAATTTTTCCCTGATCTGTGACTGGTGGCAAGTATGGGTTGGGTGGGCATCAAAATCTCATACAGTAAAACCTTAATAACTCAAACATCGATGGCTAGTTTATCATGGCTAATTCAAACTCATTTTTTAGTCCTTAGGAAATTCTCTTGATAGGCCTAGAAAGCAAATATTTATGGATATCTTTCAGAAATTTTCTTATTCTATCATTAAATGTATGTTGTGTGTACTCATTAGAATTGCCTCATAGAGGCAATTCTAATAAGTACACACAACATACTATTCCAATGAGTACATTCAACATACCAATATTATATAGAAGGTCCAAAGACATCCCTAAACTATATGTATTTGCCTCCTGGCTTGGCATTATGATTAATCCTCAGTGGCTCAAACTACCCATGTCTAGAATAAATTAATTTACATGGTCCCAAAGATGTTCAAGTTATTGAGGTACGACTGTATATGGTAAGAACAGATCCAGTGGTCATAGCTCAAGAAAGATACATTGTTTCAAGCAAAAAAGTACTTCTTATTTCTCTAGGAAAACATCTTATGTAGGCACTCAATAAGAAATTGTTGTAGTTTTTCAATTATTGCCCTTGACAGGTAAATGCAAAGTAGTCCAAATACTAACTTGGTCTTTCTAATTGGAAGCATCTGTTTCTATCATAGATCTGCAATGGATTTTAACTGACTTTTAATTTTAAATTTTTTCGACATCCATGTGAAAAAGTTATTAACATTATACATTTTATCACAAAGAAAAAGTTTCTTTTTGATATTTTGGAAGTTTTTTCCATATATGACCATTTTAATTTAGATTTCTCAAGGAAAAGGCAGATATCCTTAATGGAGATGCTAATGATAAAAGCAGAAGAATCCAAATTAATTGGACCCAGTTGTTTACACAGAGTTCTATGGGGAGATAATTGACTGCTGTCTCCCATTAAATCACATCAGTGAGGCAATTGATCACCCACAACTTATGTTTTCACAGAGGAATAAAACAACTAGCTGAATATTCAGCTATCTAGAGCTTAGGCAAGTTAATTCTAATATGGCAGGAGAATACAAGTCTACTATGACTCTAATGTTGAAATAGGCAAGGGCAAGGGGATATTGATTTACCTTGGCTCCAATGTTGATACCCTCTGTAACGTATTCACATCATATAAGAATATTCTTGGGTCATCTCCTGTTAAGGCAAAATGTGTTGACTCAGGATTTATGGCTAATGTTAAAATCTGGTTTTGATTTGGCTCATTTATAGTGTGAAGACAGTCCCCTGAGGTGTAATGCCAGAACTTCACCATACCAGAGGCATCTGAAAAACATATTACAATTTATGTTATACAATATATACAGGTGTGATTTCATTATGACATGCATGGTCTATATTTTCTGGGGGAAAATATGAAAAAAATTGCCAGTTTGTCATCTGCCAAATTTATCCCTATAGTGGTAATGGTTAAAAGCATTATAATTCAAAACTGAACCTTAATCAACATCAGCTTACAAGATGCTAAAAGAATATAAGGACTATCTGTCATAACCTGGGGATCTCCTTGTTTAATCTAATCTGTGTGACAGGAAGATAAATAGAAGGATAAAAAGATTACTCCATGGATAATTGGGCTGCATAAATATCACTTACTGTGCTTGTTATCTGCTGATAACACCACTAAAACATGATTCTTGCAACAATTTTAACCCTTGTCCTGCTGAATAAATTAAGATGCCACACCCACTCCTAATTTTCAGCCAATAAGATTGCTTTATCCAGGTTGTTGATACAAATTCACATTCTTAATGACAGACAGTGCAGATCTAGGTCAGTTGGCTTCTTCAGAAGCCAACTGATCTGGATCTACACTGTTTGTAAAGGCAGGATATATCTGGGTTCAGCATGACAAGGGTTAACCGAAAACCTGAGCCATAACCCTTTAGTCGTTTAAGAAATAACTGCATAAAAAGCAAAATTTAGGCAAAAATAGTATGATATAAAAAGTTTGAAATTTTATGATATTTACTGTAATCAAAATCAGAAACAACTTACAGGATGCTAAGAGAATGTTGGGATTCTTTGTTTTATCCTCAGGATCTCCTTGTTTGAATCTAATCTGCGTGGCAGGAAGACGACATTTCACCGTCTCATCATCTTGAAGTGTGTACAGATGATTACAGGTTAGTGGGTATGTCTGATAGATCTGCAACATAAAACAATATGATTGTTTTAACACTTAGCGCTCTGGGTAAAATTTTCAGCAGACGACATTTTGAAATATTTTTCTTACTTTTCCCAGAAAACAGGATTAGACATTTCATGCAAATTGTCTCCCAAGGAGACAATTTGCATGAAATGTCAATCCTGTTTTCTGAAAAAAAAAAAATAAGAAAAATATCATCAATTTGTTGTCTGCTGAAAATGCCCAGAGAGTGGTAAAGGTTAATATGCAGCCTCCTGTTTGCATACTGTATATGAGATCTTTTCTCCTGTTATGCTGTTATGCATCATAAATTAACTCTTAACCTCACAACTGCAACAGATGACATTTTGTTGAGTATGTATACTCTGCATCCCTGCCCATTTCAGGACTTCTGTGTATGGAATCCTATCTTGCCACTTGATCTTTAGAAATTTTCTAAGACAGCTTGTATGAAAGTGGTTCAGTCTTTTGGCATGCCATTGGTAAACTGTCCAAGTTTCGCATGCTTACGTTGGCAGCACTACCGATTTATATACTTTCAGCTTTGTGTCAAGTCTGATTCCACTTCGGTCCCAAATACTTCCACGTAGCCGGCCAAATGCTGCACTAGCTTTGGCAATTCTAGCAGTGACTTCATCATCAATGTGCACAACTCTGGACAATGAGCTTCCAAGGTAGGTGAAGTTGACTTTTGATATGGAAAATGAGGGTCAAGATCAGCTTGCACATTAAACTTTGTGCAGTCTGATCACAGCCTTTGTATGCTTACAGAATAAAATGGATACTGTAGATGAAATCAACAAGCGGAGAATTTTGGCCCCATCAGCCTGCATATTGCATGACTCAAGAGACATTTTCTCAAGTGGGCATCATGTATTGTGTAATGCTGAGCATGCTGGGTAAAAATTTCAGCAGACGATACTTTGAAATATTTTTTCTCATTTTTGCTACAAAATAGAATTTGAAACTCCATGCAAATTGTCTCCTTTGGAGACAATTTGCATGAATTGTCAAATCCTGTTTTCTGAAAAAAAAAACAGAAAAAAAAAAAAAAACACTGTCAACTTGTCATTTGCTTAATTGGCCCAGAGAGTTGGATGGATTAACCCATAACATGTCAATCACTACTGCAGCAGATGCCATTTTGATTTTTTTTTTCATTAGTTTTCAGAGAAAATAAGACTTGACATTTCCTGTGAATCTTCTGCTGATTCACACAAAATGTCAAGTCTTATTTTCTCTGAAAAATAATCAAAAACAAATTAAGAATGTCGTCTGTTACAAATTTGCTTGGTGCTTTAAGATTTTTAAATCTTGTACTATTTATAAAATGATGTCAACAAAAACATCTCCTGCCGTGTTCAGTAAATTCTTGGTTCCAAATCTGATACAGATCAGACAGCGCCCTAGAAAAAGAGGGGTATCCAGATAAAATATAATTATCCATGAAGACATGAACTTTGAAATATCATTAGAATTGTTTCCCTGAGACAGTTCTTATGAGATGTTACAGCATCTGTTTTTGTTTTAAAAAAAAAAAACATTTAACCCTTAAGCGCCAAGCAAAATTTGTAGCAGACGACATTCTAAAATAAAATTGTTTTTCTTAGAAAATAAGCCTTGAAATTTCATGTGAATCATCTGCTTGGCAGATGATTCACATGAAATGTCAAGACTTATTTTCTAAGAAAACAAAATATATATTTAAAAGTGTTGTCAGCTGCAGTTGTGATTGGCGCTTTAAGGGTTAATCTTCAAAGCTCCAAAGTCATCAAAGCTTTAGATAAGGCAATTTTTTCAAAAAAAAAATTTTTTTTTCTTATTTCTAAATGAAAACTTGTTGTATGTACTTATCTTAAGTGCATCAGAAAGGATCTACTAATAATTACCTACAGCATGGCTCCAGATATGGCATTTTTTCATATGAAACTTGTTGATATTCTTCTTATTTCTCCACAAAAACAAACATTCTGGTTACTCATTAAAGCACCTTGCCAAGGCACTTCTAATCAGGACCCACTACCGGTATGTTTTTTTGTTGAGGAATAAGAAAAATATTTTCCTGGTACCCCTCTTATGTAGAGTAACGTCACAAAATACATTTTTCATGGAGAAGTAAGAAAAAATACTTGATTAAATACTCCTCTTAACTAGAGCTATGAGCCTTGATAAAATGAAGTCTTACCACTAATTGTACTCAGGGATATGTCTAAGCAGTGAGTGTAAATCCAGGGCCCAGATGTTCAAAACTTAACAAAGTTGTTAGCCAATGTGACCTTAAATTTTTATCTTGAAATATGGCAAATACATTGATAATTTTTGCTGAAAAAATGTGAGTAGCTTTTGCATTGCAAAAGCTACTCACATTTTTGCAGCAAAAATATGAATGTATTTGAAAATACTCTAGCTACAACAGTTAACGACTGTCAGTAACGAGCTCGTTAAGTTAACAATGCTTTGAAAACTGGGCCCAGGTCAAACTGCTCCCAATCAGCATGTTTACTGTTTGCTGCTCAAACGGTACTTTTTAGATACATCATTCCTTACTATACTTATCCCAAAATTTGAAAGGCTCTGTGCACTGAAGTGCCATACAATTCATGATTGTACGGTATTTCATTGCACACAGCCCTTAATTACCATCCTTCCATCATCTCTATATGACTTTAAAAATGTTGAAAGGGAGATAAAACACCACTGATTATTTGAACAAAACCATTTGGCTACCTAATAGTTAATGCACAGCTCTTGATAACGTTTTTTTTTTTCAACCCAAAAGTATTGATATTTTCCTTATTTCTCCACAAAAACATATGTTGTGGGTACTTATTAGAAGCACCTTGGTGAGACACTTCTAATGAGTACCCACAACATAATTATGTTTTCATGGAGAAATAAAGAAAATTATAAACCTGATACCCACTCTTATCTAGACCTACGTAATAATGTCTTAAAAGTATTGACAGAATGACAAACAGTGACCCCAATTAAACTTCCCCAAACGGGTCTTCACTGTTTACTGGGGCCTATCTGTCAGAATATTTAGGGTACCATATTTACCCTAAGTATCTGAACACCTCAACTCCTAACAATACTTGTTCTATAAAATTTGAACAAGTAAATTTACTACCCAATGTTGTGTCTAAAATTTGCTTAGTGAATGGCAAACAAAACAGATACTGATGAGAAACCATGTTCTGCTAGGTCTCATCTGGGTCTACACTGTTTGCTCAGGCCTGTCTGTCTGAATACATGCGGTAAATCCTGTGACATCATAAGGTTAAGGCCATAGTCTGATGACAGTTCTTGATAAGAACCGAAACTGTCACAAGTTAAGTGAAAATTTTTATTTGGATATGACAAAAAGTATTCTTTGGATAAATGTGAACCTATTCAGTGAAAAGCTGTCTTGTCTTCAATTTAAGGGTATTTGAAATTTTGCTGAAATGTGTGCAGATTCAGATCATCCTGAATATCTAAACAGACTCATCAGAGACTTTGCAGTCTGTTGATATATTCTGTCAGATGACATTGTAGGTCCTGATCAGACTGTGCAGAAGCACAGTCATTCTGGAACTTTGCTGATGGTCTCTGCCTGATAATACCTTTTTACATGGTCTGGCCCATTTATGGTAAGGTAGACTTTTGGCCCTGATTTAAAATTCATTACAATATACTTTATTAAACAATTTATTATGCATTTCACAATGCATTATGTTTTTACGCTTAGCATGCTGGGTAAAAATGTCGGCAGACAACATTTTGAAATATATTTCTTATTTTTCCAAGAAAATAGGATTTGACATTTCATGCAAATTGTCTCCTTATGATACAATCTGCATCTGCATGAAGTGTCAGATTCTATTTTCTAGGAAAAATAAGAAAAATATCACCAATTATGTAGTCTATTGTGTTAGCCCAGAAAGTGCTGGCGGGAATAACAAACCCTTTAAATAGCATTTTATACCAGGAGTAAATGATGTATGTGCCACGTACTGTTTTGAACCCTTTAAGTGCCAGTCACAACTGCAGCAGATGACACTTTGAAATAATCCTTTTTTATTTGTCATAGACAATAAGTCTTGACATTTCATGGGAACCATCTACTTGAAAAATGATTCCATGAAATGTCAAGAATTATTTTCAATGAAAAACAGAGAGAAAAATTAGAATGCCATCTGCTATAAATTTTGCTTGGCACTTTAAGAGTCAAATGTAAAAGGTATTTGGTATTCAGCACATATTTCATCTACAACTAGGGTAAGCATTCAAGACCAATAGGAAAAGCAATAGATCTCCTCTTAAGCCTGAATAAACTAAAGTTTAATACTTAACATCAAGTAAAAATTTCAGCAGACATTTTATTTTTCCTAGAAAAAAGAATGACATTTCATGCAAATTGAAGATTTGCATGAAGTATCAGATCCTATTTTCATCTGAGATTTTTGTGAAAAAATAAGAAAAAATATCTGTTTGCCAACTGCTGTACTTGCCCTTAGTATGATAAGTATTTACAACCATAATAACCCTAAGATAACATTTTGAAAGGCCAGTCACATAGCACTTGGTCAGGCAATGGAATCAACCAATCAGAAATAGGTAGCCTAATGTAAACCATCTAAAACTTCCACAGGCTACACATATACAGGAATTTATTGGCTTGATATACTTAAAATGGATAAATTGCAATGAAACACCAATCAGCTGACAATTTTATCTTATTCAACATCTTTGGCAGAAAAAATAAAATTTCAAAAGTTATTGATTTCAGTAGGAATTCGCTGCAAACAGAGGAAGGGTGTGATATGGGTAAACTGAGAAAATGGACAAAGTTGAAGTTAGAGCAGTCATGAAGTACTTCTGTAAGAAGTGCATATCCCCGAAGGAAATTCATGATGACTTCATTAAAACCAAGGGGGTGAGTCTCCTTCTTACAGCATGGTGAAGAAATGGGCTGCCAAATTTAGGAGTGGGAGGGATAGCATGGAGGATTACGAATGGTCTGGGCACTCTAAAGAGGCTACTACAGACTAAAATGTTGAGCTTGTGCACAATCTGATCATGTGTGACAGGCGAAGCCTGCATGATATAGCTAGACAAAGAGGCATAAGTTTTGGGGCAGTTCAGTCTATTTTGACAAATATCTTAGGGATGTCTAAGGTCTAAGCTAGATGGGGCCCCAGAATGTTGGCCAAAGAGCAGAAAAAGAGCAGGCATGATATTTCTAAGTATCTCCTGTCTCTCTATGAAGATGACCCTGAGGAATTTATGCATCATGTTGTGACCAAGATGAGACTTAGATCTATCACTTTGATCCTGAGGCCAAAAGCAGAGTATGCAATGGAAGGACCCTGGCTTACCACTCCTAAAAAATTTAAGAGTTTCTTCAGCTGGGAAGATGATGACCTCTATCTTTTGGGATTGCCAGGGTGTTATTATGGTGGATTACCTTGATCGAGGAGGGTCACACAACAAATGATGCATATTATGCAGAAGAACTTAGGCAGCTGCAATGTAAGATTGTGAAGAAAAGAAGAGGAAAGTTGGCTTGAGGTTTTCTGCTCTTGCAAGATAATGCACCAGCCCACACCTCTCGTTGCTATGGCTGCTGTGACTAAATACAGGTCCTTCCCCATCCCCTGTATTCTCCAGATGTAACCCCTTCAGACATCTATCTGTTTCCAAATCTGAAAACTAACCTTTGGAAGCAATGATGGCACTACAGTTGCTGTTGATGATTACTTAAGGGACCAGGAAGAGGGTGTCTATTTTGAAGGGATTAGCAAAATGGAACAGCACTGGAGAAAAAGTATCTAAGTAAAGGGAGATTATATTGAGAAATAATTGCACAATTTCTGCTCTTGGTCATTCCCAAAGTAAAGAGGCTGAGAACTTTTTTATTTTGATAGTGCCTCGTAGGTTGCCACCTAGGTTGCCACTCCTAGAATATTACCCAAAGTTTGGACTGATTCTTACACAGCACAGCTGATTTCATGCTGGTTCCCGCCTGTGACTTGGCAACATAAATCTAAATTATATTAGGTCAAAACTAAGGTCGAGTTCATTTCTGCTTTCATATGATAGTGGCTTTTAAGACTAAATAATAAAACAATAAAGCTATTTCACGCATCATTTTAACCCTTGTCATGCTGAACCTGGATATATCCTCTCTTTGCAAACAGTGTAGATCCAGATCAGTTGGCTTCTGAAAAAGCCAACTGAACTGGATCTGCACTGTTTGCCATTAAGTATGTTAATTAAGAAATAGATCAGCTCTAGCAGTGATTTGTTGAGTAATAAACCACTGTTTGGAGGTCAGTTGTAAAGTAGATCAAATCACGAGCACGGAGCGCAAGTGATTTATCTTCTTACAACTGACCGACAAACTGTGATTTATTACTCAACAAATCACGCACAAGAGCTGATCTATTTCGATTCTAACACATAGAAAATGACGAAAAGGTAATTGTATCCTTTAGATTTTTCAAACTTTCCGCCATCAAATAAAGAAATCCCGCCAAAAGTTTTGACTGTAACGCTGACGTTTACATGCATTTCTTACGTTGCTGAAGTGAGAAAGACGACGTTACACAGTCTAGCGTCGTAGAAACTAAGACTGACATCAGCAGCGTGTCGAAATGATGTCGGAAAGGCGCCAGATAGGGTCGCGTGTTTCCGCCCAGTGATTTATTGCATAATATATCACTGAGTTTAACCACTGGCTATATAAGCAAGGAGTGTTAGAATTTCTAGCAACAATCTTGATCAAGCAAAGATTGGCTGACAATTAGAAGGGGGTGTGGCATCATAATCTATTCAGCAGGACAAGGGTTAAAGAGAAGTGCAAACAACTGAGCCACAATTTGAGAAAATATATCCTCTGACATCTGATAAGAAATCTTCATCGTCTGCAACAAGAAACTTTGCATCCTTGGCTGTCCAAAATGCACCCAGCCAATGCACAAGCTGATCTGAATCTGCACTGGGCGCACATGGAGGATAAGTACATTTTCTGACAATGCAGCTCAAATTACCGTATACTTTTTAGCTTTGTAAATGTGCATACATGTATTATATTTTTATTTGTTCACCCAAATTTCCAGGTTCTATTATTATGTAATAATTCCAAATCTGGAAATCAACCATGGTCGCTCAGTGTCTTCCATTGCAAATGAAGTGAAATAGTCTCATAGGTAAGTTTTCATTGATATGTCATATCTCATATCTCATTAACTCATTTACTCTGGGTAATTTTGCATGCTTTATTTTTTGTCGTCTGTGGATTTTTTTTTTTATAAAATTATCTTTTAAAAAAAATCTGTCAGGAACACCATCAGAGTGTCAAACAGTTTGGATCCAGATCAGGCCCAACATTTTGTCAGATCTGATCTGGGTCCAAACTGTTTGCAAAGGCGATCAGCAGACGACAGAAGTCGCCATTAGTGGGGAAAGAGTAATCCTCTATAGGAATAATAATACTACATTTGCATCCTATGTTTGGCACATGAAATGTGCAGTTTTAACTGGGGACCCATTTTCTTAACATCTTTTCTAAAGCTTCTCTTGATCACTTAAACTCACAGCCTTAGTACACAACTGATATGTCTACTGGGTCATAGATCAGCGGTATCCTCATAACTTGTATCTGAGAGTCATTTGTAATAGGAAACTCAATATTTTCCCATATGGGAAGATCAAAGCCCCAGCGAATTCTGCACTTTTGTGCAGGTCATCATAGACTTTTAAATACTATTTGAGTTTTTTGGAGATTTACGGCCCAGCCAACATCATTAAAGTAATGATGAGACAAATATGCTATGACCCCTTTTTCCTGAAGTGGCCTATTTATTTATATATGAAACTCCTGCAAAGGTTGCGTTTAAGTAAAATTTAATTCCAACCACTTCAAAGACAACAACTTGTCTACATTTTTGTCACATCTATCTAAAATCTATTTGCTTTGAGTATATTTTCAAATAAGTGAAGCAAGGGCTATATAAACACTTAACCCTTAAACTGCCAATCACAACAATTGTCGTCTGCTTTGTCATCTGCTTGTGATTTTAAAAGTCATTTTTGCAAACAGTGTGGACCCAGATCAGACTGCTCCTCTAGGAGCAGTCTAATCTGGGTCCATACTGTTTGTCTGTATGCAAAAATAGGTTTGAAAAGTTTGCAAGAATATTCAGCAGACGACATAAACAGACAACATTTTCAGATGCAGGTTTTCTTGGTGTTTTAAGGGTTAAATACATAATTTATAACCCTACACCAGCATTCTTTGAACATTTAACCTTTACCACTCTATGGGCAAATTTAGCAGATGACCATTATTGATCTTTCTTATTTTTCCCAGAAAACAAGTTTTAGACATTTCATGCAAATTGTCTCCATTGTCTCTATCAGAGACAATTTGCATGAAATGTCAAAACTTGTACTAAAATAAGAAAAAAATTTTCAGTATGTTATCTGGAAAATTTTACCCAGAGTGTAAAGCAGTAAAGCTGAGAATGTTGGGTAACTCATTATGCCAAATGGACTCTTCCATCTCAACTCTTTGGACAGGTCCATTTCTATTAGAAGGGGTGTCTGATTAGTTGTTATTAGTTAAAACAAGAGAGCCACGGGCCATGGTTCGCTCACCTGAGTGACATAGCCACTGCAGACATGCAGATGTTATGCAACATTTTTCCAATCCTATCATCGCAACTAATGAAAATATCATCATTTGAGCAGTTCTTAGTTTTGTAGAAGAATATATGGGCCTGACAGTCAATGGAGCATGATCATTTGAATAAACTATCAATCACATTTCAACAGAAGGATCAATGTGAAATTTGGTGGAAATTGGCTAAGTGGTTTTATGTGATTTTATACATGTAAATAGCACAGTGGCAGGGAAATATTATAAATATAAACTAGATGATGGCCATCTTAGATTTCCAATCAGAACAATTTTAACTACTGTTGATCTACAAGTCACTTCGATACTTTCAATATAAATGTATATGGCCCATACAAATGGGGAAGCAAATTTGACCTTGGAGGTAAAAAGGTCAAATGTCAACATAGAACCATCATTTTAGTAACTTTGGTAGATCTCCTGTCCCCCATAATTTGTGCAAAGATTAGGACCCAGGGCTTATTTGGTCATGGAGAAGAAGATTTTTAAAGGTTTTTACCATATATGGGAATGGCAGCCATTTTGATCAATGGACCATACCCATTTTAGCAATCTTTCATTCTCCTGCCCAAGGAGGCTCCGCATGAAATTTGAGCAACACTGGCCCGGAGGCTTCAGAGGAAAAGCCATTTGAAATTATCTATATTTTTTCCATACAAATGTATGGGGCCCATACAAATGCATACGGAAGCAAAATTGACCTCGCCGTAAAAAGGTTAAATGTCAATGTATGACAACTATTTTAGCAACTTTGTTAGACCGCCCATTCCAGATGATATATGCAAAGATTCAGCCCCAAGGCCGGCCTCGGTGGCTCAGTTGGATGCGCCGTCCGAATGGAGACCAGGAGGTCGCGGGTTCAATCCCAGCCGAGGTCGGCAACCGTTCTTTCGTGGAGATTGATCATGAAATATTTTCTACGGTCATTCTCTCCCTTCCGCTGATTCAAGAAGGGCAGTTGTCAGTTTATGGCGAAAGAATGTGCACATTACTGGTTAACCGCTTAGAGGACTAAGCCTGCCCAGTAAATGTGTGGTTAAGTAAACTGACCGCGCTCGACATGACCCCATTTGGGTTGACTGGGCCGTAAAACCTCAACACAAACAGCCCCAAGGCATCCTTGGTTTTGGAGAATAAGATTTTTAAATGTTTTTTCCCATACAAATGCATAAGGAAGTAAACTTGACCTTGCCATAAAAAGGTCAAATGTCAATGTATGACCATTATTTTAGCAACTTTGGTAGACCCCCTGTCCCTGATGATTTATGCAAAGATTCAGCCCCAAAGCATCCTCGGTTCTAAAGAGGAAGATTTTTAAAGGTTTTTACCATATATGGGCATGGCGGCCATCTTGGTCAACGAACCGTGACCATTTTAGCAAATTTTTGTTCCCCCTATCTAAGGAGGCTTCATATGAAATTTGAGCAAAATTGGCCCAGAGGCTCCAGAGGAGGTTGTTTGAAATTCTGAACATTTTTCCCATACAAATGCATAAGGAAGCAAAATTGACCTTACTGTAAAAAGGTCAAATGCCAATGTACGACCATTATTTTAGCAATTTTGGTAGCCCTCCCATTCCCGATGATATATGCAAAAATTCAGCCATAAGGCATGCTCGGTTTTGAAGAAGAAGATTTTTAAAGGTTTTTCCCATAAAAATGCATAGGGAAGCAAACTTGACCTTGCCTTAAAAAGGTCAAACGTCAACGTACGATAATTCTTTTAGCAATTTTGGTAGACCTCCCATCCCCGATGATTCCTGCAAAGGTTCAGCCCCAAGGCATTCTCGGGTCTGGAGAAGAAGATTTTTAAAGGTTTTTACCATATATGGGCATGGCGGCCATCTTGGTCAACGAACCGTGACCATTTTAGCAATTTATCGTTCCCCCACCCTAAGAAGGCTCCATATGAAATTTGAGCAAAATTGGCTCAGCGGCTTCAGAGGAGAAGTCATTTGAAAATGTTAACGGACGGACACACGGACGCACACACGGACGGACGACGGACGAAAAGTGATCACAATAGCTCATCCGGAGCAGAGCTCAGGTGAGCTAAAAATATAGAAATTCTTGTATTTAATGCAAAAAGTGTACACCCAGATTAGATCCCACATTCTGTGGTGTATGATTTGTGTCTACATTGTTTGTCAATGTCTTTTTTGTGGAATGCTATATAGGCATAAATGGGCTAACTCTATCCATGTTGAATAAATTAAGATGCCACACCCACTTCTAATTTTCAGCCAATCAGATTACTTGATCCAAGTTGTTGAAACAAATCCACATCTAATGATAAACAGTGCAGATCCAGATCCCATGGCTTCTTCAGAAGACAGAATAACTGATCTGAATCCAAACTGTTTGCAAAGGCTGGGCATATCCGAGTTCAGCAGGGCCAGGGTTAACCCTTGTCCTGCTGAACCTGGATATGTCCTGCTTTTGAAAACAGTGTAGATCCAGATTAGTTGGCTTCTTCAGAAGCCAACTGATCTGGATCTGCACTGTTTGTCATTCAGTATGTGAATCTATATCACCAATCAGGATAAAGTAATCTAATAGGCTGACAGTTAGAAATGGGCATAGCATCTTAATTTATTCAGCATGACAAGTGTTAATAATACCAAACCAAGTTGCTGAAAATTGCGAGTCTAAAAATAAAACAATGAAGTCTGTCTTTATAGGTTGCCATTTAGCCAGGTGAGAGGGGCTATGGTGGGGGAAGAATCAAAAGTTAACCTTTTCAGAACATGGAGATGTAGCATATCAATAGTTTGGTACAACTAAGTCTAGTAAAATGGGCTTGTTCAAATGTTATGACAAGTATGGTAAGGAGTTTAGGTGTCCAAATACTTAGAATAAATACAGTAGTTGTTTAAAATTAACCTTTAAAGTGCCAGTCACAACTGCAGCAGACATTAACCCTTAAACTGCCCAAAAATCCTGCATCTGAAAATGTCTGTTTATGTCATCTGCTGAATATTCTTGCCAACTTTTCAAACCTATTTTTCATAGAGGCAAACAGTGTGGACCCTGATCAGGCTGCTCCATCTGGGTCCACACTGTTTGCAAAAATGACTTCTAAAATCACAAGGCAGTCTGAAGGACAGTTATATATCCCACACCGCAGAATGACAATGGATCGGCCTCAAAATTCAAGGCTCAAACTGGTGGCCTTCAATTGTGACCTTGACCTTGAGTCTGCATTGTTATGGGTTCTGCACATCATCTCACTAAGGCAAACATTTGACCCAAATTTAATAAATATCTTTCAAAGGGTTCAGGCAATATGGAGTGAACATGAAATTCAAGGCTCAAACTCATGACCTTTGTGACCTTGACCTTGAGTCGGCATGATTGAGTTATGAGTTCTGCACATCCCCTTACTAAGGCAAACATTTGACCAAAGTTTCATGAAAATCTTTCATGAAAAGCATAGCTGAGTTATGGGTTCTGCACATCATCTCACTGGGGCAAACAGTTGACTAACATTTAAAGAAAAGTCCTTCCAGGGGTAAAGGAGATATGGAGCCAATACCAAACTCAAGGCTCAAACTCGTGATCTTCAACTGTGACCTTGACCTTAAGTCCACAGGGCTGAGTTATGGGTTCTGCACATTGTCCCAATGATAGGAACATTTGACCAAAGTTTAGAAAAAATCCTTCCAGGGGTAAAGGAGATACAGAGCGGACACAAAATTCAAGGCTCAAACCTGTGACCTTGAACTGTGACCTTGTGAGTCTGCATGGTTGAGCTATGGGTTCTGCACATCATTTTACTGGGGTAAACATTTGACCAAAATGAAAAGAAAATCCTTCTAGGGGTAAAGGAGATATCGAGTGGACATGAAATTCAGGGCTCAAACTCGCGACCTTGAACTTTGACCTTGTCCTTGAGTCCCCACGGCTGAGTTATGGGTTCTGCAGATTGTCCCACAATGAACATTTGACCAAAGTTTAGAGAAAATCCTCCCAGGGGTAAAGGAGATACAGAGCGGACACAAAATTCAAGGCTCAAACCCATGACCTTGAACTGTGATCTTGACCTTGAGTCAGCAGCATGATTGAGTTATTGATTCTGCACATCGTCTCACTAAGGGGAACATTTGACCAAAGTTTAAAGAAACTCATTCCACTGGTATAGGAGATACAGAGTGGACACGAAATTCAAGGCTCAAACCTGTGACCTTGAACTGTGACTTTGACCTTGTGCCGGCATGGTTGAGTTATGAGTTCTGCACATTGTCTCACTGAGGCAAACATATGACCAAAGTTTAAAGAAAATCCTTCCAGGGGTATAGGAGATATGGAGCGGACATAAAATTCAAGGCTCAAACCCATGACCTTGCCCTGTGACCTTGACCTTAAGTTGGCATGGTTGACTTATGGGTTCTGCACATCGACTCACTGAGGCAAACATTTGACCAAAGTTTAATGAAAATCTTCAAAGGTTCAGGAGATATGGAGCGCACAAGAAAGTGTTACGGAAGGACAGACAGATGGATGGACAGATGGACAGTCAGGCCATTTCTATAATCCCCCATCTGCTTTGTGGCAAGAGATTAACAAGCAGACGACAAAGCAGACGACAACTGTTGTGATTGGCAGTTTAAGGGTTAAAAAAAATGAAAAAAAAAAATTAGAGTATCATCTGCTACATATTTTGTTTGGCACTTTATGGGTTAAACTTGAAAAAATGGTATATTTAACCCTAACTGTTTTGGCGCCAAATTTCAGACTATATTTTTTTTAACCAAACTATAGATTGAAAAGAAGCTTATATGTAAAGTTGAAAGTCTGAATGTCAAACAGGGTAGATCCTACTGTCTTTTTGAGCCATCTCATCTGGATCTACACTGTTTATGAGCCATCTCATCTGGATCTACACTGTTTGCAAAAGTCTATTTTATCCCCTCTGGCAGTGAATGAGTTAAAAGCACCATTTAAAACTGCTATTTATTTTTTCTCAGAAGAAAAATAAGCTGACATTTAATGTGAACTGACTGCTAAGCTGGTGATTCACATGAAATCACAAGCCTTTATTCCACCCCCCCCCCCCCAAAAAAAAAAACAAAAATTAAAAAAAATTGCCTACTATAATTTTGAATGGTGCTTCAAGGATTGATGAAAAGCTATACAGTAACTCAGTAGGTTTACCACTTGTGGTCTCGGGTTTGAATCCCATCTAGTGTTCCCATGCATGGACTTTGCCATGTTGGCACCTTATCATCATCCCAAAATGATGGAAAAGTTTTGACAGGATATTAAAACATAAATATCAAACATTTATTTACAGTAAAATTCTGCTATTAACCCTTCTCATGCTGAATAAATTAAGATGTCACGCCCACTTCTAATTTTCAGCCAATCAGATTACTTGATCTGAGTTTTTGATAGAAATTCTCATATTTAATGACAAAAAGCGCAGATTCAGATCAGTTGGCTTCTTCAGAAGCCAATGGATCTGTATCTACACTGTTTGCTAAAACAGGGCATGCCGTGTTCAGCAAGAAAAGGCTTAAGACTATGTTTGGTACTGCCAAAAAGTGGTCTTATTTGTGGCCTGGTCTTAATATTAAATATAGAATAATAAGGAACTGTTTGAGACTGGCAAAAGCTGCTCTTAACCCTTGTCCTGCTGAATAAATTAAGATGTCATGCCCACTTCTAATTTTCAGCCAATCAGATTACTTGATCTGGATTGTTGCTATAAATTTACATACTTGATGGCAAACAGTGCAGATCCAGATCAGTTGGCTTCTTCAGAAGCCAACTGATCTGGATCTACACATTTTGCAAAGGCAGGGTATATCTGGCTTCAGAAGGACTAGGGTTAATAGCAGAGTGGTCTTAATCCTTGCCTTGCTGAATAGATTGATGCCACACCCACTTCTAACTGTCAGCCAATCAGATTGCTTGATCTAGGTTATATTGATATAAGGCAGGGCATATCCGGGTTCAGCAGGATCAGGGTTAAAACATAAACATCAAAATGTTTATTTTTTATTTTATTTTTTGCTCATTATCAAGTGCTGAATGTGCTCACAGTGTTTTGAACTGAAAGACAACACTTCAAATAAGGCATTATTTTCAACTAAGAAGTACTGATAGAAGAGCCGGCCTCGGTGGTTCAGTTGGATGCGCCGTCTGACTGGAGACCAGGTGGTCACAGGTTCTACCCCCACCGAGGTCCGCAACATTCTTTCGTGGAGATTGATCATGAAATATTTTCTACAGTCATTCTCTCCCTTCCGCTGATTCAAGAAGGTACTTGTAAGTTGTCAGTTTCTGGCGAAAGAATGTGCACAATACTAGTTAACCGCTTAGAGGACAAAGCCTGCCCAGTAAACGTGTGGTTAGGTAAACTGACTGCGCTCGACATGACCCCATTGGGTTGACTGGGCCGTAAAACCTCAACACAAACAAACAAATACTGATAGAAGACGCTTCTACAATAATCTACGAGATAACAGCTCAGCCATAGAAAAAATTAGGAATGAAAAAACAAGATGTGGTATGGCAACAACAACATTTTATTCATCACTCTATCAAACAGTTAAAAACAGGCACATGACAATGAATGGGTTTATCTCAACCAGTCACTTATTACTGAACTGGGACAGACAGGCCATGTAGACCCAGATCAGACACTGAAGAATGTAGCATCTGATAAAAGTTACACTGTTTGGTACTCATCTAGCAGTTTGTTTGTTTTTTTGTCACATCAACAGATAGTAAAATAGACATCCTAAAATTTCTTAACCCTTGCCATGCTGAATAAATTAAGATGCCACACCCACTTTTAATTGTCACCCAATCAGGTTAGTTGACATGAGTTGTTGATATAATTTCAAATATTTAATGACAAACAATACAGATCTAGATCTACACTGTTTGCAAAGGCAGGGCATATCTGGGTTCAGTAGGACAAGGGTTAAAGAGTTAAGAAATAATAGTTCATCAGACTACCTGTTATATGTGTCTTAATATTGTTGAACGAATGGCAAACAGTGTAGACCCTGATCAGATGTCACAATCTGCAGTATCTGATATGGGTTTACACTATTTGCTAAGGTCCCTCTGTTCAAATACTTCGGGTTAATACAGTAATGAAATCACAGAGCATGTTTCACTGAGAAATAAGAATAAATATTAGGTATATAAAAAATGTTTTTCTTATGTGATAGATGCCCCGCCTGAATCTTGTTCTTGAAGAGGGGCCGACTGTCTCTTCCTCTACATGCAGAATCACATCCCAAATATATTAGTAATGGGCCCCCTCCTCCCAAATAAATTAACAACAGTTTCCCTCCTCTTACATGTATCAGTAATGGTCTCCCTCCTCCCAAATGTATCAGTAATGGTCTCCCTCTTCCCAAATGTACCAGTAATGGCCTCCCTCCTCCTAAATGTATTAGGAATGGTCTCTGTCCTCCAAAATGTATCAGTAATGGTCTCCCTATCCCAAAAATATCAGTAATAGTCTCCCTCTTTCCTGCTCTATCAGTAATGGTCTCTTTCCCAAATGTATCAGTAATGGTCTCCTTATTCCCAAACATATTAGTGTACTACTGTAACGGTCTCCTTCTCATTCAGGGTTACGCTGCATAAAAAAATCAGAGTGTCCCAGACTGTAGATATCTACCATAGTTCTATAAAAGGCACTGTTTTAGCTAGAAGTGTTGATGTTTTCAAGCAGAAAGTGTTGATATTTTCTTACATCTCCATAAAACATAGATTGTGGATACCCATTAGAACTGCCTCACCAAGGCACTTCAAATGGGTATCCACAATCTATGTTTTATGGAAAAACAAGAAAAATATTTATCTCAATTCCCCTTTTATCTAGGGCTATGTCTATTCGTTTAAAATAATTGGCAGAAGATAAGCTATAGAATAAAAGATCTGTGCACCCAGAAAGCCAAGAAAGAAAAAAATGTCCATCACAGAAGCAACTTGTTTCCATGATACTGTATATTTTTCTTCTACATTTGGTTCATCTTGTGATAAAGTCTGTTTTATTTTACTGTACTCAGTACCTGGAATATCATCATCTAAGTTACCCTCAATAATATTTATGGGAATTACTCTTGTAACTTTTCTATCCCTTGCAGGTCTGTCCTTAAAGCATTGTAAAGTTAGTACATACATAAACCCAACCAAGGCGGTAGGAACATTGCTGCCATTGTCCAATTTAAAATGGATCCACAATGTGAATAATGTTGCCAGAGACATGCCACAGCTGAAAATCATCATTATGAATGTGTAGTAGCACAGATATGCTAGGTTAGTTGAAGATGATGGGATAAAAGACATTATTATGTTCAAAAGGACCACAAAAGACAAGAAACAAGTGACTGAGAAACTAACTCTTTCGCCGCACTCTGCTGGCAAAACAAACACAAAAACATTAACAACTGCTAATAAAATCACGGGAGCAATCAAATTAATAACATAATATGTTGGTATTCTTTTTAACTCAATTGAAAATTCAACGAAAGACACATTGTTCTGAACATATGAGGCACTAGAAGTACTTTCAACAGTCCATTCTGCATTTTCTTCAAATAATTCCATGTCCCAGTCTGATCGTGAAGCAGTTAAAGTCAGCTCTGATGCTGTGTGACCCCAAGCTCCTATTTTAAATAAGCAATTTTGTCTATCAAAAGGGTAGAACCTTACATCTGGAGTACATGCACCTCGTAGCACAATCCATGGCTGCCATTCACATTTCCAAGTCAGTATGTTGCAACGAATTTTCGATGTAGCATCACCTATTTCAGAAGTTCCTTTCATTGAGTTTACCAGCAAAAGTGGCGGCTTCCACAGTTTGCTTGATGAAAGTAATACAGAAATATTTGTCTTCTGAGGAGTAGCTGTTGCGTCAGTCCAATTAAGTTGTAAATTACCGCTGATTTCTAAATATCCTCCATGTTCACTGAAATCGTTCACCGATGCCAGACTTATATCAAGAGTTACCTCCATTGTGGAATTAGTATTAGGAACGGGGATAACTGTTTGTTTATCCGCAATCTTATCTAAAACTGTGATAAATACCCCTTCTAGATCAGTAAAAGATACAATATCCTCACTGTTTCCTAGCTGTACAAGCAAAGTAAGCAAAAATCCAATCAACATCTTTGGAAGAGCGGCTGCACTCTTCATTATTCTTTCATAAACAGACTATCAAAATTAGGCTCCCTTTTTAGATCATTCAGAAGGCACTGCATGTTACACAATAACAGGCTTGACTTCATTGGACCATAATCTATTTGGTATTATATAACCCTTAAAGTGCCAATCACAACTGCAGCAGACGACAATTTTTTTTATTTTTTTTTTTTGTTTTATTTTTCAGAGAAAACAAGTCTTGACATTTCTTGTGAATCATCTGCTTGGCAGACAATTCACATGAAATGTCAAGACTTGTTTCCTCTGAAAAATAAAAAAAAAATTTAGAATGTCATTTGCTACAAATTTTGCTTGGCGCTTTAAGGGTTAATCTCATAATCATACTTATCCTAATATTTTGACATGTACCATAACTCCCTATCATAATGATCCTAAAATTCAAATAAGCACAATGAACGATCTGATGTCGTCTAAAACATACTGACCAAATTTCAAACAGTGTAGACCCTTATCAAACTGGTCCTTGGGAGCAGTTTGATCAGGGTCTACACTGTTTGCACAGGTGTTCTGTCCAAATATTAAAGGTAATACAGCATAATTTAAGCGTCTGGATAAAAATCAAATAAAAAACACTATTTTCATAGGTTCCTTTTAATTTGACAGCATCAAGAGATAAAAAAACCTGATATGAATATCTTCAAACACTAAAATATACAAAATATGACAAAGACATTTAAAACATTGCGTCTTCTTGTGGTTAAAGACAATGATTTTAGCTGATTATTCATTTGATATTTTAATCAACTCGTGTCACAAAATCATCCAATGTCAAATGTGAGATATTTTCTCAGAAAATAGGGCTTCAAATGTCATGAGAATTGTAAAATCCAGTTTTCTGGAAAAAAAAAATACAAGTAATAAATAAAATGTTTTCTGCTGATATTAAATTTGGTGCTTTAAGAAGAACTGATATACTCGTACTTTCAGAGGGGAAAAAAAATTGCTTTTTGTGTTTTTTTTGTTTTGTTTTTTTTTGCCTCCCTTTTAAAAAGGAGACTACTCAAGAAAAAATTCTTAAAACAGAGACAGTATGCAGGAGAGCAAACAGGAAGTCACAAATTTTCTTTCCTACCAAATATTGGCTGAAAATCTACTAAGTGTATCCAGTCCCCTTAACCCTTGTCATGCTGAGTAAATTAAGATGCCACACCCACTTCTAATTTTCAGCCAATCAGATTCCTAGATCCAGATTGTTGATATAAATTCACATACTTCATGACAAACAGTGCAGATCCAGATCAGTTGGCTTCTTTAGAAACCAACTGATCTGGATCTACACTGTTTGCAAAGGCAGAACTTATCTGGGCTCAGCAGGACTAGGGTTAAAGAAAAGTCAAATCTATATACATATATATATATGAAACATGAAATAACACAACCCACACCAGCCTGCCCACTGACTTAGGTCTGCTCAGTGTCTTTACTGATCAGAGAGATGTTTGAAGTGGAAATGAATAGATTATACAAGAAAAATGCCTAACGGCACTATGGACGGGTTTTTCAAAAGGTTAACCGAAAGGTAAACCTCGGATGATGCCCGACGCCCGCCCGCCTGCCCGCCTGCCCGCCCGGACATCGCTATTTTAAAGGATGTATTCTTTTTTTTAAAAAACCCATCCAAAAAGGAATGATCCTTGAGAGCTATGAACAAACACAAAACTGGAAACAACTGAAGTTTCAAAGTTTTCTGGACCAGACTAGCTAGTTTGGCTAATGAGGCCTCATCAGTGATCCTATATAAACTGTCAAAATTTCCAAAATGGGACTCAATGATCACAAAGGATCAGAAAATGTGACCCAGATTATAGTGAAGCCAATTGTAATCAGAAAAAAATTATCCACTTACATAATACATTGAATAAGAACATTGCAGAATGTTATGTTACAAACAGCAAAGATTCTGAACAAGACAGAGTTGATGCACAGACCATTCTGGGTCATTATTATGAGAGGTTCTAAGGAATTTAGGTGTCTATTTAAAAAAATAAATAAATCTAGAATATATAGGGAAATTGAGCTGGGACTCACTCTGATAGCAAAGATTTTACATTTATATTTGTCCTAATGTTTCAACTCACTAAGTACATATCAATATCATATGACATTTCCCTCCCCTGAAAGTTGTCCATTTCCCTTAAAATTGAATCTATCTGTAGAATATTTAGCCCAAATAAAAAAAACATCTTTTTGAGTCTCAGACACTGTGACATCTCTCCAAATTTTGTTTGTGTTGAGATTTTATGGCCAAGTCAACCCAATATGGCCACAGAGAGCATGGTCAGTTTACCTAACCATGTTTTCACTCGGCAGGCTTAGTCCTCTAAGCAGTTAACCAGTACTGTGCACAGTCTTTTGCCAGAAAACATCTGTCCAAATGGCCCACACATACATATTGGTTGAATTTTTTTCAAGCAACAAAAATACATGATACAGGGGTTTTCTCATTTATTCTGTGAATTATTTTTTAACTAAATGTATGGTATTCTTACTTGCAAAGAAATCAGAAAATTACAGTGTATTTATGTTGTCAAACTGAAAACTTGCACTTAAAAAACTGTCTGTATAGGTGCCGCCATTTTGCTTTGCTATACATATGTACCAAAATGTCCAAGAATGTACCCAACTGGAAAAATTAAAAAAAAAAAAATAAAAAGCTGTCCACAGGCACTTATTTTTTTTAAAAAAGTGCCCGAGAATATGGCCTTAATAAACAAAATGCTTTGCTACTGAAGATCAATATGTTTCATACTGCAAAGGTCTACTAATTTAAAATGATTGGCATAAGGTATCCAATGGAAAAAAATATTTGTCCAGCGAGAAAGCCAAGCAAAAAGAAAACATCTATTACAGAAGCCACTTGCTTCCAAGATACTGTGAATTTTTCATCTTTTTCATTCTGTTCACTTACTGAATAATTTGATTTGTTATAATCTGGACCTAGGTTGTCAATATTTGATTTATTCTCAACAGTCTTTATGGGAATTACTCTTGAGCTGCTACTCTTTGGAGGAGGAGTGGTGTGAAAACATCTGCAGGTCAGTACATACATAAATCCACGCAAGATAGCAGGAACATCACTGTTGTTTTCTGACTTGAAATGGAGCCAAACAGTGAATAATGTTGCCAGAGACATGCCACAGCTAAAGACCATCATTATAAATGTGTAGTAGCATAAATATGCTAGGTTAGCTGAAGATGTTGGAATAAAAGACATTATTATGTTCAAAAGAACAACAAAGGACAGGAAGCAAATGATCGAGAATCCCACTCTTTCACCAGACTCGGTTGGTAGGATAAATACACACACATTAACAAGAGCTAACAAAGTAACAGGAATAATCAAATTAATAACATAATATGTCGGTATTCTTTTTAACTCTATTGAAAATTCAACAAAAGACACATTGTTCTGAGCATACGAGGCACTAGAAGTACTTTCAACAGTCCATTCTGCATTTTCTTCAAATAATTCCATGTCCCAGTCTGATCTTGAAGCAGTTAATGTCAGCTCTGATGCTATGTGGCCCCAGGCAGAGATTTTAAATGAACAATGCTGTCTATCAAAAGGGTAGAATCTCACATCTGGAGTACATCCACCTCTTAACACAATCCACGGATTCCATTCGCAGTTCCAGGTCATTATGTTGCAGCGTAATTTAGATGTAGTATCACCAATTTCAGAAGTTCCTTTCACTGAGTTCACCAGCAAAAGTGGTGGTTTCCACAGTTTGCTTGAAGAAAGCAGTACGGAAATATCATGTGTAGATCGCAGAATTCCAGATGTATCTGTCCAATTAAGTAGCAAATAACCACTGATTTCTAAATATCCATCCAATTCATTGAAATCATTCACCGATGATAGACTTATATCAAGAGTGACCTCCATTGTTGAATTAGTATAAGGAACTGGGATAAGTGTTTGTTTATCTGTGAACCCATCTATAACATTGACAAAGTCTTGTTCTAGATCAGAAAAAGATAGAACAGCTTGACTGTTCACTTGCTGTAGTAGCACAAAAAGCAAAAACACCAGTAACTTCATTTTGGATTTTAGAAGTGGTTTGACAATAACAACCTCAATGTCATCTGACCACAATCTGTGTTATAATGTTATTTAATCTACTATTGTCTTCAACAAAAGCATTTGGATACCGTGATATTAAGGGGAATTGATACCTTCAAGGGAGACAAATCTGTCAAAACTGTTTTCCTCCCTTCTGAAAAGGGGCCTACTCTAAAAGGAAAGAATTTGCTCCCATGAGCAAATTCTTTCCTTTAGAGTAGGCCCCTTTTCAGAAAGGTGTTGGTGTGCAACAGCAAACAGGAGGTCACAAGAGTTGTCTCTCTTACACATTATGGCAGTAAAACTACATGATGAATCCGAGCACCTTAACCCTTGCCCTGCTGAATAAATTAAGATGCCACACCCATTTCCAAGTTTCATCGAATCAGATTACTTGATCCAGATGGTTGATATAAATTCACATACTTAATGGCAAACAGTGCAGATCTAGATCAGTTGGCTTCAGAAGCCAGCTGATCTATATCTACACTGTTTGCAAAGGCAGGGTATATCCGGATTCAGCAAGACAAGGGTTAAAGTCAACACTACAGCAAATTTGGTCGATGTAGACAAAGATCAGCCTATATATTTGCAATCAGACCATGGTCTCAGTAAGGCATTTTGCTGACAAAATGTATGAAACTCTGCAGACCTTACAATAAACAGACCAGACCCTGACCAGTGAACCAGTTTTATTCTGGTCATATATGTTATACAGTCTTTTAACCCTTAAAACGCCAAGAAAACCTGCATCTGAAAATGTCGTCTGTTTATGCCATCTGCTGAATTTTCTTGCAAACTTTTCAAACCTATTTTTGCATACAGGCAAACAGTGTGGACCCTGATCAGACTGCTCCTAGAGGAGCAGTCTGATCTGGGTCCACACTGTTTGCAAAAATGACTTTTAAAATCACAAGCAGACGACAAAGCAGATGACAATTGTTGTGCTTGGCAGTTTAAGGGTTAAATTTGACATTGCACAGGTATGTCATAAACTTGATAAATATCTTCAAACTAATGTCACATATACGAAAGATGACAAAGGCTTTTGAACAAGGTAACTTCTTGTGACCAATTAATTGGAATAAAGACAATTGTTAAAGCCCCCATATTAGTTAACCATATTCAGATGGGTCCAAATCATACCATAATTGCCTGAAATATTCTGGCACCTGAACTCCTTACCATGTTTATCCTAAGATTTGAACAAGTCCTTTGACTACCTGATGAGGTGCCTAAATTGTTTCAACATAAAGGCAGTTTAATCTGGGTCTACACTGTTTGCCCAGGCACAACTTTATGAATATATATTTAGGGTAAATACGGTATATACAATAAAACTAGAGATCTTCTGATAAATATTGGAATGATACAAAATGACACACCTGAACAATGAAAACCCATGTCAATCTAACAAATGACCAGGATCTGGTCCATGTGGTTATTGCTCTTTCACTTTAATATCCAATGAAGCCAGCTTTGGTTAACTCTTTAGCACTTTGCATGCTGGATAAAAATTTCAGCAGATGACATTTTGAAATATTTTTCTTATTTTTCCCATAAAATAAGATTCGACACTTCATGCAAATTGTCTCCAAAGGAGACAATTTGCATGAAGTGTCTGATCCTATTTTCTAGGAAAAATAAGAAAAATATCATCAGTATGTTGTCTGCTGAATCTGCCCATAGCCTGGTAAGTGCAATTTGCATGAAGTGACAGCTTGTATTTTCTAGGAAAAATATGCAAAATATCATCAAATTGTCCTCTGCTAGTGTGGTAAGTGCTAAGTACTAAGCAAAATTGTTCTATATGACAGTCTAATTTTTTACTTTATTTTTCAGAGAAAATAAGACAGAACATATATTTGTAATTTGGAACCATCAGAATTAAGGGTGAGGTTTCACATAACGAGGGTTGAGCGCAAGACTAGCGTAAGTCAGATGGTTGTTTTTCCCCAAACCTAATCTCCTCACCATGAAGGCGTTATGAAGATTACAAGATTTCTTTCTGTAAACAATGAAAATTTAGGTGCCATTGCTCGTATGAGCAATGGCACCTAAATTTGCATTGTTTACAAAGGGGTCCAAGTTGCCCCTAAACAAGGGTTTCAAAAATATGTTTGAGTTACCATAGTCTTGCGCTCAACCCTCGATAAATGAATGGTTAAAACCCCCACCCCAGCAGTTTTTCTACTGACTGTTCCAAGATGGTTCCTCTGTTGTAGTTCTTCTTTGCTGTGCGTCAGAGGTTCACATGTGGCATTTGTTTTGTTATTCTTGGTTTCTAATCTCTTCTTCTTTTGGTACCTTGGGAGGGCTACACTTTGCGATTATGGTATTTCCTGAGTATCTCCACTTATATTTTGGCATATCATGGAAAATGATACATTAGAGAGACAATTCACATGAGATATCAAGCCTTGACTCTCAAAAAAATATTAAAAAAAATCAAAATGTCATCTACTGCAGTTGTGATCAGCACTTTATCGATCAACACACCTGTTCATTAAAACAGCTACAAAATATCCAAGTGATCTCGATGAGACTGATTGGATGTACCAGGGGATGCACAGTTTTTTTAATGCTTCCCATTAAAATTTCAGCAAAAGACATACTTTTTTTTGGCAGAAAACAGGATTTGATATTACATGCAAATTGTTTCCAACGGAGCCAATTCTCGAGCCAATTTGCTTGAAATATCAAATCCTGTTTTCTAAGGGAAAAAAAGAAAAATATCATCAATTTGTTGTCTGCTGAATTAGACAGTTAACTTTGAATAAAAAAAAAACAATCATTCACGCTCACATATCAGTGTACTGCCAGGCTGGCATGTTTCGGTTTCATTCACCCTTAACCCTTGTCATGCTGAACTCGGATATGCCTTGTCTTTGCAAACAGCGTAGTTCCAGATCAGTTGGCTTCTTCAGAACTGTCACTTGAAAATAGGTGCTCACAATGATTCAAGTTTTTTTGGGGTAAAATTAATGATATTTTTCTTCTAAGCCTTTTCCGCTAACTTTGTACATACATGTCTGTTTATTACATACCTTTGTTTGTCTGTTTGTATACTATGCTCTTACGCCACCTGCGTGTGGCCTGAGTTTATTTTTAATAAAATTATGTTCTGTTCTGAAGCTTACACTTGTTCCTGTTACTTAAAAAATTCAGAGATGTTATTTTTCTATTTCAGTATATATAGTGAATGTCCTAAAATTTTGCACAGCAAAGTTGTGGACAAAATGACCTATGCAAACAGTGAAGGAGCAGTCTGATCAGGATCTACAAAGTTTGCCATTCCACTAAATATTTTCACACAACTGCATAAAAAGCAAAATTTAGGCAGAAAAAGTACGGCATACAGTATTTGAAATTGTAGGACATTTACCATACCATATTTAATCTAAAGCAAATGTTAGGACTAAAATTTGAAGAATTCCATTTTACCACCTGTTGTTGTCTAAACATTGCTGGATCTGCAGCAAACAGTGCAGACCCTGAGTAGATACTGCTTTCTGTAGCATCTGATCTAGCAGATGATTCACATGATTTCTAAGAAAAATGAAAAAATAAATATAGTATAATGTCTGCTACAATTTTTGCTTGGCACTTAACCCTTTCCTGCTGAACCAGGATATACCCTGCTTTTGCAAACAGTGTAGATCCAGATCATTTGGCTTTTTGCACTATTTTTCATAGAGTATTTGAATTTGTATGAACAACTTGGATCAAGCTATCTGACTGGCTGAAAATTAGAACTAGGCATGGCATCTTAATTTATTCAGCATAACAAGGGTTAAAAGTTAATTTGGAAGTTCTACAAATTGACTCACTATGTTTAACAGGTTCAGTGATTCTTTGCAGGTGAACTTATTATTTATCATATTATGCAGGTTAACACGAACTGAGACAATAACATAATGACGTATGGGTATAAAAAATATACTGTATGATATGTGAAATATGACAATCAAAACAATTTTAACAGCACGTACATGCAGTCTACTAACTGGCCAGGGACTTTACTATACGGCTTTATACTATATATTTTGTTTGTTAGTGCAGAGCCAACCAGACTGCACAAACCTCCAACAGTCTCGCCTTGATCACTGCTACTTAAAAATATGTTTTTTTTTCCATGTCACACCTCAAATTACAGTATGGTATAATATCAAAGCATTATTGTAACTTCACCCTTAAGTTGTCAGGCACAGTTTGCAGCAGAGGACATTCCAAAATTTTTATTGTTTTATGTTTCAGAGAAAACAATTCTTTACATTTCTTGTTAATCATATGCTTGGCAGATGATTCACACAAAATGTCAAGACTTGATTTTTCTGAAAAGAAAAAAAAAAAAAATGTCTGCTGCAGTTGTGATTGGTGCTTTAAGGGTTAATCATACATTGTTATTATATGATTAACATTATTGTCTGCAAATTGAATGACTCTACTGTTCTTATTATAACAGTTTTAATAAAATATATTGATGTATAGCATTGATATCAGGTATGTAGATACCATAATAACTCTAAGTATTGGGACAGACAGGACTGAGCAAACAGTGTAGATCCAGATCTGATACAACAGATTGCCTCATCTGACATGTCTACAATGTTTAGCACTCATCAAGAAATTTTAGACATATCAACAGGCAGTAAAAGGACTTGTTCAAATTTTAGGATAAATATAGTATTTTTATTTGGTACCCAGAATTGGCATTTTTTTAACCAAAAAGTATCAGTATTTTTCTTATTTCTCCATGAAAAAAATGCCTTTTGTACTCATTAGAAAGATCTCACAGAGGCACTTCTGCTGCATCTTATCTGGGTCTACACTGTTTGCTCAGACCTGTCTGTCTGAATACTTGGGGTTATTACATATTATGGTAAATGTCCTGAAAATATTTTTTTGCCTATTTTGCATAAAATTTTCTTCAACTACTTAGTGGAATGGCAAAGAGTGTAAACCCTTTTTCACATGCCATTTTAACTCTTTGCATGCTGGGTAATTCTGCATACTTTTTGGTCGTCTGTGGATTTTTTTTTTTTTTTTAAATTTAACTTTTTTTCCCAAAAATCTTTCAGGAATATTTTCAGATTGTCAAACAGTTTGGATCCAGATCAGGCTCGAATTTTTGTCGGGCCTGATCTGGGTACAAACTGTTTGCAAAGATTATCAGCAGACGACAAAAGTCGCCACTAGCGGAGAAAATGTTAGAGGAAACTTTGGTGTAAAAAAAATTTTAAGACATTTATCATACTTTATCCTCAGTATATCTATCTTTTCTTGACCAATTATAACCTTTACACCTTTATTAGTCCTTTATTACAGATAATGAATATAATGGATCCCTCCAAATAGAAAAGACCCTTTTAAACAGACATGAAATTATCATGAACATGTATGCATGTCTTACAACTTATATTGTTGTGTTCATTCAAGGAATCTTCATTTAATGGTACATCCATCATGTAAGCCACCCACTTGGACCTAGATCAGACTGTGCAAATGCCAGGACAACCCAAGATTTGGTCTATACTAGTCTGTATTTTATACAGTCTACTTTTGCTTGAAGAGCATTGCCTATTTACACAATATCACAAAGTGGGATCATGAATAAACATATTATTCAAAAATCAGTCTCTGTCTAATATAACACCACTTAAAATGTATTTAAGCCATTATATTTGTTTACTTTATACTAATACAAAAATGTTAAAATTTTATGTATGGCTTTAAACTGCTAGTCAAATAACTGGGTCTTGTGACATTGAACAGGATCTGTCCAATTTTCAATGAACAATTTATTTCACTGAAAATCTGATCTTTCTTTCTTCATTCTTCCCTTTTCTTATATTTGTGTAGAGCAAACTGCTTATTACAATACAAATACAAAACAATACAAGAAAAATTTCTCACGGCATTATGGACAGGTTTTTCAAAAAGGTTAACCCATTTATGCCAAGTTTCTACTTTTCTACCTGAACTCTTTGGAAGGGACCATTTCTTATATGAGGGGTGTCTGGAAAGTGTTTATTGCTATCATGTTTTGTAGAAATTTTAGATCTTGATGCAGTGTAGATTCTGATCAGATGCTGCAGCATCTGATCTTGATCTGCACTGTTTGTCAATGTCCCTTTTATGAGACTCTACGCTTAAATGGGTTAACCAAATGGTAAATGTCAGATGACACCCAATGCCCGTTGCCCACCCGCTCAATGCCCACCTGCCTGGACATCGCTATTTTAAAGAATGCATTTTTGAAAAACCTACCCAAAAATAATATTAAAATTAAACTGAAATCATAATATCGTATCATAATCGGATTTTTGATTAACGTGCAGGTACAGGGGCAACATCCACATCAGTGGGCCCCCTTCCAGATAGCTGGCTTGCTGCACGCATGGCAGATCTCACACCAAATCTCCAAGTACGTCTATCATGAGGGTTGATAGCCGAGAGCTTCCACTCTCTGCAATCCCTCTCTGTCAGCTGCTTCCATGTCATTTTGGGCCTCCCAGGCCCATGCTTTCCATCCACCTGTATGTCAAAGGCTGTCTTGATTGCACCACTGGAGCGTTCCACATGTCCATACCATCGAAGTCTTCTCTCCTTCAGAATGAGGTCCAGATCCTCAATGCCAAGCCGCACAAGTAGATCATTGGACCTGGTGTGACAATGTCTTGCGGCCTGACATTGCAGATCTGCCTGATCATTGCCCTGTCATTTCGCTGCAGATGCTGGAGGTTCGGCTTTGTCAACGGCCAAGTCTCGCTGGCATGGAGCATTGCGCTCCGCACACAAGAGCTGTACACATGGCCACGTGTTTTGAAAGAGAGGTGGCGTGAAGAGAGGACTGGTAGCAGATCCTTGAACTTCTTCCAGGCGGTTTTCACACGTGTTGTGGTTGAAAGTTCACAGCCATCTGCTGCTGAGAGCATGTCTCCTAGGTAGCAAAAGGAAGCTACCACCTCAAGCTTGTCAGGTCTGACCTGGACTTCCTTCTGTGGTCTGCCATCCAATACGCGTGCAGTTCCCTGGCACCGTGTACATCTATAGTCAGTGTCCTTTTTCAAGCGCTTGAGCCCACTGCATTTCTTGTGCACCCAGTGCTTGCAGCCATTGCAGAAGATGCTGTTGCTGCCCACTCCAGTGCGACAGACAGTGCATGGAAACTCGCCTGAACTCTGCAGGAGGTCCAGTCCCATACTGCAGATCATGATCTTTGTCTTTCCTTCATTTACTCTCAGTCCTTTCTTCTCCATTGCTTCTTTCCAAGTCAAGAGCCTCCTGACACATTCCTCAAGTGATTCAGCGATGATAACAAGGTCATCGGCATAGAGGTCCTCCCAGGGGACCCCAGAGCGGAACTCTCATGATAAGGCTTCAAGCACAATGATGAAGAGCAGTGGGCTGAGTACTGATCCTTGGTGAACACCAACCTTCACTTCAAAGTATGTGGAATTCAACTGGTTGAACAACTGCAACCATTGTGTTGATTCAAGCATAACTGCCAGTGTTAAAGGCTTACTTTTAGCAATATGCAAAACTTTGAAAAAATTTAGTTTTCATTTTTCTGTGTTTTTTTTTTTTTTTTGACTACTCTTAGTTTTTGGACAGGCAGACTGGAGCAAGCAGTGTAGACCCAGATCAGATGCTGAGCTGGGTCTACACTGTTTACCATTCAGTTTAGTGGGTTTTAGACAGATTGACAGGTAGTTAAAAGGACTTTTTCAAATTTCAAATTTTAGGACAAGTATGGCAAGCAGTTAATATGGTGTCTCAATATTTGGAGTTGTATACATGTACAAATACATTTTACTCAGATGCAACAGGAGGCTGAAACTATTTTTCTTTTGAGAAGTTGGTGATCGTTCCTCTGAAAAATTTTCATCATGGGATGTTTTTTAGAATGATAATGATGGTTTGATGTTTTATGTCCCTTTCAACATTATTAAGTCATATCAACAAAGTGGAAGGCTCTGTGCAATGAAGCGTCATGCAGTCATCAGCTGAATTCCCCCTCCAGTGGGATCCTCAGGATCCCATGATCCGAGGTTGGAAGCGCAAACTACTCAGCCACCCAGACACTTTATGTTTTTTGGAAATCCAATATTAACCCTTGTCCTGCTGAATGAATTAAGATGCCATACCCACTTCTAACTTTCAGCCAATCAGATTACTTGATCTGTATTGTTGCTATAAATTCACATACTTAATGGCAAACAGTGTAGATCCAGATCAGTTGGCTTCTTCAGAAGCCAACTGATCTGGATCTACACTGTTTGCAAAGGCAGGGTATATCTGGATTCAGTCAGCAGGACATGGGTTAAAAAGATTTGCAAAAATAAAATTTTAAAAAGATAAAAAATTGCCTTTATAATAATTGATTTTTACCAGTCTGGAAACATAGTGTGGTTTCAATCACTAACATCAATGATTTACCACTATAAGTTAAGGCAATGAATGCAATGGATTGAACTGCAAGAATCATTTCATTACTGCACATATAACCTCCAGTAATTGATATCCTAATGCTCATTTTTTTTTTTATTTTCCTTCTCTAAATGCCACCTATGGCTGTTTTTCAAGGCATAATATTTTTCCAATCATAGTCAGTTGTGAATTTTACTATCAATAATCAATTGGTATGCATAAATCGACTCAGTTAAAATCAGTCATGCACCCATCACAAATTAATGCATGTCTATATAGCTATATCCTTATCCTTAACCATTCTCTAGGCAAAATTCAGCAGACAACAAACTGATGAATGTTTTCTAATTTTTCCCAGAAAACAGGATTTGATATTTCATGCAAACTGTGTCCTATGTAGACAATTTGCAAGAAATGTCAAATTCTATTTTCTAGGAATAATAAGAAAAATAGTTCCATTTGTCGTCTGCTGAAAGTTTTACCCATGATGCTAGCAAGTCAGAAAATAATGATATAGTTCCATATAAGATGATAACTAAGTGATAATTTAGGATAACTTTTGTGCCAAAACAAAACTTGTGTGTACTCGTTGAAAGCTGCCCCAGTGAGTATCTACAAGCTATGCTTGGTGCAAAAAATATCAAAAGTATCTTCTTAACCCTTCTCTTGCTAAACACGACATGCCCTGTCTAAACAAACAGTGTAGATCCAGATCAGTTGGCTTCTGAAGAAGCCAGCTGATCTGGATCTGCACTGTTTGGCATTCAGTACGTGAATTTATATCAATAATCTGGATCAAGGAATCTGATTGGCTGACAATTAGAACTGAGCGTGGCATCTTAATTTATTCAGCATGACAAGGGTTAATACTTATTTATCTGAAGCTAATTCTGTATTCTGTCTGGAACAGTTCTGTATTGAAACCAGAGAATTGTTTTCTGGTTATTATAGAAGGATCAAACTGACCTGTCGCTTTGACTTTTATATTTGATATTCATAAGGATATGTTCACTGTACAATTTAGGCACGACACTCAGAAAATTCTGCAATTCACATGACAGCTTATTGCTCATCTTAACCCTTGTCCTGCTGAATAAATTAAGATGCCCTCTTCTAATTTTCAGCCAATCAGATTACTTGACCTGGATTATTGCTTTAAATTCAAATACTTAATGGCAAACAGTGCAAATGCTAAGTTACTGTTCGATTAAATTAAAAACCACATCACTGCGGCTGAGAAGGACTGAAATGTTATTGTGGAAAGCTTATTGTATTTATGGAACAATTTGGACACCTTAACTCCTTGTCATATTTGCCGTAAAATTTGAACCATGTCCATGTTATTACCTGTTGTTGTGTCTAAAACCTGCTGGATAAATGGCAAACAGCGTAGACCCAGACACCACATTCTGTGGTATCTGATCTGGGTCTACACTGTTTGCTCAGGTCTGTCTGCCCAAACACAAGGATAAAAATGGTTAATATCTAAATAAATACTATCATTTGTATTTAAATATCTCATAAACAGTGTTTTCAGAATACATAGCCAAAGTGCTTCCATGAGATTTTGTCAAAAACCATTTCATCAAAATGATCATTTGTCAAATCATGACATTTCATCAATACAAAATCAAAAAATTCATTAAAACCTTTACCCCACTGAATATCTCTACATAAATAATTACATTTACTGTAAAAATCTTAAGTACCGGATATTGTGACCGACAAGCCTGGCAAACAGTGCTGACCCAGATCAGATGCCACATCTGTGGCATCTGATCAGGGTCTACACTGTTTGCCACTCCATCAGTCTTTATATATCACCAGGTACTAAAATAGAATTGTACAAATTATTGGGGCAAGTGTTTTACAGTGTCTCAATACATTAAGGGAAAATATGGTTAACAAGAAAACTGATGCATCAGCATGTCACTTTAGAAAGCTAGTGTATAAAGATATTGAAAACATACAGAAACAAGACCAAGACAGAGAACCGTTACTGCAGAGAAGTCCATAGTCGCCCATCAGACAAAACATGTCCAGTCTTTGGTCAGACTTTAAGGGAAACAGGCTCGCTTTCAAGGGAGGCAACTCTGTCAGAATCTGTTTTCCCTTTCTTCTTCAAAGGGGTCTACTCTAAAAGGGGAAAAAATGCTTCCTTTTAGAGCAGACACTTTTCAGAAGGGACTTGGTGTGCAGGAAAGCGAACAGGAAGTCCCAGAAGTTGTCTCCCTTTAAAAACATGGCATAAAATTCACCAAGTTTATAAAGTCCCCCTTGCCCTGCTGAATAAAATTAAGATGCCACATCCACTTCTAACTGTCAGCAAATCAGATTACTTGATCCAGATTGTTGATATAAATTCACATACTAAATGTCAAACAGTGCAGGTTCAGATCAGTTGGCTTCTTCAGAAGCCAACTGATCTGAATCTACACTGTTTGCAAAGGCAGGGTATATCCGGGTTCAGCAGGACAAGGTTTAAATGGCCCTATAGTAAAGGAGGTATGGCACGCAAGTTAGTTTTTTTTTATAATGTAGATCAAAGGCCAATATATAGGTTATAGTGATGGTCTCAGTGACCTACTTTTGGTATATGACACACTGTCTACACTTGACATACTCATACTTAAAAGGCCAGCATTAGCCATATTATGTGGGAGATATGCTGCCAGGCACCTTTTTTTCTGTTATGTAGTCATTAGTTAGATGTTATGATATGGTCACAGTGACGTATTTATGGTACCCGTACGTCAAATTTGGTCAGCCTATGCAACAGAGTACAGGACATTATGTCCTATAATATATAACTGACAGATAAAGCAAGTGCCCCACAATCTTCAAAATAAATGTCATTTATTTAAATGACAATGCACAGGTATAAAAAATTACATCTTTTGACAAAGGAATACAATGCACGTGTTATTTAATAGTTTGAAAAAAAATGCAGAGATGAAAAATACATAGTTACATACATGTATTTAAAAAAAAAAAAAAGAAATCGCTGTAATTTTCCAGTTATTCTCCTCACCTTAGCAATTTTAAAGGGGACTGGATATACTTGATAAGACGTTTCACCATTTTTCCATAGGCAGACAACTTTTGTCACTGCTTGTTTGATTTCCTACAAACCAAGTCCATTTTGAAAAGGGGTCTACTCTATAAGGAAAAGAAAAAGGGAGCAAATTCATTCTTTATAGAGTGGATCCCTTTCCAGAAGGGGACAAATTCACCACTGACTGTGTATCAATTCCCCTTAAATTCCACAGAGTATTTGTTAATTAGTTAGATAAAAAAAATAGGAACTCAAGAAAATTGCACAGTTACATTGTGCTTTACAGAAAACAGCCGGCCTAGCTTTCCAGTCGATCTTTTCTTCAAAGTATTTTTTTTAAATTCCATAGAGTTTGTTCTATCTCTGCTCAGTCTATTTGCTTGGTTTTATTTACATAACCAAATGCATTTACCTTTCTAATTGTCTTGAGCCAAATGTTTTAGACAATATTACCATAATAAACCAATAAATACCAAGTACTTAGACAGACATACCTGAGCAAACATGTGTTGACCCGCATCAGATGCCACATAATGTGACATCTGATCTGGGTCTTCACTGTTTCCTACTCATCCAGCTATTTACAGGTATATTAACAGGTGATCAAATGGACTTTTCAAATTTTAGGAGTATGGTAAGGACTAACGGTGTCCCAATATTTTGGGTAAATATTATAATCAATTTAAATATAATATTTGTTTAGGTTGCATAAATAATCGTAAGAAACAAACCATACATTTTACTACATGAACTAGGAAATTCAGCTTTTTTAAAAATTATGTACCATATTTATTCTAATGCTGCGATTTGTTATTGCTAAAATGACAGTGTCGAGTGAGATTCTGGTCAAATACAAGACAGGATAGCTTGCCTAAACTCACACTTGTCAACCAAAATCCAGATCATAGTAACTGTTGGTGGAGTGCAGACCCAGTCAGCATTCTACGTAAATCTATATCGGGCCGTCATCGGCCCGTCAGGGTAGCTGACGGGCCGATGACGGCCAAATATAGATTTACGTAGAATGCTAGCTGGGGACATGGTACTGGATATAATTTTGGATGAAAAACATCTTCCATATCTATCTATATAGCAAATTAAATGATAAGCAGTATGATTTGAAAACTAGAGGATAAAATACAAGATCCTAAGAACTTTGAGGTAAAACTTTAACATAAAATTTCTAAGTCCTTGACCTTGCCCTTCAGGTCATAGAGTGGGGATAGTGCAGAATAAAATTTTGGACCAACATCTATAATCATGCCAAATATAAAGTAAAACCATGCAAGGATTTAGAAATTAAGTGATCTTAAAAATTTTGACGTAAAACTTTAATATATTCCGTGACCTTGACCTCTAGGTAATAAGCAGAGTTGGGGATAATGCCGAATAAAGTTTTGGACCAATATCTATAAACATGTCAAATATACAGTAAATCCATGCAAGGATTTAGAAATTAAGAGAGCTTATAAACTTTGATGCAAAACTTTAACATAAAATTTCTTTCTAAGTCCGTGACCTTGACCTTTAGGTCATGAGCAGGGGTGAGGATAGTGCTCAATAAAATTTTGGACTAACATCTATGATCATGCTAAATATAAACTAAATCCATTTGAGGATTTAGAAAATATAAGGTCTTAAACATTTTGACGTAAAACTTTAATATTTTTTGTTTATGCTGACACTGATGCCAACACTGACGGTAGTGTAATAGCTCTTCTTGTATTTTTATACAGGTGAGCTAATGAGATATTTTGATGGTTAAAAGTCAATTAGTGCATGTGTTTGGTAATGCTTTTCTCCTAGAAAAGTAGAAGAGGGTGTCTATTAGAATAAATATGGTACTTGTCCCTACCCAAGTATAAGGGATGTTTAAATACATAATTTGAAAAGGACATAACTCTCAAAAATTGAACTTTTTTTTTTTTCAAAAGTTAATCAGCTGTTCTACTCTTCAGTTCAAATAAGTCTTCCAAAGCCCTAAATCTGAAGTGTCTAGTACATAAAGTTTTATTTTTTCATTATTGAAAAACGGGCATAACTCTTAAACAAGAGGTCTGCTTAAAGTGCAAAACTTGATATTCATATTTAAATGCTACAGTCTTGGCACATAGTGATTTATCTAATGCAATGTACATCTCAAGACATTACTGGAGTAACAGGACATCCAAGAAATGAAACAATCCAGTCAAGTTTGTTTGAAATTGGCCTTGTTATTATTAATTAAATTTGTTGTTTTTTTTTTTTTTTTGTTTTTTTTTTTTCCATTTTTTGCTCTGGTGATTTTACACAGTTTCATAGTGTGCCAGGTCTCTATGAGTTACAGATAAATTGTTTGAATGTTTTTTTTCTTTTCTCAGTACTGGTGGCCACTTTGTTCAGCAGAGCACAACAGTTTGAGCAATTTTGGTAGAGGACCTTCCAAAGAACTATCCTATCAAGTTTGGTTGAAATCCGCCCAGTGCTTACCAAGGAGATGTTGTTTGAAGTTTTTTTTTCTATTTTTAGCTCTGGCAGCCACTTCGTGTGGTGAAGTGGAAGTTTGAGCAATTTTTGTAAAGGATCTCCCAAGGAACAATCCCATCAAGTTTGGCTGAAATCCGCCAAGTGGTAATGGAGGAGATGTTGTTTGAAGTTGTTTCTATTTTTGTAGCTCTGGCCGCCATTTTGAGCAGTGGAGCCAAATAATTTGAGCAATTTTGGTAGAGGATCTCCCATGGAACAATCCTATCAAGTTTGGTTGAAATCAGCCAAGAGGTTATGGAGAAGATGCTTTTGAAGTTCTTTTTTTTTTATATCTGTAGCTCTGGCTACCATTTTGTGCACTGAAGTGGAACGGTTTGTGCAATTTTTTCTAGAGAATTTCCCTAGGAACAATCCTATCAAGTTTGGTTGAAATCCACCAAGTGATTACTGAGGAGACGCTTTTTGAATTTTTCTATTTTTTGCTCTGGCCTCCATTTTGTGCAGTAGAGCGGAACAATTTGAGCAATTTTTAGTAGATGGCCTCCCAAGGAACAATCCAAGTTTTGTTGAAATCTGCCAAGTAGTTAAGGAGGAGATGTTGTTTGAAGTTGTTGTTTGTTTTTTTTTCTATTTTTAGTGCTGGTCACCATTTTGTGCAGTGGAGAGGAACAGTTTGAGCAAATTTGGTAGAAGACCTCCCAAAGACCTATCCTATCAAGTTTGGTTGAAATCTGTCCAGTGGTTACAGAGATGTTGTTTGAAGTTTTTTTCTATTTTTAGTTCTGATGGCCATTTTGTGCAGCTGAGCAGAAAGATTAGAGCAATTTTGGTATAGGACATCTGTAGGAACAATCCAATCATGTTTGATTGAAATTTGCCCAGTAGTTACAGAGAAGATGTCATCTGAAACATTTTCTGTTTTTAGCTCTGGTGGCCATTTTGTGCGGTGGCGCTGAACAATTTGAGCAGTTTTGGTAGAAGACCTCCCAAGGAACAATCCTATCAAGTTTGGTTAAAATCCGCCTAGTGGTTACGGAGGAGATGCTGTTCGAAGTTGGTTTTTTTTTTTCTATTTTTAGCTCTGCGGTCAGTTTGTGCAGCGAAGCAGAACGATTTGAGCAATTTTGGTAGAGGACCTCCCAAGGAACAAACATATCAACTTTGGTTGAAATCTGTCAAGTAGTTACAGGGGAGATGTCATCTGAAGCAAATTGTGGACGACGGACAACACACACCGGGCGCCGGACACAGGGCGATCACAATAGCTCACCTGAACGTGTTAAAAAGGGACATAACACTGAAAATATAGATCAGTTATGAGACCTACCAAAAACTGTGATGAACGAATCGATGAACATAGGAAAAGAAATATGCTCTCCCCCCTCACACCCCACACCCTCCCCCTATTTTTTTCAAAGTTGAGGGCATAAAAAACACCTGACAATAACTTAAGTGTGATGAACTAATGGATGAATGAAGGAAAAAAAATATGCCCCCTAACTTTTTGAAAGTTGAGGGCATAAAAAAACATCTGATAATAACTGCACTGTAAAGCGTAACCTCATTAATCCCTTTTAGACTGAATAAACTCACCCGTACTATATACTGAAAAAGTCAAATTTCAATTTTAGGTACGTCAGGTTATGTGATTTAGATATTCCTAGAGAAAAACGGTTAGACTATTTTCAAACAGTGAAGACATTCTGAAGCATCTGATCTGGATCTGCACCGTTTGCCAATTACCCTTTCAATGATCTCCAGACTAAATGGGTTAATGGCTGCATCAATGCATATGTTAATTTTTTTCATCAAGATGACAAATTTGCGCGACAGATCTGAAATATTTCAAATGAAATAAATTCAATATCAACACCAGAAATCAATATTTTCGTCAAGCAATTACATTCTTACTAACTTCATGATTTAATTGAAGACAGATCTAAGAACGGGACAAATAGATAAGAAAAATCTGATTGTTTACATCAATTATCAGTAAGAAAGAAGACATTAAGAGATCGATTTCTACCGATAGAACACCAGCTGATTGTCAGCAGGAAAAGTGAATTATTGATAATGTTATCAATTTTTACTCTAGACAAGAGAGGTACTACAGTGAATATTTTTTTATTTCTCTACAAATACATACCTTGTGGGTACTCATTAGAACTGCCTTAGTGAGGCAATTATAATGAGTACCCACAACATGTTTTCATGGCAAAATAAGACATAATATAAATACATTGTACATGCATATGTACTTTTTGTCAGAGACTAGCTTATATGGAGTCATGAACAATTAGCACTACTACCAAGTATTTGGACAGTTAAGTCAATGTAGACCCAGATCAAACTGCTCCTACAGGAGCAATCTGATCAGGGTCTGCACTGTTTACCATTCTTTTAGACACATCATTAGGTCATCAAATGGTGTTGTTCAAACTGTTTTACTTCCCTTTTGAAAAGGAGTCTACTCTAAAAGGAAAAAAATTTGCTCCCTTTTGGGAGCAAATTCTTTCCTTTTTATAGCATAGTTCCTATTTCAGAACGGATGTGGCGTGCATGAAACAGAAAACAAATAAAAAATCACAAGGGAGAGAGACAGACAGACAGACAAGATGAAAAAAAATCAGATCAACCTGCACATCTACACTATCTAATGAAGGTGTACATGTATGCTGATTGTTGATGTATCTTACAGTATTTGGTGGGTTTGGATGGGATCAGCAAAAGCTTTGACCACAATGCACAGTTGTGCTGTCTAATCTTTTCCTATGCTGTCTGCAACTGTTTATTTTCTCGTAATCTAACTCACACATATATATGTATGTCAAATATTCCTACTCCATAGCTCTAGATACCATAACATACATTATTTTTTTCAAGCAAAGTGTATTGATCCTTCTTCTTTTCTCTCTAAAATTAAACCTTGTCTGAAATTTGAACCAGGTCCCATTTTAACCCTTGTCCTGCTGAGCCCGGATATACCCTGCCTTTGCAAACAGTGTAGATCCAGATCAGTTGGCTTCTGAAGAAGCCAACTGATCTGGATCTGCACTCTTTGCCATTCAGAATGTGAATTTATATCAACAATCTGGATCAAGTAACCTGATTGGCTGAAAATTAGAAGTGGGCATGGCATCTTAATTTATTCAGCAGGACAAAGGTTAATACCTGCTGACATGTTTAAAAATTGTTAAATACGTGACAGAACAGTGCAGACCTGATCAGTTGCCACATCCTGTGGCATCTTTTTTTGGGCCTATGCTTTTTGCACAGGACTGTCTGTCCCAATATTTAGGGTAAATACAGCAGGAAAAAAATATTTATTTGAATATTTCTCTTATTTAGAGCTACAATGTATGACCTCCTTAAAATAAAGTTTTCTTTTATTACTCAAAGTATTGGGACACCTTATCTACTTACCATACTTGTCCTAAAATTAGAAATAGTTCATTATATTACCTGTTCATGTGTCTAAAATATTGCTGTCTGTATGGAAAACAGTGTAGACACTGATCAGATGGCACACCCTGATCTGGGTCAACTATGTTTGCAAGGGCCTATCTGACCCAATACTTAGGGTTATTATGGCAGATCAATTTTTGTTCAAAGCTTTTTTTTATTAATTTACTATTAAAACAATAACAAATAGAAAAACAATTAAAACTAAAAAACCACAACATTTTTTCTAGTTTCAATAAATCCTGCTATGGCCTTAAAAAAATAAGAAGCTCTTCAGAAAAACAGGTGACACATTAACACATCATAGCTCCAGATAAGAGAGGATATAAGCAATATTCTTGTTCCTTGTTTTCCCATGAAAACCTTGCCCAGGTGCTTCTAATTAGTTCCAACAACTTATGTTTTTGTGGAGAAATAAGAACACTATCAATGCTTTTTATGTAAAACAAAAGACTATTTTTGAGATTTGAGGAAAGCCTTATCAGGATCTCTGCAATTTCCCACAAACATTCTAGAAGTAAAGAATTGGCCAGTCTGCCCAAATATTCAGACTGTCTTGGATCTTCACTGTCCACATACATGATGGTTTTCCCAAGCACACTTCAAACTTAGGGCTGAGCACAAGACAATAACCTAAGAAAGGGTTATCAGACTTTTCAGGTTGGAAACAATCCAAATAAAAATAATCATATTGGCATACCATTCCTTCAATACTCAAAGAAAGGGGCTTTTAAGAGAAAAAAGTTCTCCATAAATACATATGTTGTATGTCCTCAACAGCTTCACCTCAGCAATGTAACAGCAATGTAATAGTAATTTAAAAGATTTCTCACATAGCTGCAGATTATCAAGGCATTCTTTGCAAAGAAAATGGGCTGATTGTTTTTTTCTTATTTCGCCATGAAAACATATGTTGTGGGTACTCAGATCTTTCTATTGAGTACGACAACATATGTCTTTATCGAGAAGAAAGAAAAAAAAAATTATATGGATAGTCCCTCTTATCTGGAGTTATGTTCTTACAATATAAGTGCAGGTTTTCAAAGCGAATTATTAAAAATATCAATATTTTTGTCAATATAATAGCCTTATCTAGAGACTTGTTCATTAGCCAAGATTAATAGTTCAATGATCAACTGATCAAGTTTCAAAACACACACAAATGTGTGAAAATTCTGAGGGGCAGTAACATATAGCCCTATAAAATACACTTTAACATTTTTTTTATTTTTTCTCCAAATATTCAGGTATTCATTAGAAGCACCTTGATGGGTACTGATTAGAAGTACCCCTAGGTTTCCGTGGAAAATGAGTGCTTAACTTTTTGTGGAAACATATTTACCTGGATAGCTCTCTTACCTAAGGCTATGCAGCATTATTTTAAGCAGATATATTAAGTTTCCCTAGTTTTAATGACACTTACTAATTTTTGGCCCCAAAAAGGTACATGTAGTTTTACACAATGTCTCCCTAAAATTTAATAGATATTTCCTTCTTTATTTAACCCTAGTCCTGCTGAACCCGGAATACCCTGCCTTTACAAACAGTGTAGATCCAGATCAGTGATCTGGATCTGCACTGTTTGTCATTCAGTATGTGAATTTGTATCAACAATCCGGATTAAGTAAACTGATTGGCTGACAATAAGAAGTGGGCGTGGCATCTTTATTTATTCAGCAGGACAAGGGTTAATATATAAATAAGAATCTCACTATTTCTCTTTTCTGACCGGCACTTAACAACTTTAGTTTAACAACTTTACCATGCCTGTTTTTAATCATTTTAACCCTTGTACTGCTGAATAAATTAAGATGCCACCCCCATTTCTAATTTTCAGCCAATCAGATTACTTGATCCAGATTGCTGATATAAATTCACACACATACTTGATGGCAAACAGTGCAGATCTAGATCAGTTGGCTTCTTCAGAAGCCAACTGATCTGGATCTACACTGTTTGCAAAGGCAGGGTATATCCGGGTTCAGCAGGACAAGGGTTAAGGTACATATGCAAACTTTGCAGCATTATTCTAAAATCAGCTCCAATTGTTTTAAGCCAACATATTGATATATTCTCAATAGGACTTTCACTTTCAACAATAACTTGTATGCACAATAGACAACCATGTTATAAGGAAGCTGTGACAGCCCAGATGTAAAGAAAGTTTTGGGAATTTACTGTTCATGTCTTTTAGCACTTTTAAGTTTGTTGCCTCGCATAAATGGGATGTACCTTCATAAAATCATACATGTAGTTCAAAGAAAAGACAAAAAATCTGGAAATTATGTCTATAGATGTTTTCTAAATGTTACAGTCAGTTAATGAAAATTTAGTTTTAATGACAGAGTAAGAACAAACTTTTCGTCTAACACTGGTCAGACAAATGATTAAAATGTACTTGAAATTCTAAGAATTTTTGCCAAACTGAACAACATTTCATCTGATATGTCCATCTGTCCTATGGATTTGCATAGACTGTCATGGCATGACTCAAAAAAGGTAAACAAACTTTGCTTCTTCTGTGTTTCACGAGCATTATAAATGTTTTGAAGAATGTATTTGAAAAACGGGGAATTACAATCAACCGCCCATTGATATTGGCGTCTGTAGAGTAAATCTCAGACCACCTACTTCATGCATATTGGCTGAATTATTTTCTGCATGCTGAAGGTGTACCGAAAGCCATAGAAAACACATGGAAATTCATGGTGTTTAATGTCCTTTACTTAATTTTGCGCTTTGCTAGAAGTTCAGCATATCATCACACACACACACTAGACACATATAATTATTTGTGTTATGGATATTTAGGTTGTCAGTGCAGCATTGTCGAGAAATCACCACAGTAAGGGTCGAAAATGAGTGGTTATGCATTAGAGCTGTAAGATTTGTTTTCATTTATTTTGATCTAATGTGTAACCACCCATTTTGGACCCTTCCCGTGGTGATTTCTCAACAATGCTGCATTGACAACCAAAATATCTATAACACAAATAATCATATGTGTCTATGGTGTGTGCATAATGATATGCTGAACTCTTTAGTTAAGCATTCATTCGTTTTGCTTGTTTGTTTGTTTGTGTTGAGGTTTTACGACCAAGTCAACCCAATGGGGTCATGTCAAGCGCCTTCAATTTACCTAATCATATGTTTACTGGGCGGGCTTAGTATTGTGCACATTTTTTCATTCTTTCGCCAGAAACTGACAACTGCCCTTCTTGAATCAGCGGAAGGGAGAGAATGACCGTAGAAAATATTTCACGATCAATCTCCGCAAAAGAATGTTGCCGACCTCGGCTGGGGTGGAACCCGCAACCTCCTAGTCTCTAGTTGGACGTGCGTCCAACTGAGCCACCAAGGCCATCATTCATTTTGTAGGTGTGTATTAGTTTCCCATGTAGTTATATTAGACAATTAGGATTATTGTAGCCTTTCCAGTAGTGTGGACCAAGATCAGCTACACATAAGGAGCAGTTTGATTAGGGTCAAAATTTGTTGCCATTCCATCAATATTTCTTAGATATACTACTGCAAGTCAAAAAGCCTTTTGTTTAATTTTTTTGGACAAGTATGGTAAGGAGTTAAAATGTCCAACTATCTGCATGACTACCTTATGTCCCTAAATATTCAAACAGACAAGCCTAAGTAAACAGTTTATACTCTGATCTGATGTGGAAGAATCAGGTGTCAGATCAGGGTGTACAACATTTGCCACTTCTACAGCAGTTTTTAGACATAACGCAAGGTATTAAAATGACCTGTTCAAACTTTAGGATGGTTAAGGAGTGAAGGTAATCAAATACTTGAGGTAACTTTATATGGTATAACCCCACTACTTTAAAGTGTAATGCAATGACAGAGCAGGGAACTAGCCAGTGTACAAAAGCTCTGGACGTTTTTTTTTTTGTTTTTTTTTTCAAATGATAAAAATTGACATTTGTCTTGTTTCTCTATGAAAACATGTTGTGGATACTCATTTGAAGTGACCCATCAATGGGTTTATGTTTTTGTACAGAAAAAAAAATTAAGCTGGATACCCATTTTTTTTTTTTTTTTCAAAGTTTAGTATGAAATCCTACCTTAATGGATCCATCAATGAGTCCCACTGCCAATAAGGTACCATCATCGCTGAATCGACAACACATAACATCAGCTGGACATTCTCTGAATTGAAGAAAGAAATAAGTTTAGGCTGTTTTAACTCTTTCCCTGCAAGTGGCGACTTTTGTCATCTGTAGATAACCTTTGCAAACAGTTTGGACCCAGATCAGGCCTGACAAATCTGGATCAGATCTGGAGCCAAACTGTTTGACACTCTGATGGTATTCCTGAAAGATATTTTTGAAAAAGTCAATTAAAAAAAAAAAAAAATCCACAGATGACAAAAAAGCATGCAAAATTACTCAGCATGCAAAGCGAACCATTAGCATGTGAAAATGTGCATTCAGAGCACATGCAGACAGTAACGGCATAAATCAGTCTTCACATCCACACACTGGCCATGGACTTCACCCTCTGCTTGCATAATCACTGACTCGATCTCCCAGGGATAGAAAAATGTCATAGTCTGGGTAAGATGTCAAAGCCATCATTTTATTAAGTCATGTGCAAAGTGAGCATTAAGTATGACATTCAGTTGCTTCTGTTCAGACAAATGTTGCTTAAAATATATTGAGAAACAAAGGTATCACATGAACAAAATCATCAAAAAAACTAGTGATTTTTTAGTATCAAAACTAGTGATTTTTCATGAGACATTATCAAATTAATGTCTAAATAATGTCATCAAAGCTGACATTAAATTAACAAACAAAACCTACCAAAAAAAAGAAATGTTGACACAAACTCCTTGTCCTTTATTGCTATAAATGCCGAGGAAAATAAAAAAAAATCGCCCTAAAATGGCACTGAATATAGAAATATTTCAGACTTGTACTGCGTTGTACACAAGCTGGCGTTTTTAGATATTGGTGCTGCAGAGTATTTGCCTGTCACACAGGTGGTCTGGATTTAATACCCAGGCAGAAAAATGGTCTTTAGAATTTTTACCAGTTACCTTATTCGACCTAATTACTGTACTGTGCTCAAAGTAGAGTTTGTTTTTTTTCAAATCACTTGGAAAACTTGTAGTAAAATATGTATCTACCTACTAAGGGTACACTTTGAAAAAAATCAGTAATTTAATGATGTTTATGCAATTTTTTTTTCTTTTTGTCCTGATTTTCTTTATAAAAAACATATGTTGTGGTGGGTACTCATTTGAACTGCATGGACTATGTAATTCAAATGGGTACCGACAATACATGCCTTTCTAAAAGTAGATAAAGTACATTGGTTGTAATCTGAAGACATGGTTGACTATGTGCTTATAGGGTTGTTTGAGGTAATTAGGTCGAATACGGTACAAAGTTTTATTACTTGTGATTTTCTTTTTTTTCTACAATGACCTGGTGAGTTCAAGATATCCATTTCAGGAGAATTTTCATGTAGACAGTGGGCCTAAATTTCTTTTTTCTTGTTTTTCATCAAAATCGGATTTAGATTCAGATTCATTAAACACACTTACATGACTTTCAGTAGTTTCATTTTTCCTGACAGTTGTGGTACACGATAATGCAGACGGTCATCCTCATAACTGTTGTCAAGATTCAAATCAGCCAAATCAGATTCCAGATGAAACTCATAATGCTGTGAAATAATAATAAAAAATAATAAAAAATATGTGGAACTTACAATGTTGCAAGAAGATTCATATTTCCCTCCATATATGGTCCTGCATGGCGGTGACGGTGTCCATTCTCATCAGTAGTCCCATCAGTCATACTTGAAGCAAGTGAAGACATACTCAAACTTACTTTTCTTTTAGTCATGCCCAGGGCTGCCATGCCTGAACCCTCAGGCAATATTTTCTGAGTATGTTGAAGCACATACATTTTGAGAAATATTTTGCGATTTTGTCCTGTGACCCAATAATCAATACAATAATACTACTGCATCCATACACTACAGTACAGTTGGATTTGTCGAACAACTCAACAGTTAACTGTTAACAAAACCTTGACTTGTGACAATCTCCAATGTAAATAATGCAGTACCGCAGTAAATACAAGGGTTGGAAAAGAAAAAAATATATATATCAATTGTGAGTCCAAAATATTGTAGTATAGGTTTAACCTAAAATGAATTAAATTATTGAAGCAAATGTTCAATCTGATTTTTTTTAATTATTTTATATTTTTTGTGCAGAAAAAAAAATTTTGTTTTGTGTTTGTGTATGTGTGTGCGTGCCAGTGTTATGGCGGCTTACACCGAGTTTGAGGTGTTTCTAGTTAGCGTTTTAGATCAACTGTCTTTTACACAATACTAGCGGCTGTCATCAGTATACCTGTATGAAGAACAATGTACGGTTATATTTCAAGTTAGCAGAGTAAAGGGAAAAAGAAGGACATTTATTGAAATTTAGATCTATTCGTATTCTATCTATCTTTCCATACTGCAGCACCCCCTCGCGAGGATTGTGCAGTTATGGTTATTTTTCTTCTAATGTGTCCCTGACTATAGCCAGTACAGAGAGGGTGGACGTGGGGGGGGGGGGGGGGGGGGAATAAGGGGGTCGGGGGTATAGGGGACGGGGGAAGAGGAGGCGTGGGTACTGAAATTTTGGGGGCGGGTGTTATACCAAAATTTGTTGTATTTTACTGATTTTACTCTATTTTTATGTACTTCAATGCAATAACTGGGTATCAGAAGTATCTAATAGATGTATTGAAGTAAATTAGGTATATTAACAATGAATCCGTTATTGATTTCATTTCACCGACAAGGAGTGTTCCGCTAAGCGTGGTTTACATTAATTGACTTCGTTTACGTCCGATTTCAGTTTATCTAGTTGATTACTTCCCTTTGATTCCGAAAATTGACAAAATATCCGTTGTTTCAATGGCAATCCACACTTTTAGAAATAATTATCCTTCTGCCGTAGACAATGGTTTTATTTGCTCATTGTTGGATATGGACTTTTGCGCGTTCAAAAAAAAAAAAAGAAAAGAAAAATAACAAAACAAAAAACTTCAAGATCCGATAGGTGTTCCAAACACGGAATATACACGTTGCCTGGTGGGGTGGTTTGGTGAGGCAAAGGTGTTGTGTATTGATCTTACGTCATCGGGCGTCCAACTGATATTTGCTTACAGTTGGGCAAGGCCTGCTATCCTTGCAGTAGGTAAAGGTAGAGGAGGAATGTTTTTATTTCTTCTATTTCTTCACTTTCATTCATTTTCTTTTCTCCACTGTCCCTCTCTTTTATCTCCTCTACTCTCTCCTATCTCTCTTCTCCCTTTCTCTTGGAGACGACACAAAATTGTTCCACAAGTGTTTGACATGTCGTTAAAACCCAACTCAATCAAATTAATCACACGTTGCCCGGTGACAAAACAGGGACCATTCATAGACATACGGATCAATAGAAATTCCGTGTCCGTGGTTGTGAATAGTCTGTATTAATTGCAAAATATAGTAACGGCTAATTGGTCTGTGAGTGGTCCGTGAATAGTCCGTAATTGGTGCATCGTACATCGGTACATTATAGCAATCAGATCGTCTGTGAAAAGTCCTTGGTCAGAAAATTGGTCCGTAAATGGTCCGTAGCAGCAATAACATGGTCGGTTAATTGAATACTACAAAATAACTAAATAATAAATCATAATTTTAATTGATTGTCTCTTATGACCTGTAATCGAAACACTTGATTTTTTTTTTTTTTTTTTTTGATAATTTGACTTGTCATACTGAATGTGTGATATTTTGTCAACTTGGATGAAACTGTTTTTGGCATTTTGAACATGTGAACATAAAGCCAGAATCCGGCATGCGGCAGATACAAAACAGTGGAATTCTGGTCACTTTAAGCAAAGTTAATAAGTGAACTCAGGAACTGATACAGTCAAATCGACACTAACCCCCAACACCAAAGGTAAAGACAGACAAATACAATCAAGCAGCCACAAAATGAACAGATGGCAAGCAGAGCTGGCAACTTTTTTCCCAAAATGGTGGCAACTCTGTTACCCAAACTTATAAACTGAATTATCTTCTTGAACATACATAATTGTTAAAATTAAAACATTAGAAAGTGAAACACTACATAACATTTAACAAAAAGTACCACAATGAAAGTACCTCCTCGGAACGATCGGTAATGAAACTCGGTGGCGCACGTGTATGTGTGTGTGGGAGGGGGGGTCCTCTTAACTCGTCCATTAATCATTACGGGCAATAAACAAATCACAGATAATGTCTATAATGAAGCGCAACTGATAATAAGCTCTTATGTTTTGCTTCTCATATCCTGTGATAAGATGATCTCTAATTTTAGAGACAGTATATGTTATGCCACTAGGATCAATTCCATTGAAGATGCTGACCATATTTGCAATGGTGTAAAACCACAGTCATTTGTATTCGTTTGTACAGAGCATTTAAAGTGTCTAACAAAGATTTTTGGCATAGGGCTAAACATCTTGTTTGCAATTGCCATTTCAGTGGCACTTGAAATGTAAGTACCGCCTGCACTATCATACGTTGACAACATCGTCATCGCAGTTAAATTTCGAGAAACAAATCCAGTGCAGACCTACATCATTAGGATGGGTATCAAAAATCAGTATAATTGGATTACTTCAACGTAAATGTAGGTATCTATGACAATGTAAAGTCACGTTATCCATAAGGTCACGTTATTCCGATTTTGATATTACTCCTAGTTTTTCATATATGGTCCGTGCTTTGTCAAGTTCATGAATAATAGGGTCCGTGGTTTGTCAAGTCCATGAATTGTAGGTCCGTATCCGTGAATAATTTGTCCGTATTTTGTTATGTAGTCCGTGTATTGTCAATCGGTCGGTAAGTCCATGAGTCCGTGTCCGTAAGTGGTTGATGTTTTGTCAGTCATCACACACGTTCGTCATTTAACTCTCAGCTTTTGAGAAAACCACGAAAAGATTATTGTTCTCACGGACCCCTAAGTGTGGGACCATGCTTATAGATTTATATTAAAAGAAGATGCAGATTTACATGGGTATCTTGAGTTTTGATTTCAGTAATTAATACGACTGTTTTTGTGCCAATGTGGATCAGTTAAGGCCCGGACCTAGGCCCAACACATTTTGTTCTTGACTAGTTTAGGACCGGATCAAGACCCACAACCTTGTGATACCTGTTTTCCATATGGCTCATAAGCAGGCCCTTACACAGACTTTTGAAATGGAGGGTGCAAATCTTTAGCTATTCAGTAAAGGGGGTGCAAATGCTAAGGAAATACCGATTTTGGGGCAAAAATTAGGGGTGTAGTTTGGGGTCAAAATCTGCATGAATGTATATTGCATAGTCATGTTTGAATTTAATTATAGCGTTGGGGATATTAGAAATTCTGATTTAGGGGAGGGAATAATTTGCTTGGGGGATGGAAGTGGGGATAAGGGGGGAGGGAAGTGGGGGAAAGGGGGAGGGAAGTGGGGGGAAAAGGGGGAGGGAAGTGGGGGTAAGGGGGGAGGGAAGTGGGGAATGCCTACCCCCCTGTCCACCCCCTCAGTATAGGGACGATCGGCAATGAACTCTTAAGGCAAAAGAAACTCTAAATAGTTATGGTCTTCTTCGCTTACAGTAACCTTAGCGGGAATATTTAAAGGAATATGTTTAGATTCATTAAATTCTAATGAGCAGAAGTTATTCCCTCTTACCAAAAGTCTAACTGCTTTTTTGGTATCTTGACATTTTTTGTTTTGTCAATTGATAAATGATTAATCTACAATGATAAAAACCGAGGAAGGTACCTCCTGGAAGGAAAACTATGACAGCTGTGACGTCAGACTGTTTGTCCTTATAACTTCAGACATTGCTTTCCAGCTTTTCTATGTATGCTTTTCTATGATTCTATGCCCCTGTTCAGCCTGTAACCAATTCAGGCAATGAGTCAACTTGGCCTTGTATCAGCCTAACAGTCAACTAGGCTTTTTTGGGTCGATTATTTACAAGTGAGCCATATCCTTAAGGTAGTTGTCCACATATGCGGGCCCCCATAGCCAAGTGGATAAGAGAGCTGACTCTTTATCCATTAGGTTTCTCACCACTGTGGTTCGAGCCTCGCTCGGTTCACATGTGGGAAATCCAAGTTCTGCTTACGGATGGTTAAGTTGTTTTTTCCCAGACTCCTGTTTTCGCCCACCTTTGATGAATGATTGGAATGATATGAGTGAAATATTCCTGAAAGAGCCGTAAAACCCAAATCAAAACAAAAGTTGTCCACATGATTATCATTGACCAAAGTAATCAAACCCTGCCTTAGACAAAATTGAGATAAAGATTATTTATAGCCGTGCTATTCTTGTCGCTGTGATGTCAGAGCTAGTGCAGTGTAAAGAGGGTTAGCTGTAAAACCTGAACTGGGGCATTGGCAAACAATTTAGATCCAGATCAGAAGCCGCAAATTGCAGCATCTGATCAGGGTTTACACTGTTTGCTTAAATTACTGGAGGTTTAGGTTTAAATGAAACAGTCTTAAGTCATGGTTTGGGACCTTTTCTCTGCCTATACTCAGAGACAATTATTCCGCCAGTACTGTCAGTGTGTTGATCATTTTATGTGGTCTGCTGGATATATGCTTTTTTCTCCAGTTATCATACACCTTACTTTTTCCAGTATTACCAGTTAACTGTCAATTGAGAATTCAAACTCAGACTACTTTACCTCAGCATTTGGTATGTTTTGAATGTCTACAAGCAGTTACAAGAAATTCTATAGTTTTCATATTTTCCCAGCTTTTACTATTTTTTTGTGCATTTTTGGACGTTTCTCATGTTATCTTCCAACCCAAATACATTATTCAGATTAAATACCAAAAACAAAACAAGCTTGCATTTACTCATTTCTTTTTACAAAACCATCAGTCATTTCAAACTTCTCTGTGGGCTTTTTTCATTTTAGAACTTGACATTTTGTTGTAAAATGTATATTGTTAAGGGTACCCTCTTGAAAATAAGGAAATCTTGCGTATTTCACGTTTGCTCCAGAAAGTGCTTAAAAATGATATTTTGCAAACAAATTTATAAGTAATAATGATCGTTATTTTAGCTAGAATTTACTTGTAAACTTACTTTGAAGTATTGGCTATTTTCCTGTATTAGTATTGAAAGATGGACAATAACACGAGAATGGACAATAATATGAGAATGAGGGATAACTTTCGTGTGGCTGTCATCATAACAATATATAGCATGCCTGCACACAAACCTGGCAAATACTTAACTTAAAATGTACTATGCACCTACTAAAAAAATTTGAGGGTAAACTGACAACCTGTAAAGATACCTAACATTACTGCCCTCTCACATATCAGCTTTGCCACCCTATTAACAAACATTTTTGCAAAACAGGGCCATTTAAGAGTCATTTCGTTAACTGTTTTAGCAGATTCAATATACAATATTCTGATACTTTTTGCTGAAAAAATGTGAAAAGCTACTCACATTTTTTCAACAAAAAATTTCATAATGTCTCTTTTGTAAAGTCCTTGAACATATAATGCACCAGCCCCCACCCACCCCACCCCAGTCTTCCCCTGAGGAATAGCTGTGACAATAACTTTTTGTCCATTACAGTCTTGCTAAAAGCCCTGCACTGCAGGGACCTGCCCTGCTGACAGTCATAGCCCCGCGCTTTATAGTATTAACCTTTACCACTCTCTGGGCATTTTCGGCAGATGAGCAATTGATGATATTTTTCTTATTTTTCCCAGAAAACAGGATTTGACATTTCATGCAAATTGTCTCCTTAGGAGACAATTTGCATGAAATGTCATATCCTGTTTTCTGGGAAAAATAAGAAAAATATTTCAAAATGTCGTCTGCTGAAAATTTTACCCAGAGTGCTAAGCGTTAAATTACACTGGGATGTACAGGGATTTTGCTTAAGGACTAAACCACAGCTGTATTTACATGCCTCAGTAGGGCAGTTGACTCTTTTATTTTCTTTTTTTCAGAGAAAATAAGGCTTGTCATTTCATGTGCCTAGCAGATGATTCGCATGAAATATCAAGTCTTATTTTCCTCTGAAAAATAACAAAATCTAATTTGGAATGTCGTCTAATGCAAATTTGCTCATCACTTCAAGAGTTAATATTTTTCAAAACTTAGAGTAAACACTGTATGTCAATTTATTTTTCTTCCTTCACTTCATAGTGTGTGTGTGTGTGTGTGTGTGTGTGTGTGTGTGTTTGTGTGTGTGTGTGTGTGTGTGTGTCTTCCTTCACTTCATAGTGTGTGTGTGTGTGTGTGTGTGTGTGTGTGTGTGTGTGTGTGTGTGTGTGTGTGTGTGTGTGTGTGTGTGTGTTCTAAATTAATTGTTGCTTAGACTAGACTACCAGAATGATGCACAGGCTGGTCTTTACTTCACTGTTCACAAAGTTATGGCATTAACTGTAGGCAGGTTTTGTAATAAAGGGAGGTAACTGTCTTGAGCCTGTGCATTTTTTTACCAGCAAGTTGAAAGCCAATAACTGGTAAATGAATAAATTAAATTGACTAAGTTCATATCAGATTTCTTCTTTTAGGTCCTTTAGGACCCCAGTTTAACCCTTTGCTGGGTAAAAAAATGTGGCAAACAGTGTAAACCCATTCTGCAGTGTCTGATCTGGGTCTACACTGTTTGCTCAGGCCTGTCTGTCTGAATACTTTAGGTAAATGCGGTAATAGAAAATTCTCAATGTGGGCCATAGGAAAGCAATTACCGTATGTATAGTATGATATATTTGGACAGCTTACCTCCTTAGGCGTAAAAAAAAAAATAGCTGTGTTTCCACTAACCCGACCGACTCTGTTTCAAATACCCGACTGCTATTTTTTATCAGTAAAAATGCAAAATAAAAAAGTAAAGCGCTAACCCTCAACAAAATACCTGTATTTTCATAAAATTACAGGCCTAACCCTGTTCTTTTCTGTAGAAAAAATAGAAAAATAAAAATAAGTTTCTCCTACCTACTGACCAATTTTTTTTTCAGCATATTAGTAGAAACACAGCTATTTTTTTTACGCCTTATCATACTAAATAGTTTTAACCCTTGTCCTGCTGAACTCGGATATACCCTGTCTTTGCAAACAGTGTAGATCCAGATCAGTTGGCTTCTTCAACTGATCTGGATTTACACTGTTTGTCATTCAGTTTGTGAATTTAAATCAACAACCTGGATCAAGTAATCTGACTGGCTGAAAATTGGGAGTGGGCATGGCATCTTAATTTCTTCAGCATGACAAGGATTAACATTTGAACTAGTAAATTGGACTCCCCCTTCCGCTGATTCAAAAAGGGCAGTTGTTAGTTTCTGGTTAAAGAATGCGAACAAGTACTGGTTAACCGCTTAGAGGATTAACCCTTAAAGCACCAGTCACAACTATTGTCGTCTGCTTTGTCTTCTGTTGGTTACTTTAAAAGTCATTTCTGCAAACAATGTGGACCCAGATCAGACTGCTCCTTTAGGAGCAGTCTGATCTGGACCCACACTGTTTGCCTGTATGCAAAAATAGGTTTGAAAAGTTTGCAAGAATGTTCAGCAGACGACATAAACAGACGACATTTTCAGATGCAGATTTTCTTGGCGTTTTAAGGATTAAACCTGCTCAGGAAACCTGTAATTAGGTAAACTGACTCGACATAACCCTAATGGGTTGATTGGTCCCTAAAACCTCAACACTAACTAAATTTGACTAGGGTAAATGTCCTAAAATTTTTAACCCTTTGTCCATACTTTTTTGTGGAATGACAAACAATGTTGACCCTGACTAGGAGCAGTCCGAGCTGGATCTGCATTGTTTGCATAGACCATTTTATCAGAAACTTTGGTGTATAATATTTTACTGTACCTGTCTATGTGTCTAAAATGTGCTGGATGAATGGCAAAGAGTATAGCCCTGATCTGGATCTGAACTGTTGGCTGTGGCATATCCCAGTACGTAGGGCTATTATAGTATTATTTGTGCACTTTTATCTTTGCAGGAAACGTCAGTTTCAGTTGCGGAAGTATAGCCATTATGCAAGTAATTTTCTTCCAAAGAAAGTTGTAGTCACTGGTATAGGGCTGGTAACATGCCTAGGTGTAGGAAAGGATTATGTGTGGAACAAACTTATTCAAGGCCATTGTGGAATTACCAAGGTCAAAGGTCAAGGTCAGTTACATGTGACATTGCAGCTTAATCTTTTCATTAGTGAATACAAGAATTATTGGAGAACGTTTATTTACATTTTACACAGCCACAGGTTTGGTTTTTATCCACATACACATTTTTATGTCCCTAACTTTATATAAATTGGAAAGGCTTATTGCTTTTGAGTCATTTGTCTGTCTGTTCATCATCCTAGTCTTGTCAGCAAGATACCATGAAAAAAAAAAATTTGAGCTAGAGCTGTGAAATTTGGTATGCTGATTGGGGATGATGAGTAGATTACCATAATATGAATTTAATAGGTGCTAGCTATATCCGTGCATCCAAATTATCATCACATGCTTCATAGATGGGTTGGCTAGATCTAACTGAATTCGATTTCAGACCACGCTTAACTTCTAATCCACTGCATGAATTGCGATATAACGTCCGTCACCAATATTTCAGTAGTTCATAGACATTGTCTCCAAATTTGTGGGACTTTTACCCGACCTGATCACATGAATTCAGGTCCTGCTTAGTTACTAGCAGCTCTGCTTTAGACAGCCCATCTATTTTGCGGGCCCCGATGGGCGGGGGCCATGCTTTCAAATACCGAAAACTAGTGTATGCCGATGACAGGTACAACGACAATATACTCTTGTTCGCTTACTCGTGTTGAAGTCTTTTAAGATTATCATGTGAAAAGAGTGTAAAATCTATGTGTTATCTAAAAATCTACATTAAAGTGTACCTTATGCACAAAAGGAATCATGCTTAGCTTGTAAATAGATGGAGAACGGATAGAAATAAAATTCGAAGTGGTTACGAAATTCTAAATGGCAGCGATCAATAGTCTCTGCCAAATCATGGAATGCTTATTGTTTTTCAGGATAAGCACCGAACCACCCAAGTGTTTGTTGGACCATCACATTTTCGGTCACACACATCACTGGTCACTTCGGTAGTCTATAGTAGTGTGTCTGCATGCCGAGCTGCTCCACGGTTCGGCCTGTTGGATGCACTTATTAACTTTTGAACAAATACATGTACTAGAAAAAAATTGCTGGAGTTATGGAAAAGTTTATAGTTGGGGTGTAGAGTCTTACAAATACACGTTTCTAGGTATCATTTCTTCATAAAGACAACATGTTTGAAGAGTACTCATTAGTTTCCTCATTGATTCAGTTCTTATTAAAGTACATGTACTTATTAGATTTGCCTCAATGAGGCACTTTTAACACTATTCCTGCTGAACCAGGATATACCCTGCCTTTGCAAACTGTGTAGATCTGGACCAGTTGGCTTCTTCAGAAGCCAACTGATCTGGATCTGCACTGTTTGTCAATTAAAATGTGAATTTGTTTCAAAAACCTGCATCAAGTAATGTTATTGACTGTAAATTAGAAGTGGGCATGGCAACTTAATGTATTCAGCTTGACTAGTAGCCACAGCCTACTTTTTGTGGAGTAATAGAAATATCAGATATATCTGCCAGTGAGAAGGAAAAGTGCCATTTCCAGAGCTGTGATTTGCATATAGCATAAGGCAGGTTTTGCTGTGCCTCTGCTTGAAAATTTCAAAATTAACCCTTGTCATGCTGAACCCGGATATACCCTGCCTTTGCAAACAGTGTAGATCCAGATCAGTTGGCCAACTGATATGGATCTGCACTGTTTGCCATTAAGTATTTATAGCAACAGTCTGGATCAAGCAATCTGATTGGCTGAAAATTTGAAGTGGGTGTGATGTCTTAATTTATTCAGCATGACAAGGGTTAACTCTCAGAATACTAATTGCAACTGTGGCAGCCAACATTTTGATATTGATTCTTTTTTTTTTTTTTTTTTCCTTTTCTTTTTTTTTCATTTTGGTCTAGCAGGCCATTCACATGAAATGCCAAGTCCTAATTTTAGTCTGAAAAATAATAATAAAAAAAGATACTAGAATGATGTCTGCTACAATTTTGCATAGTGCTTAAAAGGTTAATACCCGAAAATATTAAAACTTTGGTCTTTGCGGGAATATTATTCATCGTATTTGATCTTTGGCGCTTTACTGGGTAGATTGTTTACAGTTGAGCCATAGAATACAGATGCCAAAATTTCCAGTTGTCCACGTGATTATCATTGACCAATGTAATCAAACTGTGTGCTAGAAGAAATCCAGATAATTTTTTTTTATAGCCCTGCTATTGTTGTTGCTGTGACATCAGAATGCAGTGTAAAGAGGGTTATTTGCAAAACCTGGACTGGGACTTTGGCAAACAGTGCAGACCCCCAGATCAGATGCCACAGAATGCAGCATCTGATCAGGGTCTGCCTTTTTTTTGCTTAAATTACTGGAAGTTAAAGATTAGATGAAAAGTCCTAATGGCAAACAGGGCAGATCCAGATCAGTTGGCTTCTTCAGAAGCCAACTTATATGGATCTACATTGTTTGCAAAGGCAGGGCATAGCTGGGTTCAGCAAGACCAGTGTTAATGTATTTAATTACTTATAAAAAAAGAAGGGCAGCAAAAATGAAAAATGAAAAAAAAAAAAAAAAAAAAAAAACGTTTGTGTGAGAACTTACCAAAAACATTAACAAAGATATAGTATTCTGTACTTACCTGGCCAAGGCCTTCTTGTGCCAGCGTTTCCATCATTTTGTCAATTTTTTTTAGGCTATGAACAAATTCCTTCCAAAGTTGCTGGCTATGTTCCAAGGGGCAATAATCCAGGAGAACTTGATATTGATTCCCACATAGCACCAGCTGATCAGAGAGTTATGTCCCTTGCTAGCTGCTACGCTGTTGTGGCAGCTGATGAAGCACTTTCTGATGCGAGATGGAAACCAGAATCAAAAGAAGAAAGGGAGAGAACTGGTCAGTAGTTAGTATCGTCTTTTAAATATGCTGTGCCTTTCTGTCTGAAAAAAAAAAAGAAAAATCAAAAAAGAAAAAAGAAACCTTTGTATACTGTATTTAGCCTTGGTAGTCAGACACCTTAACTCCTTACCATACTTGTCCTAAAATTTGATTATGTTGATTTTACTTGCTGTTTATGTGTCAAAAATATTGCAGAATGTGTGGCAAATAGTGTAGACCCTGACCAGATGCCATATAAAATTTAAATATGTCTATTCTAGCTGTTGATGCCTCTAAAATACTGTTGAATGAGTGGCAATCAATGTAGACCCTGATCAGATGCAGCATTTTGTAGCATCTGATCCATCTACACTGTTTGCTCAGGCCTGTCAGTCCATTTGGTATTTGGTATACACTGGAGCCTCATTATAAAACTATTGATTATAATAATGTTTTGGATATACCCTATATACCCTAAGTATTCAGACAGACAGATCTGAGCAAACAATGTAGATCCAGATCAGACACAGCAGAATGTGATCAGGGTCTGCATTGCATCACAAAAACACGCCTGTATAATTTTGACCCCAGTAAACCCCACTTTTATATAGTAAAACTGGGGTTTACAGGGGTATACATTATTTTTCTTATTTTTGCTCAAAACATAGAGTGTGGGTACTCGTTAGAACTGCCTCGGCAAGGCAGTTCTAACGAGTATGCACAATCTATGTTTTGAGCTGAAATAAGAAAAATATCAGAGTTTTTTTATCTAAAAATTTTCAGTTTTGGAGGTGAAATTTTCTCTATATTTCAAAAGGCATGTTTTCATAATGGTTTGCCACCCATCTAACAGTTCTTCAGTAGATCTACAGGTAGTGAAGTGGATTAAATTTTAGGACAGGTAGGGTAAGGAGCTAAGGTGTCCAAATACTTATAAGGTAAATATGGTAATGCTCTCAAGCCCTTACTCTCAAATGCATGTTTTTATATGATTTTTATACATTATTCATAAATAAGAGGGATAGATAGATTAATATTTTTCCTATTTCTACATGTAAACATTTGATGATGCACTTCTAAAGTGTATCCATATTCCACAACATATGTTTTTTTTATGGAAAAATAAGGAAAATACAAATATTTTGGTTGAAAAATGTGTGTTATATGAAGCTATGATAAACTTTAAAGACGCTTTCCTCAGGAGTGTTGATAGCTCACTTACGCTTAGCACTCTAGGAAAAAATTTCTGCAGGCAACATTTTGAAATATTTTTCTTATTTTTCCCAGAAACAGGATTTGACATTTCATTCAAATTGTCTCCATTGGAGACAGTTTGCATGAAATGTTGAAATCTGTTTTCTGGGAAACATAAATATGTAGCAAATTTGTTTGAATTCCACACAGTGGTTTAGGAGGAGATAGCGTGACAGACGGGCACATTCACAATATCCCCATCACTTTTATTTAAGCCTATAGGCTTTATTTAGTTTGTGAGTAATTTGCCAGCATTCACACATCAGTTAAATCCACAAAAATGAAATGCATTCCTATACTGATTTTTAGCACTGCTGTTCTAGTAGTCATGAATTCAAATCCTAGACAGCATGCAGTTTTTATGATTGTTCCCTTGCACAGAGACTTTTTCTTCTTTATCATATTATCCTGTTGCCATGATTAAAACACTAACACTACAAACATCACCCCTTCTATTCAATCTGATCATGTTCTCACAGCTTTTATAGCTCTATTAGACTCCTGCACTTGGCGGGTTTCGTCTTACTTTAAAACTACATGTTGGGCTCAGATATGGCACTTTTATTTTTCAACCAAAAAGTGTTGATAGCTTTGCTGCTTCTCCTTAAAAACATACGTTGTGTGTACTCATTAGAAGTGCCTCACAGAGGCACTTCTGATGAGTACCCACAACATAGGTTTTTAGGAAAAATAAGAAAAATGTTTATCTGGATACCCGTCTTATCTGGAGCCATGCATATGTACTAAGAGATAAGACAAATATTCATCTGCATAATCTCCTTATATGGAGTCATGTTAATTTTGTTAAAAAAAAAAACAAAAAACGCACAATGAGAAAAGAGTCTTCAAAACGTACAAACAGTGATGGCCCTGATCAGCTTACATTTCCCTTAAATTTATGAGGGATCCAGTTTATGCTGTTCACTTAAAATGTCCCTAGGTTCTATAGAATATATTGAGTTGGACTGTGTCTAGTCTTTCTGTTTGCTCCTCCTCACTCCTTAGGCCCATTTTCTTATGACCTGGCCCAGTTATAAAAATTATAACCCTTGTCCGTTTTCATCGGCCTCGGTGGCTTAGGTTGATGTGCATCCGACTGGTGATCAGGAGGTCGTGGGTTTGACCCCCACCATGTCGGCAACATTCTTTCGTGGAGATTTGATCTCTCCTTTCTGCTGATTCAAGAAGAGCAGTTGTGGTGAAAGAATGGTGAAAGAATGGTTACTATACTGGTTAACTGTTTAGCGGACTAAGCCTGTCCAGTAAAAGTGTAGTTAGGTAAACTGACTGTGCTCGACATGACCCCTTTGGGTTGACTGGGCAGTAAAACCTCAACACAAACAAACAAAACCCCTGTCATTTGATTTTTCCTTCATCTTTCTCTCTTTCCTCTCCTTTACAAGCTATTCTATCCGTTTTCCACCTTTATATGGGAGATTACAAAATGACTTACAAGAGTTTACTCGTCATAAAACAAGAATTCAAAAGTGATACAATTATAGTAACCATAGTTAGTCAAAAAAAAAAAAGTAAATGACTGTTTTTTACCTCTTCTAAGTAAGATTCAAAACAAATAAAGTCCTCAGTGACTTGTTCATAGGTTGAAAAGTAGTTGTATATCATTGCTTCAGATAAGAGGCAGTATCAGGTGAATATTTCATGTTCCTGCACGAAAACCTGTTACGGGTACTCATTAGAAGTGCCTTGTCAAGGCACTTCTAATGAGTTCCCACAACATGTTTTTGTGCAGAAATAAGAAAAACATCCAAAATTTTGGGTGATAAAAGTCTCTTATCTGGAGTGATGTTTATATGCAAAACTGATTTATTCTCTGATTACATAACACACATTACTCTGCATAAGGTAATACTAAGCATAAGGCAATACTAGTGGCCCTTATTTTGAATTACTTGTCTCATTTTTGCACCAGAACATATCTCGTGGGTATTCATTGCAATCTTTTGCTGAGTACCCATAAGATATGTATTGCAAAAATATGGAAAATTATCTTCTAAGTACCCTTTATCTGGACCTATGAATGCATGTTTGATTAGTGTGTAATCCTATTATAGATGTTTGTTCTAAAGTGTTTGATAAATTTGAATTTTGAACGTTTGCTCGAGATGGTATCCAGGGCCCAGTTGTTCAAAGCTTAACAAAGTTGTTAGCTGACATGACGTTTAAATTTCTAATTTGCAATATGGCAAATACAGTGATATTTTTTGCTAAAAAAATGCGAGCATATTTTTGCAGCAAAAATATCAATGTATTTGAAAATACCATAGCTACAGCAGTTAACAAGTTTGTCATTAATGAGCTTGTTAAGCTAACAAAGCTTTGAAACACAGGACCCAGATAAATATTTTTCTTATTTCCCCGTGGAAATATGATGTTGGCACTCATTAAAATTGCTTTGGTAAGGTAGTGCTGAGTAGAGGCTAAAAAGTAGTGATATTTTTTTCTTGTGGTACTCATTAGAAGCCCCTCATTGTTATCATGTAGTCTTCAGCAGCATCATATACAATGTAGCTAATGTAAAGATAATGCAGGTCAAGTGTTAACACCTCATGGTCCAAACCGTTGTGTTGTCCCAGTGATCAGCTATAATCGATCATCAGTCACTTTTTCCTCTTATGGCTGATAAACAGAAAGAATTTGGGACATATTTTTTCTCAATTTTTATTTTTATAGGTAGGCTGTAACAAATGAAAAAACAAAGGTGTCTGTTTGAGTTATTTTAGATTTGCAGTGAATAAAGGTAAAGAAATTTGATAAGAGTAGCCTGAAATAAGCATAGCTCCAGATAAGGTACTTTTTTCAATCCCAAAAGTTCTGATATATATTTTTTTTTTTATTTCTCCATGAAAACATATTAAGTTGCAGGTACTCATGAGAAGCCGAGGCACTTCTAATGAGTACCCACAGCATACATTTGTATGTTTTCATGGAGAAATGAGAAAAATATTTTGTGGACAACCTAATTCATCTTGAGCTGTGAATAAGTGCATGGAAGAAAGCTAAAATATGAAATAATATATTTTTTTCAGGTTGTTTATTAGTCGATGATTGGTCAGTTTAAAAAAATCGATGATCAACTATGAAATTCTGGTCGATTCCCAATACTACCAAGCGCTTATTTCTTAGTGACTTGCTTAATAACATACAGCAATATCTTGGTCAATTTGAACAAATGAGTATCCAAGCACATATTTGTTTCATTTCTCCATGAAAATTATGTTGTGGGTACTCATGGCAGTTGAATCAGAAATTACACGCAGTATATTAACGTATTCGACCTAATTACAGCACCATGCACTTAGGTTTTTCATAATTACTGGGAAAACTTTATGTATGTATCCCCCGATACTAAGAATACACATAAAAAAGATCAGCGAAGGATTTATCTAATGATGCTTATGCCATGTGTTTTTTCTTCTCTATGTAAAGGCATATGTTGTGGGTACCCATTTGAGTACATCAGCTTGTCAATGCAATTCAAATGGGTATCCACAACATATGCCTTTGTAAATAAACAGACAAAAAGTACACTGGCTGTAATCTGAACACTATGGAATTGCTTGATTGTGCACTTATAGGGGTATGTATGGTAATTAGGTCGAATACAGTATGTTTTTTCTGGAAAATAATAAAGAAAAAATGTTCAACTTTGTACTCTTTATTTGAAAATGCATCTTATCTAGAGTCATGACAGATTACCATATTCGACCTAATAACCGCACATACTCCTCTGAGTGCACAGTCAAGCAATTTTCAAGACTTAAGATTACAGCCCGTCTACTTTTATCCACTTCTTTATAAAATCATATGTTGTGGGTACTCATTTGAATTGCCTCGACAAGTCGAGGCAATTCAAATGAGTACCCACAACATATGATTTTATAAAGGAAATCAAAAAGCATATCGTATAAGCATCAATAAATAAGACCTGCATGCAGTCCTTTTCTGAGCTTTCTTTAAAGTGTGCCTTTATTAAGTAGATATTTCGCTACATGTATTTACCAATAATTTTGAAAAAACTAGTGCACAGTATAGTAATTAGGTCAAATATGGTATTTTCTCACTCAAGATAAGGTCAGGCATGGTAGTGCAGTGGGTAGCCTGGCAATCAGGCCCTGCATTTAAGTCATTCTAATAAACAAGGTACACAACTACAGTAAACCTATAGAAATATGTATTATTATTTGCCCCTTATCTAAAATACAGGTTAAATCAGACATTACTTGAGAACATTATATTAGTGTATATGTTTTGCAGTTTATTAGTGAATTTGTTTTATGAAACTGCTCTATTTAACAGACTGATACCAGTCTATGCAGTGGGTTGCATGTCTCACTGCATATCCAGGGGTTGCAAGTTTGAATCCCAGCTTGGCCATATAACTTTTGTGGAGATTGATCATGTACTCATTTCTGTGGTCATTCTTCCCCTTCCACTGATTTTAGAATGGCATTTGTCAGTTACTGGTGAAAGTATGTACTGGTTAACTGCCCAGGAAAATTGTGATTAACTGACTGGCTCAAAACATGACCTTAACAATGTTGACTGGGCAGTAAAACTCCAACCCAAATTCAAAATCTTTACATAATACTGTGGAATTCCAATTAATAAGACTGTTTACCATATTCAAATCTTGGGATGCCTTTAACATCTTACCATTCTAATTCTAAATTGACTCTACTTCTTAAAACTGATGATACTTTGAACGCATAGGGCAAAACTTATATACACCATATTTACCCTAAATATTCATATACCTTAATTCTGTATCACACTTATAAAATTTTAAGATGTCCATTTCACTACCTGTTGATGTGTCTGAAAACTGTGGCATCTGATCTGGTTCAACACTTTTTGTTCAGACATGTCGCTTCGAAATCTTACGGAAAAGCATGGAAACCATTATTTTCAGATTAGTTTGTAGTATCCTTCCATGCCAGCAAAATAAGGTTAAGGTCTTCCAAATGAAGAAATAAGAAAAAATAATTGAATATAACACCGAGTATGTTATTAACCCTTAAAGCGCAAATCACAACAATTGTCGTCTGCTTTGTCTTCTGACAGTTACTTTAAAAGTCATTGTTGCAAACAGTGTGGACCCAGATCAGACTGCTCCTTTAGGAGCAGTCTGATCTGGGTCCACACTGTTTGCCAAAATGCAAAAATAGGTTTGAAAAGTTTGCAAGAATATTCAGCAGACGACATAAACAGACGACATTTTCAGATGCAGATTTTCTTGGTGTTTTAAGGGTTAAAAATGATTCATTTGAAATGAGTTATTCAGATTAAATAGTCTTGTCAATTTTGATTTCTTTTGCAGATTGAAATTTGAGTAAAGATTAAAAAAATTAAGCTTTGATTAAAACATTAAATTATTTCTTTTTCTTACAATCAGATATTAGTATTAGTACTTGTGGACTGAATTTCATGCTTACTTGGCTGAATAGTTTACATGGTCAATTAGTATTACTCTATTGCATTAGCATATAAGGGAAAGGAAAAACATGATATATTTAACTTCAGACAGTGTGAACAAAAGTTTGATACTTACGTTTCAAATTCTTTGAAATTCTAAAGCATTCTGACCTTAAATACAATATTTATGCTTGCTTGCAAAGGAAGTCACTAGTTTTGTTATATTGAAATACAATAGTAGTTCATTGTTTTAACCTTTACTACTCTCTTGGCTAATTCAGCAGACATCACATCGATGATATTTTTCTTGTTTTTCCCAGAAAATAGGTTTTGACATTTCATTCAAATTGTCTCCATTGGGCAATTTGCATATTTCAAAACCTGTTTTCTGGGAAAAATAAGAAATATATTTCAATATGTCATCTGAAATTTTTACCCAGAGTGCTAAGCATTAAAAGGCATGTATACTGAAAATAGTCCTCTTTTCACAGGGCCAAAACTTTCACATTATGAATTTGGTTCTTAACCTTTTGAACACTATAATTTTTTTTAAAGTTTTCTCATAGGATCTACAGTTTCTTTTTCTTTTTATACCCTACCACACCATAGTGGCAGAGTATTATGGTTTCATGTTGGTTTTACATGTGTCCATCCATCTGTCCATCTGCCCATCCTTCCATCTGTTGTACATCTGTCTGTATTTTTGTTTCTGGATGATACACTTGTGTGAATGTCAATGGATTTTCACCAAACTTGATATATGCATTGATATTGTGGAGACCTGGTTTGGAATTGCTAATGGGCACGTTTCGTCAATTTTTGACAGAGTTATTTGTCCACAACACATCTGATTTTTCATTTCCAGACAATTACTTGAGTAAATTTCAATGGATGTTCACCAAACTTGGAATCATCATCATCATCATCAGATTTTTTATTAACGTGCAGGTACAGGGGCAACATCCACATCAGTGGTAGCCTACTTGCTGCATGCATGGCAGATCTCACGCCAGATTTCCCAGGTGTGTCTATCAAGAGGGTCTATAGCCGAGAGCTTCCACTCTCTGCAATCCGTCTCTGTCAGCTGCTTACATGTCATCAGGGGCCTTCTAGGCCCACACTTTCCATCAACCTGTATGTCAAAGGCTGTTTTGACTGCACCTTTGGAGTGTTCCACATGTCCATACCAGCAGAGCTTTCTCTCCTTCAGAATGAGGTCCAGATCCTCAAAGCCAAGCCCCACAAGTAGCTCATTGATGGTGACAATGTCTTTCATCTTGACATTGCAGATCTGTCTGATCATTGCCCTGTCATTCTACTGCAGATGTTGGAGGTTTGGCTTTGTCAGTGGCCAAGTCTCACTAGCATGGAGCATTCTGCTCCCCACACAAGAGCAATACATGCGACTACATGTCTTGAAAAAAAGGTGGCAGGAAGAGAGAACTGATAGCAGCTCCTTGAACTTCTTCAGGTGGTTTTCACACATGTTGTGGCTGAAAATTCTTAGCCACCAGTTGCTGAGAGCATGTCTCCTAGGTAGCAAAATGAATCTACCACCTCCAGCGTGTCAGGTCTGATTTGGACTTCCCTCTGTGGTCTTCCATCCAAGGGGCTTGCAGTTTCCTGGCACCATGTACATCTGTAATCAGGGTCCTTTGTCAAGCGCTTGAGCCCACTGCATTTCTTGTGCACCCAGTGCTTGCAGCCGTTGCAGAAGATGCTGTTGCTGCCCACTCCAGTGTGACAAACGGCGCATGGAAACTCGCCTGAACTCTGCCGGAGCTCCAGGCCCATACCACAGATCATGATCTTCGTCTTTCTTTCATTTACTCTCAGTCCTTTCTTCTCCATTGCTTCTTTTCAAGTCATGAGCCTCCTCACACTTTCCTCTAGCGATTCAGCAAACAAGGTCATCAGCATAGAGGTCCTCCCAGGGGACCCCAGAGCAGAACTCACGTGACAATGCTTCAAACACAGTGATGAATAGCAGTGGGCTGAGTACCGAGCCTTGATGAACTCCTACCTTCACTTCAAACTCTTCACTGTACCCCTCAACGAGGTACACGGACACAACTCCGCACATTAGCATACATCACTTGCACCTGTAGCACAGTCCACTCCTCCAGGGGTGGTCGGGTGGTGGGAAGGTGTCGTGTAGCTTATATGTCACCAGGGCGTCCAACTGATATTGGCTTACAGTTGGGCAAGGCTTGCTATCCTTGTAGCAGGTTAGGGTAGAGGGGGAGTGGTTTTATTTCTTCTGTTTCTTTACTTTCATTCCTGTTCTTCTTTCTTCACTGTCCCTCTCTTTAATCTCCTCTACTATCTCTTCTACCTCTTTTCTCCCTTTCTCTGGGACCCACAAGTGTTGGCATGTCATAAAACCCCAACACAGTCAAAATCAGTCCACTCCTCCACACCAAGTTCTCTCAGCGTCAACCAGATGACCTTCCAAGGCACTCGATCAAATGCCTTCTCAGGTCTACAAAAGCCATGTAGTCTCTTGTTGGCAGCTAGATACTTCTCTTGCAGCTGCCTGACAACAAAGATTGCATTGGTTGTGCCTCTGCCTGAGATGAATCCAAACTGGGAATCGTTGATTGACACCAACTGTCTGATGAGGCCGTCCACAATCCTCTCCAGAACTTTCATGACCTGCTCTGTCAGGTTGTGACTACAGTAGTTACCCCTTTCCAATGCATCCCCCTTACCTTTGTAGAGGCAGACAATGAAACTGCTCCCAGCCGGAGGGTACCTTGCCATTGCGAATGATTGAAGCTGCGAGGTCACAGATCATGGAGACGCCTGTGTCAGCGGCTGCTCTGATCATCTCCAACACTATGCCTGATGGGCCGCGTGCTTTGCCCGCCTTCATCTGAGAGATAGACTTCTTGACCATATCAGTGGTGACTGAAATGGGCGGGCCTTCCACTGTTGGTTCGTCAGACAGGTGGTCTGGGTCCCAGTAAAACTCAACATTGAGAAGCCTTTGGTAGTGTTCTAACCAGGCTTTTTGCTTTGAGTCACCACTCATTGTCTTCAACATTCTTCACCGGTTTGTCACCAACAACATCAGCATTCTCTCTTATAAACTGGTTAGCAAGGCAATAAACTTCTGAAGACTTGGGGTCAGTATTCTCGTAGACTTTCTTGGTACACTGCATGTCTGGCAATGTGTTTGGCTGCATCGTTTGGAATGTGTATTGATATTGTAGAGGTCTGGGTTGGGTTTGCAAATGGGCAGATTTTGTCAATTTTTGACAGAGTTATCTGCCCGCAACACAGCCATATTTTCATTTCAGGACAATAACTTGAGTAAATATCAATGAATTTTCACCAAATTTGGTGTGTGCATTGATACTGTGGAGATCTGGGTCAGGATTGCTAATGGGTAAATTTCCTCAGTTTTTGACAAAGTTATCTGCCTGTCACACATCTGTATTTTCATTTCAGGACTATAACTTGAGTAAATCTCAAGGGATTTTCACCAAATTTGCTATGTGCATTGATATTGTGGAGGTCTGGTTTGGGATTGGCATTGGGTAGATTTCATCAATTTTTGACAGAGTTATTTCCCCATGACACAATTATTGCAGGCAGTCCGACTAGAGAAACTGAAAATTGCCATTTTCGGCTGCCTTTCTGGACTTTGGCAAGTCATTTTTGTCTGCATTTATGGAGTTAGCAGAGCGGAGATAATGGTATTTTCAGTAATCATTGTTAAAGAACTTCCATATTGCAATTTCCAAATGCAAATGCTGCTTTATTTTTACCATAACTAATGACATACCAACCATGCCGACTTTTGCTGAACTTACATGCATATAAGTATCATGATTATAAACAGCAATATAGCTCAGTATTATCAGACATGCACGATTTAAGGTACTTTCACTTTCACAACAGCAGAACACTAATTCGGTGAAGAGCCCAAAAGGGAAACAACCGAAATGTCTTCATGTGTGGCAAGTCACATTTTCATGTTCGCGTCGTGCTGCTGTTAGCCACTTCATTTTTTTTCTTTCTTTCTTTAGACCAGTAAAAAACAAACAAACAATGTTTCATCTTGGTGCCACTTCGAGACCCAGCACTTTGGCAGGTTGAGCAAATTACAATGAAGGTGAATGTAATCATCATGAATCTCGTTCAAAATGTTTGTGTTGATGACTTCTAGGTCAGGTTGGAAACTGGGTTACTTGAGGTTAAAAACTAGGTCATCAGACCAAATCAAAGGAAATCCTTAACACTCTAGAAGTCACATTTTTTAAGTAATCATCATGAATCTTGCTCAAAATGTTTGTGTTGATAATTTCAAGGGGAAGTTTGAAACTGGGTCACTTGCGGTCAAAGCTAGGTTACCAGGCCAAATCAAAGGACAGCCATGTTTACACTCTAGAGGCAACATTTTTAAGCAATCATCATAAATTTTGCTCAAAATGTTTGTCTTAATGATTTCTAGGTCAAGTTCCAAACTGGGTTACTTAATTAAAAAACTAGGTCATCAGGCCAAATCAAAGGAAAACATTGTTAACACTCTAGAGGTCACATTTTTGAAGTGATCATCATGCAATTTGCTTAAAATGTTTGTTTTCTAGGTCAAGTTTAGAACTGGGTCACTTATGACCTAAATTTCACATTCCAGTGACTTTCTTATTTTTTTTCCGTTTGGGTCAGTTTATCAGTAACTGTTGGTGCTACAGCAGTGATACTTGGCACTTGCATGCATATGAGCATGGCCTCTTGAATGCAGTCATCCATATTTCATGACCTATATTTAATGGTCCATTAGGCATGCTACATTATCTTACTTGTTAATATAATCATCAAGAATCTTGGTAGTAATGTTTGCCTTGATCATTTCTAGGTCCAGTTTGCTAAGTGCTATGATACTTAGGAGAGCATTACAGGGACATCATGGGCCTCTTGTTTGATGTCCCTATGAAGTGAAAAACGGTCCAGCTCTTCAAAGCACCAGCATTTTCTCGAGCCCTAATGGCGGGGTACAGTATTATCATTTTACGTTGTTTTGTTTTTTTCTTCTTTTTTTTTCATATGAGACTGTCTGCCATTTAGTTTTCACTCTTTGTCTAACACTCCTTTTGAAATTCAAAGATGGAAGACTCCACGTCATAAATCAGGGTTTGAAAGGTTTGTGCTATTTTCAGTGCATGTATGGCCTGCATCAAGGGAACCATGGGCTAAGTCTTTTATGTGAACAGTGATGGTCAAGGTCAGCTTCTGCTTGTTGCATGAGCTGATCCCAGAATCTTTTCCTTACCAGAAAATTCTGTCTATAAGCAAACAGTGAAGACCCTGATGAGGAAACCATTAAGCACAGACTAATCTTGGTATTATCTGTTTGTATGTACCTTATTTACCTTAAGCATTCGGACAAACAGGTCTTAGCGAATGGTGTGCACCAAAATCCTTCACCATAGAAGACAAAGTCTGATATACACAGTTTGCTGCCAAGCTCCGTAGTGCATCTGGCTGCAGATCCAGGGTTGTAAGTTTGAATCCTAACTCAGCCTCATAACTTTCAAGAAGATTGATCATGAATTCATTTTTAAGGGCATTTACCCAGTTCCATAGATTTAAGAAGGGCAGTTGTCAGTTGCTGGCAAAAGTATATGTACAAGTACTGGTTAAGCATTTACGGGACTAGGCTTGCCCAGGAAAAAGTGTTAACTGACAATACATGTATTGATGTGACCGTAACACTGGTCCTGCTGAACCCGGATATACCCTGTCTTTACAAACTGTGTAGATCAAAGTTTGTACTGTTTGCCATTAAGTATGTGAATTAGTATCGTCTGGACCAAGTAATCTGATTGGCTAAACATTTGAAGTGGGCTTGACATCTTAATTTATTCAGCATGACAAGGGTTAACAGTGTTGAATGAGCCATAAAACTCCAACACAGTTATCTGCTCATCTTGCAATTTTAAGATACATTTGTAGGTAGTAAAATGGGCTTGTTTAGATTTTAGGATTTCAACCCTCGTCATGCTGAATGAATTAAGATGCCATGATCATTTCTACTCATACTGAATGACAACTGATCTGGATCTACACTGTTTGCAAAGGCAGGATAAGGGTTAAGCATTAATTTTCTCCTGGAGAAAATATCAGTGTTATTGGTTTCTTAAAACTCATCAACAACTCAATGGGAGTCCTGTTTATTCGTAATTCAGCACTATCAGTGAAAGATAGCTGGACATTTTTGTCACAGTATGCATGTCACTAATTGGGCTAATTGTTTTTTTTTGTACAAGCTTGTTTTTCAGTATTCCCCACCTTTAATTTATGGTTCAACTGTAATAAATTTGTTCTAAAGACATAGACAGCCTGTGACATCACAGTCAGTATAAACCATAATCTCTCTAAATAATCGTACATCTTAACACTTTATCATATTTACCGGTATCCTAAAATTTGAACAAGTCCATTTAACTACTTGGTGATTTGTCCAAAATGTTATGACAGAATGGCAGGAGCAGTTTGATCCAGTGCCTACACTATTCTGTCAGTCTTGTTGGTTAGACTACTGTATACACTCTAAATATTGGGACACATTAATTTTTTATCATGCTTCTCCTATAATTTTAATAACTCGATTTGACTACCTGTTGATGTGTCTAAAAATAGCTGGATGTGTGGCAAACAGTGTAGCCCTTGATCAGAACCTCTGCTCTGGGTCTACACTTTTTGCTTAGACATGTGTCCCATTATACGGTATTTACCATATGTATTCGGACAGACAGACCTGAGCAAACAGTTTAGACCCAGATGAGATGCTGCATAACGCGGCGTCTCATCTTTGTCTACACTGTTTGCCACTCATCCAGCAATTTTTAGACACAGCATCGAGTAGTGAATTGTACTGGTTCAAATGTTAGAACATATATGGTAAGGAGTTGAGGTGTCCGAATACTTACAGTAAATACGGTAAAGGGTTATTATGGTAGATTGGGTAACTACAGTATTTATATGTATCTCTATACGTCACTGAAATCATTATCTGTTTTTAATTAATTAGCACTGATTTGACATTAACCCTTGCCATGCTGAACAAATGCAGATGCCACACTCACTTCAAATTTTCAGCCAATCAGATTACCTGAGCCAGATTGTTGATATAAGTTCACACACTGAATGCCAAACATTGTAGATCCAGATCAGTTGGCTTCTTCAGAAGCCAATTCATCTGGATCTACACTGTTTTCAAAGGCAAGGCATGTCCCTTTTCAGTAGGACCAGGATTAATTAGAGGGGTGGACAGGAGGCTAGGCATTCCCCACTTCCCTCCCCCTTACCCCCACTTCCCTCCCCTTTTTCCCCCACTTCCCTCCCCCCTTTCCCCCACTTCCCACCCCTCTTACCCCCACTTCCCTCCCCCAAGCAAATTATTCCCTCCCCTAAATCAGAATTTCTAATATCCCCAATGCTATAATTAAATTCAAACATGACTATGCAATATACATTCATGCAGATTTTGACCCCAAACTACACCCCTAATTTTTGCCCCAAAATCGGTATTTCCTTAGCATTTGCACCCCCTTTACAGAATAGCTAAAGATTTGCACCCTCCATTTCAAAATTCTGCCTAAGGGCCTGCATATGAGCCATATGGAAAACAGGTATCACAAGGTGGTGGGCCTTGATCTGGTCCTAAACTGGTCAAGAACAAAATGTGGCGGGTTTAGGTCTGGGCCTTACCTGATCCACATTGGCACAAAAACACTGAAATCAAAACTCAAGAATACCATGTAAATCTGCATCTTCTTTAATATTTTTTGATAAGCATGGTCCCACACTTAGGGGTCCCTGAGAACAATAATCTTTTTCGTGGTTTTCTCAAAAGCGTTAAAGAGAGTTAAATGTCGAACGTGTGTGGTGGTTGACAAAACATCGACCACTTACGGACACGGACTCATGGACTTACCGACCTATTGACAATACACGGACTGCATAACAAAATACGGACAAATTATTCACGGATACGGACCTACAATTCACGGACTTGACAAACCACAGATCTTATTATTCACGGACTTGACAAAGCACGGACCGTTATTTAAATTACGAACACCACTTATGATATATGAAAAAATAGGAGTAATATCAAAATTGGAATAACGTGATGGATAACGTGACTTTACATTGTCATAGATACCTACATGTACGTTGAAGTAATCCAATTGTACAGATTTTGATACCCATCCTAATAATGTAAGTCTGCACTGGATTTGTTTCTCGATATTTAACTGCGACGATGATGTTGTCAACTTGTATGATAGTGCAGGCAGTACTTACATTTCAAGTGCCGCTGAAATGGCAATTGCAAACAAGATGTTTAGCCCTATGCCGAAAATCTTTGTTAGACACTTTAAATGCTCTGTACAAATGAATACAAATGACTGTGGTTTTACATCATTGCAAATATGGTCAGCATCCTCAATGGAATTGATCCTAGTGGCATAACATATACTGTTTCTAAAATTAGAGATCATCTTATCAAAGGATTTGAGAATCAAAATATAACAGTTTATTATCAGTTGTGCTTCAATATAGACATTATCTGTGATTTATTTATTGCCCGTAATGATTAATGGACGAGTTAGAAGACCTCCAAACGGACCGAACTTTTAACAATTATGTATGTTTAAGAAGATAATTCAGTTTATAAGTTTGGGTAACAGAGTTGCCACCATTTTTGGAAAAAAGTTGCCAGCTCTGCCTGCCATCTGTTCATTTTGTGGCTGCTTAATTGTATTTGTCTGTCTTTACCTTTGGTGTTGGAGGTTATATGTGGAATTGACTGTATCAGTTCCTGAGTTCACTGATTCACTTTGCTTAAAGTGACCGGAATTCCACTGTTTTGTATCTGCCGCATGCCGGATTCTGGCTTTATGTTCACGTGTTCAAAATGCCAAAAACGGTTGCATCCAAGGTGACAAAATATCACACATTCAGTACGACAAGTCAAATTATCCAAAAAAAAAAATCAGGTGTTTAGATTACAGGTCATAAGAGGCAATCAATTAAAATTATGATTTATTATTTTGTTATTTTGTAGTTTTCAATTAACCGACCATGTTATTGCTGCTACGGACCATTTACAGACCAATTTTCAGACCATAACTGACCATTCACAGACCAAGGACTTTTCACAGACGATCTGATTGCTACAACGGACCGATGTACGAAGCACCAATTACGGACTATTCACCGACCACGGACTACTCACAGACCAATTAGCAGTTACTGTATTTTGCAGTTAATACAGACTATTCACGACCATGGACATGGAATTTCTATTGGTCCATAAGTCTATGAATGGTTCCTGTTTTGTCACTGGGCAACGTGTGATTGATTTGACTGAGTTGGGGTTTAACGACACGTCAACACTTGTGGGTCATTTTGTGTAGTCTCCCAGAGAAAGGGAGAAGAGAGATAGGAGACAGTAGAGGAGATAAAAGAGAGGGACAGTGGAGAAAGGAAAATGAATGAAAGTGAACAAACAGAAGAAACAAAAACATTCCCCCTCTACCTTCTGCAAGGACAGCAGGCCTTGCCCAACTGTAAGCAAATATCAGTTGGACACCCGGTGACGTAAGATACACGACACCTTTGCCTTACCCAACCACCCCACCGGGCAACGTTTATATTCCGTGTTTGGAACACCTATCAGAAAATTTATGTTGGATCTTGAAGTTTTTCGTTTTGTTATTTTTCTTTTTTTTTTTTTTTTTGAACAGCGCAAAAGTCCATATCCAACAATGAGCAAATAAAACGATAGTCTACGGCAGAAAGATAATTATTTCTAAAAGTGTGGATTGCCACCGAAACAACTGCTATTTTGTGAACTTTCGGAATTAAAGGAAGTAATCAAACCAAAATCGGACGTAAACGAAGTCAATGTAAACCTCGCTTAGCGGAACACTCCTTGTCGGTGAAGTGAAATCAACGCCGGAGTCATTGTTAATATACCTGAATTTACTTCAATACGTCTATTAGATACTTCTGATATCCAGTTATTGCATTGAAGTACATAAAAATAGAGTGAAATCAGTAAAATACAACAAATTTTGGTATATCACGGTTGCATCCAAGGTGACAAAATATCACACATTCAGTACGACAAGTCAAATTATCCAAAAAAAAAATCAAGTGTTTAGATTACAGGTCATAAGAGGCAATCAATTAAAATTATGATTTATTATTTTGTTATTTTGTAGTTTTCAATTAACCGACCATGTTATTGCTGCTACGGACCATTTACAGACCAATTTTCGGACCATAACTGACCATTCACAGACCAAGGACTTTTCACAGACGATCTGATTGCTACAACGGACCGATGTACGAAGCACCAATTACGGACTATTCACCGACCACGGACTACTCACAGACCAATTAGCAGTTACTGTATTTTGCAGTTAATACAGACTATTCACGACCATGGACATGGAATTTCTATTGGTCCATAAGTCTATGAATGGTTCCTGTTTTGTCACTGGGCAACGTGTGATTGATTTGACTGAGTTGGGGTTTAACAACACGTCAACACTTGTGGGTCATTTTGTGTAGTCTCCCAGAGAAAGGGAGAAGAGAGATAGGAGACAGTAGAGGAGATAAAAGAGAGGGACAGTGGAGAAAGGAAAATGAATGAAAGTGAACAAACAGAAGAAACAAAAACATTCCCCCTCTACCTTCTGCAAGGACAGCAGGCCTTGCCCAACTGTAAGCAAATATCAGTTGGACACCCGGTGACGTAAGATACACGACACCTTTGCCTTACCCAACCACCCCACCGGGCAACGTTTATATTCCGTGTTTGGAACACCTATCAGAAAATTTATGTTGGATCTTGAAGTTTTTCGTTTTGTTATTTTTCTTTTTTTTTTTTTTGAACAGCGCAAAAGTCCATATCCAACAATGAGCAAATAAAACGATTGTCTACGGCAGAAAGATAATTATTTCTAAAAGTGTGGATTGCCACCGAAACAACGGCTATTTTGTGAACTTTCGGAATTAAAGGGAAGTAATCAAACCAAAATCGGACGTAAACGAAGTCAATGTAAACCTCGCTTAGCGGAACACTCCTTGTCGGTGAAGTGAAATCAACGCCGGAGTCATTGTTAATATACCTGAATTTACTTCAATACGTCTATTAGATACTTCTGATATCCAGTTATTGCATTGAAGTACATAAAAATAGAGTGAAATCAGTAAAATACAACAAATTTTGGTATATCACCCCCCCCCCCCACCCCATCCCCCCCCCCCCCCACCACCCTCTCTAATTAATTAGAACTGATTGGACATTAAACACTTTTGTCTCCTGACTGAACAATGGTACCTTAAGTACTTGGACACCATAACTACTTTTTTGTCCTAAAATTTGAAAGTATCCATTCTACTACCCCTTGATGTGACTATCGTGATAACCCTATGTATTAGGATAGGCCTTTGCAAACAGTGTAGACCCAGATCAGATGCTGCAGAATGCGGCATCTGATCAGGGTCTACACTTTGTCATACATACTGCAATATTTTAGACACATCAAGATGTGGTAAAATGGACTATTTCAAGATCTAGGACAAGTATGGTAAGAAGGTAAGGTGTTCCAATACTTGGGGTAAATACGGTAAAATATTGTTGGATGAGTGCCAAACAGTGTAGAACCAGAGCAGATCCCAATTCTTAGGGTGAAATTCACATGATGGAATACTTAGGGTTATAAAGGCATGGCATTTTATCATGTTAATCAAATAAAACCTTTATTGCCTAACTAGAGAATTGGAAAATTGAATATTGACTTTAAATATTAATTAACAAAGTTTAAAAATGTTGAATGATAGTTTTTGTCTGTGTTTTTCTGGCCATCTTAAAGATATTTCTGTTATACTGGGCTGGCAGTATGAGTTTATGCAGGAATTTTGTATAGTCTTGATTTCATGGACCATCACTGCATCCTTAGTAATGCTGTCACCAAGCATCTCCCTGTATACTTTATACTCAATCTATAGACTAGTGTCAGGAAGGGTACTAAAAATTAAAAAAAGGTTTGAAAGTCAAAAATATATCTACTGTCTAGAAGGGTGCAGGTGCTGAGTGGTTAGTGCTCAGAATTCAGGTCATGTGGCCCTGGGTTCAACTCCTGCTAGACATGGAATAAGGCTGGCTAATTGGAGCTGAAAAGGTAATCGATTATCAGTCCTGCCATTGTGATCAATAATCGATTAATAATCTCTGAAGATTTGGTCATAATTCTACCTGCCTAAGCATGACTCTTACCATTATGTTATACTTTATTGCATATATTCGGTCAGCCAGGTCTGAGCAAACAGCGTAGACCCTGATGAGATGTCAAATTTGCGGCATCTCATCAGGGTCTACACTGTTTGCCACCCATCCAGTTATTTTCAGATACAACAATGGGTAGTAAATTGTATTTGTTCAAAGTTTAGATTATGTATGGTAAGGAGTTTAGGTGTCTGAATACTAAGGGTAAATACGGTAAAGTAACAAACACAGAAATCAAATGATTGATTATTAGCAAATCAGTAATGATAATCAGTTTTGTGGAATTTATCACTCAATTAATCGATTATCTGTTTAATCGTGCCAGCCTTAAGGTGGAATTCAACTCATGACTGTTTGACGCTTCATTGCACAGAGCCTTTCATCATATCGATATGACATGTGTACCGTAATGTTGAAAGGGATGGAAAACACCAAAATCATCATCAACATCATTAAATCCACTGAGCAGGAATCTGAACTATTTTCTAGGTAAATTTCTCAAATAAGCAGTCTAACTTGAGTTTTCAATGTAAGCATGACCAAGTTGGAATTATAAAAAGGAATTTTATTTTTGTGGATTTTATCAATGTGTAAATGCCTACAAGTCACTCACAAACTTAAAATATTCAGTTTGTGAGTGATTCACCTGCATTTACACTCAATAAGATTCACAAAAATGAAATTCATTCATTTAACCCTTGTCATGCTGAATAAATTAAGATGCCATGCCCATTTCTAAGTTTCAGCCAATCAGATTACTTGATCCAGATTGTTGATATAAATTCACACACTTAATGGCAAACAGTTCAGGTCCAGATCAGAAGCCAACTGATCTGGGTCTCACTGTTTGCTAAGACAGGGCAGGTCGTCTTCAGCAAGAGAAGGGTTAATTAGAAAACTTCTGGGTTGAAAAGAATTTTACTCATATAAAATGAAATTCATTCCTTTAATTAGAAAACTTCTCACATTTTTGCAGCAAAAATATCAATATATTTATTTGAAAATACCTTAGCTATAACAGTTAACGAGTTTGTCATGAATGAGCTTGTTAAGCGAACGATGCTTTAAACAACTGGGCCCAGTGTGCTAAGCATTAATGTGAAAGTCCTCATAATTTCTGACCCTCTGATTCCCCCAGTTTTCAGTTTAAAGTTGTAAATTGGTGGAGTGGGATTGCTTAAATTCTGAATAAATGAAGCATTTCTTTTTATGTTTGAGTTAAAAATCCAAAAAATAATTTATGAACAATTTCGTTAATTAAACAGCCAACTTAAAAAGGGACAGGACCTATCTTGGCACTGGCACATTGAAGAGATTCCGAAGTTGAAAGCTTATTTAACCTGCTGAGTACAAATGAAAGCAGACAACATTAAAAAAAACTATTTTTCACAGAAAATAAGATGACATTGCATTCAAATTGTCTCTGAAATGTCGGGTCATATTTTCTATGAAATACCAGAAAAAGATTAAAAAAAGTTCTCTGATCATATAGCCTACAGTGCTGAAGCTTAAAAGATATAAAAATAAAAATGAAATAAAAATAGAATGTCAGCTGGTACAATTTTGCTTAGATCTTTAAGGGTTAAATTTAAAAAATTGAAAATCAGGACTGAGAAAGTACCAGGTATTTTGATACTTGTAAAAATAAATAAACTCATAAACTTTTACCACTCTCTGAGATCATTGACATTTGTTTCACTAAATAAAACTTGAAATCAGCCAGTATTTCCTATTATACAATCAGTTTTTAGAAATGATTAGTTAATTTGGCAAGGGAAATAAAAATATTTGCTTTTTTACCTTGTTTCTCAGAGGTAAATATCCGTTTACCCGGGTAGTGACTGCTGAAATCTGATAGTATCCGTCACAAAGGTGATACAGTAAATCTCACTAGAAAATCTGGACCAAGTTTTTCTTTCTTTCTGAAAGACCGGATATCACCTTTTTCAAAGATAAGTCAATCTGGATCTTGACTTTCACTCCAAAGTGTTTATTTATTAAGGATTAACAGTCCTGGTATATTAAATATTTATAATCACCAGAGTCTTATTGACCTTAATTTTAATTCCTTTGGGTCTGTACCAAGGAAAAATTGATCAGGATTCTTTAATTAAGTTACCAGAGGAAACTTAGGTCTTAACCCTTATAGCACCAATCCAGTGGAGACAATTTGCATGAAATGTTGAATCCTGTTTTCTGGGAAAAATAAGAAAAAATATTTTTATTTGATATATGTTGTCTGCTGAACAGTTTACCCAGAGTGTTAAGCATTAAGTTAGCCTATGAATATGCTTACCACTAGATATACCCTTATCACTTTGAAGTCAGACAGCCTACAAATTTTGCTTTTTTGTAAAAGATTGCTTCCAAAGAAGGATAAATATATACTATAAATTTAAAATAATTCATAGCACTAGTTAAGGCACTTTTTTCAATCCAAAGTATTGATATTTTTCTTATTTCTCCAAGAAAACATATGTTGTGGGTACTCATTAGAAGTGCCTCACAGAGGCGCTTCTAATGAGTACCCACAACATATATTTTCATGGAGAAATAAGAAAAATATTCACGGGATACCCTCCCTTATCTAGACCTATGTAAAGAGAGGTATTTTCTTGCCAGAGTAGTCTTCCTTGGAGCCTAGTGGTGTAACCATTAGCCCTGACCTTTACCACTTTCTGCGCTAATTCAGTAGAAATTTACCAGAAAATAGACGTTGACAGTTTATGCAGTTTCTCTCCTGAGAATGTTTAAACCTATTTGCAGGGAAAATACAGAAAAATAGTTCAAAATGTTGTCTGCTGAAATTTTTACCAAGCATGCTAGGCATTATAGTTAGTTAGTTTACAAATTTTCAGTTTTGTAAAGATTTAAAAAAAAAATGATTCCATACCATAATTTCACAAAGTAATCAGATACCATAAAGTAATCTTTACCAAGCATGCTAGGCATTAAAATTAGTTAGTTTACAAATTTTCTGTTTTGTTAAGATTTAAAAAAATGATAACTCTATACTATAATTTCACAAAGTATTCAGATACCATAAAGTAGAATACTGTCTTGCCAGAGTGATCCCCCTTAGAGCCTAGTGGTGAGTCCTTTTTGCCCTACCCATTACCACATAAAATCAGAGTTGAAAGTTGTGTTTGTAATACTTACAAGAAATGATAGCAGTGAGAAAAGTTTTCTCTGTTACTATCAAAATTTTAGTTTTATCTGCCAATACCATGGGGCTCTAACATGTATTAACCCTTAAAGCGCCAAGAAAAACTGCACCTGAAAATGTCATCTGTTTATGTCGTCTGCTGAATATTCGTGCAAACTTTTAAAACCTATTTTTGCATACCGGCAAAAAGTGTGGACCCAGATCAGACTGCTCCTAGAGGAGCAGTCTGATCTGGGTCCACGCTGTTTGCAAAAATGACTTTTAAAATCACAAGCAGATGACAAAGCAGATGGCAGTTGTTGTGATCGGTGCTTTAAGGGTTAAATCATGAAAACATCCACATAAAATCATGCAGAAGTGATTTTTTCTGAAGCTTATAAAAATTATTGAAGTGTAAAAAACTTTCAGTTACTATCAAAATTTTGTTCTTTGGGTGGTTTCAGCTCCTATCATAGGGCAATTACATAGGCTGTATAAAATCATTAAAAAAAAAAAAAGAAAAAAAAAAAAGAAAACTTTTTAAAATCAGAATCTTAAAGGGATTTTTTCTAAAATGAAGAACAAAAGATCTAAGTGATGAAAGCTTTCTGTTCCTATGAAAATTATACCCCTTGAATATCTGCATCTACCCTAGGGTTCAATATATTTATAAAATCATCAAAAACCATTCAAAGTCAGAGTTGAAAGTGATATTTTCTGACATTAAAAATAAACTATTGAAGAATCCAAATTTTTTTTCCTTGGGGAGTTATATGCCCCAAGCCGAAGTCTAGGTGTATATGTAATGTCATGGAAAAAGCCCTAGAAAATACTAACCTCAAGTGATTTTTAATGAAACTAACAAAACATAGTCAAAGTGACAAAAAACTTTCTTTTACAATAAAATATTTGTTCTCCAATTCTTATCTGCCCTAACTAAGGGCTCTACACAAGTATAAGGTCATACAAAATCTGCATAAATCAGATTCAAGAGTGTGTGTTTTTTTTCTGCAGCTTCCAAAAAATTATCATAGAAAAGCTGTCAAAATTTTGTCCATTGGGTGTTGTCTGCCCTACCCACAAATATATATACATGTACATGTACCAGTCATGGAAAAAAAACAACACATAAAATCAGTTTTTAATTGATTTTCTGAAATTTACGATAAATGATGGTAGTGACAAAAGTTTTCTGTTATCATCAAAATCTTGTCCCTGGGGTGTTATCTTTTCAAACTTCTGGGTTCTGTACATGTATAAAAGAAAATTCACATAAAATCAGTCGGAAGTGATCTTTCAGAAACTTACAACAAATGATTGAAATGCTAAAAGCTGTACAAATTTTGTTCCTGGGTTCTTGTCTGCTCTATATACTTTTATAAACTGATGATAAGAAATCCATACAAAGTTTTGTTGAACCCGGATATACCCTGCCTTTGCAAACAGTGTAGATCCAGATCAGTTGGCTTCTGAAGAAGCCAACTGATCTGGATCTTCACTGTTTGCCATTAACTATGTAAACTTATATCAACAGTCTGGATCAAGCAATCTGATTGGCTGAAAATTAGAAGTGGGCGTGGCATCTTAATTTATTCAGCATGACAAGGGTTAAGTGATTTTTTTCTTAAACATGCAACAAAAGATGGTAGTTACAACAGCTTTCTGTTACTATCAAAATTTTCTCCTCTTAGATGCCTTGTCTAGAACTATGAGCAAAGGTGTGGCTGCTGATCTGTGGATTTGCTGCCTGAAAAGATCTTTTCATTTGATGCTGCTTAGATATTGTCAGGTGACATTGTTATTGCCATATTTACCCTAAGTATTTGGACACCTCAACTTCTTACCGTACTTGGTCTAAAATTTGAACAAGTACAATTTACTACTCAATGTTGCGTCTAAAAATTGATGGATGAGTTGCAAACAGTGTAGACCCTGATGAGATGCATCATTCTGCAGCTTCTCATCTGGGTCTAGGCATCTCATCAGGGTCTACACTGTTTGTTCGAGCCTCTCTGTCCAAATACATATGGTAAATACGGTGTTTGGACTGTGTGCCTGAAAAAAGCTTTGTAGCCTAGACTAGCCATAGAATGCAGAACAAAGACTAATCATTCTGGGCCCAGTTGTTCAAAGCTAACGACATCGTTAGTTAACGATTCGTTAAAATTTACACCGAGTGATACGCAAATATGCTGAAATTTTTTGCTGAAAAAATGTGAGTAGCTTTTGCAATGCAAAAGCTACTCACATTTTTTCAGCAAAAAATATCAGAATATTGTGTTTTGAATCCGCTAAAACAGTTAACGAAATGACCCTGAACGAGCTTGTTAAGCTAACAACGCTTTGAACAACTGGGCCCAGATCAGTCTGTGCCGATGTGCAGGATAATCCAAATGTTGGCTGGTTGCATATCTCAAAAGGTACATTTTATCTTTTGGCTCATCTGTAACAGGTAATAAGTCATGTCACTCTCAAATTCATAAATATATAACTCCTAGGCAATCCCTGCTGATATTAGAATTCTCCTCTGCCCATCATCTCCCTTTCCCTCCCTGCCATGATCATACAGAGCACAGCTTAATTCATTTCAGTTACATGTGAACTTTCTTTTCCTGGAAGAACCAGAATTTGAGTTTCAGACCTTCTGATTCTGTTTAAAAAAACAAGAAAAAAAACATACAGCTGTGTTTTAACAGGTAGATGTAATCACTTAAAACACTCAGACATCAAAATATTTAGACCTTGAACTATTTTTGGTTTTTGGCATTTTTATTATTCTTTTTTTTTATTACATGTACTCAGAGTCTCAGATGCAAAATGTGCAAAATAGTGCTAAAGCCTTTGGTATGAAATTTTATTGTAATGAATGAAAATTTAAAGAACTGACAAATCTCCTAAACGATTGTCTATTCAACATTACACAAAAGATAGTTTTGCTTTACATTTCATTACAAATGTCAATTTTTTAATTTGGATTCTCAAAATCATATTATTCTTTGGTAAAACAATTTTCTTGTGTTGTTTTTTTTTTTTGTTTTTTTTGTTTTTTTTTTTGTAATCATCAATGTATTTATTCAAGTATTTAGTAATGCTGTCATTGCAATATAGCTAATTGTAAATGTGACTGAGGTATGGGTTTTGGTGTCGTCATGTGCTTGATGTTTTGACGTTGTGATGTCAGGACGTCATAGAAATGCCGCAGAAAGTAAACACTGGAAGCCATGTTGTTCAGCATATGAAATGTAATAGATTTATTTTTTCCATTTACCCTGAGGAAGGAGGGAAACCCCCATAAAAGAAATTGTAAAACAAATGTCAAAAAGATTGCCTTAAAGGAGTTAAGAATTGTACCAAGTTATAATAAAAACACAACAATTTTTGTTTTCTTCTGCCGAGCTGCAAGATGGATGTTTTGTACCAATTTGAAAAGCAGAAATTCCTAACCCTTAAAGTGGTAATCACAACTGCGGCAGATGACATTTTATATCCATATTTTTTTTTGTATTTTCCAGTAAAAATAAGTATTGACATTCATGTGAATTGTCTGTCTGGCAGACAATTCACATGAAATGCAAAGTCCCTTTTTTTTTGAAAAATAGAATGTGGTCTGCTACTATTTTGCTTTTTGCTTTAAGGATTAAAAAATAATCTCCAGTCTGCTTTTCCTATCAATTTCTGCATAATTTAAAGTCAAGTTTTACAAAAGAGAAAAATAAAGAAATTTCAAATGTATTCATTACATTTTAAACACATGAATAGAATACAACTAATGGTGCAGAGATAGTTATGACAATAGGTCAACCTTCAACCTTTACCACTCTCTGGACAAATTCAGCAGATGACAAATTGATGATATTTTTCTTAATTTTCCCAGAAAACAGGATATGACATTTCTCCATTGTAGATAATGTGCATGAACTATCAAATCTTATTTTCTGGAAAAGATAAAAAAAAAATGTCAGAATGTCATCTCCTGAAAAAATTTTACTCAGAGTGCTAAGCATTAATAATGCATAACAAAACTTTGCAAGTTTTACACCTGTTGAACATAAGGGCAGGCAAAAACTGACTTTCCAATGGATGTGGAAAAGACATAAGCATGCTTACCCTTAGTACTGGGATAGACATGCCTGCGCAAACATTGTAGACCCAGATCAGCTGCTCTGATCAGGGGTCTACACTGTTTGTCACTCATCCAGCAGCTTTTAGACCCCCAATAGGAGTAAATTCTTTCCTTTTATAGCAGACCCCTTTTCAGAAGAGGAAAACAACAATTTTGACAGAGCTACCTCCCCCCTGAAAATGTATTCTTTCCCTTAAGAAAAAACAACAACTCACTTTTAATCCTTGTCCTGCTGAACCCAGATATACCCTGCCTTTGCTAACAGTGTAGATCTGAAGAAGCCAACTGATCTGGATCTGCACTGTTTGCAATCAGGTATGTAAATTTATATCAACAATCTGGATCAAGTAACTTGATTGGCTGAAAAGTAGAAGTGGGCATATCATCTTATTTTATTCAGCAGGACATGGGTTAAGCAAATAGTCACTTTCCATTTGTCACATACGCCAGTATCCTTCTGAAATGGTGTTTACTATAAAAGGACAGGTTGCTCCCAAAGGGGATTAAGCTTTTTCTTTTTAGAGTAGATCCATTTCAGAAGAGGAAAAAAACAAATTTTGACAGTTCTCTTCCCCCCCCCCCCCCCCCCCCCCCCCCCCCCCCCCCCCCCCCTCTGAATGTGTATTCCCCTTAAGAGGAAGACATCTTACTGTTAAGAAAAAAATCTTCACTCGATCATATCAACTTATTATTTAAGCATTCAGATAGACAGACCTGAGTAAACAATGTAGACCCAGATTCAACTCTACAGAATACAGTGTCTGATCAGGTTTTACACTGTTTGCCATTCAACTGTCATTTTTATACACATCACTGGGACTTGCCTTAGGAAGGAGGAGGATGATGATGATGATGATGATGATGATGATGATGATGATGGTGATATAAGGTTTAATGTTGCGTCAACTCATGAGGATGATTTGTGTCAAAATGATATATTAATTTGTTTTACTAGTGAACTGGCTATAATAATAACATGTCAGGTATGCACGAAAGTGTAAAACTGGAAGAATCTAAGTCAAGTCTTAGGAGAAATTAGGGATTAAGGTATTTAAGACTTTGCATGCTGGGTAAACAATCTTGAAATATTTTCCTTATTTTTCCTAGAAAAAAGGATTTGACACTTCATGCAAATTGTCTCCTATGGACCATAGTGATATATTATTATATACCATAATGATCCTAAGTATTTGGACAGATAGGCTTAAGCAAACAGTGCAGACCCAGATCAGACTAGTCCTAAAGAGCAGTCTGATAGGTTCTACACTCTTTGCGATTCTGTCTGCGCCCTTTGGATTCATAGTATCTCCCCAGTTCCAGGCGAGCTATGCTGTCTGCTGACAGCTCTGGAAAAGAAATGCCTTTAGTCCTATGTGCTAATATGAAATTCAGTAGTTAGAGTTTAGTATAATTAACAAAATCAGTAGATAGCACTCCGGACTTTGAATCACGAGGTCTTAGGTTCAAATCCCTATGTAGGCCGAATTCTGCTCATGACTATAAGTTAGTTTGTGTGAGGTTTAATGACCCAGTCAACCCAGTCAACCCAGTCGTCCCAATGGGGTCATGTCAGGTGCAGTCAGTTTACCTAACCACACTTTAAGCTTTTAACCAGTATTGTGCACAGTGCACGTTCTTTTGCCAGAAAAAGACAACTGCCCTTTTTGAATCAGCGGAAGTGAGAGAATGACCATAGAAAATATTTCATGATCAATCTCCATGAAAGAATGCTGCTGACCCGGCTGGGGTTGATCCCGCAGCCTCCTGATCGCCAGTCAGACCGGCATCCACCTGAGCCACCGCGGTCGGCATGACTGTAAGATAGTGAACCCTCTTTACAACAACAGCATTTGTTCCCAAAGACATTGCCATTAAAATGAATTTGCTGTTGTAAAGAATCCTTAACAAGCTGTTTGATATGTAAGGAAGACCTTGCATTGTTCTTACTTTCCTCATAAAACAGATGTTTTGGATATTTGTTAGAATAGGCAATTCTAACAAATATCCAAAACATATGTTTCTTTAAAGTATTAAATACAATATTCTTGCATAATCTTTTATAATTGTTACCTCTTAAGCGAAGGTTTCGTGAAATCAAATTGTCTTTATAACGAATTTTGTCGTTGTATCAAGTGTCGTTACTTCATTGTACAGAACCTGTCATGATCATCCGTCATCTTCTTGATATGATCGCAATACTGTTGGAATGGGAGTAAAGGAGTAAAATACCAAATCATCATCAAAATCAGTAGAAGAAAAATTGTTGATTTATTTATTTATTTTTTTTTTTTCATGAAAATAAGGTCTGACATGTAATGCAAACCGTCTTTTCATAAACAATTCATACAAAATGTCAATACTTATTTCTTGAACAGTGTTTGACAGTTTGATTTTGGTTTTGTTTGTTGTTGTTGCTGCTGCTTTTTGTTGTTTTTTTTTTTTTGTTTTTTTTTTTTCTCATGAAAATGAGGTTAGACATGTAATGCAATCCATCCTCTTACAGACAATTCACATGAAATGTCAGTACCTATTTTCTGAACAGATTTGAATTTTTATGCATATTGTCAACTTAGGAGCCCATTTTTCTAGGAAAAACAAGGAAAATATATTAAAAAGTCATCTGCCACTATTTAAGCCGAACAGTATAATGTTTAGCACTCTGGGTAAAATTTTTAGCAGATGACATAAATATTTTTTTTTTTTTTTTTTTTTCCCAGAAAACAGGATTTGACATTTCATGCATATTGTCCCTAGAAGAGACAATTTGCATGATATGTCAAATCCTGTTTCCTGAGAAAATAAGAAAAATATCATCAATTCGCTGTCTGCTGAATTTGCCGATAGAGCTTACTGTAAGGTTAAAGATTAAAAAGATTACCTTTCTGCCTCCTAATATCACACAATCCACATAAATCCAATTCAACCAAATAAAAAGAATACAATGCATATAAATTAAACCAGTCCTTCTTTTTAATTAACTGTCAGATTGTTATTTATTTGTATTCAAGTTTTTATTTGTTTTATAATTAGCTCCTCAAGAATCTGTGCTAATTACATTTAAGAATGACCATGTAATGCAGGGCTCTAGACATGATCATGCAAAATACTTAGCTCTAGATAAGAGAGGGTATCAAGATAATACTTGTCTTATTTCTCTGCGAAAACATATGTTGTGAGTACTCATTAGAAGTGCCTCATAGAGGCTCTTCTAATGAGTACCACAATATATGTTTTCACAGACAAATAAGAAAAATATCAATACTTTTTGGTTGTAAAATATGTTTTATTTGGAGCTATGAAAATATTTTTCTTATTTCATAGCAAGAATATTCTGGGGGTGTTAATTAGAATTTACTCATTAGACCTGTCTCATTGAGGCAGTTAGAGTGGGTACCAACATTATATGCTTTTAAGGATATGTAAAGAAAACAAAATGAATTGCAAGGAGAGAATACGTACCTTCTGACGTATGTCCAACGAAGATTCAAATCAGTCTACGTATTCTCCCAATCTAATCAGTGTTTGTTGTCTGCATGAAGAAACTCTGCATCCTTGCACCCAATGAAGAATCTGATCAGACTGCAAATGCGCAGGCTGATCTGAATCTTCACTGGGCAGACATGTTTGAAGGTACGTTTTCTGAAGTTGCGATTCAAATTTTTTTTACCTTCTTATCTAGAATGCTTTGAATTATTACTGTTGGGTATTTTCAGTTTAAAAGTGATCTTTTGACATATATCACCAATCCAGCAATCTCTCAGGAACAGAGTGGCATGTATGAATGCACACCCTTTGCCAAGTTTATACATGGAAATCAGAATCGGTATGGGAACATTGTAGACTATAATCATACTGTGGCTGTGCAGCTAATCTGGGTCAGTGCCGATGGCTCATGGCTTAAAGCATTTTTAACTAAGCATGTCTCATATTTTAAAACTTTAAGTGCCAATCACAACTCCAGCAGATGACTTTTTTGTATCCTTCAGAGAAAATAAGGCTTGACAATTCATGTGAATCGTCTGCCTAGCAGATGATTCACATGAAATGCCAAGTCTTATTTTTAGAGAAAAATAACAATAATAAAAAAAAAGGTTGTCTGCTAAATATTTTGCTTAGCGCTTTAAGGGTTTAATCAAATTAGTGTTTTCTTTTTTGTTTTAGGTTAGAGGGCACTGGTACAAAGGATATCAAATGAATTTTCTTTTCATGTTTTGCTGCTAATATGTAATACAATGCTATTCAAAACTAAAACATTGTTTCATAGGACAGAGCTACTATGACCACCATTGTAAAGAGAGATAAAGGATGTTGTTATGGAAACTACAGCCTAAATATTCCCTACACTTTAATTAAGCAAATATAAGTACATTTGTCAGGCTTCAGAGTGTGGTTAGTAGTGCAACTGACTGCAGATTCAGGGATAGACTGGCTCCAGTCTCCAGTGACAAAATATTTTTCTCATAATCCTGTTTGATAACCCACTAAAATAAAACCAAACAAAATATCATGACTATAAAGCCTTGTCACTAGTGTTTGTTTGTTTGTGTTGAGGTTTTACGGCCCAGTCAACCCAATGGGGTCATGTCGAGCACGGTCAGTTTACCTAACCACACGTTTACTGGGCAGGCTTAGTCCTCTAAGCGTTGACCGTAGAAAATATTTCATGATCAATCTCCACAAAAGAATGTTGCCGACCTCATTAGGGGTTGCGCCTGCGACCTCCTGGTCTCCAGTCAGACGGTGCATCCAACTGAGCCACCGAGGCCAGCCCTGGTCACTAGTGATCAGCATTTATAGTCATGATATTATTTTGGTTTTATTTTAGTGGATTATTAAGCAGATTATAAGAAAAAATATTTAGTCACTGGAGACTGAAGCCAGTCTAATTCAGGCATCTCAAGTTTGAATCCCAGCTAGGCCACATAACTTTTGTGGAGGTTGATCATGAAATTATTTCTACGGTCATTCCCCCTCTTCCACTGATAAAGAAGGTCAATAATTATTGTAAGTTACTGGTGAAAATATATTCACAAGGCTTAGTACTGTTTAACTACTTAGAGGAGTTAGCTTACCCAGGAAAAGTGTGAGAGGGTAAACTGACTGGCTTGACATGACCTTAACAGTGTTGACTGTGCAGTAAAACTCCACTTCAGTTTATATTGATGGCAGTAGTCTAACAGTACCACCAATTTTTACCAGAAAAATTGTGTTTATATTTCATGCATATATTCTCTTTGCACAATGCAGTATATGATCAGGATCTACTCTGTTTGACACTTGTCCAGAAGTATAAAGCATATTAGTATGTAGTAAAATGACTTGTTCAAATCTAAGAGAAATATAATACATAGGAAGTTAAGGTCCTGAATAAAAGTAGACCCCAAACATGCATGCATTGTGCAGCATCTGATCTACCATATTCAATCTGATTACTGCGCATACCCCTATAAGCACACAGTCAAGCAATTCCTTAGTTTTTGGATTACAGCTAGTGTACTTTTTGTCTACTTCTTTATAAAGGCATATGTTGTGGGTACTCATTTGAATTGCATCGACGACATGTAAAGAAAATCAGAAAAAAAATCGCATAAGCATCATCAAATAATTTCTTTGCTGATCTTTTTTAAGTGTACCCTTAGTAGGCAGATACATATTTTACCACAAGTTTTTCCAGTAATTTTGAAAAACCTAAGTGCACAGTGCTGTAATTAAGTTGAATACAGTAACTTGTTTGCTGAGGCCTATTTAGAGTAAATACAGAACCAGAGAACTCTCTTCCATTGTGCAAGACAATAAACTACCAAATCTCATTTGTTTGTTATAAATCCTATGCAGTTACATCCATATTTCATATCTCTCATATTTAAGTCAGATAGATACCAGTAGTATAATGTAAATTGATCTGATCTGACATTCCTTTTGGGAATGAACAAAAGGACATCTGAAGAAAACAAGCAAACACATTACCCACAATGCCTGCAAATGTCTCTCTCTCTTTTTCTGCAGTTAATTCTTAGCATGCTGGGTAAAAATTTCAGACAATATTTTGATTTTTTTACTTATTTTTCTCAGAAAATAGGCATGACATGAAATTTCAAAGCCTATATCTTCTGGGAGAAATGAAATATTTCAAAATGTTGTCTGCTTAATTTTTTTACCCAGCACGCTAAGCATTAATCACTCATGATAGGATCTGACCCAGTAATAAATGGACTAGCAACTGCAATGTAAAAGCTGTCTATTATCAGCAGATCTGTTATAGAATGCAGTTAATAATATGGCAGTTTGTGCATTCCAGGTTTTATCTGATCCTTTGTGTTCACTGAGCCCATTCTGGGGTTTTTTGAACATTATATGAAGGCAGAGGTTTATAATTCTACTAACAGGGCTATGATCCTCGAAATGACTTACAGGAGGAAAGTGCCATATCACTGGCTACCTGGCTTCAACAGTGATTGGTATTAATGGGTTTGTATAGGCCTTGCTCCAAATTAATATCAGATAAAGAAATGGTTTCAAGTTTAATTTGCCATGCTCAGGGCAAGTTCAACAGACATCAGCCAGCCTCAATGGCTCAGTTGGATGTGCGTCCGACTGGTGATCAGAAGTTTGCGGGTTCGACCCCCGCCGGGTCGGCAACATTCTTTCATGGAGATTTGGTCATGAAATATTTTCTACAGTCATTATCTCCCTTCTGCTGATTCAAGAAGGGCACTTGTCAGTTTCTGGCAGAAGAATGCACACAATACTGGTTAACCGCTTAGAGGACTAAGCCTGCCCAGCTGTTCATTTTTTTTGTGTGTGGTCATTGCTCTTAAGGGCTAATGTCTTTCAGAATCTATTTATCTGGTTCTACACTGTTTTGCTTAGACCTGTCTATTTGAATACTTAGGCAAGCATGGCAGGAAATTTTCATGAAAAAAAAGAGTTTCTGATGCCTTCTTATCCAGTCCAATACTGATCTTGCAGGGGTAGCTGTAGGAACTGGAATGGTTAGTATGGAATACATAACAGATGTTGGAACTACTTTACGAGAGCAAGGATACAGACGTGTGAGCCCACACTTTATGACATTGGTTCTAGTCAACATGGCTGCTGGACACATCAGCATCAGGCATGGACTACAGGTAATACTTGTCATAGCTCCAGACAAGGCATGTTTTTCTGCTGTAAAGTGCAGGGCCCAGTTGTTCAAATCATTGTTAGCTTAAGCTCGTTAGTGGTCAAAATGTTAATTGTTCTAGTAAGTACAATATCTAATTCACAGGTATTTTTGCTGAAAAAATGTGAAAGCTACTCACATTTTTTCAGCAAAAATATTAACATTTATGCCATATTTAATGATCAAAGTTTTAACGATATGTCAACTAAAGAGACATCATTAGTTTTGAACAACCGGGCCCAGATATTTTTCTTATTTCTACACAAAAACGTGTTTGTGAGTACTCATTAGAAGCATCTTGCAATATCAATTCTGTTTGGTGGAAAAAACACCTTATCTCCTGCTATGATTTTAGCAATGGCAATGCTGAGAACTAAGTTTTGAGCATATGTGTGTTGTCTGGAAGTATATCTTATTTTTTTTTTTCAACATTTCTTTAACCTTTAGCAATTTTGTAAATTGGGGATATTTTTTCTTACTTTTCCCAGAAAATAGGGTTTGACATTTCACCCAAATGTGATGCTTCTGTGTGGCCAAGCAGTTAGCCCTCCAACTCTGGATCACTAGACCCCATGGTTGGAATCCTGCAAGATGGAATTAGTTTGTGACTGTATGAGGCATCATTGCACAGAGCCTTTAATATCAGGGCCCAGTTGTTCAAAGCGTCGTTAGCTTAACGAGCTCGTTAAGGGTCATTTCGTTAACTGTTTTAACAGATTCAATATACAATATTCTGATATTTTTTGCTGAAAAAATGTGAGTAGCTTTTGCAAAAGCTACTCACATTTTTTCAGCAAAAAATTTCAGCATATTTGCGTATCACTTGATATAAATTTTAACGAATCGTTAACTAACGACGTCGTTAGCTTTGAACAACTGGGCCCTGCTCTTTATCATCAATATAACTTAATGTTGAAAGATGGGCAAAATCATCAGCTTTATGTAAAGTGTCTCCCAGAGACCATTTGCATGGAATGTCAGTCCTATTTTCTGGGAAAAAAAACAAGAAATTAAGAGAGCATTAATTTTGTATGAGATGTCAAGCCCTGTTTCTTGGGAAAATATTTCAAAATGTCCTCTGCTGAAAATTTAACCCAGCTATGCTAAGCATAAATTGCAACAAGTTGGATTGATGAAAAAAAAAGTTTACAATAACTGATGTTTTTCTTTTTTATCCCTGAAAATAGAGTTTCAGTTCTCATTTAAGTGCTATCCAAATGTGAAGGGGGCTTCCTCTCAAATCCTATTTTCTCAGAGAAAAGTACATGTAAATGTTTTCACTATTATCTGTTGGTAATTAACTCTTAAAACACCAAGCAAGATTTGTAGCTGACAATATTCTATCTTTTATTTTATTTTTTTTTTATTTTCATTGAAAATAAATCTCAACATTTCATGTGAATCATCTGCTTGGCAGATGTTTCACAGGAAATGTCAACTTTTTTTTTCTATGAAAATAAAGAAAAACACTGTCTGCTGCAGTTTTAACTGGCACTTTAGGGGTTAAGTAAAGATTGCTAAAAGTTAAACGCATATTGCTTTCCATGATTTCAGGGACCCAACCATGCAGTGTCTACAGCTTGCACAACTGGTTTGCATGCGATTGGTGATGCAGCAAGGTTCATACAGAATGGTGATGCAGACGTCATGGTCGCTGGGGGAACAGAATCCAGTATTAACCCACTGTCAATCGCTGGGTTTGCCAGAATGAGGGCACTGAGTACAAATTTCAATGACAATCCAAAAGGTGCTTCAAGACCATTTGATAAAGACCGTGATGGCTTTGTGATGTCAGAGGGAGCTGGAGTTGTGGTTCTTGAGGAACTATCTCATGCTGAGAAAAGAGGTGCAAATATATATGGTGAAATTTTAGGTTATGGACTCTCAGGAGATGCTTACCATATTACGGCCCCAAGTAATGAAGGGATAGGTGCTTATAACTGCATGAAGTCAGCTTTGAAAAACGCAAATATTCCACCTGATCTTGTTGGGTATATCAATGCCCATGCTACCTCAACACCACTTGGTGATGAAGCTGAATGCAAAGCTATTTGGGAACTAATAGGAATATGCAATAAAGATGTAGTAGTATCATCAACAAAGGGTGCAACAGGACACTTATTGGGAGCTGCAGGCAGTGTAGAAGCAATATTTACTATTCTGGCTTGTCAGTCGGGGAAAATTCCACCTACTTTAAATCTCAACCAATCAGATATTGACTTAGATTTGAAACTGATCTCAAAGATTGCTTGTGATTGGTCAAACAGACAGAGAGTAGCTTTAAGTAACTCTTTTGGTTTTGGAGGAACAAATGCAAGTTTATGTATAGGAAATTTTATTAAAGAATAAATGTTGGTTTTGTCTTTTTTTTTCAAAATCTCTCAGTTACTGTAAGCAGATTTTTTTTTTTTTCAATATTTGCTATATTTAACCCTGGTCCTTTTAAACCTGGATATGCCCTGTTTTCACAAACACTGTAGATCCAGATCAGCTGGCTTCTGATGAAGCCAACTGATCTGTATCTGCACTTTTTGTTATTACAGATTTGAATTTGTATCAACAATCTGGATCAAGTAATCTGATTGGCTGACAATTAGATGGCATCTTAATTCATTCAACATGGCAATGGTTAACTGTAAGTAGACAACAGTTACTATTCCCAGAAAACAAGGATTTGCATTTTATTTGAACTGAATGAAATACCAACCCACATTTCTTGAAAAGGATAGTCCATAGACCCAGATAGGAGAGGATAATGAGTACTATATTAGGTTTTGGTGGAGAAATAAGAAAAATATCAACACTTTTCAGTTGACAAAAGCTCCTTATCTGGTGCTATGGGATACCCTTTAACCCTTGTCCTGCTGAATAAATTAAGATGCCACACCCTTTTCAAATTTTCAGCCAATCAGATTACTTGATCCAGATTGTTGATATTAGTTCACATACTGAATGGCAAACAGTGCAGATCCAGATCAGTTGGCTTCTTAGAAGCCAACTGATCTGGATCTACACTGTTTGCAAAGGCAGGGTATATCCGGGTTCAGCAGGACAAGGGTTAAATGAAATGACAATTCATATAATTTTTGGGAGATTATTATTATCATTTTTTTTTGTTTTTTTTTTTTGAAAAGCTCCTCTTTTTTTCTTTTTTTTTCTTTCATCAAAATATTGATTTGAAAAAACTAAAAAAGTATGTACAACATAAAATAAGGAGCGCCATGTGAAAATTTGTCTACGGACATATGCAGACAGCAGAGGCCCAGATCAGCCTGTGCAACAACACAGACCGATCAGGGCCATCACTGTCCGCTAACAGAATCATTGGACACTACAGAATGTATAAATGGAGAGCAAAACCCAGGGGTGGCGGGTGTACTCTGAATTTCGTCTGCCCCTGCATTTAGTGTTTACCAAAAACTATATGGTATATCAGCCATACCCCAAAAATTATCTGGTATATCAGCCATACCAAAAAAAAAAACAAAAAACACAGCTATTAGCATACCTAAAAAACTATTCCCCTTGCCTTCTTTTTATAAAGAGTGGTTTTCATTTATTTTTCCTGTAAAATAATTGTATTAGCAATATAAGTGTTTTAAACAGTTTCCAACAGTAACTCCGTTTTTACTTTAATGGCATTGAACTGCTGCACAGCAGAAATAGAGCTGTTAAAACTAAATAAAAACAACTATCAGTTCAACAGAAGGATCTAATCCAGATTCTTAAAATACCCCCAAAATACCAAGAATTTTGAAAGACCCCCAAAAAATGTCAGTTTTAACAGTGACTCCAAAAAAATACCTGCAAATGGCCGAGACCCCCCAAAAATAGCCCCCCCCCCCAACCCCTTCTCAACCCCACAGAGAGCAAAATGCCCAAATGAGACTTTGCACATGCATTGTATGAATCTGAATCTATGTATTTTGCGTATGTTTGAAGACCCCTTTTGGCTTGGCACAACCCAAATGTCAAAATTAGCATATAAAGTTTATCAAGCTAACAATGCCCCTGTTGTTTCTGCACGTTAAAGACCAGTCTCACATAATGTGACTAATGTATCAGTAAGTCTATGTAGTAGTGTGCTTGCTATTCAGGACATATGAAGTAAAACAAAGAAAAATTAACATTTTATATTATTTAATATTTAATCCATGTAAAAATAGAACAAATTATTTTTTTTTCAATTACATGTATTCAAAAATATATATATGAAATAATGACACAAATGAGTAAGAAGGATGATACAAAATTATCACAGTCCTTAAAGAATAAAGAGACAAGTATAACAGCAAGATGAGTAATCAGCAGTTACCATAGTTACCTGAAATGTTTGATATAAATGCCTGAGCAAACAGTGTAGACCCAGATACAAGTTCTACTGAAGGAACAATTTGAGCAGGGTCTGCTCTGTTTGCTTTTTTGGACACATCAGGTAATGAAATACACTTGTTTACATTTAGAAAAAGTATGGTAAGAAGTTATGGTGTCCACATATTCAGGATAATTATGGTAAACTTCATTAATTAATGCGCCAACCACATTCTTTCCTCATTATATATAATAAAATCATTTGATTTAGGAATTCCAGAATTTCCAATTGAGGGGGCTCAGAAATTATTATAGGATTAACCAAGAAATTTGACCAGAGAATTAATGAATGTAGTGGAATATACCACTTTATCACAGTGACAACATTTAAATTAATTACATATTTCTATGGAATTTTAGGCATATTACTGGCTTAACCAAACTGGTAACATGGTCTCAACATTCCTTGTAACCCATTCATGCGTAACCTCCCGTAAAAGGGACACTGACAGTGTAGACCCTGATCAGATGCCACAGAATACAGCATCTGATCACATTATGAAAACACGCCTATTCAAATATATAGAAAATTTCACCTCCAAAAAACTGAAAATTTTCAGATAAAAAACTGATATTTTTCATATTTCTGCTCAAAAACATAGATTGTGGGTACTCCTTAGAACTGCCTCGGCAAGCAGTTCTAATGAGCACCCACAATCTGTTTTCGAGCAAAAATAAGAAAAATAATGTATACCTCTTTAAACCCCAGTTTTACTTGATAAAAGTGGGGTTTAAGGAGGTCAAAATTATATAAACAAGTTTTCGTGATGAGGGTCCAGTAATGAGGGTCCACACTCTTTGCCTTAAATACAGGAATTTCTGTAAAACGTGGCAATAATAAAAACCACCCGGACATTCCTTCTACTGGAAATGAATGTCTCCAAAAAGTTCAGGTAGGAGAGTCCACTTGGCATGAATGGGTTAATCAGTACCTACAGACATCCATTTATTCAACCCTGGAGACCAAAACATGAGCCACTGCAGATGGTGCACATCCAGCTGATGGTTTCTGGAATGAATGACAATGAATCATATCTGGAGCTATGTGTTGTTTCCTCATGAAAACACATCTATTCCAATATATTGAAAATTTCACCTTAAAAAAAAAGGAAAGTTTTCAGATAAAAAGTCCGATATTTTTCATATTTCTGCACAAAACATAGATTGTGGGTACTCATTAGAAATGCCTTGCCAAGGCGGTTCTAACAAGTTACCATAATCTACGTTTTTGAGCAGAAATAAGAAAAATAATGACCCCTGTAAACCCCAGTTTTACTAAATAAATGTGGGGTTTAAGGGGGTCAAAATTATATAGGTATGTTTTCGTGATGTATTGTTTCATGTTGTTCTAATTTTGTCAAAGACTTTTCAAAATAACAGACTCTGCCAAATTCAGACAGGAATGGCCAGTACATTAACTTTTACCACTCTTCTCTAATCCAGCAGATGACAAACTGGTGATGTGTTTCTTATTTTTCCCTGAAAACAGGATCTGACATTGCATGCTAGTTGTCTCAAATGGAGATAATTTGCATGAAATGTCAAATCCTGTTTTCTGAAAAAAAAAATTAGAAATATATTTCAAAATGTCGTCTGCTGAAAATTTTACCCAGAATGCTAAGCATTATCCAACCTTTTGATAACATGAATCATTTTTTTTTATTCCTCTGTATTCTTATAATACAAGCATTTTGTTGGAAGATGGCACTTGTCTTCTAAAAGCCATGCCTAAAATTCTAAGACAACTGTACAATTTATGGACATATTCCCAAGTTTACAGACAAACAGACAAAAATAAATATTTGGCAATATATACTGTAAGGTTCAGTTTCACATCACATTTTTACCTCACAACCATAAAGTATGTAAGTTTTGATTTTGTTCCTTCTTGATGAGCCATTTCACAAAGAAATCAACCTCATATGTAAATCTAAACGCAGCCTGCTGAGAGTTCACTGTTCACTAATATAAGGATCTTCAAAATTCTGTGAGTGAGCAGGATAGACTAATAACTCTGCATGCTGGGTAATTTTGCATGCTTTTTTGTTGCCCATGGATTTTCTTTTAAAATGAACTTTTTCAAAAAACATCTTTCAGGAAGACCATCAGAGTGTCAAACAATTTCTATCCAATGTTTTGTTGGGCCTGATCTGGGTCCAAACTGTTTGCAAAGGTTATCAGCAGACGACAAAAATTGCCACTAGTAGGGAAAGACTTAATCAGACTGTACAAATTGCAGGCTGTTCTGGATTAATACCAAAGTGATATATTGTATTAACCTTAGATATATGGACTTTTTAATACAGGCAAACCTCGTTATCTCGAACTCACTTATTTTGAATTACCGCTTTATCTCGAAGTGAAAATCTGGTCCCTGTTTTAACATGAAACTATGACAACAGGTAACAAAATAATGTGGAAAAGAGGAGAAATTGCTCCTAAGGAGCAATTTCTCCTCTTTTCCACATTATTTTATTATATATTTCTAACTTCAGGAGTCAAATTACATATTCATTTGTTAAATGTGGTTGTTCAATTTATTGTTTTCCTCACTCTCTCATGTCGAGGTACGGATATCTCGAAGTGTTTCAGTGAGTCCCTTGGAATTCGAGATAACGAGTCGACTGTACTTTTATATTATACCTGTTCCTAAAAGTCCACCTTTGCTTTACCAGCTGATTTGTCGAAAAACTGCTGAATGAGTGGCAAACAGAGTAGATCTTGATCAAATGCTGCATATTGGGGCATCTGATCTGGATCTACACTGCTTGGTCAGGCATGTCTGTCTTAATATCAAGGGTAAATATGACTTTGTTTGACACTCTGATGGTCTTCCTGAAAGATGTTTTTTGAAAAAGTTAATTCAAGCAGAAATAGCCAGTACATTAACTTTTACTCTCGGCTAATTCAGCAGACGACAAATTGGTGATGTGTTTCTTATTTTACCCAGAAAACAGGACCTGACATTGCATTCAAATTGTCTCCAATGGAGACAATTTGCATGAAATGTCAAATCTTGTTTTCTGGAAAAAAAAACAAAAAAAAAAAAACAAAAATCTATTTCAAAATGTTGTCTGCTGAAAATTTTACCTAGAATGCTAAGCATTAAGCATTAATTTGATTTTTTCTTTGAGAGGTTCACTTATCACAGATTATTACAGTTTGAAATGAGACTTGACTCCTAAAGCGCCAAGCAAAATCTGTAGCAGACGACATTTCATTTATTTTTATTTTTCATAGAAAATAAGTCTTGACATTTCAAGTGGATCATCTGCTTGGCAAAATTTGTAGCAGACGACGTTCTGAATTGTTTTCTTTATTTTTTGTAGGAAATAAATCTTGACAATTCATGACTTATTTTCTGTGAAAAATAAAAAGAAAATGTTTAAAAATGGCATCCGCAGCAGTTGTGATTGGTGCGTAAAGGTTAAAAAAGTTGGAAGGTGACATAAAGCTGGGCTTTAGTACATAGGCTAAGTTTGCAGACCTGCTCACAGTCCTTTTTTCAATGAAAAAAAATATTACAGTCGACTCTCATTATCTCAACTTCACTTATCTCGAAAAACAGCTTATCTTGAAGTGAAGATCTGGTCCCTGTTTTCACAGGTGACAAACTATTATGGAAAAGAGCAATTTCTTCTCTTTTCCATAATATTTTCACTTTATCTCTAACTTCATTAGTCAAATTACATATACATTTGTGAAAAGTGGTTGTACAATTTATTTTTTCCTCAATGCTGCAAGTCTGATATTTCAAGGTATGGATATCTCAAAGTATTCCCTTGAGAGTCCCTTGCACTTCAAGATAACGAGAGTCAACTGTATTTTACTTATTTCTCCATAAAAAGAATATGTTGAGTGTGCATATTAGAACTGCCTAAGTAATGTAGTTCTAATGAGGACCAACATCTTTTCAAGGCTCACTGGAGCAATTCTAATGAGTATGTGTTTATGGCTCTCACACAAAATATGGAGAAATAAGGATAGCAAAATGTCAATGTACTCGTGCAGTAAATGCAATTGAAATGAGTTGATAGGACCATACTCAAGATGTAAAAATTACCAATAGAAGTAAAAAAAATCCGTATTACCATTACCAATTATCTGAAGGTGTAAAACTACATAAGAACTTCTAATATCTCATTTCATTACAGTAAGGTTTTGGATATATCATGGTTTAAAGACAGGCTTAAAGAATGTTGTAGTCACACAAAAATATATCGATTATGTAGAAAAATAATAATCTATGGTATTTTTCTACATATTCTTTATATTTCTGTTTGGCTGTGACACAGTTGTTTAACTAACACAGTTTCTGCTTTGGATCCCAACAAAAGTGTTATAAAGAGGTGACGGTGTAACTAGAAGAAGTGAAAACAGATATGTTGAGGAAAACTCGATCAGAGCTCAACATAAGGCACTTTTTTGTTCAACAAAATATTCATTTTTTTGTTTCTCCATGAAAGCCTAGGTTATTGGTACTCATCGGGCACATATGTTCTGGTGAAGAAACAAGAAAAAAGTGCCTTAACTGGTGCTATGAAATCACAGTGCTATGTACCAAAATATCCAACATATTTCCAACACTATCTCCTTACCATACTTGCCAGAATTCACATTACGAAAACATACCTATTCAAATGTATTGAAAATTTCACTACCAAAAAACTGAAAGTTTTCCGATAAAAAGTCTGATATTTTTCATATTCCTGCTCAAAACATAGATTGTGGGTACCCATTAGAACTGCCTCACCGAGGCGGTTCTAACGGGTACCCACAATCTATGTTTTGAGCAGAAATAAGAAAAATAATGTATACCCCTGTAAACCCCAGTTTTACTGTATAAAAGTGGGGTTTAAGGGGGTCAAATTATATAGGCGTGTTTTCGTAATGAACTACCTAATGATATGTCTAAAACATGACACTGTATCAGAAACAGCACAGACCCAAATCAAATTGCTCCCATTGGCAATTTTTGAGTTAATACGATGTAGTCCTTGCTCGGTTCTGCTTTGAAATTTATTGAGCATCTTGTTGTCCAGCTTCCTTGTGCCTTTCTTCTTCATCCTTCAGTGAATCCATGGCAGTTTTCCAGTGATGAAGGTTCACACTCACACGAACCTCAAGGGGTGGAGGTGGGCCAGCGTCTTCCTCATCCTCAATAACTGGGGCACCACCCTTACCCCCTTTCCCTTTGTCACCTCCCTTAGCATCTTTGTTTTTCTCTTTTCCACTTCCTTTACGCTCTGAACAAAGCAAAATGCAAACAAAATTTAAATCAATTACACAGCTTTAGATAAGAGGGTATCAGGTAAAAAAATTTTGTTTTCTTCTCCATGAAAACATGATGTAGTACTTATTAGAAGCACATGCTAGTGATTTGTGGAGATATACTTATTTTGCTGACACAAACACTTGTATAGGAATTTCAATAAAAAGTTCTTAAAAACCACTCTAGATAAACAGTAGTTTAATTTAAATTTTCTTGTAGAGAGAGAGAATTAAGACAGTTAATTTACTCTGTCAGAAAAAAAAAATTATCATAGTGGCTGACTGCACCAAGCTGCGGACTGCACCAAGCTGCAGTGCGTATGATCTTGATACCGTCAACTGTTATATATGAATACATGTAGTGGCTAAATGTCACAAGCAGTGGTCCATACATACCTTTCCCCTTGTCTTTCCCTTCATCTTTTCTTTTCTGAGCTGATGGTGGCTTCTTCTTGTCCTTTAGGTCAGACTTGGTTTTATCCTAAAACACACCAAACATTGCCATATTTACTATAAATATTGGGTCACCTAAACTCCTAACCATACTTCCAATAAAAGCGTAAAACTATAATACCCCACCATTATCATGTCGCAGGCAGATAACTGACAAAAACTGATCAAATTTGTCCATTAGAAATCCCAAACCAGATTTCATTAATATCAATGCATGTATCAAGTTTGGTTAAAATCCCTTGATATTCACTAAAGTTAACATCCAGAAACAGAAATATGGGCTTGTCTCGGGAAGATAACTCCATCAAAATTTGATGAAATTTGCCCATTAGCAATCCCAAACCAGATCGCCTTAATATCGATGCATGTAACAAGTTTGGTTAAAATCCCTTGTCATTTACTTACATTACCATCCAGAAACAAATATATGGGCATGTCTCGTACCGATAACTCCGTCAAAATTTGACGAAATTTGCCCATTAGCAATCCCAAACCAGATGGCCACAATATCAATGCACATACCAAGTTTGGTGAAAACCCACTGATGTTTATAAACTCAAGGTATCATCCGGAAACGAAAATATAGGTATGGATGGAATGAAAATATGGGTATGTTTCGGGCAGATAACTCCGTCAAAATTTGACGAAATTTAGCTATTAGCAATCGAAAACCAGATCTCCACATTATCAATGCACATACCAGGTTTGATGAAAACCCATTGATGTTCCGGAAATGAAATACGGATGGATGGACATACATACGTACAACTGACGGACAGACAGACACACAGATGTTCAACATGAAACCATAATACCACACCACTATTGTGTGCAGGGGAATAAAAATTTAATGAGCCCATTTGGCTACCAGTTGAAGTGGCTAAAAACTGCTGGATGAATGACAAACAAGGTAGTCCCTGATCAGATGGCACATTTTGTGGCATCTGGTCTTAGTCTACACTGTTTATTATCCAAAAACACATCAAACAACATATATTTACTCTTAATACTGGGTCACCTTCTTTCCTAACTACAGTCAAACCTCGTTATCTCGAACTCGCTTATTTGGAAGTACCGCTTATCTCGAAGTAAAAATCTGGTCCCTGTTTTAACTATGACAACAGGTTAACAAAATAATGTGGAAAAGAGGAGAAATTGCTCCCCAGGAGCAATTTCTCCTCTTTTCCACATTATTTTATATATATATTTCTAACTTCAGGAGTCAAATTACATATTCATTTGTTAAATGTGATTGTTCAATTTATTGTTTTTCTCACTCTCTCAACTCTGATATGTCAAAGTACGGATATCTCGAAGTGTTTCAGTGAGTCCCTTGGAACTCGAGATAACGGGAGTTGACTGTATATATCTAAGACTTGAATGTCTGATTTGCTAACTGATGATATTTCTAAAAACTGCTACATGAGGGCAAACAGTGTAGACTCAGATCAGATGCCACATTCTGTGGCATATGATCTGGGTGCACACTGTTTGTTTAGGCATGTATGTCCCAGTCTTTGGGTTTGTATGCTAAAGAGCCTCTCTAGGCGTTGTAAAATACATGTCTCGCATAAAGCCTGGTGTAGGTCTTAATAGTGTTAAGTGAGATAATAAGATGATAGTTTAGGATGAATTTTGTTTGTTTTGCACCAAAGCAATTCTTGTGGGTACTCAGACAATTTGCATGAAATGTTAAATTCATTATTTTGTCATCTGCTGAATTTACCCAGATACTGGCAAAGGTTAAAACCCCCATTTACTGAAGCTATCATATTTACCTGAAGAATTCAGACAGACAGGCCTGATCAAACAACTGGATGTTACTTGTTTTACAGGATTTCATCAATGGTAGATTAACCCTTAAAGCGCCAGTCACAACTATTGTCGTCTGCTTGTGATTTTAAAAGTCATTTTTGTAAACAGTGTGGACCCAGATCAGTCTGATCAGGATCCACACTGTTTGCCTGTATGCAAAAAATAGGTTTGGAAAGTCTGCAAGAATATTCAGCAGACGACATAAACAGACGACATTTTCAGATGCAGTTTTTCTTGGTGCTTTAAGGGTTAAAGTGCTGGCTCCAGATAACTCATCATTACAGACTGCTTATGGGACATCAATAAGGCATGTCTTTTTTATGTTAGTTGACAATGCTTGTGCCAAATGGTTTAAGTAACTATGGCTTTTGGTCAAATACTGATGATTGTACAGCATAAAATTTAATGTGAACTACTGGAACTATGTAGAGATATTTTGACTATGAGTTCAGTTAAGTTTATTCATTTTAAGTTACTACAAGCTTTTACAAGTTTGCAAGTTTATTGAATACACTCAGTACATGTTACAAACATGTAATATGCGGTAGAAAATACAAAAGTACAAATTAATTTATAGGAACATGGGCTGTATGTTACTTTGTCATATGTACATGATTTCAAAAAAGACACCATGAATACAAAAGCCAACACTTTATTGTAGTTTTTTTTTTTTCAATTCATTTCCTGGAGCTAAATGCATCAAAAGCTAAATCTAAAAATAGGGTTTGACATTTCAAGGGAATTATAATTGTCTCCTAAGGAACAGATTCCCATAAAATGTCAAGCCTTGTTTTCTTTGAAGAACAAAAAGTATCCTCATTCAATTTTGCTAATTTTGTGATGAGCATACCTTGTTAAAAACTTAAAGCACCAAACATTTTTTTTTTCTGGTTTTTCAGAGAAAATCTGGCTTGACATTTCATGAGAGTTGTGTCATGTCTTTTAAAGCACTTTCCAGTAGTGCACAAAATGCACATTAAAATTACATTATCATGAGGACTTCTGTTTATTCAAAAATAGTTTAACTTGTGCACTTCTGCTAATTGTGCTCTATTATAAAGATGTGAATAATGGCAATAATAATTTCTGGCAGAAGATGGTGGTAGTGAATATATTGCATGGAAGGAGTGCATTGTTAGTATAATGGAAAGTTTATTTTCTTCATTTGCTAAAAAGAATATACAACGTAATAATTATAATAATAATAATATTAAAAGAAAGAAATGACTTACATTTCATAATTACTATACGATAATGCACTGATGAAGGATTGGTAGTCATGCATTTAATGGCTTTTGATTTGGAGTGCTAAACTACTTTTACTATATATCTATTAAGTGTGCATCTACATCTTATAATTGCATTCATCTAATAACAAACCTTGATTCTATTTGGTTTATCAGACTGAAAGTGAAGAAAACAGAGTGAAAATACTCAGACAAACAAACTGGCAATTCAGTCATCAATATGGCAGAGTCTATTTTAGAAACGCCGGGGAGAAAGCTACCGTATGCTAACCCTCATTATTGCATAAAAAACAGTGTCGCACATTATTAACAGCCATGCATTAACCGGCGAAAAGCTGTGTATTAACAAGGCAATTCACATGTTGTTAATGCACGTCTATACAAATTTCAATATGATCTTACCAGGGCCACAGGTTTGCTGCAGTTACGAGATGTGTGCTGCCCGGCCCTGGAACGAGCATAGTCCATGGAAATTACGTTCGCGTGACATCTGTGAAAAGGCGAAACAAAATAGTGCAAAAAGAAAAAAAAAAAAACCGCGCGAAATGTTGCAAATGTTTTCAGTTTTTATGCAATAATAGCGATCGAACATGGTTTTTCAATGCATTAACATTTGCCAGGTCCCTTTGGAGGTGTTGAAAACCACAGTCTTCGGCCTCGGTCTTCAACACCTCCCACGGGACCTGGCGAATGTTAATGCATGAATAATCATGTTTGATTCCTATAGTATCAGAACAGACAGGCCTGGACCAGTATAGATACTGCAGACTATTGAGGGACAGGGCCTTTCCATTCAAGTATGTGCTAAAAACCTTTCTGCATGATGCTTTGCATGGAGCTGCTGAATTAGTGGTAAACACTCTAATCTGATACCACATTATGTGCCAGTCCTTTCTGTGCAAATACTCAGCGTATATACAGTATGGTAAAGGCCCTAAAATTTTTAACATTATACCATATTGTTTTTATCTAAATTTTGCTTTTTATGCAGATATTTCTTAAAATAAATACTCGAATGGCAAACAGCGTGGACCCAGATCAGACTGCTTCTGAGCAGCCTGATTTGGGTCTGTACTGTTTGCATATTTTATTCTGTCAAAAACTTTAGTGCACAAAATTTTAGAATATTTACAGTAATAAGATACATAAGTGTCCAGAGACAACTAATGCACTTCTAATTCATTCATGTTGTGAACATTGTTGGCAAATACATACATGCAGTTACAAAGCAAATGGGCAACAAACAAAAAGCTCCTAATTTCTATAGAAACAAGGTATACATTCTACAAGGTGTTCTTTGGGTAAACATCTTCCTTAAGGTTCAATTATTAGAGCCCACAAATCACAGAAGACTTGTTCTAAATTCACCCTGTATGAAGGTACTTCAATCCATGCAATGGTTATGAATTTATTCCGAGTTTATTAACTTATCAATTTATAAAAATGCAGTCAGACTAACCACATAAATACTAAACTGCAAACACTGTAAAGAAAGAATGTTGACAGCCATAATTTGCAGAAGTGTGCATGCAACTTATTGTCTAAAAACACTTTAACCCTTAAAATGCCAAGAAAACCTGCATCTAAAAATGTTGTCTGTTTATGTCATCTGCTGAATATTCTTGCAAACTTTTCAAACCTATTTTTGCATAAAGGCAAACAGTGTGGACTCTGATCAGACTGCTCCTAGAGGAGCAGTCTGATCTGGGTCCACACTGTTTGCAAAAATGACTTTTAAAATCACAAGCAGATGACAAAGCAGATGATAATTGTTGTGATTGGCAGTTTAAGGGTTTAATAGATGCTAAGTATCATAACTCCAGATAAGGCAATTTCTTCAACCAAAAACAATAGTTTGTTTTCTTATTTCTCCACGAAACATAATGTTGTGGTACTCATCACTCACTGAGGGGCTTCTAATGAGTATCACATCATATGCTTCTATGGAGAAAAGTATTTACCTGATAATTCTCTTATCTGGAGCTAAGATGCATGCAAGAGAAATGCAACAAACACATCTTGTAAAAAGTAATACTAGAACATAATGTAGCTATAAAGAGCTATTTACCATAACCTATTAATGGTTTACTAAAAATTTTGGGTTGGTGTTTTATTACAAAAGACGGTATCTGATCATAAAACCATTTTTATGCTTTTTTATTTCTGTGCTTTGTTTTCAAATATTAACTCTAAAATCAAATTATCAATGAAAAACAAGAGGCCCATGGGCCACAATTCGCTCACCTGCATATTTGCAAATGCCAATATAATCCAGTATTGCCACAGCAACTGGGACACAAATTTGACCATACCATAAAACCATTAAAGGTCATCCTAGTCTCATCATTTTAATCACACATTGTAAGTTTCAGCCATTAGTCTTTCATACATTCTGAGAAAATGACTTTTCAGCATTTTCCCCATACAGATGAATGGGGACGCAAATTTGACCTTGCTGTAAAAAGGTCAAAGGTCCACTTACAGTCATCATTGAACAAACTTGGTAGACCTTGAGTCCTTGATGCTATATACCAAGATTCAGCCCCAAAGCTTTCTTGGTTCTGGAGAAGAATATTTTTAAGTGTTTCTACCATATATGGGCATGGCGGCCATCTTGTTTGATTGCGCAGAACCATCTGAACAAATTGGCAATACTCTTTTGATAGAAGGTCCCATGTGAAATCTGGTAAAAATTGCTCAAACCGTTTCAGAGAAGAAGACCTTTAAAAATTACACAATTTTATACATGTTTATGGCACAGGGGCAAGGGCAGATAACCCTCTGGGGACAAAATTTTGATTATATCTAAAATGTTTTACTACTTTAATCATACATTGTAAGTTTCAGCCATTCCTCTTTAATACATTTTGAGAAAATGGCTTTTCAACATTTTCCCCACATAAATGTATAGAAATGCAAAACACAATTTTATACATGTTTATGGCACAGGGGCAAGGGCAGATAACCCTCTGGGGACAAAATTTTGATTATAACTAAAATGTTTTACTACTTTAATCATACATTGTAAGTTTCAGCCATTCCTCTTTAATACATTTTGAGAAAATGACTTTTCAGCATTTTCCCCATACAGATGCATGGAGACGCAAATTTAACCTTGCTGTAAAAAGGTCAAAGGTCCACTTACAGTCATCATTGAACAAACTTGGTAGACCTTGAGTCCTCGATGCTATATACCAAGATTCAGCCCCAAAGCTTTCTTGGTTATAGAAAAGAAGAATTTCAAGAGTTCTTACCATATGCGGAACAAATTAGCAATACCCTTTTGACAGAAGGCCCCATATGAAATCTGGTGAAAATTGCTCAAGCGGTTTAAGAGAAGACATTTCACAATTTTATAGATGTTTATTGCTCAGGGACAAGGGCAGATAACCCCCAGGGGACAAAATTTTGATTATAACTAAAATGTTTTACTACTTTAATCACTCCTTGTAAGTTTCAGCCATTTATCTTTAGTACATTTTGAGGAAATGACTTTTCAACATTTTCCCCATACCAACTATGCATGGGGATGCAAATTCATGGGGATGCAAATTTGACCTTGCCGTAAAAAGGTCAAAGGTCAACCTACGGTCATCATTTGAACAAATTTGGTAGACCTTGAGTCCATGATGCTATATACCAAGATTCAGCCTTGAAGCTCTCTTTGTTCTGGAGAAGATATTTAAGTGTTTTTACCATATAAGGGCATGGCGGCCATCTTGATTAACAGACCGTGACCATTTGTACAAATTTTCAATCCCCCTTTAACACAAAGCTCCACATGAAGTTTGAAGAAAATTGGCCCAGGGATTACAGAGGAGAAGTTGTTTGAAGGTGTGGATGGACGGACAACGACGGATGGCAAATGATCACAACAGCTCATCCTGAGCTTTGCTCAGGTGAGCTAAAATAATTGAAACAGAGGAGAAGTCGTTCGAAGGTGTGGATGGCCGGACAACGACGGACGGCAAGTAATCGCAAAAGCTCATCCTGAGCCATGCTCAGGTGAGCTAAAAAAAGTAAACGATAATAGCCCGCCCCGTATCATATGGTGGGCAGATAACTCAGTCAAAAACTAAAAAATATTCCCATTAACAATCTCAAAGCCAACGTCCACAGTATCAATGCACATAGCGTTTGGTGAAAATCCATTGGTATTTACTCAAGTTATGGTTCAAAAACAAAATCCAGACATGTCGTGAGAAGATAACTCTGTCAGATATTAACAAAACTTACCAATTAGCAATCCCAAACCAGATCTCAATCAATACATACACCAAATTTTGTGAAAATCCATTGATATTTACTCAAGTTATCATCCCAAAACGAAAATATGGACGTGTTGTGGGTAGGTAACTCTGTCAAAAACTGGCAAAATTTGCCCATTAGCAATTAGTACCTAGCCAGATCTCCCTAATATCAATGCACATACTATGTTGACATTTACTGAAGTTATCGTCTGGAAATAAAACACAGACGAGCAGAAGGACGGACACAGACAACCAACGTGATACCATAATACCCTGCCACTAACCTGTGGCGAGGTATAAAAATTGCTTTTAACCAACTGAGATCTAATTAATCCTAGTCAATATTTCAGTCATTGTCAAGATGTTGCCTCGAAATTCATGGGACTTTTTTACCTGACCTGGTCAAATGGCACACTGGTCCTACCTTAAGTTACTAAACACATAAATACTAAAATGCAAACACTGCAAAGCAAGAATGTTGACAACCATAATTTGCAGAAGTGTGCATGCAACTTATTGTCTGATTGCAAAAAGGCCAATCAGCACATCTGTTTTGTAGGGCCTGATGTTTTTGTAGAGAAATAAGAAAATATTTCTCTGGAAACTCTCTTAGCTAGAACTATGATAACACCATGAAGTCAATTTTGTTTAGAAGGCTTTATAAAAGCCCTGACAGGATGCTTTTCACTATTAACCCTTGTCCTGCTGAACCTGGATATACCCTGCCTTTGCAAACAGTGTAGATCCAGATCAGTTGGCTTCTGATGCCAACTGATCTGGATCTGCACTGTTTGTCATTCAGTATGTGAATTTATATCAACAACTCGGATCAAGTAATCTGATTGGCTGAAAATTGGAAGTGGGCATGGCATCTTCATTTATTCAGCATGACAAGGTCCAATTTTTGCTGGAAGTACAGTGTATAATGCTACTCAAAAATTTTCATTAGCTGCAAACTAATTTTCATGCCACTACAAAGAAGCATTCCCTTCAAAACTCATGCAATTATCCCTACCACAATTCGTGCATTATGCCTACCTTTTTGTGAGACTACAAAAACAACATATAGATTTATAAATTTTTGTATTATTAAAAATGAAGGATCAGACTCTAGTGGAACGTCTTAGAGCCTATTCAGACGGTGAAGGCCCAGATCAGCCTGTGAGTTGTGTACTTCAATCAGGGCCTTCCCTGACCACTTATAAAATCAGGGGATACAGTAGAATGTATCAACAGACATTAAAGGTCCTAACAAAATATTAACCCTTGTCCTGCTGAACCCGGATATACCCCGTCTTTGAAAACAGTGTAGATCTAGATCAGTTGGCTTCTGAAGAAGCCAACTGATCTGGATCTGCACTGTTTGTCATTCAGTATGTGAATTCATATCAATAATCTGGAACTAGTAATTTGATTGGCTGAAAATTGGAAGTAGGCGTGGCATCTTAAATTATTCAGCATGACAAGGGTTAAGGATATGCTTGTAACATGAATCCACGAATTTCTCTCATGCTTGAACACACATTTTCATTTTACATAATCCATGAATCATAAAAACCCTAAGTATTGGAAAAGATAGGCTTAAGCAGTGTTTCTGCAACATCTGATCAGTGTCTATACTGTTTGCCACTCATCAGTTTTTTTAGACACATTAATGGGTAGAAAAATAGACTTGTTTAAATTTTAGCACAAGTATGGTATCAAGTTAAGAAGTCCCAATATTTAGGATATGATAATTATCATTAGGTGTAATGTTAATAGTTCAGCAAGAGCGAGCATCGGTAAGCTTAAGGGGAAGGGGTTCACTTTCAGGGGAGTTAATTCTGTCAAAATTATTTTCACCTCCCTTCTGAAAAAGAGTTCTCTAAAAGTAGGATGTTATCTGGACCTACACTGTTTGCTCAAGCCCAATTCTCTGAATACTTAGGCTAAATTTTGTATCACTATCCAGAAATGACCAAAATACTGTTGACGGGATATTAAATATTTAAATATCAAACATTGTCATTTAGTAACAGACAGAAGACTTTATATGTATCTCAAACTGTTAGACAAAGAGTAGAAAACAGCCTAGATGAATTAAAGTAGATGACTTTATAAAAGTTCAGTCTGACTGGTTTAGTCTTTGTTTGGATCACTTGAAATTTCTATCATTAATAGCTAATCAAGTTCTACATCCTGTAACTAAACACTAAGTGCCACACTTAAGAAATGCCGATTACAACATTGAAAATAAAACAGAATAAATAAATTTTGAAATAAAACACTGCAAGCACTGCACCATGCCCCGCCACTGCACTTACATCAAACAAGTGCCATAACTCTGTCAAAAATAAAATTCTACATGTTATGTCCCTTTACATTCTTGCAAGGCTTCAAGGAAATCTCTGAAGCTGTTTTCAAGTTATAGAAAGGGCACACATATGACTTGGATCACTATTGACAATGTTCAAAGGGTGGTAACTCCAAAAGCAGGTAATTCAGAGTTATGGTTCTTGTGTTTGGCAAACTGTATCATGGTGAAATACATTGGCATAAAGTTTCAAGAAAAATCTCAAACAGTTTTCAAGTTACAAAGTGGACACACATATATTACTATTTTCAAAGTTCAAAGAGCTATAGCTCCAAAAGTAGATTAACCAGAGTTACAGTTCATGTGTTCTGCACCTCATCTCATAACGCTTTATAATTGTGTGAAGTTTCATCAAAATATCTGGAATTGTTTTCAACTTACAGAGTGGACACAAGTACATACTAGAAATGGCTATTTTCAATATCTACCATGTTCAATGGGCCGCAACTCCAAGAGTAGGTTAACCAGAGTTACGGTCTTTAAGTTCTGCATGTTGTCTCATGATGCTTTACATTTGTGAGAAATTTCATAATAATATCTGGAACGATTTTCAACTTACAGAGCAGACATGAGCACATGGTAGAAATAGCTATGTTCAAAGGGCAATAACTCCAAAAGTAGGCAAACCAGAGTTACGATTTATGTGTTCTGTGCATTGTCTCATAATGCTTTTCATTTGTGTGAAGTTTCCTGACACTATCTTGGACGGTATCAGAGTTATGGAGCGGACACAAATGACGGAAGCACTGACGGACGAACGGACGGACGGACGTATGGACACTCATTATTTCGGACAGTATAACATAATATCCTTGCCACTTTTTTGTTGCAGGGCATGAAAAAGGATTCTGTAGCAAGTAAAGTGCATACTAAAGAAAGTGACCAGAGTTACAGTTCTTGTGTTCTGCACCTCATTTTATAATGCTTCATAATTGTGTGAAGTTTCATTAAAATATCTGGAATTGTTTTCAACTTACAGAGTGGACACAAGTACAGACTAGAAATGGCTATATTCAATATCTACTATGTTCAATGGGCCGCAACTCCAAGAGTAGGTTAACCAGAGTAATGGTCTTTGAGTTCTGCATGTTGTCTCATTATGCTTTACATTTGTGAGAAATTTCATAATAATATCTCGAACGATTTTCAACTAGCGGACACAAGCACATGGTTGAAATGGCTATGTTCAATGTTCAAAGGGCAATAACTCCAAAAGTAGGCAAACCAGAGTTACGATTCATGTGTTCTGCACATTGTCTCATAATGCTTTTCATTTGTGTGAAGTTTCCTGACACTATCTCGGATGGTATCAGAGTTATGGAGCAGCCACAACTGATGGAACACTGACGGAGGAACGGACGGATGTACGGACACTCAAAATTTCAGACAGTATAGCATAAAAACCTTGCTGCTTTTTTGTGTCGGGGCATAAAAAAGGATTCTGTAGCAAGTAAAGTGCATACTAAAGAAAGTGAAAATAACAAACTCAGTTTTAATGACTTTATGATGACATCATGTTTAATGTCTCTTTCAGCATTAATAGATTGTATGAAAATGTGAGCAAAAAATACTTGGCCATGCAAAGAATACACTAAAGACACCTGCATCATATAATAAGAACTGTCACAGGACAGCCTAGCTTGCATGAATCACACTTTACCTCAAAAAACTTTAACCAAAAAATTTTACATAAATTTTTTCTAAGTCCATGACCTTGACCTCAAGGTCACTCATGTGAGTCAGGATGGTACAGCATAGAACTTCAGTCCAGTATCTAATACCAAGGCAAGTATGAACTACTTCCAGCCAGGGGTCCAGGAGATATAGCCTTTTAAAAAACTTAAAACCAAAATTTCAACCGACACTGACTCCCAATTCTGCAGTGACTGCTATAGCTCAACCTGTACTTTTGTACAGGTGAGCCAAAAAAGGTGCTTAATTAACCCTTGTCATACTGAATAAATTAGGATGCCCCGTCCACTTCTAATGTTCAGCAAATCAGATTACTTGATCCAGATTGTTGATGCATATTCACATACTTAATAACAAACAGTGCAGATCCAGATCAGTTGGCTTTGTCAGAAGCCAACTGATCTAGATCTACACTGTTTGCAAAGGCAGGGCATATCCGAGCTCGGCAGGACTAGAGTTTATACATATATGAACAGTTAAGCACAAGATTTTTATGTGTATCCATGCAGTTGGATCTGGGTCAGTAGAATCTGGCCCATTCCTTTTCCCTAGGAACTCCTTTTACAACTTGATGCAACCCTAGGGTTCATGTTTCATTGGGGATCATGCATTTTTGGGCAGTATTTTTCGCCTTTAGGAAGACCTAGAAGGAGAAAATACTCCTTTTTATCTTTACTTCCTCGTGTATCACCTTGAAACCAACCACCTAACCATCAGACATTGAAACCAACCACCTAACCATTGTAGTCGGGAGACCCGTAAAAGGGTAATTGGCAAACAGTGCAGAACCAAATCAGATGCCGCAGAACGCGGCGTCTGATCAGGGTCTCCACTGTTTGCAAATAGTTTAGCCATTTTTCTCTAGGAATATGTAAATCTCATAGCTGGATCTACCTAAAATTTAAATTGGACTCTTCCAATATATAGTGTGGGAGAGTCTATTCAGTATACAATGGGTTAAGAGCAACTTTGCTGTCTCAGTGAATTCAAATATCATGCATCCAATAACATTTAAAATATTTTTCAGTGGCTTGGCAGTTTGTGGAAAAGTAACAAACAGGGACAGATCCAGAATTATTTTTGTGGGGGGGGGGGGGGGGGGGGGGGGATTTGATCAAATTTACAAGCTTGAGCAAACATTGTAGATCTAGACCAGATGCTGCAAAATGTTGTTTCTGATCAGGGTCTACACTGCAATACACATTCATATGTTGTGAAATGGACATTTTTTATGAGAATTAGGAGGTAAAATGTTAGGGATGTGAATATTTATGGTATCCCAAATTTATCCAAAGCTGAAAATGAAAATGAATTGTTTATTCAAAGAGGGTTCGACTGAGCTCCCTCTGAATCCACCCCTGACAAAAATCCAACACGTTTTGTTCAATCTGGTGCTACTATATTACAACTTAAAAGCAGAGATAGCAAAGACAAATATGGCACTATAAAAGAGTCAGTATGTCTGCATTCATGTACAGTCAGACCATCTGATCAAATCAAGATTTCATGATTCGTTGTAAAGATATAGCTCTTTCACGCCTAATTTCTGTCATAGGTCAGATTTATTCAAATTGTTTACTAAATATTTTACAGTGTTCTTTTTACTGAACAATACATCAAGTCATTGGACTGCTTAACTGCACTTAAATTTGGAAGGTTAAAATGTTTGCATTAGTTCTTTCTTGAATTTTATTAAATTAACAATGTCACTGACAAGCACAAAGAGAATCAGAGTGCAAAAGGTTTAACTGTTTTACCACAGTTCACATGCAAAAATTGGTTGTTTTATTTGACAAAAATGTTCAAAGGCTTATGCAAAGGAAACCCTAATTAACCTTGAGTGCACTGATAGATAAATTCAAAGAATATCATGACAAGTACAGTAAATGAATAACAATATTTAGATACAATATTTAGATAGGGTCTACACTGTTTACCACTCATCCAGCAATTTTTAGACACAACATCTGGTAGTAATTTGTATTTGTTCAAATTTTAGAACAAGTATGTTACGGCACTGAAGTGTCTGAATATTTAGGGTAAATACAGTATGCACAAAATATGCATAGCAATAGATAAGGTGCTTTATTCATCTGAAAAATGCTGATATCTTTTTTATTTCTCCATGAAAACTAATGTTGTGGTACTCATTAGAAGCGCCTTGCAGAGGCACTTCTAATGAGTAACCACAACATATGTTTTCATGGAGCAATAAAAAAATATTGTGTGGATACCCCTACTTATCTGGAGCTATGAATATGACTTGTACAACTTACTTTGGATCAATAATGTATGAGAAATACAAATGAGCCACAGTGTGGGAAACTGTACCTTCAGATGTGTGCCGAATGAAGACTAAAATTGCCGAACGAAGACTAAAATCAACCTGCCCAACCGCACAGCCCAATCAGAGTCTTCCTTTTGAAGAACTTTTGCATTCTTTGCTATCCAAAATATGCCAATGAAGATTTGAATCCTACTGCATAAATGCGCAGGCTGATCAGGATTTTAACTTGGCACACCTATCTGAAGGTAGGTTTTCTAATGCTGTAGCTCAAATGTAATTAAGCCTTGCTGTGCTGAATAAAGATGCCACACCCACTTCTAACTGTCAGCCAATCAGATTGCTTGATCTAGGTTGTTTATACAAATTCATAAACTAAATTGCAAACAGTGCAGATGAATTGGCTTCTTCAGAAGGCAACTCATCTGAATCTACACTATTTGCACAAGCACAGCATATCCGGGTTCAGCAGGACTAGGGTTAACTTGCATTCTGCAGTAGGGCAATGAACCTGTCTTTCAAAATATGTCTTCTGATGAAGCAAAACAAAAAAAAAGTTGCAAGCAAGTTTTACAATATTATATAGAAACTAGCAATGCTTTTCAGATCGTAAAACCTGATTTCCGTAATCTGTGCTAATCTTGAAAACATGGTGAAAATCATAAAAACCTTGCCAGCTTTTACACACCCTGAATGTAATATACATGTATTCTTGCAGGTTTGGTAAGTGTCGGGTTTAACAACATGTCAACCCTTGTGGGTCATTTTGTGTCATCTCCCAGAGAAAGGGAGAAGAGAGACAGAAGAGATAGTAGAGGTGATGAAAGAGAGGGATGGGAGAAAGAAGGAAATGAATGAAAGTGAAGAACCAGAAGAAATAAAAACATTCCACCTCTACCCTTACCTATTGCAAGAAAAGCAGGCCTTGCCCAACTGTAAGCCAGTATCAGTTGGATGCCCCAGTGACTCAAGATACATGACACCTTTGCCTCACCCAACCATCCCCGCAGGTTTGGTAAGAATCTGCCCACTGGTTCAAGAAATATCATACATGAAAGGAAACTGTTAGGCCTATTGTAAGAGTTGGGTATGGAGGGTAAGAGGGGGGGGGGGGGGGGGGGGGGGAGGGGGTTGACAGTCACACTGTGCAAGAGAGACGGACAGACATACAGATGGACAGAGACTGACAGCCAAACTGAGACTGGTATAAACAGAGCCTTTATGAAGAGAAATTCGACTGTGTAATTGACATACCTCTCTGAAATTCAACTAACAAAGACAAAGTTTAACTGGAAATGTTTATGATAAATACTGATGTGCTCAAATCAAGCTGATTTTGAAAATAAGGTCAAGGTAAACCCCCAAACCTAGCTAGCTATTAGACATGGCCAGAAGATATAGCCAAGGATGTTTGGAAAGAATCTGCCAACTGAGGTGGAGTAGGATAGTGGGTGGCAACTAATCTTAATCATACTGCATTTTATTTTGATATTTACAATATTTGTTTCAGATAAACAATAATGCAAATAATTAACAACAACAAGTAAATTAGCAGAAAGTTCTTCTTTTACAATGGCTAAATGCCTTTTGGACTGACTAGTACACCAGCTGTATTTTAGATGACACAAATTACATATGTACTGATATTTTGCATCTATAAGATATTGCTTTTTAGCCTTACAATCTAATAGTAGAAAAATTTATCATATTCTGTAGCATTGTGCTGCATTATATCGAGGTAGGATGCTTGAGCAACATAACTTTTGACCATTATATGAGATCAATTTTTATCATTCAACAGTGCCAGCCTTGGTGGCTCAGTTGGATGTGCATCAGATTGGTCTTGGTGGCTCAGTTGGATGTGCATCAGATTGGTAATCAGGAGGTTGCAGGTTCAACTCCCCCCGGGTCACAACATTCTTTTGTAGAGATTTGATCATGAAATATTTTCTACGGTCATTTTCTCCCTTCTGCTGATTTGAGAAGGGCAGTTGTCAGTTTCTGGCGAAAGAATGTCCACAAAACTGTTAACTGCCTAGAGGACTAAGCCTGGCCAGTAATAGTGTGATTAGGTAAACTGACTGCGCTCAACATGACCCCATAAGTTACAAACGAAATGGCTTGGGAATGTCATAATTATCTGGATATACCTTGTGATGTTATTTTTCTTTTGAATATGATCTACTTGCTCCAGTATTTCTACTTTATATATATATAATTAAAGATTTAAACAAACTTCAACAAAGAATTCTGGCCCAGGATCATTACTGATGCAAGTACTTCAGAAAAAAGTGTATAGGCAGAAATATGAAATACCACTGGGCTGAGTGAGATTCAAACCCACGACTGTTATGACGGCAGCGCCTAGCCCTTCTATATATAAATGTAAACTATAGAAAATGCTAGCACAAGACAGCTATTATTTACAATATGTTTCTGTATATGCCTCTCAGTGGACCTGTCCTAGCATCAGTAATAAGAAGCCTGAGTCTGTAAAGCAGAATGGCACAGAAAAATGTTTTGTGTCAATCTAATAATGAACAGTTAGACTACCATATTTACCCTAAATATTCAAGGAGCTTAACTGCTTAAAATTCATCTCAACCCTTGTCCTGCTAAACCCTGCCATTGCAAACAGTATAGATCCAGATCAGTTGGCTTCTGCACTGTTTGCCATTCAGTATGTGAATTTGTATCAACATCCTGGATCAAGTAATCTGATTGGCTGAAAATTGGAAGTAGATGACACATCTTAATTTATTCAGCAGGACAAGGGTTAACACCTTAAAATATACTTGTGACGATGTCCTAAAATTTGAACATGTCCATTTTACTACCTATTCATGAGTCAAAATACTGGCCCACTTCGAATCAAACTACTAGTTCCTGTTACATGTACTTTCATTAAACCTTACTCCCTTGTAAAAGAAACAACCAATCAATGCCAATGAAAAAACAATTATTGGTTCCAGTGATCTCCTGTCATTCAGGGAAAACTGGGAACCAGTTAACTATAATTCAAAGGTGACTTCACCCATCTTTTGTCTCCAGTAAGTTTGTGATGTTACTTTAGTAGCAACCATCAATGTTCAGGTTGAACTTTAGTTTCTTATAGTAGGAGCTATAGTTAGATTCTTATAGTACGAGGGTGAGTCAATAAGTAACCAGCCTAATTTATTTCTGGTTGAGATCCACCTCTTCTTTTTTGAAGTAATTGCCCTCTAGTGTGATGCACTTAGACCAATGGTGTTCAAGTGCCATCAGCCCAGAACTGAAAATGTCAGGGTCCTTTCCATTGACCCACTCCTCAACTGCCGTCACGACTTCTTCATCAGACCAGAAATGAAGTCCACGGATATCCTTTTTCAAGTTTGGGAATAGGAAGAAGTCGCTAGGAGCTAGGTCAGGCAAATAGACAGGATGTGGTATTAATTCATACCCATTTCACTCTACAGCATCCATTGCAACTTTGCAAGTGTGGACTCTCGTGTTGTCCTGTTGCAGCAAAACACCTTTAGAGAGTTTACCTCGACGTTTTTCATGGATGGCAGTTCTCAGCTGGTCTAACAAGTTTGCATAGTACACTCCAGTTATTGTACTTCCCTTGGGTAAAAAGTCCAACATAATAACGCCTTTTGCGTCCCAAAATACTGTGGCCATCACCTTGCCAGCAGATGGTTAAACTTCTTTGGCCTTGGGGACCCAGACCCTACCCACTGACGACTCTGAGCTTTATTCTCTGGCTCATAATAATGAACCTAAGTCTCATCTACAGTCACCAGATGCAAAAGAAAATCATCTTTTGGCCTAAAACGCTTCAACAAGGCACTGCATACTGATGCTCTGGTTGCCATTTGCTCATCGCTAACGGATTTGGGGACCCAACGAGCTGTTAGCTTGTGCATACCTAAATGATCATGTAAGATTGTTGAAACGCTACCATGTGAAATGCCTAATGCCTGCGCTATTTCTTCCACCTGAATTCGCCTATCAGAGTGTACCAGATCCCGAACTTTCTTACACATTTCTTAGTCGGTGGCATCCAGTGGGCGTCCAGACCTGGCTTCATCTTCTAAAGATGTTCTACTGCCTTTTAATTCCCCTACCCAGAATTTAACCTGAGCATAAGATGGTGCAAAAGACCCATAAACATCAGCTAACTCGCCGTGTATTTCCTTGCCTGTTTTACTTTTTATATACAAGTACTGAATTACAGCACGGTACTCAACTTTAGACCTGTGGTGTCCCTCAAGGTTCTATTTTAGGGCCACTCTTATTTTTGCTTTTCATTAATGATTTACCACTTTATGTGAATAACATTTCTGCAGACCTCTATGCTGATGACTTTACTTTATATGACATCCAAACCTCATTAGAAGCAATTGAGGCAAATCTCCAAAATGGATTAAACCAACTCCATATCTGGTGTAAAAACAATGGCATGGTCGTAAATTCAGCAAAAACCAAGGTAATGTTGGTAACTACCAACCAAAAACGTCTAAGGTTGCAAAACACAAATCTCAATCTTCAATACATGGATGAAACGCTTAAAATGATATCAGGTGATAAAATATTGGGAGTCTTTGTAGACAACAATGTAAGTTGGTCTAATCGTCATGCATGTTTGTAAGAAAATATCATCCTATATCTGGCTTCTTTCAAAAATCAAGACCTTTTTATCACAAGCACATCGTGTGCAATTCTATAAATCTTTTATCCAGCCTCACATTGACTTTTGCAGTATTGTGTGGGGCAACTCGTGTGAGTCTAATAAAATGAAAATATTCAGGCTGCAAAAACGTGCATGTCGCGTTATTCTAGACTACAATGTTGAGGACTCGAGTGAGGCAATGCAGTCTCTAAAGATTTTATCTGTTTATGATCGTTTATTTCTGAGAAAAGCAAAATTCATGTTCAAAGTCTATAATGGTTTAATCCCTTCTTATATTTCTGAAAATTTTACACTTAGAAATGAAATGGACATGTCAGTTAATCTGAGGTCATCAGCCTCAGGATGTTTTATTCCTCCATTACCAAAAAAGGAGTGCTTCAAACAAAGCATGCGTTACTCAGGCTGTTTGGTTTGGAACTGTCTCCCGAATAATGTTAAATGTAGTCAGACAGCTGAAACATTCCATAATAGATGTATCAAATGGCTAACTCGGTGACGCAGCCATTAAGGATGAATCAAAACAAGAAAATGATCACACAGTCTATTTCTCTACTTAATCTCTATTTTATATTTATATTTTTGTCTTATTTCATTGTAGGTATTGTGATATAAACATGTCATTTTTCACATCTTCTCACTGTAGGAAGGTCAGCACTACAAATACTGTAGTATAAATAATTTCAATCTTCTGTAATATAAGTATGAAAACTATTCATTTAATAACTATTGGCATTGAGTAAAGGTTCTTATATGCTGCCTTAATTTCCTAGCTCATGTATTTTGCCTTCAAATAATCTTGACGGAATATTCAGCTTTGAAATATTCATTGTCAATATTGTTTGAATAACTGTCATGGACCCTTTTTTTTTTTTTTTTTTTGCTTTTTTTTTTTTTTTTTTTGCTGCGATTTCTTCATATATACAGTAAAAATGTGAAGTAGTCATCTTATACTACCGTAATGATCCTATGTTTTCAAACAGACAGGCATATGCAAACAGTATAGACCCAGATCATAATGCTCCTAGAGAAGCAGTCTGTTTGGGGTCTTCACTGTTTATCATTCCATGTACATTTTTGGACACATTTTTGTTACATGAAATTAAAACTGCAATTGTTCTGGGTGTCCCAAATTTTAGGAGTTTGCGGTATAAATTTTTGCTTTTCTTTATGTCTTCATTCCAGGGGATATTGACTCTGTTGGTGCAATGGAAATATCCCAAACCACCCACAAATCTGTTTTTTTTTTGTTTTTTTTTGTGAGCAAGCTGTCAAAAAGGGGATTTTTGGGACCATTGTGGGTGCATTATTTTTATCATATTTATGCAGTCAATGTCCTATGCTTCATTTATACTGTAAAAATTGTAAAATATTGTAACATATATTTGTATCATATATTTGAGGGCCTCATGGAAGATTAGTTTGTTTGCTAAATGTTGTCACCCTCGTTAAATAAAGTCTTTACTTACTTACTTACTTACTAGATGAAAAGCATGCTTTTGCATCACTAGCCATGTTTGACATTCAATATCTTATTAAAGAATGACTCGATATATGTGCAATTTTGTACCCATGTATAAAACATATATTGAAACAAAGCATGAAAATCAGGACCCTCTTGGTCCATCGGAAATGGGACAGGCTGGTTATTTATTGACATGCCTCGTACTATATATAGAACCATAGTTCGTTTCTTATAGTAGGAACTATAGTTCGACTGGAAGTCAGACACTGCTGAATGAGTGGCAACAAAAGAAGACTCTGATCAGATTCCGCCTTCTGCAGTCTGATATAAGTCTAACTGTTTGCTAATGCCTGTCTGTCTGAATACTTAGAAGAAGTATGGTAAACCAGAACAGAAAGTAAGGTTTGTTTATATACTGCCAAAACAGTATTATCATTTATGTACATAAAGTTGCAATAAAACCTCTATAACTCAAACACTGATGGATCATTTACCATGGCTAATTTGAATGTTTCTGAGTCCTTAGTAAATTCTTTTGATAGCCCAAGAAAAAAAATATTTATGGACATTTTAGAGAAATTTTCATATTTTATCATGAAATGTACTACCATACTTACCCTAAATATTCAAGGAGCTTAACTGCTTAAAATTCATCTTAACCCTTGTCCTGCTGAACCTAGACATGCCCTGCCTTTGCAAACAGTGTAGATCCAGATCAGTTGGCTTCTGAAGAAGCCAACTGATCTGAATCTGCACTGTTTGTCATTCAGTATGTGAATTTGTATCAACATCCTGTATGTTGTGCATAGTTCTGTATACTCATTAGAATCACCTCACTGAGGCAATTCTAATGAGTACACACAACATACATCGAAATTGAAAAGACATCCCTAAATACATGTAATATCTATCTACCTCCTGACCGGGAATTATAATTAAGCCTCAGTAGCTCGAACTACCCATGTCTAGAACGAAATTTACATGGTCCCAAAGATGTTCGAGTTATTGAGGTTTGACTGTATTTTTGGGTGAAGTTCTAAAATAAATACAAAGAAAATGATTATGGGGATTGGAGTATGTACATAAACTCCAAGGGTAAAATGTGGGAACGTATCAGGGCCCAGTTGTTCAAAGCTAACGATGTCGTTAGTTAACGATTCGTTAAAATTTACATCGAGTGATATGCAAATATTCTGAAATTTTTTGCTGAAAAAATGTGAGCAGCTTTTGCAGTGCAAAAGCTACTCACATTTTTTCAGCAAAAAATATCAGAATATTGTGTATTGAATCCGCTAAAACAGTTAACAAAATGACCCTTAATGAGCTCATTGAGCTAAGGACGCTTTGAACAACTGGGCCCAGTATAATAAAAATTTGAAATGATAATACTCCGCCATTATCGTGTTGCAGGCAGAAAACTGTCAAAAATTGACAAAATTTGCCCACTAGCAAATCCAAACCTATATTCACAATAACAATGCACACACCAAGTTTGGTGGAAATCCACTGCCATTTACTCAAGTTGTCATCTGGAAATGAAAATATGGAGAAAGTTTGGCAGACGAACAGACAGACACACAGACAACCAACTTGATACCATAATACCCCACCATTATTGTGTGGTGGGGTATAGAAAGGAAAAGATACATGCATAATACAAAAGATCAGTGTTGCAACCATTAACATATAAACAGAATAACACACAGTACATCTACAACATCCAAGTGCTTGTGTTTTTACTTACATCCATCTTAAACCCCCTGCTTGAGGCTCTAGAAAGCCGACGAGAACTGGGTCCCTAGGTTAATGCACAAAACATGGTTAGTCTACTCAACAGCAATTAGAAAATATAACATAAATGTACAAAGACAAAAAAATAATCTATACCATGACAAATTATCTGCGTGGCTGAATTTAACACTTATCACGCTACGAGTATGGGAAGATTCAGCAGACGACTTATCAGTGATATTTTTCTTATTTTTCCTAGAAAATAGAATCAGACACTTCATGCAAATTGTCTCCTTAGGAGGCAAGTTGCATGAAGTGTCAGATTCTGTTTTCTAGGAAAAATAAGAAAAATATTCTAAAATGTTGTCTGCTGAAGTTTTTTACCCAGCATGCAAAGTGTTAAGCAACATTCTCTAAGACACTGTTTTGTTGAAGCCACTCAAATCGTTCGAATTTAAACATCTCATTCACAACTATGCCCTACTCTTCGTTATCCTCTAGAATTGCAGGAATAATGTTTAACCCATTAATGCCTGAAAATCGTCAATAGGCTCTTCCAACAAACAAGCTAGAAAAGTCTATTATCTACTTATCAAATGCATTCCACAAACACAGTATTATTTTTTAAATGTATCCATGATACAAAATGAAACCTGCACAAAATGGCAGCCTAAGAGAAGACTAATAATAAAGTAGTAAACACCAGTAGGAAACTACTATCCTTGGAGGACAAGTTGACAGTGATGTCGCTGACTGTTTATAATGTTCGACTAAGTCCATTTTAATAAATAGGTAAATGCCATCGAATAGCAACCTTCAATAAATATTGTAAGCAGTAGTAACTGTAAATCAGCAATAGCCCAGTGGTAATTTTCCTAGACTACAAATCTGGACATTGTGGGTTTGAATCCTACTGTCCTTTAGACATCACTCAGAAAGACTTTTTTCTTGGCCTTTTATTTTAAATGAAAATATTTTGTTCTAAATGACCATATCTTATCAGAAACCATTTGTTTTTCTGTTTCTGTCTTCTGTTCTCAAATATGTACTCTAAAATTAAATTTACGGCCAAAAATTGGTCAGACCTATGCAGTTTCTATACTAAAAGTGATTTTTTGGAATGTTTGTCTAAGACAAATTATTTTATTTTCCTTTGCTGAATTTGAATTATTGATGTTTCAGAACAATATTGTGAAAATTTCAGAAACATTGAACAAGCGGAATGTGTTGAAAATATGCCTCCAAGTTACCTACCCTACAGATTTCTGCATTATTTGCATTCATTTTTACTATGGAAAAAGCAAAAATATTTGATTTTAAAAAAAAAACAATAACTAAAATAAAACTTATTGTGCAAAGGTAGTTATGACAAATGGTTTTGCATTAAACTATGACAAAAGTTTGCAAATTCACTTGTTCTGTGTAAAGCATAAAGCAAAAAAAAAAAAATGATTTTCTGAAAGATGTCAAAAGCATAGTAGTGTTTTATTTATTTATTTTTTTTTATTTCATATTTTTTTATGAATTAAATATAAAAGAAAAATATTTTAAGAAAGAAAATGTATTTTGCAATTATCAATTATTAATTATGGAACAGATTTAAAATAGTTACAGAAAGACAAGGCGTAAATCGGTAAGTCTAGTTAAACTTTAAGTTATGATGTCCACATGCTGACAATCCGTGCACATATATAATTATGGAGACAAGAAGGCTGGAAGCATATCCTTTGTGTAAAAATGCCAACAATGCCATAACAATGTACAAGCAAAGTAAAAGTAATTACAAAAATAAGCTGAGGTACTACTAGGACTTGTACACTAAACAATCATCTAATCATTCGTCCACATTGCTCTGCTCTAACAACTGCGCTTTTGCAACATACTAAACTAAAACACACAGCAATAAGATTGTATACTACATTAAATTATTTGTAACATTTTCTCGATAATTCATGCAAAACCTGTTTTACCCAGGTAGAGTGGTAGCTGCCGTGTCGTCACTGTCAAATTATCTTCCGAGCACTATACATCAATGAATATATTGACACTGTTTAATAACAAGAAAACAATATATTGGCAATGTGGCTCTACTTATATCTGTAGAGAAAAGACATAAGTTTGTCAATAGTCACCTTTTTTGGCTTTATAAATGCACTTTGTTCGGAAGAGGAGAATGAATTTCAACCCTCTGTACTTCCATCTTGTTTTTAACCCTTAAAGCGCCAAGAAAAACTGCATCTGAAAATGTCGTCTGTTTATGTCGTCTGCTGAATATTCATGCAGGCTTTTCAAACCTATTTTTGCATACAGGCAAACAGTGTGGACCCTGATCAGACTGCTCAGTCTGATCTGGGTCCACACTGTTTGCAAAAATTACTTTTAAAATCACAAGCAGATGACAAAGCAGACAACAATAGTTGTGACTGGCGCTTTAAGGGTTAATATTTTGATTTACGGGGTCTGGATACACTTGGCAGATTTTCTGCCATTGTCTGTAAGGGACAGACACAAATTCTTTGACTTCCTGTTAGCTTTCCTGCACACCAATCTCCTTCTGAAAGGGGTATACTCTTGGGAGCAAAATGCTTTCCTTTTTGAGCAGACCACTTTTGAGACAATAGGCAAATAGGCAAAAGCGACTTTAACCCTTGTCCTGCTGAACACGGATATACCCTGTCTTTGCAAACAGTGTAGATCCAGATCAGTTGGCCTCTGAAGAAGCCAACTGATCTGGATCTGCACTATTTGCCATCAAGTATGTGAATTTGTAGCAACAATCCGGATCAAGTAATCTGATTGGCTGAAAATTAGAAGTTGGCATGGCATCTTAATTTATTCAGCAGGACAAGGGTTAATTAAAAGAGCATTTTTTACTCTCCTGAAAATGCATCAATACCCCATAATTGTCAAACAGAGACATTTTTGATTTATGGTATTCAGCCTAATTACCGCACTGTGTGCTTAGGCGTTTCAAAATTACTGGGAAAACATGTAGTAAAGTATGTATCCACCTACTAGAAGTACGCTTTAAAAGCACTATCAGCAGATGACTTATCTAATGGTGTTTTTGCCATGTTTTTTTTTTTTGTTTTTTGGGTTGTTTTTTTTTGCATTTTCTTTATGAAAGCATATGGTGTGGTACTCATTTGAATTACATCAAAAAGTTGATGCAATTCAAATAGGTACCCAAATACTACCCATAACATATGCCTTTATAAAGAATTAGACAAAAAGCACACTGGCTGTAGTCTGAAGACAATGGAATTGCTTGACTGTGTGCTTATAGGGGTAGGTGTAGTTATTAGGTTGAATACGGTAATCATATCTGTCATGGGGTAGCAAACTGTACTTCATTTTTGATAATTAACCTAATTAACTGTGTAAGAAAAGCAAAATCACACACAAATTGATAAATTATCCTGACCCAAAAATGGATTGCTATTTTATTACTTGTAATTATTACAAAATTGCCTTTTCCATCAAATTAGTTGAAGCTAATAGGGTTGTTTGCTGAAAACAAACAGTACAGTCTATGTGAATTCAATGTACCCACTGGGTAAGACAGACACAACATTTTTTTGGTCAGGCTGGCTAAACACCTCAGAACTCCAAATTGGCAAATGGGGCATTCATATGTCACAGGGCAAAAACCCATGCAATACTTGAGGTGATTCTGCAAAACAAATGCAAAAAAATGTCCACACATCACCATACTATAGTGATATATACATTTGTATTAAGTTTGAGTTTCATCACTCATTAAATGGACATATCTGTTGAGTTAAATCAATCAAAGGGAAATAACTCATGCATTACTTAGCACATTCTGTGTAAACTAGACTATATTTATTTACATTCACTATAAGTTTCATGAAATTTCATTGATCAGCTACTACGTAATGGCCTTGTTGACATAGAAGCAGTCCAAGGGCATTTGACAAAACTTCATATGCATCTCATCACCAATGGTGGTACAGTTTTATAATAAATTTCATGAAACTTCCATCATCCGTTACTTAGATATGGCTGCAGATAGAAGGATAGAAAAACACCAAATCCTCATCAGAGGATAATAAGTGACAACTGACAAACCTGTCTTTTTTCTGCTTATTTGATCAGTGACACCTTTCAAATAAAATGTTTTCTTCACATTCATATAATCAACAATCAACAACATTTTTTTTTTTCTTCTTTAATTCCTGTGGAGACTTAATTTCAATGTGCACCTGGCCACACTTATTTAACTAAGAGCAGAAACTAATTTGCATGAAAGCCACATTCATATAATGAAAATTACACTGAAATATGGAATACAACTAATATACATTTGCAGTTAGGTGCACAAACTGATCTGGATCTTTCCTATACACAAATGCAAAAATGTTGCTACTCTTAATTGCAAGCCACATACAATACTACATGTACTTAACTCATTGCAGCCTGTTTGTAAAACTTAAAGAAAAATGTGTGAGCAACATTGGTCTAGATCATACTGCCTTAACAAAACTGTACTTTCATACAGACTGATCAAGGACAAATATGTAACAATTCCTCTGTGCATATGTCCAAAAAGCATATTTTCTCTAAGCCAACTCAACAACAAATATGGGAGGTACGAACACTTAAGACTTACTTTGGTAAAGCCCACTGGTATTTGGCCATAACTAATATCCTTTAATTCAAATGGCTAATAAATGATACAGAAGTAAATTCATAAGTCCAGATAAAGAGAGCAAGTAGGTCACTTTTTTTTTCTTTTTTTTTTTATTTGTACCAAACATAGCTCCAGATAGGAAGGGCGCGTAAATATTTTTTCTATTTATCAACCAAAACATACGTTGTTGGTACTCATTAGAAGTGCCTCAGCTAGTACATACAACATATGTTTTTGTAGGGAAATAAGAATAATATCAGTTCTTCTTGATTGATAAAAGCACATTTTTTAGTTGAAAGAAAGCAATGACCAAAACATATACTATGGTAAAGTAATTTCAGTGAGTACCCACAAGATATGATTTGGTTCAGAAATAAAACTAGAAATGTGTCAATATGACACAGAAGCCCTCGCTCAGGGGCCTACCTCACCCACACACAAGCGTTTTGCAAAAAATGTTCAAAAAGGACCATAACTCTCATAATAAAAGGCAGATTTTACCCTAAATCGAACTTGACCTATATTTTATAATTATATACCTCTGTATAAAAAATGGATCCAATACACTAATCTTTTAAAAGAATATCAAAATGAAAACATTTTTTGAAGCTAAAAAAGGGCCATAACTCCCATAATAATGGGTGGATTTTATCCTAAATCGAACTTGACCTCTATTTAAAAATTATATACCTGTGTATTAAATAAGAATCTAATACACTAATGTTTCAAAAGATATCAAACGGAAGATATTTTTCAACGTTGAAAAAGGGCCGTTACTCCCAAAATAATTGGTGGATTTTACCCTAAATCAATATGACCTATATTTTATAATTATATGTCCATGTATAAAAATCAATACAATAGTCTTTTCAAAAGATTTCGAATGGAAACCATTTTTCAAAGTTGAAAAAGGGCCATAACTCCCATAATAATTAGTGGATTTTACCCAAAATCAAACTTGACCTACATTTTATGATTATATACCTGTGTATAAAATTTGAATTAAATACACTTATCTTTTCAAAAGATAATGAATGGAAACCATTTTTTGTTACGTACGAATGGGACGGACATATGTATGGACAGCGGTGATACTATATGCCCTCCCCCACACCCCCTTTGAAAATGGCGGTGGCATAAAAAAATTACTTACTTTACTTTATATTACCCAAATTATCATCTTATCTGAAGCTGAGAGAATACAGCACTTTAACTCAGCATTATGAAGGTGACATTTTAAAAATACTTTTCTTATTTCCCCAGAAAACTGGCTTGGCATTTGATGTTCTTCTCAGAAGACACACATGAAATGTCAAGCCAAATTATTTTCCAAGACGCAGAAAAAAAACATTATAGAACAATTATCTGCTAATATTTTTAAGCAAGGAGGTACACTAATGCAAATCTTTATAAAAGAAATAATAACTAATATAAACCCCTCCCCTCTCCACCCTCCCCTCTTGATATATGTAACTGAGTACGGACAAAATCGCTTTTATTTTACTCTAAAATAGCTTATATTTTCTAAGTGCTTTTTCGTGCCAGTTTTTATCAAAAATCCTTTAAACTGAAGCAATCAGTTCTGCCCAAAATCCTATGTACAGCTATTCTAGTGTAGTCCGATTGTTACTAAGTGATTCTATGGTGTCTAACATTTGTGCTTATGTCATATGTGAGGTTGCAGTTTTAGATGGGACAGCATTATAGAACTCGGGTTCAAAGTACACTTGTACTTACATTTCATTCTTTTGAAGGGGAGTTTTTAACTCTTGAAGCGCTACACACAACTACAGCAGGCAACACTGTGAGGTTTTTTGTGTTTTTTTTTTGTTTTTGTTTTTTTTGTGTGTGTGTGTTTTTTTTTCAGAGAAAACAAAACAACATTTCATATGAATCATCTGCCTAGCAGACAATTCACATGAAATGCTGTCTTATTTTCTCTGAAAAACAACCAAATGAATTTAGAATGTCATCTGCTACAAATGCTTAAAACTTTAAGTATTAACACTGAATATCATATGTGGCATAAATTTGAATTTCCATTACTTTTATCATTTTCTTACAGGTTTTAGTTGTTACTGAGAACACTTAAACCAATTTGAGAACACTTTAGACAATGTACCTAAAATGTGTCAAAAAAAGTGGCATGTTCCAGTACTCTCAGTAACAAAGGAAAAAATTAAAGTAGCAATAGAAAGACTACTTCATGCCACATATAATAGTCACAATGTCAATAAAAAAACTCTGTAGCATTCGGAAATTTTTCTAAGTGCTTCTGGTCTAGCTACATGCAATCTACGTCACACAGCTTAATAAATGCTGTTCTAGGTTTGAAATGTGATAAACTAAATACATGTGTTTAATTGAATACAGTTTAACTCGCCATCATCATTCGCATGCATTAAGCAATCTAACTATAAGATGTTTGTAAACTATATCCTTTGGCAATTATATAATTATTACTTCTAATCATATTCTACATGGTTAGCATCATCACGAAAACATGCCTGTATAATTTTGACCCCCTGAAACCCCACTTTTATATAGTAAAACTGGAGTTTACAGGGTATACATTATTTTTCTTATTTCTGATCAAAACATAGAGGCAGTTCTAACGTGTACCCACAATCTATGTTTTGAGCAGAAACATGAAAAAAATCAGAATTTTTATCTGAAATTTTCTTTTTTTTTGGCGGTAAACTTTTTAGTATACAGCTGACTCTCGCTATCTCAACCTAGCTTGTCTCGAATAACCGCTTATCTCAAAGTCAAAATCAGGTCCCTGCCTAAACATGAAAAATTAACATGTAAAAAATATTGTGGAAAAGAGGAGAAATTGCTCCTAAGGAGCAATTTCTCCTCTTTTCGACAATATTTTCAATACATCTCTAACTTCAAGAGTCCAATTACACATATATTTGTTAAATATGGTTAATCAAATTAGTTTTTCCTCAATTCTGCAAATCTGATATGTCAAAGTACGGATATCTCGATGTATTTCAGAGAATCCCTTGGAATTCGAGATAACGAGAGTTGACTGTATTTGAATAGGCATATTTTCGTAATGTTAGGTTTATTTTTGCCAAGGGGTATACTTTACTTCAGCATCTTGTGCCCTTCACTTACTGAGAGTGCTGTAGATCGAGTTGATCTAGCTGACCTAGACTGTAGTAAGAAATGTGTTCATATGATATTGAACATATAGAAAAAGAGCCTGCCATATGCTAACAGTTAATGCCAAGATAAGCCTATGCATCATGTAGTCTGATCAGGGTCTTCTCTGTTCAGACAGGCCGACATATGTTCCAATTTTAGTACAACTATGGTAAGGAGTTAAGGTGTCCCAATATTTAGAGTAGATACAGTATTATTACAAGAGTTGTCAGAAGACAACGCAGCTCGCCGGAAAGGGCTGATCCGATAAGAAAACAATCTTTAAATATTAAAGTTTAAATGACAGAGTATGACCTGACTTTGATGTCGGAAGAATGTAAAACTGAGGGATGGGGTAAATGCCATTGAAACATCTTCCCTTAGGCTGGTGTGGATGAAACATGAAAGCTCTATCTTACATACTTCAGCAGCCATGTACACTTTTCAAAACCTAAACACAGGTATAAATGACAAAAGATGACCTGATCTTGACCTAGGCAGAAGGTCAAACTGAGGAGGGGTGTGTACTATTGAAAGGTCTTACCCTAAGGTAGGTGTAGGCCAAACATTAAAGCAGCATCTTGAATACTTTAGCAGTTACGAACACTTTTCAAAATTTAAACACAAAACTCAAACATGGGTTTAAATGACTAAGTATAACCTAACCTTGACCTTTGCAGAAGGTCAAACTGAGGAAAAGTCTGTGCTATTGAAAGGTCCTACCCTAATGTTGGTGTGGGCCAAATATTAAAGCGATATCTTGAATACTTCAGCAGTTACAAACACTTTTCAAAACTTAAACGCAGAACTCAAACATGGGTTCATATGACAAAGTATGACCTGACCCTGACGTAGGCAGAATGTCAAACTGAGGAAGCGGTGTGTGTTATTGAAAGGTCTAACCCTAAGGCTTGTGTGGGTCAAATATTAGAGCTCTGTCTTGAATACTTCAGCAGTTATGTACACTTTTCAAAACTTAAACACAAAACTTAAACATGGGTGTAAAAGACAAAGTAAGAACTGACTTTGACCTACATAAAAAGTCTACTTTGGGGATGGGAATGTATGCTTTTGAAAGGTTTTACCCTAAAGTAGGTGTAGGCCAAATATGAAAGCAGTACCTTAAACAGTTAAAAAACTATGCACACATTTGAAAACTTAAACATTGTGCTAATGCGGACGCGGATGCCGACACGGATGCCGACAAGGAGACCGACAGACGCTGACGCCAACGCCTGTTGACAACATAAGCTCTCCAGGACATAGTCCCCGCAAGCTAATAAAAATAATTTTCAAATTTTCTCATAGGGCTTTTCCCAAGATTTCCACTTTCATGTTATGTGAGTTAAACCCTTAATAAATTAAGATGCCCCACCCTTTTCTAATTTTCAGCCAATCAGATTGCTTGATCCAGGTTGTTGATATAAATTCACATACTTAATGACAAACAGGCTTCTCCAACTGGTCTAGATCTACACTGTTTGCCAAGGCAGGTCATATCCAGGTTCGTTAGGACCAGGGTTAATTTATGGTCATTCTGTAAATGACAGAAAATATTGGTGGTCTACCCAAAGGCATATTTTGGTTTTAAGATATTTGCTGCCAAGCTCTCTGCAATTTCCGCCATGTCATGCATATTTAAATTTTGGGCTGTCTTTGGATGTAGGTAAACCCATTCAGAGCAATCACTTACATTAACCCTAGTCCTGCTGAACCCAAATATGTCCTGCCGTTGCAAACAGTGTAGATCCAGATCAGTTGGCTTCTGAAGAAGCCAACTGATCTGGATCTACACTGTTTGTCATTAAGTATGAGAATTTGTATCAACAACTTGGATCAAGTAATCTGATTGGCAGAAAACTAGAAGTGGGCGTAGCATCTTAATTTATTCAGTATGACTAGGGTTAACTGATGCAATCTTTTGTGCTAATTTAGGAAACCCATTCAGGTATACTGATGGGCTCTCTCTATGACTGATACTACATGTCACTTTTTGACAAGAAGACCATTTTGTGCTACTAGTCAGAGTAAAATTCATTGAATTTAGGCATTTATTGTAACATGAAACAGTTAATGCAAACAGTGTAACTCTAGAAATAAAGAGACAACAAGAGCTCCGCCAAGCGGGGCATTATATGCTCGTGGCAAGTAATAAGATGTAGCACATAAACTGGCTCCTGTATAATTCAGTGCTCCGGATATAAACTGTAAGTGGAATTACAAAAAAAAAAAAAAAATTTAAAACATTTCATTAGGGCATAGCTCTGCTGACATTTGGTGGACTGTAACCTTGAAACAATATGCACTGCTCCACATCATGGTCTAACTACAAATCAAGTTTCAGCTTGATCGGATGTAAACTGTAGGAGGAGTTAGCAGGAAACGAAAACTTTACTAAAGTTTTCAAAGGGGCATAACTCTGCTAATATTTGGTGGACTGTAACCTCAAAACACTATGCCCTGCTCCACATCATGGTCTAACTATACATGAAGTTTCAGCTTGCTTGGATGTAAACTGTAGGAGAATTTAGCCAGAAACACAAAATTAATAGAAATTTTCAAAGGGGTATAACTCTGCTAATATTTGGCGGACTGTTACCTCGAAATAATATTTGCTGCTCCACATCATAGTCTAACTATGTATGAAGTTTCAGCTTGATTGAATGTAAAATGTAGGAGGAGTTAACCGGAAATGAAAAGTTTACAGAAAATTTCTAAGGGGCATAACTCTGCAAACATTTGATGGAATGTAACCCCGAAACAATATGGGCTGTGCCACATCATGGTCTAACTATAAACCAAGTTTCAGCTTGATCAGCTGTAAACTGTAGGAGGAGGTAGCCTGAAACAAAAAAGTTTACGGATGGACGCAATACCCCATAACATAATACGTCCCGTTTTTCAAACGGGCGTATAAAAAAGAAGTTAGACAATGTCTGTATAGAAACAGGACACTAAACTTTTGTTTAAAATACAGTTAGAAATTTTGTGTTTAACAAACAAGTGTCTATTTGACTGTCTTTATGGACTCCATACAACAACCTACAAAAATGAAACAGTGAGGTTTCTGACCAGCCTGTATATTTCATATACACTAATCAGTATCGTACCTGTTTGGTTTGTAGATTCTGTAAAATTAAAATACCTTTACTCTATTTTGCAAACAATAAAGGCCCAGGCCAGGCTGGCATTGGGAGTCTGTTCTGTCTTCTCTGTGTGTTCTTTGGATGGCCAAGGATCCAGGATTTCATCATGTGGAAAGCAAAGACTGATGAGACTTCATAGAGGTACATTATCTCACACACACTGCAGCTCATATACTGATGAACAGCAATGATTCTGATCACACTGCACCATAGCATAAGCTGATCTGGATCTTTACTTAATCCATGAAGACCACAGTTTTTGAAGAAGCTTAATTTTTGTCTTTTTGGTGTTTGCTGGCTCATATTTATATCAGTATGATTGACATCTTATTCACTCAAAAAAATAGGTCAAAGAAAACAATAAAAGCACATCTAAAATAATAAACTTAATTTTGTCTATTAATTGTAAAACTTAGTATTATCTGAGCAAATTCAGCAGATGACAAATCAACAATATTCTTCTTATTTTTTCCCAGAAAATAGGATTTGACATTTCATGCAAACTGTCACCTCAAGAATTTGCATGAAATGTCATAGCCTATTTTCTGGGAAAAATAAGAAATATATTTCAAAATGTTGTCTGCTGAAATTATTACCCAGCATGCAGGGCCCATTTGTTCGAAACTAATGGTGTCATTAGTTAACGTATCATTAAAATTTTGATCATTAAATATAGCATATACTCGGTACGCTAATATTTTTGCTGAAAAAATGTGAGTAGCTTTTGCTCTTGCAAAAGCTACTCACATTTTTTTCAGCAAAAAAACTTGTGAATTAGATAGTGTACTTACTAGAACAGTTAACATTTTGACCACTAGCAAGCTTGTTAAGCTAATGATGCTTTGAACAACTGGGCCCAGAGCATGAAAGTGGTATTACCTTTTTAACCGAGTCTGTATCAGTACTCTTGATTGTTGAGGCCACTTCAACCATACCCTGGGTAAATACTGACTGGAAATCAAACTCTCCTTCTAGAAACTCTTCTAATGGTATATGCCAGGTGGCTAGGGTCATATATGTGGGAGGATTACGTTTGAGTTCCTGCTCTGGCTCACCTTTCTTCTTCTTTTTCTTGTCATCTCTACCACTTTCTTTAGCCTAGATAAAAATTAAAAGATATAAGTATTTGCATATGATCCTCTTTGTTCACATGCTCCAGTTTCCAGGTAATAATGTTTTGCGGATAAATATTTTTCTTATTTCTTCATAAAATTGTAAATTTTTAGTACTCACTAGAATTGCATTGTGGTTGAAATTCTAATTGGTACCTGCAAGATAAGGTCTTGGCAAAATAAGAAAAACACCAACACTTTCTATTAAAAAAAAAAAAAAAAAATGTTTTATCCATTTAAAGTACCAATCGAAATTGCAGCAGATAGCATTCTAAAATACTGTTTTTTTACTTTTCAGAGAAAATAAGGCTTGACATTTCATGTGAATTGTCCATTAAGCTCTTATTGTCTCAAAAATAAAAAAAAAAAAAATAGAATGTTATCTTATGGTGTTATGGCATATATACTGCTATGATATGCTTATGTCAATTATCAAAAAAGATAGTGTGACATCATAGCATTACATACGGGTATCTCTCAGGGGTACAAATCAATGGCATTTGTTCTGCTCAGAGCATAGGATAGGTGTTAGGTTTCATTATTTATTTGTACATGTTTTTTGTAGAGAAATGCCATTAATTTTCAATAACAGAGTAAGTCTAGAGTAAGTCCAGTTATATTTGATTTTTTTTTCCTGTATTAAACTGGTGAAAAAATAGTTGATGAATTCTTGACATGGGATGAATACAGACTCATATGCAAATAGATTAATAAATTTGACGCAGGGCTTCCATTAACTTTCAGACTCAGGAAATCCAAGACTTCCTACTTCTCAAATTTGGAAGTCCTATAGGAAAATCTAGGAAGTCCCACTTTTTTACGTGCTGGGGCAGTCTACCCTTTGTTTAGTAGAACATAGGTTCTTATTTCAGTGTCACAGGAATCATCATGGTCTATACATCTTTCAAATGTGTTTTAAAAATGTCCTTATTGCTTATTAAAATTCGATTGCATTGTTTTGGAAAGCCTGTACTTGTATGTTGGACCTTAGAGAAAGCATCAACATTGATACATCTTTGCATTCGTTTCAAAGCTCAGAAAAAGAAAAAAAGCAGAAACAAACATCAAAAAAGCCTTGACACAAATAATCTTTGGAAGAAAATAATGAAAGTATATGAAGTCATTACTGTTTTTAATATTCAGGTCTTAAAATCTTGAATTATTATTTTGCTAAGAAACGTGTGTCATCTGAAAACACCTCAATACTTCCAGAAGTTACTAAGTGAAATTCTATAAATAAATAGCAAACAGTCTTTTAATTCCTGTAAAAACATAATTTTTATCTTTTTCATAATGTCTGTCAATTGATTCTGTACCCATTATGACTGCCATATTTACCATATAACCCTAAGTATCGGGGCAGACATGCCTGAGCAAACAGTGTAGATCCAGATCAGGTGCCACAAAATGCATCTGATCTGGGTCTACACTGTTCACCACTCATCCAGCAGTTTTTAGACATAACAGGTAGTAAAATTGACCATCAAATATAGGACAGGTATGGTAAGGAGTTAAGGTATTCCAATATTAACTCTTGTCCTGCTGAATAATTAAGATGTCACGCCCATTTCTAATTTTCAGCCTATCAGATTACTTGATCTAGATTGTTGCTAAAAATTCACATACTTTATGGCAAACAGTGCAGATCCAGATCAGTTGGCTTCTTCAGAAGCCAACTGATCTGGATCTACACTGTTTGCAAAGGCAGGGTATATCCGGGTTCAGCATGACAAGGGTTAATGGTAAATATGGTATTCTAACTTGGTTATATCAAGGGAATCTTGGAGCATATACAGATTCAGATCATTACACACATTTGCACCTTTTCTTTCTGTTTGTGTATTCTACAGTAAAAAAAATGTCTTAGTCAATGAACAATGAAGACCCTGAAGTACAGGATGACCAGGGCATTGACTGTCCTCATATGCTAAATGATATTTTTTGGTTCAATTAACACTCTTTAATAATAATAATAATAATAATAATAATAATAGTCAACTTTATTTATAGAGGGTAACACATTTAGTAAACTAATACTAATCTTCCATGTGGCCCTCTTTTTTCCTGGGTAGAAACCAGTACTAAGCAATGTGGATAAAGTTTCTTGCTCAAGGAAACAACACTTGATGTTAGTGGGGATCGAACCCGGTACCTCTCGATCTCGAGTCCAAAGCTTTACCACTGCACCACAGCGCTGGTACTGTGTTTCTCAAAGTAGGGCTTTATTTTGGTGCAAAACTAGCTATTTCATTTGAAATAGGATCTTTGCCTATGTATTTCAAACAGGCTGTGGTTCTAAGCAGCCTGGACATAACATCATGTATGCAAATAATGACGGTGTGGTTGAGTGGGAAGGGGTTTATTCAAGACAGGATATATGCTCAGCAAAACTGAAGCCATTTCTTTTCTTTTTTTTTTTTCTTTTTTTTTGACAATTATGACAAATGTTAATTTCATCATATTATGGTCATTTTTAATGTACCGTACCCTTAATAGAACAAAAGCTTTAACTGTTCATAATGTTCTGTAATGTTTTAAATGTAAGCTAGGAAAAAGAAAAGAAAAAAATGAAACGTAAGAATCCTCATAGAAACTCTATAACTGAAACTAACTCATTTTTCTTCATAGCATATTATAAAACAAAAAATAAAACAAGAGACCCATGAGCCATGGCTCACTCACCTGAATGAAATAGCCACAGCAGATATGCAGATGTTATGCAGTATTTTTCCAGTCTTGTCATTCAGTTCTGGGTTTTTGAATAAAAATAATGTGCTTTTTATTATTATTTTTTTTTACCATAATTATATAGGTATGACAGTCAATGGAACATAACCATGTCAACAAACTCTAACCCTATTTCAACTGTAGGATCAACATGAAATTTGGTGGAAATTGGCAAAGTGAATTTTGAAGGGAAGTTATGATTTTATACATGTATACAGCACAGAGGCAGAGGAAGATAACCCTCCTATAATAAAATTTTGATTGTAACTTAAGCATTAGCTACTTCAATCATATATTGTAATCTTTAGACACTTTAGCTATTCTTTTCTTTGTGTGTTCATTGCTCTCAAGGGTCATTCTTTTTATAATATATTTATCTTTGCCAGAATGCAGGGACTATCCAAGCTCTCATCTTCATTGCATACATCCTATGTCTCCTTACAAGGCCAGACAAGAGACAAGCAGGACAGGGTCTTCTTTCCCTGCTGGACAGGATCTTCTTTCCCTGCTGGTGTGCAACAGGGTCATCTTTGTTTGTTTGTGTTGAGGTTTTATGGCCATGCTAACCCATTAGAGTCATGTCAAATGCCATCAGCTTACCTAACAACACTTTTTCTGGGCAGGCTTATTCCAGTAAGCAATTAACCAGTGTTTGTGCACATGCTTTTGCCAGAAACTGACAACTGCCCTTCTTGAACCAGTTGAAGGGAGAGAATGACCATAGCAAATATTCCCTGATCAGTCTCCACGAAAGAATGTTGCTGGATATGGGTCTTCTTTTCCTGCTGGTGTGCAAAAGGGTCTTCTTTCCTTGCTGGTGCTAAATAGGGTCTTCCTTCCTTGCTAGTGCTTAACATTTCCTACTTAAAATTTTGTCATGGCAACCAAACAAAATGGCCACTAGCCATAAAACATACAAACTGGGTAGACAATCGTCAGATGATCATAACTGCTAAATATGGTTCACATCATTTCACACATTATGGAGAAAATGCAATTTAACCATTTTCCCATTATAAGTCTATGGGAGCTTTCATTGCCATGGCAACTGAATCAAGAGGCAGATCACCATAATTTTAGCTTTTTTTAAATCCCCTATCCAAGCAAAAGTCTTACCTAATTTGAGGCAAATCACTTCAATGGCTTTGGAGGAGTTGCCGTTTGAAAATGTCAACAGACGGATGGACAGACAGATGGATAGACTGACAGATGGACAAAAAGTGATCACTAAAGCTCATCCTGAGCATAGCTCAGGTGAGCTAAAAATACAACAGTACTTTAACATAGAAATAATTATCCCAAATATTGCTTTATCTTGAAACACAGCTCTCACTGAGGTTGCTCCCTTCAACCAAAAAATGTTTACATTTTTCTTACTTCTCTACGAAAACATACATTGTGGATATTGAGGTACGGTTTTTTTAACGAATAACCACAACATACATTTTCATGGAAAAAAATACTTCCAGGTACCCCTCATATTGTGTGTGGACCAGGAGCTCAAGAGAAAATGATGTTGCTATTCTAATGCATCATAAAATTAAACAATGTAAGGAAAAGAACAGCATTAAAAGAAAAAACAATCATTAGTCAAACAGGTAAATTTAAAAATCAAAACCATTAATGAAAAGCGGAACTTCTACAAAAACAAAGTCTGAAAAGAACTACACACAAAACTTCTCATACCTTTCCTTTTTCCTTCCCTTTTTCCTTTTCTTTTTCTTTCTAAAGGACATGTTACTTTTAGCAGACATGTTTTGTTAACAGGAGGTACATTTATTTAAACATAGCTCTAAATGAGAGAGCATATCAGATAAATATTTTTCTCATTTCTCCATGAGAACATAGCTGTGGGTACCCATTAGAAGCATCTCAATGAGATGCTTTTAATGAGTACCTACTACATATGTTTTTGTGGATAAATAAGAAAAATATAAATACTTTTTGGTTGGAAAAGGCAACTTATCTGGAGCTATGGTGAATGAGGGATAAGATCAAATCAAGGTAAAACAACATAGTAGGCTATAAACTGTACTACGGCAGTCTCTAAATGGGCTACGTCATGTGAAAAAGTGTCTATGGGCAAGTGCGGACAGCAAAGGCCCAGATCAGCTTGAGCAACTGCTCAGTCTGATCAGAACCTTCACTATCCACTAACAGAATCATTTTATACTACAGAATGTGTGAATGAAGAGCAAAGGCCTGAATGATACCTTGTTCTTGCACAGGATGATCTGAGTTTGCACATATCGCACATGCTCGAAAGCACATTTTCGCTTTATGCAGCCCTAATAATAAGTGTATTTTGATTTGGTTGTCTAGTGAAAACACTAAAAAGGGGTTAAAAGTATCCTGTACCCAGTTCAGTTTTACAAAGATACTCCATACATTGCTAAAAGATCGGTAACCCTTTATCCATTGAATTAAATATCAGCAGACAAGAGTTTGAAATACTTTTCTTAGAGCTTAAAATATGCCATCCATTTGTCCAAAATATTTTTCATTCTCTGCTGAATTCATCTTCAGTGTCCAGTGAATTATGTTCCCTCCACAAAAAAAAAAAAAAATAAAAGAAATAAAAAAAATAAATAAATAAATAAAATAAAATATAAAATAAACAAATGAACAAAAATACTATGACCAGTTAAATAAAAAGATGATACGCTTACTCAAGAGATAATCATAATCATTAAACCTTAACGAACCATTCAAAATTGTTGCAAATGACATTCTAATTTACTTTTATCTTTCTTAGACATTTGGGCTTAACATTTTATGTAAAGTTTTGTAGGCTGATGATTCAGTTGAAATGTCAAACCACCATTCCTTGGAAAAATAAAAATAAAAATTTCAGGGCCAAGTTGTTCAAAACTAACAATGTCATTAGTTGACATATCGTTAAAACTTTGATCATGAAATATGGCATATACGCGAATATTTTTGCTGAAAAAAATGTGAGTAGCTTTTGCATCTGCAAAAGCTACTCACATTTTTTCAGCAAAAATACCTGTGAACTAGATATTATACTGACTAGAACAGTTAACATTTTGACCACTAACAAGCTTGTTAAGCTATCAATGCTTTGAACAACTGGGCCCGGAATGTCATCTGCTGTTTTTGTGACTGGTGCCTGAAGGGTTAAAAGAAAACCAAAATTTTGACCATAATAATCTTACTTTTGATTTATCATCCCTTTTGTCCTTCCTGCCCGACTTGGTGGGTGTTGATGCTTCCTCCACTGGATGACCTTCGACCTATAATACCATATTTTCTATGACAAGAGTAATAACTAAATGCCATGGCAGTCATATTAGGTTTCCTTTGTTACTGTGATCACAGACTACTGGTCAAGTAGTGATACAGGTTCATGAGAGATCAGTTCAGGGCTGCAACAAGTACTCTGGTAGTTGTAGCCAGGTTGAGTCTGCCTATTATTTGTCAAAATTTCAGACTCCATGAATTAAGGGTAGTGACTCTATGCGGAAGAGTTAAACAACATGTGTCATTCAAAATTGAAGATGACAATATTCGAAAGTATTTTTGTACATCTGAATCATTAGGAGCCCCATTATACTTAACCTTCACCTCTCTCTGGGCACATTCAAAGATGCCAAATTGATGACTTTTTTTTTTTTGTTTATTCCAGAAAACAAGATTTGACATTTCATACCCCCCTTAGGAGACAGAAATGTCAATGCCTATTATTCTGGGAAAAATAACAAAAATATCATAAATTTGTTATCTACTGAATTGTCCAGTGAGTGGTAAAGGTTAATAAAGAAACTATAAGTTGTTTATATAAGTACTTAGGTCAAGTTTTGTGTGTATCCACCACCAGTTAGTTTCACACTGACAGTTCTAAAACAGCACAAAAAAATGGTAAGACACATCACAAGAAAAGGAACCTTCAGGGCATATGTCAATAATGCATGCCTAAAAATCTACAAATGTATCTTTTCTTCTTAACCCATTGTAGTCGGGAGACCCGTAAAAGGGTAATTGGCAAACACTGCAGAACGCAGCATCTGATCAGGGTCTCCACTGTTTGCAAATAGTTTAGCCATTTTTCTCTAGGAATATGTAAATCTCATAGCTGGACATACCTAAAATTGAAATTGGACTCTTCCAATATATAGTGTGGGAGAGTCTATGCAGTCTACAATGGGTTAAACGGAAAAGCAAGGTTGACAAAGAATGCATCCAAAATGATAGATCTTGACAAATCATGGATTTGATGCAAATTTGATCAAAATGGAATAAAAAAAGTAGGAAAGTTAATGAAATTTAAATATTTCAGATATTTTGTTATGGGTGCCACCATTTTGAGGATTTCATGAGGTTCAAAATATTGACTGAAATCTTTTTTTGAAAGAAAACGGTGCCAGTTTCAAGCAAAATCAAACTATAAGTCAAGAAGAAGCTATATACATAAATACAGAGGTAAAATATTGTTGCAAATATTATTTACATATTTAGGTTATGCATATTTAATTAGCCCTTGTCATGCTGAATAAATTTAGGTGCCACACCCACTTCCAATTTTCAATCAATCACATTACTTGATCCAGTTTGTTGATATAAATTCACATACTGAATGCCAAAGAGTGTAGATCCAGATCAGTTGGCTTCTTCCGAAGCCAACTGATCTGGATCTACACTGTTTGTAAAGGAAGGATATATCAGGGTTCAGCAGGACCAGGGTTAAGGTGTTATGTCATCATAAAACCTCATTAAATATTCAAAATGCCGGCACACAAAAAAGCAGTTTTGAAATCTTACTTATTTTTCATCTGATTTTGATCAAACTTGCATCAAAATGCATGGTTTGTCAAGAACTTTAAATTTACAATCATATTCTTTGCCAGCCTTGCATTTCCCTTTAATACTGCATGTCAAGAACTTTAAATTTACAATCATATTCTTTGCCAGCCTTGCATTTCCCTTTAATACTGCATGCTAGATAAAAATTTCAGCAGCTGACTTTTTTTTTTATTATTTTGAACAGAAAATATGCATAGACATAGCATGCTAATTGTCTCCTTAGGAGACAATTTGCATGAAATGTCAAAGCCTGTTTGTTCTCTAGGAAAATTAAGAAAAATATTGTCAATTTGTGATCTGCTGAATTAGCCCAGAGAGTGATAATGGTTAAAGCTCCGAGAAACAATATGGGCTGAGGAAAATGTTATATAAAAATCTGAGCAGGGATGGTACTTCCTGCAGTCTGATCAATGCCATCAAAGCTCATCACACCTTTCGATACTATCTCAAAATTCTGTGAGCAAACACCAAAGATCCTGATCAGACTGTGCTCTGGACCATTGCTGTTTAATATTCAGGGTCTCTTTTGACAAGGTTCAGACAATAAACCTGTAACACACACACACACACACACACACACACACACACACACACACACACACACACACACACACTTGGACAGCACAGAACAAAAATTAATCTCAAGTTATAATTATCTTCCTTAATTCCAACAATCCAAATGCTTGAAAACTGTACATATACAACACCAAGCAAAGTACAGACTGTGGCTACATGAAACAAAACATAGGCACAGGTATTAGGAAAAGCTACATCATTCCTGAACAAAAATATTCCCCACAAATCTCATCTGTACCATAGTTTGTTTAGAATCTTCAAAACAATCAACACATTTTATTTTACAGAAGACAGATCAGCAAATCTGATGACAGTACACCAGTCAAAAGCTCTAATAAAAGCAAAACCAGTCTGAACTCTTATAAAAGTAAACCAGTCTGAAATTCATGTAAAAACCACTCAGTCTCACCAAACTAGCACCTGTCGCACCACTTGCTCCCGTCATTCCTGAAACTCCAGTTGCTCCTTTCTCCAAAGGTACCTACAAAGTTTTTGTTAAAAACAAGAGCTTCCTTAAAAGGTATTTTTTCTGCAGAATATTACTTCCAATTTACATGAAAGAAGAATGCGAGATGTGTTGTTGTAAACTTTTAGAATTTTCCAGGTATGACAGACATAATCAAATAAAAAATACTCACACAGAAAATGAACAATTTAGCCAATAAAAAAGGTCATCCATGTCATGACAGCTGATTTGTTTTGAAATGGTTGTTCTTGCATTTTTTTTTTTTTTTATTTTATAAACGTTGCAACATTTATATAGCAATTCACACAAGAAATGGAAAAAATGGGTGCATTTTTTCTGTCTTCTTAATATGGTATTTCTATAAAGAATTATTAAGTATAATTCAAATACTGTATTTCTGTCAAGTTTTCTCTACTTAAATAATTCTATTGACAAAATTGATATTTTCAAAAATACATATGCCAACAAATTTAGTGTATGCATATCTATTTAACATTACAGAAACAATCAAAGAATGTACATTTTCATAAAGTGAACACAAACTTTTTCTTTCCAACAAGACACAGAAGCAATTATATAAAGCCATTTGACAACAAGGAACTACAGAAAACAATCAAATATCCTCCACCAGTTATATCAACCTGAATAAACTTTCATACAACACTCTCAACTAGCTGAAAAAATGGAAGTTTACCCTATTTTTTCACATTAAGCAAATATAGTAAGCATTGCAAACACAAAGCCATTTTCTAAAATGAATATCAACAGGATTTATCATATAAAGGGCACACTAAAAAACGCTCTCATCACAAAATAAACAACATCAAAACAAACTATTCAAGGATAAAACCTCAATCAGACTTTTTTTTTTTTTTTGTATCTGAAACTAGAGCTTTAGATAAGGAACCTTTTTTTACCCCATTAAAAGTACTGGGCCCAGTTGTTCAAAACTTAACAAAGTTGTTAGCTAATGTGAAATTAAAATTTCTATCTTGAAATATGGCAAATACATTGATATTTTTTACTGAAAAAGCGTGAGTAGCTTTTGCATTGCAAAAACTATACAAACATTTTTGCAGCAAAAATATCAATGTATTTGAAAATACCTTAGCTACAACAGTTAACAAGTTTGTCATTAACAAGCTTGTTAAACTAAAGATGTTTTGAACAATTGGACCCTGACATTTATCTCATCTCTTTAGTAAAACATATATTGCAGGTATTCATCAAGGTGCTTCTAATGAGAATCAACAACATATGTTTTCATGAAGATGAAAAGGAGTTATCTATAGCTAAATCTAGTAGCTCATTTTCCACATATTGATTTTATGCGAAGGTAAGTCCCTACAAACTAAACTAATTTTTAAAGTGTAAAATTTTAAAAGTAAACAGATTATCCCAGCTTCCACGATGAGAGCAAACAACATAGAGGTCAAGGAATGAGTTAAGTTAAAATGAACCCATAAATTAGGACTATCCTGGATACAGATCAGCAAGTCCTGACTTACCCTAAAATACTTAAATATGTAAATGACTTGTTGATAATAAATAAATAGATAAAATAGTGGTCATTTTTCTATATAATCAATATATATTTTTGTTTGAGTGCAACATTTTGAGTTTTATCTTCAAACCCTGTTATATCCAAAACCATTCTAAAATAAACTTTGTTATAAACAGGCTCCTATGTACACAATTATGACAATCTCAGGGTTCCAAAAAGCATAAAAGAGTTTAACCCTTGTCATGCTGAACTCGGATATACCCTACCTTTGCAAACAGTGTAGATCCAGATCAGCTGGCTTCTGAAGAAACCAACTGATCTGGATCTGCATTGTTTGCCATTAAGTATGTGAATTTGTATGAACAACTTGGATCAAGTAATCTGATTGGCTGAAAATTAGAAGTGGGTTTTGGCATCTTAATTTATTCAGCATGACAAGGGTTAAGACAGACAGAAGATGGAGATCCCAAGAAAAACCTATCTTATGCCATTCTATGCAGCCATCGCATCTATTCAGGGTCTCTGCTGTTTGAGATTGAGTTTTACCCTAGTCAATTCTCTTAAGGTCATGTCAAGCCGGTCTGTTAACCAGCCCAAACTTTTCCTGGACTTTGTCCTCTAAGTGGTAAACCAATACTTTGTTCGAATACTTTCATCAGTAAATGACAACTGCTCTTCTTGAACTGGTGGAAGGACAGAATGATGATGGAATTCATGATCAATCTCCACAAAAGTTAAGTGGCCAAGCTGAAATTCTAACTTGTGATCCCAGGATCTGCAGTCAGATTCTTACTGACTGTGTTATGGAGCCCAACTACCCAGGTATGAAAGTATAAAATAAAGAACTTAAGACTGACAAAAGATAGAGATCCAAAGAAAAACCTGCCTTGTGTCATTCAGTGCAGCTGCCCAGCCTATTCATGGTCTCTGCTCTTGGCATTTGGACATAAAATCTTAGAATTTTGCGAATGAAAACAGTGAAGCTAGCCTCACATAACTCCAGATAAAAGGGGTATACACATAATACTTTTTAACATATGCTGTAGGTACTTATTAGAAGCACCGCAGTGAGGTACATTGTGAGTACTCATTAGAAGTGCCTAAGTGAGGTGCTTTTAACCCTTGTCCTGCTGAATCCAGATATATCTTGCCCTTGCAAACAGTGTAGATCTAGATCAGCTGGCTTCTGAAGAAGCCAACTGATCTGGATCTGCACTGTTTGTCATTCAGTATGTGAATTTATATTAACATTCTGGAACAAGGAATCAGATTGGCTGACAATTTGAAGTGGGTGTGGCATCTAAATTGATTCAGCATGACAAAGGTTAATGAGTACCACAACATATGTTTTTTAGGAGAAGTAAGAAAAATATCAATATTTTTCCATTTGAAAAAACAAATAAAACATCTTCTCTGGAGCTATTGTTTCAGCTTTTATATTTAGATATACAGGAAGGTTTGAAAATGAGAGTCCCAGGGACTCCCTGATGTGAAGTTAAGGAGTCCTTTAGAAAGATTTGGGGGTTTATTGCTGGAGAGATTTTTGACTGCCCAAATACTGATATTTCTTGTCCTTTAGATAACAAATAGATCAAAGTACAAAGTCAGAAATATCATAGCACCAGATGAGAGGGGGTATTAGGAAAATATTTTTCTTATTTCTCCATGAAAACATATGTTGTGGGTGCTCATTAGAAGTGCCTCAAGGAGGCACTTCTAATGAGCACCCACAGCATATGTTTCATGAAGAAATAAGAAAAATACAGTCCAACCTGTATTAAGCAAGCACCCAAGGGATAATCTAGATGTGCTTGCTTAAGACAGGTGCTTGCTGAATACAGGTGAATATTAAATTTGCCTTTTTTGGGAACTGAAGTCATGCTTGCTTAATACAGGTTGCTTGCTTAATAGAGGTGGCCACTATGGCAGGTTTTACTGTATAAGCAATTTTTGGTAGGAAAAATCACTTTATCTGAAGCTATGAATACATAAAACTATTTATAAACTGATCATACATGAATCACCAATGATCCTTGCTCCTAACTTTTGAGAGCCCAGAGCATGATTTTGGGGGGTAAAAACTGCCAAAATGTAAGTCAGGGAAAACCCTGATATAGTATGAGATAGGTTTCCCAAGATAGGGTTCAAATACAAACTGTAATAACATCTACTTTTGTGAGCTGTGCCATGAATAAAGGTGTCTTTGGGAATACTGAAAACTACTTATATTCGAATGTCTAAATTCTTTACCATACTTTTTCTAAAATTTGAACAGACTGGCTACCAGAGATTATGTCTAAAATGTAGCAACAGAATGGCAAACAAAGTGGACCCTGATCAAACTGTTCCTTTTGCCCATGTTGTGTGTCAGAATATCCAAAGACTGTCACAATCTTATCAATGTCTATCTACTGTATCTGATCATTTTACAATTGACATTAAAGACACTGGTCAGACTGCATGGATCTCTTTACATGTATATCTTAGAGACCCCTTTTCTCATGGAACAACTCATCTGTTTAAGCCTTAAAGCGCCAGTCACAACTATTGTCGTCTGCTTTCTCATCTGCTTGTGATTTTAAAAGTCATTTCTGCAAACAGTGTGGACCCAGATCAGACTGCTCCTTTAGGTGCTCCTTTAGGAGCAGTCTGATCTGGGTCCACACTGTTTGCCTATATGCAAAAGTAGGTTTGATAAAGTTTGCAAGAATATTCAGCAGACGACATAAACAGACGACATTTTCAGATGCAGTTTTTCTTGGCGCTTTAAGGGTTAATTATACACTAATTCTTCTATTACAAACATCCCTGTTAGTGGTCACTCTATCAACGCTGTAACTAAACTTCTGTTAACAGACAAATGTTAATATGAAAATAGGGTAAAAGGTAACTGAACTAAATATTTTACCATACTCAGAAACCCAGGGTGTCAGGCACTGCAAAAATATGCTTGGATCCCTGGGTACTTAGGCAACTTTTCCATCATTTGAGTTTGTATCATGAGTAAGATATCTAGATGATGTCACAGGTAAACACTGTCATTAACACCTTGGTTATGGATAAATAAACAGCCATTTGCTTACAGTTTTATGCTTATTGATCTAAAGTTAGTTTGGGATCAAGTATTCTTTTATTATAAAGTGTTCCTGGCAATCAAACACTGATTTTGTAGGAGTTTTATTACATTCAATTTTAGAGTGTTAGAATATTAAGTTATCAAGAAATACTCATGCAGGCAGCATGATACAATTTCTTACCTATGACTGATTCCGTGTTATGAACTGAATGGAGCCAATCAGACTGCTTCATTAAAAATTAAAAAAATGACCAAATTACCTTTGAGATAACTATAGTCACTAAACTTTTTATGTTAGCCTGGGCCCAGTTGTTCAAAACTAACGATGTTGTTAGTTAACATATCGATAAAACTTGGATCATGAAATATGGCATATACAATAATATTTTTGCTGAAAAAATGGGAGTAGCTTTTGCATTTGTAAAAGCTACACATTTTTTCAGCAAAAATACCTGTGAATTAGATATTGTACTGACTAGAATCATGCTGCCTGCATGACTATTTCTTGTTAACATTTTGACCACTAATGAGCTTGTTAAGCTAATGATGCTTTGAACAACTGGGTCCAGGGTTTCAAGGATGATATTTTACACGACAATCAGTAAACAAAATCATAGATCTTAATGAAAAATGCTTACACTAGTGCTCCAGATAAGAGCTGTAGCCAAACCAGTTGAATAAGTTCCCCATAGAAAGAAATAAAACAAAAATATTGAAGCATCTCACTAGAATCATAGATAAAATAATTCTAAGATGACTGACTAAATATTATGGGGAAGAAATGTGAGTATTCTAATTCAGTTCAGTTAACTTAGACTCTATATCACTGAACTGTTAGTGTTAACTTTTGTCCTGCTGAACCCGGATACACCCTGCCTTTGCAAACAGTGTAGATCCAGATTAGTTGGCTTCTGAAGAAGCCAACTGATCTGGATCTGCACTGTTTACCATTCAGTATGTGAATATAAAGCAATAATCTGGATATAGTAATCTGATTAGCTGAAAATTATAAGTGGGCATGACAGCTTAATTTATTCAGCAGGACAAGGGTTAATAAACACAGAACCAACATGTGCGTTTCAAACAAACATCTACCGAACCTTGGGGTTTGGATATGACCCCTCTTCTTCTTCCTGTATCACGGGGTAACATAATGTCTGAAAGGTCAAAGGTTACTTTGTAAAAGGTCAAGATCAATAATGTAAATCTGTACAAAGAACACCATTAAGACACATCCTCTAGCACTTACGCAAATAAGCAAATATGTAGCTCTTCAAATAAAAACAAAGAAAAAAATAATAACAGAAAAACAAGTATACAGCAATCTATTTTATATGTACTGCCAAATTACTTTTAAAAATGTTTGTTACCCTTAAAAATGTTCGACTCTCCAACAATCAACAAAGTACAACACCGGAGACCATGTTCGACTCTCCAACAATCAACAAAGTACAACACCGGAGACCAGAGTGAAACTGGCAGCCAGCATTAAAAACAGAAAATATGAATAATGTCGATGGTACCTTATGATCAAAATCAAACTCTAAAATTTCCACATGTTGTTTTGGAACTTGCATGAAAATGGGAAATTCAAGAAAAAAAGCTAAAGTAAAATTGCCACACTGAACTTAAAATTAAATGGATGACTATCATAGAGTAGATTTCTTACTGAACAGATGACATATGTGGAACCTACCATCTCTTCCACTACTGAGAACTGCATTCCTTGTTTGAAGAAGTCACGCAAAGACACTAGGTCATCTCTTATTACCATCTGTGTCCAGTTAGCCTCAATTTCTTCAGCCCAGGGGTGACCTTCAGAATTGACTGGAGCAAGCTATAAAGAAGAGAATTTTAATGGCGTATCACATACCAAAGCACATACTTCATGCCATGCATAACTAGTAACATCTCAGATTACACAGTTAGGTTAGTGTCTTTGCTTTTTGCATTCACAATGAGGAACATGATACTCAAGGAACCTTGCTGCATGACTCTGTAATATGTGCCCTAAGCTTTCACTTTTTACCAGGGCCCAGTTGTTCAAAGCATTGTTAGCTTAATGAGCTTGTAAGTGGTCAAATTGTTAACTGTTCTAGTAAGTACAATTTCTAATTCACATGTATTTCTGCTGAAAAAATGTGAGTAGCTTTTGCAAATGCAAAAGCTACTCTCATTTTTTCAGCAAAAATATTAGCATAATTATATGCCATATTTAATGATCAAAGTTTTAACAATATGTTATCTAACTAAATCGTTAGTTTTGAACAACTGAGCCCAACTGATTCTACAGTATCCAAGCAAACAGCAAATGCCCTGATCAGACTGTAAATATGTTTCTACCTAATAGGGCCCTTTCTGTAGTGGGCAGGTGAACAGTGCAAAGACCCTGGTCAGCTTGCATGGAAGTACAGCTGACTCTTGTTAGCCCGACTTTGCTTATCTAGTATAACCTCTTATCTCGAAGTGAAAATATGGTCCCTGTTTTAACGTGGAAATCTATCAACAGGTAACAAAAATATTGTGGAAAAGAGGAGAAATTGCTGCAATTTCTCCTCTTTTCCACAATATTTTCAATATATCTCTAACTTCAAGAGTCAAAATTTTACATATTCATTTGTAAATGTGGTTGTTCTATTCATTTTTCTACAATTCAGCAAACCTTTTATGTCAAGGTATGGATATCTTGAAGTATTTCAGAGAGTCCCTCAGACAGAGATAACAAGAGTCGACTTTACTGTGCCTTTAATGTCAACATGATAAGGCTGTTTTGTATAGCTGTGTGGCTCCCTTTTGGTTTATATTTTGTGGACCTTTGTGATCATTGTGCCCATTCTGTGAATTTTGAAACTAATGAGGGTCACTAATGAGACCTAAATATCCAAAACTAGCTAGTCTTGACAGAAAAATTTGACACTCCAACTATTTTCATTTTTGTGTATGTTCATGGCTCTCAAGTTTATTCATTTCAGAATCTATTATTCTTCAGCATAATCTCATATGAGGTTATGTTGAAGAATAACAGATTCAAAAAAAATTCAATGTATTATATTTAAGAAATAGATCAGCTCTAACAGTGATTTGTTGAGTAATAAATCACAGTTTGAAGGTCAGCTGTTAAGTAGATCAAGTCACAAGCATGAATCATGAGTGATTTATCTAATACAACTGACTGACAAACTGTGATTTATTACTCAACAAATTACTCTCTAGATCTGATCTCTTTCTATTCTAACACAAAGAAAATGGCAAAAAAGTAATTGTATCCTTCAGATTCTACAAACTTTCAGCTAATGCACAGAGAAATCCCCCAAACAGTTTTTTACTTTAATGCTGATGTTTACATGTATTTCTGACATTGTTGATGCTAAACAAACCATGCTACACCATCCAACTTGGTGAAAACGGGGACTGGTGTCAGCAAAGTATCAACATGACATCCGATAGGTGCCAGATAGCATCACACCCTTCCGCCCAGTGATTTGTTGCAGAATAAATCATACTGTTTCTCCATTGCCTATAAAGCTGTGCTGTGTTATAATGACTGTTTACCTTTATTTGTTTCTCTTTCTCGTCTTCTCCTTTTTCTGGTTCTGGACTCGGTGGCTGTTCTTCTTGTTTTGTCACCTCAGCTAAAATTGCAAATACAATTTGCTTTGTTGTGCAACAATGGTTTAGTCTATTGTAATTACAGTCAAAACTCAATGGCCTGAACATCTTTGGGATCATAAAGATTTCTTCTAGATATGGGTAATTCGAGCCACTGTGAGTTAATCATGCCACCAGGTCAGGAAGCAAATGACCATAATTTAAGGAATTTATTTTGATCTCCTAGACAATAATGATATGTTGAGTGTACTCATTAGAACCACCACAATGAGGCAATTCTAATGAGTACACACAACATACAATTTCATGATAAAATATCCTTAAAGACAGGATTTTCAAACTGGGAGGTCTGGTTCCCAGTACAGGGAATATTTTACCTGTACAGGTAAAGGTGTGAATTTATTTTAGCCAATCAGTGGACTAGAAATACCATAATGGTACATTTGTAATTCTGTTGGTTGACTGGAGATGTTACCACCTTAAGATCAAGAGACAGAATGACACTGTCAGACAGACAGTCAGATCAGATTTTTAACGCTACCAGGCTGCAGAGCCACATACAGGCAATGCCGTAAATGACACTGTAGAACTTAATTCTCTTATTATAGTGCACTCCTGTCTTTAAATATTTGTTTCTTGAGCTATCAGAAGAAATTAGTTGGAACTCAAAAACAAGTTCAAATTAGCCATGGTAAACTAGCCATCAGTGTTTGAGCTATTGAAGTTTGACTGTACCATAAATATTCAGACAGCTACACCTGAGCAATAGTGTAGACCTAGGAGCACTCAGGTCTATACTATTTGCCACTCAGTCAGCAGTATTTAGACATTTCAAGTAATTGAATAGATTTCGTCAATTTTATGGAAAACTACAATAAATAAATTGCGGTTTACAGATACAGTCAACTCTCTCGATCTCAAACCAAGGAACTGGAAGTTTTGGTTTGAGGTAACAGTAGTTTGAGAAAAATGGAGTTGAAATCAAATAATATTATCTATAACACAACTAAAACAACACTGCCTAAAATTGCTTAAGATTCAGTTTGACAGAGGCAGTAGTTAGAGATATCTGTGAGAAAATGAGAGTCAACTGTATTTAGATATATATGCAGGTGCTTCTTATGAGTACCATGACATGTTTTTTTGTAAAAAAAATCATTTGTCAGGACAAGAAAAATATCAATATATAATGGTTGAAAGAAAAAAAAAAGTCTTATTTAGAGTGATGGCTCATAAGTATATGTTGTACATAGGTGTATCCTGGTAATAGAACCCCAACAAGATGTATGTTGGGACAAACCTAACATTCTTAACGCTTAGCACTCTGGGTAAAATTTCCAGCAGATGACATTTTGAAATATTTTTCTTATTTTTCCCAGGAAACAGGATTTGACATTTCATGCAAATTGTCTCCTCAGGAGACAATTTGCATGAAATGTCTAATCCTGTTTTCTGGGAAAAATAAGAAAACTATCATCAGTTTGCCATCTGCTGAAAATGCCCAGAGAGTGGTAATGGTTAATTATCATCTAACTATCACATTATCTACAGATATGGTTTCATGACTCTTGAAGAAAGGAGTAGCAAAGTAAATATTTTCCTTATTTCTCCATGAAAACATATGTTGTGTGTATTCATCAGAAGCACCTAGGTGAGGCGCTTCTAACCACAACATATATTTTCATGGAGAAAAAGGAAGAATACCAACACTTCTTGACTGAACCAGAGCTATGCAGTAAGTACAAAAAAAAAAAAGAAAAGAAAAAAAACCCTTAAGGTGCCAAACAAAATTTGCAGCTGATGACAATCTAATTGTTTGTTGTTTTTCTTTCCATAGAAAATAAATCTTAACATTTCATGTGAATTCTCTGCTTGGCAGACAATTCACATGAAACGTCAATTTTAAAAAAAAATTCAAAATGTCTTCTGGTGCAGTTGTGAATGGCACTTTAAGGGTTAGTTACCTGTTTGGACTCTGTGAATACGAACTTCAGGTTCTTCGGTGAAAAGAACATTTTTCTCTACTGCTGACTGGTCAGTAACCTCTGCTTGAGCCTGAAAATAAGCAACTGGTCAGAAAATTCAGTGAGATCAGCATTTTCTAGAAGATAAAAGATGAAAATATGTACCTAAACATTTTGCTGGTATACAGACCTAAAGCTTCATATCAACTTAACATTACATTCACCACAACCACTTTACATCACTGTTGCTGGGATCTGAAGCAAATATCATGTTATCTAAACAACCCTGTCGTAGCTAAACAAAAATGTACAGAATATATAAAAAGACTGCTATTAATGGCATAAATTGCTGGGATCTAAAGCAAAATCCAACTTAACTATACAACCATTTCTCATCATTTTGTATATACCATTTATGGTCATTTTCCTATATAATCTGTACATTTTGATTGGATACAATCCTTTTGTTTGGATACAATACTTTTGGGGTCCAGTGTTTCAGTGTAATTTAGATTTATCAAAGCAAAATGACTTATTTCTTCAATTTCATTACAACTGCACAGCCTGATGTGTGTTTGCTCCAAATCCTTTTCTATAACATTACATGTGTGCTGAGCGAAGACTCGGATCACCTGCACATCTATGCAGTCTGATCAGAGTCTTTGCTGGGCACTCTATGGGTAACCAAAGATCCAAAGCAGTCAAACAGTGAATACTGATTAGTCTGTACACATGCAATCTTGTAGGAAATGCTGTGCCCCAGTTCAATTATTCTGTAAGCAGATAGTGAGCTGTGTCTATTTGTCCCTGTGTATTTGGACAGGCAGGCCAGATCAAAATTTGATCTGGCCTGCCTGTCCAAATACACAGAGTAAATGTGGTACACTCTAGGAAAGTAGATTTTTGTTTCTACTGTGTTAAAGCAATACACCACAACCTCTTTATGACACTTTTGCTGGAATCCAAAGCAAAAAACCATGTTAGCTTAACAACTGTGTTGTAACCAACAGAAATGTACAGATTATATAGAAAATGACCATTACTGATCATTTTCTATATAATCTATACATACTTGCTTGGAGACAAAACACTTCTGGAGTCACCCTTTAAACCGTTTTATATCCAAAACTATCTTATAAACATTTTTGCTTGGAGACAAAACACTTTTGGAGTCCACGTTTAAACCATCTTATATCAAAAACTATCTTATAATGAACTGTCTTAAGAAGAGGTTCCAGTTTATAATTTACCAGAACAGAATGTACAGAACTGCTCTAAATTAACTTACCACTTCTCCTTCAATTGTTGGAAGTTCTGTTCTTTCTGTTTCCAGGACAGCCAACTCAGCAAACTCTTCCTCAGTCATTTCGTGTGCTTCAGTTTTCAGTGTGGTTGTTGTATCAGCCAAGAACATAAATTGCACAAAATATTTTCTCTCAATAACTGGAAACTCTGGCTGTTCATCTGGGTTCTGTAAGAAAGACAAAGAAGATTCACTACAGAAGAATTAATAGTCATGGCCCAGTTGTTCAAAGCTAAAGAGGTCGTTAGTTAACGATTCGTTAAAATTTACATCAAGTGATACACAAATATGCTGAAATTTTTTGCTGAAAAACTGTGAGTAGTGCAAAAGCTACTCACATTTTTTCAGCAAAAAAAAATATCAGAATATTGTGTATCAAATCTGCTAAAACAGTTAACAAAATGACCCTTAACGAGCTTGTTAAGCTAACAAATGGGCCCATACTGGTAACAAGCGAAGTAGATGAATTGTGGTCCTCAGCCTTTGGGCAAGTCCTCAGGGCCTGCAAAGTTTCAATCTAGCTATTCAGTTAAACTGCAGGAGGAGCCACGAATGAATGTGTTACTTAACCCTTGTCATACTGAATAAATTACATGCCATGCCCATTTCCAATTTTCAACCAATCAGATTACTTGATCCAAGTTATTACAAATGCACATATTTAATGGCGAACAGTGCAGATCAGGATCAGTTTGCTTCTTCACAAGCCAACTGATCTGAATCTACACTGCTTGCAAAGGCAGGGCATATCTGGGTTTAGCAGGACAAGGATAAAAAATTCTAGGAGTTGTGCACCCAAGGTATACATTTCACACACTAAGTATTATAACAATCCTTAAAAAGAAAAAAAAAAAAAAAAGACTAAATTGAAAACACTGAAATAAAAGCAACAAAAAAAAATAATCTGATGAAAATATCAAAATCACATGCACTTGTTGTGACAGAAAACACTTGCAAAGAGTCAAATCAAAGTCAAAATAGAAAAAAAAATTCATGCAGAATTTCTGGAAACATAGTGGTAAATATGCAGGACATTGGGACAGTTTGCTAAACAGCTGACATCATGAGATACGAGTATCAGCCTACATTTGAAAACATTATATTTAAGAGGGAATAGATACATGTGGTAGATTATACCCCATGTTTTATAAGGGAGAACTTTTGTGACTTCCTGCTGACTTTCCTGCAACCCAAGTCCTTTCTGAAAGGGGTCTGCTTTAAAAAAAAAAATAATTAGTTCTCCGCATGGGAAACAAATTCTTTCCTTTTAGAGTAGACCCCTTTTCAGAAGGGGAGGAAAATGATTTTGACAGAGTGATCTCCCCTTAAAAGGTAACTATTCCCCATAACTTACCTTAATCTCATCTGGCATGGGAATCCCTTTGATATACGACACTGACAACTTCACCTTTGCTTCATCCAAAATAAATTCTGAAATATTAAAGATAGAAAATACCATTATAATCCAACCACAGAGCTAGTAACTTTAGAGCAAATATTAACAAATGTTTTCTTTTTCAAAACAGAAAAGAAAAGAAAACATCCATTAATATAATTACTTCCTTAACATGTCCTAAAATTTGATGATGATGATTAGGGCCCGGTTGTTCAAAGCGTCGTTAGCTTAACGAGCTCGTTAAGGGTCATTTCGTTAACTGTTTTAGCAGATTCAATATACAATATTCTGATATTTTTTGCTGAATAAATGTGAGTAGCTTTTGCACTGCAAAAGCTACTCACATTTTTTCAGCAAAAAATTTCAGCATATTTGCATATCATTCGATGTAAATTTTAACGACTCGTTAACTAACGACATCGTTAGCTTTGAACAACTTGGCCCTGGTGTTTTAGGTCCCATTCAACATTATTTAAGTCATGTAAAAATGATTGAAAGGTGATAATGAATGGCTGTGCAATGAAGCACCATACAGTCATGAGAGGAATTTCACCTCCAGCAGGATTCGAACCTGAGACTTTGTGATCAGAAGTCTGCAGTGCTAACCACTCTCCACCTGGATGCTTCTAAAATTTTATTACTGGTTGATGTCTAAAAACTGCCAGATGATTTTGCTGAGCACCAAGCAAAAGGACAGCTGGTACCAGCTCTAAAGTCTTTGATATCACTTGGCCAGGGATCCAACCTACAACCTTCATGCTCTACCAGCTGAGCCACTATGCCAGTTCACATAGGTTACAATTAGTTCCAGAATCAGGAAAATATTGTACACCTGCCTAACTTATAATAATTTCATAGCTCTGCCACATACTGTATTTACCCTAAGTATTGGGACACCTTATCTACTTAAAATACTTGTCCTAAAATTTGAAATAGTCCATTCTCCTACCTCTTGATGTGTCTCAAATTGTTGCTGTATGTATGGCAAACAGTGTAGACCCTGATCAGACACTGCATCCTGCAGTGTCTGATCTGGATCTACACTGTTTGCGAAGGCCGATCTGTCCCAATACTTTGGGTTATTATGGTATATTATTTTGTTGTGCTGGATTTAGTTTTACTAATGCCTGGTCCCAAGGTGCATGTGGTAGTGTATCTGACTGCAGATCCAGGGGTTGCAAGTTCAAATCCCAGCACTTGGCCACATAACTTTAATGAGGATTTATAATGAAATAATTTCTATGGACATTCCCCCTCTTCTGCTGACCAGAGAAGGGCAGCTGCCAGTTACTGGAAAAAGTATGTATTCATGGTACTGGTTAACTGCTTAGAGGACTAAGCTGGCTCAGAGTGAGTAGGCTAACTGACCAGCACAACATAACCTTAACAGTGTTGACTGGGCAGTAAAACTCTAAATCAAATAAATCAAATTTTTGCTAATATTTCAAACTAGAAAAAGTGTCCATAGGACACGGATGCCCCCGCCAAATGCCATTCAGAAAAAGGGTTTATATGTAATTGTAACAGGTATAGCATGAAGTTATTATTAAGGTAGATATCATTTTTAAGAGAACACAATTAAACCTTTAAGAAACCTTTGCTTTAATCAATAAGGCCCGGACACGGTTTACTATATGGAACTAAGTCAAGGGAAGATAATTCAAAAACAAAAAAATGCAAGAGTTGTCTTCCTTGTTCATGACACATCGTCTCAATGTGATGCATGCACCTGTAAAGTTTCATGAATATATTCCATACGGTTTAGGAGTTATGGCCCAGACACGAAGTGGGACGGACGGATGGACGGGACGGACAGGGGTAACACTAAATGCCCTTCCGCTATTCTTCAAATAGACAGAAGTTTCATGAATATATTCCATACGGTTTAGGAGTTATGGCCCTGACACAGCTTACTATATGGAACTAAGTCAAAGGGAAATAATTCAAAAAGCAAAACATGCAAGAGTTGTCTTCCTTGTTCATGACACATTGTCTCAATGTGATGCATGCACCCATAAAGTTTCATGAATATATTCAATATGGTTTAGGAGTTATGGCCCGGACCCAGTTTATTATATGGAACTAAGTCAAGGGAAGATAATTCAAAAACAAAAAACACAAGAGTTGTCTTCCTTGTTCATGACACATCGTCGCAATGTGATGCATGCACCTGTAAAGTTTCATGAATATATTCCATATGGTTTAGGAGTTATGGCCCGGACACGGTTAACTATATGCAACTAAGTCAAGGGGAAATAATTCAAAAACCAAAAATGCCAGAGTTGTCTTCCTTGTTCATGACACATCGTCTGAATGTGATGCATGCACCTGTATAGTTTCATGAATATATTCCATATGGTTTAGGAGTTATGGCCCGGACACGGTTTACTATATGGAACTAAGTCAAGGGAAGATAATTCAAAAACAAAAAATGCAAGAGTTGTCTTCCTTGTTCATGACACATCGTCTCAATGTGATGCATGCACCCATAAAGTTTCATGAATATATTCCATATGGTTTAGGAGTTATGGACCAGACACGGTTTACTATATGGAACTAAGTCAAGGGGAAATAATTCAAAAACCAAAAATGCAAGAGTTTTCTTCCTTGCTCATGACACATCTTCTCAGTGTGATGCAAGCACTAGTAAAGTTTCATGAATATATTTCATACGGTTTAGGAGTTATGGCCCAGACACAGTTAACTGTATGGAACTAAGTCAAGGGGAAATAATTCAAAAACCAAAAATGCAAGGTTGTCTTCCTTGTTCATGACACATTGTCACAATGTGATGCATGCACCTGTAAAGTTTCATGAATATATTCCATATGGTTTAGGAGTTATGGCCCAGACACGGTTAACTATATGCAACTAAGTCAAGGGGAAATAATTCAAAAACCAAAAATGCCAGAGTTGTCTTCCTTGTTCATGACACATCGTCTGAATGTGATGCATGCACCTGTATAGTTTCATGAATATATTCCATACGGTTTAGGAGTTATGGCCCGGACACGGTTTACTATATGGAACTAAGTCAAGGGAAGATAATTCAAAAACAAAAAATGCAAGAGTTGTCTTCCTTGTTCATGACACATCGTCTCAATGTGATGCATGCACCCATAAAGTTTCATGAATATATTCCATATGGTTTAGGAGTTATGGACCAGACACGGTTTACTATATGGAACTAAGTCAAGGGGAAATAATTCAAAAACCAAAAATGCAAGAGTTTTCTTCCTTGCTCATGACACATCTTCTCAGTGTGATGCAAGCACTAGTAAAGTTTCATGAATATATTTCATATGGTTTAGGAGTTATGGCCCGGACACAGTTAACTGTATGGAACTAAGTCAAGGGGAAATAATTCAAAAACCAAAAATGCAAGGTTGTCTTCCTTGTTCATGACACATTGTCGCAATGTGATGCATGCACCTGTAAAGTTTCATGAATATATTCCATATGGTTTAGGAGTTATGGCCCAGACACGGTTAACTATATGCAACTAAGTCAAGGGGAAATAATTCAAAAACCAAAAATGCCAGAGTTGTCTTCCTTGTTCATGACACATCGTCTGAATGTGATGCATGCACCTGTATAGTTTCATGAATATATTCCATACGGTTTAGGAGTTATGGCCCGGACACGGTTTACTATATGGAACTAAGTCAAGGGAAGATAATTCAAAAACAAAAAATGCAAGAGTTGTCTTCCTTGTTCATGACACATCGTCTCAATGTGATGCATGCACCCATAAAGTTTCATGAATATATTCCATATGGTTTAGGAGTTATGGACCGGACACGGTTTACTATATGGAACTAAGTCAAGGGGAAATAATTCAAAAACCAAAAATGCAAGAGTTTTCTTCCTTGCTCATGACACATCTTATCAGTGTGATGCAAGCACTGGTAAAGTTTCATGAATATATTTCATACTGTTTAGGAGTTATGGCCCGGACACAGTTAACTGTATGGAACTAAGTCAAGCGGAAATAATTCAAAAACCAAAAATGCAAGGTTGTCTTCCTTGTTGATGACACATCGTCGCAATGTGATGCATGCACCTGTAAAGTTTCATGAATATATTCCATATGGTTTAGGAGTTATGGCCCGGACACGTTTAACTATATGCAACTAAGTCAAGGGGAAATAATTCAAAAACCAAAAATGCCAGAGTTGTCTTCCTTGTTCATGACACATCGTCTGAATGTGATGCATGCACCTGTATAGTTTCATGAATATATTCCATACGGTTTAGGAGTTATGGCCCGGACATGGTTTACTATATGGAACTAAGTCAAGGGAAGATAATTCAAAAACAAAAAATGCAAGAGTTGTCTTCCTTGTTCATGACACATCGTCTCAATGTGATGCATGCACCCATAAAGTTTCATGAATATATTCCATATGGTTTAGGAGTTATGGACCGGACACGGTTTACTATATGGAACTAAGTCAAGGGGAAATAATTCAAAAACCAAAAATGCAAGAGTTTTCTTCCTTGCTCATGACACATCTTCTCAGTGTGATGCAAGCACTGGTAAAGTTTCATGAATATATTTCATACGGTTTAGGAGTTATGGCCCGGACACAGTTAACTGTATGGAACTAAGTCAAGCGGAAATAATTCAAAAACCAAAAATGCAAGGTTGTCTTCCTTGTTCATGACACATCGTCTCAGTGTGATGCAGGCACTGGTAAAGTTTCATGAATATATTTCATATGGTTTAGGAGTTATGGCCCGGACACAGTTAACTATATGGAACTAAGTCAAGGGAAGATAATTCAAAAACAAAAAATGCAAGAGTTGTCTTCCTTGTTCATGACACATCGTCTCAATGTGATGCATGCACCCATAAAGTTTCATGAATATATTCCATGTGGTTTAGGAGTTATGGCCCGGACATGGTTAACTATATGCAACTAAGTCAAGGGGAAATAATTCAAAAACCAAAAATGCCAGAGTTGTCTTCCTTGTTCATGACACATCGTCTCAATGTGATGCATGCACCTGTATAGTTTCATGAATATATTCCATACGGTTTAGGAGTTATGGCCCGGACACGGTTTCCTATATGGAACTAAGTTAAGGGAAGATAATTAAAAAACCAAAAACGCAAGAGTTGCCTTCCTTGTTCATGACACATCGTCTCAATGTGATGTATGCACCGGTGAAGTTTCATGAATATATTCCATACGGTTTGGGATGGCCCGGACACGAAGTGGGACAGACAGACGGACAGAGGTACGGGACGGACAGGGGTAATACTTAATGCCCATCCACTATTCTTCGAATAGGCGGGGGCATAAAGAACAGGTGGTAGTCATACTACAAGAAAAATATACTTACCTCGTCTTCTAGCTAGCCCTTTAAAATAATGTCTTTCGTCAGCTGATATCATAATATCATCTAAAATATTTAACTTTTTTAAACTGTCTACTGTGTAGCCTCTGTAACCTGGTATTAACTGAAAAGAAAACAATTACATTTCAGTAAATTTGGTATTAACTGTAAAGCAAACCATAACATTTCAATAAATTTGGTATTAGCTAAAAAGATAATATTATATTTCAGTAGATCTGGTATTAACTGAAAAGAAAACCATTATATTTCAATAAATTTGATATTAGCTGGAAGATAACCATTGCATTTCTGTAGATCTGGTATTAACTAAAAAGTAAATTTGGTATTAACTGAAAAGATAACCATTGTATATCAGTAGATCTGGTATTAACCAAAAAGAAAACTATTACATTTCGGTAATTTTTGTATGAGCTGAAAAAAAACAATAACATTGCATTCCAGTAGATCTGGTATTAACTGATAAGAAAACCATTACATTTAGTTAATTTGGTATTAGCTGAAAAGATGATCGTTGCATTCCAGTAGATCTGGTATTAACTGATAAGAAAATCATTACATTTTAGTTACTTTGGTATTAGCTGAAAAGATGATCATTACATTTCAGAACAGTGTAGTAGGGTTATTTTGTATTAAAATATAAGTACCCTGATTTTAGGTTTAATCTTTGGAAGGAGTATCTTAAGGGGAATGGATACACTTTTTGGGGAGATAACTCTGTTAAAGCTGTTCTGCCCACAAATCTTATTAAGTAGGGAATAAGTGTTATAGTGGATGATGGCTTGCACAGTCTGTAGAGTATTGAGAAATGCTAATACAAGCATCCTTGGTTACAGTGCTGGTACAGTATACAGTGTTTTTTAGTTTTTTTTTTTTTGTTTTTTTTTTTAGTTTTTTTTTTCACTTCTGATACTCAGGATGCAAAAGATTAACCAAATTACAAAGAAACAAGTTGATGCATAACTTTCATAAGGTTTAAAGGGAAAAGGTACACTTTCAGGGGCAGCAACTCTGTAAAAATTGTTTTGCCTCCCTTCTGAAAAGGGGTCTGCTCTAAAAGGAAAGAATTTGCTGAGCAAAGTCTTTCCTTTAAGAGCAGATCCCTTTTCAGAAGGCACTGGTGTGCAGGGAAGCAAACAAGGAATCACCAAAGTTGTCTCCCTTGTAAAATATGGCAGAAAATCTACCAAGTGTATCCAGTCCCCATAAGAAAGATTTAGTAACAAGCAAGTCCAAATACTTTATATCTAAGGAATTAACTCAACCAGTTTGCTGAGTTACATTCCTGTCTGACAATAAACTTGTAAATCAAAGATTTATACTTACTGATAAAGGATTGCCTTGCAAAATGAGATTCCGTAATTTTGGAAGAGAGCCAAGTTTTCGGACTGCATCTAGAAGGTCACTTAAATTGTTATGGCTTAAATCAAGGGACAGTAGACTGGGCCTGCAATTAAACCAAATCTACATATAAAAGCAGTACATAGTAATCTATTTATAATACAGTTACTTACAGTTTCAGATATAACACAATTTGTAGATGGCTTCCAAAGAGTTGTATCCAAGCAAAAAAGTATAGATTACATAGAAAATTACACATTTATCTAAACACTTTTGTTTGGATGCAACATCATATTCTAGCTAGTAAGCATTCAGCTTTGCATCCAAGGGGTAGTGTTATTAAGGGGTGGTGGTGTATTAAAAAAAATCTTATTTTGCACCAAAATCTCTGCTTTGAGCACTTGTCTGAATTGCAACTTACACAACACTGGTTTCAAGACAAACATGAGAAAATATATCCTACAAAAAGTATGTTGTGGTACTCATTAGAAGTGCCTCACTTCTAATGACATATTTTTTTGTAATGTTTGCTATTTAATCAGTACTTTTTACACACATTACTAGATAGTCAATTTAAACTTGGGTCAGGACATGTATGCTAAGGAGTTTGATGTCAGGATGTTCAGGGTAATTAAGATATAAAACATACCAGTAGGTGCCTGTGAGATAATCTCCAGTAACACATATTTTATTATACCCCAGACCCAGATGTATCAACTTCGGAGGCTTCACACATAGTGCCGACAGGTCACTCACATCATTAGCACAGGCTTCCAAGACCTTAAAAATAAATTTAAGGTGAATGGATAAACTTTCAGGAGAGGCTACTCCATCAAAATTGTTTTGCCTTCCTTCTGAAAAGGGATCTGCTGTAAAAGGAAAGAATTTGCTCCCCTTGGGAGCAAATTCTTTCCTTTTTGAGTAGACCCCTCCTTCTGAAAAGGTGTCTATTCTAAGGGGAGCAAATTCTTTCCTTTTAGAGTATGGGAAAGCAAAACGGAAATCATGACATTTGTCTCCCTTGTACAAAATTGTGGAAAATCTACCAAATGTATCCAGTCCCTTAAGTGAACGGATACACATCCAAGGGAGATAAATCACTCTGAAAGTAATTCCTCCCTCTTTCTTAAAGAGAATTACTCAAAGACAACAGTTTGCTCCCTTTGAGAAGAATTCAAATACCAAGAAAGTCCTTTTCTGCTGGAGGGATTTCCCTTTAACCTTACATTAACTGCTTCTTGAGGTTTATCTGTTCACCTTAAAAACAACAAATACCATATTTACCCTAAGTATTGGGACACCTTATTTATCAACTTGTCCTAAAATTAAAAATAGTCCATTCTACTACTTGTTGACAAGTTTAATATATTGCTGCATGTATGGCAAGGAGTGTAGACCCTGATCAGATGCCGCATTCTGCGGTGTCTGACTTGTCTATACTGTTTGCAAAGGCCTATCTGTCCCAGACTTAGGGTTATTAAGGTAGCAGATTTGCCTGGGTGTTACCAAGGCAAATTCTAAACAATCACAACATATATGTTCTCACTTCTGGTAAAGAATAAGATAAATATCAAGACCAACAGCATGGATATGTACAAGGTCTATAGCTACAGATAAGAGTGAGTATCTGGTTAAGCATTTTTTCTTATTTCTGCATGAAAACATTGGACATATGTTGTCTGCAAATGGTATAAGGGCCTTTTTTGTGTCTTGTGCATTATGTTTTCATGCAGAAATGTGCAGTCTGATCTGAGCATTCTCTGTTTGTCGACATATACTACAGTATCCATTGATTCTGTTAGCAGACAATGAAGGCCCTGATCCGCCTTTGCTTATGCACAGGCTGATCTGGGCCTGCATTGTCTGCAAAATGCAAAAGGGTTCTTTTCATGTGTTACACATCATATGTTATGAGTTATTGTCATATGTACTAATTTGAAGCACCACAATTTATGTTTTCATGGATAAATAAGAAAAATATCAATCATTTTATTGTCATATGTACTCATTAGAAGCACCACAATTTATTTTTTCATGGATAAATAAGAAAAATATCAATCGTTTTCAAATGAAAAAATAAGACCATATCTGCAGCAATGCTGGTCTAAATTTTAGCTATCAACATATGCCCCAAAAAACTCCTTTTCTTCTGGTATGGCTTTTAAAGGTATTTACATAATATGCATATATTAACAGCAGTGCTCTAAATATGAAGGGAATCAAGATAAATATTTTCAGGCTCCCTAGTAGGGTCTTTTGAAAATAAATGTTTTTTTATAAAGGCTATTTTGGGTCAAATATAGGTTTTTCCAGCAAAATTTTCAACAAAATAAAGAGAAAAAAGAGGTTAATTTTCTCTACGCACTTCCAGATTCCATGCCGTTAAAACCTGCCATCACAGCAAACACTGCCATGAATTCACCAGTTTAAACACTGTTTTCTTCACAACTGGATCATGTTGTCTCGCATTCTGTTTTGTTAATTGCAGACATCAATAATTTACATGATAGTAAACTATAATGATCCTCTTTTTTGAAAATGGCTAAAAATAAAGTTTTTCTTCATAAAATACAGTTTATAGGTTTTTCAGCTAAATTAAAGGTTTTTAAGGAACAAGTAAATTAAAGGTTTTTAAAGGTTTTAAAGGTTCCGTAGGAGGCCTGTATTTCTTTTCTTATTCCTCCATGACAAGATATGTTGTTCATACTCATCAGAAGTGCCTTGGTGAGGTACCTCTAATGAGTACCCACAACATATGTTTGCATGGGGAAATAAGAAAAATATGAACACTTTTTTTGCTTGAAAATGTGCTAACTTGAGCTCTTACACTGAGCCCAGACCAGCCTGCATATTCACAGTCTGATCACAGATTCCAATGTTTACAGTACGCAATTATAGGATTCTGTAGAATAAATCAATAATGAAGATCCTTACCAGTCTGTGTTTATAGATACAGGCTGATCTGGGATTTAATTATTCACACATACCATAAACCTTTAAGTACTAATCAGAACTACAGCAGACAACACTTTGAAATATATTTGTTTCTATCTTTCAGAACAAATATGGCTTGACATTTCACATGCATTACCTGCCTAGCAGGCAATTCAAATGACATGTCAAGTGTTAGTTTTCTCTAAAAAAAATAATAATATAAATTTTAGAATGTCATCTGCTACAAATTTACTGAGAGATTTAAGAGTGAACCCAGGTCCTGCTGAACCCGGATATTCCCTGGCTTTGCAAACAGTGTAGATCCAGATCAGTTGGCTAAGAAGCCAATTGATCTGGATCTACACTGTTTGTTATTAAGTATGCGAAGTTGTATCAACAACCTGGATCAAGCAATCTGAAAATTAGAAGTGGGTGTGGCATATGTATACAGCACAAAGCCACAACATCAGAAAGAGTACCTTCGTACTTGTGTGCCCAGTGAAGATTCAGATCAGCCTGAGCAATTGTGCAGTTTGGTCAGAAACATCATTGGTGCAATTTTTGATAGCCAGTGATGCAAAGTTTCTTAATGCGGATAATGAAGGCTCTGATCAGACTGCACAGACATGCAGGTTGATTCAAGTCTTTGTTGATTGCACATATCAAGTCAGCCTCAATCAAGCCTTGTTATGCTGAATAAATTAAGATGACACGCCTACTTCCAATTTTCAGCCAATCAGATTACTAGATCCAGGTTGTTGATATAAATTCACATATCGAATGACAAACAGTGCAGATCCAGATCAGTTGGCTTCTGAAGAAGCCAACTGATCTGGATCTACACTGTTTGCAAACGCATGGTATATCCGGGCTCAGCAGGACAAGTTACCTTCAGATTAGGTGGCAGGTTTTTGGAGTTCAGTTCTGAAATAAAATTGCAGCTAAGGGTTAACTCCTCCAGATTGGTGAACTTCAATAAATTTGGATCAACTTCTGAGACCTGTGAAAGAAAAAGAAAAATAGTAATAATTTAATATTTTTAAATTGCTTAAACTATGTATTAACTCATGCAGTATTTGATATTTGTTAAAATGATCATTTAATTGATAAAAACCCAAGACACATCACTCAACAGTGTATCAAAGATGGCTATATCCTTTACCGTAAACAAATTATGTCACAAGTCACACATTCCCAAAACCATATAAAAATAGTTTTGTATATGAAGCGGTAACATCTGAAGGCTATGTCATGTCAAAGACAAAATAAAATAGAAAACTAAATAAAGATTTTTATATGTCATTATGCAAAAACAACAACAACAAAAAAAAGCAAGCATGCAAAAAATGTAATGTCTGATCAGAAGAAGACTTTATCATCTGTACAATTGGGCAAAAAATTTCTTGTATTCTTTGGTACAAGCACTTCCTAAATATATGCACTGGACTCTCTTTATAAGACAGTTCATTATATGATGGTTTTGGATATAAAATAATTTAAGATGGACCCCTAATATGTATTCATAAAAAAAATGAATAGATTATATAGAAAAATAAAAGTGCTGCAAGCACTACACTATGCTCAACCACTGCACTTAAATCAAGTGCCATAACTCTGTTAACAATGAAATCACAGGTAAAGTGCATTAGTCTTTCCCTAAATAAGGTTGACATGAATATATGACTGAGATGATTATTTTCAATGTTCAAAGAGCCATAACTCAAAAAGTAAGTAAACTGGACCTTATACTGGACTTAATTCGTGTTTTCTGCAGATCCCCTCATTGTGCTTCACATTCATGTAAAGATTACAAGTTTATCACAGGAACTGTTATTTTCAATGTTCACAGACCCGAAACTAAAAACCTAATTAAGCCAGACTTATGGTTCTTGTGTTCTACATGTCATCTTATGTTGCTTTACATTTTTGCAAGGCTTCCAGAAAATCTCTGAAACCATTTTCAAGTTATAGAAAGGGCACAAGTAGTATACAACTGGGATCACTTTTTACAAAGTCCAAAGCATGATAACTCCAAAAGCAGGTAATTCAGAGATGGTTTTTGTGTTCTGCACAACATATCATGGTGTTATACATTTGCATAAAGTTTCAAGAAAATATCCCAAACAGTTTATAAGTTACAGAGTGGACATATATATTGTAGAAATCACCATTTTCAATGTTCAAAGGACCATAGCTCCAAAAGTAGATTAAGCAGGGTAACAGTTCTTATGTTCTGTATCTTGTCTTATAATGCTTTACATTTGAGAGAAGTTTCATCAAAATATCTGATATAGTTTCCAACTTACAGAGCTGACACAAGAACATGGTAGAAACGCCTATTTTCAATATTACTATGTTCAAAGGGTGCTAACTCCAAAAGTAGGTTAACCAGAGCCACGGTTCTTGTGTTATGCACATCCTCCCATACTGCTTTACATTCGTGAGAAATTTAATGAAAATATCTGAAACAATTTTTAACTTACTGAGCAAAGAAATGGCTATGTTCAATGTTCAAAGGGCAATAACTGCAAAAGTAGGCAAACCAGTTAGGGTTATGAGTTCTGCATGTCATCTCATGGAGCTTTAAATTTGTAAGAAGTTTCATCAAAATATCTGAAATGGTTTCCAACTTACAGAGCGGACACTAGTACTTGGTAGATATGGCTACTTTCAATATTTACAATGTACAAAGGGCTGTAACTCCAAAGGTAGGTTAACCAGAGTTATGGTTCTTGTATTCTGCAAGTTGTCTTATCGTACTTTACACTTGTGTGAGATTTCATGAAAATACCTCAAACGGTTTTCAACATACACAGCAGACATGAGTACATGGTGGAAATGAATATGTTCAATGTTCAAAGGGCAATTACTCCAAAAGTAGACAAACCAGAGTTACGGCTCATGTGTTCTGCATGTCCTCTCATGGTGCTTTACATGTGTGTGAAGTTTCTTGAAAATATCACATAAGGTATCAGAGTTATGGAGTGGACATGAGTATACATGGTTGAAATGGCTATATTCAATGCTCAAAGAGTAATAACTCCAAACATAGGTTGACCAGAGTTACGATTCATGTTTCTGACCATCATCTTATGGTGCTTTATATTGGTGAGAAGTTTTGTGAAAATATCTCAAATGATATGGAGCGGACATGAAATTATGAATGGACATTTGTTGGGTACTACAGTGTAAATTTTTCGGCTCAAAATACCCAACAAAACGACTAAATACCCAACAAGTACCTCAAATTTATTGCGTACTTTTTTTTGACATTTACAGAATAAATGACAAGTAACAAATTCATGACTACCCAATATATGCCCATTTGTGTGCTATGATGGACAGACACTCAAAATTTCAGACAGTATAATACCTCGCCACTTTTTGTGGCAGGGCATAATGACCATAAATCGTTTTGAATCCTAACAAAAATTTAAATGGATAAGTTATAAAGAAAAATGACCATTTATGGTTATTTTTCTATATAATATATACATTTTTATTTGGATACAACATGGTTGTTTAGCTGACACGGTTTTTGCTTTGGATCCCAGATATATAGAGGTTTTGGAGTACCTACATTTTTGTCAACAATTCTGAGTGTTTTAAAGTGGTTTAGGACAAAGGTGTCGTCAATGAGCCACGGTGATTTGACAGCAATTTCTCTCAGTTGTTTAGCCTCCTCACTCCAGCTGTAATCTAGGGACCAGGGTGATTTTGCTGACCCAACATATTCTTCTAAGGTTTCTGTTTTCTCATGCTGAGCACCAAAATCTGTAAGAAACACGTGTTACCAACATATAAATTGTATATACAGTTGAACCTCAATGGCTCAAACACCTGTGGGACCATGGAAATTTGTTCTAATATGGGTAGTTTGAGCCACAGAGGGTTCAGCATGTTGCCAGGTCAGAAAGCAAATTGCGATAATTTAGGGAAATCTTTTTTATCCTGTACACCTCAATGAGGCAATTCTGATAAGAACACACAACATACAATTTTATGATTAACTAAAAAATTTCCTAAATATTCATTTTCTTGAGCAATCGGAAGAATTTCGTGGGGATTCAAAATCAAGTTCGAATTAGCCATGGTAAATAAGCCATCGGTGTTCAAGCTATTGAGGTTCGACTGTACCTCATTCATAATCATAAGGTGTATTAGAAATCTCATTGGTCTTGAGCATATCACCATGTAGTGAAATGGACCTCCTTTTTTTAAGACATATGGTGAAGAGGTATAGAGTCAGAATATTTAGGGTAATTATGCTATAATAAAACTTCAATGACTTGAACACCAATAACTTGTTACTCATGGCTGATTCAAACTCATTTTTGAGTCCCTAGGAAATTCTTCCAATAGGAAACAATTATTTTCAGGAAATTTCTTATTTTATCATATAATGTAAGTTTTGTGTACTTTTAAAATCACCTTGTAATGATTCTAATGAGTACATTCAACATACCATTATTTTATAGAAAATTTAAAAGATATCCCTAAATTATTTCCATTAGCATCCTGGCTTGGCGCTATGATTATCCCTCAGTAGCTTGAACTACCCATGGCTTGAAAAAATTTTCATGGTTCCAAATATGTTTGAGTAATTGAAAGTTCAACTGTATATATTTATTTGCAAAACAATAAAAGTACGGTTAGAACTGTCTGAACGTGAAAAGTTTTATGAGCTGCCACGGTAACTTTTTATTCTGAAATAAGGACTAAGAGCTTGTAAATATAGATAATCCTGATAGATCAGTTTCTTACAGTAAATGTCCTTAAATTTTGAACATTTTATTCCATTCTTTTTTGGCCTAATTTTTGCTTTTTGTACAGTTGTTTCTTAAAATACTTAGTGGAATGGCAAACATGGCGGATCCTGATCAGACTGCTTCTTTGATCTGGGTCTGCACTGTTTGCATATGCAATTTTGTCAGACACTTAGGTGTATGAAACTTAAGGACATTTACTATATTTCTCATTATGACCATCCCTAAAATTAACTTACTTACCCTCAGTATTGGTACAGACAGGTCTGAGCAAAAAATATACAGTATAACCTCAATGGCTCGAACCCGGATGGCTCGTTTACTGTGGATGGTTCGAACTCGTTTTTCAGTCCCTACAAAATCCTTCCAATAGCTCAAGAAAACAAATATTTAAGGATTGTTTTTCTTATTTTATCATGGAATTGTATGTTGTATGTATTCATCAGAATTGCCTCATCGAGGTGATTCTAATGAGTACACTCAACATACAATCGTTGTGTAGAAAATTGAAAAGATTTCCCTAAATTATCGTTATTTGCTTCCTGAACTGGTGCCGTAATTAACCCTCAGTGGCTCGAACTACCCATGTCTCGAATGAATTTCCATGCTCCCAAAGATGTTCAAGCCATTGAGGTTCGACTGTACACTGAGATCAGACACTGCAGGACAGATAATTTGATCAGAGACTACACAGTTTGTCACTTAACAAGCACTTTTTAGACAAATCAAGAGGTAGTCAAATTAGCTTTTTCAAATTACAGTGAAACTTGTGTAAGAAAGCCACTGACATTGGCTTTAGTGATTGATGTGGAAAGGTGGCTGTCTTATAAAGGTACATGTCATGTAATTTTGCCAGCAGCAAAATTACATGACATGTACCTTTATAAGACAGCCACCTTTCCACATCAACTACTACTCAAAGTCAGTCTCAAAGATGGCTCTCTTACACAGGTTTCACTGTACAGTCAAACCTCAACAGCTCAAACACTGACGGCTTGTTTACCATTGCTAATTTGAACTTGATTTAGAGTCCCTATGAAATTCTGCCGATTGCTCAAGAATACAAATATTTATGGAAATTTTCTTAGTTTATCATGAAATTGTATGTTGTGTGTACTCATTAGAATCACCTCATTGAGGCAATTCTAATTACACTCAACATACCATTATTGTGTAGAAGATCGAAAAGATTTCCCTAAATTATCACCATTTGCTACATTTTGTACCTGACCTGGTGCCATGATTGTCCCTCAGTGGCTTGAACTACCCATATCTCAAACAAATTTCCATGGTCCCATAGATGTTCGAGCCCATGCCTCCCCCCCCCCCCCCCACACACACACACACACAAAATAAGGTCTGATATTGCATGCTAACTGCCTTCTAAGTAGAAAATTAATATGAAATGCCAAACCCTATTTTCAGGAAAAAAAGAGAGAAAAATATGTGTCAAATTATCAACTGCTGAAATTTTCACTCAGAATGCTAAGCATTTACCCTAAGCATTCTGGGTAAAATTTTCAGCAAATGACATTTTGAAATATTTTTCTTATTTTCCCCAGAAAACAGGATTTGATATTTCATGCAAGTTGTCTCCATTGGAGACAATTTGCATGAAATTTTAGGCACAACAGAGTGCTTAGTGTAAAACGCTTAGCAGAAGAAAAATGTCACCAATTTGCCACTGCTGAATTAGCCCAGACAGAGGTAATGATAAAAAAAAAAAAAAAAAAAAAAAAAAAAAAAATTAACTACAAAATGAGAAAATGTACCTTTGGACAAATACGCCCAGTCAAGGCTGTGCATTTGTGTTGTCTGATCAGATTTTTTGCAGCTGGTGATATTTGTACAGAAAACACCTTGATGAAACTACCATGTTTATCCTAAGAATTGGGACACCTTTAACTAGTCACTATACTTGTCTTAAAATTTGAAATTGTTCATTCTACCACCTTTTGACATGTTTAAAATATTGCTGTATGTATAGCAGTGTAGCCCCTGATCAGATGCTGTGTTCTTTGGTGTCTGATTTGGGTCTACACAGTTTGTAAAGGCCTATTTGTCCCAAAACTTAGGGTATTTATGGTAACTGCTCTGATAATGTAAAATATATCTCCAGAATCCAGAGCTCCAGATAAGGACTTTTTTTTTCAATAAAAAAATATTAATATTGTTCTTTTTTCTCCCTGAAAACTTAATTTATACTGTTGGTACTCATCAGAAAAGCATTAGTGAGGTGCTTATGACAAGTACCCATAACATGTTTAGTACAAAAATAAGATAAGTATTTATGTGATACCCGCTCTTATCTGGAGCTTAGTGGGTTTTCAATAGGCACACATGTCAAAAAAATACATTTTCTTACTCTGCAAATCATTTGTCTTATGTGCTTGTGTGGTGCCTAATTCCTACAACTTACCTTTTAAAGTCACAGAAAATCTGTTTTCAACTTTGCCTAGACAGCTTTGTTTCTTGATGTTCTTTGAAGTGCCTTCTCGCTGTAATGCAGAAAAAATACTGGTATATCACAGAAAAATAAAATATTTATTTTTATTTATAACTTGCATTTTTTAGCTTTTTGTAATGCTACATTATTGGTTTTACTATAGCCTAAGCCTTAGTTTTACCAATGCTTAGGTCAGAGAACTTACAATTATGGATAGGTTAGGAGGCTGAACTTCAAATGAACTTTGTATGGTTTTGTATGAATTTTTAAGGCCTATTTACTCTATATATACATTGTGTATAATTGTAGCAAATAAAACATGACTTACTTAAAACAAAATGGAACCACCAAATATGGATGCTTCTGATAGGGTTTGACAAATAGGGGCTTACATAAGGAATTCTGTTAACCTGACCAGTATACATATATTTGAATCTATTAAAGCCACTATTCATACACTGCCTGCCCATTCAATTGCCAGCCTTGCTCAATCACTGAACATAATGAACAATGTATGGATGAAAACTATGGACCACAGTCATGGAACATTAAACATGAAAATGTAACACAATATTTAATATGGATACTGTTGATATTACATTCACACTGGCATTGCCATCGTTACCTACCTTAGACTGAAGCAATATGCAATGGGAAAAATGTAGAACCTAAATGGAACTGGATTTGACTGACAGAGACTGCTATGGTGGGAAAGCATGAGACTTTGACAGCTAGTATGGTTGACATTCTGTTTTTCCATACAGAAACATCAATTATACCTGCCTCTCCTAGAAGCTGAATCCCCCTTGTGTTGAAGTTTTATGGCCCAGTCAACCCAATGGGGTCATGTCGAGTGTGGTCAACCGCACTCTTACTGGGCAGGCTTAGTCCTCTAAGCGGTTAACAATATTGTGCACATTCTTTTGCCAGAAACGGACAACTGCCCTTCTTGAATCAGCGGAAGGGAGAAAATGACCGTAGACAATATTTCATGATTAATCACCCCAAAAGAATGTTGCTGACCCGGCGGGGTCGAACCCGCAACCTGATCAGTGATCACCAGTCATTGTTTTGTATGTTGCATGTCAGATTCTAGCTTTATATTCACAGATTCTTAATTTATCTGTGAAGGTATTATATTTTGGCACCAGAGATTAAACCATTTTTTTTTTTTTTTTTTTTTTTTTTCAGATTGAGCATAATTAGCCAATGCACAGTATTAGTCCGCTAGCTGTGCTTTTGACATCCTTTGGAAAGATGACTTTCGCTTGGCGTTTTATTCTAAATTACAATATTTTGTTGTTATTGACCAGATCCTATCAGAAACCAATTGTTGGTTCTGTTTCTGTGCTTTGTTCTCAAAACTTTACCATGACATTGAATTTACAGCCAACAACTGGTCTCACCTATGCAATTTCTATAGCGAACTGGATTTTCAGAATTTCTTTATTAGAAAATATTTTTTGCTTGTCTTTACTGATTTTACATTATCAATACTCGATAACAATATTGTGAAAATTTCAGAAATTTTGAACAAGTGGAATTTATTGAAACCTGCATCCAAACTACCTATCCTATCAATTTTGGAAGTGACTAGCCATCCAGAACAGTACTTCTAGCCAGGCCACACTGGATGAGCTAGCCGTCCGTAATTAGATCAACATTTGGGTTGTGTTGAGGTTTTACAGCCCAGTCAACCCAATGGGGTCATGTCGAGCGCGGTCAGTTTACTTAACCACACGGTTACTGGGCAGGCTTAGTCCTCTAAGCGGTTAACCAGTATTGTGCACATTCTTTCGCCAGAAACTGACAACTGCCCTTCTTGAATCAGCGGAAGGGAGAGAATGACCGTAGAAAATATTTCATGATCAATCTCCACGAAAGAATGTTGCCGACCTCGGCGGGGGAGATCAACATTTGCATATGCATATCTGAGAGTATCTTTCATACAATGCTACTGTTATAATTTATTTCTTTACCTGTAATGGTGACATAATACCTTATTTTACAGGCAGTTGTGACCTTAGGGCCATCAGCATGTTTGGTATATCTTAATTTATTTGCGCATTTCATTATTCTTAATTTCTAATGGAAGTGGTTGGGTAAGAAGGGACTTCACTGTGGAACGTGAGCAAAACAAAAATGGGTTGTATGTTTAGCCAGCCATTGATGCAGCTGTATGTCTATTCCACATACTTAATAGTCTGACTGAAAGTTTTTTGGATATCTCGCTGCTGCAGCAGCCACTGAACGCCAATCAGGGCAGTACATTTGCACATGGTTGGCACGCTGATACTGTTCTATTTTACTAGAATGTAATGTTCCAATGTTGGTGAATAATTCTCCAACACTAAATTTCACAGTACCATCAGTCGATCATTAAAATACTAGTCTGCTGATTACTCAAAGATTTTCAAAATTAATTAATGTCGTAATTTATTTGTTTATTTTTGTTTAAACGCATATTTATGCCAATTTTAAACACTACATTTAAGACAGTGAAAGTTTAATAGGTACTGTTTACACCTAACAATGGATTTGCAGTTTGGAAGACAGTAACATCTTGTGCTTGAATGGTTTGTCAACTTCAAAGAATAATCAGCTTTTTTTTTTTTATTTTATTAATAAGAAGTTTACTCTTATTTGCTGCTTAAGTTTCTTAATAGAATGTTAGACTGTCTTTGTCAGACCGCCTCACATATGCCAGTCAGAACATGTAATAATTACGTGATAATTGATTATTATCATTATTATATCAGGATTCATGCTCATCTATTTTATAACACATCTATTTACACCAAAATAATAATAATAAGTGTCATAATACCAGAAAATATATATACATCACTTGCATGTATGGATCTAATTCCGGACGGCTAGCCTACCAGGTATGGCTTCGCTAGATGTCCGGTTCCAGACAGCTAGCCTCTGAGTCTAGGCATACGGACGGAGGGATGGCAACTAGCATCCATTTTTACATTTTTCAGCCATTTTTACTATGGGAATTTATTTAGAAACCATTGAATAGAATAAAACTTAAATGCATTGGTAGTTAGGACAAAAAAGGTTTTACATTCAAAAGCAGATGTTGTCATTCATCTGCTTATGCCATTATCTGGTTGGCTATAAACTTTCTGTGCTTCTTTGTGCTATGTTGTAGTGATGATATGAGATATTAGAGAACCCTTCAGGACTTACCCATGACCCTAAACCACAAGGAAATTCTCGCAAACAAAGGGTCTTAAGCTGCTGTTCAAACGCAGCAAAAGCTGGAGTATGCTGTGTTTGAGTAGCTAGCATACTTTCAATAAACTTGGTGAAATTATGCTAAAAATAAGATTAGAGACATCAACGAAATCTCGTGTCATGAACTGTTGTCAACCGTGGTCGCCATTTTGACGCCAACTATTGCCTCATGGGTAGGAAAAATATTGCTAAGGAAAGTATGGAAAGCCGGTAGGGTATTTTAATCGGTCAAAAAACGTGGTCGTTTTCTGTACTAAAAATAGACTCAGGTTGGCTTATTCTTCCTTCAGGCATTGATGGAAAGACGTCTGAGCCAACAAGAATAACCAACTGAGCTAGGATTTCTAGCTATTCTCGGTGACGCTCTGCGAAGATATATGTTTGGGTCCTCCTATTTACCGACAAGAAACATTTGTAGATCTGTTTTAAACTTTTTTTTTTTTTTTTTATCTACACTGCGACACTATCTATACATCCTTCAACGCCCTTTCGCGAGGGTTTGAATACTTTTGTGGGAAGTGTGTTGTAGAGGTCTTGGATAATGATATGGCCATTGAATGTGATAATTGTTGCTCATGGGTTCAGATGTTAAAGTAAAGGCGAGAACATATCATTTGCATGGTCTTGAAACTTCTTTTTCATGGATATGTCTCAATTGCTTTGAAAAATTCTCTCACAGCACAAATAACTCTTTTGCATAAGTTATTTCTTAAAACCACTTCTCAATACTGTCGGAAGAGTCTTCCCCAATTGTTGAAATTAGACCGGCTAAACGGGCAACAAACAAGATTCCGAGAGGGTATAAAATGCAGCCGCAAAATGCAGCCGTATTAAAAATATAGGAAAAATGCAGCCACTATCATAGGTAATAGGCAATGCAGCCAAATATAGGTAAAGTGTGAAAGGGCGTTAATACCAGATCTATTGTAACATTTTTTACAATGTTAAGTATGCGTGAATTGTATGAAGTTATTTGTCTAATTGCTTTGGATATTTATTTTTTATTAACCTTTATCACTCTCTAGGTTAATTCAGCAGACAACAAATAGGTGCTATTTTTCTTATTTTTTTCCAACTGGAGACAATTTGCATGAAGTATCAAATCTCGTATTCTGAAGAAAAACAAGAAAACAAAAAAAAAAAACAACAAAAAAAAACTAATGACCAAAACTAATGAGTAAAAGAAAAATGTTTCAATATGTCGTCTGCTGAAATTGGGGGGTGGAGGGGGCGGGGGGGGGGGGGGGGGTGGGGAGGGGGGGGGGAAGTACAAAAAAAAAAGAAGAAGAAGAAGAAAGGAAAAAAGAAGATGATGTTTCTATTTCATATTTAATATTATGTTTTTGTGTTATGGAATGCGTTCCGGGTCGTTTTGGACCAGAGTCGTTTCGGCCCTGAGTCATTTCGGCCTGGGTCGTATCAGCCCTGGGTCATTTCGGCCAATTTTGGTGGGTCGTTTCGGCCAGATTTTTTTAAGTCCCCCCTAGGTTACGGATAATAGGTAGAACAATCATTTGGTTGCTTGATGAAGAGTCTATAGTGATGTCAAAGGCTTTTTTTTTTTTTTTTTTTTTTTTTTTTTTTAATCCCTCCAGGCTAGGGTTGACAGATAGAACAATCATTTGGTTGTTTGATGAAGAGTCTGTGGGTATCATAGGTCGTGGTTGATAGGGTATGTCCTTTTAATGTTAAGCCTGTTTTGTCTCGGATATCCTATGTGATTTATCAAGCATTAAAATTATCTTTCAAGAGAAAATATGCTTAACATTTCAAGTGAATCGGATGCAGAATGGTGTGACTCGAGATCTCCGTTCAGCAAAGGTAATTGTGTAGGATAATTGTTGTGCGCAGGCTCATATGATATTATCTATGGAACTGATACATAAGTAAATACTAAATTCCCCAATATTATATTCTCCCTTTCGAGCCTCAACCTGTTTAGCTTTCATGGACAGAATACCAGGTTTTATTGCACCCTGTCCCTTATCAGAGATAAGACTAATGACACAGACTCATTAGATTTTTATGTCTTTAAATATAGTGATAGAAAGGCAAATATTTTCATATAACCAATTTTTATAGCATAAAAGTACAGTGTCAAATGCTAGGACAGGTATCAACTTGAAGGCACATCCTGTAGATGTCACTGAAACCATATGGACCATGTGACATTGAGTAGCAGAACACACAAAAAAATGCAGTCAAAAAAATATTTCACATAATATATTATGGTTATTTTGTAGCACGCATAGGACGAGCAGAAAAAGGCATTAAGAAAACCAACTAAAATCATATAGGATCTGTAAAATTAACAGCTATTAATTTTTGTGAAGGACACTTTTCAATATTTATTATCCAAATGACAGAACTTTCATTACACTTTGTTTGTTTACACTTGAGACCACAGAAAGTGATGGCATCACTGAGCAGAATTACAGTCAAAACGGCCCCAAGTCAGAACGGCCCCCATTTGGTCAAAACGGCCTCATAAATTGGTCAAAACGGCCCCACATCCCAAAAATGAAGGTCAAAACGGCCCCAAGTCAAAACGGTCCCATTTTTTTTTTTTTTTTTTTTTTTGTAAATGCACAGACAAACAGACTTAATGTTTAGGAGCAGGAAATACTTGTAATGGCAAAATTATGTATATACTTGTAAACAACAATGAAACAGGTGAGTATTATGTTATATAAGCAATGAAATGTAACAAAATAAATGATACTGAAAATAGAGTTTGTGTTTTGTTTTCTTTTGTTATAATAAAAAAAAAAGTTAATTGTAAATAATTACCATTTCATTATTATTATATACTCATATCATATCATATCATAATCGGATTTTTGATTAACATACAGGGGCAATATCCACATCAGTGGGCCCCCTTCCAGATGGCTGGCTTGCTGCATGCATGGCAAATCTCACACCAGATCTCCAGGTACGTCTATCATGAGGGTTGATAGCCGAGAGCTTCGACTCTCTGCAATCCCTCCCTGTCAGCTGCTTCCGTGTCATCTTGGGCCTCCCAGGCCCACGCTTTCCATCAACCTGTATGTCAAAGGCTGTCTTGACTGCACCACTGGAGCGTTCCACATATCCATACCATTGGAGTCTTCTCTCCTTCAGAATGAGGTCCAGATCCTCAATGCCAAGTCGCACAAGTAGCTCATTGGATCTGGTGGTGACATTTTCTTGCGGCCTGACGTTGCAGATCTGTCTGATCATTGCCCTGTCATTTCGCTGCAGACGCTGGGGGTTTGGGTTTGTCAATGTCTAAGTCTCGCTCCGCACACAAGAGCTGTACACACGGCCACGTGTTTTGAAAGAGAGGTGGTGTGAAGAGAGAACTGGTAGCAGATCCTTGAACTTCTTCCAGGCGGTTTTCACATGTGTTGTGGTTGAAAGTTCACAGCCACCTGCTGCTGAGAGCATGTCTCCTAGGTAGCAAAAGGAAGCTACCACCTCAAGCTTGTCTTCTGTGGTCTGCCATCCAAGGGGCATGCAGTTCCCTAGCATTGTGTACATCTGTTGTCAGGGTCTTTTTTCAAGCGCCTTTGTCATTTCCTGACCAGTAGAGCTTGTACCTGGTGTCCTTGCCCTTGATTGTGCGACAGTTGCCACCACGGCATCTGGTCTCCTGAATGCAACAGACCTCCACTTTCCTGCGGGATAGTGTTTCCACTACCTCGCAAACTCTTCCTCTCAGGGTGTTCACACTGAGTGCTTGCTTGATTCGCCACAATGGCCCGACCCTGCCTCCCACACCTGACAGGAGGCCTAGCCGGAGACGTTACTTGGTGGCTCAGTTGGATGCACCGTCTGACTGGAGACCAGGAGGTTGTGGGTTCAACCCCCGCCGAGGTCGGCAACATTCTTTCGTGGAGATTGATCATGAAATATTTTCTATGGTCATTCTCTCCCTTCCGCTGATTCAAGAAGGGCAGTTGTCAGTTTCTTGCAAAAGAATGTGCACAATACTGGTTAACCGCTTAGAGGACTAAGCCTGCCCAGTAAATGTGTGGTTAGATAAACTGACCACGCTCGACATGACCCCATTGGGTTGACTGGGCCGTAAAACCTCAACACAAACAAAACCAACAGAACTTTGCTGTCTGTTGGCACCGCCTAACTGTGTACCTTTTCTTCTGCTTTCCATATAAGATTTTGGAACAACTGTTTTTAAGGGATCGCCTGTCCTAGCTGACATCCCAATTCAGTTCTTTTACAGCATCTGAGCATGCACGCCATTCCCACATGCGGGCAGTGTGCTTTGCCATTGTCCTTATAAAGAAAGGATTGTCCAACAAACCACAATAGCTAGAACACTAAGCCATCGGTCTGTAAATGATTGCTGCCTAGCTCTGCCACCCAGGTTGTGGCAGCCTCATAACCCTGAAGGTGGGGAGGCAACTGTGATAGAGGGCAGCCTCACAAACCCACACTCATGTTGAGTGTCACAGCTGGATACAGTTTTACGTCATACCCAGAACTATACTATAACAATAATCACAGAAGTGTGAAACAAGACCAAATTGGAGATATTTTCAAACTCCCTTGTTATTACCAAGCTTTCTTTTCTTTTTAACGCGAAATAACCAATATCTATATTTTTAATTAGTGACATTTGCTTAGCCATCATATATCATAATCAAGTCTGGATACTGGAATACTCGCATACTGCAACTCTATAGTGTTAAACAAAAACGGAATCTTGTTATCTATATTACTTATATTATTTATTTTACTGCAATTTGAATAGTGAATAATAAAATGTGCATTGTGCATTTTTTTTTATTTGCCTTAACAGCTATTATGAATCAATCCGCATCAGAAAGGATCAGCGCCCAAAAATGACCCCATTTTCGACTATTTTCCCTACAAAAAAAGTTAATATAGACAAGATATATTCAGTTGAAATTGATTAGCACTGAAAAATGCATTTACATACATTATTTTTTACTTAAATCCTAAGTCGAATTTGGGGCCATTTTTGGGGCCGCTTTGGGGGCCGTTTTGACCAATCTGCAACTGCAATTGGGGCCATTTTGACCAATTTGGGGCCGTTTTGACTTGGGCCGTTTTGACTTGGGGCCGTTTTGACCTGAGACCACTGAGCCTATCTGTGAGAAGCCAGCATGTGGTAAATAAAAAGTCACCGAAACAGGTTAGTAATACGAATATGTTTCTTTTTTTTTTTTTTTTAGATTTCTTATATACATGTATATATGCATGATGCACTGTGATACATTTGAAAAATTATTGATTTACAAATGTTTGTCAAAGTAAAAGCCCTTATGGGCTTATGTTGTATTGTTTCCAATATTCGATACAAAGTGAATATTCAGTGTCTTGACGGTTTTTGTTGGTAAATAGGAAAACCTCGGCCTCCTATCATCCGAGAGCCGGATGGGAACCATCTGACAATATGGCTGCGCCCATCGAAATTGTTTTCGTGTCATCATAATTCATAACACTGTCTGATAGAAATATAGTTAAATGGAAAAACGGAACAGGAGTAGATCTTTATCTGTAGAAAAAGTAAAGAAAAAGAAAAGAGAGCGATCAGAGTCGTCAAAGTCTCGTGAGAAGAAAAAACGTAAACACAGGAAGAAGTCCTCAGACAGTGCCAGTGGTCGTCAACACAGGAAAGATGTAAAAAGAAGGAAAAGGCAATTACTGTTCATAACTCCAGATAAGGCATTTTTTTCAGCTAAAAAGTATTGGTATTTTTTTTTATTTCTCTTAAAAAAACAATGCTCCTTGAAGATTTTGTGTATGTAAGCCAAAAGTCCATTATAGGTTTATTATCTCTGCCGGTTAATTTATATTCCCAATCCAATAGATGAACATTTACGTCACACTTGGATCGACAGATGCCAAAACTCTATAGCTGGGCATTTTGCGCCCTGCACAAATAATCCAGTACTGGAATATGTATATACCTGAACAGAGGTAATAATCAAATCTGGAAGGGCATTCCAACCTCTGATTGATTAAGAGAAGAATGAGCCATTGTAAATGTCAGTTCTTGCAGCAAGGGTTTGAAAAGTGATGATTTCTACTGCATCTAACTGGGGGGATAATTTCATCTGTTGGAATGCTGGCAGCACCCTTTAGACCTTTGTACAAAGAATCAATCTACTGTCTCTCCTCCTATTCTTTAAAGACTCACATATTTTAGTTTTCCAGTATTCCAGTCATACTCCCAGTTACAGAGCAGTATAATTGCCAGTTACAAAACTTTTTTCGATTTCTTGTTGAAGAACCACGCCATGGGGATCCCAAACACAGCTGCCATATTCCAAAACAAGGTGAACAAGTCCTTTATATGCTGCCTCTTTTACATCCTGAGGACATTGATACAGATTTTGTCTCAGGAAACCAAGGGTTCTAGTATCAGGAGTTCTAGTATTGGTTTTGTCTCAGGAAACCAAGAGATTTAGTATATCTCACAAGTGAAATATAATAAATTACCAGTTTCAAGACTTTACTAGATAAACAGCTATTACACTGATGTACCCAGAAGAGATCTATTAAAAAGTAGATTATAACTTGCATCCGGAAGAAATCTACATGTAACCACATATATCACACCCGAAGTAACAGTTCATAGAAGATTACAGAGCGGAAACTATGAGCCGCTCGGGCTCCACAGGTCCCTACGAAAACGGTAAACTGTAAACAACATATGTTTTTAGGGAGAAATAGGAAAAAAATATTTCCCTGATAACCCTCTTATCTAGAGGTATGCATATTCTTCCAGTTTTGTTTTAGCTTGTCTGAGATCTTCACTGTATGATTATTTAGGATTGCATTTCATGTATCATTTTGAATGTCTATCAATTAGCATGTTTAAATGACATCTCAGCAATTGACTCCCAGGCTTAAACTGACTCTTATGCATAGCAACAGATAAAGCGCTTTTTTTCGTCTGAAAAATGCTGATATTGTTCTTATTTCTCAATGAAAACATATGTTGTGGGTAGTCATTAGAAGCGCCTTGGCAAGGCGCTTCTAATGACTACCCACAACATATGTATTCGTCGAGAAATAAGAAAAATATTATGTGGATACCCCCTCTTATCTGTAGCTATGCCTTATGGTAACAAATAGATGTTTTGCTATGTTTGGTGCAGTGCTGCAGTAAAGCTGCTGCAATCCTGTGCAAACTTGTCATAGAGCTAGCATTAATGCGAATATATGTCAATTTTCAGCATAAATTACTAATGGAGTGTTGGGACTCTTAATTATTAGTGCAGATATTTGATGTTGGACAGAGCTGTGGAAATACCATGCCCGACTTGTCCAGCTTGTCCCATTTCCCTGAGGACAAGTGAGAAATTTCAATTTACTTGTTCTGAGACAAGTAATTCATAGCTCTGGCTAGATAGAGTATCAAGATTATAAGATATATATTTTTCTTATTTCTCTAAGAAAACATATGTTGTGGGTACTCATTAGAAGCATTTCGGTGAGGCTTCTAATGAGTACCCACAACATATGTTTTCATAGAGAAATAAAAGAAAAAATGTCAATTTTCGGGCAAGTAAATTTTGGTTGGACAAGTGTATTTTGACCATTTACTTGTCCATGGACAAGTAATAAAATTTGATAATTCCACACCCCTGTTGGAGCTAATTAATTTAAGCATACAGTTCACTCAAATGACCCCAACCATGTTTATACCCATTTTTCAGTCTTATCCCAAGAAGTACGGTAACATGATAAGCAAGTTATAATCATTGTATCATTTGAAATATACTTTTAAATGCCTTAATTGTTTCTTATCTGACTCTAGTAAGTAAAAGGTGGTAAGCAAACTATGCCCTTACAGCCCTGTCAAAATTATTCCTGATTCAGAGTCAAAGCAAAGACCCCCCACAGAGCCCCAAGTTTTGGGATAGACTGAAGATGTGTTAATGAACTAAACGGTATCACAAAAGTTTGAAAAAATGTTTAGAAGTAAAGTTACAGCTAAATCAATTATCCACAGTATTTTTTTTTTCCATCCTTCGTTTAAAAAAGACCACACAAATTCTGAATGGAAGTAGTTACATGTACAAAGAAACTGCACAGTGATACAGTTTTTGAGACAATTTATCAAACTTTAGATACCCCAGATTTCATTTAGTTTTTTCCCAGAAATAAAATAATTGAATCCATGTAAGTTTTCTCAGATCCTTGATTTCCAGTTTGCAGAAATAAGCCGCAGTTGTTTGAGACCAATTAATCTTCATTTTCTCATGACTACAGGCAGAAATCTGGACTAAAGTAAAGCCAGCCACCCCACTCCCCTTCCCCCCCCCCCCCTTCCCCCCCCCCCCCGTCCACCCACCTCCCCCACTCCAAGTAATTATGGATGAAGAGCAACTGACAAAAAGAAAGCAGAAGAATTTATCTCTGTAGATAATTTTATAGCCATTGCCATTTTAATGGCAGTATTGGTAAGGAAAAAAAAAATTAGCAACTACATGTACTATAAAAAGATTTTTTTTTTTCAAATAACAACTTTATTATTAAAGATAGAAATTTGTAGTGTTTATATGTTTTCCTATTCTAATGAGGAACGCAATTCTATAGAAAAATAAAAAAAAATGCTTAAAAATAATCTTTTAACCCATACTGTATCCTTATTTCAGGTCAAGCTCAACCTCATCATCAAGTTCATCATCCAGCTCATCATCGTCATCATCATCATCAAGAGAAAGGAAAAGAAAAAAGAAAAAGAAAAGGAAAAAGAAAAAGAAACACAAGAAGTTGAAGAAAGAGAAGGAAAAAAGAGAAAAAGATGTAGGACCAGCAGTTGTTCCTGCTCCTTCTAGTAAAGCTGGTATGTTCTGAAACATTTTTTTTCTTGATTCTGTTTCAAGGAAAAATTATTAGATAAAAATGACCTTTTTTTTCTTGGAAAATATCATAATTACCCTAACTATATGGACACTGTAACTCGATCCTTACAGTACTCATTTCTCTGGATAAGACAATTCTGCTAAATAGGATGGATCTTTTTTATTAACCCTTATCCTGCTGAATAAATTAAGATGCCACGCCCACTTCTAATTTTTAGCCAATCAGATTACTTGATCCAGATTATTGCTATAGCTTTGCATATTTGATGGCAAACAGTGCAGATCCAGATCAGTTGGCTTCTTCAGAAGCCAGCTGATCTGGATCTACACTGTTTGCAAAACAGGGTATATCTGGGTTCAGCAGGACAAGAGTTAAGTTTGGAAGTAGAAAGCTAAAATCCATAAGTAGAGGGCATGTACTATAGAGATTTACAAATGATCCATTCAGTGCTTAGCATGCTGGGTAAAATTTTCAGGTGATGTTTTGAAATATTTTTCTTATTTTCCCCAGAAAGTCAATTTGCATGAAATGTCAAAGCCTAGTTTCTGGGAAAAATATCAACTTGTCATCTGCTGAACTTGTCCAGAGTGGGGATATAAGCTAGAAAGGCTTTAAATAGAAGACCATAGTGAAAGTATGGAAGGCAAACTAGCCTCCTGCATCCAGGAGACAATTTGCAAGAAATGTTAAAGCCTATTTTCTGGGAAAAATAAGTAAAATTATCAGTTTGTCACCTGCTTAATATAGGGTAGAAAGGCTTTAATAGAAAGCCATGTTGGAAGAATGGAATGCAATTTAACCTCCTGTTAATGAAAAGGCGGAGTAGGGATAGTTTCTTATCTCTCCATAAAAACATGTAATAGTACTCATTAGAAGTACCTCACCATGACACTTCTTATGAGATCTACAACACATGCTTTTTAATGGAGAAATAAGAAAAAACAATTCTGGATACTCGTCTTATTTTGGGGCCAAGCACAACAGTTGTCGTCTGATTTGTCTTCTGCCAGTTACTTTAAAAGTCATTGTTGCAAACAGTGTGGACCCAGATCAGACTGCTCCTCTAGGAGCAGTCTGATATGGGTCCACACTGTTTGCCTATATGCAAAAAGTATGTTTGAAAAGTTTGCAAGAAGATGCAGCAGACGACATAAACAGATGACATTTTCAGATGCAGGTTTTCTTGGCATTTTAAGGGTTAATATAAAGTGCAATGGGCTTTGTGGTGGTTTACATATTGATAAAATAATGATATTGTGAATGGACATTCTTGGAAAACTAAGAAATACATGTATGTATATCACTCTGTTGTTGTATTCTTACTCTGTAGGTTTTTTCCCACTTTAAGTAAATATTATCCTATACTTTGTAGTCTTTACTGTCAATAACGAATAGTTTCTGACAGTGAAGATTATAAAAGTATAGGAAAATATTCTCTAAATTGGGGAAAAACCCTAAACCATAGTCTATGATTTCCAAAATTAATGTGAGAGCTTGAAGAAAAAGGGAATTCATAAGTTATTATCAACCCATTTAGTTCCGGTCACCAGAGCAGTAGATGATATTCTAATATTTTACTATTATTTCCTAAGAAAATAAGGTTGACAGACAATTCACTAAAAATGCTAATCCTCTTCATGCAAAAATTACAAGAAAACAAAAATAGAATGTCATCTGCTACAATTTTGAATGGTACTTTAAGGATTAAGGTTATCAAAGCTTGTCTGTATTTGACAGAGAGTCCTCCACCTGCGGCAGCTAGAAGGCCAATGACAAAAGAGGAATGGGAAAAGCAACAAAGTGTGATACGAAGAGTATATGATCCTGAGACAGGAAGAAATAGGTAAGCCAAGTGAAGTGATAACTTATTAAAAGGAATTCAGGTAAATCCCTGAGCACACATCATGTCAGAAGGTATGTTTCTCTAACTGTGACTTGGGTATATGCATGGAAAATTAATGTATTTTCATTTCCAGACGATAACTTGGGTAAATATCAACGAATTTTCATCAAAACTTGGTACGTGCATTGATATTGTGGATATTTGGTTTGGGACTACTAATAGGCAAATTTCACCTTTTTGACAGAAATATCTGCTTGCCACACAGTAGTGGAGTGGTATTATCATTTCACATTTCTGTTTAATTTTTTAGTGAAAATAAGGCTTGACATTTCAACCAAATCATCTGCCAAGCAGACAATATTGTGCAAAATCTCAAGCCTCTGGAAAATATTTCAGAATGCCATCATGCTGCTATTATGATTGTCATTTAAAGGGTTACAATAAGTATCAGTATTTTTATCTCCAAAAGTGCATATAGTACACTGGAATCTAGATCAGAAGCCTTTTTTTTTTTTTTTTTAAATGCTGATTGTTATACACCTGTTTGAAAAACTGTAGTAATATATTATGCTCCTTGGCGACCATCTATCTGTCCGTCTGTAAACATTTTGTTTTCGGCGAACTCCTCTCACAGTTTACAGCTAATCAAGCTGAAACAATATATAGTCAGACCATGATCTGGAGCAGTGCATAGTGTTTCGAGGTTACAGTCCACCAAATACTAATAGAGTTTTGCCTGTTTGAAATATTTTGTAAACATTTCATTTCCGGCTAACTCCTTCTATAGTTTACATTCGATCAAGCTAAAACTGATATATAGTTCAACTATGATGTGGAGCAAGGCATATTGTTGCACGGTTACAGTCCACCAAATATTAACAGAGCTATGCCCCTTCGAAAAGTTTTGTAAACATTTCATTTCAGCCAACTCCTCCTATAGATTACATCCGATTGTTTTGAGGTTACAGTCCACCAAATATTAAGAGTTATGCCCCTTTAAAAATTTTTATAGCCCAACTCCTCCTATAGATTACATCCAATCAAGCTGAAACTTGATATATAGCTCAACTATGATGTGGATCAGTGCATAGTGTTTCGAGGTCACAGTCCACCAAATAATAATAGAGCTATGCCCCTTTGAAAATTTGTCTGTCTGTCTGTAAACTTTTTGTTTCCGGTTAACTCATACAGTTTACATCCTATCAAGCTGAAACTTGATATATAGTTAGACCATGATGTGGAGCAGCACATATTGTTTCTGGGTTACAGTCCACCTAACATTAAAAGAGTTAAGCCCTTTGAAAAATTTTGTTACCATTTCATTTCCGGCAAACTCCTCCTACAATTTACATCTAATCAAAAAACTTGATACAGTCGAACCTCAATGGCTCAAATATCTTTGGGACCATGGAAATTCATTTGAGACATGGGTAGTTTGAGCCACTGAGGGTTAATCATGGCTCCAGTTCAGGGAGCAAATAGCGATAATTCCGGGAAATCTTTTCGATTTTCTACACAATTATTGTATATTGAGTGTACTCATTAGAATTGCCTCCATGGGGTGATTCTAATGAGTACACACAACATACAATTCCACAGTAAAATAAGAAAAAAATCCCTAAATATTTGTTTTCTTGAGCTATTAGAAGAACTTTGTAGGGACTGAAAAAAGAGTTCAAATCATCCACGGTAAACGAGCCATCCGTGTTCGAGCCATTGAGGTTATACTGTATATACAAATGTAATTAGGCCATGATGAGGACCAAAGCATATTGTTTATAGGTTACAGTCCACCAAATATTAACAGAGTTATGCCCCTTTGAAATTTTTTGTAAACATTTCGCTTATGGCTAGCCCCTCCTTTTAACAGCACTATAAACCATTCCCATTAACCCTTAAAATGCCAAGAAAACCTGCATCTGAAAATGTCATCCATTTTTGTTGTCTGCTGAAATTTTCATGCAAACTTCTCAAACCTATTTTTGCATACAGGCAAACAGTGTGGACTCAGATCAGACTGCTTCTAGAGGAGGAGCAGTCTGATCTGGGTCCACACTGTTTGCAAAAATGACTTTTAAAATCACAAGAAGATGACAAAGCAGACGACAATTGTTGTGATTGGCAGTTTAAGGGTTAAAACTTTGTCCATGTGAATAAATGGTGAATGGGTGTGTATTGCCCCACTTGCGGTGCTCTTGTTTTCTTATTTCTGCACAAAAAATAAAACATGTTGTCAGTGTAGTAACATGTTCTCAATGGAATCTCCTTGTGGAAGTTGGACAAAATATTTATCTGGAAACTTCCCTTATTTCAAAAATCTGATAATTTAAGAAAATGAAATTTGCCATTAAAATTCTCAGGAAAATCATTCTGCTGTAGAAAATTATATGTCAGACCAGTTTTAAAGTTTAAGATTTAAATTGTGTGGGAAACCACAGTGAAACCAAATAAAAGACAGGAAGTTTCTGATGATAATATACGAGGGATGTTCGAAATGAATTGCTTATTGTCCTCTAGCTCGATAACCACGTGGGGCACGATAAAAACCAATACATACCTGTATAGGGCTATTCAATATCTACACAATGGTGTATAAATGTACATGTTAGACTAAGTGTAAGGCATAAAATTTGCCATTTGAATACACGCAGTCATTGACTACTGCACTAAAAATGGTTGGTAGAAGCGTCGACAAAAAAGATGAAATACGGGCTTACATCAAAGCTCGCTCAAAACTTGGTTGTTCTTTGAAGAAGCTGATGACTGAAATTTCTACTGCTTTTGGACCTTCTTGTGTGTCTTATGACACAGTTCAGCGGTGGAAAAGAAATTTGAGTCTGGTGTAGAGTCCATCAAAAATGCACAGAAATCAGGTAGGCCAAAATCTGCATCTTGTAAAGAAATCGTTTCCAAAATAAAGGAAATCATTGAAGGAGATGCCAGATTTACAGTTCGTGATATTGCACGAAAGGTAGGCATATCACTATCAACGGTTCACCTTATTTTGAAGAAGCATTTGAAAGTCAGAAAGATTTCTGCTAGATGGGTGCCACATCTGTTGACTGACGAGCAAAAGAGGCAACGGGTTAAAGTGGTCAAAAAGCTGCTTCAAATGTTTCCAAAATATGACAAAAAGCAGTTTGCCAATGTCGTCACAGGTGATGAAACCTGGGTCCATTATTTTGAGCCCGTCAGAAAGGTTAGCAATAAGATCTGGGCCACTAAACACAGCAAACGCCCAATAATTGCCAAACGTTCTTTGAGTACAAAGAAGGTTTTTTGTATGCAAACTTCTTCTCTGGTGAAGGAGTCGCAATAAAAGTGCCAGTGAAAAAGGGCAAAAGCATCACCGGAAAGTACTACAAAGACGTAGTACTGAAGAAACTGAAAAAGTATTATCAGAAACGACGTCCTGCCACTGGTTTTAAACATGTCCGTCTTCTACATGACAATGCCCCAGCTCATACCTCCGCAATAGTTACGGCGTTTTTGAAGAAAGAAAAAGTAACTGTTTTGCCTCACCCCCCGTATTCCCCAGACCTTGCCCCATGTGATTTCTTTTTGTTTCCGAAATTGAAAGCATTCCTTGCTGGGCGGAAATACCAGTCCTGACAGGCACTTGGATCTGCCATTCATCAGTACCTTATTACTGTGCCCAAATCAGCGTACCGTGACGCCTTCAAGAAGTGGATACATCGGCTATAACTTTGCATTTCTAGTCACGGGGAGTACTTCGAGGGCATGAAATGAATACTTTTGGGCTAACTTGAAATTTGAAGTCTCCAGATAGAAATAAGCAATTCATTTTGAACATCCCTCGTATTTGTCATTATTGAAATCCTTCTCAAGAATATTGTTAAACATACAAGAGGTTACAAAGATAAGAGATATAGATTTTATTGTTGATTTTAGGCTTGTCAAAGGTGATGGTGAAATCCTAGAAGAAATAGTGAGTAAAGAGAGACAGAAAGAAATAAACAAGGTTAGTATTTTGCATTAAATGAACTCAGTAAGTAAAATAAAACAATGATAGATAGACAGACAGATTGATGTGAAAGAAAGATGGATGGTAGGAGTTGGTATTTTTGTACTAATTTGAGACAGAGTTTATTCAAGGTCGTCAGTCTGTCATGATGTAACTTACTCAGTTGAACTTTACATACAGATAGTGTTCTTTTTCTGAACAATCTAAATGCTTTTTTTGTTTGTTTGTTTGTTTGTTTTTTTTTCAGTATTTCCCATCACTCTAGATAAGAGGGAGTATCCAGATAAAGATTTATGTTATTTCTCTGTTGAAACATATGTTGTTGGTATTTACTAGAAGACAAGGAGGCACTTCTAATGAGTACCACAACGTATGTTTTCCTGAATATGGAAATGTCCTAAAATTTCGAACAGTTTATTCCATACTTTCTGGCCTAAATTTTGTTTCTTAAAGTACTTAGTGGAATGGCAAACATTGTAGACCCTGTTTGCATATGTCATTCAGACACTTTGGTGTAATGAATTTTAGGACATTTACCGTAAATAAGAAAAATATCAATACATTTTATAGAAAAAAAAGTGCCTTATCTGGAGTTATGTAAATTGATGTGGTTATGTTTTTGTTTCAGCAAGCTACACAAGGTGATGCTTTATTCTATGCAACCAAGCTGGGTATACAGGACAGATAACTCAGTGGTGGAAGAGAAAGTTCAGCATATCATATCTTTATTGTTAATATTCATTGTATATGGACCACTGCATTTTATCCATCTACTGTAATTACCCTAAGTATTGGGACAGATAGGCCTTTGCAAACAGTGTAGACCCAAATCAGCTGCTGCAGTATGTCTACACTGTTTGCTTCATACACTGATACACAGAGAAATATTTTAGACACATCAAGAGGTAAAAGAATGGACTACAGTCAAACCTCAATGGCTCAAACATCTTTGGGACCATGGAAATTTGTTCGAGACATGGGTAGTTTAAGCCACTGAGGGTTAATCATGGCACCAGTTCAGGAAGCAAATAGCGATGATTTAGGAAATCTTTTCGATTTTCTACAAAACGATTGTATGTTGAGTGTACTCATTAGAATTGCCTCGATGATTCACAATATACAATCCCATGATAAAATAAGAAAAAATCCCTAAATATTTGTTTTCTTGAGCTATTGGAAGAATTTTGTAGGGACTGAAAAACGACTTTGAATCATCCACGGTAAACAAGCCATCCGTGTTTGAGCCATTGAGGTTATACTGTATTTCAAATTTTAGGACAAGTATGGTGTTGATAAAATGTCTCAATATTTAGAGTAAATATGGTATCTCAATATACTGACACACCTCCTCATGGACATTCTAGGCAGGTTCTATTCCATCAACTAAAATTAACTCTTAACCCTTAAACTGCCAATCACCACAATTGTCGTCTGCTTTGTCATCTTCTTGTGATTTTAAAAGTCATTTTTTGCAAACCGTGTGAACCCAGATCAGACTGCTCCTCAAGGAGCAGTCTGATCTGGGTCCACACTGTTTGCCTGTATGCAAAACTAGGTTTGAAAAGTTAGCAAGAATATTCAGCAGACGACATAAACAGATGACATTTTCAGATGCACATTTTTTTTTGGCGCTTTAAGGATTAAAGAGCTTGTCACAACTGCAGCAAACATCATTTTGATATTTTTTTTTTATTTTTCAGAAAATAAGGTTTGACATTTCATGTGAATCATTTGTCTAGCATATTTACTCTAAGAAGCTAGACCAGAGTTGGATTTCTTGTACAGCAGCAGAAGCTCACCATAATTATATAACCTTGACCTCCTTTTTTTGGTAGACTAACTTTGTTGATTTTATCTTCACAGTAAAAAATAAGGTCAGTTTTTCAGTAAGTATAATATGGGCTAAGGACTTGGTACTTAGACCAAAGGTTGTATGTAGGAGACAGCAGCCCTTTGTCATCATTTAGCCGACCTATATTTCATGGTTTACTCACTTTGGTCAGTTTCTCATTAATATTAAGGCTTAGGCTTTAATGATTGGACCAAATGCATCTAATACATACTTACCCTCACTGTTTACCTTATTTCATGGTTCGGTGACTGATCTGTTTCTCATCAACTATAAGGGACATTGATGTTTGGATCACACATATATTTTAGGGAGGACTACCACAGACATCATCAATGTCTACAATGACCTGTATTTCATGGTTTACTCACTTTGGTCAGTTTCTCAATAGCAAGGCTTAGGCCTTAATGACTGGACCAAATGCATTTAATACGAGGGTCCTGCAAAAAGTTTTGTCACTGGGTTCGGACTACTTCAGTGCTACGTTTTATCAAACATATTTTTATTACAAACCTTCAAAGTATTCACCCTTTACTGAAAAACATTTTTGTAACCTTTTTACCCAGTTGTGAAAAGCAAATAAATAGTCTTCTTTTGGTATCTGTTGGAAACACTGATAAATAGTGCTGCCAAGAGAACTTCTAGACGTATACTTAATTTCAAGAAAGCATTTTCTTAAGCCTTGGAAATAAAAAGAAGTCACAGGGACTCAGGTCAGGTGAATAAGGTGGATGGTTTAAAACTTTCACCTTTTCAGAAGCCAAAAAAGACTTAACAACCTCACACTTATGAGAGGAGGTGTTGTCATGTAAAGGTGGACTCCTGACCATCCTTTGCTTGGTCGTTTCTTCTTGTAACAAGTAAATTGGTCAGTGTATATGACTGCATCTATTTCAATTTGAAATAACTTGGTCAGTTGCAAAGTAATTTGAACGAAATAAACAGGTATTGTTAGCTATTCAACACACCATTCAAGTGCAGTGAAGCATTTTAAAATCTACCTGGGATAAAACCAAAGAAGCCTATTAGTGACAGAACTTTTTGCAGGACCCTCATACACACTTACCTTCAATGTTTACCTTATTTCATGGTTCAGTGACTTTGATCTGTTTCTCATCAACTATAAGGGACATTGATGTTTGGATCACACATGCATTTTAGGGAGGACCACTGCAGACATCATCAATGTCTACATTGACCTATATTTCATAATTGACTAACTTTGCACCATCATTATTTGACCTTGCCCTATATTTCAGTTCACTGACTTTTGATCTAATTCTAATTAACTGTCAGGGTTAAAATTGATACTTGAAACAGGTATATTTGGGGAAGGCTATCTGTAAACTTCTCAATATTTTGATCTTGACCTTTATTTCATGGTTCACTGACTTTGATCAGTTATTAACTGTAATGGTTAAGGCCTTGATAACAAGTGTGGCTATCATCAGTGTTTGACCTTGACCTTACTATTCACTGACTTTGGTCAGTTTCTTATTAACAATACTGGTTAAGACCTTGATGACTAGGTCGGCTTTGGTGGCTCAGTTGGATGCGCATCTGATTGATGATCAGGAGGTTGCTGGTTAGACCCCTACCAGGTCGCCAACATTCTTTCACGGGGATTGATCATGTAATATGCTGATTCAAGAAGGGCAGTTGTCAGTTTCTGGTGAAAGAATGTACACAATACTGGTTAACCACTTAGAGGACTAAGCCTGCCAAGTAAAAGTGTGGTTAAGTAAACTGACCACTCAACATGACCCCATTGGGTTGACTGGGCCATAAAACCATAACACAAATAGGGAACAGCAGTTGCAGTCTCCATCAGTGTTTGACCTAGATGGTTCATGATTCACTGACCTAGGTCAGCTTCTCATTCAACTGTAATGATTATGCTCTAGGTATTTTGATAGTTGTATGATGGCATTTTGGGGAATAACATATCTTTCAACTAATTTAAATCATGTCAAGGTCATGAAGAGGTGGTAATGAAAGGGTCTGTGCAACCAAATGCCATAGTTTTCAGCTGAATTCCACCTCTAGCTGGGTTATAACCCGGTATCTTGTGATCCAGAGTCGGGAGGGCTAACTGCTTGGCTCTTCAATCAGTTGAATGAAAGATGGAGTCAGTATCTTACAAATATTTTGTGTAATATATTACATGTACTTAATATATTACTTAACCCTTGTCCTGCTGGATAAATTAAGATGCCACGCCCACTTCTAATTTTCAGCCAATCAGATTACTTGATCTGGATTGTTGCTATAAATTCAAATACTTAATGGCAAACAGTGCAGATCCAAATCAGTTGGCTTTTTCGGAAGCCAAATGATCTGGATCTACAGTTTGCAAAGGCAGGGTATATCCGCATCCGAAAACATGCCTATGTAATTTTGACCCCCTTAAACCCTTTATATTGTAAAACTGGGGTTTACAGGGGTATACATTATTTTTCTTATTTTTGTTCGAAAACATAGATTGTGGGTATTCATTAGAACCACCTCACTGAGGCAGTTCTAACGAGTACCCACAATCTATGTTTTGAGCAGAGGTATGAAAAATATCAAAGTTTTTTATCTAAAAATTTTCAATTTTTGAAGGTGAATTTTTCTGCATATTTGAATAGGCGTGTTTTCGTAATGGGGTTCAGTAGGACAAGGGTTAATAATCTTTACAACTCGTATGAGTCATGTCACTCATTAGAAGTGGAATTGTCAAGATGACCACCGTCTTGGTTGTAACTCTTAGCCCAGATCTCCATATGCATGATTATACCCCTGGCATACGAAGTATGCAATGGGGTTATATAGTTTTTGTCTTTACTGTGTGTCTGTCAGTCTGTCTGTTAACATTTATTTTGTGTCAAAGATATCTCAGGAACTACTTTACCTAGAAACTTGAAATTTTGTACACATGACAAGTATGACTAGTTGAATTGTGGGAAAGAAAATAAGGGCCATGGGGCCAAGTCCCTTAGAGTTATTTCCCTTTGTTGTTCTGGCTATACTGATGGCCATGACCGGGGTTATTAGTGAGCATATGCTCACTTCATGGTCGTTACATTTGTCAGTATGCTTTCCAAATTGATTTATTTAACTGAATCTGATTATGTGTGTGAGACTTTTCAATTGCCATAGCAACCCAATGAAATACTGACCAGAATCGTTTTAGCTACACTGTATTTATAATTCCTACTAATCATTTCTACTGTTACATTCAAATGCTTTGGCAGTTTAGATGTTGTTTACTAAGTGGACAGACACATATAGACAGACTAATGGACGATGTGTCCCAAGACTTGCTTAGGTCAGCTACAAATTCAGAACATTTGGAAAATACTGGTTTCTAACATTCAGGGCATTTAATAAATGTTCCAGATTTGGTGTCATTGGTAGGCTATGTTCTGTAAGAGTCTCAAAGATGTGGTCATGGCAAACTAAAAATTGTTAATGAATGCACCTAACTATAGTCTGGGGTATGTAATAAAAATACAACACACAATGCAGTTTTTTTCTTTTTATTTTTCACCAGCTAGTGACCTCAAGCACTAACAGAGAAAAATACATTATTTTAATGATGTCCACACGTCATGTGGATAAATAACAATGACATCACAAAATGGGACCTGGCAAGTGAAAGCACAAACTGGCATATGTTAATAATAAAGAACCTGATCAGTCTGGGTGTTTCAAGATCTGGGTACTCTAGAGCGAGTAAATACTGTTAGCAAACACCTTGCTTGGTCAGATATCACAAGCCAGTTAGGCTCTTGTGATATCTGACCAAGCAACTGCATAGGGTTAAACCCGCTTCTGATATTTGACCAAGCAACTGCACAGGGTAAAACCAGCTTGTGATATCTGAACAAGCAACTTTGGATTAAACCGGCTTCCGATTACTGACCAAGCCAATGCACAGGGTTTAACCGGCTTGTGATATCTGACCACGCAACTGCACAGGGTTTAACCCACTTGAGATATCTGACCAAGCAACTGCAGAGGGTTTTGGTCTTCCCAGTTAGCATATGCCACCTTGTATTGTTTCTCACACAGGGTCCCACTAATGACCTAACTACTATATACAACTGTCGCTTTGGAAGAGAGATAATATTTAGTGCGCTTTCCTGCAAGTTAGCAGGCAACAAACTTTCATCAGACCTTTTTACATTGTATAATATTTTAATCCTATGTATTCGGATGGACAGGCCTTAGCAAACAGTGTAGAACCAGATCAGATGGTCCAGAATGTAGCATCTGATTAGGTTCTTCACTACTGCCATTTATCCATCAGTTTTTAAGCATGTTATTTGGGTAACATGGATATGTTTGTATTTTTATGAAAAGTATAATAAGGGTTGAGATGTGTGAGTATTTAGGATGAATTGTATCCTAAGATATGACTAATAATGCCAAGCCCTAAGATATGACTAATAATGCCAAGCCCTATTTCTAAGATAAAATGTTTTTTGCTAACATTCATATCTGGTTCTTCAAGGGTTAAATGTCATAAACATTTAGAAATCTCTAGATCCAATTGGCAGAAGACAACTGTTTTTTTTTTTTCTTTGAAAATAGGACTTTTAATTTCATCCAAAGATTTTGTAAAGCCTTATTTTCACAGAAAAAATATCAGGGCCCAGTTGTTCTAAGCATTGTTAGCTTACCAAGCTCGTAAGTGGTCAAAATTTTAACTGTTCTAGTAAGTACAATATCTAATTCACAGGTATTTTTGCTGAAAAAATGTGAGTAGCTTTTCCAAATGCAAAAGCTACTCACATTTTTTTCAGCAAAAATATTAGCATATATGACATATTTAATGATCAAAGTTCTAATGATACATTAACGACATTGTTAGTTTTGAACGACTGGGCTCAGCTGTAGATAAAGTTTCCTCAGCGGAGTAAGGATCTTTACAAGTAAAACTCTCAAAAAAAAAATTATACTCTCTCCATGCAATAAAAGTGAACTATAAGTTAAAATGAACTATTCATTCCATTCTAAGTATCAAATCAAAATTTTTGTAAAACTTCTTAAACAGTATGTAGTATACAAAATAGTTTTGCTGTGCCAAGGAAAAAGCTTAAAAATCGTGTGAATGGCATTATCAGTTCTGTAATATCCCATATAACTGTTTTTTTAACCAGAAAAGTACTGACATTTTTTTAATCCTTCATGGAAACCTGTTGAGGGTAATCATTAGAAGCACCTCAGCAAGGCGCTTCTAATGAGTACAACATTTTTTTTTAGAGAAATGAGGAAAATATGTGAATATCTCTTATCTGGAGCTATGAGCACATGGTGTCATCTGTCTAATTTTGTCAATACCCAGTGTGAAGTCAGCTGTATGACACAATTCTGATCAGACTGTTGGTTGGTTTGGAGTTTAACCCTTGTCCTGTTGAACCTGGATACACCCTGCCTTTGCAAACACTGTAGAGCCAGATCAGTTGGCTTCTGAAGAAGCTAACAGATCTGGATCTGCACTGTTTGCCATCAAGTATGTGAATTTATAGAACAATCCAGATCAAGTAATCTGACTGGCTGAAAATTAGAAGTGGGCCTGGCATCTTAATTTATTCAGCATGACAAGGTTAATGACCCAGTCAACATTATACAGGTAATTTCAGTTTATGTTACCACACTTTTCCTGGGCATAATTAGTTGTCTAAGCAGTTAACTAGTACTGGGTGCACATTCTTTTGCCAGAAACTGACAACTGCCCTTCTTGAATCAGTAGAAGGGAGAGAATGATCATACAAAATAATTCATGGTCAATCTCCATGAAAAAATGTTGCCAAACCCAAGGGAATCAAACCAGCAACCTCTTGATCATCAGTCGGACATGCATCCAACTGAGCCATCGAAGCATGCTGATCAGACTGTGTGAGGCTGATTATAGTGTGTAAACTGGCTCTGTAGTTCAAGTCTGTATGATACAGCAGTTTTCCAACACTGAGCATAAGAATGACCTAGCACTCTAAATAATTTAATATCATATTTACCCTACATATACACAGTGTCTTGTTAAGGTTTTAACCAACTGGGTATTTTGGGCTATTTTTACACCCATATTTCTCATTGATTTTTCTTTTGGGTACCCTGCTTTGTTAATGGGTCCAAGAATAACTGATATATGTGTATTTACCCCATAAATCTAATTCGAATTGCTTTTTCAGAAATTTAACAAAGATAAACATCTCCAAAAAGCAGCTAATCTAAGGCAATGATATTCAGACACCTTAACATACTTCTCCTAGTATTTCAACGTCCATTTGACGACCTGGGCCCAGTTGTTCAAAGCTAACGATGTCATTAGTTAACGATTCGTTAAAATTTACATCGAGTGATATGCAAATATGCTGAAATTTTTTGCTGAAAAAAATGTGAGTAGCTTTTGCAGTGCAAAAGCTACTCACATTTTTTCAGCAAAAAATACCAGAATATTGTATATTGAATCCGCTAAAACAGTTAACGAAATGACCCTTAACGAGTTCGTTAAGCTAACGACGCTTTGAACAACTGGGCCAAGATCTGGCTCTACACTGTTTGCTCTCACCTATCTGTCCAAAAAGTTTGGGTAAATAGGGTAATTTTCATGTGTATCAACACACCTGCAATGTATACCATATGTATTCAGACAGACAGGCTTGAGCGAACAGAGTACACCCAGATGAGATGCTGCAGAATGCAGCATCTCATCAGGGTTTTCACTGTTAGCCACTCATCTAGCAATTTGTAGAGACAACTTTGTGTAGTAAATTGTACTTGTTCAAATTTTATAACAAATCTGGTAAGGAGTTAAGAGGTCCAAATAATTAAGTGTTTATATGGTATACCCATTTATACTGGCATTGAATACCCATTATGGACTGGGTCAATGGAACACTTAATACCCTGTCAACTAACACAATATGCATCCACAATTCCAGATACCATGTTTACCCGAAGTAGCCAGACACTACAACTCCTTATCAAACATGTTATAGAATTTGAACAAGTACAATGTACTACCCAATGTTGTGTCTAAAAATTTCTGGATAAGTGGCAAACAGTGTAGATCCTGATGAGGCACCACATTTTATCTGGGTCTACACCATTTGCTTAGGCCTGTATGTCCAAATATATATGGTAAATACGGTAATAAGGGTATAAATATGTGCTAATTAGAAGAATTGCTTTGCTGTAGCATATCTAATGGGTACCCACAATGAATGATTTTGTGGAGAAACACAATACTTCTGCGAAGAAAATGGTGTTTCTTAAATATTTTTTTTCCAACCAATATGTTACCACTTTTTCTTATTATCCATGAAAACACATGTTGTGGTATTCATCAGAAGCATCTTGGTGATGTGGTTCTTATTATGATGCCAATTTGCCACCTTATGTCACTGTCAAAAGTGTATCAGGCATATCGAGATGATAGAAGGATGACAATGTAATGCCCTGCACAATAAAGTACTATACAAGAAATCTAATTCTTCAGCATGGTTCAAACCTAGGAACTTGAGACATGCAGTCAGGAACTTGGCCTTGAACACTTAGTGCTGTTATACAGTACCACAAAATGTTGTTTAATGAGTACAACAACATACAATTTCATGACGTAGAAAAATACTTTTTTATGGGTACCTCACTAATTTAATATCTAGTTATGGCATAATCTGATCTGACCTAAGATTTTGTTGTTTGTATGTGTGATCTTAAAATTCTATAGAATGTATGAACACATGGCGTAGAACCAAGTCTAACAGCATAAATATGCAGGCATGGTTAAATTTTTGTTGTTCACAAGACTTCTTTTTACACCCTTAAAACTAAAAGTCCAACTATTAACAAACTAAACATCATACTTTAATTAAGTAGACAATTTCGCTGTCTTTCTTCATGCAACATATACTAAAACCTTAAAAAAAAAAACAAAAAAAAAAAAACAATACAAGAGGCCACTTCAAACAAAAGGGTCTCCAAACATACAGTAGGTATGAAAACCATACTGCCCAGTTCAATGTAAAAATTCCATTCCAGCATTTACAAATAAAATATGAAGACATGGAATCTGCAAAGTAGGCGAATCTAAATAGACAATTAACCCTTAAAGCACCGGTCGTAAGAACTGATGGCAGCAATTATTATTCTTATTTTTCAAAGAAAATACGGCTTTATATTAATTTTCAAGCATTCAAAATAACATGCCTGAAGACCCTTTGTGCTAAACATGGCTGAAATATCTTCTGAATGATTACCCTATAATATTCTGGGCCCAGTTGTTCAAAGCTAACGATGTCTTAGTTAACGATTCGTTAAAATTTACATCAAGTGCTACGCAAATATGCTGAAATTTTTTGCTGAAAAAATGTGAGAAAAAGCTACTCACATTTTTTCAGCAAAAAATATCAGAATATTGTATATTGAATCTGCTAAAATAGTTAACGAAATGACCCTAAACAAGCTCGTTAAGCTAACGACGCTTTGAACGATTGGGCCCTGACTTCCACACATTCCAAAGCTGTGTGCCACTATTAATATAGCTGATCACAGTATTAAGTATTATTATCCTATTTAACTGCACAGAAACCTTGATTCTAAAATCAGCTCTAGATAAGATAGGATATCAGGTATATACTTTTCTTATTTCTCCATGAAAACATGTTGTGGGTACTCATCAGTAGCTACTCAGCGAGGCACTTCTAATGAGTGTCCACAAATGTATTTTTTGTGAGAATTAAGAAAAATAATCATTACTTTTTTAGTTGGAAAAAAAGTCCCTTATCTGGAGTTATGTAGAATCTCAACAAGTTCATCTGAGTACTTGTCTAAAATTTGCTCAATGAACGGTACCAGTACTTAACCTGGACCTGGTCCCGAGGTTATAAAACTTTCTTCATGCTCAACTCAGCTGAGCATGAAATTTGTCCTTCTAATAAATCTCAAATAACAAAAACCTGCAAATTCTTTCTTGCTAAAAACAGCTGAACATGAAATTTACTCTGCTAATAAATTAGAAAATGCCAACTACTGTTGGCATTTTCATATTTATTAACTGAGAAAATTCCATGCTCAGCTGAGTTTAGCATGAAAAAGTTTTATAACCTCAGGGCCAGTTTGACCTATGTTGTTTACTCGGGCATGGCAGTCTAGAAATTTAGGGTACCATGATTACCCTAAGTACTAGGGCACCATCTCTCCTTACCATACTGGTCCTGCAATTTGAACGTCCATTTTACTACCTACTGATGTGTCTAAAAGTGACACAGTGCAGACCCTGATCAGACACATGTAGCATCTATTCTGGGTCTACACTGTTTGCTCAGGACTGTCTGCCCAAATACTGAAGGCCCAGCTAGCATTCTTTATAGATCTACAGCAGGCTGTTATCAGCCCATTAGCTACCCTGATGGGCTGATAACGGTCCAGTATAGATTTATAAAGGATGCTTACTTGCGGTAAACCTATAACATAATACCCTAAAAAGTACTCATAATTCTTTTTCACACCAGATTATATGACAGTACATTTTAAAATTGTTTAGCACATACATTTATTTTTGAACATACATGTTTGTCTGATATAAAAATGCATAATGAACTGCCCCCACAACACAGAGAAATTACAATCAGGGTCCAGTTGTTCAAAACTTCACTGAGTTGTTAGCTAATGTGACATTAAAATTTCTATCTTGAATATGGCAAATACATTGATATTGTAACTTTGTTTGCTGTAAAAATTTGAGTGGCTTTTCATATTTTTGCAGCAAAAATATCAATGTATTTGAAATACCTTAGCTACAACAGTTAACAAGTTTGTCAATAACAAGCTGGTTAAACAAACAATGCTTTGAACTTGGCCCTGGACACCAGGACTGCCTGTAAACTGACACATGCTAACAGGGTAACGGGAAAGACCCTGAACAACCTGCACATTATGATGCAAAGTAAAGAGGCTCTTTTGCCCCATGCAAACAGCCTGAATCCACAGTCTAATCTGGACTTTCTGTCAATATACACCACAACCCCTTTATAACACTATCGTTGGGGTCCATAGCATAAACCGTGTTAGTTAAACAACCGTGTTATATCCAAACAAAAAGGTATAGATTATATTGAAAAATGACCATTTATGGTCATTTTTCAATATAATCTATACATTTTTGGGATCCATCTTTGAACGGTGTTATATCCAAAACTGTGTTATAATGAAACATGTTATAAAGAGGTTGAAGTGTATTCCACAGTATCAGCCAAATCTCTAGGCCGGCAACCAAGGTGGTGATCAGACTATGCATTCAACTGTGCTTCTAACTGTCAACCAGTCAGAATCCTTGATCCTCCAGATTGTTGATATAGATTCACATACTGAATTGCAAACAGTGCAGATCCAGCTCAGCTGGCTTCAGATGCCAACTGATCTGAATCTACACTGTTTGCAAAGGCAGCGTATATCCTGGTTCAGCAGGACAAGGGTTAATATAACAATGCACCTTTTATCAACAACTACAAAACTGATGTGTGCTGGCAGAAAACCACTCATATCATATGATAAGCAATATAAGGTAAGGGCTTTTATCAGCCAAAAAGTATTGGTATTTTTCCTTTCTTCACGAAAACATGATACATAACTCTAGACAATCCAGATAAATATTTTTCTTATTTATCTACGAAAACATACAAATGTATGTTAAAGGCTCCATATCCCTCAAAAATAGACATTTTATTATCCAAGAAATATTTAATATATTTATATACTGTATTAATACAATCATAAAATGTGGCCCCTAACAGCCTGTAAAATTTCAGTGAGTCTCTTGTTCTTGAAATGGAATGATTTTTGTTGCATTTCTGAATTAATGTTGCCAACATTAATTCAGAGATACGATAAAAAATCATTTCATTTTTGATCCAGTTCCAAAACGAGAGACTATCTGAAAATGTACAGGCTGTCAGATGCCACATTTTATGATCCTATTAATACTGTATATAAATTTACAAAATTTTTCTTGGATAAAAAAAGTCTATTTTTGAGGAATATGGAGCCTTTAAGGCTTTTCATTAGAAGCTTCTGGCAGAGGCACTTCAGCTGAGTACCCACAACATCTGGATTATCTGGCACTATGTATCAGATGAAGAAAATACACAAAAAAAGACCCCTAAGCCATACAAGTGCAAAGCAGACCTAGATCAGCCTGAACATAATTGGAGGGTTGAGCGCAAGACTGTCGTAACTCAAACATATTTTTGAAAACCTTGTTTATGGGCAACTTGGACCCCTTTGTAAACAATGCAAATTTAGGTGCCATTGCTCATACGAGCAATGGCACCTAAATTTTCATTGTTTACAGAAAGAAATGTTGTAATCTTCATAACGCCTTCATGGTGAGATTAGGTTTGGGGAAAAACAACCATCTGACTTATGCCAGTCTTGTGCTCAACCCTCTAATTATGCATAATCTGGGAGTGTCACAGGGCACTGACCTCCCTCATTTTCTTGTATGCATATGACTGGTTTTCCATGAGCAGACAGATGTCTTTGGTTTGGGCAATTTTGATCCTTGGTAAGAAAGTTTAACCTTCACCTTACAGCAGACGACGATTACCAGACGACAAAACGGAGTGGCATTTGTTTTATTTCAAAAGGCTGACTTTTTCCAGTTTTCCCCCAAAAGGGAGACAAACAAATGCTACACCCTGCTTTCATAGGACAGTAATGTCACTAATTCCTGCCTGTATTAGCCCTTAAAAGTGCCAATCACAACTGCAGCAGACAACATTCTATTTTTTTTTTTTTTTCCATATTTTTCAGATTAAATAAAATGATATTTCATGTGAAGACAATTCACATGAAATGCAAAGACTTATTTTCGCAAAAAAAAAAAAAAAAAAAACCTGAAAATTTTGTTTGCTGCAAATATGGCTGGCGCTCAAAGGGTAATGTAAAGTTAAAATCAACAAATACAGTGTTTCAAGTAACAGTGAACTATTTAATGACTACTAATGATCACTTGACGTGACTGAAAACAACATTTATGGACAAATGCAGACAATGTAATACTTCTAATATATAACTGAGTTTCATCACACAAATGGGCCTTAGTGCACATGCAAACAGTGAAAACAGAGATCAGGGCCTTTAATGTTCATTATTCCGACCGCAAAGTATTTGTTTTCCTTCTCCAAAAATACTCCCCTGATAACCCTCTGACCTAGAGTTACTGGAGAAACTAAATATATGCAGCTGCAGATTGATCTGAATCTTCTCTGCATGCATGTGCGCAAAAAGGCTCTGACTGAATGATGCCTCGTATATCTATGTACACAAATAAATAAATACAATTCAAGTATTTGTTTTTGCTTGTACCATAAATTAGGAGTCTGATATCAAACTCGACAAAATTTTTCTCGAGACAATTTTGTGCTCAACACATAGCAAAGATAAAAATCTGATCCAAATTCATATCTTTATGCTGTGTAGCATATTAAAATAAGATACATGTATAAAAATATTTAACACTGTACACAAAAATATTTACATACTGGTACAGAAATTTGTGCAAATATATAAATAAGTACCCAGTGTATAAGAGACAAAACTGCAAGAAATTACCGTATTTACCATAAATACAAACCTGAGCAAACAGTGTAGACTGCAGAACACAGCATCTAATCAAGATCTATGCTGTTTGCTTCTCATCCAGTTTTTTTAGACACACTAACAGGTAGCATTTGATTGTGTTGGGGTTTAACGACACATCAACCCCTGTGGGTCATTTTGTGTCGTCTCCCAGAAAAAGGAAGAAAAGAGATAGTAGAGGAGATAAGAGAGACAGGGAAGAATGAGGAACAAGAAAGAAAGTGAAGAAACAGAAGAAATATAAACATTCCCCCTCTACCCTTACCTGCTACAAGGATAGCAGGCCTTGACTAACTGTAAGCCAGTATCAGTTGGACGCCCTGGTGAGGTAAGATACACAACACCTGCATCACACCCAACAGGTAACAAATGGACTTGCTGAAAGTTTAGATTAAGTATGGTAATGAGTTATGGTATTCTATAGCTCCAGATAAGGCACTTTTTTCAACCATATAGTTTTGATAATTTTCTTATTTCTCTACAAAAGCATTTGTGGGTACTCATTAGAAGTGCCTCAATGAGGTGCTTCTAATGAGTACCCACAACATATATGTTTTCATGCAGATATAAGAAAAATATATATAAACCCCTCTTATCTGAAGCTATAGACTATTCCAATACTTAGGGTAAATACAGTATGCTATCTAATTTCACTGCCTCCAAAATAGACACATGAGAGGTATTATCTACTGACTACTGTTCTTCATAGAGAACTTTAAGGGGAGGTCATATATTTTCAAGATAGAAAGGCTCGTCAGAGCAAGCATCACATGCTGATCTGGGTTTTTCTACATGCCAGAATACCCATTTGTTTCATATAATATGCAACTTAGTATTGAGTAACCTTTAATTTGTACTTTGGTTAAAACTGCAGAAGTTAACAGATACTGTATTCCAGCAATTAGCACTTGACATTTCATGTGAATTATGTCCTATGGAGACAATTCACAAGAAGTATCACATTCTATTTTCTGGTAGAAAGGTTTTAAAATGTCTGCTAATACTGGAGTTCAGCAGGTTAAACAGAAACCCAGGAAGTGTTGGACCAGATTGCACATTTCATGTGGTCTGGATAGAACTACATGTACTTTGGTATTACAAAGTTAAAATTCTGCGAGTATATACTATACAGGAGACTAGTCTGTACATGTGTGCACTAGTATAAATCTTGGCTGTTCACAAATGGCTTAATTAGGTTTTGCTGCTCACTTACTATGGTTACCTACACATTATCTAAGTTTTTGGCCATTTAATAATTTTGAGTCAAACCCGAGGTACATATTAAAACTGTCCCAGTTTTCAAAACTACGACATCATTAGTTGATTTGTTAAAATTTACATCGAGTGATAATATGTTGAAATTATTTGCTGAAAAAATGTGAGTAGCTTTTGCAGTTACTCACATTTTTTCAGCAAAAAATATCAGGATATTGTGTATTGAATCTGCTAAAACAGTTAACGAAATGACCCTTAACTAGCTCGTTAAGCTAACACTTTGAACAATTGGGCCCTGCATGCTGGGTAAAAATTTTAGCATGTGACAATTTGGAATACTCTTAGTTTTGCCAGAAAATAGGCCTGGCATTTCATGCAAACTGTCTCCTAAGGAGTCTGAATATTTAGGACAATAAAGGTGGGGATACATTCAGGGGAGGTAACTATCAAAATTTTTATCTCTCTTCTGATCAGTCTGATCAGTTTTCTACCTGCAAAAGCCATGACTGTCCTTAGCTATCAAGAATGCCCAACAAAGACAAACCAGACTGCTCAGATGAGTTCATGCTTTGAAATATGCTCTAAAACTCCTTTTTCCATGATGCTTCTTTTATTGCTCTGATGGTGGGGAAAATGGCTGTGATCAAAACAGCTATTAGCTAAGTGTTGAGAAACTATTCAGTAATTAGTTTCTATGCAGATGTCCAAATCCTTCTTGGTCTACCCTGTCCTCTTATAGGGAATGGATACTTCTTGGGAGATAATGGGGTCTTTATACCCCAGGGGAGGTAATGGGGTCTTTATACCTTAGGGGAGGTAATGGGGTCTTTATACCTCCCTTCTTAGAAAGGGTCTACTCTAAAAGGAAAGAATTTGCATTTAGCTAGAGCAGATCTCTTTTCAGAAGTTATAACGCTTTTCTTAAAATGGGTCTTCTCTAGAAAATCTGCAGATTCTTTCCTTTTAGAAAATCCCTTTTCAGAAGAGATCTGGTGTGCAGAAAAGCAGATAAGAAGCCACAAAAGTTGTCTTCCTCGTAAAACACATAAGAAAACTACCAAGACTTCCAGTCCCCTTAATCAGCTCAAAAAAAAAAAAAAAAAAAAAAAAAAATGTCATGGTAAAGCTTCTCAACTACCCATTTATGCCAAGAGGCATTTCTCCATGAAAAAGACGTAATCTTCAAAAAAAAAAAAAAAAAAATTCATCCTGCCAGCTTGTCTGTATTGAGATCCGCCAACATATATATCTACTATATTTACCCGACTTGCTAAAATCAAAGGTAAAAAGTATGGTAGGGAGTTAAGGTGTCCCAATATTTAGGGAAACTAGGGTATATCAAATTCTGAATTAGTCCTGATTTCTTGCATTGTAGACACTTATCTGAACTGTAAGGCAAATGGATCTTACTATGTATACCCTCCATCCTCATATCATTTGAGTGAAGGTGTTTAAATTTGTTTATAAATTCTCCAAAATCCAGCCTTCCTTTGGCAAATAGGAACCGCTCTGATCATGCTGTACTGATACACATGCAGATTTCAACCTTAGTTTTATGAATACCATAATAATCCCAAGTACTGGGACAGACAGGCCTGAATGCAACAGTGTAGATCCATATAACACAGCACCTGTCTCATCAAGGTCAAAACTGTTTACCCCCAACTCCACAGCTTCAGATAAGAAGAGTATCAACATAATAGCTTTTATTTCTCCACAAAAAAAACATGGGTACTCATTGGAAACACCTTGCGAGGAACTGCTAACATATGTTTTCATGATGAAATAAGAAGAACATCTTTTTTGCTGCTGCTGTTGTTGGAAAAAGCACCATATCTGGAGCTAAAAGTTGAGCTATTGACTTTAACCCATTGTAGACTGAATGAACTTCCCCACACTATATATTGGAAGATTCTACTTTCACTTTTAGGTAAGTCTGGCTATGTGATTTAGATATTCAAAGAGAAACATGATTGAACTATTTGCAAACAGTGGAGACCCTGATCGGACGCCACATTCTGTGGCATCTGATCTGGGTCTGTACTGTTTGCCAGTTACAGTTTTAGGGGTTTCCAGACTACAATGGGTTAAAGAGGGCCATCGAGATAAATATGTTTCATTTTTCCCTGAAAACAAATGTTGTGGATAGTCATTTGTCTGATGAGAACCTATAAATGTCTGTTAAGATATTGATGGTTGAAATCGCACCTTTCTAGAGCTATCTATGTACATAGGAATGGCAAAAATATATAGAGCAACTACCTACAAACTATTCTTTTATTTTACAACAACGGAATGGCAAAATATACAAAGTGACTATAATCTTTACTACAGCACCTATACAAAACAGAAAATTTAATAATTTTTACATTATCTAAATATTTTGTCATGTTTCTAACATCTTTCAATAATCTACATGAAAACCTTACGCTGAGCTAAAAAATGTTTTGACAAAACCTCATATTAAGCTGAGGCAGTCACCAGCATTCTGATTTCTTGAAGAAATAAAGTAGGTTTTCAGCTTAAGTTTGTTTCATCAAATGGGCCACACCATGCGTAAAAACATGTCTTCGGGCATATGCGGACAACAAAGGCCCAGATTAGCGTGTGCATCTGCAGTCTGATCAGGGCCTTTCTCTGTTGGCTAACAAAATCCTTGAATACTACAGAATGTATGAATGGATAGCAGAGGCCCGAGTGATACTTTGCGCTGAATCTGCGCAGTTTACATATGTTCAAAGGCATTTTTTCGCTTGTCGCAGCCCAAATAAGCTCTTTAATATTTCCCTTCAATATATATCTTCATTGTGAGATCATTTTTACAAATACCAAAATATATCAAGGTTTAACCTGCAGTGCTGTTTAACTTTTACTATAAATAAACTGAAAACAAAATAAGTGATATTTTTTTGTCTTTTCCCAGAAAACAGATTCAATATTAACTTCAATAAAATGAAAATCAATAAAATGGAAATGTCTTTAATAAATGCTTAGCATGCGGGATGAAAATTTCAGCACATGACATTTTGAAATACTTTTCTTAGTTTTCCCAGAAAATAGGCATTGACATTTCATGCAAACTGTCTCCAATTAGTGTGGGAAAAATAAGACAACTATCATCAACTTGTCAGTTGCTGAATTAGCCCACAGAGTGGTAAGGTTAAACCTCAAGCATTATTTTCAGGAAAAGAATTTTAAAATGACAGCTATGGGTATTTAAATTCTGCAGCAAAAGATTACATTGTTGGTTAAGTAAACTTGAGAAAATGGCCAACCTTTTGCCACTTCTACTACTGTTTTTTTTTTTTTTTTTTTTTTTTTTTTTATTATTTGGGTTTTTACGGCCCTTTCAAGAAAATTTCATTTATATCGATCCAATTGTTCATCAAAGGTGGGCGAAAACGGGAGAACCCGGGAAAAAAACATCTGACCATCCGTAAGCAGAACTTGGCTTTCCCACATGTGACTCGAGCGAGGCTCGAACCACAGCTGTGAGAAGCCTAATGGATTAAGAGTCAGCTCTCTTATCCACGAGGCTATGGAGGCCCTTCACTACTGCAAAAGATAGACTAATTTCTGTCTACCAGCAAAACAGAAGTTCACTAAGCATGCACCTCTAATTGTATGAAAACAAACAAGTTTTACTTCCATGAATATTTATGGGATAGTTTCCTCAAAAATTTAAATTTTTCATGAAATATTGGTATTACCTTACACACAGGGTCAGTGATTTCCTATTATTACAAGTACTTAATTACCCTAATTATTCAGATGGACAGGCCTGAGCAAACAGTTTAGATGTAGATTAGACACCTCAGAATGCAGCATCTGATTGGAGTTTACACTGTTTGGCATTCATCCAGATGTGTTTGGATAATTACATAGGTCTAGATAAGGGAGGGTATCCAGTAAATATTTTTCTTATTTCTCCATGAAAACATGTTGTGGGTACTCATTAGAAGCGCCTCCGCGAGGGACTTCTAATGAGTACCCACAACATATGTTTTCATGGAGTAATAAGGAAAATATCAATACTTTTGGATCGAAAAAAAGCACCTTAACTAGTGCTATGGATAAAATCAACAGGTGGACTGGTTTAAATTTTAAGATAAACATGGTATGAAGTGAAGGTATCCGAATCTTTAAGGTAAATAGGGTATTTTCTCTACAAATATGTTTGCAGGTACTTATTTGAAATAAAAAATATTCAGGGATCAAAACTGATACATTCCAGCTTGCCATAGTTCAAATAAAAGTGCCATTTATAAGCATGCTGGGTAAAATATTCAGCAGACAACATTGTGAAATATTTTTTATCTTTTTTTTCTCAGAAACCAGACTTTTGAAATTTCATGCATATTGTCTCCTGACAGTCTGTCTCCTCAGGAGACGATTTACAGGAACGATGATGATGAGTTCAGTTTAATGACGCGTTAACCCATGAGGGGCATATGTGTTGAAACAGTGTATCAGCTTGGTTTGGTACTGAAACAGCTATAATGGTATGCCATATATCCATGAAAACACAGAACTTGAACAGATTTAAAAATCAAAATACCGTAGTTATATTTTGTTAAAAAGATTAATGTGTTTGTTTTTTTTTAAAAACATTAGCATGTTATCAGCTGGTACATCTTGAAATACATATCTCGTCATTAGTTTGGAAAAATTGACGCTGCACATGAGAGAATTCAAAGCAGTCAATCAGAAAGTGTTTTATCATAAATGGTTCATGACAGCTTATGCAAAGTGGCTGGTCTTCTCGTTTGAGCAGATAAGTGTAAGTCTAGAATGCCCTATACATAGACGAGTAAGAACCACTTCTTTTCGCCTTAATGATCGATTACTAGTAATGGTAGTTTTACCAAGAACTTGCTTAATTTCATGTAGTTTATTGAATGTCGCTCTGTCCCATGACATTTGCCATTTGAACAAGATGTACCTGTTGATAAGCGGTTTAAAATACATAAAACGGACTTTGAGATTCAAAATGTCTAGATCCAGTGGGGCTTTTGCTTTAATATCAGCAGCCATGTTACCTCTTATGCCAACATGGCTTGGGAGCCAACAGAACAAAATGTCTTTAATTTCGATAACACCTTATGTTTGTTCTATCAGGTTCTGAATTTTGGGTGTTTTGAAGATGTGTGGTTTATTGATTTCAAAACAGAAAGGGAGTCTGAGAAAATAAAAATATTGTTTAAAGAATACAATTTGCATGAAATGTCAAAGTCTATTTTCTGGTGAAAATAAGAAAAATATCAATTTTTTGTCTGCTAAATGTAAATTGCCCAGAGAGTGATAAAAATTAAGTAACCATTCAAATTTCAGACGTAAACACACAAATGCCCTAGAGGTTGCCAGACTAATAGACAGAACAGGTTCTGAAATTTATTAATCCTTTCAGCAGAAGACCGCACAGATGCACTATTAACATCCTACAGTCCATATACATGTATAACTGAAGGCTCAAACTTCTACTCATGCCCTCCATTTCACCTCATGCCCTCAAGTTGTGTATATTCTGATGATCTACATATTAATGCCCTATAAAACCTGCTGCCATTGTACACAAGAACTAGAGCTTCGGTATTTTTTTTTTTTTTTCAAGTTGGGGTTTTACAGCCCAGTCGACTCAACCCACTAGGGTCGTGTCGAGCATGGTCAGTTAATCTACTCCTACTGTTCCTGGGCAAGCTTAGTCCTCTAAGGGGTAAACCTGTACCAGTGCACATACTTTTTACTGACCACTGCCTTTCTTGAATCAGTGGAAGGAGGAGAATGGTCTTAGAAATTTTCAAGATCCATCTTCACTGAAGTTATGTGGCTGAGCAGGGGTTTTAGTGCTTCAGTAAATTCATTTGTTCTCCAGATAAAACCTTTTTTCATTATTTTTTTTCCAGATTCTCAATAAAAACGTACATTATGAATACTCATAAGAAGCACCTCAGCAAGTCACTTCTATCGAACACCCAAAATGTATGTTTTCATGGAGAAATAATAAAAAAAAATTATCAGGATACCCCCATCCACCCAAGTCCTCTCATCTCTAGCTATAACAGAACCTATCACAACTGCTGCGGAAGACCAGCTGTTTGCACTGATAATAGTCATGTCAGTATATCTTTACACAATCTGAACTGGAAATAATATAAAATCTTCATTTGTTCAAAATAAATTTGGCAACACTGAAAAACAGACTATTTTTTTTTTCTTTAAACACAGCACATACGACTGAGACCAATCCTCTTCTTGTATACACAGGGTTTTCAGTATAAGAAAACTAAAGGAGGCCGGAACAGAATTTCTGGCCGCCAAAATGGTTACTGTCAACATTACCGTATTTATTCTGACAGACAGGCCCGAGCAAACAGTGCAGACCCAGACGAGACGCCGCAGAACACAGCGTCTCATCTGGATCTATACTGTTTGGCAATCATCCAGCAATTTTAACAACAGGTAGTAAATTGTACTTGTTCAAATTTTAGAACAAGTATGGTAAGGAGTTGAGGTGTCCGACTACTGTAATGCAACAAAAAAAGGATTTTGGGCGGCCAGAAAAATCTTTGAGACAGTCATTTTGGCCTCCAGCCGCCTCTAAGTGGAAACCCTGATACATGTACATTACATACAAGCACTGCGCTGTTTGCATATGCCCTTTTATCTGAAACTTCAATGTACGAAATTTTAGGACATTTACCGTACTTTCTCTGAAAACTGTTACCTTGATCAGCTTTACAGGCTGATCTGGGTCTATGCATGTCATTAAAGTTGATTTATGTTTGAATGAGCTCATTATTGGAGACACAAAAGAAGATGATGTACCTTCATTCAGACATCACAGATCCAAATAAGGCGCTATTTTCTCAACTGAAAAATACTGATATTTTCTTATTTCTTCACAAAAGCATATGTTGTGGGTACCTAATTAGAAGTGCCTCATTCAAATACATGTTTTTATGGACAAATAATTTTTTTTTTTGTCTGAATACTCCTCATATCTGAGGCTACGAGATGCGAGCCAGGTGGATACTCAGATAAGCCTGCACATCAAATTAGCTTGGCCCCGAGGTTATAAACTTTTTTCATGCTCAACTCAGCTGAGCATGAAATTTATTTTGCTTATAAATCTTAAAATACTGACAATTTTTAAAACTTCTTTCATGCTCAACTCAGATGAGGATGCTCAGCTGAGTTGAGCATGAAAAAATTAATTGTTGATATTTTTATTTTTATGACCAAGTGAAATTTCATGCTCAGTTGTGTTGAGCATGAAAAAAGTTTAGATTGTCTGCTATCCGCAAAGTACCAGACAGTCTCTGCTCAGAACATATGGGTACACTGTAGTGTTGAGAATCGGGGTGAAGTTCACAGTCAATCATCTCTTTTGTAAAACCGACTGATCATCCATTAATAATTGACTTGTAGAAAATATATTCACTCCTAATTTAGCCCTCTTCAGGTACTTGTTCATTGCTCCAGATCAGTAAGAGGGGTATCCAGATAATATTTATCTTATTTCTCCATGAAAACGTATGTTGTGGGTACTCATTAGAAGTGCCTCCCAAGGCGCTTCTAATGAGTACCCACGTTTTCATGGAGAAATAAGAAAAATATCAGTACTTTTGGGTTGACTTTTAGTCAACTATAAAAAATTAGTCGACTATAAAAAAATTTTCCGATCATTAGTCATAAGAGGCAGAAGTGATTGATGATCAATTATCATCAATCATCAGAGGCAACCCTAGTGCACCAGCTGATCCGAGTCTTCACTGGTACCTGTCCTGAGGTACATTTTCCCATGTTGTGACTCGTTAATATGTTACAAAGTTGAATATACACATGAACAAATACTAGATCAACAAAGTGAAGCTGTCGACATTTTCTTCATCTTCTGCGACACAACTCAAAAGATCAGACGTAAGCATTCATAGCATGATACATCTGCATAAGAACATGCATGTGGATTGGGAGACAGGACTGTCGATCATTTTTGGAAGGGTCGAAGGTCAACCAAGACAAGGAACTGTACTTTTCCAAAACAAATCTGAAAGACACAAGAAAAAAATATTAATTATAACTTTGATGATGATGATGATAATGATGCTTTCGTGTTTTACATAGCTTCCAAAATTATTCATATTGGGATACAGATTAATACAAGTCTTCTGACTTTCTTCTGAATCCCATTTGTATAAATTATCAATGTTTGTACAAGTTTATATTATTATATTGAATTTATACAAATAAAATATGTTTAAACCAAAATTATTCATAGAGAAGATAGAAGGCAAATGCAATGAAGCTTAGTACAGCCATGAAAGGAATTCAGTCTCAAGTGGGATTCAACCCAAGAGCTTGTGGTCTGCAGTCCTGAGTGTTCACATTTTGGTCACCAGTATACTTCATTTTTAACTTGGAAGTTTTGGAGAAAAAAAACAACACTCCCATCCTTTATCCCAGCAACTGTGTCAACTCAACAAATTCTATCTACTCAATCAAAATAAAACTAGTCAAACTGTAGTAGTATACAGTGGTTCAGAGGATATGCACAAGCCTACACTAATGAAAATGGGATCAGCCTGAAATCAATGATTCCTTCTCCCCATCACTGGGCTACATAATTCTGCAGCATTTTTAATAAGGCTGTATTTATCTTAATCATTGGGACACCTCACCTCACCATACTTGTCCAAACATTTCAACAGGTTCATTTTACTACCTGTTGATCTGTCTACTCTAAAGGAAACTAATAACAGTGTTTTCAGAGAAAACCGATGTCCCCAAATGCGAATTTTCGAGTTTTCTACTGCTGTGTCCTTGAAATTAGGTCAAGGTCATCAAAATCTAATCAGTTCTTTGTTATCCATGAAAATTTGGTACTACTCCAACTACTGGTTCAGACAAGAAAGTGTCATGCCGACAACAACAGGATCTGCACCAAAATCAATGTCCCTCTCCCCAAAGGTTGCGGGATATAAAAATTTGCAACCAGCAGGAGCAAATACTTTTCTTTCAGCGTAACCCATTTTCAGAAGGGAGCCAAAATTATGTTGACAGAATTGCGTCTCTTGAAAGTTTAACAATTCCCCATAAACATCCTTCTTTTGGAAGGGTCGAAGGTCTGCATGATGTGACTTGATTGTAAATATATTACCTGAGAACATCACAGGTGAGACTGGAATCAAGCGGGTGACTGTTTCTACTAATCTGTGTCTGATGTAATAAGTCATCTTGATTGGAAGAACAGTGAATATGGAGAGCAGCCTGAAACAAAACATACAAATAGATTAGCATCTCCAACAAATGTGTGCATTTACGATGTAAGGGATATCCAAAAATTACATATTTGGCAAATTAATTTCATCACTTACGCCAGACACGGATGAAGATGGACAGGGGTAACACTATATGCTCTTTCCACCACTCTTTGAATGGCAGGGGCATAAAAAGCATTTATCTAGGTCCTCTTTTTGTCTGAGCTATGATACCGGCGCTGATTTTGTACAAATGTATCTTATGGAAATGTAAAACAAGCTGCTTGTGCACTACCATAAATCTTTTCAAGTTATCTTTTATTTTGTACATTTATAACAATAGTACAGTCACTCTACAAGTCACCTTTTGTTCAAGAACACCTAAAAATAGCTGTTACAGGTAGATGGCCAATGTAAAGCGGTTCAATATACATGTTTGTTTGTGTTGAGATTTTACAGGCCCAGTCAACCCAATGGGGTCATGTCGAGTGCAGTCAGTTTACCTAACCACACGTTTACTGAGCAGGCTTAGTCCTCCAAGCAGTTAACCAGTATTGTGCACATTCTTTCGCCAGAAACTGACAACTGCCCTTCTTGAATCAGCGGAAGGGAGAGAATGACCGTAGAAAATATTTCATGATCAATCTCCACGAAAGAATGTTGCCGACCTCGGCAGGGGGTTGAACCCGCGACCTCCTGGTCTCCAGTCAGACGGCGCATCCAACTGAGCTACCAAGGCCGGCCAATATACATGTATCAGAGGACTTGTTAAGGAGTATTTGAGGATAATTGAGATAATTTGTTCTTATTTCTCCATAAAAACATATGTTGTGGGTACTCATTAGAAGTGCCTCATCAAGTCACTTCTAATGAGTACCCACAATATATGTTTTAATGGTGAACTGGAGAAAATTATCCTTAAATTATCATCAAGTACTCCTCCTTAACAAATCCTCTGATGTATATAGTAAAATGGTACTTGGAGGAATCAGAACTGGCTGTTACAGGGAGGTGGCTCCACAACCTCTTTATAACACAATTGTTGGGATCCATAGCATAAACCATTTTAGTTCAAAACCCGTTTTATATCCAAACAAAAATGTATAAATTATATTGAAAAATGACCATTTCAATATAATCTATACATTTTGGGGATCCATCTCTGAACCATCCATCCATCCAAAACCGTGTTATAACGAACCCTGTTATAAAGAGGTTGTAGTGTACTTTGAGGAATCAGAACAGTGGCTGTTTCAGGGAGGTGGCTCTTGGAGAGAGATGAACCAAAGCATTACTGGATATGAAAGACAGATCAAAGTTAGGTTTCTTACTTTAAAGAATTTGACAGCTGATAGGTCATTCTCGGGACAAGCTGACCAGAACCAACGAGGCAGGGGCCCTGTTTCCGCTGTTGAGATGTAGTAACCCATAGCTAAAGGCTGCTGCAGCAGGTTTGGATTGTCATCTTGTGGGTCTATTGAACCTGAACTAGTTGTAGCCTGCAAAATAAGACATGCATTTTTTCATTTGGACACTGTCTGAAAAGGGAACATTACTGCATGCAGAACATTCATTTTTTTTTTTTTTTTTTTTTTTTTGATATGGGTTTTATGGCCCTTTCAAGAATATTTCACTTATATCGAGCCGATTGTTCATCAAAGGTAGGCGAAAACCACAGAACCTGGGGAAAAACCGCCTGACCATCCGTAGCAGAACTTGGCTTTCCACGTGACCAGAGCAAGGCTTGAACCACAGTGGTGAGAAACCTACTGGATTAAGAGTCAACTCTCCTATCCTCTAGGCTACGGGGGCCCGCCATGCAGAACATCCCCGTGCTTGCAAAAAAAACTTTACTGTAGTATCCTTGATATTTCTGGTCCTTTGAGATCGTTCATCCACTCCTACTTTGTAGATTTATAAATATTTATTTGAGGGTCTCTGATGAGGCCTGATTGGCCGAAACTAGTCTAGTCTGGCCCACAAAATTTCTACACCAGTTGTTTTCATTTCTGTGCGAGTTCATTGCTCTCAGGGGTCATTCCTTTAAGAATCCCATCTGATGCACAACTCCAGGTGTATTTTTTTTTATGTTTGTTTTTGTGTGTGCGTGTGTTTTTTCTTTCATTCAAAAAATGTTTGATTATTTCCCAACAATAACAAATGTTGTTGGTACTCATTGAAACTGTCTGAGAACAACAGATCAATGAGTATCCTTTTGCTAAGAAATAAGAAGAAAAAATATATATGAGCCAGCGTACAACAAAACCTACAATAAGACTTGTATGACCAGCAAAGACTGATCAGCCTGTACATCCCGGTGTGATCAGAGTCTTCCCTGATTACATGTGCCTTCTACAGCCTCTGGGTTATTCAAAGAGGGATATATGAGAACCGGTGTCATACCAAGAGGATGTACAGGCTAATCTGAGTCTTTGCTGGTCACACAGGTCTTACTGTAGGTTGTCATGCGCTGGCTCATATATTATCTAGAGCTAGACTGACAAAAAGCATCTTATGTTCGTGCAAACTTCATATAAAATTTACTGGCTGAATGACTTTGGACAAGAATTCTGCCAAAGACCATAGCTCTAGCTAAACTAGGACATGAGGTAAATACTGACTTTAATATTAGGACCAGAATTCTGCCAACAGCCATGGCTCTAGAGAGAAGAGGTTTCAGTTTTTGGATGAAAAAAGTACCTATCTGAAGCTATGCAAAGACTTGCCTAAAAAAAGAGCTCAGTGAAAGTAGGGTATTAATCCTTGAAATTAAAAATCAGACACAAAAATAGGACAAACAAACAAATTCACCAAAGACGACTGCATAGAAGAAATGTGTGACTATTATACATCTACATTGAGGCATTACTGGTTCTAAAATTTGAATCTGTCCATTTTACTACCTTTTGACATACTAGCTTCTGGACTGACAGGCAAACAAGGCAGACCCTGATGAGATGCTGCCTTGTGTAGCATATGATCTGGGTCTACACTGTTTGCTTAGGCCTGTCTACATCAGTACTTAGTGTTATTACTGTTGTGAGCAGATGAGCAGACTAACTTACCACAGACATTCCATTTATTTTAGTGGGAGAATTTCGTCCTACATCCATAAGGCCAGGTGACCCAGGGTTAGAAGCATGCCGTGGTGATCCAGGTGGGGAATTCTCCGTCATTGAGACAAACACGTCCATCAAACTGCCAAAGTCATCTGTATTGCTTTCAAAGTCATCTTTAATATTAATGTCAGATAAGTCGACGTCAAATGCTAATTGATTTGTTCCCAAGTCCATACCTCCAGTAGAGTCTAACTGATTTTGATGGGAATTGGCCTGCAATAAAATAAGACTTGTTTATAGACCTTAAAGCAAATGATTGATTGTGTTGGGGTTTAACGACACGTCAACCCTTGAGGGTCATTTTGTGTCGTCTCCCAGAGAAAGGGAGAAAAGAGATAGAAGAGAGAGTAGAGGAGATGAAAGAGAGGGACAGGGAAGAAAGAGGAACAGGAATGAAAGTGAAGAAACAGAAGAAATAAAAACATTCCCCCTCTACCCTTACCCACTACAAGGATAGCGGGCCTTGCCCAACTGTAAGCCAATATCAGATGGACGCCCCAGTGATGTAAGATACACAGCACCTTCGCACCACCCGACCACCCCACCTTAAAGCAAAATTGAAGCACTTGACACTCTTATTATTACCATCATTTTTTTCAGAGATGATTTACATCAAGCTTTATTTATTTTGATGTTGTGGGTGAGGTGGGGGTAGGGTATTAGAATGTTGTCTGTTTTTTTTTGTTTTTTTTTTTGTACTTTTCAGAGAAACTAAGGCTGGTTATTTCTTTGAATCAATTCAAATGTCAAGCCTTATTTTCTCAGAAAAATAATTACAGAAGAAAATAATAATAAAATATCTGCTGCTGCTGTAACTGGTGATTCAGAAGTAAATATAAACGATGAAATAAATTTTCTGGGAAAATAAAATATACAATAGTGTGCTATTTAAATTCAGCTGGTTTGAAAATTGACTTTCTACATGAAATCTTCTTGGACATACCTGAGCTGTAGCAGACGTTGGAAACACCAGAATATGTGAGCACGATGCATCCCGTGGGGTCTGTAGGGGACAATTATTGCCCTGTTTCTCCTCTGGTTTCACGCAGTCGGGCATAACACTGAAACTTGGTTGTTGTTCCAGGGAGGTGAGACAGGCACTCAGGATACAAGGAAATTCTCCATTCATCTGATAGGAACACTGAGTGCACTTCTCCCTCATGTGCTTGCTCGATTTCTGAATATTCTTCTTGCTAAGAAGTCCTGACCAACCTGTAAACATAGGAACAGTATTTACCCTAAGTTTTCTGAGACTTTAACCCTTAAAATATCAGGAAAACCTTCATCTGAAAATGTTGTCTATTTATGTCATCTGCTGAATAGTCTTGTAAACTTTTCAAACCTATTTTTGCATACAGGCAAACAGTGTGGATCCTGATAAGACTGTTCCTAGAGGAGCAGTCTGACCTGGGTCCACACTGTTTGCAAAAAATTACTTTTAAAATCACAAGCAGATGAGAAAGCAGACGACAATTGTTGTGACTGGCAGTTTACAGGTTAACTTCTTACCATACTTCTCCTAAATTCTAAACAAGTCCATTTCTTCTACAAGCTGAGGTGTCTAAAAACTGAGAGGCAACAATGCAGACCCTGATCAGATGCTGTGTTTTGCAGCATCTGATCTGGAGCTACCCTGTTTGCTCAGGCCTGTCCTTCCAAATACTTAAGGTAAATAAGAAAGCTTAAATATAAATATCCATGTACCCCAAGAAACCTATAAAACGTCATGTGCAGACAGTGAAAAGCTTTGAACAGCCTATCCAGTCCTGTTTTTCGTTGTTGTTGGTTTGTTGTTTTTTTTTTCTTCGTTTTTTGCTGTTGTTTTTTTAATATTTTGAATTTACATAACTCCAGCTATTAAGGTAATAGTTTAGGTGATAATCTCTGTTATTTTTGCGCATAATTTTTTGCATGCTATATGATACATGTATTTCAGTTCCCACAATCTGAATTTTTTTCTCAAAAAACAAAAACAAAACAGTAACATGTTTTAGCACCTAATTAGTGTCACTGCCAAGATAATTCTCAAAAATATCAGATTTTGTCGGAGCAAAAAGTACTTCTGGACAAAATGATCATTTCAATTGTAGTCCTAGGTCCACAAAGACAAAAATCTTTGAGCAAGACACTTAGCCTCAAGTTCAGGACAAGAAATCATGAGACTGTGGCTCTGAACAATGAATGAAATCCAAACAGCAAACAGCATTTCAAAATGTTAACTGCAAAAGCTGCATTATCTGAAGACAGGCGATTATGGGGAAGTATATTTTTCAGGGGAAGTAACTATTTCAAAACTGTTTTGCCTGCCTTCTAAAAATGGTTTACTCTAAAAGGAAAGAATTTGCTCCTTTTTTTTTCCTTTTGAAGATCCCTTGCAGAAGGGGTTTAGTGTGCAGGATTGCAAACAGATAGTCCAAAAAGTTGCCTTCCTTAACATGGCAGAATATCTACACTTAACCTTTGTCATGCTGAACAAATTAAGATGCCACACCTACTTCTAATTTTCAGCCAATCAGATTGCCTTGATACAGATTGTTGCTTATAATTCACATACTTAATGGCAAACAGTGCAGATCCAGATCAGTTGGCTTCTTCAGAAGCCAAATGATCTGGATCTACACTGTTTGCAAAGGCAGGGCATATCCGGGTTCAGCTGGACTAGGGTTAATTTTCTATTTAAGAATTCTGAGCTTATCTTGAATTTCTTGTACAAGAGATTCATGAATGTGGAACCACATCTGTTCACAGGAATATCAATATTAACCCTTGAAGTTCTTAAAGTTAACCCTTGCAGTTTTTTAATAAAGCTTCAACATTTGAAGCTGACATTATTTATTTATTTATTTTTTTTTTTTCACAGAAAATAAGGCTAGACATTTCATGAGAATCATCTGCCAGGCTTATTTCAAGAAGTTGTCTGCAGCAGTTGTCTGTTTAGCAGACAATTCACATGAAATGTCTTTACTTACTTTCTTTGAAAAATATATTTATATATATAAAAAAAATATTTCAAAATTTCACCAGCTGCACATATGATAGGCGCTTTAATTAAAAAATTAAGGGAGCAACTGATGATGAGTTCATATTTAATGACACATCAACCCATGAAGATTATTTGCACAATTTAAAGGAGCTGTACTCACCTTTGAGTTCTCCATGGCCAATTCTGCCAAACCTTCCAATAACAAGCCGGGTAGGCTGTACGGTCATTGAGATCACTCCGAGCAGAAACTCCCACAACTTTCCCAAACCTATCTTCCTTGCTGAAGTCTTCTTTCGACGATTTCTGCAAAGAAACGTTTATAATATTACCCTATTTACCATAAGTATTCTAGTATCTCAACCGCTTATCATACAATTGACTACCCAATGTTGTGTCTAAAAAATTGCTGGATGAATGGCAAACAGTGTAGACTCTGATGATATGTTGCATTCTGTGGCATCTCATCTGGATCTACACTGTTTGCTCAGGCATGTCTGTCCGAATACATATTGTAGATACGGCACTCTTAAATAAAATCTGTCAAACAAAACCAAACCAGATTGCTCAGTCCATGGCATGCCAATTGCAAAATCCTGAGCTAACAGACAGACAGAAAAAAAATGTCGCTCTTGCACGCCCTTACCACATGGGGAAATCATGTAGCAAGTTTGGTTACATTCAGCCCAATGCTTTAGATATCATGACAGAAAAACAGACAGACAGACAGAGTGACCTTATAACCCCACCCGAAGATCACATGGGACACAGTGAAAAATAATGTTGCTGTCGCAGACACCCTTACCAAGCGGGAAAGTCACACAGCAAATTTGGTTAAATTCCACCCAGTGGTTTAGGAGGAAAAAGCGTGATGGACAAACCAGAGCATTTACTGTATCACCATCCTTAAAGCTTGGGGACAATTGGTTAAATTCTGCCCAGACTGGGTTAAGGATATAGCGTGACAGATGGACAGAGGCGTTTCGAATATCGCCATCACTAAAGCGTAGGGATAGTTATTGTCACATGTAAGAAATATAAAACCATCAGGACAGAAATGACTATCAGATGCTATCAGATGCTATTTCAGCATCTGAAATATAGTTATCTCTCGTTATCTCGAATTCCAAGGGACTCTCTGAAACACTTCGAGATATCCGTACCTCGACATATCAGATTTGCGGAAATGAGAAAAACAAATCGAACAGCACATTTTACAAATGAATATGTAATTTGACTGCTGAAATTAGAGATATATTGAAAATATTGTGGAAAAGAGGAGATATTGCTCCTCAGGAGCAATTTCTCCTCTTTTCCACAATATTTTGTTACCTGTTGTTAGATGTCCCTTTTAAAATAAGGAAGAGATTTTCACTTCAAGATGAGCGATTATTCAAGATAAGCGAGGTCGAGATAACGAGAGTTGACTGTATACTTCATTTCTGACTGTAAAAGCTTTAATTTCACTCACTAAATTGAAAATCTTAACGCATCAAAAATCTGAGATGATCAGCTATAAACAAAATTGTTCATTACTACAAAACACAAATCTAACCTATTGGGTATTTCTATATTGATGGCACATGTTTCTACCATCTCTCCTCTCTCATCCGTACAGCAGGCAATCAGCCAGCGCTGGTCCTCAGTGAGACAATAGACACAGAGAAGAATACTGCTGTTTTCTCTCTTATCACTACATGACTCCACTAACTGTTCTTGCTTGTCTTTGATTGGTGCTAGAACAAATGCTGGACTGTACAGCCGCTGTGAAATACCCTGTCAATAAAAATATAAGATTGGAGTTTTTAAGTGCAAATATACAAGACATTTTGTGCAAAAAGTCAAGATAAAGCCCAAACTGTTTATCTGTCCAGTCTGGTCAGGGTAGCCTTTTAAGTATTTGAACCTCAACATCAGAAAATACCAATGGATATGTGTACCCACCAAAGACTAAGATAATTCTGAGCATCTGCACAGTCTGATCAGTCTTTGCTGCACACACTCCAGCCAATCATCAAATCTTGTTCAGGTAGATAGTAAAGACTGATCAGTTTGTGTAGACGGATTCCAGTTTGTGTAGACGGATTGTCTACAGCTATGATACTGCATAATGTAGTGAAGAATCTTAATCAGAATACAGTCAAACCTCAGTATCTTGAACCCGAATGGCTCGTTTACCATGGCTGATTCAAACTTGTTTTTAAGTCCCTACTGATAGATCCAGGGTACAAATATTTAAGGAAATTTTATTTTATCATGAAATTGCATGTTGTGTGTACTCATTAGGATCGCCTCATCAAAGCAATTACAATGAGTACACTGAACATACCATTTTTGTATAGAAGATTGAAAAGACTTCTCCAAATTATCGCCATTTGCTTTCTGACCTGGCACCCTGATTAGCCCTCAGTGATTGTAACTATCCATGTCTTGAACAATTTTCTATGGTCCAAAAGATGTTCAAGCCAATGAAGTTCGACTGAATATATCCAAACATCTGATGTGCCTTCATTGTCCACATTTGCTTTTATGTAGTATAATCTCATTGTGTATGTAAATTATAAGTACTTACCGACTCACTACGCTTGAGAAGCAGTTCCGCTGCTGCTGCCGGACCAAACCCAGTCAGAGATCGTCCCATGATGTTGTGCGTGAGATTCCAACGACAGCTTGTGAATACTGAGAAGGCTAAATTCTTTAGGTATTGATACTGAGATCCACTTTCTTTCACATCAATTATTGTTTGTAAGGGAACAATCTGAAATTTTAATAAAAAGTCATTCTATATATACCCTAAAATATCTGGGCACATTAACTCTTACTATACTTCTCTTAAAATATGAACAAGCCAATATGGCTACCTGGTGATGTCTCTGAAAGCAAAGCTTGAATAACAAATAGATTAGATCCTGATCTGACACCGCATTCAACGGCATCTAATCTGGGTCTACTCTATTTGCTCAGGTCTGTCTTTTCAGTTCGTCGACTCTCGTTATCTCAACTTCGCTTATCTCGAAGTGAAAATCTGGTCTCTGTTTTAACATGCAAATCTAGCGACAGGTAACAAAATATTGTGGAAAAGAGGAGAAATTGTTCCTCAGGAGCAATTTCTCCTCTTTTCCACAATATTTTCAATATATATCTAACTTCAGGAGTCAAATTACATATTCATTTCTTTAATATGACTGTTTGATTTGTTCGATATATTTTTTTCCCCCCAATTCTGCAAATCTGATATGTCCAGGTATGGATATATCAAAGTATTTAAGAGAGTCACTTGAACTTGGAGATAACTAGAGTCGACTATTTCGGGTACATACAATATCTCAGAATGAAGTTCAATTAATATGATGCACTGTAATCAAGTAGCTGAAACTTTTTTCCCCTAGGTATCGCTGTCCAACTGTGATCTCCAACATGTATCAACAATTATTAATGATGATTAGTGTATTTACCGTATTCGACCTAATTACCGCACATGCTCCTATAAGCGCAGTCAAGCAATTTAGTAGTCTTCAGATTATTGCAACCAGTGTACTTTTTTATATTCCTTTATAAAAACATATGTTGTGGGTACTCGTATGAACTGCCTCGACAAGTGGAGGCAATTCAAACTAGTACCCATAATATATATTTTTTTAAGAAAATCAGAAAACAATAACACATAAGCATCATTAAATACGCTCCTCAAGACGTCCTCTGCTGATCTTTCTTTAAAGTGTATCCTTATTAGGTGGATATATTACTGCAAGTTTTCCAGTAATTTTGAAAAACTTAAGAGCACAGTGCGGTAATTAGGTCGAATATGGTACCAAAAATATTGGAGCACCTTAACTCCTCACCTTAATTGTGTTAAATATGAACATGTCTATTTTACTTGCACAGGTAAGACCCTGATCAGATGATGCAGTCTGCATTCACCACCATCTGCTCAAGTATTCCATATTTTTAACCCATTGCAGTCGGGAGACCCATAAAAGGGTAATTGGAAAACAGTGCTGCAGACCCAGATCAGACACCGCAGAAAACAGCATCTGATCTGGGTTTCCACTGTTTGCAAACATTTTAGCCATTTTTCTCTAGGAATAGTAATCTCATAGCTGGACGTACCTAAAATTGAAATTGGACTCTTCCAATACATAGTATGGGAGAGTCTTTTCAGTCTACAATGGGTTAATAATTTTTAATATTTGGACACTTAACTCCTTACCATATCTGTCCTATAAGTCCAACAAGTCTATACCGGTATATGTGTCTAAAGACTACTGCATGAGTCGTAAACAGTATAAACAGTTTGCTCAATCCCGTCTCTCCCATATTTAGGGTATATACAATACTCTAAATATATGTAAACATACCTGCTGAACTTTTTATTCTTAGAAGTCTAAAGACGCTCATTGACTACCTCATGATGTGTCTAGAATATGTTGGCAAACAGTACAAACCCAGATCAAACTCTTTGAAAGGTTATTTAGGGAAAATGTAGTATGTCAACCAAATGAACAAGAATCATCACCAAATAAGGCTTATCCTTTGATGTGAATTGTCATCTATGGAATGTCAAATCTTATTTTAATGGAAAAATAATAATTCAAAATTCAGAATGTTCAATAAGATAATGATATACAAACAGTGAAAGATCATCTAATCCATTCAAATACTTGTTAGTTTTTGTTTAGGTTTTACAGCCCAGTAAAACCAATGGGGTCATGTCCAGCCCGGTCAGTTTACCTAACCACACTTTTACTGGGCAGGCTTACTCCTCTAGGCTGTTAACTAGTATGATGCACATTCTTTTGCCAGAAACTGACAACTGCCCTTCTTGAAACAGCAGAAGGAAGAGGAGAAAATATTTCATGATCAATTTCCACGAGAGAATGTTGCCGACCCGGCGAGATCGAACCTGCAATCTCCTGATCACCAGTCAGACATGCATCCAACTGAGCACCGAGGCCGGCCCATTCAAATACTTACTTGTAGATAAATGTTATTTTTCAAATTTTCTGGAAGCATGGAGATAATCTCCTTATAGCATCTTAGAAGACCAATTATGGCCAGTCTGTTGAGATCATCCCAATCCTGGGCTGCGTAAGTGAAGGGGTTGATTATGTACACAACAATAGCAGGACACTCGTAACTGTCATCTACATCATCATGGTTATCTCTGTGACCTGCACCATCCTGTGATCCATCTGAAATTTAAATATTTATGAGCCTGGTCAACAGATACGTTTTGAAACACTTGCTCATTTTTGCCATTTTCCATGAGAACTTTAAAAAGACTTGTACTACTGAACCCCGATATACCCTGCCTTTGCGAACAGTGTAGATCCGGATCAGGTGGCTTCTTCAGAAGCCAACTGATCTCGATCTGCACTGTCTGCCATTAAATATGTGAATTTATAGCAACAATCTGGATCAAATAATCTTATTGGCTGAAAATTAGAAGTGGTTATGGCATCTTAATTTATTCAGCAGGACAAGGGTTAAGACTTTCTGTTTGATTTTCTGCACACCAAGCCCTTTCTGAAAGGTGATCTACTCTAAAAGAGAGAATTTGCTCCCGAGGTAGAGCCCTCTTCAGAAGAGAGGAAAAAGAATTTTGAGTTATATCTCCTGAAAGTGTACCCGTTTATCTTAACCCTTAAACTGCCAATCACAACAATTGTCGTCTGCTTTGTCATCGGCTTGTGATTTTAAAAGTCATTTTTGCAAACAATGTGGACCCAGATCAGACTCTAGGAGCAGTCTGATCAGGGTCCACACTGTTTGCCTGTATGCAAAAATAGGTTTGAAAAGTTCGCAAGAATATTCAGCAGACGACATTAAGGGTTAAATACCAATGAGATATCTAATCAAAGCACTGGCAGTTCGACTGTCTCTGAGTGTAGGCTGGGAAAAAGGTCTTGAACTAGGCCTTAAGAATGTTTTTATTAACCCTTAACTTCCTGTAATTTAAGCTAACAGTGCAGACACTGATGAGACGCCACTTTCTGCATCGTCTGATCTGGGTCTGCACTGTCTGCAAATGTCCCAGCACTAAGCCCAGTCGAGGTTTTAGAATATTCAGTTTGGAGACAACAGGTTGTTGGTTTCATATCGTGAATAAGTCTGTTTTACCCGCGGTTTGATTTCATTGGTCAATGATAATCACATGGACAAAAACCTTAAGGAAATTTTGGTGTATGTATACTCTGGATCGACTGTAAACAATCAACCCAAAAACATATGGAAACTGAAAATTGATGACACATGGATCAGCATTAGTTACGCCATCCATGCAATTTGTACAAACGATTTTAACAATCAATGTTACTGCTAAAGGATATACAGAATGATCATAAAATTCAAATTATTATTGGATACTGTTCGAAAAGTTACTGAAATGTAAGTGTTCAAAAACCATTTTGCTACATCAAGCAAAAATATCACTGAGCAAATCCCAATAAAAAGAAATCTAAGGCAGAGTACATGTGTAAATTTTGACATTTGCTGAAAGCACCATATGTTTAGTTATATGTAGGATCAAGTCTAGCATCCGCACAGTCTGACCAGAGTTTTTGTTGTCAGTATGAAGAACTTTGCATCCTTGGCTATCCAAATTGTGCTCAGTGAAGAGTATAATCAAATGCGCAGAACGATCTGAATGTTTGCTTGGCGCAAGTCGGAACGTTTTCTCCACTGCGGCTCCAATGAAGATATCACACAAGGGATTTGTTATATTAGGTCTGTTCTGACAATTCCTCTGCTTAACATTAAACACACAGAAGAAAGGAGAAGGGAGTAAACTATACAAAAGATTAGGAAATCTACCTTTATCATCTCCTGAAGTGTTAAGACTATCTGTGTTTGGGTTATTTATATCTGGTGGTTTATGATGTGATGGTCTCTGGGTCTGACTGACACCACCAAACATTGACTTGTCTAACGTAATCTGAGACAAAAATGGCCCTGAAAATAAAATATACAATACATGTATTCTAAAAAAATCACAACTTGAAAGTAGGAGGCTGTTTGAAAGCGTCTATTCGTAACAAAATACAGCAATTGTTCTAAAATTGCATACACCAAAGTTTCTGACAAAATGGCCTATGCAAACAGTGTAGACCCAGATCAGACTGCTCCTGTTTGTCATTCCACTAAGTGTTACAAGAGAATATTGCATATGCAAAATTTCGGCCAAAAAAGTATGGAATAAAATGTTTGAAATTTTAGGACATTTACCGTGGTGTAAAAAAACAAGTTTTCATGGATTAAATGCTCTTGTAACTAATGTTTTGCAGTTCCTTTAAAGTTTTCATCATTTTTAGCATATCTGAGTAAAAGACTGCTTTATAATATGGTTCATTACAGCACGGTATATTGGCATCCTGAGGTAATACAGAAAATATTTTGTAGAATTTATGATTTGTATAATCACAAATGACAATCGTAACAAATTATAAGCTGTACATTCAAAAACAAATTGCTTGCCTTCTACATATAATCGGACATACAGACTAACTACAATCTGTACAATCTGTCTTCAGCATTTTTTGTTTGTGTATTTTTATTTATTTTTTAATCTGCCTACACTTGCCTCTAGTTAATGTGAACTTGTAGGAAATAACATGAAACATTTGCAAATATCCACATTATTTAGATATTATTATTGCATAAAAAGCAGTGTCGCACGTTATTAACAGCCGTGCATTATCCAGCGAAAAGCCGTGTATTAACAAGGCAATTCACGCGCTGTTAATGCACGGCTACGCAACTTTCAATATGTTTGTACCGGGGCCACAGATTTGCTGCCGTTACGAGATGTGTACTGCCCGGCCCTAGAACGAGCATAGTCCGTGGAAATTACGTTCGCGAGACATCGGTGAAAAGGCGAAACAAATAGTGCAAATAATAACACGAAATGTAGCATGTTTTCCATTTTTATGCAATAATAACGATCGAACATGGTTTTTCAATGCATTAACACACGCCAGGTCCCTTGGGAGGTGTTGAATACCGCGGCCTTCGGCCTCGGTTTTCAACACCTCCCACGGGACCTGGCGAATGTTAATGTATAAAAAACCATGATGATCCCTATATTCAAAGTTCTCCAAAAAGGACCTTTGCACACCAAACTGATATGCATAGCAACTGTAAAGTGACACTTAACCCTTGTCCTGCTGAATAAATTAAGAAGCCACACCCATTTCTAATTTTCAGCCAATCAGATTACTTGATTAAGGTTGTTGATATAGATTCACATACTGAATGGCAAACAATGCAGATCCAGATCAGTTGGCTTCTTCAGAAGCCAACTGATCTGGATCTACACTGTTTGCAAAGGCAGGACAGATCCGGGTTCAGCAGGACAAGGGTTAATACTGCAAAAGAACTATGATCATACCTAAGTTATGCCTGCAAGCCTGAGCATACAGTCTTAACTTGGCAGCCAACGGACTATCCCCAATCTGTTTAAACCAACTGTCCACCTCGGTGTCTGCTAACTTCTGAGCCATAGATTTCCCAATACGTAACATTCCATCTCTTATCTTATCAGAGACGGGCTGATGTCTACCAAGACGACTCCATTCATACACATTGGACAGTTCTTTAAAGAACGTCTTTATGTGATCCATTATGTAGTCATTCTCAGGGGTAACTACAACGTAAGCTATATCACGTGGTCTGCCATATGGCTCTAGCAAGTTCTTATCCTGAAAAAGAAGATACAACACAGACTTTAGGAATAGATGGCTATGACATCACCAAAGGTCCTTATGCATATAGAACAGTAAAAATAGAATTAACGTAGTAAAATACTCTATTTACCCTTAACACTTAGCATTCTAGGTAAAAATTCCAACAGACAGCATTTTGAAATGTTTTTTATTACAGACTTTGACATTTTATGCAAATTGTTTATTTAGTCTGACATTCCATGCAAATTGTCTCCAAAGGAGACAATATGCATGGAATGTTGAAGTCTGTTTTCTGGGAAAAATGAGAAAAATATCGTCAATTTGTCGTCTGCTGAATTTGCCATAGCATGGGAAATGTTAATACTGGGACATCTCCATATCTTATTTGTGATAAAACTTTAAGCAAGTCCAGTTGGCTTTCTGCTCATGCATCTAAAAACTGCCGACTTGATGCAAACAGTGTAGACCTTGATCAGACACTGTATTCTGTGGCATCAGATCTTGATATTCACTATTTGCTCAGGCCTGTCTGTCCCAACACTTACTAGATATTATGGAGGAAGACGAGTTGAACTGTCGCTCACTTTCAACTGAGCTTTTACTGTTATGAATATATTTGAGCTATGAGATATGGTCATTATGTTTCTTTCACACCTCATCTTAAGACAAAAATTCATAGCTCTTGATGAGATTCTTTTTTCAATCCAAAAGTATTGATATTTTTTCTTATTTTTCCATGAAAACATATATTGTGGGTACTCATTAGAAGCACCTCACTAATGAGTACGCACAACATATGCTTTCATGGAGAAATAAGAAAAATATTTACCTGATACCCACTCTTATCTACAGCTATAAAAATAAATACAATATCCCTAGATCTAGATATGGTTGCGAAAGTGGCGATAATTTTAAATACTTTTCTGAATACTCCCATTATCTTAAGCAAAGAAAAAAAAAATTGTTTGTGTGCGTTGAGGTTTTACGGCCCAGTCAACCCAATGGGATCATGACAAGTGTGGTCAATTTACCAAACAACACTTTTACTGGGCATGATTAGTCCTCTAAATGGTTAACCAGTATTGTGCACATTCTTTTGCAAGAAACTGACAACTGCCCTTCTAGAATCAGCAGAAGGGAGAGAATGACCATAGAAAATATTTCATAATCAATCACCATGAAAGAATGTTGCTGACCCGGCAGGGGTCAAAACCGCAACCTCCTGATCACCAGTCTGACATGCATCCAACTGAGCCATCGAGGCCAGCTCTAAGAAAAAAATAACATTCAGACATGTACTAATATTTTGTCTATTAAAGCTGCTAATGAGTACCACCCACAACATATGCTTTTGTGGAAAAACATCATCAATTTTTGCTGAAAAAAAAACAACAAAAACAACAAGAACTTTATCTGGAGCTATGCTAAAGTATGACAGAACTTTACTCACCCAGAACTTCAGAGCATATGGCGATACCGTGATGGCATCTTTGTCAAAACCCACCAAGAATGACGGAATAGGTTGTGGCTCGCTGTTCTCATCAGTACCTCGACCAGCGAGTTGATGGAACTCTTTCCAAGTGAGAGGACCCTGCAGTTTGTAGGTGTGTTCCCAGAGTCTTGTGACACGCTTGTTCTGTATCGCATCTTGAAGTAAAGGCTGCAGACTCTTCAGAAGACGTACAGATTCAAGAGAATTTTGTGGTATCTGAGTCACCCCTGAAAGATATTAATACCTCTTGCTGAATATGTATGCTGAAAAATACTACAGTTGACTCTCACTATCTCGACCTCGCTTATCTCGAATAACTGCTTATCTTGAAGTGAAAATCTGGTCCCTGCCTAAACATGAAAATCTAACATGTAAAAAATATTGTAGAAAAGAGGAGAAATTGCTCCTAAGGAGCAATTTCTCCTCTTTTCCACAATATTTTCAATATATCTCTAACTTCAAGAGTCCAATTACACATATATTGTTAAATGTGGTTAATCGAATTAGTTTTTCCTCAATTCTGCAAATCAGATATGTCGAAGTACGGATATCTCGAAGTATTTCAGAGTCTCTTGGAATTCAAAATAACGAGAGTCGACTGTATTACTGTATTGTCACTGGGAAATTAGGAAATTATTGGACAATTTAGAGCTGGGTACAGCCAAACATACAGTACCAAAGTATACTGTGGTATTTAGCAGAGTGCCACTGTATATACCATGAGATACCACAACAGTATTAAATTTTGTACAGGTCAGTTCCGTTATTACGCGCTGGTTGGGATGCACAAATCCATGAACGCGATATAGGCGAGGCGTGTAGTAAGTTCGGAGCCGACTGATCAGACTTTATAAATGTTGACATTTGTACGGGACACATGTATATATATATGTTTGGAGGGATTTATGAATAAAAACAATGATATTTCATGTATTATTTATATAAATAAACGAATGAGTACTAACGTTGTATGTTTTGTCTTTTTTACACCCTTTGATGTACTTTTTCTGCAATATATACGCTAAATACTTACGTTTCCATTTTGTGGCTCGATCCGCCATCTTTGCCGGTGTTGTAATACAGACGGTGTTGAAGTGCGGTGTAAGTCACATAAAAAGTCCGGTATCAATACCGGTCCCTGCGAGCATAGCGAATTATTTTATTCCCATAGAAAGAAAGCTTATTAATAAAACAGCAGAATCGTTAAGTTTTTTAATCTTTCTGCTTGTACAGAATAGAACGAAAACTCAAAGAAAAAAAAATTGACTAAACCACAACATTTGATTCCAACAAAGTGCCATGTTCAATGGCCTCAAGTTTTTCTTTAACCGCAAAGGCTTTTCGTTTTCTTCTTTGGTTTTCCATTTTGATCAGTGTTGAATGAACTTTTTCAAGACAATAATGAGTGCCGGACAAATTTCACAGTTACACGCTCTACTACCTGACCGCGTGCGCAGTAATCGACGTCCAGTGATCCGCGTCTCTGATTGGATGAATATCTAATTAGGTCGGCAAGGCGGCCATATCAAACTGGAAAATTTGGTGTCTTTCAAGTATTTACAAATTAATTATTGATAATTGTGGTCATTTTCCCATTCTTTAGATGGAGGGTAAGCCATTTCTTGATAGATATGTTTGTATCGTTTTAAAGTTAAATGAAGTTTTAATTGGCCCAAGTTTGTCTTCTTAAGATAAACATCAAAAGGTCAATTACGGTCATTACGCACGTACACAAACAAAAATACAACAAAGAGACAATACACTGATTAACTTTTTTCTTTCAAAATCATTTTTTTATTTGCTATTATGACATGTATAACAACAGTAAATAATTTCTTTTTCTGCAGATCGAAGCTCTGAAAAACAAAAAACACATTTGTTATTTTGACCTAGAGGGTGGGGAAACTGGGACCCTTCGAATAAATTTTGGGAGGCATGATGTTCCTGCGTTATATCCGTATTCGCGCACTAACGACACGAGTACTAACGGGACTGACCTGTAGATGTCATTGTGGAATTGCCAGCAGTAGTGGCCATTTGGTTGCTATGCCAACATCTGATGGTCTGTAAGTTTAAACCACCTCAATCATCTGTGCTGAGTTTTATTTTCAATGAAATATTGATTTACATTGTATATTGTAATAGAAATTTGTATTTTAAATTAAAAATCAGCAGTGGAGAGCTGAGACTGGAGATACATGTAGGACCATCAGTCAGCAGTTTCCAGCACTAACTTGCTTTTGTAACATCTTCCTGTTTATTATCAATTTTATAACTGCATACTTATTTCCTCCCTATAACCACTGTTATACTTTCATAAAGGATCAACATTTATTGCTTAATATACATATATTCACAACAAGTAATGTTGCATCTAATATGAAATAAATAGGTTACCTATGAAACAAGCTTAAGCATTTTGTGCATTTTTTTTTTCTTTTTCTTTTTTTCACCAGGTATGCAAAGTCACGGACCAGACAAAACCTGTTTAAATAGGTCTGAGACAAAGTGCACAACATTGAATATTATGCTTACATCAATTTAACCAGAGTTTCCTAGGAAACATCGCTCTACTGTATTTTTTTTTTTTTTTTTTACATATTTAAAAAGTGAGGCAAGTGAAAAGAGGTTGATTTGATCTAAATATAGCTATATTACCCAGTCTAAAATCTGCCATCCGTGATATCCAAACACGATGCCTTCAGGGTACAATGGGAGCATGTCCTAAAAACACCACTAATTTTACAGGCGTTTACAAAATGGCATGCAACCGGTGCGTCCGTGTCGATCAATCTGCCTTGGATTTTGGGCTTGGGGATGGGACGTAGTACTCTCCAAGGCGTTGTTACTGCTATCAATTATGCATACAATGTATCTTGGTTTCTAGGTATTAACTTTATGGATGCTTATGATGTTTATCAATAACATGAGCTACGACACAATTTGACAAGTAAATCATTGTGCAGCATGTGTGTACAGACGAAAGTCGCTAAGTACGAACGATCAGCTGATCGCCAGTCAGCTGAAATCACCGCATATCCTACCTTAATCATGTTGTCAGCGATAAATTCTTCCCTATGCATAATTCCTGTTATGTGCTGTAGGAATGTAATCCATTTTTTACAGCAATACTTCAGTATTTACCCTTAAATACACGAAAATGTTGTTTAATGCGAGAGAAATCTCAGATTAAAAATGGCTGCTAAAACGCAGATCAGTCTTGCAGTCATCCATGTCAGTGACGTAAAAATGTATCCTTCTATTTCATTGGCTATACGTATCTGATCATATTTTTCGGAAACCAGGCCAATGGCTCCGGCCTTATTATCATTGGTTTTCGGGTTCAACATTAAGCCGATACACTCTGCTGTAGAAATGGGAAACCAGTCAACTGCCGCATGTGAACTCTTCTGTATAGTATTTGAGAGACACATGATACCTACAGTAGGAGCTTAAGCAGGTTGCTTAAGCTCGTTATAATTATTTCACCTCACTCATTGCCTAAGACATTAAGGATTACATTTTGCAAATGAAATTCAATAGTTTATAACTGAAACACACCATTTCAATTAGTCTTCATATTTTGGAGATTTATGTTTTTCTACAAAAGACTGGTGCTAAAATAGAATCACCAGAATACTGCAGTACAGGAAAGTGTATAGCGGTAAGTACCACGCCAAAGAAATACCGTGGTATACCAGTGTACCCGTATTTTTGCACACCCCTATTGGACATCATATCATAAAACAATCTTTTCTCTGTAGGCACCTGACAGTACTGAGTTCAACACTAAAGCATACAAAGCTTGATTGCATTATGTTGGTCATGGTCACAAAAAAAAATGATACTACAACATCTGAGTCCCTGTAACTGATGAAATGTATGCCAGGTTTGATGACTGTAGGTCATATTGTTATTCAGGTCATGGTCATAAAATGCCAAAACTGTTTTCTGGGAAAAATAAGAATAATCTTTTAAAATGTCATCTGCTGAAATTTTTATCCAACTGCTAAACATTAACCCTTAAACTGCCAATCACAACAATTGTCGTCTGCTTTGTCATCTGCTTATGATTTTAAAGTCATTTTTGCAAATAGTGTGGACACAAATCAGACTGCTCCTCTAAGATCTGGGTCCACACCGTTTGCCTGTATGCAAAAATAGTTTTGATAAGTTTGCAAGAATATTCTGCAGACAACATTTTCAGATGCAGGTTTTCTTGGCATTTTAAGGGTTAAACTAAACACCGAACTGTATATGACTCAAGCTGATTACCTTGTATGTACGTCCACTTGTGTAAACAAGTTGCCTTCAAGATATTATCTTCCAACTTGTTAGGGTGGCAGTGTTCCATAGCTTGTCGACCCTGATCCAGTGCAAAATATGTAACTTCATTACCATCTGAAAGAAGACATTTAGACACACCTTCAGACATGGTAATAACTGAGAACAGTTTGTCATTTCTAAATCATAACAACAAAACGTGTTCTCATCAAAACTGTCATGAAGTCTGTAGAGCCTTTCTGTAGCTCAGCATTCATATTAAAAAAAAATTCATATACACCCTTCTCTTGCTGAACACGGCATGCCCTGTCTTAGCAAACAGTGTAGATCCAGATCAGTTAGCTTCTGAAGAAGCCAACTGATCTGGATCTGCACTGTTTGTCATTAAATATGTGAATTTCTATAATAAAACCAGATCAAGTAATCTGATTGGCCGGAAATTAGAAGTGGGCGTGGCATCTTAATTTATTCAGCATGACAAGGTTATACAAACATGTAAACCGAAAGCAGCATATTACTTTCAAGCTTGCTAGAATCTAGACAAGTACCTCCACACAGTTGTAGATGACAATCAGCAGATGACAAACCTGTCAGAATTTCTTGGAATTTCTCGTTTTTTTTTTTTTGTTTGTTTTGTTTTTTTAATTTCATTTTTTTTTTTTTTTTTTTTAATTCCACAATACACCACAACCCCTTTTAACACTATTCTTGGGATCCAAGGTTTAAACTGTGTTAACTACCCAAACTGTGTTATATCCAAACAAAAATGTATAGATTATATAGAAAAAATGACCATAAATGGTCATTTTTCTATATGATCTATACATTTTTGGGATCCATCTTTGCACCATGTTATATACAAAACCGTGTTATAATGAATCGTGTTATAAAGAGGTTGTGCTGTACTTTTTTACATTTCCCCATGATTTGTTCAAGTTGGAATTTTATGGCGCAGCTGACACAGTTAAGATCATGTCAAGCTGGTTAATTAATCTACTCACACTTTTACTGGGTAGGCTTAGTCCTCTAAGCTGTTAACCAGTACTTATGCACATACTTTTGCCAATGATTGATGACTGCTCTTCTTGAATCAGCAGAGAAATATTTCACAGAAGCGATGTGGCTACAGAAGTTATGCGGCCTAGCTGAAATTTGAACTTGCGACCCTGGATTTGGATGTGCTATCAACATAACTGCTCTATGGAGCCCTGCATTTTCCCTTTAAAATCTATATGTTGTGGGTATTCATTAGAACTGCCTCACCAAGATAATCCAGTACCTCAATATTTTTTCATGGAGAACATGAGATGTCTAGATAAGGGGTAATCTAGATAAATATTTTAATTATTTCTCCATAAATATGCAGGCTGAGGTATTCCTTAGAAGTAAATACAACCTTTTTTGGTGAATTAAGAAAATACTGATATTTTTTACAGAAAAAAAAGAAAAAAAAAAAAAAAAAAAAAAAAAAGCAACCAAAAAACAACAACAACAGCACTTTACCTCGAGCTATGGTGAAATAAGGAAAATACCCTTATCAACTGGGCCCAGTTGTTCAAAACTAACAATGTCGTTAGTTAACGTATTGTTAAAACTTTGATCATTAAATACGGCATATACGCCAATATTTTTGCTGAAAAAATGTGAGTAACTTTGCTACTCACATTTTCTCAGCAAAAATATCTGTGAATTAGATATTGTGCTTACTAGAACAGTTAGCATTTTGACCACTAACGAGCTCGTTAAGCTAACAATGCTTTGAACAATTGGGCCCTGAAGTATGTTCATGTGAACTATTTCTCACCATTTCTAATGGCAATCCTTAGTTTCACAAAAAAGCTTCAGATAAAGCATTTTGTTCTTCATTAAAAAGATGATATTTCTTTTATTCCTCAACAAATACATGTTGTGGGTATTCACTGGGAGCAGCTTCCAATGAATACCCACAACATATATTTTTGTGGAGGAATAAGAAAATTAAATGTCTGGGCACCCCTGTAACCTGTCAAAAATTTACAATGTTAACATTTGTCTGCAGATGTGTAAAAGCTAATTAACACTATTATATACTAACCTTGCAGCTGAACAACATTAATAATATTGTTAGGATACGTTGTTGCCCTGATTACCAACTTATTGTGTAGACTAGCCGATGAACACGAGGAATATGGCACACTGAACTGCCCCAGTAACAACTGTAACACGGCCTGAGTCACATCCTCAATGTTTGTCACCTGAACATTTTCTCCTTCCACTTTGTGGTCTATTGCAAGATTAGGTTTCCGATGTTCGAACCTATTGTCTCGAACTCCCGTGATATCCACCTCGTCCTCGTAGAATAACCCTGCATTGTGTCCGTATTTTTTATTCATTACAGCACTGAAGCCACAGGTACATTTATACTGTTGTTCTCCGGTGGGATTTGGAATGTACAACCCTAAATCGGCACCTTTAATGTTCATATTACATACACAAATACTGCAGCTGTCAAAATTATGATCTTTAAATAAATTAAGTATAGAATCTGATAGCACTATATTCACTAGAAGACTATGCACCTCGGGTATTTGGTTATTTGTTCCATGGTTTAGATTGATGTTAGAGTTTGGTGTTTTATTAAGGTAGGATGAAGCATTTGAAGCTGGAGATTGAAGTTCGTAACTCATCGGTGTTCGTTGCTGACCGACGCTATTCTGGAACATCGTAGCTGGAGAAGCTTCGATTGCACTTGATGGCATGCGTGATGACATACTCGGAAGGTTTTCTATGGACGGCAAGTTAATGTACTGGCTGTAAGAGAAATAATATATGGATAATAAAGATGGTTATCTAGTGTTTACAAACTGGCTCTTATAGAAATTTCAGGAGGATGTACTACCAACATTTCTAGATAGGATGCTGTTTACAAAAAAAAAAAAAAAAAGTGTTGACCTTTTTCGTATTTGTCCACAAATACATGTGTTGGAACTTAACCCTTGTCCTGCTGAACCCAGATATACCCTGTCTTTGCAAACAGTGTAGATCCAGATCAGTTGGCTTCTGAAGAAGCCAAATGATCTGGATCTGCATTGTTTGTCATTAAGTATGTGAATTTGTATCAACAATCCGGATCAAGTAATATGATTGGCTGAAAACTAGAAGTGGGTGTGACATCTTTATTCAGCATGACAAGAAGCACAGAGCCTAACAGAGGTGCTTCTAACGAGTACCCACAACATATTTTTGTGGACAAAATGTCAACTATCTGGACACTCCTCTTATCTGGAGCTTATCTGTAACAGAAGTCATACAGATACAATATTAACTGCATGTAGTTTAAAAGGTGCTTACAATATTTACAGTATGTATCTGGATTGACAGGCCTGAGCAAACAGTGTAGACCCAGATGAGACGCTGCAAAACGCAGTTCTCATCAGGGCCACAGTTTGCCACTCACTCAGCAATTTTTAGATACAACATCGGGTAATAAATTGTACTTGTTCAATTTTAGAACAAATATGGCAAGAAGTTGAGGTATTATAATACTTACAGTAAATATGGCAATTACTCCCACCAATTTTAAAGGGAGTATTTAGACACATCAATAGGTAGAAATTGGACATTTTAAGAAAAGTATGGTAAGGAGTTAAAGTGTTCCAATATTGTATTTAACTGATGATTTTTCCAAAAAGTACTGACCAAAGAGCAAAGAGTGCAAACACTGATATGTCTATTTTAGAAGCCGTTTGATCCGGTTCAACATTGTTTGCTTGGGTATGTCTGTCTAAATTAAAGTGAATAACACTCAGCCAGCACATCCATGCAGATTCCTAGCACCATACAAGACATCTCTGTTTGTTTTGTTTTTTTAAATAAGTATGGATATTTTTTCATTACTTCTCCATGGAAATGTGCTGTGTGTGTGTTTAATCCATCAGGTAGGTGCTTCTGCTACTCACAATGTGCTTTCATTGACAACAAGAAAAACAAGAGGGCCATGATGGCCCTGTAACGCTCACCTGAGCAACATAACACTTTGAGAGCCTGATCTAGAACTGATCAAAGCAAACATTCTGATCAAAGTTCAAAATGATTATAACAAAGTTTTCTGCTGATTTGGCCTGGTGACCTAGTTTCTGATACCAAGCGACCCAGTTTCGAAATTGACCTAGAACTCATCAAGACAAACATTTTGTGCAAGGTTCATGATGATTGCTTGAAAAATGTGACCGCTAGAGTGATAACAAGATTTTACGCTTATTTGGCCAGGTGACCTTGTTTTTGACCCCAGGTGTTCCAGTTTCGAACTTGACCTAGAAATCATCAAGACAAACATTTTGAGCCAGATTCATGATGATTGCTTAAAAAATGTGACCGCTAGAGTGTTAACAAGGTTTTCTGCTGATTTGGCCCGGTAACCAAGTTTTTGACCCCAAGTGACCCAGTTTCAAACATATCCTAGAACTCATCAAGACAAACATTTTGAGCAAGATTCATGATAATTGCTTCAAAAATGTGACCGCTAGAGTGTTAACAAGGTTTTCTGCAGGTTTGGCCCGGTGACCTAGTTTTTGACACCACGTGACCCAGTTTCGAACTTGACCTAGAAATCATCAAGACAAACATTTTGAGCAAGATTCATGATTATTGCTTCAAAAATGTGACCGCTAGAGTGTTAACAAGGTTTTCTGCTGATTTGGACGGGTGACCTAGTTTTTGACTCCAAGTGACCCAGTTTCGACCTCGACCTATAAATCATCAAGACAAACATTTTGAGCAAGATTCATGATGATTGCTTCAAAAATGTGACTGCTAGAGGGTTAAAAAGGTTTTCTGCTGATCTGGCCAGGTGACCTAGTTTTTGACCCCATGACCCAGTTTCGACCCTGACCTTGAAATCATCAAGACAAACATATTGAGCAAGATTCATGATGATTGCTTAAAAAATGTGACTGCTAGAGTGTTATAACAAGGTTTTCTACTGATCTGGCCCAGTGACCTAGTTTTTGACCCCAAGTGACCCAGTTTCGAACTTGACCTAGAAATTATCAAGACAAACATTTTGAGCAAGATTCATGATGATTGCTTCAAAAATGTGACCGCTAGAGTGTTAACAAGGTTTTCTGCTAATCTGGCTAGGTGACCTAGTTTCAGCTTTGACCTAGAAATCATCAAGACAAATATATTGAGCAAAATTCATGATGATTGCTTCAAAAATGTGACCGTTAGAGTGTAAACAAGGTTTTCTGCTGATCTGGCCCGGTGACCTAGTTTTTGACCCCAAGTGACCCAGTTTTGAACTTGACCTAGAAATCATCAAGACAAACATTTTGACCAAGATTCATGATGATTGCTTCAAAAATGTGACTGCTAGAGTGTTAACAAGGTTTTCTGCTGATCTGGCCAGGTGACCTAGTTTTTGACCCCAGGTGACCCAGTTTCGAACTTGACCTAGAATTCATCAAGACAAACATAATGAGTAAGATTCATGATGATTGCTTCACAAATGTGACCGCTAGCATGTTAACAAGGTTTTCTGCTGGTCTGGCCCAGTGACCTAGTTTTTGACCCCAAGTGACCCAGTTTTGAACTTGACCTAGAAATCATCAGGACAAACATATTGAGCAAGATTCATGATGATTGCTTCAAAAATGTGACTGCTAGAGTGTTAACAAGGTTTTCTGCTGATCTGGCCAGGTGACCTAGTTTTTGACCCCAGGTGACCCAGTTTCGAACTTGACCTAGAAATCATCAAGACAAATATATTGAGCAAGATTCATGATGATTGCGTCAAAAATGTGACCGCTAGAGTGTTAACAAGGTTTTCTGCTGATCTGGCCCGGTGACCTAGTTTTTGATCCCAAGTGACCCAGTTTCGAACTTGACCTAGATTTAATAGAGGCAAACATTTAGAGCAAGTTTCATCAAGATTGGGTCAAAATTATGACCTGTAAAGTGTTAACAAGTTTTTCCTTTGATTTGACCTGGTGACCTAGTTTTTGACCCCAAGTAACCCAGTATCGAACTTGACCTAGATTTCATAGAGGCAAACATTCTGACCAAGTTTCAACAAGATTGGGTCAAAACTGTGACCTCTAGCGTGTTAACAAACTAATTGTTGACGACAAACGACGGACGACGTACGACGGACATAGGGTGATGACAATAGCTCACCCTGAGCTTATGCTCAGGTGAGCTAATAACTGCACTATGGACGGGTTTTTCAAAAAGGTTAACCAAAAGGTAAACCTGACATCAGGGGATATAAGTACATAGTGAAGAAAGTGAGAGTTGTCTCTCTTGCATGTGACACGCCTACTGGTACTTCTCTTCATCCCTTCCAAATATGAAAGCAATCCGCTGAAGAATATAGGTAACATATAACTTTTAAGAAAGGTTAACCAAAAGGTAAATCTGGGACGACGCCAGACGTCTGTCCGCCCGCCCGACCGCCCGGACGTCGCTATTTTAAAGGACGGATTTTTTTTAAAAACCTGTCCAAAAAAATAAAATATTTATCTGGGTATCCCGTTTATCCAAAGCTGTGAGTTTCACCTCTACTGTTTACAGAATTAATGCTAACTGTCATATAGTTCAAAGGCTCATACAAAGAAAGTTATAATATTTAGCTCCAGATAAGACATGTACAATGTATTTCAACTGAATATGGATTTTTTTCTTATTTCTCAAGGAAAATGTATTTTGTGGGTACTCAGTAGAAGTGCCTCATTGAGGTATTTATAAGGAATTTATTTTATTCGAGTTTTACGTCGCTTTCAATAATCTTTTAGTCATATCAAGGGAGCTCAATGCTTACTTTTGGAGTGCTGCCTCACTGAAATAACACTTCCCAGACACATGACATGGTATTCTACCCAGTCCCACTATACTGACACCGGGCTGACCAGTTCTAGTTCTTCTTTCTAAATGTCAAGTGCCAAGCGAAAGAGCAGCTAGTACACACACAGATATTTTTGCTGAAAAAAGGTGAGGAGCAAATGCAAAAGCTACTCACATTTTTTCAACAAAACTATTAGCGTATATGTCATATCTAATGATTAAAGTTTTAATGATATGTTAACTAGCATTAGTTTTGAACAACTGGGCCCAGATCTTCCTATCTGGAGCTATGACATTAATAGACATTACCTTGTGACTATGGTGTGTTTTTCCATGATTGGTACTGAGAAATGCCACGTAGGTTTGTATTCTGGCACTGCAGGAGGAGGGGAGAGTGGAGAACTAGCCAGTTCAACTGACGCATACTTCATAGAGCTAACAAACTGTGCCTGACCTGACGGTTTATAAACACACATAAAGTCCTGGAAGAGAAAATAAAAATAATCACAAAAAGTCAATTCTAAAGTATTTTGGACTGAATAAACTCAATTTTAGGTATGTCAGACTGATATTCCATACATGCCATAAGCTGTGGACTAAAATCTATGAGATAAGGCAAAATTTTATGGGATATTTGACAAAATTTTGAGATTTTCTTAATAAAAGCACCACAAGCATAATACCCCGCCATAGCAATTATTTGTTTATGTATTAAGTTATCGTTGCGAAAATGTCTGGAAAGAAAATGACGGAGGGACAGATAACAATCCTAAACCAGATCTTGATAAAATCAATGGACAGATAACAATCCTAAACCAGATCTTGATAATATCAATGTATATAGCAAGTTTGGTTACAAGGCCTTGTTATTTACTCGTTATTATCCAGAAATGTAAATATGGACGTGTCTCGGGCAGATAACTCCGTAAAAATTTGACAATATTTGGCCATTAGCAATTCTAAACCTGATCTCCTTACTGTCAATACATATAGCAAGTTTGGTTAAAATCCCTTGTTATTTACTAAAGTTATCATCTGGAAAAAAAATATGGGCGTGTCTCGGGCAGATAACTCCGTAAACATTTTACGTAATTTGTCCATTAGCAATCCCAAACCAGATCTCCTTAATGTCAATGCATATAGCAAGTTTGATGAAAATCCCTTGTTATTTACTCAAGTTATCATCCGGAAACGAAAATATGGGCGTGTCTCGGGCTAATAACTTCGTAAAAATTTGACGAAATTTGCCCATTAGCAATCCCAAACCAGATCTCCTTAACGTCAATGCATTCAGGAAGTTTGGTGAAAATCCTGCGTGTCTCGGGCAGATAACTCCGTCAAAAATTGACGAAATTTGCCCATTTGCAATCCCATACCAGATCTCCACAATATCAATGCACATACCAAGTTTGGTGAAAATCCATTGATGTTTACTCAAGTTATCATCCGGAAATGAAAAACGGACAGACGGACGTACGACGGATGGACAGACAGACTCAGGGATGACCAACGTGAAACCATAATACCCTGCCACTACTGTATGGCGGGGTATAAAAATCTCTTTGGAGCTCCCCCAATATTGTCTAAGTTTTCTTTTCATGTAAGAAGCTAGTGAAAACCACATTGTGTGATTTGTTTATTTCTTCATAAAATCTATTGTAAAATGGTGTGAAAATTCTGTGAGATTTGAATTTTTTATGGGAATTGCCTTCCAGATGGGCCAAATTCTGTGAGATTTTATCTCACAGTGTGACATATGGCATGTATGATACTCCTAGAGAAAAATGGCTAAACTATTTGCAAATAGTGGTGATCCTGATCAAATGCCACATTCTGTGGCATCTGATCTGGTTCTGCACTGTTTGTCAATTACACTTTTTGGGGGTCACAAGACTGAAATGGGTTAAAATAAAAAAAAATATTCGACTGTTGATGAGCAGTAGAGTCTGAAGAGTATTTTTTTTATTTATCCATGAAAACATCTGTGCATGAACCCATTGAAGACTACAGATCCCTAAAAGGTTAACTGGCAAACAGGGCAGACCCTGATCAGATGCTGCTTTCTGCATTCTCCACTGTTTGCAAATAGGTCAACCATTTTCCCTTAGAATATCTACATCATATAACCTAATATGGAAAATGGACTCTTCCAATATAGAGTGTGGGAGAGTATTCAGTCTTTAATGGGTTAATAACTCCTGATGGTTCTTTTTAAAAAAAAAACATCAGGAGTTATTAACCCATTAAAGATTGAATACTCTCCAATTTTAACTGTTTATTGTTTCAGAGTGCTGTTTTTTTTTTATTTTCATTTTCCTTGAGATCCTGAAGTCCATTCTCCAGTATCCACTCGATGTTGGTATTAAAGTTGCCCTTGAAAACAAAGAATGCAAAAGAATGAAAATCTGGGCCCAGTTGTTCAAAGCTAACGATGTCGTTAGTTAAAGATTCGTTAAAATTTACATCGAGTGAGTAGCTTTTCACATTTTTTCAGCAAAAAATATCACAATATTGTGTATTGAATCCGCTAAAATAGTTAACGAAATGATGCTTTGAACAACTGGGCCCCGAGTTTTATCAGAGACTTCCTACGACAGCAATATAGTTTGCACGGTTACATAAATTATGCCCTCTGATAGATTTTATTATCAATAAATAGTATAGGTTTTTCTAAGTTCTCCATGAAAACTAATGTAGTGGGTATTCATTAGAATTGCATTGACAAAACTATTTACCGAGTACCACAAAATATGATTTCATGGAGCTTTTATGCAGTTATTAGAATAATCTCAGTGAGGCAATTCTAATAAGAACCAACATTACCATGATGCTATGTGCAACACTTAACCATTAAAAATGCAACTGAATCACAGCTACATTATGTGACATTTTGAAATATATTTATTATTTTTCAGAAGAAATAACACAAGACATTTCATTTTGTCTAGCAGACTATTCCCATGAAATTTTCTTTTTTTATTTACCCTGAAAAACAACAACAAAAATTTTTTTATGTCGTCTGCTGCAATTTGCTTGGGTCTTTAAGGGTTAACGAAAATCATTTAAGTTGCTACCTTGAAAAACATTAGAACTATAGTATACCTTAGAAAGTTCCTCTGTTAGTGTCCCAACTAAGCTCTCTGTTTTGATACTAATGCCCGTTGCCTCTGTGACGGTGGTCTCCGGTGGCGCCTCCACACTCGTCATTGGCGACAGAACAGGATTATTTTCATGAGAAGGTGGAGTAGGATACATCCTTGACAATTCTGACGGAGCTGAAAATAAATTGTGTTAAATACTTAGCATACTGGTAAAAATCAGCAGACAACATTTTGAAAAAAAAATCATATTTTCCCAGAAAGCAGGCTACAATATACCATGCATCACTGGAGGACAATCCAAATGAAACGCTACTCTATTTTCTGAGAATAATAAAAAAAAAATACCTATATCATCAATATGTCATCTGCTGACTTTGTCTAGAGGATTGTAAAGATAAATAAAGCATTAAAATATCCCAGCAAGATGATCACTATTTTTTGTTTTGTTTTTGTTCTTTCGTTCTAATTCAACAAATACTGTGGGACAAGTTGACTTCACCAGGCATGCTTCATTTTTTGTCCTTTGTTTTTGGGGTCATGTCGGGCGTTGTCAGTTTACCTAACCACTTTAACTGGACAGGCTTACTCGGTAGTCCTCTAAGCAGTTAACCAGTATTGTGTACATTCTTTCACCTGAAATTGACAACTGCCCTTCTTAAATCAGCGGAAGGGAGAGAATGACAGTAGAAAATATTTCACGATCAATCTCCACGAAAGAATGTAAAAATACTGTGTGACAAGTTGATTTCACTGTACATGTACTTTCTATGTGCATACCAAATTTATTAATCTAGAATCGCACACAAACAAATACAAAGTTCACAAAGTTGTTTGCTATTAAAAATCGTATTTTCAGCATCAGAATTCTTCATACACATGTTTAACATCTGTAATAACTATGCAAAGAATCAGGGCCCAGTTGTTCAAAGCTGTTAGCTTAACAACCCCGTTAGTGGTCAAAATGTTAACTGTTCTAGTAAGTACAATATCTAATTCACAGGTATTTTTGCTGAAAAAATGTGAGTGCAAAAGCTACTAACATTTTTTCAGCAAAAATATTAACCTATGCCACATTTAATGATGAAAGTTTTAACAATACATTAACTAACGACATCGTTAGTTTTGAACAACTGGGCCTAGATTGTTTTAACAAATATGACAGGATGAGCTGTATTCACCAAATAAAAAACGGTTCATATACAAGGCTACACTGTCCCCAGATGCCATTTTTTTTATATATGTATTTCTACAGTCTAATGTAGATTATAACCATCCAATCAGTCATCTGTGTCATATTGTGTAAGTCACTTAGCATCCAGACCATATCAAGCTACCACAATAACCCTAAGTATTAGAACAAATAGGCCTTCACAAACAGTGTAGACCCAGATCAGATGCGGTAGAATGCAGCATCTGATCAGTGTCTACAATATTTACCATACAGCAATATTTTAGACACATCAAAAAAAATAGAATGGACTATTTCAAATTTTAGAACAAGTATAGTAAGTATATAAAGGTGTCCCAATACTTAGGGAAAATACTGTAATTGCACTATAGGCAGCACTTTTATAATTAGCTCTTTCACGCCTGAGTTTCAGAAGTGGACTCTTACAACTTTGAACTTTTGTAGATCCATTGTTGCAAATAGTGAAGTCGGTACAAAATCTGAAAAGGAATGGCAGGCAGATTCATATGTCTGACTTTTTTTCTGAGTCCCATTTGAAATATGTTCAGAGCGAACTGTGAAATATAGGTCGAGGTCAAATATGGAGTTGTCATCCCTAAGTGCAAGCTTATAACAAGTACCATCACTATAGCCTTTATAGTTCTTTGGAAATGAGCTTGAACATTAGGGTCAAAGTTCGGATTGATGCAAATGTTGACGGAGTGACGGAAGAACAGAGTCAGACGTAAAACCTGATCCCTATATGGCGTAATTCTAAAAGTAGGCGCAACAAAATTATCAATACTTTTGAGCTGAAAAAGTGCCTTATCTATGACTATGTATGAGTAAGAAAATTACAAACGTTTTTTTTTTTGTATTTTCTTTGTCCTTATTTACGTATTTTTTTTAATCTTTTTCTTTTTTTTTTTCCTTTCTTTTTCCTCTTCATTTTTTTTTTATTTTTCATTTTTTTTTTTTTTTTTTTATTCTTTTTGCATATGACATACCTATGCAATCAATAGCATCTGTTGGTCCTGATGAAGTGTTTGGCGTTTTAGTGGCCTTCATGTCTTCTGAGGGTTTAGCACCTGCTGGACTCTGTTGAATAAACTGAAACAAGATAAATGGAAGTCTCACAAGCCACATCATAACAAAAAGGGTCCTTACTACATAATGCAAGGCATTCGTGCATAGCTCCAGGTAAAAATTTATCTAGATAAATCTTTTTCTTCCTTCTCTCCATAAAAACATGTTGTATGTCCATATTTCACCATCAAAATTCCCTTTAAACTGACTTGTAATGATTATGATAACATCTATAATGATTTATTATGTTCCGAAAATAAACCTATATCACCGAGATTACCACTAAAATCACCATTAAAATCTTCCCCAAACTGCAATTTCACTGGCTTCCACCATTTTGAATTGGTAGAAAATCCACCGTATTTTTTTCTGTTCAAAATGCCAATATTATCATTATTAGTATTATCTGTATCATAAGATAAAAATCGTGAGAAGAAACCAACCTATCAGCCAATCAAATTACATCTGCATCATTATACACATGGGTAAACAAGGTTCAACTTTTGGCACTCTAAGGGAACGTACTATTATTACACACATAGCAGTGAGAGTGAGATATGGCTGAATTCAATACTTACTGCATCATCATTTGAGTCCGAGTCAGACTCAAACAAGTTATCGAGATCAGATGCCTGTGGAATGAGGTCAACTTCCCGAGTGAGACTGCCACTGACGGGCTGTGTTCCGGGCGTAGTTGGTGGTGATGTCAGGGATGCAAGATCTGAAATAGACAATATTAACCTTTACCACTCTCTGGGCTAACTCAGCAGAAGACACATTGGTGAAAAATATTTCAATATGTTGTCTGCTGAAAATTTTACCCAGAGTGCTGTATGTTTAAGAATAGTAACTTTCAATTTGTACAAGTTTTTGATAAATATAGTATTCTTGAATTTTATTGTCTTTTCCCCATATATTTTAGCTATATATGTATTTATCATTTTGATCACACTTGGTACAGACTGTTCCATTGTCAGTCAATTCAAACCAAGAAGACTGTTCAGTCAAAATCAGATTTTTTCACTGTCTATGTTCAATAAATTTACATTGTATGAAAAACAAGAAAACTATCTAAGCCTACCAAGTGCATTCCTGTCTTCTCTAAAGCCAAATGCGTCCCCGTTTTGGCGCACTCCATCTATTTTGTCTTCTTCCTGTGAGGAAATAAAGAGATTTATAAACAGGCTTTCAGCAAAAGGCTTGTGGTGAGCTACTTTTATGGCAGAATGATAAGCTGCATACGTACAGTGGAACCTCCACTAACGGTCACCTCCGATGAGCGGTCACCTCCCATTAACGGCCATTTTCATTTCCCCCCGAGGTGTTTTCCTATATATTTTACCTCTGATAAACGGTCACCTCCCTCCTCCGGTCAGCGGCCATAATAATTTATGATTTTTGGGCCAAAATCCCTCCATTAAACGGTCAAATTGACAGCGAGTCGGAAAACCGGCGGCACAGAAATCGAAAGTAGGAATACAAAAATTCATGGAAATCGCATTCCGCATCAAAAAAAAAAAAAAAAAAAGAGAGAGAGAAATACATTTTTAATTATCGACAAGAAATACGATAATAAGTTAATTATTTTGATGTGTACCTTTAAAAAAGAAAAAAAATGTAATAGAAAAATAATTCGTTTGTTGCACAGTTTTAATTTCTTTTTTTCAAGCACCACGCGACATTGACGTTCAAAGGTCAGCGCGTGACCAATCGGAACCGCAAGGCTTGTGTTTATCGAACAATTTATGAAGACCGACTAATTGATTAAAGGACTATTGACCGTTGATGTTTACGCCTATATTGATGATTGACTGTTGATGTTTACGCCTACAGGTAATTGCGACGGTCAAATCGCTGAATGCGAATTGCTCAAAATGATTATTGACAGGTGTGTTTTTCCGGTAAATAAACAACTCTACTTTCAGTTTCACTAATCCTTTTCGGTTGACTCTCTCGTAAACATGTCTTCAAAAACCCCTAAAGTGCTGACTCTAGATGAACGTATTAAAGAAATTAAGCTCAGAAGCTCCAGAATAGTCACGGAAGAGTTTAGTGTGGGTCCTACATAATTCCAAGAAACGCTGAAATATTACAAACAGTGAAGACCCAGATCAGACGCTGCGTTCTGTGGAGTCCGATCTGGATCTACACTGTTTGCAATGACATATCTATCCCAATACTTAGTGTTATTATGGTATAGTAATTAGCATTGCTGCTGAATACTTCTTGAGCAAACTGATTTTATCCTAAAATTTGACCAGAATAAACAATATATAATTGTTATTTTGGGCAGTTAGGCATGTTACAGACAATAAATAAATTTAGATACCGTTATGCTCAAAGAAGTATCATAATCATAGTGTGAATTTCACTAACAGCCCACCATTTCGGTTATATTGTCGCAACATTGCTGGTGAATGAGTTACCTCCGCTAAGCAGCCACCTCCCTTAAGCAGCCAAAATTGGCCATTCCCCTGGGTGGCTGCTTAACAGAGGTTCCACTGTATACTGATAGTTATAAGGGCCAGTGCTTGCAGAAGCTGAGACATACATTATGTACAGTAAATGTCCTAAAATTTTGAACACTTTATTCCACACTTTTTTTGGCTTAAATTTTGCTTTTTATGCTTTTGTCTCTTAAAATGCTTAGTAATGGCAAACAGTGAAGATCCTGATCAAACTGCTCCTTCATATGCAATTTTGTCAAAACCTTTGGTGTTCAAAATTTTAGGACATGTACCATACACGAAAATCTAACTGGCTGTTAATGAAAGTAGATCATGATGACTAACTTTTGCAAAGTGACATACGTCTCTTTTAGTTCAAGATTTTGTGTTCTGCTGTCCACAAGAAATTATGCTGTGCTAAGGTCCTATAATTTAAAGCCACTTTAGACATAAACAAACTGCTTCATTCCTGTTAAAACATTTGTGTGATTGAGAACTACAAATTAGGACCCTAAATATGTATGATTTGGTGAAGAAAATATGGTAAAGTCCACAATTAATTTCAATACGAGAGCTTTTTTCTTTTTTTTTTTTTTTCAATCAAAAAGTATTGATACTTTACTTACATATGTTGTGGTACTCATCAGAAGGCACTTGTATTGAGTACCCACAACATATATGATCATAAAGAACTCAGAAAAATATGTATCAACTACTGCTATGCTTTATACATGCTGCATGATTTCAAAGCCAGTAATAAACAAACGAGGGCTCATGACAAACAAATGAATACTTGCCTTCTATCGCTTAACTTTTACCACATTCTGGTCAAATTCAGCAAATTGGCAATACTTTTTCTTATTTTTCCCAGAAAACAGGCATGAAATGTCAATATTTTCTGGGAAAAACAGTCAAAATGTTGTCGGTTGAATTTTTACCCGGCATGGTAAGCAGAAAGGAAAATTATTAGAACTGTCTCCTTGACATTATTCAAATGACATTCCACATTTTTTTTTTTCAGAGAAGCAAGAAGAAAAAATGTCAATACATTTATCACAAAAACATGCATGTACACACACACACACACACACACACACACACACACACACACACACACACACACACACACACACACACAATAATATAAAACTAGAAATGTGTCAATACAACACAGATGCCCCCGCCCAGGGGCCATCCTCACCCAGAAACAAGCATTTTGCACAAAGTGAAGTTGAAAAAGGGCCATAACTCCCACTATTGGTGGATTTTACCTTAAATCGAACTTGTCCTATATTTTATGATTATATACCTGTGTATAAAATATGATTCTAACACCCCTGCTTGTGTTGTTCCTTATTTGTCTTTACATTTCTAGCCGTGCTTTATCTAAGGCATTTGAGCATAGGAATTTCGTCTCGCGCTATCAACGGGAAACCAATCATATTACTGTTGCGAAAGTTGCGTGCCTGGTAACTATGGACGCAAGCTTACAATATTGGTCGAAACATTCATATATATAATAAATTATATTAGATCTAGTAAGAGAGAAAATGATCTACGAACATTGCAGCTCTTTGACTATTTTTACTTGAAGAGTTCCTCTACAGGTTATGCCATTCAAACATTTTCGTTTTACTCCTTGATGTCATCGTGTATTTGTTGACATTATCGAAAACAAAAGTGTCGCTTAACATTCTTATTTTGTTGTTTTATATCTGTCCTCCATAGGTCCATCGCGGCATTCCAATTTCAGTCGATTTGCAATTCTTTCATGAACACAGGATCGTTTTAATATTTTAAATCGTCAGCTGATTTGGATAAGTATCCGCCATTTTGAAAGTTCGTCATCGAACCTTGTAACTACGTAACCGTGTGACGTAATGCTTAACGGTTGACGCCAATTACCAAATGGGGAAGTCAGGTAATAAAAATAATCATACAAGAATTCCGCGGAAGGCGTCATCGCACCTGCTGGCGCAAAAGTCACAGGTGCCACAATCAGAATGTGGTTATTAAATAAGTTTATTTCATTCTTAGCAGTGCTTACTTGGAAAACTGGGTTGAAAAAAAATGTAGACAAAGTGCCTAGTGGGGCACATATATTCCAGGCCAGTCCCATTCCCTCTAATGGCTATATCTTCAGCACTGACTTTTCGTATCATACAGCCCAATGATAATGGAACGTTGACGTAAAATGTGTAAAAGTCACTGGAGCATGAAATATAGGTCAAGGTCACGAGTCAAGGTACCTGGTAATTCAGTACATCAAGGAGAAGCACAATGCAAGGTATGGTGGTTGTAGGCCTTATAGTTGAGGAGTTATCAAACATCAACGTAAAATGTGTCAAATATAGGTCAAGGTCACTGGGTCAAGGTACCTGTCAAGCCAGTGCAATTAGGTGAAGCACTATGCAAGGTTTAGTGGTTGTAGGTCTTATATTTGAGGAGATACCGAACTTCAATATAAAATGTGTCAAAGTCACTGGAGTGCACAATATAGGTCAAGGTCACCAGGTCAAGGTACCTGTTGAGTCAGTACATCGAGAAGAAGTGCTATATAAGGTTTGGTGGTTGAAGGCCTTACAGTTGAGGACATCTGGAAGGGTGACGTAAAAGGTGTAAAAGTCAATGGAGCATGAAATATAGGTCAAGGTCACCCAGTCAAGGTACCTGCAGAGTCCGTACATTGAGGAGAAGCACTATGCAAGGTTTGATGGTTGTAGGCCTTATAGTTGAGGAGATATTGAACGTTGACGTAAAATGTGTAAAAGGCACTGGAGCGCAAAAAATAGGTCAAGGTCACCGGGTCAAGATACCTGCCAAGTGAGTACATATAGGAGAAGCACTATGCAAGGTTTGGTGGCTAGAGGTCTTACACTTGAGGAGATCTGGAATGTTGACGTAAATTATGTCAAAGTCACTGCAGCCAAAATATAGGTCAAGGTCACCAGGTCAAGGTATCTGCTAAGTCAGTACATTGAGGGGAAGCACTGCAAGGTTTAATGGTTGTAGGCCTTATAGTTATGGAGATATCGAACGTCGACGCAAAATATGTCAAAGTCACTGGAGCGCAAAATATAGGTCAAGGTCACCAGGTCAAGGTACCTGCCAAGTCTGTACATCTAGGAGAAGCACTATGCAAGGTTTGGTAGTTGTACGCCTTATAGTTGAGAAGATCTGGAACGTCAACTTAAATTGTGTCAAAGTCAATGGAGCGCAAAATATAGGTCAAGGTCACTGGGTCAACATATCTGCCAAGTCAGGAGGTCAGGGAGATGTGTCATGCAAGGTATGATGGTTGTTGTAGAATTATAGTTGATTAGAATACTAACTTTGACGTAAATGTCGAACTTCGACATAACAGAACTGTTAAGAGACAGACGGACGGACGAACGGACAGACGAATGGAAAAGCGGGCACCTATGTCGCAAAGTCAGGAGGTCAGGGAGATATTTCATACAAGGTTTGATGGTTGTTTAGTCTTGTAGTTGATTAGAATACTAACTTTGACATAAATGTCGAACTTCGACATAACAGAACTGTTAAGAGACAGACAGACGGACAGACGAACAGACAGACGAATGGAAAAGTGGGCACCTATGTCGCAAAGTCGGAAGGTCAGGGAGATGTTTCATGCAAGGTTTGATGGTTGTTTAGTCTTGTAGTTGATTAAAATACTAACTTTGATATAAATGTCGAACTTCGACATAAATGTTGACAGACGGACGGACGAATGGACAGACATACGGAAAAGCGGACGCCTATGTTGCAAAGTCAGGGGGTCAGGGAGATGTTTCATGCAAGGTTTGATGGTTGTTTAGTCTTGTAGTTGATTAGAATACTAACTTTGACATAAATGTCGAACGTCGACATAAATGTTGACAGACGGACGGACGGACTGACGGACGGACGGACAGAAAATCGGACGCCTATATCGCACCCTGCTACAAGCAGGTGCGATAAAAAATCAATACAAATCTCATTTATGCAAACCATTCGCTCAGTGAGGGGTGTTAGAAAAGAAATAAATTATTCTGAACCGTGCTCAAATGCCGCAGATAAAGCACAGTTGAGTTTGGGTTGTACCCATTTGAACACTCGCTCGCTGCGCTCGCTCGTGCTCAAATGGGTACAACCCAAACTCAACTGTGCTTTATCTTGGGCATTTGAGCACGGTTCGGAATAATTTATTTCTTAAATCTAATACACTAATCTTTTCAAAAGATATCGAATAGAAACCATTTTTTGAAGTTACAAAAGGGCCATAACTTCCATAATAACTGGTGGATTTTACCCTTTATCAAACTTGACCTATATTTTATGATTATATACCTGTGTATAAAATATGAATCCAATAGACGTATCTTTTCAAAAGATAGCCAACGGAAACCATTTTTCGAAGTTAAAAAAGGGCCAAAACTCCCATAATAATAATTGGTGGATTTTACCCTAAATCGAACTTGACCTATATTTTATGATTAAATACCCCTGTATAAAATATGAATCCAATACACTATTCTTTTCAAAACATATCGGACGGAAACCATTTTTTAAAGTTGAAAAAGGGCCATAACTCCCATAACAATTGGTGGATTTTACCCTAAATTGAACTTGACCTTTATTTTATGATTATATACCTTTGTATAAAATATGAATCCAATAAACTAATCTTTTCAAAAGATATCAAACGGAAACCATTTTTCATAAGTACGGACGGGACAGTTGTACATACGGACGCGGTGATACTATATGCCCCCCATTAAAAATGGCAGGGGCATAAAAAAACCAAGTTTTTTTTTTTCTCCTGACTCAAATTTTGGCATTCCCCCCACCTCCAGAAACCCAAAGTTCTGGACCCTAAAAAGTTTGGGGCAAGGGTACTAAGTGATGTATGTATACACATGTATGATCAATCTAAAATTAATTTTATTTAACAATAGCTTTATTATCCCCCCCACTTTTTTAAAAAAAGCGATGGGGATATTGTTAACGCCTCCATCTGTCTGTCCGTCATGCTACCTCCTCCTAAACCACGGGACGGAATTCTACCAACTCCCTCATGGTAAGGGTGTGCGAGATCAAAATTCTTTTTTGTGCATCCGTCCATCCATTTGTCTGTCACACTATCTCCTCCTAAACCACTGGGCGGAATTCAACCAAACTTGTTACATCACTTCCCCTCATGTAAGGTGCGAGAGCAACATTATTTTTCCATCTGTCGTCCATCCATCTCCTCCTAAACCACAGGGCGGAATTCAACCAAACTTGCTATATCACTTCCCCTCATGGTAAGGTTGTGCAAGAGCAACATTACTTTTCTGTGTTTCCATCTGTGCTTCGGTTGTCCGTCCATCTGTCCGTCATGTTATATCTCCTCCTTAACCGCTGGGTGGAATTCAACCAAACTTGCTACATCACTTCCCCTTATGGTAAGGGTGTGTGAGAGCAACATTGTTTTTTCGTGCCTCTGTCGTCCATCCATCCATCTGTCTGTCACACCATCTCCTCCTAAACCACTAGGCGGAATTCAACCAAACTTGCTAAATCACATCCCCTCATGGTAAGGGTGTGCGAGAGCAACATTATTTTTCCATGCATCAGTCATCCGTCCATCACGCTATCTCCTCCTAACCACTGGGTGAAATTCAACCAAACTTGCTACATCACTTCCCCTCATGGTTAGGGTGTGCAGAGCAACATTAATTTTCCGTCTGTCCATCCAGCATCCCTCCATCTGTCCGTCGCACTATGACAGACTTCTGTCCTCTTTCCGTCACATTATCTTGTCCTAAATCACTTGGCAGAATTTAACCATACTTGCTACATGATCTCCCCTTATGGTGAAGGTGTGGGAGAGCAAGTCCGTCCATCCGTCATGCTATTAGCAACAATAACAAAAGAGCATGGGGCTTTGCAATGGCGCGCCATCGACTGCGCATTCTAGCATTTTCTCTTTTTGTGACCTAAGAACAATAATTTTCATTATTTAGGCAATAGCTGACCACTTTAATTCCGCAAACTCCTAAATATTATTAAAGGACCCCTGAACTTCACATTCGGAATCCCTGGGATCCTCATTTTAAACCCCTGAGGGAAAATCCTGATGTCAACTAAAAAACTTGTGATGATAATAGTAAATCAATCAAGATGGAAGACATAATACCTCCAGATAAGAGAGGGTATCCACGATGTTTTTCTTATTTCTCCATAAAAAACATAAGTTGTGTGTACTCATTGGAAGCACCTCACCAAGATGCTTATAATGAGAACCCAAAACATATGTTTTTGTGACGAAATAAGAAAAATATCAGTATTTTTCACATGAAAAAAGTGCCTTATATGGAGCTATGGATACATTATGCAAAATGTGGCTGAAGGACACTAATAAACTATGCAGTTTCAGATCAACCTGCTTAACTACAGTGTGATCAGAGTCCTTGCATCTGGTCTATAGATTCTACAGTGCCAGGTCTGCCTCTAGGTGAAGATCAAAGGCCCTCAGCAGAGCATGTAGATGTGCAGACTGATCTAAGCCCTCGTTTTTGATATATAGGCCAAGGTCCATTTCTTTACAGCTCAAACAGTGGGATTAAATTGGCTTTCTAGTGCTGTAGCACAATCAATAGAACAGAGCAGCGTTCCCAGCTCCAGTTAAGAAGGGGCGGCAAGAAAATATTTTTCTTATTTCTCCACGAAAACATATGTTATGGGTATTCATTAGAAGCGCCTTGGTGAGGCGCTTCTAATGAACACCAACAACGTATGTTTTCGTGGAAAAATAAGAAAAATATCAACAATTTTTTGTTGAAGAAATTGCCTTAACTGAAGCTGAGTGTCCCTAAGGATCAGTACCAAGATATTATTGTCAATGAAGATGCCATACTGTGATAGTCTAGAGGCAATATAGGACAAGAAAAAAAGCAATATGCTGGACCACAGCTCCAGATAAGGTTTTTATTTTTTTAACGCTAAGCACTAAGGGTAAAATTTTCAGCAGACGACAGTTTGTAATATTTTTCTTATTTTTCCCAGAAAACAGCTTTTGATATTTCATGCAAACTGTCTCAAATGGAGACAATTTGCATGAAATATCAAAACCTGTTTTCTGGGTAAAATAAGAAAAAATATGACCAATTTGTCGTCTGCTGAATTAGCCAAGAGAGTGGTAAAGGTTTAAAAGCAAAAGTTCTGATATTGTTCTTATTTCACCAGGAAAACATGTAGTGGGTACTCACAAGAAGTGCCTAACTGAGCCGCTTCTTATGAGTATTGTTTGTGTTGAGGTTTTACGGCCCAGTCAACCCATTAGGGTCATGTTGAGCGTGATCAGTTAACTAACCACACTAGTTTACCTAACAACACTTTTCCTGGGTAGGCTTAGTCCTCTAAGCGGTTAAGCAGTACTTCTGCACTTTCTTTTGCCAGAAACTGACAACTGCCCTTCTTGAATCAGAGGAAGAGAGAGTGAAACTATTTCATGGCCAAAGAATGCTGCCGGACCTGGCCGAGGTCAAACCCCTCAATCTTCTTATCACCAGTCAGAGGTACATCTGGCTGAGCCGCAGAAGCCGGTTTCTCATGAGTACCCTCAACATGTTTTGTGAAGAAATACCCCTCTTATCTACAGCCATGATGTTGAGCAACAATATATTTGCTAAGTCAACCCTAAGAATATCATACCATATTCAACCTAATTACCACACATACCCCAGTAAGTGCACAGTCAAGCAATTCCATATTCTTCAGATTACAGCCAGTGTACTTTTTGTCTACTTCTTTATAAAGGCATATATCGTGGGTACCCATTTGAATTGCATCGACTTGTTGATGGTCATCCATGGAACATTTTCTGCGAAATTATTTTGAAATCGGGCCACTGGCCTAGGAGGAGATGTTGTTTAAAGGTTTTTCTATTTTTAGGTCTGGCAGCCATTTTGTGCAGCTGAGCGGAACAATTTGAGCAACTTTGGTAGGGGATCTCCAAATGAACAATCCTATCAACTTTGGTTGAAATCTGCCCAGTAATTACTGAGATGTTATTTAAAGCAAATTGTGGACGACGCACGATGCACGCCAGACACAGGGCGATCACAATAGCTCACCCCGAGGGTATTTTTTCAGCTGTAAAGTGTCCATATTTTTTTTTTTTCTGCAATAAAACATACATGGTAGGAACGCATTCGAAGTGGCTGGCCTCTTTTCTATAGCTACACAATACATTAAAATCAGTGTTTCCGAGAAAAGAAAAACAGGACAAAAAAATATGTCTCAAACTGCTGTTCTAATCATTTCTTCTGCTCATAGCTTCAGATAAGGCACTTTTTTTTCAACCAAAAAGTACTGGTATTTTTCTTATTTCTCCATGAAAACATGTTGTGAGTACTAGTTAGAAGCCTTGGTGAGGCGCTTCTAAACAGTACCCACGACATATGATTTCATGGGGAAAAATATTATCTGGATAACCCCTCTTATCTGCAGCTTTGTTCTGCTGTCAGCAATCAGACCTAGATATTACATTTTCCAATACAGTTTATGTCCTAAAATTTTGAACACTTTATTCCATACATTTGCCTAAATCTTGCTTTCTATGCAGTGGTTTCTTAAAATACTTAGTGGAATGGCAAACAGTGTAGACTCTGATCAGACTACTACTTCAGGAGCAGCCTGATCTGAGTGCACTGTTTGCGTATATTTTCTTTTTATGCAGTTGTCTCTTAAGATACTTAGTGAATTGGCAAACAGTGTAGACACTGATCAGACTGCTCCTCTGAATAGACTATTCCTTCAGCAGCAATTTTATCTAGGTGTTGTTGTTTTTTTTGCCAGAAACTTTTGTGTAAGAAATTTTAGGACATTTATTCTATTTTGTTAGAAACTTTTATGCAAGAAATTTTAGGACATTTACCATACAGCAATAAAAGATGTCAGACAAAGCAATGTCTTTCCATATAATAGGACTTGTTAAGGAGCATGATAACTCTGGGATAATTTTTGTTATTTCTCCATAAAAAACACATATTCATTAAAAGTGCCTTACCGAGGTGCTTCAAATGAATACCCACAACATATGTTTCCCAGAAGAGATGAAAAAATATCAGTACTTTTCGGCAGGAAAAAAAGTGCCATCTGTAGCTATTTGTTTCACTTTGGAAAGTTAACCCTTGCCTTGCTGAATAAATTGATGCCATGCCCACTTCTAATTTCCAGCCAATCAGATTACTTGATCTGGATTTTAGATAGAAATTCACATATTTAATGATTAACAGTGTCGATCTAGATCAGTTGGCTTCTTCAGAAGCCAAATGATCTGGATCTACACTGTTTGCTAAGACAGGGCATGTGTGTTTAGCAAGAGAAGGGTTAAACATACATTGATAATGATTTGCTCTGATGAAATTGCTCATGCAATAATAATCAGTAAACATGTTTCATACCAAAACTTTAATTAATTTTATGTTTAACATGGGAAAAGGGTCCTGAGGCAAACAGCAAGTACCTAGATCAGCCTGTGGATCTGAAGTCTGATCACGGCCTTCTCTGTACACTGATGATGACAATGATGAGGATGATGATGATGATTTGGTGTTTTACATCCCTTTCAATATTATTTAAGTCATATCGAGATGATGGAAGTATGATAATGAAAGGCTCTGTGCAATGAATCACCATAGTAACAAACCTAGGACCTGGAGATCCAAAGATGGGAGTGCTAACCTCTCAGTCACCCAGACACTTCCTCTGTTCACTGACTTATTCTACTGCATTCAGTGATTCTTAGTGGACAGCTCAGGCTCTGGACAGACTGCAAAATGAGCAGTCTGGTATGGGCAAGCAGTCTGGTATGGGCATTAGCTGTTTGTATATGGCATGGCACCTTTTCCTGTACTGCACATCAATTACAGGGAGTGTTATATTAACCCTAGTCCTGCTGAACCCGGATATGCCCTGCCTTTACAAACAGTGTAGATCCAGATCAGTTGGCTTCTGAAGAAGCCAACTGATCTAGATCTGCACTGTTTGTCATTATTTATGTGAATTTGTATCAACAACCTTATCTGATTGGCTGAAAGTTAGAAGTGGGCATGATATTGTAATTTATTCAGGCTCAGCATAATAAGGGTTAAGTATATTAACTCCAGATGAGGCATATTTTTCAATCCAAAACTACTGATATTTTTTTCTTATTTCTCTATGAAAGCATATACTGTGGGTACTCATTAGAAGTGCCTCACAGCAAATTTATGTGGAGAAATAAAACAAAATATTACCTTGATACTCCTTCTGGAGCTATGCTGGTACTGTAACAACCCTAAGTATTGGGACAGTCGGGCCTTTGCAAACAGTGTAGACCCAGATCAGATGCCACAGAATGTGGCATCTGATCAGGGTCTACACTGTTTGCCATACATACAGCTATGTTTTAGACACATCAAGAGGTAGTAGAATGGACTATTTCAAATTTTAGGATAAGTATGGTAAGTAAATAAGGTGTCCCAATACTTAGGTTTTTACGGTAAGTAAAAAAAATGGAAAGTTTTAGACCCAAGTAACATCAACTTACCCCTTTATTGAAAGAAGGTCGATGGTACATCTCATCACGACTGTTCCTAATCGAGCTTCTAGAGATACTGGCCGGGTTGATTGAGGAGTCGTCGGAGAATTCGTAAGGGTCTGGGGCAGGGGCCTGAGGTGTTGATGCTTTTAATGGTTTATGATTTTGCCATGAGTTTGAATTTCCTCGAATATCTTGAACACCGTTAAGAAGTTCTAGTTTGTTCTCATATTTAACTTTCTTGAGAGGATAGTCAGACCTGCAATGTGGTAAAACAAAAACTGTATTACATATACAACATTTAACCTATGCTGCCAAATAAACAGTCAACACTATTAACCCTTAAAGCGCCAAGCAAAATTTGTAGCAGACGACATTCAAATTCTTTTTTTTATTATTTTTCAGAGAAAATAAGTCTTGACATTTCATGTGAATTGTCTGCCAAGCAGACAATTCACATGAAATGTCAAGACTTGTTTTCTCTGAAAAAAAAAAAAAAAAAAAAAAAAAAAAAAATGTCTGCTGCAGTTGTGACTGGCGCTTTAAGGGTTATGGTCATGCCAAGCCAGTCAGTCAACCTACACACACTCTTCCTGAGCAGGCTTAGTCCTTTAAGCAGTTAAACATAATTTCACCAGTAACTGACAACTGCCCTTCTTGAATAATGCGGAAGGGGAATGACCGTAGAAATAATTGCAAGATCAGTCTCCATGAAAGTAATGGTGCCGAGCTGGCATTAGAACTTGCAAGTATTTGGACCTGCAGTGAGACATCCTATCAACTACTCCATGGAGCCCTTCTCAGCACATTTCCTGTCATAATGTGTCCTAGACAAATTTTGATCAAAGAATAATTTACTATGAATTTCATCTATCAACTGTATAATGACAAAGTATTGGTACAGCAAGGCCTGAACAAACAGTGTAGAGACAGAATAGACACAGCATAATTTGGCATCTGATCAGGGCCTACACTGTTTTCCATTCAGTCTGACCAACAGGAAGTGAAATGGACTCGTTTAAATTATAGGACAAGTATGGTAAGACGTAAAGGTGTCCTAATAATTAATGGTAGTCTTCATTTGAGTACAATGTTTACAAACTTAACTGTCTACTCCCTTAGACAATATGATTTAATTGTGGCCCCACAAGACAATGCACCATTGACCTTAGGCGTGTTGTTTACAATAAAACTCGGGACTAGATATAGTGCTGAAAAGAATATTTCAAGTATTGGAACACCAAGGTGCTCTCCATTTGCATGCACTTTTTTCGGCACACTACACTTATATAGATATTACAAAAGTTAACCATCGCAACACTTTATCAAAGTTTATGGGATGTACATTAATCTTGACAATTTCACTTAAACAGGGTGGATGCATTGGTAATGCTTGACCCATTGTATACTGAATAGACACTCTCACACTATATATTGAAAGAGTCCAATTTTAATTTTAGGTACGTCCGGCTATGAGATTTAGATATTCCTAGAGAAAAATGGCTAAATTATTTGCAAATAGTGGAGACCCTGATCAGATGCTGCATTCTGCGGCATCTGATCTGGGTCTGCACTGCTTGCCAATTATCCTTTTATGGGTCTCCCAACTACAATGGGTTAATACAATTTATAATATTCCCGGGTCAGGACAGTGACAAAAAATTGATATTCTTATAGCTACCTATTTAAGTTTTGATGAGGTAAGCCTAAAAGCCCTGATTTCACATGCTATTGTGAGCTAGGGTCATTCTCATTTAGACGATACATCAGTTTGACCTCTTCAATTCACTAATAACATTTTGAAAGTCTGCCGATATAGCCAAGACTTGCATGTATAGAACCCAATACTATTAAAATCAGCTTTAACATTTATTATGTGAGCAGCGTAGACCAAGCTTTTTGTGAAAGCTTATACTTGGCCAAATCTACATGTCGAGGGCTGAGCGCAAGACTGGCGTAAGTCAGCTGGTTGTTTTTCCCCAAACCTAATCTCCTCACCATGAAGGTGTTATGAAGATTACAACATTTCTTTCTGTAAACAATAAAAGTTTAGGTGCCATTGCTCGTATGAGCAATGGCACCTAAATTTGCATTGTTTACAAAGGGGTCCAAATTGCCCCTAAACAAGGGTTTCAAAAATATGTCTGAGTTACTATAGTCTTGCGCTCAACCCTCGATGTGGTCTTTTCTTTCTGTCCCTTCTCATCACATCTCATGCCTAATCATAGCTCCAGATAAGAGGGGGTGTCCACATAACATTTTTCTTATTTCTCCATGAAAACGTATGTTGTGGGTACTCATTAAAAGTGCCTAGCTGAGGTGCTTCTAATGAGTACCCACAAAAATAAATTTTTCGAGAAATAAGAAAAAATATCAGGACTTTTCAGTTGAAAAAATCACCTTATCTGGAGCTATGGTGTATTTGACAAATCTAGGTCTAAGACTAGTTTGCTGTGAATTTATCTATGTCAAGGCCAAATTACTGTACGACTTTTTACCTGAATATGATATGGAAATGGAAAATATTTGTTTCAAATTGTTCAAAAAGCCATTTAAGGAATAATTCATGGCTTCCTTATTTGACCGTTTCAAATTAAAAATGAACTGAATGGTAAATGCTTTTGTTTTTTAACGCTTAGCACTCTGGGTAAAATTTTCAGCAGACGACATTTTGAAATACAGTCGACTCTCGTTATCTCGAACTTCACGGGACCTGATAAAAATGTTTGAGTTATCAGTAGTTCGAGACAACCAAATTGTGACGTCATAGGTATGATGACTGTTCGCCTCTGTTCGCCAAAACGTGCTGGAAGGCACATGTATATGGCAATTTAAATAATTTACGCGTACTTCAGTTTGCATTGTTACTGTTTGTTTTAGGAGATGCAATGGTTCTCTTGGAATAATATCGTCAATAAATGTTAATAATAATAAATTTCAAACGTCTCTTGTTGTCTTTTAATACACCTGCAAATTTGGATTTCCATGTGAGCTACAAATAAATTACTGGTTTCCGGGTTGTGTTAGCTATACGTTATGAACTGGTTTGGATAAGCTCCCTTCGCATAGACGACTCGATAAAGAGTTGACTGGTTTCCGCTTTTGCATAAAAACGCTTATAATGTTAAGCGGCAGCTGTAAGCTAGTTTGGATTATCTCCCCTCGCATAAACGAACTCTCTCAGAGCGGCAAACTGTAGATCCTGCAGAGAAGGCTCGTTATGAGCCGTCTCATCTGGACCTACACTATTTGTGCAGGTATCCGTATCAGTCTACAGGGTCGGAAGGGTTAACATCGATACCCACGTGTGATTCGTCTATTTGAGGCCCTGCACGACAACTCCTATTAGAAGACTGTGCGATTGTCAAAGACTCGGATCAGCCTGCACGCCCACGAATTTTCCATTATACGCATGAGCCTTATCTGGGCTTACCAAAGAGCACCGCCTGACCAAAGAGTAACAAGCAAAGATTCAGACTTAGCTAGCATGTTCAATACAGGCTGATTTGAGTCGGAACCTGTCGCGCACTGACTTTTCTTGAAGACGCTATATCATTCAGACGGACAGTACTCAATAGTGAAGAGCATATCTAAACAATAAATTAAAGAAACTTCGTTGATTAATCTTCCATAACACTATTCTGAGCTGCTTTTTATTTTACAAATAAATGACACGAGACGGTGTTGAGCGCCGCGTGTCAAACCCGACTCGACACGCACGTGATTTCATAATTACGGATTTTAGACATTGTTTGTGTTGTTTGTAATTACCTGGACAAAGGGGAAAATTAAAATATTGATTTATTTATCAATGGCCTATTATGATTTTCATTAACTGAGAGACCGGCGGCGCCGCATCTTACATTTTGTTTTCCTTCATCATGGTCCGAGTTCGAGATACGCGGTAGTAAAAACTGTGGAAAATTTATTCAGGGACTGAAAATGATGGACGAGATAGCCAAAGTGTCGACATAAAAGTAGTTCGACATACGTGAAGCTGAAATACAATAAATATATAAGGAAAATAATCGGGACTTGGAAATCAGTTCGACATAAGTGATAGGATCGAGATAAGAGGGGTCGAGATAACGAGAGTCAACTGTATTTTTTCTTATTTTTCCCAGAAAAACAGGATATGACATTTCATGCAAACTTACTCCTAAGGAGACAATTTGCATGAAATGTCAAATCCTGTTTATTGGGAAAAATAAGAAAAATATCATCAATTTGTCGCCAGCTGAAAATGCCCAGAGAGTGGTAAAGGTTACCGTATTTACCATATGTATTCGGACAGACAGGCCTGAGCAAACAGTTTAGACCCAGATGAGACGCCGCAGAATGCGGCGTCTCATCTGGGTCTACACTGTTTGCCACTCATCCAGCAATTTTTAGACACAACATCGGGTAGTGAATTGTACTGGTTCAAATTTTAGAACATATATGGGAAGGAGTTGAGATGTCCGAATACTTAGGGTAAATATGGTAAACATGATAACCCACACTTACCCACAAGTTTTGACCATAATTCATAAATCCAGACAAGATATGGTATCCACATATTTCTTTTATTCTTACATAAAAACTTACATTGCAGGTACTCATTAGAAGCACCCCAGCAAGGTGCTTCTAATGAGTACCACAACAAATATCATAGGTCTAGATAAGGGAGGGTATCCGGTAAATATTTTTCTTATTTCACCATGAAAACATCATTAGAAGCGCCTCGGCGAGGCGCTTCTAATGAGTACCCACAACATATGTTTTTGTGGAGAAATAAGAAAAATATCAATACTTTTGGATTGAAGAAAGCGCCTTAACTAGTGCTATGAAATATTTTTGTGGAGAAATTAGAAAAATATCAGAACTTTTGGCTGAAAAATGTATTATCTGTAGCTGTGCCCATTATAGAAAATAATTCTACGTCTATAGCCATTACAACAGTCCCTGAAGGGGTGGCTTACAAAACGTTTTGACCAGCACCTAAGATCATCAGTCCAAGTTTCAACAAAATTAATCCATGCATTCAGCAGATATAGAGCTTTCATAACTTTAAACCCTGGTCCTGCTGAACTCAGATAGGCCCTGAGAGCCAGCTGATCTGGATCTGCACTGTTTGTCATTTAGGGTGTGATATACCGTATTCTAACTAATTACCGCACATACCCCTATAAGCGCACAGTCAAGAAATTCCGTAGTCTTCAGATTACAACCAGTGTACTTTTTTCTTTACTTCTTTACAAAGGCATATGTTGTGGGTACTCATTTGAATTGCATCGACAAGTCGATGCAATTCAAATGAGTACCCACAACATATGCCTTTGTAAAGAAAGTCAGAAAAAATCGCATAGTCATCATTAAATAAGTCCTTTTCTGATCTTTTTTTATTGTGTATCCTTAGTAGATAGATACATATTTGACCACAAATGAGTGTGTCCTGTAAGTTTGAAAAACCTAAGCGCACAGTGCAGTAATTAGGTCCAATACGGTATGTCAAAAACCTTGATCAAGCAAACTGATTGGCTGACAATTAGAAGTGGGTGTTGCATCTTAATTTATTCAGGATGACATGGGTTAACAATGTAATGGATAAAGATCAAAATCAGCATAGCTAATTTACTGTGGCATGTTTCCCATTTCGAAAATCAAATATGTCCCCATAATGATTTCCTCAAAATCAACACCCCATCTTCAAAGCAATGGAGGGGCCTATTTTGATTTAACTTTAACAAAAAACTTGTACATTTGAGTTGGACACCAATGCCAAAGGAGCTAGAATAGTTTTTCCGTACTTTTGTAAAGACAAGTTAGATGACTATTTGTGATAATGTGTAAGAGAGCTTTAATTAATGTTTCACTTCGATAACAAAACACTCAATATCAAAAACACTCAAAAGATAACTGCAGACAAGAACAAACTTTTTGGGTGGGGTGGGGTACCAAATTTAAATGAACGGCAGTGGAGGAGGGGTGCCACTGGGAGGATTAGTTCAATATTTCTTGAGAAATGCTCCTCGAATCATTCACCAAAAGAAACCACAAAAATGTCTGCTCTACATGCAACAAATGATGAGAGTTCAAGTATTGTTACCATTGAAATAAAAAGCTAAATAAATAAAAAAGAATGCTTTTCTTTATATTACAATTTTCAGTTTGGCTGCATTCACCATGCAAGTAAATTAGGCTGGGATTGTCACGTCTCCCTGATCTTGCAACACGTCTCCCTAATTTCCCATGAGGGAGACACCTCCCTATTTTTCTGGGCCAGCTTCATGCTTGGAGAATGTTAATTCCATTTTTCTTTCTGCCTCCTTTTTGTAAACATATCAATAGGTGTGATAGTGCTAATACCTGAAATGTCATCAGATATGTTAAGGCTCCCTATTTTTTTAGTGAGACTCACTAAATTTTTGGCCCCAGACACCCAAATTTATCAGCTGTCTCCCACAAAAACATTAAAAATTTCTTTCTTTATCTAATGCAAAATTAACCTTTTAGTTTCACTATTTTTTTTTTCAAGAACCTGTAATAAACAGGTATTTTAGGCACTATATTCTTAATTCTTGATAACAAGATTTTCAACCAAAATGTATCAATATTTTTCTTGTTTCTTCATGAAAACCTGCACTGTAGGTACTAGTTAGAAGCCCTTCCATGAGGCGCTTCTACTGAATACCCACAGTATACGTTTTCATGAAATTCTAAATAAAAAAAGTTTTTTTCCTGATACCCCCACCTTATCTGGAACTATGAATTATTTATCCATATGTCACTAACAAAGCTCCAGCTAAGAGGATTACAGTGGTGTTAATTTAGGATGATTTTATATCAAAACATTTTCCAGGTATAAATTAAATGAAGCAATTCTTATGAATTTACTCCATGAGACCATTCAAATGGGCATCCGGAACACGATTGGTGCAAAAGCAACACAAACTACCTTCTAAATTCCTGTTTAATCAGGACCTATAACTAATATTAAATATTAATATACATGGTATACAATGTATAAATTAGTCATTCACCGACACCTTTCTAACTCTAGGCAATTAAGTTTTCACATAAACTGAACCAACTGCTGTAAGTTATGGAGGGACTCTGGTGTAATGGAAAACCAAGGAAAAGAATCGCAAATGACCTAAAATTTAGAAACAATTCATTCTACCCTTTTTTGCCTAAATAGATGGATGGCCTAACAAAGCAGAAACTATACCCTCAACCTATGGGAGTATGAAAATGAGAATCCACTGTAATGGACTGGATAATAGTTATAGAATAATTTTGTCACATATATTTCCTTGTGACTTGCTGTGAAATTTGATCTTTCAGACTACCATCTTCACCCTAAGTGATCTGACATGTTAACTCATTACCATACTCTTTCTTAACCCTTGTCCTGCTGAATAAATTAAGATGCTACACCCACTTCTAATTTTCAGCCAATCAGATTACTTGATCCAGATTGCTGATATAAATTCACATACTTAATGGCAAACAGTGCTGATCCAGATCCGCTCAAATGACCTGGATCTACACTGTTTGCAAAGGCAGCCGGGTTCAGCAGGACAAGGGTTAAATTTGATTAAGTCCATTTGATTGAAAAATTGCTGGATAAGTGGCAAACAATGTAGACACTGATCAGATGCTGCACTTTGCAGCATCAGATCTGGGTCTATACAGTTGCTCAGACCTGTCTGTCTAAATACTTAGGGTAATTATGGGAACTACATTTCTAAGAAAACAGTACTTACCAATTATACACACTATCAAAGTTATATAAACTGTCTGTCACTAGTTCATCGCTATCATTTTGCACTGAAGGTAATGAAGGTCGCTTTAATCCTTTATGTTCTACTTGTTTTTGTTGTGACCGCAGCCAGCTATTTATATTTGCTTTTGTATTTTCCAACGTTTGTTGATTCCATGAATACGGAGACGTCACATTTTCTGCCTTAGTAGTTACATGTATATGTGGTTTTGTAAACACATTATCCGAAGCTACTCCATTTACTAAAGCACTATTAGCTGTAAGAGATTCTGTAGTTTGCGTTTTCGCACTTGCGTCTTTCTCACCAGTTTTCGACGGCGGGTGAGGGCTAAGAGTAGGCATCGTGGGATCACTATTATGTGCACTATCCACTTGCTGGTTGTAAGGTTCAACGAGGGGTGAAGGAGCATTGGAGGCAGGGGAATCCATGCTAGTCACAACCTCCCCTGCATTCATCACAACTTGTGAACCCTGAGAGTTACCCACCCCTCCTTGTGTAGAAGCCCCACTAGGGGGCACACATGAAGTATTTGTGGATGCCACCTGTGGCATGAACATATCCACATCAAAGTGGAAGAAGTCTTCATTAATCTGATTGCGACGATGGAATGGCATAGACCTCAATATCCGTGACTGTTGCCTTTCCAGCCCCTTTTCACCCTTTTTCCCACTTCCTGCTCCCTTGCCCTGGGATCCTGAAGCAGCTTTATTCTTTGGTGTTCTTAGTCTGAAACAGAAGCAAATTTATTAACTCATAACTAGTCAAATTTAACTCTTAGCACTCAGGGTAAAATTTTCAGTTGACAACATTTTGAAATACCTTCCCTATTTTTTCGAGAAAATAGGATTTGACATTTTGGCTAGACAAAATCTGTCTGCCATTATTTACTGACTTAATTATGTGAGTGAGCACACCTATCAACTACACTAACTTGGTCACTGATGGTTTGGGTTAGGTTAGGTTAGTTTTGGGATCATAGTTAGCATACCTATGTCTGAACTATTTACACATGGTTAGGGTTAGATTAAGCAGAAAAATTCTAAAGGTGCTCTGACATTTCAAGCAACTGTCTCCTTAGGCAACAATTTTGTTTGTGTTGAGGTTTTACGGCCCAGTCAACCCAATGGGGTCATGTCGAGCGCGGTCAGTTTACCTAACCACCATTTACTGGGCAGGCTTTGTCCTCAAAGCGGTTAACCAGTATTGTGCACATTCTTTCGCCAGAAACTGACAACTGCCATTCTTGAATCAGTGGAAGGGAGAGAATGACCGTAGAAAATATTTCATGATCAATCTCCACGAAAGAATGTTGCCGACCTCGGTGGGGGTCCAACCCGCGGCCTCCTGCTCTCCAGTCGGACGCTATCCTTAGGCAACAATTTGCATGGACTGTCAAATCCTATTTTCTGGAGAGAAATGAGAAAAATCTCATCCATAATCAGCCAAATTTACACGTCATCAGACAACATTTAACACCTGAGCTCAAGATAGATTGTGGGTGTGATGGTGTCATAGCTTGAGAAATGTCAGTTAAAGGTGGCCATTTTGTTTAGTTGCCATGGCAACTTTACTGTAAGAAATTTGCGAAGCATCAGCAGGGAAAGAAGACTGTGAAGCATCAGCAGGGAAAGAAGACCATGTGAAGCACCAGCAGGGAAAGAAGACAATGTGAAGCATCAGCAGGGAAAGAAGAACATGTGAAGCATCAGCAGGGAAAGAAGAACATGTGGAGCATCAGCAGGGAAAGAAGAACATGTGAAGCATCAGCAGGGAAAGAAGAACATGTGAAGCATCAGCAGGGGAAGAAGAACATGTGAAGCATCAGCAGGGAAAGAAGACCCTACGAAGCACCAGCTGGGAAAAAAGAGGCTGTGGAAACCTGCAGGGAAAGAAGTCTTATCTATTTTTAGCTCTGGTGGCCATGATTTTGTTTTGCCAAGTGAAACCATTTTAGCAATTTTGGTATAGGGGCATATGAGGCACATATCTGTAGAATTATTTTGAAATTTGGCCACTGGCCACAGAGGATATATTGATTACAGGTTTTTCTATTTTTAGCTTTGGAGGCAGTTTTGTTCTGCCAAAAGGAACCATTTTAGCAATTTTGGTAAAGGGCCATAAGAGGGACATTTCTGTGAAATTATTTTGAAATTGGGCCACTGGCTGCGGAGATGTCCTGTTGTTTAAAGGTTTTCTATTTTTAGCTCTGGGGGCCATTTTGTTCAGCGGAGCAGAACCATTATAGCAATTTATGTTAAGGGCCATACAAGGAACATTTCTGTGGAATTATTTGAAATTGGACCACTGGCCACGGAGGAAATGTGGTTTAAAGATTTTTCTACTTTTAGCTCTGGTGGCCATTTTGTTCAGCCGAGCGGAACCATTTTAGCAATTTTGGTAGAGGGCCATGTGAGGAACATTTCTGTAAAATTATTTTGAAATTGGGCCTCTAGCCAAGGAGATGTCGTTTAAAGATTTTTCAACTTTTAGCTCTGGTGCCATTTTGTTCAGCCAAGCGGAACCATTTTAGTAATTTTGGTAGAAGGCCATGTGAGGAACATTTCTGTAAAATTATTTTATTTTCTACTTTTAGCTCTGGGGGCCATCTTGTTCATCTGAGTGGAACCATTTGAGCAATTCTGAAAAAGGGCCATGAGTGAAACAATTCTGTAAAATTTGGCGGAAATTGGATCAGACTGGTTTAAGAGATGTCATTTTAAGAAATTGTTGACGATGGATGACGGACACAGGGTGATCACCATAGCTCCCCTTTAGCTCACAAAGGTGAGTGAAAGGTTCCATATTCCTCAAAATCTCTTTAATAGACATTTTTTATTTGACAGCCTGTAAAATTTCAGCTAGTCTCTCGTTTTTGAACTGGATCAAAAATGAAATGATTTTTTATCGTATCTCTGAATTAATGTTGCCAACATTAATTCAGAGATACGATAAAAAATGATTGCATTTCAAGAATGAGAGAGACTAACTAAAATTTTACAGGCTTTCAGGTGCCATATTTTTAACTAAAATTTTACAGGCTTTCAGGTGCCATATTTTATGATTGTATAATACCATATATCAATTTATTAAACCTTTCTTGGATAACCTTTCAGTGCAGGAGAAGAAGCTAAATATAGATTTTCAAGATAGCGGCCCTGGTGGCCATCTGGGATTTCGAATCAGAACGATTTTAGCTATATTTGATCTACAAGTCACCCTGATGCTTCCTACTAAGTTTCGAGTCGAGTGACTTTTGGGTTTAGGAGAAGAAGCGAAAAATAGATTTTCAAGATAGCTGCCATGGCGGCCGTCTTGGATTTACGATCGGTATGATTTTAGCTATTTTTGATCTAGTCACCCAAATGCTTCCTACCAAGTTTCGAGTCAACTGGCCTTTTGGTTCAGGAGAAGAAGCGAAAAATAGATTTTCAAGATGGCGGCCATGGCAGCCATCTTGGATTTCCGATCGGCATGATTTTAGCTATTTTTGATCTACAAGTCACCCCGATGCTTCCTACCAAGTATCAAGATTTTCAAGATGGCTGCCATGGCGCCCATCCTGGTTTTACGATCGGCACGATTTTAGCTATTTTTGATCTACAAGTCACCCCGATGCTTCCTAGCAAGTTTGGAGTCAACTGGCCTTTCGATTCAGGAGAAGAAGCGAAAAATAGATTTTCAAGATGGCAGCCATGGCGGCCATCTTGGATTTCCGATAGGCACTATTTTAGCTCTTTTTTATCTATAAGTCACCCCAATGCTTCCTACCAAGTTTGGAGTCAATTGGCTTTTGGGTTTAGGAGTAGAAGCAAAAAATAGATTTTCAAGATGGCGGCCACGGCGGCCATCTTGGAATTCCGATCGGCATGATTTTAGCTATTTTTGATCTACAAGTCACCCTGATGCTTCTTAGCAAGTTTAGAGTCAATTGGCCTTTCGGTTCAGATCGGCATGATTTTAGCTATTTTTGATCTATAAGTCACCCTGATGCTTCCTAGCAAGTTTAGAGTCTATTGGCCTTTTGGTTCAGGAGAAGAAGCGAAAAATAGATTTTCAAGATGGCGGCCATCTTGGATTTCCGATCAGCACGATTTTAGCTACTTTTGATCTACAAGTCACATTGATGCTTCCTAGCAAGTTTGGAGTCAATAAGCATTTCGGTTCAGGAGAAGAAGCAACAAATAGATTTTCAAGATGGCGGCCATCTTGGATTTCCGATCGGCACGATTTTAGCTATTTTTGATCTACAAGTCACCCTGATGCTTCCTAGCAAGTTTGGAGTCAATTGGCCTTTCGGTTCAGGAGAAGAAGCGAAAAATAGATTTTCAAGATGGCGGCCATGGCGGCCATCTTGGATTTCTGATCGGCACGATTTTAGCTATTTTTGATCTAGTCACCCCGATGCTTCCTACCAAGTATCAAGTCAATTGGCCCAGGGGTGTAGGAGGAGTAGGCTTTTAAAGCAATTGTTGACGCCGCATGACGGACGACGCACGACGGACATTGACTGACCACAATAGCTCACCATGAGCACTTCGTGCTCAGGTGAGCTAATAAATTGTCCAGTTTTGAGGAATATCGCATCTTTAAAGAGAGTAATAATGAAAAGCTCTGTGCAACGAAATTTCACATTTTATTGTTGAATTCAATCTTCTGATGGATTTGATCCAAAGTTGGGAGAGGTAACTGCTCTTCAACACAAATTATTCAAGGCTTAGGGATTTAACACTTAGCCCTTTTCTTGCTGAACATGACATGCTCTGTCTTTAATAGCAAACAGTGTAGATCCAGATCAGTTGGCTTCTGAAGAAGCCAACTGATCTGGATCTGCACTGTTTGTGATTGAATATGTGAATTTGTATCAAAACCCTGGATCAAGTAGAAGAGGGCATGGCATCTTAATTTATTTAGCAAGGCAAGGGCTAATTAGCATGCTGGATAAAAGTTTTAGGGAGAGGACATTTTGAAATATATTCCTGAGGAGACATTTGCATTAAATGTCTAATCCTATTTCCTGGGAAAAGAAAAACATCATCAATGGCATGTTTAGGTCCAAGCTGAATGATTAAAAGTATTAAATAACTTAAGAGAACCATCAACTTTTAGTAGGCAACTAGATGGTAAATTTTCCACATTGTCTCCAAGTATCACCTCTCCATCTTCACTGCCCCCACTCCCCAACCCTTGGACTCAAACATCAAACTGCAATTTACACCCAGAAATTTGCTTCACAAGATAAATTTTCTACACACAGGCCTACATTTTTTTTGCAAAAATTATTTTAGTGACACAGGTCTCTGAGCATGAGGTGAAAGTATATTTTATCCTCCAAACAAAAGGATATAATTTTGTGCATAGATCAGTAATACTGAGTCATATTGATTTAAAACCTTACTGTATTTGTTTACAAAAACAAACTACCACTATAAGTATGAATGAACACTGAGTGCAACTTTTTCTGGGTCACTGCCAAGACAGTTTAGTGACTTAGAAAGAGGTGACTTAATTATCTGCCAGTAGTCTTCCAGACCAAAATAAGCAGCATCACAAGAAAAAGCCTCCACAGACTTTCTGTCGAATGAATCTTTTCATGCGAGCACCGGCCCCTTCGCAAGGCCCAGTCCTTTTGCTGGTTTCCCCTCAGCCAGGCCTACCATTTGCGTGAGCAAACACATAGCTACAGAACAAGTGGGTTGCCACATAATATTTTTCTTTTTTCTCGACGAATACACATGTTGTGGGTACTCATTAGAAGCACCTCGCCGAGGCGCTTCTAATGAGTACCCACAACATATGTTTTCATTGAGAAATAAGAAAGATATCAGCATTTTTCTGATGAAAAAAGCGCCTTATCTGTTGCTATGAAACAGCATAGGTTCTAGCAAGACTGTGCTGTTTGCATATGCTAAAACGGCTCCTTTGCCATGGCACAGCTCAAACACTGGGACACCTTCATTTCTTATCACACCTGTCCTAATATTTGACCAAGTTAATTTTACTACCTGTTAACCCTTGTCATACTGAATACATTAAGATGCCAAGCCCACTTCTAATTTCCAGCCAATCAGATTACCTGGTCCTGGTTTTGGATAGGAATTCACATATTTAATAACAAACAGTGCAGATCCAGATCAGTTGGCTTCTTCAGAAGCCAATTGATCTGGATCTACACTGTTTGCTAAGACAGGGCATGTCATGTTCAGCAAGAGAAGGATTAAAGAGTCTGAAAACTGCAAGACGCTGCAAACAGTGGACACTGACCAGATGTCACAGAATGTGGTATCTGATCTGAGCCTAAACTGTTTACTGAGGCCAGTCTGTCCCAATACTTCTAAAAGATTATTTAGTGATAACTACAGCCACACAAGACAAATCACAGACCTGGATAAAGAGATATCCAGATGAATGTATTTATTATGTCATAAAAGCATGTTGTGGGATCACTGGGATATCTTCAATGAGGCAATTCTAATGAGTCCCCATAACATATGTTTTCACTCAGAAACATTGACAATTGTCAAAATTTCTGGGCAAAAAGAACAAAAAGTGTCTTATCTGGAGTTGTGGCTGATCTAGTTCAAATAAAGGAAATCTCCAGTATATTTCTACAGGTAAAAGTCACATTCTAATACATGATTTACTCCCAGAATGGGGTCAATAAAGTTCAACAGCGTGTAAAAGATATGAGATGAAAACACAATCACACCAATTTGTATCAGATTTCAATGTTGTTAGTTTTGAGATGACCCCTGCACTAAAATTCATCTCCATTGTGGAAAGGTGAACTTGTCAAAATGGGGCCAGAAATGGCTGCAAAAAATGTGTTGATGAAGGGTTTGTAACCAACTTTTCTTAGGCTATAAATCTCACAAGAATTCAATAAACAATTTAACAGAAACATTGTCTGATATCCTGCTGCAGCCAAACACCTCAGTCCTTTTTAACGCTTTCTACGCTAAGGGCAGATTCAGCAGACGACAAATTGGTGATATTTTTCTTATTTTTCCTAAGAAATAAGGTCTGACACTTCATGCAAAGCGTCTCCAAAGGAGACATATTGCATGAAGTGTCAGATCCTATTTTCTAGGGAAAAAAGAAAAATATTCCAAATGTCATCTGCTGAAATTTTTACCCAGCATGCAAAGTGTTAATGAATTAATGAAAGGAGCTGCAATGTCAGACAACATACCTTCTGATATATGCACCCAGCGAAGATTCAGTTTGGCCTGGGCATTCCAACTGGGCATTCTGACTGGGCAAGGATAGAAAGTTTCTTCATGTTGACAACTAAGACTGCATGGATACGCAGGTGATTTGAATCTCAGACATATGTTTTTTCATGAACACTGGCTGTAAACTGATCAGACTAAAAAAAATTTTTTCTTTTTGTTTGTTTTGTTTTTCCCAGAAATTAGGGCTTGTCATTTCATTCTAATGGTCTCCTGAGACAGTCTGCAAAAATGTCTAACACTGTTTTCTGGTTAACTTCGAGGTCCAGGCAAACCTTGCAGCAGTTGATTCTAAAATTTTATTTTTGTTATTGATTTTTTTTTCAGAGAATAATTCTTGTGAATCCTCTGCTAGAAGATTCACATGAAATGTCAAACCTTGTTTTCTCTGAAAAGAAAAAAAAAAACAAACAAAAAAATGAAATTGTTCTGCTGCAGTGATGATTGGCGCTTTAGGGGTTAAAATATCACACAGCTGTCATCTGCTAATTTCATTACAAGCAAACTGCAGAATTAAACCTTGTTACATATGGTTACTATTCTATGCTGTGTTTACAAACATATGCCAAGAATTTAGTCGCTACTGTGCTATAGGCAAAATTAACTGGTTATATTTAACTATTACAGTATTGTGCGAATTATTGCAGTCCACAGTCTGATTTTTTTTAAACAGAGAAGATAAAGCTTGACATTTCATGTGAATCATGCAGCAGATGATTCACAAAAAAAATCCCTAGCCTTATTTTCACTGAAAAATGAAGGAAAAAAAAAAAATCTATACTATTGTCTGCTGCAGTTGTAACTGGCACTTTAAGGCAAAAGTATTGCACTCATTTTCTCTTAATAGTCTGATAAATTTCAAATGAATGTCCCCACTATAATTTTCAGGAACACTAATTCCAGTAAAAAAAAATGTCACTCATTTGTTATTGTTAAATGTTGCCTGTGACAGGTTAAGAAAAAGAATATAGAAACTCTGAAAATGTAAGAACTTTTATTTACAGTGAAAGAAATACTTAGGCTACTGGGAATTTCCAAGAAAATGTCTTAAGAGTACAAAACACCTTCCAAATCACTTTTGCACTACATTTTTTGATGACATACTTACATGATTCAAATGATAACATTTTAACATGTAATTATTTGTAAGGGTCATTGATAACGGCAGAATGTGACATCTGATCAGCGTCTACACTGTTTGTTCTCACCCAGCAAATTGCTTGACACATTAACAGATAGTTAACCCTCGTCATGTTGAATAAATTAAGATGCCATGCCACCTTCTAATTGACAGCCAATCAGAATACTTAATCAGGATTGCTGACATAAATTCACATACTGAATGACAAAAAGTGCAGATCCAGGATCTACACTGTTTGCAGGCAGGCCATATCCAGGTTCAGCAGGACTAGGGTTAAACTGACATATTCAAATTTTAGGACAAATATGGTAAAGATGTCTTAAACTTTAGTGTGAATATGAAACAGAGCTTTATGATTTCTATGTCAACACTTCATATTTACAGTTTACACAGTTTACTTGTCTTGTTTTGTTTCACAGAAAGAATGGAAATGTGGCCAACTATTCGGTTTTGTTTACATATGTATCAAAACAGTAAACAAGTTTGTTTGGTTGAGTTGGGAGTTTTAGGCCCAGTACACACTGTAAAGGTCATGTCATGCCAGTCAACCTACTGACACGTTTTCCTGAGCAGGCTTAGTCCTCTAAGCAGTTAATCAATATTTATGCACATACTTTCATCAGTAACTGACAACAGCCCTTCTTGAATCAGGGGAAGGGGGAGAATGACCGTAGAAATGATTTCATGATCAGCCTCCAGGAAAAGATATGTGCCCAAGCTGGAATTTGAACTTGCCACCCCTGGATCTACTGTGAGACACGATACCAACTTTGCTGTGAAGCCTGGCAACAGTAAACAAAAATTGCCCTGCTCCACTATCAATACTTTTTCACAGCTCCAGATAAGAAGGGATAACCACATACACTACAACCTCTTTAAAACACGGTTCGTTATAACACGGTTTTGGATATAACAAGGTTCAAAGATGAATCCCAAAAATGTATAGATTATATTGAAAAATGACCATAAATGGATATAACACGGTTGTTTAACTAACACGGTTAATGTTATGGACCCCAACAACAGTGTTTTAAAGGGGTTGTGGTGTAATATGTTTCTTATTTCTTCATGAAAATATGTCAGTGCTCTAACTAGAAGTGCCTCAGCAAGGCACTTCTGACGAGTACCACAACATATGTTCTGAGTACGCACAATATATATGAGTAACTACATATTCTAATGAGTACTCACTACATGAGTTTCTTATTTCTTCATGAAAATATGTCAGTGCTCTAACTAGAAGTGCCTCAGCAAGGCACTTCTGACGAGTAACCACAACATATGTTCTGAGTACGCACAACATATATGAGTAACTACATATTCTAATGAGTACTCACTACATGAGTACCCATAAAATATGTTCTAATGAATACCCACAACATATTTGAGTACCCACGTTTTAATGAGTACCCACAATATATGAGTACCCACGTTCTGAGTACCCATATGTTCTAATGAGTCATTTCCCACACTTTTTCAACATTTTTAAATGGTCACTTTTTATATATATATAATTCTTCATTTTTATTGGATACATTGTTTCCTTATTTTTTTTTTTTTTTTGTTTGTTTGTTGTTTTTTTTTGTTGTTTTTTTTCCATTGTTTTTTTTTTTTTTTTTCAACCGAATATTTCTAACAGTCCTGACCCTAAGAAGAAAAAATAGCTAAATTTATCAAATCCAGTTGCTGATGTCACTGACTGAAGTGTTTTTAATATAATTAACACTGATTTCTTGATGTCTCTTAACTATTGCCACTCTCTGGACTAACTCAGCAGAGGACAAACTGATGATATTTTTCTTATTTTTCTCAGATGATGATGATGAGTTCAGGTTTAACGACGCATCAACCCATGGGGGTCATTTGCGTCAAAATGGTGAACTAACATGGTTCTGTAATGAAACGATTATAATGATAAGTCATAAATGCATAAAATGTAAAACTAGAACGAATTTAAAAATTAAAGCAGTTATACTTTGTTAAAAATATTGATGTGTTTTAAAAACATAAGTATGTTATCAGTCGGTACATTTTCGAATAAGTATCTCAGGTCATTTGTTTGGAAGAACTGACATCGCATACGTGAGAATTCAATGCAGTCGATCAGAAAGTGTTTCACCTATTTTTCTCAGAAAACAAGATTTAACATTCCATGCAAATTGTCCGGAGACAATTTGCAAGATTCACTGGTGTTGAGGTTTTTGTTTGTGTTGAGGTTTTATGGCCCAGTCAACCCAATGGGGTCATGTCGAGCGCGGTCAGTTTACCTAACCACATGTTTACTGGGCAGGCTTAGTCCTCTAAGTGATTAACCAGTATTGTGCACATTTTTTCGCCAGAAACTGACAACTGCCCTTCTTGAATCAGCGGAAGGGAGAGAATGACCGTAGAAAATATTTCATGATCAATCTCCACAAAAGAATGTTGCTGACCCCTGTGGGGGTTGAACTCGCGATCTCCTGGTCTCCAGTCGGACGGCGCATCCAACTGAGCCACCGAGGCCGGCAGGTGTTGAGGTTTTACAGCCCAGTCAACCCAGTGGGGTCATGCAGAGCGTGGTAAGTAAGCTTAACAAACCACACGTTTACTGGGCAGGCTTAATCCTGTAAGCAGTTAAGTTAACCACTATTGTGCACATTCCTTTGCCAGAAACTGAAAACTGCCCTACTTGAATCAGAGAAAGGGAGAGAATGACCGTTGAAAATGTTTCATGATTAATTTCCATGAAAGAATGTTGCTGACCGACAGGGATCGAACAATTTGCAAGAACTGTCAAAACCTGGTTTCTGGGAAAAATAAGAAAATTCTCTCAACTTTTCGTCTGCTGAAAATTTTATCCAGTGCTAAGCGCTATCAGTCTCATATAAGACATATATATATATATATATATATACAAAGCTAAACAGAACATAGACCCTGACAAGACATCTATAAAATATGAATAGTTTTATTTCTCCACCAAACCAAACTGTGGGTACTCATTTGGACTACTTTCGCATTGAAAATGGATATTGCAAATATACAAAAGGAGGAAGGGCAAAGTACTGCGGAGCCATCAATAGTCTCCACCAGTTGAAATGTTTATCCTTTCTTTTAGTTGAGGTTTTACGGCCCTGAAAACCCATTAGGGTCATGTCCAGCGCAGTCATTTAAACCTACACTGTTACTGGACAGATATAGCCCTCTGAGTGGTTAATCAATACTTGTGCACATACTTTTGCAGGTAACTGACAGCTGCCCTTCTTGAATCAGCGGAAGGGTGAGAATGATCATAGAAATTATTTCATGATCAATCTCCAGTAAAGTTATGCAGTTGAGCTGGGGTTCAAACTCACAACCCTTGGATCTGCAGTCAGACACACTGCCGACAGCGCTATGAAGCTTGGCAAAATGTGTATCCTACTTTGTCAGCCTTACAGTATGGAGATATACCCGCGACAAGGGTTTTTATTTCAGTAATGTAGGTGAGTGACCTGCTAGTGTATGTGACAGATTGTTTTCATTAGATAGTATGTATCCAAACACATACAAGATATACCTGGGATAAGCATTTTCCGTAATCTAGGTTAAAATTTAACATATAGGTCACAGTAACCTATTATGCAACACAACTTCATGCACCAATACAAAAAAAATTGGTGGACCAAAGCAAAAAAAACTGCATAGAGGATTTGCACTGGATTTTTTTTCTATAAAGTATGTCGAAATAAAGGTCACAGTGACCTACTATCAGTATACAAGACACAAACTTTGCTAAATGTACCCATACAGAAAATAGGGTGAATCTAGCCCAACCAGAAGAGCAGATTTGCACTGGAGAAGTTTTTTTTTTTTCCAAAATGCAGGGGAAGTGCCAAAATAAAGGTCACAGTTACCTACTTCAGGTCACAGTGATCTAATGGCATATAATACATAACTAAATACAGTCAAACCTGTGTTAGTGGTCACCTCTATTAAGCAGCCAACCTGTATTAAGCAGCCAGAGAAAAGTTGCCCCAAAATTCATAGACTTATATATTTGAACTGAGGGTTAATCATAATGCCATGTCAGGAGGCAAATGGGGATAATTTAGGGATGGCTTTTTGGTTTATTATAGAATACATACTATGTTGAGTGTACTAATTAGGATTGCCTCAATGAGACAATTCCAATGAGTACACACAACATACATTTTCATGATAAAATAAGAAAATTTCTACCAAATACATGTATCCCTATTATTATATCCCTAAATTTTGTTTGTGTTGAGGTATTACGGCCCAGTCAACCCAATGGGGTCATGTCGAGCGCGGTCAGTTTACCTAACCACACGTTTACTGGGCAGGCTTAGTCCTCTAAGCGGTTAACCAGTATCGTGCACATTCTTTTGCCAGAAACTGACAAATGCCCTTCTTGAATCAGGGGAAGGGAGAGAATGACCGTAGAAAATATTTCATGATCAATCTCCACGAAAGAATGTTGCCGACCTCGGCGGGGGTTGAACCCGTGACCTCCTGGTCTCCAGTCAGACGGCGCATCCAACTGTGCCACCGATGCCGGCTTCCTCATAAGAAACCCATCGGTATGTTTTCGTGGAGAATTATGAAAAATTTCAGTATCTTTTAGTTGAAAAAGCACCTTATCTAAAGCTATGATATTTACTCTAACAATGCTGACCTGGTTCACTGATTGATCGGGGTTTGACGACGTCAACCTGTGGGTCATCTTGTGTCGTCTCTCAGAGAAAGGGAGAAAAGAGATAGAAGGGATAGAAGAGGAGATGAAAGAGAGGGACAGAGAGTAAAGAGGAACAGGAATTAATGTGAAGAGACAGAAGAAATAAAAACATTCCCCCGCTGCCCTTACCTGCTGTAAGGATAGGAGCCTTGCCCAACTGTAAGCCAATATCAGTTGAATGCTCTGGTGACATAAGATACGACACCTTCAACACACCTGACCACCCCCACCTGGTTCAATTTGCTCTGCAATAAGCAGTTGCACCAAGGTCTTCACTGTTTGCTATTTCAGACACATCATGTAATTAAATGGAATTGTTCAATTTTAGTATAATAACAAGTAAGGAGTTACTGTATCAGAATGTTTAGACTACGTATGTAGTTTTGTTATTCTCAAGCTATTAATTTTTTAAAGCCCAGATTTTTGTTTCTATTCTTTTTTCACAGAGCCCTGTTTTCACCTTCACAAACTCATCCCCCTTCACAAACTCATTTTCCCTACAAAGTATATATAAATAAAGTTCAGCAAAATTTACAAACATACTATGAATCTAGATAGGAGGCATATGCAGAAATTAATTATTTTTCATTAAACATCTTATCTGGAGCCATGCATACATTAGAACTGAAGCAGTGAAGACAATGATTTCCTATCATACGTCTAAGTAAGAGTGGGTATCCCTAAATATTTTTCTTATTTCTCCACAAAAACATATGTTGTGGGTACTCATTAGAAGTGCCTCAGTGAGGCACTTCTAATGAGTAACCACAAAATATGTTTTTGTGGAGAAATAAGAAATGTATCAATACTTTTGGATTGCAAAAAGCATCTTATCAACAGCTATGGTTCCTACCTTATACAGTTACAACTATTCCGAGAACTTGGATCAGAGTATTCCCAGGTCCCTGCTATAGTCTCTTCACTAGAGTGTTCTGCTGGCCTAGAAATAAAAATCATCACTTAGATATAGCTAAAACAGACTAATTCTAATATACAAACACTTAAGACCCATATCTATGTAGACTTTTTGTTATATATATGCACAAAACAAGAAGATGTACCATAATGCCCCTTCTCATTAGATTCTATACGGTTTGCCATTCCATTTTGGATTTTTGAATGCCACCCCATCTGCAGTAATGACTATGCCTAAAATCAAAGATAGTCACTTCCAAAACTCAGGGGTAAAAGGATTAACCCTTAGCACTCTGGGTAAAATATTCAGCAGGCAACATATTGAAATATATCTTACTGATCCCAGAAAACACATTCTGACATTTCATGCAAATTGTCTCCAATGGAGACAATTCGCATGAAATGTCAAATCCTATTTTCTGGGAAAAATATCATAAATTTTGTCATCTGCTAAATTAGCCTAGAGAGTGGTAAAGCTTAATCTTATGTCAGTGGCACATTGTCCCCTGAAGTTTGTGCCTGTTTCTTTATGTTTTATCACTGTCACATTTTTCTTATGCTCCAGGAAAGCATGCTGGGGTACTCATTAGACGCATCTTGCCGAGTACTCACAACATATTTCTTGAAGGAATAAAAAAAAAAAATCTGCAAAACCCCCACTTATCTGGTGCTATATCTTATAAAAGTTTCTTGGTAGAATACTGATAGCTAATCATCATTTCTGTGAAGTTTCATGAAAATCTAACAGTAAGAGCTGTCACAGGACATCTTAGCTCACCTGAATCATGCTTAGCCTCTACAAACTTTAACCAAAAACTTTAATATAATTTTTTTCTAAGTTCTTGACCTCGACCTCAAGGTTAATCATGTGGGTCAAGATGGTACAGCATAGATCTTCAGACAAGTATCTAATATCAGGGCAAGTATGAACTACTTCCAGCCAGAGGTTCAGGAGATATAGCCTTTGAAAATCTTTTACCAAAAACTTTAACCGACGCCAACATCGACACTGATTTATTATTGTGTTGGGATTTAACGACACGTCAACCCTTGTGGGTCATTTTGTGTCGTCTCCCAGAGAAAGGGAGAAAAGAGATAGAAGAGATAGTAGAAGAGATGAAAGAGAGGAACAGGGAAGAAAGAGGAACAGGAATGAAAGGGAAGAAACAGAAGAAATAAAAACATTCCCCCTCTACCTTTACCTACTTCAACGATAGCAGGCCTTGCCCAACTGTAAGCCAATATCAGTTGGACGCCCCGGTGACACAAGATACATGACACCTTCGCACCACCCGACCACCCCCACATCGACACTGATGCCGGAGTACTCATCCCAAAAGTCCAACAGAGTGACAGGATGAATCCTTACTTCCTATATACCAATCACAAACTGTTTGCAGGGATATAAAGAAATTAGTGGCATATCAATACCTTTGACAACTTAACAGCATGTTGCCTACAAGATCACTGCCAATGTTGATCTTACCTTTTTGACATTCCTGCTGTGATGCAGTTATCCTGACTGATTCTCTCTGTTAGCTGAGAACAATAGACCTTGCTTGTCCGTGCTGTTACCTCAGATACTGGCTCTGCAGGTCGCTGGTTAAACAGATGATGATGATGCATCATCTTCATTCCCAGATCAGTCACGATACCTGCAATTACAGAGTGACACAGCTTTAGATAAGATGGGCCCAATTGTTCAAAGCGTTGTTAGCTTAACGAGCTCGTTAAGGATCATTTCGTTAACTGTTTTAGCAGATTCAATATACAATATTCTGATATTTTCTGCTGAAAAAATGTGAGTAGCTTTTGCACTGCAAAAGCTACTCACATTTTTTCAGCAAAAAATTTCAGCATATTTGCGTATCACTCGATGTAAATTTTAACGAATCGTTAACTAACGCTGTCGTTAGCTTTGAACAACTGGGCCCAGGTAAATATTTTTGTTAGTTTATTTCTAAACGATAACATGTACAGTACTCATTGGAAGCACCTCAGTAAGGCACTTCCAATGAATACCCGTATGTTTTTGTAGAGAAATAAGAAAAATAGCAGCACTTTCAAGTTGAAAACAAAAGACCTTATATAGAATTATGAAGACATGAAAGTCTGTTGTGAATATCGTAGATGTATAACTGGCATTTAGGGAAGGAAAAGTGGTTGAATTAACAAACGCAATGTCATATAAGATGTTAAAATAATCTACCATCACTGATTTACATGTACATAGGTTCAGTTAAGAGGCACATCAAGGCAAATATTATTTCACCATAAAAACATGTTGTGGTTACTCATTAGTGCACATGTTTGTGGAGAGCTGAAGTGCTTCTATTCAGTACCCATAACATGTTTTGTGGAGAAATAATAAAAAAAATATCAAAACTTTAACCCTTAAAGTGCCAAGCGAAATTTGTAGCAGACATTTATTTTTATTTTTTTAATTTTTCAAAGAAAACAAGTCTTGATATTTCATGTGAATCTTCTGCCAAGCAGACGATTCACATGAAACATCAAGACTTGTTTTCTCTGAAAAATAGAAAAAAAAATAATAAAAACTGTCGCTGCTGCAGTTGTGATTGGCGCTTTAAGGGTTAAGTAACTTATCTGGTGCTATGATTAACACTTATCACCTTACGGAACCAGATTCAACAGATGACAAACCAATGATATTTTTCTTATTTTTCCAAGAAAATAGGATCTGACACTTCATGCAAATTGTCTTCTAAGGAGACAATTTGCATGAAGTGTCAGATCCTAAGGAGACAATTTGCATGAAGAGTCAATCCTATTTTCTAGGAAAAATAAAAAAAAAATATTTCAGAATGTTGTTGCTGAAATTTTTACCCAGCATGCAAGGTGTTAAATATACAAATCACTTGTGTTTTTTTGCAGAGTTTTGAAAAGAATCTCTGACAGCAGTGCGCACATTCACAACTACAATGTCAGACTATAATCATATTTACACATTATCTCCTTGTAATAATGAAGTAAAAAAATTTGAACAAATCCTTGTTGGTGTGTGTAAAAAATGCTGGATGAATGCCAAGCAGTGTGGCCCTAATCAGACACTGCATTCTAGTCTGAGCTGAGTGCACACTGTTTGCTCAGGCATGTCTATCAGAATACTTAATAAATAGGGTAACCACTTGGTCAACCCGATAGATAAGGCAAACAGGTATTCTTTGACCCTTGTCATGCTGAATATATCAAGATGCCACGCCTACTCCCAATTTTCAGCCAATCAAATTACTTGATCCAGGCCTTTGATACAAATTCACATACTTAATGACAACAGTGCAGATTCATATCAGTTAGCTTCTTCAGAATCTACACTGTCTGTGAAGGCAAGGCATATCCGCGTTCAGCAGGACCAGATTAAGTGGATTAGATACACTGAGTAGTTTTTCAGCCATTTCTTATATGGGAGACAACTTTTCAGGGATTATTCTGGCCCAAGATTTTTGTGAGAGAAAAAATCCCATTTGGACAAAAACAGTGGGAGATTTTCAGATTCAGTGAGATTTTTTTTTCGCTCGCTCGGACAAACTGAGTGAGATTTTTTTTTTTTTTTTTTTTTGTAAAGGCCAGATTTTGTATCAGAATTGTATGTATAAGTATTATTATTGCGTATTTTGTAATGTACTCTAAATCAGGTAAATAAAATTGTTATATATAGGGTGTTTGATTATTTTAAGTATCATTATTTTCATGTTTACTGCAAGTGTTTATATATAAATTTGAACTTTCTGGAAAATCATGTTTAAATAACAAGTTATTTATATTCTTTTTAGAATTTCCAAATGGAATAGTCTAGATTAAGCTATTTTTGGCATGTCACAGAACATTTAAATTTTTCTTGACAAATACTGGAAAATAAGTGATGCCTCTAGTACTCTATTTTTTCTTTAGAATGTTCTTTGATATTATATAAGGAGAGAAGATTTTCATATGAGCATCTTTGTACACTTTCATTTTTTATTGGATTACTTCAATGTTTCATTAATTCTGGAATTAAACTCTGAATTCAGGGACTTTAAATTGTGGGATCAGAAACTGCAATTCAAAGGATTTGTTTCAGAAATTCTTCAGGAATTATTTCTCTGGGATTTTGTGACATTATCCAATGATTTTTTTTTTTTGCCTGGGAGTTCCAATTCATATACTCATAATTTTTCTCTAGGACTCACAAATTTTATAAAAGTGAGTCCCAGAACTCACAAAAAAACAGTATGTATCTGCTCTAAAATATATTACAGACTCATGATTTTCTCACAGGACTTATGGAATTTCAATTGAGACTGAATAGAATCAAACTGTAAATAAATCACTGATTATCTTGAGAGGTACCGTTTACATTTATTTTTCTGTCTTGCACATTTTCTTATTTTTTGTTATCAACTAATACTGTAAATAATTTTAAAGCTTGTTGCTGGTTTCACTTTCATTTCTTACTCGTTACGCCTGGCTCCTAATAAAATGCAAACGGCTGAATAAGGGCTTCATGGCCTTGTTATTCATCAAGCTCAGCTCGGCTTCTGTTTGATCCGAGATCGTCATCCGAATCAGGGGAGGAGAGCGTGGCCGCTTCTGTCGTGCTGGGTTGTGCTCGAACAAGATACTTTAACATGTTGCCATCCCGACTGGACGGCTTCGGGTCGGATAATTTTCTTTCTTTTTTTTTCCGAGTCGGCGGACATGTTTTTGCTGACTCGAGGTAGCGATCAAATAAACGCTTACTTAAACCAGAGACCGACAATGAGTTTTTACGATAAAGCTTTTCAATGATACAGATTAATGAATGGTTACCTGCGTTCGTATGTGTAATGAATTTTGGCGCCACAATAATTCAGAAACCGGTCAAACAGAACAGTCCGATAGTCTCGAAATGAACCGCATGTGCAAAATAGACACTTAACGGCGCGAAATGAGAAAAATTCAGCGTGCGATTTTTTTTCTCACTCCTGGAATTCTGATGCGATTTCTTGCAAAAAAAAAATGCGAGAATATCGCGAAATCGCGCCAGAAAATGATCCCTGACTTTTGTGACTTCCTGTTTTCATTCCTACATATCAAACCCCTTTTTAAAAGGGATCTCCTCCAAAAGGAGCAATTTTTTTCCTTTTAGAATGGTCCTTTTCAAAAGGAAGGCAAAAACCATCATGACAGAAAGTGTATTTATTTCCTTTAACTATATCATACCTGGATGATGTAGAGTATCTTCTGGCGTCGTGGGTGGAGTAAGAGGAGCTGGATCAACCAGAAGTATATAACAGGACGGGTACTTCATTCTGACACCAGCTGAAACATTGAATGAAACAAATATGATCAGATTAGGACTACAACAAATAATACAGGCAACTGAACATGCAGAGATGTCTTGTTTTTAGTTTTAATTCTTTGAGGCTGGCAGAAAATGATGTCTGTGGCACATCCATGAATAGTAGAGATCCAGATATGTAGCCCTTCTTTTATGGATGCACCTTCTTTATGGACCTTTGCTAAGTATTAGTCTGCTTTACAGCATCCAATTATTAAGTAGAAAAAAAAAGCCCTGATTAGAGCAAAAATTGATACTGTCAGTCTGTGCTGTCTGCCCCCAAGGCATGTTTTCATATGAACTGACTTCTACATATTGTATGTTTTTTTCAGATTGGTTTCATATCAATAATTATTGACAAAACATTTATCAACATACCAACAACAACTTCGACTAGATTTGGCAGCTGATTTATGTCATTTTCCCGTCCCTCTTCTGTTCTCACAGGATAAAAATGCTTCCATTCCTCTAGATGCTTGCGTGTTGCTTGATCCGAGTCACGGTATGTTTGTCCTGTTAAAGTTCCATTCAGTCCATAGGGAGCCAGAATCACTGTAAACAATATAATACTGGTACTCAAAATATGCAAATTTCTTCTTCCTGAAATGGGGTCTACTCAAAATCGACATAATTTACTCACACAGGGAGCAATTTTTTTTTTTCTTTTAGAGTAGACCCTTTTTCAGAAAGTGGCAAAAGAACATTCCTTCCATTTAGAGTAGACCCTTTTTCAGAAAGTGGCAAAAAGAACATTCATTCCATTTAGAGTAGACCCTTTTCCAGAAAGTGGCAAAAGAACATTCCTTCCATTTAGAGTAGACCCTTTTTCAGGAAGTGGCAAAAGAACATTCTTTCCTTTTAGAGTAGACCCTTTTTCAGATAGTGGCAAAACAGTTTTGACAGCATTGCCTCATCTGAAAGTGAAACCATTCCTTTTAGCTGCTGAAACTTTTCTTAAGGAATGATGTTTGATTTTGATCAAGAACCAGTCAAAATCTCCATTTGTAGACAATGAACTTTTTATCTATTACAACAAACTTTTGAAAAGCCTATAAAACACAGGCTCAAACTGTGTTCTCTGCAATGTACTGAATGTCCCCAGATACTGCATTGTTTTTCGAGAAGTACTTAACAGGCATAATGTATGTGGAAAACCAGTGCTACTCACAACATAAAATGGATGTTTTATTTCATTCTTTTCTCTTTTTTTTTGTCATTTTGCAAAATGAAGGAAAGCACAAGATAAAGTACTGTCATTTATGCACCCAAATATCTTGTGTGGATAATCACTGAAATCAGTGATGGGTGCCCACCAGAATGACTAGAAAAATAAGAAAAACAATTGTCCTAAATTATCACCAAAATTATTGCATGACTGGGAGCTATGACACATATTTGTGTGTGTGTGTGCATGTGCATAAGTGTGTGTACGACAAAACCAGTGACTTACCAGGTAAATGAGTCTGGTTTTCCTGTGCATGTGCGAGATGGTGAGAGTTGAGAAGGGAGACTGCAGGATGCTGTTTCACCTCGATACTTGCACAAACTGTGCTCTCGCCATGTAGGAAGAAGTTGAAGCAGAAAGAGAGGTGGCTGCTGAAAAATCAGATATCACATGTAGAATACAGGACTCAGCTTCAGATCACTATATGAGCCATGGTTAAGAAAATGTACCTTCAGACATGTATGCCCAATGAAGACTCAAATCAGCCTGCAAATCCGCAGTCGGATCAAAGTCTTCACTGTCCGCATGAAGAAGCTTTGCATCTTTGGCTATCCAAAGTGTGACCCAGTGAAGATTCTGATTTGTTTGTGTTGAGGTTTTATGGCCCAGTCAACCGAATGGGGTCATGTCAAGAGTGATCAGTTTACCTAACCACACTTTTACTGGGCGGGCTTAGTCCTCTACACGGTTAATCAGTATTGTGCACATTCTTTCGCCAGAAACTGACAAAACCCTTCTTGAATCAGCTGACGGGAGAGAATGACCACAGAAAACATTTCACGACTCCACGAGATAATGTTGCTGACCCGGCGGGGGAACGCGCAACCTCCTATTCACCAGTCGTGTGCCCCTTCCAACTGAGCCACCGAGGCCGGCACTGATCAGACTGTGCAAATGCACAGACTTATCTGATTCTTCTCTAGCCACACTTGACCAAAAGTATGTTTTCTGGCACTGTAGCTCATATAAGTACATACATACATGGGCAACAAAGGCCCAGATCAGCAAAGTCCAATCTGGGCCCAGTTGTTCAAAGCATCGTTAGCTTAACAAGCTTGTTAGTGGTCAAAATGTTAATTGTTCTAGTAAGTACAATATCTAATTCAGAGGTATTTTTGCTGAAAAAAAATGTGAGTAGCTTTTGCAAATGCAAAAGCTACTCACATTTTTCAGCAAAAATATTAGTGCATAGGCCATATTTAATAATCAAAGTTTTAACGATACGTTAACTAACGACATTGTTATTTTGAACAGCTGGGCCCTGGCTTTTTTGTCCTAGCTCTAGATATGGCACTTTTTTTTTTTTAACCAAATGGTATTGATATTTTTCTTGATTTTCCATGACAACATCTGTTGTGGGTATGCATTAGAAGCACATCACTGAAGCTCTTCTGAATGAGTACCATTTTTTGTGGCCAAACAGTTCTTGATAAGATGCTTTTTTTTTCAATCAAAATGCATTGATATTTTTTTATTTTTACACGAAAATATATGTTGTGGGTACTCATCAGAAACACCACCGAGGTGCTTCTAATGAGTACCCACAATATATGTTTTCATGCAGAAATAAGAAAAATATTTACCTAATACCTACTCTTACCTAGACCTATGGAGAAATAAATATTTATCTGGATACCCTCTTATTAAGAACTCTAGTCTCCATTTCTTTTGTGGACAATTGTGAAAAATATATATTTTTTGGATCAAAAAAATTCTAGAGCTCCACACCTTATTAAAATCATCTCAGTGAATTTATTCTAATGGGTTACTGCAAGTTTAGATGAAGAAATAAGAAAACTAGAAATGTGTCCAAAGGACACAGATGCCCATACCTGAAAAACTTAAATGCAAATTGCTAACGCCTGAAAAACTTAAATACAAATTGCTAACACCTTGTCGGACGCGGACCAAGTCAGATGGATGGACAGGGGTAACAGTATATGCCCTTTCCACCATTCTTCAAATAGAGGGGTCATAAATATATAGATACCCATCTTGTCTACAGGTCTAATGAAGGACTGGATACATTTGGTAAATTTTTCGCCATTAACCCAAAGGAAGACATCTTTTGTGACCTATTTGCTTTATTGCACTGCATGCCAAGCCCCTTTTCAGAAGGGGACAAAATACTGACAAGTCACCTCTCCAGAAAGTGTAAATTCCCCATAAATAACAACCATATTTAGTTTCAAGCAAGATGATCTTGATGTTAGATTTGCAGTTCTAGACAAGACCTTTAAAACAAATATTTTCTTATTTTTCCACAAAAATTACAATTATCTAAACATGGACCTCTAGACTTGCTAATGAGACAGTTCTAAAAAGATGTCACAACCTATCATGTTTACCCTCAGTTTCTGAATTACAGGCTTAAGCAAATGGTGTAGTCACAGATCAGATGCCACAGAATGTCGCATCTAATCTGTGTTTACACCATTTGCATTTCAACCATCACCTATTTAGATATATCAAAAGGCAGTCAGATGGACTTGTTCAAGTTTTAGATGAAGTATGTGTAGGACTTAGGGTGTGCAAATACATAGGGTTAATATAGAATATTTTCATGAAGAACCAAGAACAATTTATCTGGAAGTCTTTTATAGAAAATAACAGCAACTACCTGACTCAATCGTCACAGCTGTATCAGGTTTATCTCACTTTTCCTCCTACTTATTTGAGTTGTGCTTTACAAAAAGGGAGCTTACACAGCGGATGTTTAGGAGTATTTGGTGATAATTCTGGGTAAATTTTCTCCAGTTCTCCAAAAAAATCATTAGAAGCACCTTGCCAAGGTGCTTCTAATAACTTATGGAACAGTAAGAAAAATTATCCCACAATTATTGTCAAAAACTCCTTGACAAGTCCTATGTTACATAATTATGCAAATAGACAGGGCTAAAATCAACATTTAAAGCCACATGATTTGATCAGAGATGAGCATTTTATTTTAACAAAATCTTTGGACACAACAAAATCTCCTACGAGAAGATCCTGATCAGACTGCACCCATGTGGACGCTTATCTGAGATGACCGTGGTAGCATGTGTTAAGTAGTTTTTTCATGTAATGCAACAAATTTCATTCAGTAACTTTGTAAGGCTACATATACCATATTCCACCTAATTACCGCACATACCCCTATAAGCACACAGTCAAGCAATTTCATAGTCCAAGTTACAGCCCATGAATTTGTAACTACTCTTTACAAAAGCATATGTTGTGGGCACTCATCTGAATTGCCTCGACAAGTCGAGGCAATCCATATGAGTACCCACAACATATGCTTTTATAAAGACCATCAGAAACAAATATTGCATAAGTATCATTAATAATCCTCTCATGAAGTCCTCTGCTAATCTTTCTTTACAGTGTGCCCTTCCTTATTAGGGCATGTTTTACTAAATGGTTTTTCCAGTAATTTTGAAAAACCTAAATGCCCCATGCTGTATTGTTTGTGTTGAGGTTTTACGACCCAGTCAACCCAATGGGGTCATGTCGAGCGCGGTCAGTTTACCTAACCACACATTTACTGGGCAGGCTTAGTCCTCTCAGCGGTTAACCAGTATTGTGCACATTCCTTCGCCAGAAACTGACAACTGCCCTTCTTGAATCAGCGGAAGGGAGAGAATGACCGTAGAAAATATTTCATGATCAATCTCCACGCAAGAATGTTGCTAGCATATGTTGTGGGCACTCATCTGAATTGCCTCGACAAGTCGAGGCAATCCATATGAGTACCCACAACATATGCTTTTATAAAGACCATCAGAAACAAATATCGCATAAGTATCATTAATAATCCTCTCATGAAGTCCTCTGCTAATCTTTCTTTACAGTGTGCCCTTCCTTATTAGGGCATGTTTTACTAAATGGTTTTTCCAGTAATTTTGAAAAACCTAAATGCCCCATGCTGTGTTGTTTGTGTTGAGGTTTTACGGCCCAGTCAACCCAATGGGGTCATGTCGAGCGCGGTCAGTTTACCTAACCACACATTTACTGGGCAGGCTTAGTCCTCTCAGCGGTTAACCAGTATATTGTGCACATTCCTTCGCCAGAAACTGACAACTGCCCTTCTTGAATCAGCGGAAGGGAGAGAATGACCGTAGAAAATATTTCATGATCAATCTCCACGCAAGAATGTTGCTAGCATATGTTGTGGGCACTCATCTGAATTGCCTCGACAAGTTGAGGCAATCCATATGAGTACCCACAACATATGCTTTTATAAAGACCATCAGAAACAAATATCGCGTAAGTATCATTAATAATCCTCTCATGAAGTCCTCTGCTAATCTTTCTTTACAGTGTGCCCTTATTAGGTGCATGTTTTACTAAATGGTTTTTCCAGTAATTTTGAAAAACCTAAATGCCCAATGCTGTAATTAGATCAAATACGGTAATAATAAATAACAGACATATTCTTGTGGCTTCATGGTAGACATAGACTACTCTTAGATAAGACACATTTTTTTTTTTCAAAAAAATATTGATATTTTTCTTTTCAATTTCTTCACAAAAAAATATTGAAAGTACTTACTGGAAACACCTTGACATGGCACTCCCAGTGAGTACCACCACAAGTTGTTTTTTGGGTAGAAATAAGAAAAAAAATAATCTGGATACTCCTCTTATCTAAATCTATACGCCACCCACTCAATTCATGTAGTTACCCGAGAACTGTTTTGTGTTGAGGTTTTACGGCCCAGTCAACCCAATGGAGTCATGTCGAGCGCGGCCAAGAACTGTTTAGAAATGAAATGGAACTACATGCTTCTTGTAGTTTTTCTTCAATTCATAGCTCTTGATAAAGCGCTTTTTCCAAGCAAAACATATCTATATTTTTCTTATTTCTCAACAAAAACATATATTGTGGGTACTCCTTAGAAGCGCCTCACCGAGTACCCACAACATATGTTTTTGTTGAGAAATAAGAAAACTATTTACCTGATACTCACTCTTATCTAGACTCTAGACCAGATTCTTACTCTCAAAACAAGTTCTGGTGAAACACTCATATTTTTTTTATTTATACCAAGACTGCTCAATTTGTTATGTTAGAAGACATTTTAAATACTGCTTTACAAACATTACAATCTCAAGACCTAATTTTTTTGCTCAGGTTAGTTGAAAGGGGATGAAAGGGGATGAAAGGGGATGTCATCTGTCTCTATGACCTCAGGGAAAATTGTCATCTTTGTTGCATGGAATTAATGATGGACAAAGAAAACATATCAAGGACCTAATTCTTGAGCAAGTGAGGGTTAGATGTTGGTGGCAAGGTATTTCAAATACACTCTACTAAGCTTTTGAAAATTTACCTGAGTTCTGGTGAATTTGGATCCTGAGGCTGCACAAACCATTTCCCAAGACGTATGAAATTCTTAGTAAGAAGACATCTGAAACAAATAGCTTAATAAGTTACAGTGTATCAAAAGATCAATGTCACAAGTTAACCTTTCCAGCCAAATCCCAACAGCAGCAATTATCATTGTGCTTTTTTTTTTGTTTTAATTTTCAGAGAAAACAAGGCTTGACATGTTACAGGAATAAACTGCAAGCATAATCATCTGGATAACAAACCCTCTTATCAGTAAAGTATGTTAGCTTACAGGGTTCGAAATTAACAATAGCAAATTTCCTACCTGAAAATTCAGTTTGCTACCTGGTCAAACTGTTGGTAGCAAAAAGTTGCTATCTGGTATAGTGCCCCAAACACTATCAACTGTGTTGTGAATGTCTTAATTGCAAATCAGACTTGACATTTCATGTGAATTGTCTGCCAAGCAGACAATTCACATGAAATGTCAAGCCTCATTTTTGGCTCAAATAAGAAAAATACTTTGAAAATGCTATCTGCTAAATATGCTTAGTGCTTGAAGGTTTAACCCATGGCACGGGGGCAACACCTTTTGCTGCCACGTAGATGCATTTTGCTACCTACTTTCAGACCAGGTAGCAACCACTTGCTACAATTTCTGGCTTATTTAGGCAAGAGGTCAAGAAAATTTATAATGGAGATTTACTGATGCCAGGATCTCTTATTTCATGTCCCTTTCTTGTCATCCTACCAATTTAACATACTTTATAACAAAACATACTGTGTTGTTCAGGATTCACTGGAGCTGCCAAGCCATGGAACTACAGGGATATTTCTGGGATAGTCCCAACATTTTTTGTAAGAGAACTATCAGTAATAGAATGAATCTGGTTTCATTTTTTGGCTGGGCCTCTATTACAAACAATCCAAATCTGGTGTTTATTTTGCTCTAGCATGGGCATTAAGGATTCTTGGGACCATTCATTTTTCCCAAATTTGATTGATTGTGTTGGGGTTTAACAACACGTCAACCCTTGTGGGTCATTTTGTGTCGTCTCCAAGAGAAAGGGAGAAAAGAGATAGAAGAGATAGTAGAATAGATGAAAGAGAGGAACAGGGAAGAAAGAGGAACAGGAATGAAAGGGAAGAAACAGAAGAAATAAAAACATTCCCCTTCTACCTTTACCTACTACAAGGATAGCAGGCCTTGCCCAACTGTAAGCCAATATCAGATGGACGCCCCGGTGACACAAGATACATGACACCTTTGCACCACCCGACCACCCCCCATTTTTTCCCAATGGCCCATGAACAAATTTTCTAATGCCCCCTCAAAATTTTGAAAATTGCATAGAAAGGAGTATGACATGGTCCATTGGTCCATTTTACAGGCCCATACAATTTTGTGCCAGAAATATCCCTGCAACTACCATTGGTGTGTAAAACATTGCCTAATATTTCAATATAATGCTCCAGATAAGAGAGGTATCAGGTAGATATTTTTCTTATTTCTCCATAAAAACACATGTTGTGTGTACTCATTAGAAGCGCCTCGGTGAGGTGCTTCTAATGAGTACCACAACATATGTTTTAGTGGAGAAATAAGAAAAAAAAATGGTATTTTTGGTTGGAAAAAAAAAAAGTGCCTTAACTGGAGCTATGTGATATTAAACTTTCTGGTCCTTTGAGACTATTGAATCATACATGTGAAAATGAAGTTCGTTTAAAGCACTGCTAGGAGGCATGAGAGATATTGCAGTTTTTCATTATCCCTCATAAACAGACTCAATTAAACTAAATCTGCTACCAGTATTTTCTTTCCTCAGTTTCATTCTGTACCATATTTACCCTAAATATTGGGACACTATAACGCCTTACATTTAACAAGTCCTTTTGACGCCCTGTTGATGTGTTTAAAACCTCCTGAATGAGTGGCAAACAGTGTGCCCTATTCTTTGACGTGGTGTCTGATCTAGGTCCACACCATTTGCTCAGGCCAGTCTGTCCTAATACAATGTCAAAGGGTTATTACCGTATTTCCAAAGGATCCTGGTTTCACAGCATTTTGTTCAGGGTTTCACTATTAATAAATGAACAGATATTAACCTTTCTCTTGCTAAACACGACATGCGATGTCCTAGCAAACAGTGTAGATCCAGATCAGTTGGCTTCTCAAGAAGCCAACTGGTCTGGATCTGCACTGTTTGTCATTAAATACCTGAATTTCTATCAAAAACTCAGATCAAGTAATCTGATTGGCTGAAAATTAGAAGTGGGTGTGGCATCTTAATTTACTCAGCAAGGCAAGGGACTCTTCCAGCTTTGGATTTGGACATGTCTACTGACTTAAATACTGATGTCAGTCAAAATTCAGAAACAGAAAGAAAAAGTATAGATCCCGTTGAGATGGCACATAACAACCCATTTCATCTATCTTCACTCGAGTAGGAGTTTTATGGCCCAGTCAACACTGTTATGGTCATATGGAGGCATTTACTTAAATACTTTACTTACTTTACTTACTTGGCTTCAGAAGCCAAATGAGCTGGATCTACACTGTTTGCAAAGGCACGGTATATCCGGGTTTGGCAAGACAAGGGTTAAGGCTGATTTAAAATAACCAGGTTCATAATACAGTGATTCCATTTACCTTTCTATTAGGTTGTGTAGGGCCTTGAAGAGAAGGGTGCGACACTCATATGACAGCACACTGTCCTTGTCCCAGGAACCATATTCTTGCTCTGAAATGAAAATGACATTGTATTTAGCAGAATTCTAATTTGTCAGTGACTGGATTTGTAGAATGGCTGCTTGCGGGCTATATCATTAAAACCACACTTTTCCTGGGCAGGCTGAGTCCTCTAAAGTATAACCAGTACTTGTGCATGTTTTGCCAGAAATGGACAACTGCTTTCTTGAAGCAGCTGAAGGGAGAGAATGACTGTAGAAAATAGTTCATAATTAAACTTCCTGAAAGAATGTTGACAAACCTCGCTGGAATCGAACCTGCAACATCCTGATCACCACCGACACATATCCAACTGATACACCAAGGCCCACCTTCTTTTTATGGGGAAATAGGAAAAGCCCTTATCTGAATATCCTTTCTCATCTGGAGCTTACCACAACAACAAGAAATCTTGTCTGAATTTCTGATATATCTGAGCAATAACAAGATGTGTTGGCTTTCACATAGTGAAAGGTTAAGGTGCTATCTTGTTGATAATTTGTTCTGACTACCTAGTTATCAGTTATCCTATATATTTTAAAATAATAATTTTCAACCCTTAGGACTCGGCTTATTCAGCAGATGACAAATTGGTGATATTTTTCTTTTTTTCCCAGAAAACAGAATTTGGAGACAATTTGCATGAAATGTCAAATCCTGTTTTCTTGGAAAACTAAGAAAAATATTTCCATATGTCAACTGCTGAAAATTTTAAGATAATGCTAAGCATTAAGGCTCAACATAGCTCCAGATAAAGAGGGGGGTATGATACCCATAATACTATAAAGATATAATATATTATGTTGTGGGTACTCAGTGCCTCAATTAGACAAATATCAATACTTTTCCATTGAAAAAAAGCCTTATTTATTCTAATATAAGCCCAGTCCCCAACAAGCACACCCTCCTACTTTTCTAGGAGAAAAGCAGTACCAAACACGTAAAATTGACTTAACCCTTGTCATGCTGAATAAATTAAGATACCACGCCCATTTCTAATTGTTAACCGATCAGATTACTTAATCCAGTTTGTGGATATAAACTGCAGATCCACATCAGCTGGCTTCTTACTGATCTGTATCTACAGTTTACAAAGGCAGGGTATATCCGGGTTCAGCAGGACAAGGGTTAAGACCATCAAAATATCTTAGTTTTAGCCTCAATTCTGACCCAATACTGTCATTTTAGTGATAATGAATTGCAATGCCCCTGAGGTGTATATTAGAATAAATACAGTATTCACAGAATCTTATTTTGTACACATTCTGGTGTACATTACGAAGCATCTCACCAAGATGATTCTAACCTCACGAAAACACGCCTATATAGTTCTGACCCCCTTAAACCCCATTTTTATATAGTAAAAATGGGGTTTACAGGGGTATACATTATTTTTCTTATTTCTGCTCAAAAACATAGATTGTGGGTACTCATTAGAACTGCCTCACTGAGGCATTTCTAACAAGTACCTATAATCTATGTTTGAGCAGAAATATGAACAAGAGGCCCACGGGCCACGATTCGCTCACCTGAGTGACATAGCCACTGCAGACATGCAGATGTTATGCAACATTTATCCAATCCTATCATCGCAACTAATGAAAATATCATCATTTGAGCAGTTCTTAGTTTTGAAGAAGAATATATGGGCCTGACAGTCAATGGAGCATGATCATGAATAAACTATCAATCACATTTCAACAGAAGGATCAATGTGAAATTTGGTGGAAATTGGCTAAGTGGTTTCTGAAGAATCGTGATTTTATACATGTAAACAGCACAGTGGCAGGGACATATTATAAATATAAACCAGATGATGGCCATCTTAGATTTCCAATCAGAACAATTTTAACTACTGTTGATCTACAAGTCACTTCGATACTTTCAATATAAATGTATATGGCCCACACAAATAGGGACGCAAATTTGACCTTGGAGGTAAAAAGGTCAAATGTCAACATAAACCATCATTTGAGCAATTTTGGTAGATCTCCTGTCCCCTATAATTTGTGCAAAGATTAGGACCCAGGGCTTATTTGGTTATGGAGAAGAAGATTTTTAAAGGTTTTTACCATATATTGGCATGGCAGCCATTTTGATCAATGGACCATACCCATTTTAGCAATCTTTCATTCTCCTGCCCACGGAGGCTCCGCATGAAATTTGAGCAACACTGGCCCGGAGGCTTCAGAGGAAAAGCCATTTGAAATTATCAACATTTTTTCCATACAAATGTATGGCGCCCATACAAATGCATACAGAAGCAAACTTGACCTCGCCGTAAAAAGGTTAAATGTCAATGTATGACAATTATTTTAGCAACTTTGGTAGACCGCCCGTTCCAGATGATATATGCAAAGATTCAGCCACAAGCCATCCTCGGTTTTGGAGAATAAGATTTTTAAATGTTTTTTCCCATGCAAATGCATAAGGAAGCAACTTGACCTTGCCGTAAAAAGGTCAAATGTCAATGTATGACCATTATTTTAGCAACTTTGGTAGACCCCCTGTCCCCGATGATTTATGCAAATATTCAGCCCCAAAGCATCCTCTGTTCTAGAGAAGAAGATTTATAAAGGTTTTTACCATATATGGGCATGGCGCCCATCTTAGTCAATGAACCGTGACCATTTTAGCAATCTTTTGTTCCCCCTACCTAAGGAGGCTCCATATGAAATTTGAGCAAAATTGGCCCAGAAGCTCCAGAGAAGAAGTTGTTTGAAATTCTGAACATTTTTCCCATACAAATGCATAAGGAAGCAAAATTGACCTTAACGTAAAAAGGTCAAATGTCAATGTACGACCATTATTTTAGCAATTTTGGTAGCCCTCTTGTTCCCAAAGATATATGCAAAGATTCAGCCATAAGGCATGCTCAGTTTTGGAGAAGAAGATTTTTAAAGGTTTTTCCCATACAAATGCACAGGGAAGCAAACTTGACCTTGCCGTAAAAAGGTCAAACGTCAACGTACGACAATTCTTTCAGCAAAGTTGGTAGACCTCCCGTCCTCGATGATTCCTGCCAAGGTTCAGCCCAAAGGCATTCTCGGTTCTGAAGGAGAAGATTTTTAAAGGTTTTTACCATATATGGGCGTGGCGGCCATCTTGGTCAACGGACCGTGACCATTTTAGCAATTTTTCGTTCCCCCACCCTAAGGAGGCTCCATATGAAATTTGAGCAAAATTGGCCCAGAGGCTCCAGAGGAGAAGTTGTTTGAAATTCTGGTCATTTTTCCCATACAAATGCATAAGGAAGCAAAATTGACCTTAACGTAAAAAGGTCAAATGTCAATGTACGACCATTATTTTAACAATTTTGGTAGCTCTCCTGTTCCCAAAGATATATGCAAAGATTCAGCCATAAGGCATGCTCGGTTTTGGAGAAGAAGATTTTTAAAGGTTTTTCCCATACAAATGCCTAGGGAAGCAAACTTGACCTTGCCGTAAAAAGGTCAAACGTCAACGTACGACAATTCTTTTAGCAATTTTGGTAGACCTCCCGTCCCCGATGATTCCTGCAAAGGTTCAGCCCCAAGGCATTCTCGGTTCTGGAGAAGAAGATTTTTAAAGGTTTTTACCATATATGGGCGTGGCGGCCATCTTGGTCAACGGACTGCGACCATTTTAGCAATTTTTCGTTCCCCCACCCTAAGGAGGCTCCATATGAAATTTGAGCAAAATTGGCTCAGCGGTTTCAGAGGAGAAGTCGTTTGAAAATGTTAACGGATGGACGGATGGACGGACGGACGGACGACGGACGAAAAATGATCACAATAGCTCATCCTGAGCAGAGCTCAGGTGAGCTAAAAATATCAGAGTTTTTATCTCAAAATTTTCAGTTATTGGAGGTAAAATTTTCTATATATTTGAATAGGCATGTTTTCGTAATGTGAGCAAATTTCTCTGAGGACATTCATGGAGCAACAAGAGCAGATCAAACTTGAATGAAAAAGCAAATCTTTTTTTGAGGGGAAAATGATGTTTTTTTTCCTTCAAAATGTCCAACTGCTATTTTTGTACTCGCCATGCTATGTGTTACTGGTATTTCTTGCTCAATAAGAGAATATCTTAGTAAACAACTTTTTCTCATTTCTCTAATAAGAACATCTGAGTACTCATTATAACTGCCTCAAAACGGGAATGCTTACAACATAGCTCCAGAAATGATGGGTTAGCAACTTTATAATCTTATTTCTCCAGGAAAACATACGTATGTTGTGGGTACTCATCAGAAGCGCCACATTTTCATGGAGAAATAATAATAATAATAATAAAAATTCACACTTTTAACCCTTGTCCTCCTGAATAAATTAAGCTGTCACACCCTTTTCAAATTTTCAGCCAATCAGATTACTTGATCCAGATTGTTGATATAAAGTCACATTCTGATTGGCAAACAGTGCAGATCCCATATCAGTTGGTTTCTTCAGAAGCCAACTGATCTGGATCTACACTGTTTGCAAAGGCAGGATATATCCGGGCTCAGCAGGACAAGGGTTAAGATGTTATACAAGCCCCCTCAAAAAGTTTCTCTATAGAAAAATGAGTAACATATTCAAGAGTCTTATCTGGAGTTCTTAGCCTTGTTGTATTTTTACACCATTAATCAAAGTTAAACCTATTCTATTGTTTGCAGATCCCTGGCTAAGCACTTGTATTACCTTCAGTTTTATGTTAGCACTTCTTAGCATGCTGGGTAAAATTTTCAGCAAAAGACATTTTGAAATTTTTCTTATTTTTTCCATAAAACAGCATTTGACATTTCATGCAAATTGTCTGCACTGAAATGTCAAAGTCTGTTTTCTAGGAAAAATACAAAAAAAAAAAAAAAAAAAAAAATCAAAATGTCGTCTGCTGAAATTTTACCCAGAGTGCTAAGTGTTTAGTTGATAAATCATTCCCTACTTTCAGAGCCATGGCTATGTCAGCTCCAGATAAGAGGGAATATCGGCTTAATATTTTTCTTATTTCTATATGAAAACATAATGTTATGGGTACTCACAGAAGCACCTCAGCAAGGTGCTTCTTATGAGTACCTAAACATATTTTTTCATGCAGAAATAAGAATATCAGTACTTTTTGGCTGAAAAAAGCACCTATCTGGAGCTATGATTATTATATGCACAAGTCAGAAGAAAAGCAACCTTCTGACATGCAAGAAGAGCAAAAAACAAGCCATTAATGCATCAGGCCTGAACCATCTACCATACAGTGACTTTCTAATCTTACAAGCAAAATTTATAGCAGACGACATTATTTTTATTTATTTTAATTTTTGCAAAGAAAACAAGTCTTGATATTTCATGTGAATCGTCTGCTTGGCAGACGATTCACATGAAATATCAAGACTTGTTTTCTTTGAAAAATTAAAAAAAAAAAAAATTTCAGAATGTCTGCAGCAGTTGTGATTGGTGCTTTAAGGGTTAAAAGCTATGCAGACTGACCAGGGCCTTTGCACTGAGTTCAAACAAGGCAGATTTCCCTAAGGAATGGCTCCTGTATTCTCTCAGTCATAAATCAGGGAAATACACACTTAACAACTGGAGATAACAAATCTATATACTAAAGCACATTCCACTAAAACTATATAGTGCTAGATAAGAGTTCTTTTTTGGATCAGAAAGTATGCATTTCTATACCAAAACTTACGCAGTACTTTCTCAGCAGAACCGCCTCATTGAGGCTAAAAGAGTACCCATAAAAAAAAACAACAAGAAAAAGGTATATTTTTTTTTTTTCCTGGATACACTTCTTTTCTAGATCTATGATGAACTATTAGGCATGGAGCTATTTTCTTATTCAAAAGCAAAAGCATCATGTTGGAGCTCCAGATAAGAACAGTATTTCTCCCACCCCTTCCCACCATAACATCACAGCCACAGTAAAAGTGCTTCTTTTTTTTTTTTTTTTTTTTTTAAAATAGGTACTGATATTTTTTCCTCACAAACATGTATGTTGTGGGAACTCATTAGAATCAATTAGAAGTGCCTCAGTGGTGAGGCTTTCCTAATGTATACACTTTTATGGAGAAAAAAGAAAAAAATATTATTTTTTTTTTTTTTTCAAAAAAAAAAAAAAAAAAGAAAAAGAAAAAGAAAGAAAAGCACCTTATCTTGAATTCTGTTTCACACACACGCACGCACACACGCACACACTGAAAAATACTGGGTATACTCAAAAGAACTGTCTCAATGTGGTGATTCTTATGAGAGCCACATTTTGTTTTGAAGCAAAAATTAAAACTTTTCATTTTGATCTGTAACCAGCATAGCACATTGATCCAGAAGATAGGCATATTCTATCACACAGTCTGGGTATTGTTCTCCATATACCCTTACTGGCTTAGTAGCACAAAGTTTTCTCTCTATATGATATAGAGTCCAGACAAACTGCATTTGTTACAGCACCATTTGCCTATGCAGCTGCATAGGTAAATGTCCTAAAATTTTGTACAGCAAAGTTTGGGACAAAATGGCATATGCAAACAGTGCAGACCCAGATCAGACTGCTCCTCTGATCAGGGTCTACAGTTGGCCATTCCTCTAAGTACTTTAAGAATTGATTGTGTTGGGGTTTAACGACACGTCAACCCTTATGGGTCATTTTGTGTCGTCTCCCAGAGAAAGGGAGAAAAGAGACAGAAGAGATAGCAGAAGAGATGAAAGAGAGGGACAGGGAAGAAAGAGGAACAGGAATGAAAGTGAAGAAACAGAAGAAATAAAAACATCACCTCCCTACCCTTACCTGCTACAAAGATAGCAGGCCTTGCCCAACTGAAAAATTTAGGCCCAAAAAGTATGGCATATTAAAGTGTTCGAAATGTTTAGGAGATTTACCCTAGTACTTTATTATAATTGGCTTTTATCTCTCTGTTGATGTAGCCTACAGCTGAGCAGTCTGATCAGGGTTTTCCCTGTCCATATTTGCTCTGTAGACCCCCTTTTGTATTGCATGGCTTATATGTAACTAGAAATGTGTCCAAAGGATACTGATGCCCCCACCTGAAAAACTTAAATGCAAATTGCTAGCCCCTGAAACACTTAAGCAAATTGCTAGCCTAGCTACTAGGCCAATATATAAGTATGTTTGTCACTTTTTGTTTACTTATTTTTTTTTCATTTATATTCTACTTTTTGATTCAATGTTTAGCTAGTCTATGGGTGAACTTTTCTGTGGTTGTCTCTGAAATAAATCAAGACCATATTATCTATAGACTAGCCACAGAGCTCAATAAGCCAAAAAATATATATGTATATTTCTAAGCCTTGGGCAAGGCTAGCAAACTGCTAATGCCATCTTGGACGCGGATGGAGACGGATGGTGGACTGGTAACACTATATGCCCTTTCTAGCATTCTTCAAACGGCAGGTGGTTAAAACATCTTCTTTAAATGCTTAACACTTCCTACGCTGTGGGCGGATTCAGCAGACAACATATTGTTAAGATAATTCTTATTTTTCCCAAAGGTAAAAAGACAATTGCATAAAACGTCATATATATCCTATTTTCTGGAAAAAAATAAGAACAATATTTCAAAATGTTGTCTACTGAAATTTTTACCCAGCCCAGTATTAATGAAGACATCAGATGTCAAAAGTGATGTCACAAGTGATAATCTTGTCAATCTTACAAATCATATGATATGAATATGCATAATGACTATTTTCATACAGTACTTGTATTTACCCTTAACCCTTGTCCTGCTGAACCTGGATAGACCCCACCTTTGCAAACAGTGTAGATCCAGATCTGGATCTGCACTGTTTGCCATTCTGTACGTGAATTTGTTTCAACAACTTGAATCAAGTAATCTGATTGGCTGAACATTGTGGCATCTTAATTTATTCAGCATGACAAGGGTTAAGTCACAGCTCCAGACCAGATTCTTATTTCAAACAAATCAAAATTCCCGATACTTTTTTCAACTAAAATGTATTGATAGTTTTCTTATCTCCCCATGGAAAATATATCCTAACCATCAGAAGCACCTCACCACCAAGGCCTTTCTAATGAGTACCCACAACGTATGATTCAACCCTTCTCTTGCTGAACACGGCATGCCCTGTCTTAGCAAAGTGTAGAGCCAGATCAGTAACTGTTGGCTTCTGAAGAAGCCAACTGATCTGGATCTGCACTGTTTACCATTCAGAATTTGAATTGGTATCAATAACCTGAATCAAGTAATCTGATTGACTGAAAAATTGGGAGTGGGCGTGACATCTTAATTTATTCAGCATGACAAGGGTTAATATGAAAACTATTTTCCTGATATCCTCTTTCATCTGGAGTTACACAAAAAGTATTGATATTTGAGCCAGCGCACGGAAAAATCTACATTAAGACTTGTGTGACCAACGAAGACTCAGATCAGCCTGACCATCCGCCCAGTCTGATCTGTCTTCACTTATCGCTGATTGCATGTGCCTTCTGCAGCCTCAGGGCTATCCAAAAAGGGATGAACAAGAACCGTGACATACTGGGTGGATGTACAGGCTTATCTGAATCTTTGCTGGTCACATAGGTCTTGTCATAGGTTTTGTTGTGCACTGGCTCATTTTTCTTATTTCTCCACTTATCTGGAGCTATGCTAAATATTTGGTCAGACAGGTCTCAGCAAAGTGTACAGATACAGATCAGATGTCACAGATTGCACTGTCTGAACATATATAACCTCTCGTCCAGCAGTTTTCTGACAGGTCAAGAGGGAATAAAATGAACTTTCAAATTTTAGGGGACATATATGGGAAGGTATTAAGGGTAAATAATACTCATTGAGGAAATTTTATTTAATACCCTTGGCGCTAAAATGGAAAACAATCTTCCAAATTCCTTTCTCAATCCTTCCTCTTTTTGTTTATTTTACTGTCCCAGTCCAGCAACATTCTTTTGTGGAGATTGATTATGAAATATTTTCTGGAGTAATTCTCACCCTTCCTGATTCAAGGGTATTTTTCAGTATCTAGGGAAAGAATGTACACAAATACACTTTTCCTGGGCAGGATTAGTCCTCTATGCAATAACCAGTAATTGTGCACATTCTTTCGCCAGAACATACCAGAGGCGGCATCCTGTGGTGTCTGATCTGGGACTACATTGTTTGCTCAGGCCTGTTTGTCACAAGATTTAGAGTAATATGGTTTTGCAAAAGCTATCAAATTCCAAACAACCATTAAATATAGCTGTTTACAATACAGAACTTCAAAGTTCAGCCAAGTGGTTGCTTCAAACATTATGCACTTTTAATGCTTAGCATGCTGGGTAAAAAAAAAATCAGCAGACAACATTTTGTAATATTTTTTTTCCTATTTTTCCCCAAAACAGGCTTGGACATTTTATGCAAATCGTCTCCTAAGGAGATATCAAAGTCTATTTTCTGGGGAAAAAAACAAGAAAAACATCATCAATTTGACACATGCTGAATTTACCCAGAAAGTGGTGAAGGTTAAAATGCTCCAACAGATCTGCATACACAATCAATGTCATATCTTTAATGAATTCCACATTTTCTGGCTCTTTTTTCTTAAATACCAACTCTGCATGCTCTATTTCTGATTGAGCATCCACGTCTTGTTTTTGTTTAACTTTTACCACTCTAAGGGCAAATTCAGCTATTGACAACCTGATGATAGTTTTTCTTACTTTTTTCCAGAAAACAGACTTTGACATTTCATGCAAAATAGGCAATTTGCATGAAATGTCAGTCTATTTTCTAGGAAAATTAAAAGAAAATATTTCAAAATATTCTCAGTTGAAATTTTTACCCAGCATGCTAAGCATTAATGCTGGTAACCACTTATATAAATGATGATCAGAATCACTTTTTACTGGTGATACATCTAATGACATTCATTCACCAGGCTCTGTGGTATGGAAAGTAAGTCCACACTATCCTCTATATGTTCAGCAGAGGTACATAAGAATCAGTCTTCTGTCTCTCCTCCTTTTCTTGAGAGACTCCCATTTTTTTCCCAGTATTCCAGACACACTCCAAGTTTCAAAGCAGTAATTGCTAGCTAAGAATCTAGCAGCCCTATTCTGAACTTTTTTGATTTCTTGTTGAAGAACCACGCCTTGGGGATCCCAAACACAGCTGCCATATTCCAAAACTGGGCTAACAAGTCAGTGATCAGTGTTTATAGAACACAGCCATAATAACACACTATACAAAGGGAATGGATACCCAATGAAAACTTGCCACAGATCATGCAGACACATCTGCATAATTTTCTGCAAGTTTTCAATGAAAAACTTATTTAACCCTTGACCTGCTGAACCTGGATAAACCCTGCCTTTGCAAACAGTGCAGATCCAGATCAGTTGGCTTCTGAAGAAGCAAACTGATCTGGATCTGCAGTTTGTCATTCAGTTTGTGAATTTATAACAACTAGAGCTGGTGTTTGTAAAACACTATGCCCCCAACTGCCTGACTCTAACACTGCTTGACTCCAACACCGCTTGCCCATGACGGTAACAACAGTACAAATATATGAGATTTCAATGTTATTTTATTAAAAGGGAAATAACTCTAAAATGGGAAATAATTCGGATAGGAAAAAAAATATGGGTCCCCTATTTTTTCATGAGGAATCCATATATGAAATTTCAAACTAGCATGCACAGTTCAAAACTTACTCTATGCATCAAAAAATGTGCAATGTAAAAATGCCCAAAATGACAAAGGGCCATAACTCAAGAAGTACTTTTCAGAATTTTATTCAAAAGTTAATCAGGTCATCTACTCATCACTACCTATCTATTCCTTAAATTTCAAGGCACTTGCTTCAATATTTTTTGAGATATTTTGCTGACAAGATTCCATCCATATTTCTTCAAAGGGCCATCACTCAGGAAAGGGGCATAATCCTGATGGGAAAAAAATACGTGTCAGCTATTTTTTCATGAGGAATCCATACATTAAATTTGAAAACCCCAGAATGCACAGTTCAAAACCTATGCTAAACATCAAAAAGTGTGCAATGTAAAAATGCCCAAAATGACAAAGGGCCATAACTCAAGAAGTACTTTTCAGAATTTATTCAAAAGTTAATCAGGTCATCTACTCATCGCTACAAATTTATTCCTTAAATTGCAAGGCTCTAGCTTCAATAGTTTTTGAGATATTTTGCTGACAAGACTTCATCCATATTTTTTCAAAGGGCTGTAACTCAGGTAAGGGGCATAATCCTAATAAGAAGAAAAAGAATATGTGTCAGCTATTTTTTCATGAGAAATCTAAATATGAAATTTCAAAACCCTAGCATGCACAGTTCAAAACTTCTACTATGCATCAAAAAGTGTGCAATGTAAAAATGCCAAAAACGACAAGGGGCCATAACTCATGAAGTACTTTTCAGAATTTATTCAAAAGTTAATAAGGTCATCTACTCATTGCTACCAACCTATTCCTCAAATTTCAAGGCTCTAGCTTCAATAGTTTTTGAGGCAGCTTGCTGACAAGATTCCATCCATATTTTTCCAAAGGGCCATAATTCAGGAAAGGGCATAATCCTGATTAGAAAAACAAGAGGCCCACGGGCCACAGGTCGCTCACCCTGATGATTCCTACCAAATTTCAAGTCAACATGCTTTTGGGTTTAGGAGAAGAAGCGAAAAAAAGATTTTCAAGATGGCCCCAATGGCGGCCATCTTGGATTCCTGATCAGCAGGATTTTAGCTATTTTTTATCTAAAAGTCACCCTGATACTTCCTACCAAGTTTGGAGTCAATTGGCTTTTCGGCTCAGGAAATAAAATGAAAAATAGATTTTCCAGATGGCGGCCATGGCAGCCATCTTGGATATCCGATCGGAATGATTTAACCTATTTTTGATCTACAAGTCACCCCAATGCTTCCTACCAAGTTTCGAGTCAATTGGCACTTGGGTTTAGGAGAAGAAGCGAAAAATAGATTTTCAAGATGGCTGCTATGGTGGCCATCTTGGCTTTCCGATCGGCAGGATTTTAGCTATTTTTGATCTACAAGTCATCCCGATGCTTCCTAGCAAGTTTGGAGTCAATTGGCCTTTTGGTTCAGGAGAAGAAGCGAAAAATAGATTTTCAAGACGGCTGCCATCTTGGATTTCCATTCGGCACAATTTTAGCTATTTTTGATCTATAAGTCACCCCAATGCTTCCTACCAAGTTTGGAATCAATTGGCTTTTGGGTTTAGGAGTAGAAGTGAAAAATAGATTTTCAAGATGGCCGCCATCTTGGATTTCAGATCGGCAAGATTTTAGCTATTTTTGATCTACAAGTCATCCTGATGCTTCCTAGCATGTTTGGAGTCAATTGGCCTTTCGGTTCAGGATAAGTGAAAAATAGATTTTCAAGATGGCGGCCATCTTGGATTTCCGATCGGAACGATTTTAGCTATTTTTGATCTACAAGTCACCCCCATGCTTCCTACGAAGTATCGAGTCAATTGGCCCAGTGGCATAGCAGGAATAGGCTTTTAAAGCAATTGTTGAAGCTGGACGACGGACGACGCACAACGGACGACGGACATTGACTGACCACAATACCTCACCATGAGCAGTTCGTGTTCAGGCAAGCTAAAAATTTGAGCAAATTTGGCTCAGTGGCTTCAGAGGAGAAGTCGTCTGAAATTCTAAACAATTTTCCCATACAAATGTTATGGGGCTCATACAAATGCATAGGGAAACAAACTTCACCTTGCCATAAAAAGGTCAAATGTCAACGTACGACAATCTTTTTAGCAACATTGGTAGATCTCCTGTCCCCGATGATTTGTGCACAGATTCAGCCCCAAGGCATCCTCGGTTCTGGAGAAGAAGATTTTTAAAGGGTTTTACCATATATGGGCATGGCGGCCATCTTGGTTGATGAACCGCGACCATTTTAGCAATCTTTCGTTCCCCCGACCTAAGAAGGCTCAATATGAAATTTGAGCAAATTTGGCTCAGTGGCTTCAGAGGAGAAGTATTGTGAAATTCTCAACAATTTTCCTATTGAAATGTATGTGGCTCTATACTGGTTAACCGCTTAGAGGACTAAGCCTGCCCAGTAAACGTGTGGTTAGGTAAATTGACCGCGCTCGACATGACCCAACTGGGTTGACTGGGCCGTAAAACCTCAACACAAACAAAAATCTTTCAAATGCATAGGGAAGCAAACTTGACCTTGCCGTGAAAAAGGTCAAAATGTCAACGTACAACAAATCTTTCAGCAACTTTAGTGCATCTCTCTTCCCCAATGATTTGTACAAAGATTCAGCCCCAAGGCATTCTCGGTTCCCGAGATGATTTTTAAAGGTTTTTACCATATATGGGCATGGCGGCCATCTTGGTCAACGGACCAAGACAATTTTAGCAATCTTTTGTTTCCCCACCCTAAGGTGGCTCCATATGAAATTTGAGCAAAATTGGCTCAGAGGCTTCAGAGGAGAAGTCGTCTGAAATTCTCAACAATTTTCCCATTCAAATGTATGGGGCTCATACAAATGCATAGGGAAGCGAACCTGACCTTGCCGTAATAAGGTCAAACGTCAACGTATGACAATTCTTTTAGCAACTTTGGTAGACCTCCTGTCCCCGATGATTCATGCAAAGATTCAGCCCCAAGGAATCCTCGGTTCTGGTTCTGGAGAAGAAGATTTTTAAGGTTTTTACCATATATGGGCATGACTGCCATCTTGGTCAACGGACCGCGACCATTTAGCAATCTTTCGTTCCCCCACCCTAAGGAGGCTCCATATGAAATCTGATCAAAACTGGCTCAGTGGCTTCAGAGGAGAAGTCGTTTGAAAATGTAAACGGACAGACGCACGGACGACGGACGATAAGTGATCACAATAGCTCATCCTGAGCAGAGCTCAGGTGAGCTAAAAATACGTGTCAGCTATTTTTTCATGAGGAATCCATATATGAAATTTCAAAACCCTAACATGCAAGGTTCAAAACTTATGCTATGCATCAAAAAGTGTGCAATGTAAAAATGCCCAAAGTTATAAAGGGCCATAACTCATAAAGTAATTTTCAGTTAATCAGGTCATCTACTCATCAATACCAATCTATTCACCAGGTTTCAAGGCTCTAGCTTCAATAGCTTTTGAGATATTTTGCTGATAAGATTTCATACATATTTTTTCAAAGGGCCGTAACTCAGGAAAGGGGCATAATCCTGATGGGGAAAAAAAATACATGTCAGCTATTTTTTCATGAAGAATCCATAAATGAAATTTCAAAACCCTAGCATGCACGGTTCAGAAGTTATGCTATGCATCAAAAAGCGTAACGGACAGATGGACGGACGGATGCACGCACAAACGTCCCAGAAGCAATATGCCCCTCCAACTTCTTCGAAGTTGGGGGCATAACAACCTGGATCAAGTAATCTGATTGGCTGAAAATTGGAAGTGGGTGTGGCATCTTAATTTATTCAGTATGAGAAGGGTTAATATCTGACTTTCTTTGGCACTATCTGGCAGATTCAGCAGATAATTTTACCTATCACGATTGCAGCAGACTACATTCTGATTTTGTTTTTTGTATTTTTCATTTTTCTTTTAAATAAAGACTAACATTTCATGTAAATTGTCTGCTAGGCAGATGATTCACAAATGTCAAGTCTTATTTTCTCTGAAAAACTAAACAAAATAAAACAAACTATAAAAATGATGTCTGCAGCAAATCTGCTTGGCACATTAAATGCTTTAACTAATATTACAAACATATTATATCTAGCTTTATGTTTGCCATGCTAAATAAATTGAGACATCTGCATCTTCAGCAGGCTTTGACCTCTGCTGGTCACTCTATGGATTAATTCAGAGGGCTTATTTCTCCCAGAGAATAAATAGGCTTTTATATTTCATACAATTGTCTCATAAGGAGAAAATTTGCATGAAATATCAAAACCTATTTTCTGGGAAAAATAAGAAAATTATTTTAGAATGTCATCTGCTGAGGACCTATGGTGCAACTGCATAAAAGCACAGATTGATCTCCAGGGGCCTTTTCCGTCCACAATTTTAAATCATAGGTTTAGATTAGGGAGGGTATCTGATAAATATTTTTCTTATTTCTCCACAAAAATGCTTCTAATGAGTACCCACAACATATGTTTTTATGGAGAAATAAGAAAAATATCAATACTTTTGGATTGAAAAAAGCACCTTTACCAGTGCTATGCCACATACGTCTTGAAGCAACACAAGGCTCAAATGCACACACGCAAAATGTAAAGGGTTTATTCCTTTTCAAAACAACATAACCTCAGGCTTGATATGTCAACGGTTGTAGACTTGAAGATGTCTTACAAGAGACAAATGACATTTAACAACTTGTGACCTGTCTTGATTTTGATACAGTGGGTATAACTTGTAAAACTGATCTGCTCAAATATGTAATAATTATGCTAATGCTATGTACTACTGTTCTGTGGAGAAAAAAAGCACCAGCAGGTATAGCTCTGAATGAATGATTTTTGTTGTTGTTTTTGTGTGTGAGTTTTTCTTTTTTTTTTTGTATTTGTTTTTTCATAATTTTTTTGTTTTGTGTTGAGGTTTTACGGCCCAGTCAACCCAATGGGGTCATGTCGAGGGCGGTCAGTTTATCTAATCACACGTTTACTGGGCAGGCTTAGTCCTCTAAGTGGTTAACCAGTATTGTGCACTTTCTTTCCCCAGAAACTGACAACTGCCTTCTTGAATCAGCTGAAGGGAGACTCCTGGTCTCCAGTCGGACACGCATCCGACTGAGCCACCGAGGCCGGCGTTTTTCCATAATACTGATTTTCTTTTCTTATTTCTCTATACAAACATGGATCTACTGTGGGTTCTTAGAACATTTCAGCTTCTATGATAGCCTGGCACCACGTTGTGAATTTTACATTTCTAATCTAACAAAGGTAAAATACTCCACCTTGACTATTTTTCTACATATATCATCTCCCTTACTAGTGAGAAAATCAGGGAGAAGGACATTCCAAAAGATAGGATTTTTTGTAAAATATAAATCGTTTTTATGCTGATTCATATATCAGTTAGACTGGAGCCAGTCTACTTCTATGAGTATTTGCTTGTTTTATTCAGGCTTTACATTGCACTGAACAATCTTTCAGTCATATCACAACTTTGTCTGGATGTGGCAGGGAGCTCAATGCTCACTTTTTGAGAGCTGCCTCACTGAAATATCATGCCCCAGACACTTGAGATGATATTCCACCCAGTCACATTATACATTATGACACTGAGCTGACCTGTTCTGATTCCTAGATCTACTTTCTCAATGCTGAGCATCAAGCAAAAGAGCAGTTAGTACCATTTTTTAAGTCTTTGGTATGACTCAGCCGCGGACACAAAGTGAACGCTCTACCAACTGAGCCACTGTGCCGTTCCTAATGAGTATCTACAATTGATGTTTTCATGGGGAAAGCAAAACTGTAGCAGACAACATTCTTATTTTTTATTATCATTATTTTTCAGGGAAAACAGAACTTGGCCTTTCAAATGAATCATGGAATGTCAAGCCTTATTTTTTCTGAAAAAAAAAAAAGAAAAAAAAAAGGCAAAAAGAAAAAAACAAAAATCAAAGAGTCGTCTGCCCCAGCTTTAAAGGTTAGCTGAAACTGGTACTATAGACTATGGGACTGAAAAGACAGCATATCAACACAACCTTCTGTTGGACTGAAATTGACAGCAAGATCTAGCATGTACAGCCACAGATAAGCTGCTAAAACTACAGACTGAGAAAAAAAGACATACTGTCATAAACCTAAGAATTGGGACAGAAGGGCCTGAGCAAACAGTGTAGACCCAGATCAGATACCGCAGAAAGCAACTCATCCAACAAATTTCAGATTCATTTACAGGTAACAAATATGGACTCATTCAAATTTTAAACCAGTGTAGTGAGGAATTAAGGTGTCCCAATATTTAAGGTAAAATGGTACTTTCTTTTTTTTTTTCTTTCACATTTTCTTTACAGAACTATACTGTTCAATATTCTCAGTTGAATAATCATGGAAGAAATTAATGCAATCCCAGAACTACAGCTTGTCCAAAGAAAGAAAAATATTAAGCTGATATTCCACTTTCTGGAGCTCAGGTTGTGAGGATCAGTGCAATTACTGGGTCAGATTAAAATCAATAACAAGCTAGGAAGAAAGAACAGACTCCAGGGAGAGTACACTACCAGTGCTCCAGATAGCCATTATGTCTTGGACCAAAAACTGTTGACTTTTCTCATTACAAAAATACATCGTGGGCACTCATTAGAACAGCCTTGCTCGGCTCATTGCAATGATGACCATGAAGCTTTATACTGAGAAAATTTATTTGAAAATCCTCTAACCTGATCACAGGTCTAGATAAGAGGGGGTATCCGGTATATGTTTTTCTTATTTCTCCATGAAAACATATGTTGTGGGTACTCATTAGAAGCGCCTCGGCGAGGCGCTTCTAATGAGTACCCACAAGGTATGTTTTTTGTGGAGAAATAAGAAAAATATCAATACTTCTGGATTGAAAAAAGCGCCTTAACTTGTGCTATGAACCTGATGCACAGCAGTACTATCTACAGCTCCAGATTAATGCGGAAAGAACTCTCCAGGAAAGCATATGTTGTTGGATGAGGTGCTTCTAATGAGTACCCACAACGTGAGTTATTTTTTAGAAATAAGAAAAATCTGGATACTCCCTGTTATCTGGAGCAATGGCCATCCTAGTGTCACTGTAGCAGAACAGAACATATACAGAGCCCCAGATATAATAAGTGTTCAGACTGATATTTTCAGTATTTCTCCACAAAATATCTTCTATGACCTTAGCTGATTATATGTTAGAGCATGCTTGTATAAAGAAATAAGAGAAAACATTATTATATGTTCTTTCATGTGGCTCTTGATAAGAATTTTATTATATTAAGATGCTTTTTCTCAATCCAGAAGTAATGATATTTTTCTTATTTCTCCATGAAAGCATATTTGTGGGTACTCATTAGAAGCATCTCTGTGAGGCACTTCTAATGAGTACCCACAACATATGTTTTCTGAAGAAAAATATTTACCTGATAGCCACTCTTTTCTAGACCTATGTAATTATATTTTTTCTTCAAAGTATAAAAACTTCATAGGTCTCTGACTGAAACATAGTTCCAGATCAGAGCAGGTATCAAATGAATATGGTTCTTATTTCTCCATGAAAACTGATGTTGTGGGTACTCTAACTCATAAGAATCTTCTCAGCGAGGCACTTGAACCAGAGATTTTTTTTTACTATTTGGTTTTACTTAATCTAAAGGACTCATATATTTGAAATTTAATGAGTCCCATGATACAATTATGAGTCTCTAATCTGTTTTACAGCAGTTTCCTTCACATATATAAATTTATGAGTACCAAGATGTAAATTATGAGTATATGAAGCGGGACATCCAAGTAAAAAAAACCAAAAAAAAAAAAACCCTACATTTCTACAAGTACTCACTAACAAATGCTTTCATGGAGAAATAAGAATATCCAACTTTACAGCTCTTGATAAGATGCTTTTTTTTAATCCAAAAGTACTGATACTTTTCTTATTTCTCCATGAAAACATATGTTGTGGGTACTCATTAGAAGTGCCTCACTGAGGCACTTCTAATGAGTACCCACAACAGGTTTTCATGTAGAAATAAGAAAATTAGTGAGGCGCTTCCAATGAGTACCAACAACATATGTTTTCGTTGAGAAATAAGAAAATCATTTATTTACCTGATACCCACTTTTATCTAGACCTATGAATATTGTTGGTTGAAAAATGCCTTATCTGGAGGTACGTGAGACATACCAAATAATCAAAGTCTGAGACAAGGAAGCTATCAGTCAATTACACAAAGTAATTAACATACCGCAATTATTGTAAATATTGGACACCATAGTTTCAGAAGATACTTTTTAGACCAAACATTTTGGATATTTTTCTTATAAATAGCTGCACACAAAACTTGAGTTCTGAGTACTCCTTAGAAAAATCTCAACAAGCTGCTTCTAATGAGTTCCCTCAAAATGATTTCATGCAGAAATAAGCAACATATATCCCTTATCCCTGATTTCCCACTTTTAGTCTTATTGGCAATGGGGCAGACACACACTGTCCATGTCCTTACCATGCTGCTTATAAATTTGGAGCGTTTATCCGTTTCCCTGAAGAATGCATAATGAGTTGCAGACAGGGTAAACCCTGATCAAAATTGCACTTTGATTTGTGCTTATACAGTTTCTCTTAACCCATTGTATTCAGGAGACCCGTAAAAGGGTAACTGGCAAACAGTGCAGACCCAGATCAGATGCCACAGAAAGCGGCGTCTGATCAGCGTCTCCACCGTTTGCAAATAGTTTTGCCATTTTTCTCTAGGAATATCTAACTCTCATAGCCTTACATACCAAAAATTGGAATTAGACTCTTCCAATTTATAGTGTTGGAGAGTCTTTTCAGTCTATAATGGGTTAAATGGCCTCTGGTATGACTTTATGATAAATACTGTAAGAACCAAACAAAAACTGATACATGAATAAAAGATAAAGTGTTTGGCTAATTCAGGAGTTTTGTAGCGATATTTAACCATTAAAGCGCCAGCCGCAACAGCAACATAAAACATTCTAAAATATTTTTTAAGAAAATAAGGTTTGCCATTACTTACTAGGCTTCTGCGTGCATGGTAGGCAGATGACTGACATAAAATGTCATCTTATTTTCTTGGAAAAATCAAAATTTTAGAATGCCATCTACTTGCTCTTGTGAGGAGCACTTTAAAGGTCAAGATGTTTAACCCTTAGCATACTGCTAAGTAAGCTGCTCATAAAAGATGTGTTCATTGAAATATGAACAAAATGCACAGGTGCTGATTCATAGTGCATATGCCCAAAGTCCCATCCGCACACTTGCTCTCCATTATATTCTATAGTTTCAATGATGCTGTTTGTTGACAGCGAAGGTCCTGATCAGACTGCATGGATGTGCAGTCTAATCAGACAATCTGATCTGGGCTTTCGCTGTCTGCGTATGCTCCGAAGGCATATTTTCGCTTGGTGGGGTACAACTGGTGATGTTTGGAAGAATAATGGTCTTGTAATGGAAGAAAGAAAGAAAAGAAAGAGAGGTATCCACAATATATTTTTCTTATTTCTCAAAAAAAACAACAACAAAAAAACAACAAAAAACATGCTGTGGGTACTTGCCGAGGGGCTTCTAATGAGCACCACAAAATATGCGAAGAAGTAAGAAAAGCATAAGGACTTTTTTATTTAAAAATCATCTTATCTGGAGCTATCCGTCAGCTCATAAAGTGGTAATAACTAATAAGCATGGAACATTGATACCTATTTCAAGCAAAAATCCATGAAAATATTCTAAAATGTTTATTGTTACCTGATAATATTGCAATTCTGCAGGTAAACTAAAGGTAAAGTTTCTTGCCCTTGTGAATGGTTGTTCACCTCAACTCACCTGCATAGGTCTAGATAAGAAATACCAACTAAATATTTTTCCTATTTCTTCACATAGACGTATGTTGTGGGTACACATTAGAAGCACCTCACTGAGGTGCTTCTAATGAGTACCCACAACATATATTTTAGTGGAGAAATAAGAAAAATATGAATAACTTTTGGCTCAAAAAAGCATCTTATCTAGAGCTATGATGTGTATGGGCAAGCTCCCAAATTACAAGTTGTACAAAGAAGAAAAGTCTAGTTATGAAAAATCACTAGTTTATTTTACTATATTTGGCTACAGACATTAATTTTTTTCTCTCTTATTTTTCTACAAAATGTGAAACCTAATCAGCATTGCCTCTAAGATAATTCTAAAGACCAGTAATATTTAAATGTTTGTGAAAAGAAAAGAAAAAGTATGTGCACTCTTCTTATCAGGAGACCAGAATCACAACAGGTAAATTACAATTATGTCTGCTTATACTGCAGCAAACTAGAGACTGAGTACATGAAAACTGGTTTTGAGCTTGGTTTTTAGTTTTACGGCCCAGTCAATACTGTTTAGGTCATGTCAAGCAGGTCAGTTAACCACTTACCACTAGTAACTGACAAAGACCCTTCTTTTAGTCAGTGGAAAGGGAAGAATGACTAGACATGATTTTATATCAACCTCAATCATGAATGAGCCGCCCTCGGTGGCTCATTTGGATGCGCCGTCCGACTGGAGACCAGGAGGTCAGCAACATTCTTTCGTGGAGATTGATCACGAAATATTTTCTACGGTCATTCTCTCCCTTCCGCTGATTCAAGAAGGGCAGTTGTCAATTTCTGGCGAAAAAATGTGCACAATACTGGTTAGCCTGCCCAGTAAACGTGTGGTTAGGTAAACTGACCGCGCTCGACATGACCTCACTGGGTTGATTTTTTTTTTTTTTTTTTTTTTGATTTGGGTTTTACGGCCCTTTCAAGAATATTTCACTTATATCGAGCCGATCGTTCATCGAAGGTGGGCGAAAACCGGAGAACCCGGAGAAAAACCACCTGACCATCCGTAAGCAGAACTTGGCTTTCCCACATATGACCCGAGCTAGGCTCGAACCACAGCGGTGAGAAACCTAATGGATTAAGAGTCAACTCTCTTATCCACTAGGCTACGGGGGCCCGTCCTCACTGGGTTGACTGGGCCGTAAAACCTCAACACAAACACAAACAAACAAATCAACCTAAATGAAAGTTATGTGGCCAGCTGGGAATGGAACTTCCAACCACCCCCTGGATCTGCAGTCAGACAACCTAGCGACTGCTCTAAGGAGCCTGGCCAGGAAAACTGGTACTTCAGGAAGGAAGTAAGAGAGAAAACACGGAAGGATTGGACTAAGGAGAGTCAGGGACTCATTCCCCATTCCCAAATGCAATTCCTTTCAAATCGTTCAGAATCTCAAATTTTAGGGTTTATAAGCTAAATAGAATTGGCGATCGCTATTACGAACTTTCGCTGGTGACAGCCGGTTGTCAATAGCCATTTCCAATAGAATTTTCATTCCCACTGCAGAAGAAACTGTATGGTACATTTCAGTAAATGCATGTAAAACTTTGTTTGGGTGAGTGACATTTTCCACCTACTAGCGGAAGTGCACAGCAAGTGTCTTCTGGAGGAATTTTTCACTCCTCCCACCATTCATATCGTTCAGCCAGCCTCTCCCTGCCCGTACCACCTCATGATAAAACTATGAATATCTCTTTTACTCTTCTAAACCCATGAATTGACCTTCTTAATGACCACATTAGGATTCTGACACTCATCACAACTATCCCCTCAACCTCCCCTTCCTCATCACCCCCTTGGCTCAGTCCTATCTTATCCAGGAACCCAGGACAAAAAAATTATGATTACTTGTTCTTTTCTTCATGTCGTTTGATTTAGTATCAACATGACCATGTTTGTTTGTGTTGTGGTTTTACGGCCCAGTCAACCCAATGGAGTCATGTCGGCAACGGTCAGTTTACCTAACCACACTTTTACTTGGTAGGCTTAGTCCTCTAAGCGGTTAACAAGTATTGTGCACCTTCTTACGACAGAAACGGACAATTGCCCTTCTTGAATCAGTAGAAGAGAGAGAATGAACGTAGAAAGTATTTCATGATCTATCTCCACGAAAGAATGTCGCAGATGTGACTGGGGTCAAAAACTCATGATCTTTAGTCAGATGTGCATCCAACTGAGCCACCGAGGCCTGCAACCATGTTTGTGATAGGTGTAATTTTGATCTTCCAACCTAGAGCAACAGATAATTTTGGGGATAAATTTGGGTATTTAACCCCATCAAAATTTAATCAATTGGGTAAATCTTGGGTATTTAACCCCATCAAAATTTAATCAATTGGGTAAAATCATATTTTCATTTTTCGGTTTGAGTAAAGATACCCCACAAAATGAAAATTAATTGGGTAAAACTTATAAAACTGATGGAAAGAGCATAAAAAAGCCTGATTTAGGTATTTAAAACAGGGTATTTCATTATACCCTATTAATTTTATGATTATATTTGTCATATGAAGAATTCAAAAACATATTATGTGCAGTAATTATAATACAAAATAGTAATCATGTGCTTTTCTGGCCTTGAAACTTTAATTTTCACCCTTAAATTTGGAAATAATTGGGTACTTTGTCAACTCAATTGGGTATCAATACCCAAGTTTTTGAAAATAACTGAGTATTTGCTCAAAAACATATGGGTATTTTACTCCGATACTCCCATTATCTCTTGCCCTGCCAACCCCAGAGGTCAGACCAAAATCTTAATAGGCCCATATACACCTACATGTATGCCAAAGCTCCAAATAGGGCACTTTCTTCAACCAAGAAGAACTCCGATTTTTTCTTTTTACCCCTCAAAAATGTGCTTCTAATGAGTACCCACAAAGTATGCTTTCGTGAAGTACGAAAAATATTTACCTAATACCACCTCTTATCTGGAGCTGGGCATTTGTGTCCTAAAACATACCAAGCTGTCAAGGAGGAGATGGCATCAATTTCAAACACATAGGCACACAATATCACAGGATTCCCAACAATTTTTCGAACAGTGAGGAATAATAACATTTCAAGGCTAATTAGAGCTGTCGCAGGAAAGCATAGCTTGCCTGAATCGCACTTTGCGGCTTTGCCTCTTACCAAAAAACTTTAACCCTTGTCATGCTGAATAAATTAAGATGCCACACCCTCTTCTATTTCAGCCAATCCGGTTACTTTTTCCATATTGTTGATACAAATTCACATACTTAATGGCAAATAGTGTAGATCCAGATCAGGTTGCTTCTGAAGAAGCCAACTGATCTGGATCTACACTGTTTGCAAAGGCAGGGTATATCGGGTTCGGCAGGACAAGGGTTAACATAATATTTTTTCTATTCTTTTAAAAACTTCAACCTATGCCAATGCCATGGTGATCGCTATAGCTCTACTTGTACTTTTGTACCTGTAGGTGAGCCAAAAAAAAGTATGCGTAGCGAGGTTAAATGATAAAAGCATCACAAAGCAAAAAGGACTGTTGTCTAACTGAACACATGAATTCTGCTGGAGGTCGTGAATGCAAGTCAGGATTCATACATTTAGGACTGACCAAAATTCCCTGACAATTCCCTGACAAAAATTCAAATTTCCCTGACACTACTGGAGCCAAAAATTTTATGAATTTAGCAAAAAAAATACCGGTACATTTTTGAATTTAGCAAAACAGATACATCAGGACCAAACATCCCAGCTTCATCAGGCTGAAATGTAAAATTCCCTGACATTTCCCTGACGTTTTTGCAAAATTTCATTTTTCCCTGACACATCACAGAATTCCCTGACCTTGAAAAAATTTTAATTTCCCTGACATTTCCCTGACGTGTATGAATCCTGCAAGTGCCTGTCAACATTATAAACAAACTGAACACTAAAATTCATCTTAACCCTTGAAAATGCTAATTTTCTTCTTTATACAACATTTGTGCAAAATGGAGAAATTCTTTGTCAACTTACTTAGAAACTTGGAACTCATCAATGAAGTATTTAACCCTTATCCTGCTGAACCCGGATATATCCTGTCTTTGCAAACAGTGTAGATCCAGATCAGTTGGCTTCTGAAAAAGCCAACTGATCTGGATTTACACTGTTTGTCATCAAGTATGTGAATTTGTATGATTGGCTGACAATTAGAAGTGGGTGTGGCATTTTAATTTATTCAGCAGGACAAAGTTTAAGGATACACCTCAACCCCATTAAAACAAAGTTAGTTACAGCACAAATTTGGTTATAACACGGTCGTGCCCTGGACCCTATTTTATCCCCTACCAACCATTTTTTCATGAATCAATGATGTCTAAAAAATCAAATGGACAAATCTTCCCAAACTGATAATGTCCGCTCACCATTTAAATGCGATAATACAGTACTTAACACAGCTCTAAACGGTCATTTTCATGTATATTGGAGAGGTCAGGTGAATAACAGCATTTTATCGCAACACAAATTAATTACGTCATTATCCAAACATTGTCAGAAAATCAACACTTCACTGTACTTTTTGCGGTAAACAAGCAATAGACATGAATCATCGGTGATGGTAGTCTGATAATTAATCTCTTTGTATAACAGGTGTGAATACACTGCAAAGTTCTGCAAAACACCAGGTGCAGTCGGCGTGTCTAAAAGATCAAAGGTCACTTTAATCTCAACGAGTGATTGAAGAATCCACTGCTTCAACGCGCCAGTTTTCTTTCTTTCTTTTTTTTCTTTTTTTTTATTCAACATAGTTTGCGGTTTGTTGGTCCCAATTTTGATGAATTAATTCCCAAAGCATGGAGGTCCTGAACAGACGTTGCATACGACACAATGGCGTCTGACATGGGTCTTATTATTTTGGGTTTTTTTTTTTACTGCCGTAACACGCGAGTATAATTCAAGGTACATGTACATTTCACAGTAAAAATAAGTAATGCACCACTTGGGCTTGACATCAGATTGGTCAGAGCTTAAAATCTAAGTAGTCTGGTCAGATCCTGAAACAACGAAAACAGCAAAACCGCCAGTGGCGTAGGCCTTCTTTATTTGACTTGATTAGGTCTATAAAAGTTGTTTCGTCCTGTGTCTCCTGTTTCCCACCGTCTTCACGCTTATACACATGACAGGAACCATTTGCCTATAAATACTTATTTAGGAAAACCCTGTGGTCAATTCATTATGGAGGTGGAATTACAACAAAATCCTCTTTTTTTCTTTCTTTTTACATATTTATTGATGACACCATAATGTAGAAACTTTACTAACTATATACACATTATAAAGCAGCATTAACCATAGGTATGCACATTTTAAGCATGAAATTGTTTGTTTCTGTATAAACAAATTTACCCTGAGCAGACCCCAGCTTTGATCATCCTCGTTATAGCATGGTTCGGTTAAGTAACACAGTCCAATGCTTGGACCCGGACTTTCATGTTACAACGGGGTTGAGCATTTTCATTGGACCAGGGTATGTTGGTCATGGTCACAAAATGATATGGTGTTTGAATCTTTATTACAGAGGAAGTTCATGCCAGTGCAGGTTGTATGGTTAATCAGAAGAAATGGAGTTAAATGCTTGTGTTGAAACAAAAAAATGACAAGTCATCTAACTATAAAATATAGGCCAGGGCCATAAAATGACTGTAGTGCTCGAGTCCTAACATTTCTAAAATAACTCTTTATAAATTTCTTAAAAAACATTGGTTTATAATAGAAATGTGATGATTATTTTATTGCTTTTGTGGTGAGACGGAGTAGAAGAGAAAAGTGAAGACATGTATAAAACTAACTTCAATGAGGTTTTATTGTTTCCTTATTAGACTTAGAAATGGAATCTTAACCCTTGCCATGCTGAATAAATTAAGATGCCACATCCACTTCTAATTGTCAGCCAATCAGATCCCTTGATCCAGATTGCTGATATTAATTCACATACTAAATGACAAACAGTGTAGATTCAGATCAGTTGGCTTCTTCAGAAGCAAACACCTGGATCTACACTGTTTGCAAAGGCACGGTATATCCAGGTTCAGCAGGTCAAGGGTTAAATACAGTCATTGATGAGTTCCCAAGTTCCTAAGTAAGTTGACAAGTAATTTGACCAACTTTCAAAAGTGTTTTATACAGAAGAAAATTTGCATAATTTTCACTGTAACAAGGCAAACAAACTATTTGCTCTTAGATACAAAAAGACAATGGACACTGTGTTACCTTTTAAATTAGGTGGCAGAAGTTCTTCCAAAACTAAAGGTGGATCTCCATACCAAAATATCCATAACTCCTTTCCATATGAAATTTCTGTAGGTCTCTGTTCTGAGTGTTTTACCATCCGTCTCCAAACACAGAGGATATCTGCTTGTAAACATTTTGAGTAAGTGCTGAGTACGGGGTCTTCGAATGGATCTATGTGGGTGTGTGAAGGGTCGACCGACAGTTTTCTCCATTTGATTCCACTAATGTCAGTCTGAAACAAAATAAGTGATTAGCAGCGAAAGCTGATGGTATATTTCAGAGTTCAAGGCATAGCTCCTGATAAGGCTCTTTTCCAATGGAAAACTACTGATTTTTTTCTTATTTCTCCATGAAAACATGTTAGTACTCATAAGAGGCACTTAGGTACGTCTAATGAGTACCCACAACATACATGAGTGCTCCAGCTAGCCCTGTATAGCGGGATGGGCCATCAGGGATAAGGGCTGACATTTTTTCTCAGGAGTCAGCTGGGCCCATAACATCTGAATTTTAGGGGCCCAGCCCAAAATTTAGGGGCCCCAGGATTTGAAACCACACATGACGATAAAATTTGCGATCAATTTAATTAAAAATTTCATTAGTATTAACTACCGTATTAATTCGCCTATAAGACGATTTGTTTATAAGACGGGGGCTGTTTTTGGGCCCTTCCCAGGCAGGATTTTGCTTTTACTTAATTATAAGACGGGTTAAAAAAAAGTCGCCTGTCGGAGATATTCCCTGCCACTCAGAAATTCCTAAAGCTCAATTAAAAAAACTTCCAAAACCACTTACAAGCATGCATACCGTATTTAACTGTGTATAACACGCACCTTATTTACCCAGAAAACGTTTATAAAAATCCGATGTGTATTATTTATAGGAACACCAAAATCGGGACAGAAATCGCCAAGATAATCGGTCGCGAAAACTCATGACATTCACGATCGCCCGTTAAAAATGCGAAATAGAATGATTGCTATGATATATTCATGATTTTTTTGTACCTATCTCGCCCATACCATGGTTCTGTCAGCTCAAAACAAGCAACCCCATCTGATTTGCAGTAATTTGATATCCTTTTCATGTCCATGCTCTTTTTGTTTACGCTTTTTTATTTTGCTGATCACGTGATCTCTTCAAAGGGAAACTACTCAAACAGGCATATGCATATGAATCTGTATTGATTACCGGACTTTGGCAAGTCTCACACCGTAACTTGAATAAATCAGCCTGCACAACTGATTTATTGTAGTTCAAAATAGGAAATAAATTTGGTAGAACATAAATATTGGCACAAACGATCATACATTGAAAAAATAAAAAAGTATTTAATTTTTTGTAATTATTAAAATTATTGATAATAAACAAAACCAACTGGGCTTTTGAGGTATGTAGATCGGTCATTTGCATTTTATCTTTTATTTTCTTACCATATGTTTATCTTTTTTTTTTTTTTTTAAACTTTTCTTCCAACTTACCAAAAAAATTGTTTGAAATAAACAATGTTTATGATAAAGAAAAAAAAAGAAATACCAGCATACATCTGTGCACTTAATTGGTTAATTGGCAGTCAGAATGACAACTGGTCGACTTTAGTTGTTGTTTGCATTGCCCTGAGGCACTGAGTTGATAATTTCACGTCTCAGTTAAGAAAGTGACACAAAGTGACACAAAGAATGTGTTAATTATGAGAACACAAAAGAAATAACTACTTTTTATTGTCATAGCGTCTGCAGTGGGGAAGCAAAGAACTGCCTACACTACATCAAGTTGCCTGAGGCCCATGGTAACAGAGCTGCACAATGAAAATTCAGTTAGCATTATCGTAAATTCGGCCTGTTTCTACTCTAAACCTTCCGAATTCGGCCATTTTTAACTCAATCCTAGTGAAATTTGACACACTTAGTATCTGGTAACTTAGTAAATAATGCACAGATAAATTCTTTGTGTTTTACATAGGAACATCTTTTTTTTTATTTCAAAACTATTTAGCAAATATTCAGTGCGTGTTATACACGGGTGCGAGTAATACACAGAAAAATTCGGTACTTCACCTAAAAAATTACCTTGCTGCTATTTCTATCAAGGGACGAAGGTAAACATTATATCCTTCTACCGGTTTCGAAGATCGGCATTTTCCGTGACCACGTGGCACCACCGGACTTTGCCGAAAATACCGATATGGCCAAAGACCTCGATTATAAGACGGGTCTGGATTTTTGGGGGCTTTTTTTTTGGAAAAATCCCCGTCTTATAGGCGGATTAATACGGTAAATCTTTTCATTGATTGAAATATTAAAGTTTCATAGCTCTAGATAAGATTGGGTATTTTATGATAATTGAGGGATAATTTTCCTTATTTCTCAATGAAAACTGCCTGTTTGGTTAGGTCAGATATGTAATGCCATATTTTGCACGCACAAAACTATAAATCATTTCAAAGAAGAAATGAAAGAAGAATTGTCACGGTCCACACCATTTTAGAAGAGAGAAAATTCTTTAGTCATTACAGGTAAAATGCAGGACCACTGAAAGCAAGACAGAATACTGAGTACGAGTAAAAAGTGGTTTGTTTGTGTTGAGGTTTTACGGCACAGTCAACCCAATGGGGTCATGTTGAGCGCGGTCAGTTTACCTAACCACACCTTTACTGGGCAGGCTTAGTCCTCTAAGCGGTTAACTCTCCGGTAACGACATAACAAAAATGTTCTTTAAAGATCACTTTAATCTGGCTAATAGTCCAGAAGTTGACATATACTGTATTCGACCTAATTACCGCACTGTGCGCTTAGGTTTTTCAAACTTTACTGGGAACACTCATTCGTGTTAAAATATGTACCTGCTAAGGGTACACTATATAAAAAAAAAAAGATCAGAAAAGGACTTATTTGATATTGATTATGCAATTTTTCTGATTATCTTTATAAACGCATATGTTGTGGGTACTCATTTGAATTGCATCGACAAGTTGATGCAATTCAAATGAGTACCCACAACATATGCCTATTTTTATAAAGAAGTAGACAAAAAAGTACTCTGCCTGTAATCTTAAGACTACGAAATCGCTTGACTGTGCACTTATAGGAGTATGTGTGGTAATTAGGTCGAATACGGTAGATCATATGAAAGTCACAAATCTTTCGAAATTTTTATATTTTTATAATATTTATGGGAGATGGGTTTGTTTGTGTTGAGGTTTTACGGCCCAGTCAACCCAATGGGGTCATGTCGAGCGCGGTCAGTTTACCTAACCACACGTTTACTGGGCAGGCTTAGTCCTCTAAGCGGTTAACCAGTATTGTGCACATTCTTTCGCCAGAAACTGACAACTGCCCTTCTTGAATCAGCGGAAGGGGGAGAATGACCGTAGAAAATATTTCATGATCAATCTCCACGAAAGAATGTTGCCGACCTCGGCGGGGGTTGAACCCGCAACCTCCTGGTCTCCAGTCGGAAGGCGCATCCAACTGAGCCACTGAGGCCGGCATATGGGAGATGGGTAGGTCAAAACAGTTTACAGAGTGGATGGTATTGGGTAGCTGTTTTCTAAAGAGTGAAGCTGCCTTGTGTTAAGTCGGACTTCGAGGTGATGGATTTTAATTCATCAAGATAGATGCTTTATATCTGCTTCAGTGCAATCACAACAAAATTGCCGGCATGTTTATAAACAATCGATCGTTACAATCATGGTGACCGTATAGATTATTTTAGGAGCCCAGCCGAATTGCCACTCGCTTTGGGCGACTGGGCAAGTGCTAATCCTATCCTTATCCCTGGCCATCCTTGCCTTTACATTTTGCTGTGGAGTCAAGAAAAAAAAAAGAGTTTGGATAATTAATTTTATTCTGAATATTTTGGCCTCCCTTCCTAAATGATCTTTCCACTTTGCTGTGGTACCGGAACAATGTGGCGGCTTTTATATTCCCTTCCAGTGAATAGCAAATCGCGAGGCGATCTGATTGTGTACTCTCTGTTCGTGTGGCAACTATTGGTTTGGTAATTTGCATATCAATTAATGTATAGCTTTGATGGAAACAAAACCATATGATGATATTATTTAGTTGTCCTGAAAATAACTGTTGATGATTCAGTTGTTTTTATGTTTCGTACAATAATCTGACTGAAAACAAACATAAAATATGTGCAAATACATGCAACATGTAACACTTCATGGACCGCTTATTACGTGGTTGGCGTTATGGATCCCAACGTCCGGAAACGCCTCTCCAGTGTATTTTGTGCAGGGTTTTCCCTCAAAAATTTATTTAAGGGGACATAATGTCTCTATTGACCCATATTTTAGGGGATATATTGGGTAATTTCAGGGGTTAATTGTTTGAATTTTACAAAAAGTGTTGCAAATTTTAAGGGACATCAATGTCTCTGGAAGATGAAGGTTTAGGGGACATCAGAGTAAAAAAGGGGCCAAGTCTCGCTTATTTGAGGGACAAGGAAAACCCTGTTTGTGATCATGAAAATAGTCAACTTTCTGCAAACAGTGAAGGCCCTGATCAGATGCTGCATTCAGAAAAGTCTGATCTGGGCCTGCATTGTTTACCAAAGACTTGTTTTGGGGTTAATGAAGTACATGTGCTGTTAACAGACAAGAATTTTAAAACATTTAGGGTAGTACCTTATAGTTGTTGGGTATATTAACCAATTGTATACTAAATAGACTCTCCCACAATATATATTAGAAGAGTCCAATTTCAATTTTAGGTATGTCCGGCTATGAGATTTAGATATTCCTAGAGAAAAATGGCTAAACTATTTGCAAACAGGAGACCCTGATCAGACACCGTGTTCTACGGGAGCTGATCTGGGTCTGCACTGTTTGCCAATTACCCTTTTACGAGTCTCCCGACTACAATGGGTTAAAGTTATTTCATGTTTGTTATAATCACTAGCCTTTCAAATCATAATCAAAAAGACAAAAATATATGTTTTATCCCAGTTTAATTTATTCTATATCCAAATCATAAGACTGCTGACCTTTGGTATGACACAAGGGAGACAACTACTGAGACTGAAATTTGTAGCAACTAGATTACCTATCAGTGATTTGTTAAGTAAAAAAAAATAAAAGCTGCTTATGGTCCAGTGGAGGCTTTTTTTTTTCATGAGTTTTAGTCTATTTTGATGTGACAGACTTAATCACATTAAAGAAGTCTTAACTTTGGATCTTGAACAGCTGCAGATGAACAGACGTAATTCAGAATTAAGTGCTAAGACCAACATAATTACCTCACTTAGATTATGTGCTTTTAAAGTGCTTCATAAGAAAATTTTCACCGAAACTAAGATCTTTTAACCGCGGAAAAATCTACTTATTTGAGACCCCAATTTCCCTATCTGAAAATCAAAATCTTATTTGGGACTAAGGGTGTAACGATATACTGATATATCAGCTTATTGCAATGTGCTTGTAGCAGTATGGTATACCAGTACACTGTACTTAGGATGCCGGTATATCATATCAAGGTTCCGGGTTTTATACTTAGTTCGTACATTAGGCTGAAATGTAGTAAATAAGTGCAACCAAATAGACTGTGGACATGCAATCGCTTCTATGTTCGATTTATGTAATTTTCCAAAACCAATCCCTAGTTCCTGAATTCAATTTTGAATGATTATTACACTGAAACTAGTCCACATAATACATGTGCTGTTTTCAAGATGGCGGATAATGGCAAAGGGTTTACGCTTGTAAATAAAACTCCAAAGGCAAAAGTCCTATTTGGGATCACCTCAATACGTATTCAATATGTATCACAATACAGAGTTGCTGTATCACAATATATATTGGAAAAGAAGGCAATACTCAGCCTTATTTAGGACCAAGAAAATATCACATGTATGAGCCTCCCAATCATAAGAAGTGCACCGTATTAAATCTTCAAGATTTTCATTAATGTATGTTTTTAACACATCTACATAATATGCCAGTATTGTCTGTACTGTGCTTAGCAACAGAACAGCAGAAGTGGAATTAAGAAATAATCTGCTGGCTGTCCAAACATGGCGACAAAAATTGCCACCTCTACACGTCATCATAAAATATCAACAAAAATCACAAATGAAATGTGTGTCTCACAAATTTTACTGATAACTTAAATGTCGAGGCATATGAAGTAGTTATTAATGGATAAAAATGCATTTTATAAGCATAAAAAACAAACCCTTCTAACTTGTGCAAAAATTCAGGACCAAAAAAGTTCCTGTTTCTTTTCATGAATACATAAAATACTAACTTCAATTTGTTTCACAATGTTCTGTCTAGATCAGCCGGAAATTAGAATATCCAAAAGCTTTTAAATAAAAACATAGTATGTGTATGTCCGTAGGTAGCCAAACTGTTACACAAAACTAAAATCTTGTCTGTTCATGTATATAGAGGACTGGATACTGGTTTGTATTCTATCTGCATGTGCAAGGGGGACAGCTAAGTACATGTGTATGGTCAATGTATATTGTATAGAGCTGTTTGAGTAGCCTAATTAATAGCCAAAATAGCCCTTTATTAGATTAATTTTGGATATTTTATTTTCAGAGAGGGAACAATTGTAATTTGTAAAACATAATAACATTGGTATTTTATGTATTCATGAAAAGAAAAGGGAAATATTTTGCCTTAGTTTGATCAAGTTAGATCTAAGGTATTTATTTTCATAATTAATACAATTTTACCTATTTATAAACCTCAAGTACTTGCCTTGACATTTAAGCTAACTGTTAAATTTGTGAGACATGCATGTGATTTTTGTTGGTTTGTTTGTATTAAGGTTTTACGACCTAGTCAATCCAATTGGGTCATGTCGAGCATGGTCAGTTTACCTAACCACACGTTTACTGGGCAGGCTTAGTCCTCTAAGTGGTTAACCAGTATTGTGCACATTCTTTCCCCAGAAACTGACAACTGCCTTTCTTGAATCAGCTGAAGGGAGAGAATGAACGTAGAAAATATTTTATGATCAATCTCCATGTAAGAATGTTGCTGACCTCGGTGGGGGTCAAACCTGCAACCTCCTGGTCTCCAGTCAGATGCACATCCAACTGAGCCACCGAGGCAGACTGATTTTTGTTGAAATTTTATGATGGTGTGTAGAGGTGGCAAAGTTCGCCGTCATGTTTGGACAGCCGGCAGATTATTCTTAACAGACATTTGAATTACATGGATATTTATAGACTCGTTTGAATCACATGGGTTCAACAACATAACGCAACCAAACTACTCAGTAAGACAGCCAACTGACCAGATAATAATTTTTAAACATTGTATTTTTTTTTTCTAAGAGAATCCAGTTTGAAAACGGAAATGATGCATGCTTACTGCCAGTGGAGAAGTGTGCAAACAAACTGAGCTAGCTGAACTAGATCAGTAAATCTGTCTGATTTTCTAAAAACTTTATTGTTTCAGATTTTTATTTGATGAATGCAATTTTACATGTGGCTATATGAAAGGTTGTTGTTGCTCATTTCGCGTATCGCACATGTAGAACGCAGTGTAAGAGAACGTTACAGTGACTACCTGTTTTAAAATGAAAGTGTTTAAAATTAATGAAGAAAAAAAAATGTGACATTTAAATGTGAAAATGCATGTCGTCTTACCAAAGCAAAAATATTGGTGTAACAGTCCTCTAAGGAGCAACTGTTTCCCGTCGGAGTAGGGGCAGTCATTATTACTCCATCATTTTGCACCCGTGAGAGTTCTTATCTCGTTTTCTAAGGCCTATTACTATGTTATAATTTAAAATATCACAAGAAAACGCTAATTTTCACATAATATGGCGACAATAATGGCGACTTCACAGGAACAACAAGGCGGCAAGGGAAGCAGTTTTTGATTGGTCAAAAACGATCACATGCATCTTGACCTAATTATTTTCTGATCATGGTTGCTGCCAAGTGCTTGCAGTGGGTGGAAAAATGAGCCTGTATTTTATATAAATTACGGCTACACCTGCCCAAACACATTTTTTCAACGATGGAGTGGCCGATTCCATCATTTTTATGGACCTTTATCTATATAGTTGCTGGGTCTTATGTATTAATGAGGTATTGTTACCCGTTAAATTGAAATGGCAGGGGTCGTCTCAAATAAAGGGAAATTCCATTAAGTGCTAGACGTGCTATTTATAGTAACATAACATTTGTTCGAGTCTGTCAAAACCGAAAGTAGACATCATTTCCTCATTAGCCCATTCTTGTCCTGCGAATTTAGCCAGTCCATTCCCTTATATAAGCCATTATCTTCCCATGATGTCACTAAAAAAATTTGTTCTCTGCCAAGTTAAGAAATGGCCACTCAAGTAGGGTCACCCATGCAGGTCCATTGAGCACTCCATTTTAACCAAGCAACCCATTGCTTAATCTAACATAAGTCTGACCACCACAGTACATTGCCATAAAAACTACCTCATACAGCAAGGCTGAAATAGAGACCTATATAGTTTTCTTCTTGTCAGAATTCTCCCTGTCTTTTGACTTAGTTTGAAAAAAAAAAAAAAAGATGCTATAGCAGTAAATTCAGACTGGGGAGCCCATACATGCAGGGCCAAGATTTACCGTGTTTTCATCCTGTTGCAACACCAAATAATGTACCTTCTTTCACAACTGATCCTTGTACTTACCTTCTAAATTCTACTTTTTTTTAATTCTTAAAACTGTCATTTTTTCACCATTTCCACATGCACTCCATGTAGTACTTTTTATTGAGGTGTTTGGAATGCATAGCAGATTCAGAATGTAATCAAGCAAATTGGTTCTCTGTCAAATTAATCAGTGATCTGCCCATGCAGCTACTAAGCAGTCTTACTCTGTAGAAAAGCCTGACCACCATACCACATCACCATAAAGCTGCTTTTGCCATTACACTGGTCTGCCCTCAGATTTGAGGATTATCACCAGTTGAGTGTGAGAAAGGATAATATAAGAGAAAAAATGAAAAAGATGAGATAGATTTGAAGGAATGAGGAAAGCCAGAAGGAAGAAAAGAGAGAAAAAAGTGATAGAAGATAATTTTTTGGAAATTAATTGAGTCTCGAGTGCTCGATCTTCGCAACCTGCATGGGTCTTGAAGACTTCAAGCTACTCTGCCAGGCAAGTCTGATTGGGTAGTTGATTCCACTGGATACTGGTTCTCGGAAAGAATGAAAAACTTGTAATCTTTATCAGCTCTTAATTGATGGTATTTGTGTGAGTTTCTTCCAGTGCCTCTCTATATATAGTTATTGTAGCGTGAAACCGGGTCTTCCATGAAGTCAAGCACTGTGGTCACCCATCCAGGTACTAACCACGATCTTCGTTGCTTAACTTTGTAAAAAAGCCATTCACTCTACCAGTGTCGCCATAAAAGCCGGCTTCCACAGTGAGGCTGTAGAAGTGATATTATATACCTATCCATTACATTTCTCCCCCTCTTCTCTTGATTTTGTCCCAAAGTCACATGCGCCTCACTAGGCAAATCTGAGGACGGAGCCTATGCAACACACTAAGGACACTGTCTTCCATCCCACCGCTGCCACCAATGTAGTGTGAAACCGGGTCTTCCACAAAGTCAAGCACTGCAGTCACCCATCCAGGTACTAACCAAGATCTCCGTTGCTTAACTTTGTAAAAAAGCTGATCACTCTACCTGAGTGTCACCATAAAAGCCGGCTGTAGAAATGATATTATATACCCGTCCGTTACAGTTATCTTCAACAATTGCTACTAGCTGATTGCGAATTTTGTATTAAAGCATATGCACTGCCTGGAGTCAACATGTCTCTTTGTTCCAGAGTTCTTCAATCAAGCAGTTTGAACCATATCTGTGACACTTGATGTATCTCTGGCATAGGCTGATGTCTGTTTTTGTAATAAAGTTTATCTCTTTTTCGCATGAGGCATCTAATTTTGGGGGTAATCCAGGGTTATTTGTCTTTTGTTTTAGCAGTTTTGTGAGGTGTGAATTTGTCTATTGCTCTTTCTAATTCAGTCGTAATATTCTTCCAAAGTTTATTTACAGCCTGGGTTGTTATGTCAAAAGATTGTTTAAGGCTATTCCCAAAATCGGAAAATTGGAGATCCTTCCCAACTAGCCTTTTTGTAGAGAGGGACTTTTCAAGGGGTTTGCTTGTTCTTCATTTGTTTTATATTAATCTCTGTGAGGACAGCATCATGGTCACTGACTCCTGGAATAACTGCAGGCAGTAATTAGGCTGGGGTTATTTGTGATGGCCAGGTCAAGAATGCTGTTTCCTCTTGTTGGTGTATCTACCAACTGGGAGTTGATCCAAGGTCATCCAAGAGGTCAACAAACTGATATGTTGCAATTGGGTTTAAGACAATTGTTAGTCCAGTCCTAACTGGGAAAATTCATGTCACCTGCTATGAAGACGTGTGAGTTTACTACTCCTAGTCTTCTTAGTGATTCCTCAAAATGCTCTAGACTGTTACTGTCACCTTCATTTGGTTTGTGACACCCACAGATATAGAGTGGTCTACATCCAGCTGTTTCCATCTTCATCCAGGCTACTTCACATTGGGTTTGAAGCTGTGGTACCTCACTGCAGACATAAACATCTTTTGCTGCTACAATTACCCCACCACCACCCCTTTTCCTGTCAACCCTTACAACGTTTTCATGAAACGTTTTTGGTAAAATCTCACCCAGGTGAATGCTAGTCTATTTTACACCTACTATGATGTCAGGGTTTACGCTATCAACCATGTTGCAAAGATCAGTGCTGTGAACTGCAATAGAGTTTAAGTTCACACTAAGGATTTTCAAGGGCTTTATTCTTCTTCTTGTGTGTTAAGGTTTGGTTTGTCCGCGTGCCTGTGTTTTAAGCACAATGGCTGAAGGGATGAGGTATAGATTGGATCACCTGGGCTACTGAACATGTCAGAGTGGAATATGTGATGGATCCTTTAACTGTTTTTTGAGGGACTGATGGGATCAAATCTGTTTGATAAGACCAGTTCTTCGAGGAAGTTAGATGAAACTGAGTGGTAGTTAATGGCATTACAATTTAAACAGTGCCAACTCGCATTTAAATCTTGTAAAATCTGGAAAGATGCACTACCGATGTCCTGACAATCGACATTGAACCAAATACAACATGTCTCACAGAAAACTGCATTTCTAGACCATGTTACATTTTCATTACGTGCGCCACATGAATAAGGATCTGCAGGACTCATACAGCAAGGCTAAATTAGTGATCTATGTACATTTCTCATTGTCCCATTAAATGTATAAAACATAAATGCAAATTAACAAATGCATGCAACAGTCCTTTCAGAGATTTTAGAAATTAGACCTCAGTTGCTGCTTTAAGTAACTATGTGCAGAGATATGGAGACAGAGATATGTTCACCATTTTTTTTTTTTTTTATGATAAAGAAGGGCTTACAAAGTTATATTTCGGAAATGGGTTGCAACAAGTACTCAGGTCATTGAGGCTGGGTGGAGTCTGTCTATTATTCAAGCAAAGATTTCAGACTGTAGACCAGGAATTCAGGAGGTACCGGGTCATTTCGGTCCTGGGTCGTTTCAGCCCGGGTTTTTTCGGCCTGGGTCATTTTGGCCCTGGGTTGTTTCGGCTAATTTTAGTGGGTCATTTTGGCCTGATTATTTCTCTCTAGGCTATGTAGAATAGGTTCAAAAATAATTTGTTGGTGTCATAGGTAGGGATTAACAGAGTAAGGTCTGGATACAGCCTTTTTCTGACAAGTCCGTTTTGTCTCGGATATCCTGTCTAGCACTGCATTGTGAATACCTTGCTTCTGTAAGACATGGCAGTTAGGTGTTTTTTGGGTAATATCACCATCAGTGTTGTCTCTATTTAGCATTATCTAGCATTGAATTGTGTTCACTTCGATTGACAATTGCAGCCATTCAACTTCATAGCACATTTTATGTACTTTTATCTTTAGTATTCAAACGTTTTTGAATCTGTTTGGTCTAATCTAGCATTATGTTGTGATTGTCTCGCAAAGCATTAAGGTATTTGATCTGCCACTTACTGGACCACACCAAGTGAAACAGTGTCTTCAGGCATATTTTGACAATGCAGGCCCATCTGATCAGGGTGCTTGCTCTCTGTTTACAGATTCATTGGATGCTGCAGAATGTATCATCAGGGGTGGGGTTGGGGAGGGGTTTGCATATACTTGAAAACACATGTTCACCCATCAGGTGGCTATAATTATTGTATTTACCCTAAGTATTTGGACATCTTTATCTCTATCCCATATTTTTTTTTTTTTTTTTCTCAGAGAAAACAAGTCTTGACATTTAATGTGAACCGCTTTTAATTAACATGCACACATTTTCAAACTTCAGTTAATTGATTACCACCTAGATTATCACTAAAGATTACATAAGTTTTCTCACCATGATAAATTGATTACCAAGTGTCAAAACAAACATGTACATCTATAATGATTGCCGCTTTTAATTAATATCTTAATTAATTAATTAATTAAATCAAGGTTTAAAGACTATCTATCTACCTACCTACCTACCTACCTACCTACCGACCTACCGACCTATCTAAACCATCCTTTTATCCACGCATCAATCAGTCTGTCTGTCCATAATCATCATTATATCATAATCAGATTTTTGATTAACGTGCAGGTACAGGGGCAACATCCACATCAGTGGGCCCCCTTCCATATAGCTTGTTTGCTGCCCTCATGGCATATCTCACACCAGATCTCCACATATTTCTATCATGAGGGTTGATAGCAGAGAGCTTCCACTCTCTGCAATCCCTCTCTGTCAGTTGCTTCCATGTCATCTTGGGCCTCCCAGGCCCACGCTTTCCCTCAACTTGTATGTGAAAGGCTGTCTTGACTGCACCATTAGAGCGTTCCACATGTCCATACCAGCGGAGCCTTCTCTCCTTCAGAATGAGGTCCAGATCCTCAATGCCAAACCGCGCAAGTAGCTCATTGGACTTGGTTGTGACAACGTCTTGCGGCTTGACGTTGCAGATCTGTTTGATCATTGCCCTGTCATTCCGCTGCAGATGATGGAGGTTTGGTTTTGTCAATGGCCAAGTCTCACTGGCATGGAACATTGCGCTTCGCACACAAAAGATGTACACACGGCCTTTTGTTTTGAAAGAGGTGGCGTGAAGAGAGAACTGGTAGCAGCTCCTTGAACTTCTACCAGGTGGTTTTCACACGTATAGTGGTTGGAAGTTCACAGCCACCTGCTGCTGAGAGCATGTCTCCTAGGTAGCCAAAGGAAGCTACCACCTCCAGCTTGTCAGATCCGAGTTGGACTTCCCTCTGTGGTCTGCCGTCCAAAGGGCATGCAGTTCCCTGGCACCATGTACAGCTGTAGTCAGGGTCCTTTGTCAAGCGCTTGAGCCCACTGCATTTCTTGTGCACCCAGTGCTTGCAGAAGATGCTGTTGCTGCCCACTCCAGTGTGATAGACGGCACATGGAAACTCGCCTGAACTCTGCAGGAGGTCCAGGCCCATACCGCAGATCATGATCTTCATCTTTCCTGCATTTACTCTCAGTCCTTTCTTTTCCATTGCTTCTTTCCAAGTCAAGAGCCTTCTGACACATTCCTAGAAGGATTAAGCGATGATAACAAGGTCATCGGCACAGAGGTCCTCCCAGCGGACCCCAGAGTGGCATTCTCGTGATAAGGCTTCAAGCACAATGATGAAGAGAAGTGGGCTGAATACTGAGCCTGGTGAACACTGACCTTCACTACAAACTCTTCACTGTACCCTTCACCAACACAGACACGGCTCCGCACATTTGCATACATCCCCTGCACTAGTCCCACAATCCACTCCTCCACCCCAAGTTTTCTCAGTGCCCACCAGATGACCTTCCGAGGTACTCGATTAAAAGCCTTCTCCAGGTCTACGAAAGCCATGTAGAGTCTCTTGTTAGCAGCTAGATATGTCTCTTGCAGCTGCCTGACAACAAAGGCCTCTGCCTGGGACGAAGCCAAACTGGGAATCGTCAACACCAACTGTCTGATGAGGCTGTCCACAATCCTCTCCAGGACTTTCATGACCTGCTTAGTCAGCTTGAGTCCGGGGTAGTTGCCCCTTTCCACCGCATCCCTCTTTCCTTTGTAGAGGCAGACAATGAAACTCTGCTCCCAGTTAGAGGGTACCTTGCCATCGTGAATGATTGCAGCCACGAGGTCATGGCGCATGGAGGAGCCCATGTCACCGGCTGCTCGTATCATCTCCACCACTATACCTGAAGGGCATGCTTTGCTGGCCTTCATCTGTGAAATAGCCTTCTTAACCATATCAGTGGTGATTGGGATGGGTGGGCCTTCCACTGGTGGTTGATAAGCCAGGTGTCCGTCTTTATAAACTCATTTATTTTAACTCTAAACAATCCATCCATCTGTCTGTCTATCCGTCCATCTGTTCATTTGTCCATCTTTATAAACCCATTCACTTTAACACCAAATGATCCATCCTGTTATCCATCCAGCCAGCCAGCCATTAATCCATCCATCCACTGTCTGTCAGAATGTCAGTCCATCAGAACGTCTGTCCGTCTCTCATTATAAATCCATTTACTGTCTCCAAACAACCAGTCCATCCATCCGTCTGTCCGTCTCCTGTCTGACTGTCTTTATAAACCCATCTACTATATCTCCAAATAACTCATTGAAAGACGAAAGATCTATCTAGATGTCTGTCTGTCTGTCTATCTATCTATCTATCTATCTGTCTGTCTGTCTGTCTATCTATCTATCTATCTATCTATCTATCTATCTATCTATCTATCTATCTATCTATAGTCGAACCTCAGTGGCTCGAACATTCTTGGGAGCGTGGAAATTTGTTGGAAATATGGGTAGTTTGAGCCACTGAGGGTTAATCATGGCGCCAGGTCAGGAAGCAAATGGCGATAATTTAGGGAAATATTTTTGAACTCCTACCAATAATGGTATGTTGTGTGTACTCATTAGAATTGCTTTGGTAAGGCAATTCTAATGAGTGCACACAACATACCATTATTGTGTAGAAGATCGAAAATATTTCCCTAAATATTTGTTTTCTTGAGCTATCGTAGGGACTCAAAAACAAGTTCAAGAATGCCATGATAAACAAGGCATCCGGGTTCGAGCTATTGAGGTTCAACTGTATCTATCTATCTAGCTGTCTGTCTGTCTGTCTGTCTATCTATCTGTCTGTCTGTCTGTCTGTCTGTCTGTCTGTCTGTCTGTCTATCTATCTAGCTATATATCTATCTATCTATCTATCTATCTATCTATCTATCTATCTATCTATCTATCTATCTATCTATCTATCTATCTATCTATCTATCTATCTAAGCTGGCCTCGATGGCTGTCCGATGCGTGTCCGACTGGTGATCAGGAGGTTGTGGGTTCAAACCGGTCAGGAGGTTGTGGGTTTAAACCCCGCTGGGTCTAGCGACATTCTTTCATGGAGATTGACCATGAAATAGTTTCTATGGTCATTCTCTCCCTTCTGCTGATTGAAGAAGTGCAGTTGTTAGTTTCTGACCAGATGGCACATTCAGCAGCAGATGATCTGTGTCTAGACTCTTTGCTCAGGCTGTCTGTCCCAATACTTAAGCTAAATATGGCAAGCTCTTTTGACACATACCTGAAGCTGAGTTCATAAATTGATTTAGTGGCAGTTTCTTGAAATATTTTTTTATTTTTCCCAGAAAACAGGATTTGACATTTCATCATCTCTATTAGAGACAATTTGCATGAACTGTTAAATCCTGTTTTCTGGGAAAAATATCACCAGTTTGTCATCTGCTGAATTTGCCCATAGAATGGTAAAGGTAATACACTCACTTTCAAAACATTTCCGTAACTGATAGTAACTCTATCTTTTGTTTTTTGCTCACATGTATGAAAGTACATGGAGCTGTTGTCATCATCCTGGTGTCATTGTTCAGTCAAAATGTTTCACTCAATTGTTTTTTTACAATATAAAGTAGCAAATGCTGGTTTAATTATTTGGAAGACTAGTCTGTTGGATAGCCATTTTGCAAATTATTGGGTACTTTTGGGTTATCATTTGAAGTCTAGACTGTAAATTATGAACCCTTTGGAGTTCAGGCAAGTTATCGTGGCTCGAGATAAGAAGGGTATCACAATAAAATATTTCTCATATCTATCCACAAAAGTTGCATTGTAGGTACTCATTAGAAGTGCCTCATGGAGAAATAAGAAAAATTTTATTGATAAACATCCTATATCTCGAGCTTTGTATGGCCTTTGCTTTTTGCATCTTTTCTGCTTAACCCTTGTAGTCGGGAGACCAGTAAAAGGGTAATTGACAAACAGTGCAAACCCAGATCAGACGCCGCAGAATGCGGCGTCTGATCAGGGTCTCCACTGTTTGCAAATAGTTTAGCCATTTTTCTCTAGGAATATGTAAATCTAATAGCCAGACGTACCTAAAATTGAAATTGGATTCTTCCAGTATATAGTGTGGGAGAGTCTATTCAGTCTATTATGGGGGGGTTAATTCATTTTAGACAGAATAGACTCCCCCGCACTATATATTGGTATAATAATATAGAGACACTATATATATATATATATATATATATATATATATATATATATATATATATATATATATATATATATATATACTAGCGGAAAAAAGAAACTGTGCATGTATAAAAAATAAAATTTCTATAATTCTAAAATCCATTTATGCTTGAAACTTTACACAAACATGATGTGTATACTCCTTAAAAATATTGATTGGTAAAGAAGGTCCTTGCACGTGCATTGCGTTGTCCTTGTGCACGTGCAGGATTAAGCATATTCGTGGCTAGCAATTAAATGTGAACGTCTTTACAATCTTTTTGACTCTTGTGTAAAACCGTTTTATCCAAGTGAAACAGAAAAACAAATTTATTCCTCCTGAATGTGTTGGTATGCAATGCCTAGACTCAACGAAGCTCAGCGCAATCAAGCGGTTGGCATGATTCGGGCTGGTGTATCCCAAAATGAGGTTAGCAGACGGTTTGGCGTGCATAGGGACACGATTTCTGCTTTATGGAGACGTTATCAGCAATCTGGTAACACCAGGGACCGTCGCAGATCGGGACGTCTACGTGTGACGTCAAGACACTTATATCCGTGTGACGCATCTTCGTAACCGACTTCAAACTGCTGCATTGACGGCTAGAAACATTCCTGGCTTGAGGAACATTAGTCAAAGAACCGTGAGAAACCGCTTGCGTGAACGGAACATTCGCCTTCGGCGTCCAGCAATCCGTCCAGTCCTACAGCGACGTCACCGTGTTGCTCACCTTGCATGGTGCAGGGCCCATCTTCGCTTTACTAGACGAGATTGGGCGCGTATCCTGTTCTCAGACGAGTCCCGTTTCCACTTGGATAGCAGTGATGGTCGTTCCAGGGTATACCGTCGAGTTGGAGAACGGTACCAGGATAACTGTGTTGTTGAACGTCGTCTCTTTGGCGGGGGCAGTATAATGGTATGGGGGGGAATAACAGGAAACGCAAGAACACCTCTTGTGGTCATAACGGAAATTTGACTGGTGCACGCTACCGCGATGAGATTCTGCAAGCACACGTCGTCCCGTTTGTGCGTCAACATGCCGTTACGCTGCAACACGACAACGCCAGACCACACATTGCACGCGTTGTGGCTGATTTTCTTACTCAGCAGAATGTTAATGTGTTGCCATGGCCTGCGATATCACCAGACTTATCGCCGATAGAGCTCGCATGGGATGAGATGGAACGTCGTCTACGTCAGTTGCCAAATCAGCCAGTGACGTTGGCTGAGCTTTCCCGCGCGTTAGTTCGCATCTGGAACGGCATTCCTCAGGCGTTTTTCACCAATCTTGTCGGATCCATGCGGCGGCGATGCAACGCATGCATTACTGCTAACGGTGGGCACACCAGATATTGACTTTGTGACATAGTGCTTGAGACATTTTTGATTTGTTGAGCCTTGGTGATGAAATGGGTCTTCTTTTCGCACTTTTGAATCCCTTGAACTTCGATGAAATGTGTATTGTTACAAATCGGAAATATATTATTACTGTCTGCTACGATGTTATTATTTTGTATAACTTTTTACCAATGCACAGTTTCTTTTTTCCGCTAGTATATATATATATATATTATGAGACCAAATGCAATTTTAGGTATGTTAGGCTATGTGATTTAGATATTCCTAGAGAAAAATGGCTAAATTATTTGCAAACAGTGGAGACCCTGATCAGATGCCCCATCTGCTGTGTCTGAGTCTGGGTCTTGCTCTGTTTGCAAATTTCCCTTTTGGGAGTCTCCAGATTGAGATGGGTTAGTGCTTATTATCTCGCGATGTAGATGATCTACATGCTTGCAAATGTGATAATCAGTTATACTATGGTTCTGCGCATGTACATGCGATAATGCACTTGCTCATGCTCGTGCTTTATCGCATGGTACTTGCACACGAACCATGGTATAACTAAGATGTATACTGGATAATAATTTTAGCAGACAGCATTTTGAAATATTTTGCTTATTTTCCCAGAAAACAGATTTTGGCATGTCATGCAAATTGTGTCCAGTGGAAACCATTTGCATGAAATGTCTAATCCTGTTTTCTGGGAAAAATAAGAAAAAATACCATCAATTTGTCACCTGCTGAATTAGCCCAGACAGTGGTAAAGATTAACCCTTAAAGTGTCAAGTAAAAATTATACCAGACGACATTTATTTTTGTTTTTCAGAGATTATGAGTCAACATTTCATGAGAATCATCTGCTTAGTGTATGATTCACATATATGGGTAAACACAACTTATTTTCTGTTTGCAGGGTGTTTGCCTTGATTCTTCAGTTTGTGGTAAGAAAGAAAACAGGAATTCTGGTGAAGATCGGACGTGTAGGATTAGGAAGCTTTCATAGAATACACATAGAACTGAAGAAGGGCCTACATGTGGTTAAGTATAACTCAGTCAGATACTGAGCTAATCCTTAAAGGGTCAAGCAAAATTGTAGCAACATTTTGACTTTTTCAGAAAAAATAAGTCTTAACCCTTGTCCTGCTGAACCCGGATATACCCTGCCTTTGCAAATAGTGTAGATCCAGATCAGTTGGCTTCTGAAGAAGCCAACTGATCTGGATCTGCACTGTTTGTCATTAAGTATGTGATTTTATAGCAACAATCCAGATCAAGTAATCTGATTGGCTGAAAATTAGAAGTGGACATGGCATCTTAATTTATTCAGCAGGACAAGGGTTAACATTTGATGTAAATCATCTGCCTAGTAAACGATTCACTCTCTGGGCAAAATCAGCAGACAAGAAACTGATTATGATTTTTAGAGTCGATTGTTTACAATCAAGCCATAGTATACAAACGGCTAAATTTCTTTAAGGTAGTTTTCCATGTGATTATCACTGACCAATGTAATCAAACTGCATGTTAGACAAAATCCAGGTAACGATATTTATAGCCACGCTTTTCCTTTTGCTATGATGTCAGAGGGCTGTTGATAGAGGGTTGACTGGGACATTTGGGACATTGACATCCATTGCAGACCCAGATAAGATGCCATAGAACACGGCATCTGATCAGGGTCTGCACTGCTGGCTTAAATTACAGGATTTTCTTGTTGCTGTGACATCAGAGTGCTGTTGATAGAGGGTTTCTGTAAAACCTGGACTGGGACATTTTTGACATTGGCAAACAGTGCAGACCCAGATCAGATGCCATAGAATGTGGCGTCTGATCAAGGTCTGCACTGTTTGCTTAAATTACAGGAAGTTAAGGGTTAACCCTTAAAGCACCAAGAAAAACTGCATCTTAAAATGTCGTCTATTTATGTCGTCTGCTGAATATTCTTGCAAACTTTTCAAACCTATTTTTGCATACAGGCAAACAGTGTGGACCCTGATCAGACTGCTCCTAAAATCACAAGCAGATGATAAAGCAGACGACAATAGTTGTGATTGGGTTAAATGAAACATTCTTAAGTCCTTATTAAGGACCATTTTCCCAGCCTACACTCAGATACAGTCGACCCACAATTGCTATCGGTGCTTTCATTCTTATTTTTCCCAGAGCACTGGGTTTAACATTACATGTAAATTACAGAAAATAGGGATTGACATTTCATATCTAAGACAGGCAGTGTACATGACTTAATGATAATTGATACACATCACAGTAAATCATCAAATTACCATAAAGCTGAAAATTAATGAAAAAAAATGCATGTTTTCTTCATATTTTCCTGCATTTAAAAAAAAAAATGGGAGCCACTGATCAACCTCATTATATTGATAGCCGCGGTAAAATGATCAGCATTATATCGACGTTGCAGTGTATTGTTATTTAGAATGTCAGTCCTTTTGAACAATTTACTTATAAAGAAAACATATTTGATGCATGACATGGCATAGATCTACATAAGAGTGGGTATCAGGTAAATATTTTTCTTATTTCTCCGCAAAAACATATGTTCTTGGTACTCATTAGAAGTGCCTCAGCAAGGCACTTCTAATGAGTACCCACAACATATGTCTTCTTGGAGATATAAGAAAAATATCAATACTTTTGAATTGAAAAAAGCATCTTATCAAGAGCTATGACTTGGGAGAAAAAAGGGACCTTATTGTATATGTATGCAACAAAAGCCCTTATTAGTAAAATTGTGCGGTCTGATCATGATCTTTGTTGCCCATTATCAGAATCATGGATATTGTAGAAGATATGAATGAACAAGGAAGGTCATGATCAGACTGAGTGAATATGCAGATGGCTCTGATACATGTACAGTCAAACCTGTCTTAAGCAGCCACCCATGGGAAGCTTAAAATGTGGCTGCTGAAGGCAGGTGGCTGCTTAATACAGTTCAAATATATAAGTATATGAATTTTCGGGCAACTTTCCTCTGGCTGCTTAATACAGGTTGGCTGCTTAATACAGGTGACCACTAACGCAGGTTTGACTGTATTTGCTGTATGCTTATGTCCTTAGGGCTCTTTACAATGCTGAAAATATTTTTTTTCAGGAGATAGATAGAGTTTGGCTTTCCAGTTGTTACTTTAGTGAAGGCATAAGGTGAGACATTCTTTTGTTTCAAGGATTATCATGTTAACTTTCTCATAGATTCTGACCATTCCTCCCCACCCCACCTCACAAAAAAAAAAAAAAAAAAAAAAAAAAAATAGATCCCCTTTCCATAAGGAGACAAATTGCATGAAGTGTCAAAGCCTATTTTCTGGACAAAATATGAAAAATATTTCAAAATATTTTTACTCATATACCCAGAGTGCTAAGCCTTAAAACCTCAGAAATAATTTAGGAAACTTTTTTTTTTTATTCATTAAACCTCCCACTGAAATAAAGGGTAGAGCCTAACTTTGCACCAGCTCATTAGAAAAGTTTCGAAGTTGAGTGCTTCAGCTTAATTTGCTGACTAAAAATAAATGTAAGTTGCTGACCATAAATAAATGTAGACAATATTTTAATGTCTCTCACTTATTTTTCAAGTAAACTTAGACTTGACAGTTCATTCAAATTGTCTCTGAAGAAACTGACTGTCTCCTAAGCTAAACCCCCAATTTTATTTACCTTAAATTTTGAAGAGTCTCTGGTGCTGGTTGGATGGCAGTCAGTGCAGACCCAGACCATACTACTCCTTTAGGAGCAGCTTGATCTCATTCTACGCCATTTACTCAGGTGTGTCCAGGGGTCATCCTGGAGCTTTCAGAGAGGGGGAAGTTTTGCGACAATTTCGGGATTTCAGGAAGAAGTTTTGGTCCAAATTTTGGATTTCCCTATACATTCTATACATCTTCACGTCTCCCTCAGCTCAAGATAGGGAGAAGTCTGCCTGCTTAGGGAGACTTTTTCTAGGATGACCCCTGGTGTCGATCCAAATATTTATGGTAAATGCAGTATGTTAAATGTCCTAAAATTTCAAACACTTAACTTTATTCTGTACTTTTTTGCTTTCTGTAATTTTTACTTTTTATGCAGTTGTGTCTTAACACTTTGCATGCTAGGTAAAAATTTCAGCAGATTACATTTTAAAATATTTTTCTTATATTTCCTAGAAAATAGGATCTGACATTTCATGCAAATTGTCTCCTCTGGAGACAATTTGCATGAAGTGTCAGATCCTATTTTCTAGGAAAAATAAGAAAAAATATCATCATTTTGTCGCCTGCTGAATCTGCCCATAAAGTGGTAAGTGTTAAAATATTGCTCTGATCTGCGTCAGCACTGTTTGCAGATGCCATTTTGTCGGAAACTTTGTGGTACGAAATTTTAGGACATTTACTGTACCTTTGACTTTGTTTTATTGTTAGACAACCTATGGTACTATGTATGGGAGATGTGAGAATTCAGGCCAGTACCCTGGGGCCAAGAGATGCTGGACCACCAGCACCGAAACTCAAGACTGCCACAAAACAGTTTGCTTTACCCAAGTTTGCCTCTTACCTTCAGGTATGATTTTATAGTGAAACTGCTGAATTTAAATTTTAGCAGGTGACCATTTATTTTTCCCCACCTATGGGGAGGGGGGACATATTGTTTTTGGTGTAAATCCCATAGGCATTGGCATTGGTTTGACACTCTCTTGTCTGCACATTATCTTGTGAACCAGTGGTCGAATCCTTACCAAATTTTTATAGATATATAATTGGGACATAACACAGAACTGATTAGATTTTGGTGACCTTGACCTAATTTTCAATTTCAAGTTACAGCGGTAGAAAAACTGAAAATTCATGGTGGGGGTAAATCATTCTGTTTTCTTTGAATACACTGTTATTAGTTTAATATTATTTTTTATTTTTATTTGAAAGTAGTGTTTGACATTTCTCCATGATGACTAAGTTGGACTATTTACTCGTCCAACCTATTCTCTTAAAAGATTAAAAAAAAAAAAAAAAAAAGAAAAGAAAACACACATTCTTCCTCTCTCTGGGAGACTATTCAACTTGACTGAAATATTGTTGACAGGGCTGTTAAACCTGAAACAAGCAATTCACATTTCTCCATCAGAATATTTATTGTGAGTAATGTAATAAACCTAAGTATTAGGATAGATAGGCTTGAACAAACAGTGTAGACCTTGATCAGATGCTGCAAATGCATCATTTGATCAGGGTCTACACTGTTTGTCACTCAGGGCCAGAAGTTTCTAGACTCATAAACTAATAGTAAAATGGAGCTATTCAAATTTTAGGACAAATAAGTAAGGAATTAAGGTGTCCCAGTATTTAGGGTTTTTAAGGTAGTCCTTAAATTGCTTCACTGTAGCAATTTTTTAACGATTACCCATAATTATTTATGGCTTTGCAGAAAAATAGAAGAGAAATAATCAGGATACTCTTGTTATCTGAAGGTATTGATACATCATTTATGAGATCATGCAGCTGTGAAGTCAAGCTTTTGATGCACAGCTCCAGATAAGGCACTTTTTTCATCTGAAAAGTATTAACCCTTCTCTTGCTGAACACAATATGCCCTGTCTTAGCAAACAGTGTAGATCCAGATCAGTTGGCTTCTGAAGAAGCCAACTGATCTGGATCTGCACTGTTTGTCATTAAATACGTGAATTTCTATCAAAAACCCGGATCAAGTAATCTGATTGGCTGGAAATTAGAAATGGGCATGGCATCTTAATTTATTCAGCATGACAAGTGTTAATGTTTTATTTCTCCATGAAAACATATGCTGCAGTACTCATTTGAAGCTTCTCACTGAGGTGCTTCTAATGTGTACCCACAACATATGCTTTTTGTAATATTCTATTTTCAGCATTTTGGATTGAAGATTCAGAGTTTGACAGTGATGTTACTGAAGACAATGATACCAGATTGCTTGATACATATGGAAGGTCACGAATTGGGCCTAGATATTTCATACATGGATGATAGGTACAATGAACCCTCGTTACAACGACAGCATTTGTTCCCAAAGACATTGCCATTAAAATGAATTTGCTGTTGTAAAGAATCCATAATGAGCAGATTGATATGTAAGAAAGGTCTTGTTTAGTTCTTATTTCCTCATAGAACACATATTTTGGATATTTGTTAGAATTGCCTCACTGAGGTAGCCCAAAACATATGCTTATTTGAATTATTAAATACAATTTTCTTGCATATTATGTGACTAATTGTTACCTTTTAAGCGAAGGTTTCATGACAATCAAATTGTCATTATAATGAATTTTGTCGTTGTATCGAGTGTCCGTATAAAGAGGGTTGTCCGTACTTTAAAATATTTTTTAGCCATGGTGACAAACTTAGGTTAATATGCATTTTTCAACCAAATTTCCTATTTCACCGCCAAAAAATGTGATTATTTCTTCACTGAGGATCAAGGTCTGTGCTGTACACTAATATAATTTTACCATCCACAGATTATGCAGTAAAAGATTCATAATAAATAAATATTTCTTTTCAGCTTACAGTTCATCATAAATGCAGGAAATATCAACTGTAGAGCTCTAAGGAGTGTGTCTGAGGTTAGTAGTGAAGATCTTTCATTAATTGTATATGGTAAAGCAAATTCTTTCAGGATGCATACGAACAAGAAAGAAAAGCTAATACATGAAAAGAATGACCTGTTGAATTTCTTTGATCTGTTTTTTGAAATAGTGTTCTTTTTTTCTTACCTTGAGAGGGATCATAGCTCCAACTAATGCGCTTTTTTTTTTCAATCAAAAAGTACTGATATTTTTCTCTATTTCTCCACAAAAAGACATGTTGTTTTCCTCTATTTCTCCACAAAAAGACATGTTGTGGGTACCCGCTGAGGCACTTCTAATGAGTACCCAAAGTGTAAGTTTTCTTAGAGAAGTAAGAAAAATATAAATCTGGGTCCAGTTGTTGAAAGCATCGTTAGTTTAACAAGCTCGTTAGTGGTCAAAATATTAACTGTTCTAGTAAGTGCAATATCTAATTCACAGGTATTTTTGCTGAAAAACTGTGAGTAACTTTTGCAAATGCAAAAGCTACTCACATTTTTTCAGCAAAAATATTAGTATATATGCCATATTTAGTGATCAAAGTTTTAACAATATGTTAACTAACAACATCGTTAATTTTGAACAACTGGGCCCTGGATACTCTCTAAACTGGAGCTCTGTAAACAGTAAAGGCACTGATCAGGCAATATGTCAGTATAACCAAGTCAAGATCAGACTGTACAACATATAGCCTGGTTTCGATCTTCAATGTTCTCATGAAATTGCTGACAGCTCTATGTGCTTTTTGCAATAGTCAGGAATTGGTATTTTTGTCGCACCTGTTTTTAGCATGGGTGACTTAGATGTGCAAGTTCCCATCCATTTGTTTGTTCATTCCTTTGCATGTGTTCTTTCATCCACTCTAGCATCCACCCTAAATGAGGTTGACATACTGAATAATGATGGCAACTCTCAATCTTCTGGTGCTTGTTTTCACAGTACGCAGGTGCCACATAAACTTAGTGAAGTTCTTCATATTCGTCTTAATGTCCCCATGAAAACACATGTTGTTGATACTTATTAGAAGTGCCTTACCAAGGCCCACATCTAACATATGTTTTCACGGAGAAATAAGAAAAACCCCTCTTATCTGCATTTATGTGCTGATTTGAGATCATTGCTTGATCTCCTCATCCATTCTAATCATTGTCTACATTAAATGAAAGCCTAGATCCCCATTTGACTGTGTTTTCTACCATAATAACCATAGGTAATGCAACAGACAAGCCTGAGCAAACATTGTAGACCCATATCAGATGCCGCATTCTGCGGCATCTGATATGGGTCTACACTGTTTGCCACTCATCCAGCAGTTTTCAGACACACTAAAAAGTAGTCAAATATACTTGTTTAGCTTTTTAAGATAACCATGGTAAGAAATGACTATTTATTTTAGGTAAACACAACATCTTTTTTTTCATATAGGGTGAAGCAAAGAGGCAGAATCAAGAACCATGTTTAGCAGAGATGAAATTTAGTCTATACATAGATCTGAGCTTGTTTGCATATAATATGACTAGAGTGAAGGTATGTTTAGCTTTATAAAGCATTTATTCTTCCCTTTCGCTGGCAGTTGTCAGTTTCTGATGGAAGAATGTGCAGAAGTATTGGTCAACAGCTTAGCGGACTAAACCTGCCCAGGAAAAAGTGCAGTTAGGTAAACTGACCCGCTTGACATATCCTTAATAGTCGTTACACTCCAAACCAAAAACCAAAAAGCATTTGTCCTCAGAGACAGACAGACAGGGAGAGTGTGTGTGAGAGGCAGACTGTGTGAGACAGAAAAAAATCTGGGTGAGATGAAATTCTGTCTGTAAAATTTATGAAATTTCTAACTTTTGTTTCCACAGATGTACATTTTTTCCCACCCACAAACACACCCACACACCCGCACCCATCCACACACACACACACACACACACACACACACACACACACACACACACACACACACACACACACACACACACACACACACACACACACACACTTTTGCAAAAAATCAACACCTGACAAGGTTTTCAAGGACACTGTTATACCTTGGCTTCTGTAAGTCATTTCAAACTTTTTAGTACATACATCCTACCCCACAAGGTCACCTCCCTCCCTTAAAACTAGGTCACCAGGACCTATTTTATGAAAATTGATAATTGGTCAGGTTTTCAAGATCAGACCTATAGCTCTACTTGAATAGGTGGAAGCCACTTTAAACTTTGATTCCATCACTCATGGTCATTTTTCACTAAGGTAGGTAACTTGTACCTATATTTCTGAAAATTGATTTCTGGTCAAGTTTTCACTATCAGACTTAGTCACAGGTTCCACAGGTGTGAGCTACATCACTCAGTGCATCCCACTACTTCAGGTCACCTGCCAAAAATTAGGTCACTGTGACCTACTTTTGTTGAAATGTGCTGTCAGATAAGTTTACAGTTTTAGATGAATATCTCTTTTTCCATAGGCCCTGAGACCCTTTAGACTCTTATTAGTACATGTACCACGGCACTTCAGGTCATCTGTCACAAAAGTGTATTACAGTAATCTGCCCTTGCCAAAGTATTCCAGCAGTTATTGGCAAGCACTGATGGGCTCTGTATTCTGGCCTTGGCCATCTAGTTACATGATATCCCTCATATTCTATTGTTTGCTTACATTTGATATAAATTTGGTATGAATACAGCAAACTTCCATTGATGCATGAAGAAAATTTAACAGATATCATAACATTGCAATTAGTAACTTCCTAGTTTCATTCATGCTGAATTTGTATGAAAAAAGAGCCTCCTTGATTTGTAAATTGATGCCAATTTTTCTGCCTGAATTAAACTGGTTTTCACTGACAAGCGAGAATGTTATTCTATACCCTGATTTTGTTGCACATATATGTGGGCATATAACCAGTACAGCTGAACTTGTTTAGCATTTTTGATCCAAATGTACTTACATATATCCCTTTTAAGGAGAATGGTTACATGTTTAATGGAGACAACTTGGTCACAATTATTTTTGCCTACCTTCTGAAAAAGGGTCTACTCTAAAAGGAAAGAATTTGCTTGGGAGCCAATTCTTTCCTTTTAGAGTAGACCCCTTTTCAGAAGCGGCCTGGAAAGCAAATAGGAATTCACAAAAGTTCTTTCCCTTGCAATAAAATGAAAAAAAATCTACCTGGTGTATGATAGTCATCTTAAATAGGTCTTTAGATGTATATAAAAAAGTTATCCTTTTCTTATAGAAACATGTGTACATGTTTTTTTTTGTTTTTTTTTTTAAATCATCAGTAGTTGACCTTGAACCTTGTTGGAATATGATAGAGATTGGAATCAAGTTACATACCTTCAGATAGGAGGGTATCCTCATAAATATTTTTTTTTTTTCCACAAAAATATATTATATTGTGGTATTGTTAGAATCTTCTTGCTACATCAGTTTTTAGGAGTACCCACAATGTATGGTTCTGAGTATAAATAAGAAAAAATTTCCATACTGTTTTATAAAGAATTATCTTCAGTATCTGGGACTGTGATGATACAGTCAAACCTCAATGGCCCAGACCTCTTTGGGAACATGGAATTTTGTTCTAGATAGGGGTAGTTTGAGTCACTGAGGGTTAATCATTACGCCAGGTCAGGAGGCAAATGGAATAATTTAGAGATGTCTTTTCGATTTTCTATAAAATAATGTTAAGTTGAGTGTACTCATTAGAATCACCTCATTGAGGTGATTCTAATGAGTACACACAACATACATTTTCATGATATATAAGAAAATTTCCCTTAAATATCCTTAACTATTTGTTTTCTTGAGCTGTCAGAAGAACTTCATAGGGACTCAAAAATGAGTTTAAATCTTCCATGGTAAACGAGCCATCCGTCTGCAAGCCATTGAGATTTTACTGTTCTTAAAAAATAAACAAAGAATATTCAAGATTGTTTCAAAGAAGAGATTAGAAGTAAATACATAAATACATTTCAAGAAAATTCTAACAAAATGTATACATGTATTATGAGTTTAAAATGAATCAATACACTTCCAGGGGACATGACTGTTAAATTGTATTTGCCTCCCTTTTGAAAAGGATCTGCTCTAAAAGGAAAGACTTTGCTCCCTTTTACAGTAAATTCCATTCAGAAGGGAATTTGTGTGTAGGAAAGCAAACAGGAAGTCACAAAAGTTCTCTCCATTAATTGTACAAAAAAAGTAGAAATTCTACCAAGTGAATCCATTCCCCTATAACCAAAGATACTTGTATGTTAAGATACTTACCAAATTTTGCTCAGGCTAGACATTCTACAGTGCGCTCGTCCTTGATGGTAGTTATTGGTTCACACTACATGTTCATACACATTAACTCCTTACCATACTTGTCCTAAAATTTGAACCAGTCCATTTCACAAATTTGAACCAGTCCGTTTTACTAGCATTTTACTAGCACTACAGTATTCAACCTAATTACTGCACATACCCCTATAAGCGCACAGTTAAGCAATTCCGTTGTCTTCAGATTACAGCCAGTGTATTTTCTCTCTACTTCTTTATAAAGGCATATGTTGTGGGTAATCATTTGAATTGCATTGACTTGTCGATGCAATTCAAATGAGTACCCACAACATTTGTTTTTATAGAGAAAATCAGAAAAAATGGCATAAGTATAATTAGACAAGTCTTTGGCTGATCGTTTTTTGTGTACCCTTAGTATAGGTGGATACATATTTTAAAAGTTTTCCCAGTAGGTTTGAAAAACCTAAGTGCACGGTGCGGTAATTAGGTCGAATACAGTATTAGATGAGTTCCAAACAGTGTTGACCCTGATCAGATGCCATCTGATCTGGGTCTACAGTGTTTGCTCAGACCAGTATGCTGGAATATTTTGGCAAATACAATAAACATAGGTGCATCTCAAACACCTTACACCAGATCTCTAAGTAAACTTCTTGATTTGAAGCAAAAAAAAAAAAAAACAACAAAAAAAAACCAGCAATATCAAAACAACTCATTGTTTCTTATTTATCTTATGTAAGCAGTAAAAAACATGCTACTGGATCTCACTGAGTATCTTCCAAAGATTTGTGATATTATTTTCTTTTCAGAGTTCAAGAGTTTTGGTGAACAAACCACAGCTTATGGTAACAGAAGGTAAAATAATGCACTTTTCTTCCTTAAGAGGGAGTGGATAAATTTCAGGGAGATAAATGAACTGTTTTTGCCTCCCATCTGAAATGCCGTCTGCTCTAAAATGTTAGAATTTGCTCCTTACGTGAGCATATTCTTTCCTTTTAGGGTAGACCCTTTTTCAGAAGGGCTTGGTGGAATTCAGCTCAAGACAATATGGCGCCTTTTATTACCACCATTTGTCATCATAATGCCTTACTTAATGTTGAAAGCGACATAAAACACTATATCATCATTTCCCACCTGTCATGTACACTATACATATATAGACTAAATCATCCCTCACCAATATGTAGAGCTTTACACTACTACTAATATTGAGGAAAATCTTTCTAGTAAGTAACTAGTTAGCATCACCTCTTATAAGCATTCTTAAAAATATTGATCTATAAATATACATAACAGATTTACCCAAAGAAGTCAGTCATCTTATTTCCTTACCTTAGTTGCCCTAAAATTTGAATTTGAATAAGTTGATTTTGCTACAAATTAACCCTTGCCATGCTGAATAAATTAAGATGCCACACCCACTTCTAATTTTCAGCCAATCAGATAACTTGATCCAGGTTGTTGATACAAAATCATATTCATAATGACAAACAATGCAGATCCAGATCAGTTGGCTTCAGAAGCCAACTGATCTGGATCGGCACTGTTTGCCATTAAGTATGCGAGTTTATGGCAACAATCCAGATCAAGTAATCTGATTGGCTGAAAATTAGAAGTGGGTGTGGCATCTTAAATTATTCAGCAGGACAGGGGTTAATGTATCTTCAAAATACTGGATAAGTGGCCAACAGTATAGACCCAGATCAGATGCCACATTCTGCATCGTCTTATCTGGGTTTATACCATGTTGGTCAGCCTGTCAGTCCAAACACTTAGAATAAATATGATATACATCTAGATCTAAGTAGATAATATATTTGATCCAGCACACAACGAAACTTATAATAAGACCTATGTGACCAGCAAAGACTCAGATCAGACAGTACATCCACCCAGTATGACAAGGGTTCTCATTTATCCGTCTCTGGATAGAAGGCTGTAGAAGCACATGCAATCAGCGAAAACTCTGATCAGACTGCATGGATGTGCAGGCTGATCTGAGTTTTCGCTGGTCGCACAAGTTTTATTGTAGGTTTTGTGGTGCACTGGCTCATTTTTATTTCGATAAAATTTGCCGTAATTTGAGTGAGTGCTCTTGGAATGGAACAAATTTGCTTTGGCAAGCAGCAAAGCTCTAAACCAGCTTGTACATCCACTTAGTCTGATCAGGATCTTTGCTACTCACATGGAGTCCTACATATCTTCTACAGCTTATATAGCAAGATTTAATCCTTGACCAGTGTACATAGATTCAGAATATGGCTCCAGAAAGTACTGAGTTTTTCTAATTTTTTACATGCATTAGAGTGTAAGCGCCTCGGTGAGAAATATGAAACAATATTTTAGTTACCCTCTCTTGATTGGAGTTATGGAAGAAGCTGTATTGGAGATTTGTTGATTGCCCTTCACAGCTCCAGATAAGAGTGGGTATCAAGTAACATAAGAATCTATTATGGGTGTGAGGGGTAGATAGAAAAATCCATCCTGAGGGTTACTGTCTAGCATCATAAGGCTTGTAGAGTGATGCCAGACTGTGATCCCGAGGGACAGGTTTTTCTGTCTACCCCTCACATCCATGATTCTATTTTTTTTTTTTTGCATGCCTTTCATTTCTGAATGTGGATTTTTAATAATGCAGTTACTTTGATTGCAGACATCCGCCATATTATGATGACATTACCTGACGTTTAGTGATGTCATTACATTCAGTATCCTTCCGCTGATTCAAGAAGGGCAGTTGTCAGTTTCTGGCAAAAGAATGTGCACAATACTGGTTAACAGCTTAGAGGACTAAGCCTGCCCAGTAAATGTGTGGTTAGGTAAACTGACAGTGCTCGACATGACCCATTGGGTTGACTGGGCCGTAAAACCTCAACACAAACAAACAAACATTCAGTGACATCAACCTTAGCAATGGCATACATGATGACCTATACAACCAGTGTATATCAAACACGTGAGAATTCTCGATTTTTATGTTACCCGGGGTAGGATAACCTGGAAAAGGATAAGAACTTGTATCCTCCGATAAAGCTCTGGATTTCCTTATCTGATGTGCAAGAAATAGTTGTCTTATTTCTCCAAGAAAACATATGTTGTGGGTACTCATTAGAAGTGCCTAAGTGAGTACCCACAACATATCTTTTTGTGGAAAATAAGAAAAATATCCATACTTTTTGGTTGAAAAAATGTCTTATCTGGATCTGTGCTAAGTTATACCTCTTGCATGCACCTGTTTATTTGGTGAGCATATTGTTAGTACTTTTGTTGCATTTCCCCCCAATATTTTCAGGTCTGTTGTCAGGTGTTCAATCTCAACAAAACATTAAACAACAGGATAGAGGTAGCCAAGGTAAGAGTGTGATTTGTGTTTGGCAAGGATAAAAGGATATCAGATGTGCCATGAGAAAACATGTCTTAAAGGCAAAGGCAAACAGCAATGATCCAGATTTAGGCAGTGAAACCATACAGTCTGAACAGGGGCTCTGCTGATTGTCATTGTAGTCTACAAAATCTGTTAACAGTGAAGGTACTGATCAGTCTAAAAGAAATGCACTGGCTGTTCTGAGCCTATACTGCCAGCATATGTCCAAATACACATTTTCTCATGATTTTTATTATTTTTAGCTGACCTGAGCAAGAAGTGCTCAAGGTGAGCTATTGTGATCACACTGTGTCCGTTGTACGTGGGTCGTCTGTCGTGTGTCAACATTTACCTTGTTCACTCTCTAGAGGCCACAGTTTTGTTTCTTTACCAGAATGTTTGTTTTGGTGATATCTAGGTCAAGTTCGAATATGGTTTTTTTCCGGTCACTAGATCAAATTTCTTTAAAACCTTGTTCACCCTCTAAAAACCACAGTTTTGCTTCAGTCTTCATGAAACTTTACCAAAATGTTTGTCTGGATGATATCTCAGTCAGGTTTGAAATTGACTCATGTCGGGTCAAAAACTAGGTCTCTAGGTCAAATTTCTTTAAAACCTTGTTCACACTCTAGAGTTTGCTTCTATCTTCATGAAACTTTACTAGAATGTTTGTCTTGATGATATCTTGGTCAAGTTTGAATATGGGTCATGTCAGGTTAAAAACTAGGTCACTAGGTCAAATTTCTTTAAAACCTTGTTCTCCCTCTAGAGGCCACAGATTTGCTTCAGTCTTCATGAAACTTTACCAGAATGTTTGTCCGGATGATATCTTGGTCAGTTTTGAATATAGGTCAAATTACCTAAAAACCTTGTTCACCCTCTAGAGGCCACAGTTTTGCTTCAATCTTCATGAAATTTTACCAGAATGTTTGTCCAGATGATATCTCAGTCAGTTTTGAATATGGGTCATGTTGGTTCAGAAACTAGGTCATTAGGTCAAATTTCTTTAAAACCTTGTTCACCCTCTAGAGGCCACAGTTTTACTTCAATCTTCACGAAACTTTACCAGAATGTTTGTCTTGATGATATCTCGGTCAAATTTGAATATGGGTCATGTCAGGTCATGTCAAGTTACTAGGTCAAATTTCTTCAAAACCTTGTTCCCCCTCTAGAGGCCACAGATTTGCTTCAGTCTTCATGAAACTTTACCAGAATGTTTGTCTGGATGATATCTCAGTCAGTTTCGAATATGGATCATGTCAGGTCAAAAACTAGGTTACTAGGTCAAATTTCTTCAAAACCTTGTTCACCCTCTAGAGGCCACAGATTTGCTTCAATCTTCATGAAACTACACCAGAATGTTTGTCTTGACGATATCTTAGTCAAGTTTGTACATGGGTCATGTCGAATCAAAAACTAGTTCAGATTTGTTCAAAACCTTGTTCATCCTCTAGAGTCCACAATTTTGCTTCAGTCTTTATAATCTACCAAATTTGGTTTGTAGCTTTATCTAGTAGACATCTACGAAGATTGTTCAAATTAGATCCCTGGGGTCAAAATGGCCCCACCCTGGGGTTCAGTAGTTTTACATGGACAAATAAGTGACAAATAAGTTTTTCCTCTAAAACTAATAGCCAGATTTTGAAATAAGTCGGCAGAATGTTTCTTGGATGACTGTCTATTGAAGTATAGAGAGTCCTATGAAGAGAAGATGATAGTCTTTTAGAATATAATATGTTGCATTGAATTGTTGAAGGAACTGATGATGGTTGGAGACAATGACACTCAGGTGAATGAATTAGGGCCATCTGGGCGCTCTTGTTTACATCTTCTTTGGCAACATGTCATTAGGTACTTTATAGATACCATTGAATAAATGCATTTTTTGGCTGTATATAGATGTGCATTACTAGTGATTTTTATTTTGACAGTTTCATTATTCAACATTCACACATTACATGTACTTTTTAGTAAACTGCAGATTGTAGTGGAAATATAATTTTCAAGAAATAAATCACCTACAGAAGTTTTAGGGATCTCCATAATTTCAATGCAATGTCAAGAGAAATAAATTTTGGCTTCTAGTTTCTTTATTGTATAAAATATCTGGATGAAACTTCACAAATATATAGCAACTACATATTATGGCAAAGGACTGTGATAATCTGACTTTTCAGTTCTTGATTTATATGTCATTGATATATCTGAAAAATGTACTTCAGCCTATTGTCCCTGTACTAATTGAAATATCTGAATGAAACTTCATAGATGTATAGAGGACTTAGGGCTACATTTGTAGGAGCCGGCCTCGGTGGCTCAGTTGGATGCTCATCCTACAGGTAATCAGGAGGTTGTGGGCTCGATCTCTGCCAGGTTGCCAACATTCTTTCATGGAAATTGATCATGAAATATTTTCCACGATCATTCTCTGCCTTCTGCTGATTCAAGAAGAGCCGTTGTCAGTTTCTGGTGAAAGAATGTGCACAATACTGGTTAGCTGCTTAGAGGACTAAGCCTCCACAGTAAAAGTGTGGTTAGGTAAATGACCATGCTTGACATGACCCCATTGGGTTGACTGGGCCGTAAAGCCTCAAAAAACAACAACAACAAAAAAAAAAAATGATACATTTTGTGTCCAAGGATTGCTACTCTGGGCCCAGTTGTTCAAAGCGTCGTTAGCTTAACGAGTTCGTTAAGGGTCATTTCGTTAACTGTTTTAGTGGATTCAATGTACAATATTCTGATATTTTTTGCTGAAAAAATGTGAGTAGCTTTTGCATTGCAAAAGCTACTCACATTTTTTCAGCAAAAAATTTCAGCGTATTTGCGTATCACCTGATGTAAATTTTAACGAATCGTTAACTAATGACGTTGTTAGCTTTGAACAACTGGGCCCTGGTCATTATGTCTGAGTATACACTGTAGATTCAGATATATGCTGCAGGACATGGCATCTGATCAGGGTCTACACTGTTTGCCACTCATTCAGCAGTTTCACATATCTGTAATGTAGTTTATATTTTCTGTTGCTATGGGACATAACTACAGATAAGAGTATAATAGTTTTCTTATTTCTCAATGAAAACATATATTGTGAGTACTCATTAGAAGCACCTCACTGAGGTGCATCTAATAAGTACACACAACATATCTTTTCGTCGAGCAATATGAAAACTGTCAATACTTTTCAAATGTAAAAAAATGCCTTATCTGGTGCTGTGCTTTGAGCTCATTGAACCCATTCCCAGATTTATGAAAAATATGATTGTCACTGATGAGGCCTAAACTACCTACTTTCAACACCTCAGATACAAAAATGTATTTTCATTTGAGTCAGTGCATAACATTTACTGCATGATTGCATGTGCACCAAGGGTCATTTCTTGTAGAATCTATTTTTAGATTTGGTGAGTCAAAGTGGTGATGCAGGAGACAGGACCACATTGTTAGACGATTTGCCTCAGGAAATTGGCCTAGACTTCACTGATGTTGATGTAAAGATTGTACGAGAAACTAAACAAAGGTTGGTACCATATTTAATCCTTAGTATTTGAACTGAAAGAACTGATCAGTGTTGAGATTCAGATCAGATGCCACAAAACATTATGTCTAATAAAGGTCTATGGTAAATATCCTAAAATTTCGAACACCAAAGTGTCTGACAAAATGGCATTGGCAAACAGTGCAGACCTAGCTCAGACTGCTCCTAAATGAGCAGTCTGATCTGGGTCTACACTGTTTGCCATTCCACTAAGTATTTAAAGAAACAACTGCACAACAAGCAAAATTTAGGTGAAAAAGGTATGGAGTAAAGTGTTCAAATTTTTAGGACATTAACATACACTGTTCACTGTTGGACTTCATTTTTTCATATTCAATCTAATTTCTTTGTCAGTGTTGGCCATCGAACGTTGCTACCGTTGAGTATTTGAGACGTTCAATTTTTGGCTAATTTTGTGCACCTGGAGAAAATCCTTTCCTTATTTTATAAGTGAAAAAGTGTCTTCAAGTATATGTAGGAAGCAAAAAGCCTTTTCAACCTGCATATGATCAGTCTGATCAGGGCCTTTGCCTTCTACTTAACATTTATAGGGTACTAGATACAACAGCTCCAGATTGGTACTTTTTCAGCCAAAAAATGATATTTCATAGGTCTAGATAAGAGTGAGTATGAGGTAAATATTTTTTTCATTTCTCTAAAAAAATATGTTGTGGGTACTCATTAGAAGTGCCTCACAGAGGCACTTCTAATGAGTACCCACAACACATGCTTTTAGGGAGAAGTAAGAAAAATATCAATACTTTTGGATTGAAAAAAGCATCTTATCTAGACCTATGAATATTTTCTTATGTGTCCATGAAAACATATTGTGGGTACCCATTAGAAGTGTCTTAGTAAGGTCATTGAATATAATTTCTTGTCAGAAGACAGAAACTTGGAGTTTCACATTTTGTATGAATCTGTCCATGGCCAACCATTGCTTGGGAGAGCAGTACAGATGGTAATGGTTGTTTTTTGATGCATGCACAAGTATTTCTGTACATATTTCAGATATCTTGGTGTGAGTATAAAAACATTCCATGTAGAGATGTACAATCAGCATTTAGAAAACAACGCACAGAAGGTCACACTTACTCTAGCACTCAAAGGTACCTGAATTTCTAATTCTTCTAACCGTTAACCTTTCATCCCTGAGTTTCTGGAGTAGACTCTTCCATCATTGAATTAGGACTGAACCATTGCTCCAGATAGGAGTCTCATTTAAAAATAGCTGGCCTCGATGGCTCATTTGGATGCGTCATCCTACTGGAGGTCAGGAGGTCACGTGTACAACTCCCGCCAAGGTCGGCAACATTCTTTCGTGGAGATTGATCGTGAAATATTTTCTATGGTCATTCTCTCCCTTCCACTGATTCCAGAAGGGCAGTTGTCAGTTTCTTGCGAAAGAATGTGCACAATACTGGTTAACTGCTTAGAGGACTAAGCCTGCCCAGTAAACATGTGGTTAGGTAAACTGACCGTGCTCGACATGACCCTATTGGGTTGACTGGGCCGTAAAACCTCAACACAAACAAACATTTAAAAATAAATGATAGAGGGTGTTGATGATGAGAGAGCTCTGAAAAAAATCTGAAAAAATAAGAAAAAAGTGTTGGAAATTTTATGACATTTACCATATAGTAGATAAATAGTTAGGAGAAAATCAAATAAAAGGAAGTATCAAGTTTTGCATGATAATGATTAATCTGGTCTGGTTGGTAGAATTATTCTGGAAATATAATGATAGCGTAGAGTGGTTACTGACTGCAGAGCTGAAGGGTTGCCAGTTCAAGCCCAGCTCAGACCATCAACTGAAAAGCGCTCTCTGTTCACACATCAGAGATTCTGAGGGAAGATTGAAGGCAACAAAAGGATTTGGCAACAGTGGGCTCTGACTCCCACCACCCCATCTGCTTATCTTTAACTTATATATTACTCTTTAGCTAAGAGAAGATGGGACCAGGGGCATAAGCATTTGTTAACATGGTACACCTGACATTCTGTTGTTGTCATAGGTTTATAGATTAAAAATATGTGTTTTCATGTAATGCAGAAAATTTTACCACATATAAAGTTATGTAAGTTGCTTTCCTTCTGACAGTAATGAATTTTAACCCTTAAAACACTTTTTAGGATTATAGTTAGCATTCTTTTTTTTGTTTTTCCAAAACAATAAGACTTGATATTTCATGTGAGTCTTCCCAGCAGATGATTTTCATGAAATGTCAAGCCTTATTTTCTCAGATTTTGTTTAAAAAAGAATGTCATCTGCTGCTGTTGTGGCTAAAGCTTTAACTCTTTCACCGCTAGTGGCAACTTTTGTTGTCTGCAAATAACCGTTGCAAACAGTTTGGACCCAGATCAGGTCAGACAAAATGTTGGGCCAGATCTAGATATTTGACTCTCTGATGGTATTCCTGAAAGATTTTATTGAAAAAATTAATTAAAAAAAAAAAATCCACAGAGAACAAAAAAGCATGCAAATTACCCAACATGCAAATATTTAAGGGTTAAATTTTGTTTGACTGAACATGTTATATGTCATTGTCAGTTTTTATTTTATTTTTTCTCAGACTTTAGTACAAAGTCACAGCAGGCAAGATGTGTGGATATGGTCAGTTTGGAACTCAAAGGCATGGTTAGTGATTTACTTTATTTGAGTTAATTGTGTGTGTGTGTGTGTGTGTGTGGTGGGGTGGGGGTGGTGTTTTATCAGTTAACAGAATAATAGTGAAAACTTAGACCAATGATTTTCTTTAGAAACTCTGGTTTCTACTATATCGTACCTTTGAGACTCGCATGTATGAATGCATGTGCACTTTCAGTGAAATTAAAATAATATAAGTAAATATCAAAATTGGATGTGATACACTTGGCAGATTTTCTACCATTGTCTAAAAGGCGACAACTTTTGTGATATCATCTTTGCTTTCCTGCACATCAAACCCCTTTTGAAAAGGGTACTTCTTTCATTTTAAAGAAAGAGTTTGAAAAAAGACAAAGGATATGGCTAATCCTACTGAAATGCTATCCCAGCTTAATTTGTTTTTAGCTCACCTGAGCTGAAGGCTCAAGGTGAGCTTTTGTGATCACTCACCGTCCGTCGTCGTTGTCGTTCGTATGTCCGTCCGTCCGTCCACAATCTTTAAACAACATCTCCTCCTAAACCTCTGATTGGATTTTGACCAAACTTCACAGAAATGATCCTTGGTTGGTCCTCTTTCAAAGTTGTTCAAATGGTTCTGGTCCGTTGCATATCTAGGTCACAGGAGCTAAAAATAGATTTTTTAACTAAAAACTTAAAAAATCTTCTTGTCAGAAACCACTGGACCGATTTCAATATAATTTTGCAGGAATGTTCCTTTGGTGATCCTCTACCAAGATTGTTCAAGCCATTTGGATTCGTCAAAAAACATGGCCGCCAGGGGGCGGGGCTTATTTTCCCCATATATCTATATAGAAAACTTTAAAAAATCTTCTTTTCAGAAACCACTGGACCGATTTCAATATAATTTTACAGAAATGTTCCTTTGGTGATCCTCTACCAAGATTATTCAAGCCATTTGGATTCGTCAAAAAACATGGCCGCCAGGGGGCGGGGCTTATTTTCCCTATATATCTATATAGAAATATTTAAAAATATTCCAGTCAGAAACCACTGGACAGATTTCAATATAATTTTTCAGAAATGTTTCTTCGGTGATCCTCTACCAAGATTGCTCAAGCCATTTGGATTCGTCAAAAAACATGGCCGCCATGGGGCGGGGCTTATTTTCCCCATATATCTATATAGAAAACTTTAAAAATCTTCTTGTCAGAAACCACTGGACCGATTTCAATATAATTTTACAGAAATGTTCTTTTGGTGATCCTCTACCAAGATTGTTCAAGCCATTTGGATTCGTCAAAAAACATGGCCGCCAGGGGGCGGGGCTTATTTTCCCTATATATCTATATAGAAAACTTTAAAAATCTTTTTGTCAGAAACCACTGGACCGATTTCAATATAATTTTGCAGAAATGTTCCTTTGGTGATCCTCTACCAAGATTGTTCAAGCCATTTGGATTCATCAAAAAACATGGCCGCTAGGGGGGCGGGGCTTATTTTCCCTATATATCTATACAGATAACTTTAAAAATCTTCTTGTCAGAAACCACTGGATCGATTTCAATATACTTTTGCAGAAATGTTCCTTCGGTGATCCTCTACCAAGATTGTTCAAGCCGTTTGGATTCATCAAAAAACGTGGCCGCCAGGGGACGGGGCTTATTTTCCTTATATATCTATATAGAAAACTTTAAAAATCTTCTTGTCAGAAACCACTGGACCGATTTCAATATAATGTTTCCAGAAATGTTTCTTCGGTAATCCTCTACCAAGATTGTTCAAGCCGCCATGATTCGTCAAAAAACATGGCCGCTAGGGGGCGGGGTTTATTTTCCCTATATATCTATATAGAAAACGTTAAAAATCTTCTTGTCATAAACGACTGGCCCCATTTCAATATAACATGGCAGAAATGTTTCCTTAGTGACCCTCTATCAAGATTGTTCAAGCCGTCATGATTTGTCAAAAAACATGGCCGCTAGGGGGGCGGGGCTTATTTTCCCTATATATCTATATAGAAAACTTGAAAAAATCTTGTCGTCAGAAACCACAGGACTGATTTCAATATAACTTCTCAGAAATGTTTCCTTGGTGACCCTTTACCAAGATTGTTCAAGCCGTTATGATTTGACAAAAAACATGGCCGTTAGGGGATCAGGCTTATTTTCCCTATAAATCTATACAGAAAATTTTAATGATCTTCTTTTCAGAAACCACTGGACCAATTTCAATATAACATTGCAGGAATGTTTCTTATGTAACCCTCTATCAAGATTGTTCAAGCCGTCATGATTTGCCAAAAAACATGGCCGCCAGGGGGCGGGGCATATTTTCCTTATATATCTATATAGAAAACTTTAAAACTCTTCTTGTCAGAAACCACTGGACCGATTTCATTATAACTTTGCAGAAATGTTTCCTTGGTGACCATCTTCTAAGATTGTTCAAGTTATCATGATTCGTCAAAAAGCATGGCTGCCGGGGGCGGGGCTTATTTTCCCTATATATCTATATATAAATCTTTAAAAATCTTCTTTTCAGAAACCAATGGACGATTTCAATTCAACTGGTAGGAATGTTTCTTTGGTGACCCTCTACAAAGATTGTTCAAGCCATCATGATTCGTCAAAAAACATGGCCGCTAGGGGGCGGGGCTTATTTTCCCTATATATCTATATAGAAAACTTTAAAAATCTTCTCGTAAGAAACAGTTGGACTGAGTTCAATGTAACTTGGCAGGAATGTTTCTTTGGTGACCTTCTACCAAGATTGTTCAAGCCTTCATGATATGTCAAAAACCATGGCCCCCAGGGGGGCGGGGCTTATTTTTCATATATATCTGCATATAAAATTCTTCTTGTCACATACCCCATGACCAATTTCAATATTACTTGGCTGGAATGTTGCTTTGGTGACCCTCTACCAAGATTGTACAAGCAATCATGATTCGTCAAAAAACATGGCTGCCATGGGGTGGGGCTTATTTTCCCTATATATCTAAATAGAAAACTTTAAAAATCTTCTTGTCAGAAACCACTGAACAGATTTCAATATAACTTGGCAGGAATGTTTCTTTGGTGACCCTCTACCAAATTTGTTCAAGCTGTCATGATTCGTCAAAAAACATGGCCGTTAGGGGTAGGCTTTTATAGCTATATAAAACACTTTAAACCACTGGACCAATTTTAATATAACTTGGTGACCCTTTTTTAAGATTCAGTTGAAGTCATCAAGATGCGTTAAAAAAACATGGACAGGGTGTGGTGGGTGGGGGTGGGGGGGGGGGGGGTGGGGTGGTGTGGGGGCAGGGGGTTGGTGCTATAAAATTTATACAAAAATCCTAGAGCAGTGAACTTGGCTGAAACTTCAACAGTAAATATGCAAATCTGTTTGGTCAGGTGAGCAATATAGGACCATCATGGTCCTCTTGTTTTGCGGATAGGTTGAAAAATGCAACCATCAGTTGTTGGAAAAATTATACCTCATTACCAAATTTACCCTATGTATTTTGACACAGTTGGAAGTGAATTCCTTACTTTTAGCGCAGATCCCTTCATAAGGAAGTCAAAAACAATCTTCACAGAGTTGCCTTACTGGAAAGTGTATCCATTCCCCTTAACCCTTAAAATGCCAAGAAAACCTGCATCTGAAAATGTTGTCTGTTTATGTCGTCTGCTGCATCTTCTTTCAAACTTTTCAAACATACTTTTTGCATATAGGCAAACAGTGTGGACCCTGATCAGACTGCTTCTCCTAGAGGAGCAGTCTGATCTGGGACCACACTGTTTGCAAAAATGACTTAAAATCACAGCAGACGACAAAGCAGATGACAGTAACTGTTGTTGTGATTGGCAGTTTAAGGGTTAAAAAAAATAGTATAAACAACACCCTTTTGGTGATCAATTGAAGAATAGGAATTGATTATTGTAGAATTTAATAATAATATGGTCCTGATCAAACTGCATGTTTGCCCAAACTAATCTGGGTCTTTATAATCTGCTTACAGAATGGAAGCAAAAACAATTATGACAGAATTATCTCCCTTATAAAAATATTAACTAAAAGCAGTATCAGTTTGCAGTAATAATGAAGTACTGTGATAAATTTCTGGCATCCCTCAGGTATTTAATGATGACATTCAGCTGAAACTAGCATCAGAAGGAGCACATCTCCACTACCACCATGAGGAGGTACAGTACTGGGTTCAAGTGATCTACCAGCTCACACATGGAACCAGCGAGGACAATACAAATACACTGCAGCCAATTATACAGCAGCCACAGGAAACCAGGCAGTCAGGGTATGAGACCAATCATAGGTCTGGTTAATGCTTAGCATTCTGGGTAAAACTTTCAGCAGACTACATAATTATTGAAATATTTTTTTCTTATTTTTCCCAGAAAACATGATTTGATATTTCATGTAAATTGTCTCAGAGTGAGACAATTTGCATGAAATGTCAAGTCCTCTTTTCTGGGAAAAATAGTCTTCTTAAAATATTTTTCTTATTTTTTTTTTCTGAAAACAGGATTTGACATATCATGTTAATTGTCTATGAAATATCCTCTTTTCTGGGAAAATAGTTTTCTTATTTTTCCAAGAAAACAGGGTTTGACATTTCATGCAAATTGTCAGAAGACAGTTTGCATGAATTTTCAAATCTTGTTTTCTGGGAAAAATAAGAAAAATGTCATCAATTTGTTGTCTGCTGAATTAGCCTAGAGAGTTTTAAAAGTTCTACAAAAAAAAAAAAAGATTAATGTTTTTCTTATTTTTTCCACAAAACATGCTGCACTGAGTACATGGGAATGTTCTAATGACATGGAATGCACTGAGTAAAAAATATACCTTTCGAGATATCTGAAGAAAATGAGGGCCTGGGTCAGCCCACACATCCCCGCAGTCTGATCAGAGCATTTGTTGCACTCTTACAGAATCATGGGATATTATAGAATTTATAAACAGAGGGACTCTAATTTGACTGGGTGGATGTGCAGAATGATATGAATCTACACATTTCTGATACAATCAAAGACGTTTTTCACTTAGCCCAGTTCTTAGCTAAAGAAAAGGCTTTTTTTTTCAACCAAAAAGTGGTGATATTATTCTTATTTCTCTGTATTGTTGGTACTCATTAGAAGTGCCTCACTGAGTATGTCCATTTATGGTCATCGATTATGTGACCTTGCACAGCTTTTACTGTCCCTGATTGAGCAGAATTCTTTTTGCAGTAAAGCTGAAATGGGCTCAGTGGCCCCAAAGTACTGGAAAATATACTCTACACTAAGATGCATCAATTTCCATCATATATGGTGATGTCTAAGATGAAGTGACAAAATGGCTAACAGTGTAGACCCTGTACAGACTGCTTCAGTTTGATCAGAGTCTGCACTGTTTGCCCTTCATTTGTATCTTGGTCTATTATGTTTGCTAAGACCTGTCTATCCAAATATTTAGATTAGTTATGGTAACATTACTGGTGTCCTGCTGTAAAAAAAACTGACAGCAAGTGAAATAATGAGATTTTACTTTCAGCAACAAATTAGTAGGATTTTTGAGGGAGAAGAGATTCACCTTTGAACTTGAACTAATTGAAACATCAATGACAGTGGCATCTGCATCTTGTGGGGGACTGATCTTTGCTGTTAATAGGGCATACAAACTCACAACACTAAAACCGGGACTCCATGCACAAGGTGAGATATTTTTCCATTAAATTTTACCACTATCTGGGCAAATTCAGCAGACAACAAATTGACAATATTTTCTTATTTTTCCCAGAAAATAGGCTTTGGCAAATTGTCTCCATAGGAGACTGATTGCATGAAATGTCAAAGCCTATTTTCCAGGAAAAATAAGGAAAATATTTCAAAATGTCGTCCGCTGAAATTTTTACCCAGCAGAGCATTAAAAAGATGTATCTCTTGAAGTTTTTGTACATTCTAGAGAAAGTGCATTTTTTAACACAAAAATATTGAAAGTTTTCTTATTTCTCAAAAAAACCCCAAAAAACTTACGTTGTGAATAAAAGCCATGGTTCTTGTAGAATTTCAGCTTTTGATTGTAGGTCAGTTTGACTCAACATGCAATGACAGTAGGCAAAGTTAGCTTTGTGACATATTGTAATCAAATTCATTGTTTGTGGTACAGACTTGATATGCCTAGCAGACCATTCCAATGAAATGTCAATCCTTATTTTCTTGGAGATATATAACATATATACAGTAAAACCTAAATGGCTCAAACATCTTTGCCACAATGGAAATTTATTCGAGACACTGAGGGTTAATCATGCACCAGGCCAGGAAGCATGCGGTGATAATTTAGGGAAGTCTTTTTGATATTCTATATAATTATTGCATGTTGAGTGTACACACAACATATAATTTTCTGATAAAATAAGAAAATACCCCTAAATATTTGTTTTTTAGAGCTATCGTAAGAATTTCGTAGGGACTCAAAAACGAGTTCAAATTAGCCATGGTAAATGAGCCATCCGTGTTTGAGCCATTGAGATTTTACTGTATATAACATAAAAGAATCAGTCATTGATCAAAAATCACAAACATAAGGAATAACACTGTTCAGAGCATATTAGAACAATTATGAAATGGGTCTATAGATACCTAACATCATAATCAAACTGTCAATTATAACATATTTACTTATGTCATAACACTAAAACTTTATGCATACTTGTTCTAAACTTTGAACAAGTCCATTTTATTACTTAGTGATGCATCTAAGACTGCTGCGCGAGTGGCAAACAAGGCAGATCCTGATCAGAAGCCACATTTTACAGCATTTAATCAGTGGCCACACTGTTTGATCATGCCAGTTTGTCTGAACTCTACATATACACTCTTTATTTGGAGCCATATTTTATGTTACAGGGACTGCAGGGATGTCATGGTTACAGTCACATGACCTGTCATGTGAGCTGGAAGTAGACACACTGTATTGCACACATGCTGATGCTCAACAACCTGTTAGTAACCTTAGTGGTCAGAAACATTTCTGGAACCACGTTCTTTACATGAATATTCTTATGGTCAAGGTGAGTGTGAAGTTCGTCACTAATGTTGTAAAATTGAAACAAAATATTGATAATAGCTAAAAATAGTAACTGTAAGTTGTGACTACCCAGTCAAGTTATTTGTTAAAATATTGATAATAGTTCAAATTACAGTCAACCATCTTTTTATACTGACATTCAGTATAACGACATAATTTGTTATAACGACAATTAGAATGGAGTGATTCCTTAGCTGAAAAAGATGTAGATAATTAGAGATATTCAGGAATATTGTATTTAATACTCCAAGAAACGTATGTTAAGATATTTGTTAGACTCACCTCTCTGAGGCAATTCTAACAGTTATCCACAACCTATGTTTCTTGGAGTAAAATGGTGATTTCACTTAATCTGCAGACTAGATTCAGATACCATTCGAACTTCAATGGCTCGAACATCTTTGTGACCATGGAAATTTGTTTGAGATTGGGTAGTTTGAGCCACTTAGGGTTAATCATGGCGCCAGGTCAGAAAGCAAATGGCGATAATTTAGGGAAATCTTTTCCATCTTCTACACAATGATGGTATGTTGAGTGTACTCATTAGAATGATGAGGTGATCCTAATGAGTACACACAACATAAAATGTCAAGATAAAATAAGAAATATTTGTTTTCTGGAGCTACTGGAAGAATTTTGTAGGGACTCAAAAACAAGTTTGATTAAGCCATGGTAAACAAGCCATTGGTGTTAGAGCCATTGAGGTTCGACTATATTGTGAAAAATGCAAAAAAAACAACAAAAAAAAAACAACAACAAAAAAACATTCAGCTCAAATAGAGGCTCCCTATCTTTGTCGGTGAATCATCACAGAAAAAAACATGCAGATCAAATTAAATAACTGTGATAAAACAAGGATGAGGGCTTGGGGAAAATACCTCAGACACTGACAGCCAGGCCGGCCTCAGTGGCTCAGTTGGATGCACATCTGGCTGGTGATCTGGAGGTTGTAGGTTCAACCTCCGCCTGTTCGGCAACATTCTTTCGTGAGAATTTGATCATGAACTATTTTCTACAGTTATTCTCTCCCTTCCTCTGATTCAGGAAGGACAGTTGTCAGTTATCACCCCATTGGATTGACTGGGCCATAAAACCTCAACACAAACAAACAATTTGACTGCTAGAGATAAAGAAAACCACAAACTGAACCAAGGGTGCCCAAACAAAGACACAAAAACATATTTTATGGATAATCATTCAAATTGCCCCGTTGATGTCATTCCATTGGTTACCCTTAAAATATGTTTAGATGCATAAATAACCAAAACTTATCCTTATTTGTCACTGTAAATACCATATTGACCTACATATTAAATATTGGGACACCTTAACTCCTTAACATATGGGGCCTAGTTGTTCAAAACTAACAATGTCGTTAGTTAAGGTATCGTTAAAACTTTGATCATTAAATATGGCATACATACTAATATTTTTGCTGAAAAAATGTGAGTAGCTTTTGAAAAAGCTACTCACATTTTTTTCAACAAAAATACTTTTGAATTAGATTTTGTACTTACTAGAACAGTCAACATTTTGACCACTAACAAGTTTGTTAAGCTAACGATGCTTTTAACATTTATGCCTAGGTCCTAAAATTTGAACAAGTTCATTTTATTACTTAATGATAAGTCTAAAAACTGCTAAGTTAAGGCACTTTTTCTGTCAAAAACTAACGATGTTTTGCTTATTACCCCACAAAAACATATGTACAGAGTAACTTCTAATACAACAGATGTTTTCACAGAGAAAGAAGAGAAATATTTATGTGGATACCCCAGCTTACCTGGAGCTGTGATTAACTACATATTTGCTCATTACACGGCTAAATATTTCATCCTTCTTATTTTTACTCAGATTAAGAAACTTGGAGAAGAGATTCGGGTAGAAGGTATGCAGGATCACCTACATATTGAATGGTCCACTAACACAATTAATGTTGTTATATCATTGCTCTCCACCATTGCCAGGGCCAGACTGCCAGCAGGAAGAAGATTATCTGATGCTGCTTTCAGGTGAGATATCTATTATAACCCTTAATGTGCCAGTCACAAAAAGCAGTGGAAGACATTCTGTTTTTGTTTTGTTTTATTATATTTCTGAGAAAATAAGGCTTGATATTTCATGTGATTTGTCTGCTAGGCAGATGATTCTCATGATATGTCAGTCCTTATTTTTTTGAAAAAAAAAAAAAAAATTATAATGTTGGCTGGAACAATTTTGAATGGCCCTTTAAGGGTTACAAGAATGTGGATGGATACCTTTCCAGACACATCCTTTGGTTGTTAAATGGACATTAACCCTTAAAGCGCCAATCACAACAATTGTCGTCTGCTTTGTCTTCTGCCGGTTACTTTAAAAGTCATTGTTGCAAACAGTGTGGACCCAGATCAGACTGCTCCTTTAGGAGCAGTCTGATCTGGATCCACACTGTTTGCCTATATGCAAAATGTAAGTTTGAAAAGTTTGCAAGAAGATGCAGCAGACGACATAAGCAGACGACATTTTCAGATGCAGATTTTCTTGGCACTTTAAGGGTTAACCCTTGTCCTGCTGAACCAGGATATACCCTGCCTTTGCAAACAGTGTAGATCCAGATAAGTTGGCTTCTGAAGAAGCCAACTGATCTGGATCTGCACTGTTTGCCATCAAGTATGTAAATTTATGGCAACAGTCCAGATCAAGCAATCCGATTAGCTGAAAATTAGAAGTGGGCGTGGCATCTTAATATATTCAGCATGACAAGGGTTAAAATTTTAGGATATGTTCTGTAAGGGATTATGATGTCCAACTGTTTAGGCTAATCATGATAAATGAGGTGTGGCCTGAAAAGTAACATGCTGCCATATGTAGGCAGCCAAGACAAAAAGCAAACCAGGAAATTTGAGGTACAATCAACTCTCGTTACCTCAAAGTCCAAGGAACTCTCTGGAGGCAGATTCAGCTCACGACTCTTCACTGCACAGAGCCTTTCATTATCACCGTTCCATCATCTCAGTTTGTCTTAAATAATGTTGAAAAGGAATATAAAACACTAAATCATCATCATTTTTTCAGTCTAAGGCATGCTGAACTTTAGAATTGAAATTTAAACAGCTCTTTAGACTGGCCTAGCCTAGTGATGTAGCTTTGCATGTTTTGACCTAAATTCATGCACTGGTTCATGAGATAGAATTCACACAAGCTGATTTTGGTTAAACTTTGACAATCTTTGGATTACTGTGAAATTGAAAATAAGTTTAGCTCTAAATCAGTCAGCTCTAAAGATATCTTTCCAAGTTTGATGAAAATCTGCTTACCAGTTCAACAGATTTCATGCACATAAGCACACACAAGATCTTTCAGGAAAACAATAGAGAGAATGGGACTGGGCTGGGTACCCATCTGCCAAAACAGCTGATCAGAGTTGTCTGATGTCCTAAACACCACTCTTCAATTGTTTTGTTCCATGTTCCTAATATTTCAGACCTGTAACCAAATATAATATACCAGTGGAGGATGAGGCCAGACAGGGTACCACCTTACTGAAACAGCTGTTCAGAATGAAGTTTGATAGACATGTCAATGTGAAGTTTGTATTTTTCTGTGGTCCTAATATTTCTAACATGTAACCAGATATAACACAGGGGTATTTAAGCAAGATGACATACTAACGAATGAAAAGCGCTGGCTTAAGTGAAATTTGATATTACAAGCACCAGTACCATAAATAAGACCAAAAAAATAGATTCTCAGTCACTGACTAATCAATCCTAAGTCGCCATATTTCCAGTTTTTTTTGTTTTGTTTTTTTGTCATTGTCTCAGTTCTCTTTGGGAGATTTTTTCAATCCAGGAAGCGGGCTTCATTGGCTCAGTCGAATGTGTATTGGACTGGTGATCAGGAGGTTGCGGGTTCAATCCCCGCCGGGTCCAGCAACATTCTTTCTTGGAGATTGACCATGAAATATTTTCTATGGTCATTCTATTTCTTCTGCTGATTCAAGAAGGACAGTTGTTGGTTTCTGGCAAAAGAATGTGCACCTGTACTGGTTAAGTGCTTAGAGGACTAAGCCTGCCCAGTGTGGTTAGGTAAACTACCATGCTCCACATTACCCAAATGGATTGACTGGGCCATAAAACCTCAACAAAAAACAAAATCAACCCAGGAAAAAAAATGAAAGTTGAGTTTTTTCATCTGAGAATTATTTTTAATCGAATTGTGATCCAGACCACAAATGTATGATGTTTTTATTTACCTGCAAAGAAAACAGGTGAATTACAATCTGTGTATTTTGTTTAAGACTGAAGAACTTGCATTTCCCATGCTTTCTAAATGAGTGGCCCCATCTTCTTCCCAAATGAACCAAAATGTCCAAGAATATACCCAGTCAGAAAATAAAAATAAAAAAGCTGCCTGCATGAATCTGATTATTTATAAAATGGTGCCTGAGAATCTAAAGATTTTTTTTTCATCTGATATTGTTCTATTTTCCAATCTAAAGATTTTTTTTTCATCTGATATTGTTCTATTTTCCCAACATTTCAAACCTTTTAAGAAGATACATTTACATGTAAATCATCATATCAGTGCGCCCAACAGGTTTAACTGAAATCATAAAGTGTCTATAAGTTAAAGTATTTCCCGGTTATGTTTTAAGCTTGGAGGTTTGAGATAATTATTTTAGCTTCCATAACTTAAGGTAATGAAGTTTTTTCAAACTGATTAATCCTTAAAGCACTATTTAAAATCATAGCAGACATCATTCTAAAATATTTGATTTTATCCTTTCGGAGAAAATAATGCTTAAAATTTCATGTGGATCAACTCTCTAGCAGATGATTCACATGAATGACAAACCTTAATTTCTTGGAAAATAAAAAATAAACAAAAGGTTTGTGATTGTGGCACTCCCTGGACTTTTCTCTTACCTTTTTTTTTAAAAATGTCAGCTGCTGTTGTTGTGACTGACATTTTGATAGGAACTGTTACTTTTTCATGGGAATAAGTCTATAAAAACTGTTTGCCTCTCTTCTGAAAGGGATGTACTCTAAAAGGAATGTTGGTTATAGCCTCTTTGGTGCAGTTACTGATGCTGGAACATTACATACCTATATGCCACTTTGACTTCATGATGTCAATGTAAAGAAGATTCTTTTGACAGGATGTGATGTGGGTCTAGAAAAAATTGAGACTCTCATATGATACTGCTTTTTGGATCATGATGTAAATAACTTAACAATGTCAGAACCACCAATTTAGAGTAGTTAGCAATTTAAAAAAACAAAAAAACAAAAAAGATATATAGTCCAGTCAGATTAATTATTGGGGTACAACAAAAAACAACAGAAAACTTCTTTCGTCAGAGCGAAACATTGCATTACTAACTGCACCATATCAAAAGTCCTCAGATGAAATATCGCGGGAAATTGTGATATTTTCTAATAAAATTTACGTATTTCGCCGAATTTTACGACGACCATTCAGTGCCTCCATAGACCTTTTTGTATCTTCCTTGGAATTGCTTCCGGTTTAATCGGCTGCTGCCATCGGCATGGAACTAGACGTAAATCATCACAATTTCCTTCGTTTCTTGCAAGGTATGTGTATTATTTTGTCTCATTTTACTGGTTTTTATCATTTCCTAACTACACCATCAAAGCAGCGTCTTTAAGAACGGAATATTCGAAGAAATCGAATGTAACCGTTTGCGGTGTAATTCATTTTCGCGACATTTGTTTTATTCAGTTTTTGTTATTATTATACTAAAATGGATAATAAAATCCGCCCAACAAAAATAATTTAATGCAAGAGAACCAAATGTAGCCAGACAATCGAAAAAAAAAAAAAAAAAAAACAGAAGAAATGGGTACGCTCGAATTTTAAATGTACGGAAGCACATTCATGCCATCGCCGTTATTATATAAGCGAATTACAAGCGTGATATAGTGCGATTTCTGAGCGCTTTCAGACGTTTTGTTTGCTTCAATACAATTAACAGTCGTCAATTAATAACTGACAGCAAATAAATTGGCTCATAAAGTAACTGTTTCATTGGATTTATGCTTAAATATCAACTTTTTTTTAATGCAAACTGAATATTGGAAATTGACAAACTATTTCATTTTTTAGATTAAATTATTGAGTACACCATTGTCTTTTGTAATGTTTGGAATCTATATCCAGTTGTGTTTGAATATCATTGTAGAATCCAAGCATATAAATAATATAAGATGTATATGATTTTTCATGCACTTTGATGGCATACAATTAGATTAATTAATTTGCGTATTCTTATTACATTTAGAACCAAAGCCAACCAAGAACATTTAGCCCCAAAGTTGAGGAACTGCGCTCTTAGATAGCTCCAAAGCCAGTGACAGGCCATGAGGTAAGTTATACATGCAGATGGCCCCTCAATACAACGCAGGCTGATTCTATAACCGCATGACTGAGAATTACAAGAAATGAACGAAAAACAAACAACAAACGGTCAAACATATAAACAAGTAAATATTAAATAAATAAATTAATTAGTTAATTTATTTCTGTTTTAAGTAAATAAATTCTAAATAAATAAATTAATAAAAATAAGCCAAACAAACAAACAATAAATAAATAAATAAATCAGCAACAGTTATAAAGTCTTCACTTAATAATGAGAATTTGATATAGTAGTCAGCATTTTGTCGCAAAGCAAATCATACAGGCTAGACAACTATTTCCTTTCCAGTGAAGGAAGAAAAGTCTGTGTTATTTGCTTAGAGGGGGATGACAGACCAACTTCAAAGCTTGGATCCAAAGGATGTAAAGGACTTATAGCAGCCAGCGAAAAGAAAGGTTATCATCTTTTACTATTGCTTTTGATCATTATTTAGTTTGGATACTTTATTGGAATTTATAGCCAAAGTTTCAACATGTCATTTTGAAAGTTCCTTATTTTACATACACCATTCATTCACATGCAAAGTCCTGAAATTATGACAACACTTGATTGCAATTTAAAATAGAATGGAAGGCAATGATCAGGAATCGATACAATTATCCCACACCTCCCATTAGAGACATCAAAGGGAAAGAAACACAAACACGAAATAACTAGACCCTAATGGAAACATCACTAGCAGAAAGACAAACGGACAGTTACTTTCCCATAAAGTGGCCAAATGGCTGTCCAAAACAAAAATATGTAAGCGACACACACATTTAAAGACGAACTATAACAAAAATAACCAAGACAGAAGAACCGCCTTGGAACGGTCAGTGAAAAGCATTTTACTGGCGGACTTAAATCGATTTTACGTGGCCACAATCCTCGCCCTTACTTCTGCCGGGGTTTAGACACATAATTTGTTCAGTCCGCATGAATGCTTCCTAACTCATCAGTACTACATCTCCGAGAACACAAAAAACCAACTAATTACAGAGATGAAATAACGATGAGGACTCGACAGCACGAAACAACTGAAATGCTGGAGCAAAAGAAAACCAACAGATAGACTCCGTAGGGCCCGACCAAAGATAGAACAACAAGTACCAACCAACAGCACCCAAAATTAAATTATAAGTAAGCCTTTAGGTTGGAACCATCATAGAATCTGAGGCCTAACCAGCCGGCGTGCAATTAAATAGGGAAACAAAGTTATTAACCGTGATTGGGTTAACAACCATGCATGCAGTCTGTCGTATAACTTTTATGTTGTACCCAGTCTTAAGTGTTTATTTTTACTTTTTATTTTATTTCATTTTATTTATTTATTTGTTTTTTCATTTTCAGGTGACTCATTAACTGTTTCATCCGGACAAGTGGTGCATCCTGAATGCAGACGCCTGTATTGCCATCCAAATCAAGAAAGAGATGGTCCTAAAAAAGAAACAGAGAAAATAATATTAAGCCCAAAGACTAGAGCGTCTATCGAAAACAAGTTTAGCTTCCAAACAAAATGTTTATTTTGTGGAACAGCTGCAAAATTCTATAAAAGAAAACGTAGTGTGGATGTATTCGAAGTAAGGACCCTAAAATTTCAAGAATCAGTACGGGAAAAATGTCTACAGAGAAACGATGAGTGGGGGAAAGCTGTACTAGGGCGTCTGGAATATGCACAAGACCTGCCTGCTGTTGAAGCCAGATATCATCAGTCATGTAGCACTAATTTCAGGAGTGGTTGCAATATACCTGTACAGTATCAGATTTTTTCGGAAATGACAAAAAACAAAAAAGGTCGGCCATTACTAATAAATTCTGAAAGTGCATTCCTTGAAGTGATCAAATACTTTGAAAGTAATCCAGGAGAACAAGTTATTGTAAATGAACTCCTTGACAAAATGTCAGACAGATGCGAGCAACCATACAGTTTTTCATACATGAAGAAAAGGATCCTTGATCATTTTGGTGGTTCAGTAGTGATTTCAGAACTGGATGGAAAGCGAAATGTTATAACATTTAAGAATAAGGCAGACGCAATTTTGCATTCATTTTACCAACGCAATAACAAACAAGACAGTGAATCAGAGAAAATGGCAGTCATCAAAACAGCAGCTACTTTAATATTAAGTGATATTAAATCCATTGCTGACAACAAAGAAGAATATCCTAATCCAGAAAAACTGAAATCATTGGAAGAAAATAGAGACTTTGTTCCAGAAAGCCTTCTGACTTTTTTGAAACAAATTATCGACCATAAAAACTCGGAAAAAAAGATATTGTCAATTGGACAGGCTATCATCCAAGCATGTATGCCTAGAGGTGTTATTGCACCACTTCAGATTGGATTAGGAGTCCAAATGCATCATCTCTATGGGTCGAAATTACTGATAGAAATTATTAATAGCATGGGGTTCTGCTCCTCATATACAGAGATTCAGAGATTTGAAAGTAGTGCTGCCTCCAGTCAAGGAACGAGTTTTGATTTATCTGATGAGCAGTTTGTACAATATGTCGCAGATAATGTTGACCACAACACGGGTACATTGGACGGGCATAATACCTTTCATGGGATGGGAATAATTGCTGCAGTGACACCACAACTTGTGAAAACTAAATCAGTTCCGAGAGTCCGTGCTTCAGCAGAAGACCTTGTAGCAGTTGGTAAAGTTAACATATATTTCTACACTCAGTCTGAGAATAGAATGGAGGAACTGAAGTTCAGAAAGCTGATAGACTTGTCATGTGTAGAAGATACCTCAGAAAAATTAGACTTTATCTTTAAAATCGGAAGATCCCTTAAAATTAGGATGCCCAGCTGGTCTGGCATCATGCAAATGGTCCAAACTGGAGTTTATCCAGGGCAATCATCTATTGTCTTTCTGCCAATGTTAGATCTCAATCCAAGTGACATGTCTTGTGTATACTCCACCCTTCGTTTTGTTTCTGCACATGCCCAGAATATGAACGTGACGCCCATTGTTACTTTCGATCAACCTCTGTACTGGAAGGCAATAACTATTGTGTTCAATGAACCAAGTGACAGTGAAATGAAGTCCTTGATAGTGCGACTCGGTGGGTTTCATACTGAAATGAGCTTCTTGGGCTGTGTTGGTCAACTCATGGAAAACACTGGTCTAGAAGAATTACTATGTACTGTGTATGCCCCTAACACAGTCAGTCACATGCTTTCGGGGAAAGCAATTGCTAGGGCAATCAGAGGTCATTTTCTAGTTGATGATGCTCTTAATACAGTTATTGTGAAAAGACTGATTCCAAGTGTAGGGCAAATTTGTGATCAGGAAAGGGATGATATCAATCAGTCAGAAAATAGAGATTCTGCTAAGTCAAGTATTTCTGAAAGAAACATGAATCATGAAAACACATCACCAGAAACAAATGAAGAAAATAATGGTGCTCAAGATGATGTCATCACAGATGAAGACACATGTGACATGGAATACATAAAAGAGATGATTGAAAAGGTGTTGTCAAAAGATATGTGCCCACAAGCAATAAATGACGATAAGATAGTACAGGGTCTAATGCAAAAATTTGCAATGAATAAATGCTCCCTCAAGTCATCTCGAACAGCTTCTCTCTGGATACAGTACATGGACATGATTGATATTTTAAGAAGGTTTATCAAAGCAGAGAGAACAGGAAATTGGAAGCTGCACCTCAAATCCATGCAAGAGATGCTACCATTTTTCGCGGCAGCAGGCCATAATCTTTATCTGAAGTCGGGCTATGTCTATCTACAACAAATGACTGACCTAGAAAGAACTAACCCAGGTGTTTACCGACTATTCATGTCTGGAAATCATGTTGTGAGAAGGAGTGACAGGTTTTGGGCTGGTCTGTCAACTGACTTAGTAATTGAACAAGCTCTTATGCGTAGTGTAAAATCTGCAGGTGGCATGACTAGGGGCCGAGGAATGACCGAATCTCAGAGGGCGCTGTGGCTTTTGTCGATGCCAGCATGTGCTGAGATTAATGACTCAATGCAAGAGTTCACAGGTCAAAAAACAGAAGCCAGTGATCAGCATAAAGAAGCTTACGATACACGGCTACAGAGAGATCAGAAGGACCGGAAGACATTCTTAAGCTATTTAGAGGAGAAGAATCCCTTTGCAAGCGAAAAAAGCTTGAGAAATATTGAAACCGGAGCTTTAGCTGACAAAAGAGTGAATGCTGACTCTGCCAAGTCAATAGGTCTAGATATTATTGCCGACATGGAGGAAAAGAAAGTTCTTGAGTATACCTTTAAGTAGAAAAAACAGGCAGTTACTCTCGGAACTAAACAACATGTGAAAGTTGATGGCGAAGAGGTAAATGTGGACCCACAACTTTTGTTTCAGCGTCTTATTTCTGTATCAGAGAGTACACTCGATAATGTAGAGGAAATATTCAAATATGAGCTTTGTGGTCATCCATCCGCTCTTTTTGATTCATCAGGATTACTTAGAGAGGCACAAAAACCAGCTTTAGCACACGCTATATGGGAGTTGGGTGGCTGTGACGTGAGTCAGTTTACTGCAGAAAATGTTCATTACGTCCTCGATGGTGGGTCGCTGGTGCAAAGAATTTCATGGGCGTATGGGGCAAAGTTTGACTCTATATGTGAAGATTATATCAACCTGATCGTCAGAAATTATGGTCATCCGCACATAGTGTTTGACGGTTATAGCAATGGCCCTACAACAAAAGATGTAACACATGAACGTAGAGTGAAAGGAGTAATAGGCACAAGGGTTTTATTTAATGGTTGGACCACATTTAAATCGAAGAAAGAACTATTCTTATCAAATCAAGAAAACAAACAGGATTTCATTAATTTACTTGGTTCGCATTTGTTAAACAAAGGATGTAAAGTCACACACGCTCCAGATGATGCTGATGTCCTTATTGCTATGACTGCTATTAAAGAAGCTTCTAATGCCCCTACTGTAGTTATAGGTGAAGATACAGATGTTTTAATACTTCTTTGTCATCATGCAAACGATACAGTGTATAACATTTATTATATGTCTGACACAAAAAGTAGTACAAAGAAAAAGAGAATATGGGACATTAAAAGAACACGTAACATTTTGGGAAATGGGATTTGCAAAATTCTACCTGTGCTACACGCTTTCTCCGGTTGCGACACAGCATCTCGGATTTATGGAATTGGAAAAGGAATTCTACTGAAAAAAGCTTTATCTGAGCAGGAGTTCAGAGATCTGACAGCGGTTTTCCTGCAAGATGCCACACATAATGAAATAGAGAAAACTGGTGAAAGCTTATTCGTAAGACTGTACAATGGACACCCTGACCAAAGTTTAGATGAACTAAGGTTTCAAAAATTTATCTATAAAGTTAATACCAGCACAACATATGTACAGGTTCAAAGTCTTCCACCAACGCAAGCAGCTGCAAAGTTTCATAGCTACAGGGTTTATTTGCAAGTGCAGAACTGGTTAGGAAAGAACCTAATTCCAGTTGAATGGGGCTGGTGTAAGAAAAAAGACAAGTTATCCCCTGTGAAGACTCTGTTACCGGCTGCACCAGAAAGACTTTTAAAAATAATAAGATGTAGTTGCACCCAAAATTGCGACACAAAGCGTTGTAGTTGTAGGAAGCATGGGTTGACATGCTCGGCAGGCTGTGGAGGATGTCGCGGTACAAGCTGCTGCAATATACGCTTGATACTAGATGAAACGGATTAAAGAAACATAGACAATAAGTTCAGTTAACCCATTTATGCCGAGTGGACTCTTCTACCTTAACAATTTGGACCAGTCCATTTCATGTGGAAGGGGTGTCAGGTTACATTTCATTATTTACATCTTTTAAAATCAAAACACCAATATTCTTAGGATAATGAAATTTTGCAAACTCACCTTTTTGTAGAGGTGGGTGGGGTAATTCCACCCTTTTTGTAGAGGTGGGTGGGGTAATTCCACCTATGAAGGTTTGTGAAATGTAATGTTTGAGTGAAAAATGGTATAATTTTACCAGCTATTACTCCTGAATAGCTTTCCAGAGCATATTGTGTGCTAAATAATGAATTATAACATCTTTGTGTCGTATCAGAATTGCTTAATCGTCATCGTCCTGTTAAAGCATGCGAGTTAGAGAGGCACCTGATAAATGTCATCATTTTTTTTTTCCCATGGAGCAATTCTTGAGGACTTTTTTTCTTAGATACTTATGGGATCATAGATTAATACCATGAATTATTTTTTTCTGTTGCAATTAGTGGTGGGTTACTCCTTAAAATCGACCAGAATGACTGGCCTAATAACAATGGTGGGTATATCAGGTAATATTTTAAGGTCTGAATACAACACACCACAAATAAGCTTTAACAATGCTTAAAAATATTCTGTCTGCTTTGAATAACTTCTTTTTTTCTGTGTTGTTTAAGATAGCCAAACTGACTGACTGATATTTTATTGTTCTTCAGAGGATAACTATCATTACAATCTTTGCTTTAAATTAATTTTACTGCTGAAACTATATTTATTGGCCTTTTTTTTTATACATAATTAAATTTGCAAAATCCATCCAACGAATATCATTTTAATTTATCCAACTATTCTCTTTCATGTGTATACATTTCTTAACTAATCTCTCTAACAGATCATCTGATTCTTAATCAGAGGGTCTGTGTGTGTGTGTGTGTGTGTGTGTGTGTGTGTGTGTGTGTGTGGCTTTAAACCAGTATCTGAGAGGGAGTATCTTCTTAATTTCAAATATTAAACCCATTCTAATCAAGTTTATATGAGAAAATTTATTTGCTTTAGAAATATATGCATATTTCTATTACTAATGGATGGTCACTATTCTGATTTTAGCTTATAAAGATTTTATAACAGTTATTTTGCCTATTTGAACATAATATTTTTGCTACCATGTTTGTTTTTTACATTTTAAAATTCTAGTATTTTTATATTTGATTTCTATTATTGAAACAAAATAGGTTTAAATTATGCTTTGAGCTGGTGCCTGAGAAGGAAAATCTTCATAGATTAATTTAAAATTAATTCATCCACAATCTAATCCAGTTTATTTGAGACAATTAATGTGATTAAGAACCACATGCTTAAACTTACTGTTGAATGGCCACTAGTTTATATAATATCCTATAGCGCCAGCCTACTGAAACAGCTGTTCAAAGTGAAGTTTGATATCACAAATACCAATGCTTTTTGCATTTATATGTTTTCATATTCCTATTATTTCACACCTGTAGCCAGATATAATATACAGTGGAGAATGAAGATAGACTTGGTATCATCCTGCTGAAACAGCTAGTTGCATTTGTATTGTTCCCTGTTTCTAGTATTTTAGACCTATAACCAGATATGATATACCAGAGGAGAATGAAGATAGATTGAGTACCAGCCTACTGAACCAGTTGGTCAAAATGAAATTTGATATCACAAATACCATTGCTTTTTGCTTTTGTATTGTTCCCCATTTCTAATATTTCAGGCCTATAACCAGATATAATATACCAGCAGAGATTGAAGAGAGACTGGTTTCTAGCCTACTGAAACTATTGGTCAAAGTGAAGTTTGATATCACAAATATCACTGTTTTTTACATTTGCATTGTTCCCTGTTCTTAATATTTCAGACCTATAACCAGATATAATATACCAGTAGAGACTGAAGAGAGACTGGGTACCAGCCTACTGAAACAGCTAGTCAAAGTGAAGTTTGATATCACAAATACCAATGCTTTCGTCTGTAACAATAATGAAGGTGAGCGATGCCCATCGTGACTAAAAATAAGATGTTATTATAATAGTGCTCAAGCAACTGGGCTTAAGGTGAATAGACCTAGGGAGATCATTTTATTCTGAGTTTTGCTATTCTTAATAAAGTGGACTACTTTTAAAGGAAAGAATTTGCTCCAAACTTGCTCCTTCAGCTGAGAGCATTTTTTTTCCTTTAAGAGTCCCCCTCTCCTCCACCACGAGAAAGGATTCTTCTGTCAGGAAAGTCTACTTAAGTGATCTGCCTTTGAAAAGGTGTGCAAAATTTTACAGTATCTGCTTGAAACTTTATAGGTATATTGCAGAACAAAAATTTATAGAAAACGAATTACAAACTAATCCATGGACATTCTTGCTGTCCCATTCCTAAGATCAGCTGCCCTTCAAATGTTTGAAAAAAAAAAAAAAAAAAAAAAAAAACAACAAAAAAACAATCCTGTTTTGTTGCCTTTGGAAGTGGAGTATCATTAAGTGATTGTGATGCTTTTATTGTATGATAAAAGTATTTGAGCCAGTCCATGACTATACGTGTCTTTGGAGCATATGTAATCTATATTTCATGGTTCAATAACTGTCATTCTTTACATGTATCTTAGTTTGTAGCCCTGTTTTAGGGAGATTATATAAAGACAGACAGACCCTAGCAGTATTTCTGAATGCTTCTCTGTTTTACTCTGAGTGTGATCAAGTTGTGTGTGTACTATGTACAGGGATATCTTCAAAATAAATGTAGCAGAGTGTTTATGCTTTTAGAACAGTCCCATTGCAGTAAAACAAAACACATGAAATGTTAATGTAGTATTCTTAAGAAAGTAAACAATTAAATAAGGTAGTTTGAATGTGTTGAGGTTTTACGGCCCAGTCAACCCAATGGGGTCATGTCGAGCGTGGTCAGTTTACCTAACCACAGGTTTACTGGGCAAACTTAGTCCTCTAAGCGGTTAACCAGTATTGTGCACATTCTTTTGCCAGAAACTGACAGCTGTCCTTCTTGAATCAGCGGAAGGGAGAGAATGACTGTAGAAAATATTTCATGATCAATATCCATGAAAGATTGTTGCCGATCTCGGCGGGGGTTGAACCCATGACCTCCTGGTCTCCAGTCGGACATGCATCCAACTGAGCCACCGAGTCTGACAATTAAATAAGGTAGACTGGTATTCTCTGTGATGGAATGGTACCATTTTAGCTCAGCAGAACTGCAAAATATTCAAATCAAAGACACTGTAGGCTCTAAGCTTTAAAAGTTAGATGACCTGCTCCATATATCTTGTAAGAATTCATTTGCATTGCGTCACAGGAAATTCTACAAGATTATTTTTGGTGCAAAAAAAAATAATCACTTCAATTTTCATGTTTATCTGGAGCTATGCTTTTCATTCTGCATTGGAAACGAATGTTATACACTACAACCTCTTTATAACACGGTTCGTTATAAGTTTATAATAGTTTTGGAGATAACACGGTACAAAGATGGATCACAAAAATGTATAGATTATATTGAAAAATGACCATAAGTTTTCAATATAATCTATACATTTTTGTTTGGATATAACATGGTTGTTTAACTAACATGGTTTATGCTATGGACTCCAACAATAGTGTTATAAAGAGGTTATGGTGTATATATGAGTCACATCAAGAGAAAAAGGGTCTTTTGGGCATATACAAACAGTGAAAATCCAAAGAGTCCCACAAGCTATGTGCTGGCCTTGGTGAATCAGTTAGATAAGCATCCGTCTGGTGATGAGGAGGTTGCGGGTTCTACCCCAGCCAGGTTGGCAACATTCTTTCATGGAGATTTGATCATGAAATATTTTTATGGTAATTCTCTCCCTTCTGCTGATTCAAGAAGGGCAGGTCAGTTTCTGGGAAAAAAATGTGCATACATACTGGATAACCACTAAGCCTGCCCTGTAAAAGTGTGGTTAGATAAACTGACCACACTTGACATGACCCTATTAGGTTGACTGGGCCGTAAAACCTCAACACAAACAAACAATCTATGCTGAAAGGTAAAATTTGAAGAGGACTAGATACACTTGGTAGGTTTTCCACCACTTTTCAGAGGAAGACAATTTTTGTGACTTCTTGTTTGCACACCAGGCTCTTTTGGAAATTGGTCCATTCTAAAAGGGCAGAATTTGCTCCCAGGGGGAGCAAATTCTTTCCCATTAGAGTATACCCTTACTTGGAATATACCCCTATTCAGAAAGATGGCAAAAACAATTTTGACAGAGTTGCTTTCCCTGAAAATGTATCTGTAGTGAGTATTAATATAGAAATTTTTGCACTGTTTCAGTTGGATTAATGTTACGACTGGATTCAGTGACTCTAGACTACAGACAGACTGTAGCTGGGCTAACCCTGGAAGGTTTCAAAGTAGCCTATGTCAGGATTGAAGATCAGGTAAAGTTCACTTTGTTTTTTTAGCTATATGCATTATACTTTTATATTGGTATTGAATACAATATTGACTAATGTTATGTAGCATAAATGTGTATCCAGTGGTTCCCCAAATTGCCAGAGGTGGTTTGGTGTGATTGATGTACACCCAATGGAGCCGGTCTCGGTGGCTTAGTTGGATGCACATCTGACTGGGGATCAGGAGGTCTGAGGTTTGATTCCCACTGGATTCGGCAACATTCTTTCAGCTGATTATGAAATGTTTTCTGCGGTCATTCTCTCCCTTCAACTGATTCAAGAAAGGCAGTTGTCAGTTTCTGGTAAAAGAATGTGCACAAGTACTGGTTAACCACTTACAGGACTAAGCCTGTACAGGAAAAGTGGTTAGGTAAACTGATCACGCTTGACAGGCCCTAATGGGTTGACTGGGCCATAAAACCTCAATTCAGTCAAAAGTACACCCAATGATAGGTGTAACCAAAATGTGGTTTATTGACATGGTGGCCAGGCCAATAAAAAGGGGATATTGACACGTTGGCCGGCCATTTCAAATAGTAAGAAAGTCAGGCCATTTTAAAATGTAAGCTCTTTTTTTAGCCCAAAACACCTAGCAAATTATTCTTTCTGTTTTGCACACTATATTATTTTTGTATATAAATCAGCAGATTTTTAGAATGCATACATGTTCAAAAATCTTTGAATTTAATTGTTATTCTGACACAAAGCTTGGAAGGGCAACATTCTTTAGGAGATTGAAGAGGCCATAAAATATCATTATTTGATCAGGTTAAAGTAGATTTTTGTCAGTGAAAAAGGGGATTTTTTTTTTGTGATTGAATTTGGCTATCCTACGTATGAAGCAAGTGATGATAATTTGGATGCACAGATAAAGGTAGCACCTATTAAATTAAAATTACACTCATAATAGTATTGAATACAGTGCTGACAATAATATTATATAACATAATGGCATCAAAAATAAGGTTCCATGCAGCACTTTATATGTTGTAAATAGGGGAAAGCAACATGGTAGTATTTCTTCTGTTTCTGTACTGTCAATTTTTCTTCCCTAATCTTTCTCCGTTTCTCACTTAAGTTTCATTTTCTAGCTCATCTGTCCCTTTTCTTCCTTTCTCTGGGAGACCATAACTCCAGGTAAGAAGGGGTATCCACATAAAACATTGTATTTTTCTTATTTCTCCATAAAAACATATAGTGTGGATACTCATTAGAAGTGCCTCAGTGAGGCACTTCTAACGAGTACCCACAATATATGTTTTTGTGGAGAATTAAGAAAATCATGAGCATTTTTTGGATGTAAAAAAAGCACCTTATCTTGAGCTGTGGGAGACAACACAAAATTTGCATAAAGCAGACTGCAGATTGCACAATTTTCAAGTAATACAACTCGTGATTTGTTTCAACCATTTCAGATCCACTGATTCTGTTGTGTTCAGATAATTTGAGTTATTTTGTTTTGAAACTTGAAAAAACAAAAAAACTTTTAGATATTTTTATCCGTTATTGTAATTCTAACAGTTCTTTGAATGTTTGCTTATTTACAGTGTATAACTTTGCTGCGTTCAGTTGACATTGATCAACCAACTGTAAGTGTCCGAGAGATCAGGATCAAACTAAAGCAGTTGGAGAAAGAAGTGACCTTTACCATTACCAAAGAGATGATGTTAGATTGGACAACTGCCTGTCACATGTGCATTATACAGGCTATTGAAGATGTGAAAGAGATAAAAAATAAATTAAGTAAGCACTAACTTTTAGTATGTTAAAATCAAATCTCAGCAACTGACATTTTAAAATATTTTTCTTAAATTTCCTTGCCAGGAAGCAAGATAAGATAGCAGTTGGTAAAAAATGTTCCCATTTTGGGAGAACTTGAATGCAATACTTTAAGCTTTTATTTGCTGATGCTAAATGTTGAAAAAAAAAATTGAGCCCAACCCCACTTTCACCCCTAAAGGTGAACGGGGCATGTATTGCATTAGCTTTTCATTGCATATTCCATTGGGGTTGACTTCAGCATGATATTCTCTTGAACCAGATGGCAAATTCTTTCCAATCTTGCTTGTATATGTCATTGAGCATGGCTAAGAGCCGCCATGATGTCATTTTCAAGGTTTGCTTGGTTTTGAACATTTCTGTCTATGTAATATTAAAATTTGTTTGCATGTTTGCATATTTTCAGTGTATAACCAGTGCATTTTCTTGACATTGATAATCTGACTTTATTATCAGTAGCTGCTATGATCTAATTTTCAAGGTCTGCATGGGTGTTGGAACATGTCTAGAAACCATTTTGAGTAATAAATTATCTCTGATTTTTCAGAATAAAATTCTTGTAAAAATGAAGATACGAGTAATTTTCTCTGAAAGGGGGAACATAATAAACAGTTGCTGTCAACCACACATTTATGTATCATGCCAAGTAAAATAAGGCATTTTCAGGCATATACAGATACCACAGGCCCAGATCTGCCTGCATATCCACACAGTCTGGGCCCAGTTGTTCAAAGCATCGTTAGCTTAACGAGCTCATTAGTGGTCAAAATGCTAACTGTTCTAGTAAGTACAATATCTAATTCACAGGTATTTTTGCAAAAAAAATATCAAGCAAAAGCTACTCACATTTTTTTTCAGCAAAAATATTAGCGTATATGCCATATTTAATGATCAAAGTTTTAACATTAGTTTTGAACAACTGGGCACTGATTCTTAAAGAATCATTGGATACTGTAGAGTGTTTCAAACAAATGTCTTGATGGGAGAGTGTGGATGCAGATGAATCAGAAGGATAATTTGAATCTATGTATTTTGTGTATACTCATGAAGACAGCATATCCGTGTAAATATTTTTCTTATTCTCCACAAAAACATATGTTGATGTGCACATCAACAAGGTGCTTCTAATGAGTACCCATAATATATGTTTTTATGGAGGAGTTAGATTTCTCCATGAAAACATACTGTGGCTACTCATTAGAAACACCTCACTGAGGTACATATAATAAGTATCCACAAATATTTAATCCACATTTTTATGGAGAAATAAGAAAATGTGAATATTTCAGTTAAAAAAAGCTTATCAGGAGCTATCAAACAAAAAGGCTATCCTCTGAATACCTCAAGCTATGCCCCTCCCCTTCCAAATCAAGATAATTCCTATTTGTATTTTTCAGGTGGTGAAACCCAAGCAGGAGATCCTGTAAAGATTCAGAATATTCCTGTGAAGACAGGTCCGTCATTAAAGTTAGCTGTCAATGTGATCGTTGCCACCACTGTGAATCTGAAGCTCCGGTTATCTTCCAAACACAGGTATCACTTAAGTGTACTTAAGTGGGCTCCATAGCACAGCTGATAGCACATCCTGCTGTAGATCAAGGGGTCACAGTTTGGAATCCCAGTTCAGCCACATAACTTCTTTGGAGATTGATAATGAAATCATCTCTGTGGTCATTCTCCCATTTCCACTTATTCAAGAAGAACATTTGTCAGTTACTGACAAAAGTATCTGCACAAGTACTGGTTAACCACTTAGAGGACTTAGCCTGCCCAGAAAAAGTGTGAGTTGGTTAACTGACTGACTCAATATGACCTTAACATTGTTGACTGGGCCATAAACCTCCTACTCAAACAAACAAATAATCACTTGTATTTAAATCCAGTCAGAAGATAATAGGAGTTATTTAGGAAGAGTATGTGGTGATAAATCTGGGATACCGTAATAACCCTAAGTATTGGGACATCTTATCTACTTACCATACTTGTCCTAAACTTTGAAATAGTCCATTCTACTACCTCTTGATGTCTGTAAAGTATTGCTGTATGTATGGCAAACAGTGTAGACCCTGATCAGATGCTGCATTCTGCAGCATCTGATCAGGGTCTACATTGTTTGCAAAGGCCTATTTGTCCCAATACTTAGGGTTATTATTGTAATTTTATTCTCTATAGAAACATTTGTTGTGGGTACTGATTAGAAGTGCTTGTTCTGTTCTGAGCTGTTCTTGCATTATTAAAATGACATGTCATGCTAATTTTAAGTGCAAACTTCATTTCCACCCAATGTTATACCCAGTAAGCATGTTGCACACCACATAGCTGACACAAAATACTAAATAAAAAGTTAATTTTCTATGGTGATGGCTGAAAAACTCTAAAAAGTTAAATGACTGCAATTTTAAAGCATAAAAGAAACAGAAAATTTGACTTTTTCAGTGTAAGAATAATTTTTATTTTATTCATGAACACAAAAGTGATATTTTCACTCGTGACTTCAGCTCAAGCCACTCATAAAAATAGCGCTATTGGTGTTCACTTGATGAACTTGAAAATGGATCTTACATGTACACTGAAAAAATCAAATATCCACTATTCTCTTGTCAAGGATTTCTTTACATATCATATATATCTTTAAGGTATTTGACACACCTTCAAGAGAAATAACTCTGAAGTAGAAACATTTGCCCCTTCTCATTTGTAGCATCTCTTAAAAGAAAGCATTTGCTTCCAAAGGGAGCAAATGCTTTCATTCAAGAGTAGCCCTCATTTTTAAAAGGTTTCAAATGCTAAGGAGACTAGTATAATGCAGGTAAAATTTGATCATCCAAAATTAGTGAGTCAATCTGATTTCGTAATTTGCAGTGTAACTCTGTGTACAGACAGTATTGTGATGTCCCTAACCCCCAGTGAAGTTCTTATGGAGCTAGAAAAACTGGATATTTTCTGTGATGAGGAAAAAGTCTTCAGATTTCAGGTAATACAGCTGCTGAAACCATAGCTCGAGATAAGATGATAATTTAACCTTCAAAGCTTAAAGCAAAATGTTATCCGCCAATATTCTAATTTTTTTATTATTATTTTTCAGAGAAAATAAGACTTGGCAATTCACATGAAATGTCTATTCTTATTTTCTCTAAAAAAAAAAAAAAAATCGAAAAGTCATTTGCTGCAGTTGTGCTTAGCCCTTTAAGGGTTAATTGGCTTGGCGCAAAAATAAGAAAGATAATAGGAAATTATTACTCAACCTACTATATGAGAAGTTATAAAGCATTTGTGACTATCTAACGCATTTTCACCTGTGACAAAAGCCAGCTAGACTGAACCCATTCTCAGAGAACTATCATCCAGGCTCATATTTTGCACTATCTGCCGGTTGCGTGAATTACCTAGCAACATTTCCTTTAAAATATGAGTTGGGTAAAACATCTATATCATACCTTTCTGGGTGACAGTCAAAACTATCAGCCCTGAGGTGCAGTGGATCACTTGATGAACTATCTCCCGAGGCCTTTGGATAATTTATCACAGCACCTCATGCTGATAGTGAAAGTCGGGCGATATTTGATCAGGTGGTCCACAGCACCTCAAGGCAGATAGTTTTGACTGTCGTTTGGCCTTTGGTGATAGTTCATCAGTGGTCCATAGCACTTTGGGGCTGATAGTTTTAACTGTCACCCAGAAAGATATGAAATAGTTGTATATTATCACCACAATTAACACCTTATCTGGAGCTATAAATATATAGAACTCACAGGGAATTAAGTATTTGGGGGCTATGGTTTGATGGTAGCATTATAATGAATAGTGTTAAAATGAGCATGGTTATTAACTTAATTATGAGTGATTACTTTGCTTCCATCTTTAACACTTACCACATTATGGGCAGATTCAGCAGACAACAAATTGGTGATATTTTTCTGATTTTTCCTAGAAAATAGGATCTGACAGTTCATGCAAATTGTCTCCTGAGGAGACAATTTGCATGAAGTGTCAGATCCAATTTTCTAGGAAAAATATTTCAAAATGTTGTCTGCTGAAATTTTCACTCCGCATGCAAAGTGTGAATTGCATGCATGGTGGGTCAGTCCTTAGACTAAATAAATGACGGTTCCTTCTTCAGTCTGTTTCAGATGGTTGGCACCTGATTATACCCCCGACATACGAAGTATGTGGGGGTATATAGTTTTCGCTTTTCTGTTCGTCCCTTCGTTCGTTCGTACCTACGTTCGTTCGTTCGTTCGTTCTTACGTTCTTTCGTTCGGTCGTTCGTTCGTCTTTCCGTCACAGGGTCAAAGTTTTTGCGTTAAAGTTTATAAGACCTCATATTTTGAAGACCCTTTGATGGATTTCATTCATATTTGGCATGATGGTAGATATAGGTCTAAAGTTTTTATCAGCACCATCCCCACCCCGGGGGTGACCTTGGGGTCAAGGTCACGGACTTAGAATTTTCATAAAAAAGTCAGGGTCAAAGTTTTTGCGTTAAAGTTTATAAGACCTCATATTTTGAAGACCCTTTGATGGATTTCATTCATATTTGGCATGATGGTAGATATAGGTCTGAAGTTTTTATCAGCATCATCCCCACCCCGGGGGTGACCTTGGGGTCAAGGTCACGGACTTAGAATTTTCATAAAAAAGTCGAAGTTTTTTGTGTTTAAGTTTATATAGCTATATCATCAAGACCCTTTAGGAATTTCATTTATATTTGACATGTTGCTAGATATCGGCCTAGAGTCTTACTCCGCATGATCACCACTCAGGGTGTGACCAAGGTCAAGGTCACAGAATTTTCATATAAAAGTAAACAATTTTTGCGTTTAAGTTTATATAGCTATATCATCAAGACCTTTTGTTAAATTTCAGTATTCCCTAATTGAAAGGCCAGCGGATATAGCTATCAGCAAGGAATCTGTTGGTCTGTCCGTCCATCCGTTGAAGCATTATTCGTTCATACTTTGTTTTTGTCTTAGGGTCAAAGTTTTTACGTTAAAGTTTATTAGACCTCATATTTTGAAGACCCTTTGATGGATTTCATTCATATTTGGCATGATGGTAGATATAGCTCTAAAATTTTTATTGGCACCATCCCCACCCCGGGGGGGTGACCTTTGGGTCAAGGTCACGGACTTCCAATTTTCATAAAAATGTCAAAATTTTTGTGTTTAAGTTTATATAGCTGTATCGTCAAGACCCTTGTGGAATTTCATTTATATTTGACATGTTGCTATATATTGGCCTAGAGTCTTACTCCGCATGATCCCCACCCCGGGTGTGACCGAGGTCAAGGTCACTAACTTAGAAGTTTCATTTAAAAGTAAAAGTTTTTGCTTTTAAGTTTATATAGCCATATCATCAAGACCTTTTGTTAAATTTTATTATACCCTAATTGAAAGGTTGAGCGGATATAGCTATCAGCAAGGAATCTGTTTGTCTGTCCATCCATCCGTTGAAGCATTATTTGTTCATACTTTATTTTTGTCTTAGGGTCAAAGTTTTTACGTTAAAGTTTATAAGACCTTATATTATGAAGAGCCTTTGATGGATTTAATTCATGTTTGGCCTGATGGTAGATATAGGGCTTAAGTTTTTATCAGCACCAACCCTATCCCGGGGAATAACATTGGGGTCAAGGTCACAGACTTAGAATTTTCATAAATAAGTCAAATTTTTTGTGTTTATGTTTATATAGCTATACCATCAAGACCCTTTGAGGAATTTCATTTATATTTTACATGTTGGTAGATATAGGTCTAGAGTTTTACTCAGCATCATCCTTATCCTGGGGTATGACCTTGAGGTCAAGGTCACAGACTTAGAAATTTCATATAAAAGTAAAAAAAAAAAAAAATTGCATCTAAGTTTATATAGCTATATTATGAAGACCCTTTTGTTGGTTTCATTAATATTAAGCATGATGGTATATATAGGTCTGAAGTTTTTCTCGGCACCATCCCCAAGCTGGGGCATGGCTTTTAAGTCAAGGTCACAGACGTTTCATACAAATGTCATTTTTGCTTATATTATAAAGACTGATTTCACTGGTATATGGTGATAGTTATAGGGCTATAGTTTTATTTAGCTCAATCCCTGCACCTGTGCCTGACCTTTGAGGTCAAGGGCTTCATATTACTGTGTGATTGAATTTTTTCAATGTTATAACATATAGCATACAACTGCCATATCCAGAGTCAAAGCTACATACTTTGTGCTCTTTAAAAGGTGGCAGTAGCGCTAGTCGGGGGTATATGTGCCCCACTGGGCACTTTGTCTAGTTATCAATGTCTTTGGTTGGGGCCTATCATGATCCTTTTTATGGTTTTCTTGTGTTCTGGCTTGATCACCAGTGAGCCCATTGCTTTATTTTATCACAGTTTTTTGATTATATGTGTTTCACTGTGAGTGTGATATTTCACAGATAAGTTAGAGGACCCCTGTGTGGACCGAACATATATTTGTAATTTTGAGCTGCATCAGAATTCAGAATGAGATTTAGCATGTCAGAGTAAAACTGGTCCTAGTCCCTACTAGTTTTCCTATTGATCATTCCAAGGCAGTTTCTCCATCATAATTGTTCTTCGTGCATCAGTGGTTTCATCTGTGGCATTTGTTTTCTCCTTATTTGTTCCGTATCTCTCCTTCTTTTGGTGCTTTGGGAAGGTTGTGCTGCATGATTTTTGCATTTCCTGGGTATTTCCTAGTGTACCGTTTTTGGAGAATGGAATGTCTGGCCCTATTTTCTTGAAAAAAAAAAAAGCAATAATATCATTCAGTTCTCATTTGCTGTTTTCAGCTTCAGCATGTTTAACCCTTGTCATGCTGAATAAATTAAGATGCCACACCCACTTCTAATTTCTAGCCAATCAGATTACTTGATCTGGGATTTTGATAGAAATTCACATATTTAATGACAAACAGTGCAGATCCAGATCAGTTGGCTTCTGAAGAAGCCAACTAACTGATTTGGATCTACACTGTTTGCTAAGATAAGGCATGTCCTGTTAAGCAAGAGAAGGGTTAACAATTAGTACTCTGGATAAAATTTTCAGCTGATAACATTTTGAAACATTTGCCTTATTTTTCATGGAAAACAGGATTTGACATTTCATGGTAGACAATTTGCATGAAATGTCTAATCCTGTTTTCTGATAAAAATAAGAAAAATATTACCAATTTGTTGTCTGCTGAATTAGCCCAGAGAGTGATAACAATTGAGATATATGGTCATTTTAAATCTTATAATCAACTTCACATCTTTTATTATAGGGATTCTTGTTTGGAACAATGGCTAATTCAGCACTAAGCACTGAACGAGAGGAGTTCAAGACACTGACATTACCCACCAACAGAGCATGGAAGTTTACCATTGAAGAGTTGCTTATCCAGTTTCCTTTTGGTTTTAACTTTGCTGCTGTATTTGAAGAGGTATAAGTATTCAGGTTTTAAATAATTTTTCTTATCAAACAATGAAGAATTATATGAGAAATTGAGCCATCCTATTTATATGTTGTTTTTTTATTATTATTATTTATTTATATATTTATTCATTTTGAGTCAAACATTTTGTAGTTTACATATAATCACATTATAGTCAAACCTCAATAGCTGGAACACTGATGGCTCGTTTACCATGGCTAATTCGAACACATTTTGGAGTCCCTACAAAATTCTTCCAGTAGCTCCAGAAAACAAATATTAAGAGAAATTTTCTTATTTTATCATGAAATTGTATGTTGTGTGTACTTATTAGAATTACCTCATTGAGGTGATTCTAATGAGTACAAACAATATCACATTATTGTGTAGAAGATCGAAAAGATTTCCCTAAATTACGTCATTTGCTTCCTAACATGGTGCCACGAGTGACCGTCAGTGGCTCGAACTACCCATATCTCGAACAATTTCCGAAGTCCCAGAGATGTTCGAGCCATTGAAGTATGACTGTAGTTTGATTTGGAGTTTTATGGGCTTAATCCTTTAAGTGGTTAACCAGTACTTCATGCTTATAGTTTTGCCAGTAACTGACAACTGCCTTTCTAGAAACAGTGGAGCGGGGAGAATGACTGTAGAGACTGGCACAGTGGCTCAGTGGTAAAGCATCTGCTTTGTAACTGGGAGGTTGCGGGTTCAATCCCTGGCCGGGTCATACCAAAGACTTTAAAAATGGTACTAGCTGCTCTTTCACTTGGCACTCAGCATTAAGAAAGTAGAGCTAGAACTGTGTCAGTATAATGTGACTGGGTGGAATATCATGTCAATGTGTCTGGGGTGTGATATTTCAGTGAGGCAGCACTCTAAAAGTGAGCATTGAGCTCTCTGCCAGATCCAGATGCCATTCCGATATGACTGAAAGATTGTTGAAAGCAACATCATATCATCATCATAATCGGATTTTTGATTAACGTGCAGGTACAGGGGCAACATCCACACCAGTGGGCCCCCTTCCAGATAGCTGGCTTGCTGCACGCATGGCAGATCTCACAATAGATCTCCAGTATGTCTATCATGAAGGTTGATGGCAGAGAGCTTCCACTCTCTGCAATCCCTCTCTGTCAGCTGTTTCCATGTCATCTTGGGCCTCCCAGGCCCACGCTTTCTATCAACCTGTATGTCAAAGGCTGTCTTGACTGCACCATTGGAGCGTTCCACATGTCCATACCATAGAAGTCATTGGACCTGGTGATGACAATGTCTTGCGGTCTGACATTGCAGATCTGTCTGATCATTGCCCTGTCGTTTAACTGCAGATGCTGGAGGTTTGGCTTTGTCGATGGCCAAGTCTCGCTGGCATGGAGCATTGCGCTCCGCACACAAGAGCTGTACACATGGCCATGTGTTTTGAAAGAGAGGTGATGTGAAGAGAGAACTGGTAGCAGATCCTTGAACTTCTTCCAGGCGGTTTTCACACGTGTTGTGGTTGAAAGTTCACAGCCACCTGCTGCTGAGAGCATGTCTCCTAAGTAGCAAAAGGAAGCTACCACCTCAAGCTTGTCAGGTCCGACCTGGACTTCCTTCTGTGGTCTGCCATCCAAGGGGCATGCAGTTCCCTGGCACCGTGTACATCTGTAGTCAGGGTCTTTTTTCAAGCTCTTGAGCCCACTGCATTTCTTGTGCACCCAGTGCCTGCAGCCATTGCAGAAGATGCTGTTGCTGCCCACTCCAGTGCGACAGACGGCGCATGGAAACTCGCCTGAACTCTGCAGGAGGTCCAGTCCCATACCACAGATCATAACCTTTGTCTTTCCTGCATTTACTCTCAGTTCTTTCTTCTCCATTGCTTCTTTCCATGTCATGAGCCTCCTGACACATTCCTCAAGCGATTCAGCGATGATAACAAGATCATTAGCATAGCGGTCTTCCCAGGGGACCCCAGAATGGAACTCTTGTTATAAGGCTTCAAGCACAATGATGAAGAGCAGTGGGCTGAGTACTGATCCTTGGTGAACACCAACCTTCACTTCAAACTCTTCACTGTACCCCTCACCAACACGGACATGGCTCCGCGAATTTGCATACATCCCCTGCACCAGTCGCACAATCCACTCCTCCAAACCAAGTTTTCTCAGCGCCCACCAGATGACCTTCCGAGGTACTCGATCAAATGCCTTCTCCATGTCTACGAAAGCCATGTAGAGTCTCTTGCTGGCAGCTAGATACTTCTCTTGCAGCTGCCTGACAACAAAGATTGCATCTGTAGTGCCTCTGCCTGGGACGAAGCCAAACTGACACCAACTGTCTGATGAGGCCGTCCACAATCCTCTCCAGGATGTAAAGCTAACGTTAAGCCCAAATCAAACAAACAAAGAATGACTGTAGAAATTATTTCATGAGCAATCAAACTTTTATTTTTTTCCCTCAAAAGTGTATCCATTACCCTTAACTACAGTTAGATAACTACCATTATCCTGTGAGGATACAATTTACATTAGATTTTGAAATGTAATTTTTGTCCATGTTATCTCTCAGCTAGAAGGTTGCTGTTTGCTGTTAATTTGGCCATTATGCATTGAACCTAACTTTTTGTTGACAGTGTGTGTTTTGTTTTTGTTGTTTTTAGTTGTTTGTTTTTTGTTTTGTTTTTTTTTTTTAGTTTTGTTTTTCATCTCTGACTATTTACATTATTTTTGTGAATATATGTAAACAATATATGCTTTTCAGTGAAATTATTTTCCCACCTTTATGAGACTGCATGAAGAGGTATATTAATTTCAGTTTGTGAATTTCACAAAATGGGTTAAACTTGTCCATAAAGTGAAGAAGAAAACTTTTACTGTTGACAGCAAACTACCTCCAGACTTACAGATTAAAGTGAAAGTAAGTGTTGTTTTTCTGGGTCCAGTTGTTCAAAACTAATGACGTCTTTAGTTAACGATTCGTTAAAATTTACATCGAGTGTTTCGCAAATATGCTGAAATTTTTTGCTGAAAAAATGTCAGTAGCTTTTAAGCTACTCACATTTTTTCAGCAAAAAATATCAGAATGTTGTGCATTGAATCCGCTAAAACAGTTAACAAAATTACCCTTAATGAGCTTGTTAAGCTAACAATGCTTTGAACAACTGGGCCCTGCTTTTTATTGACTTATAGATATCTGCTAGTTTTGATATTTAGACTTTTTATGCGTCAGATCATAGCTAAATGCCAATGTGACAGTTTTCAGAAATATTATTCTTTTTATTTTTTGCACCAAAAGATTTATTGTGGATACTCATGAGAACTGTCTCACCTAGATGACTCCATTGACTGCCCACAAGATATGTTTTGGTGCAAAAATAACAAAAATTATTCTATATTATCCTCTTAATTATCACCTTATCTAAAACTACCGTATTCAACCTAATTACTGCACATGCTCCTATAAGCGCACAGTCAAGCAATTCCGTAGTCTTCAGATTAAAACCAGTGTAATTTTTGTCCGCCCACAAGATATGTTTTGATGCAAAAATAACAAAAATTATCCTCTATTATCATCTTAATATTCACCTTATCTAAAACTACCACATACGACCTAATTACCACACATGCTCCTCTAAGCGCACAGTCAAGCAATTCCGTAGTCTTCAGATTACAACCAGTGTAATTCTTGTCTACTTCTTTATAAAGGCGTATGTTGTGGGTACCCATTTGAATTGCACCAACTTGTCACTGCAGTTCAAATGAGTATTCACAACATATGCTTTATAAAGAAAATCAGAATAAAAAAAACCCATAAAAACATTGCATAAAAATCATTAGATAAGTGACTGATTTTTTTAAGTCTACACTTATAGTAGGTGGATACATATTTTACCACAAGTTTGCCTAGTAATTTGTGAAAAACCTGAGTGCACGGTCCAGTAATTAGGTCAAATACGGTATGTTCTCATAAGACCCTGGTCTTTTTGTAGCAGATGGATATGTAAAGTATTTTGTGGTGTAAATGAGCTAGAAGTAATCTACAGTGACAATGGTTTGGCCTTTTACTTTCCTTTCAACATTATTTAAGTCAGATCGAGATAATGAAAAGGTGATAATGAAAGGCTCTGTGCAATGAAATGCTGTTTAGTCTTGTACTAAATTCCACCTTCCATCAGAGATTTGAGCACGGTATCTCATGATCCAAACTCAGGAGCACTATACTAATCACTCAGTCACATGGACACTTTATTAACCATTGTCTTGCTGAATAAATTAAGATGCCATGCCTACTTTTAGTTTTCAGCCAATCAGATTACTTGATTTGAATTGTTAATATAAATTCACATACTTAATGGAAAACAGTGCAGATCCAGTTCAGTTGGCTTCTTCTGAAGCCAACTGATCTGGATCTACACTGTTTGCAATGGCAGGGTATATCATCACAGAACATATTAGCAAACAGTGAAGAGATTTGATCAGACTTGGGTTATACTAACTGGTCTGAACTGTTCGTATATGCTTTAAGGGGACAAGATACACTCGGTAGATTTTCCATTATTTTACAAGGGAGACAACTTTTGTGACTTCCTGTTTGTTTTCCTGCACACCAAGCCCCTTCTTGAAAGGGCCCTACTCTTAAAGGAAAGAAGGGAGCAAATTCTTACCTTTAAGGGTATGGTATGGGTTAACTTATTTTTAAGCATTTTTTAAATTTCTACAGAATTGTGTTCCTCATTAAAATGTGAAATACTTAAAAAAATTACAGATTTTCTATCTTTAATGATAAACCTGTTTTTTGAGAAAAAAAAAAAAAAAAAAAAAAAGAAAGAAACAAAATCTGTTTTAACAGCAGTAGCTAATTTTGTTTGCTAACCAACACTGCCATTAAAATGTCAATGGCTATAAAGTTATTTCTGCTTTCATTCATCAGCTGCTCTTCATACCTAATTACCACAGAATGACCATAACATTTTATGGCCTCGAAGGTGCTGGAATGAATAGCTTTTTGGGTTTGGACCAAGGTGTAAATAGCTGTCTATCATTGTATCACAACATAGCGGTTCTCAACTTTTGGTTTTCATTGGAAGTTGCTTATTTTTGCTTAATTATTCTAGAAAAGAACCTTTTCTGATTTTCTGTTAAATAGTCTTGGAAATAGGGGGACCAACCTTGTAGCCTGGCCTTACTTTAGCCCAGATTCCTGTCTATAGTTATGAGAAAATGAAGATTTATTGGTCTAAAACAATTGTGGCTTATTTCTGTAAACTGGAAAATGAGGATCCGAGAAAATTTAAAAGGATTCAATTCTTTTATTTCTGGACAAAACTAGATGAAATTTGGCATATCTAAAGTTTGATATATTGTCTCAAATAGTGAATCACAGTTTCTTTGTAACTGCTTCCATTCAGAATTTGTGGGGTCTTTTTGAGGTGAAGGGTTGAAAAATTAATTACGGATAATTGATTTGGCTATAACTTTACTTCAAAACATTTTTTCAAAATTTTGTGATATGGTACTGTTCACTAATATATCCTCAGTCTATCCCATACTTTTGGGCACTGTAGGGGTCTTTGCTTTGATACTGAATCAACAATAATGTTGACAGGGCTAAAATGGCATATATAATCTCAGCTTTGAAATGATGTGTAACATGATTATTTTACTGCATAGGAAAAGGCTGAAAAAGGGTACAAATATGGTTTGGGTCATTTGTGTGAACTGTATCCTCTTTTCAGAAGGGGCTTGGTGTGTAGGAAAGCAAACAAAAAACTGTTTTGACAGTTGCCTCCCCTGAAAGTGTATCCTTTCCTCTTAGCCTACTTTTAAACATATGTCCATTACATCAGAAGTCAAGTATAAGGAAAGAGAAAAAGACAATTAGGAATACTTATAAAGCTTTTGATTGGAATCTTTCTTTCTTTCTTTATTTTGTATTTATATTTTCTAGGCTTTCAAACTGGAGATATCAGACAATCCATTTGAGGTGAAACTGAGTGATAATTATGAGCTTCTAAAAGATGAGTACAATGAGGGACAGAAAAGACGAGCTGTTCTAGATCAAAAGGTGCATGCATTGAAGCAGGGATATAAAATAATCCCCAGTAAGTTACAGCTTGTTTATTTCTGGATGCCAGATAAGATTTGTTTTTGACAAAAGTATTAATGGGTACATCTGAGGCAAGATTTCATGTTATTCTTCTTCAGAATTTATGAAACTTTTTAAAATGTATTATAAAAACTTCCGTAATCAAAAATCAGCTGACAGAAGCAAAAAAAAAATATTTTCTCTGGAAAGATTTAAAAAAAAAAATTTTACGATAGGAATGGCACAGGTTGGAGCAGTTTTTATCTGTACACTTTTGTTTGGAGACAACACAGTTGTTTAACTGACACAGTTTTTACTTTGGATTCCAGCAATGGTGTTATAAAGAGGTTGTGGTGTATTAGTACACAAGGATATTTTTACTTGAGCCGGCCTTAGTGGCTTAGTTGGATACTCATCTGACTAGTGATCAGGAGTTTGTAGGTTTGACCCCAGCCAGGTTGGCAACATTCTTTCATGGAGATTTGATCATGAAATATTTTCTACTGTCATTCGCTTCCTTCTGCTGATTCAAGATGGGCAGTTGTCAGTTTCTGGCGAAAGCATATGCACTATACTGGTTCCCCCTTTAGAGGACAAAACCTGCCCAATAAAAGTGTGGTTAGGTAAACTAATGGTACTCAACATGACCCACTGGGTTGACTGGGCCGTAAAACCTCAACACAAACAAACATTTTTACTTGTGTCTGCTTGCATCATTTTCAGCCCACAAACTGGAGGAGGTATATGCCCAGCTTGACAAGAGCAGCAGTGACATCTACATACAGCGTTGTAAACAGTTGTACCAGATAACTCCGCCCAGGACAAAACTGTTGACGTGGGTCATGGAGAGTGTGGAAATAGTTGCGTTGGCTGATACTTCTATCCATGGGAAAGAAAATGTGGTGAAAACAATGAGAGAGATAGATGCTGATAGGTAGATATAGGAACACCGTTAACCGTCTCAGAACTCAGACAATAAAACAGAATACATTAGTTAATTAAATTATTTTTGCGATGTAAGGAAACACTGTAAAACACTTCATATCTGCAGCATCAAAATTTGGCAGTTCAGTGGGAAGGGCCTGTTTGCAAATTTTAATTTTGACACATTCATACTTTCAGATATATACAACACTATATACATTTATAATTTTTATTATGAAAAATTGAATATTGATGAAGCTTTAGTTTGGTCATTTTGCCTAGATTGCCAATATTGCCAAAATGAAGTGACTGCCAAATATAGATGTTTTACAATAACCGTAATTTTTTACAGGATTTGGGTGGGAAAAGAAAGGAGGCACAATTTAATGAGTTGTTAATAAGGAGAGTAAATAATTGTTACTACATTAGCAAAGTTAAATGTCATTGCTTTGCAAAATTTGACACTTTAGGGTGGTAGTAAGTGCATGCTTTACTTGCACCAGGGGGTGGGGGGGGAAAGGGACTTCTTAGTGTTTAGAGCTTTTACATTGTATTCTTTTTTTCCTTCATCTCCCTGTATTTCTTTCCTCAACTCTATCAGCTCTCCTTTCCCTTTTCTCCTTTCTATTGGAAGACGATGCAAAGAAGCCCACAAGGGATGATGTTATCTCTTTCACTGCCACAGGCAATAATAATAGGCTTTTGCAAACAGCATAGATCCAGATGAGACTGTTCATAATGAGCCATCTCATCTGGATCTGTGCTGTTTGACATTCAGTCTTTCAGCTTTACATATAAACTTCTTTCCAAGCAGTAGTTTGTTTAAAAAAAAAAAAAAAAAAAAAAAAGCAGATGACAAATATCGTCAGAAAATTTGGCAGTGAAAGAGGTGAACAAGAACTCAAGCTAACACTTTCATTCTCTACATTGGCGAAGTTTTCGTAGCTTCTTTTGTAAAATGGGTTACTTCCATTCCTTACATTGCTGTTGTGTGATTGGCTGCTTTTACAGAGTTGGTTACTTTTATTCCTTACTAAGTTACATTTGTAAAGTTTGATTTGTAACTTCTGTTTCCTATGTTTGTAAAGTTTGACTGTCTCTTTTTGTTTTGGTACTTCCATATCCTGCTTTGGTAAAGTTTGATTGTCTCTGTACGTCTGGTTACTGCCATCCCCCACATGCTAAAATTTCTTTCTCGAAAAGTTGATTTATTGGAAAAAGTTAATTTGGTTACTTCCATTTCCTACATTTGTAAAGTTTGACTGGCTGTCTTTGTAGAATTGGTTACTTGCCAACATTGATGAAAAAAAAAGGTAAGAGAAAAGTCCAGGGAGTGCCACAATCACAAACCGCAGCCCTTCCCAGACCCCGAGGAAGAGGAAGTCTTCTTTACGTATTTCTAAAGCTGATTACCATTCTCTACTTTTGTGAAGTTTTATTGCTCTCTAAGCAACGTTGACTACTTCCATTCCCTACATTTGTGGTTTGCTTGGATCCCTTGTTAAATTGGTTACTTGCATTCTCTTCTTTGGTAAAATTTGACCGGTTTCTCCCTGTAAATTTATTTACTTAGGTAATTATGAAACTCTACTACATTACGTCTCTATATTGCCATCGTTTGGAGATTATTTGAATGAAGTTCTGTTGTCCGGGAACAAGAAAGAAGGAAATTGACATTCTTTAGAGATCAGAATATGTTTACCTCTGTTTTCATTAAACAGGAAAGAAAGTGTTTAAAATGTATTCGTGCGATATTCAAACTCAGTATGTTGTAAAGGTGCAATGCCAATAAATACCATAAATACTATTACAAGTAATAACCATTAAAGTTTCCTTAATTGTCTTATTAATTTGTCAAACTGAATACATTTAACCCTTATCCTGCAGAATAATTTAATTAGCCACAGCCATTTCTGACTATCAGCCAATCAGATTACATCATATAATGTTTTCGCTCAAATTCAAAAACTGAATGACAAACAGTGAAGAAGCCATCTGATCTGGATCTACACTGCTTGTAAAGGTAGGGGTTGTTGTGAACAGCAAAATAAGGGTTAATGCTGGGATGCTGGGTCCTTGTGTTGTATGATTTAAAATGGAAATTATGATAATTTTCTTCTTCAGTCCATACCCAGATGAAGGGTTGGAGTTTATAACCCTATGGTGTAGGTTCATCAACTTTGGAGTTCAGGCCTGGACTTTCCAATTTCGTGACTATCCGCAACATGCAATGGAAATTAGAGACATGACTGTCTGGGGCAGATTAATAGGAGCAGAGATTGAAGGAGCTAAAAGGGGTAGGTATTAGGCTCTATTTCCCTAAATATTCAAACAGTCAGGCTTGAGCAAACAGTGTAGACCCAGGTCAAACTGCTTATAGTGGAGCAGTTTGTTCAGGATCTGTTTCCCATTCTGTAACAAGGTTTTAAAGGTGGCTGACGGAGCTAATATTGATATAACCTAGTTTGTTATAAAATGCTTCTAAGGACTGTGCAATTAAGAATTACAGGAGAAAATATCGCCATAATATGTACTTTCTATCTAGGCTACATAGCCAAGTTAGGTCAAGGGAGGTAATAATTTTATAAATTAAATAGTGATTATACTCTAGTTACTTTAAAAGTTTTCAGGAATATGTGTTTTTATGATAAGAAGGTATATTTCTTTCACAATGAGTGTGCAGAGTCTTTAAAACCTCACTGAGAGCTTAAATTATTTTTGTGAAACTTAGTATATCAGAACACTTATTCTGTTTAATTTTACGAACATTATAAATATCGAAACAACAGTCTGGCAAACTCAGGCGCTGCCTCTATGTGACTCGGTTGCCTGGTAGCGTTAAAAATCTAGATACATACATGGCAAACTCAGAAACAAAAGTGGGGCTTCTGTGATTTTTGTCATATCAAACTTAGCTCAATCAGCAACCTTATTTAAAACACCTATCAAGTAGTAAAACGGACTTGTTAAAAATTTTGGATAAGTATGGTAGGGAGATAAGGTATATATATATATGTGTGTGTGTGTGTGTGTGTGTGTGTGTGTGTGTGTGTGTGTGTGTGTGTGTGTGTGTGTGTGTGTGTGTGTGTGTAAAAAACTTAAGTATAAGTAAAACCTAGCCAAGAAATGGAAGCATAATTTTGACATGATTTGATTATTAACTTGATGGGTAGTTAATGTTTATTTCCAGCTAAGAGAACTGCAACAGTGGAGGTGGAGCTGCCATGGGGTAATACAACTGTTCAAAGAAATCTACCAGCTTTGAAGTTCTTCCATGACTTCAGTTGTGGTTAGTATAATTGCTGAGAGATTTATGTATATGTGTGTAACTACATTATTTGTGTAGTGCACATGTATACAGTATTTAACTGCTCTTTTCAGACAGACAAATCAGTGCAAACAGTGCAGACCCAGATCAAACTGCTCCTCAAGGAGCAGTTTGTTCAGGGTCTCCACTGTTTGCCAGTCGCACAGCTCTTTTTAGACACATCACCAGGTAGTCAAATCATTCAAAATTTAGGATAAAAATGGTAAACGGATATTAAGGTGTCCTAATATCTAGGGTTATTATGGTAATAAACTGAGTTGGGCAAAAAAGGGAGCATAACTGATATGCAAACAGATGTGCTCAAATAAGCCTATGTATTCATGCAGTTGGATCTAGGCTTGCTTTTTTCACCAGTAAATTCCGGACGTTCCGGATGTTCGAATGGTTCTGTTAACAAACTATTAAGACACTGATCTGTGCTGATCCCTGAATTGTAACTGTTTTCTTTCAGATGTTGAATCCTTTGAAATAGCCTATGGAGCCTGCTGGGAACCATTTCTTGCTCAGTACAACTTGGCCTTTGACCTGATCAATAAGCCATCAGTTGACCCCAGTCGACCTTTACCTTGGTGGGACAAGTCTCGTCTGCTGCTCCACGGCAGACTGGTTATGACTACCAACAGGATGAGCTGGCTGTATCATGCTTCATTTGATCCCTACAATACTACAGAATTTATGGACTGGACCTGGTCTAACCTGATTATGGACTGGACGAATGGTTTGTAATTCTGTAAAATACATGTACCAGTCACATAGCCAGAATGAAATTATTTTTATGCACACCCAGGAAAAAAAATATAGAAAAATTCACCTAAGTATCTGTTTCAAAATGGGGCTATGCTTGAAGGAATAGGAAATAATTTGTTGCGGATGGGGTGGGGAGGGGGGTCGGCGGGGGGGAGGGGGGGGGAGGGGGGTGTTGATGTGGTTGCATATTCTCTCTTTCCTTTAAGAGCAGTCCTTGTGATAAAGGAAGAAAATATTTACTTGAGGTGATCTCTCTTTGCAAAGTTTATGGACTGGACCTGTCTAATCAGATTATGGACTGGACAAATGGCTTATAGTCATGTGCACATGAAAAAATGTTTATCCTAATCTGAAACACATTGACTATAGGTCTCTCCATGTACATTAAAGAAATGTATCGTATGGAACAGTTCACGGCTTCATAATCAGCAACATGCTGAAGTTATACCATTCTATTGGTATATTTGCAAGGTGCTGGTTTGTTCTTTCCTGCAAAAACTCAAGTTGCAGAATGTTTTGAATCTAACTATAAAAATCTGCACTTGCAAGATCAACTTCTATTGGTTCTGTTGTTTAAGTTTTATAAAATTCATCAAGTTATAGTTTTCTGGTTTATAGCACAGAAAACTGACAAGGGCCTTATTGATAGATTCTATAGTTCATGACTGAACATTTCCATCTTTGAATTTGGATGAGTCTGGTGTCTCAAAAATATTGTGGCAAAGAGAACTGCAGCAAAATTACAAATAAAAAAAAAATGAAAAGCTGAAAAAATGAAATGATAAGAAGCTTGTTATATGCTAAATGATCTTGGTTGACACTGTTTGCAAAGCCTTTTTATTCTGTCCTGTTGGGTTGAAAGGGTAAATCAGTCACAGAATATTTGTGTGTTGTAGAATTTACATAGCTACAGATAAGAGGGGTATCCACATAATATTTTTTTTATTTCTCTACAAAAACATACGTTGTGGGTACACATTAGAAGCGCCTCGCCGAGGCGCTTCTAATGAGTACACACCAGGGCTCGGGAAAACCAAAAAAATAGCCGGTCTGGACCGATATTAAGAATTCTGGACCGATTTCAAACACCCCAAAACGCTAATAAATCGGTCCAACAGATTTGTGCCTTCAACCCCATTTTTCCCAAACCAACCAATTTTCACGAATCAATGATGTCTAAAAAATTACAAACGGTCAAGTCTTCCCAAACTGACAACGTCCGCGCACCTTTTAAATGCCATATTATGGTAGTTAAAAGGCTCTAAACGGTCATTTTGACATGTATATTGGAGAGACAGCTGAATAACGGCAACCTACCCGCAGCACAAATTAATTACGTCATTATCCAAACATTGTCAAAAAATCAACACTTCACTGACCTTTGTGCAGTAAACAAGCGATTAACACGAATCATCAGTAACGGTAGTCTGATAATTAATCTGTTTGTGTGACACGTCTGAATACACTGAGACTGCAAAACATCCAGGTGCAGTCTGCGTGTCCAAAAGATCAAAGGTCGCTTTACTGAGAGTGATAAAAGAATGCACCGCTTGAACGCACCCGTTTTCTTCCTCTTCTTTTTTGTTTTGATCAACACGGTTTGTCGGTCCCAGATTCGATAAATGGATTCCCAAACTGTGTACGTCCTGATCAGATGTCCCATACAACGGCGTCTGATCCGGGTATTATTGATTGCTCCTTCTTATTTTTTTTCGTTGTTGATTGCCGTAACACGCGAGTATAATTCAAGGTAGATTTCATGGTAAAAATAAGTAATGCACCACTTGCGCTAGACAAGATTGTCAGTGCTTAAAATTTAAGCAGTCTGATCAAATCTTGAAACATTAAAAACTGCAAAACCACCCTTGGCGCAGGCTTTTTTATTTGACCTAATTAGGTCCATGAAAGTCGTTTCGTTCTGTCCCTCCTGTTTCCCGCCGTCTTCGCGCTTATGCAAGACGGGAATCAGTTGTTTATAAAACCCTGCGGAGGTGGAAATAACAACAAAACCGCTTTTTTTTTTTCTTTCTTTTTACATACCTGACTGTATTTATTGATGACCCAGCTTTGATCATACTTGTTATACCCGGACTTCGTCATATAACGGAGTTGAGGTGTATTATTTAAAAGGAGTTTTAGGACTGCCAATTGTCATTAGTTTTCGTGACAGGTGATATATACATATAAATTTTTTTTGTTTTTGGAAATGGGCTCATTGATGACGTCATCGTCATCGGCTGGACTGATTCAGATTTCAAAATTTCCAGAGCCCTGGTACCCACAACATATGTTTTTGTGGCGAAATAAGAAAGATATCAGCATTTTTCGGATGAAAAAAGTGCCTTATCTGTTGCTATGAATTTTCCGATGGAAAGTTAAGGCCCTGATCAACCTTCATTTGCATGACATTGCTTACTTGCCTTTTTTTGTAGGCAAATTTGTACTGAGAGGAGATCTTGATGTGTTTGCAAGAACAGCCTCCAAGTATGATGATTGTCGAATGTTACATCTACCTGGCCTTAAATTCTGGTAAGCGGAATTGGACAAGATCAGGGCCCAGTTGTTCAAAGCATCGTTAGCTTAACAAGCTCGTTAAGGGTCATTTCGTTAACTGTTTTAGCGGATTCAATATACAATATACTGATATTTTTTGCTGAAAAAATGTGAGTAGCTTTTGCAGTGCAAAAGCTACTCATATTTTTTTCAGCAAAAAATTTCAGCATATTTGCGTATCACTCGATATAAATTTTAACGAATCGTTAACTAACGATGTCGTTAGCTTTGAACAGCTGGGCCCAGAATGCCAGATAATATGATAATTTTAACTAATTAAGAGAATGTTGTGCAAAATTTTATTTTATGTCCACTAATTAGAATTGTAGCCACTATTGAATCGATCAATCAGTCAAACAGTCAAGGACAAGGGAAAAGGATTATTGATACAATTTAAGAATTATGAAATTAAGTATTAAAAGAAGATATTGAAACTAAATGTTAAGTATTTGGTATAAACATATTTATTTCGAAACAATCTGTACAACATATAATATGATAATAGTAACAATACGGAATTTAAGGGTGGGGTGGTCGGGTGGTGCGAAGGTGCTGTGTATCTTACATCACTGGGGCGTCCAACTGATATTGGCTTACAGTTGGGCAAGGCCTGCTATCCTTGTAGTGGGTAAGGGTAGAGGGGGAATGTTTTTATTTCTTCTGTTTCTTCACTTTCATTCCTGTTCCTCTTTCTTCCCTGTCCCTCTCTTTCATCTCCTCTACTCTCTTCTACCTCTTTTCTCCCTTTCTCTGGGAGACGACACAAAATGACCCTCAAGGGTTGACGTGTCGTTAAACCCCAACACAATAACAATACGGAATTTAAGGATTGGAACAGAAGCACATAATGGTTATTTGGTTCTTCTCCTTTGCAGGTCAATGAATTGTTAACAAAGCTTAGGGATATATTATATATGATAAATTCCAATATATTTGAAATTTACAACTAGACATTTTATAAATAGTATGATATACTGTTCAATGAAATGTAGAAAAAAATAATGTTAAGTATGTTAAGTATTTAAATTTTGATTGTTGCTTAAAAAATGTAAATAGGGTTGTTTTTATCTTCCACAGGTTCATAAATTCATATTAATATGACATTTCTACTTTTAAATTATATTTCTGTGAAGTATTTGGTTCCACTGAATACTTGGGCTTGCATGTACATTTAATTTCAAAAGTACATGAAGGTTTGTTTACGGCAGGTTATAGAACCATGATATTTGTATTATAGAACTGTATATGTTCACACTGTTACAAACTGTTACTCTAATAACAAATTCAATATGTTTATTTGGGTAAGTTTTGTGCATTGGATGCATTCACAGGTTCCCTGTATATAATGTCACAGAATTGTTGAAAAGATAGATTGCTGTATGACTTTATCAAGTGGTAATGAAGGTAGTGAAGATGTATGATATTGCATTGCTCTGCCATAACTCTTTTTCATTTTGTTGATGGTTTCTGGCGAAAGAATGTGCATAATACTGGTTAACCGCTTAGAGGACTAAGCCTGCCCAGTAAACGTGTGGTTAGGTAAACTGACCGCGCTCGACATGACCCCATTGGGTTGACTGGGCTGTAAAACCTCAACACAAAAAAAAAAAAAAAAAAAATTGTTGATGGTCTATATCTCTTTTCATCCCTCAGTGCTAAGATAGACTGGCTGTGTCATGGGGATCCAAATGATCACCACATGGTAATGCCATGTGCTCCCGACAAAGTTCCTGATTATTCTCATGAAGAACATGATTCATTCCGTGCCTTCAGATCTCAGAACCTCAACCTCAGTATCTCCTTAGAAACGAGCTCAAAGAAAAAAAGAGAGCATCCTTCCTGTCTCTTTTATGCAAGCTCATTGAGGTTTTTGGACAAGATAAAGGTTGGTGGTTTGTTTGTCTATATATAGTTTTCAAATACTTTTGTGGTAATTATTTATGATACAGTAAAACCTGTGTAAGACAGCCACCTTCGAGACTGACTTTAAATAGTGGTTGATGTGGAAAAAGTTGTTTGTCTTATAAAGGTACATGTCATGTAATTTTGCTAGCAAAATTACATGACATGTACCTTTATAAGACAACCACCTTTCCACATCAACCACTAAGGTCAATTTCAAAGGCGGCTTTCTTACACAGGTTTTACTGTACTATGAACTAAATATAAAGCAATGAATTTCATTTTATTATACACATGAGTTTTGTAATAGATGATTTTACAGGGATGAGAATCTTCAGCTTTTTGGCAAATTTCAGCTTTTTTTTTTTTTCTAATTTTCAAATTTCCAAAACATTGCAGATTCAGTCTGATCTGTTCAGATCTAGTGTTTTTAGAAGCGGGGTATAGAGGTTTCAGCTTTTTTCTTTCAAAATGATTCTCATCCCTGGATGAAACATCTAAGGATTCAAACAAACTGATAAAATACTCTCCCTTTTTTGTGGGTAGCATTTTAGATATTCATACCTACTTAAAATGCCAGTGTTTGAATTGAATTTTGCAGAATATTCAGTGTCTAGCCATGAATGAACTTGCACAAACTAATTGTAGCAATAAACCATATTGCAAGAAAACTCTAGTTAAAGCACTTTTCTTGAAATGATAATTTTAAATGAAAGTTTTGAATTTACGGTATATCATGATGTTTCAGCATGTCAGTGGGAAGTGAGTCTTTTATAACTTACATCTGTTTTAAACAGTGATATCATCATCAGTTACGATACAAAAATCATTGTATTATATTGTCTGTTGCTGCTTTCAATTATCTAACACCTCATATAAATTTTGTAATCTAACTGTCAACAAATGATCTTTAGAAGTTTTACAAAAATGTTGAAATGCACTGAATCAAATGCTGTCATCACTATATACTGAATACTTTTATCTTCTGTGTGTTATGCATCCACACAGTCTGATCAGTATTTGCTGTCTGCCTGAAAAAGCCGTGGATCATTTGCTGCACATAGAGTACCCTGCCAAAGTTCTAATAAGACTGCTAATGGGTAAACAGATCTGAGTCTATGCTGGGTGTAGTTATCAGATAGTTCCTTTTGTGGAATCTCACATCAGTTTAGCTGTTGTAAAAAAGGTTTGTTTTCCTTTGTTACAGATGTGCTTAGCAACTGTTACTCGACCCATTAAACGAGGAAAACTGTTCCAGAATACAAAACGGCGTAAACTGCAATTGAGCAGGCATTATAAGTAAGTCACTATTTTATAGACCTTACAGGTTAAAATGTCATCATCATAGTTATCATCACTGTCAATCTCTAAACAATCTCAGTGGGGAACCATGGATGACTTTGTGACTGTTTGCCACTTTGAGACAAAAACATATGTTAATTCATTAGAATTGCCTCTCCTATGAATATTGAGAACTTATTTTTGCTTGGAGAAATCAGAAAAAAATATTTAAACGGTTGTGCCTCTTAGCTAGAGCTAGGGACTTTAAGATAAGTTCAAAGTTGACAGAAGTTGAAGCATAAAGTGGTCAGATAGGGTTGTCAGATATGTAAATAGATACTGGTCCAAATGTCAGCTGCTCAAATGAAAACTGTTTATTTTTCTGTTCATATTTCCAGCTTTGCCAAACTGTCTGTGAACTTCCACCAGTTTCGAGTGAACTACTGGATGTCATTTGCTATGCAGCATGGTTTAGAGCTCTCAGGGAACTCTTTTGTCTTGGAATTAAAGAGTGACCTTGCACTGGTACCAGTCACAGATGGACTGGCCCACCGTCCTAATGCAGTGTGGAGTGTAGATTATCTAAGCTGTGAACTTTTGGATTCGAAGATATGGTTGTGTAGCTCTCCACATAAACATGAGAGAGAAGTAAGTTACTATTTTCTCAGTTTCCTTTTTTTCTGACAGTTTTCAATCATTGTTCCTGCCATTTGATTGATGGTAAAATCTAATTTTGAAAGCTAAGCTTTAGGTTGCTTTCCTAGATTGTGCCCAAAAAGAATGACTAAATATGTCGTACAGAAGGAATCCCAGTTACTCTTATATACATATACCAAAATCCAAGATCAAGCAAATTTATTCTAGTGGTAAGGGTATTCTGTACTCGTAGCCGATGGGATATGGGGGCATGCTAGTATGTCTTCTTTTTCTGCACTGTCATTCACTTTTACTTCATCCTTCTCTAGTTCTCTCTTTCCTTTCCTCTACTATGTCTTCTATGACTTTTCTTCCTTCCTCTGGGAGACAACACAAAATGTTTTACAAGGATTGACATGTCATTAAACATAAACTCAAACAACCCTAAATATTCTGGAAGAGCAATATGATCTGGGTCTGCACTGTTTGTCATTCAGCTTGTACTTTTAACTCTTGAAACACTAATAATAGCTACATAGCTACAGCAGACATTTTGACTGTTGATAGATAGTATCCAACATATTACTCAGTACAAGCTCCATCACCTTGACATTTCAGTCAAGGTCACAGGCTTAGAAATGTTAAAATTTTCTTATTTGTATCTTTTTAATGCTTGAATGTATTATGTTTTTAATTGGACTGTTATTAGATACTGGTCCAAATGTTTACCCATTACATGCCCTACCCTCCCTCAGTGACCTTAAGGCCAGTATCATGCAAAGAAAAAATTTACGAAATTTTTTTGGGTAAATCACGATTGCACCATTGACAAACAGGCTGCCATTTAGGCAAGCAATGTTGTCCTATGACAGTTCTTGCTACATGATGTAGCTCAGATTTTTTAAACCCTTAAACTGCCGATCACAACAATTGTCGTCTGCTTTGTCATTTGCTTGTGATTTTAAAAGTCATTTTTGCAAACAGTGTGAACCCAGATCAGACTGCCCCTTGAGGAGCAGTCTGATCAGGGTCCACACTGTTTGCCTGTATGCAAAAATAGGTTTGAAAAGTTTGCAAGAATATTCAGCAGACGACATAAACAGACGACATTTTCAGAGGCAGGTTTTCTTGGCATTTTAAGGGTTAATGTAAGTCCTCATCACATACATTCTGATATACAGTAAAATTCTGCTATTAGGACCACTTGAAAATAAGACCACTCCAATATTAAGACTAACTTATGTCAGTCCCATATGTTTTCCAAGGTTTCTGACAAATTGGCATATGCAAACAGTGTAGACTCAGATCAGATTGCTCCTGGAGCAGTCTGATCAGGGTCTACACTGTTTTCCATTCCACTATGTATTTTAAGAAACAACTGCATAAAAGCAGATATTTGGCCAAAAAAGTATTAAATTAAGTGTTCGAAATTTTAGGACATTTATTCTATATTCAATATTAGGACCACCCTACTAATAAGACCACTTTTAGATAGTCCCAAAAGTGGTCTTAACCCTTGTCATGCTGAATAAATTAAGATGTCCTGCCCACTTCTAATTTTCAGCCAATCAGATTACTTGATCCAGAGTGTTGATACAAACTCACATACATAATAACAAACAGTGCAGATCCAGATCAGTTGGCTTCTTCAGAAGCCAACTGATCTGGATCTACATTGTTTGCAAAGTCAGGGCATGTCCGGGTTCAGCAGGACTAGGGTTACTAGCAGAATTCTACTGTATTCTGTAGTATCTAATACTTCTGTAAGTGAACAAGTAAGGACCTGATTAGATTACTCGGATGTGCAGGCTGATATGGACCTTGTTTGTCTGTATGTCAGTGTATGCTATAGTGTCTAACAGTTCTGTAAGTGGACAACGTGCAAGCCGGCCTCGGTGGCTCAGTTGGATGCGCCGTCCGACTGGAGACCAGGAGGTCGCGGGTTCAACCCCCGCCGAGCTCGGCAACATTCTTTCGTGGAGATTGATCATGAAATATTTTCTACGGTCATTCTCTCCCTTCTGCTGATTCAAGAAGGGCAGTTGTCAGTTTCTGGCAAAAGAATGTGCACAATACTGGTTAACCGCTTAGAGGACAAAGCCTGCCCAGTAAACGTGTGGTTAGGTAAACTGACCACGCTCGATATGACCCCATTGGGTTGACTGGGCCGTAAAACCTCAACACAAACAAAGCATGTGTCAATATAGTAAAATTCCACTATTAAGACCACTCAAAATTAAGACTACTATGCTATTAACAGCAGCTTGAATAAGTTCTTTGGTAATATTCTGTATTATAAATTAGGACCACCTCACTAATAAGATCACTTTTAGGCAGTCTCAAAGATGGACTTAATAGTGGAATTCTGCTGTATATTCTAGAGTATCTAATGATTCTGTATATGGATAACTTAAGCCCTGATCAGTCTGCACAGCTGCACAATCTGATCAGGGTGCTTGTTTGCACATTTGTGATAATGTCCCTTTTCTCATGACACCATTCAGTTATTATTTTTCAGCTTGACCTCTCAATCAGTGGAGAGCCTGTGAAAAGCTTCTTTCTGAGTGTTTCAAAGTAAGATTTTCTTTTAGCAGACCCTACTAGCATACTTAAATTAAGGAGCTGGATAAACTTCCAGGGGAGGCAATTTTGTTGAAGTTGCTTTTGCCTCCCTTCTGAAAAGAAGTCAATTCAAAAAGGAAAGAATTTGCTCCCCTTGGGAGCAAATTCTTTCCTTTTAGAATAGACTTTTTTTCAGAAGGGGCTTAGTATGCAGGAAAGCAAAAAGGAAGTCACAAAGTTGTCTCCCTTGTTGAGAAAATCTACCAAGTATATTCAGTTCCTTTAAAATAGTCTAACCCTATTTGTCCTAAATTTGGTCAAATATACATTTGACTACCTTATCATGTAGCTAAAAAGTCTTACAGAATGGCAAATGGTGTAATCTGAGACCTGAGACTGCTCTCCTTTAATTTCCAGATGAAGAAAAATCAAAAAATATTTCTGCTATAAAATTTCCAGAAAGTCATTTTATAATAAAAAATTACTCAGGTCAGACCAATTTTTGGCCTCTAATTGAATTTTAAGGCAAATATATGAGAACAAAGCACATAAACAAAAAACTAAAAAAATAAGTAAATAAATAAAAAAATAAAAAGAAATATGGTCAGTCAGAACATTTTTTTCTTATTTAGAATAAAAAGTAAAAAACATCTTTTCATGTGATGTCAAAACGAGAGTAGATAGTTATTATCTTATTCTAGGGTTACATACCACCGGTCATCTTCTGAGAAACAGACAGAAGTTGCTCATGAAACACCAGAAAAAATCTCCTCAGAAAAGGTAATCTTTATTTCTGTCTACTATACAGTAAATGTCTGTACAACATACATGTATTAATGCTTAGCATGCTGGGAAACATTTTAGCAAACAAAATTTTGAAATGTTTCTTCTTATTTTTGCCAGAAAACAGGCTTTGACATTCTATGCAAATTGTCTCCTAAGGAGACAGCATGAAATGTCAAAGCCCATTTTCTGGGAAAAATATCATCATTTTGTCATCTGCTGAATCTGCCCAGAGAGTGGTAAAGGTTAAAGGACTGAGGAATTTGTCATCAATTTGTACAATACAGTTGTAAAGGTTAATATAATTAATACCTATAAGTGACAAGATTTTAACTAACTTTTTATTAAATCTCAAAAAAGTTTGCATTTCTTCTTTACCTTAAGTATTCAGACAGACAAGATGTAGCAGTGTAGATCCAAATCAAACACCACAGAATGCAGCATCTGATCAGGGTCTGCACTGTTTTCCATTTATCCAACAGTTTTTAGACAAATCATTAGGTAGTTGAATGGACTTATTCATGTTAGGACAGGTATGGTAAGGAGTTAAGATGTCCTCATTTCATGATAAAATATGATATGTTTTTTTACAAGAAAAATAAGGTTTGACATACCATGTGAGTTGTCTATAAGGTTTGCCATTACATTTGAATTGTCTGCCTTGCATATGAAATGTCAAGCCTTATTTCTTAGAAAAGTAATAGAAAATGTTGCAGAATGTTGTTCTAGTAATGTCTACTGTATCTGTAAAGGTGGTGTTTATGCTTTTATAATATGTTTAAGGATTCCCCCACCCACAACCTGTATGTGTATGAAATGAGGGGCTCTTGGAATAAAGAGAATCGGACAGTATTGGTTGGTCTTTATGATGGATACCAGAAGGCTCAAGCTCAGAAAAGAAATCTCTCATCAGAGGCCCTTAAAGGATTCAAGGTTGAAGAGGGTGCTGCTGCTAACATGGTGAGTTTTCTCATCTGTAAATCAACAGAATACTACCTTATTCACACTATGGTATATGTCTTAAAATTTTGTACTAAAAAATTTCTGACAAAATGGCATATGCAAACAGTGCAGACCCAGATCAGACTGCATCTGAAGGAGCAGTCTGATCAGGGTCTATGCTGTTTGCCATTCTACTATGTATTTTGAGAAACAGCTGCATAGAAAGCAAAATTTAGGCCAAAAAAGAATGGAATAAAGTGTTCAAAATTTTAAGACATTTACCATAAGTGTGTGAACAGACAGGCTTGCAGAAACAGTGTAGACCAAAATTAGATGCTGCAGAAAAAGATATCTGACCAGGCTTACACAATTGTCACTCATCAAGTTTATAGACGCATGGTCGGATATTAAAGTGTTCAGATATTTACTCACCTTTCAACATCTTTCAGAAAGTCATTTGTTGCTTTGCACTTTACACAGAAGAAGTAAATTTGTAACCTTTTGTCATGATTTAATGCAAAATCATTTGTCGTACCTACATATGCACAAAAGTTTTATTCTGGTCATTGGTTTTAAAAACAATTATTTTCATTTTCCCCACAGTAAAAATTGCTGAAAATTGTACAGAAATCTGTTGGGTAGGTAAAGTGAAGGCAGGTTTTCATTAAGTTCCACTTATGCAATTTTTCTGAAATTTTCACAGTATTGTCATGAAACATCAATGATTAAAAATCAGCAAAGAAAAGGAAGAAATGTCTTCTTAGATAAAAAAAAAAAAAAAAAAAAATCACTTTACTGTAGGAATTGAATGAGTCACACCAACTTTTTGCCGTAAATTTAATTTTAGAGTAAATATTTGAGAATAAAACACAGAAACAGAAAAGGCAAACGGTTTATAATTAGATAGGGTCAAACAGAACAAAATATTTTTGTTTAACCCTGCTCCTGCTGAATCCAGATATGCCCTGCCTTTGCAAACATGGTAGATCCAGATCAGTTGGCTTCTTCAGAAGCCAACTGATCTGGATCTGCACTATTTGTCATTCAGTATATGAATTTAAATCAACAATCTGGATTAATAAATCTGATTGGTTGACAATTAGAATGTGGTGTTGCATCTTAATTTATTCAGCATGTCAAGGGTTAAAATAAAACAGCAAGCAAAAAATGTCTTTCCATGTGATGTCAAAAGGACTATAGGATAAATATGATAGAATGAAGATGATTCTTATTTCTCCATGAAAATATTGTTTTATTATTAGAATCATCTCATCTTCTCACTGTACCAATTAGTTGGAGTCATGGGGTAGTGTATAAGGCAGTATATACTAACATCTCATAGTAGAACATTTATTTGATTAAACTTGGTATGTGTTCCCCAAAACTGTCCAGTAAGTGCCAGTAACTCTTGCATATCTTGACCTTTGACATCCAAACAATTTGTTTTGCAGTGTGACTTTAAATATTTGGAATTCACTGTAAAATATGAGCTTCAGAAAAAAAAATGAATACAGATCTAATTATGTGTACGTAAATAAGATAAAAAAAGGAAAACAAAAAGTCTGAAGAATAGCATTTGCCCTTCATACATGTAATAGAAAATAATTAGAAATTCATTTATACATATATAAATGTATATATGCATATAAAAAAAAAGAACAAAGAGAATAAAAATTATGAAGAGTAAGCTCTTCCCCTATTTGGTAGAAAATAAATCATAAAATTGCTTAAAAAAAGACTATATTAAAGTAAAACTGAAAGTTGTCCACACTGATTTGTAAATGTCAAAATGTTATGAAACTGAGAAAATATTTTTGATGTCATTTCCATGGTAATGCTTTCAGAAATCTGCTCCAAAGGGTTTAAATCTGTCTCTAGACACAGACACAGCTGCTACTCCAAGTCCAACAACAAAGATTCAGACAGGCCATGCCCACAATATGTTGATGAAACTTGTGGCAGAATCAGACAGCAAATCTGTTGCCTTCACTGAAGAAGTAAGTTCTTTATCTTGTTTGTTTTAACCATTTTTGTCATGCTGAATAAATTAAAGGGGAATGCAATATAAGTTGTAAGTATATCTTGGTGTAAAGTGCTTAACAAGCCATTTTTTTTATGCAAGAGTTTTTAAAGTCGGCCTAGAAATAAGGAAGTTATGGTAGTTTGAATATATTTAGCATGGCTGTCATGAATGCCGCCATATTGTAGTAGGCTTTGTGTTGTCACACAGCCCAAATTAAATATGCAAAACCAAATTATAAAGGGTTTTTAAGAATAATTATGCTACAGATTTATTTTATAAGCTTTTAACTCCCCCAAAATAAACCAGCTTTATTAGAATAACTACCTTTATGAAACAAATTTTAATTTTTATGAAACTTCATTTAATATTCAAAATGGCGGCACCAATTCCACCAATATTAAAATATTCAAATGTCTATAACTTACTTAATTTTCCACCGATTTTGATCAAATTTGTGTCAATATTCATTGTTTGTAAAGTTCTTTACTTTAAAGCACTTCCTTTTAAGGTTGTATTCCCCTTTAAGATGCCACATCCACTTGTAATTTCCAATCAGCCAATCAGATTACTTGATCAGGATTTTTGATAAAAATTCACATATTTAATGACAGTGCAGAGCCAGATCAGTTGGCTTCTGAAGAAGCCAACTGATCTGGATCTACACTGTTTGCTAAGACAGGGCATGTCGTGTTCAGCAAGAGAAGGGTTAATACATAAAACCATGCCTCCTCCTATTATTAGTAGCTCGGTTATGACTATGACCATTTACTTTATAATGTTCACTCCCACAAACCCTATTTACCCTAAGTATTGAGACACCTTATCTACTTACCATACTAATCCTAAAATTTGTTATAGTCCATTCTACTACCTTTTGATATGTCTAGAATATTGCCACATTCTGCAGCATTTAATCCGGATCTACACTGCAAAAGCTGATCTGCTGTCCCAATACTTAGGGTTATTATGATATATATATATATATATATATATATATATATATATATATATATATATATATATATATATATATATATATATATATATATATATATATATATATATATATATTGTGCACCTAATTTTCAAAACATTAAATCCTATAAAAAGTTGCTGAAAAGTCAGTTTTTTGCATTTTCTAATTCTGATTTTATTAACCCTTGTCCTGCTGAACCCGGATAGGTCCTGCTTATGAAAACAGTGTAGATCCAGATCAGTTGGCTTCTGAAGAAGCCAACTGATCTGAATCTGCACTGTTTGTCATTCAGTATGTGAATCTATATCAACATTCTGGATAAACTAATTTGATTGGCTGACAGTTAGAAATGGGTATGGCATCTTAATTTATTCAGCATGACAAGTGTTAACAGTTGATTCCCATCTTCAAATGATAGAAAATGATCAGAAAATATGTCAGCATTGGTATAGATATGCATGCTTTTTCACAGAGTGAGGCAAAATGACTGAAAGCCTCCATAATGTTCTTACTGAGAATAATGTAATTACCATTGTGTTTCAGCCTTCCAGTGAAAACATGGATCAACTTCATGGTATTGCTGCCTGCCAGACCGATGATGTTAGACAACGAAACTGGCTCAGTAAGTCTTATGGAACATCTAGTTATAAGTTGTGTAGGAGATAATAGTCTTTACATCCTCAAATACTGTGTAATCATTCTTGATTTATATGCCTAGAGGAACTGTTCATATAATCATATTGGAACTAATTACTGCACAGTGCACTTAGGTTTTTCAAAGTTACTGGCTCAGTAAGTCTTATGGAACATCTAGTTATAAGTTGTGTAGGAGATAATAGTCTTTACATCCTCAAATACTGTGTAATCATTCTTGATTTATATGCCTAGAGGAACTGTTCATATAATCATATTGGAACTAATTACTGCACAGTGCATTTAGGTTTTTCAAAGTGACTGGGAAAACTTGTGGTAAAATATGTATCCACCTATACTAAGGGTACACTTAAGAAAAAAAGATCAGTGAAAGACTTATCTAATGAAGCTTATGCGATGTTTTTGTGTGTTTTTTCTGTTTATAAAAGGATATGTTATGGGTACTCATTTGAATAGCATCAACAAGTTGATGCAATTCAAATGGGTATTTACAACATATGCCTTTATAAAGAAGTAGGCAAAAAGTACACTGGCTGTATTCTGAAGACATGGAATTGCTTGACAGCACCCATAGGGGTATGTGCGGTAAATAGATCAAATACAGAAATTTTTTATCAGTAAAATCTACTTTTGTGCTGGAAATAAGTTGATACCATATTAACCCAAATACTTTATTCAACCTAATTACCCCGGTGTGTGCTTAAGTTTTTCAAAATTAATGGAAAAAAAAATGTAGTAAAATATTTTCCTAATAAGGGCACACTTTAAAGGAACATGAGCAGAGGATATCCTGGGGGGCATATTTAATGATGCTTATGTGATATGTGTTCTGATTTTCTCTATAAAAACATATTTTGTGGGTACTCACTTGAATTACCTCAACAAGTTTATAAAAGCATATGTTGTGGATACTCATTTGAATTGCCTCGACTTGTTGAGGCAATTCAGATGAGTTCATGCAACATATGTTATTATAGGGAAGTAGATAATATTTACACAGACTGCAATCTTAAGCTTACAAAATTGCTTGACTGTGTGCTTATAGGGGTATGTGCGGTAATTAGGTTGAGTACGGTTTATGGACACTTTAACTTGTCCATACTTGTCCTAAGATTGAATTGTCCATTTTTTTACCTGTTGATATGTGTAAAAACTACTGGACGTGTGGCAGTGTAGACCCTAATCAGATGCTGCATTCCGGGATGTCAGATTTTGGTCTGCACAGTGCTGGTTTACTTTATTCTTAACTTCTGTACAACAGCCACCTCCCTTCAACGGCCAGTTTTGTGACTCCAAGGTGGCTACTGTGGGGAGGTGTGCTGTATTTACATATGATTCATACCATGGAAAAAGGGCTTTATGTCATATGCGAACAGCGAAGGTCCAGATGAGTGTGCATGTCCATGCATCCGATCTGGGCATTCTCTGTTCATCAACTTATACTACAGTATGTATTAATACTGTAAGCAGACAATGAAGGCCCAGATCAGTCTGCACAAATACGCAGGCTGATCAGGGCCTGCATTGTCTGCAAATTACAAAAGGGCATGCAGTGCACATCATATGAAATGCAGATTTTCTCATGCCCTGACTGTTATGTTTTTTTTAGTTGAGCTTCGTAACAGTCAGATGATAGTAAAAGGTTGTGAGACTCAAGGATTTGTAATTGTTGCTATGGCAAAGGCAAGGATTTTATCATGTACCCACAATCCGGTCTGGTGGCATAACCAGCTAAAGAGTAAAGACTCCTGGGTGGGCTCAGTGGAGTGCATGCAGGTATGTAAATAGTAAAATATAATTGAGCCATACCAGGGATTTTAATGTGTACCCACAACATACCATATTTCACCTAATTAAAGCACTGTGCACTTAGGTTTTTCAAAATTCAGTACTGGAAAAACTTGTGGTAAATTATGTATCTACCTACTAAGTGAACTTAAAAAAAAAAAAAAAAGATCAACAAAAGACTTACTTGATGATGTTTATGCAATTTCTTTTCCTGTTTTTCTTCATAAAAGGATATCTTGTGGGTATTCATTTGGATTTCATCGACAGGTCGATGCAATTCAGATGGGTACCCACAACAAATGCCTTTATAAAGAAGTAAACAGAAAGTACACTGGCTATAATCTGAAGACTAGGGATTGCTTGACTATGCGCTTATATGGGTATGTGTGGTAATTAGGTTGAATACAGTATATTTCATGGAGAAATAAGACAATGTTTTAGGTGGATATGCCTCTTTCCTAGAGCTATGATATATGTGACAAAAATAATTGTTATTCTAGAATGCGCAGGCTATTGCATGCCATTGCAAATCTCCACGCTTGTTGCTAATATTGCTAATAGCATGACGGACAGATGGACTTGCCCTCCTACACCCTTACCAGGATGGGAGGTCATGTAGCAAGTTTGGTTAAATTCTGCCCAGTAGTTTAGGAGGAGATAGCGTGATGGACAGACACCAGACAAACGTACAGAAAAATAATTTTGCACTTGCACACCCTTACCATGAAGGGAAGTGAGGTAGCAAGTTTGGTTGAATTCCATCTGGTGGTTTAGGAGGAGATAGCATGATGGACAGATGGATGGACAAAGGATGCACGGATGCACGGAAAAATAATGTTGCTCTCGCACACCCTTACCATGAGGGGAAGTGATATAGCAAGTTTGATTGAATTCCGCCCAGTGGTTTAGGAGGAGATAGCGTGATTGACAGTGGTTTAGGAGGAGATAGTGTGACAGACAAATGGATGGACGACGGATGCATAGATGGACACACAGAAAAAAATGCTGCTCTTGCACACCCTTACCATGAGGGGAAGTGATGTAGCAGGTTTGGTAGAATTCCACCCAATGGTTTAGGAGGAGATCGCATGACGGATGGAGGCGTTAACAATATCCCCATTGCTTTTTAAAAAGCCAATCCTGATGTTTGCTGAAACTAGTTGCTGCTTATTGAAAAAAGCCTGGCTAAGGTCAACATCACTCTTGTCACTGCTGCCAGAGAGCTGAAAATAGTCATACATGTATAACCAAACAATTGATGCTTTCTGTGGAGGATAACATCGGCTCTGCCTCAGTGAACATCATTTTCTTGGGTTGACAAATCCTGATGTTAACCTCAGTAGAATGCATCAATTGTATAATGAGCAAAAATGATATCAGAAGGAAAACTTGGGGATACTTTAGAAAACAGCTCTATAACATTTTCTAATATGTTATTCATTAACCAAAAGAACTTAGCATCCTTTGATAATGTAGAAAGGCTTAAGCACTGTTGATCTATATGATTTGTATAGTAGTCCTCGAATGGATTATAAGCTTTACTTTTGAAAAAATAAGTTATAATTCATCTCTCTGTTGTTCAAAGCGTCGTTAGCTTAATGAGCTTGTTAAGGGTCATTTCGTTAACTGTTTTAGTGGATTCAATATACAATATTCTGATATTTTTGCTGAAAAAATATGAGTAGCTTTTGCACTGCAAAAGCTACTCACATTTCAGCAAAAAATTTCAGCATATTTGCTTATCACTCGATGTAAATTTTAACGAATCGTTAACTAACGACGTCTTTAGCTTTGAACAACTGGGCCCTGATATTTGAACACAAAAGATCCAGCTCAGCCAACAAACTTCCACAGTCTGATAAGGTCCTTTGTTATGCATTGATACTGTATTCAACCTAATTACCACATATATCCCTATAAGCACACATCATCATCATCATCATCATCGTCATCATCATCATTGGAGTTTTGATTAACGGGCAGGTTCAGGGGCAAAATCCACATCAGTGAGCCCCCTTCCAGGTAGCTGGCTTACTGCATGGCAAATCTCACACCAGATCTCCAGGTATATCTATCATGAAGGTTGATAACCGAGAGCTTCCACTCTCTGCAATCTCTCTCTGTCAGCTGCTTCCATGTCATCTTTGGCCTCTCAGGCCCATGCTTTCCATTAACCTGTATGTCAAAGGCTGTCTTGACTGCACCATTGGAGTGTTCCACATGTCCATACCAGCAGAGCCTTCTCTCCTTTAGAATGAGGTCCAGATCCTCAATGCCAAGCCGCACAAGTAGCTCATTGGATCTGGTGGTGACAGTGTCCTGCGGCTTGACATTGCAGATCTGTCTGATCATTGCCCAGTCATTTTGCTGCAGACATTGGAGGTTTGGCTTTGTCAATGGCCAAGTCTCACTGGCATGGAGCATTGCCCTCCACACACAAGAGCTGTACACGCGACCAGGCAGTTTTCACACATGTTGTAGTTGAAAGTTCACAGCCATTGGTTGCTGAGAGCATGTCTCCTAGGTAGCAAAAGGACCTCCAGCTAGTCAGGTCCAACTTGGACTTCCCTCTATGGTCTGCCGTCCAAGGGGCATGCAGTTACCTGGCACACATTCAAGCAATTTTGTAGTCTTTTATCAGGTCTGTTTTATGACTACAGACTGAGTACATCCAATGTCTTGTAAGGTAGTTTATTTATCTGTTAGATGTCTATGCAATATTACATGTGTTTTTTTTTTTTTTTTTTTTTTTTTTTTTTTTTTGTGTGTGTGTGTGTGTGTGTGTGTGTGTGTGTGTGTGTGTGTGTGTGTGTGTGTGTGTGTGTGTGTGTGTGTGTGTTACAATTTTGTCTAAGCTTTTTTCGAGTCACAGTCCTGTTTTCTGTTTTGCAGTATTATGCAACAGTTGATGCTAGTCCCGAGTTTGATGATGACAGTATTCCGTGGTTGTCAACAACCCATGTGGAAGATAGACCAGACCCAGAACAGTCCAGTTTGCAGGAAATGACAGCCAGTGGCCATAGTGTTGGAGGAATTGTTGATGTTTCAGCAAGTCGAGTAAGTTACTAGCATAATAACATTAAGTATTGGGACAAATAGGCCTTTGCAAACAGTATAGACCCAGATCAGATATTGAAGAATGTGGCATCTGATGAGGGTCTGCACTGTTTTTGGCTCATCCAGCACTATTTTAGACACATCAGGAGGTAGTAAAATAGACTTTTTCAAATTTTAGGATGTATGGTAAGGTATTAAGGTGTCCCAATACTTAGGGTAAATACAGTATTTAGTTACCACTACATAAGTTTTCCTGGAGGAATAAGAAAAAAACATCAACATTTTTATTCAAAAATTGCTATATGTCGAGCTACAATCTGTATGTTAAAATGAGAATTTTTTCTATATATTTTAGAACAATGTTCCATATACAATACAGCTGCAGAGAATCATATCCCGGTGTAAATGTCAGTTCTTCTATGCCAATTATGGTGAAGTGGACCCTGACACTGGAGCTGATGTGCCTCTACCACCTGTAAGTTTGACGTAAATTTGTATAATTTGAATAACTAACAAATCAATTTAAGCAGATTTGCAGCAGATGACATTCTAAAATTTATTTGTTATTTTTTGTGAAAATTAGACTTGACATTTCATGTGAATCATCTGCTAGGCAGATGATTTACATGAAATATCAAGCCTTATTTTTCTCTGAAAAAAAAAATCAAAGCATCTTACGCTGTAGTTGTGATTAGCACTTTAAGGCAGATCATTCACATGAAATATAAAAGCCTAATTTTCTCTGCAAAATAAAAAAGAATAAATGTTTCAAATTGTAGTCTGCTGTAGTTGTGATTAGCACTTTAAGGCAGATCACTCACATGAAATATCAAGCCTCTGTAAAATAAAAAAAGAATAAATGTTTCAAATTGTAGTCCGCTGTAGTTTTGATTAGCACTTTAAGGCAGATCATTCAAATGAAATATCAAGTTTAGTTTTCTCTGTAAAATAAAAAATAATAAATGTTTCAAAATGTTATCTGCTTTAGTTGTGATTAGCATTTGAAGGATTCAATATTCTTAATTAACCCTTGTCCTGCTGAATAAATTAAGATGCCACGCCCACTTCTAATTCCCAGCCAGTCAGATTACTTGATCCGAATTGTTGCTATAAATGTGCATACTTAAAGGCAAACAGTGCAGATCCAGATCAGTTGGCTTCAGACACCAACTAATCTGGATCTACACTGTTTGCAAAGGCAGGGTATATCCGGGTTCAGCCCTCTAAAATAGCGATGTCAGGGCGGTGGGGGTCTGGCATCATCTGAGGTTTACCTTTATTTTTGAGTGGATAAAAACATCCATAATGTTATTAGGCATTTTTCTTGTTGTACATATGTTTGAAGCATGTAACAACCTTGTCAGTCCCTTTAGTATTAGTTTTACCCCATAAAAAAGTGTAGAACTTTGTTCTCAGTAAGGGACTTTTTTTCAGCAGTCAAGTACTACCGTAATAGCCCTAAGTATTAGGACAGGCAGGCCTGAGCAATCAGTGAAGACACAAATGAGGAGCAGCATTCTGCAGCATCTGATCAGGGTCTACACTGTTAACTGCTCATTCAGCAGTTTTTTAAACTCATGAGCCATAACAACAGATAGGGCATTTTTTTTTCATCCGAAAAAAATGCTGATATCTTTCGTATTTCTCCACACAAACATATGTTGTGGGTACTCATTAGAAGAGCCTTGGTGAGTTGCTTCTAATGAGTACCCACAACGTATGTTTTTGTAGAGAAATAAGAAAAATATTATGTGGCTACCCCCACCCCACCCCCACCCCCACTGCCCCCACCCTACCCCCCATCCTTATCTGTAGCTATGCAGTCATCAACAGGTAGTAAAAATGGATTTTTTTCTAAGTATTTTAGATACACCAATTAGGAATAAGAATAGACTTTTCAAATTACAGGACAAATATGGTAAGGAATGAACGTGTCCCAATGCTGTATTGTGGCATTGTTTTCATTATTTCCCCACAAAATATATGTTGTGGGTACTTATTTGAAGCACCTCAGTGAGGTGCTTCAAATGAGTACCCACAAGATATATATGTTGTGGGTACTCATTAGAAGCACCTCAATGAGGTGCTTCAAATGAGTACCCACAACGTATGGTTTTGTGAAGAAATAAGAAAAATATTTCCGTGAATATATTTTAAAAAAAAGATGAGTATTTTTTATTTTCAGCCATCAGAAGAGTCAGTACTGATGAAAAGAGAAGAGGGCATTGACACATTTACATTACTACATCATGATCTCAATGTTTGTACTAATAATGTAGGTACATTCCCATCCAGCTGTCTACCTACCTGTCTTACCTCTCTGTCTATCAATCCATTACTTGTCTGTCTATCTTTCTGTCTGTGGTTATATCTTTGCTTGCCAGGCAAACCACCTATCCATTCATTATCTTTTTCAGTTAATTTCCAATCACCTGAGGTGAACCGGGAGACCTATGGTTAATTGATCTAAATAATCACTAAATATGATCTAAACAGTGTGGACCAGGCCATAAAATAAAAAAAAAAGATAAATTAAGAAATAAATGAATAAAAAAATCACCCATCCAGAACAATGCCTTCCTCTTTCGCTAAATTTCTGTGCTTGTGAAGGAAAAAATGCTCTGACCAGATAACTATGTATTCCATATTTAGGTGTTCCTTATTGAATATATGAATATGTTTTTTTAAAAATATGTGTGTCGGACGGGTGATCAGTAGGCTGCGAGTTCAACCCCCTCCAGGTCTGCAACATTCTTTCATGGATATGGACCATGAAATATTTTCTAAAGTCATTCCCTTCCACTGATTCAAGAAAGGCAGTTGTCAGTGATTTTCAAAAGAATGTACACCGTACTGGTTAACTGCTTAGAAGATTAAGCCTGCCGAGTAAAAGTGTGGTTAGGTAAATTGACTGGGCTTGATATAACTTGGAAAAAAAACATTTATTTTTTGATAAATCCATTGAGCTGGAATCTTGGTACTAATTTTTGTACGTAAATTTCTACAATGAGAATTTTACCCATGATTTCAGTGTAAATTGTTTATAAGAAATGAATTTTATTTTTGTGTAGTTGACAGATGTGTAAATGTTGGCAAAATACTCACAAACTTAACATAAGGTTTTACCCTATTTACCATATGTATAAAGACAGACAGGCCTGAGTAAACAGTGTAGACCCAGATGAGATGCCACAGAATGTGGCATCTCATCAGGGTCTACACTGTTTGCCACTCATCCAGCATTTTTTAGACACAACATCAGGTAGTAAATTGTACTTGTTAAAATTTTAGGTCAAGTATGGTAAGAAGTTGAGGTGTCCAAATACTTAGGGTAAATAGGGTATTCATTTAATGAGTCATTTAGCTGGCTTTAGACATCAATAAAATTGACAAAAATAAAATTCCATAGCTCCAGATGAGGCTCTTTTTTCACCTAAAAGGTATTGATATTTTTCTTATTTCTCCACAGAAACGTATGTTGTGGGTACTCACTGAGGTGCTTCTAATGAGTACCCACAACATATGTTAAGGTGGAGAATCTGGGGCTATAAAAATTTATTCCTATAATTTAATAACATACATGTATTATTTCCAGCTCCAGTATGTGATGATACTAGATATTGTCAACAATCTGCTGCTTCATGTTGAGCTCAAGAAAAAGGTAAAAACAAAAGCAAAATAAAGAAATTGTTTTTTCTGTATCCTTTTAACCCTTGTCCTGCTGAATAAATTAAGATGCCACGCCCATGTCTAATTTTCAGCCAATCAGATGATTTTATCTGGACTGTAGCTATAAATTCACATACTTAATGGCAAACAGTGCAGATCCAGATCAGTTGGCTTCTTCAGAAGCCAACTGATCTGGATCTACACTGTTTGCAAAGGCACGGTATATCCGGGTTCAGCAGGACAAGGGTTAATGTCAAATCTTTCAGAATTGTTTTTAGCATTATATGAATGCTTTGATGTTATTTAAAGAAGGAAATAATAAAAGATTGCATCTGAAACAATAGTTATTTTAAAAACAATTACTGTTGATATATAGGTTCTATAAAATGTTAAAGTAAAATATAAACATGTATTTAAATCAAACCTAAAAGCACCAGTCCCTTCCGCTAAGTAGATAGTTGACACAAAATGTCAAGTGTTATTTTCTTGGAAAAAAGATGAATGTTATAATCATCAATTTTGAATTGCACTTAAGAATTAATAAGATGTCATCTGCTGATATGTAAATTAGGATGAAGGATCATACCCTAAGTATATGGCAGACCTGAGCTGGCAGGCCTGAGCAAACAGTGCATACCCAGATCAGATGCCATAGAATGCAGAATCTGATCTGTGTTGACAGTGTTTGCCACTTATCCAGCAGTATTTTAGACACATCAACTATTAGAAAAATAGTAGTATATGGTAATGGGTTTTAATGTTTAATTTCTTGTTATCAGGAAGCAACAGAGAAGTTACAGAGCATGAGATTTCAGTTGCAGCTATCTAGAGTCGAAGACCAAAAAACACCTATACTACAGCTACAAGAGAAAATGAGGTAACATATACTCATTATTACAGTGGTAACATGATCTGATGCTCTGTGTTATTAGCTCACCTGCTCCAGGTCAGCTGTGTCATAGCCTGTTGGCCATTGTCCATCCGTAGTCCGTCCGTCTTTAGCTTTTCGCATTTTCAAAATCTCCTCCAGAACCATAAGTTAGATTGAGCTGAAACTTAGTGGGAGGCATTGTGGCAGCATAGATATTCAGAATTGCTAAAATTGTTCTGTTCCAATATCCAAAATGGCTGCCATGCCATGACGGCTATCTTGAAATTCTTCAAATGACATCTCCTCCCAGACCTGTCGGATTGAGCTGAAACTTGATGTGAGGCATCATAGTGACACAGAAATTCAGAATTGCTAAAATCATTCTGTTCCTATATGCAGGATGGCCGCCATTGAGACCATCTTATAATTCTTCAAATGACATCTTGTCCCAACCCTAAGTTGGATTGAGCCGAAACTTGATGAAAGGCATCGCAGTGACACAGAGATTCAGAATTGCTAGAATCATTCTGTTTCGATATCCAAGATGGCCACCAAGATGAGGGCCATCTTGAAATTCTTTGAACTGCATCTTCTCCCAAACCAATTGAGCGGAAACTTGATGTGAGGCATGGGAGCAACATAGAGATTCAGAATTGCCAAAATTGTTCCGTTCTGATATCCAAGAAAATTCTTCAAACGACATCTCCTCCCAAACTGTAAGTCGGATGGAGCCAAAACTTGATGGGAGGCATATTCTCTCAAACCCTAAGTTGGATTGAGCCAAAACTTGATGGGAGACATGGGAGCAATATCGAGATTCAAAATTGCTTAAATTGTTCCATTCCGATATTTAAGATGGCCCCATAAATTTTTCAAATTACATTTCCTCCCAGACCATAAGTTGGATTGAGCCAGAACTTGATGGGAAGCATCGAAGGGGCCATCTTTAAAATCTTGAAACCACATCTGCTCCTGAACCCTAAGTCATCTGGAGCTTTGCTTCAGGTCAGCTTATGCCATGGTCTATTGACCATGATCCGTCCCTCATCTATCAGTAACTTTTCACAATTTCCACATCTCCATCAGAAGTGTATCCATGATGGCCGCCATGGCGGCCATCTTGAAAGTTTTCAATTGTTATCTGCTCCCGAACAGTAAGTCGGATGGAGTGGAAACTTCTGTCTGATTAATGTCTGATTAATAAGAACACACTTGAAACATCAACAAAGGACTTCCTTAGGCAAACAGTTAATGATACTGATGGGACATTTTTATGATCTCTTGTTAAAAGCTTATATAGTAGGTACTTGTTAGATTTATCTCATTGAGGCTGAGGTTATTCCAATGAATACCCCAACATTGCTTGTTTTCTCAATCAAAGAATGTTGCTTTCTTTCTTCTTATTTTCCCATAAAAAATATATGTTGTGGGTACTCTTTTGAAGTGCCTCAGCATGGCATTTCCAATTAGTACCCACAACAAATGTTTTTCTAGATAAATAAGAAAATTACTCATCTAGATACTCCCTTTATCTATGACAACTTATGCTTTCATGAAGAACTACAAAAAAATTACAAGAGCCATAATCTGAAGATTCAGAAATTGCCTGTCTCTGAGCTTATATATGATTTAAAGGTTGTATATGGTTCAGATAAGATGCTTTTTTAATAACCTATAAAGGTACTGTATTTGACCTAATTACCGCACTGTGCGCTTAGGTTTTTCAAAATTACAGGGAACACTTGGCTGTGGTAAAATACGTATCTACCTGCTAAGGATACACTATTAAAAAAAAGTCATAAAAGGCCTTGTTTGATGATAATTATGCGGGTTTTTTTTCTAATTTTATTTATAAAGGCATATGTTGTGGGTACTCATTTGAATTGCATCAACAAGTATTTTTTATTTGACCATGAAAACATGTTGTATGTACTCATCTGACTTGTCTTCATTATGTTTTTGTGGAGAAATAAAAAATATATCTAAATAAACCACTTAATATCTCGAGCAGTCAGTAGCTGTGTAACTGTTACGTATTTTTTATACCTAGGAAACAGATGGCATTATTTCGTCAGTATGAGCGGGATTTATTCTTGGTCTTAAGATCTATGGAAGAAGAAGAGGAGGAGGAAAATGAAATGGACAGGTAGGTTTTTTTTACTCATTCACTAAAATAAAAGATATATGCAAAATAATTCATATTTATCATTTATAGTGTGTTTATAATATGTCAAAGTAGAGTGTTCCTGTTTTCAATAATGATATGAAAGGTTAATTGTTTAAGAACCAAAAAATAAAGTAAGTCTAGTGATCTTGTTGAAATGAATATTTCTACTGGAAATGGTTGCCACCAAGAAAAGTGTTACTTATTATGGAAGATATGTTTGTGGTTAGAAAGATATTTAATGTGCTAATTCAACACAACAATAAATTTTATCGAGTACTTGTGTTGGGTGAGCAAAGTGAGCTCTTAGGATTTTTAAGGCATATTCTGCATGGTGTTGATCTTAGCTCTTTACACATAAAATAAGGCATAGCTCCAATGGAGTGGGGTATTCAGTTACATATCTTTTGTATTTCTCATTCCCAAAAACAAAATTAAATAGATTCTCATTAGATCCACCTTCCTGAAGGGATCCTAATGCATATACCAGGACGGAATGCATTAGTGGAAAACTTGATTTACATTAAAAAAGTATCTTTAACTTTGGGATATTTTTTTTTTCACAGCACATTTCATTCCTTTACATGTAACAGTTTTGTTTAATTTTGTATTTCTTTGTATTCTTTCAGTTTCTCCTCAGATCTGCTCCGTGAGAAAGAAAGCCTTGAGAACAAATTGCTGGCATGTAAAGAGAAAATCAACATATTGAATGATGAACTCACAATCAGGATTAGGTAGATAAATGAGTCCCACCAAGTGAAGTTGAACTTTATAATGTGATAGGCAACTCATGAAAAAGATCCTTCTGAAGAATCAGTGCACTTTCAGAGGAAATTGTTTTGTAGCCCCCTGTCTCCTGCCCTTCCCAAAAGGGGTGTACATTAAAAGGAAGAATTGGCTCCCCGTAGGAGCCAATTCTTTCCTTTTAGAGTACAGCCCTTTTAAAAAGGGGATTGGTGTGCAGGGAAGCTAACAGGAAGTCACAAAAGTTGTCTCCCTTGTAAGAGATGTCAGAAAATCTAGCAAGTGGCCAGTGAAGGCTCTGGCCAGTATTTAGTTCCATGCTATCTGATCAGGGTTACTTTTCCAGGACCTTCTTTGCCCACTTACAATATCACTGGATACTGTAGAATGATGAAAAAAAAGAAGGCCTTGATCAGACTGCATGCATTGGACAGTACAAATCTTTTTTTTATAAAATTTGCAAGTTTTTAACCAAATTTTTTTTTTGTATATTAAACTCAATATCACTTACATATTACATATCATAATCATATAATCATAACAATTATTTTTTCATCAGATTTTATGTTCTTTCAGTGTTTTTATAGGACATCAATATGTTTTACAAAGCTATCATTTTTATTTGTCATGCAGCATGATAGGGTTTTAAAGGAAATTTGTCCTTACTTCTATATCCCATAGAAATTTCTATTAACCCTAGTCCTGCTGATCCTGGATATGCCCTGCCTTGGCAAACAGTGTAGATCCAGATCAGTTGGCTTCCAAAGAAGCCATCTGATCTGGATCTGCACTGTTTGCCATTCATTATTTGAATTTGTATCAACAACCTGGATCAAGCAATCTGATTGGCTGAAAATTAGAAGTGGGCATGGCATCTTAGTTTATTCAGCAATGACAAGGGTTAATAGCTTCTGATACACGTATGAGTATGTAATATACTCAGTAAATCTCATTTCCAACAAACTTTTTTGTTCCAGAACCAGAGGATGATGAAAGATTCAGATTTTCTACATTTGTAACTTTAGAGCAAAATTGATGATGAGATTTGTTAAGCTCATTCTATCAGATTTTGTTGTATTATTTTAATTTACTTGCAGCTGTTTCAAGGAGAGCCAGCTACAGGACCAAACTCAGTTACAGGTCAATAAACAGATCTTGTTTTGTTATTGCTTTAATATACTTTCAGCTGTTTCAAGGAGAGCCAGCTACAGGACCAAACTCAGTTACAAGCCAATAAACAAAGTAAGTCAGAACAGCTGAGTACACAGGAACCTCTTTATAACATGGTTCATTATAGCATGGTTTGAATATAATGTGGTTTAAGATCAACCCCAAAAGAGTTGTATCCAAGCAGAAATGTATAGATTATGTAGAAAAAATGACTATTTATCAGCAGCTTTCTATATAACATATACATTTCTTGTTACAAACAAAAATGAATAATTATATAGAAAAAATGACCATTCTTGCATAAAATCCTATGAATATAGCTGTTTGAAGCTATTCTTGAATGGACCAGAAGCCATGTTCAAACAACAAAACCCATGTTCAAATCACGAAATTCACATGCTGTTTGAACATGGATTTTGAACTTTTGATATCAGGAGATGGGCCTTGCTTTGTTTATGTTACGTTGAGTGATGTAACGTTATCACCCTGAATGTAGCATTTTAGAATTTTATGATGATGTCAGAGGGTCATTGCGCAACTGGTGTCATTGTAAACAACATTCTGAACTAGCCACCATGTTGGTTTGCCTATGATGATGTCAGAGGGTCATTGCGCAACTGGCGTCATTGTAAACAACATCCTGAACTAGGCGCCATGTTGGTTTGCCGTGGCATTTGAAGAGTTTATATTGAGTTTATATGGAGCTTTGGGAAGTTTTCGTCACAATTTGCCATTGGAATCGTAAGTTATGCAAGAACAATGATCATCCATGGTTATTTCATTGCAATAACATTTGCCGGGTCCCTCGTAAGATATTTGAACAATCAGCCTAGCAGCCTTGTGTTCAAACAGCTTCCTTGGGACCCGGCAAATGTTAATGCATGAAAAACCATGAGTGATCCCTATATTTATGGTCATTTTTCTATATATTTTTGTTTTATATATAATAAGAGCCAAGACACTTCTAATGAGTACCCACAGCATATGTTTTTATAGAGAAATAAGAAAGCCTGTCCCAGTTTTATCACCAAATACTCTCCTTAAGTCCTTTGGTGTCTTCAGGGCATATCTAAATAATTACTCTTTGCATGCTGGGTAATTTTGCATGCTTTTTTGTCATAAGTGGATCTTTTTTTTTTTTTTTTTATTTAACTTTTTAAATAAAGTTTTTCAGGAATACCATCAGAGTATCAAACAGTTTGGATCCAGATCAGGCCCAATGTTTTGTCGGGCCTGATCTGGGTCTAAACTGTTTCCAAAGCTTATCGGCAGACAATAAAAGTCGCCACTAGCAGGGAAAGAGTTAAAGATCCAGATCAGCCAGCAAGACCAAGACACAATCTGTCCCCCCCCCCCACCCCCCAAGATATTTGCTGTATGCTGATATATGTTATGGTAACTAATGAGTCTACAAGTGATCATGGAAGACCTTGGTCAGACTGCAGTCATACTGGCTCATCTAGGTTACCAGTGTTTGCATATGCATCTAAGTCTTATTTGCCCTTCATTTGACTCAGCATGTTGTTTGTGCATTCTGTTTGAGGTTGACAGTGTTTGCCAAGTCAGTCTGTGCATCTGAAGGTGCACCATTTTGCAAAGGGAGATTTTCGCAGAAAGGAGCTAGCCTCCTTAGTTATTGAAACCGTTTAAAAATTTGAGCTACTGTTAAAGGAATAAGTTTGCTTCCTCAGGAGGCAAATTCTTTCCTTTAAAAGTAATCCCCCATGCCCCCACCCCCTCAACCCGCCACCACCCCAACAGTAAGAAGGGAGGCAAATATTTGTATGTCAGATTTATTTCCCTTGGAGATATATTCTATCTCCTTAACCATTCTGTTTGTGACCAGCATATACTTCTATACTGGCTTATCAGCATCAAAATAAGATAACATTTCATCTGCTAGGTCTGTAATTGTCCCGTATGTCTTACAGACTAAAAACTATGATTGATGTTTCCTTATACATTACAAACATTTTTGCAAACTGAAGGCCATAGATGTTTTGTTTTAAGTTCAGTGGGTAAATGCTTTAATAGTACATGCCTGACAGGAGTCCTTCTAAAAAAGTCCTCAATCAGAAAGGGTGTCATATGTTATGTGACATGTAAGAAGCTTCCATGTCTTTGAAATGAGTGACCCCATAGAACTGTAACCAGTGTCCTGTTAGATTTATAGTCTGTGACCTAAGGTCCCTTTTACTTTGAGATACCAAAGTGATCTTCCTTTCAGCTCAACAAGCACATGTGATAAGAAGAAATGAGGTGTGTTTCAAGTTTGCCCAGTGGCGACTCACAGAAGCAGATGGACAAGTCGGGCTAGCAGATGTTGCTCAGAGAAACTTTGTGTATGTATTCTAGGGTGAAAGTTAGGGCATTTTGCTACACTTATGAATGTTTTTTTCTTTTGTTTTGAGTCATGTTTATGGTAAAATTGATAGCTTAATGCAACAAAATGAAATCCTAGATAAAAGGAATTGGCTTGAATCATGCTGGGATTTGAAGTCTTAAAGGATGCAGATTCTTTCCTTTAGATGAGACCCCATTTCAGAAGGCAGACAAAACAATTTTGGCAGAGTTGCCTGCCTAGAAAGTGTGTCCATTGATGTAAACTTTCTACACTGTTTCAGGATCTATGATGAGTCTCTTTGGTGAGGTCCTTATATTCTGTCAAAATATATGCCTTTGTAAGTCATGTGATTCATGTCCCACTAAAAGAGCATTTTATGCATATACAAACAGCAGAGCAGCTCAGGAATTATGCAGTTTTCACATTCTAACCTTTAATATTATTTATGGCTTTATTTCTAAAGAAGCATTTTTATAACCCATTGTATACTGAATAAACTCTCCCACACTATATAATGGAACAGTCCAATTTCAATTTTAGGTATGTCCGGCCATGAGATTTAGATAGTCCTAGAGAAAAATGGCTAAACTATTTGCAAACAATGGAGACCCTGATCAGACGCCTCATTCTGCGGCATCTGATCTTGGTCTGCACTATTTGCCAAATACCCTTTTAGGGGTCTCCAGATTACAATGGGCTTAAAAAAGCACATGATAATATTGTCCTTTGAAATTCTGACAGAATTAACTCACTAGTTTTCTTTGCTTGTCTCATGTGATGAAGCTAAATATATTTTAGGCCATTTTTAGCATTAGTTGATTATTTCAGGTACACAAAGGTGAACCGAGATGATGACACCTGGAGCCATCAGGTGGAACTAGGCTGGGTTAAGATGACTAACTTGTTGCCAACTACACCTTACAAGGTAGGAATGGAAACATTGAGAAGAAAAGAAGTAAATTGATTTTTTCTCACAATGGTTTAAGCTCATGCTTTACAATTTTGAACATATTCATGAGTATAATTTTGTTTTTAGTGGTTTTTCTTAATTGCCTGCAGAAAAAGTATATGTATGAAAATTTAAGGGGAATATAAAGATGTACAGGGGAGCCAACTCTGTCAAAAATGTTGTGCATCTCTTGTGAAAAGGGTCTCTCTTAACTCATTTATGCCTAGCATCACACAAAAGGGACATTGGCAAACTGTGTAGACCCAGATCAGATGCCACAATACACTGTTTGCATTAGGCACTCTTTTTACTGGAAGTGGTATCCAGTCCCTGTAATTGTGGAGCTTACATAAATCCCACTGGAACAATTACAATAAGGTGGACACTTTTTTATGTATCGTATTCACAGGTGCATTACCCGCACTTTTTTCACCCCAAAACTGTGCCCAAATATCCTCTGCATATAATCTTTTGGTACTGAGACAGAGATTGTTTTTTTTTTTTTTCGGGTAAGTTTTGGGCCGTGAAATATCATTTCAGTCGGCGATGAGCATCCTAAAAACTGCTAGTAACAATACCACGTCTTCCGTGTTTTCTCAGCAAGTCATATTCACAAATTAGATGGAGTATTCTTATAAAAAAAAAAAAAAAAACTTGTTTCAAGGAATAAATACCTTTCATGGCCTAGAATAGTTTCGCATTGTTTATTTGTTTACATAATTTCTCGTGAAACAAAACCGGAAGAAGCTGACTCATGATACAATAAGCATAACAAATATCATTAGATCGAGTGAAAATATTACGCATAAAAAAGAAATATATTAATATTCAAAATGTTCCTGAAGGTCTATTTACCTATTTACTCCCCTATTACTATAATAATAATAATAATAAATATAAAAATATATAACAAAAAAAAAGTAGAATTTAGAAATTGGAAATAAACAAAAACAAAAAAACACAGATAATTTCCTTTTCAGGACCAACCATATACCTAGAAAGATAACCTAATGATTGCTGTCCAATATTTATTGATCTATTTTATTATTTCATTTTCTTTACTTTATTTTTTATTGCTAATTCCCGGGTCTTTTTTTTTTTTTTTTTTTTTCCTAATGTGATTGTCGCTACCTTAATGTAACATACAGGCATGCCTATTCAAGGGAGGCAAATCCAATTCAACTTTGGTTTCCAAATGACAACATCCGGCATTGATTTGGTGGAAAAACATGCGCGTATTTTGCATTGAGATAACTGTTTTTTCTGCCGTTTTGGCTCCAAAATTCAGGTGCGTACTACACTTGTATGCCTTGTATGTTCGGTTGTAAGTTACAGTGGCATGTGTACTAGTTGTAAGCATCAGTGTGAGGAGTGTCAGAGTGCAGATCAGTATGTCCAGGGTTCAAACCCCATAGCTCATGAAGTCAGCTCATGACTGTACGATGCCTCATTGCATGGAGTTTTTTTCTTTATCACCCTTCCGTTTTGATGTAACTGAAATACTGTTGAAGGGAATGTAAAACAAGACCTCTTCCTTTTTCTTCTCTCCTAATCATCATCATCGTCATCATCATCAACATCTTCATCATTCTGTACTACATACATGTAGTTCCAAAGAAGCGGGAGGTATCCACATAATAATTTTTCTTATTTCTCCAAGAGACATATGTTGTGAATACTCATTAGAAGTGCATTTGGTGATAAGGAGGGTTTTTATGTATTTATTTTCTTATTTCTCCACAGAAACATATGTTGGGGGTATTCATTAGAAGCACCTCAGCAAGGCTTTTCTAATGAGTACCCACAATACACATTTTCAAGGAGAAATAAGAAAAAAATATTTGGTACTTTTTGGTTGAAAAAAAAACAAACACATGCCTTATGTATGTATTAGTTAAACTGTGAATTACCTGAACCAGCTTCTATAGAATTGAAGTTACCAAAACCAGTAGTCTTTTCCTCTAGAGTGTTCATATTAATGCTAAATGTTTGGACACTTGAAGTCCTTTTTTGTTTCTGTTGAGGTTTTAGGACCCAGTCAACCCAGTGGTGTCATGTCGAGCTTTTTCATTTTATCTAACCACACTTTTACTTGGCAGGCTTAGTCCTCTAAGCAGTTAACCAGTATTGTGCACATTCTGTTACTAGAAACTGACAACTGCCCTTTTTGACTTGGAAGAAGGGGGAGAATGACTGTCGGAAATATTTCATGATCAATCTCCAGGAAAGAATGATGCCAGCCCGGCTGGGGTTGAACCCGCAACCTCCTGGGCCCAGTTGTTCAAAGCGTCGTTAGCTTAACGAGTTCTTTAAGGGTCATTTCATTAACTGTTTTAGCAGATTCAATACACAATATTCTGATATTTTTTGCTGAAAAAATGTGACATTTTTTCAGCAAAAAATTTCAGCATATTTGCGTACCACTGGATTAAAATTTTAACAAATCGTTAACTAACGACATCGTTAGTTTTGAACAACTGGGCCCTGATCACCAGTGGGATGCTCATCCAACTGAGCCACCAAGGCTGGCACACCTGAAGTCATTACAAAACTTGTTCTAGAATTTCAACAACTCCAATATTACTACCTGATGATCTGTCTAAAATCTGCTGAATGAGTGATAAACTGTAGACTGTGATCAGGTGACTCTTCCTGTGGTGTCTGATCTTTGTTGTTGCTTTTGATCAGTTTGGGCTGTCCAAATACTTAGGATAAATAGGGTAGACATGTCTTACACTTTGTTGCTTTGTGGTTTATTCTACGAGGTGATTTGTTTTATGTATTACCGTGTGTTATCTTGTTCTTGTGTTTTTCAGTCCTTTTAGCATTGCGATTACCTCGCTTGGGGAAGAGAGCTAATCTTAGTGCATTTCGTAGGTTTGTTCCATTTGTGCTTGTTTGGTTTTGTCGGTTTCCTCTTCCTCTTGGTGTCTGGAAAGGGCTGCGGTTTGTGATTGTGCATTCCCTGGACTTTTCTCTTACCCTTTTTTGATAAAGGGAAATGGATACAAATCCAGGGGAGACATCTTTGTCAGAATTGTTTTGCCTTCCTTCTGGCCCCGAGGTTATAAACTTTTTTTCATGCTCAACTCAGCTGAACATGAAATTTATTTTGCTTATAAATTTTAAAATACTGACATTTTTTAAAACTTCTTTCATGCTGAACTCAGCTGAGCATGAAATTTATTTTGCTTATAAATCTTAAAATACTGACAATTTTTTAAAAACTTCTTTCATGCTCAACTCAGCTGAGCATGAAATTAATTTTGCTTATAAATCTTAAAATACTGACAATTTTTTTTTAAATTCTTTCATGCTCAACTCAGCTGAGCATGCTAAGTTGAGTTGAGCATGAAAAAAGTTTTATAACCTCGGGACCTGAAAAGGGTCCAGTCTAAAATGAAAGAATTTGCTCCCCATGGGAGGAAATTCTTTGGGAGCAAATTATTTCCTTTTACCATAGACCTTTTTCATAAAGGGTTTGTTGTGCAGTAAAACAAATGGGAAGTCACAAGTTGTCTTCCTTGTAAAGTTTGCCAGACAAAATACCAAGTGTATCCATTCCTTTTGGATAAACAAAGCGAAGTCCTCAAAGAAGAATCTTCTAGAAGATTCTTCTTTGAGGACTTCGCTTTGTTCATCTATAGTCATTGTATTTGTTTGATACCTGCAGGATGTTTTGGTTCCTCGTGATCCACTTGGTAAAGATGATAATCGGAGGATGACGTTAAGGCTAGTTTGTTCGGAAAGACCTCCTGGTGAGTAAAAAAATGTCATAGTTTTTTAACCCAACCATGCTTTTTCTTTTCTTTATGCTGAATTTAGGAAATACATTTTCAGGGGAAGTTGTGCTGTCAAAGTTGTTTTTGCCTCTCTTCTGATAAAGGGTTTACTCTAAAAGGAAAGAATTTTATTTACTTAGTAGCCAAGTCTTTCTTTTTAGAGATGACTCCTTTTCAGATGCCACTTGTTAAGCAGACAGGAAGTAACAAAAATTATCTTCCTCATAAAAAACGGCATAAGGTCTATCTGGTGTTGTCCAGACTTCTTAGGTATCAACAGTAAGATTTTTAAGTAATTTTCTTAATTTTTCTCATAACATAGAGATAAACATTCTCCTTTTGAGATTGCTTGAAGGAAATGGCATTCAAGTCCACTCTAGAGAAGACTTCTGTAACATGAAAAATTAACATTAAATATTCCATTTAGAGTATTTAAATCAATTCAATTGTTTGCAAATAATAGCAATTTTACTTAAATGATTTCAAAAAAAGTGAAAAAAAAAAAAAAAAAAAAAAAGAAGAAAGATTAAGACTGGTAGAAAATGGTCAAAAGAGCTACTGTTGTATTCCCGGTTTTGACGGCAGCGTTGGTGGCAGCCTTGGCATTCGCAAACATTTAAGTTTTGTGTTAAATTTTTTAGGACATCATTATTTCCAAACCCTTTGATGGATTTTGTTCATGTATGGTATGATGATAGGTATTGGTTTCAAAATCTTAAGTAGTACTATCCCCACTCCTCCCTCATGGTGAAGGTCACAGATTTAAGAAATTTTATGTTAAAGTTTTGCATTAAAGTATTTTAGGACTACATTTTTCCCAAACCATGGGTTTGTATTGGTCCAAAATTTTACGCAGTACCATCTCCACACCCCTATATGACCTCAAGGTGAAGGTCGCAGACAGATTTTTTATGTTAAAGTTTTGTGTTAAATTTTTTTCAGATCCTCATTATTTTCAGAATCTTTGATGGATTTTGTTCATGTATGGTATGGTGATAGATACTGTTTTACACAGTACCATCACCACTTCCCTATATGACCTCAAGGTCAAGGTCATGAACTTAAGCATTTTTATATTTAAGTTTTATGTTAAAGTTTGTAGAACCTCATTATTTCCAAACCCTTTGATCAATTTGGTTTAGGTATGGTATATGTATGAAGATTTAGATTGGTTGAACCTTTTACACAGTACCATCCCTACCGCCTACATGATCTCAGGGTCAAGGTCAAGGACTTAGAATTTGTATGTTAAAGTTTTACATTAAAGTTTTTATGTCATCATTTACAAACCCTTTGATGGGTTTGGTTTACACCTGGTGTGAAGATATGTATTGGTCCAAAACTTTACAGAGTACCATCCCCACCCCCTACATGACTGCAGGACTTGAATTTTTATGTTAAAGTTTAAATTTAAGTTTTTAGGACCACATTATTTACATTAACTATGATGGATTTGGTTTATATACATATATGTGGTGTTGTATATGGTATCTTTAGAACATGGTCACAAACTTAGAATTTCTAGAGTTTTTTGTAATGCTTTTTATGGATTTTTTCATTTTTGGCATAGAATTAAAAAATGCTTCAGAATAGAAAAGCGCGATTTCAGGCGAACTACCCTGTCCAGTGATAGGTCTTAATAAACTTTTTAAGATTCTATTTAAAACTTAAATTTGACTGAGGTTGGATAAACTTTTTAAAATTCTATTTAAAACTTAAATTTAACTGAGGTTGGATATTAACTTAAGTTTTCTATTTCTTTTTCAAACTATGAATGATACTTACTTTTCACTGTGTCACTTGATAATAATATTGTATACCATTTAGAACATGTTCTATTTAAATTTTCCTTAAATGTTGGTGCATTTGTGACACCACAGCATGGTGCATTATTGGTAAATATCTATTAGAAAGATAAGTCATGCATTAAAAAAGCACATGTATAAAATAAAATGGCACAAGTTTTGAGCACACAGGAAGGTTTTACTGCTTTTTCAATGAAATGATCCTATTTGCGCACTCTGTGACTGCAGTGAAATTTATTGATTTTGATTTTTTTTTTCTTTATATTTGATCTTTAATGCTAGCATGCTAGGTAAAACATCAGCAGATGAATTTTTTATTTTTCCTAGAAAAAAAGGTTTGACATTTCATGGAAGGTGTCTGCATTACCAGAAATAGGATTTGACATTGCATGCAACGAGACAGTTTGCGAACTGTTTTCTAGGACAAATAAAAAATGTCATCAGCAGTATATGCCCAGGGAGTGCTAAAGGTTAACTACAAGCTAACTGTAATTTAATCAGAATGGACTGTGGTTAAGATGTAAAAAAAAAAAATATAATATTTTTATGTGTACAGGTGCTTGCATATATAAAAGCATCTCATTTAAAGTTTTCCTACTCTTATTATAATTCTAATGAGATACCACACATTTCTGTGGAAAAAAATAATATTTATTAGGCTATGCTTCATAAGGGCTTGAAAATGGATGCATGTATACATTTATTTTTCAGTGGGTAGGATACTTTTAAATAATATTGCTTGTGATGCCACTTACATATGTACATGCGATCATAATTACATATTTACATGTGTCTTTCAGTGGGTGGAATTGCTGTGAAAGAGCATCTAGAAGTTAATATCATACCTCTTCAGATCCAGTTAACATATCATTTTTTCAAGAAGATGATGGAATTCTTCTTTCCAGATAAAAATATAGACAATGACGATCAAGGTTTGTATAACATTTTATTAACATTGTGAATTAATTTTATCAAAACCAGCTATGCAGTTGTACAACCTGTCTCGCCAGGGCCTTCTTTATCACAAAATTATGACCTTTCTAGAACATCAAAGAATAATAATCATAGCTCTAGTTAAGGCGCTTTTTTCAATCCAAAAGTGTTGATATTTTTCTTATGTCTCCACGAAAACATGTTGTGGTACTCATTAGAAGCAGCTGAGGTGCTTCTAATGAGTACCCACAACATATGTTTTTGTGGAGAAATAAGAAAAATATTACCTTGATATCCACTCTTATCCAGGCCTATGAAAGATACTGTTCTATACCATTGGTGTACCAAATGATTTTAATATCTGGTCAAGGATTGCTAATGGGCCAGTTTCATCAATTTTTGACAGAGTTATCTGCACCTGATATATCTATATTTTTGTTTCAAGACAATAATTTGAGTATACATCTCAACAGATTTTCCTAAAAGTGATATGTGCATTGATATTGTGGAGATCTGGTTTGGGATTACTATTGAGTACATTCTGTCAATTTTTGACAGAGTTATCTCTCCATGACAATAATGGTGGGCTGTTATTGTTTCATGTTTTTATTACTAATGCATCTTTAGTTTAATAGGAAAAAATATAAAATATATATACAGTCGACTCTCGTTATCTAGAAGTCCAAGGGACTCCCTGAAATACTTCGAGACTATCTCGACATATCAGATTTGCAGAATTGAGGAAAAAAGATAAATCAAACAACCACATTTCACAAATGAATATGTAATTTGACTCCTGAAAATAGAAATATACTGCAAATATTGTGGAAAAGAGGAGAAATTGCTCCTTAGAAGCAGTTTCTCCTCTTTTCCACATTATTTTGTTACCTGTTGTCATAGTTTCATGTTAAAACAGGGACCAAATTTTCACTTCGAGATAAGTGGTAATCCTAAATAAGCGAGTTTGAGATAACGAGAGTCGACTGTATATAAAAAACCAACAAGATCCAAATTGCCATCTTATCAACATTTAGCATAGCAGCAGATAAGAGGGGTATCAGGAAAGTATTTTTCTTCTTCCTCCACAAAAACATACATTCTTGGTACTCATTAGAAGCATCTCACTGAGGCACTTTTAATGAGTACCCACAACATATGTTTTCATGGAGAAATGAGAAAAATATCAATACTTTTTGGCTGAAAACTAATCTTTTTGGGAGCCATGATTTAGTTTGTCATCAACAGAATAGTTGATGACATGATTCAACCCACCATTCAATAAAAGCACCATTCAAATTTATTGCAGATGACATAAATTTTTTGTTCATTTTTTTTAGAGAAAAAAGGCTTAACATTTCATATGATCATCTTAACATTTCGTGTGATCATCTGTTTGGCAAACCGTGTTTTCTTGTTTAAATCAGCTACAAGAAAACAAATAGAAAGTCTTCTGCCATTTGTGATTGGAGTTTTAAGTAAAAGAGTGACAGTTTTCTAATTTTTCTCAGAAAAGTATTACTAAGCATTTCTTTCTTTTTCTTTTAATCATTTCTTACAATTATTTTAATAAAATGCCAATAGCTATTGTCAGTAAAACTAAGAAATATATTTTAAAATTTTTTCTGCTAATTTGTGTCTACAGCAAGGTCAAGATTAAGGTGTGTTTTACAGATTATGAAGTGGAAGGGGCTGCAGCTTCCAAATCAGGTGGCACCAAACAGGAGAAAAAGAACTCTCAGAAGAAGGAGGTAAAAAGGCTACCTACAGCAAGTGCTAGTGATGATATAGACAAAATGAAGGTGAGTAGATGAAGTAAAATCTCAAGAATTGTTTTAGTATGTGACAAATAAAAACTATTCTAATTATACCATATTTATCTTAAATAAACCACAACCTTTTTATAACACTGTCACTGGGATCCAAAACAAAAACCATGTTAGCTAAACAGCCATGTTGTATCCAAACAAAAATGTATAGATTATATAGACAAATGACCTCCAAACAAAAATATATAGATTCTATAGAAAAATGACCTCCAAACAAAAATATATAGATTTTATAAAAAAAATGACCTCCAAACAAAAATATATAGATTATATAGAAAAATGACCATATATGGCTAATTTTCTATATAGTCTATGTTTTTGGTTGGATATAGGGTCCAGGTTTGGATATAGGGTCCACCTTTAAACCATCTTATATCTGAAACCATCTTATAATTAACCATTTTATAAAGTGGTTCTGGTGTATTTATTACGTGGTTCCAGTGTGTTCGGATACCAGGCCCTGAGGTTATAAATCTTTTTTCATGCTAAACTCAACTGAGCATGAAATTTCACTTGGTCATAAAAATACCAGCAATTATTTTTTTTTATGCTCAACTCAGCTGAGCATGCCCAGCTGAGTTGAGCGTGAAAGAAGTTTTAAAAAAATCGTCAGTATTTTAAGATTTATAAGCAAAATAAATTTTATGCTCAGCTGAGTTGAGCATGAAAAATGTTTTATAACCTCGGGGTCAGAACTCCTTACAATACTTGTCCTAACATGTCAACAAGTGCATTTTAATACCTTTTGATGTGTCTAAAACATTGCTGGGAGAGTTGCAAACAGTGTAGACCCAAAATGTGGCATCTGATCTGGGTCTACACTGTTTGCTAAGGTCTATCTGGCAAAATATTTAGGGTAAATTCGATATGTTTATCATAGCCTCAGGTAAGATACCCAAGTAAATATTTCACCTCTTTCTCTACAAAAACATGAGCTGCAATGTTAACCCTAATAAGTCAATCAGATTACTTGATCTGGGTATTTGATACAAATTGGCATAAATAATGATAAACTGCAGATCCAGATCAGTTGGCTTTTTCAGAAGCCAACTGATCTGGATCTACATTGTTTGCAAAGTCTAGGCATATCTGGGTTCAGTAGGACTAGGGTTAAAGGATATATCTTTTGACATGTACATCTAGCTAAAGACTCAGATTGGCTTGTACATCCTTGCAGTCTGATCAGATTATGATGTCAGCCTGAAGAACAGTGGAGCCTTAGCTAGCCAAAAAGTGCACAGTGAAGACTGATCAGAATATGCAGATATGCAGACTGATCTGAATCTGGGTAGGCATGTAAAAAAGCACCCTAAGATGATGCTCAGAGAAGAAGAACTGCTACTCTGCTTTCATTTTTGATGGAATTATACAATTTGATAATTGATAAGTACATTTGTTTGTCCTTTTGAAATATTCCAAATATTTAAAGCTGTCCAAGACAGATTCACAAAGTGTTGTAGAAGTATAAAACATTTATATATGATGTGCTTAGAACAAGAAATGTGTTACCGAAAATGTTATGTAAACATATAGGTATATTTTTTCACATAAAGTGCTGTTGATGGAGTGTGGAGGGGGAGGAGGTGGGTGTGTGTGTGTGTGTGGGGGGGGGGGGGGGAGGGGAGAGGGGGATGAAGGTAAGGCAGGGCGAGGTGGGGGAATATTAATTTTATTTTTGTATCAAAAACAATCTGTAGTTTATCTTAAGGGGAATGGATACCATTTCAAAGGGGAGGTAACTCTGCCAAAATTGTTTTGTCCACTTCTGAAAGGGGGAGGGGATAGGGAGGTGGGGGGAGGCAAGGCAGGCAGAGGTGGGGGAATATTAATTTTATTTTTGTATCAAAAGCAATCTCTAGTTTCTCTTAAGGGGAATGGATACAATTTTGAAGGGAGAGATAACATCTCTGTAAAAATTGTTTTGTCCCCTTCTGAAAGGAATTTACTCGAAAAGGAAAGAATTTGCTGGATCGGGGGGAGAGGGGGAGGTAAGGCAGCGTGAGTGGGGAATATTAATTTTACTTTTGTATCAAAAACAATCTGTAGTTTAACTTAAGGGGAATGGATACAATTTCAGAGGGGAGGTAACTCTGCCAAAATTGTTTTGTCCACTTCTGAAAGGGGGAGGAGTGGGAGGGGGGGGGGGGGGGGGGGGTGGAAGGCAAGGCAGGGAGAGGTGGGAGAATATCAATTTTTTTTTGTATCAAAAGCAATCTCTAGTTTCTCTAAAGGGAAATGGATACAATATCAAAGGAGGGAGGTAACTGTCAAAATTGTTTTGTCCCCTTCTGAAAGGAATTTACTCTAAAAGGAAAGAATTTGCTGCCCTTTTAGAGTAAACCCCTTTTCAGAAGGGGTTTAGTGTATAGGACAGCAAACAGGAAAGTCAGTCCCCACCCATCCCCTCCCTTACCCCTATGTCTCATAAACATAGCAGAAAATCTACCATGTGTCTGTATTAATCATAAGGAGTAGGAATTTACTCTCAGGGTTTTTCAAAAGTCTCTAAAAATAAATTTGCCTCACTTCTGAAAAAGAGTTTACTCTGAAATAGCCAACAGTGCAGACCCTGATCAGATTGCTTATCATGATATCTAGGTCTACACTGTTTGATTGGCATAAAGCTAATACCTGTCCAAGTATTTAGAGTGAATATGAAACAGTAAGGAGACAGGATATACATTGTAGATTTTCTGCCAGTTTTAACAAAGGGAACATTTTTTAGACTTCCTGCACACCAAACCCCTTCTGAAAAGGGATCTACTCTAAACGGAAAGAATTTGCTCCCAGGAGGAGCAAATTCTTTTCTTTTAAAGTAAACCCCTTTTTAGAAGGGAGGCAAAATAATTTAGAGAGTTATCTCCCCTGAAAATGTATCTGTTCCCCTTAAAATCTTGACCTATTTCTCTGTGTACCTTCTCTGTTTGACAATGTCCTAGAGACAGTTAGCTCCTGCAGTTCATCATATACTATTTTAATCATAGAGAAAAACTATGAAAAGAGTGTCCAGTGTTTCTATGGATGGTAGTATGTATATTGATAAAATGAAGGTGAGAATGTTGTAATTATCATAATCACCATTTCCCACCTGCTTTAGTAATCACCAGTCACATCCAGCATTCCAGATAAATAAAGTATCCTGATTTTCATATTGATCTGTTGTAAACCGTCCAGCCACACATGTCCATATGGATCCATCTGTTGTGAACCATCCATCCACACAGAAATCCCCATGAATCCATCTGTTGTAAACCATCCATCCACAATGAAATCCACATGAATCCATCAGTTGTAAACCAGCCATCCACATTTAAATCCATAACCTGTCTGTTGTAAATCATCAGTATATGAAACCATCTATTGTAAAGGTGAGAATATTGTAATTGTCATAGCAACTTCAGTAATCACCAAGCACATCCAGTACTCCAGATGAAAAGTATCCATATTTACATATCCGTATGAAACCATCTGTTTTAAACCATCCATCAACACTGTTATCTGCATGAATCCATCTGTTGTAAACTATCCATCCACACTGTAATCCATATGGATCCATCTGTTCCAAACTATCCATCCACACTGTAAAATGTAAAATGTCCTTTGTTATGTATGCAACAGGCTTATCATGGCCTTGGTTTTCAGCAATAGATACTTCAACATCCAAACGTGGTTGCTAGTTCATGAGCATGCTCATAATAAATTCAGAATAGGTCTAGTAATTAAGATTTATATCCAGTTTTACAAAGAGCTCTCAGATAATTGTCTTGTCTTTTGATGTTTATATCATCTTGAAAAACAGTTTTACTTTTTATCAGTCTATAACACAGGCCTAGCTCTCATTATGCACATAATGTTTGTGGGTAACTATGCATGTGGATTACATGCATAAGAAAAATAATATTTGTAATAAAGAGATATCAACTAACATAAACTATCTTGCTTCTTTACCATAGGGGCTGCTCTCAAAGGAAAGAATTTATCACTTTCAAAATAGGACCTACTTTTAAAGCAAGTTCTTAACCACATTCAAATTAGGGGCTACTCTTAAAGGAAAGAACTTGCTCCCAGAGGAGCAAGATTTTCAAGATTTTCGCGTGTGTGCGTAAAAATAATTTCGGTCTAGTATGCCTCTGTATAAATCTTTATGTTCATATTCTTTTGACTCAGTAACTACCCTGTTCAACTATTAGTGTTGCAGGTCGACCATGTGGCTCGGTAGCTCAGTTGGCTAGAGTGCTCGCACGGTATGCGAGAGGTCCTGGGTTCCAGTCCCGGTCGGGCCATGTGCTTTTTCCTCTCCTGTGACATCTTGGTTCCGATATCAAAATGTCACAGGGGAGGAAAAAGCACATGGTCCAACCAGGACTCGAACCCAGGACCTCTCGCATACCGTGCAAGCACTCTAGCCAACTGAGCTACAGAGCCACGTTAGTTTTACCGGCACTTTAGGTTAGATTCAGCAAAGTTGAGAGGTGCATAGCTCTAGATGAAAGGAAGTTTCAGATACATAGGACATTTCATCACGAAAACATACCTATATAATGTTTACCCCCTAAACCCCACTTTTATATAGTAAATCTGGGGTTTACAGTAGACATTATTTTTCTTATTTCTGCTCAAAAACATAAATTGTGGGTACTCGTTAGAACTGCCTCAGTGAGGCAGTTTTAACGAGTACCCACTTTCTATGTTTTGAGCAGAAATATGAAAAATATTTCAGTTTTTGGTGGTGAAATTTTCAATATACTTGAATAGGTATGCTTTCGTAATGTACTATTTTGCTGTGAATATCATAAATATTTTCATCAAGTGTAATGAAAAACCAGTGATATGAAAAATTTGAATATTTTCATTAAACGAGATGAAACTTTTTATGGTAGCTACTGAAAAAGAATAAATTTTCTTTTCATGTTATTGTTTACATCCCAGTGTGCGCTTATGATGTCATAACTAATATCGCCAAACAAAACATGAATGTCATGGCATCAAAGTTCAATGCTTAGAGAGACAAAAACAAAAAATGTTTGGCAAATCAAAATAATCTTGTTACCAAAATGTTCCTTACATTCTAACTAAGAAAATTCATATCAACACTTGATAGTTTTGCTCAGAAACAGAGAAGTTAGAGGAGTTCAAGAACTGATTGAAGTGGGATTGTCATCTGTTAGAGAAACAATTAAGTCAACTGAAGTAGTCCAAAATGAGGAGTGAAAATAACATGACCATGTTATTTTTCACAAGTGAAAATACAGAATCCTTTTATGTAAAAATACCATTTTTATTTATTTTGGATATACAGTGATTTCACTGCTTGCAGTAAAATAAAAATATTTTTCTTATTTCTCCATGACAATATAATTATGTTGTTGGTACTCATTCAAAGTGCCTCATTGAGGCACTTTGAATGAGTACCCACAACATATGTTTTCATGGAGAAAAAAGAAAAATTTTGATAATTTTTGGCTGAAGAAAAGTGCCTCATCTGGAGCTGTGGACGTTTGAACAGCAGTGGCATTGAACTAAACAGACTCCATTGATGTGTAGGCTATCCTGGACTCTTTGCTAATCACATATGACATCTGCTTAGTTCCAGAAAATGGCATTTCTTTCATCCATAAAATATTGATATTTTTCTTATTTCTCCACAAAAACATATGTTGTGGGTACTCAAGTGCCTCAGCAAGGCACTTCTAATGAGTACCCATAACATATGTTTTCATGGAAAAATAAGTAAAAAACTGTATCTGGATACACTGCATGTTTGATCATAATGTACTGGGATCTCATATGATGCTCAAAGCACAAAAAAGGCCCTTATACAATTTGCGGATAACACAGATCCAGATCAACTTGTGCATCCGTGCAGTCTGATCTGTGCGTTCTCTGTTCATCGACATATACTACAGTATCCAATGATTCTGTTAGCAGACAATGAAGGCCCTGATCAGCCTGCGCTTATGGGCAGGCTGATCTGGGCCTGCTTTGTCTGCAAATTGGATAAGGGCCTTTTTCATGCATTGAGCATCATATAGAATTATCGACAAAAATAATTAGCCTGTTGGATGGCAATTTTTTTCCTGTAGGTAGTGGTTGATGTCTAAGTTCATGTTTATGTTGTAGGAACGAGCGGCCAACAACAACACATTTCTCTACGTAAAAGTTCCAGAAGTATTAGCTAGAGTCAGCTACAAGGTTCGTCAAACTTTTCTGTTATATGGGCCAGAGTTTGTTTAATGTGTCTTTATGGTTGGCGGGGAGGGGGAGGGTAAAGGGGTAGGGTATTCAATTTCACCAATAGATTCTGCAGAACAGTAATTACCCTAAGTATTTGGATGTCTTAATCTTTTACTGAACTTGTTCTAACATTTAAACAGGACCATTTTACTAACTTTGGAGCAGATTCTTTGCTTTAATGGTAGATCCCTATCAGAGGGAGCTTGGGTGCAAAAAAGCAAACAGGAAGTCACAAAAGTTGTCTCACTGTCTACTTTAAATGTCTCAATCACATCTCATCATTATAAAAATGGTGGAAAATGTAACTTGTGTATCTAGTCCCCTTAACTCCTTATCACTCAGCACTCTGGGTAAAATTTTCAGCAGACGATATATTGAAATATTTTTTCTTACTTTTCCCAGAAAACAGGGTATGGTATTTCTTGCAAATTGTCTCCACTGGAGACAATTCAGATGAAATGTCAGATCCATTTTTCTGGGATAAAATAAGAAAAATACATGTATTACCTATAAATTTTGTCATCTGCTGAATTAGCCCAGAGAGTGGTAAAGGTTAATGCACTAAGCCAAAAACTTGACCTTGCCTATTAAAAAACCTGATGTTATGCTTAAAACATGCTGGCTGAATAGAAAACAGTGTAGACCCTGGTCAGACTGCTCCTTTAGTAAGGGAATCGGATCTGGGTCTATTCACGGAATAAACACCATATATATGGTTTCTGCTGTTGGGGTGGTGTAGGGGTGGGGGTTGGGGAGACTATCTAACAAGCAGTGCTTATTGACACTAAAATCCTTCTTAGGATAAAAAGTGTTCTTTATTTATAGGGAGAGAAGGAGAAGAATATTGAAGATGTCCATGACTTCAGCCTTGTACTACCAACATTAGAGTATCATAATCAAATATGGACATGGTTTGATCTGCTAATGGCAATGAAAAATGACAGCAAAAAGGTCCTCCTGTCACAGGTAATGAAACAGATAGAACATTACTCTAAAGCAGATTGTTGTGCCCATACCAACACCAGTTGGGGCACAGGCACTCATTTCATACAATATGAACCCTCACCCTAGTATCCTGAGATTGAGGGTTCATATTGTATGAAATGAATGCCTGTGAGTTGGGGTTATACTATATTGCCCATCATAGCTCCAGAGAAGGCTCTTTTTGCAAATAAAAACAGTGTATATTTTTTCATATTTCTGCATGAAAATGTATGTTGTGGGTACTCATCGGAAGCAACTCACTGAGGTGCTTCCAATGAGTACCACAACATATGTTTTCAGGCAGAATAAAAATAAAAATACATTCCAGATACCCCTTCTATCTGGAGCTATGGCCAGTGTCTATCCATCTTGCCAGCTGTTTGTCCATCTGTTCACCTTATTGTCAGATTATTATTGTCTACAATGTTTTATAATTATGTTGATTGTTTATAGCAACAAGTCATTTCATTATGACCAATCCATGACATCAAGGTCAAGGTTACATACTTAAAAGGTTTGCATAAAATTTTGCATTTAGTCAGTCTTTTCCAGTGCTATTTTCTCAGAATAGTTTTTACTTGCATTGTACTTGCCTTGATGGTTTGTAATTTTGTGGACCTGCTCAGTTTATGGTGCTCTGGAGCATCAGCTTTGGATTGGGATTGGGAGATTGTGGGTTTGATCCACAGCCAGTTCATTCCAAACACTTTCTAGAATTGGTACCAATTGCTCTTTCACTAGGCACTCAACATTAAGAAGAAGTGGTAGAACCAGTGGGACCAGTGCCAGTAGTATATGACTATAGGTAGTGTCACATCAATGTGTTTATGGCAAGCTACTGCAGAGAGGCAGCACTATAAAAGGGCATCAATTACACCATCACAGCCAAACATCACCACAAATGACTGAAAGTTTTATTGACAAATGAACGACTTCTGTACTATAATTCAAGGTCAAGGGCACATGCTTAAACAGTTTGTTTTAAAATTTGTGTTTAGCATTTGCTATTTTCTCCAAGTGATTTCATCTGTAGTTTTTATTTGGTTTCATGGTTGTAGTAACATTGTAGATTTTTTTCTAAATAGCATCCACCTACACATGGCCCAAGTGTCATGGTCACATTCTAAAAATATTTGTTATTTTTTTCCTTAGCATTTTATCAAAAGTACCTTCTTTTGCTCTTTTCTCAAGAAGGTTTCATCTGTGGCTTTAATATTTGGCTTTGTGGTTAGTAGTATAGCAGACTTTGATAATCATGTCATCTATTTCATGGTCTACTGTAAATACAAAGTGATAGCAGTCATGTACTTAGGACGTTAGCTTTTATTAGGGCTTTTTTTTCACAAACTCAGCAGCATTATGTAAAAGGATGGCTTAATACATATGTAATAATAAAAAAAAAAGCCAAGATAGGCATTTGTGCAGATCGATGATGTTTTATTCTTTGTGACTATTGGTTCAATAGACATACAACAGTTGCCTTAGCGAATGTGCAGACAGGCCCCGAGGTTGTAAAACTTTTTTCATGCTCAGCTGAGCTGAGCATGAAAATTTCTCTGCTAATAATATGAAAGTGCCAATGGTAGTTGGCATTTTCATACTTATTAGGAGAGAAATTTCTCTGCTAATAAATGAGGTGGTTGGGTGGTGCGAAGGTGTCATGTATCTTATGTCACCGGGGCGTCCAGCTGATACTGGCTTACAGTTGGGCAAGGCCTGCTATCCTTGTAGCAGGTAAGGGTAGGGAGGTGATGTTTTTATTTCTTCTGTTTCTTCACTTTCATTCCTGTTCCTCTTTCTTCCCTGTCCCTTTCTTTCATCTCTTCTGCTATCTTTTCTGTCTCTTTTCTCCCTTTCTCTGGGAGACGACACAAAATGACCCACAAGGGTTGACGTGTCGTTAAACCCCAACACAATCAATCTGCTAATAAATATGAAAGTGCCAATGATAGTTGGCATTTTCATACTTATTAACAGAAAAATTTTCATGCTCAGCTATGTTTAGCTAGAAAGAATTAGGCATTGTTAGTAATTTGAGATTAATTAGCATGAAAAATTTCATGCTCGGTTGAGTTGAGCATGAAAAAAGTTTTATAACCTCGGGCCCTGATTTTGGTCTTTGCTGTTGGAGTATATATATTGTGGAATGGATACATTTTCAGTGGAGAGCAGCTCTATCTAAAAAGTTTTTGTCTCACTTTTTACAAAGGATTCTATTCTAAAAGGAAAGAAATTGCTCCCACAGAAAACACATTCCTACCTTTTAGAGTAGACCCCCTCTGAAAGTGTGCAGGAAAGCAATCAGAAAAGTAAAATACATGTAATTTGTCTCCCAGAAAATCTCAAGTACAGCCAGCCACCTTTAAGCCCTCTTGTATGCCTGACGTTGCTCAGCTAAGTATGAACAACCAACAAGTACAATGTTTAATTAACTTAACCAATGGATGTTCCATTGTCTCTATGTAAATAAAACTAAGGTTAAATCTCAATAACCGAAAATTATACCATAGCTGGACCATGGAATAATTTTCAGATTGGAAAATTAACCCATGGTTTTATTTATAGATCTCACAGGTGTACTTTAGAATGACTGTCAACTCATCCCTTAACCTTTTTCACTCTCTGGGCTAATTCCGCAGGCGATGACAAGTTGATATTGTCCCAAAAAAAACAGGTTTTTGTTTTCTGGGAAAAATAAGAAAAATATTTCAAAATGTTGTATGTTGAATTTTGTTTAGCAGACAATTTGAACATTTTCGTATTTTTTTTCATAGAAAACAGAATTTGACATTTCATGCAAATTGTCTCCAAATGTCAAATGTTTATTGGAAAAAAATAAATTTCTTGTGATTGACAAGATTGCAACCAATCAGATTTTAGCAGTAGTGCCTCAGTTAGTTTAATTCAAAAAAGGTGGGGTGTTTCATCCTTTTTAGTACACAAGGTCAATTGGTACAGCATTTCATCAGACTGCCTGTTACCACTTTACCATAAAAATATTTAAAAAAAGATAAATAAAAGTAAAAAAGTAGAAAAAAAAAAAATAAACTAAATAAATAAAAGTGTAGTTTTTGTAAGAAAAAAACCCCAAAAAAAACAAAAACAGTCCCATACATTGGTGAAAACAGATAAACCATGTTATTGTCTCGGTTTTGGGAATACTGTAAATTATATCATAATTTGGTGACCTTTCACTGTCTGACCCAAACTCGGCTCCGCCTCGTTTGGGGTCAGACAGTGAAAGGTCACCAAACTATGGTATAATTTACAGTATACCCAAAACCTCGACAATAACCATGGTTTATCTATAACATGTACATGTATTATTAGAAGGCAGTGGTAAAAAGCAAAAAGTCTTTTGCAATGTAAAAAATCAAAACATCATTTTACTGTAGAAATTGCATAGGTCAGACCAATTTTTAGTCATAAATTTAACACAGAAATGCTAAAGTATGTTTTTCAAGAATTTATAAGAGAAACATAGATTTTTCTATATTCTTCAATTTTCACAGGCAATAAAGCAGAAGTTACACATGAGATCAAGGATGGGTGAAGAACCACCCGTAACAGATGTGCAACAGGAAGAAGATAAAGCCAAGATGTTACTGGGTGCTAAACTGTTGGTAGGTTATAACTATAGTGGAGTTGGTTAGGTTGAGGAGTAGGAAAGACATGAAACATGTTACTGGGTGCTAAATTTTTGGAAGGTAACAACTAGGGTAGTCAGGTAGGTTAAGGAGAAGGAAAGGCATGAGACATGTTACTTGGTTCTAAACTGTTGGTAGGTAACAACTAGGGTGGGTTTGGGATGGGGAGTGGGAGAGACAGTAGGTCAAGGATGGGTGAAGAACCACACGTAACAGATGTACAACAGGAAGAAGATAAAGCAAAGATGTTACTTGGTTCTAAACTGTTGGTAGGTAACAACTAGGGTGGAGTTGGGATTAGTTTGGGTTGGATGGGGAGTGGGAGAGATGTTAAGTCAGGAAAGGATGAAGAACCACTTGGTCATATGTACAGAAGGAAGAAGAGAAAGCAAAGATATTACTGTGTGCTAAACTATTTGTGAATATCAGCCAGAGTGGGTTGCAGTTGGTTAAGTTGGGGAGTGGGAGAGACATTAGGTCAGGGACAGGTAAAGAACCATAGTGACAACAGTGAGAAGATGAAACCAAATGTTATGGGTGCTGAACTATTGGTAGGTTACAATAGGTAATAATTGGGGTTGGGATGGGTGAAGAGTGGTAGAGACATTAAGTCAGACATTAAGATGATTGAAGAACCACAGTGACAGACATACAACATGAAGAAGTTAAAGCCAAGATGTTACTAGGTGCTGAATGCTTGATTGGTAATATCTAGTGGGAATGTTGTGGGGAGTGGAAGCAGGGGTCAGGCTACAGGGCGACTGGGGCGAAATAGTCGCCCTTGAGGGCTCTAAGTCGCCCTGGGAAGCCCTGAGGGCGACAAAAACTTCGCCCTCGATTTTTGCAACTTTTGAAAAAGCTAATACTTGTGCAAAACGAACTTTTTGTTAGGAGAAATCCAGTAAAAATTGAACAAACATGCAAAGGTAAAATTCTTTTGAAAAAAGTTGTTAGAAGTATCAGAAATGCCACAGAATAAAAGTCTAATGTGGTTAAACAAGTTTTGGAGGAAAACCGTTTGCCTACTAAGTGACCAAAAGATCGTTTTCGTCAATGTCATTAGTTTTCGTGGGTGTCCGTTTTTTCATAAATGAACCATTTACGTGCTGTAAATTGGTCAGAAACAGCATTAAAAATGCTAAAAACTAAGTTTAAAAGCTGACAGACATTTTAGCTAACAAATTTCTTTTTATCATTATGTTTATAGCTTATCAGATCTTGATGTTTTGACTGAGTAGATCAATTTCCAAAAAGATATGGGTGCAGATATGATGCATTTGCCCTACTCACGTCTGTGTTTCTGTGGATCATTTAATTGGTTTAGAAGTAAGAATTAACAGATCTACAGTAAAAATTGTTTCCTTTTTTGTTAATTCCCAAGGCAATGTGGTAAAGCAAGTAGAGAGTCCTTAAGTGTCATGTTTTCAGTAAGGTGATAGGTTAACTGGGTCTTAACTTCTCCTTCATCCTATAAAACTTCTCCCTGTTTTGTCTGGAGGGAGAAGTCACTTCTCCCTAAATTTCTGAGCCAGGTTGACCCCTGGTGGAAGAGACATTAGGTGAGAAAATTCGTGAAAACCCATCAATGATAGGTCTACTGCAGGATGAAGACAAAGCAAAAACATTTTTAGATTAATGACATTTTATTGCAAAATATGCTGTGAGTTGAGCCACGTTCTCACAACGCTGGTTGCTGCCCTCACCTTACATTCGAAATATTTATGATTGACATGATATAACTTCTTATTTGATTTGGTATTTAAACAAACTCATTTTCTGTTTCAGGGTGTCCAAGAAAAGCCTGCTAAAAAGACACTTTTTGGAAAGTCTCAGAAATAAATAGCATGCTCTGACTAGGTCAAGAATAAAGTACACAATCATGTTTATCCAGAATTATCACCTTACTGAGATGGAGGCACCACCAAAAAGATTTTAGATGAGGCTCCTGCCATAGTCCTAATTGTATGGTTCTTGAGTTTCTGAAATGGACTGTCTCATGTTTGAAAGTGGACTGAGCCATTGTTTCAGTTAGGGATGTCAGTCAGTAGAATCGCAAGCAATGTAAATCCTGATGAGATGGCTCATTATGAGCCATCTCATCTGGATAAGCGGCTCATTATTTTTCCAAATTTATCTGTTTTGATCTGCACGGATAAAAAGGTCAGTTAACTTAAATCTTCTGTGCCTGTGATTTTGGCTAGCAAGACACACTAGTTTTTTTTGTTTATGTTTTTTGTTTTGGATTGTTTTATCTTATCAATATATGTTATAGTGCAATATTTTTATAATGAACAAGGTCAACAAGGATCTTTTCATGTTGATATCTGTTATGTTTCAACATGTCATGTAGGTTTCTATGATAGCTTGGTACATAAAGGGTCTATTTCATCTATGTTAGATTGTGGGTTTAAACCTAGTAAAAATCTAAAGGGTTGCCATTTGGAAACAAAGAACACTTTACAGATAGAAAATTGGAGTCTCGGTTTTATTAAGACTCTTCATAAGCAGTGATGATACCAAAGCATTTTAAACCAGTCATACTACCTGCTCTTTTATTTGATGCCAAGTGTAAGAAAGTATTGTTTGCTTAACAATGCTAGTGTGTGTGTGTTTTAGTAAGAGAAACAGATATACTTTCATTGGAGGTGACCTAGAAGAGCAATTTTTTTCCTTTTAGAGCACTCTCTTCCTCAGAGAGGGACTTGGTCTGCTGGAATGTAAACAGGAAGTTGCAAAGTTGTCTTATCTTTATATCTTATTAAGTGTCATAGATTCTGTACAAATCCATATGTAATAGTATTTATATTATCTCTCACCTATATAATTTTATAATTTGCATTTGCTTTAGTGCTTCATTAAATATCTTCTCATCTATCTGATGGATCAAAACAGAGTTGGTAGACTTGATACACTTGTTTTCCACTATTTTTGAGGAATCCAGAGCCCAGTTGTTCAAAACTAAGGAGGCCTTTAGTTAATGTATTGTTAAAACTTTGATCATTAAATAGGGCATATACGCTAATATTTTTGCTGAAAAAATGTGAGTAGCTTTTGCATTTGCAAAAGCTACTCACATTTTTTCAGCAAAAACACCTGTGAATTAGATATTGTACTTACTAGAACAGTTAACATTTTGACCACTAACGAACTCTTTAAGCTAAGGATGCTTTGAACATCTGGGCCCAGGTGGCCGAGTAGTTTGTGCTTCCAACTTCAGATAATGAGGTCCTTGGTTCAAATCCAACTTAAGGTGGAATTCAGCTCATGATTGTATGGAGCTACATTTCACACAGTGTTTCATTATCAACCGTCATCATCTTGATATGACTTAAATAATTGTGAAAGGGATGTAAAACATTAAATCATCATCATCATTCCACCATTTTGACAAGGGAGGCAACATTTGTAACATCCTGGACCAACTTGTTCAAAACTAACGATGTTGTTAGTTAGCATATCGTTAAAACTTTGATCATCAAATACGGCTTATATGTTAATATTTTTGCTGAAAAAATGTGAGTAGCTTTTGCATTTGCAAAAGCTACTCACATTTTTTCAGCAAAAATACCTGTGAATTAGATATTGTACTTACTAGAACAGTTAACATTTTGACCACTTACAAGCTCATTAAGCTAACAACGCTTTGAACAACTGGGCCCTGTTTGGTTTCCTGCACTTCAAGTTCCTTCTGAAAAGGGGTCTGCTTGAAGGCAACTGCCTAAAATTTATTTCTTTTTCTAATGGATCCTTCATTTTGGAATATACATGTACATTTAATTGTTATTCTTAAGTAGTATCTGTGAGATATAGGAATTACATAAACCTCTGCTTCAAAAGGACCATTAACTAATCAAAACATTGATTTCTTTGAATCTCTTGGAATCGTTAATGTTGTAAGCATAGTTCTAGTTAAGACTTTTTTCAATCAAAGGGTATTGACATTTTTTGCCACAAATATATGTTCTGTGGGGACACATTAGAATTCCCAGTGGGCCAACAACATTGAAACAAGTAGATTCAACGTTGATTCAAAGTCTATGCATTGATCAACATTGAATTGACTTTATGTCAATGTCGTGTGCCTGCTGGGATTGCCAGTGAGTAGTTTCATAAAGAAGAACAATGTTTATCAGGGTGTTTTTATCTAGAGCTGTGAAGTATAATAAAACCACTTTTAGGCAGTACCAAAGGTGGTCTTATTTTATATAGATAGTAAAGTAGACTTAACAAAATTTTAGAACAAGTATGGTAAGAAGTTAAGGTGTCTCAGTATATAGGGTACATATAAGTATAGTACAGTGGAATTCCGCTATTGAGACCACCTTAGGTACTACCTAAAAGTGGTCTTGTTAGTGGGATGGTCTTAATATTAAATGTAGAACATAGCTCCAGATACGGTGCTTTTTTTTCAACCAAAAAGAACTGATAAAAAAATATGTTGTGGTACTCATTAGAAGTGCCTCACTGAGGCTTTTCTAATGAGTACCACAACATATTTTTTGTGGAGAAGTAAAAAAAACATTATGCAGATGCCCCCTCTTATCTGGAGCTATGTAGAATAACAATAAACTCTCTTTGGGACTGGCAAAAGCTGGTCTTAATAGTGGAGTGGTCTTATTTTAGAGTGGTCTTAATAGTAGAATTTTACAATAGTTGCAGTTCTGTAAAAATGATAAGGAACTGCTATCAGATGCAAAATAAAAAGATAGGTTACAACATGGATATTCTTTGGCAAAACTGCTCCCAGTGGTTGATACCATTGCTTTCCTCTTTATTTGCACGATGGGGAGTTGGTCTTCAGACTAAATGACGGCTCCCGCCTCGTATTGTTTCAGAAGGTTGGTGCCTGACTGTCAGTGTCTGTGGTCGGTCCCATCATGTTCCTGCTTGTGGTTTTCTTATGTTCAAGCATCAGGGCCCAGTTGTTCAAAGCTAACGACGTCGTTAGTTAACGATTCGTTAAAATTTACATCGAGTGATACGCAAATATGCTGAAATTTTTTGCTGAAAAAATGTGAGTAGCTTTTGCAGTGCAAAAGCTACTCACATTTTTTTCAGCAAAAAATATCAGAATATTGTATATTGAATCCGCTAAAACAGTTAATGAAATGACTCTTAACGAGCTCGTTAAGCTAATGATGCTTTGAACAACTGAGCCCAGATCACCAATGAACCATCTGCTTTGTTTGATCATAGTGTTTGTGGTTATACATGTATGTGTTTCATTGTGATGCGCTTCACTAGAGGAACCCTATGCAGACTGAATACATGTTGTTAATTGGGAACTGCATTAGAATTAAGGGCAAGTTTTTAGGGGAGTTAAATTGGATTAAGGTCCCAGTAGTTTTTCTACTGACTATTCCAAAGTGTTTGCACATTTGCAGTTCTTCTTTTTTGTCATTATGAAAACATGACTATTCAAATATACTACCACCAAAAAAATGAAAAATTTCAGATAAAAATTCTGATATTTTTTATATTTCTGCTCAAAATTTAGATTGTGGGTACTCGTTAGAATCGCCCCGTTGGGGAAGTTCTAACGAGTACCTACAATCTATGTTTTTGAGCAGAAATAAGAAAAATAATGTATACCCCTGTAAACCCCAGTTTTACCATATAAAATTAGGGTTTAAGGGGGTCAAAATTATAAAGGCATGTTTTCGTGATGGCATCACTGGTTTCTTCTGTGGCATTTGTTTTGTCATTGGTTCCTTATCTCTTCTCTTTTTTTTGTCAGTGCCTCAGGAAGTCTGTGCTTAGTAATTGTTACATTTCTTAGACATGGTCACTTTTTTTTCACATGCCTCCCGTAGATTGATTTCCACTGCTCAAAATTATTGTATACTAAAATGCTACGCGATGTGCAATATAATTTTTGTTCTGTTATTGCTTTGTTTATTGATTACCTGTAAAGAAGATTGTTTAACATGTATCGAAGACTCGTTTAACATGTATAGAAGATTTGTTTAACATGTATAGGAGATTTGTTCAACATGTATAGAAGATTTGTTTAACTTTAACCACTCTCTGGAAATATTCGGCAGATGGCAAATTGATTATATTTTTCTTATTTATCCAAGAAAAGAGGCTTTGACATTTCAAGCATGAGACAATTTGCATGAAATGTCAAAGCCTATTTTCTGGAAAAAGTAAGAAAATATTTCAAAATGTCATCTGCTGAAATTGTTACCCAGAGTGCTAAGTGTTACAAGTATATAAGGGGAATGGATACACTTTTAACCCTAGTCCTGCTGAACCCGGATATACCCTGCCTTTGCAAACAGTGTAGATCCAGATCAGTTGGCAAAGCCAACTGATCTGGATCTACACTGTTTCCTGTTATGTGAATTTATATCAACAGTCTGGATCAAATAATCTGATTGGCTGAAAATTAGAAGTAGGCGTGGCATCTTAATTTATTCAGCATGACAAGGGTAAAAGTCTTGTCGGAATTGATTTTGCCTCCCTTGTGAAAAGGGGTCTAATCTAAAAGGAAGGAATTTGCTCCTCTTGGGAACAAATTGTTTCCATTTAGGGTTGATCCCTTTTTTGAAAGAGTCTTAATGAGCTGGAAAGCAAATTGGGAGTGACATTAGTTGTCTCCCTTGTAAAAATGGCAGAAAATCAATTCAAAGTGTATCAAATCCCCATATAAGATGTAGCCAAGATAACATCTTATATGTGAACAGTGAAGACTCAAACTAATTTGTATGTTTCCCTGAGTCTGGTCAGATCAGTCTGCCTATGGTATATATCTTAAATATTTGTGCAGACTTGCCTGAGCAAGCGTTGTAGACCCAGATCAAATCTCCTTAAAGCACTTTGATCAGGACCAAGAAGTAGTTTGATCAGGGTCTGCATTGTTTGTCATTTATGCAGCGAATTTTAGGGCATCATCAAGTTTTCAAATAGCGTGTTTGGTATGGTATTTCAATTTTTTCAGGAGAATGAAACTTGAGGGTAAAAAGTCATCAACCTTGGTCCTACTGAACCAGGATATGGCCCACCTTTACAAACTGTGTAGATCTAGATCAGTTGGCTTTGATCTGGATCAGCACTGTTTGTCATTCAGTATTTTATCAACATCCTAGATCTGATTGGCTGACAATTAGAAGTGGGCGTGGCATCTTAATTCATTCAACATGGCAACAATTAATATTTGTTTACTGGTATAGGTCAGGAAGCAATAGTTTGTAATCAAAATAAACAACAGCAAGATTTTGAAAAATATGAATTTTACTAAATACATTACATGTACAGTGTTAAAATACAATGTAAATATGTACATTATATACCATAAGAATCTGTACAGATAATTTAGTCTTCAGAGCTATATGTTAAGGAAAGGTTCCTTATCACATGTGAACAATAAAGACCCAGATCAGCTGTGCATTATGCAAACACACCTATTCAATTATATACAAAATTTCACCTCAAAAAAACTGAAAATTTTCAGTTAAAAAACTCTGGTATTTTTCATATTTCTGCTCAAAACACAGATTGTGGGTAATCGTTGAGGCGGTTCTAATGAGTGCCCACAATCTCTGTTTTCGAGCAAAAATAAGAAAAATAAGAAAAATAATGTATACCCCTGTAACCCCCAGTTTTACTATATAAAAGTGGGGTTTAAGGGGGTCAAAATTATACAGGCATGTTTTCGTGATGGCATCTGTAGTCTGGTCAAAGCCTTCACTGTCTGTTGATATAATCTGCAGTAGCCACTGTGGCCTCGGAAAAGGAAAGGTTTTATATCACGTGAACAATGAAGGCCTAGAACAGCTATACAATTGTAGGCTGGTCAAAGCCTTCAGTTTCTGTTGATATATTCTGCAGTAGCCACTGATTCTGTCAATGGACAACAAAAGCCCTGATTCATGAGTCTGTATGTGTTAAGATTCCTTTTCTCATGACATGGCTTATTTTATTTATTTTAATAGCTACTCAATTCTGTTGTTAAGATACACAGCGCTCCAGATAAGAAGGCTATCCAATATATTTTGCTATTTCTCTATGAAAACAAGTGGCTACTCATTTGGATTGTCTCAAGGAGATGCTTCTAAATATTACTAGAGCCTTTGTGTTTGTAGAGAAATAAGAATATATGAACATTTATTGGTTTATAAAACATCTGGGCTCAGTTGTTCAAAACAAAGAAGTTGTTAGCTAATGTGATGTTAAACTTTCTGTCTTGAAATATGGCAAATACACTGATATTTTTGCTGAAAAATGTGAGTAGCTTTTGCATTGCAAGCTACTCACATTTTTGCAGCAAAAATAACAATGTATTTGAAATATCTTAGCTACAACAGTTAACGAGTTTGTCAATTACGAGCTTAAGCTAACGATGCTTCGAACAACTGGGCTCTATTATCAAGAGCTTTGTTACCTTTATTTGCAGTTAATATAAAAAAAACTTACTGTAATTACCTTAAATATTCAGACACCTAAACTACTTACAGTACTTGTCCTAATTTCGATCATTTTTTCTGTTAGTGCTGATGATAAGGAAAACAGTGCATATCTGGATCAGCAGTCTGATCTGGATCTATACTGTTTGCTCAGGCAGTTCTGTTCTCCCCCTTCCACTGATTCAAGAAGGGCAGCTGTCAATTTCTGATGAAAGAATGTGCAAAAGTACCAGTTTACAGTTTAGAGGACTAAGTCAGCCCATTAAATGTGTGGTTAGGTAAACTGATTGGTTTGACATGACCTTACTAGTATTGACTAGGCTGTAAAACTCTAACAAACTCCGGTAGTTCTGTGCAAATATTTGGGGTAATTACCAATAATCATACTACACAAAATATGTCAATACATGAAAATGAACAACAGTCTTTATGTTTTTCTTTGTTCACCCTATTCTTCTAATCAGGGAATTAGCAGAGGATGTGAGGAAGAGTATTCAAAGATAATTTTGGGATAATTTTCTCTAGTTTTCCATGAAAAGCATGTTCTAGTTACTAGAGTATATGTATTTGTAGAGAAAAAAAGAAAATATGAACTCATTGGTTTATAAAACATCTGGGCCAAGTTGTTCAAAACTTAAAAAAGTTTTAAGCTAATGTTTCTATCTTGAAATATGGCAAATACATTGATATTTTTTGCTGAAAAATGTGAGTACTCATATTTCTGCAGCAAAAATATCAATGTATTTGAAAGTACCTTAACTACAACAGTTAAAGAGTTTGTCCTTAACGAGCTTGTTAAGCTAATGGTGCTTTGAACAACTGGGCCCTATTGTCAAAAGCTTTGTTACCTTTGCACAGTTTATGAAAAAAAAAACTTACTATAACTACCTTAAATATTCAGACACCTAAACTGCTTACAATACTTGTCCTAATTTCGATCATTTTACTGTTAATGTTGACGATATGGAAAACAGTGCATACCTGGATCAGCAGTCTGATCTGGATCTATACTGTTTGCTCAGGCAGTTCTGTTCTCCCCCTTCCACTGATTCAAGAAGGGCAGCTGTCAATTTCTGATGAAAGAATGTGCAAAAGTACCAGTTTACAGTTTAGAGGACTAAGTCTGCCCATTAAAAATATGGTTAGGTAAAATGATTGGTTTGACATGACCTTACTAGTATTGACTAGGCTGTAAAACTCTAACAAATGCCGGTAGTTCTGTGCAAATATTTGGGGTAATTACCAATAATCATACTACACAAACTATGTCAATACATGAAAATGAACAACAGTTTTTATGTTTTTCTTTGTTCACCCTATTCTTCTAATCAGGGAATTAGCAGAGGATGTGAGGAAGAGTATTCAAAGATAATTTTGGGATAATTTTCTCTAGTTTTCCATGAAAAGCATGTTGTAGTTACTAGAGTATATGTATTTGTAGAGAAAAAAGAAAATATGAACTCATTGGTTTATAAAACATCTGGGCCAAGTTGTTCAAAACTTAAAAAAGTTTTAAGTTAATGATTCTGCCTTGAAATATGGCAAATACATTGATATTTTTGCTGAAAAAATGTGAGTACACATATATCAATAAATATCAATGTATTTGAAAGTATCTCAACTACAACAGTTAAAGAGTTTATCATTAACGAGCTCATTAACGAGCTTGTTAAGCTAACAATGCTTTGAACAACTGGGCCCTATTTTCAAGAGCTTTGTTACAGTTTATGAAAAAAAACTTACTCTAACAACCTTAAATATTCAGACACCTAAACTGCTTAAATTTGATCCTTTTACTGTTAGTGCTGATGATATAGAAAACAGTGCATACCTGGATCAGCAGTCTGATCTGGATCTATACTGTTTGCTCAGGCAGTTCTGTTCTCCCCTTCCACTGATTCAAGAAGGGCAGCTGTCAATCTCTGATGAAAGAATGTGCACAAGTACCAGTTAACAGCTTAGAGGACTAAGTCTGCCCATTAAATGTGTGGTTAGGTAAACCGATTGGTTTGACATGACTGTACTAGTGTTGACTAGGCTATAGAACTCTAACTGAAACTCAGGCAATTCTGGGAAAATATTTCGGGTAATTACCAATAATTATACAACACAAAATATGTCAATACATGAAAATGAACAACAGTTATGTTTTTCTTTGTTCATCCTGTTCTTCAAATCAGGGAATTAGCAGAGGAGTTTAGGAAGAGTATTAACAGATAATTTGGGGGTAATTTTCTCTAGTTTTCCAGAAAAAAAATGTTGAACTAAGAAGAATACACAACAACCCCTTTATAACACAGTTCGTTATAACACAGTTTTGTATACAACACGGTTCAAAGATGGATCCCAAAAATGTATAGATTATATTGAAAAATGACCATGAATGTCATTTTTCAATATAATCTATACATTTTTGTTTGGATATAACACAGTTGTTTAACTAACATGGTTTACGCTGTAGACCCCAACAAAAGTGTTATAAAGAGGTAGTGGTGTATATCTATTTGTAGAGGTAGAGAAATAAGAAAATATGAACACCTCAACAAGGTGCTTCTAATGAGTACCCTCAACATGTGTTTTTGATGGAGAAATAAAAGTTTTTTTCCAGAATTATCACCAGATACTCCTCCTCATTACGAAAACACGCCTATTCAAATATACTGAAAATTTTATCACGAAAATGAAAATTTTTAGATAAAAAATTCTGATATTTTTCATATTTCTGCTCAAAACATAGATTGTGGATACTCATTAGAACCATCTCGGGAAGGCAGTTCTAACAAGTACCCACAATCTATGTTTTTGAGCAGAAATAAGAAAAATAATGTATACCCCTGTAAACCCCAGTTTTACTATATAAAAGTGGGGTTTAAGGGGGTCAAACTTATACAGGCATGTTTTCGTGATGTTAACATGTCCTCTGAATTATGTTCAGTTTAAATACAGAGTTTACATCTTAAACATCATTTTTGTTTGACCAAAATCTTCAGTTGCATGTACCTGAGAACTAAAAACAAAGAATCTGTATACCAAAGAACTAAAAGTAAAGAATCCATATTTTGTGGGTGCTTATTAGAATCATTGTGCTGAAGTGGTTCAAATGAGTCAACATATGTTTTGCTTGACAAATAAGAAAATAGTATTTAAAACTCTTCTCTTATCCATAGTTGTTCAAAACAAGCTCATTAAGCTAACGACACTTTGAACAACTGGGCCCAGGTCTTTAGTGGTTGCACACAGGTAAAGGGTTCATCTTTCTACAGAAGCTGTCCCTTGTACTTGTAGTTCTCCTTTCTAGTTGTTCCTAGCTCCAGATAAGGTGGCAACTCCTGATAATTTAGGATGTTTTTTTTTTGTTATAACATATATTGTGGATACTCATTTAAATTGTCTCAGTGATGCTATGTTTTTGTGTTTTTCTGGACTAATGGTAATACTTATTATTACTATTTTGGTAATATTGTTTTGTTATTTTTTCATTAAAACATACCTTGTGAATACTCATTGAAATTGCTTCAGTAAGGCAACTCTAATGAGCACCACAAGATAAGTCTTGGTGCTTCCATTTTCTGGACTTGTGGTAATATTTATTACTCCTTTGGTGTTACTTTGGTTCACTCTGGTTATAACACAAGTTTCACTATAGCCAGTAAGCTTCCCAAAAGGACAATGATGACACTTATTTGGAAGTTTGCACTTCCATCATTTTTGGAATTTCCTGTCCTGTCAGGCACACTTTGTCCCCTCTGGTTGTTCCATTTGTCTCTGAAAGTCCCCCCTATGTTGTTGGGAAACCTTGACTTGACCTTGAATGTTTTTGTGCTACCTGTCTCACTGCTTCTAGTTGTTGACTTGGTCTCTGTGCTCGCTGTATTTGATTGGCTCTCAGGCTGTGAAGTGGGGTCAAGGGGACTTGGCCGCACATCCACACTTTGACCTGGTTTTCTCTCTGCTAGTTTTGCCTTGTCTGCAGAAATAGGAAAGAAAGAGTAAATAATGAAGTTAGCTTTTCCAAGACGTGTCAGTAATTTAGCAGCTAATGTAGATCCAGTTTAGCCAGAATATCTGTACAGTCTGTTTAGAGTAAACTTTGTTGTTCAAAGCATCCTGATGTTCCTTGCAGTCAGTCGACAGTCCTAGTTACTATGCAGGTCTGATCAGACTGTATAGATGTGCAGACTGATCTAGGTTTACACTGATTGTTAAGTCATTATCTGTTTAAAAAAGCTCACATATGTTCACAGTACACAAATGCTTCATCCAGTGCAATGTCATGAGAAATGCTCACCAAAGTGATTTGCCAGTTTCCAAAGATCAAAAGGGGTACGCAAACATGCACCCCAGAGCTATGGACTGTTCTACAAATTCCTTGCAAATTACAGTAAGTATTTTAACTGTGAAAACGTTCTTTCAAGGATAACATGTTTTCAGTCAAAATGCCTCTGGTTAGGACAGTTTCCTGTTAAAGTATGAAATGGGCCATAATTCATGTGAACGAATTATGTAATTTATCTTACAAATTCCTTTTCAGACAGGTCCAGTATTCGGTTTTCAAAAAGAAATCTTCAAGGATAACAATGAATAAGTAAAATGTAAGTGAAAAACATTGGAAAGGACACAATATGACGGTATCTGTACAACTGTATATCAACCATTTTAAATGGGCAGTTTGAACAAACACATAATTAATAATACCATTTTGATGCGCTGCGAGATGCTAGCAAACCGGAAGCATCAGCAGTCATTGTTTTGCTGTTGATTTCTTCAAGTTTTGTTTGGCTGACATTAATGTGCTTCATAACATGCTTTGGGACTGAAAATAAGTACTGCTTTCAATGAGAGAGAAAGTATATGCTGTGTGAGTTCATAACTTGGGATTCTGTAAAGGACTGAAATAAATGCTACATGACACTAGTAATGCTATGTGACATTACGTGTTTTCAAATCTGACAAAAATAAATGTACTCAATTTACATGAGCCAGCGCATGATAAAACATACAAAATGGCATGTTCACCCAGCAAAGACGCAGATCAATCTGGGCATCCTCCCAGTCTGATCAGAATCTTTGCTCTGCACTCAATGGTTAGCAAATGATCCAAACTTTCTTCATGTAGGGAGCGAAGACTCTGGTCAGACTGGGCGGATGCCCAGGCTAATCTGAGTCTTTGCTTTGCGCACATGCCGTTTTGTTGGTTTTGTCATATGCTGGCTTATATGAAATAGTAGCTCTCGGCGATGATGGTCAAATAAGCAAACACATTACTGATATTAAGCATAACCTACCTTCGGATGTAGACGTTATATGCGTTGGTGGAGACATAATTTCTAGACATTGTCCACCCAACATAATATAGTAATCATATAACAGATCTCGCTGTGCAGGACTGCAAGATGTCAGCTTATCGTGAAAACACTTCGCCGTTGTGTCAGAGATTCTGATAAAAAACAAGCGCAGTCTTAGAATGTCATAAAATTAAAATGCAGTGAAGGGTGAAAGGAAACAAATACAGTTGAGCTTGTTACTGAAGAAAGCATGTTTCTTAAGGTAAAAATTTTATTATAAACAGTTAAAACAGTTTATATTGTTGTATTGTATTCGTCAGAAGTTCACTTTTTAATATTGTAACATTTCAAGTGCATCTTCGTCAACACATCAGGAATATGATTTGAAATTTAATGTATTTTAACATGCGGGCATATATTGTCATTATGTTAATTTAAAGTGGTGTGAGACATGAGGAAATTATACTGGTAAGTAAAATGATGCAGGAATTCACGTTTATCGAATTTGAGAAAAAGAATAAAAGTTAATGGCGTTTATAGAGTTATAATATGTATGTTAAAAACAGGAACAAACGAAACCTTGAAAATCAGACTCTATGTAAGGATAGTAAAGTAAAGTACCCATAAATGAATGCGCATATATGCCTGCGTTTGTTGCACTCCGGGATTCAGTACACTATAAGCAACCCATAAAGCGCGGATGCATATATACGATATAGAGCATATTCTTCATTACGAAAGCACGCCTATTCAAATATACTGAAAATTTTACCACCATAAAAAATGAAACTTTTCACATAATAAGTTCTGATATTTTTCATAATTCTGCTCAAAACATAGACTGTGGGTAATCGTTATAACCGCCTCAACGAGGCGGTTCTAACGAGTACCCACAATCTATGTTTTTGAGCAGAAATAAGAAAAATAATGTATACCCCTGTAAACCCCAGTTTTACTATATAAAAGTGGGGTTGAAGGGGGTCAAAATTATATAGGCATGTTTTCATGATGTTGTACAAGGCAATTGTTCATGATTCATCATTATTAACTGTACTTACACACAAGCGTAGATAAAGGCTTTCAGTTGAATATCAGGCGTTATTGACCTCAGGTTCGGGTTGTGCAACTCGTTGAAATGTTTGATTGCCGATGTTGTTGTCCACTTCATGCATGTAGCAACTTCCCGCAAATGCTTGTCGACACATGTCAGGTTAGATATCGCTTAAACGAGACAAAATAATTATATGGATGCAAATCAGCAAATTATGGACTTTGAGTAACGCTGCCAAATCCTTAGTACAGGTGCTGTATTGCAGGTGCCATCAGCGGTCAGCCATCACGAAAACACGCCTATTCAAATATATTGAAAATTTCACCACCAAAGACTGAAAGTTTTCAAATTAATATTCTGATATTTTTCAAAGTTCTGCTCAAAACATAAATTGTGGGTACTCGTTAGAACCGCCTCATCGAGGCAGTTCTAACAAGTACCCACAATCTATATTTTGAGCAGAAATAAGAAAAATAACGTATAGCCCTGAAAACCCCAGTTTTACTATATAAAAGTGGAGTTAAAGGATGATTAAAATTATATAGGTATGTTTTCGTGATGAAGGAAATTTCGGTATTAAAAGGAGGGACTAAGTAGTTCAGTAGATTTCAAAGTTGCAGTGCTGGCTCCGAGTTAGTTTATTGCCGATTAGTTTGCACGCACATTATTATCGCAATCCTGTTACATTCATATACTTTTGCCATGGATCTACTAATTCCCTGATTCCACCTTGTCGAGGACTGTAAAACGCGCGCGCTTGACCACGTGCCAGAAGGCGGTGTAAAGGGTTTACTCCAATTTGGTGAGGAATGGTTTACTCCAGTTTGGATCTAAATCACACTAGTGCGTCGGACCGTGCATAAACAAGAGGCATTGCAGCCAAGTGAAGGGCGAATGTGACAAGTATTGATTTAAACAATATGTATTCAAAAGTCAATGACAATATACAAGTGAATATAAGACAATGGAAACATGATCCGACAGGAAGCCATGTAGTTCATTTTAGTCCTGACAGCTGTTAAAAGCTACCAGTTCTGTTTAGACTGATGTGGAAGCTTGATCAGAGCATTTTGATAATTTAACGTTCGTCTGTACCTAAGAGCCATGCTGATGTCCGAAGCCAAGTGTTTTAATTCGAGGTACTCGGTTGTTATCAAGGGTGTAGTTTCATGGATATGAAGTATCCTATGAAAGTTCAACATTTTCTCAGAGAAAATCTAGACAGCCCGCATTTAAACCCTTAAAGCGCCAAGAAAAACTGCATCTGAAAATGTCGTCTGTTTACGTCGTCTGCTGAATATTCTTGCAGACTATTCAAATCTATTTTTGCATACAGGCAAACAGTGTGGACCCTGATCAGACTGCTCCTAACGGAGCAGTCTGATCTGGGTCCACACTGTTTGCAAAAATGACTTTTAAAATCACAAGCAGATGACAAAGCAGACGGCAATAGTTGTGATTGGCGCTTTAAGGGTTAAGGGGAATGGATACACTTGATAGATATTCTGCAATTTTGTAAAAAGGTGACAACTGATGTAACTTTTTGTTCGCTTTCCTGTACACCAAGATCCTTCTAAAAATACCCACTGACTGTTGCATGAATAGGCAGACGTCAGTTGATCTAAAAATGAGGGCCTGCCAGACAGGTAAGAATGCTGTATACATGTTCTGTTTCCCTTGATTTCGAGTCGTTATCATATGAGCCACGTCGTGGAAAAAGAAGGTTTAAGCACCTGCTCTTTCGCCACCCACCAAGAGTGATGTAATTGACCGTCCCAAAATGGTACTTTTGCTACAGTTCCTCTTCAAGCGTCTGTTCTGTCATTGTTTACTCATTCTGTTTTCCACAAGGTAGTTGGTTATTTCAGGTACATTGTAATTAACCCTGGTCCTGCTGAAACCGGATATGCCTTCCTTTGTAAACAGTGTAGATCTGCACCGTTTGTCAATAGGTATATGAATTAGTATCAACAACCTGGTTCAAATAATCTGATTGGCTGTAAATTAGAAGTGGGCGTGGCAACTTAATTCATTCAGCATGGCAAAGGTTAAATCCTTATTAGATGCCTTGGGAAGACTGTATTTTGTGATTGTGGTAATTCCTGGGTATCTCTATATTTACGTGTTTTTGGTATCCTCACACACACATACACAAATAAAGAAAGCAGGATATGATTAAAGTTGAATGCACAAAAACAAAGCGAATCATTACGAAAACACCCCTATGCAAATATGTAGAAAATTTCACCTCCAAAAACTGAAATTTTTCAGAAAAAAAAACTCTAATATTTTTCATATTTCTGCTCAAAACATAGATTGTAGGTACTCGTTAGAACCGCCTCGTCGAGGCAGTTCTAACGAGTACCACAATCTATGTTTTTGAGCAGAAATAAGAAAAATAATGTATACCCCTGTAAACCCCAGTTTTACTATATAAAAGTGGGGTTTACGGGGGTCAAAATTATATAGGTATGTTTTCGTGATGGTAGCAGGACTTTCATACAAAAAAAAAAAAAAAAAACGATGATATACTTACAAGGAAACCTTCTGCACATAGCCACTGACAGATCAGTGGCTGTTGACTCGTTAAAAACTAGACTTAGAAACCAGTCATTGGGGTTGTTGGTGGCTGGAACTGCCTTCGCAATACACGGAACCACGCTGCCATAGGTTCTTAGGTAAAAATAAACACATGTAAGTAACAAATAAGGATAGCTGATTTATGCTAATGAACATTTTTCTAGGTATATTATGGAGACTGGATATACGCTTCGTGGATTTTCGCCATTTCCGCCAAAGAACAGCAATCGCCTTTTGTTGTTGTGCGGATTTTTAACGCTACCAGGCACCCGAGGCACATAGAGGCAGCGGCGATTGCTATGTACATGTATTTGTACAGCCTTGCTTTCATGGATTACCCATGCACACTTGGTGCCGCTGTGTGTCACCAAGCGCCGTCCTGTTAACTTTGTACTCAACCCAGGGCACGTCGAGTATGAGCTGGGCGTACTAATGGTCTGAAAATTGTCTCGACCCGAGCGCGAATCGAACCCACGATATCCCGCTTGAAAGTCGAATGCGCTAACCACTAGGCCACCCAGCCCACTAGGCCACCACGCCTTTTGTAAAGCAGTCTAATCTAAAAGGAGAAAATTACGGGGGCAAATTATTTCCTTTTTGAGTAGAGTCCTTTTCAAAAGGGAGGCAAAACCCATTTTGAAATAGACGAAAGTACATGTATATCCATTCCTCTTAAATCCCCATGCACTGATTTTTTTTTCTATCCATACCAGTGTGACCGTACCAGACTGGTTATATATATATATATATATATATATATATATATATATATATATATATATATATATATATATATATATATATATATATATATATATATATATATGTATATATATTTGTTTGTCTGTGTTTGTTTTACACAAACTGGTACGAAATTACGAAATACACAGTTTAGTAACACATTGTAGTCTGGAGACCCCTAAAAGGGTAAATGACAAACAGTGCAGATCCAGATCAGACGCGATGAACGTGGCATCTGATCAGGGTCTCCACTGTTTTGCAAATAGTTCAGTCGTTTTTTTCTCTAGGAATTTCTAAATCACATAGCCTGACCTGCCTAAAATTGAAGTTAGAGTCTTCCAATATGTAGTGTGGTGTAGTCCGTTCAGTCTACATTGGTTAAAAGTCTTGGTAAAATTACGCAGTCACATCACGAAAACATGCCTATATAATTTTGATCCACTTAAACCCCACTTTTATAGAGTAAAACTGGGGTTTACAGGGGTGTATATTATTTTCCTAATTTCTGCTCAAAAAACTTTCTGCTCGAGGCGGTTCTAACAAGTACCCACGATCTATGTTTTTTGAGCAGAAATATGAAAAATATCAGAATTTTTTATCTGAAAATTTTCTTTTTTTTTTTTTTTTTTTGAGGTAAAATTTTCAGTATATTTGAATAGGCATGTTTTCGTAATGAAAAGTACAATATTGAACGTAGCTCAACGGGCACATGACAACTATATACAACGTCATCCGCATTAACGTTGACGTTGCATCGACGATTATGCGACGTTGTATAAGCGGCAAGTGCCCCTTAGAGAAAGCGACGCAAAAAGATAATAAAAAACGTAGAAAGTAACACAAAAATAATGAACCATAAACAATATAAAAAAGCGTAGTGTTGGTAAACAAGTTATGTGAAAGGTCCGGTAAATGTGTTCTTACCCACTTGCCTGGAAATTCAGGCTGACATTAACAACGAAAGGTAGCTTACATTAAAAGTCTATGTCATGAACTGTTAATTGCGTTATGTAGAATCGTGACAGGTGTGATAATTTAGTATAATAATTAAACAGAAAAAACGCTATTCGTTCGTATTTTTTCCGTACTCCTCAAAATCAAATGTTTGAAGTGAAGGTAATTTAGATGGCGACCCATTGTCTTGACAGTGGTCGTTTAGGTCATCGTAAATAATTCAGAATTGAGCTACAACGTGAGAAAACGAACCTTCTGACATATGCATCACGAAAACACGCCTATATAATTTCGACCCCCTTTAACCCCACTTTTATATAGTAAAACTGGGGTTTACAGGGGTATACATTATTTTTGTTATTTATGCTCAAAAACAGATTGTAGGTACTCGTTAGAACCGCCTCGGCGAGGCGGTTCTAACGAGTACCCACAGTCTATGTTTTGAGCAGAAATGTGAAAAATATCAGAATTTTTATCTGATTATTTTCAGTTTTTGGTGGTGAAATTTTCAATATATTTTGAATAGAGGTGTTTTCGTAATTGGCGCCCAACAAGACTGAGATTAGCCTGTGCATCCGCACCGTCTGATCAGAGTCTTCAGTGTCTGCCTGAAGAAACTCTGCATTCTTGGCTATCCAAAATGCACCCAGTGAAGATTCTGTTCAGACTGCCCGAATGCACAGGTTGATCTGAATCTTCACTGGGCGCACATGTCTGAAGGTACGTTTCTGGCGTTAAGGCTCCCGGTGCAACCATCACGAAAACATGCCTATATAATTTAGACTCCCTTAAACCCCACTTTTATATGGTAAAACTGGGGTTTACAGGGGTATACATTATCTTCCTTATTTCTGCTCAAAAACATAGATTGTGGGTACTCGTTAGAACCGCATCGTCGAGGTGGTTCTAACGAGTACCCACAATCTATGTTTTGAGCAGAAATATGAAAAATATCAGAGTTTTTTTAATCTGAAAATTTTCAGTTTTTGGAAACGAAAATTTCTATATATTTGAATAGGCGTGTTTTCGTAATGGTCATTTTGAGCCTCGGGCGCAGAGCGGAGCTTTAATGTTAGCGCACTTTGAACATTTTGTAACGAACCCGGCCGGCCTCGGTGGCTTGCCCGATGCGCGTCCGACTGGTGATCTGGAGGTTGCGAGTTCGATCCCCGCCGGCAACATTCTTTCGTGGAGATTGATCATGAAATATTTTCTACGGTCATTCTCTCCCTTCCGCTGATTCAAGAAGGGCAGTTGTCAGTTTCTGGCGAAAGTAAAGTGCTCAATACTGGGTAACCGCTTTGATGACTAAGCATGCCCAGTAAAAGTATGGTAAACTCGACATTGCCCCAATGGATTGACTGGGCCGTAAACCATCAACACAAACAAACAAACGACCCCTATCAATTAGTCCAGTTGCGCCGTCTCTCGCTTTTAAGCCGTACGGGTACCGTATATACATTAAGTATGCCGACAGACCGGACTGATTAATTTGTATTTGCCCAGACAGTGGTAATGGTTAAGCGGTGCTTGGAGCGGGTATGCATCCCAGCAAACTACATCGCTGTAATGAAGAGTCTCAATAAAACCGAAGCTTGGATTTTAGTTCTCTTAAGTGTTTGTTTTTTTTTTTTTTTCTGTTTTTTTTTTTTTTTTTTTTTTTTTTTTTTTGTTTGTTTCCAAGGACAGTCGGAAAGTTATAAATTTGATTGTACTTGTCGCCCTTTACAAAATATATGCTCAATGCGAGAAAATTGCCTGTAAGCCCTGTGCGGGTGAGGAATACCTCGGCACAGCTTTTTATGCTCGCATTATAATATTTCTCTCCCAAGACCAATGACTGGTTTTGAGAGGCCATCTAGTAACGAAACGCTACTATCCATTTATCAGAGTCCATGTGTCAGTCCAGGTGTGAATACATTTATCCACTTCGGCCTCTGTGGGAAACCGTTCTCCTAGTGCATAGTTTTAACCCCAAGCAGGGCCCAGTTGTTCAAAGCTAACGACGTCGTTAGTTAACGATTCGTTAAACTTTACATCGAGTGATACGCAAATATGCTGAAATTTTTTGCTGAAAAAAATGTGAGTAGCTTTTGCAGTGCAAAAGCTACTCACATTTTTTTCAGCAAAAAATATCAGAATATTGTGTATTGAATCCGCTAAAACAGTTAACGAAATGACCCTTAACGAGCTCGTTAAGCTAACGATGCTTTGAACAACCGGGCCCTGGTCTCCATACAGCACAGTCGGTAGCGCTTCTGACTGCAAATCCAAGGGTCACAAGCTCGAAACCCAGCTCGGCCACATAACTTTCATAGAATTTGATCATGAAATCATTTTACCCCTTCCGCTGGTTCAAGAAGGGCAATTGTCAGTTAACTGGCGAAAGTATGTGCGTGCACAAGTACTGATTAAACGTTTAGAGGACTAAACCTGTCCAGGGAAAGTCTGAGTATGTTATGGGTCGGCTCGGCATAACCTTAATAGTGTTGACTGGGCTGTAAAACGCCAACTAATAGAAACAAACAGTTTATTTTCGAATGCGAATAACAAAGATTATATAGGCACATTCTGGCGTAAAGCATTTTTTTTTTTGTTTGGAAATATTCTAGTGGCTCAGTAACAATAGGCAGTGAGCATTTACAAGCATAATTCGAACTTTTTAAAATCTACCTGTATTCTACTGAAAAAAAAAAAAAAAAAAAAAACCGTCAAACTATCAGTTTCTTATAAGTAAAACTGAGCTTTAACTGTTAAGATTAAGATTTACTTTTATCACATGACCGTCACGTTATTCAGTGAAATAACCCATGTCATAAAAATCATATAACCATACGTGTTATAACACCTGCAAGGCTTCCCATTGGTTAGCCTAATTACCCTCATTAATATTCGTATTACACCGCTTATTGATAGCAACCAAGATGGTGTCCGCGTTCGCCGATACAACTTTCACTTTTGAAACAGATCCTGCCTTCAGTTTTGAGATGATTTTGAGATGAACGATAAATGTCAGACCGATGGAGGGAGTAGACGCAAAACAATCACAAGGTGAATAACAAGACTACCAGAAATATTCATGGTGGTAAAAATTCGATGTTTTCCCGCAACATATTTGGAGGCACTCTCAACATCGATATCGTCAAACCGTCAATGAAAAAAAAAATCACCACCTCTAAAAAACATTAGAGGATGACATGACTCAGATAGTCAATAAATGTGTCAAATTAAAATCCAAATTACAGTTAAAATGTTTTATAGTTTTGAAATCTGTCGTTTACTTGAGTGTGTCAATCACGGCATAAAACTATATTGATCAAGGACAGTGACCTTTAAATACGTCAGCTGACTGTGAGGGATTTCCCTACTGATTCTCAGTGACGTATTGACTCGCTGAATGACGTTCTTCAATGGAATACATGTATTTAGTTTTGAACTGATTTATTCAAATGAAATATTTATTAGCTCAAATAAAAATCATCATTATTTCTTTCAGTTTAACGAAGTAATAAATGGCATACTTATCTTGTTTCTAGTTATTTTCGGTACTTATCAAACAATATGCGAACTGTTTTTGTTGCGTAGTACTATTGAATCCTTGGTAGTGAGTTGTTCCGCTTGGCTATGGAAAGCCGTTATCTTTAAAAATATATTTTGTGCATTTTTTTTTTGTCATCGGAAGGGCCATGTGATGAACAGAATCTTACATTCGTGGTCATTTAATATGAAATTTATGAAACTCGTTGGGTAATTTCGGTATTTTGCTCGCTAAAGCTCGCAAAATACAGAAATTACCCAAACTCGTTTCATAAATTTCATATTAAATGACCACTCATGTAAGATCCTCTATGTGTACATGTAAGTCATAAATATCAGCACATAATCATACAATTACACACACACACACACGCACACACACACACACACACACACACACACACACACATATATATATATATATATATATATATATATATATATATATATATAAGATCCTTTTACTGATAAAAAATAATATGACTAGCATATTTGGAAACATTTAAAATTAGCACAGGTCAAATATCACAGTTCACTTTTAACTAAGAATGCACAATTTATATGATTAAGATGATATGAGTTAGACTAAATGTACACAGGATAGCCCTTAAAGTTCATTACAAAAACGTGCCTATTCAAATTTACTGAAAATTTTACAACCAAAAAATGAAAATTTTCAGATAAAAAAGCTGATATTTTTCATATTTTTGCTCAAAACATAGATTGTGGGTACTCGTTAGAACCGCCTCGACGAGGCGGTTCTAACGAGTACCCACAATCTATGTTTTTGAGCAGAAATAAGAAAATGTATACCCCTGTAAATCCCAGTTTTACTATATAAAAGTGGGGTTTAAGGGGGGTCAAAATTATAAAGGCATGTTTTCCTGATGTGCAGCAACTTATTTCCAATACGGCCCTGTTAAACTGACGGTGGGTCAAGATCAAGATTTAAGCGAAAAAAAAAAAAAAAAAAAAAAAAAAAACAACAACAACAACAACAACAAAAAACGAATTATCACAAACAGTACTTTGTTTTTGATACTGAAGCTCTGACTAGGGCCACAGTCACTAAAATAGTGCATTTATCAAACCCGAGAATGATAAAAAGTATCAGATATAAATAATAAATCCAACATGACATAAAACGTATTCCCGCCATTAAACAGTCCAAACTGAATTATCATTGTCTTCATGTTGTAGTATAAAAACGTTTATTTTTTTTATTTTATAAATACACGGAACACTTTTTGTGATAAATTTTATGTACAGGATTCAATCTCATTTGTTTGACTCTATTCTCAACTTCCAGCATTCCTAAACCAGACAAATCTGAACTTTTTACAGTTGTCCTCGGGCCACAATTATCGATATACCTTACCACCTTATTTTGCAAAATTTGTAATCTATTTTTGAATTGCTTAGTTAAACTACTATACCAAGATGGTGTAGTATAGTAAAAATGACATTGAATCAGTGAACTATATAAAAATTTTCTTAAAGAAATATTTAAAAATATCCTTGTCTATGTAGAAATCTCAATCTGGAATTCGTTTTCTTAATCACACTACATGCAATAGACTCACCAGCCACAAATTTTGATCCAATACAACTCCAAGGTACTTTACTGAGTTTTGACTTTTTATATTCTGACCATTACAAATAATACTAAATTCTTTAGCTTTACGTAATTTCCTTTTCGATCCAAAATATATACATTCAGTTTTTCCAAGATAAAGAGAAAGCTTGTTATCTACTAACCACTCACTACAGGACTCTAATTCTTTCCCTAGTTTATAAGTAATGGGGTCTCTATGAGAAAAAAGGATTGCGCTATCACCGCACATAGCATTGGCTAGCAATCATTACTTATACTTGAGACCATGTCATTAATATAACATAAAAAAAATAACGGGCCTAAGATACTACCCTGAGGTACACCACAAGTTATACTTTCTACATCCGAAATAGTATGATTAATATTGACTACCTGTGTCCTATTTGACAAGTATGAGTGAAACCACGCCACAGACTCAACCCCCATAACCCTAAGCTTTGCAAACAATATTTTATGGTCGACAATGGTGAACGCTTTCTGCAAATCCAATACGACAATTCCAGTAAACAGGCCTTTGAAAGTCTGGTATTTAATCTTGTCTGTTAAATGTATGAGACATGAGTCAGTGGAGTACTGTGCGAGAAGGATAAAAGTAAAGCTGTTTTAGGTGAATTAAAGACTGGCGCAGGGCGACAAACTTTGAAAACACTGCTTACGGTTCTTAAAAATGATCTAAAAGGCGAAAAAATGTAACATAAAAAACTTAATTAACAAGCGAAAAAGTGCCTTCGAACATGCGCAAAATATGCAGATTCAGATCATCTTGAAAATGCGCAAAGTATCATCCGGGCCTTTGCTCTCCACTCATACATTCTGTAGTATCCAATGATCCTGTTAGCGGACAGTGAAGGAACTGATCAGACTGCGCAGATGCGCAGGCTGATCTGGGCTTTCGCTGTCCACATATTCCCGAAGACACGTTTTCGCACAGCGAGGCCCAAATAACACAATCACTTATCTCTTCAACCACCACACCGTATTGTAAATAAAAAATACGCTGAAGGGGACTGGAAATAGTGCGGACACTAAGGTGCGTCAAATATCAAAACAAGCGGGCCAAGATGGCCCTGCATCGCTCACCTGAGTCCCAGACAAGTGATCCCTGGGGTAGGGTCATTTTTACCCCAGGGCTGTTGACAAGTTGATACTTCCAATGACGTTTTGTGTCAATCGGCCTTTCAGTTTAGGAGAAGAGTTTTGAAAGAGATTTTCAAAATGGCAACCATGCCGGCCATCTTGGATTTCCAATGGGAACGATTTTAGCTAGTTTCGATCTGCAAGTCACTCCAATATGTCCTTTCTAGTTTCGAGTCAATTGGTCTTACAGTTCAGGAGTAAAAATTCAAAACAGATTTTCAACATGGCGGCCATCTTCCGATCGTAACAATTTTATCGATTTTTAATCTACAGGTCACCCGATAGTTCATACTAAGTTTTCATTCAATATGCCTTACGGTTCAGGAGTAGAAGTTCAAAAAAGATTTTCAAGATGGCGGCCATCTTGGATTTCCCATTTAAACAATTTTAATTATTTTTTTATCTACAAGTCACCTCGATTCTTCTACTGAAGTTTCGAATCAATTGGCCTTTCAGTTAAGGAGAAAAAAATGGAAATAGATTTTCAAGATGGCAGCCGTGGTGGCCATGCTGGATTTCTGATAAGGACGATTTTAGCTTCTTCTTTTTTTCTCTCTCTCTACAAGTCCCCCAATACTTCCTATCAAGTTTCGAGTCAACTGGCCTTTCAATTAAGGAGAAGTATTTCGCAATAGATTTTCAAGATAACAGCCGTGCAGCAATCTAGAATTTCCAATCAGAACGATTTTCGCTTTTTTTTTATCTACAAGTCGCTCTGATATGTCATACGAAGTTTCCACTCAATTGTCCTTTCCATTCAAGAGAAGTTCAAAATAGATTTTCAAGATGGCGCCAAGCAGGCCTCCTGGATTTCCGATTGGAGGCATTTTAGCTATTTTTGATCTACAAGTCACCTCCTATCAAGTTTCGTGTCAGTTGGCATCTTGGATTTTCGATCGATGCGGTTTCAGCTATTTTTGATCTATAGGTCACTCTGATACTTCCTACCAAGTTTCGAGTCAATTGGCCCAGGGATGTAGGAGGAGTAGCCTTTAAAGGAAATTGTTGACGCCGAATGAGGGACGACGCACGACGGACATTGACCGATCACAATAGTTCACCTTGCGCACTTCGTTCTCGGGTGAGGTAAATAGGAGAATGTCATGCAACCCTCTGTTTATTTTCCTGTAATTGTGAATCGAATTTGAAACCAAATTCTTTGTTTAATGGCAGAAATCTGCTTTCTACTGGAGCAAAGGTAGTATATATTGGATACACATTCCTGAAGTTGTCGAGTATAAATGATTTCTTACGGGTTGTAAGGTAAACGTTCTTTATGAACCAAACTATATTTCGTTACCATTCGTTAGCCAAGATAATGGGATTTTTATCGAATTTTGTGATTAAGGGGCTATTGGATAGGTTTTGATTGAGGGGATTGTGGCATCCCAGCTAACATTCTTTATAAATCTATAGCGGGCCGTGATCGGCCCGTCAGCTTCCCTGACGGGCCGATAACGGCCCGCTATAGATTTATAAAGAATGCTTGCTGGGATATAGATTCGGTGTTCGTCCACTACGAGGCATTGTGTGTTTCTTGAATGAGGTGAGGCGATGAGGCTTGGTAGGTGGGTGGTCTGGTAATCAAGATTGGGTATGCGGCTTTGTCTAGGGTAGATAATATGTGTAGATATCTACCCTTCATTTTTGAAGTTGCACTATCTACCCTAGTCTACACTACAGTACATAAAAGTGCAGCCTATCGCAGTGCCGTGCGGTACATTTTCGGACTGAATTTCAATGCTGTACAGTGTAATCTTGGGAGTCCACAGCAGTACAATACCTGTGAAATGCCGAATACCTAATTGTTAGAACCTGAAAATGTACCGAAACCGATATTATCGATAGTTCCATTTATGTAGAAAGAAACTGAACTCTCTGTTTAAATGCTTATTTTTGAAGAAAGATAAACATTACACAAAAGTCTAACGGAATTTTCACATTCCATGTTTTCTCTGACAACTGAGCGGTTCTTTGCATTTCCATAACACATTCCAGGTAGGTCAAATTCCAGTTAATACAGGACCTAAATCGCATTCAAAAAGTGAGCTAATATCCCCTTCCATATAAAATTAGATACGCTGTAATATTCATAGTTCATATTCTCTAATAACGTTATAATGACATATAATACCAATTGTGGTGCAAACGGCTAAACCCATAACATCACGAAAACACGCCTATATAATTTTGACCCCCTTAAACCCCACTTTTATATAGTAAAACTGGGGTTTACAGAGGTATACGTTATTTTTTCTTATTTTACTAAAAAACATAGATTGTGGGTATTAGTTAGAACCGCCTCGGTGAGGCGGTTCTAACGAGCACACACAATCTATGTTTTGAGCAGTAATATGAAAAATATCAGAATTTTTTATCTGAAAATATTCCTTTTTTGGTTGTAAAATTTTCAATATATTTGAATAGGCGTGTTTTCGTAATGATGACATAGTGCAATCTTTCCTGGCCATAAAAAAAAAACATTGTAGGTTATACAGTGAATAAATGACAAAGTTAGTAAGGACAAGGCATACTACGAGTACCAAACAGTTCTGTCATGGCCATTACGAGTGCTCTGTATGCCACAATCCCCTGAATCACAACCTATCCAATTAAGCACAACGATCCCCTCAGTCACAAAATCGATAAAAATCTCATGTTTTTGGCTAACGAATAAAAACGGAATATAGTTTGGTTCGTAAAGAACGTTGACCTGACAGCTATTTTAAGTTATGGTGATGGAGGAAATCACATTACGAAAACACGCTTATTCAAATATATTGAAAATTTTACCACCAAAAATTGAAAGTTTTCCGATAAAAAATTCTGATAGTTTTCATATTTCTGCTTAAAACATAGATTGTGGGTACTCGTTAGAACCGAGGCGGTTCTAACGAGTACCCACAATCTATGTTTTTAAGCAGAAATAAGGCAAATAATGTATACCCCTGTGAACCCCAGTTTTACTATATAAAAGTGGGGTTTAAGGGGGTCAAAATTATATAGGTATGTTTTCGTGATGATTCTTACTCGACAACTTCAGGAATGTGTATCCAATTTGCGCCCACGTCATCAAAATTGCAAAATATTGACTACCCTTGCTCCAGGTAAAAGCGGATTTCTGCCAGGAAAGATAGAATCTGGTTTCAAATTTGATTCACAATTACAGGAAAATGAACAGAGGCTTGTATGACATTCCACTATTTTTGATATTTGACACTGGGAAAGAAAAAAATCTGGTTCAACCGGTTCACTCACCTTCGTGTCCGCACGATTTCCAGTCCCCGTCAGCGCAACCAAATGTCCCCTCAATATATTTCTATTCAAAACACGGGGTTGTGGTTGAGGAGATAAGCACCCGTGAATAAATAGTAATAATAAACAATCTGGATTTTCTTAACTGCATGCATGTAAACTTTAGTACAAATCTAAAATTTAACACACAATATTTCTTGTTTTCTCTGAAAATAGAACAATCTTTTATGACGTCGCTTTTTCTTATTCTCTACGGAAATAGGAAATTTCTTTTAAAATAAATTTGCGTAGCTTTAAATTAAGGAGACTAAATATTTATGGTATAAAGTGTGTGCGTTTCCAAAATTTTTATGGTATAAAGTGTGTGCGTTTCCTGAAAAAAATCTCATTTTCACGTCTATGCCGAAACTCCGAAGGTTCCAGAAACGTATTTACGGACAGTTTATCATCCGGGATCTATGCACCCATTGAACCAACTTGTAATGGTCCCATTCACCTTGCACTACCTGGGCAAATTCAGCAGACAAATTGATACTTTTCTACTTCTCCCAGACATTAAGTTTTGACATTTAACGCAAAATAAAAGGAGACGATTTGCATACAATGCCTCTTTTTTTTGCGAGAAGTACGAAAAGTATTTTTTTTTTAAATGTTGTCTGCTAAAATTTTACCCAGCGTTGTAAGCGTTAACGTAACATTTCTGGAAGGTAAAATGTCACTTTTTAACATGCCATCATCACCTCATAATTAGCCTTCAAAGAAAGCACGGACAGTATATATGATGTGGACCCTACGGCAATATATATACATATACATTGATGTGAATATCTTGCACACTGACCACAGTTGTGAACTTAACAGTTTTTAACTCAACATCTTTTGGTTGGTTAACCACTTGTTGTCTGGCGTTTTGACTTGATAAACGGTGTGCATTTATGTTCCAATGATATCTTGTTTTGAAATTTGCTTTATACCTCGGTCACTTCTGTGAAGCTTTTAATGTGATTTGCTATCGTTTTGATTGTGACATAGTTTAGAAATGAATATACACCCCCACCCAATACTAAAAAAAAAAAAAAAAAAAAAAAAAAAAATGTTGTTTAACCCGTGTCTGAATACCGCTCAATTAAAAGTTAGTGAGTTTGGTGAAGCAAGTGTTTTCGTGGGAAAAAATAAGAGAAGTCACTAATTAGAGGGACGCAAATATTTCCATGTCAGAGTTATTTCTCTTGGATGTCCAAAAAGTCTATACTCCTTTAACAAAAGACAGGATACGTTGCAAAGGATTATGATCGAAGCACCTAGGCTTTATCATATTGATCTCCTTCAAATAGAAGTCAAACTTATGACAAGTGACCTGGTAGATCCAGAACAGCCTGTACATCCGTGCAGTCTAATAAGGATATACACTGTCATTAACAGGGTCTTTAAATTGTTAGCGACCATTGTAGACTCTGCTAAGTCCACGAATGTGCAGAATGATCTGTGCGTTGGTGCACTTGTCATAAAGTCGGCTTCTGTTGGGTTGGAGTGGGGGAGGTTTTGACAATGGCGGCAATTTTTATGACTTCCTGATTGCATTATTGCATAGAGGCAAGCATTCGTCAATGATCTCTGCAGCCGTTTAGATGCGCTGGAACACAGTTCAGAAAATGTAGATGAGAGCTGGACAGTCTTCAGATACACTGTTCATTCTTCAGCAATGGATTCCCTAGGACCAGTATCTCGCAAACATCAAGATTGGTTTGATGAGAATGACAAAGAAATCCAGGGACTCCTTGAAGAGAAACACCAAAAACACAAGGCTTACCTCAGAAATATCAGCTCAGTATCTAGTAAGACAGCCTATTCAAACATATGCAAGACAGTACAGACTAGGCTCAGAGACATGCAAGACTCCTGGCTGAGAAAAAAAGGCTGATGAAATCCAGTCCTTTGCAGACAGAAAGGAGATGAAGAAGTTCCTTGACGCACTCAAGACAATATATGGTCCCCAGAGCTCAGGAACCACCCCACTCCTTAGTGCATATGGAACTAGTCTTCTGACTGACAAAGAAGCTATCTTGAAAAGATGGGCTGAACACTTTGATGGTGTCCTTACTCGGCCATCACCAATCAATCATGAAGCTATCAACAGTCTACCACAGGTGGAATGTAATCCGCTGCTTGATGAGCACCCAACCGTCTCTGAAACAGTGAAAGCAATAAAACTCCTGTCATCTGGCAAGGCTCCAGGATCAGATGCAATACTTGCAGAGATCTACAAAGCAGAAGGTCCTCCAGTTGCAGAGAAACTGACAGAGTTATTTCACATTATGTGGAGAAAAGAAGCCATCCCTCAAAAATTCAAGGCTGCAACAATTATCCACCTATTCAAAAGGAAAGGGAATCCTCAAGTCGCTGACAATCATCGAGACATCTCTTTATTGTCAGTTACTCGGAAGATCCTTGCTAGGGTCCTACTGAATCGATTGAATGAACACCTTGAACAGTCAGGGCTTCTACCAGAAAGCCAGTGTGGATTCAGGAAAGATAAAGGAACAATATACATGATCTTTACAGCACGACAGCTTCAAGAAAAATGCCAGGAACAGAATGTGGACCTCTACATGACCTTTGTCGACCTTACCAAAACATTTGACACAGTCAGTCGTGAGGGACTTTGGATAATTATGACAAAGTTTGGCTGTCCTGCCAAATTCATAGCAATTGTACGGCAGTTCCATGATGGTATGCTTGCAAGGGTCCAAAATGATGGCGAGTTTTCTGACCCATTCCCTGTGACAAATGGAGTTAAGCAAGGCTGTGTTCTAGCTTCAACACTGTTCAGCATGATGTTTTCTGCCATGCTTACAGATGCTTTCCAGGATGGTGACAATGGTATACCTATGAGGTATCGCTTTGATGGGAAACTTTTCAACCTAAGAAGGTTGCAAGCTAAGTCCAAGGTGCAGACAGAGGTGCTAGATGAGTTCCTCTTTGCTGATGACATGGCAAAGGGTGCTTAAACAGAAGAGAAAATGCAAAAAAGTGTGGATCAAGTATCTGATTCATGTGACAGCTATGATCTCACAATCAGCATAAAAAAGACTGAGGTAGTATATCAGCCAGCACCTAGAAAGCCATACAAGGAGCCTACCATCACAGTGAAAGGTCAACGACTGCAAGTGGTAGACAAGTTCACCTACCTTGAAAGCACATTGTCTAGAGTTGTGAACATTGATGATGAAGCCAATGCTAGGATTGCCAAAGCTAGTGTAGCATTTGGCCGACTACGTGGTAGTATTTGGGACTGAAGTCAAATCAGACTTGACACAAAGCTGAAAGTATATAGATCGGTGGTGCTGCCAACACCATTATATGCATGCGAAACTTGGACAGTTTACCAACGGCATGCGAAAAGACTGAACCACTTCCATACAAGCTGTTTTAGAAAACTTCTAAAGATCAAGTGGCAAGACAGGATTCCAGACACAGACGTCCTGAAACGGGCAGGGATGCAGAGTGTACATATTGTTCTGAAATTGGCAGTTAAGATGGACAGGCCATGTTACCAGAATGCCTGATGAACGTTTGCCAAAGAAAATCCTCTATGGAGAACTACAAGTTGGAAAACGCTCCCATGGTGATCAGAAGACGCGATACAAGGACATCCTCAAAGCATCCCTTAAAGATTTCAACATACCAACAGAGTCGTGGGAACAGATTGCAACGGATCGAACGAAGTGGCGAGGCCTCATAAGAAGGGGAGCTCGTGAATACGAAGCAAACAGAATCAGCGAAGCCGAGCAGAAACGTGCGCAGCGGAAAGACAGAGCCAAGGCATCACCAACAGAGCTTTATTCCTCAGCCCTCTCTTGTTCTATCTCAACAGGCAGTTTAGAGCTAAGATTGGTCTCATCAGCCATCTTAGAACACACAAATAGTAACACATCACACAGCTGATTAGGTCTGGTCATTGTCAGTAATGACAGACGAACTATGATTGCACACTGTGGCCCTTCTGAAAAGGGGTTCTCTAAAAGGAAAGAATTTGCTCCTATGGGGACCAAATTCATTCCTTTAGAGTAGACGGCGAAACAATGTTAACAGTTGCCTCTCCTAATAGTGTATCGATTCCCCATAAGTGATTTGAAAATAGGTCATTAATGAATTATTAAATTACACTATATAAGCGGGAAACGAAAATCCAGATCAGCATGATGACACAGTCAGATCAGAATCAGAACATTTTACTGGGGTCAGATCAATAGACATTTACCAGGGCCAACGACTGCGATGACTAGTCTCTAGATCTCACGGGTGATGTGAATCTAGCGATAGGGTCCTCAGAACTTCCAGAAGAGGACATTATAGATGCAGGGGAGTAGATTCCAATCTCTCATGGTGTCTGGGAAGAAACTGTACTTGTAAATGTCAGTTCTAGCATATGCATGAGTCATTGGGTAGTGTAGAATATACTGACAAGTGCTGCTGATCAGACTGTGCGGATGTACAGGCTGAACTGGATCTTCACTTTCGCATACGGTATTAGGGCCCTTTTCCAATATATCATGTATGTTTTGATTGAGCAAAAAAATCTGAAAGCATGAATGCGGCTTGCCATTTCGCTTTTAACTGCAGTCTTCATGTGTTTGCATTGCTACCATGGCAGATACAGGTGACGTCATAGTTCTGATGCCCTCCCAAGGGTGTGGAGAACAGGGGAATAAGGCCATTTTTATTTCAGGGGAACAAGGGAACAAGAGTCTAAAACTGGAGGAAACAGGGGAAAAAGGCATTTTGGGGAACAGGGAACATAGAAAATCAAGATTTTGATTTTGGGGAACAAGGGAAAATGCCGATTTTTTTTCAGGGGAACAAAGGAACAGGTACCCCCCCCCCCCTCCACCACCACCACCACCACCAAGGAGGGCACCAGTTCTATTACTATGTACAGCAACAAGTAGGTTTAAGCTTGGCTTTTATTTAGTACCGAAAGAAAATATTCTGAAGCGCCTACTTAGCTAACAGTTCAACACATTTGCAATATCTGTACAAGTGAAATGACAGTATGAAAATAGTTTGTAAAATTTGAGAAAGCATGGATATTCAGAAATTATTAGTTCAGCTCTCAAGGGTTATTCCTTTTAGAATCTATTTCTCAAACAAATATTAAATGTATTCTGAGATCATATAATTCTGTCTTATTGATTATAAAGGAAACTTACGAACACCATCGATTTACGACATCGGCATGTTTCCCCTGACCATTAACGTTATACTGCCTAGCAACGGCTTGCCGCTGACACGTATCAAGGACGTTGCTAGGGGTTACTGGCGACGATCCTTTCATAAACTGACTTCCAGTGGATGTCACCAAAACCAGAACACACCAGATGACCCTGTTATCTGTAAATTAAACACAAGTTAAAAAGGATGAGCAGACACACGAAGGTTGTGACACTATAGTAACCAAAGGGCTAATTGGTTAGTCACAGCTGGTCTAATTAATGAAAAACTTACAAATTCGGTCACCACATTTAGCTTAAAGGAGCACATACACTTTCATGGGAGGCTTGCATTGTCAAATTGTTTTACCGCCCTTCTTAAAAGGAGCCTACTCTAACAGGAAAAAATCCCTTTTAGAGTAGATCCCTTTATCAGAAGGGACTAGTGTGAAAGGAATCGATACACTTTCATGGCAGCAAAATCATGGGATTTCTCTTCTGAAAAGGGGTCTGCTCTAAAAAGAAAGAATGTACTCCCAATGGGGATGCGGATGCAAATTCCTTCCTTTTAGAGTATACTCCATCTCAGAAGGGACTATTTGTGCAGGAATGCAAAACTAAAGCCACAAAAGTTGTCTTCCCTGTACAAATACGCGGGAAATCTACCAAGTGTTGGTCGCGCATATCAGAAGGTACATTTTCACTTGTTGCGGCTTAAATATTGTTGCAGTTTTTTTCAGTGGTTGTTAGGGTGTTACTGACTCCAACTCTCTCTCTCTCTCTCTCTCTCTCTGATTTCCTGTTTGCTTTCCTCCAGCACAAAAAGTCCATTCTCCAGCACACAAAGCCCGTTTACTAAGTACGTGTGTGTGTGTGTGTGGGGGGGGGGGGGGGGGGGTTGAGGGGGTGATAATTCTTCCTTTCAGATAAGACTCATTTTCAAAAATTTTTGGGAAGGACGCAAAATAATGACAGATTTATCTCCCATGAAAGCGCATAAATTTCCTTAAATATGCATGCAAACTTTTGTCTGAATATATTTAATCTTGAAAATGTCAACCCTAACGATAACGTAGTATTTTGAAATTTTGCTTAATTAAATTATGCCTAGAGTGCCATAAAAGGATCACTGGCAAACAGTGTAGTCCCAGATCAGACGCACTATTCGGTGGCGTCTGACCGGGGTCTACACTTGTTGCATTAGATACAGGTGAATATGGTAATGATAAAATAACCACAAACCCCTTCTATTGGAAATGAACCGGTCCAAATAGTTAAGGTAGAAGAGTCCGCTCTACACAAACGGGTAAAATCCATTAACAGTTAACTGTTGCTTCGACGTTAATGCGACGTTGCACGAATGTCATGTGCCCGCTGGGTTTTATTTTCTCTGTTCGTTTGTTCGTTCTGTTTTCGACGGAGTTTTGTTTTGTGTTGTCATATCCGGCGCCTTTCAATGATAGTTTTTCGTGATTGTGACATTTCCCGGATATCTCTATTTATTTATATTGTTTTTGAGACCATTATGACATGAGAAACCCTGAAAATTTGAATGTCAATATGATATCTGCAATAACAGCTCACATATGTATAGACTGCATAGTAAAATGCCGAGTTTTACCTAGGCGGTTTCGACACTTTAATGTACCAAACCCAAATGGTCTTTTGCAGCGTTTATCCTGATATCTGGCCTTGTAGCGTAATAATAAATCGTCAGGAATCCTATTTCAAATTTACAATGTTTATAGCGTTATTGAAAATAATTGCATTTTGCATTTTTCTTTGAAATGAGAAATGGTAAAGGACCTCTGACAGTAGCCATATAATTTTGCCTCTGACAGTAGCCATATAATTTTGCCTCCAAAATAATAGCAAATAAAGTTTTTTTTTTACATAAACTTCTTCATATTGATTGTAGTGAACTTCTAATGATCCATCACTATTGCCATGAAAACAACTTTTCTGAATCCAATGTAATCGGACACTAAATTTGGGTAAAACTGTTCATTTCTGTTATTGAATTAAACGGACGATGGAAAAGTTTTTATAAAGTACTGTCCCACCACCATCCGCATCCACCCTCGACATTCGCTTGCTTAAAAATCCAAATCTGAATAAATTTATTTTGTTCCCCACCTAAGGGGAGGGGTACATATTGATCTTGGTGCTGATTCCGATGGCGTCGGTGTCGGTGTCGGCGTCGGCGTCGGCGTCGGCGTTTGTGTCGGCGTCACACTTTTTTGTCTGCACAATATCTTGTGAACCAGTGGTTGGATTCTTACCATATTTTCATGGATGTACAGTTGGGACATAACAAAGAACTGAATATATTTTTTTGGTGACCTTGACATAATTTTCAAGGTAACAACAGTAGAAAAAATGAAAATTCACAGTGGAGATTGGGGTGGGGGGGGGGGGCGGGGGGTGGGGGTGGGGGGAGCGGTAAGGGGCATCTGTTTTCTCTGCAAACACTGTTACAAGTTTTATATTCCCTCCAAAACAGATAAAATATGGCTTCTGTAAGACAAATCGTTCAATAAAACCGCTACTGCTTCTTTGTAGAACATATATCTTCCTAAAAATACCAAACATAATGGTATGGAGAAATCACAGAATCTGAGATGTACTCTAGAAACAGATTGCCTATGTTACAGTCAGAGATCCTTTAAACCACCCTATAACTTCAACATTTGGCATTTTCAGAAATTTCTTTATATTCATTGATTCTTTTCAAACAATAGGGTTAATGTCCAAGTGTCATAGTTTGCAAATTCGTTGTTTTTTTTTCTGGATATGTCCTATTCTCCCAACAGTTTCAGATAACTCTATACATGTACATGTAGTAGTAAACTCTTGTTCACTTTAACAACTTATTAACAATTTCTGAACACTTTCAAGATGGTATTTGTTGGCAAGCATGGCCCCGTTTCATTCCGACAAAATCAGATCCTGCGTCAATGTCTATATTTCGTCTAAACAGTGAATCCTCATTGTGAGTAGGGATGACGCTATCTTGATCACATAAATACCCATTCTTTATAAATCTACAGCGGGCCGTTATCGGCCCGTCAGCTACCCTGACGGGCCGGTAACGGCCCGCTATAGATATATGTAAAATGCTTACTGGGTAAAAATCTTTATCACGAAAACACGCCTGTATAATTCTGACCCCCTTAAACCCCACTTTTATACAGTAAAACTGGGGTTTACAGGGGTATACATTATTTTCTTATTTCTGCTCAAAAACATAGATTGTGGGTACTCGTTAGAACCGCCTCACCGAGGCCGTTCTAACGGATACACACAATCTATGTTTTTGAGCAGAAATATGAATATTATCAAAAATTTTTATCTGTAAATTTTCAATATATTTGAATAGGCGTGTTTTCGTAATGGGTACCATCTTCGTCTTAGTGCGACCAACCTCGATGCTGGACTGGAATCAGCGTCCGAATACGTAGAATCGGACATGTGCGCCCATTGAAGATTCGGTTCAGCTACCACATTCCCACAGTCTGATCAGAATTTTATGCTATTAATGAAGATTGCGATCAGACTGTGCGAATTCGCAGCCTCCTGATTTGAGTCTTCGTTGGGAGCACATTTCAGAAGGTACGTTTTCTCACGTTGCGGCCGCTATTTTCGTTGCGAATTGCGTGTCAAGACAATCTGGGTGCCGTTCGCACAATTGCAAAGTGAGAGCGAATGGCTTGTCCTGGTCCCTGCACCTAATAATGTGCGCCAACAGGAGCAGGGGTCCAGGGCAAAACAATCGCGTGTGACTTTCACTTCTGAACGCAGCTCTGGTGATTTAAAAAAACAACAAAAAAACAACAACAAAAAAACAAAACAAAACAATAATTACAAAAACAAAAACAAAAAACAACAACAACAACAAAAAAAAAACGTCTAAGCTGTCCAGGTGGTTTCAGCTAATAACAACGTCTTGATTGCAGTATATGTACCTTGACGCACAGCGAAGACTGATCAAACTGGATGGATGCCCAGGCTGATCCGAGTCTTCGCTGGGCGCACAAGCCATTTTGTAGGTTTTGTCATGCGCTTGTACTTCATCATTTACTTTACTTTTATTTGGATAAGTAAAGCAGGTTTTACATGATGACATGCATTTTATATGCGTACGTAATCTATAAACATTTAAAGATTGCATTAAGTAACTCTATGTATACATATGTATCATAATTTATAAGTAACTTATTGTATTTTAAAGTGGATATATTGCATGCACTTTAATGAAACTTAAAAAAAAAAGAAAAAAAGACTAAAGAACTGAATTAAATGAAAACAGTCTGATCAAACTCGTTTTCTGTTCTTTTTTTCTGTTCTGCTTTCTCACACACACACACACACAAACACACACACACACACACAAAACAACAAAAAAACTCAGATGGAAATATGTTCTTATTAAAGTATGATTTATAGCATAACTTCTTTTTGAATATTACTTAGTTCTTTGAAGTCATATCTGCTATCAAGTCTTTGGCTCCATATATGCTAGGGTTTCCATTTGAAGCCTTTCTTTCAATGTAAAATCTTTGGCTGCTACTGAAGACCTTGATCAGACGCCGCTTATTGTGGCGTCTGATCAAGGTCTGCACTGTTTGCTAATATCCCACAAAAGGGACACCAGGCTTATATAAGTTCAGGATACAAACGGCTTTTTACATAATTTATAAAATGCAAAAAGATGGTCAAAAGATTATATTTTTGTATTAAGTGCTATAAACATCTCGGTATTAAATTTCGTAAACTAAATGAATACTTATGTGACACTAGCTCCTGTTGCTGCTATTATTATTATTGTTACTATTATTTTTTTCATTAAATAATTATTAATGCTAGTTCTACTACCACAACTAATAATAATAATAATAATAATACGGCTGACTTAATAATGAGATGATGATTAGGTAACATCACATACAATAGACATATAACTTATATTTTGTGAGCATTATTTTTTTTTCATTAAACACTTGTTCCAAATCTTACCTGAATGTCTATACATAGTACTAATGTTAACAGATATTTTATCACATATAAAATAATCCTGTCTGAATTTGAAAAAAAAAATATATTGTAATTTTCGAACTTTCAAGTAAACCTAACACACTTATAAAGTTGTAAGAAACAATGATAAATACGAGAGAGAAAATGTAGGTATAGTTATATAGCCCGAAGTTTCATGTTGGACTTACAAATGGCCAGACTAAATTATTTTGAAGTGTGAAAATCTGTCAGAACTGATCCTGCGGTATCTGACGTGGATACTGTTTGTAAGAGTGGATACATATATCAAATGTCACCTCTAACCTTGTATTGTAACAGGATTGTCTTGCTAATGCACCACAATTAGTACACCTTTATTAAACGCTTAGTGTTCTTGTAAAATATTCAGCAGAATGACATGTTGAAATAGTTTTCTTTTTCTTCCCCAGAAAACAGGATTTGAGTTTTCGTGCAAATTGTCTCCTCCGATGGAAACAATTTGCATGCTGTTTTCTGGGAAAAATAAGAAAAATATTCTTTCTTTGCAGCTCAAAGAGTGGTAAGGTTTAAGGGGAACTAATACACTTCCGGGGAGACAATTCTATCAAAATTATTTTCCTCCCTTTCGAAACGGGTCCACTCTAAAAGGAAATAATCCCAGCAGGCACACAACGTCAAAATGATGTCGTATCAACGTCGATGCGACGTGATCACGTCGCATCGACGTTGATACGACGTCATTTTAACGTTGTGTGCCCACTGGGATTTGATTCCCTTAGCAGTAGTAGTGGATCACTTACCGTAATAAGTTTTCCTTTTACTGTTGGCCGCTTTTCAGAAGTGGGAGCGGGGGGAGGGAGGCAGGGGGGTGCAAATTCGTTCCTTTTAGAGTGGACCTTTTGTCAGTGGGGATCAAATTCAGACCGCCGGCTATTCAGGGGAGTATTTTTTTTTTTTCCTTTTAAAGTGGACTCCTTTTCAGCAACATTCTTTCCTTATAGAATGGATCCCTATTCGGGGGCGGGGCGGAGGGGAAGCATTTTTTTTTCCTTTAAGAGTGACCATTTTTTCTTTGGAGTAAATTCTTTCATTGTAAACTGAGCCCATTTTCAGAAGGTGGAGCGTGTGTGTGTGTGGGTGGGGGGGGGGGGGGGGTGGGGGTGCAAATTCTTTCGTTTTAGAGTGGATCCCCTTTCAAAAGGGACTTGTGCCAGAAAGCAAACAGGAAATCACAATTGTTGCCTCGCTTGTAAAAGTGTCAGGAAAACTACCTAAAGGAAACAGTCTCTTTACATACCTAACTTGCTGAATTTAACGGCAGCAGGTAAGATTTTAAAGTATTTCCCTATTGTTTGCTGAAAACAAGTAGGTGCGTTTCGAGTAATTGTGTGTGGGGAAAGTTAGGGAATTGGATAAGGGGAAATCACTATTATGGCGTTGAGGACGTTAACGTTCAAAATTAAACGGACACGGAGTTACAAACTTTGTTTGAAGACCGTCATTCAGATATCTTTTGTTAGGTTTTCTGGCAATTGCCGCAAAGGAAGGCAACTTTTGTGAGTTCCTGTTTGCTTCACTGCAACCCAAGCCCTTCTGAAAAGGAGTCTACTCTGAAAGGGAAGACTTTTTTCCCGAGTGAGCAGCAAAACCAACCACTGACCAGGGTCTGCACTGTTGACACCAGTTACAAGAAATGTTTTACTGTTATCATTTAGTAGCTAGTCTAATATTTATATTTTCGTCACCACCCCTCTTTTTTTCTTTACTCTATTGGTAAGAAAATAGTAGGACTGTAAATGAATTTTTGGCCTTAACTTAAAGTTCATGGTTCAATGACGTTGATAAGTTTTTCTTTAACAGTAAGTTCTGTAAGTCTTCAGCCTATACTAGCGACAGCCTATACTACTCCTAGCAGACCAAAACAGATATCTGTGCAAACAGTGTAGATCCTGATGAGACGGCGCGTAACGAGCCGTCTCATCAGGATCTACACTGTTTGCCACGCTGTTTTCGATTTCAAACTGGAACCCCCATATGCAACAGTGGACAAGCCCAAATTCTGAGATGGAAGAGACGACTTAAGACTCAGAGATGAAAAGGTTAAGATCTTGACCACACTGAGTTGCAGCTGGAGATGAGCAGTTGAAGCCAGTCATCAATATGAATGTTGCATATATATGTCATGACTACTTATAAAACTAGGCTGGTCAGTTTCTCATTTATGAGAAAAAAATGTGTAATAAAAGTTACTCAGTGTGGTTTTGGTGTGTTGATCACAGTTGTATGAAAGATTCATGAGTAGTATCTTACAAACAGTCTGGTTAATAAAATGTAAAACTATTAAGTAATCCGTTTTAGAAATGATTTCTTCACGTGGCATGCTTCAACACCTGCCACCAACTCGTTTAATTTATTTCTTTATGTCCGTTTGTCATTCGAAGAAAGGACAGAGTAAATATGATGTTTTTCAAAATTTAAAAAAAAATAAAGTCATAATATTCACGTACAATACCAAACATCTTAACTTACTAGATGCACATCATAATTTATGCGTCACGCACGAAAAATGTTCTTATGCTATTTGCGGCCAACGTAGGCCCTGATCAGCCTGCGCATTCGCGCAGGCTGATCTGGGTCTTCGTTGTCCGCTTACACATCAATGAATACAGTGGTATATGTCGACCAACAGAGAACGTGCAGATCATCTGGGCCCTTGCTGTTCGCATGTGGCATAAGGGCCTTTTTCGAATGTTGTACAATGTATCCTTGATACGGCTTTTGTTGGGATATTTGTGTGTGTGTGTATGTATGTATGTATGTATGTATGTATGTATGTATGTATCACCCGCTCGCGAGGATTACGTGCAGGTGCACTTTAGTGCAATGAAATAAAAGATGACGGTTAAATGTTTAAAGTCAGAAACAATCTGACAGTGAGAGGTTAAAACAACGCGCTGGTATTTATGGCATGATTTGATCGACTGACCAAGCACATTACCCGTTTGAAAGAGCCAAAAGTGGACAGAAGGCCAATTGCAATATTTTGCTGGCAGCCAACCCCGCCTCGCACGATTGCGAGGCGGGGATGGCGGGTAGGGGGATGTGTAGAATGAGTATTTATTAAAATCAAATCTTGTGTGGATCTGGCGAAAGCAGATGTCTTGGGAGTGGGATTTTAGGATTTTCATGGGGTTCGCAACGTATGGCGGTAGATCAATGGCAACTAGACAGATTTATTTATGCGAGCATACTAAGATCCAGACTAATATACTGATGAAAAAAAAAAGTTTAGCATGGTCCCCTATTTTTTGGCTTTGTATAACAATGGGGAATAAAAACAACAACAACATTCATACAAAATAAAAGTTTATTCATTTGCAATAAATCTGCAAAATTTCATTAAAATTGAATGCAGTCCTTGCAATCGATTTCAGTACCTGTTGTGCCCTCTCCTCGATCCAATGGCCGCCTAACACCGTTTTTTGCATGCTGCCAATCAGCTTTCTCACTTCTGCCATTGTGATGTTACCCCATTCCTCATGCAGTTCGTTGTTGATGTCGCCACGTTGACGCATCTTCACGCCCAGTTTGTCCTACAAGTGCTCTTTAGGGGACAGATCTGGTGATCTTGATGGCCAATCAAGCACCTGGACGTTGTTTGCCTTAAACCGTCTTTAGTGTGGTTCGCAGTATCAGGTCCTGCATTGTCATGCTGTAGTAGCGTTGCATGACGTTGGCACAGAAATACAACGATTATTGGCTCCACCACTTCTTCGCAGTATCGTACCGACGTGAGCGTACCAGCAATCGTAACGAGATCTTTCTTCTCTCTGTGACAAATTTCTCCCCAGACCCTGACATTTCCACCGCCAAATCTGTCTACTTCATTGACGTTTGCCTGATCGAAACATTCCCTCTGGTCGTCACATCCGAAGTCTACCATTAGCAAAATTAAGGTTAAACCGTGATTCGTCGGTAAACAAGACTTTGTTCCACTGCCTCCTCACCCAACGCTGGTGTGCCGTCGCCCAGTTGACGCAGTCTAAACGATGACGGCGCGTCAGTGGTATGCCAACGTAAGGCTTTCTTGCTTCAAGACGTGCTAGCTCGGACCTAATAATACCCGGACTTGTCAGTAACGGAATTGCCAAGATATGTTGTCTTGGCTTGATTTTAGCGCTATTTCACAGCACTATGGTCATTAAAAACGATTTTGGATAAAAATGAAGTTTTAATAAATTGTTTTGAATAGGTTTGGTTGAAAATTGTTAAGTCACACTTGATTATACCATCATTTTTGGTGAATTTCTGATGATTTTCTGCTAAAAGTGCTGAGAATAGCTAAAATGGGTACCCAGGTTTTTTGTTGATGTTTACAAATACTGTTTGATTTTCCTTAAATATAATGCTGCACTTTTAAATGTAAAATATTGAACTATTGCTTTTTGAAGACAAATCTCAGATATATGGAGAAATAATTGAAATATGAGCATTTAAAATCATGAAAACTCAGCCAAGACAACATATTTACCTGTATCATAGTTACTAGTCCGGTGTATATTGAGTCCAAGGTGCTAGCAAGCACGTAATCTGATCGCATATTCTTGTGCCCGCCCCCTCCGTCCCCCCCCCTCCCCCCATCCCACATTTTGTAGCCGTACAGTGAGCTGTATACTGGTCAGGAATCGGTTTGGTCTAGATGACGTAACAATATACAAATCTTCAGCAGGCGTGGTTTTTCGTGGCCTGCTAGAGCTTGGTCGATTCGCGACGGATCCTGTCTTTCCATATCTACTCTTGAGGCGCGGTTGTCTCCTTTACACTAAAACTCCCAGCAACGTGTCAAATAGCCATTCCCGCGGTTCCCAGATGGCATGCTAACGTTGGGCCAACGCTGAATAATGGTTGTCCATTTCGTTGGCCCAACGTAGACGTTCAACGTTGGCCCAACGTAAGTCTGCTCGTTGGGCCATCGTTGGGCCAATGTGTAGGCATTACGTTGAGCCAACGTATGTCAATGTTAATTACAATGTTGGGCCAACGCTAGCCCTGCACAATTTTAACGTTGGACAAACGTAGATATCATGTATGATGCCAACCATTTTTTTGCCAGTGAAAAGGGGTTGTTCTGCTAGCAAATCAACATGAAGAGTGTAATCATAGTATATGTTCGTTTCTAATTTAGGCAACGATAATGAACTGCATGAGGCGGATATGAAATCCCTCATCACTGTGCATTGTGATCTGAGTCTTTGCTGGGTGCACATGTGACATTGTAGGTTTTGCTGTGCTCTGTTTCACTTGTGATTTTGACTTCCTTGCAGCGCAGTACTATATTTTTATGTGCTCTGGCTCATTTGTGATTTTGACATTCTTACAGCACAGTACTATATTTTATGAATGTAAAACAGTATTTCACTGAAAAGTATAATATTTGTTTTTAAAATCGACATAGCTTTTTTTCTCTCCTGAGTCCTCTAGGAGGAGTCTGATCAGGGTCTACACTATTTTCCGTGCGCGTGTTTTGGACCGATTATTCTAGTAAAACAATGTTTGAGCTGTAAGAATGTCAAAATCACAAATGGGCCAGAGCACAGCAAAACCTACAATGTCACATGAGCATCCAACAAAAACTCAGATCAGCTTGCACAACTGCACAGTCTGAGAAGAGGCTTTCATATCCGCCGCATGCAGTTCATTATTTTTGCCTAAATTAGAAACGAATATATAATATAATATAACTATACTTACATGTTTATCTTGAGACCTTTATTGGTGCATTTAATTAGATTGATTGATTGTGTTGGGGTTTAACGACACGTCAACCCTTGAGGGTCATTTTGTGTCGTCTCCCAGAGAAAGGGAGAAAAGAGATAGAAGAGAGAGTAGAGGAGATGAAAGAGAGGGACAGGGAAGAAAGAGGAACAGGAAAGAAAGTAGAGAAACAGAAGAAATAAAAACATTCCCCCTCTTCCCTTACCCACTACAAGGATAGCAGGCCTTGCCCAACTGTAAGCCAATATCAGTTGGACGCCCCAGTGATGTAAGATACACAGCACCTTCGCACCACCCGACCACCCCACATTTAATTAGAATCAGAACTCAAATGGTATAAAAGCTAGCTTTATGAGTAGTCTAAAGTGTTATATATATAAAAGCTAATTAAATTGGTATCTTGTATTAAGTGACCTGCAGTTTGTTTCATAAAAGATATACAAATATATATATATATATATATATATATATATATATATATATATATATATATATATATATATATATATATATATATATATATATATATATATCTTATCCTTTTCTCCAACGGATATAATAAATCCAGTAATATATGAGCACACTCATATAAGATCCTCTATGCATTTCTATTATTCGGGGTATGTTGGGCCAACGCTGGCACAACGTTGATCCAACGTTTAACTATTTGGATTTACAGCCTTAGTTATTGATCCACACTACCAACTTAATCTGGATTTAAAACCCGGAAATCAAAATTATGCATACCGGTTGATATTGTCACTTTAGCAGAATCAGCAATAAAGAAATTGCTGATGTTGGCCCAACATTGGCCCAACATTATAAAAAGGAGTGCATAATTTGCATATTTTGGTAACGTTGGGCCAGTCTTACACCACATATCAAATAAAACTGTTTATTTCCAGTATTTTGCATAACGTTGGCCCCCTATTGTGCCAAGGACGTAAATAATAAGTAATTTTATACGTCTTTGATTGTGCCAACTATGACATTATGTTACTGACTGCTTCAAAAGAATTCATCAGATTGATATCACGGTTGGCCCAATATTGGGCCAGCATTGGAGAGTCAGCGGATAACCATCAGTCAACGATACAACTCAATGCCAACGTTGGGCCAACGTTGTCATGCTATCTGGGTTAGCATTCCAATCGCACGCTGACGTTGCTCTGACGTAAGGCCAGGCCGGCGCCTTATAACGCGTTTCTGCAGATTTTACAGCGGATTTCTTCAAGTGTTGATGAATTGTTTGACCTTGGAAAGGTATGCCTAGGTTTTATACACTTATTGTGCACGAGGTGAGAGAAAAAAAACACACACAAAAAAAACAAAAAAAAAAAAAAAAAAAAAAAAAAAAAAAAAACAACAAAAAAAAAACGCTTTTCACGCAGCCACGTACATTGCTACAAACCTCCCAAGCCTGAAACAGAACTGTGGGCGTGTTTGCTCGCCTAAACTACTCATCGTGAATGACAGTGATATCTGGTTTTTATTTAATATTCATTCATAAGGTAGTGCTAAACTTTTTTGATCGGTGTAATATACCAAATATGAAGAGTCGTACAACTAATTATTTGGAGTGCAGGAAAAATTCTTCTCTGCAACACTTGTGCTTGAGTAGATTTATTACTGGCTACTTGCATTCATAGGGGGCCGGCACGTATGGGGTTATTTTTACCCAAAATGACCAAAAAGTGGAGACAGGCTTGATATATACTGTACCCCACAATGCTTGCATTGTGTGCCGTGAAAATGGTCGCTAGTTGATCGATGGCTTTTTACGTAATCCGATCTTAGTCTCTAAAACGCTGTGACTGCCAATGATATGGCGGTTCTTTGGTGTAAAGTTCAGCTTGAACGATTTGATGAAAAATTTAAGGCGCGAAAAATTCAGATTGGAACGTGGTACATTAAAATCAACAAAAAATCTAGTAAATATTCAATTGGGAGGTGAAAAATCGAAGGTAACCAAGCCTCAAAAGGTATTGGGGTTGGTAATTGCTTGAGGATATTGGAGGACACAGGGGCTAGTAGGCTTTTTGAGAGGAATAAAAAAGCCCGTTATACTAGCCCCAGTGTGGGCATACATTTCGCAGAATTTGGCCCATTTGGAAGGCAGTTCCCATAAAATTCTAATTTTATAGAATTTTCCGACCATTTTACAACATTTTATGAAGAAATAAACATACATCAGACACTGTTGTGGTTTTCACAAGCTTCATTCGAAAAAAGAATACTATATCAAATTCTACGGTACCGGTGTATGTAGTTTAAGAAACCCTAGCTAAATAAAAATGAAACTGTCATGTCTTGTTTTATCTATTAGTTGTTCCTTAACCACTCTTAACATACATATGTTTATAAAACTATAGCTGTCCTGTCATTGTTTACATCATGCCAACTTTTACACCATGTTGCTCTGGTGGAGTTAACCATGGTACCGGTGTATTTGAAAAACTGTTTAAGTATGGGTAGCTGTTTGTTCAAAAGTGAAAAAAAACACACCAAAAAACAAAGTCATTGCAAACATATTTTTGTACTCCTGTATGTGACATTAAATATCTTAGCTAACACAAAAGGAACTTTGAACATACTGAAATGATGAATAATGTATTACATTTGGTGTTTTCACTTGTTTTGTTTTAGACATTTTTGTGGAGGCAGTGTGGACACTTAAACACACTGTCCTGACACAATACCCTGACATTTATACAGAATTAGAGATGTCCATGGTTGATGTTCTGGACAAGTTTCATTTCTTCATTTGTGTTTAAAACTGAGTCAAATGCAATTGTCACATTCAAAACTATGAAGTCCAAAATTTTGATCCTTTAAAATTGACACACGAACAGAAAACTCCTTAGCTGCCCTGTATACTTACAACCCTCTTTGTGTGGTTTCATATGCTTTATGCAGGTTACCCTGTCACACTGTAACTTTATTTTCCTTGTCTGGGGGTTCTGAAGGTATAAACAAAGGAGGGATACTTACAAACGGCCCATTCTGCCTTAAGCAGACATGTAAGTAGAACACACAGCAAAATGCTTTTTTACCCCAGAAACCTGGCTGGCCTCGGTGGCTCAGCTGGATGCGCCATCCGACTGGAGACCAGAAGGTCGTGGGTTCAACCCCAGCCGAGGTCGGCAACATTCTTTTGTGGAGATTGATCATGAAATATTTTCTACGGTCATTCTCTCCCTTCCGCTGATTCAAGAAGGGCAGTTGTCAGTTTCTGGCGAAAGAATGTGCACAATACTGGTTAACCGCTTAGAGGACTTAAGCCTGCCCAGTAAACGTGTGGTTAGGTAAACTGACCGCGCTTGACATGACCCCATTGGGTTGACTGGGCCTTAAAACCTCAACAAAACAAACAAAACCCCAGAAACCTTTGTTGTCAGGGTTTCAAATATGTATAACACATTTCATAAAACATTGGGAAGTATGCTTTTCATGATCACCAAAATTTTTATTTCACTCTGAACAAACACAGACGTGAAAAAATGAGCAGTTAAAAAAAAAAAAGTAATGCCATTACATTTTGATGGTTATGGCTTCCCATACTTTAAGTTTTCCCAGAAATGTTGCCAAACAGGGTAATCATGTGACCTGTAGCCAATGAAAGCTCCATCTATCGGACAAACTTTTGGCAGCAGAGAATGTAAAATATTGATTTAATTAAAACTAGGGTGACTTTCAAAAGACGGGATGGGGTTAGCGAGGAAAAAAACTAGTTTGACAGATTTTATTCAAAATAAACAAATTTCTCACCAGTGCACTTGACATTTCCCCAAAACTTGGTGATACGATTCACAAACTTTCATTTTACCCTAACGATTATGTAAACATCCGGAAGATGGTGGAAATGATAAAAAAAAATATCATGCGGAAACTATTTGCACCAGAACCGTGGAACCACTGGTACCGTGAGTAGGCCTGTCACGAAATTTCATAAACGAAACGATTTCGTTTAACCGGGAATCTTTTACATAGCAGCTTACAAGGAAGAAAATTATGAAATAAACACACAATCTTTAGCTGTAAGGCTGTATTTCCATCTGAGATAGGAATATTTCTGTTGTGGTTTCCAAAATCTTTTTATCCAAGGCTGTACAGCTATGTTCTATTCAAAGGCACTCCATTTTTACAGAACAAATATCCATTTATGTGTGTCACAATGTGTGTACTAATTGACAATTACTTTTGAGCACACCGCTAAATTTGTGTATTGACAAAGCTGCTTTCTGATTGCTGCAAAATTTGAGGGGTCATCTCAAACATAACCATTGTGGACTGTGGATGCGTCAAAACGGCTGAATGCGTGTAGTGTTTGTGTTCGGCTTTTGCACAATTTTGGGTTTTCCATCATTGACTACAGTCTTTACAGACTTACGTACATAGTCCCGGTGCTGCCTCCCGAGTATAACACTTCAACTTTACACGTTACATTTGACCTTCTTCTTGCCATCGGGGGTGGAGATAACAGAAAAATATTGCCAAACTGGCGATCTCAGGTTTTTATTAGAGGCAGCTATTATGAGAGAGAAAGAAAAAAGGAAGTGACGAATGAATGAGGTAAGATTTTATTGATGATGTCATTACTGATCATGTGTCAATCGTGCTTCGTGTAAACGAACTGTCATTTTCGTAACCGTTTTCTACACAAACACTACACTCTTCCGGGTACACGTTTACACGTGATAGCCCTAACCATGAGAAGGGAGTATATTGGGGGAACTCCAAAGTGTTGTTTAAGAAACTCACAGAATTTTAGCCAGCCTCGGTGTCTCAGTTGGATGCGCCGTCCGACTGGAGACAGGAGGTCGCGGGTTCAACCCTCGCAAGGTCGGCAACATTCTTTCGTGGAGATTGATCATGAAATATTTTCTACGGTCATTCTCTCCCTTCCACTAATTCAAGAAGGGCAGTTGTCAGTTTCTGGCGAAAGAATGTGCACAATACTGGTTAACCGCTTAGAGAACTAATCCTGCCCAGTAAACGTGTGGTTAGGTAAACTGACCACGCTCGACATGACCCCATTGGGTTGACTGGGCTGTAAAACCTCAACACAAACAAACACAGAATTTTATCTAATCTCCCTTAAAATTTTGCCTTATCTCACAGATTTTAGTCCACAGCTTATGGCATGTATGTGTGGGACAAGGACGACTATAGGTGACAGTATGTGGATTTGTGCATATATGGGTGTGATTTTGCCATATTTTGTCTCAAAACAAACTATCCTGGAGTCATAGGTTTTGACGCACTCAATTATTGATTTAGAATCAGAATTTAGCAGGTTGTTCATTTTTCCAGTACACTGTATCTTTTCATTATGCAAGATAGTTGTTGTCTGTTGTCAGGAAGCTGCAAGAGAAGTATCTAGCTGCTAACGAGACTCTACATGGCTTCCGTAGACCTAGAGAAGGCGTTTGATTGAGTACCTTGGAAGGTAATCTGATTTGCGCTGAGAAAACTTGGTGTGGAGGAGTGGATTGTGCGACTGGTGCAGGGGATGTATTCAAATGCGCAGAGGTAAAGTAAAGAGTTTGAAGTGAAGGTCGGTGTTCACCAGGGCTTAGTACTCAGCCCACTTCTCTTCATCACTGTGCTTGAAGCCTTATCACGAGAGTTCTGCTCTGGGGTCCCCTGGGAGGGCCTCTATGCCCTATTGAGGAATGTGTCAGGAGGCTCTTGACTTGGAGAGAAGCAATGGAAAAGAAAGGACGGAGAGTAAATGCAGGAAAGACAAAGATCATGATCTGCGGTACAGGCCTGGTCCTCCTGCAGAGTTCAGGCAAATTTCCATGTGCCATTTGTCGCACTGGAGTGGGCAGCAACAGCATCTTCTGCAATGGCTGCAAGCACTGGGTGCACAAGAAATGCAGTGGGCTCAAGCGCTTGACAATGGACCATGACTACAGATGTACAAGGTGCCAGGGAACTGCACGCCCCTTAGATGGCAGACCACAGAGGGAAGTCCGTTGGACCTGACAAGCTGGAGGTGGCAGCTTCCTTTTGCTACCTAAGAGATGCTCTCAGTAGCAGGTAGCTGTGAACTTTCAACCACAGCACGTGTGAAAACGCCTGGAAGAGGTTCAAGGAGCTGCTACCAGTTCCCAGTTCTCCCTTCACACCACCTCTCTTTCAAGACATGTGGCCAGGTGTACAGCTCTTGTGTGCGGAGTGCAATGCTCCATGCCAGTGAGACTTGGCCATTGACAAAACCAAACCTCCAACGTCTGCAGTGGAAGACAGGGCAATGATCAGACAGATCTGCAATGTCAGGCCGCAAGACCTTATCACAACCAGGTCCAATGAGCTACTTGCGGGGCTTGGCATTGGACCTCATTCTGAAGGAGAGAAGGCTCCGCTGGTATGGACATGTGGAATGCTCCAATGGTGCAGTCAAGACAGCCTTTGATATACTGGTTGATGGAAAGCGTGGGCCTGGGAGGCCCAAGATGACATGGAAGCAGCTGACAGAGAGGGATTGCAGAGAGTGGAAGCTCTTGGCTATCAGCCCTTATGATAGAAATATGTGGAGATCTGGTGTGAGATCTGCCATGCATGCAGCAAGCCAGCTATATGGAAGGAGGTCCACTGATGTGGATAATGCCCCTGTACCTGATTGTTAATCAAAAATCGGATTATGATATGAAGATAGTCATGGGCTACTAGTACATTATTTAACATTAAATTTTTTTTTAATTTAGCAGTCTTGAGAAAAAACCAAAATGCACACAAACAACTGTTTTGGTAGGGAGGTCACCAGATGACATAAAGCGATATTCCCTGTCTGACACAGTGTTAAATCAGCTGATTTTGAAGCCATAACATTTATATTTCATCAAAAATTGACTTTATTGAAAGAACAATGTTCTAACTTTTGATTAATTACAAAAAATAACCCATAAATTACTTTTCAATGCATTTAAAATCCAAATGACCTACTTCCACAGTGATTTATTTACAATTTTATACCTATGTGTCCCAGGACTTGCTTGGGCTATATAAAGTGAGTCCTACTAGAAAATCACTGCGTCCATTACAGAATTTTCCATAACTTTGTGAGTCCCAAAGCAAAAACTGTGAGTACAGGACTCTGGATGCGCAGGTATAAAAATCACTGCTTCCAAATTTCCAAGGAGGAAAATCCATGTAAACTAGCCTATAGTTTAACAGTGCCTCAATTTCAAGTTGGTTTTTATCCAATAAAAGATGACTTCTTCATAAACTAATGCATATTGCCTTTGCATCTGATATTCAAATTCCAGGCTTCTGTATACCCATAGATGAGATTGGATTGAAAATTGGCTATTTTTAGAGTGGAAATTCTTGTGCTAAAAATTACCAGAAAAGGCAAGAAAGGAGTCAGATTATAGATCTATTAGACTACAGTGCTCAAAAATGTATTATGGACAAAAGCATATATGGTCCGCATAGAGTGTAAACATACTCCACTCTCTCCATTGGTTAGGCCGTGCCAAGAACCTGCAATATTGATTGATTTTTCAGTATATTTCACAGCAGAAAATTTAATGACCCTGCATTTTTTCAAAACTGCATAACTTTTTTTTATTCTGCACAAATTTTCAAAATTCAAGCAGCTGTATCTTTTTAATGACCTCTAGTTTATTGTCATATAAAAATCTTTGAGATATTTTTAATGTTTTCAAAAAAGGGTGACCTAGTTATCTATCTAGATATATCTATCTGTCTATCTGTCTATTTATGTATCTATTCATACTACATCACACCTGTGGGGACATTCTAGGCAGGTGCGCTGATGTTAATGAAAACAAAAGAAAGTCTACATGTATATAGTTAAGGGGATGAAAGATGATTGGTTATGACAGAATCTTCGAGGGTTGAGCGCAAGACTATGGTAACTCAAACGTATTTTTGAAACCCTTGTTTAGGGGCAACTTGGACCCCTTTGTAAACAATGCAAATTTAGGTGCCATTGCTCATACGAGCAATGGCACCTAAATTTTCATTGTTTACAGAAAGAAATGTTGTAATCTTCATAACGTCTTCATGGTGAGGAGATTAGGTTTGGGGAAAAACAATCATCTGAGTTACCATAGTCTTGCGCTCAACCCTCGAGATGAGGAAAAGCTAAAATCAGGTTAAAAACTACAGCCATTGAATCAAGGCCTGAAGTACTGCAGCCCACTGACTGCGATCTTGAAAGATTCTTGGTCTGGTGAGCATACAGCAGTCTCAGGGCATTCCGCTGGACAATGGGTAAAAGGGGTACTTGTAATAGTCAGTGGATGTTTGCAGTTGACAAAAAGCCATGGAATGACAGTGCCTTTTTTCACGCCTACCAAATGAAAGAATGTGTAAATGGGTAATTACGCATTAGATCTATATAGATAATAACAAAACTTACAGCTCCAATGCATAACCACCCATTTTCCACCTTTCCCGTGGCATTTTCTCAACAGTGCCGCATTGACAACCAAAATATCCATAACACAAATAACCATATGTGTCTATCGTGTGCATGATGATATGCTGAACTTCTAGTGAAGTGCAAAATTAAATAAAGGACAATAAACACCATGAATTTTCGTGTTTGCTTTGGCTTTCGGTACACCTTCAGCATGTGAAAAATAATTCAGCCAATATGCCTAACTTTGGGGCTGGAAATTGGCCACATTTTTTCCCAATTTAGGGACAAAAATTCCCAAAATCTATAGAAAATTCCCAATTTCTACTTTGTCAATACAGGTCAGTCCCGTTATTACGCGCTGGTCGGGATGCACAAATCCAGACCGCGATATAGGCGAGGCGCGTAGTAAGTTCGGAGCCAACTGATCAGACTTTATAAATGTTGACATTTGTATGGGACACACGAATATACATGTTTGGAGGGATTTATGAATGAAAACAATGTTATTTCATGTGTTATTTATATAAATAAACGAATGAGTACTAACGTTGTATGTTTTGTCTTTTTTACACCCTCTGATGTACTTTTTCTGCAATATATACGCTAAATACTTATTTACGTTTCCATTTTGTGGCTCGATCCGCCATATTTGCCGGTGTTGTAATACAGACGGTGTTGAAGTGCGGTGTAAGTCATATAAAAAGTCCGGTATCAATACCGGTCCCCGCGAGCATAGCGAATTATTTTAGTCCAGTAAAAGAAATCTTATTAATAAAACGGCAGAAATCATTAAGTTTTTTAATCTTTCTGCTTGTATAGAATAGAACGAAAGCTCAAAGAAAAAAAATTGACTAAAACCAAAGCATTTGATTTCCAACAAAGTTCCATGTTCAATGGCCTCAAGTTTTTCTTTAACCATGAAGGCTTTTCGTTTTCTTCTTTGGTTTTCCATTTTAATCAGTGTTAATCTGATAGCAGAATGAACTTTTTCAAGACAACAATGAGTGCCGGACAAATTTCACAGTTACACGCTCTACTACCTGACCGACTGCGTGCACAGTAATCGACGTCCAGTGATCCGCGTCACTGATTGGATGAATATCTAATTAGGTCGGCAAGGCGGCCATATCAAACTGGAAAACTCGGTGTCTTTCAAGTATTTACAAATTAATTATGGATAACTGTGGTCATTTTCCCATTCTTTAGATGCGGGATAAGCCAGTTCTTGATAGATATGTTTGTATCGTTTAAAAGTTAAATGAAGTTTTAATTGGCAAAAGTTCGTCTTCTTAAAATAAACACCAAAAGGTCAATTATGGTCATTACACACGTACACAAACAAAAATACAACAGAGACAATACATTGATTAGCTTTATTCTTTCAAAATCATTTTTTTTTATTTGCTATTATGACATGTACAACAGCAGTAAATTTCTTTTTCTGCAGATCGAAGCTCTGAAAAACAAAAACACATTTTGTTATTTTGACCTAGAGGATGGGGAAACTGGGACCCTTCGAAAAAATTTTGGGAGGCATGACGTCCCCGCGTTATATCCGTATTCGCGCACTAACGACGCGAGTACTAACAGGACTGACCTGTATTAGAATCCAGTGATTTTTTTACATTGTAGGCCTGCGTCCTGCGTCCTGTACGCATAATTTCGCCAGGGGATGCAAAAAACTAGCCTCAGTGAGTCCCGTGGACTCATAAAATTCTCAAAGATACGTACGTTTTGCTTCTTGAAATCTACTTTCGTTTTCGGAAAAAGCGAATGCGCAAGCGGTGTTTCAGTGCAGTATTTGGTAAAAGCCAATACTGAAAGGCGTCATATCTCTACGGTACACCGATTTTACCTATACAATCAATACCAAGTTGTCCAGTACCGGAGGAAACTGTAGTGGACACTTAAGTATTGGTTTTTAGTCTGCTGAGAACTTTTATTGTAACACCGTTTGACTTTGCAATTGTCAACAGGAAACAGCGATCGTTTATTTCTTTTTTTTTTGAAAGAAGAAAAAGATGCGCCCTAAAAAGATAATAAAACTAGACCCCTTACAGCAAATGCTGTTCGGTCTGCTAGGTCAGCAAATCAGACTGACACCGACAACAAAGTCTGTGACTGCCGATGATGGCGATCTCGATAACGACAGTTCCAAACTGAACCTACAAAGCATCAGACAAAAAAGTCTCTGCTTTGTATTACGGTCTAGTCAAAACAGACAAAATGTCTGTCCTTAATTATGTAACAGGTATTTGATCATCTGTCACAAAAACTGAAGTTTTATGAAAACATTTTCATAAACCTGTAGGTGAAAACATTTTCTTAACACTTCAGTTTTAATAGACAGTGGTACTATAGTTTCATATTTCTCAGGAAGTTTTCTGGAAAGAATTAAAGCAACTCAGTCACCACTATTTACTTTTATTGCACATCCAATTAAAATACTAAGAAAGTAATTATAAAACACTGTTACACAAAAAAGGTAAGAGAAAAGTCCAGGGAGTGCCACAATCACAAACCGCAGCCTTTCCCAGACCCCAAGAGGAAGAGGAAACCGACTAAACAAGCACAAACTGAACAAACGTACGAAAAGCACAAAGATTAGCTCTCTCTTCCCCAAGCGAGGTAATCGCAATACTAAAAGGACTGAAAAACACAAGAACAAAATGACACATGGAAAGACATACAACAAATCGCCTCGTAGAATAAACCACAAAGCAACAAAGAGTAAGACTAACACCGGGACCACCGCCTTAGAATGGTCGGTAGAGCAAACCACCGGGGGGTTTTAAATGAAAGGTCTAGGACACAACAAAATATTTCACCACGAGTCCCAGACTGGATGCATAGTTTGAGTTTGGGATGCATGAATTCTGGACCTAGCGAGTCCCAGGACCCATAAAGGCAAAATTGTAAAAAAATCACTGAGAATCATCATTATTTATAACTTTATCAATTGCTAAGTAATTCTCCCAAGTTCAAATCAATGACCACATTGAAAAATGCAGACTACATTATGTTTTTATCATTTGAAACAAATATATATTTATTTCTTCCAATCCAGTTTTCCCAAATTTGTAGATTCACACGCTATATTTCCCCATTTTGATGGCTCCTGACCCCTAGTTCAAAGGAGTAGCAAAATCCCTGGTCTGAGATTTACTCCACAGACCCCGATCTCAAAGGGCTATTGAATGTAATTCCCCATTTTTTAAATAATTTCCCCAAAACATTTATATCCCTCATGAAACACAGAAAATGCAATGTTTGTTTACTTCTTTTTTTTTTTGAGTCATTTAATTCCTATCTAATTGTTTCATGTTCTTAACCATCTTTTGCTTGGTAAGTGTGTTTTTATTATACCCCGCCACACAATAGTGGCAAGGATTTTGGTTTCACGTTGGCCGTCCGTGTGTCTGTCCATTGTCCGTCCCGTCCGTTTTTCATTTCCGGATGATAACTTGAGTAAACATCAATGGATTTTCACCAAATTTGGTGTGTGCATTGATATTGTGGAGATCTGGTTTGTGTTTGCTAATGGGCAAATTCCGTCAAATTTTTATGGAGTTATCTGCCGAAGACACGCCCTTATTTTCGTTTCCGGACGATAACTTGAGTAAATAACAAGGGATTTTAACCAAACTTGCTATATGCATTGACATTTAGGAGATCTGGTTTGGGATTGCTAATGGGCAAATTTGGTCAAATTTTTACGGAGTTATCTGCCTGACACGCCCATATTTTCGTTTTCTGACGATAACTTGAGTAAATAACAAGGGATTTTGACCAAACTTGCTATATGCATTGACATTTAGGAGATCTAGTTTGGGATTGCTAATGGGCAAATTTCGTCAAATTTTTACGAAGTTATCTGCCCGGGACACGCCCATATTTTCATTTCCAGATGATAACTTGAGTAAATAACAAGGGATTTTAACCAAACTTGCTCTGTATATTGACATTAAGGAGATCTGCTATGGAATTGCTGATGGGCAAGTTTCGTCAAATTTTTATGGAGTTATCTTCCTGAGACACACCCATATTTTCGTTTCGAGACGGTAACTTCAGTAAATAACAAGGGATTTTAACCAAACTTGCTATATGCATTGACCTTAAGGAAATCTCTTGGAATTGCTAATGGGCAAATGTCGTCACATTTTTACGGAGTTATCTGCCCGAGACACGCCCATATTTTCGTTTCCAGACAATAACTTGAGTAAACAACAAGGCCTTTTAACCAAACTTGCTATATGCATTGATATTATCAAGATCTGGTTTAGGATTGTTATCTGTCCATTGATATTGTCAAGATCTGGTTTAGGATTGTTATCTGTTCCTCGGTCAGTTTCTTTCCAGACATTTTCACAACAATAACTTTAATATATAAACAAATAATTGCTGTGGCGGGGTATTATGCTTGTGGTGCTTTTATTTAAGTTTTGAATAGAAACTGGTTGTATATAATCAGGTATTGGCACTGCCACCAAATAGTAGACAGTTTTGTAAAAGAGGCAGACGCGCTTTGGCCCGTCTCTGTTCTAGGGTTTTCATCCCAGTGCTATTCACCATGGCAGTCACGCTTGACCTGTAGTCATAATTGCTGGTGGTCCAGGGTGCTGTTCTATGCTGAGTGACCTCCTTAGTGATGGCTGTCATTTGGGTCTCATTCAGTCATATGAAATGACACTTCAAATCAATTTTTCAAAAGCTTGCAGAAATATAATTATTTCAATAATCCAAAAATCATCATTGATCTGTTGAAAGGTTACAAAACTATGGAAGAATTGTCTTTCTGTTGCTTTTGTTCATCTCTAAATAATAAGAACTTTTGGGCATTACCTAGATGGGAAAAGCAACAAACCAATACACATGGTGGTAAGCCAGTCATGCCTTTGTAAACAACTAATTTAGATGTTTTACCAGAGTAATTTTAGTTGAAAATAATAGTAAGATATGCCCTTAAAAAGGCTCACTAGATGATGCAATACTCTTTTACTTATATATTCAATGTTTAATCAGGCTAGACAAAATTTTTTTCAAAAATCGGTTGCAAAGAATGCCATTAATCTGTGAAATATTACTTCTGTTTTAGGTGCTTTCTGTCGCATCTGCGGCGCTGTGTAACACAGTACACTGGAGAACTCCTTAAAATACAGATAAGTCTAGAAGTTCACAATCTCCCAGGATTATTTTATTTAAAAAAAATGTATAGGTTATATAGATAAATGACCATTTATACTCATTTTTATGCCCCCAACTTCAAAGAAGTTGGAGGGGCATATTGCTTCTGGGTTGTTCGTCTGTCCGTCTCCGTCCGTCCGTCCGTTCGTCACGCTTTTTGATGCTTAGCATAACTTTAAAACAGTGAATGCTACTGTTTTGAAATTTCATATATGGATTCCTCATGAAAAAATAGCTGACACGTATTTTTTTTTCTTGACAGGATTATGCCCCTTTTCTGAGTTATGGCCCTATGAAAAAATATGGATGCAATATTGTCAGCAAAATATCTCAAAAACTATTAAAGCTAGAGCCTTGAAACTTGATGAATAAACTGGTAGTGATGAGTAGACAACCTAATTAACTTTTGAAGTAATTTTGAAAAATACTTATTGAGTTATGGCCCTTTGTAATTTTGGGCAATTTTACCTTGTCAGCAAAATATCTCAAAAACTGTTGGAGTCAGAGCCTAGAAACTTAATAAATGGATTTATAGTGATGAGTAGATGACCTGATTAGCTTTTGAAGAAATTCTGAAAAATACTTCATGAGTTATGGCCCTTTGTAATTTTGGGCATTTTTACCTTGTCAGCAAAATATCTCAAAAACAGTTGGAGCTAGAGCCTTGAAACTTAATGAATAGACTGGTAGTGGTGAGTAGACAACCTGATTAACTTTTGAAGAAATTTTAAAAAATGCTTTTTGAGTTCTGGCCCTTTGTAATTTTGGGCATTTTTACCTTGTCAGCAAAATATCTCAAAAACTGTTAGAGCTTGAGCCTTGAAACTTAGTAAATGGATTTGTAGTGATGGGTAGATGACCTGATTAACTTTTGAAGAAATTCTGAAAAATACTTCATGAGTTATGGCCCTTTGTAATTTGGGGCATTTTTACCTTGTCAGCAAAATATCTCAAAAACTATTGAAGCTAGAGACTTGAAACTTGATGAATAGACTGGTAGTGATGAGTAGATGACCTGTTTAACTTTTAAAGAAATTTTGAAATATACTTCTTGAGTTATGCCCCTTTGTAATTTTAGGCATTTTTATCTTGTCAGCAAAATATCTCAAAAACTGTTAGAGCTTAGGCTAGAGCCTTGAAACTTAGTAAATGGATTTGTAGTGATGAGTAGATGACCTGATTAACTTTTGAAGAAATTCTGAAAAATACTTCATGAGTTATAGCCCTTTGTAATTTTGGGCAATTTTATCTTGTCAGCAAAATATCTCAAAACCATTAGAACTAGAGCCTTGACACTTGATAAATAGACTGGTAGTGATGAGTAGACAACCTGATTAACTTTTGAAGAAATTTTGAAAAATACTTCTTGAGTTATGGCCCTTTGTAATTTTGGGCATTTTTTTACCATGTCAGCAAAATATCTCAAAAACTGTTAGAGCTAGAGCCTTGAAACTTGGTAAATGGATTTGTAGTGATGGGTAGATGACCTGATTAACTTTTGAAGAAATTCTGAAAAACACTTATTGAGTTATGGCCCTTTGTTATTTTGGGCATTTTTATCTTGTCAGCAAAATATCTCAAAAACCTAGAGACTTGAAACTTGGTGAATTGATTGGTAATGATGAGTAGATGACCTGATTAACTTTTTTGTAAATTCTGAAAAATATTTTGTAAGTAATGGCCCTTTGTAAATTTGGGCATGTTTCCCTTGTGAACAAAATATCTCAAAAATTGTTGAAGCTGGAGCCTTGAAACTTGATAAATAGATTGGTAGCGATGAGTAGATGACCTGATTATGCCCCAAAGTTCAAGTGAAATTGATGGGGCATATTATTTTGCCTTCATTTGTCCATCCGACTGTTTGTCCGTTCATCAAGCTTTTTTGTGCATGCGATATCTTAAGAACCCTGCACGCTGGGGTTTTGAAATTTTATATTTGGGTTCCCAATGAAAAAATAGCTGACCCGTATTTTGTTTCTTGTCTAGCATGTTTGTTTAGAGTTATGCCCCTTTGAAAAAAAATCAGAATTAAATCTTGTGAGCAAGATATCTTGAAAAGTATTTAAGCTGGGTTCTTGAAATTCTATACAGTGAGTGGGAATGATGTGTAAATTACCTGATTATATTTTGAGAGAATTCCATGAAAATATTGATAAAGTTACGGCCCTTTGCAGTTCTGCTCATTTTGACCTTGCTAGCAAGATTTCTCGAAAAGTACTTAAGCTAGGGTCTTGAAATATTATATGCTGATTGGGGATGATGTGGAGATTACCTGATTTGTTTTTTAGGGAATTCCATGAAAAATTGACGTAGTTATGGCCCATTGTAGTTCCAGGCATTTTGACCTTGTCAGCAAGATCAAAAAGTATTTAAGCCAGAGCCATGATATTTGGTATACTGATTGGGATTGAGGAGGAGATCACCTGAATAAATTTTGAACCAACTAAATGAAATGTTGGAGTTATGGCCCTTTGCAATTTTGGGCCATTTAATGTCGTTGCTTTATTTTTTTATAGCATAAGTTTAGAACCATGTATGCTAATGTTTTGAAATATCATATTTTGATTCCTCATGAAAAAATAGGTGACCTGTATTTTTTTCTTATCCCAATTATCTCCTATTTTAGAGTTATTTCCCTTTGATAAAATAACCGCGCTCGATATGACCCCATTGGGTTGACTGGGCTATAAAACACAAACAAACAAACTTTGATAAAATAACATTGAAATCTCATATATTTGTACTGTTACCGTCATGGCTAAGCAGTGTTGGAGTCAAGCAGTGTTAGAGTCAGGCAATTGGGGGCATAGTTTTTTACAAACACCAGCTCTAGTTTCTGTATAATCTATGCATTTTTGTTTGACTACAACACAGTTTGCTTTTGAGTCTAGCAATAGTGTTATTAAGAGGTTATGGTGTATAGGAGAATAAAGTTGCATACTTGTTACCTGCAGTGGCTTTTAATGTGGAAAAATAAAAATGAATGACCACCAACTTCTGGTGTTGTTTGATTGACCAGTGATGCTCTGTTACGAGCTTTCTTTTTGTACCCTGCCACACGATGGTGGCAGGGTATTATGGTTTCATGTTAGAAGTCTGTGTGTCTGTTCATCCATTGTCAAACCATCAGTACTTCATTTCCAAGTAATAACGTGAGTAAAACATCAATGGATTTGAACAAACTTGGTATGTGCATTGATATGGAGATCTGGTTTGGGATTGCTAATGGGCAAATTTTGTCATTTTTTGACAGAGTTATCTGCCCGCCAAAAGTCCATATTTTTGTTTCCGGATGATAAGTTGAATAAATGTCAATGGATTTTGATCAAACTTAGTATGTGCATTGATATTTTAGAGATCTGGTTTGAGATTGCTAATGGGAAAATTTCTGCAATTTTTGACAGTTATCTGCCCATCACATGTACATGTTTGCATTTCCAGGCAATAACTAGTGTAAATATTTGACAATGAAATTTCATGAAATATGGTATGGGCATTGATATTGCAGAGATCTGGTCTGGGATTGCAAATGGGCAAATTTCATCAATTTCTGACAGAGTTACCTGCCTGCCAGTTGTCCATATTTTCGTTTCCGGATGATAATTTGAGTAAATATTAATGGATTTTCAACAAACTTGGTATGTGCATTGATATTTTTGAGATCTGCTTTGGGATTGCTAATGGGCAAATTTCATAACTTTTTTGACAGTTATCTGCACATGATACAATATTGTCTGGATATTATCGTTTTACATTTTTATTTGTTTTATTTGCAGAAATGAGTGAGACAGAGAGCTGTTGCAATGAAGGGATTGCAAGTGTTGTTACGGACACAACAAGAGATAGTGATGAAAAATTCACCCCCAAAATACTGTCTGGCCTCCATGGGTAGGTTCTTCTTGAAAGGTAAATGCTAGCCATAGAGAAAAGGCCTGTAGACCAGTGTTAACCTTTATCACTTGCTGGGCTAATTCAGCAGATTTCATTTTGAAATATTTTTCTTATTTTTTACAGAAAATAGGACTTAACATTTCATGCAGATTGTCTCCTGAGACATTTTGCATGAAATGTCATCCTTTTTTTCTGGACAAAAAATGTTGGCTAAGCATTCAAAAGAAAACTTGTTTGTTTACCTTACTAAATGCTCCATATCGTGACCATAAACAGTTTTTTGATAAGCCCTGGAGCAAAGGCTGATTACGATAAAATAAATAACATTATAAATATATAACATTTTACCGAGTTTGCTACAAATAGAAAAAGTAAATCTGTTGATATATCTAGACTTTCGTGTATGATGATTGCTACTTAGGGGAGGAGGAGGTGTAGAGATAGTTTGTGTTCTTTCCTCTGCAGTCTGAAAAGACCACATCATGTTTTGTTTTTTTTTCGTTGGTGGAACAATTTCATGTCGAGTATCTGAGAACATGTGTGATTACAAATACATGTAACATTTGCACTTAGTATTTTGACAGAGAAAGGCCATTCTACATTTTGCTATTTCTGATCTGGGTCTATACTATGCTTATGCATCAGGGCACAGATTTTCAAAAGTAGCGATGTCGTTAGTTAATGTATTGTTAAAACTTTGATCATTAAATATCAGCATATATGCTAATTTTTTTGCTGAAAAATGTGAGTAGCTTTTGCAAATTTTGCATTTGCAAAAGCTACTCACATTTTTCAGCCAAACAATATCTGCAAATAAGATATCATACTTACTAGAACAGTTAACATCTTGACTTCTAACGAGCCCGTTTAAGCTAATGATGCTTTGAACAACTGGGCCCAGCAGTTTTGAGTCACATCAGTAGGTTTTATAATGGACACGTATTATATCTGAATATTTGTGGGAAGTACAGTACTCTTGGAGAGCAAGGCTTTAGCAAACAGTATGGACTCAGAGGCTGTGAAATGTGGCATCTGATTATTCTTATAAACCTAAATATTGGGACAGATAGGCCTTTGCAAACAGTGAAGACCCAGATCAGACGAGAATGTAGTATCTGATTTGGGTCTACACTGTTTGCCAGACATACAGCAATATTATAGACGCATGAACAGGTAGTAGAATGAACATCAACAGGTAGAATAGTAGAATGAAATATTTCAAGCAGACAATTCACATGAAATGTCAAGTTTGTTTCAGCAGACAATTCACATGAAATGCCAAGCTTCATTTTCTCTGAAAAAACAACAGCAAAACCTAGAACGCGTAAATTTTTCATCGGTTCCTTAAATCTTAACCCTTTCTGATCTACTATACTGCTACTGCTCACAAAAAAATCAGTGTGAAGGAAATTGCTTCATGTTAAATCCTAGTCCTGCTGAACCCAGATATACCCTGTCTTTGCAAACAATGTAGATCCAGATCAGTTGGCTTCTGAAGAAGCCGACTAAGCCGGATCTGCACTGTTTGCCATTAAGTTTGTGAATTTATATCAATAATCTGGACCAGGTAATCTGATTGGCTGAAAATTAGAAGTGGGCGCTGATTGGCTGAAAGTTAGAAGTGGGCGTGACATCTTAATTTCTTCAGCCTGACAAGGATTAAAAGATGTACACTGAAAATTTGCACTCACTTAATTTGATTTCAGAGCTGAAATCCATAATTTCACTGAGTACTTTTACCCCCTTGGCTTCAGTTGCAACTTATTTTCAAAAAATAATGCTGAAATACCATATATTTCCAGTTATCTAGAGATCTGCAAGCATGGTAAGTATGTAAGCTGTCCCAAAACTTGGTAAATATGGTAGAATTTAGACTTTGCCACTGCCCCCGTAGCCTAGTGGATAAGAGAGTTGACTCTTAATCCATTAGGTTTCTCACCGCTGTGGTTCGAGCCTCGCTCGGGTCATATGTGGGAAAGCCAAGTTCTGCTTACGGATGGTCAGGTGGTTTTTCTCCGGTTTTCGCCCACCTTTGATGAACGATCGGCTCGATATAAGTGAAATATTCTTGTAAGGGCCGTAAAACCCAAATCAAAAAAAAAAAAAACAAAAAAAAAACTCATCTAGCAGTTTTTAAAGAAGCAACAGGTAGTAAAACAGCAACAGATAAGGCACTTTTTTCATCCAAAAAATGCTGATATTGCTCTTATTTCTCAACGAAAACATATGTTGTGGGTAGTCATTAGAAGCGCCTCGGCAACAGATAAGGCACTTTTTTCATCCGAAAAATGCTGATATTGCTCTTATTTCTCAACGAAAACATATGTTGTGGGTAGTCATTAGAAGCGCCTCGGCAACAGATAAGGCGCTTTTTTCATCCGAAAAATGCTGAAATTGCTCTTATTTCTCAATAAAAACATGTTGTGGGTAGTCATTAGAATCGCCTCAGGACAAGTATGGTTAGGAGTAATAGTGTCCAAAAACTTAGGGTACATAAAGTATGCATGAGCATTGAGCAAATAGTTTAGACCCGGATCAGATGTCACAGAAATCAGGGTCTATGCTGTTTGTAGTTTAGGTGTCCAAAAATTTAGGGAAAATAGAGTACAGTAAACATCTTAAATTTTGTGAACCAAAGTTACAGATAAAAGGACATATGCAAACAGTGCAGACCCAGATTAGACTGCTCCTGAAGGAGGAGTCTGATCAGGGTCTTCACTGTTTGCCATTCCACTATGTTTTTTAAGAAATAACTACATAAACGGCAAGGTATAGTACAAAAAAGTATAGAATAAAGTGTTTGAAATTTTAGGACATTTACTGTACCTGACAAAAATGTTGGGTAGCAGCAATTAGCTCCAGATAAGAGGGTATATCAGGTAAATATTTTTCTTATTTCTCTTATGTGAAAAACTTGGATTCTCTTAAAAAGTGTTTCAGTGAGACTTTTCTAATAAGTATCAACTAGCACCTCAATGAGGTACTTCTAATGAGTATCAAGAATACCATATTTGATCTAATTACCGCACATAACCCTATACGTGCACAGTCAAGAAATTCTGTAGCCTTCAGGGCCCAGTTGTTCAAAGCTAACGACGTCGTTAGTTAACGATTCGTTAAAATTTAAATTGAGTGATACGCGAATATGCTGAAATTTTTTGCTGAAAAAATGTGAGTAGCTTTTGCAGTGCAAAAGCTACTCACATTTTTTCAGCAAAAAATATCAGAATATTGTATACTGAATCCCATTAAACAGTTAACGAAATGACCCTTAACGAGCTCGTTAAGCTAACGATGCTTTGAACAATTGGGCCCAGATTACAGCCATGTACTTTTTCTTTACTTCTTTATAAAGGCATATGTTGTGGGTACTCATTTGAATTGCATCAATTTGTTGATGCAATTCAAATGAGTACCCACAACGTATGCCTTTATAAAGAAAATCAGAAAAAACATTGCATAATCATCATCAAATAAATCCTTTTCTGATCTTTTTTATAGTGTATCGTTGGTAGGTAGATACATATTTTACCACAACTGAGTGTTCCCAGTAATCTTGAAAAACCTAAGCACACAGTGCAGTAATTAGGTTGAATACAGTATATGTTTTCATGGAGAAATAAGAAAAATATCAATACTTTTGGTTTAAAAAGAGTGCATTATCTAGAGCCATGGTCTTCTCTGGCCAACACAACTTATGACACAGTTCATGGATAATACAAGGTTCTAATAATCATTTGAGAATTTTTTATGCGCATTTTCATCTTAACATTTCACTATGAATTCCAGTCTGCATGGATATGCTCTGCATGCCGGCCTGTTATCTGGAGTGATCTTTGCTGTCACTTTCATCCTTTATTGAGTAATGTACTTAGGAGAGTAGCCTCTATACCTGTATATACTTTGCCTGCAGATGTTTCCCACAGAAAAAAAGTGGACTGAATTAACCGTCTTGTCAATTGTCACATTTTTTCAGTCAGATATTATTAATATAATGTTTTCTTTTTCGCCAGCTATTAAAGATGTACTAGTAACAAAATCAAGTATTCAAAAAGAAAAAGGTCTTGTAGACCTGTATATATAACTATAGGCAGATGATTCATATGAAATGTCAAGCCCTTTTTTCTCTGAAAAACACAAAAATCAAAACAAAAAATCAACTGCTCAATGTAAGAAAACAGCTGTTATGCCATTAGCATCACATTACTTTAACCCTTGTTAAGCTGAATATATTAAGATGCCACGCCCATTTCTAATTTTCAGCCAATCAGATTACTTGATCCAGATTGTTGCTATAAATTCACAAATGGCAAACAGTGCAGATCCAGATCTGTTAGCAAACTGATCTGGATCTGCACTGTTTGCAAAGGCAGGGTATATCCGGGTTCAGCAGGACAAGGGTTAACATACCTATGTATTACAAACTGTATACATCTTAGCCATAGCTTCAGATAGTAAGGGGTATCAAAATAATACTTCTTTATTTCTCCACATAAACATAAGCTTCTGGTACCCATTAGAAACACCACAGTGAGGCGCTGCTAATAAGAACATATATTTTTGTGGGGAAAAAAGAAAAATACATAGCAACAGATAAGAGGGGGTATCCACATAATATTTTATTTATTTCTTTATTATTATTTATTTCTCTACTAAAACATATGTTGTGGATACTTATTAGAAGCGCCTCGCCAAGGCGCTTCCAGTGAGTAACCACAACATATGTTTTCGTGGAGAAATAAGAAAGATAGCAGCATTTTTCGGATGAAAAAAAGCGCCTCTGTTGCTATGAATATCAATACTTTTCGGTTGAAAGAAGTTTCCTATCTAAAGCTATTCATAGCTCTAGATAAGCTAATCTTATACCCAAAAAGAGCACTTCAAATGAATACCCACAACATATCTTTTCATGGAGAAATAAGGAAAATATTTATCTCTAGCCATCTTATCAAGGGCTTTGTAGACATGGCATACTGGCAATTTAATATGGGAAAAGAGGAAGATTTTCGTTACTAAGCATATTGATTTATTTACCCTTATCCTGCTAAACCTGGATATACCCTGCCTTTGCAAACAGTGTAGATCCAGATGAGAAAGCCAACTGATCTGGATCTGCACTGTTTGTCATTCAGTCTGTGAATTTGTGTCAACAATCTGGTTTAAGTAATCCGATTGGCTGAAAATTGGAAGTTGGCGTGGCATCTTAATTTATTAAGCATGACAAGGGTTAAGTATTTAAACACTGAAAATTGCTGCAAATCCCCCTAATAATATTGATCCATTCACACCCCTGTTTTCACTATATAACATGGGGAAATATGAGGGTGCACATGACATATCCTGGTTAACATAATGAACAAAGCTCCTGATCAATTTGTGTTGCTCAGGACCTTGAAGGTTTTTTTGCAAGATTACAGAATCATATGTAACTACTCTAATCAGACTGAACATTACTGGGGAATGTATGTGCACAAAGTAATGGTTAGGAAAAGCGTGAGTAGGTTAACTGTCCAGCCTTACATACCTTAGCTTTGTTCATCACGGAAACACGCCTATATAATTTTGACCCCCTTAAACCCCACTCTTATATAGTAAAACTGGGGTTTACAGGGGTATACATTATTTTTCTTATTCTGCTCAAAAACATAGATTGTGGGTATTCGTTAGAACCGCCTCTGCAAGGTGGTTCTAACGAGTACCCACAATCTATGTTTTGAGCAGAATACGAAAAATATTTGAATTTTTTGTCTGAAAATTTTCAATTTTTCGGTGATTAACTTTTCAGTATATTTGAATAGGCGTGTTTTCGTAATGTGAATGGGCCATAGAACTCCCTCAAACTGAAACAATTCAGACTGGACACAAATAAGTAGGGCAACGTTAGGGGTGTGCAGGGGTAATAATATACTGTGGTATTTCTTTGGCATGGTACATACTGCGGTACACTTGCCTGTACTACAGCATTCTGGTGATTCTATTTTTAGCAACATTCTATTGTAGAAAACGATTAATCTCCAAAATATTGAAACACTTGGATTTGAAACAGCTTCTAATGATGTGCTTCAGTTATAAACCATTAAATGTCATTTGAAAACGGTCTTAGGCAATGGATGAGGTGAAATAATTATACATGCAACATTACTTGCTGCCAATACATGTATATTTTACAATAAAGGGTTGTTATGAAAGTATAACAGGGGTTATAGAGATGTAAATAAGTATGCAATTATAAAATTCATAATAAGCAGGAAGATGTTGAATTTACAGACCATCTGATGTTGGCATATCCACCAAATGGCCACTACAGCTGGCAATTTCACAATGACCTCTGCAAAATTTATATTGGGATATACAGTGGTACGTACTGCGATATTCTGCTAAATTCTGCGGTTTACCATGGTACTTTATTTTTGGCTGTACCCAGCCCTAACCAACTTAGTGACCTGAATGATAGCTCTTTATCTGGCATAAAAGTTCTATTCTCTTTATCAGACATCCATATAGGTTTGAAATACAGTGAACCTCAATAGCTTGAACACAGATGGAGTCCCTATGAAAATTCTTCTGACAGTTCAGAAAACAAATATTTAGAGAAATTTTCTTATTTTATCATGAAATTGTATGTTGTGTGTACTCATTAGAATTGTCTCATTGAGACAATTCTAATGAGTATACTCAACATACTATTATTGTGTAGAAATTCTAAAAGATTTTCTTAAAAATATCAGTACTCCTGACCTGATACCATGATTAAACCTCAGTGGCTCAGACTACCCATATCTCAAAGTTCCATGGTCCCAAAAGTGTTTGAGCCATTGAAGTTGGACTGTACTCATTAGAATGTTTATTACTTGTAGTCTGGGGCAGAAGAAGCCTGACAGTGTAGCAACACCAAAATGGAAGTCAAAGGTGGCACTTTCTGCAAGTAAGCTTTTGTACATGCACAGGCATCTGTAGTTTCTTAAAGCAGCAAGCACAAATGCAGCAGATGAGAACTTTGATTTTTTTTTTTTATGCCCCGCCACCAAAAAAGTGGCGGGGTATTATGTTATACCCTCTGAAATTTTGAGTGTCCTTCCGTCCGTCTGTCAGCGCCCCCACCATTCGTCTGCCCACAACTCCTCCTACAGTTTTAGGCCAATCCTTTTCAAACTTTACAGGCGCTTTTAGGATGGTATGAAGATATGCCTATTGTTTTTCCAGAATCCTGAAATTATCTTTTATCACATTATTTTCATTTTTAACTTAGACTTTTTTCGAGCCCTAATATTACAGAAATGTATAGGGAGTATGTACCTTCTGCCCGCAAGTCCTCCTACAGTTTTAGGCCAATCCTTTTCAAACTTTACAGGCGCTTTTAGGATGGTCTGAAGATATGCATATTGTTTTTTTCAGAATCCTGAAGTTATTTTTTATTACATTTTTTTCACTTTTAACTTAGACTTTTTTCGAGCCCTAATACTACAGAAATGTATAGGGAGTATGTTCCGTCTGCCCGCAACTTCTCCTACAGTTTTAGGCCAATTCTTATCGAACTTTACAGGCGCTTTTAGGATGGTCTGAAGATATGCATATTGTTTTTTCAGAATCCTGAAATTATTTTTTTATTACATTTTTTTCATTTTTAACACTTTTTTCGAGCCCTAATACTACAGAAATGTATAGGGTGTATGTACCTTCTGCCCGCAACTCCTCCTACAGTTTTAGGCCAATCCTTTTCAAACTTCACAGGCGCTTTTAGGATGTTCTGAAGATATGCATATTGTTTTTTCAGAATCCTGAAATTATTTTTTATTACATTTTTATTCATTTTTAACTTAGACTTTTTTCGAGCCCTAGTACTACAGAAATGTATAGGAAGTATGTACCTTGTACCCGCAACTCCTCCTACAGTTTTAGGCTAATCCTTTTGAAACTTTACAGGCATTTTTAGGATGGTCTGAAAATATGCATATTGGTTTTTACAGAATCCTGAAATTATTTTTTATTACATTTTTTGCATTTTCAACTTAAGACTTTTTTCAAGGCCAAATACTACAGAAATGTAAAGGGAGTATGTACCTTGTACGCGCAACTCCTCCTACATTTTCAGGCCAATCCTTTTGAAACTTTACACACGCTTTTAGGATGGTCTGAAGATATACATATTGTTTTTTTCAGAATCCTGAAATTATTTTTTATCACTTTTTATTGCATTTTTAACTTAGACTTTTTGGTGTGTTTTTTTTTTTTTTTTGAGTTATGAAATAACTGTTTATTGCTTCTCTTCATGTTTAACTTAGATTGTTTTCAGCCCTTATACTACAGAAGTGCATAGGGAATATGTCCCTGTGTGGTGGGGCATGGTGCATGGCTTGCAGTTTTATTTATTATTATTTTACAGAGAAAACAAGTCTTGCCTTTTCATGTGAATCGTCTGCCAAGCAGACGATTCACATAAAATGTCAAGACATTTTCTCTGAAAAGAGAAAAAAAAAAAAAAAAAAAAAAGTTTTAGAATGTCATCTACTACAAATTTTGCTTGGCTCTTTAACCTTTGGCTCTCTCTTGGCTAATTCAGCAGATGACAAATTTTTTATTTTTTTTCTTATTTTTCCCAGAAAACAGGATTTGACATTACTTGAAAATTATTTCCATTGGAGACAATTTGCCTGAAATGTCAAAACCTGTTTTCAGGAAAAAATAAGAAACATATTTCAAATTGATGTCTGCTGAAAATTTTACTCAGGGTATTGTTCAAATTCAGACCATCCTGGGCCCAGTTGTTCAAAGCTAACGATGTCGTTAGTTAACGATTCGTTAAAATTTTAATCGAGTGATACGCAAATATGCTGAAATTTTTTGCTGAAAAAATGTGAGTAGCTTTTGCAGTGCAAAAGCTTCTCACATTTTTTCAGCAAAAAATATCAGAATATTGTGTATTGAATCCACTAGAACAGTTAACGAAATGACCCTTAACGAGCTCGTTAAGCTAACGACGCTTTGAATGACCGGGCCCAGATCAATTTAAACTAATTTTGTATAATGTGTAAAAGTTTTATATTCAAGTTTTATTAGGAGCTGTTCTGTATGCAGGGATCAATTTTAGCACTTGCTAACTTGCTAAATGCTGGTTAATTTCCTCAAAAAGCAAGCTGCAATTTCCATCACTTGCTAATTCTAGCAAGTTGGAAAGATTCTCTTTAATTGGCTGAACCTGAGGCACTGTTGCTGAAGTTTTGCAATTTCTTTAGCGGGCCTCGGTGGCTCAGTTGGATGCGCTGTCCGACTGGAGACCAGGAGGTCGCGGGTTCAACCCCTGCCGAGGTCGGCAATATTCTTTCGTAGAGATTGATCATGAAATATTTTCTACGGTCATTCTCTCCCTTCCGCTGATTCAAGAAGGGCAGTTGTCAGTTTCTGGCGAAAGAATGTGCACAATACTGGTTAACCGCTTAGAGGACTAAGCCTGCCCAGTAAACGTGTGGTTAGGTAAACTGACCGTGCTCGACATGACCCCATTGGGTTGACTGGGCTGTAAAACCTCAACACAAACAAACTTTTCCAAAAGCAAAGATGATATTTTTCTTATTTTTCCCAGAAAACAGGTTTTGACATTACATGCAAGCTGTCGAAGTTTTGACATTACATGCAAGCTGTCGAAAAAGTTAAATTTGAACCCTGGTATGCCTGGATGGATTGAGTTTATATTTGGACAGATCTTGGATTGTGCTCCAAGGTTTTATTATATGCAAGCCCCACCCCCAGGTGTTTTAAAATATACTTGGGATAAAATTGCAGAATCCCGTTAGTTACAAAACATGTTTCAAGACCTTAATATATACTGTCTAGTATTATTTATGTGTAATGCTGTCTTCTATATAACAGCTAGACATAATTACTTGGAATGGTTTCAGGTAGCACAGTTGCCTCTTCCCCAGTAATACCCTTCCAGCAAACCAAGAAGTTGAACTTGCAAGAGGTTAGCAGCAGCGTTAAACAGGTATAACTACTATTTTCAGATTATTGCATTTTTTGGTCGATTGTTTATAGTCAAGCCAAAAATATACATACATCAAAGTTTCCTTAAGGCTGTTGTCCACCTGATTATCATTGACCAATGAAATCAAACAGCCTGTTTGTACAAAGTCCAGGTAATGGTTATTTATAGTCGCACTATTCTTGTCACTGTGACATCAGAGAGCCGTGTACAGATGATAATCTGTAAAACCTGGACCTTGGCAAACAATGCAGAATGGTGATCAGGTTTTGCACTGTAAGCTTAAATTACAGGAAGTTAAGGGTTAAATAAAACTGTCCTAAGTCTCCATTTAGGATTCCCGATCATTTTCATAGCCTATTCAGACAGTCGACCCACCAGTGCTGTCAGTTCTTTGATTTTACCTGCAAAAAATAGAAAGATGCATTTTGTCTGATGAGTACGCAAATATTTTGCTAAAGATTGGAGCTGTAGATTCTATGCTCTATGTGATAAATGTTGGGAAACTTGTATTCTCATGTTATGTACCATATTTACCCTAAATATGACTCTCCCTGTCCTAAAATTTGAACCAGGTGTACTTTACTATCCATTAATGTGTCTAAAAATTGCTGGATGAGTAGCAAATGATACATTCTATGGCTTCTGATCTTGTTCTACACTGGTTGCTCAGGCTAATCTGTCTGAATATTTAGGGTAAATATAGTAAGTATTAATGAATAGTATTGAATACATATAGCTTTTAACAAATTAGGCATCATATTACTTTGAACTAAATATTTTAGCATAATTATGTAGGTAGGCTGCTGGTTTTTTATGCCCCCCCCCCCCCCCCCCCCCCCCCGCCATTTTCAATGGGGGGGAATATAGTATCATCGCTGTCCGTATGTACGTCTTGTCCGTCTGTCTGTAACACAAATGGTTTCAAACTATATACACAGATATCTAATCATAAAGTGTAGGTCAAGTTTGATTAAGTGTAAAATCCACCAATCATTTTGGGAGTTATGGCCCTTTTTTAACTTTGAAAAATGGTTTCCATTCCATAACTTTTGAAAAGATTAGTAAATTTGGATTCATATTTTATACACAAGCATATGATTATAAGATATAGGTCAAGTTCAATTTAGGCTAAAATCCACCAATTATTTTTGGAGTTACAGCCCTTTTTCAACGTTGAAAAATAGTTGAAAAATTGTTTCCGTTCGATATCTTTTGAAAAGATAAGTGCATTGGATTCAAATTTTATATACAGGTATATAATCCTCTGTGGCTCAGTTGGATGCTCCGTCCAACTGGAGACCAGGAGGTCGCGGGTTCAACCCCCGCCGAGGTCGGCAACATTCTTTCATGGAGATTGATCACGAAATATTTTCTACGGTCATTCTCTCCCGCTGATTCAAGAAGGGCAGTTGTCAGTTTCTGGCGAAAGAATGTGCACAATACTGGTTAACGGCTTAGAGGACTAAGCCTGCCCAGTAAACGTGTGGTTAGGTAAACTGACCGCGCTCAACATGACCCCATTGGGTTGACTGGGCCGTAAAACCTCAACACAAACAAAAAGTTCGATTTAAGGTAAAATCCACCAATTATTTTGGGTGTTATGGCCCTTTTTCAACTTTGAAAAATGGTTTCTGTTCCATAAGTTTTGGAAAGATTAGTGAATTGGATTCATATTTTATACACCAGTATAATTATAAAATATAGGTCAAGTTCGATTTAGCGTAAAATCCACCAATTATTTTTGGAGTTACGGCCCTTTTTTCAACGTTGAAAAATAGTTTCTGTTTGATATCTTTTGAAAACATTAGTGTATTGGATTCATATTTAATACACACGTATATAATCATAAAATAGAGGTCGAGTTCGATTTAGGGTAAAATCCACCCATTATTATGGGAGTTATGGCCCTTTTTCACCTTAAAAATGTTTTCCTTTTAATATTTTTTAAAAAAAGATAGGTGTATTCAATACAGGTATATAATCATAAATTACAGATCGTTCGATTTAGGGTAAAATCTTCCAGTTAATATGAGAGTTATGGCCCTTTCTTCAACTTCATTTTTGCTAAATGCCTGCGTGTGGGTGAGGATGGCTCTGGGCGGGGGCATCTGTGTCATATTGACACATTTCTAGTTATTATTTTATCTATTTTGCCTAAAAGGGTACATAGCTTTTTCATACAAAAATGAAGGTTCTGTATATCATATTCTGAGTCCCTGTAATTGTGCAGTAGTTTTCATACCCTCTTATAGCCATCTAGGGATGAAGAACCAGAGACAAGCAAAGTTACAGAAGACATGTGTCCACAAGAATCAGGACCATTGATTCCCTTGTTAAGTTCCACTCAGAAATCTTCAGTTACACAGAAAACCAACAGTGGTCAACCAGTAGGAAACAGTCAGGAGGTGGGAAACAGTCAGAAGGTACGGATTAGGATTTAACTGTTAACATTCTGGATTAAAATTTCAGCAGACGGCATTTTGAGATATTTTTCTTATTTTTTTTCCAGAAAATAGGCTTGGACATTTCATGCAAATTGTCTCTTATTGCATGAAATGCCAAAAGTCTATTTTCTGTGAGAAATAAAGAAAAAAAAAAATAAAAATCTGTTTGTCATCTGCTTATATGCCCATATAGAGTGGTAAACTAAAGGTTAAAGTAGTGCATTGACAGTTAACCTTTAAATCGCTGAGTAAAACTGGAGCAGCTGAAAAAAGTGTTATTTTTCAGAGGAGACTTGGCATTTTATGTGAATCGTCTAGGCAGACAAACTAGCTAGGCAGATAACACATATGAAATGTCAAACCTTATTTTTCTCTGAAAATAACAAAAAAAAAAAAATAAATAAATAAAATAAAAAAAAAAAGTGTCATTTGCTGCAGTTGTGATTAACATTTTAAGGTTAATTAACATTCGCTGGGCAAATTCAGGATATAAAAGGTTAAGCAGACAAATGTTTAGCACTTTGCATTTCATGACCATCAAATCGTGGTGTGAATATTCTACTGTGGCTTTGTATATATCGCTATTTGCTTATACATACCAAACAGAATTCATGTGACTGACCCTATTGGGTTGACTGGGCCGTAAAACCTCAACACAAACAAACAAAACCTCGGTGTGTCGCAGGAGAATGGGTATCATTTTCATAATTCAGAGTCTGAGCTTCGGACCACTATATATCCATTCCATTTTAAGAAGATATACTAATTGAAGTACTTACATGTAGTTCATTTCTAAACGTGAAGGTGGTGCAATATGCCACTTTTTCATTTTCTGCACCAGAAAAATCTCTGAACCTGCTTACAAATGCAAAATCAAATCAAAATCAAACTTCTGGTAGTTTTGTTTAAGACATTGAATGATGCCATATATTTCCGTTTGACTGGTTTACGAAATTAATAACGGTTACAGACTTTCACACTTACCATGATTCAGTGTTTTCATAGTTTGCCACACAAATTCATACCTTATCAAACAAATTTTAGGTAAGTTTTACTTTAATACCCTTACAGTAATTTTACTGGACAATGCCAGCAGGCAAGTAGAATTTTAGCTGCTTTGATAATTTAGGCAAAATTTTGTAATTTTGGTTTTAACCCTTGTTCTGCTAAATAAATACATTAATACACGCCTACTTCTAATTTTCAGCCAATCAGATTACTTAATCTGGATTATTGCTATAAATTTGCATAGTTAATGGCAAACAGTGCAGATCCAGATCAGCTGGCTCTTCAGGAGCCAACTTATCTGGATCTACATTGTTTGCTAAGGCAGGGTATATCTCGGTTCAGCAGGACAAGGGTTAACAATACTTTATTCATTCATTTACATTTTTGCAAACATATACAATGTCAGTGTTCCAGGGTCTGACAGTAAGCTTGGGGGTGGTCGGGTGGTGCGAAGGTGCTGTGTATCTTACATCACCGGGCGTCCAACTGATATTGGCTTACAGTTGGGCAAGGCCTGCTATCCTTGTAGTGGGTAAGGGTAGAGGGGAATGTTTTTATTTCTTCTGTTTCTTCACTTTCATTCCTGTTTCTCTTTCTTCCCTGTCCCTCTCTTTCATCTCCTCTACTCTCTATTCTCTTTTCTCCCTTTCTCTGGGAGACGACACAAAATGACCCTCAAGGGTTGACGTGTCGTTAAACCCCAACACAATCAATCAATCTGACAGTAAGCTATAATTGGAATACAGGCCATTTTCTGTCGATTTTTATATTTTTGCTCCAAACCATATCTTGTGGGTATTTGTTGGAATTGTTTCTGCACAATGCTTCCAATGAGTCCCATAAGATGTTTTGGCATAAACACCACAAAACATTAACTAAACACTCCCTTCATGATGAGCACTAGTTAAGATGCTTTTTTCAATCCAAAAGTATTGATATTTTTCTTATTTCTCCACGAAAACATGTTGTGGGTACTCATTAGAAGCGCCTCACCGAGGTGCCTCTAATGACGAGCGCTTCTAATGAGTACCCACAACACATGTTTTCTTGGAGAAATAAGAAAAATATTTACCGGATACCCTCCCTTATCTAGACCTATGCTTCATCTGAACCCATTCAATATTACAAACTTTTAAGGGTACTGGACACACTTTTGTGATTTCTTTTTTTTTCATTATTAACACACCACTCCGATTTTGAAAAGGAGTCTACTTAAGGTATACACTATTTGCCATTCCACTAAGTATTTCAAGAAATACCTGCATAAAAAGCAAATTTTAAGCCAAAAAATATACAAAAATGTGTTTGAAATTTCTGACATTAATGGTAATCAAATGCAGCATATTGTAATTACCCCATTATAGTTTTTGGGTCGATTGTTTACAATGGAGCCATAGATTATAAATGCCAAACTTTCCTTTAGGTAGTTGTCCACGTGATTATTAACCAACGTAATCAAAGCGCTTGTTAGACAAATCCAGGTAACAGTTATTTACAGCTGTGCTATTGTTGCTGTGACATCAGAGTGCAGTGTAAAACCTGGTCTGGGACATTGGCAAACAATGCAGACCCAGATCAGTGCAGAACATGGCATCTGATCAGGGTCTGCACTGTTTGCTAAAATTGCAGGAAGGTAAGGGTTAAAAAAAAGTCTTGAGTACCCATTTAGGATCATTTTGCCAGCTTACTCTCAGAGACATCAGTGCTCTCAGTGCTTTGATTATTTAAATAAGATTAGAGATTCTGGCGTTGTGTTCAAAAGGTGCTGGCTGAATGGCTAACAGTGGACGTCCTTTTTAAATCATCCTTCACCAGTTTTATCCAGGGCCTAGTTGTTCAAAACTTAACGAAATTTTTTGCTAGCATGATGTTAAAATTTCTATCTTGAAATATGGCAAATACATTGATATTTTTTGCTGAAGAAATGTGAGTAGCTTTTGTAAAAGCTACTCACTTTTTTGCAGCAAAAGCTACTCACATTTTTGCAACAAAATATCAATGTATTTGAAAATATCTTAGCTACAACAGTTAACGAATTTTGTCTTTAATGAGCTTGTTAAGCTGACAGTGCTTTGAACAACTAAGCCCAGGTCTGTATGCTTGCTGAGACATTTTGGTCTGAATATTTAGGATAAACACAAAATCAAGAATGTTGTCAATTGAGATTTTCTGGTTTCCAGGACAGCTGCTCAGAAGTTCAAAGTCCAAGTCTTTTGCCACAGACAGACAGGTGGACAGAATCTTTCTCTCTCATACCTAGCTTTGTGAAGGTAAGTCATTATAGAAATTAATTCATTTTTGTGAAATGTATTGATGTGCAAATGGTGGCAAATCATTCACAAGCTGAATAAAACCCAAATGGTTCTGCATTACTTTTCTGATTCATTTCTTATTATTTCAACTTGATAATGCTTACATTAAGGCTGGCTAATTAGAGCTGAAAAGATAGTTGATTATCCATCCTGCCATTGCAGTTGATAATTGATTAGTAATAGCTGAAGATTTGATCGTAATATTACCTATTTGAGCATGACCCTATCATATGTTATACTTTATTGTATGTATTTTGTCAGACAGGCCTGAGCAAACAGTGTAGACCCAGATGAGATGCCACAAACACGGTGTCTCATCAGGGTCTACACTGTTTGCCACTCACCCAGCTATTTTAGACACAACAGTGGGTAGTAAATTGGACTTGCTCAAGTTTTAGATGAAGTATGGTGAGGTGTCTGAATACTAAGGATAATACTAAGGACAAATATGGTAAAGTAACAAACACACAAATTAAATGATCGATTATTAGCAAATCTGTAATGATAGTCATTTTTGTGGAATTTATCGATCATTTAATTGATTATCCGATTAATCGTGCCAGTCTTAGCTTACATTGAAAATCTACTGCTCAGTGCATATATTTAAGTATAAATATTGTTTTGAATTTGTTTTTGACTGACCATATTGTTGTGAATTAGTTAAGAAATTGCTGCCTTACTGTCTTAAGTAAATTTAGTGAGAAAGTTTTCTCCTAATACTTCTACAGTGTGTTAATAGTAATTTTTAGAGGACTTGTCTCTGACACTCACAAAGACAAAGCAATATATGGTTATGTGTGGCTAATTTTAATCACTTTTATCTCACCTGAGCTTTGCTCATGATAACCTACTTTTCATCAATCTATCTGAACACTTCTTAAACATAATCTGCTCCAAAAACACTGAAGAGATTTTAAGTAGAAATGTTGCCTGGGTGATGAAATTCAGTTTTATGTTTTGTTGATTTTTTCTTGTGTGTGTGTGGTAGTTATCCTTTTTGATAGGAAAATGGATAAATTAATTTTTGTGTTACTCAGTGGAGCAGATTAAACAAAACTTGGCACAAACATTTCTTTTTAATAGCTCACCTGAGCTATACTCAGGATGAGCTGTTGTGATCACTTTTCGTCCATCCATCCATCCGTTAACATTTTCAAAGGACCTCCTCAGAAGCCGAAAATGACTTCTCCTCAGAAGCCGCTGAGCCAATTTTGCTCAAATTTCATATGGAGCCTCCTAGGGTTGGGGGAACAAAAGATTGCTAAAATGGTTGTGGTCCGTTGACCAAGATGGCTGCCATGCCCATATATGGTAAAAATGTTTAAAAGTCTTCTTCTCCAGAACCAAGGATGCCTTGGGGCTGAATCTTTGCACAAATCATCGGGGACGAGAGGTCTACCAAAGTAGCTAAAATAATTATTGTACATTGATGTTTGACCTTTTTACGCTGAGGTCAAATTTGCTTCCCTATGCATTTGTATGGGCACCATGCATTTGTATGGGAAAAATTTCGACTTCTCCTCTGAAGCCTTTGGGCCAATTTTGCTCAAATTTCATGTGGAGCCTCCTTAGGTTGGGGGAACAAAAGATTGCTAAAATGGTTGTGGTCCGTTCACCAAGATGACCCCCATGCCTATATATGGTAAAAGCCTTTAAAATCCAGAACAGAGGATGCCTTGAGGCTGCATCTTTGCACAAATCATCAGGGACGAAAGGTCTACCAAAGTTGCTAAAATGATGGTCGTACATTGACTTTTGACCTTTTTACGGCGAGGTCAAGTTTGCTTCCCTATGCATTTGTATGGGCACTATATGTATGGAAAAAATGTTGAGAATTTCAAACGACTTCTCTGAAGCCACTGGGCCAACGTTGCTCAAATTTTATGTGGAGCCTCCTAAGGTTGCGGGGAACGAAAGATTGCTAAAATGGTTGCGGTCCATTGACCAAGATGGCTTTCATGCCCATATATGGTAAAATCCTTTAAAAATCTTCTTCTCCAGAACCAAATAAGCTCTGGGGCCTTACCTTTGCACAAATCCTCGGAGACAGGAGATCTACCAAAATTGCTAAAATGATGGTCATATGTTGACATTTGACCTTTTACGGCAAGGTCAAATTTGCTTCCCCATCCATTTGTATGGGCCCTATACATTTATATGGGAAAAATGTTTAGAATTCATATTTTGGACATCTCCTCTATAATCCAGTTGAATCAAAACATGATGATGAGCATTATGGCACTTATGAGACACAAAATAGCTAAATGAGCCGATAGAAAATCCAAGATGGCCACCACGGCCGCCATATTGAAAATCAGTCTTCGACATCTCTTCTCAAACCTTAGATCGCTTTGAGCCGAAACTTGCTATTTAGCAACAGGATGACTTCTGGATCGTAACAAGCTAAAATTGTGTCGATCGAAAATCCAAGATGGCTGCCAGAGCTAAAACAATAGAAAAAAATCTTCAAACGACATCTTGTTCTTGGCCAATGGCCTGATTTCAAAATATTTGCACAGAACTTTTCCACCAATGGCCCTCAACAAAAATTACTAAAAATGGCTCTGCTTGGCTGAACAAAATGGTGGCCAGAGCTAAAAATAGAAAAACCTTTAAAAGACATCGCCTCGCAGCCAGTGTCCTGATTTCAAAATGATTTCACGGCAGTGTTCGTCTTATGGCCCTATACCAAAACTGCTAAAAAAGTTCTGCTTAGCTGAACAAGATGGCCGCCAGAGCTAAAGATAGAAAAAAAACTTTAACCATCTCCTTGGCCATTGGACTGATTTCAAAATCATTTCACAGAAATGTTCCTCTTATCCCCCTATACCAAAATTGCCAAAATGGTTCTGCTCTGCTGAACAAAATGGTCACCAGAGCTAAAAACAGAAAAAACTTTTAAACAACATCTCCGTGGCCAGCGGCAAGATTTCAAAATAATTTCACGTCAGTGTTCCTCTTATACCCTTTTGCCAAAATTGCTAAAATAGTTCTGCTCTGCTGAACAAAATGTTTGCCAGAGCTAAAAATAGAAAAAAAAAAACCTTTAAAGGGCAGGATAAGTAGATGAACCAAATGACTTCAGAAAAATATCTGAACTTTTTTTTACTTATGGCGTTTTGAAAATTTCAGCATTTTAACCTTGTAAGCAAGATATCTCAAAAATTGTTTAAGCCATTGCCTTGTCATAAGTTTCAATATTTGACAGTATTGGAAAAATGTTGCATGCCATCTGCATATCTGCAGTGACGGTCTCACTCAGGTGAGCGAGTTGTAGCCCGTGGGCCTCTTGTATCAGTCTCTGACGAGTTGTACGTTTTGTGCCCATCTGCTATTTTATGTAGATGATTTACATGAAATGTCAAACTTTATTTTTCTTTTCAAAAAAAAAAAAAAAAAAGGTAAAAAATAAAATAAAAAAAATACCTGTTTTGACTAGCACTAAGGGAAACGTTATTTGGGAATCACTGTCCCAGAACTGCTTTTACCCCCACAACATGACTTCTTTTGATAAGGGGTGGATATTTACAGTCCAGTTACATATACTATATAGAGTATGGTAAAGGTCCTAAAATTTCAAACACTTTTCTCCATACTTTTTCCTAGATTCTGCTTTTTATGCAGTTGTTTATTAAAATACTTGGTGGAATAGCAAACAGTGTAGACCCTCAGGAGTAGTCTAATCTGGGTCTCCACTGTTTACATATGGCATTTTGTCAGACACTTTGGACACCGGCACAGTGGCTCAGTGGTAGAGCGTCCGCTTTGTGACCGGGAGGTTGCGGGTTCGATCCCCGGCCGGGTCATACCAAAGACTTTAAAAATGGTACTAGCTGCTCTTTCGCTTGGCGCTCAGCATTAAGAAAGTAGAGCTAGAACTGGTCAGCTCAGTGTCAGTATAATGTGACTGGGTGGAATATCATGTCAAAGTGTCTGGGGCGTGATATTTCAGTGAGGCAGCACTCTAAAAGTGAGCATTGAGCTCCCTGCCACATCCAGACACCGTCGCGATATGACTGAAAAAGGTTGAAAGCGACATTAAGCCCAAATCAAACAAACAAAAGTCAGACACTTTGGAGTACAAAATTTTAGGAGATTTACCATACTAATTTACAGCTCCATTTAATATGACTGCCCTTTCATGTCAGCATGTTCTTGTTCTTAGAGAAGAGAAGAAAAAGTGGAAAGTCAAAGCCAAAGTTTGCTACCTCAGACTGACAGATGGACTGAAAAGTTTACATTTCAGCCAAATTTTATTACAGTAAGTATTTTACAATTGCCCTTCTTGAATCAGCATACCGTAAAAATATTTCATGATCAATCAATACCCCTTTGAATTTTGAAATTTTAGTGGGGTGGGGAGATGGTAGGGGGCCAAAATAATATTATAGTAATGAAAATAGTAAAGTCCCTGACCAGACTGCCGGTTTTGGCTATTTTCAAATGGCAAATATTGTTTTTTTTTTTTTTTTATGATGTATGAAGTATTGCGTGGTAAGCACACCAGACTTTAGATCTCAAGGTCTGCAATTTGAATTGTGCTGGAAATGGAATTCAGCTCATAACTGTACAGTGCTTTGTTGCTGCACAACAGGGCCTTTTATTAGCATCTTTCCATCATCTCGGTATGACATATATCAGGGTTTTCCTTCAGAGTCTTAAAATGAGGGTCCCAGGGGTCGGTTAATAAGATTTAGGGGTCTGTGTATTAAAGCTGTAAACCCTTAAAGCACTAATCACAACTACAGCAGATGACATTTTGAAATGCTTATTTCAGAGAAAATAAGACTTGGCGTTTCATGTGAATCGTCTGCTAGGCAGACGATTCACATGAAATGACAAGTCTCCTTTTCTCTGAATAATAGCAAAAAGAATTTTAGTATGTCACCTGCTACAAATTTGCTGAGCACTTTAAGGGTTAACAATTGCCTAAATAATGATAGTTCTTGCCCTTTAGATCACAAATAGATTAACATACAAAGCCATAGATAAATGTAATTGAATTTGGATTATTCATATATGCATAACTAAGGACCCTTGCCACTAAAATTTGAGGGTCCAGAACAAGATTTTTGGGAGTAAAAACTGCAAAAATGGGAGTCAGGGAAAACCCTGCATATATAACCTTAAAAGGGACATAAAACACCAAGGCCCAGTTGTTCAAAGTCTTGTTAGGTTAACAAGCTCGTTAGTGGTCAAAAAAATAACTGTTCTAGTAAGTACAATATCTAATTCACTGGTATTTTTTCAGCAAAAATATTTGCATATATGCCATATTTAACGATCAAAGTTTTAACGATACGTTAATAACTAATGACATTGTTAGTTTTGAACAACTGGGCCTAAATCATCAATTCTTATGAGGTATAATTTTTCATGCAGACTTGTACCCATCAAACTGCTACACAGTGGACATGCAAACATTTGCAAGGGATAGGTGACACAACTGTTGGATCAGGGAAACAGTATTGTGATGCTACAAAGAAAAAGAGGACACCTAAGAAAAAGGTAATCTGTCATTGTTTTTATACCTGCCACACAATAGTGGTGTGGTATTGTGTTATCACATTAGTCGTCCGTCCAGAGTAAATGTCAATTGATTTTCACCAAACTTGTTATGTGCATTGATATTGTAAAGATCTGGTTTATAATTGCTAATGGGCAAATTTCGTCAATTTTATGCAGTTATCTGCCCGAGAAACGTCCATATTTTAGTTTCGGATGATAACTTGAGTTAATGTCAGTGGATTTTCACCAAACTTGGTACATGCATTGATATTGTGGAGATGTAGTTTGGGATGGCTAATAGGAGAATTTCGCCAATTTTTGACAGTTATCTGCCCATGACACGATAATGGTGGATTACTCTTATTTTTCTTTTTTATTTTAGTCAAATACCAGTAATAGGTTAATATATGCTAATACTATATTTACCCTAAATATTCGGACACCTTAGCAGCTGTTAAATCATTTTAGTAGAATTTTAACAAATTGATTTGAAAACATGGTGATGAATTAAAAAAAAAAATGGTGCTTGAATTCCATTGAGGATTTATATGTTTTGGTACAAAAAGAAAACAAAAGTATCTTAAATTAATCACCATGATCAGACACAGGATTCTGATATATCTAATAAGGGTCTGCATTATTTGCCACTTATCCAGCAGCAGTTATCAGACACTGCAGCAAGTGGTAATATGAACTTGTTCAAATTTTAGGACAATTATGATAAAAAATTAAGCTGTCCCAGTATTCAGGGTAAGCATGGTATTTTAAAACGCAATCCATATACAGTATAATGGCTCGAACATGGATGGCTCATTTACATTGGATGATTCGAACTCATTTTTGAGTCCCTAGGAAATTCTTCGGATAGCTCAAGAAAACAAAAAAAAATTGGGCTTTTAAGGGAAATTTTCTTATTTTATCATGAAAATGTATGTTGTGTGTACTCATTAGAATTGCCTCATCAAGGTGATTCTAATGAGTACACTAAACATACCATTATTTTATAGAAGATGGAAAAGACATTCCCAGATTAGCCGGCCTCGGTGGCGCAGTTGGATGCGCGTCCGACTGGAGACCAGGAGGTCGCGGGTTCGACCCCCGCCGAGGTCGGCAACATTCTTTCGTGGAGATTGATCATGAAATATTTTCTACGGTCATTCTCTCCCTTCCGCTGATTCAAGAAGGGCAGTTGTCAGTTTCTGGCGAAAGAATGTGCACAATACTGGTTAACCGCTTAGAGGACTAAGCCTGCCCAGTAAACGTGTGGTTAGGTAAACTGACCGCGCTCGACATGACCCCATTGGGTTGACTGGGCCGTAAAACCTCAACACAACAACATTCCCAGATTATTCTCTTTTGCCTCCTTACCTTGCACTATGATTAACCCTCAGTGGCTTGAACTTCCCATGTCTCGAACAAATTTCCATGGTCCCAAAGATGTTCAAACCATTGAAGTTCGACTGTATAACAGAAAGAGAACAGATTTAATGTGATTTTCATGTTTAGACTGTATATGAACGGACAGCTTGAATGGTGGCAGAAGCTTTGAGTCCCCAAGGAGAAACATGACCTTTTTACAAGCAACTGCCAACTTTCTCATGTAATATGGTCAATAATTTGCCAGCCTTTAGCAGGATGAAACTTGACTACCATATTTAATCTTAGTCTTGGGACAGCTTAACCACTTACTGTACTTGTATTATATGTCTAAAAACTGCTGGATGAGTGGCAAACAGTGGAGACCTGATCAAACATGCACATTCTGTGGTGTCTGACCTGTGTTAGCACTAGCTATTTGCTCAGGCCTGTGTTTCCCAATTTGTAGGGTGTATAGGATGTGCCAGAGTTTTCTCAAATGCTCTCATGCCACATGTCAGTCTTTGTGTCTTTTCAAGATAAATAACTCGTTAAAGGCTCCATATTCCTCAAAAATAGACATTTTTTACCCAAGAAAGGTTTAATGAATTGATATATGGTTTTTATACCATCATGAAATGTGGCATCTGACAGCCTGTAAAATTTCAGTTACCTCGTTTTTGAACTGGATCCAAAATGAAATGATTCTGTATCATATCTCTGAATTAATGTTGGCAACATTAATTCAGAGATATGATAAAAAAATCGTTTCATTTCAAAAAAGAGAGACTAACTGAAATTTTACAGGCTGTCAGGTGCCATATTTTATGATTGTATTAATACCATATAATCAATTTATTAAACCTGTCTTGGATAATAAAATGTCTATTTTTGAGGAATATCCTTTAATGTGGAAGAAAAATGTTTCTGTCTTGTATTGAGGTCTGTATACAGTCTTAACCCTTAAAGCACCAATCACAACTATTGTCGTCTGCTTTGTCTTCTGCCGGTTACTTTAAAAGTCACTTCTGCAAACAGTGTGGACCCAGATCAGACTGCTCCTTTAGATCTCAAGACTTTAGATCTCAAGGTCTGCGATTTGAATTTTGCTGGAAATGGAATTCAGCTCATAACTGTACAGTGCTTTGTTGCTGCACAACAGGGCCTTTTATTAGCATCTTTCCATCATCTCGGTATGACATATATCAGGGTTTTCCTTCAGAGTCTTAAAATGAGGGTCCCAGGGGTCCGTTAATAAGATTTAGTGGTCTGCGTATTAAAGCTGTAAACCCTTAAAGCATTGATCACAACTACAGCAGATGACATTTTGAAATGCTTATTTCAGAGAAAATAAGACCTGACGTTTCATGTGAATCGTCTGCTAGGCAGACAATTCACATGAAATGACAAGTCTCCTTTTCTCTGAATAATAGCAAAAAGAATTTTAGCATGTCGCCTGCTACAAATTTGCTGAGCGCTTTAAGGGTTAACAATTGCCTAAGTAATGATAGTTCTTGCCCTTTAGATCACAAATAGATTAACATACAAAGCCATAGATAAATGTAATGGAATTTGGATTATTCATATATGCATCACTAAGAACCCTTGCCACTAAAATTTGAGGGTCCAGAACAAGGTTTTGGGAGTAAAAACTGCAAAAATGTGAGTCAGGGAAAACCCTGCATATATAACCTTAAAAGGGACATAAAACACCAAGGCCCAGTTGTTCAAAGTCTTGTTAGGTTAACAAGCTCGTTAGTGGTCAAAAAAATAACTGTTCTTAGTAAGTACAATATCAAATTCACAGGTATTTTTTCAGCAAAAATATTTGCATATATGCCATATTTAACGATCAAAGTGTTAACGATACGTTAACTAATGACATCGTTAGTTTTGAACAACTGGGCCTAAATCATCAATTCTTATGAGGTATAATTTTTCATGCAGACTTGTACCCATCAAACTGCTACACAGTGGACATGCAAACATTTGCAAGGGATAGGTGACACAACTGTTGGATCAGGGAAACAGTATTGTGATGCTACAAAGAAAAAGAGGACACCTAAGAAAAAGGTAATCTGTCATTGTTTTTATACTTTCCACACAATAGTGGCGTGGTATTGTGGTATCACATTGGTCGTCCATCCATCCATCCGTATTTTCATTTCCGAACAATAACCAGAGTAAATGTCAATTGATTTTCATCAAACTTGTTATGTGCATTGATATTGTAAAGATCTGGTTTATAATTGCTAATGGGCAAATTTTGTCAATTTAATGCAGTTATCTGCCCGAGAAACGTCCATATTTTAGTTTCGGATGATAACTTGAGTTAATGTCAGTGGATTTTCACCAAACTTGGTACATGTACTGATATTGTGGAGATGTAGTTTGGGATGGCTAATAAGAGAATTTTGCCAATTTTTGACAGTTATCTGCCCATGACAGGATAGTGGTGGAGTACTCTCATTTTACTTTTTTTATTTTAGTCAAATACCAGTAATTGGTTAATATATGCTAATACTATATTTACCCTGAATATTCGGACACTTTAGCAGCTGTTAAATCATTTTAGTAGAATTTTAACAAATTGATTTGAAAACATGGTGATAAATTAAAAAAAAAAATGGTGCTTGAATTCCATTGAGGATTTATATGTTTTGGTACAAAAAGAAAACAAAAGTATCTTAAATTAATCACCATGATCAGACACAGGATTCTGATATATCTAATAAGGGTCTGCATTATTTGCCACTTATCCAGCAGCAGTTATCAGACACTGCAGCAAGTGGTAAAATGAACTTGTTCAAATTTTAGGACAGTTATGATGAAAAATTAAGCTGTCCCAGTATTCAGGGTAAGCATGGTATTTTAAAACGCAATCCATATACCATATAACCTCGATGACTCGAACATGGATGGCTCATTTACATTGGATGATTCGAACTCATTTTTGAGTCCCTAGGAAATTCTTTGGATAGCTCAAGAATACAAAAAAAAATTGGGATTTTAAGGGAAATTTTCTTATTTTATCATGAAAGTGTATGTTGTGTGTACTCATTAGAATTGCCTCATCAAGGCAATTCTAATGAGTACACTAAACATACCATTATTTTATAGAAGATGGAAAAGACATTCCCAGATTATTCTCTTTTGCCTTCTTACCTTGCACTATGATTAACCCTCAGTGGCTTGAACTTCCCATGTCTCGAACAAATTTCCATGGTCCCAAAGATGTTCAAACCATTGAAGTTTGACCGTATAACAGAAAGAGAACAGATTTAATGTGATTTTCATGTTTAGACTGTATATGAACGGACAGCTTGAATGGTGGCAGAAGCTTTGAGTCCCCAAAGAGAAACGTGACCTTTTTACAAGCAACTGCCAACTTTCTCATGTAATATGGTCAATAATTTGCCAGCCTTTAGCAGGATGAAACTTGACTACCATATTTAATTTTAGTCTTGGGACAGCTTAACCACTTACTGTACTTGTATTATATGTCTAAAAACTGCTGGATGAGTGGCAAACAGTGGAGACCTGATCAAACATGCACATTCTGTGGTGTCTGACCTGTGTTAGCACTAGCTATTTGCTCAGGCCTGTGTTTCCCAATTTGTAGGGTGTATAGGATGTGCCAGAGTTTTCTCAAATGCTCTCATGCCACATGTCAGTCTTTGTGTCTTTACAAGATAAATAACTCGTTAAAGGCTCCATATTCCTCAAAAATAGACATTTTTTACCCAAGAAACATTTAATGAATTGATATATGGTTTTTATACAATCATGAAATGTGGCATCTGATAGCCTATAAAATTTCAGTTAGTCTCTCGTTTTTGAACTGGATCCAAAATGAAATGATTCTGTATCATATCTCTGAATTAATGTTGGCAACATTAATTCAGAGATATGATAAAAAAATCATTTCATTTCAAAAAAGAGAGATTAACTGAAATTTTACAGGCTGTCAGGTGCCATATTTTATGATTGTATTAATACCATATAATCAATTTATTAAACCTTTCTTGGATAATAAAATGTCTATTTTTGAGGAATATGGAGCCTTTAATGTGTAAGAAAAATGTTTCTGTCTTGTATTGAGGTCTGTATACAGTCTTAACCCTTAAAGCGCCAATCACAACTATTGTCGTCTGCTTTGTCTTCTGCTGGTTACTTTAAAAGTCACTTCTGCAAACAGAGTGGACCCAGATCAGACTGCTCCTTTAGGAGCAGTCTGATCTGGGTCCACACTGTTTGCCTGTATGCAAAAATAGGTTTGAAAAGTTAGCAAGAATATTCAGCAGACGACATAAACAGACGACATTTTCAGATGCAGGTTTTCTTGGCGCTTTAAGGGTTAAGCTGGAGGTTGAGAAACTTCTCAACCTTTTCATCCCTGCAGACAAGTACAGATACCTTTCAGACAGTGCAGATCCAGATGAAATGGCTCATAATGAGCCATCTCATCAGGATTAACAGTGTTTGCCATTCTGTTACTGAGTTTTTAATTCATTAAAAAATCCCCATTTGCAAGAATCATCAGAGATTTGTCTTAATTCAGAAATTAAAGTGTTGTTTCAGTAACTCAAGAATGAAAGGTTTAAATGCTTTGATTCAATAGATATAATGCTATGAATTTGGGTTCTGTAGCTTGTACAAGGGTATGTTTTTTCGTAAATTACAGACTTTGTCCATTTCCAACTCTTCTGAAGTGACACCGAAGAAAAAAGCACCACAAAACTCAGCAAAGGTGAAAAAACAGCGCAATAAAAAGGTAAATTAAGAAAGGCTCAGATAAAATTTTGATGGACTCTGGTAATATGTCTTACCCTGTCGTTCTTTCTTTTCTTGACAAATGAGGTAGTTGTCATTGACTTAAGCTGGTGTAAATAGTTTCTGCTGCCCACTGGTATAGGAATGTTGCCATTATATTAGCATGGATTACCTTTAAAGTAGGCGTTAACCCCTTTTTCTGCAGACATTTTATTGCAGCTCTTTCACTAAGGGTGTCTGTTTTGGCCTGTAACCACTACAAAATAAGATATACAAATGACTTCAACTATTGGTTACCTAAACTTAAGTATAGTAAATGTCCTAAAATTTCAAACTCTTTATTCCATGCTTTTTTTGGCCTAAACTTGGCGTTTTATGTAGTTGTTTTTTTTTTAAATATTTAGTTGGATACCAGTGTAGACCCTGATCAGACTAGTCTGATCTGGGTTTGCACTGTTTGCATATACCATTTTGTCAAGACACTTTGATGTATGAAACTGACATTTACCTTAGTGTATGAATTAAAGCAAGTGAGCACAGAAACATATGTTTAGAAAAGAAAACAACCCTTAGAAATTAATTAGTTTACAACCATTAGCCATAATAAACATTCTAAGTTTGCTTTCATGACAAGTTTAATTTCAAACTATGATATGTTATTTAATTCAGGTAGCCACCAGATGAATGAAATGTTGAACCTTATTTTCAGTGAACAATAAGAAAAGTAAGGTAAATGTTCTAAAATTTCAAACACCAAAGTTTCTGACAAAATGATATATGCAAACAGTGCAGACCCAGATCAGACTGCTCCTGAAGGAGCAGTCTGATCAGGGTCTACACTGTTTGACATTCCACTAAGTATGTTAAGAAATAACTGCATAAAAAGCAAAATTTAGGCCAAAATAGTATGAATTAAGTGTTAAAAATTTTAGGACATTTACCGTATACTTCATTTGTTGTCAGCTAGTTGGCATCTATTGCAGGTTACAGGTTAATTGAACACCAGTTACCATTTACAGATATCTTTAGAAAAATATTGATATTTTCATATTTTACACAAAAACAGATATTGTGGGTATTCATTGGTAAGTCCTTGCCAAGGCTCTTCTAATGAGTACCAACAACATAGGTTTTCATAGAAATAAAATATTTATCTAGATACTCCTATTGACTCTATTTTTCAGCCCACCTGTTTGGCCATTCCCTCACAGTGCACAGTTTTGTCAGCTGATGAAATAGATGATGTGACAGTGAAAATAAGTGACAGAATTGAAAAACAACTAGCCGACCTAGAAAAAGCACCAAGAAAGAAGGTAGTGTAAAAAATACTGCCTGCTATATGAACCAAACTATGACAAAACATCTGAATTGCGCAAACCCAGGCACAGGCAGGACACACTCCTAAGACTGTATATATGTACAGTCAGATCAAAGAATCTGATTTGCTTTTAAAGATCTTAAAATCCATATATTTCATGATAAAGTGTGACCAGACTCCACCTATCCATACAAATCCAATTTGCATAGCTCCACATAAGACCCTTTTATCAACTAAAGAGAATGATATTTTTCTTATTTCTGTATGAAAAACTTATGCTGAGCCTGTGGGTACGCATTAGAAATGCCCCAGTGAGGCTCTTCTAATGAGTGCCCACAACATATGTTTTGGTACCTGATACACCTTTTATCTGAGTTACGATATTGTGACAAAATGCCACATGTCTGTTTAGAGTATGCACAGTTCACATATTCCCTAAAACATCATCAGTAATTTTGGGTCATGTCATGTGATCGCTACAGCCTGTTTAAACACTGTAGTTGCACATGCAATATCTGGATTTTGAAGAAAATCAAAAGGAAATAGTACAGACCCTGCCTCTGTGGGTTTGATCCTCACCGGGTCCGGCAGCATTCTTTCATAGAGATTGATCATTAAATATTTTCTATGGTCATTCTTTCCTTTCCTCTGATTTAAGAAGGGCAGTTGTCAGTTTCTGGCAAATGAATGTGCACAAGTACTGATTAATCACTAGTGGACTAAGCTTGCCCAGTATAAGTGTGGTTAGGTAAAATGACCAGCTTGACATGATCCTAATGGCTTGACTGGTCCATAAAACCTCAAATCAGTCAAAGCCCTGATAAGCCAACTGAGATCAGCACTTCATTTGTAATATATTTCTTGTAATAAGAATAAGATATAAATTCAATGACTTAAACACTGATGGCTCGTTTACCGCAGATGATTTGAACTTGTTTTTATGCCCCGCCACAGAAAGTGGCAAGGGTATTATGTTATATCGTCCAAAATTTTGAGTGTCTGTTGGTCAGTCCATCCGTCCATCGGCGCTTCCATCATTTGTGTCCGCTCCATGACTGATACCGTTGGAGATTTTCACCAAACTTCACACAAAACCACATACAAAACACATGAACCATAACTCTGGTTTGCCTGCTTTTGGAGTTATTGCCCTTTGAACATTGAACATAGCAATTTCTACCATGTACAGGTCAGTCCTGTTACTATGCGCTGGTTGGGTTGCACAAATCCAGACCACGTTATAGACTGTTACTGCAGTAGATCAAAGCTGATTGACAGCAGCAGTTTAAACTAACCTCTAGAAGGGTAGATTGGAAAGTTGTTGTTTTTTATAAATTTATTATTTTATTGTTAAAATATTTATTTAATTATTTATTTATTTATTTATTTTTATTTATTTATTTATTTATTTATTTATTTATTTATTTAAGTAGCCTTATGAAGAGTTATAAATAATTTTGGGGATAACAAATATTTTTGAAAAAAAAAAAAAAAAAAGAATTATTTTCAAAAATTGTTTCTTTCAGTGTTGGAGTATTTATTTATTTTTTGTATTTTCATTTATGTCTTTAGCTGCCTTCTGAAGGGTTATAAGTATTTTTAGGGGAAACTAAATATTTTGTGTATAGTGAAAACTAGACAAGTCTGCATTTCCAAGTCTTTGAAATCTTCTGATCAGATGTGCAGAGTGGTGTGACTCTCTGCTCAGCCAACAGGTAATTTTGTAGGACAATTGCTGTGTGTCTTCTCATATGATATTACCAATGGAACAGATAAATAAGTCAGTACTATAGTCCCCAATATTATATTCTCCCTATTGAGCCTCTATCTGTTTATCTTTCATTGACAGAATGCCAGGTTTTATTGCACTCTGTCCCTTATCAGAGATAAGACTAATGACCCAGACTCCTCAGATTTTTATGTCTTTAAAGTGCTAAGCAAAAATTGTAGCAGGCAGCATTTTGAATTTTTTATTTATAATTATTTATTTTTCAGAGAATTGTCATGACCCTTCATGTGAATCATCTGCTTGGCAGATGATTCACCTTAAATATCAAGACTATTCTCTGAAAAATGAAAAATAAATAAAAGTAAAATTGTTTTCTGCTGCAGTTGTGATCGGCGCTTTAAGGGTTATGGGATTTTAAGCATCTGTCAAGAAAATAAGATAAGCTCTGCTGGTCCTTTTCTGCAGATCAAAGCTCTGGAAAAATAAAATCACATTTTGTTACTTCGATCTAGTGGGTGGGGAAACTAGGATCCATTGGAAAACAAATAGGGACGCAAGACACACATGCATTACCGTATTCGATCTAATTACCACACATACCCCTATAAGTATAAGCGCACAGTCAAGAAATTCCGTAGTCTTCAGATTACAGTCAATGTACTTTTTCTTTACTTCTTTATAAAGGCATATGTGTGGGTACTCATTTGAATTGCAACAACTTGTTGATGCAATTCAAATAAGTACTCGCAACATATGCCTTTATAAAGAAAATCAGAAAAAGATCGCATTATAATCATCAAATAAATCCTATTCTGATTTTTTATAGTGTACCCTTAGTAGGTAGATTCATATTTTACCACAACTGAGTGTTCCCAGTAATTCTGAAAAACCTAAGCGCACAGTGCGGTAATTAGGTCGAATATGGTATATCCGTATTTGCGATTTTGTGATGGGAGTACAAATGGGACTGACCTGTACTCGTGTCCTCTCTGTAAGTTGAAACCGTTTGAGATATTATCACGAAACTTCACACAAATGTAAAGCACTACAAGACAACATACAGAACACATGAACCATAACTCTGGTGTATTTACTTTTGGAGTAATTGCCCTTTGAACATTTCTACCATGTACCGTGTCTGCGCTGTAAGTTTAAAACCGTTCCAGATATTTTGATGAAACTTTTCACAAATGTAAAGCAGTATAAGACAACGTGCAGAACACAAAAAAATGTAACTCTGGTTAACCTACTTTTGGAGTTGCAGCCTTTTGAACATAGTAGATATTGAAAATAGCCATTTCTACTATGTACTTGTGTCCACTCTGTAAGCTGAAAACCGTTCCTGATATTTTAATGAAACTTCACACAAATGTAAAGCATCATGAGACGAGGTGCAGAACACAAGAACGGTAACGCTGGTTAACCCACTTTTGGAGTTATGGCCCTTTGAACTTTGAAAATAGTGATTTCTGTAATATATTTGTGTCCACTCTGGAATTTGAAAACTTGTTAGTGATATTTTCTTGAAACTTTATGCAAAGTCTGTATATCACCATGATAGAATTTGCAAAACACAAGAACCTTAACTGACTTGTCTGCTTTTGGAGTTTCTGCCCTGTGAACATTGTCAATAGTGATCCAATTCATATGTGTGTGCCCTTCTTATAACTTAAAAACAGTTTCAGAGATTTCCTTGGAGACTTGCAAAAATGTAAAGGGACATAACATGTTGAACATATTTTATTTTTGACACAGTTATGGCACTTGCTTGATGTAAATGCAGTGGCGGTACATGGTGCAGTGCTTGCAGCACTTATATTTTGAGTTCTTAGGCGTTTCTTCAGATAGCTAAAAAAAAACAACAAATAATTAGGGATATTTTAGGGGAAATTTCTCATTCTTATCACGAAAATGTATGTTGTGTATACTTAGAGAATCCCCTCATAAAGGTTATTCTAATGAGTACACTCAAGATACCATTATTTTATAGATTGGAAAGACATCCCTAAATTATCCCCATTTGCCCTCTGACCTGAAGCTATGTTTAACATTTAATGGCTCAAATTATCCATGTCTAGAACAAATTTACATTGTCCTAAAGCTGTCCAAGCTATTGAAATGCAACTGTAATTCATTAAACAGTATAAAAGTTGTCATTTAATACTTTTGCACACACAGCGCTGGAGTAGTACAGTAGTACGTACCTGTATTTAAACATACCTATTATTTAAAATAATTTTTCTGGTGAAAGAATGTGCACAATACTGGTAAATGCTTAGAGGCCTAAGCTTGCACAGTGAAAGTGTGGTTAGGTAAATTGATTGCACTCGACATGACCCCAGTGGGTTGACTGGGCCATAAAACCTCGACACAAACAAACTTAAGATTCTTATCCTATAATTTGAACATTATCTCCCGACCGATAGGTTCGGGGGGATATAGCGATCAGCATGGCGTCCGTCAGTCCGTAGATGCATCCTTGTGCACTCCATAATTTGATACCCTTAAACATAATTTGATAATATTTGATAGGAATAAAAAGGAGGACCAATAGGCGTGTCACGTGCAAGAGAGAAGACTCTCACTGTCTTAGTTATGGAGTTATATCCCCTGAAGCCAAAATTTTGTGCAGGCCATAACTCCCATACTGTTTGAGATAATTTGATAATATTTGGTAGGGAGAAGTGGAGGACCAGTAGGTGTGTCATGTGCAAGAGAGACAACTCTCACTTCATTATGTAGTTATCTCATCTGATGCAGAAATCTGTAGACACATCCTTGAGAACTCGATATCTTTGATACCCTTAGACATATTTTGAAAATATTTTGTAGGAATGAAAAGGAGGACCAGTAGGCATGTTGTGTGCAAGAGAGACAACTCTCACTTCCTTTATTCTGTAGTTATCTCACCTGAAGCCAAAAGATTTTGCAGGCCATAACTCCCATACTGTTTGAGATAATTTGATAATATTTGGTAGGGAAGTAGAGAAGAACCAGTCGATGTGTCACATGCAAGAGAGACAACTCCCACTTTCTTTGTTATGTAGTTGTCTTGCCTGAAACAGAAATCCATAGACGCATCCTTGTGCGCTCCATAACTTTGATACTCGTAGACATATTATGATAACATTTGGTAGGAATGAAATTAGGCGTGTTGCATGCAAGAGAAAAAACTAAACTGACTACATTATGTAGTTATTTCCCCTGAAGCCAAAATCTTGTGCAGACTGTAACTCCCATACTGTTTGAGATAATTTGATAGTATTTGGTAGGAATGAAGAGGAGGACCAGTGGGTGTGTCACATGCAAGAAAGACAGCTCTCACTTCGTTATGTAGTTATCTCCCCTGAAGCCAGAATCTTATGCAGGCCATAAGTCCCATGCTGTTTGAGATTATTTGATAATATATGGAAGGGACATATATCAGGTCAAATAGGAGTGTTGCATGTAAGAAGGACAACTCTTGCACTGTTCTTTTTCTAGTTATCTCCCCTGAACAAATGTCTAAGCCAGATTCTTGTGCACTCCATAACATCCAAATGGTTTGAGATATTTTGATAATATTTGGTAGAGGCATAGATAAGGACTAGAAGGGGTGTCCCAAGCAAGAGAGACAACTCTCACTTCATAATGTAGTTATCTCCCCTGAAGCCCAATTCTTGTGCAGGCTATAACTCCCAAACTGTTTAAAATAATTTCATAATATTTGGTACAGATGAAGAAAAGGACAAGTAGTTGTGTTAGTTGCAAGAGAGACAACTCTCACTTTCTTCTTTGTAGTTGTCTCCTCTGAAGCCATAATCTTGTGCAGGCCATAACTCCCATACTGTTTGAGATAATTTGGTAATATGTGGTAGGTACATATGTCAGGTCAAGTAGGAGTGTTGCATGCAAGACTACTTGCTCTGTTCTTTTTCTAGTTAACTCCCCTGAACAAATTTCTAAGTCAAATTCTTGTGCACGCCATAACTTCTTAATGGTTTGAAATAATTTGATAATATTTGGTAGAGGCAGAGATAAGGACCAGAAGGGATGTTGCCTTTAAGAAAGACAACTCTGACTTTCTTCCTTATGTAGTTATTTCCCCTGAAACTGACATCTTGTGCAGACTATAACTCCCATATGAGATAATTTGATATTTGATAGGGACATATATCAGGTCAAGTAGGAGTGTTGCATGCAAGAAGGACAACTCTTGCTTCATTCTTTTTTTTCTAGTTATCTCCCTTGAACAAATTTCAAAGCCAAACTCTTGTGCACTGGATAACTTCTTAATGGTTTAAAATATTTTGATAATATTTGGTACAGGCATAGATAAGGAACAGAAGGTATGTCACGTTCTAACTATCTCCCCTGAATAAATTTTTAAGTCAAATTCTTGTGTGCTGGCCTCGGTGGCTCAGTTGGATGCGCCATCCAACTGGAGGCCAGGACGTCACAGGTTCAACCTCCACCGAGGTAGGCAACATTCTTTCCTGAAGATTGATCATGAAATATTTTCTATGGTCATTCTCTCCCTTCCGCTGATTCAAGAAGGGCAGTTGTCAGTTTCTGGCGAAATAATGTGCACAATACTGGTTAACTGCTTAGAGGACTAAGCCTGCCCAGTAAACATGTGGTTAGGTAAACTGACCGCGCTTGACATGACCCCATTGGGTTGACTGGGCCGTAAAACCTCAACACAAACAAACAAATTCTTGTGCACTATATGAGTTCTTAATGGTTTGAAATAGTTTGATAATATTTGGTAGAGACATAGAGGGTCAGTAGGCGTGTCACATGCAAGAGAGACAATCTAACTTTGTGTTATGTATTTATCTCCCCTGAAGCTGAAGTCTTGTGCAGGCTATAACTCCCATACTGTCTGAGATAATTTGATAATATTTCGGTGGGACAAATATCAGGTAAAGTAGATGTGTCATATGCAAGAAGGACTGTTCTTTTTCTTGGTCACTCCAATGAATAAATTTCTAAGCCAAATTCTTGTGCACTCAATGACTTCTTAATGGTTTGAATATTTTGATACTTTGTAGAGGCACATATATAAGAACCAGTAGGCATGTAGAAGGACAACCTCTGCTGTAGTTGTTTTCTATTTACCTCCCCTGAATGAATTTCTAAGCCAAATTCTTGTGTATGTGGTTTGAAATATTATGATAATATTTAGTAGAGGCATAGATAAGGACCAGTAGGCATGTAGTGTTCGAGGGTACTCTTTATTACTCCATTATGTACTTATCTCCCCTGATGCTGAAATTTCGTGCAGGCCTTAACTGCCATACTGTTTAGGATATCTTGATAATTTACATATATCGGGTCAAGCAGGTGTGCCAGGCGAGAAGGACAACTTTTGCTTTGTTAATTCTTTACCCCAATAAACATACAGCAAGTACCTTTACCTTAACAAGGCATTTTTTTTTGCTATTATTTTTTGAATATGTACACTTGCAAATTCAAAGTATTTGCAAATATTGTGTATCCTGTACAAATAATCACATCAGAAGTCACTAATACATGATTTTCACAAAAATAAAAAAAAAATAAAAGAACATGCAAAAATAAATTCATTTACAGTACATCTATCATTGTTTTCACTTATTATTTTGGTCACATTCCATATTATCTTTGCATCTTTTTACTTTGCTCTGTTTCAATATTTCCATGATATCTGATTAAAATATACACCAAATTTAGAAATGGCGGTTTGGTCAGGAGATTTGTCGTCTCTTCTGATGGCTATTTTTTACTACCTGTTGATGCATCTAAAAAAGTGCTGGATGAGTGGCAAAAAGTGTAGACCCTGATCAGATGCCACATTCTGTGGCATCTGATCTGGGTCTACACTGTTTGCTCAGGCCTGTCTGTTCAAATATTTTTATCAATTCTTATATAAATAAAACAATCAAACTGTTTTTGCTGCACTTCTCGGTCTTAAACACGAAGGGACTGGAATTTTTGTTTTGAGATAATAGTATTTTGAGATAAAAGTAGAATTCTAATGCACTCGCGTATGTAACGCGACGTCTGATTGGATAACGTCAAAAATTTGCGACGGTATATTCTGCGATATACTGTCGCAAATCCGACGTCATCACGTAACGTCGCTTCTCATTGGCTGGCATTTGGTTTTACGCAGCTCACAGCACTTGCCGTTTTGTGCAAATAGTATATTTTTTCAATAGAAAAAAATGAATAAATGCATTAGAATGGGGATAACTGCATCAAATTTGTCATTTGGGGAGGTAAATCGGCGGGTTTACGGTCGCAAATTACGTTTTACGGCTCCGCTGACGCGTCGCCGTAAAACGAAATTTCCGACCGTAAAACCGCCGATTTACCTCCCCAAATGCCAAATTTGAATGCAATTATCCCCTAATTCTAAGGAACATATAGCAAACTAAAACAACATTGCCCCAGATTTAGTTTGACTAATGCAGTAGTTTGAGATGTCAGTGTTGGAGATAGCAAGTCAACTGTACATATATACAGTCGACTCTCGTTATCTCGAATTCCAAGGGACTCTCTGAAATACTTCGAGATATCCGTAGTTCGACATATCAGGTTTGCAGAATTGAGGAAAAAATAATTTGATTAACCACATTTAACAAACTGATAGGTAATTGGACTTTTGAAGTTAGAGATATATTGAAAATATTGTGGAAAAGAGGAGAAATTGCTCCTTAGGAGCAATTTCTCCTCTTTTCTACAATATTTTCCATCTGTTGTTAGGTTTTCATGTATAGGCAGGGACCAGATTTTCACTTCGAGATAAGCGGTTATTCGAGATAAGCGAGGTCGAGATAACGAGAGTCAACTGTATTTTGTGGAGAAAACAGAAACTGTTCATTTGAGCTACCTTAACCCTTGTCCTGCTGAATAAATTAAGATGCCATGCCCACTTCTTTAGAAACCAGCTGATCTGGATCTACACTGTTTGCTAAGGCAGGATATATCCGGGTTCAGTAGGACAAGGGTTAAGTTCCAATTTGATAATACACATAGCCCCAGATAAGAGGGGTATCCAGATAATATTTTTAGATCACTTGAGCCTTTAGGTGAACTTATAGTATAGGCAGGCTTCGATGTCCTTTTGTCCGTCCGTCATCCACTCTCTGCAAACATCTCAGAAACCACTGGGCCAATCAAGGCCAATTTTCATGGGTAGGGGAAATGAAAGTTTGTTAGCCTCATCTGAGTCACATGACCAAGATGGCCACCACACCCATATACAATAAACCCTTTCACCGGAACCAAGGCGTCAGTTACCCTTGGGCTTTGTATCCAGCATTGGGAACATGGGCCCAATGAAGTTTGAAAAATTGATAACCTTGGGTTGATCTTGACTTTTTTATGGAAGGTCAAATTCTTTTACATAGACTCTTATAGACAAAACTTTAAAAATCTTCCTTGTCTGAAACTTGAATGCCCTGGCCTTTGATATTTGGTATGTAGCTTTATCTTATGGACCTATACCAAGATTGTTCAAAATGTAGCCCTGGGTAAAAAATGGCCCACCACAGGGGTCATCGGTTTTACATAGACTCAAATAGGGAAACACTTATAAAATCTTCTTCTCTGAAACTAGAAGGCCTACTGGGCCAATCAAAGCCAAATTTCATAAGGAGCCTCCATTGGCTGAAAGTTTGTTCACCACATCTGGACCACATGATCAAGATGGCCGCATGCCATATATGTAAAAACACCTTGAAAATCTTCTCCGGAACCAAATGGTCAATGGCTGCAGCATTGGGGACATGGCCCAATAAAGTTAAAATAATAATCTTTTGTTGACCTTGACCTTTTTAGGGAAAGGCCAATTTTCTATCCCTGTGTTTTTCTAAGAAAAAGCGGAGATATTGTGATACCCCTCCTCCCCCCCCACCCAGTCCAGCTGTCTGTTTGTAATGTCACACCATTTCTCCTAGACCATTTAAGCTAGAATCTTGAAACTTTCACTGGTAATAGCCTTGTGGATGAGGACTGGAGGAACATATTCGGAATTTTGATGTAACCTCTGGCAAGGTTCATACACGTCAGGGAAATGTCAGGGAATTTAAATTTTTTCAAGGTCAGGGAATTGTCAAGGAATTCTGTGATGTGTCAGGGAAAAATGAAATTTTGCAAAAATGTCAGGGAAATGTCAGCAAATTTTACATTTCAGCCTGATGAAGCTGGGATGTTTGGTCCCAATGTATCTTTTTTGCTAAATTCATAAAATTTTCGGCTCCAGTAATGTCAGGGAAATTGAATTTGTGTCAGGGAAATGTCAGGGAATTTTTAAGGAATTTTGGTCAGTCCTAAATGTATGAACCCTGCCTGGGGGCAGGGCCAGAGAGGTGTGGCCCCATAAGGTCCACATCCATTTTGTACATAGTCCTGTTACATATCAAATCAAAGGTAATGAAGAATAGAATACAGTGGTGCAAAAATTTTGTCCCGGGGGCTTGTCTGGGGGTCACTAGAGGTCAAAAAGTGGTATTTTGGGTCCTTCTTTTTGATTGTCACAAAACTCCTCTTAGGCTTTTCGAGCTAGAACCTTGAAACTGTCACAGGTAATAGCCCTGTGGATGAGGACTGGAGGAACGCATTTGGAATTTTGATGTAACCCCTGGGTGCAGGAGCAGGGGCGTGTGGCCTCGAAGGGTCCAAAATCCATTTTGTACTAACATAGTCTTGTTGCATATCAAATCGAAGGTAGAATACAGTCGTGCAAAAATTTTGCCCTGAGGGCATGTCTTGGGGTAACTAGAGGTCAAAAAGTAGGATTTTGGGTCCATTTTTCTTTTGATTGTCACACAACTCCTTTTAAGCTTTTTGAGCTAGAACCTTGAAACTGTCACAGGTAATAGCCCAATGGATGAGGACTGGAGGAACGCATTTGGAATTTTGATGTGCACGGAGATAATGCGATGGTGCTGGCGCGGGGATATGCGATGGCGCGCCATCGACTTGCTCTGGTTTTATATGAGCTCCTATTGTTAAAATTAAAAATCTTTTGTCTGAAACTAGAAGACTGAGGCCATAGCTTTACTTTGTAGACCTCTACCAAGATTGTTCAAATTGTAACCCTGGCATCAAAAATGGCCCCATTAGGGGCACTTGTTTTAAATAGACTTGTATATGGAAAAAATTAAAAATCTCTGAAATAAAAAGTCCAAGGCCTTTGATATTTGAGGTGCAATTTCATCTAATAGACTTCTACCAAGATTACTCAAATTATAGCCCTGGGGCTCACTTGTTTTACATAGAATCATATTAAAAAACACTTTAAAAATCTTCTTGTCTAAAAACTAGTAGGCCCAGGTCTTTGATATTTGGTATGTAGCTTTATCTAATAAACCCAGGGATCAAGCTACAGGGCGACTGGGGCGAAATAGTCGCCCCTGAGGGCTCTAAGCCCTGAGGGCGACAAAAACTTTGCGCTTGATTTTTGCAACTTTTGAAAAAGCTAGTACTTGTGCAAAACGAACTTTTTATTAGGAGAAATCCAGTAAAAAATGAGCAAACTTACAAAGGTAAAATTCTTATGAAAAAATTTGTAAGATGTATCAGAAATGCCTCAGAATAAAGGTCTGATGTGGTTTAACATGTTTTGGAGGAAAACTGTTTGCCTGCTAAGTGACCAAAAGATCGTTTTCGTCAATGTCATTAGTTTTCGTGGGTGTCCGTTTTTTCAAACATGAACTATTTACGAGCTGAAAATGGGTCAGAAACAGCATTAAAAATGCTAAAAACTAAGTTTAAAAGTTGACAGACATTTTAGTTAACAAATTTCTTTTTATCATTTATTTATAGCTTATCAAGCCACAGATCTTGATGTTTTGACTGGATCTACTGAGAAGATCAATTTCCAAAAAGCTATGGGTCCAGATATGATGCATTTGTCCTACTCATGTCTGTGTTTCTGTGAATCATTTAATTGGTTTAGAAGTTGAGAATGAACAGGTCTATAGTAAAAATTGCTTCCTTTTTTATTAATTTCCAAGACAATGCGGTAAAGTGAGTCGAAAGTCCTAAAGTGTCATGCTTTCAGTAAGGTGATCGAGTCTTAACTTCTCCATCATCCTATAAAACTTCTCCCTGTTTTGTCTGGAGGGAGAAGTCACTTCTCCCTAAATGTCTGGGCCAGCTTGACCCCTGAAACCTATGGCAAGATTGTTCAAACTATAGCCCTGAGGTAAAAAATGGCTGTGCCCCAGGGGTCACTTGTTTTAGGTTAAACTTGTTTGAAAACAGAAAGTCAAGGCCTTTGATATTGTGTATGTAGCTTCATCTAGTTGATCTCAACCAAGAAAGTTCAATTTATAGCCCCGGGCATCAAAAATGGTTCCACCCAAGGTCACTTGTTTTACATAGTTTCATATAAGGAAAAACTTTAAAAATCTTTTGTCTGAAAACTAGAAGGCCCAGACCTTTGATATTTGGTATGTAGCTTTATCTAATAGATCTCTGTCAAGATTGTTCAAACTATAGCCCTGGGGTGAAAAATAGCTCTGCCCCAGAGGTCACTTGTTTTAGGTTTAACATTAAAAATCATCTTGTTTGAAAATAGAAAGTCAAGGCCTTTGATAGATATTTGGTATGTAGCTTCATCTAGTGGATCTCAACCAAGATAGTTCAAATTATTGCCCCGGCATAAAAAAATGGCCCCACCCAGGGTCACTTGTTTTACATAGTCTCATATAAGGAAAAACTTTAAAAATCTTTTGTCTGAAAACTAGAAGGCCCAGACATTTGATATTTGGTGTGTAGCTTCAGCTATAGGCACTTTTGTAAGATTGTTCAAATTATAGATGAAACCAGAGGTCATTTGTCTTACATAGGTGAAAAACTTTGAAAATCTTCATGTGTAAAACTAGAAAGTCTAAGCCTTTGACATTTGGTACTTATATAATATGTTTTATCCAGTGGACCTTTACCAAGATTGCTCATACTATAGCCCTAAGGTCAAAAATGGCCCTGTCCCAGGGGTCACTTGTTTTACATAGACACATATGGGAAAAAAACTTTATAAATCTTTTTGTGTGAAACTAGAAGGCACAGGCCTTTTATATTTGGTATGTCTCTTTATCAAAGCTATATTTTATGTGATGTTTCCATTTCGCCATTGATTTAAGCTAAATTTCAAACCAAGCTACTGTAGGATACACAGACCAAAGGTAATTCAAACTGTACTAGCTACCATACCCATATGTATCATTCTTTAAAAATGTTGCCATAAGCTTGCTCAGAGCAAATGTCTCAGGTGAGCCATTGGTCCTCTGGTTCTTATTTCTCCTTGAACACATATGTTGTGGGTACTCATTAGAAGCGCCTTGATGAGATGCTTCTAATGAGTACCATAACATGTTTTGGAGGAAAAATAATAAAAAAAAAACAACAAAAAACATCAGTACTTTTTGTTTGAAAAATATGTCCTATCTGAGCTATGAATACAATCATATGCTTTCTTTAGATGTTGGTAATTGAGGCAGCATTAGTTCACTGTGTTACCAGTGTTCAAGGCAACATTGACAGCAAGTTGGACAAACTGAAGTCATCCTTCAGAAGAGAAAATGCAGGTACTGTTTTAGTGTGAAAGACACACATACAAGCAAACCAGGACATTTTTTTTTTGTTTTTGAGAAAATGCAGAAAGAATTGCTAGATTTCACCTGGAAAATTAGGTAGGGATACCCTAAACACACATTTAAATTTTGTTTGGCCTTAAAAACATCTTCTGGAAAAGAATGTGTACAAATATTTAAGGACTAGCTGTTGGCAATTTTGGATACCACTGAGAAAAGCAAGTGGGTGGGGTAAGGTACCATGAATTTGACTGGAAGCAGTGAGTTACTGACACATACATTGATTCAGCAACATAAATGGACCTTTTATATTTATATGAAAAATTTTTTTGCTCTTAAGAACAAGTACAACATATTTTTTCCTTACCTTTCATGAAGGTAATGTTCACTACCGTAAATGTCTGTCTTACAATATTCCATCAAAAAAAAAAAAAAAAAAAAAAATTATGATACCTAAAGTAAAGTCTTGTCTTCCTACATGAACCAAGGGATATCCTTTTTTCATAGACAGTTACTTCAAAAAAGTAATTTAAAGTCAAAGAGACAAGCCCTATATTTTTTCACACAATCGATATTGCAGTATGGTGGTACAAATTTACCATCACCAGTAAAAGAACACAATAGAGCTTTTCTGCAGAAAGCTGTCTTTTGACATACATGTATGCTAAGATCAGCCTTCGCTGTGTGCTTTAAGGGTTGCTAGGGATCCAATGAGTGCCTAAAAGCAACCAGCAAAGGCTCTAATCATAGAGACATTCCCATGAAATGAACAAACGATCAAACAAATGATCACAGGTGGACTGGTGTATGGGTGACTGGATGGGTAGAATGAGGGAAGTACTCAGACGGACACACCAATGTTAGGGGCTAGCTTGAATGGAAAGTAACAAAGTGGAATAGGTTTCTCCAACTTTCTGAAAATCTTTTTTTTTTTTAAGGTAGTTGCCAAAAAAAAAAAAAAAAAAGTAGGAAAAGTAGTATGTCTGAGTAATCTTGAATAGATATTTAAATTAAAACAACAACAACAACAATAACAAAAAAAGACAATATCTGTGTTGGTTGCACCGGGATGATAACTGCTGAAAAAGATCTGCTATAGATAAAAAACTTTTCTTTTTTATAGCCCTGCTTTGAAAAAGTGGGGCTATACTGGATTTGCCAGGTCCTTTGCGTGATTCCGTCATTCCGTGATTCTGTGACTGCAAAGTTTGCTTAATAACTTTTATGTTTATGGTCCTACTTCAATGAAACTTATACTACACTTGATCTCTGAGGTAAGTAAGGTGTAGTTGCAGAATAGTGGCCAAGGGCTCATAACTCTTGGAGTTATGTCCCTTGGTAGGTTTTCAAAATTTGAAATGCATTTTGCTTAATAACGTATGTTTGTGGTCCTACTTCAATGAAACTAATACCACACTTGGTCTCTGAGGTAAGGAAGATGTAAATGCAGAATGGTGGCCAAGGGCCCATAACTCTTGGAATTATGTCCCTTGGTAGGTTTTCAAAATTTGAAATGCATTTTGCTTAATAATTTTTATGTTTGTGGTCTTACTTCAATGAAACTAATACCACACTTGGTCTCTGAGGTAAGGAAGTTGTAGTGGCAAAATGGTGGCCAAGGGCCACCATTTTGTTACAGTTACAGTTATATTTTCATATTTTGCCATTCTTGAAAATTTTCGTAACAGATTTCTCAGGAACTGTGAAAGCCAGAAAGCTGAAAGTTTGTATAAACATGGACAGTGACTGGATGTATAGTGTATACTGGAATAAGGGCCAAGGGTCCATAACCCTTGGAGTTATGTCCCTTGGTAGGTTTTAAAAAAATTAAAATGCATTTTGCTCAATAACTTTTATGTTTGTGGTCCTACTTAGATGAAACTTATATTACACTTGATTTCTAAGGTAAGTGAGGTGTAGAGGCAGAATGGTGGCCAAGGGCCCATAACTCTTGAGTTATGTCCCTTCATAGGTTTTCAAATTTTGCCATTCTTGAAAATTTAGTAACAGATTTCTCAGGAACTATGAAAGCTAGAAAGCTGAAAGTTTGTATAAACATGGGCAATGACTGTATGTATGTTGTAGACCAGAATGAGGGCAGAGGGTTCATAAATCTTGGAGTTATGTCCCTTTGTAGGTTTTCAGTAACTTATATTTGTGGTCCTACTTCAGTGAAACTTATACCACACTTGGTTTCTAAGATAAGGAAGGTGTAATGGCAGAATGGTAGCCAAGGGCCCATAACTCTAAGTTATGTCCCTTCATAGTTTTTATCAAATTTTGCCATTCTTGAAAATTTTCATGACAGATTTCTAAGGAACTATGAAAGCTAGAAAGCTGAAAGCTCGTATCAACATGGACAGTGACTGGATGTATCGTGTATACCGGAATAGGGGCCAAGGGTCCATAACTCTTGAGTTATGTCCCTTGGTAGGTTTTCAAAAAATTAAAATGCATTTTGCTCAATAACTTTTATGTTTGTCATCCTGCTTCGATGGAACTTGTACCACACTTGCTTTGAAAAAGTGGTACATGCAGTGGGTTGATGTATCATGTATTCAGGAATCAGGGCCAAGGGACCATAACTCATGGATTGAAATCCCTTGATAGGTTTTAGGATGCCATGTTATCATGTCCTACAGTGGTGTTACCTGGTAAGGATGAATTCAAAATATTTCAACACTATATGTATTTTTCTTCCAATAGAGCTGCAGCAGGGCTATAGTCAGTTTCTCTGACAGCTCTAGTTATTTTGGTAGTTTCAGCATTTCGTGTTCCTTCTAGTGTTTCTGTTTGCTTTGGTAAGTCTAGGTACCCCTTATGACATGCAGCAAAGATACAGATCAGTTTGCACATCTGTACAGTGTAATCAGAGGCACTATTTACATCTAGGCACAACCAGACTGCATGGGAAACATTCGATTCTGATTCGATTATCATTGAAAACTTCCATTCAGTCCATGTAATCAATCTGTACATTGCGTTTATGTTTACAGGGTGAAGTCACAACACTTTTCACTGATCAAACAACTTTTAAAATAAAAATGACTGTTAGTATCACATTTAAAACACTAAGTAGATAAAAAAAAATAAGCCTATTTGTTGATAACAATCTGGATGTAGAAATGTTTCAAGTCAGTGGCAAGAACTCATCCACCATACAAAACTTTTTTTCCATACACTCTTTGTATGCATGGGCAAACAAACTATAAACAGGTCCCAATGTAAAGAAAAATACTGCATTCCTAAACTTTAAGGTTCATGGATCATGTCTGAAAATAGTATCGTAGACTTGAAGTTTGTATAAATCAATTAGTAAAGCAAAGAATTTGGCGTATATAATTACCTAATTCTTGTTGCAACTTTTTCTCCAGCCTCACGGAAGTGACCTAACAATATTAACACGAGGAATCATTCGATAAAAACAGTAATTCCGTAAAAATATATTGAGAAAAAAAAAAATGATTTTTATCATTGGTGCTTTCAAACCATTTCATACAGTCTGTTTTCAACTATTCGGTCAAATAAAAATTAAGAATTATAAAAGTAATCAAAAAAGTCACGATCTTTTACCCACGAGAACTATGTGGCGAATTAATTTTTTTGTGAAAAGGCCCTTCTCTTCTACTTTCATCAACTTTCACTTTACACAGCGATTACAAGGGCTTCAGCAGCTAAAAATTATCTCCAAATAGTCGCTTTCCTAAACAGCGAACTGTTTGCCCTGTGTGCTTCAGTCTCACACTGACACCCCACCCACTTGGAGCAGACCAAGGTTTTCAACAGCTAGTCCTTAAAGGACTAAGCCCGCTGCCTAGGAAAATTGTGGTTAGGTAAACTAACTGGCTGAACATGGCCCTAATGGGTTGACTGGGCCATAAACTTCCCACTTAATCAAACATTATAAATGTATAAAATTTTGAAAAAAACAAAAATCAACATAAAATGAGGCAAAAAAAAAAAAAAAAAAAAAAAAATCAGTCAAGAGTGATTTTATTGAAAATTACACCAAAAGATGTAACAAAAACTTGCTGTAATGATAAAAAGGAGTCTGTTTGGAGGCTGCCTGCTATTCCTGATCATGGTCTTGGGCAACATATACAGAGTCATGAAAAAGTCTGTATTAAGTCCAGTTTGTAAGCAACAACTGATAGAAGTAAGAATTCTTATCTTCCAATAGTGCCTATGCCCTCATGGGCATTTTTTGTACGCCTTCCTGGTTAGAAACTAGTACTAACAAATATTTAGATAAACTGTCTTGCTCAAGGACACAACACTTAGTGCTTGCTGGAATTGAATGCACTAACTTGATCTTGAATTCGACACTTTACCACTGCACCATGGCACTCTTTCTGTTATTATCATGGAATCAAAGTTTTTGTCCTCTAGGTGTTGTCTACTCCTATTTTATGGTTAGATACGTGTCCAAGAAAAAGTAGAAAATAAGGGCTTGAAGACATTTTCTTGAAATTTGGCTTTGATGTTTAGGCCAAAAAAAAAACGTATTAGATTCTCAGGCACCGTTGCATCTGTCCAAAAGGTCCCATATGTATGATTTTTTTTCAGTGGTAAGTTTTTTAGACCCTTGATAATACCTGACCTGGATTTTTCTTGCTTATCTGAGAAGAATATCTAATCAAACTGCAGTCTAGACCACAAACATATGGCATTCTTACAGGGTGGCCACGCACTCTGGAAAACAGGGAAAATGGTCAAAAAAATTCCCTGCAGGGAAAAATCAGGGAATTTGAAATTTTGCTGAAAATCAGGGAAAAATCAGGGAATTTAAAAAAATCTTATCTTTGTAAGGTCAAAATATTCAAATTTTATAGCTGTTCAGATGTGGCTACTGGTGGTTTCTTTCTGCCATATGCTTAAAATACCTGCAAATCTTATCTTACTTAAAGGTGGAGTACTTGTTAGGTGGAGTACTTGTTTGCTGTATATTCTGTTTTTTCTTTTTCTCATTCCGAAGTGGACATTTTATTGCAAACCCAATGTCTGTCATTAAATTTTAATGCAAAAATATATATCAGTGCAGTTAGAAGCCAAAACAGAATTGAGCAACCGTTGCCCCAGAGCTCAAGTAGAAGTGTGTATGCATGCACCAATAGCATATTCTTAAGAATGTATCAAGAATAACACAATGACTATAACAAGGGATATAATTAGGGTGTTTTACCATACCATTATGGCTGTATGTAGTACTGTGTACATACATTTATACTGGGGTTCACAAAAAACAGAGTCCATAATATACTTAAAACCAAAAATAACTTGTCACTTTTTATTGATGAATAATTTTGTTTCTACTTCGGTTTGGTTACAATAAGTAAGTTCAGTTGTTTTCCACAGCTAGTCTCGACAGAATTCAAGAGAGATCATTCGTGTAAGTGATTCTAGTCTCGAGTTACCTACCTTTTCATCAAAAACAGTATTTTCACATTTTTTCACAAATTCAAAAGCAGAACATGATTCTCAATACAAAATCTGAAAGGCCTTTGTTTGTCGACAAAATTCCCTGCAAAACAATTTTTCAGTTCTACCTGGCTAATTAATGGCAATTATTCAAATTTGTTTCACGTTGAAATTATCTCCCTTGCAATAAAAACAATAGTAAACTTTCGCTGCTCGTAAAAGCCATATCTCCGATATTTTTTGAAAGTTTTAAACAGTGATTTGTATGGACCTCTACAGAGAGTGTATGACCAGAAGAAAGATGCAAAAGTTCTCATTATGTCAAATGAAAAATGGATGACAATAACCTGTAAGATTATCATTACAAACATTGTTAAGTTTGAACAAACGGCCTTCTCAATAAAAATCGACGCGTTCTGAAGTTGCGCAATAGATGATGAGATGTTTTTGTTTTTGTTACTTTAAGAACTATTTTCAATACATGTCTAAACGAATAAAGCTGGCTCTAAATTGATTACTGAAATAAACCCGTATTTTAAGGTACAGTGACCTTCCAAAAGTGAATTAATATCGTAACTTTTGATTCTGACCCCTTCTGTTTTGAGAGAGCCCCTTTTGATAATCTGTTTGGCAGAAAGGGCTCAAGTACTGTATATCATGTGCACAAATGCTTGTTCTTTAACATCAGTAAAACAGTTTTTAAATTACACTCAGCAAAAGTTAATAAAACGTATAAATATATGCTGTAAAGTTACTTTTGGCTTTAAGTATATTAGGTTCATGTTTCTGTTGGGATCATTTGCAGCTGGGAAATTCACATATAGTTAGTATGACACCTGGATCAGGGCATTCACTTTATCCTGTTCTTGCCCCAGGGTCCAGCTTCTGGAAGGGACTAAGGGTCATGGCAGGAGCATCAACGTACCATGAATAACTTCTACTTTTATTTATTTTGTATTCCTAAATTTATTTACTTTTTCAAATAGTGTATGAATGTTGAATAATACATCCTGCATTTGTTTGTTAACCCACCCCTTGAACACATGAAAAAAGAAAATCCCAACCTGTCTATCCATTCCTTGAACACCTGAATAGGTAATTGCAAACAAGCAATTTTTAAGAATGGCCTTAGACAGTCTACCATGTAACCAAAAAAAAAAAAAAAAAAAAGAACAAAAAACCCCTACTGTTTTAATAAATTGGAGGTGAAGGTGTGGCTACAAGGGGAGGTTGGAGGCCATATATTTTACCAGTTTTGATTTTGACTACCATGAAAGTAAATTAGCACATGTACATCATATTGTAGATAAATTTTCATTTAATTAAGAATATTGTGACAGCATTGTGTATAAACGTCACTTGACAGCATTTGAATCAGTATATGACTTCTAAAAGTAGGGGCCATTGCAATAATATTAAGGTTTTTAATCAGGGAAAATCAAATCAAATCAGGGAAAAATCAGGGAATTTGATTGCTAAAAATGTGGGCCACCCTGTCTTACTTACTTGCAAAGCAAATCAGTAAACTACGATCTGTTTATGTTGTTTGAGACTCCAAACTTGCATTTGAGATACTTCCAGTAGAACAACCGCCATTTTGTTCAGCCAAACAAACCCAAATGTCCAAGAATGTACCCCCATCTAGAAAATTGAAAATAAAAAGTCACCCACACACATCTGTTTTTTGAAAAAAGTGCCTGAGTATCTATAATAACTATATTTATTGGCCTTAGGGGGTATGGGCTTTTCATGAACAACCTGGGACACATGTAGGTCTGTCCTTCAGCTGTATTCATGTCAAAAATTGTAAAAAAAAAAAATGGCATTTAAACAGGGTTTGAAGCCATTTACAGGAAATATCAGAAAATATTGGAAAATGATAATGGCATCTGCAGCCAGATATGCAATGGTGATCAAGTCATGAGTTTTGTTTTTAATTTATTACTTTTCAGAGAGGTTAACTTTGTAAATTCTTTACTGTTCCAAGAGGTTTAACTGCTGAAAAATCTTTCTTCTCCAGATATATTGAGAAAACTTCTACAGACATTGAAGATGACATTAGGGAGGTTAATTGAACATCACAAACAAGAAAGAGAACAGTTTGCAACATCTGTACGAGACAGTCAGCTGACACAAGAAGAGACATTTACACAGAAAACACTACTTTTAGAATTGGGTAAAAGACAGAAAGACGTGTTCAGTTTGTTCACAAAACAGCGAGAATTAGCATCAAAGTTGAAAGAGATAGAGATTACAGATAGAAGTGCTGTTGGTAAAAGTGAAAATGTCAAGTTCAAAACTTGTGCAAAACCAACTAAAACTATTGAAAAAGAGAGAACTGTGAAAGCTTGGAGTGAAGACAAACTTGTTCAGGATAAGATAGATGCAGAAAGAAATGTTACAAATGGAAGAGAAATTGTAAAATATGAAACAGATAAAATGGAGAAAGAGGACAAAATCATTGATGAGTTACCTTTGTCTCAGTCTGGATCTGGAAAAAGCCATTTCTCACAGGAATCAGATTCTGGACTTTTGGATGTGCTGAAAATCTTAAGAAATAGGAGACAGGGTTCAGTATATAATACATCAAACAATTCACAACAATCATCAGCAAATGCACTAGCAAATCAAGATAGTCTTAAAGATGATAGTTTTAAAGATGATATAACTCATGGATCGAGTACTACAATAGGAAAGTTTGATGCAGGTAATGAAATGGAGCATAATATAAACAGCGTTGGCGAGCAAGATGCAACTGACAAAAAAGCTGAACTTGAAATTGACGGTTATGTAATAATAACTAATAAACAGACAAATTCAGAAGAACAGCTTCCAAAAGAGAAACATGATAAAGAAGTCAGAAAACCATGTAATATTGAAACTACTATGGTGAATGTTAAACCTTCCAGTATAGAAACAGTAAAAGACATGGATAATAATCATATACCATCTACACTAGAGGAAGCTGTTGAAATGGTAAGAGGGTTGAAGAAAGATGGCAAAGTGTTAAAAGGTCCGCAAGTCAGGAATGAGCCAGAGTGTTTGGATAGAATATATTGTGTTACAGACAAGGAAAATGATGTTATTCTGTCAAAAGATGTCACTACCATCCCAGATACTCAAGAACATGGTACTCAAGAAACCTTTGCAAGGTATAGAAATAAATTTTAAAAGGACTGACTCTTCAGAGATCATATTCACTCTTTACCTGCAGCCAGAATTGCGTTGGACTGGTGATCAGGAGATTACGGTGTTGATCCCCGTCGGTCTGGCAACATTCTTTCAAGGAGATTGATAATGAAATATTTTCTATGATCATTTTCTCCCTTCCACTGATCAAGAAGGGCAGTTGTCAACTTCTGGCAAAAGAATGTGCACAAGTACTGGTTATCTGTATAGAGGACTAAGACTGCCCAGGAAAAAGTGGTTAGTTAAATTAAATGGCTCAACATGACCCTAAACGTGTTGACTGGGCCATTAAACTTGAACCTAACCTCCCAACCCTAACTTCTTTCTGCATGTATGCTAAACTTTGAACAAATCTATCTGCTATGATGTGTCTAAACAAGCTGATTAAATGGAAATGTGTAGATACTGCTATAATTGCTCCACTTTGCTTGGGCAGTTAGAACTGTTTGAATAGAATGGATATCTGGTACCTAAATATTACCTATGTATTTATTTTGTTTATTTTTTACTTGTTTGTTTGTTTTTCATTCAGAGAAGCTGCAGTTATAGAAACAGCTAAGACAAGTACAGCAGAGACTGGTACCACAGGGAACAAAAAAAGACAGACTTCATCTTCAGAGGACCATGTTCCAAGACGTAAAAAGTATACAAAGATGCAGGTTTCAGTATATTGTGTATCAGCTGCTTTTTATTTTACTGTTTAAAGTTTAACCCTTAACCAGCAATTACAACTGCAGCAGACAGCATTTTGATTGTTTTACTTATTTTCAGAGAAAATAAGGTTTGACACTTCATGTGCATTGTCTGCCTAGCAGACAATTCACAAGAAATGTCAAGCTTTTTTTTTTCTCTGAAAAATAAATACAAAAACATAAATAGACTGCCATGAATGTCATCTGCTTCAAATTTGCTTGGTACTTTAAGGATTAGGAAATATTTCAGTATCAATAATAAATAAATAATAAAAACAGTAACAAGCTTGAGGCAGTCTTTCTAAACCATAACCGTTTCTTTATATTAATGTCATATTAATCAAACTCTGTACTTCACATAACAAAAACACACATATACAAATATATAGAAAATTTCACCTCCAAAAACTGAAAAATTTCAGATAAAAAACTGATATTTTTCCTATTTCAGCTCAAAACATAGATTGTGGGTACTCCTTAGAACTGCCTCAGCGAGGCAGTTCTAGCTAGTACCCACAATCTATGTTTTTGAGGAAAAATAGAAAATTAATGTATACCCCTGTATATAAAAGTGGGATTTAAGGGGGTCAAAATTATATAGGGATGTTTTCGTGATGATAACCGGCATGTTGGTATTGGACCATAATTTTATACAGTATCACCTTTACCCCTACTTGTGATCTGGAGGGCAAGGTCATGAACTTGGGAATTTCACCTATGCATAAAAGTTTTTATTTAAAGATGTCTATTTTCTGAATGACTATTTATGTCCCCCAACCTACTGGCAGGGGGACATATAGATTTTGATGCGGATCCTGTTGGCATCAGCATTAGTGTTGGCATCAGTGTGACACTTTCTTGTCTGCATAATACCTTCTGAGCCACAGATTGGATTCTTAACAAATTTTCATGGATATATAATTTGGACATAACAAAGACCTGATTAAATTTTGGTGACCTTGACCTAATGTTCAGGTCACAGCGGTAGAAAACTGAAAATTCACGATTTGTGACATCTGTTTTCTCTGAAAACACTGTTACCAGTTATGATATTATGGTACGAGGATGAGCATGTTTCATGTGTTTTCTTCATGGTTTGTGTTTGTGTTGAGGTTTTACGGCCCAGTCAACCCAATGGGGTCATGTCGAGCGCGATCAGTTTACCTAACCACACGTTTACTGGGCAGGCTTAGTCCTCTAAGCGGTTAACCAGTATTGTGCACATTCTTTCGCCAGAAACTGACAACTGCCCTTCTTGAATCAGCGGAAGGGAGAGAATGACCGTAGAAAATATTTCATGATCAATCTCCGCGAAAGAATGTTGCCGACCTCGGCGGGGGTTGAACCCGCGACCTCCTGGTCTCCAGTCGGACGGCGCATCCAACTGAGCCACTGAGCATGTGATTTGGATATTATTGTTATATTGTTTTTTGTTATTTTTTTCCACATTGTGAACTCAATATATAGACAGTGGGTAGCTCATGAGCACAACTCCTCATACAATTTTATACCAACCTTTTTTCAAAACTGCCCATTTTCTGCATAGTCTGAAGATATGCATGTGTTTTCGATAAATCCTTGCATTACTTTTTGTCACTTTTTTTTTTGCTTTTTGAACTTTGTCATTTTCTGACCTCAGATTCTATGAAAGTGTATAGACAATTGGTACCTTATGATTGCAACTCTTCATACAATTTTATACCGGTCTTTTTGAAACTTTGCTATGAATAACTAGAGCTAAGATCCTGAAATTATATATATAGCATAAGTATGAAAAATAAGCGAACCCATATTTTTTTGTTCTGCTTTTGGGATTCTCCTTGCAGATTTATTCCCCTTTTTTGACTTGGGCATTTAACAACAGACGGAAGGTACCTTGTGTGCGCAACTCCTCATGCAGTTTATACCGATCAGTTTTGAAACTTTGCAGGCCCTTTTGTCATGGTGTGTAGATGTGCATGTGGTTTAGGCATCATTGTCAATTCAATATTTGTTACTTTTTAGCTCACCTGAGCATGAAGTCCTCACGGTGAGCTATTGTGATCGCCCTGTGTCTGGCATCCGCTGTGCGATGTGTGTTGTCTATCTTCAACTCATGTGCGTTGTCTGTCTTCTGTACTTAAATCACATCTCATTAACCGGTGAATGGATTCTGAAATAATTTTACAGAAATGTTCCTTGGGTGACCTATCAAAATTGCTAAAATGGTTCAGCTCTGCTGAACAAAATGGCAGTCAGAGCGAAAAATAGAAAAAAAATTAAACAACATCTCCTCCTAGGTCAGTAGCTGATTTCAAAATAATTTCACAAAAATGTTCCTTGGGTGACCCTCAACCAAAGTTGCTAAAATGGTTTTGCTCCGCTGAACAAAATGGCTGCCAGAGCTGAAAAAAGAAAAACCTTTAAATGACGTCTCCTTCTAGGCCAATGGCTCAATTTCAAAATAATTTCAAAGAAATGTTCCTTGGGTGACCCTGTACCAAATTTGCTAAAATGGTTCTGCTCCACTGAACATAATGGCTGCCAAAGCTAAAAAAAAAAAAAAAAAAAAAAAAAAAACCCACCTTTAAATGACATCTCCTCTTAGGCCAATAGCTCGATTTCAGTATAATTTCACAGAAATGTTCCTTGGGTGACCATCTACCAAATTTGCTTAAATGGCTCCACTCCACTAAACAAAATGGCCACCAAAGCTGAAAATAGTAAAATCTTTAAAAAAACATTACCTCATAGGCCAATGGCTCGATTTCAAATAATTCCACAGAAATGTTCCTTGGATGACCCTCTACCAAAATGGCTAAAATGGGTCTGCTCTGCTGAACAAAATGGCCGTTAAAGCTAAAAGTAGAAAAACCTTTAAATGACATCTCCTAGGTCAGTGGCCCGATTTTAAAATAATTTAATAGAAATGTTCTTTGGGTGACCCTCTACCAGATTGCTAAAATGGTTCCGCTCCACTGAACAAAATGGCTACCAAAGCTTGAAATAGAAAACCTTTAAACAACATCTCCTCCTAGGCCAATGGCTTGGGATCAAAATAATTTCACAGAAATGTTCTTTGGGTGACCCTCTACCAGAATTGCTGAAATGGTTTCACTCTGCCGAACAAAATGGCCACCAGAGCTTATTTTAGCTCAGGTGAGCGATCCAGGGCCATCATGGCTCTCTTGTTTTTTTTTTACTTTTGAACTTTGCCATTTTTGGGGCTTAAATACTATTAAAGCATTAAATAGGTACCTTGTGTGCGCAACTCCTACAATTTTATACTGATCAGTTTGAAACTTTGCAGGCCCTTTTGTCATGGTCTGTTGCAAGTGGTCAATTTAATTTTTGTTACTTTTTTCAACTTTTGAACTTTTGATGCTTAAGTATTACGTCAAGGCATGTTTAAAGTAAAGCATATAGTTTGGGGCATAGTGTTTTTTAAACTCATTTAAAAATTGCCCAACACCCTCCTTCTACAGGGCATCTAGCAACGGTTTTGTGAAAGTTAAAGGTATTAACTTCTGTTGTTTTTTATGCCACCGCCACGAAGTGGAGGAAAGCGTATAGTTTTACCCTCTGTCATATGTCCTTGTGTCCATCCACGTGTCTGTCCGTTGGTCACACTTTATAGTATTCATGTCTCCGCAACTCCTCCTACAATATTCAAGGTAATGGTTTAAAACTTGTGCCATAGTAAGCATATAGACTGAGCATATGCAGAAAGATTGCAGAACTCTGCTGAAATTATTAATGGTAGAGGTATATACCCTTGAGTTATTTAGAAAATTTGTCTTATACACATGACATAGAAGGGTTCATGTCTCCGCAACTTCTCCTTCAGTTTCAAAGATAATAATTTGAAACTTGTAGCAAAGTAAGAATATAGGCTGGATAAAGGTCCAGAACTCTGATCAAATTTTTGCCTGGATTCACTAAGAAATTTTGCCTTAAACACATGACATGGTAGGGTTCGTGTCTTTGCAACTCCTCCTAGAGTTTTCAAGATAATGGTTTAAAACTTGCACCATAGTAAGCATATATACTGAGCATGTGCATAAAGGTCACAGAACTTTTATCAAATTGTTAGTGGTAGAGTTATGTACCCTTGATTTACTTAAAAAACAAAATTGTCTTATACACATGACATAGTAGGGTTTGTGTCTCTGCAACTTCTCCTTCAGTTTTAAAGATAATAATTTGAAACTTAAGAATAAAGGCTAGGCATGTGCATAGTCAATTTTTTTTTCTGGGCATACATACCCTGGAAAGTTTGCCTTATACACAAAAGTAGTGTTCTTGTCTCTGCAACTTCTCCTACAGTTTTCAAGATAATGATTTAAAACTTGCAGCAAAGTAAGAATATAGGATGGGCATGTGCACATAGGTCACAGAACACTGAACAAAGTTTTGTTGCTAGACTTACTTAGTAAACCTTGGATTTACTTAGAAATTTTGCCTTATTATACACATGACATAGTAGGATTGGCATCTCCACAACTTCTACAGTTTTCAAGATAATGATTTGAAACTTAAAGCAACGTAAAAAAAATATGCAGTGCATGCAAATGAAGGTCATAGAACTCTGATCATTTTGTTTTATTGCTAGAGTTACATACCCTGGATTTACTTAGAAATTTTGTCTTATACACGACATTAGTAGGGTTCTTGTCTCTGCAACTTCTACTGTTTTCATAATAATGATTTCAAACCTGCAGCAAATTAAGAATATAGGCTAGGCATGTGTATAAAGGTCACAGAACACTGATCAAAGTTTTGTTGCTAGACATACTTACCTTGGATTTTCTTAGAAATTTTGCCTTATACATATGACATAGTAGGGTTCGTGTCTCTGCAACTTCTTCAACAGTTTTCAAGATAATGATTTGAAACTGGCAGAAAAGTAAAAATATAGGCTTAGAATGTGCATAAAGGTCACAGAACTCTGATCAGATTTTTATTGCTAGAGTTACATACCCTTCCTTTACTTAGAAATTTGCCATATTCACATTGCAAAGTGGAGTTCACGTCTCTGCAACTCCTACAGTTTACATGATTGTGGTTCGAAACTTGCACTTCAGAAAAGATAAACAGTCAAATGATAAATGTACAAAGCCAAACTGGCAGTAGTGAGGGCATTCATCCCCTTTAGAGATATTTTTGTTTTTATCAAAAGTTATAAATTACCAAAAAAGTTATTTGCTTTTGTTGTTTTTATTTACCAAAATATGCTCTGTGGATACTTGTGTATTTGTTTTCAACATTTTGGTAAAAAACAAATAAGAAGAAATACTTTCTGAGAATGGTTTGTCTGGAGACTTATTCTAGTATATTTTAGCACAAACATCTATTACAGGAGAATGCTGACAGAGAGTCGTGTAGAACTGACTGCAGTCCTAAGACGAAGGATGAGGCGTTCCAAGAGACTACAGGTACTAACCAGAGGACGGCAGCAGTAATGATCAACAAACCTGAACATATATCTTTGAAACAGTTCGTTAATGTTGTTCCATTAAATAACTTTTCTTCAAAACCTTTAACAGACTCTACAACTGACCTTGAATCAAATGTAATGTCATCTTTTAAACCTTGTCAAACTTTATCAGGAAGGTCACTTTATAGCCAGCTTTTTAGTAGTTCTAATGTGCAAAACAAATTGCTTTTCCAAACATCTGGTGAACCTCTACCCAGTCAAACTATTGAAAAAGTAAACAGCTCTGATCCCAAACTGTCAAAAAAGTTATGGATGAACATGATGAGAAATGAAACCGTTTTTAACAAGCCAACAAGAAAAGGCTCTGCAGTTTTCCCTGATAATTGTAAACAAAATGATAACAAAGTGTCCCTGAAATCTCCAGGTGATAAACTGAATCAAGTTATAAAGAGAATAACAGAAGAAAAAGAAAATGTGTTCCAGGATAAAGAAAATCTTAACAGCAATTTGAAAACATTATCTAATGAAAGTACAAGATCTGAGACATCTGTGTTGGGTAAAAATGTACAGGACAATAAAATGCAGCAATCGAAAAACAGAGACAAAAATAATTTTGATGTTAACATAGACAATTTATACGAAGCTGGTTTGGCTGTGGAGCTTCCTCAGCTTAAAGACAAATCCAAGCAGGTTGTACAGACTTGCTCTGAAACCCTAAAAATACCTCCTAATCATGATTATGCCCTATTGTCAACTCCTAGAGTGCCTCCTCAGGATGAAACAAACATAATGTCTCCCACTGCAACTTCAATGAGCTCCGATGTGTTTTTTGTTAAAGCTAAAGAACTACAAAAAAGAATGAAAAGTAGAGCTGAAATGTCACAGAAACTTTCCCATCAGTTCAAAGATTCTACAATATACCCTTACCAGTCTGCTTTCTCAAAATCTGTACCCCAGTCAAAACGTGAAGGTAATAAAACTAAAACCGTAAAGACATTTGTGCCTCAAAATTTATACGAAGGAAGCATGCCAAAACCAGCCAGGAATATACAGCCAATTAAGTGCCCTAGAACCATACATCCGACTTCTCAAATTGAGAAGATGAGTAAGACAAAGACATCTGAAGAAAAGCTGGAAGCAGTTATTAATAATGTTATAAAATCATCAGCAGCTTTCTCCTATGATAAGGACCCTTTTCTGACCCAAGGGATCAAAACTGACATTCCCAGACAGACCATGGAAGACATAGACACATCTCAGAAGTTCAGGTTGATGGCTGATCCGAAGGAAACAAATAATCTCAAAATATGTTGGATGCCAGACAGTCAAAGACAGAATATTGTACATCCTTCAAATGCCACCTGCCCTGGACAAGCCGTGCCAAAGCTGTATGGGCAGATGCCCGGTTTGGCCACATCTAACCTCAAAACTACAGTAAGTGAAGCTTCTTAAATTTTGTATCTTTGCCTATCCTGGCAACTAAAATGTACTTAGAACTAGTGTTGTCCGATCGTGGGATTTTTTTATAATCGATCATCGAAAATAATCGGACAGGAGGTTTTGATTGGTTATCGATTATAATTGAAAGCTATCAAATGAAAGGCAAACACAGGTCCCATCACCCAGAAAGATAAAATGGTATCCTTTTACCGCTTAAAACTTAATAAAAACTTGTTAACTTGTCATTTGCATGCATAATTTTATGTGAAGTACCTTACCATATTTCCTAACATACTTTCAAGCTGAAGAGTTTAGAATTGCATCTTTCTTGCATTAAAGTTGCAATTTGAGAATAATAACTTACAAAGTAGTCAGGTGTGAATCGTTTTGATTATATAGAGTTTATTTGTTTGTTTTGACCAATTTGAGAAATCATTCACTAGTGTTCTAAGGCTTCCATGTAAAAATCGAGTGAGCGATAGCGAATTATTAGCGGTGAATTATTTCTCCGTAATAGATAAAAAACAAAGGAATAAACTGTTTATTACATTTCGTACCCCCAATCCGACCCCACACACAATGTGTTTTAGTTGGATGTTGTAGCTTATGTTTGTGACGCGTGGGGTGACACGTGGGAATTTCATATGCTATTGAGTGATGCCCAGCCTTGAACTGCTGAACAAAAAAAAAAATAGTGCCATGGGATTGCAGTTCTAATCGGTTCTAATTGAGATAAATAAAGATCTCAAATCATAATCATATTTATAAATATTTTTTCTTTGTAATTGAGCACGTTTAAAGCATTGAAAGCGAAAGATCGCACAATCCTTCAATAAATGAATTAATTACATCACAGAATTACGTCATTAATTAGTGCATAAAAACAGTCTTTTTGAAGAAATGAAATAATTTACTGGTGAGCGAGTACCGGGTTTTCTTTCACAGAGAAAAATAGGTAATTCATTGTTAGAAATGTATTAAAATTGATTATTAGCGAATACAATCGATAGTAGAATCAAAAAGAATTTTGGATTGATTATCGATTCTAATCGATCATCGTTACAACACTACTTAGAACTGTTATTAGCTTTACTCGAGATGAACCATAAGGATCACTTTTCATATACCGTATCTATAATCATAGCTCCAGTTAAGATGGATTTTTTTGTTTTGTTTTATTTTTTCAAGTGTCTGCACAAAAAAATTTGTTAGTAGTCATTAGAAGTGCCTCGCCTCGCTTAGTGTAGATGCTTTTAAAGAATATCCATAACATGTTTTTGTGCAGATGTAAGAAAAATATTTACTTTATTCCTGCTCTTATCTTAACTATGGTTGTATGTCAATCCATTTACTTTCTTAATGGTATGTCCAGAAACACTGGAGCATTTTGAACCAAACTGAGCAGAAATATTGCTTTAAATAGGAAATTCAAAATAGCTCAAATTATTCAAACAGCCAGTTTTTTTTGTTGCCATAGCAATTGAACAGTCCAGTAGACCTACATTTGGGAAAATGTTATAGTGGCATCCTACTCAATAACTGTTAAACCACCGGAACTAAGCTTGGCAGTAATGAGCCTTTAATCATCCTCTGTCACGATTGTTTTGAGGCCCACCTGCATTTTTGTTTGGTTGACAAGAAAACAGTAAATTTTATATATCAAGTCCTAAATAACATCTATGGAACTACTGAAGCACTTTGGACCAAAAACTGCCAGTAAAATAATTCGTGGATAGTCTTTCTAGTTTTGCTAATTTCATATCGGTTGGCCATTTTGATTTGAGTTCATGGCAATATTAATGTTCCATAGGATTCTAATGGGAAAATGGTTAAATATTTTCTCCAGAAGCAGTAAAAGACTTAAATGAATCATTTTTTATTCTGCATCTGAATAGGTTACTGGGATAAAGCAATCAGCTTGGCGTCAATCTGTCCATTAACACATTCTTGTGCGCTCCATATATCCTTTTAGATACTTTTATAATATCTCTTCATATATATAATCTCTTCATTTTTGGGATCCATCTTTGAACCATGTTATATCCAAAACTGTGTTATAACGAACCATGTTATAAGGAGATTGTAGTGTATATATGATGCAGAATACAGTAAAAGGGCCCTAGTGGTGTCAAATCTATAATTTGAAACCATTTAATACAGTGATATCCCATGTATATATAATAGGATAGCATGCCTATGTAATATTATTGCTTCTTTTCATGCAGCTACAATTGGCATTTATCCGATGATAATTTTTGATGTTTTTATTCCCCTTCATGATAATTGATACAAATGTACAGCACATTCAAAAGTAGCGATTTGGTCGATGGCTAATTTTTGTTCAAGAAAACACAAATTTCATCTGATTTCCCTGGACAGTCAGTTCCAGATCTCACCAATAACAATAGTTGAAAATTATGTCCTGAAGACTTACAGGAACTCTTCAGAGGTCTTATTAAGGAGTATTTGGTGATAAAGAAAATTATTTCTCCATAAAAACATGGGAACTCATTAGAAACCCCCTACTGAGGCGGATCTAATCAATATACCATAATTTATGTTTTTATAGAGAAACTGAAAAGATTATCTCAGAATTAGCTTCAGATACTCCTTAACCCTTAAAGCACCAATCACAACTGCAGCACATTTTGATTTTTTCTTCTTTTTCAGAGAAAACAAGTCTTGACCTTTCATGTGAATCGTCTGCCCCACAATTTATGTTTTTATTGAGAAACTGAGAAAGTTATCCCAGAATTATCTTCAGATACTCCTTAACCCTTAAAGCACCAATCACAACTGCAGCAGAAGACATTTTGATTTTTTCTTCTTTTTCAGAGAAAACAAGTCTTGACTTTTCATGTGAATCATCTGCCACAGACGATTCACATGAAGTCAAGACTTGTTTTCTCTGAAAAACAAGAAAAAATATAAAATTTAGAATGTCCTCTGCTTCAAATTTTCCTTGGCGCTTTAAGGGTTAAAAAAAATATCTACTGTTTTGTTTTGTTTTTTTTTCTTTTATTTGGCTGAGGTTACATCCGTGAAGACCCCTTTGCCAACCCTGAAGAGTCTACTCCAGATAGGTGTTCTAAGACCAGGAACCAGCAATCTCTCAACAGAGGTGAAGGTACGATTGCTTCAGATTTCTTAACTCATTGTAGTCTGGAGACCCCTTAAAGGGTAATTGGCAAACAGCGGAGACCCAGATCAGATGCCACAAAATGCAGCGTCTGATCAGGGTCTCCACTGTTTGCAAATAGTTTAGCCATTTTTCTCCAGGAATATCTAAATCTCATAAATTTGAAATTGGATTTTTCCAGTATATAGAGTGGGGGAGTCCATTCAGTCTACAATGGGTTAATGCTTAGTATGCTGGGTAAAAATTTCAGATGTCATTTTGAAACGTTATTCTTTTTTTCCCAAGAAAATGGGAATTAGACATTTCATGCAAATTTTCTCTTTAGAAGACAATTTGCATGAAATAGCAAATCCTATTTTTGGAGAAAATTAAGAAAATTTGCTAAACCCTATTTTCTGGTAAAAATGAAAAAAAAAAAAAAAATGTTGTAAAGAAGACAGTTTGAATAAAATGTCTAATCCAATTTTCTGAGACAAATAAGAAACTGTTTTAAAATGTCTGCTAAAATTTGGAGGCAGTTTGCATGAAATGTTAAATCCTATTTTCTTGGGAAAATAAGAAAAATATCAGTTTACCATCTGCCTTAGCTAGAATTTGCCCTTAGCTACCTAAGTGTAAAACAGATTTAGAATTTGAATTAATTAACATTCATTTGAAATTTGAAAATGGTCAGTTCTTTTGTAGAGGGAAGGGAGAAGGAAGTGAGGTTCAGTTTAGACAAATACCATTAAACTCTGTGCAGTCACACTAAGGGAATAATGTCAATAAAACACTAAGCTATATATTACAGGAATGTTGACCTGTGAAATGTACCCTGCATTTCCTATACTTCATGCTGTAAAAGAAGGTGAGTGCCTCCTGTATGGATATAAAATTATCCTAGGAGGTACTGTCTGTCTTGAAGCTGTACTTTGTAGTCAGAACTAGTATTTACTAATTTATCTCTCATAATAGGAATCTGAATGAGTATGGTACCAAATTTGTAGGTAAAACAAGTATGGAATAAAGTGCTCAAAATTTTAGGACATTTACTGTATCCAAATGGTAAAAAAAGTATGGAATAAAGTGCTCAAAATTTTAGGACATTTACTGTATCCAAATGTACTACCTTGGATACAGTAAATGTCCTAAAATTTTGAGCACGTTATTCCATACTTTTTTTTTACCTAAAATTTGCTTTTTATACAGTTGTTTCTTAAAATACTTACTTGAATGGTAAATGCCACCAGGTAGTGGTAAGTGGTCCGGTGGAGGTTAGCGGCGAGTGCTGAAGGCACGAGAGGGGAAAGAGAAATTTCCCCTCGTATGTGCGTTTTAATGCATTTTGGAAGCTTAAAATTTTGGGGGCCCAGAATTTCAGTCATTCAAAGTCAAAAAGTTTTATACATGACTTGCTGACCGACATGTTCTTTGATTTAGAATAATTAGAAAAATAGATTAAGGGGATTTAAACTTTCTTCTGTGGCACTCTTTATTTCAAGACGGTTAAAATAAGAACAAAGAATATGTTGAAATAACCTTTATCAACTCTTCCTGAGTGTTTTAACAAAGTAATAACTATTCACAGTGTTTAACATACACATAAAATAATTTGTGGGGTAAAGGTTGCAGATCAGTGGTTGGAAATTCGAAGAGATGCAATCAATAAGGAGATGCTTTCTCATCTTTTTATCCCACTGGTTTCTACATAGAAACTACCGCAAAGCAACACGGTGTATACACATGATGCTTGCTAAACAACATGGTACATACACATGCTGTTCTATTAAACAGCACACCGCAAAGTATCACGGTACATACACATGATACCCGCCAAAACAAAACTCCGCAAAGCATTCCGGTATATACACAGAATGCCCGCTAAATCATATACACCACCGCTGAGTAAATGGTACATACACATCTACCAGCAAACTGTTGGATGAGAAAGCAGCTCCCAAATATATAACAAGATTTCAGTCAGAATCACATCCCTTCGGAATTTTCCGCCACCCCCAATCAGCAACAGCTAGATTGCATACTAGACTGGAATGTTCCTGCCCATGAGTTATCCAAATAATCCACAGATTTAAAAACAGCTTAGTCTTTCTGATATTGCAATTTATACTTAACACTCATGTATCTGATGATACACTGTAGAACATTAAAGCAGCATAACTGTCTTTCACCAAAATATAACACCATTACTTAATCCACCAGGCAGGAGAATGAAAGGACATGGATGACTGTTCTTTCTGAAATTATAAAAGAAACTGGGCGGCAGTATCCTACCACAAAATAATGACAAACATTGACATAATTATTTATTTTAACCATCTGAAATAATACATAGAGCTACTGTTCTTTAGCTGCAATACTAAATGGTTATTAGTGAATTAAGAATAAAAATTGGGAGGGAGGGCGGGAAAACTTTTTCCTTGCTGCAGCAATCAGCTGTCGTCAGAAAGAGGCTGTTGCACTGGGACCCAGCTGTGCAAAACACTTTCAGTATGTCTACATATAAGCCTGGAACCAATCCTTTACAGTGCTCAAAGGACATGTGTACTGAAATGACCTTTCAAGTTGGTACAGTAATCAAAGTACTGAAACAACCCAAATTACCAAAAATGGGAACTGGACTTACTATTTTAATGCTGAAATAAATGGAGCCTATTGTAGATCAATATGCTGTATTATTTCAAGACGGTTAAAATAAGAACAAAGAATATGTTGAAATAACCTTTATCAACTCTTCCTGAGTGTTTTAACAAAGTAATAACTATTCACAGTGTTTAACATACACATAAAATAATTTGTGGCGTAAAGGTTGCAGATCAGTGGTTGGAAATTCGAAGAGATGCAATCAATAAGGAGATGCTTTCTCATCTTTTTATCCCACTGGTTTCTACATAGAAACCACCGCAAAGCAACACGGTGTATACACATGATGCTTGCTAAACAACATGGTACATACACATGCTGTTCTATTAAACAGCACACCGCAAAGTATCACGGTACAGACACATGATACCCGCCAAAACAAAACTCCGCAAAGCATTCCGGTATATACACAGAATGCCCGCTAAATCATATACACCACCGCTGAGTAAATGGTACATACACATCTACCAGCAAACTGTTGGATGAGAAAGCAGCTCCCAAATATATAACAAGATTTCAGTCAGAATCACATCCCTTCGGAATTTTCCGCCACACAAACCACTAATTTGGTTTGCCCCAAAATTCCACCGCAAACAAAACTGGTGTTCACAACTGATCCTGCAGAGCCTCCCGAATGTCTAACATTAAAATATCAGAACCAATATCAGATAGATGTACGCCATCTGGTTTATATAAGCCCGGTGTGTCAGATGTAATTTCTGGATGATCAATAAAGACCCCCCTACCATTGTATTTTATAAAGCGACGAATCACTCTATTAATGAATTTTCGTTTGGATTCCATTTTGTCTGGAACCTGTGTTCCTGACCATACAATACGAGGCAACATAGCAGAAACGAAAATGGCACTGCTAGTGAATGTTTGAACTAGATTACTTAAGTCATCCTTCATATTATGGATCAAGACCACCCCTTTCTGATAAGCTAAGTCATTGGAACCAACATGAACCACTATTGCCTTTGGAGCAGCATTATGGAGAGCAGCATACTGAATCTTTGGTAGAAGCTGTTGCCATTTCATGCCGCCCTGACCCATCCACTTGACTTTCTGAACTTTGGAAGCGCCAACCGTACTTTCAAGCTGCCTGGTTCTGGCTCGGGCTGCTAATCTATTTATGTAGGAGTCCCCTACCAACCATACATCTGGAAATCAAAATTTATGATGCAAATTATCAATAGGGCTAAGGAGCAATGAGCAAGTCCGCTTTATAGTCTTATGTACTTGAGAAATGAATTGGACTGCCATCTGCCCATTTTCTTGATAGTCTCATACGATACGCCTTTGCTGGCTAACCACGAAGCGGCCCCAATACGGAAGGAATGCGTTCTGAAATGTGTTGTTGGTAGATTCAGAGCAGTTATAGCTTTATTTAAAACTGCCCCAAATTGATATCTTGTAAGAGGTTGCCCATTAATATGACAAAAAAGATATACTGATTTGTGAGGTCTAATTTTGAGAAACGCTTCCATGGCCAATAATGGACATTCTGTAGATTCAATAGCTGGAATGTCAATTATATATGGTTTTCCTGTTTGATTGCATTTGGCCTTACGCTGGCGGATTCGTAAAATATTTTGCCCAGCTTTGGTGGTACATAATACATCAGATACTTGCAATGGTTGATCAGGTTGCTGTGACGATGTAAATACCAACTCACTAACACGGAACAAACCAAAAAATGCCAAACGGTAAGCTGCTCTAAATAAAAGTGTTTCATACTCAGAAATGCAGATATTCCCCAAAATTTTACAAATAGCAACCAGAGTATTATACATAATTGGCATACGGTTATCAGGATTGGCTCTAAGACGCTTGTAGCCTTCAAGCATTTTTGAAATGGCAAAAGTGGAAGTGTTATCAAAATTATGGTTAATTTTATGTTGAAAGCTAATAGCAGATATGTGCATGGCAGCTGTTGATGGGGCATAACCATTGTGGAAAAGATAAGTAATATAAGCATGAATATGAGTTTCAGGTACTGGCCACTGCAAAGGGAGAGCATAATTAGATCTAAAAGTTGAAAAGTTTGCCAATGCAGTAGCATATGCATGATGGGTATTAACTGACAAACTTGCAGTCACAAGCTGGTGGCCTCCTGATTGAAGACGCTCCAAAGATGGTCTGGAACAGGCTCTGGCTCTGGTTCGGCTTCTGGGGCCAACTGTCGAAAGCGATTCATCTGCAGTCGAGATAAACTGTCCGTCACGGCATTCCGAGAAGTTGATAAATGTTCCGCTTTGAGAACAACATTCAGCTGCAAACATTTTAATGTAATGATTCTGACCAAGACCATGACATACTCTGCCTTTGACGTTTGCGAATTCAAGATATGAACAACTGCCTGATTGTCACATTTGAATAGAATCTTTTTGTTGCTGAGATGCTGACCCCAGATTTCAAGAGCAACAAAAATGGGGAACAATTCAAGTACTGTAATGTCATCAGTAATACCGCGGTGAAACCATTCAGCAGGCCACAGACCATATGTCCATTTTCCCTGAAAATAAGCTCCAAAGCCTTTACCATAACTTGCTGAACTGTCCGTAAACAAACATAAGTCAGCATTTGACAGCCAAAACCTGTCATGAAAGACAGAGACACCATTAAACGATTTGAAAAATGTCAGCCATGTTTGCAAATCTAACCTCATTGCCTTAGAAATCCGAATATGATGATAAGGCTTTGTAATACCCCTTGTAGCATTTATCAGCCGGCGGCAAAAAGGACGACCAGGAACGATAGCCCGGCACATGAAATTCAGTGAGCCAAGAAGAGACTGCATAACCTCCAGTGTAATACTGGACTTATGTAATATTTCTTCAATAAGACTTTGTAGTTTCATAATTTTGTCCTTTGGAATTCGTACCTCCATAAGAATTGAATCAAGTTCAAATCCCAAGAAAATGATGATTGTTTGAGGCCCTTCTGTCTTTTCATCTGCAACAGGCACGCCCATTTTTCCACAAGTCTTGAAAAAGGAAGTCATAATTTCTTGACAGTCAGTTGTGCCAGCTTCACCCCCAAACAAAAAATCATCCAAGTAATGTTCAAGTTCACCCACTGTGCATGATTCTCTTACAGCATAATGTAAGAAATGGGCAAATTTCTCCCATAATGCACATGAATATGAAAGTCCAAAAGGTAAGCAACGGTCAAAGAAGTATTGACCATCAAACATAAAACCTAACAGGGGAAAATCATCTGGGGAGATAATCATTAGGCGAAATGCATTTTTTATATCAGCCTTGCCTAGCAGAGCACCTTTTCCCAATTTCTGAATCATTTTAACAGCTTGATCAAATCTAGTATATTGGACACTGCAAAATTCAGGGTCAATATAGTCATTGATTGAATCCCCCTCTGGATATGATAGATGGTGTATTAAACGATATTCACCTGGCTGTTTTTTGGGTACCAAACCCAGAGGAGAAACCCTAAAATCAGTGAAAGGTACAGTTTGAAAAGGGCCAGCAACTCTTCCTGCTTCCAATTCTTTCGTGATTTTTTGCCTGACAATATCAGGGGCTTTATTTGCTGAAGGTAAATTTTTTGATATGACCAATTTTCGAGGACCTTCAAAGTTAATGTGAAAGCCATTTTTAAACCCATTTTTCAACTCTTCCGCTGTTTGTCTGTCTGGATATTCTTGCAATTCCTTCTCAAAGGCAGATAAATCTACAGGAGTGGAGCCGAGCTCAAATTTATTTCCGTTTGAATGGACCACGAAAGGAGGACCTTTGAGTGTGATCTATTTCTGTGTTCTTATTTGCAGTGAATGCATTCTGTTGTAAATTTTGACTGTGTCTGGGACATTGGTTTTCAGAATGGTCCCCCTTACATGCCAAACAAACATGAGAAAATCTACAATTTTTGAAATAGCATTTGCCTTTGTTATAATCAAAACATACGCCAAGTGCAAGACGAGACTGATTTGAGTGGCCAGCAAAGCTAGGCTTAGATTGAAAGGTAGTTGTTTCTAGCTTGTTTGTGTTTGTCATTAATTTAAGCCACAAATCTGAATAAATTTTATTCCACGGCTCCTGTTTTAAAGCTTGCCTTGTCCTAAATTCAGCATCATATTCTCGCCATGCTAAATTTTGACACCTGCTTTCAGCCTCTCTGATGGTGCTCAGGTACTGAATTAATTCAAAAACTTTATCCTGATACTTTTTCAAATATATAGTCATGAATATTAAAAAAGCATCTGTCCACTCCCTGATATTGGTTATTTCTTTTAATACTTTAGGGCGTGTTTGAATTTGGCCATGTTCATTTATAAATAAATTACCAGATTCCTCCCCACGCCTTTTTTGATTTTTCTTTAACAGAGAAGCCAAATTTATATATTCATTTTTCCATATCTTAATACAAATATCTTGCGGAACATGCATCGCAATATCATCATCAGCACAACGTACATCCGGCATCTGAAAGTCAGACTGAGTGTTTTGTGCAATTGTTTGTGCTAGAGGGGTCCCCTGAACCCCCAAAGCACTAGTCCAAGTATTTAACATACTGGACCCTGTAGCATTAATCTCAGGTGAGTATGACACTTGGTTACCTGACTGTTGAACCCCGCCATCACCACATAACCTTACAATTTCTGGTGTTCCTGTTGCCCCCGGTTGAGGGCATGGCTCATTTGCTGCTGTTTGTTGCTGATTTTGTTTTGCTTGGCCCCTAGCCTGACCCTTCCTAGCCCTCTTTCTAGGTGGCATGATTATGGAGGCACCAAGATAATCTCAAAATTGGGCTTGAAATGTTCAAAAAGTTGAAAAATTTGCCAAAAAACTGGACTGAAAACTTTTTCCTTGCTGCAGCAATCAGCTGTCGTCAGAAAGAGGCTGTTGCACTGGGACCCAGCTGTGCAAAACACTTTCAGTATGTCTACATATAAGCCTGGAACCAATCCTTTACAGTGCTCAAAGGACATGTGTACTGAAATGACCTTACAAGTTGGTACAGTAATCAAAGTACTGAAACAACCCAAATTACCAAAAATGGGAACTGGACTTACTATTTTAATTGTGAAATAAATGGAGCCTATTGTAGATCAATATGTTGTATTAATACATTCTGGACCAAAGCTCAATGAGTGTATCATGTCATTGATATACTATCTATTGATATTACTCCTTTAAAGATAATGAATGAAATCAAACAGGTGTCATTATAATGATTGCAGTGTTTGGCACGATGTGTGACTGTTTGTTTTCACACCTAGGACAGGCTTTCAGGTGAACGAGCCTTGAATGTATTTGATAATTGCATTAACAAAACAGGCATTAAATGCGGCACTTTTATTAATGCAATTAAACAATTTCACAGATAAGCACAACAGAAAAGGCTGAAAAAAAAAAAGTGGTAGGCCGAAAGCATTCTCGGCCAAAAAAGTGGTCCGGCACTTGCCGGACCTGCCAGACCGCCGATGGCCTTGGATCAGACTGCTCCAGCGGGAGCATTCTGATCTGGGTTTGCACTGTTTGCAAATGCCATTTTGTTAGGAACTTAGGTGTACAAAATTTTAGGACATTTACCTTAACCAATTGTAGTCTGGAGACCTCTAAAAGGGTAATTTGCAGACCTAGATCAGATGCCGCTGAACGCTAAATCTACCTAAAATTGAAATTGGACTCTTTCAGCTGCCCGTATACAGTGTGGGTAAGTCTATTCAGTCTATAATGGGTTAAGTGGTTTCTCCGAAATACTGTAACAGTATTGCGTGCACCATATCATACAAACCATTTGATTATTCACTATGACTGTAGTCAGTGAAAATGTATAATTTCAGGGACAGATATACAGAGCTTCGTTGACCCCTTTAGGCCTGATAAGATCTGCTAACGGAGAAGTATTCAAAACACCGATGCAGTGGCTGACATTTCTACAAGAAGATGGAATCATGATGAAGAGGAGAAAGTCATATGAAAAGGTTGTATTTTACATTGGGCATGCTACAAAACTATTCATTTGGGCATTGCTATAGAACCAAAGTTCTAGAGCCAGGCTGTCTGCACTTTTTGCCATTAGATTCTACAGTTCTTGATAAGGTTGTGTTTTTATGCCCCTACTTGCCAAAGGCTGTGTGCATATAGCATTTCACTATATTGTTTCGTCTGCATCCATATGTGCACATGTCACATTCATAACCAGAGTCTGACAAATGTTTAAGTTTATATTCAATTTTACATTGACATTTATGTATGCGTTTCTGTTTGAGGTCATAACTTGGGTCTTTTTATGATACGAAGTTGAAATTGGTATGCTATTTAACCAGACCTAAACCTTCAACTCTGTGCTAGAGTTGCCCCTGGGTCTTGCCCTGGGTTGGGGCTAGGGATCCTAAGGGTGGGGGCATTTGTGTACTTTGGACACATGTCTAGCTTTTAGCTCACCTGAGCAAGACTCGGGATGAGCTAATGTGATCACTTGCTGCCCATCGTCTCTCCTTCCGTCCGTCCACACCTTTGAACAACTTCTCCTCTGTAACCTCTGGGCCAATTTTCTTCAAACTTCAAGTGGAGCCTTCTGTTAAAAGGGGATTGAAAATTGTTCAAATGGTCACGGTCCATTAATCAAGATGGCCGCCATACCCTTATATGGTAAAAACACTTAAGAGTCTTTTCCAGAACCAAGAAAGTTTCAAGGCTGAATCTTGGTATATAGCATCATGGACTCAAGGTCTACGGAATTTGTTCAAATGATGACCCTAGCTTGACCTTTTTATGGCAAGGTCAAATTTGAGTCCCAATGCATTTGTACAGTGGAACCTCTGTTAAGCAGCCACCCAGGGGAATGGCCAATTTTGGCTGCTTAAGGGAGGTGGCTGCTTAGCAGAGGTACTCATTCACCAGCAATGTTGCGACAATGTAACCGAAATGGTGGGCTGTTAGTGAAATTCACACTATGATTATGATACTTCTTTTAGCATAACGGTATCTATATTTATTTATTGTCTGTAACATGCCTAACTGCCCAAAATAACAATTATATATTGTTTATTCTGATCAATTTTTAGGATAAAATCAGTTTGCTCAAGAAGTATTCAGCAGCAATGCTAATTACTATACCATAATAACACTAAGTACTGGGATAGATATGTCACTGCAAACAGTGTAGATCCAGATCGGACTCCACAGAATGCAGCGTCTGATCTGGGTCTTCACTGTTTGTAATATTTCAGCGTTTCTTGGAATTATGTAGGACCCACACTAAACTCTTCCGTGACTATTCTGGAGCTTCTGAGCTTAATTTCTTTAATACGTTCATCTAGAGTCAGCACTTTATGGGTTTTTGAAGACATGTTTACGAGAGTCAACCGAAAAGGATTAGTGAAACTGAAAGTAGAGTTGTTTATTTACCGGAAAAACACACGTGTCAATAATCATTTTGAGCAATTCGCATTCAGCGATTTGACCGTCGCAATTACCTGTAGGCGTAAACATCAACGGTCAATCATCAATATAGGCGTAAACATCAACGGTCAATAGTCCTTTAATCAATTAGTCGGTCTTCATAAATTGGTCTTCATAAATTGTTCGATAAACACAAGCCATGTGGTTCCGGTTGGTCACGCGCTGACCTTTGAACGTCAATGTCGCGTGGTGCTTGAAAAAAAGAAATTAAAACTGTGCAACAAACGAATTATTTTTCTGTTACATTTTTTTTTTTCTTTTTTAAAGGGACACATCAAAATAATTAACTTATTATCGTATTTCTTGTCGATAATTAAAAATGTATTTCTCTCTTTTTTTTTTTTTTTTTTTTTGATGCGGAATGCGATTTCCATGAATTTTTGTATTCCTACTTTCGATTTCTGTGCCGCCGGTTTTCCGACTCGCTGTCAATTTGACCGTTTAACGGAGGGATTTTGGCCCAAAAATCATAAATTATTATGGCCGCTGACCGGAGGAGGGAGGTGACCGTTTATCAGAGGTAAAATATATAGGAAAACACCTCAGGGGGAATGAAAATAGCCATTAATGGGAGGTGACCGCTCATCGGAGGTGACCGTTAGTGGAGGTTCCACTGTATGGGGAAAATGTTCAAAAGACATTTACTCAAAATGTATTAAAGACTAATGGCTGAAACTAACAGTGAGTGATTAAAGTAATAAAACATTTTAGTTATAATCAAAATTTTGTCCCCAGGGGCTTATCTACCCTTGCCCCTGGGCAATATACATCTATAAAATTGTGTAGTTTTTAAATGTCATCTTCTCTTAAACCGCGAGCAATTTCACCAGATTTCATAAGAGGCCTTCTGTCAGAAGGGGTTTTGCCAATTTGTTCAAATGGTTCCACACCATCAAACAAAATGGCCACCATGTCCGTATATGGTAAAAATGCTTAAAAATCTTCTTCTCCAGAACCAAGAAAGCTTTGGGGCTGAATCTTGGTATATAGCATTGAGGACTCAAGGTCTGCCAAATTTGTTCAAAAGATGACCGTAGGTTGACCTTTGATCTTTTTATGGCAAAGTCAAATTTGCGTCCCAATACATTTATATGGGGAAAATGTTGAAAAGTCATTTTATCTAATTGTGTCAAAAACTAATGGCTGAAACTTACAATGTATGATTAAAGTAGTAAACCATTTTAGTTATAATCAAAATTTTGTCTCCAGAGGGTTATCTACCCTTGTCCCTGTGCTATACATGTATAAAATTGTGTAATTTTTAAATGTCTTCTCTGAAACTGAGCAATTTTTACCAGATTTCACATGGGACCTTCTGTCAAAAGGGTATTGCCAAATTGTTCAAATGGTTCAGCGCCGTCAAACAAAATGGCCACCATGCCCATGTATGGTAGAAACACTTTAAAAATCTTCTCAAGAACCAAATAAGCTTTCGGGCTGAATCTTGGTATAAAGCATTGAGGACTCAAGGTCTACCAAGTTTGTTCAAATGATGATCATAGGTTGACCTTGACCTTTTTATGGCAAGGTCAAATTTGCGTTTCTATAGATTTGTATGGGGGGTAAAAGTTGAAAAATCATTTTTTTTCAATACGTATATAAGACTAATGGCTGAAACTTACAATGTATGATTAAAGTAGTAAAATGTTTCAGTTAGGATCAAAATTTTGCCCCCTGGGGGTTATCTTCCCTTGGCCCTGTGCTTTATACAGGTATAAAACCATGAAATCTTTAAACGTCTTCATCTTTAAAACCACTTGACCAATTTTTACCAGATTTCACATGGGACCTGTCAAAGGGATGTTGACACTTTGTTCAAATGGTTTTGTATCTTTGAACAAGATGGCTGCCATGCCCATATATGGTAAAAAGACTTAAATATCTTCTTCTCCAGTACTTAGAAAGCTTTGAGGCTACCAAGTTTGTTAAAATGAGGAGAGTTGGATGACCTTTGACCTTTTTATGGTATGGTCAAATTTGTGTCCCAGTTGCTGTGGCAATACTGGAATACTGTTGCATGGCACTTGCAAATATGCAGGTGAGCGAATTATGGCCCATGGGCCTCTTTTTTCTTATTTCTCAACAAAAACACATTGGATGTATTCATTGGAAGTACCTTGCTAAGGTGCTTCTAATGAGCACCCACAACCTATATTTTCCTGTAGAAATAAAAACTATTCCTCTGGATCAGAGGAGTTGTGAAGTATTGATGATAAATCTAGGATAATTTTCCCTAGATCTTAAAAACATATTGTGGGTACTTGTATGAAGTGCCTCTAGGCCCTTCTAATGAGTACCCGCAACATACATTTTTATTGTGAAATAAGAAAAATTATCCCAGAATTATCATCAGATACTCCTTAGAAACTCCTCTGCTAGCTACTCTTCTTTTATATCATTACGATAACACGCCTATTGAAATACAAAAAATGTATACTAAAAAATTTACTACCAAAAAATGAAAAATTTCAGATAAAATTTGGATATTTTTCATATTTCTGCTCAAAACATAAATTGTGGGTACTCATTAGAACTGCCTCAGCGAGGCGGTTCTAACGAGTACCCTCAATCTATGTTTCTGAACAGAAATAAGAAAAATAATGTATACCCCTGTAAACCCCAGTTATACTGTATAAAAGTGGGGTATAAGGTGGTCAACATTATATAGGCATGTTTTCGTGATGTATGGATTCTATAGTATCTAGTCTTTCTCCTGGAAGATCTTCTTTAAATCAACCCTGGTCCTGCTGGTCCTGGAGATGCCCTGCCTTTGCAAATAGTATAGATGCAGATAACTTGCATAGACAGAGGAATTATTAAGATGTAAAATTTGGTGATAGTTCTGGTATGATTTTTCTTACTATGCGTTTCAATATTCATTAGACTTTCAGTGGTGTGCAGAATATCAAACCGTGACATTCTGATATCATTACAGAGGTCACTGCACTGAAAAACTGTTCGAAACAAACATCAAAAGGTTTTATATTGCGGTCTTGTCAACTGTGCAATTCTGATTATTGATCTGTGATTGACTTGTCCTCTATCGGGTCAGATACAACTGTTGTGAAATACTGGCGGACTTTATTTGTGCATCTTACATGAATTACTCGCGACCTGATCGGCTTCCCAGGCTATTCCGAATAACAAAACTGCTAACATTGTGTATAAAGAGTGTCCGTCCTTGTAGGTATGCACTATAACTAAAATAGACCCTTATCCAACCCTGCAGACTTGTCTGGATCAGCAATTTTTGCATTTGCAATAAGGTACGCTTTTTACTACTCAGAACTCTATGGTATTAACAAGTAAACTTGAGCGGTAAAATAGTTACTTACTTATTGGGCAAGACATGATGACCTAGACCAGCCTGCGCATAAAAATGTTTCTAGGTCCTGTTAACGATGTCAAGCAAACTGTAGGTCCTGATCGGAATAAGCAGATGCAACAGCTTGCTGCCCTATCATAGTTTTTGGCTACTTTTTTTGTAATTGGTAAGGTACCTTTTTTGATTTAATGTTGAATGACCGCCTTCTGTTATGCAAGTGACTAGTTTGGTGTTTTTGATCAAAGTATGCGGCAATGCTTCTGAAATTGCCTGCCATTAGACAGTTGTTTTGTTTCACGTCTGCACCAAAGTCAAATGGATATTGATATGCGTAGTATTTCTCCATAAAAACATATCCTGTGGGTACTCATAAGAAGTGCCTCAGTTAGGCCCGTCCATCATGAAAACACGCCTATATAATTTTGACCCCCTTAAACCCCATTTTTATATAGTAAAACTGGGGTTTACAGGGGTATACATTATTTTTCTTATTTCTGCTCAAAAACATAGATTGTGGGTATTTGTTAGAACTGCCTCTGCCTCTGCGGGGCAGTTCTAACAAAAACCCACAATCTATGTTTTGAGCAGAAATATGAAAAATATTTGAATTTTTTGTCTGAAAATTTTCAATTTTTCAGTGATTAACTTTTCAGTATATTTGAATAGGCATGTTTTCGTAATGTAATGAACACTCGCAACATTTGTTTTTTATGGAGAGCTGGAGAAAATTATCCCATAATTATCATCAAATACTACTCATTAACAATTCTGAACTTGCATAGATAATTTCTTCAGCTTGATATTGCCCTTTTTGTGCTGATTCTTGGTAAAACTCAAATCACATAATACACCTCAGGCAGATTTAACAGCAAAAAATTCATTAACCCTTGTCCTGCTGAATAAATTAAGAGGCCACGCCCACTTCTAATTTTCAGCAAATCAGATTACTTGATCTGGATTGTTGCTATAAATTCACACACTGAATGGCAAACTGTGCAGATCCAGATCAGTTGGCTTCTTCAAGCCAACTGATCTGGATCTACACTGTTTGCAAAACAGGGTATATCCGGGTTCAGCAGGACAAGGGTTAAATCAAATTGCAACATTTTGTAGACTGATCTAATACCTTTTTACATGATTCAAGGGGTATTCATATAAATTTCTCCACAAAACCTATTTTGTGTGTATTCGTTTGATATGATTCACCTCCTTTTGAGACCATCATTACAAGCAATACAGGGCTTATATATAGTTTGATAAAAATAGGGAAACTATCAAACATTGCTTGTATGCCAATTTTATTATCAGCAGGTGGTGGTTAAATTCAGTAAAAAGGCCTACAGTGAAGACCAAGATCAGCCTGTAATCGTTGCAGTCTGTTCAGGGTCCCTATGCATCTTCAGTCAGAATCATAGCATTTAGTTAAGGCAGTTTTTTCAACCAAAAAAAAAACCATATTTTTTTTATTTCTCCATGAAAACATATGTTGTAGGTATTCATTAGAAGTGCCTTCCTGAGGCACTTCTAATGAGTACCCACAACATGTTTTCATGGAGAAATAAGATAAATTTTTACCTGATGCTCCTTACTATATAGAGCTATGACTGAGACCACAAATGCCCAGTCTGGCCCCAAGGTTATAAAACTTTTTTCATGCTCAACTCAACTGAGCATGAAATTTCACTTGGTCATAAAAATAAAAATACCAAAAATTTAAAACTTTTTTCATGCTCCCAAGCTCGGCTGAGTTGAGCATGAAAGAAGTTACAAAATTTTGTCAGTATTTTAAGATTTATAAACAAAACAAATTTCATGCTCAGCTGAGTTGAGCATGAAAAAAGTTTTATAACCTCGGGGCCTGATCTTGGCCTTTGTTCCTCACATATGGTATAGGGGTTCTTTTGGCACATTATATGTTATTTGTTTTTCAGATTTCATACAATGGACTCTCTTTTAAGCTTCTGCACATTATATGTTATTTGTTTTTCAGATTTCATACAATGGACTCTCTCTTTTAAGCTTCTGCAATGTCCCTTTGCAAGAAGATCATATCCCTGATGAGAGGACAGTAGACCAGGGTAGGAGGTCCTTCCAGAGTTCAACGGGCCAGGGGATATCTGAGAGGACAGTAGGCCAAGGGAGTTTCAGGATCCAAGAAAAAAATAACTGTGAAGAAACAGATGAAGGACAGCTTAATAAATTCCTTTCAAACTGCCGTATTCATCTGCTACAGAAGGCAGACCTGATACCATGTCATGACTTGCCTGTTAACTTCTGGGCAAATGAGTTTGCAGATGTAAAACTACCATCAGATATCTGGGAATGTGTAGACAGCTGGGACTAAGGCTAATGAATAAAAAGTGGGGACAGATAAAAATAGAAAACAAAATGAGCTTCTACAAATAGAAATTGTCCTTACATATGTGACCATTGTAGACTCCTATCACCGTGTACATCCACAGTTTGATCAGAGTCTGCTTTTGGTTGCTGACATAATGCATGAACATTGACCATTCTGTTAGAAAACATTGTAGACTCTGATTAGATTGTGCAGATCATGCATAGGCTGATCTGGGTTTTATTCTGGTTGCGTATGTCATGAGGTCAGTTTTAGTCGGAGAGGCTCAGATTTTGAGCTGACATGCAAGAAAACCTATAAATTGATGTCTCAATAAACAGCAGTTATTCTAGTATATCAGAAGTTGATTTCCCATATATCTTGCTGCTCACTGTCATTACAGCACAACCTCTTTATAACACTGTTGTTGGAATCTAAAGCAAAAATTGTGTTATCTAAACAACTGTGTTGTATCCAAACAAAAAAAGTATAGATTATATAGAAAAATGACAACAGTCATTTTTCTCTATAATCTGTACATTTTTAATTAGATACAAAAACGTACAGATTATATAGAAAAATGACCATACATGATCATTTTTCTATATAATCTATACATTTTTGTTTGGATTTTTCTTCATAGTTTATACATTTTTGTTTGGATACAACACTTTTGCGGTCCATCTCTAAACCATCTTGTACTCGAAACCATCTTATAATGCACCTTTATTTTGGCATTATCCTGTACATTATGAAAACACGCCTATTCAAACATATTGAAAATTTCACCACCAAAAACTGGAAGTTTTCAGATATAAATTCTGATATTTTTCATATTTCTGCTCAAAACTTTGATTGTGGGTACTCGTTAGAACTGCCACAATGAGGCAGTTCTAATGAGTACCCACAATCTATGTTTTTGACAGAAATAGAAAAAATAATGTATAACCCCTTAAACCCCAGTTTTACTATATAAAGGCGTTTAAGGGGGTCAAAATTATATAGGTATGTTTTCCTGATACAGTGAAAGTGTTTGTATCTATCAGAGAATCTTTCCACCAAATATCATTGGAATTGACTTATTACACTAGAGTTATTAATCTTGAATAGATTTTAAAATGTGTGTTTTAAATTTAATAATGATAGGTAGGATTTCAGTTATATTTGCTGGTGGTGCATTTCTATATTTTTTATTTTAACTAAGAGTGACCTAAAGCTCACTCATGAAAGAACTACTTTCTGAGGCTCAGAAAAGTAAAAACAAATGTTCCTTATGTTTCTTTTCTTTTTCTTTTTTTTTTTTTTTTTGTGCTGACAGTCTGAGAATATGTATGTGCATTTTACAGAATCCTGAAATTTTTTTTTTCCCTCTTTTTCACATATTCAGCTTAGATGTTTTTCTTGCTTCAGTATTATGGAAGTGTATAGGGGTTAGATACCTTGTTGAGCACAACTCCTACAGTTTTTTGCCGATTCTTCTGAAACTTTACAGGTGTTTTAATCATGGTCTGAAGTTTCTCATGTGCTTTTTACAGAGTCCTGATTTTTTTTCTCTCACTTTTTCACATTTTTTTTTCACATTTCTTGTTTGAAGTGTTTCTAATTGTTTGAGCATTTCTCAAGAGTTAATTTATGTGAATCCATGGTAGACAATACTTACAGAAACTGAATTATCTACTGTGTATAAAAAAATTGCCTTCTAAAATTCACAGTAATAATTGAATATTTGCTGAATGGAATACCAAAAACTTAACCCATATGCATACAGTCGACATCCAGACCATAGTGTTATCAAGACATTTGCTATTCAGGATCAGTCCCCGAGGCTATAAAAACTTTTTTTACACTCAACCCAGCTGAGCATGAAAGTTTCTCTGCTAATTTTCATATTAATCAGCAGAGAAATGTTCATGCTCAGCTGAGTTGAGCATGAAAAACGTATTATAACTTTGGGGCCAGGACCTTTGCTTCATGCTTACAGAGCTACTGGATACTGTAATGCATGTATGCATAAACAGAAATAAATTGTGTCCTGACATTTGGTGTGTGAACTAGGTTTTTGATGTGCAGTGTAAGTGGGGAAAGGACAACTATACCATATGTAGATAGTGATGTGTAGATAGTTAAAGGTTCAGATCAGCCTACACATTTGTGCAAGCAGCTATAGAAGACCCTGGTAAGACTTCAGGATTGCCTTTATTACCCACATATGCTTATATACCGGTATGGACCGTTTCTGACACTGCACTTCATTTACATGTGTAAATAATCATGTTATCTAACCCCTGTCATGCTGAATAAATTAAGATGCCACACCCATTTCTAATTGTCAGCCAATCAGATTTCTTAATCCAGATTGTTCTAGCCATTAGCAATCAGATTACTTAATCAAGATTGTTGATATAAATTCACATACTGAGTGACAAACAGTGCAGATCCAGATCAGTTGCATACATGCCATTAGCTGTTGACAGAAATCTGTGAGATTTTGCAAATTTTTAGGGGAAATTTGATGTAATTCTGTGAGATTTTTATGAAAATCACTTTCAAGCTTACATAAGTAAGTTAAAAGCCATTATTTTAATGAATTAAGCTTGGGATAACCATGGTAATGTGTAATTTATTTCTAGTTCTTAAAAATTTGCTTATTAAATGGTATGAAAATTCTGTGAGATTTGAAAACCTCAGGAAAACGGGGTCCAGAAGGGCCAAAATTCTATGAGATTTTGTCTCACAGTGTGAGATATGGCGTGTATGTCAGTTGGCTTCTTCAGAAGCCAACTGATCTGGATCTACACTGTTTGCAAAGGCAGGGCATATCGGGGTTCAGTAGAACAAGGGCTAAGAGAATGTCTCAGCAATTAAATTTCCATTAAATATCCATTACAAAAGTAAACAGTCATCTTATTTCTCTCTTCCTGAGCGCTAGCCATAGCTACCTCGACTTATGGTACTCACTTTGGTTATTTTCAAAACATAAAAATTCAGATTTGGGAATAATTCCAGGTGAAAGGTAGTCAGGAAATGAGCACAGCTGGTAGCAAGTCTGACTGCAGATCCAGTGATTGCAAGTTTAAATCCCAGCTCGGCCTCATAACTTCTGTAGAGATTAATCATCAATTCATTTCTACGGCCATTCTCTCCCTTCCACTGATTCCAGAAGGCCAGTTGTCATTTACTTGAGAAAGTGAGTGCACAATACATATAGCTCTGGCTGTAAATGAAAACCATAGTGCTCATAATGAGCTATTGTGGCCAGTCAATGTGCTTCGTCCGTCGTGTGGTGTTGATCAACAATAGCTTTAAAAGCCTACTCCTCCTACACCCTGGTGCCAATTGACTCCATACTTGGTAGGAAGCATTGGGGTAGCTTGTAGAACAAAAATAGCTAAAATCGTACTGATCGGAAATCAAAGATGGCCGCCATCTTAAAAATCTATTTTTCGCTTCTTTTCCTGAACTGAAAGACCAATTGACTCCAAACTTGGTAGGAAGCATCGGGGAGACTTGTAGATCAAAAAAGCTAAAATCATTCCGATCAGAAATTCAAGATGGCAGCCATCTTGAAAATCTATTTTTCGCTTCTTCTGAACTGAAAGGCTTTTTGACATTAAAATAGGTAGGAAGCATCGGGGTGACTTGTAGATCAAAATTAGCTAAAATCGTGTCAGTCGGAAATCCAAGATGGCCGCCATGGTGGCCATCTTGAAAATCTATTTTTCGCTTCTTCTCCTAAACCCAAAAGGCAATAGACTCCAAACTTGGTAGGAAGCATTGGGGTGACTTATAGGTGAAAAATAGCTAAAATTGTTCCGATCGGAAATCCAAGATGGCCACCATGGCGGCCATTTTGAAAGTCTTTTTTTTTCATTTCTCCTCCTGAACCAAAAAGCTTATTACCTTTAAACTATATAGGTAGAAAGCATGGGGATGTAGATTAAAAATAGCTAAAAATTTATTTTCTCTTCTCCTAAACCCAGAAGCCAATTGACTTGAAACTTGGTAGGAGGCATCGGGGTGACTTAGATCAAAAATGGCTAAAATCATTCCTATTGGAATAGCCGCCATGGCGGCCATCTTGAAAATCTATTTTTCACTTCTTCTCCTGAACCGAAAGGCTTATTGACTTTAAACTAGGTAGGAAGCATCAGGGTGACCTGTAGATCAAAAATAGCTAAAATCATTCCTATCAGAAATTCAAGATGGCCACCATGACAGCGATCTTGAAAATCTAGTTTTCGCTTCTTCTCCGGAACTGAAAGGCCATTTGACTCAAAACTTGGTAGGAAGCATTGGGGTGACTTGCAGATCTAAATTAAATAGCTTAAATTGTTTGGATTGGAAATCCAAGATGGCCGTCATGGCGTCCATCTTGAAACTCTTTTTACGCTTATTTTCCTGAACCAAAATTAAGGGCCATTTGATTTGAAAATTGATAGGAATCATCGGGATGACTTGTAGATATAAAAGTAGGTAAAATTGTTCCAATCGGAAATCCAAGATGGTGGCCATCTTGAAAATCTATTTTTCCTTCTTCTGAACTGAAAGGCCAATTGACTCGAAACTTGGTAGGAAGCATCAGGGTGACTTGTAGATAAAAAATGCTCGAATCGTTGCGATAGGAAATCCCAAATTGCGGCCATGGCGTCCATCTTGAAAATCTGTTTTGAACTTTTTCTCCTGAACTGAAAGGGCAATTGACTCAAAGTTCATTGGAAGTATCGAGGTGACTTGTAGATCAACAGGGTGCCGGGTCAACTCGGCACAAAGCAAACTCGGCACATAGCCAACTCGGCACATAACCAACTCGGCCCATACCATCTCGGCACATTGCAAACTTGGTACATAAATATATATAGCTGTACATTTATGCGTCTATTTCTAGAGGTATTTTATACTTTTTATAGACAATTTTAAAAAAGATAAGTTCGGAAAGATAAATATCTTTTTTATTTATTTTATTTTATTTATTTATTTTTATTGTTTTTAAGTTAGAAATCAAAATGTATGTTCTTCAGCAGAGTTTTTCAGCTAAAAATGTCCTTTTAATTTTTTATAGCCCATCACGAAAACATGCCAAAATAATTTTGACACCCTTAAAACCCACTTTTATGTAATTAAACTTGGGTTGGCAGGGTTAAACATTATTTTTCTTATTTCTGCAGTTCTAAGATTAAACTGCTAATTGATATGAATTGGATTGTGTGATTAGAAATTCTGTTTACCTGCATATACGAACAGCGAAGGTTCGGGCGACCTTGCGCATCCACATGGTCTCGCCAAAAACTTCGCTGTTTGCTCATCTAAGCTGTAAGTTATGGGGAACATTCAGCCAAAGAACCAAAGTTCTAGACCTGCTGAGGGGTTGAGCTTGCACACTGAAACATTAAACGTGCGGACTGTCCGCATGGCCATTTTTCTCCGTCGTGGTTCAAACAATATTTTTCTTATTTCCACTCTAAGATAGTCTGAGGGAACTATGTACCCCGCTTTAATATTTGAGCCCCGTCGTGAGACCACCTCCCCCCATCACCTCGGGTAAAAAAAAATCTGCAAACTGCATATGCGAACAACAAAGCTGCCAATCAACCTGCACATCCGCGCAGTCTGATCAACGTTTCTGTAGTTAAATACTTAAATTAATTAGGCCGCTGTATGCCAAAATTCATGGTTTTTGAGACTGAGCAGGCCAGTAATTGTCTAACCTGATCATCGGAACCCGCGAAGACAAGTTTTCTCGCGACGAAGCCAAAATAGTAAAACATGTAGTTTCCAGGAGTATGTTTATTTCTGCTCAAAATCATAGATTGTATAGTAGCTCGGTAGAATCGCGGCTAAGCATGACGATTATATTATAAATATTTGCTAACTTAAAGTTTAAATGATTAAAGTTCAAATGCAACCTTTAATTGGTTGTTTGTAACAGTGGATTGAAGTACTCAACATAACAATAGATAATTGAACTAATCAGTTAATTATGGGCCGAGTTTGTATAGTGTTCCGAGTTTGCTATGCGCCGAGTTGATTATGTGCCGAGTTTGCTATGTGCTGAGTTGTCCCATAGTCGATCAACAGTAGCTAAAATCTTTCTGATTGGAAATCTAAGATGGCTGCCATCTTGTTTATGTTTATTATATTGCCCTGCCACTGAGCTGTTTACATGTATAAACTCATGATTCTTCAGAAACCACTAAGCCATTTGCCTCCAAATTTCACATTGATCCTACTGTTGAAATGTGATTGAGAGTTTGTTCAAATGATCATGCTCCATTGACTGTCATGCCATATATATTCTTCAAAATGAAGAACTGCTTAAACGATGATCTTTTCATTAGTTGCGATGACAGGATTTGAAAAATGTTGCATAACATCTGCATATCTGCAGTGGCTGTCGCTCAGGTGAGCGACCAGTGACCCGTGGACCTCTCGTTTCTTAGCATGCTGGGTAAAAATTTCAGCAGGCGACTTTTTTGACATTTTCTTAATTTTCCCAGAAAATAGGCTTTGACTAGAATGCTGGGTAAGAATTTCAGCAGGTGACTTTTTTGATATTTTCTTAATTTTCCTAGAAAATAAGCATTGACATTTCATGCAGATTGTCTCCTGAGGGGACAGTTTGTACCCAGCAGGCACATGACGTTTTATACAACGTCGGCTCAACGTCGATGCAACGTCATGACGTTGCATCGACGTTGAGCCGACGTTGTATTAACGTCATGTGCCTGCTGGGTATGAAATATCAGAGCCTATTTTCAGGGAAAAGTAAGAAAAATATCACTAGTTTGTCAACTGCTGAATTAGCCCAGAAAGTGGTAAAGGTTAATTATGGAGTCTGAACTCCCCACTATGCTGCCTTTAAACACTTCTCAACTTGAAATAATTGAGTTAAGGTTTCATTCTTGACATGGTCTATATAGGCCTCCAACATTGTATCTGGTGCACATACAGGACATTTAACTCGAGCAGTAACCCCATTTTAGACACCCCCCCCCCATACACACACACACACACACTATATATATATATATATATATATATATATATATATATATATATATATATATATATATATATATATATATATATATATATATATATATTTAAATTTTTGGTTTGTCAGGCTATGTGAACTATTCCCAGAAACATGACAACTATTTGCAAACGGTGGATACCCTGATCAGATGCCGCAGTCTCTGGCATCTAATCTGTGTCTGCACTCTTTGCCAGTTTTTGGGGTTTCCAGACTAAAATGGGCTAACTTCTGTTAGGATATGAAGCACGCAGTTCATCATACATGTCTACACGGCCAGATATGCTAACCTCAGATGCTAACTTAAGGTCACAGTATAAATGCGACAGTAGCTTGAGGAATTTTACCATATATGGCCATGGCAGACATCTTGGGTAGCAGTTCCAAAAATATTCACAACTTGAAACCGTGCAAATTGGGGTCCGCGTGCAATCTGAGGTCAATCCACCTCGCTGTTTTGAAGAATTTGCATAGCTGGATTGTGCTAACTTTAGACTAATACCAATGTCCTAGGCCAGAAATTGATTAACCTATTGAATGAACTCCCCACATAATATATTGGAAGAGTCCAATTTAGATTTTAGGGATGTAAGGCTGTGTGCTTTAGATATTATTAGAGAAATATAAATAAACTGTTTGCAAACTGTTAACAGTGAAGACCATAATCATTCTGCAGCGTCTGATCTGGGTCTGCACTGTTTGCCAAATACCCTTTAGGGGTCTCCAGACTAATGGGTTAAAGGTCCAAAACTTTTTTTTCATATCTGAAGGAGCTTGCCCAAAGGATGCTCTACATGAAATTTGAGCAATTGGCTATGCAGTTCCACAGACAAGTCATGTAAAGCAGTTTACCAAGTATGGTCATGGTTGTCAAATTCGATGCTGCTTCCCATTTTGGACGGGTTTTTAAAAAAAAATCCGTCCTTTATAATAGCGATGTCCCGGCGGGCGGGCGTCGTCGTCCCAGGTTAACGTTTTGGGTCACCTTTTTACAAAGTTATATGTTAATTACCTTTATTCTTCAGTGGATCGCTTTCATATTTCGTAGGGATGAAGAGAAGGACTAGAAGGTGTGTCACGTGCAAGAGAGACAACTCTCAATTTCTTCGTTATATACTTATCTCCCCTGACGTCCGGGGTTTACCCTTTGGTTAACCTTTTTTTTTCAGGTTAACCTTTTTGGAAAACCCATCCACAATGCCGTTAGGCGTTTTTCTTGTTTTTTATTTGAAACCAGTTCTCCCGTTCTCCAAAAAACTGCTCTACATATAATTTGAATTCGGTTAGAATTTACAAAACAGGTTTTGAAACATATGGTGGTAGCAGTCTTGGATGCTGGTTTCCAGTGCTTTTCGCAAGCTTGAAAAGTCTTGTCCTAAAGGACTTCCATATGTAATTCAAGCTTCACGCTTAGCTCTCTGGGTAAATTGAAATATTGTTCTTATTTCACCCAGAAAACAGGTTTTGACATTTCATGCAAACTCTCTCCAATGTTTGCATGGAATGGCATCCAGAAAATATGCAAACTCTCTCCAATTTTTGCATGAAATGTCAAATCCTGCATTTTTTGGGTGGGGATGGGGTGAAGAGAAAAATATCATTTCATCGTCTGTTGATTTAGCTCAGAGAGTGGTAATGGTTAAAGATCTTGTCCCAAGATTGGGTAGTATGCTATTTTAGCTCAGTCAGCTTTGCAGTTTCTGAGGAGACATTGTATCATTAGTTATATGGTCAGGGCCATCACGAAAACACGCCTATGTAATTTTGACCCCATTAAACCCCACTTTTATGTAGTAGGTTTACAGGGGTATACATTATTTTTCTAATTTTGCTAAAAAACATAGATTGTGGGTACTCGTTAGAACCGCCTCGCCGAGGCGAGAATTTTTTATCGGAAAATTTTCCTTTCCTGGTTGTAAAATTTTCGATATATTTGAATAGGCATGTTTTCGTAATGGTGATCATCTTGATGCCAGTAAGGTCATTTATTATTGACTTGAAGGACAAATGCGCGGAAAACTGAATAACCTGGCTGTATTGGGATGAAAATGGGGTTGAGAAGAGGATTGGTCAACAGTGTAAACCCAAATCAAAGGAAGAGCATTTTGTACAGGGTCTGGTCTGTTTGCCATTTCTCCTGCACGTTTCAGAAACATCGCCAGATAGTCCATTACGTAAACACGTCTATTCAAATATATAGAAAATTTCACCGCTAAAAACTGAAAATTTTCAGATAAAAAACTCTGATATTTTTCTTATTTCTGCTCAAAACATAGATTGTGGGTACTCGTTAGAACCGCCTCGGTGAGGCGGTTCTAACTAGTACCCACAATCTATGTTTTGAGCAGAAATAAGAAAAACAATGTATACCCCTGTAAACCCCAGTTCTACTATATAAAAGTTGGGTTTAAGGGAGTCCGTATTATATGGGCATGTTTCCGTGATGCGACTACAGTTACGAGGGATGTTCGAAATGAATTGCTTATTGTCCTCTAGCTCGCTATCCACGTGGGACACGATAAAAACCAATACATACCTGTATAGGGCTATTCAATATCTACACAATGGTGTATAAATGTACATGTTAGACGAAGTGTAAGACATAAAATTTGCCATTTGAATACACGCAGTCATTGACCACTGCAGTAAAAATGGTTGGTAGAAGCGTCGACAAAAAAGATGAAATACGGGCTTACATCAAAGCTCGCTCAAAACTTGGTTGTTCTTTGAAGAAGCTGATGACTGAAATTTCTACTGCTTTTGGACCTTCTTGAGTGTCATATGACAGTTCGGCGGTGGAAAAAGAAATTTGAGTCCATCAAAAATGCACCGAAATCAGGCAGGCCAAAATCTGCATCTCGTAAAGAAATCGTTTCCAAAATAAAGGAAATCATTGAAGGAGATGCCAGATTTACAGCTCGTGATATTGCACGAAAGGTAGGCATATCACTATCAACGGTTCACCTTATTTTGAAGAAGCATTTGAAAGTCAGAAAGATTTCTGCTAGATGGGTGCCACATCTGTTGACTGACGAGCAAAAGAGGCAACAGGTTAAAGTGGCCAAAAAGCTGCTCCAAATGTTTCCAAAAGATGACAAAAAGCAGTTTGCCAATGTCGTCACAGGTGATGAAACCTGGGTCCATTATTTTGAGCCCGTCAGAAAGGTTAGCAATAAGATCTGGGCCACTAAACACAGCAAACGCCCAATAATTGCCAAACGTTCTTTGAGTACAAAGAAGGTTTTGTATGCAATCTTCTTCTCTGGTGAAGGAGTGGCAATAAAAGTGCCAATGAAAAAGGGCAAAAGCATCACCGGAAAGTACTACAAAGACGTAGTACTGAAGAAACTGAAAAAGTATTATCAGAAACGACGCCCTGCTACTGGTTTTAAACATGTCCGTCTTCTACATGACAATGCCCCAGCTCATACCTCCGCAATAGTTACGGCGTTTTTGAAGAAAGAAAAAGTAACTGTTTTGCCTCACCCCCCGTATTCCCCAGACCTTGCCCCATGTGATTTTTTTTTGTTTCCGAAATTGAAAGCATTCCTTGCTGGGCGGCAATACTAGTCCCGACAGGCACTTGGATCTGCCATTCATCAGTACCTTATTACTGTGCCCAAATCAGCGTAACGTGACGCCTTCAAGAAGTGGATACGTCAGCTGAAACTTTGCATTTCTAGCCACGGGGAGTACTTCGAGGGCATGAAATGAGTACTTTTGGGCTAACTTGAAATTTGAAGTCTCCAGATAGAAATAAGCAATTCATTTCGAACATCCCTCGTATTTAAAAGTTTAGTACTGTAAGGAGTAAACGTTGTCCATATACATGTATTTAGTACATTTAACGCAAACAATACATACTTAAAACCAAAAGTAACTTGTCACTTTTTATTGATGAATAATTTTGCGTCTACTTCGGTTTGGTTACAATAAGTAAGTTCAGTTGTTTTTCCAGCTAGTTTCAACAGAATTCAAGAGAGACCAGTCGTGTAAGTGATTCCAGTCTCGAGTTACCTGCCTTTTCATCAAAAACAGTATTTTCAAATTTTCTCACAAATTCAAAAGCAGAACATGATTCTCAATACAAAATCTGAAAGGCCTTTGTTTGTCGATAAAATTCCCTGCAAAACAATTTTTCAGTTCTACCTGGCTAATTAATGGCAATTATTCAAATTTGTTTCACGTTGAAATTATCTCCCTTGCAATAAAAACAATAGTAAACTTTCGCTGCTCGTAAAAGCCATATCTCCGATATTTTTTGAAAGTTTTAAACAGTGATTTGTATGGATCTCTACAGAGAGTGTATGACCAGAAAAAGATGCAAAAGTTCTCATTATGTCAAATGAAAAATGGATGACAATAACCTGTAAGATTATCATTACAAACATTGTTACGTTTGATCAAACGGCCTTCTCAATAAAAATCGACGCGTTCTGAAGTTGCGCAATAGATGATGCAGATTTGTTGTTTTTGTTAATTTAAGAACAATTTTCAATACATGTCTAAGCGATTAAAGCTGGGTCTAAATTGATTGCTGAAATAAACCCGTATTTAAGGTACAGTGACCTGCCAAAAGTGAATTAATATCATAACTTTTGATTATGACCCCTTCTGTTTTGAAAGAGCCCCTTTTGATAATCTGTTTGACAGAAAGGGCTCAAGTACTGTGCATCATGTGCACAAATGCTTGTTCTTTAACATCATTAAAATAGTTTTTAAATTTCACTCAGAAAAAGTTAGTAAAACGTATAAATATATGCTGTAAAGTTACTTTTGGCTTCAAGTATATTTATCTTTAGTCACCACTTTCTCAAAACAGTTGTTTTGCAAAACAACGTATCATATATCTCCTGTGCGTATTTCATGGGAATGGATACTACTCTCAAAATTGATTTTGTTCCCTTCTGAAAAGGAGTTTACTCTGAAAGGAAAGAATTTGCTCCCCGCTGATTCAAGAACGGCAGTTGTCCATTTCTGACTAAAGAATGTGCACAAGTCAAAATGTACTGGTTTACCGCTTAGATGACTAAACCTACGCAGGAAGTGTGGTAAGGAAACTGCCCGGCTCGACATGATCTTAATAAGTGTTGACTGGGCCGTTACACTCCAAACCAATCAACGGAAAAGCAAATAGGAAGACAAAAAAAAGTTGTCTCTGGTAAGAAGCATATGTATTCTATCCTCTTAAGTGCAACATTCCAGGTCACAAAAGAAATCCAGAAAACGTTGAATACACTCCCCCATATACATTTCCATGGTGGTAATGAACACTTCGCATGCACACGTGCTGCCCTTGAATGCAGTTCAAAATAACTGAATTCGCTCCTTGATCATGCCCATGACTTCCCAAACTTCCTGCTACATACACCACTGCTTGTTGACGGTCGTCGTAGATCAGTTCCCCCTCAAATTCCGCTTCATATGTAGACGTCAATGTCGAGGTGAAAAAGTAGGTACCGTTTTGGGGACAGGTGAAATACCCCGTGCTCGCATCGTAAGCGTTTCCTTCGTTTGTGGTGATAATATCAAATTTAATGACTTGCCCGTCACCCAAACCAGAGGTGGAATTCCGAAGGTGTGCAGAAAATGCTATGGCACCTATAATATAATAAAAATAAAATTGGGCCGCAATATGTGAAAACGTACCGCAATATATGATTACGCACCGCAATATGAGAAAACGTACCGCAATATGTGAACGTACTGCAATATGAGAAAACGTACCGCAATGTGAAAATTTACCGCAGTAAGAGAAAACGTACCGCAATATGAGAAAACGTACCATCCGACGTGCGCCCAACGTAATTTCGTTGGGCGCACATGTCTGATTGTATGCCTTCGTTGTCCGCATGAAAAAATACGTTTCATCCTTGGCCACACAAAATGCGCCCAGTGAAGATTCTGACCAAACTTGGCAAATGCGCACGTTGATGTAAGTCTTCAATGGCCGCAGATGTCCGAAGGTACAATTTCTAACGGTGTGGCGCAAATGTTTATGCCGCGCCATGCGAAAATGTTACCATCAAGAAAACACGCCTATATAGTTTAGACCCCCTTAAACCCCACTTTTATATAGTAAAACTGGGGTTTTCAGGAGTATACATTATTTTTCTATTTTCTGCTAAAAAAAATAGATTGTGGGTACTCGTTAGAACCACCTCACCGAGGCGGTTCTAACGAGTATCCACAATCTATGTTTTGAGCAGAAATATGAAAAATATCAGTTTTTTTATCTGAAAATTTTCATTTTTTTTTTAGACGAAATTTTCAATATATTTAAATAGGCGTGTTTTCGTAATGCTTCGGGCATATGCGGACAGCGAAGGCCCAGATCAGCCTGCACTTCCGCCCAGATGATACTTTGCACATGTGCAGGATGGTCTTAATCTGCGCATTCTGCCCGTTCGAAGGCGCTTTTTCACTTGACGAGGCCAATTTTACGGTTGTATGAATAGTTATAATACAGTGATATATTTTTGTTTGATTACAGTTGATTAAATGCATTACGAAAACACGCCTATTCAAATATATTGAAAATTTCTCCTCCAAAAAATGAAAGTTTTCAGATAAAAAAAATCAGATTTTTTTCATTTTTCTGATCAAAACATAGATTGTGGGCACTCGTTAGAACCGCCTCATCGAGGCGGTTCTAACGAGTACCTGCAATCTATGTTTTTGAGCAGAAAAAAGAAAAATAATGTATATCCCTGTAAACCCCAGTTTTACTATATAAAAGTGGGGTTTAAGGGGGTCAATATTATATAGGTATGTTTTCGTGATGGTACATCAACTATACTTTTAACCCATCTATGCCGAGTGGACTCCACCTCAACTCTCTGGACTGGTTCAGTTCCTAGATAGAGGGTGTCTGGTTAGTTCCTATTTCCACCATATTTTGTAGAAAGTACTGAACTTAATGCAAACAGCGTAGGCCCTGATCAGATGCCGTGTTCTGTGGCGTCTGATCTGGGTCTACACTACTTGGCATTGCCGTGTCCCTTTTATGAGACGCGAGGCATAAATGGGTTAAACACGGGATTCGTCTTCTCATCATCACGAAAACATGCCTATATAGTTTTGACCCCATCAAACCCCACTTTTATATAGTAAAACTGGGGTTTACAGGGGTATACATTATTTTTCTTATTTCTGCTCAAAACATAGATTGTGGGTACTCGTTAGAACTGCCTCGCCGAGGCGGTTCTAATGAGTACCCACAATCTATGTTTTGAGCAGAAATATAAAAAATATCAGAATTTTTTATCTGAAAATTTTCATTTTTTGGTGTTTAAATTTTTCAATATATTTGTTTTTGCGTAATGTTTTAATACAGTCGACTATCGATATCTCAAAGTCCAAGAGACTCTCTGAAATACTTCGAAATATTCGTACTTCGACATATCAGATTTGCAGAACTGAGGAAAAATAAACCGAACAAACACGTTAAACAAATGAATATGTAGTTTGACTCCTGAGGTTAGAGATAAATTGAAAATATTGTGGAAAAGAGGAGAAATTGCTCCTTTTTTTTTCTCTTTTTTCACAATATTGTATTACTATCGTTCGATTTCCATGTCAAAACAGGGACCAGATTTTCACTTCGAGATATACGGTTATTCGAGATAAACGAATCGAGATAACGAGAGTCGACTCTATTTCTATAGAAATTTAAGTAAAACGCTATCTGGGAACTCACGTTTGCTTGTTCCAGGATTTTGTGTTGTAAAATCCCTTTTGATTAGCCTTCCGTCTTGCAGTTTCCCATCACTTATACCATTGACTAGTAGATCACTAAACTCGTCCACCTGGTCGTCATGTTGTGTTTCCACTTGATTCGTTTGTTGTCCTTCTATCGAGTTAGTCTTTTTTAGGTTATGAATATCGGATTCAGCATGCCTAAGTGCCTCTTCAGTAAAGCTTAAATGAGATTGTGTAATATCCATGTTATATCTGAGTTCCTCATTGGCCATAAGGAGTTTTCTGTTGTCAAAGCGGAGCTCTTCCATTTCCATTAGTAGTGTAGACAGTACATGCTCAACAGTAGAAAGTCTAGACAGGACATTCTGACTTTCGCCTGACTCAGAACAAATGCTGCTATTTATCAAGAAGAAAAGTGTTAATAGCATCATAACTTCTATTTCTAAGGCCTTGCTGAACAAAAAAATTTCTTGAATTGCCTCATCCAACGGACTGAGAGACAGACGTTCGCTCTTATCTTTTATGCACGGAACTGTTTGACACTTAGCATGCTTGGTAACAAAAATCAGCATACCACAATTTGATTTTTTTTTTTTCAAAAATAGGATTTGACATTTCATGCAACTTGTTTGCAAAGGAGACAGTTTGCATGAAATGTCCAGTCCTATTTTCTGAGGAAAAAAGAGAAGAAAACGTCACTAATGCATCGTCTGCTGAATTTGCCCAGAGCGTGCTTAGTGTTAAAGAAACGAGAGCAAGGATCAGAATGTTATCTTTAGACATGAGTGCTGGGAACATCCAAACAAGGATATTCTCGTAGTTTCTAGTTCGTCTGTGCTTTATCTGGACAGATAATAGAATGGACGCGCAACTAATAGTACTTAACAGTTCAGAAGTCAAGGATGATTTCTGGAGGGGATTGGGGTTGGGGTGGGGGTTGGGATCAATTTACTCAAAGTACCGTACTTACTCTACGTATTCTACGGAAGGACAAACCTGAGCAAACAGTGTAGACCCAGATCAGACACCACAGACCGCAGGGTCTACACTGTTTGCCACTCATGCAGCAATTTTAAACACACTCATACGTAGTAAAATTGCCTTGTTGAAGAGAAGTATAAGAAAAAAGAGTAAGGGATGTGAATACTTAGGGTAAATATGGTATCCCAAATTTGTCAGATTTATCCAAAATTTCCTATGAAAATGAAATTTGAGTGAAAAAGGGGTTTGACTGAAAATCGAACCCCACGAATCCCCTCTGAATCCGCCCCTGCTTAACGTGACTAGTATAAGGTAAAGAATATGGGATGTGAATACATAGGGTAAATTTGGTAGCCCAAATTTATCAAATTTATACAAAACTTCCTATGAAAAAGAATGAAAAAGAAACAATTGAGTGAAAAGGGGGTTCGACTGAAACCCACGAATCCCCTCTGAATCCGCCCCCTTCTTAACGTGACTAGTAAAAGGTAAAGAATAATTACTGGGATGTGAATACATAGGGTAAATTTGGGAAAAAACTTCCAATGAAAATAAAATTTTGAGTGAAAAGGGGGTTCGAGTGAACCCCACGAATCCCGTCTGAATCCGCCCCCCCCCCCCCCCCCCTGCTTAAAGACACATTTTTTCCTTCTTTGGCTAGACGTCCCTCCCCCCCCCCCCACCGCCCCCCCCCCCCCCCCGCCGCCCCCACCCCTCTTCATGATCACCCCCAATATACAGTCCTGATAACAGAGCGCACATCAAAGGCTTATCTTATCTAAGTGATTATGGAATCATTATAAGCCTCCTTAGATGGGGCCCTATAAGGGTTAATTCATAAAATTGAGCAGTATTCAATTTGTTACTCTAGAACCAAATAAATTCATTTGCAAATTTTGCATTTAATTTGTTCATTTTATTTGTTGATTTGTATTTTACCACTTTATTTTTTTTTTATTTATTTATTTTTTATATTTTATTTTCCTAAATACAAAAGTGTTGTTTTTTCTTGCATTGTGAAAAAAGTACAAATGAACTGAAATAAAAATATAAAATTGAAAATATTTATTTATTTATTTATTCATTTATTTATTTATTTATTTTCTAAAGTAAATAAGAACACCACACTATTATTCCATTTCCATTTCAGTAAAACAATACATTATGGACTATGTCAAAAAGTTCTTAGACAATTTAGAATGTGTATTTTATGCCAAAAAGCTTCTCTTTTTCAATAAATACATAAATAACTAAATAAAATACTATCTATCTTCCTAATTTTCTGTATTTGATCCAAAGAAACAGATAAAGGGGGCATTTGGTGATAAATTAGCATACAGGCATAATCATCTGTATTTGTCCATAAAATATGTTGTGGGTTTCATTACAACTGCCTAGGAGAGGCAATTCTAATGAATAAAAACAGGTATATTTTATTGAATAAACAGAAAAAAAACAAAAAACATCAAATTATCACTAAATTACCCACATTATTTATTTCTCTGTCTTCATCATAAACTTTGCTGATATAAAATCTAATTTCTCCTTATCAGGCCCCTACTTGTAAGGGTGGCCAAAATCACCAATAATTTCTTATCTTAATCTCCTTAGAGTCATTAGGGTGTTATGCAATCCAAAATGTGTCTTTAACGTGACTGCAAGAATGCGTACACGACCAGTAGGGCTATCGTGCACCTTATGGACTTATCGATCCGCTGGATTACGGTAGATCCGTAATATCCATAAAAACTGGAACAATCAAGAATACATAACAAAACGTAACTTTAGTATTACTTAAATAAATAAATAGATAAAATTTAAATTCTCAGTATAACGAATTTTGTCGTTGTAATGAGTGTCGTTATAATGAGGGTTGACTGTACAATAGCACACGTGACAGAGCTCATTCCAGAATTTGAACTCTATCACTGCTACAGGCGATAATAATAGGCTTTTGCAAACAGCATAGATCCAGATGAGACGGCTCAATAAGCCGTCTCATCTGGATCTACGCTGTTTGACATTCAATCTATCAACTTTACATATAAACGTCATTCCAAGCGATAGTTTGTTAAACTAAAAAAGCAGACGACAAATGTCATCTGAAATTTGGCACCGAAAGAGTTAAGAGGCTTGGTATGCATGGAAAGGAAACAGAAAATCACAAAACTGAATACAATTGAAGCGTCAAGTTGTCTGGTCACGACAAAATAGTTCCGGAATTAGGTCTCATCAATGGCTCGCATATAAATGTTCAAACATCTCAGAATGTACTCAGTGATCACAATGGGCAAGCAAATATAACAGCTACACTATTGTGAAGTTCGGAAAGAAGTTTTACAGTCGCCAACACGGACGGACATCCTTGGGGGTGGGGGTGGGGGGGTGGGAGAGGAGTGTGGTGTGTGTGTGGGGGTGGGGGGAGTAACTTGGGGAAATTGTGACTCGAGCCGGTATTTCAAGACCTACCCCAATCATACCTGGCCTTTGAAATCTGTGAATCATATTTTTACTATATATTTTAAAAAGAAGTGTGAATAAGGATTAATATGTTTGGTGTGTTGTTGTGATCGTTTTTCATTCATATATATATATATATATATATATATATATATATATATATATATATATATATATATATATATATATATATATATATATATATATATATGAGAATCTAGGCGACGTTTGATATTGGGTTTGATACAATCATTAACTTTGGAGTTATGTGCCCTTTAGCGCAAAAATGCCCATTTGCTCATAATGGAGAAATGTTGTTTGGATGATAATGCCTTCAATTTTTATCCGAACCTCATTATACCTGAATGTGTCCAGGACAGGCATGAAAACTAGAAGCTCGAATATGAGCCATATTGGTCAACTGTCTTTGAAGTTACGTGCCCTTGAGTACACAAATTGTTCCCATGCATTTATAATGGGAGAATGTGAAAGGCATATCTCCAAGGCCAGTTGGTCATTTTTGTTCAAATTTACCACGTAGCATTATAGGAATAGGACAAAGTCTGCATTAGGTTTTGGGACGTCTAGCCAATGTGGTTACCAATAGACTTCTAATGGGAAAATATTGTCCGGGTTGTAGCGACTTTATTTTATTTTATTATTATTCTTTTTTTCCAGATAGGCTTAATACTTGCAGGTAACGAGGAACGATATGATTTTGTGAAGGGCCCAGCCGAAGGCTCTAATGAGCTAATAGTGTGCCAGAGGTTCAGTGTCCGTCGTCGTCCACAATTTCAAAGATGTATAGCTCTAATATCAGTTGGCCAATTTGTTAGCATCATTGGGCAGGGGAAAAGGTTGCATTAAGTTTCGAGTCATGTCTGCCCAAAAACTGTGGTAACCATGGCAACCAATAACTCCAACTGACATATATGAATAAATATATATATATTTTTCATTTAAGAACTTTATTTTTATGTTAGCTTTAAACTTGCGGGTAAACTGGACATGCATCCAAGCAAATCTCGACTAAGCCCGATCCAATTATCAGCTTTGGAGTTCCATGCCCTTTAACAATTTGCCCATACACTAATCCAATCCTAAATTATATATATATATATATATATATATATATATATATATATATATATATATATATATATATATATATATATATATATATATGTGTGTGTGTGTGTGTGTGTGTGTGTGTGTGTGGATGCAAATTTTGTTTTTAAAGACCATCCACTGTTTTGATGTTGCTGTGACAATACTGGAAGAATGTTGCATGGCATCTGCTGATTTGCAATGACTGTTTTACTTAGGTGAGCGAATTGTGGCCCTTGGACCTCTTGTTATTAAGAGCCAATCTCTGTAACCACTTAAAAAGTTGTGGCACAAATAGTCACCGATTTTGCTGAAACTTACTATTTTACTTATTCAAACACATAACCTAGTAAACAACACTCATTTCATCCCTATCGCTATCCGTTGCCATTTCAAAGGCAGGTGAACATTTGGCTGAAACTGTGATGAAATATCACCTAAAAGTGACAGATTTCCATCTAAACTAGATGCTACCCAACAAATGGTATGTTAATAATAGTTTATACAGTCAACCCTCATTATAACGACATTCGTTACAACGTAAAATAGTTATACTGACAATTTAAACAGCACGGAAACCCTCTCTGAAGAGATGACAGTTAGCCAGAAAGTATGCAGGAACATAACTGATCAATGCTCCAAGCGACATATGGTTTGGATATTTGTTAGAATCGCTTCACCGAGTCGATTCTAACAAATATCTAAAACATACGTCCTATGAAGAAGTAAGAATAAAACATGGCATTTGTTGCATAGCATTCTACTCATTACGAATTCTTTACGACAGCAATGGCAATATCTTTGGGAACAATTGCTGTCGTTGTAACGAGGGTTCACTGTATAAATAAATAAATGGCGCATCCTTGGCTGAAAAAATAGATTTAAATTAAATTCCGAAAAAAAAAAAAAAAAACTGTTATCAACTGCCCTTAAAGTTGGTGGGGTTCAGTAAAAATGTGATTTCTTGAGCAGATTCAATGATATTTCCGGAGTTTAAGCATTCACTTGCACATGTAAGTGCACTTATTTCGTACACATCAAGTTTTTTTAAATAAAGTTATGAAAAGACATAATTTAGGAATGTATGGTTTCTGAAACGTTACCTTAGCAACAATCACAGTTCAGTCATAAAGCACACAAAACACAACAAAAACAAAACAAAACAAAAACAAAAAAAAAAAAAAAAAAAAGTCTAGCGTCAAATGACATCAGCAATTTGCAACTAACTATTTAAGTAATGCCCATGCAAAAGGTTAATGTAACCAAAAAGCAATGATTTTATTACGATAAATATGCAGTTATATAAGATATAACTATGTCTTCTTAGGTATAGATAGAAAATCTTTTAAATTTCTTCATCGGACATGTCCAAATTAAAACGTGCCCTATAATAAATGTATATAACAACAACTACGTGGTAGAAATACAAAGTGTTCGGTGACTTTGGGAATAATACCGTACTAAAACTGTAGCGGTCTTTCTCAGTATGAAAATACCGAACATTTATTACTGTATTTCTCCTATTAAACACGCCTTTTTCCATTTTGTATGCTAAAGACGGCCAAATGCTCTCCAAAATGACTGGGGAACAAAAAACATATGTATATTTGCCCATAGTTTGTCTTCCGGCTTTTGAATTGCAGTGCCTCCAGGGTGTTTATTAGAATAAATACGGTTTGTCACAAAACTACATTGATGCAATTCACCCATAATAAAATCAATGTATTCCAGTGATGTGATAAAAATGCATAAATAGATCAAATGTATTATGTCATTAAATGTGCATATAAATGTAATCCTTGACTAGGCTGCTTTCAAATAAATAATTTCATTTTTGTTGGTGTTGGTGGGGGTGTTTTCTTTTTTCTAAATAGAGTAACGGAATACAAAATTCATGTCTGGCGAAATGGACAGTTTGGATAGGGATCCAAATAACTTAAACGATCACCTTCAGGTATGCCATATTAATTGCAGAATTTAAATATCAGCAGATGAGGGTTTAACCCTTCTCTTGCTGAACACGACATGCCCTGTCTTATCAAACAGTATAGATCCAGATCAGTTGGCTCTTGATCTGCACTGTTTGTCATTAAATATGTGAATTTCTATAAAAAAACTCAGATCAAGTAATCTAATTGCTGAAATTAGAAGTAATCTATTCAGCATGACAAGGGTTAAGGGAAATGGATACACTTTCAGAGAAGGCATCTCTGTCAAAATTGTTTTGCTTCCTTCTTAAAAGGGATCTTCTCTAAAAGGAAAGGATTTGCTCTCAGGAGAGCAAATGACTTCCTTTTAGAGAAGACTGCTTATCAGAATCGGCTTGTTGAGCAAGACAGCAAACAGCAAGTACATGTTATCTCTCTTGTCAAAAGTATCGGAAATTCCACCAATCAAGTCCCCTTAACCCAAATAAACCTAATGGATTTAACTATCCATTTACATTGGGTGAGTCCATTTGTCATTTAAGGGATGTCAGGTGTATTTATTTCATTTTTGTTCTATTTGTAATTGAAAATCCTGTAAGCAAACAGTGAAGACCCTGATCAGACGCCGCATGATGCGACGTCTGATCTGGGTCTGCACTGTTTGCCTAAGTCCCACAAAAGGGACGCCAGGCTTATTTGGGTTAAAGCAGTCACATTGGTTTATAACTAGGACGTAACTTTTCATTCAAACTGTCAATAAAGAGTCGTAACAACTTTATTTTCAGGAAATTGCTTACTCGTCGTCTCCTGATTTGTATCGCTTGATTTGTATCGCTTATTTGTCCTTTGTCGTATAGAATGCTTACTTTATTTAAGACGAATAGATATATCTCCAAAGGAGGTCACTCTAACTTGTAAATACAGTAAATTTCAGCTATTAAGACCACTCGAAAATAATCTTGTTATTCTACTCGTCACGAAACTTCGCTACGACCAGCTTTTGCCAGTCCTTGCTGGGATTTTCTTGTTATTCTACTCATCACGAAAACATGCCTATATAATTTTGACCCCCTTAAACCCCACTTTTATATAGTAAAACTGGGGTTTAAAGGGGTATACACTATTTTTGTTATTTCTGCTCAAAAACATAGATTGTGGGTACTCGTTAGAACCGCCTCGACGAGGCGGTTCTAACGAGTACCCACAATCTATGTTTTGAGCAGAAATATGAAAAATATCAAAATTTTTTATCCGAAAAATTGCCAATTTTTTATGATAAAAAATTTTCAGTGTATTTGAATAGGCGTGTTTTCGTAATGTAACTCGAGATAAGAGGAGTATCTGCACAATATTTTTCCGGGACCAGTTGTTCAAAACTAACGATGTCGTTAGATAACGTAACGTTAAAACTTTGATCATTTAACATGGCATATATGCTAATATTTTTGCTGAAAAAAAAATGTGAGCAGCTTTTGCATTTGCAAAAGCTACTCACATTCTTTTAGCAAAAAGACCGGTGAATTAGATATTGTACTTACTACAGTTAACAATTTGACCACTAATGAGCTCGTTAAGCTAACGATGCTTTGAACAACTGGGCCCTGATTTGTTGAGGATACTTATAACGAGAGCCACAACTTTTTTTTTTTTTTTTTTTTTTTGTGGCGAAATAAGACATATAGCAGTATGTTTTGGTTGAAAAAAAAGCACCTTATGTGGAGCTATGTTCTACATTCTATATCAAGACCTCCCCGCTAATAAGACCAATTTTAGGAAGTACCACATAATACTTTCTAATTTATCCACAAACATACGTAGTAGATGCTTATAATCAATATCACAACTTATTTTTCATCAAGAAAACATACCTATATAATTTTGACCCCCGTAAACCCCACTTTTATATAGTAAAACTGGGGTTTACAGGGGTATATATTAGTTTGCTTATTTCTGCTCAAAACATAGATTGTGGGTACTCGTTAGAACCGCCTCGGTGAGGCGGTTCTAACGAGTACCCACAATCTATGTTTTGAGCAGAAATATGAAAAATATCAGAATTTTTTATCTGAAAATTTTCATTTTTTGATGGCAAAATTTTCAGTATATTTGAATAGGCATGTTTTCGTAACGTTGTGGAGAAATAAGTAAAATATCAGTTTATTTTGATTAAAAAAAACAAACAAACAAACAAAAAAAAAAACACACACAAAAAAAAAAACAACAACAACACCTTTTGTGGAGCCATGTTCTACATTCAATATTAAGACCTCCCCGCTAAAAAGACCACTTTTACGCAGTACCACATAATACTTTCTAATATTGACCATCCTTCTCACAGAGAAAACGTTATCCCTCTTGGGAGCAATTGATTTCATTTAAATGTAGCCCCTATTTGTTTTTTTTTTTTTTTTTTTTTTTTTTTTCAAAAAAAAAAAAAAAAAATAAAAATAATAATAATAATAATAATAATGTTGAGGAAACTTCATTTGTAAATGTTGTTGTAGTTTACTTGAGCTCTGTGTGAAAGACAAAGCTTCATATCATTTGCGCAGACAACTTACTGTTTGCTATATCCATTCCAGAAAGTCCTAATTAAAAGAATAAGGAAAACAAAACAAATAATAATAATAATAATAATAATAATAACAATAAAAAATAAAATTAAGAAATAGATTCTTGGTAACAGTGATTTGTTGTTCAATATATCACTGGTGGGAGGTCAGTCGTAAATGGATATATCACAAGCGCGAAGCGCGAGTGATATATCCACTTACGACTGACCTCCCAACAGTGATATATTGAACAACAAATCACTGTTACCAAGAATCTATTTCGATTCTAACACTGTAAACTCATTTTTAAAAACGGACTTTTTAACTCAATTCTCATTTGATTGACAGGTAACGATTCGGCGTATTTATTCACATGACCGGAATTGACCAATGAATGGAGGCTGTTCTGTTCTATTTACACCCGCGTACACATACGTGCAAAAGACATACAAATAGAAAATGCTACTGCGTTATTTAATTTTCAGGACTAATTATATCATGAATCTGCAAGTAAAATATCGAAATTAAAATAGCTGATATAGATGTATACATTGAATAGCCAGTTAACCTGGAATAATGCAACGAATTAGCGATTCGACGATCTAGGTCGATGCGCCATTTTGAACAACCGTAACAACAACAACTGACAAGCAAACGAGTAAAAAAAGAAAAAAAGAAAAACCTCTGGAATCTTCAGCATAAGAGAACTGTCAATAGTTTAGACTTTGTAGATATTAACAGTTACATTACCACCTGTAATATTGCCCGAAAAGATGCTGAATGAGCTTGACTTTGAGTTGCTTTGAGAATTGAATTGACTCAGATTATTGTGTTCGTTTTCAGGCCGGGTGGGGTACCCAAGGAACCTGGATTGTTGACAGGGATAATAATATTGATTTTGGGGACGTGAAATTGACACTTCTGAAATAGATGAACGAGACAAAATGCCACTGATGGCGCGTCTCTCATTGTCAGATGGCTTGATGTAGGAATTAAGCGACTGAACATTCCTGTGGCCAGTTACAGACATTATACCCAAGTTGCTGACCCCAGCATCAGAAAGGTTAGATGCTACCATAGCTCTAATACAATGATTTGTGTATCTTTTGCTCAGACCAGCTTCAGCAGAAAGTCGAGGCATAAAGTTGTAGAGCTGATTAATTCCTACTGGTATTTTGCTGTACCATGTCGGAGCATCTTTGTGGAATTTCACAAGGGGCTTTTGGAAAAATGCATCATTTTCTGGATTTAATTTAGAAAGATACTTTTCAAAAGCCTTTACAGGACATGATTCATCCTTTGTTTCATACATTCGTGGTGCTTTTGGTTTTTCTTTACTGTCAACTCCGTGATGGGTTTTGTCTGATTCGTTATATGCCATAGCAACATAACGATGCCCATCACTATCATTAACACACTTGAAAGAAGATGGGTGAAGAGAGCGCAAGCCTTCTCTCCCCCTTCTTCCAAAGTGGCTCATAACATCAAAAAAACCTTTATTCTGAAGTGTTTGGGGAGTTTCAGTAGAGAATAGGCCAGAGGTTTTGAGCTTTTGGAGATCAGACTGTGAAATGGGCTCTTTGTTCTCAGTTGTATCTTTGCCAGCCCGTTTCATCTCTTTGATTATTCCACTAAGCACATTGTTAGATTTTTGAAATGATCTGTCCTTCATAATGTTAAACTCTCTGTTGTATGGTGGCTGTGTAAAGAAACGGTTTATTCCTGCCCTCAGGCCAGTAAGAGCTGATTTTGAGTACTCGGTTCCTTTCTTTGGTTTAAACATATTTTATTATAGCATAACTATCATTACAATATGATGCAAGTCATTATACAAATTGGGATTAGAACGAAAGCACAAGTACTTATATAGTTCTTCTCCCACAAACAATCGACATGTATACATAATGGCGAATTTCGAGCAAGATACATTGGAGCAAGTAACATTATGTAGTGATAATTAACAATAAGTGTTGTTTTTACATGTTTGGGTGATAAAAATGATGAAAATCTAATGTAAAGTTTTACACCAAATAGTAATCATTTCATATAAAGCATTTTGAGGTTAGCAAAGGTTAGGAAAATGTAAATGGACAAAACAAGGGGCGGTGGGGGTGGAGGGGTAGAAGGGGGGAGATGGGAAGGGGGTAGGTGGGAAATTGGGATTGAGGGGTCGGGGCACCCGGCATCCAACATGGAATATAATACCGTTTGCAACGGATAAATGTAGTAAAGCAATCGCATGACCATATCAGCATTTAAAACATCTCATGAAAAACGTTTACAATTCAATATAAACCGGTGAATATTTTCAAAAATAACCATATTTACATCATATGATAAAGAGGATTCCCCGTACAGAAGAAGATCAAGAGTAGGTCTATGATAGGTAGAAACCACATTTAGAAGCGCGTTTCTCTGCTGCTGATAATAAGGACAATTTCTTTGTCTGCAGGGATGCATAGAATTTTGCCAGAAAGTTGTCCAATTCCTCAGGATTAAGTTCACTCAGCTGCTCAACATGAAGGGGTTCATTTTCAGTCATCCATTCTGGAACAAAAAAAAAAAATATGATGCACAGTGCTGAGGATGTGAGAGGTTAGATAATTAGGAAATAGATTCTTGCTAACAGTGATTTGTTTTCCAATATATCGCTGGTGGGAGGTCATTCGTAAATGGATGTATCACCAGCATGATGTACTCTTCACTGAATGCTTTGCATTGTTTTATTTTTACATGATTGTTTGGATAAAAAAAAGGACTAGCATCATACCTTTTCTTTGTTGATTAAGAAATAGCAATGATTTGTTGGTTAATAAATCACTTGTTTGGAGGTCAGTTGTAAAGTAGATCAAATCACGAGTGCGGAGCGAGAGTCATTTATCTACTTACAACTGACCGACAAACTATGATTTATTACTCAACAAATCATGCACAAGAGCAGATCTATTTTGGTTCTAACTCAGAAAACGACGAAAAAGTAATTGTATCCTTCCGATTCTTCCAACTTTTTCCCTTGCATAAAGAAACCCCTCGAACAGTTTTGATTGTAACGGTGTTGTTTACATGCATTTCTCAAGTTGATGAAGCGAGAAAAACAAAGTTACACCGTCTAATATAATGGAAACGAAGACTGACATCAGCAGAATAGCATCAGAATGACGCCAAATAGCATCACACGTTGCTGCCCAGTGATTTGTTGCAGAATAAATCACTGAATTTAACCATTGGCTATATAGGCGAGGAGTGTTAGAATGCCCACTAACTTTCATTGATTTGTAGGAAATGGATGTAACGGTTATTTGTAGAAAATTGCTTTGCTACTGTCTTTGTGACATAAGAGCACTGTGTGAAAAGCATGATGTAAAATATTGACTTGGCCCAGCATGATGTCAAATATTGACTTGGCTTATGTGCTGGGATATTGTCAAACAGTGTACCAAACTCAGTCTCCCCAGAACATGGTGTCTGATCAGGGTTTACACTGTTTGCTTAAAGTACCTCATTTTTTAGGATGAAACGAAACAACCTTAGTCCATATACTCAGAGACATTCGACTCACCAGTGCTATTGATATTTTGATTCATTCTTTGAAGTCTTGCAATCTGTGAAGTTACACAAAAAATGGTTTGCTCCCATAAAAATTTTGATTTAAATGTTTTTCTGTTTTGTGGAAGGTGAGGTAGGCTTTAACCCTTAAAGCGCCAAGAAAAACTGCATCTGAAAATGTCGTCTGTTTATGTCGTCTGCTGAATATTCTTGCAAACTTTTCAAACCTATTTTTGTATACCGGCAAACAGTGTGGACCAGTCTAGGAGCAATCTGATCTGGGTCCACACTGTTTACAAAAATGACTTTTAAAATCACAAGCAGATGACAAAGCAGACGACAATTGTTGTGATTGGCGCTTTAAGGGTTAAAACAACCGAAAAAGGCACAAAACATTCATAAGAGATCATTCTAACACACCTTGCCTACATAGTCAATGGTTAAATTCAGTGATTTATTCAGCAACAAATCACAGGCCTGAAGCTCGTGACGCTATCTGGCACCATTTCTTTTGCTGACGGCAGTCTTCGTTTCAATGTTAGATGGTGAAACATCATTTTTCTTGTGTCAAAAATAAGGAATGCGTGTAAACGTCAGTGTAACTGTTGGCGGGATTTCTTTATTCGATGGCAGAAAGTTGGAAGAATCTGATAGATACAATTACTTTTACGTCATTTTCCATGCGGTCGAATTGAAATAGATCAGCTCTGGCAGTGATTTTTTGAGTAATAAATCACTGTTTGGAGTGTTGTAAGAAGATTTCTAACACTCCTCACCTATATAGCCAATGGTTAAACTCAGTGATTTATTCTGCAATAAATCACTGGGCGGAAGCGCGCGACGCTATCTGGCGCCATTCCGACGTCATGTTGACTCTTTGCTGACGTCAGTCATCGTTTCCACGGCGTTAGACGGTGTAACGTCGTTTTTCTCGCGTCCACAACGTAAGAAAGGCATGTAAACAACAGCGTTACAGTCAAAACTGTTGGCGGGATTTCTTTATGTGATGGCGTACAGTTCGAAGCATCTGAAGGATACAATTACTTTTACGTCGTTTTCTATGTGTAAGAATCGAAATAGATCAGCTCTTGTGCGTGATTTGATGAGTAATAAATCATTGTTTGTCGGTCAGTTGTGTAAATTTACGCGGGTGTAAATTGGAAGAGCCAAAACAAAGCAAATATAGCCCCGCCTCCTCGATCATGTGACGTGATCTCCAGTGATTTGTCGATCGATATATCACCGGGATTATTCATTGCGTATATAGGCGACCAGTGTTAGAATAAAAAATAAATTCGAAACAAAACAAAACAAAAACAAGACCAAGATGGCCCTGTATCGCTCACCCGATTACCTGACAAGTTTCCAGTCACTACTATTGGCCTTTTCGGTTCAAGAGAAGAGGGTCAAATAGACTTTCAAGATGGTGGCCATCTTTGTTCTACAATTAGAATGATCTTAGCTATTTTTATGTACACGTTATCTCGATACTTCCAATAAAGTTTCGAGTCAAATAGCTTTTTGGTTAATGCTGATGCAGCTAAACAAACAAAACGGATTCCCATATTTATATATATATAATGGATTCCCATGTATATATTTGTAGGCTACTATATATAGCTACTACAAAAAAGAAATGTAGTAGATATCGTCACAATTTATGTCAGTAATCAACGCTATATTATAATGTCTCTGAAAATGTACATTATTAAGATTGAAAAGACATTTCAAAACAATCACTTTAAATGTCAGATGTATCAAAACACTTTATTTTTTTCACACAATGTTAGAATTTTTTGAAAAAGAAATTGTTTAATTCATGTAATGAAACAAAAAGCGTAACACCACTAACTATATTGAATGCATGGGTAAATGATAATTTTGTTCTTTTTTTTACAAAAAGATTATGTTGTTAAAGGCTAAAAGGCCCATATGATCAGAAGACTCTAATTTGGCAAAAAAAAAAAAAAAAAAAAAAAAAAAAACACTGGCAAAATGTGGCTGATATGGGTTTTATGCTGGTTGCGTATGTCATGAGGTCAGTTTTAGTCGGAGAGGCTCAGATTTTGAGCTGACATGCAAGAAAACCTATAAATTGATGTCTCAATAAACAGCAGTTATTCTAGTAGATCAGAAGTTGATTTCCCATATATCTTGCTGCTCACTGTCATTACAGCACAACCTCTTTATAACACTTTTGTTGGAATCTAAAGCAAAAATTGTGTTATCTAAACAACTGTGTTGTATCCAAACAAAAAAAAGTATAGATTATATAGAAAAATGACAACAGTCATTTTTCTCTATAATCTGTACATTTTTAATTAGATACAAAAACGTACAGATTATATAGAAAAATGACCATACATGATCATTTTTCTATATAATCTATACATTTTTGTTTGGATTTTTCTTCATAGTTTATACATTTTTGTTTGGATACAACACTTTTGCGGTCCATCTCTAAACCATCTTGTACTCGAAACCATCTTATAATGCATCTTTATTTTGGCATTATCCTGTACATTATGAAAACACGCCTATTCAAACATATTGAAAATTTCACCACCAAAAACTGGAAGTTTTCAGATATAAATTCTGATATTTTTCATATTTCTGCTCAAAACTTTGATTGTGGGTACTCGTTAGAACTGCCGCAATGAGGCAGTTCTAATGAGTATCCACAATCTATGTTTTTGACAGAAATAGGAAAAATAATGTATAACCCCGTAAACCCCAGTTTTACTATATAAAAGTGGGGTTTAAGGGGGTCCAAATTATATAGGTATGTTTTCCTGATACAGTGAAAGTGTTTGTATCTATCAGAGAATCTTTCCACCAAATATCATTGGAATTGACTTACTACACTAGAGTTATTAATCTTGAATAGATTTTAAAATGTGTGTTTTAAATTTAATAAGGATAGGTAAGATTTCAGTTATATTTGGCTGGTGTTGCATTTCTATAGTTTTGATTTTAACTAAGAGTGACCTAAAGCTCACTCATGAAGTAAAGAACTACTTTCTGAGGCTCAGAAAAGTAAAAACAAATGTTCCTTATGTTTCTTTTCTTTCTCTTTTCTTGTTTTCTTTTTTTTTTTTTTTTTTTTTTTTTTTTTTGTGCTGACAGTCAGAGAATATGAATATGCGTTTTACAGAATCCTGAAATTATTTTTTTCCCTCTTTTTTTTTTCACATATTCAGCTTAGATGTTTTTCTTGCTTCAGTATTATGGAAGTGTATAGGGGTTAGATACCTTGTGAGCACAACTCCTATAGTTTTTTGCCGATTTTTCTGAAACTTTACAGGTGTTTTAATCATGGTCTGAAGTTCCTCATGCGCTTTTTACAGAGTCCTGATTTTTTTCTCTCACTTTTTCACATTTTTTTTTCACATTTTTTGTTTAAAGTGTTTCTAATTGTTTGGGAATCTCTCAAGAGTTAATTTATGTGAATCCATGGTAGACAATACTTATAGAAACTGAATTATCTACTGTGTATAAAAAAATTGCCTTCTAAAATTCACAGTAATAATTGAATATTTGCTGAATGGAAGTTAATACCAATAACTTAACCCATATGCATACAGTCAACAACCAGACCGGCCTCGGTGGCTCAGTTGGATGCGCGTCCGACTGGAGACCAGGAGGTCGCGGGTTCGACCCCCGCCGAGGTCGGCAACATTCTTTCGTGGAGATTGATCATGAAATATTTTCTACGGTCATTCTCTCCCTTCCGCTGATTCAAAAAGGGCAGTTGTCAGTTTCTGGCGAAAGAATGTGCACAATACTGGTTAACCGCTTAGAGGACAAAGCCTGCCCAGTAAACGTGTGGTTAGGTAAACTGACCGCGCTCGACATGACCCCATTGGGTTTACTGGGCCGTAAAACCTCAACACAAACAAACAACAACCAGAACATAGTGTTATCTAGACATTTGCTATTCAGGATCAGTCCCCGAGGTTATAAAAACTTTTTTTACACTCAACCAAGCTGAGCATGAAAGTTTCTCTGCTAATAAATATGAAAATACCAACAATAGTTGGCATTTTCATATTAATCAGCGGAGAAATGTTCATGCTCAGCTGAGTTGAGCATGAAAAACGTATTATAACTTCGGGGCCAGGACCTTTGCTTCATGCTTACAGAGCTACTGGATACTGTAAAGCATGTATGCATAAACAGAAATAAATTGTGTCCTGACATTTGGTGTGTGAACTAGGTTTTTGATGTGCAGTGTAAGTGAGGAAAGGACAACTATACCATATGTAGATAGTGATGTGTAGATAGTTAAAGGTTCAGATCGGCCTACACATTTGTGCAAGCAGCTATAGAAGACCCTGGTAAGACTTCAGGATTGCCTTTATTGCCCACATATGCTTATATACCGGTATGGACCGTTTCTGACACTGCACTTCATTTACATGTGTAAATATTCATGTTATCTAACCCCTGTCATGCTGAATAAATTAAGATGCCACACCCATTTCTAATTGTCAGCCAATCAGATTTCTTAATCCAGATTGTTCTAGCCAGCCCTTAGCAATCAGATTACTTAATCAAGATTGTTGATATAAATTCACATACTGAGTGACAAACAGTGCAGATCCAGATCAGTTGCATACATGCCATTAGCTGTTGACAGAAATCTGTGAGATTTTGCAAATTTTTAGGGGAGATTTGATGTAATTCTGTGAGATTTTTATGAAAATCACTTCCAAGCTTACATAAGTAAGTTAAAAGCCATTATTTTAATGAATTAAGCTTGGGATAACCATGGTAATGTGTAATTTATTTCTAGTTCTTAAAAATTTGCTTATTAAATGGTATGAAAATTCTGTGAGATTTGAAAATCTCAGGAAAACGGGGTCCAGAAAGGCCAAAATTCTATGAGATTTTGTCTCACAGTGTGAGATATGGCGTGCATGTCAGTTGGCTTCTTCAGGAAACAACTGATCTGGATCTACACTGTTTGCAAAGGCAGGGCATATCGGGGTTCAGCAGAACAAGGGCTAAGAGAATGTCTCAGCAATTAAATTTCCATTAAATATCCATTACAAAAGTAAACAGCCATCATATTTCTCTCTTCCTGAGCGCTAGCCATAGCTACCTCGACTTATGGTACTCACTTTGGTTATTTTCAAAACATAAAAATTCAGATTTGGGAATAATTCCAGGTGAAAGGTAGTCAGGAAATGAGCACAGCTGGTAGCAAATCTGACTGCAGATCCAGTGATTGCAAGTTTAAATCCCAGCTCGGCCTCATAACTTCTGTAGAGATTAATCATCAATTCATTTCTACGGCCATTCTCTCCCTCCCACTGATTCCAGAAGGCCAGTTGTCATTTACTTGAGAAAGTGAGTGCACAATACATATAGCTCTGGCTGTAAATGAAAACCGTAGTGCTCATAATGAGCTATTGTGGCCAGTCAATGTGCGTCGTCCGTCGTGTGGCGTCAACAATTGCTTTAAAAGCCTACTCCTCCTACACCCTGGGGCCAATTGACTCCATACTTGGTAGGAAGCATTGGGGTGACTTATAGAACAAAAATAGCTAAAATCGTACCAATCGGAAATCAAAGATGGCCGCCATCTTAAAAATCTATTTTTCGCTTCTTTTCCTGAACTGAAAGACCAATTGACTCCAAACTTGGTAGGAAGCATCGGGGCGACTTGTAGATCAAAAAAACTAAAAGCATTCCGATCAGAAATCCAAGATGGCGGCCATCTTGAAAATCTATTTTTCGCTTCTTCTCCTGAACTGAAAGGCTTTTTGACATTAAAATAGGTAGGAAGCATCGGGGTGACTTGTAGATCAAAATTAGCTAAAATCATGTCAGTCGGAAATCCAAGATGGCCGCCATGGTGGCCATCTTGAAAATCTATTTTTCGCTTCTTCTCCTAAACCCAAAAGGCAATAGACTCCAAACTTGGTAGGAAGCATTGGGGTGACTTATAGGTGAAAAATAGCTAAAATTGTTCCGATCGGAAATCCAAGATGGCCACCATGGCGGCCATTTTGAAAGTCTTTTTTTTTTCATTTCTCCATCTGAACCGAAAAGCTTATTACCTTTAAACTAGGTAGAAAGCATGGGGATGTAGATTAAAAATAGCTAAAAATTTATTTTCTCTTCTCCTAAACCCAGAAGCCAATTGACTTGAAACTTGGTAGGAGGCATCGGGGTGACTTTTAGATCAAAAATGGCTAAAATCATTCCTATTGGAATGGCCGCCATGGCGGCCATCTTGAAACTCTATTTTTCACTTCTTCTCCTGAACCGAAAGGCTTATTGACTTTAAACTAGGTAGGAAGCATCAGAGTGACCTGTAGATAAAAAATAGCTAAAATCATTCCTATCAGAAATTCAAGATGGCCACCATGACAGCGATCTTGAAAATCTAGTTTTCGCTTCTTCTCCTGAACTGAAAGGCCATTTGACTCAAAACTTGGTAGGAAGCATTGGGGTGACCTGCAGATCTAAAATAGCTTAAATTGTTTGGATTGGAAATCCAAGATGGCCGTCATGGCGTCCATCTTGAAACTCTTTTTACGCTTATTTTCCTGAACCAAAATTAAGGGCCATTTGATTTGAAAATTGATAGGAATCATCGGGATGACTTGTAGATATAAAAGTAGCTAAAATTGTTCCAATCGGAAATCCAAGATGGTGGCCATCTTGAAAATCTATTTTTCCTTCTTCTTCTGAACTGAAAGGCCAATTGACTCGAAACTTGGTAGGAAGCATCGGGGTGACTTGTAGATAAAAAAAATAGCTCGAATCGTTGCGATAGGAAATCCCAAATTGCGGCCATGGCGTCCATCTTAAAAATCTAGTTTTGAACTTTTTCTCCTGAACTGAAAGGGCAATTGACTCAAAGTTCATTGGAAGTATCGAGGTGACTTGTAGATCAACAGGGTGCCGGGTCAACTCGGCACATAGCAAACTCGGCACATAGCCAACTCGGCACATAACCAACTCGGCCCATACCATCTCGGCACATTGCAAACTTGGTACATAAATATATATAGCTGTACATTTATGCGTCTATTTCTAGAGGTATTTTATACTTTTTATAGACAATTTTAAAAAAGATAAGTTCGGAAAGATAAATCTATCTTTTTTATTTATTTTATTTTATTTATTTATTTTTATTGTTTTTAAGTTAGAAATCAAAGTGTATGTTCTTCAGCAGAGTTTTTCAGCTGAAAATGTCCTTTTAATTTTTATAGCCCATCACGAAAACATGCCAAAATAATTTTGACACCCTTAAAACCCACTTTTATGTAATTAAACTTGGGTTGGCAGGGTTAAACATTATTTTTCTTATTTCTGCAGTTCTAAGATTAAACTGCTAATCGATATGAATTGGATTGTGTGATTAGAAATTCTGTTTACCTGCATATACGAACAGCGAAGGTTCGGGCGACCCTGCGCATCCGGATGGTCTCGCCAAAAACTTCGCTGTTTGCTCATCTAAGCTGTAAGTTATGGGGAACATTCAGCCAAAGAACCAAAGTTCTAGACCTGCTGAGGGGTTGAGCTTGCACACTGAAACATTAAACGTGCGGACTGTCCGAATGGCCATTTTTCTCCGTCGTGGTTCAGACAATATTTTTCTTATTTCCACTCTGTAAGATAGTCTGAGGGAACTATGTACCCCGCTTTAATATTTGAGCCCCGTCGTGAGACCCCCTCCCCCCACCACCTCAGGTAAAAAAAAATCTGCAAACTGCATATGCGAACAACAAAGCTGCCAATCAACCTGCACATCCGCGCAGTCTGATCAACGCTTCTGTAGTTAAATACTTAGAAAGAATAATTAATTAGGCCGCTGTATGCCAAAATTAGTGGTTTTTGAGACTAAGCAGGCCAGTTTTTGTCTAACCTGATCATCGGAACCCGCGAAGACAAGTTTTCTCGCGACGAAGCCAAAATAGTAAAACATGTAGTTTCCAGGAGTATGTTTATTTCTGATAAAAATCATAGATTGTATAGTAGCTCGGTAGAATCGCGGCTAAGCAAGATGATTATATTATAAATATTTGCTAACTTAAAGTTTAAATGATTAAAGTTCAAAGGCAACCTTTAATCGGTTGTTTGTAACAGTGGATTAAAGTACTCAACATAACAATAGATAATTGGACTAATCAGTTAATTGTGGGCCGAGTTTGTATAGACCGAGTTGGTTATGTGTCGAGTTTGCTATGTGCCGAGTTGATTATGTGTGCTGAGTTGTCCCATAATCGATCAACAGTAACTAAAATCTTTCTGATTGGAAATCTAAGATGGCTGCCATCTTGTTTATGTTTATTATAATGCCCTGCCACTGAGCTGTTTACATGTATAAACTCATGATTCTTCAGAAACCACTAAGCCATTTGCCTCCAAATTTCACATTGATCCTACTGTTGAAATGTGATTGAGAGTTTGTTCAAATGATCATGCTCCGTTGACTGTCATGCCATATATATTCTTCTTCAAAATGAAGACCTGCTTAAACGATGATCTTTTCATTAGTTGCGATGACAGGATTTGAAAAATGTTGCATAACATCTGCATATCTGCAGTGGCTGTCACTCAGGTGAGCGACCAGTGGCCCGTGGGCCTCTTGTTTCTTAGCATGCTGGGTAAAAAATTCAGCAGGCGACTTTTTTGACATTTTCTTAATATTTCCCAGAAAATAGGCTTTGACTAGAATGCTGGGTAAGAATTTCAGCAGGTGACTTTTTTGATATTTTCTTAATTTTCCCAGAAAATAAGCATTGACATTTCATGCAGATTGTCTCCTGAGGGGACAGTTTGTATGAAATATCAGAGCCTATTTTCAGGGAAAAGTAAGAAAAATATCACTAGTTTGTCAACTGCTGAATTAGCCCAGGAAGTGGTAAAGGTTAATTATGGAGTCTGAACTCACCACTATGCTGCCTTTAAACACTTCTCAACTTGAAATAATTGAGTTTAGGTTTCATTCTTGACATGGTCTATATAGGCCTCCACATTGTAATTGGTGCACATACAGGACATTTCACTCGAGCAGTAACCCCATTTTAGACACCTCCCCCCCCCATACACACACACACACACTATATATATATATATATATATATATATATATATATATATATATATATATATATATAGTACATTTAAATTTTTGGTTTGTCAGGCTATGTGAAATATTCCTAGAAACATGACAACTATTTGCAAACGGTGGATACCCTGATCAGATGCCGCAGTCTCTGGCATCTAATCTGTGTCTGCACTCTTTGCCAGTTTTTTGGGGTTTTCAGACTAAAAAGGGCTAACTTCTGTTAGGATATGAAGCACGCAGTTCATCATACCAGACTACACGGTCAGATATGCTAACCTCAGATGCTAACTTAAGGTCACAGTATAAATGCGACAGTAGCTTGAGGAATTTTACCATATATGGCCATGGCAGACATCTTGGGTAGCAGTTCCCAAAATATTCACAACTTGAAACCGTACATATTGGGGTCCGCGTGCAATCTGAGGTCAATCCACCTCGCTGTTTTGAAGAATTTGCATAGCTGGATTGTGCTAACTTTAGACTAATACCAATGTCCTAGGCCAGAAATTGATTAACCTATTGAATGAACTCCCCCACATAATATATTGGAAGAGTCCAATTTAGATTTTAGGGATGTAAGGCTGTGTGCTTTAGATATTATTAGAGAAATATGAATAAACTATTTGCAAACAGTGAAGACCATAATCATTCTGCAGCGTCTGATCTGGGTCTGCACTGTTTGCCAAATACCCTTTAGGGGTCTCCAGACTGTAATGGGTTAAAGGATTTTATCACAGTAAGATGCTAGTTCCAAAACTTTTTTTTCATATCTGAAGGAGCTTGCTCAAAGGATGCTTTACATGAAATTTGAGCAATTGGCTATGCAGTTCCACAGACAAGTCATGTAAAGCAGTTTACCAAGTATGGTCATGGTTGTCAAATTCAATGCTGCTTCCCATTTTGGACGGGTTTTTAAAAAAAATCCGTCCTTTATAATAGCGATGTCCCGGCGGGCAGGCGTCGTCGTCCCAGGTTAACGTTTTGGGTCACCTTTTTTCAAAGTTATATGTTAATTACCTTTATTCTTCAGTGGATCGCTTTCATATTTCATAGGAATGAAGAGAAGGACTAGAAGATGTGTCACGTGCAAGAGAGACAACTCTCAATTTCTTCGTTATATACTTATCTCCCCTGACGTCCAGGGTTTACCTTTTGGTTAACCTTTTTTTCAGGTTAACCTTTTTTGGAAAACCCATCCACAATGCCGTTAGGCGTTTTTCTTGTTTTTTATTTGAAACCAGTTCTCCCGTTCTCCAAAAAACTGCTCTACATATAATTTGAATTCGGTTAGAATTTACAAAACAGGTTTTGAAACATATGGTGGTAGCAGTCTTGGATGCTGGTTTCCAGTGCTTTTCGCAAGCTTGAAAGTCTTGTCCTAAAGGACTTCCATATGTAATTCAAGCTTCACGCTTAGCTCTCTGGGTAAATTGAAATATTGTTCGTATTTCACCCAGAAAACAGGTTTTGACATTTCATGCAAACTCTCTCCAATGTTTGCATGGAATGGCATCCAGAAAATATGCAAACTCTCTCCAATTTTTGCATGAAATGTCAAATCCTGCATTTTTTGGGTGGGGGTAGGGTGAAGAGAAAAATATCATTTCATCGTCTGCTGATTTAGCTCAGAGAGTGGTAATGGTTAAAGATCTTGTCCCAAGATTGGGTAGTATGCTATTTTAGCTCAGTCAGCTTTGCAGTTTCTGAGGAGACATTGTATCATTGGTTATATGGTCAGGGCCATCACGAAAACACGCCTATATATTTTTGACCCCATTAAACCCCACTTTTATGTAGTAAAACTTAGGTTTACAGGGGTATACATTATTTTTCTTGTGCTAAAAAAACGTAGATTGTGGGTACTCGTTAGAACCGCTTCGCCGAGGCGAGAATTTTTTATCGGAAAATTTTCCTTTCCTGGTTGTAAAATTTTCGATATATTTGAATAGGCATGTTTTCGTAATGGTAATCATCTTAATGCCAGTAAGGTCATTTATTATTGACTTGAAGGACAAATGCGCGGAAAACTGAATAACCTGGCTGTATTTGGATGAAAATGGGGTTGAGAAGAGGATTGGTCAACAGTGTAAACCCAAATCAAAGGAAGAGCATTTTGTACAGGGTCTGGTCTGTTTGCCATTTCTCCTGCACGTTTCAGAAACATCGCCAGATAGTCGACTACAGTTATTTAAAAGTTTAGTACTGTAAGGAGTAAACGTTGTCCATATACATGTATTTAGTACATTAAACGCAAACAATACATACTTAAAACAAAAGTAACTTGTCACTTTTAATTGATTAATAATTTTGCTTCTACTTCGGTTTGGTTACAATAAGTAAGTTCAGTTGTTTTTCTAGCTAGTCTCAACAGAATTCAAGAGAGACCAGTCGTGTAAGTGATTCCAGTCTCGAGTTACCTGCCTTTTCATCAAAAACAGTATTTTCACATTTTCTCACAAATTCAAAAGCAGAACATGATTCTCAATACAAAATCTGAAAGGCCTTTGTCGATAAAATTCCCTGCAAAACAATTTTTCAAATTAATGGCAATTATTCAAATTTGTTTCACGTTGAAATTATCTCCCTTGCAATAAAAACAATAGTAAACTTTCGCTGCTCGTAAAAGCCATATCTCCGATATTTTTTGAAAGTTTTTAACGGTGATTTGTATGGATCTCTACAGAGAGTGTATGACCAGAAAAAAGATGCAAAAGTTCTCATTATGTCAAATGAAAAATGGATGACAATAACCTGTAAGATTATCATTACAAACATTGTTACGTTTGATCAAAAGGCCTTCTCAATAAAAATCGACGCGTTCTGAAGTTGCGCAATAGATGATGCAGATTTGTTGTTTTTGTTAATTTAAGAACAATTTTCAATACATGTCTAAGCGATTAAAGCTGGGTCTAAATTGATTGCTGAAATAAACCCGTATTTAAGGTACAGTGACCTGCCAAAAGTGAATTAATATCATAACTTTTGATTATGACCCCTTCTGTTTTGAAAGAGCCCCTTTTGATAATCTGTTTGACAGAAAGGGCTCAAGTACTGTGCATCATGTGCACAAATGCTTGTTCTTTAACATCATTAAAACAGTTTTTAAATTTCACTCAAAAAATTAGTAAAACGTATAAATATATGCTGTAAAGTTACTTTTGGCTTTAAGTATATTTATCTTTACATCACGAAAACATGCCTATATAATTTTGACCCCCTTAAACCCCACTTTTATATAGTAAAACGGGTTTACAGGGGTATACATTATTTTTCTTATTTAACCTAAAAAACATAGATTGTGGGTACTCGTTAGAACCGCATCACCGAGGCGGTTCTAACGAGTACCAACGATCTATGTTTTGAGCAGAAATTTGAAAAATATTAGATTTTTTTTTATCTGAAAACTTCCAGTTTTTATGGTGAAATTTTCAGTATATATTTTGATAGGCGTGTTTTCGTAATGGTCACCACTTTCTCAAAACAGATGTTTTGCAAAGCAACGTATCATATATCTCCTGTGCGTATTTCGTGGGAATGGATACTACTCTCAAAATTGATTTTGTTCCCTTCTGAAAAGGAGTTTACTCTGAAAGGAAAGAATTTGCTCCCCGCTGATTCAAGAACGGCAGTTGTCCAATCCGACTAAAGAATGTGCACAAGTCAAAATTTACTGGTTTACCGCTTAGATGACTAAACCTACGCAGGAAGTGTGGTAAGGAAACTGCCCGGCTCGACATGATCTTAATAAGTATTGACTGGGCCGTTACACTCCAAACCAATCAACGGAAAAACAAATAGGAAGACAAAAAAAAAAGTTGTCTCTGGTAAGAAGCATATGTATTCTATCCTCTTAAGTGCAACATTCTAGGTCACAAAAGAAATCCAGAAAACGTTGAATACACTCCCCCATATACATTTCCACGGTGGTCATGAACACTTCGCATGCACACGTGCTGCCCACGAATGCAGTTCAAAATAACTGAATTCGCTCCTTGATCATGCCCATGACTTCCCAAACTTCCTGCTACATACACCACTGCTTGTTGACGGTCGTTGTAGACCAGTTCCCCCTGAAATTCCGCTCGATATGTAGACGTCAATGTCGAGGTGAAAAAGTAGGTACCGTTTTGGGGACAGGTGAAATACCCCGTGCTCGCATCGTAAGCGTTTCCTTCGTTTGTGGTGATAATATCAAATTTAATGACTTGCCCGTCACCCAAACCAGAGGTGGAATCTCGAAGGTGTGCAGAAAATGCTATGGCACCTATAATATGATAAAAATAAAATTGGGCCGCAATATGTGAAAACGTACCGCAATATATGATTACGCACCGCAATATGAGAAAACGTACCGCAATATGTGAATGTACTGCAATATGAGAAAACGTACCGCAATGTGAAAATTTACCGCAGTAAGAGAAAACGTACTGCAATATGAGAAAACGTACCATCCGACGTGCGCCCAACGTAATTTCGTTGGGCGCACATGTCTGATTGTATGCCTTCGTTGTCCGCATGAAAAAATACGTTTCATCCTTGGCCACCCAAAATGCGCCCAGTGAAGATTCTGACCAAACTTGGCAAATGCGCACGTTGATGTAAGTCTTCAATGGCCGCAGATGTCCGAAGGTACAATTTCTAACGGTGTGGCTCAAATGTTTTGGCCGCGCCATGCGAAAATGTGTCCATCAAGAAAACACGCCTATATAGTAAAGACCCCCTTAAACCCCACTTTTATATAGTAAAACTGGGGTTTACAGGAGTATACATTATTTTTCTATTTTCTGCTAAAAAAATTGATTGTGGGTACTCGTTAGAACCGCCTCACCGAGGCGGTTCTAACGAGTATCCACAATCTATGTTTTGAGCAGAAATATGAAAAATATCAGTTTTTTATCTGAAAACTTTCATTTTTTTTTTAGATGAAATTTTCAATATATTTAAATAGGCGTGTTTTCGTAATGCTTCGGGCATATGCGGACAGCGAAGGCCCAGATCAGCCTGCACTTCCGCCCAGATGATCCTTTGCGCATGCGCAGAATGGTCTTAATCTGCGCATTCTGCCCATGTTCGAAGACGCTTTTTCACTTGACGAGGCCAATTTTACGGTTGTATGAATAGTTATAATACAGCGATATATTTTTGTTTGATTACAGTTGATTAAATGCATTACGAAAACACGCCTATTCAAATATATTGAAAATTTCTCCTCCAAAAAATGAAAGTTTTCAGATAAAAAAATTCTGATTTTTTTTTCATTTTTCTGATCAAAACATAGATTGTGGGCACTCGTTAGAACCGCCTCATCGAGGCGGTTCTAACGAGTACCTGCAATCTATGTTTTTGAGCAGAAAGAAAAATAATGTATACCCCTGTAAACCCCAGTTTTACTATATAAAAGTGGGGTTTAAGGGGGTCAATATTATATAGGTATGTTTTCGTGATGGTACATCAACTATACTTTTAACCCATCTATGCCGAGTGGACTCCACCTCAACTCTCTGGACTGGTTCAGTTCCTAGATAGAGGGTGTCTGGTTAGCTCCTATTTCCACCATATTTTGCAGAAAGTACTGAACTTAATGCAAACAGCGTAGGCCCTGATCACATGCCGTGTTCTGCGGCGTCTGATCTGGGTCTACACTATTTCCCATTGCAGTGTTCCTTTTATGAGACGCGAGGCATAAATGGGTTAAACACGGGATTCGTCTTCTCATCATCACGAAAACATGCCTATATAGTTTTGACCCCATCAAACCCCACTTTTATATAGTAAAACTGGGGTTTACAGGGGTATACATTATTTTTCTTATTTCTGCTCAAAACACAGATTGTGGGTTCTCGTAAGAACCGCCTCGCCGAGGCGGTTCTAATGAGGACCCACAATCTATGTTTTGAGCAGAAATATGAAAAATATCAGAATTTTTATCTGAAAATTTTCATTTTTTGGTGTTTAAATTTTTTAATATATTTGTATAGGTGTGTTTGCGTAATGTTTTAATACAGTCGACTATCGATATCTCAAAGTCCAAGAGACTCTCTGAAATACTTCGAAATATTCGTATTTCGACATATCAGATTTGCAGAACTGAGGAAAAATAAACCCAACAACCACGTTAAACAAATGAATATGTAGTTTGACTCCTGAGGTTAGAGATAAATTGAAAATATTGTGGAAAAGAGGAGAAATTGCTCCTTTTTTTTCTCTTTTTTCACAATATTGTATTACTATCGTTCGATTTCCATGTCAAAACATGGACCAGATGCTCACTTCGAGATATACGGTTATTCGAGATAAACGAGTCGAGATAACGAGAGTCGACTCTATTTCTATAGAAATTTAAGTAAAGCGCTATCTGGAACTCACGTTTGCTTGTTCCAGGATTTTGTGTTGTAAAATCCCTTTTGATTAGCCTTCCGTCTTGCAGTTTCCCATCACTTATACCATTGACTGGTAGATTACTTAACTCGTCCACCTGGTCATCATGTTGTGTTTCCACTTGATTCGTTTGTTGTCCTTCTATCGAGTTAGTCTTTTTTAGGTTATGAATATCGCATTCAGCATGCCTAAGTGCCTCTTCAGTAAAGCTTAAATGAGATTGTGTAATATTCATGTTATATCTGAGTTCCTCATTGGCCATAAGGAGTTTTCTGTTGTCAAAGCGGAGCTCTTCCATTTCCATTAGTAGTGTAGACAGTACATGCTCAACAGTAGAAAGTCTAGACAGGACATTCTGACTTTCGCCTGACTCAGAACAAATGCTGCTATTTATCAAGAAGAAAAGTGTTAATAGCATCATAACTTCCATTTCTAAGGCCTTGCTGAACAAAAAAAGTTTCTTGAATTGCCTCATCCAACGGACTGAGAGACAGACGTTCGCTCTTATCTTTTATGCACGGAACTGTTTGACACTTAGCATACTTGGTAACAAAAATCAGCATACGACAATTTGACTTTTTTTTTTTCAAAAATAGGATTTGACATTTCATGCAAATTATCTGCTAAAGAGACAGTCTGCATGGAATGTCCAGTCCTATTTTCTGAGAAAAAAAAAGAGAAGAAAACGCCACTAATGCATCGTCTGCTGAATTTGCCCAGAGCGTGCTTAGTGTTAAAGAAACTGGACCAAGGATCAGAATGTTATCTTTAGACATGAGTGCAGGGAACATCCAAACAAAGATATACTTTCTAGTTCGTCTGTGTGTGTGTGTGTGGGGGGGGGGGGGTAGTGGGGGGTGTTCCGATTTACTCAAAGTACCGTACTTACTCTACGTATTCTTCGGAAGGACAAACCTGAGCAAACAGTGTAGACCCAGATCAGACGCCATAGAACGCAGGGTCTACACTGTTTGCCACTCATGCAGCAATTTTAAACACACTCCTACGTAGTAAAATTGCCTTGTTAAAGAGAAGTATACGGTAAAGAGTAAGGGATGTGAATACATAGGGTAAATATGGTATCCCAAATTTATCAGATTTATCCAAAATTTCCTATGAAAATGAAATTTTCAGTGAAAAAGGGGTTCGATTGAACCCCACGAATCCCCTCTGAATCGCCCCCCACCCGCTTAACGTGACTAGTATAAGGTAAAGAGTAAGAAAGAGTAAGGGATGGTAATACATAGGGTATATATGGTATCCCAAATTTATCCAAAACTTCCTATGAAAATGAAACAATTGAGTGAAAAGGGGGTTCGATTGAACCACACGAATCCCCTCTGAATCCGCCTCCACCCCCGCTTAACGTGACTAGCAAAAGGTAAAGAGTAAGGGATGTGAATACATAGGGTAAATTTGGTAGCCCAAATTTATCAAAATCCAAAAACTTCCAATGAAAATGAAATTTTGAGTGAAAAGGGGGTTCGAATGAACCCCACGAATCCCGTCTGAATCCGCCCCCTGCTTAACGTGTACACGACTAGTAGGGCTATCGTGCACCTTATGGACTTTTCGATCCGCTGGATTACGGCAGATCCGTAATATCCATAAAGACTGGAACAAAAGAATACATAGCAAAATGTAGCTTTAGTATTACTTAACGTTTAGCGCTCTAGATAAATATAAATTATCAGTATAACGAATTTTGTCGTTGTAACGAGTGTCGTTATAAAGAGGGCTGACTGTACAATAGCACACGTTAGCTCATTCCAGAATTTCACTGCCAGGCGATAATAATAGGATTTTGCAAACAGCATAGATTCAGATGAGACGGCTCAATAAGCCGCCTCATCTGGATCTTCGCTGTTTGATATTCAAACTATCAACTTTACATATAAACGTCTTTCCAAGCGATAGTTTGTTAAAATAAAAAAGCAGACGACAAATGTCGTCTGAAATTTGGCGCCGAAAGAGTTAAGGGACTTGGTATGCATGGAAAGGAAACAGAAAGTCACAAAACTGAATACAGATGAAGCGTCAAGTTGTCTGGTCACGACAAAATAGTTCCGGCCAATTAGGTCACATCAGTGGCTCGCATATAAATGTTCAAACATCTCAGAATGTACTCAGTGATCACAATGGGCAACATCACGAAAACATGCCTATATAATTTTGACCCCCTTAAACTCCACTTTTATATAATAAAACTGGGGTTTACAGGAGTATGCATTATTTTTCTTATTTCTGCTCAAAAACATAGGTTGTGGGTACTCGTTAGAACCACCTCGTCAAGGCGGTTCTAATGGATACCCACAACCTATGTTTTGAGAAGAAATATGAAAGTACGAGGGCAAGTCAATAAGTAACCAGCCTATCCCATTTCCAATTGACCGAGACACTCACGATTTTCATGCCTTGTTTCAATACATGTTTTAGGCCTGAGGGCAAAATTGCACCCTTTTCGTGTCATTCACTCATAAGATATTGAATGTCAAACATGGCTAGCGATGCAAAAGTAAGCTTTTCGTCAAAAGTTGAGTACCGTGCTGTAATTCGGTACTTGTATTTGAAAGGGAAAACAGGTCAGGAAATACATTGCGAGCTGACCAATGTTTATGGGTCTTCTGCACCATCGTATGCACAAGTTAAATTCTGGGTTGGGGAATTTAAACGCAGTAGAACGTCTTCAGAAGACGAAACCAGGTCTGGATGCCCATCAGATGCCACCGATGAAAAAATGTGTAACAAAGTACGGGATCTGGTGTACTCTGATAGGCGAATTAAGGTGGAGAAATAGCGAATGCATTACGCATTTCACATGGTAGCGTTTCAACAACTTTACATGACCGCTTGGGTATGCACAAGCTAACAGCCCGTTGGGTCCCAAAATCCCTTAGCGACGAGCAAATGGCAATCAGAGCATCAGTATACAGCGCATTGTTTAAGCGGTTTAGGTCAAAAGAAGATGATTTCCTTTCACGTCTGGTGACTGTAGATGAGACCTGGGTCCATTATTATAAGCCAGAGAATAAAGCTCAAAGTCGCCAGAGTGTAGAGCCGGGGTCTTCGAGGCCAAAGAAGTTCAAAACGCAATCCTCTGCTGGCAAGGTGATGGCAACTGTATTTTGGGATGCACAAGGCGTTATTATGTTGGACTTTCTAGCAAAGAAAAGTACAATAACAGTTGCGTATTATGCAAATTTGCTCGACCAACTGAGAACTGTGATCCGTGAAAAACGCCGAGGTAAATCTCCAAAGAGATTCTGCTCCAACAGGACAATGCGGGAGTCCACACTTGCAAAATTGCAATGGAAGCTGTTGAGCGGAATGGGTACGAGCTAATACCGCACCCCGCCTATTCCCCGGACTTAGCTCCTAGTGACTATTTCCTATTCCCAAACTTGAAAAAGGATATCCGTGGACGTCATTTCCGGTCCAACGAAGAAGTCGTGGCGGGTCAGAGACAAGGACCCCGGCTTCTTCAGTTCTGGGCTGATGGCAGTGGAACACCGTTGGTCCAAGTGCATCATTCTAGAGGGCAATTACATCGAAAAAGAAGAGATCGATCTCACCCAGAAATAAGTTAGGCTGGTTTTTTATTGACTCGCCCTCGTATTAATCTCGTACTGACTTACCGATCAATCAGACAGGTAATTCTCATGACTGATTACAAAACCCTGTACCTCAGTCACGAGAGAATGACATTTTGAAATGTTTCTAATGGATCTTATATCACCTTTTTTTTTAAAATAGTAGTTAGGTAACTGAGTACGAAGAAATTCTTATTCGATGCACGTCTTTGATACAATATCGTTCACTATTGTATTCACATAGTTTTCTTTAAAGTTCTAAAAGGGAAAGAAATAACCTGAATATATTCAAGTTTATGGTAAGTTAGTACGAGATTAATATGTTTGTTATATTGCTGTGAATCATATTTCTACTATATGTTTTAAAAGAGGTGTGAATAAGGATTAATATGTTTGGTGTGTTGTTGTGATTGTTTTTCAAAAGATATATATAGTGATCATCAATAGCGTGCGCTATTGTAGCAATTTTGTTATTTTAGCAATCAAATTTCTATCATAAAACCATGCACCACAGTCATTTTTCTTTGTTTAATTCACCCTTAAAGCGCCAAGAAAAACTGCATCTGAAAATGTCGTCTGTTTATGTCGTCTGCTGAATATTCTTGCAGACTTTTCAAACCTATTTTTGCATACAGGCAAACAGTGTGGACCCAGATCAGACTGCTCCTAAAGGAGCAGTCTGATCTGGGTCCACACTGTTTGCAACAATGACTTTTAAAGTAACTGTCAGAAGACAAAGCAGACGACAATTGTTGTGATTTGCACCACACTGTTTGCCTGTATGTAAAAATAGGTCTGAAAAGTCTCTGGGTCCACACTGTTTGCAAAAATTACTTTTAAAATCCCAAGCAGATGACAAAGCAGACGACAATACTGTTCACTACTGTATCCACACCTTAATCATAGGTTACTTTAAAGTTCTAAAAAGTGAGAAAAATGACGCGAATATATTCGAGTTTATTGTATGTTTGTACGAGATTAATATGTTTGGTGTGTTGATGTGATCATATTTCAAAAGATAAAAAAGAAAAATATGTTGATACAATAGTGACCATAGATAGCTCATACAGCAACGTTCGTTATTGTACCAATCGAATTTACTATCACAAAACCCTGCACCTCAGGCACGAGAGAATAATATTTTAACATGTTTAATTAAGATCTTATGACATTTTATTTTTTTTAAATAATAACTAAGTACAGAAAAAATCGTATTCCATGCATGTACAATAGTGACCATTGATAGCATGCGCTACTGTAGCAACGTTCATTGCTACAATAACGCACTCTACAAGGAGCTGAAATTTGGCTTTAGCTGGCCCAGTGGTTTCAGAGCATTGAGCACTCTCTCTCTCTCTCTCTCTCTCTCTCTCTCTCACACACACACACACACACACACACACAGAGCCTAATAAACCTATCCTTGCACTACAGAACACAATTTCTGAAGCTGTTCTAGATGAAAGCATATGGGTTCTTTGAAGGAAAAGCACGGTGTTTTTGTCCTTTTTGTCTGGTAGGGTTTGCTTGCTTTTCAATCCAGTGGGTGGCTGTCTTTTATGAAAAATTAAAAGATTTTGGTGATCCTTCTAAAATGCAGTTCTGTGGGTAGGGTAGCCATTGTTCAAGTGGGATGTTACGGTTGTTGATGTATAAATATGGCAAGCTGTTTTACTACTGATTATGCATAATAAATATCTCATATATTATATCAGATATCTTATATAGGATATAAGATATTTAATATAGGATATAGGCCAATTGACCAAATTAACCATGTAGCATCATAGACCTGGAAGAAAGGCTGCATTAGGTTTTGGGGCAAATCTGGCCAAAAGTGTGGTAACCATGGCAAGCAATAGCTTTCATTGACATAATTGGGAAAATGGTTTCCGGATGATTGCGACTTAATTTCTTCATACCTGCAGGTAACCAGGACAGGTATAGTATCTAAGCGAAGTTTGATTTTGGGCTTGATCCAATCATTACCTTTTGAATTACATGCCTTTTAGCGCAAAAATGCCCATTTGCTCATAATGGAGAAATGTCCGGATGATAATGCCTTCAATTTTTATCTGAACCTCATTATATTTGAATGTGTCCAGGACAGGCATGAAAACTAGAAGCTCGAATATAAGCCATATTGGTCAACTGTCTTTGGTTACGTGCCCTTGAGTACACAAATTGTTCCCATGCATTTATAACGGGAGACTGTAAAAGGCATATCTCCAAGGCCAGTTGGCCATTTTTGTTCAAATTTACCACGTAGCATCATAGGAATAGGACAACTGCATTAGGTTTTGGGGCAATGTGGTTACCAATAGCTCCCATAGACTTCTAATGGAAAAAATATTGTCCCGAGTTGTAGCGACTTTATTTTACTTTATTATTATCATTTTTTTTCCAGATAGGCTTAATACTTGCAGGTAACGAGGAACGATATGATTTTGTGACGGGTCCAGCCGAAGGCTCTAGTGAGCTGATAGTATGCCAGAGCTTCAGTGTCCGTCGTCGTCCACAATTTCAAAGATGTATAGCTCTAATGTAATTTGGCCAATTTGTTAGCATCATTGGGCAGGGGAAAAGGTTGCATTAGGTTTCGAGTCATGTCTGCCCAGAACTGTGGTAACCATGGCAGCCAATAACTCCAACTGACATATAATGAGGAAAATATTGTGCGGATGAGAGCGACTTTATTTTTTTTATGTTACCTTTAAACTTGCAGGTAAACTGGACAGGCATTGCATCCAGGCAAATCTCGACTGAGCCCGATCCAATTATCAACTTTGGAGTTCCATGCCCTTTAGCATCGAAAATTTGCCCATACACTAATCTTATCCTAAACTGACCGATGATCTTGTCATGGTATAGTTGAATTTTATTCCATATCTATGTATATATATATATATGGAATAAATATGCAAAATTTGTTTTTAAAGACCATTCACTGTTTTGATGTTGCTGTGACAATATGGAAGAATATTGCATGGCATATGCAGATTTGCAATGGCTGTTTTACTCAGGTGAGCGAATTGTGGCCCTTGGACCTCTTGTTATTAAGAGCCATTCTCTGTAATCACTTAAAAAGTTGTGCCACGCATAGTCACCGATTTTGCTGAAACTTCCTATTTTACTTACTCTAACACATAAACTAGCAAACAACACTCATTTCATCCCTATCGCTATCCATTGCCATTTCAAAGGCAGGTGAACATTTGGCTAAAACTGTGATGAAACATCACTTAAAAGTGACAGATTTATATCTAAACTAGTTGCTACCCAACAAATGGTATGTTAATAATAGTCCATACAGTCAACCCTCATTATAACGACATTCGTTACAACGTAAAAAATCGTTATACTGACAATTTAAATAGCACGGAAACCCTCTCTGAAGAGGTGACAGTTAATCAGAAAGTATGCAGGAACATAATTATTCAATGCTCCAAGCAACATGTTTTGGATATTTGTTAGAATCGCCTCACCGAGGCGATTCTAACGAACATCCAAAACATACGTCCTATGAAGAAGTAAGAATAAAACATGGCATTTGTTGCATAGTATCCTGCTCATTACGAATTCTTTACAACAGCAAACTCATTTTAATGGCAATATCTTTGGGAACAATTGCTGTCATTGTAACGAGGGTTCACTGTATAAATAAATAAATGGCTCATCCTTGGCTGAAAACAGATTTAAATTAAATTCCGAATAAAAGACTGTTGTTATCAACTGTCCTTAAAGTTGGTGGGGTTTCAGTAAAAATGGGATGTTTTGAGCAGATTCAATGATATTTCCGGAGTTTAAGCATTCATTTGCACATGTAAGTGCACTTTTTTCGTATACATCAAGGTTTTTGAAATAAAGTTATGAAAAGACATTTTTGGGAATGTATGATTACTGAAGCGTTACCATAGCAACAATCATAGTTCAGTCATAAAGCGCACAAAAAAAAAAAAAAAAAAAAAAATCCCTAACGTTACGGCTCCAGCTTGGTCTGTCCAGCCTCAAATGACATCAGCAATTTGCAACTAACTATTTAAGTAATGCCCATGCAAAAGGTTAATGTAACCAAAAAGCAATGATTTTATCACGATAAATATGCAATTATATAAGATATAACTATGTCTTCTTAGGTATAGATAGAAAATCTTTTAAATTTCTTTATCAGACATGACCAAATTAAAACGTGCCCTATAATAAATGTATATAACAACAACTACGTGGTAGAAATACAAAGTGTTCGGTGACTTTGGGAATAATACCGTACTAAAACTGTAGCGGTCTTTCTCAGTATGAAAATACTGAACATTTATTACTGTATTTCTCCTATTAAACACGCCTCTTTCCATTGTGTATGCTAAAGATGGCCAAATGCTCTCCAAAATGACTTTGGGGAACAAAAACATACGTATATTTGCCCATAGTTTGTCTTCCGGCTTTTGAATTGCAGTGCCTCCAGGGTGTTTATTAGAATAAATACGGTTTGTTACAAAACTACATTGATGCAATTCACCCATAATAAAATCAATGTATTCCAGTGATGTGATTAAAATGCATAAATAGATCAAATGTATTAAGTCATTAAATGTGCATATAAATGTAATCCTTGACTAGGCTGCTTTCAAATAAATAATTTCATTTTTGTTGGTGTTGGTGGTGGTGTTTTTTTTTTCTAAATAGAGCAAAGGAATACAAAATTCATGTCTGGCGAAATGGACAGTTTGGATAGGGATCCAAATAACTTGAACGATCACCTTCAGGTATGCCATATTAATTGCAGAATTTAAATATCAGCAGATGAGGTTTTAACCCTTCTCTTGCTAAACACGACATGCCCTGTCTTAGCAAACAGTATAGATCCAGATCAGTTGGCTCTTGATCTGCACTGTTTTTCATTAAATATGTGAATTTCTATCAAAAACCCAGATCAAGTAATCTAATTGCTGGAAATTAGAAGTGGGCGTGGCATCTTAATCTATTCAGCATGACAAGGGTTAAGGGAAATGGATACACTTTCAGAGAAGGCATCTCTATCAAAATTGTTTTGCTTCCTTCTTAAAAGGGATCTTCTCTGAAAGGAAAGGATTTGCTCTCAGGAGAGCAAATGATTTCCTTTTAGAGGAATCGGCTTGTTGAGCAAGACAGCAAACAGCAAGTACATGTTATCTCTCTTGTCAAAAGTATCGGAAATTCCACCAATCAAGTCCCCTTAACCCAAATAAACCTAATGGATTTAACTATCCATTTACATTGGGTGAGTCCATTTGTCATTTAAGGGATGTCAGGTGTATTTATTTCATTTTTGTTCTATTTTACAAATCCTGTAGGCAAACAGTGAAGACCCTGATCAGACGTCGCATTATGCGGCGTTTGATCTGGGTCTGCACTGTTTGCCTAAGTCCCACAAAAGGGACGCCAGGCTTATTTGGGTTAAAGCAGTCACATTGGTTTCTCTATAACTAGGACGTAACTTTTCATTCAAACTGTCAATAAAGAGTCGTAACAACTTTATTTTCAGGAAATTGCTTACTCGTCGTCTCCTGATTTGTATCGCTTATTTGTCCTTTGTCGTCATATTATTTCATCTATAGAATGCTTACTTTATTTAAGACGAATAGATACATCTCCAAAGGAGGTCACTCTAACTTGTAAATACAGTAAATTTCAGCTATTAAGACCACTCGGAAATAAGACCACTTCGCTATTACGACCAGCTTTTGCCAGTCCTTGCTGGGATTTTCTTGTTATTCTACTTAACTCTATTCTACTTAACTCTTTGCCGGCCTCGGTGGCGCAGTTGGATGCGCGTCCGGCTGGAGACCAGGAGGTCGCGGGTTCGACCCCCGCCGAGGTCGGCAACATTCTTTCGTGGAGATTGATCATGAAATATTTTCTACGGTCATTCTCTCCCTTCCGCTGATTCAAGAAGGGCAGTTGTCAGTTTCTGGCGAAAGAATGTGCACAATACTGGTTAACCGCATAGAGGACGACGCCTGCCCAGTAAACGCGTGGTTAGGTAAACTGACCGCGCTCGACATTACCCCATTGGGTTGACTGGGCCGTAAAACCTCAACACAAACAAACAAACTTAACTCTAGATAAGAGGAGTATCCGCATAATATTTTTTCCGGGCCCAGTTATTCAAAACTAACGATGTCGTTAGATAACGTAACGTTAAAACTTTGATCATTAAACATGGCATATATGCTAATATTTTTGCTGAAAAAATGTGAGCAGCTTTTGCAATTGCAAAAGCTACTCACATTCTTTTAGCAAAAAGACCGGTGAATTAGATATTGTACTTACTGGAACAGTTAACAATTTGACCACTAATGAGCTCGTTAAGCTAACGATGCTTTGAACAACTGGGCCCTGATTTGTTGAGGATACTTATAACGAGTGCCACAACTTTTTTTTTTTTTTTGTGGCGAAATAAGGCATATATCAATACGTTTTAGTTGAAAAAAGCACCTTATGTGGAGCTATGTTCTACATTCTATATTAAGACCTCCCCGCTAATAAGACCAATTTTAGGAAGTACCACATAATACTTTCTAATTTATCCACAAACATATGTAGTGGATGCTTATAATCAATATCACAACTTATTTTTTGTGGAGAAATAAGTAAAATATCAGTTTATTTTGATTACCCACCCCCCCCCCCCCCCCACCCCCACAAAAAAAAAAAAAAAAAAAAAAAAAAAAAAAAAAAAAAAAAAAAAACAAAAAAAAACAAACAAACAAAAAACAACACCTTATGTGGAGCTATGTTCTACATTCAATATTAAGACCTCCCCGCTAAAAAGACCACTTTTAGGCAGTACCACATAATACTTTCTAATTTATCCACAAACATATATAGTGCATGCTTATAATCAATACCACAAATAATTTTTTTTTGAGAAATAAGAAAAATATCAGTATATTTTGGTTAAAAAAAGCACCTTATGTGGAGCTACATTCAATATTAAGACCTCCCCATTAATAAGACCACTTTTAGGGAGTACCAAAGGTGGTCTTAATAGCGGAAATGTACTGTACAAAGGGCTCGGAGGGTCATCTCAAAGGAGATAATTTTACACCCCAACAAACCTCAGAATAAATAGGCCGCTGGCCAGCTATGGTTTACCTCCCCATCCAACCCCACCCAAGGGGGAATTTTGTAGACCATGTTTTTCTTATAGCCTATTACCTTGCAAGTATTTTGCAGCATGTTAACCCTCTGGCTATGGGGGCGTTACCCAGTAACAGCCTGTTACATTCATTACCCCTACAAAAATTATAATACATTAGGAAAGTATTAAACCTATGAGAACTGGGGCAAAAGTAATTATATGAGCCAACTAAATATATGAAGTTACAGAACAGTCCATTAGCTACAAAATGTGATGTTTGAAAATTCTTTCTGGCCTTACATGGTGTTACACATGTTACATTTTCTACGGTACCCTTTAGAAATGAGTTTTTTGACAGATGCAGTTCATTTTCGTAGATTGTACATTAACTTTATAACTCATGAAATTTCCTTTCCAAAGCTACAAACCTGATCTCTCTAGCTTTTATACTTTGTCAGTTATTGGGAGTTAAGCAATGTCACCCCACTGTGAAATGTAACATTCAAAAAATCATTTTCATATATTATTACACCAAATGCAGCCTAGAAGTTGTACAAATAAAGTGAATTCTTATTTGTAGCATTATATTTTAGTGATATGAGATACATAGGCACATTAAAACCCGTCTCATCCATATTATTCTGCCCTTAGTAACGTAAGTAACATAAAAAATATCTACATATTGTGGGCTTTGGTGGTTTTCTGTATGGTATTCTGCATCAGATTTTAATGTCTCTGTTTTTTATCCTTTTGAAATTTTTGTAAGCATTTCCAAAACTCCAAATTTAATGCAACAAGTCTTTGTCAGTTATATACATACGTCAGATATACATTAAATATTGTTGACAGTAAAGTTGCTATCTGCATTATGGCCACTTTCGCATAAAATACTGAATACTGTCATGAAGGTTTTAATGTATGGCAAATGTATGGCAAATGCTTATAATTTCATTATGTCTTAATAAAATATCTACAGATGAATTATATGTCAGACCCTCACATGACTTTGCTTAATAATTTATCAATGGTAACATATGTAACACCTTTATATCTTTATTTTAAGGGATTTTTGTTTCTGTAAAGATCTTTACCTATACCTTTATCACTTGAATTAATACTCAGATTTAGAATAATAAAGTTCTGTAACTTCATATTTTCAGAATAAGAGGATAAAAATGGCACTTTCGCCTTATTTATTATGTTACATTATCAGATATTTACGTAGGTATTTCATTTATCTGCAATCTAACTAACCTTTGCAAATCAAGAATTTTATTGGTATATTAAGAAGATCAATATTATAGCTTGCTACACTATTTTTTGTTTATGATTTTTTTTTTTTTTTTTTTTTTTGTTTATGAGCTTCAAATCTGTATATTAAAACATTGCACATTAAGCAGTTGACCACAAAGTCTTTCTATTATATGTTTAATGTATGTAGCATAAAACATTATTTCTGATTAAACAATATTGGTCTCATGCCAAGAAATGCATGTATTTAATACCAGCGTAGAGTTTACATGTAGTCCTGATTAAAACAAAATGTTCATTATCATTAAAACAAAAAGTTCACTATCATTAAAACAAACTGTTCACTATCAATGTTCATTACTGCAGGACATATAGAGCCTGTTAACACAGTGATGACTGGTCAATGTCTTCCCTGTGTGCTCAGTGAATAGCAAAGGACCTCAGCTTTCTTCAAGCAGACTGCTAAGACTGATCAGACTGAGCATTCAACCAGGCTGATACATTAAGATTATATAAAGTAAATCATATAACACTTTTCCTAACCGTAATATAATTTTCCCCCAAAACAAACAATGTTACTTTATCGTTTAAATATACAGAAAACAACTATCCTTAAAGATTAGTGTGTAACATAAGGCAAATTTAGAAACATTCATCCCAATGAAATTAAGTATATGCCGTCGCAATTCAGTGACTTTAGCACCTTCAAAGAATAACTCACTCTTATGTTGAAAACAAAAGCGGTATGCAACCTGATTTTCATTTGTTTCATGCATTTATTTGTTCAGTTTTTCTAATATAACATATACTACCAGTACTTAGCTGAAACTCATGAATAAAAATCAGATCAATATTGTTGGATATAATTAGTTATAGTCAGCATTACATACTTACATATGACTTTGGTTTCACTCTATGAGAGGACCTAGAAAAGTTACTCTTAATGTCAGAATATCTATTCTGAGCAGCAGAAGTTGTAGTGTAAGCACCAGAATTTGTCTCAAATATGATCAGTGTCTGAACAGAAGGAAAACGGTCTTAAGGAACATGGGACTTTAATAATAGTAATGAAAACCCATTGTTTATTTTGGGGTAGGGTCTTTCTTTAGAACCACAATAAAAGTTGCAACAGTCAAAGTAAAAATATGCAAGGAGTCTGATTAAGAATAGCAGTCACAGTTGTGTAACATACGTTACCAGACATGTTAGGTAAATGAAAATATTTGGTAATAATTTATTCACCGTAACAGTACCATTGACAATCAGCAGGTACTAGGTCATTTTCATGTCTGAAATTGCAATGGAAATAAAAGGTGAGAATTAAATACCTTATCTTGGCATTAAAATAATCTAGTAATAGATGGTATATCAGAGGTAGGGGCCGAAGAAGGTTTTTTATACCTCATTATAGTTTCTTGGCAGCTAAATCTAATTCAGACTCTGTCGTAAGGCATATATGGCTCAGAGACACAACCATTCCTTTCTATTATTATTTTATCCCCATTTATATAAGGCTCAGAAACAAAACCAATCCTATTTGTTATTTTATACTATCATCATTTTGATTATCAATTACACGTTTTGGAGGTCCATTATAAAGTAACAAAGAGAATGGCAATCGTTAAGATTAATGTTGTCGTGTGTTATTCTCATAACTAATATCACTAATAATAATAATAATAATAAAAAAACAAAAAAAAAACAAAAAACAACAAGACTCTTATATAATTTTATATCTAGAAAGGTTTTCTTATCACTATATAGATATAAATATGGTAGTCATTTATTTAATGTCATAATATTATATAATGTATGACTGGCCTATATGTGTTGGTTTTTTTTACAAGGTATTATATAATAAAACATATTTTATTTAAGCAAACTGTCTTGTAGCCAGCATAAACTGTTTTATTTTATACACTGTGGCAACAGAGAAGTGCCAAAGTATGTATGCTTTGTATTTGGCTGCATCTTAGAGATGACTTAAAAATGCAGTATAGTGTTGATATTATGTGTGTTGTTATTATCATTGAGATTACCACTGTATTTTTAGGTAGACTTAAATTATAAAATAGTTCTCCTTGAATAATTTATGCTCTCAGAACGTTTGTTTTCACTTTATTCATGCGTTTGAGTTGAGATTAGGAAAGTATACATTATTTTACTAATAAATAGCTTTCTCCTGCAAACACTGTCTATAGGAAACAATGTTCTGATATCACAGCACTTAAACTGACATATAACATGTGTAACATTATTAAGTGTGAAGTATTTCTGGCAGTCTAGATGGATTTAAGTTTTAGAATATCAGCTTTAAGCATAGAAGATAAGCAATGAAAAGCTAATATCATCTAAGTATGTACGAAAAGGGGATATTTCTGTATTTGTTATAGGGTACATTTTACTATATATTTTAAAGATACAATTATCAATCAGCAGAGGATTGGCGAGGTTTTTTTTTTTTTTTTTTTTTTTTTTTTTTTCACTTGATCACAAGCGTATAAAGGTATCTGATAAATAATTTACTTTGTTTGTTATTGGCTTTTTAGAGCCGATGTTCCTTCACCTGTATGTACAAAGTATCAACAGCCATTTGTACGATATAGATAAAGTATCACTCAAAAAGTAACATAAATAACACTAAAAAGTGTATAAAGCATTTATCCGAAGCGTATAATGCATTAGTCCAATCATAATACTTTAATACATCAAACTAATTGCAACCACAGCCAATTAAATGTTAAGAAGTTTGAAATAAAGATACTTTTCAGATTAGAAGTTTAGACTGTTTTAAAGAAACGTTCCTTTTGTCATTTGCTCAGTCAGGTTGGCTTGTTTTCATTTCTTGATGTACAAAGGAGGATATATTGTGTTTATCTATTGTAAAACAGCATTAGATTAAATTTCTAGTCACTGACTGGTCATAGTCGACCGAAACAGTGTATCAGGAAACTTATAAATGACGTTTGTTTGACTTTTAGTAACGTATGTAACAGTTATATCACAAGTAATTGGGAGTCCAACATATCAAAGTACCTTTCTGTATAAAACGACATCTACTAGAGGCAAATAGCATGCTTGTAAGTAAGAATATGAGTAGTTCAGTATCTACACTAAAGTATTTCTATTGTTTTGAGGGTAACGTTGGTAACATGGCTGTTACACGTAAACGCCTCCTTCGCCAGAGGGCTAACATGTGTCATTTTGTTTCTTATATAATGTAGTTTCAGAAAATTGGGGGGAGGGGGGTCTATGGCTGGCCCAACGTCTAAAAGTCGTTCCTTTAGGGTAGCCCACACTGAGACGGTTCTATACCAGGGAGTGATCTTCGGCTAGAGCGGTCGCCCTTTTGGAAAGGCAGACAACAACTTTCCAGTGAGAATGCTCTCCTTTCATAGAGTATTTACTCGCCTTAAACATTATAATATATCGCTCATATAAGAGTTTACAGTTATCATTAAGCTAAAGATTAAGGGGATGGGAAATCAAGGAAAATAAATCTGACATATAAATATTGACCTTCCTTCTCACAGAGAAAACGTTATCCCTCTTGGGAGCAATTGTTTTCATTTAAATGTAGCCCCTATTTGTTTGTTTTTTTTTTTTTTTTTTTTTTTTTTTTTTTTTTTTTTTAAAAATAATAATGTTGAGGAAACTTCATTTATAAATGTTGTTGTAGTTTACTTGAGCTCTGTGTGAAAGAAAAAGCTTCATATCATTTGCGCAGACAACTTACTGTTTGCTATATTCATTCCAGAAAGTCCTAATTAAAAGAATAAGGAAAACAAAACAAATAATAATAATAATAATAATAATAATAATAACAATAAAAAATAAAATAAAAAATAAATTCGAAACAAAACAAAACAAAAACAAGACCAAGATGGCCCTGTATCGCTCACCCGATTACCTGACAAGTTTCCAGTCACTATATTGGCCTTTTCGGTTCAAGAGAAGAGGGTAAAATAGACTTTCAAGATGGTGGCCATCTTTGTTCTACAATTAGAATGATCTTAGCTATTTTTATGTACACGTTACCTCGATACTTCCAATAAAGTTTCGAGTCAAATAGCTTTTTGGTTAATGCTGATGCAGCTAAACAAACAAAATGGATTCCCATGTTTATATATATATAATGGATTCGAACCGAATCCATGTGAAATGTAGTAGTCATCGTCACAATTTATGTCAGTAATCAACGCTATATTATAATATCTCAGCAGAATCAGTTAAATCAACAAAAGTGAATTGCTGAAAAATGGTAGGATGCTCAAGTCAACAAAAGAAGAAAAAATGAATACCTCTGCATATGATTCCAAAATACCTATGACGGGGACAAGCTATGAATACATTAAATGCTGATGCAGCTAAACAAACAAAATGGATTCCCATGTTTATATATATATATAATGGATTCCCATGTATATATTTGTAGGCTACTATATATAGCTACTACAACAAAGAAATGTAGTAGATATCGTCACAATTTATGTCAGTAATCAAGACTATATTATAATGTCTCTGAAAATGTACATTATTAAGATTGAAAAGACATTTCTAAACAATCACTTTAAATGTCAGATGTATCAAAACACTTTATTTTTTTCACACAATGTTAGAATTTTTTGAAAAACAAATTGTTTAATTCATGTAATGAAACAAAAAGCGTAACACCACTAACTATATTGAATGCATGGGTAAATGATAATTTTGTTCTTTTTTTACAAAAAGATTATGTTGTTAAAGGCTAAAAGGCCCATATGATCAGAAGACTCTAATTTGGCAAAAAAAAAAAAAAAAAAGAAAACACTGGCAAAATGTGTTTGGTAAACATCGAAAAGCGAAAACATGGTTGACTTGTTTTATATGAAATTTTCGGTAACCTGAAAGTTTTTATATCAAAAATCAGCTTTTCAGTACGAACGATTTCTAAATAAAAACGTGAAAAAGTAACTAAAACGGTCGACGGCAAACATTTGCTAATAAATCAACATTTGAATTGCATTTTGTATATTCAGGGGTTACAGTGTTAGTAATTCTTGAGAATACATTTATTTAATTGTTAGACAAATCTTTCAATAGGGAAACAAAACAACTCAACAATGTTCGATGGTATAGAATTTTTTATGTGGTACTTTAATATTTTACTATTTTATAATGTAAAAAAGCACAAAGCATTTAATAAAAACAATATTTTTTATAGATTTTCTGGTTGTTTTAAAACTGATCTAGTGGATCAGGTGGGAAACAGTCAACTACTTTTGCTAGTTTTGATTAGTGTTTTTTTTTCACTCTGCAACGGTGGCTCTACATTTTATATAAAATACGGGGTGGTTATATGTCACCTCGGTTGATAATACTCATATTCCTCGGGCGGGCATTTTTTCAGTATCACTCTCTCAGGAATGTGATACCTAACAAGACTACTGACCCGTACGCTGAAGTAGTACCTCCTATGTCATACTTTTTACTATCACCCTGGTATGCGCGCACCTAATTCCGCGCATGTGCTATCTTTTTCACTTTTACCCGGAGGATGACATTGTGTTACTATCACCCTGGCAGTGCATTACGAAAACAAGCCTATTCAAATATACTGAAAATTTTACCACCAAAAGAATGAAAATTTTTAAGGTAAAATTCTGATTTTTTTTTTTTATATTTCTGCTCAAAACATAGATTGTGGGTACTCATTAGAACCCCCTCGGCGAGGCGGTTCTAACGAGTACCCATAATCTATGTTTTTGAGCAGAAATAAGAAAAATAATGTATACCCCTGTAAACCCCAGTTTTACTATATAAAAGTGAGGTTTAAGGGGGTCAAAATGATATAGGCATGTTTTCGTGATGGAAATAATAAAAAGTATCGCCCTCAGGCCTACGGGATATTTGTATGGGAAAGTCATTTTCTTACGACCCAGAGCAGACTGCAGTGCCAGCTGACTAAGTTTAATACCTATTAGAGGTAGGGTCCATTTTCCACAGTTGGACCATTTGTTACTAATATTTATTTATAGTAGCTTGATATATAAGTTACGCAAATTTAATAATGCTAAACTGGTTGCGAAACGCAAAAAGCGAGAAAATCGCATAATGTTTGCAAAATCCCGCACATATCGTGCAATTGATGCGTGGCAAGAGGATAACCTTACTATATATAAACTCACCGATACAGTCCAATTCGAAGGACAACTAGACAACGCAAAAGATCCGTTTAAATTATAATTAGACAGTTCGGCGCGTCGTTAATTTATAATAATATTATGTTTGTAGGTTTTTCTGTTCAAATTCCAAAAGCAGGAAAATGTCCGTATCTGAATAGTAAACCTATAAACTATATATTGCAGCGCGTGCTAGTCCGATACTGCATATGTTACCTGGGTTATTTCAGGAATGCTGAGCAGGCTGTGCTAGGTTATGCAGTCTTGTCGGAATTTCTCAGGTAGCGAGAATTGTAACTGCTATCGGGGACACTGAGCAGGCCGCGCTGGCATGTGCGGACTGACCAGTCATTTTGAGGCAGCAGTCGCAAGGTGTGATTTAGTTTATACAAAATAAGAAAACAGAGCAGGATCGGAATAGCCAATGTAAAATGTGCAGTACCATAAGAATCGCGTAGGCCAGAAATTTAGGTTTACATACGCATATGCAATACGCAAACATACGCACGAACATACAGGCATGCACACACCCACCTATATAGCAGTTTTTTTTTTTCTCTCTTTCTAAGTTTGATAATTTAATGAGTCTAAGAAATTGTTGAAAATTTGTATTATTCCGCCTGCATAATCACTGTTATATTTTAAGTGTTCCGATTTCGTTAAGTGTTCCGATTTCGTCTGATCAGGGCACCGAGTTTAAAATAGTCGGAGTTGATACCTTGTTCTTAGGATTGTCGTCTGCACCTGAGTCAATCATTCGCGCGTCAACATTAATAAAATTTTATGTTTGTCCCGAAACCCCAGAAACCCCCTGTCATCCCGCCCAAATTGTTCTCTTCTGACTGTCCGCCCGTCTGTCTGTCCATCTGTCTTTCCGCCCTTCCCGTTTCGCTGTTTGTCCGCCACACCGCCCCCAGACCGTTTGTCTGTCCGCCCGTCTGTCTGTCCGTCTGTCTGTCTGTCCATCTGTCTTTCCGCCCTTCCCGTTTCGCTGTTTGTCCGCCACACCACCCGCCAGACCGTCCGTCTATCCGCCGCCCATCTGTCTGTCCGTCTGTCTGTCTGTCCATGTGTCTGTCTGTCCATCTGCCTACCCGCCCATCCTTTGGCTGTCTGTTCGCCACCCCGCCTGTCTGACTGTCTGTCCGTCCGTCTGACTGTGCGTCTATCTATTATGTGTATACTTTTTGTGTATTTCGTTATGTAACTTTGGTGGTAAATTACATAATAATATGTTCTCCATAAATAACCTTTTTGAAGAAAAATACATAAATTCACATGAGGAAGATAAAGAAAAGTTTTTCATAAAATAAATCAAATAAATAACAAAAAGTCAGGTATGCCAAAACACAATATGTCATGTATCTTGTGACAGATACCTGCATACTATGCCTCCCTTTTATTATGCTAGGTGATAAACAGTCCTATACCATTGGAGGCACATTTATAAATGTTAGGAGATTTTTACTCTACAAAAGCAGAATTTTGATATTTTTTCTCCAAATTCAGAATTTCACATATCTTCTTGTTCAGTGTAAGAAGTTACCTGTGAAGCTAACAATATAAGTGCTGAAAAATGTATTTAATTAAGCATTTCAAACAATATTACTTTAAATTTTCCTTAATTGTCAACTTTCTTATAAATGCATAGTTTTGTGCTGAGTTTGGTACCAGATTGTTCGTCTTGATTCAAACATAATGGATAGCTAGTTTGTTGGATGCTACAGACTTCGAATCATATTTTATTTTTGATAAATTAATATTGAAACGAAGAAATTGTCATTATTTTTCTGAAAATGTGACGCTATCAGGACTTGCCTGGGCTTAATCAATTCTGTAAACTTTAATTTAGCAAGTCCTTTGTTAATACCGGCTAATATTGTGTAACCAGTAATGAAGTATATATTTGACATTCCTGAGGACAATATCTTAATAGATTTTAAGAGGGGTGTCAAAACATAAGATTAGGGCAATAAAGAAACAATTTGGCTTAGGGTGCCGTGTGCAAAAATCCCTATGCAGTTTTTGAAACGCGAGTTCTGATTGGCCATATTTGTCATGTGACCGCGTGGAAATGATTTGCGGGAAGGCCGAGAGCGAGGGCAGATCTTCACTTCCCTATCGACTGCCGCTCAATAAAGACGCAAAACTTTACTCTCGCCTTCTTGCTGTCATTTCAGGTAAGAAATTTATATTTCTATTTATGTTCTTTTGCTTGTGTTTTCCGTGTTGCAAGAAATGTCAAGATAAAGTGGGTTCCTCTTTGATTTTAGTTTAGTTTAATTTATTTTCAAAAAGAAAAATCCCATCCTATGCTGCATATAATTTCTTGAGATTTACTAGACTAACTACTGTTAGTGAATAATTTCTCCTCCTTTTTTTCTGTTAGTTCGTTCTTTTGGACAACAATCTGAGTTGTCTTCCTGTTTTGGATCTCAGTCGGCTCAAAGACTAAAATGAAAACGACAAGTGTGGGACCCTGTCGAACCCTCCAAAATCTATATAACAAATAAAAAAAAAAAAAAAAAAAAATAAAAAAAAATAATAATAATAATTCCTGTTTAGTAGTTCCTTTAGAGGATACATCAACTTGGATTTGGGCCACCAAGTTAAATAAACGTACAATTTAAGTAAATTAGTTTTATTAAGACGCAAACGCGAGCAAGTCCGATCTTGTAAAATGCATGCGAGAGTACAAGTTGTTATATTGTAAGTCTTTTCTTTTGTATAGTATTTAGTTCTTTTAGAGTTTGTGATCATTGCATTGTTATATGAGAGTATCTGAAATTCACTGGGATTTGCTGGCTAAGGGAATCACTTTATTTAGTATTTGGTTCATTTCTGTGGCTATCGTGGCCAACAAGACGCAAAGTGATTGAAAATCTGAATTTTAACACATTTGAAAGAATAATGTGGCTTTATTCGATAAGAAACAGGTACGGGTGTAGTTAATGTTATATGCAAGAATGCAGTGTATCAAGCAGGCTTTGCACACTGACCTTATATTTAGGAAATACAAGTTCTGATTTTCGTCTGCTGAAATGCATCTGAACTATCAGCACTGTAATTTTTTTTTCTGAAACAAGTCTGGTCCTGTACCATGTCTGCAATAATTCTTTAAGTTCTCTTGAGCTACAAATCTGTCTGGGACTTTGCCCTTGTAATGATCACAGAAAAATGTTTTATTTGTATTTATATGTATTCCTGTATTTCACGAGAATGGTTATTTTGGAAAATAAGAACTGTAGCATGAGAAAAACTGGCATAAGCAACTGGTATCTAAAGCTGAACAGTCAGTCTCCTTAACTAGCTTCACGTCTGTACCTATGTCTGTCTGTCAAAAAGAGATGTATATACCGAGCATAACAAGAGATATTCTTGAGCTCTCGGTCAGAATCTTGATGACAGTCAAACATATTTGCATCTCTGGTGCTCTCGATGTTCTCTGGTAACCATTCTCTGTGAAGCCTATGTTTTTATACAGCCAGCATAAATTGTAAGTCACCCTTAGGTGTGAGTGTTTATGTGAGTATGAAGTACTCTAGTCTGGCCCCAGACTCTTTCTTTATTTTTCTTTTATTTTTCTTCTTTTTTTTGAGGGGACACAACACTTGTATAGCTTGTACAATTTTTGTTTACTTCAGTCCCTTGGCTAGAAAGAAAGCCATAGGTTCAGCCATAGGTAACTTGAAGTTGGATTAAAGAGGATCATGATAAAAAAAATAATGTAGAGAAAGAGAGAAATAGATATAAAACAAAAACGACTGGAGCCAGTCTAGAAGTACTCATGTAGGGCTCCAGATCAGAAGCAATATCCTGTAGTGTACCATATCTTAACATATGTATGATTGTCGCACATGTAAAGACTGGAAAGCATTAGGGTAAAAAACAAAACAAAAAAAACAAAAAAACAAAAAAAAAACAAAAAAAAAAAAAAAAAAAAAAAAAAAAAAAACAGACACATTTTGAATCTTTCACTTTGGCATTCGCATATATGGGATTAGGAATCTTCCCCTTTTTATGTAAATAAACAACTGGCTCCTCCGCACTACTAGTCAATCAAATCAAAGGAATATATAAAAAAAATCAATCAAATCAAAGGAGTATAAAAAAAATCTAACTGTATGATTAGACAAACTATTTGCACTGCTTCTAGCTATATGTATTTTAAAGGTACTTTTGTTGTTTGTCTAAGGCAAAATATCCATATGGCCTTCTGGTCCCGTGCTGGTCCCGGGCTTAGAATAGGCCAGACGTACCCTCTGCGTGACGTACGAGCCGGCTAAAAGAGGCCGCCCGTGACCACCCGGGCCCTCGAAATAGGTGGCTGCCTTCCGCTTCTGTGGCAGTTGGGTAAAACCCCTAACATAACAGAGCAACCGTCCGTTCAACCGGTATAATTCCAGAATATAAAATTCATTTATTGAAATGCATCTTAAATTGGAAAAAACAAATTTCGCGAGATCTATCCTTTTAAACCTTTCCTATCTCATGTTACTAACATGCTTCATTTGTTTGTGTATCATTCTGTGCCCGTGGGTCGCACATGGGACGAAGATTATAACCTCATCTGTATTTAACATATATGTTTGTCTTGTGTTTGTGTCATTTTTCCGAACTCTAGCATATTCCACATTAAAAATAAGATGCATTTATTATTGTTAGATAAAAAAACTCAACGTTTTTCAAGGTATGAAAGCTACATATCATTTGAAAGCTACATATCATCTAACACAGCTTATTTGTTTGACTCTTCCTAAAAAAATGAATCCAAAACGAATCCTTCTTTCTTTAATAAACTGTTTATTTTAAATATGGATCTCCTAATGTTAAAAATAACCTTTCAATTTCCCAGACGTTTTCGGCCTCCCTTGTCTGTAGGGAATAAAATCTACAGATCACTTTCCTTCTGTAGTGGATAGGGTGTAATCCCCTATTAAAACAGGAACCACCTGTTTGCCGTGGGTGGCGTCTCGTATGCTGGGAGAGGGGAACCTGATGATTGAGGAAAGCCCAGGGATCTCCAGCTTTTCAACACATCATTTTGGCCCTTATTTCAGATAGAAGAGCGGTCTGGGTTAGATCCGGCCTGGATCAATCGGCTCAGTCGTGCCAAGCTCTAGAAGCGCACAACTTGTTCTTAGCTTCTTTCTCTCTTTCATACGTATCTTTATGGTACCAAACCGGGCTTATTTTTCTCGTGTTCCTCTAACTTTAAGTGAGTTTCAATGGGCGGCGGCTGAAGGGTCAATTGGTGGGCTTGTATTGGGGCTTTGGCGGAAACCTCTGTGAGTGGAGGCTGTGGATAGGGGGATGAACTCAACTGTTCATAAATTTTTCTATGGAAATTTAGATGAATAGGTGGGAAATCATCTAAGCATGAGGCCGAGCTGAAGACTCTGATCTTGACACCGAGTATAATAGCAATGTAGCCTTGACGTTAGAAATAGGAGATCCATTTCTGTTAAACGTCCCCTTGTAGGGCTCCATGGAGGGTGGGGCGCATAGCTATCGAATCAAAAATTTCATCACCATGGCATCTCGAAAACGATTTCTGGCGTTCGACTCTTCGGAGGACGACACGCAACCGACTACATTTACATTCAAAGCTAATGAGAACTTCGCTAAATTTTTAGTGATTTCGAGTAAAGAGGACAAACCTATTACTTCACTGTCACCTTTCATTATAGAAAAGCAAATAGAATCAATTATAGGCACTCCAAAAAATGTAAAAAAATTAAAAAATGGAACTCTTTTGGTCGAAACTAACAGAAAATCTCAAACTGATAATCTCTTGAAAATTACAAAATTCTTTAACATTAATGTCTCTGTCACGGAACATAAAACTCTCAACAGTTGCAAAGGAATTATCCGTGACAGAATGCTAAAACATGAAACTGAAGAAAATATCACAGAATATCTTAACACACAAGGAGTAACAGCTTGCAAACGTTTTAAAATTAAAAAAGATGGAAACTTTATAGAAACAAATACACTTTTACTAACTTTCAACACCACAACTTTACCGAAATCACTAAAAATATTTTACCGAATTATACCGGTTGAAGTCTACATACCAAATCCTCTGCGGTGTTTCAACTGTCAGAGGTTTGGACATCACGAAAACGGCTGTCCGGAAGCACCTGGATCAGTATGTGAAAAATGTGGTATGGGTGAATTTGATCACCCTACAAATGCTTGTAAAAATGAAGCCAAGTGTGTGAACTGTCACAAAAACCATCAATCAAAATCAAATCAGTGTGAAATTTGGAAAAAAGAGAAAGAAATCATGAAAATTAAAGTTACACAAAAAATTACTTATTTGGAAGCCAAAAAGATTCAAGAAAATCAACCTGAAATCACCTTTGCAAAAGTTGTTCAATCCCTAAACACTAAACCTGAAACCAAAGAAAGTTCTACCCAGTTTAACGAAAAAGATTCTGTCATCAAAGCAAATTCAAAAGTTATTACTTCTACTGTAAAACCTAAACCTAAACCCACATCTACTCATCAGTCTAGACCACCAACAAAATCTCAAAACAGTTCACAAACACAGCCGACTAAAACAAGTGGATCACAACAGAGATCCAGGTCCAGGACAGCTGACCAGAAAGAAAAAAATGGAAAAGAAAAAGATAAAGATAAAGTACCAAATCCATATAGTAAAGGGGCGTCGGCCGATCCGATCAAGTTGGTCAATCGGTTCGATTCCCTTGAGACCATGGAGTTAGAGACTGACTCCTCCATGTTCTCGCAGTCTCAGAGAAAACAAAAGGATTAAGTTCCTTATTTTGAAATCATCTCTCCATTTATCATGGATAAAAAATCAATTATTCAGTGGAACTGTCGAGGACTAAAAGCAAATTATAACGAAATTTTAATTTTAACAACACTACTTTCTCCGACTGTCTTTTGTCTCCAGGAAACCTTTTTAAAAAATACAGATAATATTAATTTTAAAAATTATAGTTTATATAATCATATCGCAACTGAAAATCAGAAAGCCTCAGGAGGTTCATCTATCCTTGTAAAATCAAATGTTCCTCATAGACAGATAGATATAAATAGTATTTTACAAGCTGTCGCTGTAAATGTCACTCTGTCTAAATCCATAACAATTTGTTCTCTATATCTCCCTCCACACTGTAAATTTTCTAAACACGATTTAGAAAATCTTATAAACCAGTTACCTCGTCCTTATTTATTATTAGGTGACTTTAATAGTCACAGCAAACTTTGGGGTTGTCTGGATACAAATGACAAAGGAGAAATAATAGAAAATTTTATTGCAGAAAATGATTTATGTTTATTTAACGATAAACAACCAACTTATCTTCATTCTCCTACAAGAAATTATTTTGCTTTAGATTTGTCTATATGCTCTCCAAATATTTACTTAGATTTTGATTGGTCAGTTTTAGATGACCTTCATGGGAGCGATCATTTTCCAATTAAAATTGAAGAAATTGAATCGACAAATGAAGACCATCATTCCCGATGGAATTTGAATAAAGCAAACTGGGAGAATTTTATGGAGCTATGTAATGAAAAATTAAATCCTGAAATGTTTAAAACAGCAGATGATATACAAGCTTTTACTGATACATTAATTCATGTAGCCGAAAAATGTATTCCAAAGTCCTCGACACGTTCAAAAAGAAATAGACCTTGGTTTAATAAAGAGGTTAAAAATTCAATAAATAAAAGAAAATCTGCCTTACGAAAGTTCAATAGGCAGCCAACAAAAGAAAATCTAATCCATGCCAAACAAATGCGAGCAAAAGCTCGCAAGACAATAAAAACGGCTAAAAGAACATCTTGGCAGCAATACGTCTCCAAACTTAATTCTAGAACTCCAGCAAAGAAAATATGGGACATGATTCGAAAAATTACTGGCAAAAATAAAAATAACAAGCATGTCCATATTAAATCAAATGGAAATATATGCTCAACGACTAAAGATATTTCCAATGCACTAGGAGAGAATTTTCAGAAAAACTCTTCTAGTGCAAATTATTCTGAAACCTTTCAAAACATAAAACAGGAACGAGAGAAAGAGCATCTAAATTTTACGTCACTAAATCATGAAAAATATAATGTACCATTCACATCTTCAGAATTATTAGATGCTCTTCATAAATCTCATGATACAGCTGCTGGTCCTGATGACATTCATTATCAAATTCTTAAACATTTACCCGATAACGCTTTAAAAACTTTATTAAATATTTTAAATGATATTTGGATCACTGGAAAATTTCCAAAAGACTGGAGTAAAGCAACGATTATACCTATACCAAAACCAAATAAAGATCATACTGAAGCTACTAACTACAGACCTATTGCTTTGACAAGTTGTTTATGTAAAACAATGGAGAGAATGATTAATGATAGACTGGTTTGGTTCTTGGAATCAAACCAGCTAATAACAAAATATCAAGCTGGATTCAGAAAAAATAACTGTACAAACGATCATTTGATTCGTTTGGAATCCTTTATTCGTGATGCCTTTATTAAAAAAGAACATGTCGTAGCTGTATTTTTTGATCTTGAAAAAGCTTACGATACTACATGGAAACATGGCATCATGAAAGATTTACATAAATTAGGCCTTAAAGGCCGATTACCACTTTTTATTCAAAACTTTTTATCAGATCGAACATTTAATGTTCGAATAGGTAATACGTTATCGGACATATTTAAACAAGAACAAGGTGTACCACAGGGAAGCATTTTATCACCTACCTTGTTTGGCATTAAAATTAACGATATTGTTAAATGTGTGAAAGACCTTGATTGTTCACTTTTTGTTGACGATTTTGGAATATTTATTAGATCGAAAAATATGGAAACCATTGAATTCAAACTACAACGATGTTTAAACAATATAGAAGATTGGGCAACAGAAAATGGTTTCAAATTTTCAAAAACAAAAACTCAATGCGTTCATTTTTGTCAGATACGTCAGCTACATTTAGATCCTCATCTCACCATATACGGTAGTCCAATTCCAGTCGTCAGTGAAGCAAAATTCCTGGGTCTTTTGTTCGATAACAAATTATCTTTTATACCACACATCAAAGCTTTAAAAGCTAAATGTCTTAAAGCTCTTGATATTCTTAAAGTTCTCTCCAGTTCCGACTGGGGAGGAGATCGTACTGTTCTTTTAAATCTCTATAGATCTTTAATTAGATCTAAATTGGATTATGGATCCATAGTTTATGGATCCGCAAGAAAATCTTATTTGAAATCTTTGGATACTATTCATCACCAAGGTTTACGTCTGGCTCTAGGGGCTTTTCGTACTTCCCCCGTCGAAAGTTTATACGCTGAATCAAATGAACCATCATTGTATATAAGAAGAGAGAAATTGTCTCTTCAATATGTTACTAAATTAGCCGCCAATCCACGTAATTCAGCTCATGATTGTGTTTTTAACCCTAAATATGAAAGATTTTACAATAATAAACCAACAGCTATTAAACCCCTTGGCCTGAGAATACAACCATTACTTGAAGAGGCCGATATCAATATTAAAAATGTTCAGCATTTTTCTTTTCCATCAAAAGAGCCATGGACGTTAAACCCTCCAAAGATTATTTTAGACCTTCATAAAAATAAAAAAACAGAAGTCGAGTCGCATATTTTTAAGAATGAATTTTTAGAAATCAAATCAAATTATAAACATTACCTGTCAATTTATACAGATGGTTCGAAACAAGATGAGAAAGTTGCTTGTTCTGTTATTAGTCCAAATTTTACTGACAGTATCAGATTACCTGATAATAGCTCCATTTTTACCGCCGAAGCCAAGGCAATTGATATTGCACTTTACCATATCAGAGATCAGTCTGAAAAACAGTTTATCATTTATTCAGATTCTCTTTCTGTATTAAAATCTCTTAAAGATTTACACCATAGAAACCCATTAATTCAGCAAATTCTTAAAAAATATTATTATCTTTCCGCTTCAAAAGAAATTGTATTTTGTTGGCTTCCCAGCCACGTTAATATTCGTGGAAATGAATTAGCAGATTCAGAAGCCAAATCTGCATTATCCTTAGTAATAACCAATTTCAAAATTCCTCACTCCGACTTTAAATCAAACGTCTGTCAATACATCAACAACAAATGTCAGTCTGTTTGGGAGACACAAACTTATAATAAATTAAATGAAATCAAACCAAATTTTAACAGTAAATGCACATTCTCTAATCTCAGCAGAAAAGAACAAACAAAAATCACGAGATGTAGACTTGGACACACTAGAATTACTCATTCTTATATTTTAAACAATGAACAAGCTCCATTCTGCATTCCTTGTAACGAACCTTTTACGGTCAAACATTTTCTTGTCACTTGTGCTGAATTTAATTATATTCGCACAAAGTATTTTAATGTAAAAAATATAAAGGAACTTTTTAATATGCCAACTCAAAAAATACTCGATTTTCTGAAAGAGATCGGACTTTTTAATAAAATATGATCTGTATTTTAATAACATAAAATCATTGATACTTTATCTTTCTTAAAATGAACTCATCAATCCTAGATATTTTTAATTTCTCATTAAATAAAATCATCATATAATATTCATCTTATTAGACGCTATATGCCCTTTTAGGGTTGAGCGTCTATAAACAAACTATCCATCCATCCATCCATATGGCCTTCTGTGAAGGATTCAAATTTTATTACATGTATATGAATTTCTGTAACTGGGAAACTGTACTTATGGTTTATTATTATGCATGTGACATTAGCAACTGACAACTGGACTGAAACTACCAGTAACCTGACAGAATTTGCATAGTTTAATGCCATGGGACTCTAAATAAATGCCACCTCTTGCCTGCAGCACTAATTGCTAGAATTTGGGGTCCGGAATAGATCTTAGTTTAAGATGTTATAATGTCACATGCGAATTAGATTACTATTTGAAAATTGTAAGGAGTGTGCACCACTGTCATTATTGCTAGTTTCAGGGATGCGTTTGTTGATATGAGTAGCCTGCTTGTATTTTAACGACCAAGGCTTTGGTCCCTTCTTACATTGCCATCACAACACGCTGGTTTAATTAAAGTCCAAGCAGCTGATGCGTCTAAGTGGTAAGGAGTGACACTATGGCCACTCAGTACCATCTTTGCTACTTATCTAATTTTGGACTCGAGGCCGTTTTCCATTATTGCTTGAGATGTTTAATACATTGGAAAGCGTAGTGATCGGGTGTATAGTGCTGCTAGGAAAAGCCTAATATCTATACACCACTGATCACATGTGCTCCGGTTATTGGATGTCTGTTCACAGTCCTTGATGCAAACCATTTGTGGCCTGGCAAGTCACAAGTGAATTGTGAAAGGATGGTTAACATCTAAATTACCTTATCTCTGTCCTGAGAGAATAGCAGACCATTATTGTCTGAGGCGCAGGCTGCTCAGTTAACAAACCAAACTGAGCTTGACATAGTTGCTCAATAGCATTGTGGTGCACCTTCTCAAAATTAAAATGGACGCCTATTTTGAGATAAAACAAATGGACTTCACTATCGACTGCTGCTCAATAAAGACGTAAAACTTTACTCTCGCCTTTTTTCTGTCATTTCAGCTGTATCCTGCGCCATAATTTGTGCCGTCTTGCCAGCGGTTCAACCTAGCTGTTAAACAACCCCGAGCAAACAGCACAAAATATCTGTCCGTCAGTCTGTAGGTCCGTTTGTCTGTCCGTCCGTCTGTCTGTCTGTTTGATCAGTGATATTTAGTAATGTATAAATAGGTTTGTTTTTCTATGTCATATCAGATATATGCTTTTTGAGTTTTATTAATTATTTCTTTAATCCTTTTTTATTTGTAGTTGTGGTGTCAGATGACGAATTGGCCTTTGATGATTTACCAGACTTAGAAAATAGTGTTCGATACAGACAGCCTGAGGGTGTCACCAGCTGATACGCCGAGTAAGCGTTTGATACGAACTGCGTCCTCCAAAAAACAGGAAAGCGTCTAGTGAGGGGCTTAAGGAAGGCAAAAGTAGAGGAAAGAAGGCAAGAAAGGGACTGTCTTTAAGAAGATTTACATTTTTTGACTCGTTACGAGCAGCTGCCCTTTACTTTTGTAATGAAGTCATTGTGAAGAGACTATCGAAACAAAAGTGTGACAAACCTACTGATATTTGTAGATTTTTAAGTGTTGTAGGCATTGTTGATATGCTGATGCCCAAAAAGGAATATTTTGATGAATATCCGTACGACAAACTTCTTATAACTAAGTTGTCTTCTTTAAATGGCCAAAACTCTGACACCAGTGATATAGACCCGGTCCAGTATAATAAAATGGGGATACCATCATTGAGTATTATGGAATTTAATCACATGTTGTCCTTTGATAAAGTCAGGTCTCTCCTTTTTAGACAACTGTTCTGACCTGGACAAAATGCTAGATTATTCCTGGCAGGGTACACATGTCAATTCTGTTTTCCCAGAAGGTGAGGACAACAACGCCTTTTTAGCTGACCTGAGCAAAAGCTCAGGGTGAGCTATTGTCATCACCCTATGTCCGTCGTCGTCCGTTGTCCGTCTTCCGTCGTCAACAATTAGTTTGTTAACACTCTAGAGGTCACAGTTTTGACCCAATCTTGATGAAACTTGGTCAGAATGTTTGCCTCTATGAAATCTAGGTCAAGTTCGATACTGGGTTACTTGGGATCAAAAACTAGGTCACCTGGTCAAATCAAAGGAAAAACTTGTTAACACTCTAGAGGTCAGTTTTGACCCAATCTTGATGAAACTTGCTCAAAATGTTTGCCTCTATTAAATCTAGGTCAAGTTTGAAACTGGGTCACTTGGGGTCAAACACTAGGTCACCGGGCCAGATCAGCAGAAAACCTTGTTAACACTCTAGCGGTCACATTTTTGAAGCAATCGTCATGAGTCTTGCTCAATATGTTTGTCTTGATGATTTCTAGGTCAGGTTCGAAACTAGGTCACCTGGGGTCAAAAACTAGGTCACCGGGCCAAATCAGCAGAAAACCTTGTTAACACTCTAGCGGTCATATATTTGAAGCAATCATCATGAAACTTGCTCAAAATGTTTGTCTTGATAATTTCTAGGTCAAGGTTGAAACTGGGTCACTTGGAGTCAAAAACTAGGTCACCGGGCCAAATCAGCAGAAAACCTTGTTAACACTCTAGCGGTCACATTTTTGAAGCAATCATCATGAATCTTGCTCAAAATGTTTGTCTTGATGATTTCTAGGTCAAGTTTGAAACTGGGTCACTTGGGGTCAAAAAATAGGTCACCGGGCCAAATCAGCAGAAAACCTTGTTAACACTCTAGCGGTCACATTTTTCAAGCAATCGTCATGAATCTTGCTCAAAATGTTTGTCTTGATGATTTCTAGGTCAAGTTTGAAACTGGGTCACGTGGTGTCAAAAACTAGTTCACCAGGCCAAACCAGCAGAAACCATTGTTAACACTCTTGCGGTCACATTTTTAAAGCAATCATCATGAATCTTGCTCAAAATGTTTGTCTTGATGAGTTCTAGGATATGTTTGAAACTGGGTCACCTGGGGTCAAAAACAAGGTCACCGGGCCAAATCAGCAGAAAACCTTGTTAACACTCTAGCAATCACATTTTTGAAGCAATCATCATGAATCTGGCTCAAAATGTTTGTCTTGATGATTTCAAGGTCAAGTTCGAAACTGGAAGACCTGGGGTCAAAACTAGGTCACGGGGCCAAATCAGCGTAAAATCTTGTTATCACTCTAGCAGTCACATTTTTCAAGCAATCATCATGAATCTTGCTCAACATGTTTGTCTTGATGATTTCTAGGTCAAATTTGAAACTGGGTTACTTGGGGTAAAAAACTAGGTCACCTGGCCAAATCAGCAGAAAACCTTGTTAACACTCTAGCAGTCACATTTTTGAAGCAATCATCATGAATCTTGCTCAAAATGTTTGTCTTGATGATTTCTAGGTCAAGTTTGAAACTGGGTCACATGGGGTCAAAAACGAGGTGACCTGGCCAATCAGCAGAGAACTGTTAACACTCCAGAGGTCACATTTTTGAAATAATCATCATAAATATTGCTCAAAAGTTTGTCTTGATGATTTCTAGGTCTTGTTTAAAACTGGGTCACTTGATATAAAAAACTAGTTCACCAGGCCAAACCAGCAGAAACCATTGTTAACACTCTTGCGGTCACATTTTTAAAGCAATCATCATGAATCTTGCTCAAAATGTTTGTCTTGATGAGTTCTAGGATATGTTTGAAACTGGGTCACCTGGGGTCAAAAACTAGGTCACCGGGCCAAATCAACAGAAAACCTTGTTAACACTCTAGCAATCACATTTTTGAAGCAATCATCATGAATCTGGCTCAAAATGTTTGTCTTGATGATTTCAAGGTCAAGTTCGAAACTGGAAGACCTGGGGTCAAAACTAGGTCACGGGGCCAAGTCAGCGTAAAATCTTGTTATCACTCTAGCAGTCACATTTTTCAAGCAATCATCATGAATCTTGCTCAACATGTTTGTCTTGATGATTTCTAGGTCAAGTTTGAAACTGGGTTACTTGGGGTAAAAAACTAGGTCACCTGGCCAAATCAGCAGAAAACCTTGTTAACACTCTAGCGGTCACATTTTTGAAGCAATCATCATGAATCTTGCTCAAAATGTTTGTCTTGATGATTTCTAGGTCAAGTTTGAAACAGGGTCACATGGGGTCAAAAACTAGGTGACCTGGCCAATCAGCAGAGAACTGTTAACACTCCAGAGGTCACATTTTTGAAATAATCATCATAAATATTGCTCAAAAGTTTGTCTTGATGATTTCTAGGTCTAGTTTAAAACTGGGTCACTTGATATAAAAAACTAGTTCACCTGGCCAAATCAAAGGAAAACCTTGTTGATGCTCTAGAGGTCACATTTTTGAAGTGATCATCATGAATCTTGCTCAAAATGTTTGTCTTGATGATTTCAAGGTGATGTATAGTTTTCTGTCCAGTGACTCCCTTAAGTTTTTCCCATTTAGGTCAGTTTCTCAGTAATTATTGGTCCTACAGAGTGATATTTGGTACTTGTGAAGTGTTTGTGTTTAGGTCAGTTTCTCAGTAACTATTGCTTCTACAGCCAGTGATACTTAGTACATGCATACATCTTAGCATGGCCTCTTGAGTGCAGTCATCCATATTTGACCTTGACCTTTATTTCACAGTCCATTAGACATGCTACACTGTCTTACTTGTTAATATAATCATTTTGAACTTTGATCAGAATGTTTGCCTTGATCAATTCTAGACCAGGCTCTCAAAGTGCTGTGTTGTTCAGGTGAGCGTTACAGGGCCATCATGGCCCTCTTGTTTTATGAGTGTCACTGTGTGTCCACCATGTTTTGTCCACAAGCACTTGGATACCCGATTTTACTACGCATGACAATCTCTTTAGACCTTGGACCTATCAAGGTCAGAGAATCTTAAGAAAATTGTTTAAATTTAACGTGCAGTTTGCCTCCTTACTATCACGGTTTCCAAGTATGCCCATTTTAAATAGAGAGGCGTTCTCGTGTTGGACAATGGCCACCCAGTCTAAATTATATGGCTACTCAGATTGTTTCGGTCGTTTGTTAATATTTCTCAAGGCCGGTAGGGAATTAGCCCTTCAAACAATACAGCAAAACCCCATTATTTATTTGTGGAGACATCAAACTTGGGCCCCATCTTGCAACTGCTTGGCTTCCAATGTAGTACCTTTAAATTGTTTTGTATTCTTTGAAATAACGTCTTGCAGCATATTTCAGATTGAAGCCAATGAAGGTACAAATAACAAAGAGGGGTTATGTATGTCCACAGGTGCCATGTGTGCCTTCTGTAGGAACTGTCTAGAAATTGTAAATTCTAGAATGAAGTCCAATAACAAATTGACTATCAGGGTCAATTTTTCCTGTGTCTGCAGAATGCCTGATGTGTTGCACGTCATGTTAAAACCTGTTTCGGGCGTTATTGACTTTAATAAAAAAGACTTTGTCATGCTGGATCTGAGTTCTGGATCCCCTGACCCAGAGGCATTGAGTTGTATATTTGAAGAATGACAAGGCGACCTTCGGGTCGTTATGTCCACAAGAGACTTTCTGTTCAAACCGCAACCGCCCCATCTGTCTGATGACTATGGCAGATACAGAGACGTATAAAGGGTTTATGTCCTTATGGGCATACAAATATCTGCCATATTGTAGTGACGTCCCCGAAAGCTTCCCCTTAATAAACAGTAGAGAAGAGTCGCTTAAGGACTGTAATTTTCCCAAACACATGTTGGTCAGTATGAGTCTGTTCAAGTTGAACCCCCAGTTCAATGCCGAGTGTGGTGTGGCTAGTACAGACGATAACACACTAGAAAAGGTGTTTCTTAAGGGAAGGATCCAAGAGGAACTCTACTGTTTTTGTTTGTTTGTAATGCAATTCTACCAACGCAGAATAAACACCCCCAATTTTGTTAAAGACAGGCTCTGTTATTTTACAAGTAACAGTTTCACCCATTCCCCCCTCCCCCAGATTTACTGACGCTTCTAATGTACCTGTTCCCACCCCCTGGCTGGATTCTTCCCTCACTATATATAATTTCTCTCAGAGTTTGGCGTTATACCAGGAAATAGAAAGCGCCACACAAGACAATAAAAACATTGCAGAAATTGTAGCTCAGCTGATAATGAAGGAAGATTCCTTTTGGGGTCTAAATCAATCTGCGTTGGGGTTGGCATCCAAACTTCGGTGGTATTTATATCAGAAGTTAAGTTCTAGTAATGACCACACAGAAGGTCATTATATTTGTAAAATATGTTTTACAGACCAGACCGTTTGGTGTGCCACCCCTTGTGGCCACGTGGTTTCGTGTGTAAACTGCCATTCTGTGGGCCTTACAAACAATAACAGAAATTACCTAACAAAATGTTCGCAATGTCGTACTGTTATTAAGAAATAGGTTCGTATTTATAACTAGCCCATGTCGCTAAATAACAACTGCACCCATCCCGCGCAGCCCCGCCCCCCCCGCCCCCACCGCCCTCCTTTAAACTACCGCTTCGATGTGACTGTTCCCAACCCCCGGCCGGGTTCTTAACTTACTGGCTATAATTTTTCTCAGAGTTTTGGTATTGTATTCAGAAATAAAAGTACAACAAACAAAAATAATCAAATTGCAGAATTTGTAGCTGCTGATAATGAAGAAATATTCCCTTTTGGGCATCACTCAATCGGCTTTGGGGTGGCACACCAAACAGCCTGCTCGGTAATACAAATGTTTTACCGGGCAGGCTGTTTGGTGTGCCACCCCCCTGCGGGCACGCGGTTTCGTGCGTTTTTGTGTATTTAGTGTACTATAGTTTGTGATGGATTTGTTTTGTTATGTAAGCGTATATAATATATCTGGTGTTAACTATTATAATAATGCAGACGTTTTTGTTATATAAGTGTATATAATATATGTATAGTGTTAAATATTATAAAATAATGCGGACGTGGCCAATAAAAAAAAATGGCAGAAAACTATTTGATTGTTGTTATTCAATTTTGTGTCGCTATCAATCATTATATAAGATCATAATCCTAGCTCCAGTGTTTGTCTATTGTAAAAACCTTACACCCAGTCAGCATTCTACATAAATCTATATCGGGCCGTCATCGGCCCGTCAGGGTAGCTGACGGGCCGATGACGGCCCGATGTAGATTTACGTAGAATACTAGCTGGGCACCGGCTTTGTTCTCTTACTTACGTTACCCATCCCCCAACTTAGACAATAAAGCCGAATATTGTTAAAACCCCAATTTAGAATATTCTTTTTCTTCATATGTTGGATCTAGCATTTAATATCCAAAAAAAAAAAAAAAAAAAAAAAAAAACGGAAAAAAAAAGGTTGGTTTCTGTAAGACACTAAAGCTGATTAAGAACAAAAGATAAACACCTTGATACGTTTGTTGGTTATGTTGTGTTTCGCACTGCGACAGAAAAGGGGCACCAGTGTTGTTTTATTTATTTTTTTTTTCTGTTGTCTGTGTTCTGGGTCCAAGGCTGGGGGTGGATAGGCGTACGTAGTCTGGCCAGATTGTAAGACCCAACAAACATACGGACACAAGGACATGCGGACACGGGCAGACAGACGGACTCACAGACAGACGGAAATAAAGAGGGGGTGGAATTGTATAGGGGTACGCGCACCAATGGGTGATTAGAATCAGACGCGCTAGAGGCATACTAAAGGCACCTTAATACGGTTGCCCAGTTCCATGCTGCACTTATTGGGTTTATACAGGAGCGGAAACCAGTATTTAAACAGCCAGAACTGGGAACAGTGAACAAAAGGTTCAAGGGATTGCCAACATACGAGAACGTTATTAAGGCCTTGACTAAACAGACATGATAAAATTTAAATGAGCTCAGTAAATGATAATAATAATTATGAGATCGATCAATAATTAAGAAAGTGTAATAAAACTTAAAAAAATAAGATAAGGGCGCCATATAGATATTATTGAACATAAGGGCGCTGTATAGATATTATTGGAAAGGGAGGCAATCTCTTTACATTGGCACACAGTTATCCTCATTTGGTTGGGTATATATACTGAGTGTATTAAATTGATTAACCAAGCCAAGCTAATCAAGTAATATACCAGTATAATTCCCCAATCGTGCGAACGTGAGGAGATTTGCGTCAAAATTGTGTATGAAGTGTTTTAATGTCTGTTTATATTGAGTTGTATATGTGTAAAAAAATGAAAAAAAAAAAAAAAAAAAAAAATCTACCCTCTGTGAAATTGTACAGTTGGGCATCGCCCAACCCGGAGCTTGATCAAATTGGAAAAAAAAAGGTAAGAGAAAAGTCCAAGGAGTGTCACAATCACAAACTACAGCCCTTCCCAGACACTAAGAGGAAGAGGAAACCGACAAATCCAAATAGGTAGAAATCGAACAAACGTACGAAAAGCACTAAGTTTGGCTCTCTCTTCCCCAAGCGAAGTAATCGCAATGCTAAAAGGACTAAAAAACACAAGAACAAAATGACACATGGTAAGACATAAAACAAATCGCCTCGTAGAATAAACCACAAAGCAACAAAGAGTAAGACTAACACCGGGACCACCGCCTTAGAACGGTCAGTAGAGTAAACCACCGGGGGCGGGGTTTAAAGCACTTTTACAGCTAGCCAACTTCACCCTGGGTCCCGATGCTTCTCTTAATACAGAAATACTTAAAAAAAATCGGTTCGCTTAAAGGCTCCCAACTCAGTCAATGCATCAAAGCAAAAACATAAAGTCAAATTAATCACAATTATAAACAAAGACGAGTACCCGTGGCTTATTCTACTGTTTGCCAGAGTAAATGAAAACCAATAGTTGAACCAAGGCGGGCCAATCCAAAGACATATCGCCAAGCCCCAACCCACTGGTTAAAGTTTTACGAAGAGGCCATCATCGAGTCTGAGGCCCGAACCACCGTCGTGCAATTAAAGAGTGTTCTCTTCCTGAATTGTACATTGTTCCTAAAAATTTGGTGTTCTGTTCCTAAGTCATGGTGTTTGGTTCCTGAGTGCACTTTTTGGCACCAAATATTGGAAATTGGTTTGATATTTTATATTTTATCTGGGTTTAAGTAGATTATTTTACGTTTTAGTCGCAAACAGAATTCAGCGATTGTATATGTTAGGGTTAAAGTATCGCTTATTAGCCGAAAATGACAATGGGAATGCATCCGGTGTCATTTTTTTTTTTCTTAAATAGTTAATGGTATTTTTACAAGTATAAATAGGTAGGATCCTGTCTATTCATGTTGGCCTCCTTTACACGTATGTAACCAAACTGCGACCCAGGATAAGGTCAGGATTTAAGAAAATAATGTGTTGTTCTGTTCCTTTGTTAGTTGCTAAAACAATTGAGGGTTATATACATTGAAGTATTATTACTTTTAACAATTGGCATCGAAAATGAGTGATTTGCACATTGTCTAACACCAAAATATGTAGTCAGAAAAACACAAAATCGATTTTTGGCATGCTGCGTAGTCATTTTTGCAGACATAAATCCTTAAAGATTATCATGTTTTGTGTCTGTTGTACTACGGACTTATAATAGCAAGAGTTCGAAAAAATTGACGGAAATACGGAGTGTTTAAAATCGTTAACTTCGATATTTGTTTTGTAAACAGAGCACCAGCGAAAGACACACAGTTCATATATGATTATCTCTTCACCTCTGTGTTTCTTGGGATGAAAAACAGGGTCTGCGTATAAACTAGATTATAAGTGAGTCCGGTTCGGCGTGTAGATGCACTATTCTAACACCCCTGCTCGTGTTGTTCTTTATTTGTCTTTACATGTTCTAGCCGTGCTTTATCTAAGGCATTTGAGCATAGGAATTTTGTCGCGTGCTATCAACGGGAAACCAACCATATTACTGTTGCGAAAGTTGCGTCCCTGGTAACTATGGACGCTAGCTTACACTATTGATCGAAACATTCATACGTGCAAAGCGGAGCTCGCCTATAGATAACACGCAGCATTTAAATAAAGTTCATTCAAATGTAGTTATTTACCTAAGAAACTTAAAAACTTTGGACAACATGGCACCTTTCATATATAATACTGGATCCAGCATCAGAAACCTAATTCTGACCGACGCTCAATGAAGCCGGAACACATTTTTGCTCACAAGTATCTTCTCGACATATCGAGAGAGGATTAGAATCTATTTACTTCGCATTTAAATTAATCCAAAAAATTTTCAAAGTTCAAATTCCAAAGTCAGATGTGAAACGAAATGAAAGCTAACCGAATTTACACCGTACTGGGGAAAAAAGAAACAAAAGGTGCACGAGAATCCTGGCATTACGTAACGGGGTGTTCCCGTGACGTAGCTTTTGTTGTCCGCTAAATGTTCCTGCGGGATTTTTCTGTCGCTGTAACCACGTTTGTATACACTTTTTTTTTTTTTTTTTTTTTAGATGTAAAGCAGGTATTTATGAAACCAGCACATTGACACAAGATTTTAAGGTAATTTAATCATTTATCTAATCCAATATGTATAAATTTAATGCTGTTCATTGCTTGAAAAAAAAAGGTTTTAAAAGAGGTGCTCTGTAGGTTCAATTCGCTTGGCATTGGTGTGTATTTTGTTTCTTAAAAAAAAAAAAAAAAAAAAAAAGAGGGAGAAAATGAGCGCAAGTCACACATTGATATGAAAGAGGATTTGAATATGATATCAAATATATGGCGATTTGTATTCCTGAAGAAAGGCTTAATAAACGGGTCTTTTCGCCCAGTGTAAATTGTTTGACTAATAATTAAATTTGCGAGTGCTGACGTCATAATCGTGGTGGCTGTGTTAGTCAAGTCGTTGGAACTGGAAAGCGGGTGACGCGAGTTCAAACCCAGTCTATGCACTTTTAAATTTTTACTTTTAAAAAGTTTTTTTCATAAGTTAGTTTATTTCTTAAAACATATTTTTACCTAAATGAAGAAAAAAAAAAAAAAAAAAAAAAAAAAAAAAAAGGAAAACCCTCTCTGCAGAAACATTTTTTCTCCACCAGTTGAAATTATTCCCGGCAGATTATTCCAATATCAATTGCACCAACCTGTATGTACTAGTTCAGAGAATGGGAGTCCGGTGAAGAGCATACTCCTGTGATTAGTTAACCAAATTATCCCAGTCCATAGAAATTTGATGGACCTCTTTGGCTGAAGGCAATTGCCTTGCCCTGTCTTACATACCTTTAGTCAAGAAGTCGACAGGAAACATTAATGTCCACCTAATTTTCTGTGTTTTATTTATTCATTAGGGTTACTATGCTTCTGCTAAGCAGGCAAATGACGTCGATACAACATTTCCTCAGTGTATTGAATCTCTGAGAAGGATTTTAAAGATCAAATGACAGTTTTACTGTTTCAACGGCATTGCTATATATAACTATGGAGATTTTTGCCGTAAACAACATCAAATGGCCAACCCACTGCGAAAATATGCCAGCTGACAGTAAAATAGCACATTTGTCACATTCGAAAAAAAAACATTGCTCTTAAAGAAATGCTGTATTCACATCCCACAAAGGCCAGAGTGCAACATTTTGTTTAAAGGTAAAACTTTGCAAACATATTTTGAATAGATTTTCCTTTGATTTAAAAATCGAAACTGTTGACTAAGTTTTACCTTTGAGGCTAGTATAGTAGTTTTAGGGATGTGGTATATTTGCCTTTCTACTTGAAGTAGTATGGGATATTTGACATTTTACTACCAAGGATGTGGTATATTTGGAACCCAGTTTGGTAATTTTATGGATATTTAAAAACAAATAAAAGTAGAGATATTGCAGGGAATACACAGAAGGGATATCAGATGTTCGTCTGTTGACTTCCAGGGATACAGGATATTGATGACACCCTCTCCTCCTCCCCGCCCCCAACACACACACCCCACAAACGCCACCACCACATATCCTATACAAGCCTCACTTTTTCTCATGCATGCACATGAATATGCGCTCTCTCTTTTGTCTCTCGGCCACAGGACCTGTCTCAGCCTATCAATGTGCTGGAGTCATGCAAAACAAATGTTATGGGAATAGGGAACATGGTAATTTTGAAAGTTACTTTTAGGAAACATGGTCGATTATTTCTAGGGAACATGTTACCTCCTGGGAGGCCTATGTAGTGGGGTGGCTTTGCATGCATCTAGGTAGTGCCTAATTTCATATTAAATAAAATTAGATCTAGTAAGAGATAAAATGATCTACGAACATTGCAGTTCTTTGACTTTTTTTACCTGAAGAGTTCCTCTACAGGTTATACCATTCAAACATACTCGTTTTACTCCTTGTTGCCATCGTTTATTTGTTGACATTATCGAAAACAAAAGTGTCGCTTAACATTCTTATTTTGTTGTTTTATATCTGTCCTCCATAGGTCCATCGCGGCACTCCAATTTCATTCGATTTGCAATTCTTTCATGAACACAGGATACAAGTTTTTATGTTTTACATCGTTTTAATATTTTACATCGTCAGCTGATTCGCATAAGTATCCGCCATTTTGAATGTGCGTCATCGAACCTTGTAACTACGTAACCGTGTGACGTAATGCTTAACGGTTGACGTCAACTACCAAATGGGGAAGTCAGGTAATAAAAATAATAATAAAAATCAATACAAATCTCATTTATGCAAAACATTCGCTCAGTGAGGGGTGTTAGAAAAGAAATAAATTATTCTGAACCGTGCTCAAATGCCGCAGATAAAGCACAGTTGAGGTTGGGTTGTTCCCATTTGAACACTCGCTCGCTGCGCTCGCTCGTGCTCAAATGGGTACAACCCAAACTCAACTGTGCTTTATCTTGGGCATTTGAGCACGGTTCGGAATAATTTATTTCTTAATTAAAGACTAACTATGTGACCAGTGATGTGTGACCAAAAATGTACTGATCCAACAAACGCTTGGGTGGTTCGGTGCTTATCCTGAAAAAAACAAGGGTGAATTGTCACAGGCTATTGACACAGCTAGTGTCAGATTTAATTTGGCATTTGCTTTCCATGGTAATGCAGTGTTTTCAGAGAAGACACTGATAATTATTGTATCTTTTTCTATACATCTAAAAACCTTGGTGGATGGTGGAAAGCGTGAATGTGGTAAGGGTGTACAAGCCAGTATTTCGAAACCTACGCCATTCATATACCTGACCTTTGAAAAAATGGACCCATTCATGTACTTGATCATCTGAAATGTTGACCTATTCATATTCTGCCCTTTGACTTTTATACCCATTTATTGCTGGTAGTTAGACAAATATAGCAGTCAGTTCATTGAATACCAAGGGAACAAGCAGCCTCGACAAATCTCTGAGTGAAAAAATATATGCATTTACCGGGATGTGAAAAAAAAAAAAAAAAAAAAAAAAAAAACAGAAAAGTGGGGCCTTTCACATAAGATTCAAGAAAAATCGGGTCAGTCATATACTTTTTGTTGAAAAAAGGGGGCTAATCATATACCTGGCAGCACTGAAAATGGGGGCCATTCAACACACACATCTAGACACACATCCATACTATGTCATATACAGGAAGTTAACCACCTCCCCCACTGAGCTGAAAATACTCAGAACGTCCTTACTATCCCTACTTTGCATGATTGAAATGCCTGCTTTTGCCTTACTTTAAACCATACTTAATATCTCTACTTTTTCACTGGAGGGCACTTGAAAGCCTGTTTGCACATAAAATTTTACCAAACTGGTTTGCCTATCCGTAGAAGTTAGATGTGTCCAAAAATACTGACAGAATGGCCAACAGTTTACCTACAGGAGCAGTTTGATCTGGGTCTACAATGTTTGCTCAGACCTTCTTGACAGAATATTTCAGTCTTACATATATGCCATTTTGTTACTATCTCATTCCAGATCTGGACTCTGAGATATAATTAGTTAATTAGTCAAGGGTTCTTATTATCAGCATCATATGAATTTGCCTCACAGGGTGTAATTAATAGCAGCTGTCTGCAGTTGTGGACAGCAGAGAGAAAATCTTGTCTATGAACATGTGTGATGTAGAGATAAAATAATGTAAAACAGCAAATTTAATGTGTGTATAATGTGGCAAATTTAATTTCATTCAGTGGGTACAAGACAAACATAGATTATTTGATAACAATAGCACAAATTTGATTAGAATTTGAATAGAATATTCAATATACATAATATTCAATACAGATAAAAATTCATTCAGTTAAAAACTATAGTCATGTGACAAGAAAACCAACAATATTTGGCCTGTAAACCCAGAGGACTTCTGCACAATCACATCAGAGCGTTTGTTGTCCGCAAGAAGAATTCATGGGTCCTTAGCTACCCAGATAGCACACAGCGAAGACTCAGATCAGACTGGATGGATGTCCAGGCTGGTCGGAGTCTTCGCTGGGCACACAGGCCATATTGTTTGTTTTCCCATGCCGGGGCTCAAATTATTATGTGCTATTCACATGAACATATATTTCAGTCAAATAAACATGCACTTTTATTTCAGATCAAATGCTCAAAATGACACTAGTATATCTCAAAATGACACTTGTATTTCAATGTACAAATATCTGCTTTTAATTTAACACAATGTATTAATTATATGGATTTAATAAATTATATATACCGTGATAACCCTAAGTATAAGGAGAGATAGGCTTTTGCAAAGAGTGAAGACCCAGATCAGACACTGCAAAATGTGGTATCTGATCAGGGTCTACACTGTTTGCCATACACACAGCAATATTTTAGAAGATCAAGGGGTAGCAAAATGGGCTATTTCAAATTTTAGGACAAGTATTTTAGGTAGATAAGGTGTCCCAATACTTAGGGTAAATAAGGTATATATTAGGAAATGACACAAATCAAAGAAAAACCTAGTACACAATAATTAGGGTAAATATGGTATAATGTACGAACTTTACACAGTTGCAAATTCAACCACAACAGAAAACAAACAAGAGTTGTCAGAAGACAATGCAGCTTGCCGGAAAGGTCTAATCCGATAAGAAAACAATCTTTTATTAAAGATTAAATGCAGAACTTAAACATAGCTGTAAACAACAGCGACTAAATACAGGACAGAAACTTAGAATGTTATACAAGAATGGTAAAGTTTATATGTGAGAATGACAGAATTTTAGAATCAAAAGGAGACCGTTGTTACAAACAGACGCATAAAGATTACATTGTTCAGGGATTACACTGTTTGGAGTTTCTGGCTCTCAGACATCTCTGAATAGAGAGTCTACAGACAAAATTTTAAATAAGCATTTATTGCCCAAAAACGACCACATAGTATGAACAGAAATCTATAAATTTCTGTACATCTTACTTAGTTGGACCCTTCTAAGTTGGCTTTGGTGTGGATGTTTGATGTCGCTTTCTTCTTAAGCCCTTCTGTGGAGTTGATGCAATACGCTCATGTCGTTTTCTTGCGACGTTTTTTCCTTGGACCAGTGTTGGCAACTCTTCAGAATTTTGAAACTGGCTTTCAGATCCCAAATCATACTCAGTTTCACTTGAAAGGTTCTTTTGCAAACAATTGCTTTGCAAGAAATTCGGAAGAATTGATTCATGTTTTCCAGCTGATTCCATATACAAAATTTGTAAATGTAATAGCTCAGCAAACATCTGAATGTCCGATTTCGGGGTCCCGTGCTTAGAATAGGCCAGACGTACCCTCTGCGTGACGTACAAGCCATCTAAAAGAGGCTGCCCGTAACCACCCGGGCCCTCGAAATAGGTGGCTGCCTTCCGCTTCTGTGGCAGTTGGGTAAAACCCTTAACATAACAGAGCAACCGTCCGTTCAACCGGTATAATTCCAGACTATAAAATTAAATTTACTAAAATGCATCTTAAATTGAGAGGGAAAAAAAAAAAAAAAAAAAAAAAAAAAAAGCAAATTTCGCGAGATCTATCCTTTTAAACCTTTCCTATCTCATATTACTAACATGCTTTTGTTTGTGTATCATCCTGTGCACATTCATACGTGCAAAGCGGGCCCGAAGGGCCCGCGTGCGATGCACGCCTATAGATAACACGCAGCATTTAAATAAAGTTTATTCAAATGTAGTTATTTACCTAAGAAACTTAAAAACTTAGGACAACATGGCATCTTTCATATGTAATACTGGATCCAGCATCAGAAACCTAATTCTGACCGACGCTCAATGAAGCCGGAACACATTTTTGCTCACAAGTATCTTCTCGACATATCGAGAGAGGATTAGAATCTATTTACTTCGCATTTAAATTAATCCAAAAAATTTTCAAAGTTCAAATTCCAAAGTCAGATGTGAAACGAAATGAAAGCTAACCGAATTTACACCGTACTGGGGAAAAAAGAAACAAAATGTGCACGAGAATCCTGGCATTACGTAACGAGGTGTTCCCGTGACGTAGCTTTTGTTGTCCGCTAAATGTTCCTGCGGGATTTTTCTGTCGCTGTAACCACGTTTGTATACACTTTTTTTTTTTTTTTTTTTTAGATGTAAAGCAGGTATTTATGAAACCAGCACATTGACACAAGATTTTAAGGTAATTTAATCATTTATCTAATCCAATATGTATAAATTTAATGCTGTTCATTGCTTGAAAAAAAAAGGTTTTAAAAGAGGTGCTCTGTAGGTTCAATTCGCTTGGCATTGGTGTGTATTTTGTTTCTTAAAAAAAAAAAAAAAAAAAAGAGGGAGAAAATGAGTGCAAGTCACACATTGATATGAATGAGGATTTGAATATAATATCAAATATATGGCGATTTGTATTCCTGAAGAAAGGCTTAATAAACGGTCTTTTCGCCCAGTGTAAATTGTTTTGACTAATAATTAAATTTGCGAGTGATGACGTCATAATCGTGGTGGCTGTGTTAGTCAAGTCGTTGGAACTGGAAAGCGGGTGACGCGAGTTCAAACCCAGTCTATGCACTTTTAAATTTTTACTTTTAAAAAGTTTTTTTCATAAGTTAATTTATTTCTTAAACATATTTTTACCTAAATGAAGAAAAAAAAAAAAAAAAAAAAAAAAAAAAAAAAAGGAAAACCCTCTCTGCAGAAACATTTTTTCTCCACCAGTTGAAATTATTCCCGGCAGATTATTCCAATATCAATTGCACCAACCTGTATGTACTAGTTCAGAGAATGGGAGTCCGGTGAAGAGCATACTCCTGTGATTAGTTAACCAAATTATCCCAGTCCATAGAAATTTGATGGACCTCTTTGGCTGAAGGCAATTGCCTTGCCCTGTCTTACATACCTTTAGTCAAGAAGTCGACAGGAAACATTAATGTCCATCTAATTTTCTGTGTTTTATTTATTCATTAGGGTTACTATGCTTCTGCTAAGCAGGCAAATGACGTCGATACAACATTGCCTCAGTGTTTTGAATCTCTGATAAGGATTTTAAAGATCAAATGACAGTTTTACTGTTTCAACGGCATTGCTATATATAACTATGGAGATTTTTGCCGTAAACAACATCAAATGGCCAACCCACTGCGAAAATATGCCAGCTGACAGTAAAATAGCACATTTGTCACATTCGAAAAAAAAATCATTGCTCTTAAAGAAATGCTGTATTCACCCAAAAAGGCCAGAGTGCAACATTTTGTTTAAAGGTAAAACTTTGCAAACATATTTTGAATAGGTTTTCCTTTGATTTAAAAATCGAAACTGTTGACTAAGTTTTAACTTTTAGGCTAGTATAGTAGTTTTAGGGATGTGGTATATTTGCCTTTCTACTTGAAGTAGTATGGGATATTTGACATTTTACTACCAAGGATGTGGATATTTGGAACCCAGTTTGGTAATTTTATGGATATTTAAAAACAAATAAAAGTAGAGATATTGCAGGGAATACACAGAAGGGATATCAGATGTTCGTCTGTTGACTTCCAGGGATACAGGATATTGATGACACCCTCTCCTCCTCCCCGCCCCCAACACACACACCCCACAAACGCCACCACCACATATCCTATACAAGCCTCACTTTTTCTCAAGCATGCACATGAATATGCGCTCTCTCTTTTGTCTCTCGGCCACAGGACCTGTCTCAGCCTATCAATGTGCTGGAGTCATGCAAAACAAATGTTATGGGAATAGGGAACATGGTAATTTTGAAAGTTACTTTTAGGAAACATGGTCGATTATTTTTAGGGAACATGTTACCTCCTGGGAGGCCTATGTAGTGGGGTGGCTTTGCATGCATCTAGGTAGTGCCTAATTTCATATTAAATAAAATTAGATCTAGTAAGAGATAAAATGATCTACGAACATTGCAGTTCTTTGACTTTTTTTACCTGAAGAGTTCCTCTACAGGTTATACCATTCAAACATACTCGTTTTACTCCTTGTTGCCATCGTGTATTTGTTGACATTATCGAAAACAAAAGTGTCGCTTAACATTCTTATTTTGTTTTTATATCTGTCCTCCATAGGTCCATCGCGGCACTCCAATTTCATTCGATTTGCAATTCTTTCATGAACACAGGATACAAGTTTTCATGTTTTACATCGTTTTAATATTTTACATCGTCAGCTGATTCGCATAAGTATCCGCCATTTTGAATGTGCGTCATCGAACCTTGTAACTACGTTACCGTGTGACGTAATGCTTAACGGTTGACGTCAACTACCAAATGGGGAAGTCAGGTAATAAAAATAATCATAAAAATCAATACAAATCTCATTTATGCAAAACATTCGCTCAGTGAGGGGTGTTAGAAAAGAAATAAATTATTCTGAACCGTGCTCAAATGCCGCAGATAAAGCACAGTTGAGTTTGGGTTGTACCCATTTGAACACTCGCTCGCTGCGCTCGCTCGTGCTCAAATGGGTACAACCCAAACTCAACTGTGCTTTATCTTGGGCATTTGAGCACGGTTCGGAATAATTTATTTCTTAATTAAAGACTAACTATGTGACCAGTGATGTGTGACCAAAAATGTACTGATCCAACAAACGCTTGGGTGGTTCGGTGCTTATCCTGAAAAACAAGGGTGAATTGTCACAGGCTATTGACACAGCTAGTGTCAGATTTAATTTGGCATTTGCTTTCCATGGTAATGCAGTGTTTTCAGAGAAGACACTGTTAATCATTGTATCTTTTTCTATACATCTGAAAACCTTGGTGGATGGTGGGAAGGCGTGAATGTGGTAAGGGTGTACAAGCCAGTATTTCGAAACCTACGCCATTCATATACCTGACCTTTGAAAAAATGGACCCATTCATGTACTTGATCATCTGAAATGTTGACATATTCATATACTGCCCTTTGACTTTTATACCCATTTATTGCTAGTAGTTAGACAAATATAGCAGTCAGTTCATTGAATACAAAGGGAACAAGCAGCCTCGACAAATCTCTGAGTGAAAAAATATATGCATTTACCGGGATGTGAAAAAAAAAAAAAAAAAAAAAAAAAACCAGAAAAGTGGGGCCTTTCACATAAGATTCAAGAAAAATCGGGTCAGTCATATACTTTTTGTTGAAAAAAGGGGGCTAATCATATACCTGGCAGCACTGAAAATGGGGGCCATTCAACACACACATCTAGACACACATCCATACTATGTCATATACAGGAAGTTAACCACCTCCCCCACTGAGCTGAAAATTCTCAGAACGTCCTTACTATCCCTACTTTGCATGATTGAAATGCCTACTTTTGCCCTACTTTAAACCATACTTAATATCTCTACTTTTTCACTGGAGGGCACTTGAAAGCCTGTTTGCACATAAAATTTTACCAAACTGGTTTGCCTATCCTTAGAAGTTAGATGTGTCCAAAAATACTGACAGAATGGCCAACAGTTTACCTACAGGAGCAGTTTGATCTGGGTCTACAATGTTTGCTCAGACCTTCTTGACAGAATATTTCAGTCTTACATATATGCCATTTTGTTACTATCTCAGTCCAGATCTGGACTCTGAGATATAATTAGTTAATTAGTCAAGGGTTCTTATTATCAGCATCATATGAATTTGCCTCACAGGGTGTAATTAATAGCAGCTGTCTGCAGTTGTGGACAGCAGAGAGAAAATCTTGTCTATGAACATGTGTGATGTAGAGATAAAATAATGTAAAACAGCAAATTTAATGTGTGTATAATGTGGCAAATTTAATTTCATTCAGTGGGTACAAGACAAACATAGATTATTTGATAACAATAGCACAAAGTTGATTAGAATTTGAATAGAATATTCAATATACATAATATTCAATACAGATAAAAATTCATTCAGTTAAAAACTATAGTCATGTGACAAGAAAACCAACAATATTTGGCCTGTAAACCCAGAGGACTTCTGCACAATCACATCAGAGCGTTTGCTGTCCGCAAGAAGAATTCATGGGTTCTTAGCTACCCAGATAGCACACAGCAAAGACTCAGATCAGACTGGATGGATGTCCGGGCTGGTCGGAGTCTTCGCTGGGCACACAGGCCATATTGTTTGTTTTCCCATGCCGGGGCTCAAATTATTATGTGCTATTCACATGAACATATATATTCAGTCAAATAAACATGCACTTTTATTTCAGATCAAATGCTCAAAATGACACTAGTATATCTCAAAATGACACTTGTATTTCAATGTTCAAATGTCTGCTTTTAATTTAACACAATGTATTAATTATATGGATTTAATAAATTATATATACCGTGATAACCCTAAGTATAAGGAGAGATAGGCTTTTGCAAAGAGTGAAGACCCAGATCAGACACTGCAAAATGTGGCATCTGATCAGGGTCTACACTGTTTGCCATACACACAGCAATATTTTAGATAGATCAAGGGGTAGCAAAATGGGCTATTTCAAATTTTAGGACAAGTATTTTAGGTAGAGATAAGGTGTCCCAATACTTAGGGTAAATAAGGTATATATTAGGAAATGACACAAATCAAAGAAAAACCTAGTACACAATAATTAGGGTAAATATGGTATAATGTACGAACTTTACACAGTTGCAAATTCAACCACAACAGAAAACAAACAAGAGTTGTCAGAAGACAATGCAGCTTGCCGGAAAGGGCTGATCCGATAAGAAAACAATCTTTTATTAAAGATTAAATGCAGAACTTAAACATAGCTGTAAACAACAGAGACTTAATACAGGACAGAAACTTAGAATGTTATACACGAATGGTAAAGTTTATATGTGAGAATGACAGAATTTTAGAATCAAAAGGAGACCGTTGTTACAAACAGACGCATAAAGATTACTTATTGTTCAGGGATTACACTGTTTGGAGTTTCTGGCTCTCAGACATCTCTGAATAGAGAGTCTACAGACAAAATTTTAAATAAGCATTTATTGCCCAAAAAACGACCACATAGTATGAACAGAAATCTATAAATTTCTGTACATCTTACTTAGTTGGACCCTTCTAAGTTGGCTTTGGTGTGGATGTTTGATGTCGCTTTCTTCTTAAGCCCTTCTGTGGAGTTGATGCAATACGCTCATGTCGTTTTCTTGCGACGTTTTTTCTTTGGACCAGTGTTGGCAACTCTTCAGAATTTTGAAACTGGCTTTCAGATCCCAAATCATACTCAATTTCACTTGAAAGGTTCTTTTGTAAACAATTGCTTTGCAAGAAATTCGGAAGATTTGATTCATGTTTTCCAGCTGATTCCATATACAAAATTTGTAAATGTAATAGCTCAGCAAACATCTGAATGTCCGATTTCGGGGTCCCGTGCTGGTTCCGGGCTTGGAATAGGCCAGACGTACCCTCTGCGTGACGTACAAGCCGTCTAAAAGAGGCTGCCCGTGAGCACCCGGGCCCTCAAAATAGGTGGCTGCCTTCCGCTTCTGTGGCAGTTGGGTAAAACCCCTAACATAACAGAGCAACCGTCCGTTCAACCGGTATAATTCCAGACTATAAAATTAAATTTACTGAAATGCATCTTAAATTGAGAGAGAGAGAGAGAAAAAAAAAAAAAAAAAAAAAAATTCGCGAGATCTATCCTTTTAAACCTTTCCTATCTCATATTACTAACATGCTTCATTTGTTTTTGTATCATCCTGTGCCCGTGGGTCGCACATGGGACGAAGATTATAACCTCATCTGTATTTAACATATGTGTTTGTATTGTGTTTGTGTCATTTTTCCGAGCTCTAGCATTCTCCACATTAAAAAGTAAGATGCATTTAATATTGTTAGATATAAAACTAAACGTTTTTCAAGGTATGAAAGCTACATATCATTTGAAAGCTACATATCATCTAACATAGCTTGTTTGTTTGACTCTCTTAAAAAATGAATCCAAAATGAATCCTTCTTTCTTTAATAAACTGTTTATTTTAAATATGGATCTCCTAATTTGTTAAAAATAACCTTTCAATTTCCCAGACGTTTTCGGCCTCCCTTGTCTGTAGGGAATAACATCTACAGATCACTTTCCTTCTGTAGTGGATAGGGTGTAATCCCCTATTAAAACAGGAACCACCTGTTTGCCGTGGGTGGCGTCTCGTATGCTGGGAGAGGGGAACCTGATGATTGAGGAAAGCCCAGGGATCTCCAGCTTTTCAACACATCATTTTGGCCCTAATTTCAGATAGAAGAGCGGTCTGGGTTAGATCCGGCCTAGATCAATCGGCTCAGTCGTGCCAAGCTCTAGAAGCGCACAACTTGTTCTTAGCTTCTTTCTCTCTTTCATACGTATCTTTATGGTACCAACCGGGCGTTTTTTCTCATGTTCCTCTAACTTTAAGTGAGTTTCAATGGGCGGCGGCTGAAGGGTCAATTGGTGGGCTTGTATTGGGGCTTTGGCGGAAACCTCTGTGAGTGGAGGCTGTGGATAGGGGGATGAACTCAACTGTTCATAAATTTTTCTATGGAAATTAAGATGAATAGGTGGGAAATCGTCTAAGCATGAGGCCGAGCTGAAGACTGATCTTGACACCGAGTATAATAGCAATGTAGCTTTGACGTTAGAAATAGGAGATCCATTTCTGTTAAACGTCCCCTTGTAGGGCTCCATGGAGGGTGGGGCGCATAGCTATCGAATATTAAATTTCATCACCATGGCCTCTCGAAAACGATTTCTGGCGTTCGACTCTTCGGAGGACGACACGCAACCGACTACTTTTACGTTCAAAGCTAATGAGAACTTCGCTAAATTTTTAGTGATTTCGAGTAAGGAAGACAAACCAATTATTTCACTGTCTCCATTCATCATAGAAAAACAAATTGAATCTTTAATAGGCACTCCAAAAAATGTTAAAAATTAAAAAATGGAACTCTTTTGGTCGAAACAAACAGAAAATCTCAAACTGATAATCTCTTGAAAATTACAAAATTCTTTAACATTAATGTCACTGTCACGGAACATAAAACACTCAATAGTTGCAAAGGTATTATCCGTGACAGAATGCTAAAACATGAAACTGAAGAAAATATCACAGAATATCTTAACACACAAGGAGTAACAGCTTGCAAACGTTTTAAAATTAAAAAAGATGGAAACCTTATAGAAACAAATACATTTTTACTAACTTTCAACACCACATCTTTGCCGAAATCACTAAAACATTTTTACCGAATTATACCGGTTGAAGTCTACATCCCAAATCCTCTGCGGTGTTTCAACTGTCAGAGGTTTGGACATCATGAAAACGGCTGTCCGGAAGCACCTGGATCAGTATGTGAAAAATGTGGTATGGGTGACTTTGATCACCATACAAATGCTTGTAAAAATGAAGCCAAGTGTGTGAAATGTCACAAAAACCATCAATCAAAATCAAATCAGTGTGAAATTTGGAAAAAAGAGAAAGAAATAATGAAAATTAAAGTTACACAAAAAATTACTTATTTGGAAGCCAAAAAAATTCAAGAAAATCAACCTGAAATCACCTTTGCAAAAGTTGTTCAATCCCTAAACATTAAACCTGAAACCAAAGAAACTTCTACCCAGTTTAATGAAAAAGATTCTGTCATCAAAGCAAATTCAAAAGTTATTATTCCTACTCTAAAACCTAAACCTAAATCCGCATCTACTCATCAGTCTAGACCACCAACAAAATCTCAAAACAGTTCACAAACACAGCCAAGTAAAGCAAGTGGATCCCAAAGATCCAGATCCAGGAACAGGACAGCTGATCAAAAAGGAAAAAAATGGAAAAGAAAAGGATAAAGAACCAAATCCATACAGTAAAGGGGGATCGGCCGATCCGATCAAGTTGGTCAATCGGTTCGATTCCCTCGAGAGCATGGAGTTAGAGACTGACTCCTCCATGCTGTCGCAGACCCGGAAAAAATAAAAGGATTAAGTTCCTTATTTTGAAATCATCTCTCCATTCATCATGGATAAAAATCAATTATTCAGTGGAACTGTCGAGGACTCAAAGCAAATTATAACGAAATTTTAATTTTAACAACACTACTTTCTCCGACTGTCTTTTGTCTCCAGGAAACCTTTTTAAAAACTACAGATAATGTTAATTTTAAAAATTATAGTTTATATAATCATATCGCAACTGAAAATCAGAAAGCATCAGGAGGTTCATCTATCCTTGTAAAATCAAATGTTCCTCATAGACAGATAGATATAAATAGTAATTTACAAGCTGTTGCTGTAAATGTCACTCTGTCTAAATCCATAGCAATTTGTTCTCTATATCTTCCTCCACACTGTAAATTTTCTAAACACGATTTAGAAAATCTTATAAACCAGTTACCTCGTCCTTATTTTTTATTAGGTGACTTTAATAGTCATAGCAAACTATGGGGTTGTCTGGATACAAATGACAAAGGAGAAATAATAGAAAATTTTATTGCAGAAAATGATCTATGTTTATTAACGATAAACAACCAACTTATCTTCATTCTCCTACAAGAAATTATTTTGCTTTAGATTTGTCTATATGCTCTCCAAATATTTACTTAGATTTTGATTGGTCAGTTCTAGACGACCTTCATGGGAGCGATCATTTTCCAGTTAAAATTGAAGAAATTGAATCGACAAATGAAGACCATCATTCCCGATGGAATTTGAATAAAGCAAACTGGGAGAATTTTATGGAGCTATGTAATGAAAAATTAAAACCTAAAATGTTTAAAACAGCAGATGATATACAAGCTTTTACTGATACATTAATTCATATAGCCGAAAAATGTATTCCGAAGTCCTTGACACGTTCAAAAAGAAATAGACCTTGGTTTAATAAAGATGTTAAAAATTCAATAAATAAAAGAAAATCTGCCTTACGAAAGTTCAATAGGCAGCCAACAAAAGCAAATCTAATCCATGCCAAACAAATGCGAGCAAAAGCTCGCAAGACAATAAAAACGGCTAAAAGAACATCTTGGCAGCAATACGTCTCCAAACTTAATTCTAGAACTCCAGCAAAGAAGATATGGGACATGATACGAAAAATTACTGGCAAAAATAAAAATAACAAGCATGTCCATATTAAATCAAATGGAAATATATGCTCAACGACTAAAGATATTTCCAATGCACTAGGAGAGAATTTTCAGAAAAACTCTTCTAGTGCAAACTATTCCGAAACCTTTCAAAACATAAAACAAGAACGAGAGAAAGAGCATCTAAATTTTATGTCACTAAACCATGAAAAATATAATGTACCATTCACAGCTTCAGAATTATTAGATGCTCTTCATAAATCTCATGATACAGCTGCTGGTCCTGATGATATTCATTATCAAATTCTTAAACATTTACCCGATAACGCTTTAGAAACATTATTAAATATTTTAAATGATAGTTGGATCACTGAGAAATTTCCAAAAGACTGGAGTAAAGCAACGATTATACCTATACCAAAACCAAATAAAGATCATACTGAAGCTACTAACTATAGACCTATTGCTTTAACAAGTTGTTTATGTAAAACAATGGAGAGAATGATTAATGATAGACTGGTTTGGTTCTTGGAATCAAACCAGCTTATAACAAAATATCAAGCTGGATTCAGAAAAAATAATTGTACAAACGATCATTTGATTCGTTTGGAATCTTTTATTCGTGATGCCTTTTTTTAAAAAAGAACATGTCGTAGCTGTATTTTTTGACCTTGAAAAAGCTTACGATACTACTTGGAAACATGGCATCATAAAAGATTTACATAAATTAGGCCTTAAAGGCCGATTACCACTTTTTATTCAAAATTTTTATCAGATCGAACATTTAATGTTCGAATAGGTAATACGTTATCGGACATATTTAAACAAGGTGTACCACAGGGAAGCATTTTATCACCTTCCTTGTTCGGCATTAAAATTAACGATATTGTTAAATGTGTGAAAGACCTTGATTGTTCTCTTTTTGTTGACGATTTCGGAATATTTATTAGATCGAAAAATATGGAAACCATTGAATTCAAACTACAACGATGTTTAAATAATATAGAAGATTGGGCAACAGAAAATGGTTTCAAATTTTCAAAAACAAAAACTCAATGCGTTCATTTTTGTCAGATACGTCAGCTACATTTAGATCCTCGTCTCACCATATACAGTAGTCCCTTTCCAATTGTCAGTGAAGCAAAATTCCTGGGTCTTTTGTTCGATAACAAATTATCTTTTATACCACACATCAAAGCTTTAAAAGCTAAATGTTTAAAAGCACTTGATATTCTTAAAGTTCTCTCCAGGTCCGACTGGGGAGGAGATCGTACTATTCTTTTAAATCTTTATAGATCTTTAATTAGATCTAAACTGGATTATGGATCCATAGCTTATGGATCCGCAAGAAAATCTTATTTGAAATCTTTGGATACTATTCATCACCAAGGTTTACGTCTGGCTCTAGGGGCTTTTCGTACTTCTCCGATCGAAAGTTTATACGCTGAATCAAATGAACCATCATTATATATAAGAAGGGAAAAATTATCTCTTCAATATGTTGCTAAATTAGCTGCCAATCCACGAAATTCAGCCTATGATTGTGTTTTTAATCCTAAGTACGAAAGATTTTACAACAATAAACCAACGGCTATTAAACCCCTTGGCCTGAGAATACAACCGTTACTTGAAGAGGCCAATATTAATATTAAAAATGTTCAGCATTTGTCTTTTCCATCAAAAGAGCCATGGACGTTAAACCCTCCAAAGATTATATTAGACCTTCATAAAAATAATAAAAAAAAAAAAAAAAAACAAAAAAAAACAGAAGTTGAGTCGCATATTTTTAAAAATAAATTTTTAGAAATCAAATCAAATTATAAACATTACCTGTCAATTTATACAGATGGTTCGAAACAAGATGAGAAAGTTGCTTGTTCTGTTATTAGTCCAAATTTTACTGACAGTTTCAGATTACCTGATAATAGCTCCATTTTTACCGCTGAAGCCAAGGCAATTGATTTTGCACTTTACCATATCAGAGATCAGTCTGAAAAACAGTTCATCATTTATTCAGATTCTCTTTCTGTATGAAAATCTCTTAAAGATTTACACCATAGAAATCCATTAATTCAGCAAATTCTTAAAAAATATAATTACCTTTCAGTTTCAAAAGAAATTGTATTTTGTTGGCTTCCCAGCCACGTTAATATTCGTGGAAATGAAATAGCCGATTTAGAAGCCAAATCGGCACTATCCTTAGTGATAACAAATTTCAAAATTCCTCACTCCGACTTTAAATCAAACACCCGTCAATACATCAACAGCAAATGTCAGTCTGTTTGGGAAACACAAACTCAAAATAAACTAAATGAAATAAAACCAAATTTTAACAGCAAATGCACATTCACTAATCTCAGCAGAAAAGAACAAAAAAAAATCACCAGATGTAGACTTGGACACACTAGAATTACTCATTCTTATATTTTAAAAAATGAACAAGCTCCATTCTGCATTCCTTGCAACGAACTTTTTACAGTCAAACATTTTCTTATCACTTGTGCAGAATTTGATTATATTCGCACAAAGTATTTTAATGTAAAAACTATAAAGGAACTTTTTAATGATATACCATCTAAGAAAATGCTCGACTTTCTTAAAGAGATCGGACTTTTTAATAAAATATAATCAACATTTTTAATAAATTAAAAAAATTGATACTTTATCTTTTTAAAATGAACACATCAATCCTAGATATTTTTAATTTCTCATTAAATAAAATCATCATATAATATAAAAATTATTAGACGCTATATGCCCTTTTAGGGTTGAGCGTCTATAAACAAAATATCCATCCATCCATCATCTGCGACATTGAGAAAAGGCTCTGCTGGATTTGAACCAGAAGGCAGTTCATCTGAACTGTGGTCTTGATATCCAGGATACCAGAGCGCTGATGCTATATGTGCAGAGCAGCCAACAGTTCGTGCACCGACTTTACAGTGGCAGCACTAGCCAGTTATACATTCATCACTGTATTATACGAGACCCATAACAAATAGGATTTGGAAGAGCAATGACAAGACTATTCTCACACGTATCAGACCGGTTTCTTCTTTATGAACGTTGAACTCATATTTTCCTTCCGCTGACATATGTTCTTGTGTATATGATTTTGCCCGCTTGATTTGGTAAATACCTAATGTTAAGTCTCGCAGTTGACTGTCTGATAGCTTTGGAAAGTCTTCAAGTGCCTCTTCTTCCATTTTCTGCCATACGGTTCATCTAGTAGCAAGTTTTTCATCTAAAACCTTTTTCTGCAGATGATTGGACACCTTCATAAGTTTCTTAAGTTTTTCTGCAAGCTCTGTATCATTGCTAGAACTGGCTACAAGGGGTGGGCGGTAGGTATTGCAAACTGCACACACAATGCGAACATGGTTGCCAACACAGTGAAGCATAAGTTGGTCTAGGGCTTTCCAAACCAGCTGTTATAAAGCAGTGAATTTGGTTTCTTTTGCATTTGCATCCGAAAATGAAGTCACTCAATGTAGAAAACAATATATGTGTATATGGAAAGAAGGGAGTTTTATTCTGAGAGAAACAGCGGATGACTTATCACACGATGCAACAATCTCTTGACAGTCCCAAAATAAAGGTCTAACTGGTACCCTTAAGAAGGAATGCTAATTCACTCCGAACAGGGAATGCAAAGAAGATTGAGATGAACAAGATACTTTGTTGTTAAAAATTAATGCAATAATGATAACCGTCACTGATAAAAGCACACAAGATTGAGAAGAACGAAAATATGTTGTTGTTAAAACTTAATGCAATATCGATAACTTGTGTTTCCAAAGATTGCTAAGAACGAAAAGATGTTGTTGTTAAAACTTAATGCAATATCAATAACTTGTGTTTACTTTCACGGATGGGAACTACTTGATAAATGCATAACAAAATAATTTCAAACCAATAATTCAGGTTGGAACATATTCCTGACAAAAAATTCTGTTAAGCAAGGGTAGATAAGAAGCACGGAACTCAGTCTTATTCAGCTCGTGACATCAACTCACAGTTTCGGACTACAAAATTAATCTCAAAATGACTGTATGTTTCATTTTTGTGAAGGTCTTCCTCAAGGTTAAATTTTCAGCCCCAGTTTGTTAAGCTAATTGACTGCATATTGTTTGTTGCATGACGTGTGTATTAGCACTTAAAACATCTGCTAGAATTAGCAGATTTAGAAAGAAAATGCTTGTTTTAACTTTGCTGTTCCAAAGTCTAAAATATTCCAGAAAAAAAAATGTATTTTGACAACCAAAAATAAACAAAAGTCCAAAACACATGCCTTTTAATAAATAAATACATTGAAAAAAAAAAAAATGTTTATTACAACGACGGTTTGCCATTTAGAGGAAACAACCGATTGACAAAACTCTAGTGAGTGCGTAAACATTAAGTAGTGTGAGAAATGAATGTGATGAATGTGTGAAAATCTTCGGATAAAGTTATTTTTTGTCGACTCCTACCCACTTAACCACGATTAAATTGTGATTTTATGATGAACATATGTTTTTCAATTAAGTAAATATGAGATAGAATTTGGTTAAGAGGGTCGGACAATGAAATATCCATATAATGTGGTTTGGGGTTGTTATGTTTTCCATAGGCCCAATGTTAAATGTCACAACCAGTACACATATTCAGTCATAAAGTTTTCACAGAAAGTGCATGAAAAGTAGAAGATAAAACCACAGGAACTTAAGAAGAAACATTTAGGTACTGAAAAAGCCTGGTTTTGTGTTTGCTTGAGTACTTCCAAAAATCGTTCTCTCAGTAGGCCATTTGCCATTACAAAATGCAAATGGTCCTTATCTCCATGTTGGGACCCAACAAATAGTGTATACCCATATCAGACACCGCAACTTGCTGCGCCTAATCGGGCCATTCGCCAGGAAACAAACAAATGTCAGCAAAATAACCATCCAAATTTATCTCCATGTTGGGACACAGCAAAAAAGTGTCTACCCAGATCAGACGACGAACTGCGCTTGATCGGGGTCTGCATCCCTCGCAGGAATCCAACAATTCTCAGCAAAACAGCTATCCAAATTTATCTCCATGTTGGGAGGCAGCGAGTAATGTCGACCCAGATCAGACACCGCAACTTGTTGCGTCTAATCGGGGTCTATATCCCTAGTGGGAAGCCAACAATTCTCAGCAAAACAGCTATCCAATTTTATCTCCATGTTGGAGGGCGGATCGGGGCGGGGGAGAGGGTGGGGTGGGAGCAGGAATAATGTCTACCTAGATCAGATGCCGCAACTCGTTGCGCCTAATCGGGGTCTCACCCCTCGCAGAAAACCAACAATTCTCAGCAAACCAGCTATCCAAATTTATCTCCATGTTGGGATGCAGCGAATAACGTCTACCCAGATCAGACGCCGCAATTTGTTGCGCCTAATCGGGCCCTACACCATCCGCCAAGAAATCAACAATTTTCACAAAATAACCATCCGAATTCATCTCCGTATTGTGACCCAGCAAATAGTGCATGCCCAGATCAGACGCTGCAACTTGCTGCGCCTAATCGGGGCCTATATTATCCGTCGAAAAAACACCACTTTTCAGCAAAATAACCATCCAAATTTATCTTCATGTTAAGATGCAGCAGACAGTGCATACCCCGATCAGATGCCGCAACTTGTTGCGCCTAATCGGGAGCGTGGGGTAGGGAGGGGGCACACCACCCGCAGGACGGTTCGGAACATCCGAATAACTGAATTCTCCCAGACGAATGATCCGGTACTGGCTGAGTTGCAACAAGAAATGCTTGATTAGAATCAATACATCAGCTCACATGGAAAAGGCGCAGCCTCTGACTAGCAAGCGAATCAGCAATAACTGATAAGGGCGTTCGGTTTTGCTGACCGAGCAGCGACGATCTAGGCCGCACTACGCATGTGTGCAAGGAGCCAGGACACTCACTGATCACACTCAACATGAGAATTGATTTGAATCTCAAGTCTGAGCAAAAATTACAATCGAACTTCAATGGCTCGAACAGCTTTGGGATCATGGAAATTTGTTCTAGAGAGGGGTAGTTCGAGCCACTAGGGGTTAATCACAGCGCTAGTTCAGAGGGCAAATGGGGAAAATTTAGGGATGTCTTTTCGATCTTCAGTATTATAATGTAATGTTCAGTATGTCACCTGCACTTCGCTTGTAATTCATAATACGTATAAGCCAACATAGCTTTGCATAGCTTTGACACGAGAAATGTATAACATTATGATACTAACCTATTTATCAATGTTAACTCCCAGTTTCCAATAATTAATTCTGCTGTTTATTCTCTCCCCCCGCCCCCACTCCCTCTATACGAAGATCCCTCCTTCCCCCTCCCCCCAGCCCCCACTCCACCCCCATCCCCCCTCGCTCTCGCTCTCTCTATTTCTCTCTCTCTCTCTCTCGTTTGAAAGAGCTTAAAAGTTCCATTAATTGCATATTATATGAACCAGCTTATGTGAAAAGCAAAAGACACAGGCGCGACTGCGAATCCGCGCCGGGACATCCGTGCAGTTGCACCAGAACCTTCGCTGTTCGCACACATGTAGTATAGACCCAGAAAAAAAGGTTTAGACTAAGAATCAGACATCTAGCCCTACTAAATAGCTGTATATGCGCTATTGAAGAATGTGTTTACGGAGGACGAAAATTGCCATTATCTAGTGTCATGGCTCATATTATATTGTATTGCCTTTATTTTATTATATTTTCTTAAACAGACAAGACATTCCAAATTTTGTGTGAAATGGCTGGCAAAATACATCTTATGAGAAATAGAAAACAGCTTCTTATAAACTATTCTTTGATTTTATTTTCAAAAAAATGGTTTGGGCAAAAAGTTCTTTTTTAGACTTAGCCAAAGGCTTTTCTTCAGATCTATCAAATATCACGCTCTTGCCGGCAGGAACACCTACACTATTAGAATTACCGACGAGAAATCCTGATTCTCATATATAGGTCCTAACCGTTCCTTTATATTTTTTCTTCAAAATCGTTCGTATAAGTTGTTTCCTATTACATTTTTATTTTTAGAATTTTATTAATCAATGAGATATTATAATAGACCGTCAGAAACTGTTCAGTACACGTATCGTGTTATTTTGTCCGTGGGAACACCTACAATATTACCGACAAGAAAATCTGATTCTTCTATTCACTAACATTCTTAGCCCTATCCCCTAACCATAACGCTATCTTAGATTCATTTTCATGCAAGTCATTTTATCACTATTTCACAAATCAAAAAGATTTATCAGCAATCAGACACTATTTAGTATATATATCATTTTCTCTTGTTGGCCCGGTTTGATTTAAAGTATTTACCGACAGGAAAATCTGACAATGCACATTCTCTCTCAATTTCAAATTCTTATGTGACTCGTATTAAAAATAATGAACATAACACATACTGAAACAATATAATGCAGAAGGCTGAAGAAGCCTGTATAAATATGCTTTCATTGCAAGAGTCGCATGTTATGTACTTTCTTGATGGCTGTAATTCAGATGGCAGTACATCAAACTATTCTGATTGGCATTTAAATTTGCCTGTCAATGAATTAACTGACGGCATTTCAAAGGCTTGTCCGTGTGTATATCAACAGAGTGATTAATAACACGTTCAAAGCAGCCATGGAATGGACAAAAGTAACACCGATACGCAGACAGTGGAGAGGTCTTCATTTTCTCCTGCTGAAATACATAAAGAGGCCAATAAAAATTTCAGAACAACATAATTTGCCTGGCATTATACTGACATTTACGTTTGTCCAAACATACGCACGCACGCACGCACACAAACAGAACTGTATTATTTTCGACAATTAGACAATTATTATGTCCCCACCTTAGTAGGTGTGTGTGTGTGTGGGGGGGGATTTTGGGGGGGGGGGGGAGGGGGCGGGGAGGGGGATATTGTTTTTAGTGCAGATTCTGTCAGCGTCGGCGTCGACGTAGCCTCCTGTCTGCACTCTATCTCCTTAATGAAAGAATGGATTTTGGCCAAACTTACACAAATTTATCATTGGGTGGGAGAAAAATGCTGATTAGATTTTGGTGACCATGACCCCATTTTCAAGGTCACACACGAGGGCTTAGATTGTTGAAAAAGGCTGGAAAATGGATTGTCTGCACCCTATCTCCTGAAGTAACAAATGGATTTTGACCGAACTTGCACATCTAATTTGCTGGGACATGTGAAAGAACTGATTAGATTTTGGTGACCTTGACCCAATTTTCAAGGTCACATGATGGCTTAGATTGTTGGAAAATGGCTTGTCTGACCCTAGCTCCTGAATGAATGGATGAATTTTTACCAATTTTGTACATCTATATTGTTGAGACATCGAAAAAAGCTGATTAGGTTTGGTGCCCTCAATCTCATTTTCAAGGTCATACTAAGGTTTAAATTGTTGGAAAATAGCTTGTCTGCACCCTGTCTCCTGAAAGAATGGATGGATTTTGACCAAACTTGTACATCTATATTTTTGTGACATGGAAAAGAACTGATTAGTTTTTTAGTGACCTTGACCCCATTTTTTAAGGTCACAGGAGGGCTCAGATTGTTTGAAAATCGCTTGTCTGCACCCTATCTCTAGAATGAATGAATGGATTTTTACTAAACTTGTACATCTATATTGTTGTGACATGAAAAAGAACTGATTAGATTTTGGTGAACTTGACCCCGTTTTCAAGGTCACAGGAGGGCTCAGATTGTTGGAAAATAGCTTTTCTGCATCCTGCTCCAGAATGAATGGATGCATTTTGACCAAACTTGTACAGTCATATTGTTGAGATTTTGGTGATTTTGACCCCATTTTCAAGGTCACACGAGGGCTTAAATTTTGGAAAATTGCCCCCATCGACCAGACACACAAAAAAGAGGAATTATAGATACAACCTTTTCCAACAATAGGTCTGTTCAAACTGGTTGGGGACATACGTTTTCCTCTGAAAACACTGTTCTAGTTCATCAACACTTATGTCTCAGAACAGAACAGGAACAGAACTTTATTAATCTAACTACTTCTCAGGCCACACGCAGGAAGCGTAAGAGAAGGGAAAACAAAAAACAAAAAAAAAACAAAAAAAAAACAAAAAAAAACTACATAATGACCAAAGCAAGTAACAAAGTTTACAAATACACATTGTATACATCACATACTGTCTACACATACACACATGCACATACATACATATACATGTGTGCAGGTACACGCGTACACGTACACACAATAAGTAAGTAGGAAAAAAAATCACACACAAACAATATCCTATCACCTCCACCAGCTTCACACTCATTCACCAGGAGGTTAACTGGCTGTCATAAACAAATATGAAACTGGTAGAGGAATCAAACCATTACCACATGCAAACTGGCTCACTTCACCCCTTACTAAATTATATACATATATATAACCTAATTCATCACTGGAAACTTCTTCATAATAATGTCAACAAACTTAGCCAAATTGATAAGTGTTTGAGTATCTTTGGTAGAAAAGAGCTCTTTAAACTTCATGACATTTGGTCTCTTGTAGAAGTAAGATTTTAAAAACTGTTTCCGATCTGAATGAAAGTAATCACATGCAAAAAGGTAATGAAATTCATCCCCAATATCGTTTTTTGGGCATAAGTTACATTTCCTTTCATCTAATGGGATGTTTTCCCAACGGCTTGTTTCAACAGGAAGCCTGTGATTACTTAGTCTAAATTTCAGTAGTGAACTATAATGTTTCTTGCTTAGATTTATTTTCAAAATTTAGTTCCTGCTTAAATAAATAATAATTTTTTCCCTTAGAAGACAATTCAATTTTAGAAAACCATTCCTGTATATGTAAATCAACCAGGGCTCTGAAAATTTGTTCTTTCAATGATTTTTGTATTTTCAACATTAACTTTATTGAAGAGATCTATTCGCCCAACTGAAATGAGTATTTCTTTTATACAGTGAATCCATTTATGCTGAAAGATTCCTGCATTATATTCATGTAAAAGTACGTTATACAACAGTTTTGATAATTTACAGTCTTTACTGTTGATAATGTTAAGCCAGTATCCTATCATTCTATTTTTATACTGATATTAATAGGTTTACGCCCAAGTTCTGCATACAACATATATACTGGTGTACTTTCCTTAGAATTTGTGATATGTCTTAAAAATTCATTTTGAAGTTTCTCAATGAGTTGGCTGTTCTCAAACCCCCATACTTCACAAGCATAAAGGGCTATAGGGAGTATCGTCTGGTCAAACAATAATAGCTGTAAATCAACAGGTAAATTCAAATTACGTATTCTTTTGTATAAAAGATGCATTGCCTTTTTTGATTGATCATAATTATGTTTTTTGGCTTTGTTAAAATTCCTGCTCTTAGTAAAAACTGTCCCTAGATATTTAAACTCTTTACAAATTTGTATTTTATTCTCACCCATTTTGAAATCGAAACGATCATCATTACGTGTACCAAAGATCAATATTTTTGTTTTGTCAAAATTAATATCTAACCTCCACATGTTAGAATATTCATAAAAGGCATTTAAATTGTTCTGGAACTCTGTTTCATCTGTACCAAATATCACTGTATCATCAGCATATATAACAAGACAAAAAGTTGAATGTACATATTTACATCATCAGAAGTAAACTCGAGATCAATACCAGAACAATTTCTGGTTGAAAGAAAAAATTCTAAGTCATTCAAGAACAGTGCAAACAAAACAGGTGACAAGTTTTCCCCTTTGTCGAACCCCTCTAAAACTTTGGAAAAAGCTAGACTGATTACCATTAAAAGAGATATAAGACTTTATCCCTTGGTACAAGTTATAAATAATACGAAAAAAAACTTTCCATTAATGTCATTTTTAAGTAATTTTGACCACAGTCCCACTCGCCAAACAGAATCAAATGCTTTACTGGTCAATGAAGGAACAGAACAATTTTATTTTTTTTAGATTTCAGAATTTCAGTGAGAGCATGAAGAACAAAAATATGGTCAGTGGTTGAGTAGACACCTCTGAAGCCTGCCTGGTTTTCTTCTAAAATATCATGACAATTCAGAAATTTATTTAATCTTGAATTAAGCACAGCTGTAAAGAGTTTACCAAAACAGCTTAATATTGTTATAGGCCGGTAATTCTGAGGCTGGAGAGGGTCACCTTTATTCTTGTATATGGGTTTTATGATTCCTTCAAGCCAAGAATCAGGCAATATACCTGTTTCGAGAATTAAATTAAAAAATGAATTATATAATGGGAGCATGATCTCAGATGTACTCTTTATATATTCATTAATTATTTGGTCATTAGAACAAGCTTTATTATTTTTAAGAGATTTAATGCATTTCAAGATTTCACAGTCAGTAATTGGTGAGTTCAGGACTTCATCATCATTCTCAATACTCATATTATTAATTGTCTGGTGGCTTTCGAAATCAGGTTCTGCATTAAGGTCCTTGAAAAAAGAATAAAGAGAATCAAGTTCAATGTTGCTGTCCACTTTCTTATTGTCAATACTATTTATGATTTTCCAGTATTCTTTTGGATTTTTACTTTTTAAATTTCTTAATTTAGTTTTGGTAGCTTTGTTGTGTTTATTTATGTAGTAATTCATTTTCTTCTTATAATACTTGCTTGCTTGTGCAAGATTAGACTTTGAACAGTGTGTTGGATTTCTTGAATGTTTAGACTTTGCGGAATAATACTGTTTGCGTGCATTTTCACACTGGGTGCCAAACCAAACTTTTTGCCCATCGTGCAATCTCCTTTAGTGTTATCATTAATGCTCAGTTTTGCAGACTAACTGAATATTTCTGAAAACTGAATATACTAATAATTTTAGCCTTGCATACTAAGGCTTGGTTTACACTTGTTTCATTTATTAATGAGCTTAGTTCCTGAATTTTGGATCTATTTAGATTTTCAACAAAAGCAAATTTCCTATTTTCTGGTAGTTTTGGTCTTTTTTTTTATGACCTGTTTTAGTGTTTTATTTTCTATTGCTGAAGTTTGCTATAATTGTAAAGTTGTGCTAATTAGTGCATGTCCATCAGAAAATAAAGCATCAAGTTCTGATACAGTGAACATTTTGACAAAGTGCAATGCCTGATGAGAGACAATAGAATAATCAATAACTGACTGGTTGCGAAAGGTCATTGCGCCAATATTTTTGTCTGAGCCACATCTACCATTAAGAATAAGTAAATTGTTTGATTTGCAGATGTCAAGAAGCAAATTGCCTTCATTATTTACCATTTTATCTTTAGATGTACGCGTCTCTGATAATTTGCAATTATTAAGTAATGAAGACACATTAAAAAATTCAGTCATATTTTCTTCATAATTAAAATGATTGTTAAAAACTTCATCTTGTTCAAGAAAATCGGATTTATTGAAGGTCCTGGCATTAAAATCTCCCATTAACAAAACATATTTATTTGAAATACACATGTTAGTAATTTCAGTATTAAACTGATCTAGCTCCTCCAGACTGTGAAACCTAGAGTCATGTGGTGGAATATATACAGCCCCAATACAAATATCCTCATCAGTTTTAAAGACATGTTAGCTAATGCTCTTCCATAAGATGTAATCTGAATCAGTTTAGACAACAGAGCAATGACCAGACAATGATTTTACAAAAACTCCAATTCCACCACTTTTACGGATGTATTTCTGCTTTCTGCACTTGGAAAAAAGGAAATATCCAGGCAGATCTATGCAGTCATATCTGTCAAGTTTTGTTTCACAAACACAAAACAAATCATATTTATTTACTAATTCACCAAATTCTGGGTACTGTACTTTGCGTTTTAAGCCACAAACATTCAAAGATGCAAATTTAAGTAATTTCTGGCTCTGTTTAATTTTATTATCAATTAGATTTGTGAAACAATTGTCATTTTCACTATAACTTGAATGAATGTTACTTGTTTCATTTTCTGTAGTGTTATTATTAGAAGGATGATAATATCCATCATAACAATTATTTTCATCAAACTGACTATCAATTTGAAATATGTCCTGGATGTGGGATGAATAATAAGAGTTCCTTTCTTGGCATTTGCATACATTCAAATTACAATTTTCACACATATGGGTTAATAAGTCAAAATTGTTGGATGTAGAAATAGCAAATAAATTTTCAGAATAATTGTTTTTGGCATATTTGCCATTGTCCTATTTTCTAGGGCATAATTCTGATGAGTCTTTATGTCCATAATAGTGGCATTTGAAGCACTGTACTTGCTGCTTATGTCTAAAATCTGAGGTAGAATGATTTGTAAGTCCACATTTTAAGCAGCGTTCTGTACTGATTTGTTTGGTCGGCTGCCTTTGGTTATGGTATTCTTGTGCACTCTGATCTGGTTGTGGCCTGCTCTGCTGGTTGGAATGGCCACTCTGTAGTGACAATGGTCCTTGTCTATTTCTCTCTGAGACACGAGATTGAGTGGGTACTCTGTGGTACAGTTCTCCTGAGTACCTACTACTATGCTGTTCAGGTCCAGGTTTTTGATTTCCATAGGTTTGCCTATAAGAAAACACACATTTCTCGAAATTGTCTACTATATACAGTTGATTGTTAATTGTGCCTAAAAGGCGCTTGGTCCCAGAACGTGACAGGTGTATGTTATCTCTGGGTTTGAAAAAATGGTATCTTAATTTACCTTTCTTGTCATAGAAATGAGCATTTGAGTTGACATAGGTAAGTTTATTTACATTACATAATCTCTTAATGGCTTCATTAAATTCATTCACATCTGTGTCCCCTCTTGGGCAGGAGGAACACAGGAAAATATTACACCTGCTATTTTTTTCTTTCACTAGTAATATCAGTTGTTGATACTTATGTTCAAAGTGTTCAATGTCTGATTGTCCAGAAGAATCATTTCCACCAACATAAACCACTAGATTATCAAACTTAATTAAGTAAAAAATTTGAAGCTTACGATCAATGATAGAATCAATTGTTGCTCCTGGCACTGGCTGGCATTCCACTCTACTCATCAGTCCCTTCTTGTTAATTCCAGAAATGATTGAATGGCCAATTATAAGTGTTCTGGCATTATGATCACGAATGTCAGATTGTTTGTTTTTAATATACTTTTCATGTTTGTCATTTTGTTTGTTTTCACGGTCTGTTTGTTGTTTCTTTTTTGTATGAGCAGTTTGCTTTAGTTCTAAGTTAGTGTCCTTGAAGAGTTTTGAATTCTGTTCTTTCGGTCTATTGGTGACAATTTCACAGTAAGAGGCTCCACCTGGGATTAGTTTAGGGTCATCTCCGTTTGTTTCACTCAGTGTCAAAAAATTGGAATCATCACTGATAGTAGATGTTGATAAATTATGGATTTCAGGTGGTGCAGTTGACAAACAATCAGATTTTTTAATCAATGTATCTATCTTGGTGTTGACCAAATTTAGCTGCTCCTGTAAAAGTATACTGATTTTATGCAGTTCTCCCACTTGACTGGTGAGTTCTGCGAGTGAAAGTTTTTGTTGGACTATTTTATGTTGTAGTGATGCACTCCCAGATCGGGTTACAGGGGACACTGGTGGAGAGGACTGGTCCTTCTCTACCACCGTAACTGGTGTTGAAGTCTGTGTATTAAGAACATTGTCTGTTTCCTCTTTGAACAGTTGGTAGAGGTGAATGGCATGACGAGAAAAAATGACCTCTCTCCATAGTTTACTTCCAGGACCTGATGCGGATATAGAGGCAGCATTATTGTCACTGATTAATGTACAGCCATTTCCCTTGACATGAGTTGTGTAGTTTGAACGAGCATTATTTATTTTCTTGGCATGAAGCTCCATATTCATAGCATCAATAAATTTGTTATACAAGTCCCTAGAAGAAAATAAGATGGTTATCTGCCCATCACTATGTATTACATGGTATAATATACCATTGAATCTGTCTTCAGTCATAATGTCAGTGGCCCTTTTCACTGGGGTTGATTGTTCAGAGAATAATGACTGAGACTGAGTCTGTTTTGGTGAGGGATCACAGTTACTAGAATTAACTGACACTTGGTTTTCACAATTATCTAGTAATTTTTCAATGTTAGAATATGTAACACTTATGGTAGAGTCACCATAAGACTGTTAAGAATGTGTCAGATATATTATTCATATTTGTGTTTTTGAAGAAAACTTCTTCATCTTCTTCTTGTTCAATTTGTTCATACATGTTGAGAGATTTTCACAGTAGTTTTTGTACTTTCCTCAACACAGTAAGACAGCACATAGTCTTGTATGTATTACACCCATTCCTGTTTTATTCCTTTATAATAAATTGGTCATAATGGACATTATACAAAGTAGCCTTTCATTCAATAAGAAATGAATTTGATACACTCCATTACAAATTAGATTAATGAACTCCCAATAAACTCCATAGCAATTCACTATTACAGAACATCAAAAGGGGGAACTATTCAGGAAAATTGAAATTTCACAGTACTGTTTTGCACAGGAAATCCTCCAGCAGAAAGAATTTGAGAAACAGCAGCCTTTGTTTGAATTTCAAATATCTTTGTTTGAATTTCAAATAGTTTCCAAAAATAATATACACTTTTTTATTAATAACTCCATTAATAATCAGTTTTTAAAGTTGAAAACCACTTTTAGAAATTTCATTTTATTCCCTTCAGAATGATATTAAACAATGAATTTTAATCCATGTTTTAATAGAAATATTCCATAAAGATTTAGGAGCTGAGAAAAACACAACTAGCCAGGATAGCCTCATCTGAGCCTTTGCTCGAATGCCACAACACAATCAACAGATCATGTGATTGAAAACCACAAAGGAGTTTGTAAAACACCCAGTCTCAAAATTATGCTTGATCGTAAAATGTATGAGCACACAATGGCCGAAATAACACATTATAAACCGGGAAGATGAAACCGTTTTGTTAAAATCAATTTTTATATAAATGTTCATGTACTTCAATAATTGAACAGAAATAGTTTCTGTATCAGACAAATGGTATTAAAAAGTGTGAATAATTCATGATTTATTACATCATGGAAGTTAAGACTAAGAGGTTAGCATGTTGCAATAAACTAGCTTCCGTATCAGTCAGAAAATATCATTCTGAGATATCATTCAAACTTTCGAATAACTCAAAGCGTTCTGTCTCGATTTTGGTTTGAAAGTAAATGCAGTATGGAAAACACGCGACTTATGGATGCAGTTCTAAGTTTTCTAAACTCGACAAATGCGTACAGTGACACCGCGATCAGTGCACGCGACATGTATTACTGTGCTGTGAAAACCTATTTCTGTGAAAACCTCGAATAAATTCCAAAATGTACTACCTACAAGTCTCGAACTTTTGCACATTATAAATACCGATTTTTTTTTTTTTTCATTTTTTCTAAAGTAAAAATAAATTCCAGAACATTTCCATAAATGAACAAAAACTGCTTTTTACCCTTTTTCCATAAAATAAAATCACATGCTTGCATAAATCGGGTGCTGCATCGGCTATCGCTTAACTCACATGTCTGTTGTTAGGCAAACATGAAGCTGGATATATAAGTGACAATAATCAATGGAGAAAACTTCCAAAAGTAGCATATTTAGAAATTCATACTTTTTTTTTCTAATATCCCGGTACACACACACAAAAAAATGTCCAATTTCTGCCCTCGTCGACTGCAGCCAACCCGCGACTACTGTGAAATTCGAGTACAGTGGTTCTCTAGCGTGATTGATTCTTTTCTTGTTGATTTGCGCTTTTCTCTTAGATAAGATGCCCTTTAAAAGCGTTTATGCTTTACTTAGTATTAAAAAAAAACAACAACAAAACATATGCTACGAGTAATATTTAGATGCATTCCCCGGTGGTCTACACATTGTCAAAAGGTATGTTTTTAGTTAAGTAAAATTGTAAATATTTATCTGTATACCCACTCTACTTATCTATGCTCGTAGTAGCTGTCCTATGACAAAGCGTGCATTTCGTGAGTTGTTTTGTAGACGTACAAATCCCATTGTTTATTTAGCTCAGACAGAACAACGACGACATTTTGAGTTTTTGTTATTTTGGACTTGTGTAAGTTTATATATATGTAAATATTAGTATTACTAATACATAATTACAGTTTAAGGTACCTGGAAAATACGCTTTTTGTTGCTTGTGAAATAATTATATATAGAAAAATCGTATGAACTTATAAAACAATGGTGTGTTCCCTGGTCGAATATGCTTCCCTCAATTTGGTCTCCGTATACGAAGCAAAGTGTAAGTAAACTAGAAATGATACAGAGGACAGCAACAAGGTGGGTGAAAAACAGCTATTCCCCTTATGAAACTGTCACCAGAATGCTTGATGACTTGGGTTGGCGGTTGTTAGAAAACGGACGGACAGACGCACATCTTATCATGTTTCACATGATTATTATTGACTACGTAGCAATCATTATGAAAACATATCTATTCAAATACACAGAAAATTTTACCACCAAAAACTGAAAATTTTCAGATAAAAATTCTGATATTTTTTCATATTTCTGATAAAAACATAGATTGTGGGTACTCGTTAGAACTGCCTCCACGAGGTGGTTCTGATGACTACCCACAATCTATGTTTTTGAGCAGAAAATAATGCATACCCCTGTAAACCCCAGTTTTACTATATAAAAGTGAGTTTTATGGGGGTCAAAATTTTATAGGCGTGTTTTCGTGATGGATGCAGAACAAAGAACACAAGAGCTCAGCTGCATTGAAGTGCCTTTTGTCATATCAAAAAAAAAACATTCTCAATACCTTCTCTTGGGTTAATGCTCATAAGTTCTCTTTCTTCCCAAGAACTACTAGACTGGAATGACCTACCTCCGGTCCTAGCAAGCTGCCCGGACCTCAAAGTCTTTTGAGCCAGGCTACCTTAACATCTCAATGGACAAACTGCCATTTAACGTTTATCCTGTTTAAAAAAAAAAAAAAATAAATAAATAGCTGTGTTTCCACTAACATGCTGAAAAAAAATTGGTTGGTAGGTAGGAGAAACTGTTTTTTTTTTTATTTTTCTATTTTTTCTCCAGAAAAGAACAGGGTCAGGCCTGTAATTTTATGAAAATACAGGTATTTTGTTGAGGGTCGGTGCTTTACTTTTTTATTTTACATTTTTTACTGATAAAAAAATAGCAGAGTCTGGTGTTTGAAACAGGATCGGTCAGGTTAGCAGAAACGCAGCTGTTTTTTTTTTATGCCTAACCCATTATTTTTTATCATGCTGTCCTCAGTTTCTATCCGCTGAACAAAATTCTCAGTATCTCAAAAGTTCCCTAAATTCAAAACTTACTACCATAACTCTCATTTGGCCACATTTATTTATTGATTTAGCACTCCTTATAATACTCTATCTCAGAGGTGTTTGGAGTACCTGGCAGATTCTGATTCAGATTAAACCAATTTTTCCGAATTGGTGATACCACATTTTTTGATATTTATACAAAGTTTCTTGAAAATAGCTCAAATGGTTTTCAAGTTATAGAGCAGACACAATTTTGTGACTGAGTCCAAGGGAATAACTCAAAAAGTATAAATGCAAGAGTTTTCACGCTCTGCACGTCGTCTAACGTTGATTGATATTTATATGAAGTTCCATGACGATAGCTTGAACAGTTTTCAAGCTATAGAGCGGACACGATTTTGTGACATAGTCCAAGGGAAATAACTCATAAACTATAAACGCAAGCGTTTTCGCGCTCTGCACGTCGTCTAATGTTGATTGATATTTATATGAAGTTTCGTGACAATAGCTTGAACAGTTTTCAAGCTATATAGCTGACATGACTTTGTGACATAGTCCAAGGAAAATAACTCGTGAAGTAAAAATGCAAAAGTTATGGTTCTTGTGCTCTGCACGTCGTCTAATGTTGGTTGATATTTATATGAAGTTTAGTGAAAATAGCTTGAACAGTTTTCAAGTTACAGAGTGGACACGATTTTGTGACAGTCCAAGGGAAATAACTCAAAAAGTATAAATGCAAGAGGTATGGTTTTTGCACTCTGCACATTGTTCGGTGTTGATTGATATTTATATGAAGTTTCGTGAGGATAGCTTGAACAGTTTTCAAGTTATAGAGTGTGACAGACACAGACACCCAGGGGAAAAAACATGTCCCCCAACCCTAAATAGGGAGACATAATAAAGGGATACTTCATTAGTGCATTGACAGCATAATATAATTGAAATGTAATGGAAATCTTTGAAAGTGTGAAATAAACTGATCTGTGCATCTGAATATCCTCTTATTCTTTTCTGTTTGATAAATTTAGGCATGAATTACAGTGGGAAGCACAGCATCCTTGCCCCATTCTCAGTGCATCAGCTTGCCCCCACCACACCACATGCCACATCTAGACACCAGCTTATGTGGACAATTAATACAGGATACATATGTAATTGCTCCTTGCTGTTCATTTGAATTTAAAGGTGAGTCTTTTCTTTGTACGCATGCATTCAACTTACATGAATATCATAGAACTGTGTTGACAAAATGAAAATTATGAAATTTTATCAAAATTTACTAATGAAGCTCAAAAACACCTTTTCTTAGCTCATAGCCACACCTTTTGTCAGAAATCCACAAAACTTCCGTGGAAGATGGGGAAAGTAACAAGTAATATGTGAATCTTACATTTGACACTGTATATGGAATAGCTTTCATTTTGTTTGAGGTGCATTGACTTACCAGGTGAGCATCAACTAGCCCTGGTCTCCCCTACCTATTATTTCACATCCACATAATCACAAACAACCAATATCATCTCAGGTGCCAGTTTTGAAATGTTTTTGTTTTCATTTCAGATGCCTTTTAAATTTCTTGAAGATGGGAAGCCACTGCAGACGTTCCTGTTATGCATGCAAAATTTATCTGTAAGTTTATTTTTTGTATTTGTACTTTAAACATGATACATATAAATGTCCTAAAAATTTTTGTACATCAACTCTTTTGAAACATTGCTCTTGCTATGATGTTTTCTTTTTTCAAATCAAAAGTATTGTCATTTTTCTTATTTCTCCTAAAAAAATATATGTTGTGGGTCACATTAGAAATGCCTTCGCGCTTCTAATGAGTCATCATAATCATTATATCATAATCGGATTTTTGATTGATGTGCAGGTACAGCATATAGGGAATCACAAGTTCAATCCCCTTGGGGTCCAGCAAATTTCTTTTGTGGCCATTGATCATGAAACATTTTTATGTCCCTGCCTATTTGAAGAATAGTGGAAGGGCATTCAGTGTTACCTAGACTAGCCCCTAGACCTTGATGTCATGTTTTATCACTCCTAACTATAAGCTGATTCAAATTTGTGTATGACATCTTGTACAGCCAGTCTCTAATAGTTGGTCTCTGACATCAAGGTCTAGTAAAATAGGAATTTTACCTTGCAGGATTCTGCTTGGTAAATGATTAATTACATCTATTGAGAACCACCTAACTTGAAGTGTTTATTGCTTTACTGATCACTTAATACTGATAAGAGAAAGTTGGAAAAGCTAAATTTCATTTTGGTGTGTTTTGATGTTGAAACAAAGTACACAGTCTTCTAGGCTGAGAAGATGGAAGTTGCTATTGATTATGGTCTGTAAAATCAAGGTGTAACTGGGAAGCTTTTTGAAAGGATGTGATGTTTTATTTTGTTCTCCCAATGGTAGGAAGAAAGCTGACATTTGAAATTTTACTTTTGGTAGATCTGGTATCTAACTACTTTTTCAAACTGTCTCAAAAAACAGTACCCACATCATTTATCCTAAATTATTGCCTCATATGTCTTCTTATCTTAAAGCTATAGAAAAAAGTTGTTTTCTTTTTTAATTTATGCATATCTCCATCAAAATATATATGGTATGTAGTTACTCTTTCGAACTGTCTCAGAAAACAGTACCCATATTTATCCTTAAATATCGCATCATATGTCTTCTTATCTTAGAGCTATAGAAAAAGTCATTCTTTTTTTATTTAATGAATTTCTCCATCAAAATATATATGGTATGTAGTTACTCTTTCGAACTTGTCTCAGAAAGCAGTACCCACAACATTTATCCTAAATTAATATGACTTCTTATCTTAAAGCTATAGAAAAAAATGTTGTTTTTTTGTTTTGTTTAATTTAATGCATTTCTCCATTAAAATATATATGGTATGTAGTTACTCTTTTGAACTGTCTCAGAAAACAGTATCATCTTATCTTAAAGCTAATAGAAAAAAATATTGTTTTTTTTTTTTGTTGTTTAATTTAATGCATTTCTCCATCAAAATATATATTGTATGTAGTTACTCTTTCGAACTGTCTCAGAAAACAGTATCTTCAACATTTATTCTAAATTATAACCTCATCTTATCTTAAAGCTATAGAAAACTGTGCTTTGTTTTGTTTAATTTAATGCATTTCTCCATCACAATATATATATGGTATGTAGTTACTCTTTCGAACTGTCTCAGAAAACAGTACCCACAACTTTTATCCTAAATTATTACCTCATATGTCTTCTTATCTTAAAGCTATAGAAAAAAGTTGTTTTCTTTTTTAATTTATGCATATCTCCATCAAAATATATATGGTATGTAGTTACTCTTTTGAACTGTCTCAGAAAACAGTATCATCTTATCTTAAAGCTATAGAAAAAAAATATTGTTTTTATCGCACCTGCTTGTAGCAGGGTGCGATATAGGCGTCCGATTTTCTGTCCATCCGTCCGTCCGTCCGTCCGTCAACATTTATGTCGACGTTCGACATTTATGTCAAAGTTAGTATTCTAATCAACTGCAAGACTAAACAACCATCAAACCTTGCATGAAACATCTCCCTGACCTCCTGACTTTGCGACATAGGCGTCCGTTTTTCCGTATGTCTGTCCATTCGTCCGTCCGTCTGTCAACATTTATGTCGAAGTTCGACATTTATGTCCAAGTTAGTATTTTAATCAACTACAAGACTAAACAACCATCAAACCTTGCATGAAACATCTCCCTGACCCCCTGACTTTGTGACGTAGGTGCCCACTTTTCCATTCGTCTGTCTGTTCATCCGTCAGTCTGTCCGTCTGTCCGTCTGTTAACAGTTCTGTTATGTCGAAGTTCGACATTTATGTCAAAGTTCGTATTCTAATCAACTACAAGACTAAACAACCATCAAACCTTGTATGAAACATCTCCCTGACCTCCCGACTTTGCGACATAGGTGCCTGCTTTTCCATTCGTCTGTCCGTTCATCCGTCTGTCTGTCTGTTAACAGTTCTGTTATGTCGAAGTTCGACATTTACGTCGAAGTTAGTATTCTAATCAATTACAATTCTACAACAACCATCATACCTTGCATGACACATCTCCCTGATCTCCTGACTTGGCAGGTATGTTGACCCAGTGACCTTGACCTATATTTTGCGCTCCATTGACTTTGACACAGTTTACGTTGACGTTCCAGATCTTCTCAACTATAAGGCATACAACTACCAAACCTTGCATAGTGCTTCTCCTAGATGTACTGACTTGGCAGGTACCTTGACCCGGTGACCTTGACCTATATTTTGCGCTCCAGTGACTGACATATTTTGTGTCGACGTTCGATATCTCCTCGACTATAAGGCCTACAACCATCAAACCTTGCAAAGTGCTTCTTCTCAATGTACTGACTCGGCAGATACCTTGACCTGGTGACCTTGACCTATATTTTGGCTGCAGTGACTTTGACATAATTTACGTCAATGTTCCAGATCTCCTCAAGTATAAGACCTCTAGCCACCAAACCTTGCATAGTGCTTCTCCTAGATGTACTGACTCGGCAGGTATCTTGACCCGGTGACCTTGACCTATATTTTGCGCTCCAGTGCCTTTTACACATTTTACGTCAACGTTCAATATCTCCTTAACTGTACGGCCTACAACCATCAAACCTTGCATAGTGCTTCTCCTCAATGTACAGACTCGGCAGGTACGTTCACTGGGTGACCTTGACCTATATTTCACGCTCCATTGACTTTTACACCTTTTACGTCGCCCTTCCATATGTCCTCAACTGTAAGGCCTTCAACCACCAAACCTTATATAGCACTTCTTCTCGATGTACTGACTCGGCAGGTACCTTGACCTGGTGACCTTGACCTATATTGTGCACTCCAGTGACTTTGACACATTTTATGTTGATGTTCGGTATCTCCTCAAATATAAGACCTACAACCACTAAACTTTGCATAGTGCTTCACCTCATTGCACTGGCTTGGCAGGTACCTTGACCCGGTGACCTTGACCTATATTTGACACATTTTACGTTGATGTTTGATAACTCCTCAGCTATAAGGCCTACAACGACCATACCTTGCATTGTGCTTCTCCTTGATGTACTGAATTAGCAGGTACCTTGACCCGTGACCTTGACCTATATTTCATGCTCCAGTGACTTTTACACATTTTACACCCAATTATCATTGGGCTGTATGATACTAAAAGTCAGTGCTGAAGATATAGTCATTAAAGGGAATGGGATTGGCCTGGAATATATGTGTCCCACTAGGCACTTTGTCTACATTTTTTTCAATCCAGTTTTCCAAGTAAGCACTGCTGAGAATGAAATAAACTTATTTAATAACCACGTTCTGATTGTGGCTCCTGTGACTTTTGCCCCAGCAGGTGCGATGACGCCTTCCGCGGAATTCTTGTTTTTTGTTGTTGTTTAATTTAATGCATTTCTCCATCAAAATATATATTGTATGTAGTTACTCTTTCGAACTGTCTCAGAAAACAGTATCTTCAACATTTATTCTAAATTATAACCTCATCTTATCTTAAAGCTATAGAAAACTGTGCTTTGTTTTGTTTAATTTAATGCATTTCTCCATCACAATATATATATGGTATGTAGTTACTCTTTCAAACTGTCTCAGAAAACAGTACCCACAACTTTTATCCTAAATTATTACCTCATATGTCTTCTTATCTTAAAGCTATAGATTTTTTTTAATTTAATGCATTTCTCCATCAAAATTTATGTGGTATGTAGCTACTCTTTTGAACTGTCTCAGAAAACAGTATCTTCAACATATATCCTAAATTACTACCTCATATGTCTTCTTATCTTAAAGCTATAGAATAATTTGGTTTTTCTGTTTATTTTAATGCATTTCTCCATTAATATATATATGGTATGTAGTTACTCTTTTGAACTGTCACAGAAAACAGTACCCACAACATTTATCCTAAATTATTACCTCATATGTCTTCTTATCTTAAAGCTATAGATTTTTTTTTTCTTTTTTTTTGTTTAATTTAATGCATTTCGTCATGAAAATATATATGGTATGTAGATACTCTTTCGAACTGTCTCCGAAAATAGTACCCACAACATTTATCCTAAATTATCGCCTCATATGTCCTTATCTTGAAGCTATAGAAAAAGTCAGGGTTTTTTTATTTAATGCATTTCTCCATCAAAATATATGTGGAATGTAGATACTCTTTCAAACTGTCTCAGAAAACAGTACCTACAACATTTATCCTAGATTATTACCTCATATGTCGTCTTATCTTAGAGCTATAGAAAAAGCTTATCCAGACATCAAAGCAAAATAAATATACAATGTTCCATAAATTATTTTGATACAACAGTTTTTAATATGAAATACTTATTAAATATGATTCTGTTTTCTTCTGTTTTATCTAAAATTTACTAATACACAAAACAAAAACTGGTAATACATGCAGTACACAGATAGGCTTCTAAACAATGTTTATGTTATCCCTTGAACTCTAATGGTCAGCTTCTTATATATAAACAATTTATTGGAGAGGGAATGATTTTAACAAGATGGTGAATTAGATAAGGAACATTAGAAAGGCAATAAATGCCAATCACTTCTAAGAGTACATTTCCCATTTTACTAGTCGGATATCTCCAAGATTAGTTGTTGATATCAAAGAGGTGAGGCAATCAGTAAGTAGTAGATGTCCCTTAGTTCATTAAGTAAATTAATAATTATAATTGGTTTATGAAAATAATATTGATATCCGACTAGTAGCTAGTCTAAGTGTTACCCATCCGTCAGTCTCAATTCGTGTCCGGGCCTAAACTGTATGGAATATATTTATGAAACTTTACAGGTGCATGCATGACACTGAGACAATGTGTCGTAAGAAAGGAAGACAACTCTTGCTTGTTTGGTTTTTTAATTATCTGCCCTTGACTTAGTTCCATTTGTTAAACCGTGTGTGGGCCATAACTCCTAAACCGTATGGAATATATTTATGAAAATTTACAGCTGCATGCGTGATATGGAGGCGATGTGTAATGAACATGGAAGACAACTCTTGCTTATTTGGTTTTGAATTATCTGCCCTTGACTAAGTTCCATATAGTAAACCGTGTGTGGGCCATAACTCCTAAACCGTATGGAATATATTTATGAAAATTTACAGATGCATGCATGACATTGAGGCGATATGTAATGAACATGGAAGACAACTCTTGCTTATTTGGTTTATGAATTATCTGCCCTTGACTAAGTTCCATATAGTAAACTGTGTCTGAAATCTTGGTCTGACATAGATTTATTCGTCGAAAACTACTTGGTTAATAATAATCTACATTCGCTGTGATACAGGAATTACTGTTGCGAATCTGTATATAATATGTAAGTAATTTCCTTATAGTGTTGTCTTTGTAGTGGCTGCTTCTATAAATCACCATCATACTCTCCTGTTGTTTCATGGCACCAATATCAACTATAAACATTGATAAAACTGCATAACACTTATTGATTATAGCAAAGGTTTCTCAAAGGTTTGATCGTGGTCTATAAAAAGGATATCAACCTTAATAATAACTTCAGGCTGTACCTGTCACAATTACATATGTAACCTTTTTTCTGAATGGCATTTTGGCGGGGACATCTGTGTCCTATGGACACTTTTTCTAGTCAGTTGTCAGTTTATGGTGAAAGATTGTTCACAAGTACTAGTTAACCACTTAGAGGACTAAGCCTGTCAAGGAAAATGTGTGGTTAGGTGAACTTACCATGCTTAGAGAAAATTTTATAATTTCAGGTACCATTTGAAATTTCTTGAAGATCACAGGACCAGGGAGAGCCATAGTAGTAGTTCCTGTTACTCAAGAAAAAATAGTCCGATGGATTTGGTAGGTTTGTTTTTAGCTCACCTGAGCTGAAGGCTCAAGGTGAGCTTTTGTAATCACTCACCGTCCGTCGTCGTCGTCCGTATGTCCGTCTGTCCATCCGTCCACAATCTTTAAACAACATCTCCTCCTAAACCACTGATTGGATATTGACCAAACTTCACAGGAATGATCCTTGGTTGATCCTCTTTCAAAGTTGTTCAAATGGTTTTGGTCCGTTGCATATCTAGGTCACAGGAGCTAAAAATAGATTTTTTAACTAAAAACTTAAAAAATTCCTTGACAGAAACCACTGGACCGATTTTAATATAATTTTGCCTCTACCAAGATTGTTCAAGCCATTTGGATTCGTCAAAAAACATGGCCCCCAGAGGGCGGGGCTTATGTTCCCTATATATCTATATAGAAAACTTTAAAAATCTTCTTGTCAGAAACCACTGGACAGATTTCAATATAATTTTGCAGAAATGTTCCTTCGGTGATCTTCTACCAAGATTGTTCAAGCCATTTGGATTCGTCAAAAAACTTGGCCGCCAGGGGGCGGGGCTTATTTTCCCCATATATCTATATAGAAAACTTTAAAAATCTTCTTGTCAGAAACTACTGGACTGATTTCAATATAATTTTACAGCAATGTTTCTTTGGTGATCCTCTACCAAGATTGTTCAAGCCATTTGGATTCGTCAAAAAACATGGCCGCCAGGGTGCGGGGCTTATTTTCCCTATATATCTATATAGAAACTTTAAAAATCTTCTTGTCAGAAATCACTGGACCAATTTCAATATAATTTTTCAGAAATGTTCCTATAAAATTTATACAAAAATCCTGTGAACTTGGCTGAAACTTCAACAATAAATATGCAGATCTGTTTGCTCAGGTGAGCTATATAGGACCATCATGGTCCTATCCTCTTGTTGTTTTTATTTTCTGACCCAAAAAAAGAAATGCAATGCTTTCAGACTACAAAGAAAAGTAAAATGAAGACATTTTTTCTGTTGCAATAAAAACTGATCTGTCCCAAATAAGATAGGCAAGCAACATTGCTAAAGGAAAAAGTGAAATGAACACACTTTTTTTCTGTTGCAAAAAAAACAACTTCTGTCCCAAATAAGATATGCAACACTGTTAAATGGAAAAGAAAAAATTGATGCTTTTCTCCTGTTGCAATAAAAACTTAACAGTACATGTTAGTCCACAATTTCTTGCATGTATACTTTTATTGATGAATAATCAGTTCAAATATACCCTCAATTGTTGATTAACATGCACATTGTAAAGTTGCTCAGCTTTACAATCATAAAGTATTAGTTTTCATTTCTTCTGCCATTTAGAAGTGTTGTGTATCTTTTTAGGTCTGTATGCTTCAGGTAAGCTACATAATATGGGCTGCATCAAGTGAAAAAGTGCCTTTGAACATGTGCCAAAAGCACAGATTTAAATCATCCTAAAGGATGATTTAAATCTGTGCTTTTGGTGCATGTACATGTGCAAAGTATAATCCTGGCCTTTGCTCTCCATTCATACATTCTATCCTGTCCAATGATTCTGTGAGCAGACAGAGAAGGCCCTGATCAGACTGCATATGTCAGAAGACACATTTTTGCATGGCATGGCCCATATGATTATTGTCCTAAAATTTTATACACCAGTTCTTGTATAAAGAATGGCATATGCAAGTAGTGCAGACCCAGATCAGACTACTGTCTAGCAGTCTGATCAGCATCTGTACTGTTTTCCACATTCTGCTGAGTATATTTTGAAACAAACACATAAAATATTATCAAAAAAAAAAAAAAAAAAGAAAAAATGGAACGGTATGTTCAAAATTTTAGGACACACTGTAAATTAAAGTAAAATTTGTAGCAGATGACATTCTAAAACTTTTAATCTGATTATATTTTTGTCAGGCCTGCTTTTAGCATATGGCGTGATATAGTGATCTGGTTTTCCATCCAAGTGTTCATTTGTCTGTTCTCTGTTTGTCCGTCAATACATCAGTATTTGCGTCAACCCTAACTTCGACCCTAATGTTCAAGTTCTTCCAGGGATTTCTTTTTTATTTATTTTTTTTCAAGAGAAAACAAGTCTTGACATTTCATGTGAATCATCTGCCAAGACTTGTTTACTGTGAAAAGTAAAAAAAAAAGTCAAAACTGTCATCTGCTGTAGTTGTGATTGGCACTTTAAGTGTTAATTGGGCTATTGCACAGTGCCATATAGAAATAGTAAAGGTCCTTCCCAGCCTGTGCATTTGCATAGTAGTTTATATATTTATGGCCTTCATATTTCACTTTTTAGCTCACCTGAGCCAAAGGCTCAAGGTGAGCTATTGAGATCACTCACCGTCCGTCGTTGTCGTCATCCTCCGTCCGTCCGTCCGTCCGTCCGTCTGTCAGTTCACAATCTTTAAACAACATCTCCTCCTAAACTACTGATTGGATTTTGACCAAATTTCACAGGAATGATCCTTGGTTGATCCTCTTTTAAAGTTGTTCAAATGATTCCGGTCCATTGCATATCTAGGTCACAGGAGCTGAAAAGAGATTTTTTAACTAAAAACTTAAAAAATCTTCTCGTCAGAAACCACTGGACCGATTTCAATAAAATTTTGCAGAAATGTTCCTTTGATGATCCTCTACCAAGATTGTTCAAGCCATTTGGATTTGTCAAAAAACATGGCCGCCAGGGGGCGGGGCTTATTTTCCCTATATATCTATATAGAAAACTTTAAAAATCTTCTTGTCAGAAACCACAGGACCAATTTCAATATAATTTTGCAGAAATGTTCCTTTGGTAATCCTCTACCAAGATTGTTCAAGCTATTTGGATTCATCAAAAAACATAGCAGCCAGAGGGCGGGGCTTATTTTCCCTATATATCTGTATAGAAAACTTTAAAAATCTTCTTGTCAGAAACCACTGGACCGATTTCAATATAATTTTTCAGAAATGTTCCTTTGGTGATCCTCTACCAAGATTGTTCAAGACATATGGAATCGTCAAAAACATGGCCGCCAGGGGGCGGGGCTTATTTTCCCTTTACATCTTTATAGAAAACTTTAAAAAATCTTCTTTTCAGTAACCACTGGCCCGATTTCTATATAATTTTGCAGAAGTGTTCCTTTGGTGATCCTCTACCAAGATTGTTCAAGCCATTTGGATTCGTTAAAAAACATGGCCGTTAGGGGGCGGGCCTTATTTTCCCTATATATATATATATATATATATATATATATATATATATATATATATATATATATATATATATATATAATGATCCTCTTGTCAGAAACCACTGGACCGATTTTGGTATCACATTGCAGGAATGTTTCTTTTGTAACCCTCAACCAAGATTGTTCAAGTCGTCATGATTTGTCAAAAAAACATGGCTGCCAGGGTGTGGGGCTTAATTTTCCTATATATCTATATAGAAAACTTTAAAATAAAAATCTTCGTCAGAAACCACTGGACTGATTTCATTATAACTTTGCAGAAATGTTTCCTTGTTGACCCTCTACAAAGATTGTTCAAGTTATCATGATTCATCAAAAAACCTGGCCGCCAGGGGGCGGGGCTTATTTTCCTTGTATATCTATATAGAAAAGTTTTAAAAATCTTCTTGTCAGAAACCAATGGACCGATTTCAGTATCACTTGGCAGGAATGTATCTTTGGTGACCCTCTACCAAGATTGTTCAACCCGTTATGATTTGTCAAAAAACATGGCCGCTAGGGTGCGGGGCATATTTTCCCTGTATATCTATATAGAAAGCTTTAAAAATCTTCTCTTAAGAAACTGTTGGATCAAGTTTAATGTAACTTGGCAGGAATGTTGCTTTGGTGACCTTCTACCAAGATTGTTCACGCCCTCATGATACATCAAAAAACATGGCTGCCAGGGGGCGGGGCTTATTTTTCGTATATATCTGTATAGAAAACTTTAAAATTCTTCATGTCAGAAGCCACCTATCTGATTTCATTATTGATTGGCAGGAATGTTGCTTTGGTGACCCTCTACCAAGATTGTTCAAGCAATCATGATTCATCAAAAAACATGGCTGCAAGGGGTGGGGATTATTTTCCCTATATATCTAAATAGAAAACTTTAAAAATCTTCTTGTCAGAAACCACTGGACCGATTTCAATATAACTTGGCAGGAATGTTCCTATGGTGACCCTCTACCAATTTTGTCCAAGCAGTCATGATTCGTCAAAAAACATGGCCATTATGGGGTGGGGCTTATTTTCCCTATATAGCTATATGAAACATTTTAAAAATCTTTTTGTCAGAAACCACTGGACCGATTTCAGTATGGCAGAATTGTTCCTTCGGTGATCCTATTTCAAGATTCAGTTCAAGCCATCATGATGCATGAAAAAAAACATGGCTGCTGCCTGCTGGGGAGCAGGGCTATAAAATTTATACAAAAATCTTAGAGCAGTGAACTTGGCTGAAACTTCAACAGTAAGTGTGCAAAGCTGTTTGCTCAGGTGAGCGATATAGGACCATCATGGTCCTCTTGTTATTGGGTTTACACCAAAACAAAATAGAAAATAAATTGTTTCTATAATAATGCTAAGTAAGGCCAACCATGATAAACTGTTTGTTTCCCCTTACCTGACCCAGTCTGTAACAAGAGGGTCAGTCGGTACAGTACTTTATTTCATACCGGCACAGTGGCTCAGTGGTAGAGCGTCCGCTTTGTGACCGGGAGGTTGCGGGTTCGATCCCCGGCCGGGTCATACCAAAGACTTTAAAAATGGTACTAGCTGCTCTTTCGCTTGGCGCTCAGCATTAAGAAAGTAGAGCTAGAACTGGTCAGCTCAGTGTCAGTATAATGTGACTGGGTGGAATATCATGTCAAAGTGTCTGGGGCGTGATATTTCAGTGAGGCAGCACTCTAAAAGTGAGCATTGAGCTCCCTGCCACATCCAGACACCGTCGCGATATGACTGAAAAAGGTTGAAAGCGACGTTAAGCCCAAATCAAACAAACAAACAAAACTTTATCTCATGGAAGAAAATATTCTTCTTCCATCAAAATAGTAGACTTCCTAATTCTCAGATTCTCTTTTGAAATCTTTTAAAAAGAGTTTCAATACTCAAGTTTGCTATCAAATAATATGTAAAAAAGAATATACTTAAACATTCTCCTAACTACAAATTTTAAATAAAACTGTGACAAAGAAAAAAAGATATTTTTGATTCTGAAATCATGAAAAAGCTATTCTGAGTAGGGCCAACTTTAATGGTTTGGTTTGGTAAAGGGAAACAAAATATATTTTTATTTTGGTCTAATGGGACAGATAGGCATTAGCAAACAGTGTAGATCCAAAGAAGATGCTTCAAAACATCTGATCAGGGTCTATACTGCTTGGCATTCATCTAGCAGTTTTTGAACACATCAACCTGTATTATTAAGATAAATATCCTAAAATTTCGAATACCAAAGTTTCTGACAAAATGGCTTCTGCAAACACTGCAGTCCCAGATCAGACTGCTCATGAAGAAGCAGTCTGATCAGGGTCTACACTGTTTTCCATTCCACTAAGTTATAAGAAGTGACTGCAAAGAAAGCAAAATTTAGGCCAAACTATTGCTGAATGAAGTGTTCGAAGTTTTAGTTTAGGACATTTACGGTAAAATGGACTTGTTCAAATCTTAGGACAAGTGTGGTAAGGAACAGAGCTGTTTCAATATTTAGGGAATATACAGCATTTCTCCATAAGAAGTACTGTGACCACCTGTGTCCACCTGCATCCAGATTTAACATACCGGTAGCTCGAGCTCTAGATAAGATGCTTATTTTTCAATCCAAAAGTATATTGGTATTCTTATTTCTCCATGCAAACATATGTTGTGGGTACTCATTTGAAGCACCTCAGCAAGGTGCTTCTAATGAATGCCCACAGCATCAGTTTTCTTTGAGAAATAAGAAAAAATATTTACCTGATACCCATTCTTATTGAGACCTATGTCTGATACCCACTCTTATTTAGACCTATGTCTGATAAAGAGAATATTCTGAAGGAAATATGCAACTTTTTGCAATTGCTTCATTGAGTTGATATTGAGTTCCCGGCTTCGGTGGCTCATTTGGATACGCCGTCCGACTGGAGACCAGGAGGTCGTGGGTTCAACCCCCGCCGAGGTCGGCAACATTCTTTCGTGGAGATTGATCATGAAATATTTTCTACGGTCATTCTCTCCCTTCCGCTGATTCAAGAAGGGCAGTTGTCAGTTTCTGGCGAAAGAATGTGCACAATACTGGTTAACCACTTAGAGGACTAAGCCTGCCCAGTAAACGTGTGGTTAGGTAAACTGACCGCGCTCGACATGACCCCATTGGGTTGACTGGGCCGTAAAACCTCAACACAAACAAACAAACTTCCTCTACACACACACACACACACACACACAAAAGATGTTTTGATGTAAAATGAAATAAATAATCCCTTAATTATTCTTATTTAGCAGAGTTTTTGTTGATTTATCATGGAGTATCATAGCTCCAGATTAGACACGTTTTAATAAAAAAATGTTGATATTTTATTTCTTCACAAAAACATTACATTGTTGGCACTGATTAGAAGTGCCTCAGCAAGGCACTTCTGAGTACACACAATATATGTTTTTGTGAAGAAATCAGAAAAATATTTCCTGATACCTCTCTTATCTTCAGCTATGACTTCTGTAACTTTTTTTGGTTGGGTAAGGTGGTACCCCTGCCATACTTTTTAATAATAAGGGCAGTGGGGTTGGTGTTCAGCACTATTTTGGCCATATCATTCAGTACCCACAACAAAGATTTTGGTGCAAAAATAAGGAAAATTACTGTATTGGATCTAATTACAGCACATACTCAGGCAAGTTCTGTATTGTCAGATTACTGTCATGGTAAATTTACATGGTTCTTCATAAAAGCATACATTGCAGTTGCTCATTAGAATCACCTCATTGGAACAGTTCTAAAGATTACCCTTACCGTGTGATTTTGATAAACAAACCAGAGTTAATACATGTATCTCATAAGTTTCAGTAAATAGTTAGTTTCTGGCAAAAGAATGTGCACAATACTGGTTAACTGAGAGAACTAAACCTGCCCAGTAAACGTGTGGTTAGGTAAACTGAACGCGCTCGACATGACCCCATTGGGTTGACTGGGCCGTAAAACTTCAACACAAACAAACAATCAGTAAATAGTTACCTGCTGTGCTGCTGCTAGACAGATATTTGTCTGAAGTTTTGTTTTGTTTTTTCCAGTAATTTTGAAAGCGCTAAGCAAAATTGTAGCAGAAAAAATTCTGTTGTTTTTTTTTTAATTATTTTTCTGGGAAAACGAGACTTAGCATTTCATGTATGGCATCTGCTAGGAGATGAATCACATGAAATGTCAAGCCTTATTATACCCCCGACATACGAAGTATGTGGGGGTATATAGTTTTCGCTTTTCCGTTTGTTTGTTTGTTTGTTCCTTCCTTTGTACGTTCCTTCGTCTTTCCGTCACAGGGTCAAAGTTTTTGCGTTAAAGTTTATAAGACCTCATATTTTGAAAACCCTTTGATGGATTTCATTCATATTTGGCATGATGGTAGATATAGGTCTAAAGTTTTTATCAGCACCATCCCCATCCCGGGGGTGACCTTGGGGTCAAGGTCACAGGCTTAGAATTTTCATAAAGTCAGGGTCAAAGTTTTTGCGTTAAAGTTTATAAGACCTCATATTTTGAAGACCTTTGGATGGATTTCATTCATATTTAGCATGATGGTAGATATAGGTCTAAAGTTTTTATCAGCACCCTCCCCACCCCGGGGGTAACCTTTGGGTCAAGGTCATGGACTTGGAATTTTCATAAAAAAGGGTCAAAGTTTTTGTGTTAAAGTTTATAAGACCTCATATTTTTAAGACCCTTTGATGGATTTCATTCATATTTGGCATAATGGTAGATATAGGTCTGAAGTTTTTATCAGCACCATCCCCACCCTGGGGGTGACCTTGGGGTCAAGGTCACAGAATTTTCATAAAAAAGTCAAAGTTTTTTGTTTTTAAGTTTATATAGCTATATCATCAAGACCCTTTAGGAATTTCATTTATATTTGACATGTTGCTAGATATCGGCCTAGAGTCTTACTCCGCATGATCCCCACTCAGGGTGTGACCAAGGTCAAGGTCACGAACTGAGAATTTTCATATAAAAGTAAAAAATTTTTGCGTTTAAGTTTATATAGCCATATCATCAAGACGTTTTATTAAATTTCAGTATTCCCTAATTGAAAGGTCCAGCGGATATAGCTATCAGCAAGGAATCTGTTGGTTTGTCTGTCCATCTGTTGAAGCATTATTTTTTCATACTTTATTTTTGTCTTAGGGTTAAGGTTTTTACGTTAAAGTTTATAATACCTCATATTTTAAAGAACCTTTGATGGATTTCATTCATATTTGGCATGATGGTAGATATAGCTCTAAAGTTTTTATTGGCACCATCCCCATCCTGGGGGTGACCTTTGGGTCAAGGTCACGAACTTCCAATTTTCATAAAAATGTCAAATTTTTTGTGTTTAAGTTTATATAGCTGTATCATCAAGACCCTTGTGGAATTTCATTTATATTTGACATGTTGCTATATATCAGCCTAGAGTCTTACTCCGCAGGAAAAACATTGTTCACGGAGAGAGCAAATTCCTTCCTAGAAGAGTTGCTCCCATTTAGAAAGAGACTGAAAACCAGGGAAGTGAAGTCATGTTTCCAACAGAACTCACTTGACCATGGACAAGTAAATTCATATTTACTAGACTGAACAATCGATGCTGGGTTTATACCTCTATGGTACCTTATGGTTATGCATTGATAGCAGTGGTATCAATATCAACCCTCTGCGTTATTGGACCTTAAGCTTAATTGATCTCGGGCTTATAATGGGGTCTCAGGTTGATAATTCAAGCAACAATCATAACCCCATTAGGCAAGCAGATCTATGTATCTTAATGTATAGTCAGTATTACACCAGATTAACATATTTATGGCATCAACTTGCTTTGATATGTAACAGGAAAAAGGCATTGAATTAAATTAAGTAAATTAAACGTTTTTTAGCTCGCCTGTACGAAGTACAAGGAGAGCTGTTGTAGTCACCCCGGTCGTCCGCGTTTGCGTTTGCGTTCCCGTTCCCGTCACACTGCGTTAAAGTTTTTCAAATGCTTATATCTCAACAGTCACTCCTCACAGAGGCATCAAATTTGGAACTTAGGTACCTTGGAGGGTCTTCTGAGATTCCAAGAGAATAAACCCCTGGGTTCATGCCCCTGGGTGGGGCTAGGGGTCAGAATCTAGGACACCTTTGTAATACTGTGTTAAAGTTTTTCAAATTCTTATATCTTGACTTGCACTCCTCATAGAGCATTCATATTTAGAATTTGGGTACCTGGACGAGTCTTCTGAGATTCCAAAAGAACATACCCCTGGGTTCATACCTCAGGGTGGGCCTTGGAGTGGGGCTAGGGGTCAAAATCTAGGACACATTTGTAAAATCTTATATGCCTACAGGTTATAGACACAACTGGTTATACATCAGCTGACTATGTGACATCGGTTTAAGTGTAAGAGAGTGAAGGTCATGGTGACCTACATTTTACGGTCCAGGTCACCTAGATTTCACGGTCCAGTGATTTTGCCTTATATCTTGAATACTATTTGTTGGATAAATGTCACACCTGGGATATTACTTCCATGTGACCCAATGAATGACCACTTACTATATCTAGGTCATTGTGATCTATATTTCATGGTTCAGTGATTTTGCCTTATATCTTGAATACTATTTGTTGGATAAATGTCACACCTGGGATATTAGTTCCTTGTGACCCGATTATTGACGTCAAAATATATCTCTGTTGGTGTGACCTATATTTCATGGTTCAGTGATTTTGCCTTATATCTTGAATACTATTTGTTGGATAAATGTCACACCTGGGATATTAGTTCCATGTGACCCAATGAATGACCACTTACTATATCTAGGTCATTGTGACCTATATTTCATGCTTCAGTGATTTTGCCTTTTATTTTTATTACTATTTCATGGAGAATTGTCTGGATTATTATATCTATGTGACAAAATGATTTACATACAAATACATCTAGGTCAGTGTGACCTATATTATATGGCTTAATGATAAAAATGTTACAATATAAAATGTACCCAGCAGGCGAGCTACGCTGTCCTACGACAGCTCTTGTCTACCTATAACAAGCATAGTAGTTATGTCTAATAATAAACAAGTAGTCTACTTACATTCACTGAAATAAATTTCTGTTTAATCTAAAACATCCTAAATACACATTTGCAATCAAAATGACTGCTCTATTTTCCCGCCAATTTCACCTAACAAAGGATAGAGCTGCCTACTGTGCCTAATAATTACACAAAGTAAACCCAGCTGGAGCTACCTACTCTGCCTACTGCAGAAAATAAAATAAGCTTGAGTTGCCTACTCTGCCTACAGGAAAAAGAAAATTAAGTTTGAGCTGCCTTCTTTGCGTACTGCAAGAAGTAAAATAAAGTTAGAGCTACCTACTCTGCCTCCTGCAGAAAATTAAATAAGTTTGAGTTGCCTTCTCTACCTATAGTAAAACCTAAATTAAGTTGGAGTTGCCTACTCAGCCTGTTGTACAAAACAAACTTACTTTGAGCTGCCTTCTGGTTGCCTGTTCTGCCCATAGGCAGCAAGAAGGGCAACAAATAGGCAACTCTTGCCTACTGGAGCTACCTACAAATTAAATGTAAAACAGCAGGCCACCCATAGACAGCCTCCTTTTCTTTTATCATATGGGAGTTCACTGGGTGAAAAGAACTCCTGCTGCAGCCCTTCCGTTTTTGTAATTCTGTTTTGTAGGATAATTGTGGCTTGGTGCAAAATCAAGACATCACTTGATTCCATATCTTTGAACTTGTCAGAGAGGTCTGTGTTGCAGTCTTCTGATTCAGGATTTTTCCAGCTTACATATTTTGACACGGGATTTCAGCCCTTATAACATTTAACAGAAGATCCAACCCCTAGAATAAACATCAGTCCTGGACAAATCTATTTTATGCTTTTTATGTACATTGTTTTAAACTTATGTTTACCAATGGATACATCATTTACTCTCTTTAATTTCTATTAAGCGAGACCTCAAAAATGATAATTCAAATAGATATTTTTTCTCTAATTTGCTTTGCTCACGCAGGGTTTTAAATACATTATTCTTTCTTTCAACAATATAAGTGGCAAGACAACTTTTTTTCTTGATGACTCATTGCTTCATCAGCAACAAAATATCCTTTTGAATTTAAGTTACAATATATAGGAATATAATGCAGCAAACTGCACACATAGCTGTTAACCAAATATGGTAGGTAACTTTGCTTCCCTATTTAACTGCACGAAGGTGAGTTGGTCCTCCATCTTAATGACAGCTCCCTCCTCAATCTGTTTCAGATGGTTGACACCTGACTATGAATGTCTGTATGTGGTTGGGCCACTTTTGGTCCTGTTTGTGGTATTTTTATGTTCAGATTGCCATTGAGCTTTTTGCTTTGTTTCTTCACAGTGTTTAAGATTATATGTACTTCACTGTGATGTTTCACTGATGCGGTACAGGACCCCTATGTGAACCGAACATTATGTTTATAATTTGGGGCTGCATCAGAATCAATTGTGATGAGGTTTTTCATAAAAATAGTTAAAGCCCACAGTAGTTTTTCAACTGATAGTTCCAAGGTTGCTCTTCTGTTGCAGTTCTATGTTTATGCATTGATTGGTTTCATAGGTAACGTTTGCTTTGTCATTGTTTTTCCTCATCTCTCCTTCTTTTGAAGTATAGGGAAGGAAGGCTGTGCTTTGTAATTGTGGCATTGCCCGGGTATCTTCCCATATGACTTTCTAAAAATTGTGGATATCTTCTGGCTATTAAAGCCCCAAGTGGCTCTGTTTCTGTCTCATAACTATAATGTTTGAATTGTGGATAGCTTCTGGCTATTAGAAGCTGCTAGTAGCTATATAGCCACTAGTGGCTGACATAGCTGGTCATGACTGATACTTGTGGCAATATTGCAGCAATAGATCTACTGGCCGTTATCATTGGCTACTTTCTGGCTAGAAGTTGTGTCTACTAAATTTTAAAGCGGCGTTATTGCAGCAACAAAGCCACTTTAAAGCTGCTACATTTTCATTTCTGTAAGGGTTAGGAAAATATGTGAAAATTCTGAAGCCCACCCACGGGATTTTTGACACTAAATTAGAGCTCAGGGGTCCCATGTCAGAGGTAGGGAATAGGACATAAAATTTTTAAAATTACCTAATACCCGGAGGTAATCTTGCCACCCTGTTCAGAGGAAAACATTTATAGGTGCATATTGTATGACAACAAGTACCTTTTATTTCTATATTTTGTTTCAATTAATTTATTGACAACTTTACATAGTTTCAAACTTTCCCTCCACAAGTTCTGTAGTATTGTCAAGCCAATTTTATAAGGGTCATTATTTCTTATTTATTGTTCAGTCTGTAAATTAACTTAAATTCTGCAGCAAATTGAACCATTCCTGGAAAACAGAGGTTGATAAATGAAATAGCTTGCCATTCTGCCTGCCTTTATCATTCTTTCTACTGTCGTTTGTCCCATGCTGGTTCCGGGCTTAGAATAGGCCAGCCGTACCCTCTGCGTGACGTACAAGCCGTCTAAAAGAGGCTGCCCGTGACCACCCGGGCCCTCGAAATAGGTGGCTGCCTTCCACTTCTGTGGCAGTTTGGTAAAACCCCTAACATACAGAGCAACGGTCCGTTCAACCGGTATAATTCCAGACTATAAAATTAAATTTATTGAAATGCATCTTAAATTGGAAAAAAAAATTTTGCGAGATCTGTCTTTTTTAACCTTTCCTATCTCATGTTACTAACATGCTTCATTTGTTTGTGTATTATCCTGTGCCCGTGGGTAAGTAAAGTAAGATGCATTTAATATTGTTAGATAAAAAACTAAACGTTTTTCAAGGTATGAAAGCTACATATCATTTGTAAGCTACATATCATCTAACACAGCTTGTTTATTTGACTCTCTTAAAAAATTAATTCAAAATGAATCCTTCTTTCTTTAATAAACTGTTTATTTTAAATATGGATCTCCTAATGTTAAAAATAACTTTTCAATTTCCCAGACGTTTTCGGCCTCCCTTGTCTGTAGGGAATAAAATCTACAGATCACTTTCCTTCTGTAGTGGATAGGGTGTAATCCCCTATTAAAACAGGAACCACCTGTTTGCCGTGGGTGGTGTCTCGTATGCTGGGAGAGGGGAACCTGATGATTGAGGAAAGCCCAGGGATCTCCAGCTTTTCAACACATCATTTTGGCCCTTATTTCAGATAGAAGAGCGGTCTGGGTTAGATCCGGCCTGGATCAATCGGCTCAGTCGTGCCAAGTTCTAGAAGCGCACAACTTGTTCTCAGCTTCTTTCTCTCTTTCATACGTATCTTTATGGTACCAACCGGGCTTATTTTTCTCATGTTCCTCTACTTTTAAGTGAGTTTCAATAGGCGGCGGCTGAAGGGTCAATTGGTGGGCTTGTATTGGGGCTTTGGCGGAAACCTCTGTGAGTGGAGGCTGTGGATAGGGGGATGAACTCACCTGTTCATAAACTTTTCATTGGAAATTTAGATGAATAGGTGGGAAATCATCTAAGCATGAGGCCGAGCTGAAGACTCTGATCTTGACACCGAGTATAATAGCAATGTAGCCTTGACGTTAGTAATAGGAGATCCATTTCTGTTAAACGTCCCCTTGTAGGGCTCCATGGAGGGTGGGGCACATAGCTATCGAATCAAAAACTTCATCACCATGGCCTCTCGAAAACGATTTCTGGCGTTCGACTCTTCGGAGGAAGAAACGCAACTGACAACTTTCACGTTTAAAACAAATGACAACTTCACGAAATTTTTAGTGATTTCAAGCAAGGAAGATAAACCAATAACTTCACTGTCACCATTCATCATAGAAAAACAAATAGAATCTATTATAGGCACTCCAAAAAATGTAAAAAAATAAAAAAATGGAACTCTTTTGGTCGAAACAAACAGAAAATCTCAAACTGATAATCTCTTGAAAATTACAAAATTCTTTAACATTAATGTCACTGTCACAGAACATAAAACACTCAATAGTTGCAAAGGTATTATCCGTGACAGAATGCTAAAACATGAAACTGAAGAAAATATCAGAGAATATCTTAACACACAAGGAGTAACAGCTTGCAAACGTTTTAAAATTAAAAAAGATGGAAACCTTATAGAAACAAATACACTTTTACTAACTTTCAACACCACAACTTTGCCGAAATCACTAAAAATTTTTTACCGAATTATACCAGTTGAAGTCTACATCCCAAATCCTCTGCGGTGTTTCAACTGTCAGAGGTTTGGACATCATGAAAACGGCTGTCCGGAGGCACCTGGATCAATATGTGAAAAATGTGGTATGGGTGACTTTGATCACCATACAAATGCTTGTAAAAATGAAGCCAAGTGTGTGAACTGTCACAAAAATCACCTATCAAAATCAAATCAGTGTGAAATTCGGAAAAAAGAGAAAGAAATTATGAAAATTAAAGTTACACAAAAAATCACTTATTTGGAAGCCAAAAAAATTCAAGAAAATCAACCTGAAATCACCTTTGCAAAAGTTGTTCAATCCCTAAACACTAAACCTGAAACCAAAGAAACTTCTACCCAGTTTAACGAAAAAGATTCTGTCATCAAAGCAAATTCAAAAGTTATTACCGGTACTCCTACTCTAAAACCTAAACCTAAATCCGCATCTACTCATCAGTCTAGACCACCAACAAAATCTCAAAACAGTTCACAAACACAGCCGACTAAAGCAAGTGGATCACAACAGAGATCCAGGTCCAGGACAGCTGATACAAAAGGAAAAAACGGAAAAGAAAAAAATAAAGATAAAGAACCGAATCCATACAGTAAAGGGGCGTCGGCCGATCCGATCAAGTTGGTCAATCGGTACGATTCCCTTGAGAACATGGGAGTTAGAGATTGACTCCTCCATGTTCTCGCAGTCTCAGAGAAAACAAAAGGATTAAGTTCCTTATTTTAAAATCATCTCTCCATTTATCATGGATAAAAAATCAATTATTCAGTGGAACTGTCGAGGACTCAAAGCAAATTATAATGAAATTATAATTTTAACAACACTACTTTCTCCAACTGTCTTTTGTCTCCAGGAAACCTTTTTAAAAAATACAGATATTAATTTTAAAAATTATAGTTTATATAATCATATTGCAACTGAAAATCAGAAAGCCTCAAGAGGTTCATCTATCCTTGTAAAATCAAATGTTCCTCATAGACAGATAGATATAAATAGTAATTTACAAGCTGTTGCTGTAAATGTCACTCTGTCTAAATCCATAACAATTTGTTCTCTATATCTTCCTCCACACTGTAAATTTTCTAAACACGATTTAGGAAATCTTATAAACCAGTTACCTCGTCCTTATTTATTATTAGGTGACTTTAATAGTCACAGCAAACTATGGGGTTGTCTGGATACAAATGACAAAGGAGAAATAATAGAAAATTTTATTGCAGAAAATGATTTATGTTTATTTAACGATAAACAACCAACTTATCTTCATTCTCCTACAAGAAATTATTTTGCTTTAGATTTGTCTATATGCTCTCCAAATATTTACTTAGATTTTGATTGGTCAGTTCTAGATGACCTTCATGGGAGCGATTATTTTCCAATTAAAATTGAAGAAATTGAATCGACAAATGAAGGCCATCATTCCCGATGGAATTTGAATAAAGCAAACTGGGAGAATTTTATGGAGCTATGTAATGAAAAATTAAATCCTGAAATGTTTAAAACAGCAGATGATATACAAGCGTTTACTGATACATTAATTCATGTAGCCGAAAAATGTATTCCGAAGTCCTCGACACGTTCAAAAAGAAATAGATCTTGGTTTAATAACGATGTTAAAAATTCAATAAATAAAAGAAAATCTGCCTTACGAAAGTTCAATAGGCAGCCAACAAAAGAAAATCTAATCCATGCCAAACAAATGCGAGCTAAAGCTCGCAAGACAATAAAAACGGCTAAAAGAACACCTTGGCAGCAATACGTCTCCAAACTTAATTCTAGAACTCCAGCAAAGAAAATATGGGACATGATTCGAAAAATTACTGGCAAAAATAAAAATAACAAGCATGTCCATATTAAATCAAATGGAAATATATGCTCAACGACTAAAGATATTTCCAATGCACTAGGAGAGAATTTTCAGAAAAACTCTTCTAGTGCAAATTATTCCGAAACCTTTCAAAACATAAAACAGGAACGAGAGAAAGAGCATCTAAATTTTATGTCACTAAACCATGAAAAATATAATATACCATTCACAACTTCAGAATTATTAGATGCTCTTCATAAATCTCATGATACAGCGGCTGGTCCTGATGACATTCATTATCAAATTCTTAAACATTTACCCGATAACGCTTTAGAAACATTATTAAATTAGGTTTCTCACCGCTGTGGTTCGAGCCTCGCTCGGGTCATATGTGGGAAAGCCAAGTTCTGCTTACGGATGGTCAGGTGGTTTTTCTCCGGGTTCTCCGGTTTTCGCCCACCTTCGATGAACGATCGGCTCGATATAAGTGAAATATTCTTGAAAGGGCCGTAAAACCCAAATCAAAAACAAAAAAAACATTAATAAATATTTTAAATGATATTTGGATCACTGGAAAATTTCCAAAAGACTGGAGTAAAGCAACGATTATACCTATACCAAAACCAAATAAAGATCATACTGAAGCTACTAACTATAGACTTATTGCTTTGACAAGTTGTCTATGTAAAACAATGGAGAGAATGATTAATGATAGACTGGTTTGGTTCTTGGAATCAAACCAGCTTATAACAAAATATCAAGCTGGATTCAGAAAAAATAACTGTACAAACGATCATTTGATTCGTTTGGAATCTTTTATTCGTGATGCCTTTGTTAAAAAAGAACATGTCGTAGCTGTATTTTTTGACCTTGAAAAAGCTTACGATACTACTTGGAAACATGGCATCATGAAAGATTTACATAAATTAGGCCTTAAAGGCCGATTACCACTTTTTATTCAAAATTTTTTATCAGATCGAACATTTAATGTTCGAATAGGTAATACATTATTGGACATATTTAAACAAGAACATGGTGTACCACAGGGAAGCATTTTATCACCTTCCTTGTTTGGCGTTAAAATTAACGATATTGTTAAATGTGTGAAAGACCTTGATTGTTCTCTTTTTGTTGACGATTTTGGAATATTTATTAGATCGAAAAATATGGAAACCATTGAAATCAAACTACATCCATGTTTAAACAATATAGAAGATTGGGCAACAGAAAATGGTTTCAAATTTTCAAAAACAAAAACTCAATGTGTTCATTTTTGTCAAATACGTCAGCTACATTTAGATCCTCATCTTACCATATACAGTAGTCCTATTCCAGTCGTCAGTGAAGCAAAATTCCTAGGTCTTTTGTTCGGTAACAAATTATCTTTTATATCACACATCAAAGCTTTAAAAGCTAAATGTTTAAAAGCACTTGATATTCTTAAAGTTCTCTCCAGTTCCGACTGGGGAGGAGATCATACTGTTCTTTTAAATCTTTATAGATCTTTAATTCGATCTAAACTGGATTATGGATCCATAGTTTATGGATCCGCTAGAAAATCTTATTTGAAATCTTTGGATACTATTCATCACCAAGGTTTACGTCTGGCTCTAGGGGCTTTTCGTACTTCCCCCATCGAAAGTTTATACGCTGAATCAAATGAACCATCACTATATATAAGAAGGGAAAAATTGTCTCTTCAGTATGTTATTAAACTAGCCGCCAATCCACGTAATTCAGCTTATGAATGTGTTTTTAACCTGAAATATGAAAGATTTTACAACAACAAACCAATGGCTATTAAACCCCTTGGCCTGAGAATACAACCTTTACTTGAAGAGGCCAATATTAATATTAAAACTGTTCAGCCCTTTTCTTTTCCATCAAAAGAGCCATGGACGTTAAACCCTCCAAAGATTATTTTAGACCTTCATAAAAATAAAAAAACAGAAGTCGAGTCACATATTTTTAAGAATGAATTTTTAGAAATCAAATAAAATTATAAACATTACATGTCAATTTATACAGATGGTTCAAAACAAGATGAGAAAGTTGCTTGTTCTGTTATTAGTCCAAATTTTACTGACAGTATCAGATTACCTGATAAAAGCTCCATTTTTACCACCGAAGCCAAGGCAATTGATATTGCACTTTACCATATCAGAGATCAGTCTGAAAAACAGTTCATCATTTATTCAGATTCTCTTTCTGTATTAAAATCTCTTAAAGATTTACACCATAGAAACCCATTAATTCAGCAAATTCTTAAAAAATATTATTACCTTTCAGTTTCAAAAGAAATTGTATTTTGTTGGCTTCCCAGCCACGTTAATATTCGTGGAAATGAATTAGCGGATTTAGAAGCCAAATCTGCACTATCCTTAGTGATAACAAATTTCAAAATTCCTCACTCTGACTTTAAATCGAACATCCGTCTATACATTAACAATAAATGTCAGTCTGTTTGGGAAACACAAACTCAAAATAAACTAAATGAACTAAAACCAAACTTTAACAGCAAATGCACATTCTCTAATTACAGCAGAAAAGAACAAACAAAAATCACGAGATGTAGAATTGGACACACTAGAATTATTCATTCTTACATATTAAAAAATGAACAAGCTCCATTCTGCATTCCTTGTAAAGAACCTTTTACAGTCAAACATTTTCTTATCACTTGTGCTGAATTTAATTATATTCGCACAAAGTATTTTAATGTAAAAACTATAAAGGAACTTTTTAATGATATACCAATTCAGAAAATACTCGACTTTCTTAAAGAGATCGGACTTTTTAATAAAATATGATCAGTATTTTTAATAACTTAAAATCATTGATACTTTATCTTTTTAAAATGAACACATCAATCCTAGATATTTTTAATTTCTCATTAAATAAAATCATCATATAATATACAACTTATTAGACACTATATGCCCTTCTAGGGTTGAGCGTCTATAAATAAAATATCCATCCATCCATCTACTGTCGTTTATGTCTTTACCAGAGTCAGTTCAGAAGCGATGAAATCAAATGATGGGGGTAGGGGTAAAAAACTGCTTACTGTTTAATACTAGATTAATATTTCTGAAACCTGAGTTTTGAGCAGGCCATGATACCTGGTGTGTTGTTTAAATTAAACTCAAGTAAGAAATATCACTATAGTAATTTTCAGGAACTTTTATTACCTCTCAGTACAACATTTTTACACCTAATATTGACCTTTTGACCCCTAAATTGCCTTTAATTTTTAAATTATGCTTCTTTTTGTATCTAACTAAATAGTCTTGATTGTAATGAGTTAAGGTCATTCTAAACATACATTTTGTATGCATACTAGAACAACCAGAAGACAATTTAGGCCTCAAAGGCAGACTTTTAGTATTTGGCGGCCATGTTGGTGGCCATATTGGATTTCTTGGCTCGCCATCATTTATGCCAATTTATGCCAGCAGTTTCAAAAACTACAGACAATAGGGAACATTTTGATATATGACACATCTTGTTGTATGGGTCGGGGGGCGGGAGTGGCCAGTTTCACTCATTGTCACCCTACCAAATAGTGCATGCCCAGATCAGACGCTGCAACTTGCTGCGCGTAATCGGGGCCTATATTATCCGTCGAAAAAACACTACTTTTCAGCAAAATAACCATCCAAATTTATCTTCATGTTAAGATGCAGCAGACAGTGCATACCCCGATTAGAAGACGCCGCAACTTGTTGCGCCTAATCAGGGGTGGGGGGTAGCGAGGGGGTACACCACCCGCAGGAAGGTTCGGAATATCCGAATAACTGAATTCTCCCGGACGAATGATCCGGTACTGGCTGAGTTGCAACAAGAATTGCTTGATTAGAATCGATACATCAGCTCACATGGAAAAGGCGCAGCCTCTGACTAGCAAGCGAATCAGCAATAACTGATAAGGGTGTTCGGTTTTCGCTGACCAAGCAGCGACGATCTAGGCTGCACTATGCATGTGTGCAAGGCGCCAGGACACTCACTGATCACACTCAACATGAGAACTGATTTGAATCTCAAGTCTGAGCAAAAATTACAATCGAACTTCAATGGCTCGAACAGCTTTGGGATCATGGAAATTTGTTCTAGAGAGGGGTAGTTCGAGCCACTAGGGGTTAATCACAGCGCTAGTTCAGAGGGCAAATGGGGAAAATTTAGGGATGTCTTTTCGATCTTCAATATTATAATGGTATGTTCAGTATGTCATCGTGCCGGGACATCCGTGCAGTTGCACCAGAACCTTCGCTGTTCGCACATATGTAGTATAGACCCAGAAAAAAGGTTTAGACTAAGAATCAGACATCTAACCCTACTAAATAGCTGTATATGCGCTATTGAAGAATGTGTTTACGGAGGACGAAAATTGCCATTATCTAGTGTCATGGCTCATATTATATTGTATTGCCTTTATTTTATTATATTTTCTTAAAAAGACAAGACATTCCAAATTTTGTGTGATATTGAAATGGCTGGCAAAATACATCTTATGAGAAATAGAAAAAAGGTTCTTATAAACTATTCTTTGATTTTATTTTCAAAAAAATGGTTTGGGCAAAAAAGTTTTTTTTTAGACTTAGCCAAAGGCATTTCTTCAGATCTATCAAATATCACGCCCCTTTCCTCAGAAAAACATGTAAAGACATGTATTTAGGCGTCTTTACATGTAATGCCAGATAATGCGGAGTATTGGCTCATCCATTTACGAGCTTTTAGGTGTCAGTACATAAAAATCAAAAAGGAGAGAACAACTGATGAGAAGAGACTTGACATGTAAAATTTTACATGTAATTACATGTTTTTCCACGTAATGACATGTAATTACATGTTAATTTTCCGTGAACAGGTATTTTTGACGCATTAATAGATGTAGTCAAGATCACAAATTTTCGGATTTACATGTCAAATTCTACACCTAAAATTCAACATGTAAATCGAGGAATACAGTTTGGTGATTAAAGTTTACATATATAATTCTACACGTAAAATTTTATGCGTAAAATTCTACATGTAAAATTTTACGCATAAAATTCTACACGTAAAATTTTACGCATAAAATTCGACATGTAAAATTCTACATGTAATAAAACTCTACTTGTAAATGGGAAATTCATAGTAATATCAGATGTAGTTGTGATACTTTTAGGTCACCTGAGCAAGAAGTGCTTATGGTGAGCTTTTGGGATATACCTTGATGTTCCTCGTACATTGGGACATCCATCTGTCTGTCAACTATTGCTTGCATATACACTCTAGAGGGCACAGTTTTGATCCAATCTAAATGCAACTTTCTCCGAATGTTTATCTGCATGAAATATCTAGGCCAAGTTTGAATCTCGGTTATGTCAGGTCAGAAACTAGGTCACGAGGTCAAATCTTAGAAAAATCTTGTGTACATAATAGACTCTAGAGGTTTCATTTTCCATCGAATCTTTATGAAACTTTGTTTGAATGTTTGCTTGAAGACTATAATGTTAAGTTAAAATATGGGTCATGTGGGTTTGAAAACTAGCTTACTAGATCAAATAATTGAAAACACCTTGTGTACACAATAGGGGCTTCATTTTTCAAGAATGTTCACAAAAGTTTGTCAGAATGTTTTTATTGCCAGTGTTTAGGCCAAGTTCAAATATGGGCCACTTCCGGTAAAAAACTAGGTCAGCAGGTGTAATCTAAGAAAAACCTTGTGCACACACTATAGGCTTCATTTTCCATTGACTATTTTTGAAACTTCATTCAAATGTTTCTATGAATAATATCTAGGACAAGGTCTGATACAGGTAATGTTGGTTCAAAGACTAGGTCACTAGGTCAAATCACTGAAAAACTTTATGTATACAATAGAGGCTTCATTTTTCAGTGGATCATCATGAAACTTTGTGATAAAGTTTGTTTTGACAATAACTAGGTCAAGTTCCAAACTGAATCATGTCAGGTCAAACACTAGGTCAAATCTTTGAAAAAAAAAACAAACATGTGTGCACAACAGAGTGCCCTCATCCAGATCTACATTATTTGCTCAGACCTATTTGTTTTTGTTTTTTTTTTTTTGACATTTTTGGTGTCCAATTTTTAAGAGTTAATTAAAAAAATTAACTAAAAGCCATAGACCTGGAATAAGTAATCTTTTTTTTTCAAGCAGTTAATAAGCAGTATTTAAAATGTTAATATTTTCAACTGAAAACATGGCATATATCAAACAAGGAGTAGAATAATTTTGAATGAAATTCAAAAGAAAACTGATCTACCCCACCCACTACATGTACATAAGAAACTACAACAAGAGCTTAGCTGCCTTTTGGTGCCAGTTTATGATGCATCAAAATGGAATACTGAGAAAGTATTAAAATAACTCACATGTTTTCCATAAGCTGTCCTCCTGTGTTCAAATATTTTATTGAAAAATGTTTTGAAAAGAACAGCATTTTATAACTCCAGTGCTCCATGTGACTTCATGCTTTGAGACTGAATATACTAAAGTTTGAAACTGACCAACCAGACAACAGTATCTTGTACACAAAAACTCTAAAGTTCTTATTTTTACGCATTTTTACGTGTTGAAAATTACTAAGTCCAGAGCTGGCTTCTTTTACAGACTGTTTTTTGATAAAGTTATATAAATGCCATATTTTGCCAGGTTATTTTTTCTAAGTCCACAAATGACACGTAAATACATGTAAAATTTTACACATTTTGCCATGCCTGTACAGGTTTATCATGGTTTTACATGTCATTACGTGGTTTTACGCGTAAAAGTAGTAACTCTACATGTAATGCCATGCTGTTTTACATGTAATAACATGTAAACTATATTTTAACCCGTCATTCTGAGGGAAGGGCCTCTTGCCGGCAGGAACACCTACACTATTAGAATTACCGACGAGAAATCCTGATGCTCATATATAGGTCCTAACCGTTCCTTTATATTTTTTCTTCAAAATCGTTCATATAAGTTATTTCCTATTACATTTTTATTTTTAGATTTTATGAATCAATGAGATATTTTAACAGACCATCAGAAACTGTTCAGTACACATATCATGTTATTTTGTCCGTGGGAACACCTACAATATTACCGACAAGAAAATCTGATTCTTCTATTCACTAACATTCTTGGCCCTATCCCCTAACCATAACGCTATCTTAGATTCATTTTCATGCAAGTCATTTTATCACTATTTCACAAATTAAAAAGATATATCAGCAATCAGACACTGTTTAGTATATATATCATTTTCTCTTGTCGGCCCAGTTTGATTTAAAGTATTTACCGACAGGAAAATCTGACAATGCCTTGTTAGTGGGTATAACGGGGTTCCAGGAACCTATATTTTTATATCCCCGACATACGAAGTATGTGGGGGTATATAGTTTTCGCTTTTCCGTTCCTCCGTTCGTTACTTCGTACGTACGTTCGTTCGTATGTTCGTTTGTTCGTTCGTTCGTTCGTCTTTCCGTCACAGGGTCAAAGTTTTTGCTTTAAAGTTTATAAGACCTCATATTTTGAAGACCCTTTAATGGATTTTGTTCATATATGGCATGATGGTAGATATAGGTCTAAAGTTTTTATCAGCACCATCCCCACCCCGGGGTGACCTTGGGAACAAGGTCACGGACTTAGAATTTTCGTAAAAAAGTCACAGGGTCAAAGTTTTTGTGTTAAAGTTTATAAGACCTCATATTTTGAAGACCCTTTGATGGATTTCATTCATATATGGCATGATGGTAGATATAGGTCTAAAGTTTTTATCAGCACCATCCCCATCCCGGGTGTGACCTTGGATCAAGGTCACGGACTTAGAATTTTCATTAAAAAAGTTAAAGTTTTTTGTGTTTAAGTTTAAATAGCTATATCATCAAGACCCTTGAGGAATTTCATTTATATTTGACATGTTGGTAGCAGGGCTCGGGAAAACCGGAAAAATAGCTGGTCTGGACCGAAATTAAGAATTCTGGACCGATTTCAAACACCCCAAAACGCTAATAAATCGGTCCAACAGGTTTGTGATGAACCCCATTTTTCCAAAACCAACCAATTTTCACAAATCAGTGATGTCTAAAAAATCACAAACGGTCAAGTCTTTCCAAACTGACAACGTCCGCGCACCTTTTAAATGCGATATTATGGTAGTTAAAAGGCTCTAAACGGTCATTTGACATGTATATTGGAGAGACAGCTGAATAACGGCAACCTACCCGCAGCACAAATTAATTACGTCATTATCCAAACATTGTCAAAAAATCAACACTTCACTGACCTTTGTGCGGTAAACAAGCGATTAACACGAATCATCAGTAATGGTAGTCTGATAATTAATCCGTTTGTGTGACACGTGTGAATACACTGAGACTGCAAAACATCCAGGTGCAGTCGGCGTGTCCAAAAGATCAAAGGTTTGCTTTACTGCATGAGAGTGATAAACGAATGTACCGCTTGAACGCACCCGTTTTCTTCCTCTTTTTTGTTTTGACCAACACGGTTTGTCGGTCCCAGATTCGATAAATGAATTCCCAAACCGTGTACGTCCTGATCAGATGTCGCATACAACGGCGTCTGATCTGGGTATTATTGATTGCTTCTTTTTTTTTTTTTTTTTTTTGTTGATTGCCGTAACACGCGAGTATAATTCAAGGTAGATTTCACAGTAAAAATAAGTAATGCACCACTTGCGCTAGACAAGATTGGTCAGTGCTTAAAATTTAAGCAGTCTGATCAAATCTTGAAACACTGAAAACTGCAAAATCGCCCGTGGCGCAGGCCTTTTTTATTAGACCTAATTAGGTCCATGAAAGTCGTTTCGTTCCGTCTCTCCTGTTTCCCGCCATCTTCGCGCTTATACAAGACGGGAATCAGTTGTTTATAAATAGCTTTGGAAAACCCTGCGGAGGTGGAAATAACAACAAAACCGTTTTTTCTTTTTTTTTTTTGTTTTTTCTTTTTTTTTTTTTTTATTTCTTTTTACATACCTGACTGTATTTATTGTTGACGCCAGCTTTGATCATGCTCGTTGTACCTGGACTTCCGTCATATAATGGAGTTGAGGTGTATTATTTAAAAGGAGTTATAGGACTGCCAATTGTCATTAGTTTTCGTGACAGGTGATATACACATATTTTTTTTTTGGAAATGGGCTCATTGATGACGTCATCGTCATCGGCTGGACCGATTCAGATTTCAAAATTTCCAGAGCCCTGGTTGGTAGATATCGGCCTAGCATCTTACTCCGCATGATCCCCACCCTGGATGTGACCGAGGTCAAGGTCACGAACTTAGAATTTTCATATAAAAGTAAAAATTTTTGCGTTTAAGTTTATATTGCCATATCATCAAGACCTTTTATCAAATTTCATTATCCCCTAGCTGAAAGGTTGAACTGATATAGCTATCAGCAAGGAATCTGTTCGTCTGTCCGTCAGTCCGTTTAAGTATTATTCGTTCATACTTTATTTTTGTCTTAGGGTCAAAGTTTTTGCGTTAAATGTTATAAGAACTCATATTTTGAAGACCCTTTGATGGTTTTCATTCATATTTGGCATGATGGTATATATAGGTCTTAGGTTTTTATCAGCACCATCCCCTCCCTGGGGGTGACCTTGGGGTCAAGGTCACAGACTTAGAAGTTTCATAAAAAGGTCAAAGTTTTTTGTGTTTAAGTTTATATAGCTGTATCATCAAGACCTTGAGGAATTTCATTTATATTTTACATGTTGGTAGATATCTGCCTAGCGTCTTACTCCGCATGATCCCCACCCCGGGTGTGACCGAGGTCAAGGTCACGAACTTAGAATTTTCATATAAAAGTAAAAATTTTAGCGTTTAAGTTTATATAGCCATATCATCAAGATCTTTTATTAAATTTCATTATCCCTTAACTGAAAGGTTGAGTGGATATAGCTATCAGAAAGAAATCCATTTGTCTGTCCGTCCGTCCTTTGAAGCATTATTTGTTCATACTTTGTTCATATTTTGAAGACCTTTTGATGGAATTCATTCATATTTGGCATGATGGTAGATATAGGTCTAAAGTTTTTATTAGCACCATCCCCACCCCAGGGGTGACCTTGGGGTCAAGGTCATAGACTTAGAATTTTCATAAAAAAGTCAAAGTTTTTTGTGTTTAAGTTCATATAGCTATACCATCAAGAACCTTTGAGGAATTTCATTTATATTTGACATGTTGGTAGATATAGGGTATGACCTTCAGGTCAAGGTCACAGACTTAGAAATTTCATATAAAAGTAAAAAAAAAAATTGCATCTAAGTTTATATAGCTATACCATCAAGACCTTTTGTTGAATTTTATTATCCTCCTACAGAGAGGTTTAGGGGATATAGCTATCAGCATGGAATTCATCCATCCTGCCATCTCCAGAGTCAAAGCTACATATTTTGTGCAGTAGTGCTCTTCGGGGGTATACGTGCCCCACTGGGCACTTTGTCTAGTATAAAATGTTTTTGTTTTTTTTTGTTGTTGTTTTTTTTGTGTGTGTCTTTTTTTTCATAAATATGTACTTTCTCATCTCATAGTGTAAGAATCGAATTTATTTCAGACATAAAAAAATCTAAAATATATCTAAAATATATCTACTAGCAGTTGAGTAACAAAAAACTCAATAAACAGTCGGAGAGGTGGGGTGTAAGGAATTCTAAGTCCAGAGCTGGCTTCTTTTACAGACTGTTTTTTGATGAAGTTATATAAATGCCATATTTTGCCAGGTTATTTTTTCTAAGTCCACAAATGACACGTAAATACATGTAAAATTTTACACATTTTGCCATGCCTGTACAGGTTTATCATGGTTTTACATGTCATTACGTGGTTTTACGCATAAAAGTAGTAACTCTACATGTAATGCCATGCTGTTTTACATGTAATTACATGTAAACTATATTTTAACCCGTCATTCTGAGGGAAGGGCCTCTTGCTGGCAGGAACACCTACACTATTAGAATTACCGACGAGAAATCCTGATGCTCATATATAGGTCCTAACCGTTCCTTTATATTTTTTCTTCAAAATCGTTCATATAAGTTATTTCCTATTACATTTTTATTTTTAGAATTTTATGAATCAATGAGATATTATAACAGACCGTCAGAAACTGTTCAGTACACGTATTGTGTTATTTTGTCCGTGGGAACACCTACAATATTACCGACAAGAAAATCTGATTCTTCTATTCACTAACATTCTTGGCCCTATCCCCTAACCATAACGCTATCTTAGATTCATTTTCATGCAAGTCATTTTATCACTATTTCACAAATCAAAAAGATTTATCAGCAATCAGACACTATTTAGTATATATATCATTTTCTCTTGTTGGCCCGGTTTGATTTAAAGTATTTACCGACAGGAAAATCTGACAATGCCTTGTTAGTGGGTATAACGGGGTTCCAGGAATCTTTATTTTATAAAATGTTTTGTTTTTTTTTGTTGTTGTTTTTGTGTGTGTGTGTTTTTTTTTTTCGTAAATATGTACTTTCTCATCTCATAGTGTAAGAATTGAATTTATTTCTGACATAAAAAAATCTAAAATATATCTACTAGCAGTTGAGTAACAAAAAACTCAATAAACAGTCGGAGAGGTGGGGTGTAAGGAATTCTAACAAGTGCAAAACAAGAAAAAAAATGTAATATGTAATATATTACATTATATATGTCAGTAAATGAGTCTAAGACCTTCTTTTGTTACCTCTTGTCGGCTCTTGTCGGCTCTTGTCACTTCTTGTCGGTTCTTGTCGGTAAATAGGGAGACCGCCAACCGTTTGATCCGGTCTACAGTTCTTGCTGATATGTCTTGGGTTAATATACAGTACTTTTTGTTTGGCCAGCCTGTAATGCAGTAAACTTTTTGATCAGCCCATTGATCATGCTAGAGAATCACTGTACTTGAAATTCGCAGTAGTCGCTGGTGAGGGCAGAAAGTTCACATTTTTTGTTTACCAGGATCTTACTAATGTATAAGTTCTTTACAAGTATTTATTTTAACGATGATATTTTCATTTGGAATTATCACTCAGATAATTTTGTCCATTCTGGCTCAATTGGAGCCGTCAAAATCTAAAACTAGCTGAGTATCAGCCAATTTCAGGCTAGCCGGTGGTATTTTATGTGTCCGAAATGTGTTCACACACAAAATGTTGCTCTACTAAAGTCAATAATTAATATTGTATGGTATCAAACATTGCGGAATGCAAATAAAAGAAGAAAAAGAACGTTTGATGTATTTCTGCTTATTGTTAGCGAAGTTATACGCACTTTTGTCTCTGAACACCAACGTATAGTAGTCGAGGGCCCTGTACTAGTAGTCAGGTGCCTAAATATGTAATTTGTACCCAGTCGTCAAGAAGTAACTGGGCACAGTAGATGTGAGCACGAACGGTTTTTAAAGCATTACTTCCGTTTAGAAAGCACATTCTCTCTCAGTTTCAAATTCTTATGTAACTCGTATTAAAAATAATGAACATAACACATACTGAAACAATATAATGCAGAAGGCTGAAGAAGCCTGTATAAATATGCTTTCATTGCAAGAGTCGCATGTTATGTACTTTCTTGATGGCTGTAATTCAGATGGCAGTACATCAAACTGTTCTGATTGGCATTTAAATTTTGCCTGTCGATGAATTAACTGACGGCATTTCAAAGGCTTGTCCGTGTGTATATCAACAGAGTGATTGATAACACGTTCAAAGCACCCATGGAATGGACAAAAGTAACACTGATACGCAGACAGTGGAGAGGTCTTCATTTCCTCCTGCTGAAATCCATAAAGAGGCCAATAAAAATTTCAGAACAACATAATTTGCCTGGCATTATGTTGACATTAACATTTGTCCAAACGCACGCACGCACACAAACAGAACTGTATTATTTTTGACAATTAGACAATTATTATGTCCCCACCTTAGTTGGTGGGGGGGTGGGGGGCATATTGTTTTTAGTGCAGATCCTGTCGGCTTGGCGTCGACGTAGCCTCCTGTCTGCACTCTATCTCCTTAATGAAAGGGTGGATTTTGGCCAAACTTACACAAATTTATCATTGGGTGGGAGAAAAATGCTGATTAGATTTTGGTGACCTTGACCCCATTTTCAAGGTCACACACGAGGGCTTAGATTGTTGAAAAAGGCTGGAAAATGGCTTGTCTGCACCCTATCTCCTGAAGTAACAAATGGATTTTGACCGAACTTGCACATCTAATTTGCTGGGACATGTGAAAGAAATGATTAGATTTTGGTGACCTTGACCCAATTTTCAAGGTCACATGATGGCTTAGATTGTTGGAAATTGGCTTGTCTGACCCTAGCTCCTGAATGAATGGATGGATTTTTACCAATTTTGTACATCTATAGTGTTGAGACATCGAAAAGAGCTGATTAGGTTTGGTGACCTCAATCTCATTTTCAAGGTCATACTAAGGTTTAGATTGTTGGAAAATAGCTTGTCTGCACCCAGTCTCCTGAAAGAATGGATGGATTTTGACCAAACTTGTACATCTATATTTTTGTGACATGGAAAAGAACTGATTAGTTTTCTAGTGACCTTGACCCCATTTTTAAGGTCACAGGAGGGCTCAGATTGTTTGAAAATGGCTTGTCTGCACCCTATCTCCAGAATGAATGAATGGATTTTTACTAAACTTGTACATCTATATTGTTGTGACATGAAAAAGAACTGATTAGATTTGGTGAACTTGACCCCATTTTCAAGGTCACAGGAGGGCTCAGATTGTTGGAAAATGGCTTTTCTGCATCCTGTCTCCAGAATGAATGGATGCATTTTGACCACAAACTTGTACAGTCATATTGTTGAGACAGGGACAAGAACTGATTAGATTTTGGTGACTTTGACCCCATTTTCAAGGTCACACGAGGGCTTAGTTTTGGAAAATTGCCCCCATGGACCACACACATAAAAAAGAGGAATTATAGATACAACCTTTTCCAACAATAGGCCTGTTCAAACTGGTTGGGGACATACGTTTTCCTCTGAAAACACTGTTCTAGTTCATCAACTCTTATGTCTCATCTGAGCCTTTGCTCGAATGCCACAACACAATCAACAGATCATGTGATTGAAAACCACAAAGGAGTTTGTAAAACACCCAGTCCCAAAATTATGCTTGATTGTAAAATGTATGCAGCACACAATGGCCAAAATAACACATTATAAACCGGAAAGATGAAACCGTTTTGTTAAAATCAATTTTTATCGCACCTGCTTGTAGCAGGGTGCGATATAGGCATCCGATTTTCTGTCTGTCCATCCATCCCTCTGTCCGTCCATCCGTCTGTCTGTCCGTCTGTCAACATTTATGTCGAAGTTTGACATTTATGTCAAAGTTAGTATTCTAATCAACTACAAGACTAAACAACCATCAGACCTTGCGTTAAACATCTCCCTAATCTCCTGACTTTGGGACATAGGCGTCTATTTTTCTGTTCGTCTGTCCGTTTGTCCGTCTGTCTGTCAACATTTATGTCGAAGTTCGACATTTATGTCAAAGTTAGTATTCTAATCAACTACAAGACTAAACAACCATCAAACCTTGCATGAAACATCTCCCTGACCTCCTGACTTTGCGACATAGGTGCCCGCTTTTCCATTCGTCTGTTTGTTCATCCGTCTGTCTGTCTGTTAACAGTTCTGTTATGTCGAAGTTCGACATTTATGTCAAAGTTAGTATTCTAATCAACTACAATTCTACAACAACCATCACACCTTGCATGACACATCTGCCTGACCTCCAGACTTGGCAGGTACATTGACCCAGTGACCTTGACCTATATTTTGCGCTCCATTGACTTTGACATAATTTACGTTGTCGTTCCAGATCTTCTCAACTATAAGGCGTACAACTACCAAATCTTGCATAGTGCTTCTCCTAGATGTACTGACTCGGCAGTTACCTTGACTCAGTGACCTTGACCTATATTTTGCGCTCCAGTGACTTTGACACATTTTGCGTCGACGTTCAATATCTTCTCGGGGGTGGTCGGGTGGTGCGAAGGTGCTGTGTATCTTACATCACCGGGGCGTCCAACTGATACTGGCTTACAGTTGGGCAAGGCCTGCTACCCTTGTAGTGGGTAAGGGTAGAGGGGGAATGTTTTTATTTCTTCTGTTTCTTCACTTTCATTCCTGTTCCTCTTTCTTCCCTGCCCCTCTCTTTCATCTCGTCTACTCTCTCTTCTATCTCTTTTCTCCCTTTCTCAGGGAGACGACACAAAATGACCCTCAAGGGTTGACGTGTCGTTAAACCCCAACACAATCAATCAATCAATATCTCCTCAACTACAAGGCCTACTATCATCAAACCTTGCAAAGTGTTTCTTCTCAATGTACTGACTCAGCAGATACCTTGACCTGGTGACCTTGACCTATATTTTGACTGCAGTGACTTTGACATAATTTACGTCAACGTTCGAGATCTCCTTAAGTGTAAGACCTCTAGCTACCAAACCTTGTATAGTGCCTCTCTTAGATGTACTGACTTGGCAGGTATCTTGACCCGGTGACCTTGACCTATATTTTGCGCTTCAGTGCCTTTAACACATTTTACGTCGACGTTCAATATCTCCTCAACTATAAGGTCTACAACAATCAAACCTTGCATAGTGCTTCTCCTCAATGTACGGACTCTGCAGGTACCTTGACTGGGTGACCTTGACGTATATTTTGCGCTTCATTGACTTTTACACTTTTTATGTCGCCCTTCCATATGTCCTCACCTGTAAGGCCTTCAACCACCAAATCTTATATAATGCTACTTCTCGCTGTACTGACTTGGCAGGTACCTTGACCTAGTGGCCTTGACCTATATTTTGCACACCAGTGACTTTGACACATTTTATGTTGATGTTTGGTATCTCCTCAAATATAAGACCTGCAACATTCTTTCATAGAGATTAATCATGAAATATTTTCTACGGTCATTCTCTCCCTTCCGCTTATTCAAGAAGGGCAGTTATCAGTTTCTGGCGAAAGAATGTGCACAATACTGGTTAACCGCTTAGAGGACTAAGCCTGCCCAGTAAACGTGTGGTTAGGTAAACTGACTGCGCTCGACATGACCCCATTGGGTTGACTGGGCCGTAAAACCTCAACACAAACAAACAACCACCAAACCTTGCACAGTGCTTTACCTCATTGCACTGGCTTGGCAGGTACCTTGACCTGGTGACCTTTACCTATATTTGACACATTTTACGTTGATGTTTGATAACTCCCCAAATATAAGGCCTACAACCACCATACCTTACATAGTGCTTCTCCTTGATGTACAGAATTAGCAGGTACCTTGACCTGTGACCTTGACCTATATATCACACTCCAGTGACTTTTACACATTTTACGTCGACGTTCCATTATCATTGGGCTGTATAATACGAAGTCAGTGCTGAAGATATAGCCATTAGAGGGAATGGCACTGGCCTGGAATATATGTGCCCCACTAGGCACTTTGTCTACATTTTTTTTTAACCCAGTTTTCTAACTAAGCACTGCTAAGAATGAAATAAACTTATTTAATAACCACATTCTGATTGTGGCTCCTGTGACTTTTGCCCCGGCAGGTGCGATGACGCCTTCCGCGGATTTCTTGTTATATAAATGTTCATGTACCTCAATAATTGAACACAAATAGTTTCTTTATCAGACAAATGGTATTAAAAAGTGTGAATAATTCATGATTTATTACATCATGGAAGTTAAGACTAAGAGGTTAGCATGTTGCAATAAACTAGCTTCCGTATCAGTCAGAAAATATCATTTTGAGATATCATTCAAATATTCCAATAACTCAAAGCGTTCTGTTTCGATTTTGGTTTGAAAGCAAATGCAGTATGGAAAACACGCGACTTATGGGTACAGTTCTAAGTTTTCTAAACTCGACAAATGCATACAGTGACGCCCCAATCACTGGGCCAGTGCACGGGACATGTATTACTGTGCGTACAGTATGAAAACCTCGAATAAGTTCCAAAATGTACTACCTACAAGTCTCGAACTTTTGCACATAATAAATACCGATTTTTTTTTTCATTTTTTCTAAAGTAAAAATAAATTCCAGAACATTTCCATAAAAGTACAAAAACTGCTTTTTACCCTTTTTCCATAAAATAAAATCACATGCTTGCATAAATCGGGTGCTGCATTGGCTATCGCTTAACTCACATGTCTGTTGTTAGGCAAACATGAAGCTGGATATATAAGTGACAATAATCAGTGGAGAAAACTTCCAAAAGTAGCATATTTAGAAATTCATACTTTTTTTTCTAATATCCCGGTACACACATAAAAAAAAGTCCAATTTCTGCCCTTGTCGACTGCAGCCAACCTGCAACTACTGCGAAATTCGAGTACAGTGGTTCTCTAGCGTGATTGATTTTTTTCTTGTTGATTTGCGCTGTTCTCTTAAATAAGATGCCCTTTAAAAGCGTTTATGCTTTTCTTAGTATTAAAAACAACAACAACAAAACATATGCTACGAGTAATATTTAGATGCATTCCGCGGTGGTCTACACATTATCAAAAGGTATGTTTTTAGTTAAGTAATATTGTAAATATTTATCTGTATACCCACTCTTCTTATCTATGCTCGTAGTAGCTGTCCTATGACAAAGCGTGCATTTCGTGAGTTGTTTTATAGACATACAAATCCCATTGTTTATTTAGCTTGGATCAGACAGAACAACAACGACATTTTGAGTTTTTGTTATTTTGGACTCGTGTAAGTTTATATATATGTAAATATTAGTATTACTAATACATAATTACAGTTTTAGGTACCTGGAAAATATGCTTTTTGTTGCTCGGCTTTGTGAAATAATTATATATAGAAAAATCGTATGAACTTATAAAACAATGGTGTGTTCCCTGGTCGAATATGCTTCCCTCAATTTGGTCTCCATATACGAAGCAAAATGTAAGTAAACTAGAAATGATACAGAGGACAGCAACAAGGTGGGTGAAAATCAGCTATTCCCCTTATGAAACTGTCACCAGAGTGCTTGATGATTTGGGTTGGCGGTTGTTAGAAAACGGGCGGACAGATGCACATCTTATTATGTTTCCAATGATTATTAATGACTACGTAACAATCATTACGAAAACATACCTATTCAAATACACTGAAAATTTTACCACCAAAAACTGAAAATTTTCAGATAAAAATTCTGATATTTTTTCATATTTCTGATAAAAACATAGATTGTGGGTACTCATTAGAACTGCCTCCACGAGGTGGTTCTGATGACTACCCACAATCTATGTTTTTGAGCAGAAATAAGAAAAATAATGTATACCCCTGTAAATCCCAGTTTTACTATATAAAAGTGAGTTTTATGGGGGTCAAAATTTTACAGGCATGTTTTCGTGATGGATGCAGGGGGTGGTCGGGTGGTGCTAAGGTGCTGTGTATCTTTCATCACTGGGGCGTCCAACTGATATTGGCTTACAGTTGGGCAAGGCCTGCTATCCTTGTAGTGGGTAAGGGTAGAGGGGGAATGTTTTTATTTCTTCTGTTTCTTCACTTTCATTCCTGTTCCTCTTTCTTCCCTGTCCCTCTCTTTCATCTCCTCTACTCTCTTCTATCTCTTTTCTCCCTTTTCTCTGGGAGACGACACAAAATGACCCTCAAGGGTTGACGTGTCGTTAAACCCCAACACAATCAAATCGTGATGGATGCAGAACAAAGACACACAAGAGCTCAGTTGCATTGAGATGCCTTTTGTCATATCAAAAAAAAACATTCTCAATACCTTCTCATGGGTTAATGCTCATAAGTTCTCTTTCTTCCCAAGAACTGCTAGACTGGAATGACCTACCTCCGGTCCTAGCAAGCTGCCCGTACCTCAAAGTCTTTCGAGCCAGGCTAGCTAAACATCTCAATGGACAAACTGCCATTTAACCTTTATCCTGTTTAAAAAAAAAAAAAAAAAAATAGCTGTGTTTCCACTAACATGCTGAAAAAAATTTGGTTGGTAGGTAGGAGAAACTGGTTTTTTTTTTATATTTTTCTATTTTTTCTCCAGAAAAGAACAGGATTGGGCCTGTAATTTTATGAAAATACAGGTATTTTGTTGAGGGTCAGTGCTTTACTTTTTGTCGCACCTGCGTGCTAACGCAGGTGCGATATAGGCGTGCCATGACCCATCTGTTCGTCCATTTGTCCGTTCGTCAACAATTGACTTGTGAGCGCAACTCCTCCTACAGTTTTTGGCCAATCATTTTGAAACTTCACAGATGTTTTGGCTATAGCGTGTAGATGTGCATATTGTTTGCTCATAATTCTCAGATTTTTTTTTTTCAACTTTTTCCGCTTTGTTAATAGTCATTTTTTACCTAAAACCCTTATTGTCAGTGGGTGTCTTGTGAGCGCAACTCCTCCTACAGTTTTTGGCCAATCATTTTGAAACTTCACAGATATTTTGGCCATGGTGTATAGATGTGCATATTGTTTGCTTATAATTCTCAGATTTTTTTTTCAACTTTTTCCGCTTTGTTAACTTAGTCAGTTTTTACCTAAAACCCTTATAGTCAGTGGGTGTCTCGTGAGCGCAACTCCTCCTACAGTTTTTGGCCAGTCATTTTGAAACTTCACAGATGTTTTGGCCATGGTGTGTAGATGTGCATATTGTTTGCTCATAATTCTCAGATTTTTTTTTTAACTTTTTTCGCTTTGTTAACTTAGTCAGTTTTTACCTAAAACCCTAATAGTCAGTGGGTGTCTCGTGAGCGCAACTCCTCCCACAGTTTTTGGCCAATCATTTTGAAACTTCACAGGTGTTTTGGCCATGGTGTGTAGATGCGCATATTGTTTGCTCATAATTCTCAGATTTTTTTTTTTTCAACTTTTTTCACTTTGTTAACTTGTCAGTTTTTACCTAAAACCCTTATAGTCAGTGGGTGTCTCGTGAGTGCAACTCCTCCTACAGTTTTTGGCCAATCATTTTGAAACTTCACAGATGTTTTGGCCATGGTGTGTAGATGCGCATATTGTTTGCTCATAATTCTCAGATTTTTTTTTTTCAACTTTTTCAACTTTGTTTAAAACTTAATCAGTTTTTACCTAAAACCCTTATAGTCAGTGGGTGTTTTGTGAGCGCAACTCCTCCTGCAGTTTTAGGCCAATAGTTTTGAAACTTCACGGATGATTAGGTCAGGGTCTGAAGATTTGCATATTATTTGCACATAAATCTCAGATTTTTTTTTTTCAACGTTTTTCGCTTTGTTAACTTAGTCAGTTTTTGCCTAAAACCCTTATAGTCAGTGGGTGTTTCTACTCCCGCAGTTTAAGGCTAATAGCTTTGAAACTTCACATATGATTAGGACATGGTCTGAAGATGTGCATATTTTTTGCACATAAATCTCAGATTCATTTCAGCAGAGTTAGGAGTCCTTGATTTATCCCCCAAATTGGTTTCCGCTCAATATCTTGTGAAAGAATTGATGGATTAGGATCATATTTTGCATACATATTGTTGTTAACAATACCTAGCTTGGGATTTTGTCAATTTTCAGCTGAGTTACTGGCCTTGATTAATGGGCAAAAATGATATCCGCTCAATGTCAATATCTTGTGAAATAATGGACAGGTTTAGATAAAATTTTGCAAGCCAATATTCCAAATTTTCTACTTTGTCCATTTTTCTAACCTATCAATTTCTTGATTACTGCAAAATAGATTTTTAGCTCGCCTGTACGAAGTACAAGGAGAGCTATTGTAGTCACTCCGGTCGTCCGCGTTTGCGTTTTCGTTTGCGTTCCGGTTCCCGTCACACTGCGTTAAAGTTTTTCAAATGCTTATATCTCAACAGTCACTCCTCACAGAGGCATCAAATTTGGAACTTAGGTACCTTGGAGGGTCTTCTGAGATTCCAAGAGAATAAACCCCTGGGTTCATGCCCCTGGGTGGGGCTAGGGGTCAGAATCTAGGACACCTTTGTAATACTGTGTTAAAGTTTTTCAAATTCTTATATCTTGACTTGCACTCCTCATAGAGCATTCATATTTAGAATTTGGGTACCTGGAGGAGTCTTCTGAGATTCCAAAAGAACATACCCCTGGATTCATACCTCAGGGTGGGCCTTGGAGTGGGGCTAGGGGTCAAAATCTAGGACACATTTGTAAAATCTTATATGCCTACAGGTTATAGACACAACTGGTTATACATCAGCTAACTATGTGACAGCGGTTTAAGTGTAAGAGAGTGAAGGTCATGGTGACCTACATTTTACGGTCCAGGTCACCTAGATTACACGGTCCAGTGATTTTGCCTTATATCTTGAATACTATTTGTTGGATAAATGTCACACCTGGGATATTAGTTCCATGTGACCCAATGAATGACCACTTACTATATCTAGGTCATTGTGACCTATATTTCATGCTTCAGTGATTTTGCCTTTTATTTTTATTACTATTTCATGGAGAATTGTCATACCTGGATTATTATATCTATGTGACAAAATGATTTACATACAAATACATCTAGGTCAGTGTGACCTATATTATATGGTTGAATGATTTCGCCATATAACTTGAAAATATATTTCATGGTTCACTGATTTTTGTCCTTACCTTGAATACTATTTCATTGAGCAATACCATAAAATCAAATATTATTTCCATATGATCCTATGATTGACATCAAAATATATCTAGGTCAGTGTGACCTACATTTCATGATTCAGGGATTTTTGCCTTATATCTTGAAATTATTTGATCAGCAATTCCATTTGTCAATCTACTTCCATGTGATCCCAAGGGTTGACTTAAAAATATGTCAGTGGTACATCTAACACAGAGATTTCCTTTAACATTTATAGAGGGAGAGACTCAAAATTTATTTAAGTCCTATTTATGTCCCCTCTCAAAATAGGAAGAAAGTCTGCTCTTGACCAACTTACAACAATATTTCTCAAAATGTGTGGGTCCTCAAAAATCAGTTCTTGATATGTTTAGTCAGATGTACCTACATTTACACATAACTTCTTAATATTGTAATTTAATCTTAAGTTAGCTTATCTCTATCAGACAGCATCAATCAGAAGTCATATTCTCAAGTACCCATCATCTATCAGAATATCATTAGTAGGTATGTACCCAACAGGCAAGCTACGCTGTCCTACGACAGCTCTTGTTTTCAATACAAATAGGAACTTGTATGACTTAATCCCCGCAGGTGCAACATCGCTTTCCGCAGATTTCTTGTTTATTTTACATTTTTACTGATAAAAAAATAGCAGAGTCCAGGGTTTGAAACAGGATCGGTCAGGTTAGCAGAAACGCAGCTTTTTTTTTTATGCCTAACCCATTATTTTTTATCATGCTGTCCTCAGTTTCTCCGCTCAACAAAATTCCCAGTATCTCAAAAGTTCCCTAAATTCAAAACTTACTACCATAACTCTCATTTGGCCACATTTATTTATTGATTTAGCACTCCATGTAATACTCTATCTCAGAGGTGTTTGGAGTACCTGGCAGATTCTGATTCAGATTAAACAGATTTTTCTGAATTGGTGATACCACATTTTTTGATATTTATACAAAGTTTCTTGAAGATAGCTCAAATGGTTTCCAAGTTATAGAGCTGACACAATTTTGTGACAGAGTCCAAGGCAAATAATTCAAAAAGTATAAATGCAAGAGTTTTAACTTCATAATACATTAACCTATAGATAATGTGCTATTCTCTTCTGTTTTCACACCTTCCACAGAAAAAACGACCTTTCAGTCGTTAATTAAAGTCTTAAACCAGAAGGTCCCTTAGGCAGTTACCTGTGTGACGTAACTCTTCCCGCTCAATTGACCACGTGTCAGTTTCTTTTCTGTGGACAAAGAAATTCAACAAGAATTATTTACCTGTGATAGAAATTTGGATTATTTCTTTCCTCACGGATAAATTTATGTATCCTTGTGTTTCTTTTGTTTACTTATCACTCCTTTCACTTTCTGTGTTATTATTTAAAATTTTCAATTTTCGATTTCATGTATTTTTTGACTGGTCTTTTTCCACATGTGTTTTCGCGACTCTCGCTATTCGGCACAATGCTCGTGCGCGATCGGTTCGATAGTCGTGTTTATATATGCAGAATATTTTTGTTCTTTTCGTTCCAGGTTATTCAGCAATTACGATATGTTTTTCCTGGACTTTTATTTGCAGAGATCTTCAGTTGGCTAAAGATTCTCATGGTGGAGAAGCTGATTGTAAAGAACTTGTCAACCCTTGATGGGTTATAAGACAATTCTCTACTGATGGGAGCCCCACCCCATATGGCTATACTGCCGGGGTAAGACCCATCAAGGTGGCATCTTTGGGTACTTAGTATCCGATAAAGTCTAAGTCCACCAGTTACCAGTCACCAGTCATCCAGTCACCAGTCACCAGTCAACCAGGCACCAGTCAATCAGCTTCACCAGTCAACCAGGTGCCAGTCAACCAGACACCAGTCACCAGTCATCCAGGTGCCAGTCAACCAGGCACCAGTCACCAGTCAACCAGTCACCAGTCACCAGTCACTGGTCAACCAGGCACCAGTCAACTAGTCTCCAGTCAATAATTTAATTATTTTCTGGAAAGACTTAGTTTTTGACATATTTCACCGGACAAAATAGTCACGTATACTAACTTCCGGTCATTATGTCTAATTATTAAAAATTTTTTCACTGGGCAAAGTATCAGTAATATTTCTGATACTTATACCCGGTCATATTATTATATTATTTCTGATTTTTCACCAGGCAAACTTTTACAGAAAGTGTCTGGTCAATTTTTGCCTAATAATTAATTATCTTCGGGAAAAAGTTTCGAATACTTGTGCCCGCTCAGTTTTCATATATAATCTCCCTTTTTCATCGGATTAGAGTTACAAATACTACTATCTGATCAATTTGTCAAATTACTTGTAACTTTACCGGGCAACAGTTACGAATACTAGTGTCCGGTCATTATGTCGGGTAACTAGTGTCAAAATAATGATCACTAATTCCCGAACAATCTATTATCGTTCATAGAGCTCCATTCACGTTTAAGTCAATGGATATAGGTTATTAAGTGAAATACATAATAACTTTTCATACAAAAATTCTGCACAGTCTTTCCCGAATCAGACTAGAATCTTTAATATTCCATTGACTTATTATATGTGTGTAATTCCATTAATATTTTAAATTAACTTATGTTTTATCTCTTTTATCCGCTAGAAAGAGTTAAACTTCCGACTATAACAAAATTTTTATCGGGCAGCAGTTCGTAGACTAGTGCCAGGTCATTCAAATTATGTTTTATCTCTTTCATTCGCTAGAAAGTGGTTAAATTCCGGCTCTAACGAAAATTTCATCGGGAGGCACTTCATAGAGTAGTGCCAGGTCATTCTAACGAAATTCCATTGGGCAGTAGTTTCGTAGACTTTGTGTCGGATTACTAGTGTCCGAGTAGTAGTCACTAGTACTCGCTCAACATATATAGAGGATATTCAAATGTTTGGAGTGAATATGACTTTTATTTCATCGAGTGAAGTGAAAAAATGTATATTTCATGAGTGCCGAAGGCACGAATGAAATATACATTTTTTCACTTCACGAGATGAAGTAAAAGTCATATTCACGACAAACATTTGAATTTTCTTTTTATTGTATACATCACTTCCGATAGAAGAGATGCAAATCTTGCATTTGCAAGGGAAAGTCTGACACGCAGTTTTGTCCCTTGGCGCCATGACGTTCATGTTTTGTTTTGTTTGGTGACGTTAGATATGACGTCAGAAACGTGCATTGGCGTGTAAAAATAAAATAAAAAGAAAATTTACTCTTTTTCAGTGAATACCATAAAAATTTTCATCTAGTGTAATGAAAACATTAATGTAAATAAGAAAAAAGTAGATCCAGATCTTATATTTTTCACTGCTCAGAGGAGTGAAAATATAAGTTTTATATTTTCACTAGTGAAAATATAAAACTTATATTTCACTAGTGAAAATATGCATTTTATTTCATTAATAATTCTCTATATTTCATTACTTTGTATATAATAAATTTATTTATTAACCACTATAGACATGTACAGTCTTGGATTATAGGTTATTGAATGACAGCGATGGGTTCTAATACCTAGTAGCCACTTATATTGTTGAATTCTGTCCAGTCATTTTTGAGGACTTGACTTAAATTCTATATATATATTTATTATTGAAAATGAATTAAGAATTATCAGTTACGATCAAATTCGCAATTCATTCACAAAGTGTAGAAGATACTTCCAGCTATATTTATATCTCTTTTATTCGCTACAAAGAGATTAACTTCTTACATATTCACCTTATTCGGCTCTTAGGGCAAAGGTGAACTATAAAACTATCGTTATTTATAAGAAGAAAAATATACATGAAATCTAAAAATTTTCTTCTTTCCTCCCCTGTTTTTCTTCTACATGCTCTGATATGTAATCAGCATGTAATCTAAGGAGTAAATTGACAAGAAAGTAGCAATCGATCTTTTCTACTTTCTATTAATTTTTCATTCTTAAGGTATCGGAAATTTACACCAACCAGATAAATAAATTAACAGTTTATTTATTTATTCGCTACCTCTCTAGATTACTACGATTTAAAATTCTAGTTGAGGTACATATTTTCCTTTTGCCTTTTCTACAAGGAAAATAGTTGATACGATAAGCTATTATTCTATTTTATACTATCTTTTGATTGATTATATAAGAGTCTAGGTCAGTCATGCTCTGTCTAAACTCTGCTATAAAATTGACAAATTAAACGAGACTTACCTAAGTTGAAGTTTGATGTTAATTTTGTTAGTCCCTATCTACCAAGAATCACATGAGTGAGCGAGGACGATCACGTGACTGAATTCAGACTTTAAGAGCATATGTGAAACCAATTCATGGAACTTGGAAACCCACAAAACGCAATCAAGGGTAGGGCACAAAATCCTGGGTGGGCATGTGATTCTTGGTAGATAGGGACTAACAAAATTAACACCAAACTTCAACTTAGGTAAGTCTCGTTTAATTTGTCAATTTTGTTAGTCCCCTATCTACCTACAGAATCACTTGAGTTTTCAGAGTCCAAGTTACATGAATCATTCCGAGATACAGATAACTCAGAAATTTAAAACATTTTTTCTATGGCACTAAGAGTAATCACATGCTATTTTTGCTATGGTACTAAGAGTAATCACATGCTATATGTATATAAATTACCTGTACAATATAACCAAATGTTGTCTCCAAGCTTCAATTTTTTGTAGTGCTAAAAGTTACTGTAATACAGATGCTTACATGTATATGTCGTGCTCACATTAAGTTCCACAACGTTTAAACAAGATTTTGTCACAATCTTGTTAAGTCATAGCAGTACATTCAGATAACACTGCATTACTAAAATCACTGTTGTTGCTGACTGAACGTTTGTAATATTTCCTAAATACACAGTCTTTCTTCCAGCCGGCTGATTTTAAAACTGTTTCAACTGAAACCTTATTAGATGCCGCACTAGTTGAAGCTGATCTTGTGCTATGTGGGGTAAACAAAGTCATATTAATCCCTGCAGAAATCAGAACATTCTTCACCCAGTGTCCAATTGTACTCTTTGTTACTGGCTTATGAGGTTTCTGTAAACTTATAAATAATTGTGTCTCATTGCCATGTAATTCCTCAGATCTATTCATATAATCAGAAAGAACCTGAACTACACATAATCTATGATCTGGTTTAAACGATTCTATATACAACTCTGATAAATGACTCCCACTACGTGTTTGTTTAAGTAAATCCCCAACTCTGATTTTCATATATTCCTGTGAATATTCTATGTTCCTAATATCAATTAGGTGTAAAGTTTGAATCCTCTGTCCAGTTGTTAGAGCAAGTAACATAACAAGTTTGTATGAAAGTAATTTAAGCAAAAGAGTAGAGGGAGGCCATAAAGATCTCAAATATACTAATACCCTGCTAACATCCCAAGTAAACAGATTACGCGGTAAAGAGGGATTCTTGTGAAACACACCTTTCATAAACTGTTTCACTAAGGGATGAGTACCTATTTGATAATTACTGATTAAATTAACAACACTAGAAACTACTGATTTCGCAGTATTTAAAGCACTGTATCCTACACCTTGTTGATGCAACTTAGTAAGAAATGCAATGACATTATTTACAGATGGTTTATACTGATCAATTTCCCTTTCACAACAAAAGAACAACCATTTCTTGTAATACACCCCATACTGTTGACGCGTTGAAGGTCTCCAGGAATTGATGATGAGTTTGGCAGAGTCATTTGAAAGTCCTGAACGACAGAGTTCTTCCCTGAAACCCTGAAAACACCCAAAGTCATCTTTTGTAGAGGATGACTGCTTTTGTTGTTTGGATGTAGAAGAATAGTTTCCACTTTCGGAAGAAGAACTGGTGGAGCTGAAACTTGCTGAAGGAGCCTCGGGAACCAAGGCTGTGTCGTGAATAATGGAGCTACCATCACTGCCTCCGCCTGATCTTGTTCCAGCTTCTGAAGTACACTGTTGATAACACTGAAAGGGCAGAAAATAAAGGGAAACAAATTAGTCCACGATAGTGAAAAAGCATTCACAGCTACAGCTTTAGGGTCAGGTAAGTATGAGACATATTGAGGAAGCTGATGATTGTCAGAAGAAGCAAACAAATCTATGTCACATGGACCATATAAATCCATAATGCGTACAAATACATCTTTCCGCAAAGTCCATTCCATATCTAAATTTAATTTCTGTCTGGAAAGGTTGTCTGCCCTTGTATTGAGTCCCCCTTCTTCTGCTGTTTCCTGCGGTTGGTTTGATGAAACTGGGCCTTCTTGGATAAAAAATTATCCTTCTGTGAATGTCCTGGATGTCCATAATCCCCAGACTTGAATGATTTGAACCGAGACTGCCCATATTCCGTGTTCTTAGAAGAATTGTACCCCTTACTCTTATCCCTGGGTTTATTGAAATTCAGATTGATTTTATTTCCAAGTTTTCTCTCTTCATCAATTTCCTTCACTTGTCTTTCTAGAAAATAATAAATAAGAAAAAAATCTTATATTTAGGCATAGATATAATTCGATACGTTCTTTACTTTGCCTGTTTTATTTTTTCTTCTGGATCATTTAAGACTACGATAGCAATATACCAGATATTTTTGCCTCAGTAAGAATCTATTATGCCGAAGATTCTTCATATTGGAATAATAATTTTATTATGATATAATTTCTAGACCCAATTAATCCTCGTATATTATAGGTCTACTTTATCTTATTGAGGAATAGTTTTGCTTCGACTATACCTCTAATATTTTATTTATAACTAGAGTCCATGTCAATCAAAATTTTCTTGCACTTTGGTATTGACAATGGATACATATTTAGTAAAGGCATTAATTATTCAGTACGTGACAGATTATTATTGCCTAAATTAGATATTATATACAATACTTTCCTTTTGATATTTTTTTTTTTAAGACTTTGTAACTATTCAGAAACTGCCAAAGTCAATCATTTCCTTCCTCTAAACTTACCGAAGATCTAGATTATGTTGATATATATTTTTGATATATGCTTAGAGGTTAATTAACGAGAGTTTACCTCATAATAGCAGATATTATTATATTTATATTAATCAATCTATAGTCTAGGCTTAGACAAAAGGGAAAACATCCTTAATTACGAGCCGGTAAAGATTTAAGACACACTTAATTATCTCTTTACCCCTTCTTTATGTTTACATTCGTTAAAGGGATCATTGTAATTCTCGCTAAGAGTTCAAGTTCAGTTTGCGAATAATCCAAAGATTAATATCTTGATTTCCAGTCCGCATCAAAAATGGTCTATATATATATATAGATAAATATCTTTTCCGAAACTGGATATTTATTTATTTTTCCACACAATAAGTCATTTCAAGATGTTTCGATGATTTTGAAATGCACTGCTTCAATTTATAATATAAAATATGTTTATATTAACTTCACAACTTAGTAAGTGCTGCACCTACATTCCTGGTCAGATCTTACTTTTGTGATACGTTTTTGAACATACTGAAAGTTTTCTCCGATTATACATTCGGTAAATAAACTTTCGAGTAGTATTTATGCTTTTAAACTGGGGTGGTCGGGTGGTGCGAAGGTGCTGTGTATCTTACATCACTGGGGCGTCCAACTGATATTGGCTTACAGTTGGGCAAGGCCTGCTATCCTTGTAGTGGGTAAGGGTAGAGGGGGAATGTTTTTATTTCTTCTGTTTCTTCACTTTCATTCCTGTTCCTCTTTCTTCCCTGTCCCTCTCTTTCATCTCCTCCTCTCTCTCTTCTATCTCTTTTCTCCCTTTCTCTGGGAGACGACACAAAATGACCCTCAAGGGTTGACGTGTCGTTAAACCCCAACACAATCAATTATGCTTTTAAACATTCAGATTATTTGATAATTGTTGGAGATAATATATTATACCGATATTTATATATCTATCTTCATTATTTATCTTTCTCATCTTACTTTTAAATTAGATTGACCTTCTCGCTACGTTCCAGGTTTAAATCTAGGTAACATTGTGGACCAGTCACTTTTTTATTTCCTAAACAATATTTTAACATTTTTCTCAGTATTCAGAGCATATCGACTTCATGAATACTTGGAAATAATTGAATTCTATGCTTGTTAAACTAAGCCTAAAACAAGCCCTAGTTGTTTAGAATGGATATTATCCTTCGATTCAGTTCATGGAGATACGTCCTTTTAGATCCCATTATCTCTATTTCAATCATACAAAATTCTAATGACTAAGTACTCTTTTTCTACGTACGAATACAGAATATCGAGTCACTGTTGCTGCATATTGGTTAAAGATTAAACAAATTTTATCTTAAACCTATATGACGTTAAATTAATTATTATCTCTTTCATATACATGTTTTTACCCTTCCGTCAGGGATCGTGGTAATAATATTATTACTCTCTATGGTTTACGCATAGATCTCGAGAGTATATATATATATTTTCTTCCTAAATTCATTTGCGAGTACGTAATTTGATATTTCAGGAATTACCAATTATGCAGACATAGATTTTATTCTATTAATATTCAATTCTAAAAATTTGATTGAATATTTATCTATAAAATTTCTGGGCAGTACGTAATTTGATATTTCAGGAATTACCAATTATGCAGACATAGATTTTATTCTATTAATATTCAATTCTAAAAATTTGATTGAATATTTATCTATAAAATTTCTGGGCAGTAATTTTATAGAGAGTTATATGTTTAATAATTCCTTGCTTAATAAATAGTTACGCTTAACCTATTATTTATAGCAGGAATTTTGTTCCGTAGTATAATTTTAATTTAGTATTCATATATTTCTTACTACTCTTAAATATGCGTATAGAATAGTAATACTATCTCTTAACTTATAAATTAAGTGTTTTTTGAGATTATTAATCAGTATTATTGTATAATCTTTCTTCAGAGATTATCACACTATTACTTTTTCTCTGAGTCCTTCTCTTTTTATGAACATTTTGATTCGTATCAAAGTGGGTTTTTTAACATTTCTTGATTTCCATGATTATTTACTCAGGAGTACTTTTCATGGCAATCTTCTGGTACAGAAAGATTCTATCCAGCTTATTTATTATTGCTTAATCTTATCAATACGGTAAGATTTAGCCAAACTATGACCGTCTTACAGTTTGCTGCGATCAACCTTATTCTTATCTCTCTTATTCTCTGTCAAACTCTTAAGTTATGATGTTGACAGTTTATTCTTTATTATTTTTGTCAGGACATCAAATGCTTTTATATGTCTATGACAAAACTAATTATCAATGGTTTAGGTTGTTTTTTTTCTTCCCAGCAGTTATATGCAAACTCTGTATTATTTTATTGCTTGACTAAAAATTTATAATACAATTAGTCTAGCAATAGTTTTAACCATTATGTTTGTCTATACCTTTTTCTTCTGATGGATAACTTAGTTATAGTTTAGTTAACTCCATCTACTTTTATTATCTCCCCTTCTTTAATTTGATCAAAGGGAAATAATTACACATTATGGTTATTTTAAGTCTGTGTCTGTTCATCGGAAACTGTCCTGTCGCTCCAATTAACAGAATCTAATTAGTTTATAATTCTAATAGCTTAGACTATTACAATTACATAGCTTCACATATCTAGAATTTTATCCAAAATATCTACATATGTCAGTTATCTATAGGAAACTCCACCGAGTAGACTTTTCCTTGTTTATTCAAGACCCTACATAGACTACTTACAGTGTATGGTCTTGGCTTTTTGTTTTACAAATTTTGTTTTGAAAATATTTGTATATTCCTAGCTTACTTTGCGATGGAATATTTATGTTATGTCTCAATGACTCCCTTTTCTTTTTGAAGCCAATTGTTGTTTCCCAAAAAGAAAAAAAGAGGGGGGGGGGGGAGGGGGGGGGGGGAGGGGGGGGGGGGTGCAGGGGGCCAATGTTAGGTCTCTGAGACTTAAGAACTGGCTTCCTCTAGAGTCTACTATTATATATAAGGTTGTTAGATCATAACACCTTAAAGATATGCTATTTGTGAATCTAGATCATTCTTTCTATTAAATATAGAATTAGAATGTATCTGATTCCTTTGAGTTTCCAGAGTCTTAACCAGAAGTGGTGAGATATTATTGGTGTTAGAATTAGGAGAGCACCTCCCTCCTATTCTGCAAATTCTAGTACATTATCTATAGGTTAATGTATTATGAAGTTAAAATGAAGTTTTTTAAAAGTAAAACATATTTTAACGAGTAATACTTAGCCTATAGATAATCAATTATCTCCCTCCGCCCACCCTCGCTTATCTCTCCTAATTGTGTCGATTGTTTTACACATAAAAGAAACTGACACGTGGTCAATTGAGCGGGAAGAGTTACGTCACACAGGTAACTGCCTAAGGGACCTTCTGGTTTAAGACTTTAATTAACGACTGAAAGGTCATTTTTTCTGTGGAAGGTGTGAAAACAGAAGAGAATAGCACATTATCTATAGGTTAAGTATTACTCGTTAAAATATGTTTTACTTTTAAAAAACTTCATTTTCACGCTCTGCACGTCGTCTCACGTTGATTGATATTTATATGATGTTCTGTGACGATAGCTTGAACAGTTTTCAAGCTATAGAGCGGACACGATTTTGTGACATAGTCCAAGGGAAATAACTCATAAACTATAAATGCAAGAATTTTCGCGCTCTGCACGTCGTCTAACGTTGATTGATATTTATTTGAAGTTTCGTGACAAAGCTTGAACAGTTTTCAAGCTATATAGCAGACACGACTTTGTGACATAGTCCAAGGGAAATAACTCATGAAGTAAAAATGTAAAAGTTATGGTTCTTGTGCTCTGCTCTGTCTAACGTTGATTGATATTTATATGAAGTTTAGTGAAAATAGCTTGAACAGTTTTCAAGTTACAGAGTGGACACGATTTTGTGACAGTCCAAGGGAAATAACTCAAAAAGTATAAATGCAAGAGGTATGGTTTTTGCACTCTGCACATCGTTCAGTGTTGATTGATATTTTTATGAAGTTTCGTGAGGATAGCTTGAACAGTTTTCAAGTTATAAAGTGAACACAAATGTGACAGACAGACAGACAGATGCCCGGGGGGAAAAAAAAACAATATGTCTCCCAACCCTAAAGAGGGAGACATAATAAAGGGATACTTCATTAGTGAATTGATAGCATAATATAATTGGAATGCAATGGAAATCTTTGAAAGTGTGAAATAAACTGATCTGTGCATCTGAATATCCTTTTATTCTTTTCCATTTAATAAATTTAGGCATGAATTACAGTGGGAAGCACAGCATCAACTTGCCCCATTCTCAGTGCATCAACTTGCCCCCACCACACCACATGCCACATCTAGACACCAGCTTATGTGGACAATTAATACAGGATAATTGCTCCTTGCTGTTCATTTGAATTGAAAGGCAAGTCTTTTCTTTGTATGCATGCATTCAACTTACATGAATATCATAGAACTGTGTTGACAAAAAAAAAAATATGAAATTTTATCAAAATTTACTAATGAAGCTCAAAAACACCTTTTCTTAGCTCATAGCCACACCTTTTGTCAGAAATCCACAAAACTTCCGTGGAAGATGGGGAAGGTAACAAGTAATATGTGAATCTTACATTTGACACTGTATATGCATTAACTTACCAGGTGTGTATCAACTAGCCCTGGTCTCCCCTACCTATTATATCACATCCACATAATCACAAACAACCAATATCATCTCAGGTGCCAGTTTTGAAATGTTTTTGTTTTCATTTCAGATGCCTTTTAAATTTCTTGGAAGATGGGAAGCCACTGCAGACGTTCCTGTTATGCATGCAAAATTTATCTGTAAGTTTATTTTTAGCTCGCCTGTACGAAGTACAAGGAGAGCTATTGTAGTCACCCCGGTCGTTTGCGTTTGCGTTTGCGTTCCCGTTCCCGTCACACTGTGTTAAAATTTTTCAAATGCTTATATCTCAACAGTCACTCCTCACAGAGGCATCAAATTTGGAACTTAGGTACCTTGGAGGGTCTTCTGAGATTCCAAGAGAATAAACCCCTGGGTTCGTGCCCCTGGGTGGGGCTAGGGGTCAGAATCTAGGACACCTTTGTAATACTGTGTTAAAGTTTTTCAAATTCTTATATCTTGACTTTCACTCCTCATAGAGCATTCATATTTAGAATTTGGGTACCTGGAGGAGTCTTCTGAGATTCCAAAAGAACATACCCCTGGGTTCATACCTCAGGGTGGGCCTTGGAGTGGGGCTAGGGGTCAAAATCTAGGACACATTTGTAAAATCTTATATGCCTACAGGTTATAGACACAACTGGTTATACATTAGCTAACTATGTGACATTGGTTTAAGTGTAAGAGAGTAAAGGTCATGGTGACCTACATTTTATGGTCCAGCTCACTTGATTTCACGGTCCAGTGATTTTGCCTTATATCTTGAATACTATTTGTTGGATAAATGTCACACCTGGGATATTACTTCCATGTGACCCAATGAATGACCACTTACTATATCTAGGTCATTGTGACCTATATTTCATGGTTCAGTGATTTTGCCTTATATCTTGAATACTATTTGTTGGATAAATGTCACACCTGGGATATTACTTCCATGTGACCCAATGAATGACCACTTACTATATCTAGGTCATTGTGACCTATATTTCATGGTTCAGTGATTTTGCCTTATATCTTGAATACTATTTGTTGGATAAATGTCACACCTGGGATATTAGTTCCTTGTGACCCGATTATTGACGTCAAAATATATCTCTGTTGGTGTGGCCTATATTTCATGGTTCAGTGATTTTGCCTTATATCTTGAATAATATTTGTTGGATAAATGTCACACCTGGGATATTACTTCCATGTGACCCAATGAATGACCACTTACTATATCTAGGTCATTGTGACCTATATTTCATGGTTCAGTGATTTTGCCTTATATCTTGAATACTATTTGTTGGATAAATGTCACACCTGGGATATTACTTCCATGTGACCCAATGAATGACCACTTACTATATCTAGGTCATTGTGACCTATATTTCATGGTTCAGTGATTTTGCCTTATATCTTGAATAATATTTGTTGGATAAATGTCACACCTGGGATATTAGTTCCTTGTGACCCGATTATTGACGTCAAAATATATCTCTGTTGGTGTGACCTATATTTCATGGTTCAGTGATTTTGCCTTATATCTTGAATACTATTTGTTGGATAAATGTCACACCTGGGATATTATTTCCATGTGACCCAATGAATGACCACTTACTATATCTAGGTCATTGTGACCTATATTTCATGGTTCAGTGATTTTGCCTTATATCTTGAATACTATTTGTTGGATAAATGTCACACCTGGGATATTACTTCCATGTGACCCAATGAATGACCACTTACTATATCTAGGTCATTGTGACCTATATTTCATGGTTCAGTGATTTTGCCTTATATCTTGAATACTATTTGTTGGATAAATGTCACACCTGGGATATTAGTTCCTTGTGACCCGATTATTGACGTCAAAATATATCTCTGTTGGTGTGACCTATATTTCATGGTTCAGTGATTTTGCCTTATATCTTGAATACTATTTGTTGGATAAATGTCACACCAGGGACATTACTTCCATGTGACCCAATGAATGACCACTTACTATATCTAGGTCATTGTGACCTATATTTCATGCTTCAGTGATTTTGCCTTTTATTTTTGTTACTATTTCATGGAGAATTGTCATACCCGGATAATTATATCTATGTGACAAAATGATTTACATACAAATACATCTAGGTCAGTGTGACCTATATTATATGGCTAAATGATAAAAATGTTACAATATAAAATGTACCCTGCAGGCGAGCTACGCTGTCCTACGACAGCTCTTGTTTGTATTTGTACTTTAAACATGATACATGTAAATGTCCTAAAATTTTTGTACATCGGCTCTTTTGAAACATTGCTCTTGCTATGATGTTTTTTTTTTTCAAATCAAAAGTATTGTCATTTTTCTTATTTCTCCTAAAAAAATATATGTTGTGGGTAATGCCTTCACGCTGCTAATGAGTCATCATAATCATATATCATAATCAGATTTTTGATTGACGTGCAGATACAGCATACAGGGCATCACAAGTTCAATCCCCTGGGGTCCAGCAAATTTCTTTTGTGGCCATTGATCATGAAATATTTTTATGTCCCTGCCTATTCAAAGAATAGTGGAAGGGCATTAAGTGTTACCCGTCCATCAGTCTCAGTTCGTGTCTGGGCCATATCTCCTAAACCGTATGGAATATATTTATGAAACTTTACAGGTGCATGCATGACATTAAGACAATGTGTGGTAAAAAAGGAAGACAACTCTTGCCTGTTTGGATTTTTAATTATCTGCCCTTGACTTAGTTCCATTTGTTAAACCGTGTCCGGGCCATAACTCCTAAACCGTATGGAATATATTTATGAAAATTTACAGCTGCATGCATGATATGGAGGCAATATGTAATGAACATGGAAGACAACTCTTGCTTATTTGGTTTTGAATTATCTGCCCTTGACTAAGTTCCATATAGTAAACCGTGTGTGGGCCATAACTCCTAAACCGTATGGAATATATTCATGAAAATTTACAGATGCATGCATGACATTGAGGCGATATGTAATGAACATGGAAGACAAGTCTTGCTTATTTGGTTTATGAATTATCTGCCCTTGATTAAGTTCCATATAGTAAACTGTGTCTGAAATCTTGGTCTGACATAGACTTATTTGTTGAAAACTACTTGGTTAATAATAATCTACATTCCCTGTGATACAGGAACTACTGTTGCGAATCTGTATATAACATGTAAGTAATTTCCTTATAGTGTTGTCTTTGTGGTAGCTGCTTCTATAAATCACCATCATACTCTCCTGTTGTTTCATTGCACCAATACCAACTATAAACATTGATAAAATTGCATAACACTTATTGATTATAGCAAAGGTTTCTCAAAGGTTTGATCGTGTTCTATAAAAAGGATATCAACCTTAATAATAACTTCAGGCTGTACCTGTCACAATTACATATGTAACCTTTTTCTGAATGGCATTTTGGCAGGAGCATCTGTGTCCTATGGACACTTTATCTAGTCAGTTGTCAGTTTATGGTGAAAGATTGTTCACAAGTACTGATTAACCACTTAGAGGACTAAGCCTGCCAAGGAAAATGTGTTGTTAGGTGAACTTACCACGCTTGACATGACCCTAATGGGTCGACTGAGCTGCATAACCTCAACACAATCATGCATTGCTACCATATGAAGAGTGAATAAAAGCTAGACTTCAATCTTCATTCTTTTAAGTGTTCGAACGTCTTTGTTTCCAAGGACAACTCTCATAGATTTTCTTTGTCATTTCAGATTCCAATTTTGAACTGAAGCCAAACAAAGAAAATTTTATAATTTCAGGTACCATTTGAAATTTCTTGAAGATCACAGGACCAGGGAGAGCCATAGTAGTAGTTCCTATTACTCAAGAAAAAATAGTCCCATGGATTTGGCAGGTTTGTTTTTGTTTTTATTTTCTGACCCAAAAAAAGAAATGCAATGCTTTCAGACTACAAAGAAAAGTAAAATGAATACATTTTTATGCCCCACCACTACAAAAGTGGCAGGGTATTATGTTATATCCTCTGAAATTTTGAGTGTCCGTCTGTCTGTCCATCCGTCAGCGCCCCCACCATTCTTCTGCCAGCAACTCTTCCTACAGTTTTTGGCCAATCCTTTTCAAACTTTACAGGCACTTTTAGGATGGTCTGAAGATATGCATATTGTTTTTTCAGAATCCTGAAATTATTTGTTATTACATTTTTTGCATTTTTAACTTAGACTTTTTTCGAGCCCTAATACTACAGAAATGTATGGGGAGTATGTACCTTGTACATGCAAATCCTCCTACATTTTCAGGCCGATCCTTTTGAAACTTTACACACGCTTTTAGGATGGTCTGAAGATATGCATATTTTTTTTTTTCAGAATCCTGAAATTATTTTTTATCACTTTTTATTGCATTTTTAACTTAGACTTTTTTGTGTTTGTGTTTTTTGTTTTTTTTTTTAGTTATGAAATAACTGTTTATTGCTTCTCTTCATGTTTAACTTAGATTGTTTTCAACCCTTATACTACAGAAGTGCATAGGGAATATGTCGCTGTGGCGGGGCATGGTGCATGGCTTGCAGTTTTATTTCTGTTGCAATAAAAACTGATCTCTCCCAATAAGATAGGCAACATAGCTAAAGGAAAAAAGTTGGCCTTGGTGGCTGAGTTGGATGCGTCGTCCGACTGGAGACCAGGAGGTCGTGGGTTCAACCCCCACCGAGGTCGGCAACATTCTTTCGTGGAGATTGATCGTGAAATATTTTCTACGGTCATTCTCTCCCTTCAGCTGATTTAAGAAGGGCAGTTTATAACTTGAAAACTCCAATGGGTTGACTGGGCCATAAAACTTCAACACAAACAAATAAAAGAAAAAGTGAAATGAACACACTTTTTTTCTGTTGCAAAAAAAACTTCTGTCCCAAATAAGATATGCAACACTGTTAAATGGAAAAGTAAAATTGATGCTTTTCTTCTGTTGCAATAAAAACTTATCAGTACATGTTAGTCCACAATTTCTTGCATGTATACTTTTATTGATGAATAGCCGGCCTCGGTGGCTCAGTTGGATGCGCCGTCCGACTGGAGACCAGGAGGTCGCGGGTTCAACCCCCGCCGAGGTCGGCAACATTCTTTCGTGGAGATTGATCATGAAATATTTTCTACGGTCATTCTCTCCCTTCTGCTGGTTCAAGAAGGGCAGTTGTCAGTTTCTGGCGAAAGAATGTGCACAATACTGGTTAACCGCTTAGAGGACTAAGCCTGCCCAATAAACGTGTGGTTAGGTAAACTGACCGCGCTCGACATGACCCCATTGGGTTGACTGGGCCATAAAACCTCAACACAAACAAATTTATTGATGAATAATCAGTTCAAATATACCCTCAATTGTTGATTAACAGACACATTGTAAAGTTGCTCAGCTTTAGTTTTCATTTCTTCTGCCATTCAGAAGTGTTGTGTATCTTTTTGGGTCTGTATGCTTCAGGTAAGCTACATAATATGGGCTGTGTCAAGTGTAAAAGTGCCTTTGAACATGTGCCAAAAGCACAGATTTAAATCATCCTAAAGGATGATTTAAATCTGTGCTTTTGGTGCATGTACATGTGCAAAGTATTATCCTGGCCTTTACTCTCCATTCATACATTCTATCCTGTCCAATGATTCTGTGAGCAGACAGAGAAGGCCCTGATCAGACTGCATATGTCAGAAGACACATTTTTGCATGGCATGGCCCATATGATAATGGTCCTAAACTTTTATACACCAGTTCTTGTGCAAAAAAATGGCATTTGCAAGTAGTGCAGACCCAGATCAGACTCCTATCTAGCAGTCTGATAAGCGTCTGTACTGTTTTCCACATTCTGCTGAGTATATTTTGAAACAAACACATAAAATATTAGGCAAAAAAAAAAAAAAAAAAAAAATGGAACGGTATGTTCAAAATTTTAGGACACACTGTAAATTAAAGTAAAATTTGTAGCAGATGACATTCTAAAACTTTTAATCTAATTATATTTTTGTCAGGCCTGCTTTTAGCATATGGCGTGATATAGTGATCTGGTTTTCCATCCATTTGTTCATTTGTCTGTTCTCTGTTTGTCTGTCAATCCATCAATATTTGCGTCAACCCTAACTTCGACCCTAATGTTCAAGTTCATTTCCCAAGAACTTAAAAAAGGATACAGTGATGATACTTGGTATAAACATGCACTTAGAGATGACAACACAGGCAGCTGTATCCATTTCAACGTCAGCATACATCACCTCAAGATATTATAAGCCTTATTTGAGCGGTTCACCGCGAGATCGACCTTCAAAAGAAAGACAACTAGGAAAATAAATGTTTGAAACAGACTATAGCTCGTCCAAGTTGTCCCCCTTACCAAGCGTCCTGTTGCTAGGTGATCAAGATCGGGTACCAGTCATGCACTCGTTCCCTTCTGCCACGCCACCGTAAGCAACCAATCAGGATGCGCGTGGAATGCATGTAGCTTGCCGAACGCATGCAGCTGTCTACTGTTACTATAAATATTAAACATAAGGTAGAAAACATCACTATTTTTCGGTTGCTTGCAAGGTTAACACCTTCTGTGTAGATCGTTCTTTGGATTTCAGGAAAGAAGTATTTTTCATCTACAGATAAGTCTGTATTTTATTTCTATTTTCTTCGCTGACTTAACGCCTAGGTATTATTATGTTGTGCATTAATTGCAAACAGATAAAATCATCGGCAGACAGCCATATTCTGCGTTTTTAGTGTTATGGTTGTTCAGTCAACTTCATGTTCTAGGCCTGCCGAGTGGGCGTCGGAGAATTGGAAAGAGATTTCTCACTTCCCATCTCATATTTCTGCTAATCTTGAGCAGGTTCAGAGTTCTTTACCTACCAAACAACTAGATAAGAGAATTATGTTATATATATGGGAATCAGGGCTCCGATGGTAAAAAAAATTATTTTGGCCAATAAAAGAACTCCCCAGGATCTCCAGAGCTAAATCCACACCTAATCTTTTACAGCCCTTTGTAATTCCAAAGTGATATAGAGCAAAATTATTTAATCTATATCTATATTTCTCAGCCGTTTACATTCCACAACATACATATATCTGTGTTTTAATCTGATCTTACTATCGCCACAATCCACACATACTCCATACTTTGCATAAGTACCCCTTCCACAAACACTACATGGCACCACCTGGCTTTTTTTCATTAAATAATTATGCAGTTTACAGTAAATTGATCTTTTTGTTGGTTTTATATGGCATCATTTATGATCAGCGACTAGCAAGAAAGCACATACCATTTTTTTCTATTGTTATATACTTAAAAAATTTTCTTTTTAAAAGAAAAAAATAAGAATAAAAAAGTAAAAAAACTTAATCACAATGAGTAGTGTAGACTACTTAGTAAAGCTCCACCAAGAAGGAAAAATTAGTGATAGTGCCTTAGACGAGGCCCTAAAGGGCTTACCACAAAGAAAGTCTGAGTTAAAACTAATTGATAAACCTCTATGTAATTATTTTAAAACATACGTAATTGATGCGCATAGATACAAAGATCCTTTTACTTTGTTCATTGATAAAAAACCCATTCTCGTCAAACAAATTAATGAAGATATTGAAGTGTACAAGGGCATCAAATTCTCAATTGGTCTCACTATAAAGTTTTTTCATGATGAAGCGAATGGTGAACGTAGGGACGTTGTTGGGAAAAATCATGGGGAACAAAGTGCTGTTTCTGACGGTGATAATGTTGGTAAATTCTATGATATGCAAACCGCCTACTTATACACATGGATTGAAAAATTCACAAACACAGCTTCTGGATTAGAAATAAGCCGTTGCCTCAAATTATATTTGAACATAGCAAAATATGAGCCTCTTGGCGGCTCTGCCAAAATTATTTTACCCCAAGCATTGGTCAACAAACAAGCGTTAATCAATCTTCCTAGTGAAGACGATATGTGTTTTGTATGGGCTATACTGTCTATTATATTTTACAATAAGAATAACCCTTGCAAGTTATCAAGCTACAGGAAATATTTAGACAGAATAAACATACAAGGCATTGTTTTCCCCATAACAATTTCCCAAATACCAAAGTTTGAAAAACAAAATTCTTGGTTTGCAGTAAATGTGTAAGGCTGCACAGTATCTCAGAAGAAGCAAAAGATAAATGTGTTTCCATACTATATCTCTGATCGACCATGGAAAATCCCAAGAGTCAATTTGCTTTTGATAGAAGGCGAACTTCCTGAAGAGGGTACAATAGATGATAATCCTACAGAAGGCATAATAGATGAAGACTATGATCCTGAAGATGACAGTATGATAGATGAAGACTATGATCCCGCAGATTATGAAAATGAACCAGAGCCCCAGAAAGAAACAAGATGGCACTACTGTGGGATTACAAAACTTAGCAGATTACTTAATGGCTTGTATAATAAATGTAAAGAGAAGACACACTTCTGTGATCGCTGTTTATACAGTTTCACACGTAAAGATTTGCTTACCAAACACAAAGAAGACTGTTGCGGCATAAACAAAAATTCAGTGAGAATAGATATGCCGCAAGAAGGTAGTTACATCGTAAAGGCAGAATTTCCGGCGAGACGAAACGAATTACAGCTACTCAACAAAAAAACCTCTCCAAACGCCCAATACAGCATTTTTTTTTGGCTTTTTTCAATCCTTTTAACGGTGTTTCTCTATTTTTTATGATTTTTTCTGCTACCACACAAAAAATTTGTGCTACCACTTGGTTTAACGTGGTGTTGGAGGACTTTTTTGCAATTAATGACAGTTAATTTAAACAAATATTAAAGCTACTTTAAAAATAAATAAAAAAACAATGGAAGTAGCGAAAACAATAAAAAGACCGGAAGCAGACACATGGACAGAAATACAAAAGACACAACTTACAACAAACCCCAAAACAAAACCACAGACTCTTATGGAAAAAATATGCTTGTTAAATTGCAAGAATGACCTTAAGGGAATAAACTACAACAAATATGGGACTAAGGGGTATAAGATCTTCCCCATAAGTGACATGTTCTGTGATAACTTTCTCTTATCTACACCAGCACAAATGGAAGACAAGAAAAACAAGTTAGTGGGGTATTATAACCGTAGGATACAAGCAGTTTTAACCAAACACTATCAAAACTCACTTATCAAGGCAGTTAGTATTAAAGAAGAGCGGCAACACTATAAAATATCCTGCAACTCTGTACCACTTGGCAATGTAATCCAAATTATACAAGACCCAGAATTTGCAGAAAGCGACATTTATTTAGCGGACATAGACATAACACAGGATTTTGCCGGGTGTTTTGACAAAGAGGAAGTTATAGGGGCAATGGAACAAACAGGAGATTTCCACATACAAGGAGAGGAACACCAAGGGGAGGACAACACCATACTGGATAACGCCTGTTATGTGGGTGATAACTGTCTTACTTAACCAAGGAGATTATGGGGGTGCAATAAGAAGCAAGATATACAATAAATTTGCACAAGAGATAGAGAGCAACAGTGTAAGAGATAAGTTTGGGCACCACTTATATGGATGGTGCCATGCTGGTGGGATTTACAAAGATACTATTAAAAGATCATTACCACATGGTTTACTGCGTGTGGAAACCACTTACTATAACAGAATCCCAACAAGAACAGAGTTGGACTATACAATTGCACAATGGATGAAAATACTTAAACCAGAATTGTGTTATTCCACACCCATAGAGAAACAATGGATTTGCATTACAGAGAGGATTAACAGAAATCTGGTTGTAAAGTGCGACAAATTAATTGCGGTGTGCCTTTGGATAAACTCTCTTACAGGTAAAATTGGAGGCTACATAAAAGAAACAGAGGATGAGAATGACTACCGTTGGATGGCACAAGAATTAACCTTTAACAAACCACTGGATATAATATTTATGGAGACGGACAAAGAGTACATACGCCGTGCCACTAACAGTTACAACAAAATAACAGATAAACACACAGCAGCACAACTTGTTTCCCGTAAATACATTTACCAAAGTGGAGACGCCAACCAAATAGACTTTGGTTTAGTACAAAACAATGGAGTTGAGTTCTTTGTAAACAAAACAAAAACGTGTAAGAAAACAAAACCATGTTTTACATTAGAAGAAATAGAATCAAAAGAGCTCCATGCTGTTAACAAGAAATTAGTTGCAAAAGAAGAGCTTGCTAATCTAAAGCAGGAGCAGAAGGTCATTAAACAGACAGTTAAAGAACTTGTAAAGCAACACAAGGAAGAGGAGAAAACAGCCAAAGAAGAAAAAGAGAAGATGGAAAGAATGTACAACGCCTGCTTCTGTTATACTATTTGCAATTTGTCATCCTGTTATGTAGGGCAAAAGTTGGCAATAGTTGGTGCAATGAAAAGAAACACCAGATATGGCCCCACATTTGTTCTTGTAGACGGGCATGGGAGTGGTTGGTGGGCTGACCCAGAGAGTAAGCGTTACCTGTCTGGTATTACAAAAACAACTGTGTATAAAGGCATAACCACAATACAACAACAGTTTGTATTAACTGTTACAGGATTTTGTTATACCAAGGCAAGGAATTCCACTGTGCTTGACGGGCCCCCGTAGCCCAGTGGATAAGAGAGTTGACTCTTAATCCATTAGGTTTCTCACCGCTGTGGTTCGAGCCTCGCTCGGGTCATATGTGGGAAAGCCAAGTTCTGCTTACAGATGGTCAGGTGGTTTTTCTCCGGGTTCTCCGGTTTTCGCCCACCTTCGATGAACGATTGGCTCGATATAAGTGAAATATTCTTGAAAGGGCCGTAAAACCCAAATCAAAAAAAAAAAAAAAAAAAAAAAAAATCCACTGTGCTTGCAACTGTTACACCAGTAAGGGAAGAGGTACAAGAAAAGAAATTGGCACAGGTAGATCTTATCAACCAACCATTGCCTTTTATGGATAGAGTTGGTGCGCCAAAAAATTACAATAAACTGGAGAGTCTATGTATAGGGGACATACTTACAGTGTTGTCTTACGGAAAACTTGTAGTGCGTGGTGTGGAATAAACTGTTATAACCACAGACAAAGGAGATTATATTGCAAACCACTGGTTACAAAAAGAGTACAACAAAACAGACAAAATGTGCAACCACAAGATTGTCTGTCTGGGTAATAAGACTACACCACAAAAACACATGGCAATGTCTGTAAGAGTTGTGGATTTGTACTCTACACCACAATGCCTGCAAGAGTTATAGACTGTACCCTGTACTGGACCAATGTTTGTAAGAATACTTTTATTTAAAGTAAAAAAAATAATATGTTATAAGAAAAATGAAAGATTTCTACTTGTGGGATTTAGAGCTTATTAAGTTTAAGTATGGCCAAGACTCCATTATAGAAAAAGTTATACCCAAAAAGGAACTAAACGAGATGTTTCCCAAACCATACAATCCAAGAAATATGCCTGTATACAAATTAAAAATATGGGGTGGGGAACTTGTATTGGAGGATGGTAGTAAACTGTATTAGTTTTAACTTGCTTTTTTATGCACTCTTAAACAGACTTGTTTGTGTTCTCTGGTTTTACACAACAACTGCCACACAACAAATTCAGTGGCAGCATAATACACAAGTGTCTTTGTAAACTCTGTGTATTCCTGTACACTCCTTCATATGTCCTGTAATGTGTGTGATTCTTCCTCTATGGATTGTGTGTCTGACTCTGCCTCTGACACAGAATCCAAGGAATCTAATATGTTCTGCATTAGGTCAGTTTGTCTCTCCATCTGTGTTGTTTGTTTGTCCATCTTTGCCTCTAACTGTCCAAGCCTTGCAAATAAATCTTCCACTACAAGTTCTTTATGTTGGTTTGTTACATGCTCTATTCCTCTTTGTTTAACAGGCTCCAACAGGGCAGGTGATAGCTGTGCAACAGGTTTATCATTCCACAGTTTTTGTAATCTGTCCCAACCAATACTGTACTTCCTCTGCACCTCTGCTGCAGACAACTTTCCTTTGGATTGTTTAATCTGTTCTATGTCTTCCAGTGCAAGATTTGTCTTAGGCATTCTTTTTTTCTGTGTATATAAGAGGGATGTTCGAAATGAATTGCTTATCATCCTCTAGCTCGATATCCACGTGGGGCACAATAAAAACCAATACATACCTGTATAGGGCTATTCAATATCTACACAATGGTGTATAAATGTACATGTTAGACTAAGTGTAAGACATAAAATTTGCCATTTGAATACACGCAGTCATTGACCACTGCAGTAAAAATGGTTGGTAGAAGCGTCGAGAAAAAAGATGGAATACGGGCTTACATCATAGCTCGCTCAAAACTTGGTTGTTCTTTGAAGAAGCTGATGACTGAAATTTCTACTGCTTTTGGACCTTCTTGTGTGCCTTATGACACAGTTCGGCGGTTGAAAAAGAAATTCGAGTCTGGTGTAGAGTCCATCAAAAATGCACCGAAATCAGGTAGGCCAAAATCTGCATCTCGTAAAGAAATCGTTTCCAAAATAAATGAAATCATTGAAGGAGATGCCAGATTTACAGTTCGTGATATTGCACGAAAGGTAGGCATATCACTATCAACGGTTCACCTTATTTTGAAGAAGCATTTGAAAGTCAGAAAGATTTCTGCTAGATGGGTGCCACATCTGTTGACTGACGAGCAAAAGAGGCAACAGGTTAAAGTGGCCAAAAAGCTGCTTCAAATGTTTCCAAAATATGACAAAAAGCAGTTTGCCAATGTCGTCACAGGTGATGAAACCTGGGTCCATTATTTTGAGCCCGTCAGAAAGGTTAGCAATAAGATCTGGGCCACTAAACACAGCAAACGCCCAATAATTGCCAAATGTTCTTTGAGTACAAAGAAGGTTTTGTATGCAATCTTCTTCTCTGGTGAAGGAGTCGCAATAAAAGTGCCAGTGAAAAAGGGCAAAAGCATCACCGGAAAGTACTACAAAGACGTAGTACTGAAGAAACTGAAAAAGTATTATCAGAAACGACGCCCTGCCACTTGTTTTAAACATGTCCGTCTTCTACATGACAATGCCACAGCTCATACCTCCGCAATAGTTACGGCGTTTTTGAAGAAAGAAAAAGTAACTGTTTTGCCTCACCCCCCCCGTATTCCCCAGACCTTGCCCCATGTGATTTCTTTTTGTTTCCGAAATTGAAAGCATTCCTTGCTGGGCGGAAATACCAGTCCCGACAGGCACTTGGATCTGCCATTCATCAGTACTTTATTACTGTGCACAAATCAGCGTACCATGACGCCTTCAAGAACTGGATACATCGGCTGAAACTTTGCATTTCTAGCCACGGGGAGTACTTCGAGGGCATGAAATGAGTACTTTTTGGCTAACTTGAAATTTGAAGTCTCCAGATAGAAATAAGCAATTCATTTCGAACATCCTTCGTATCTGTTTGCAAAATAAAATAACAGAACCACAATGGAGTATGGTGTTAAAGTGGATTATGGGCTTGTTTTGTGTTATTATAAACTAGTTGCTTGTGGCTTGGCTTATAATGCTACAAAACAGTTATATGTTGCTATTAGTATTGGTATAGCAAATTAGCATTGCTATTAGCATTGCTATAAGCTAGTTGCTTGTGGCTTGGCTTATAATGCTACAAAACAGTTATATGTTGCTATTAGTATTGGTATAGCAAATTAGCATTGCTATTAGCATTGCTATAAGCTAGTTGCTTGTGGCTTGGCTTGTAATGCTACAAAACAGTTATATGTTGCTATTAGTATTGGTATAGCAAATTAGCATTGCTATTAGCATTGCTATTATCATTTTAATAAGTCATTCTCATCCTCTGTTTCTTTTATGTAGCCTCCAATTTTACCTGTAAGAGAGTTTATCCAAAGGCGAGGTATAACACTGATTCAAATTTCCCTATGAGACCATGGTCCCATAGGCAGGTATTTCCGTTCAGCTGGTTCCCGTACATCGTTCTTGTTGGTCGGCGTGAACCCTCTGCTTCCACGCTTGTCAGCAGGTTAAAAACCGGACGTCGTGGTTTCTTACAATTTACGTTAATTCAGCAATTTCGATCATTACCTTTGTAGCCATGAAAAATGCCTGGAAATCCGTTGCGAAGAAGGTAACTAACATATTATTGTTTATTTATAAACGAAATGGAACTAAAAATACCCATTCTGTCTGACTTAATACCGTTTTTTGCATAATAGTGTATGATTGTGGGACAACTTGGCACATTGCAAACTCGGCATATAACCAACTTGGCACATAACAAACTCGGCACATAACCAACTCGGCCCATAGTTAACTGATTAGTCCAGTTATCTATTGTTATGTTGAATACTTTAACCCGCCGTTACAAACAACCAATTAAAGGTTGCCTTTGAACTTTAATCATTTTAACTTGAAGGTTGCAAATATTTATTATGTAAATTTCATGCTTAGAAGCGATTCTACCGAGCAAATACAATCTATGATTTTGAGCAGAAATAGAATTTACTCTTGGAAACCACCTGTTTTACTATTTGGGCTTTGTCGCTTTAAAACCTGTCTTCGGGGGTTCCAATCGATCGGGTTAGACAAAAACTGACCTGCTCAGTCTCAAAACCCACGAGTTTTGGCATATAGCAACCTAAGTAATCAGACTTTCCAAGTAGCGAACAACAAAAGCGTTGATCAGACTGCGCGGTTGATCTGCACCTTTATTGTTCGCACATGCAGTTTGCAGGTGGACCTGGGGATTTTCTCACGGCGGGGCTCAAATACTAAACTGGGATACATAGTTCCCTCAGACTATCTTACAGAGTTGAAATATGAAAAAATATAGTATGAGTCACGACGGAATAAAAAGGATCATTCGGACAGTCAGTACGGTTAAACTTTCAGTGTGCATGCTCAGCATCTTAGCAGGTCAAGAACTTTGGTTCTTTGGCTGAATGTTCTCATGACCTACAGCTTAGGTGAGCAAACAGCGAGTGTTTTGGCGAGACTACGTGTATGCACAGGGTCACGTGAACCTTAGTTGTTCGCATATGCAATAAATGGTAATGGGAATCACTAGTCTACCTTTCAGGCTTTTTAGAGCAGAAATAAGAAAAAAGAAAAGTATATCCCCATTATCACTAGGTTATACCTATTGTAGATCTTCATTAACTCAAAAGGATGGCTGATAGAAGTTTGGCGATTCCAGGAAAGGCTCGTTTCACCATATTCACATGTACAGTTATCCTGAATTCGCTTTGTTCATCTAGAGCATATTTTTTAATTAAACAATGAGCAAAACAAAGATTTATTAATATTTTTTACTAAAAGATAAAAAGAGCAGACAAATAGAATTTCTAAGCATACTCAATCCAATTCACAACGATTAGCACTTTAATATGAGAACATTTAGTCTCGACGAGGCGGTTGTAACGAGTACCACAATCTATTTTTTAGCAGAAATAAGAAATAATATTTAACCTTGTAAACCCAAGTTTCTCTACATAAAAGTGGGTTTTAAGGGGTTCAAAATTATACAGGCGTAAAAATGGGCCATAAAAAATTAAAAGGAAATTTTCAGATGAACATTTTTTATCTCTGCTGAAAAAACATATAATATTTATTTCTAACTTGAAGTATACAATGTCTTTGGGATTAGTCCTTGATATTTACATTTGATCCCATTAAAATTGCTAAAATACCTACAACTCATGAACAATGTTATATATAAATTTATAAACATAAATCTGAGTTGCCTCCCCATTTTTAAAAGGCAGTGGCTATTCGTATGGCCCAGTATGAATATCCAATATAGGCTAATCGTACAGCCCCAAATGATTAGCCTAGATTGGCAAATCATACGACCCCGTAGGATTAGTCTTTATAGCCTATATTGGCTAATCGTAACCTCACGATTAGCCAATATAGTCTGAGTGTACGGGGCCGTATGCTTAGCCTGTATAGGCTATTCGTTCTGTGCCATACGAATAGCCACTGCCTTTTCAAAATAATATCATATTTTTTCACCTATAACTTTGTTTCTACTCTGGTTGTTTCTAGGGTTGGTGCTTGTTATATTCCTTGCTCAGGTGTTAGTGGGGAAGGTGTATGCTGTGGTTAAAATGATTTGCTTCAAGGATAATCTGCCAGATATCTGCCCAAACATGGTGGCGGAATTAGCCACTTCAACACGTCATCATAAGATAAAATGAATTTAGGCACTGCCTAGGAATGGGCATGGCAATTGCTTAATTTTCAGTTAGCCAAAAATTGTTATTATTTGTTGATGCAGGAAAGGATCACAATCTGTAATGATACAGACAAAAAAAAATACACTTGGCTGGCTCTATTTAATGATTCCCACCGAGATTAGCATGAGCGTATCTTTAGCGTTGGCCAACATTATTGAAGTAGTCAAGAATAATAATTATGTTTGTAAATGCCTTAAGTAGTTTTGAAATCTCTGCATTTGATTCTGTTTATGAACGGAAGTTAAACGAGTGTAGGAAAAATGTGTTTGTAAGAGTCAAAATCCACTGCTTCTATATCATCACAATTATCAGCAGATGCTTTGAGTTATAGCATCTGATATGCTTCTGACAAACTGAGATGAAAGCGGCAGGTGAATCCTTCAAAATTAACTGTCAGTTTTTAGCTCGCTGGGACTGTGTCCTTGGAGAGCTTATGTTGTTACCCAGTCGTTGGCGTCGGCGTCTGTCGGTGTCCCCGTTAGTACAATGTTTAAGTTTTCAAAGGTGTGCACAGTTTTTTAATTGTTTAAGGTACTGCTTTCATATTTGGCCTACACCTACCTTAGGGTAAGACCTTTCAATAGCATACACCCCCATCCCCAAGTTAGACCCTTTAAATTATGTAGGTCAAGGTCAGTTTTTACTTTGTCATTTACATCCATGTTTAAGTTTTGTGTTTAAGTTTTGAAAAGTGTACATAGATGCAGAAGTATTCAAGATAGAGTTTTAATATTTTGCCCTCACCAGCCTTAGGGTTAGACCTTTCAATAGCACACATCCCTTCCTCAGGTTGACCTTCTGCCTAGGTCAAGGTCAGGTCATACTTGGTCATTTATACCCATGTTCACAATCAGGAGCTACCCTAGATACTAAATAATGGTAGATACATGCAGCCTCGCAATCTCAACTTGTCTTAGACCGAAGAGTACCGTTACTGGCGACCATATAACCACACAGCTCTATCATTTGAACCAATATACTTGAATCTATTAGATTATAAAATATGCATACCGGCGCAGTCTTAACTTATCCTACATTGAAGGGTACAGACATGCTTTTTAATATACAACAACGCAGGACAATCAGGACATACAATATAAAAATATCTGTAATGGAGATGCGCATCCGCGCAGTCTTAACTTTTCTTAAACTGGATGTCACGTAAACTGACCCCAGACATAACCACGCAGTACAATCAGGATCTACACTGTCAACTGATAAGGAAAAAACAAGCGCATCCGCGCAGTTTTTAATTATCTCACACTGGATGGTACATGTGGCCTACCAATCTCAAGGAACTAAGAGACGAAATATACGCAGGCTCGTAAGGATCTATGCAACAAACTAGATATAACTGACCAAATGAGCCTAAGGGACCATTTTCCACATGAAACACTGGCAGCACCATTTAAAAACACATAAAAGATCTAACGACGCTCAACCACTATTTGAACTCTTTATTTATTACTTAACGCTCTCTAAGTCGTCTTTAACAATAGCCGCCTCTGTCTATAAATTGAGTAATGCAGACGATCTCCCAAGACGTCCACATGGGTGTTGAATCACGTCTCAGTAGGAAACTGAGCGGCTAAAAGACGTTAATTAAAATGAGCAATTGATTGAAGCACCGCCTCTTATGGCTAATTCGACACACCTCTGAACAGACGGTCAGTTAACGGTAGCAGCCCCAAGCAGGCTAGTCGAAGGTAGAACTTTGATTTCTCAACAAGTGTTTGTTTTCAATGAATACTGTATTGCTAAACTTTAAATTACTTTCCTCAAACAATCAGAAAAAGAAGCGAATTTATGTCCAGTACCAACCTGGCCACTTTTGGGAACATTTCAGTTGTCCAGTACCAACCTGGCTATGTTCCCTATGTGACAAACATAAATAATATTTTCCTGGTACCAACCCAGTGAGTCTTACCAATACACAGTACTGGAGAACTTAACACAAAAGTACACCCTATGATAAAATTCAGATGCTACCGACAAAGATATGACCGCATCAAATATGCACGAATGTCCATAACCTTAGCGAAGGTACACTTATATCGTTTCATCTTTATGCAACTGAAGAAGGGACTGGCTCCCGAAAGATCTATTGCATTCAGATATTGTCTTCTGAAATAAAGACTACAAAACAGACTACAAAGTGTGTTAGCACATCAACGTAATACGACAAACGTGGAGTAACCACGTCAGTCATTAAACATATGATAAACAAAAACACAAAGAAATATAACAACACACAAAAAAGCGCCTAACACTTGCTAACATAAAATCAGTTACTCGTCCAGAGTTATCTCTGTGAATGAGCCGCTATGAACCTGACTCCTAGAAATAAAGAAGAGAGGCGCAAAACCCTTGGGGTGAGACATACCACATCTGTCGCCCTGACTGGGCGGGGAGGCAGTGTGAGGCAGAGTGGGACCTCGACCGCGGTCGGAATACCTACACACCCCTCAACTCTGTGTTTCAACGTTGTTGATGCAATAAAGTACACCTTAGAGACCATGACGACTATGATTCTGTTATAATGTTGTTGATAAACCCAAATACAACAAGGCTATGACGGCCACTAGGATTCTGTGTTTCAAAGTGGTTGATGGTCTCCTGCACTAAAATACACAGAAGAAACCACAAACACTACGATTCTGTGTTGTAAGGTTGTTGATGGTCTCATGCAATAAAATCTACCGAAAAGATCATAGACACTATGATTTTGTATTTTAAGTTGTTGGTCTCAAATAATAAAAGTAATCGCAGACCACGGCAATCTGGATTCTGTATGCCGATGCTGTTGATGGTCTCATGCAATATATTACACTGAAGAGATCATTACCACTTTGAGTCTATGTTTCAATGTTGATGTTCCAAACAATAAATTACATCAAAGAGACCACGGCTACGATGATTATATGTTGTAACGTTGATGGTTTCATGAAATTAAATAAACCAAAGAAACAACGTCCGCTAAAGTTTTAAAGTGGTTGATAGTGTCAGGAAGTAAAATACACTGAGGTGACCATGGCCATTATGATTCGGTATTGTAACATTGTTGATGGTCCCTTGCAGTAAGATACCACAAAGACTACACCGCCACTTTGATTCTGCATTCAAAGTGGTTGATCGTCAATTGCAATAAAGTATACCGAAGAGAACAGGGCAACTATGATTCCGTATTGTAGCATTCTTGATAGTCTCAAGCAATAAAATAAGATACCGCGGCCACTAGAATTCTGTGTTGTAGGGTTATTGATGGTCTTATGCAATAAAATATAACGAAGAGACCTTGACTACTATGATTTTGCGTTGTACAGTGTTGTTGATGGTATCTAGCAATGAAATGCAAGAAAAGACCACGGACACTATATTTCTGAGTTGTAATGTTCTTGATGGTCTCTTGCACTCAAATACAACAAAGAGACCACGGCCACTATAATTTTGTGTTGAAACGTTGATGGCCTCATGCATTAAGATACGGAAGAGACCACGGCCGCTATGTTTCTGTTTTGTATGTTGCTGATGGACTCTTGCAATAAAATACACCTAAGTCCTTGGCCACTAGGATTCCTTGTTTCAGTGTTCTTGATCGTCTCATGCAATGTATTACACCAAAGAGACCATGGCCACTATGAGTTTGCGTTTCAATGTTTTTGATGGTCCCAAACAATAAAATATACCAAAGAGACCACAGTCATTATGATTCTATGCTGAAACAGGTTTGTTGGTCTCATATTGAATACACACACACACACACACACACACACACACACACACACACACACAAAAACCAAGGCAAGGTCCAATATGATTCTGTGTTGTAACCTTGATGATGTCATGAACATAAGTTACCAAAGAAACCACGGCAACTACCGAACTGTGCTTCAAAGTTGTTGATTGTCCAAAACAATTAAATTCCCCAAAGAAACCACAAGTGCTCTGATTCTTTGTTGTAGCGTTGCTGGTGTTGACATGCATTTAATAGCACAGAAGAGACCATAGCCACTACGATTCTGTGTTTCGAAGTTGTTGATGGTCCCATGCAATCAAACACATTAAAGAGACCATGAACACTATGATTGTGTATTGTAACGTTCTTGATGGTCTCATGAACTAAAATATACCAAAATACCACAATGAGATTCTGTGTTGTAGAATTATTGATGGTCTCATGCAATAAGATATACCGAAGAGATCTTCATTGCTATGATTTTGCGTTCTATAATGTTGATAGTATCTTGCAATTGAAAACACAGAAAAGACCACGGCCGCTATAATGATGTGTTTCACCGTCGATGATGGTCTCTTGCAATAAAATAGATCGAATAAACAACAGCCACACTTATTATGGGCTGAAATGTTCTTGATGGTCTCAAACAACAAAAACTGCCGAAGAAACCACGGCCACATTGCTTTTGTGGTTTAATGTTGTTGATGGTCCCACACAATAAATTACAACGAAGAGACCACGGCCACTATGAGTCTGTGTTTCAATGTTGTTGATGGTCTATAGCAGTAAATTACACCGAAAGGACCACAGCCGCTATAATTCTGTGTTCGTGCGTAGTTGATGGTTTCATGCAACAAAAACCATTGATGAGATCTAGGCCACTAGGATTCGGAATTGTGTTGGAATAGTGCCACTATGAATCTGTGTTGAAATGTTGTTAATGGTTTCATGCAATAAAATACATCGAAGAGATCACAGCCAATATGATATTATTTATCAAAGTTGTTGATGGTCTTATGCAATTAAGTACAGAATTGACCACGACTACTATGGTTTTGTGTTGTAACGTTGTTGATAGTCTCTAGTAACAAAATACATGGAAGATACCACGACAATTATGATTCTGCGTTTCATCATTGTTGATACTCTTGCAATACATTAAACAGAAGCTACCACAGCCCTTTACCTATTATGTGCTTTAACACTGTTTAAGGTCTCTTGTTATAAAATACATAGAAGAGACCACGGCCACTATGCCCTTATGTAGCAAAATTCTTCATGGTCTCCTGCAGTTAAATATATCAAAAGACCACGGCCGTTCTTTATTGTCTAATGCAATAAAATGTAACGAAGAGACCACAATCACCATTACGCTGTGTTGTAACGTTGCTGATGATCTCATACAATAAGGCACACCAAATAGACCACGGCCACTATGCTTTTGTGCTTTAAAGTTGTTGATGGTCTCGTGCAATAAAATGCACTAGAGACCACGACATCTACGATACTGTGTTCCAATGTTGTTGATTGTCTCATGCATTAAAGTATACTAAAGAGACCAAGGATAATTTATTCTGTGTTGTTACGTTTCTGATGGTCTCATGCAATAAAGTACGCCGAAGAGACCACGATTACTATGGTTTTGTGTTGTAACGCTGTTGATTGTCTCTAGTAATAAAATACATAGAAGATACCATTATTATTATGATTCTCTGTTTCATCGTTGTTGATGGTCTCCGTAGTAAATTACACAGATGATACCACAGCCATTTTGATTCTGTGTTGTAACAGCTTATGTATACACTTTCTTTATGGTCTCATGCAATAAAAGATACCAAAGAGACAGTGACTACTATGGTTTTGTGTTGTAACTTTTTGATGGTCTATCAAAAGACGACGGTCACTAGGATTCTGTGTCGTAATGTTTTATTATGGTCTCATGCAATAAGGTATACCCAAGAGACCAGTGCCACTAATATTCTGTGTTGTAACGTTGTTGATGGTCTCGTGCAATAAAAATACATCGAAGAGACCACTGCCACTATGATTCATTGTTCTTACAGAAATGATATTCTCATACAATGAATGGCACCAAAGTGACCACGCAATACGATTTTGTATTTCAAGTTGTTGATGGTCTCAAGCAAAAATACACCAAAGAGAACACAGCCACAATGATATCTGAACTGTTATGTTGTTCGTGGTCTCTAGCAATAAAATGCATAGAAAATAACATGGCCACTATGATTCTGTGTTTGAACGTTGTTGATGGTCTCGCAATAATATATGCTGAAGAGACCATGGCCACAATGATTCTGTCTGTAATGTTGATGGCCTCATGCAATAACATACAGCGAAGAGACTATGACCATTATGATTGTTTGTTATAAAGTTGATGGTCTCATGCGATAAAATACAGCGAAGAGACCATGGCCACTACGCTTTTGTATTTCAAAGCTGTTTATGGTCTCATGCAATTAAATACACCAAAACAAAGACCACTATGCTTTTATGTTTCATAATTGTTGATCGTCTCATAAAATAGAATAAAATAAATACATCAAAGTGACCACGACTACTAGGATTCTGTATTTCAATGTTGCCGATGGTCTCAAACATTAAGAGTATACCAAAGAGACCAATGCCACTATTAAAATGTGTTGTAACGTTGTTGATAGTCTCATGCAATAAAATACATCGAAGAGACCACGGCCACTAGGATCTTGTAAATCTGTTGATATTCTCATGCAATGAATAACACCATACAGACAACGGCCACTATGATTTTATGTTTCAAAGTTGTTGATGGTCTCATGTGATAAAATACAACAAAGAGACCACGACCACAATACTTCTGTGTTTCAATGTTGTTGATGGTCTCATGCATTAAAGTATACTAAAGAGAACAAGGCCACTTTATTCTGTGTTGTTGTTAGGTTTCTGATGGTCTCATGGAATAACATACACCGAAGAGACCACGGCAACTATGATTCTTTGTTCTTACAGAAAAGCTGTTTTCATGCAATGAATAACACCAAAGTGCTCACGCAACTTTGATTTTGTGTTTCAAAGTTGTTGATGGTCTCAAGCAATAAAGTACAAAGAAGAGAACACAAGCACAATGATTGCGTTGTTACGTTGTTGGTGGTCTCTAGCAATAAAATGCCTAGAAGATAACATGACCACTATGATTCTGTGTCTCAACGTTGTTGATGGTCTCTTGCAGTAAAATATGCTGAAGAGACCACGGCCACTATGATTCTTTGTTGTCACAGAAATGATGTTCACATGCAATGGATACCAATAAAGTGACCACGCAAATGTGATTTTGTGTTTCAAAATTGTTGATGGTCTCATGCAAGAAAATACAAGGAAGAAAGCACAATCACAATGATTCTGTGTTGTAACATTTTTGATGGTTATAGCAATAAAATGCATAGAAAATATCATGCCCATTATGATTCTGTGTTTCAACGTTGTTGATGGTCTCTACTATGATTCTGTGTTTCAACGTTGTTGATGGTCTCTTGCAATAAAATATACTGAAGAGGCCACAGCCTCTGTGATTCTGTGTGGTAACCTTTATGGTCTCTTGCAATAAATTGGAGCAAAGAGACCATGACCATTATGTTTTATATATTGAGAGGTTGCTGGTCTCATGCGATAAAAAAAACAGCTAAGAGACCAAGGCCACTATGGTTTTGTGTTTCAAAGTTGTTTATGATCTCATGCAGTAAATTACACCAAAGAGACCACGACCACCAGGATTATGTGTTTCAATGTCGCCGATGGTCTCAAACATTAAAGTATACCAAACAAAAAAATGGCACTAAAATCGGCGCGTTGTAACATTTTTGGTGTAATAAAATACACCGAAGAGACCACAAACCACAATAATTTGTGTTGTAACGTTGTTGATGGTCTCTAGCAATAAAATACACCTAAGGTACCATGACCACTAATATTTTATGTTTCAAAGTTGTTGATGGTCTCGTGCAATAAAATACACAGAAGAGACCACGACCACTTTTATTCTTCGTTTCAAAATTGTTGATGGTCTCATGCAATAAAATACACAGAAGAGACCACGACCACAATAATACTGTGTTTCCAGTTTGCCGATGGTCTCGTACAATAAAATACATTTAAGTGGCCACAGCCTCTATAATTCTGTCTTATAACCTTATCGATGGATTATGCAATAAATTACAACGAAGAGACCACAGTTATTATAATTATTTGTCCCTAAGTTTTCAATGGTATCCTGCAATCTCAACTGATTTTATTGCAAGAGACTCCAGCAATGTAAAACGACCTAAATATTTAGATCAAGCATGTGTAATAAATTATAATACTAATAAATACTGAATCGTTTATTTGAATACTTAAACTACCTTTAACTTTATTGTCTGTATTATATGAAGGTAACAGTGTGTGTGTCTTTCTCTCTTCTCCGTCATTCTTTTTATACCTTCCCTCCCTTTTCTTGACAACCCTTTTCTCCCGCACCATGAACCCCAGGTAATATAAATATTCGTTATTTTAAATTCTGTCAAAACTGATTCACTTGAATCTTTTCCTAACCCCGTTCAGTAGGTACGAGTACCGTTGGGTAATAAGTACCGGCGCATAGTCCGGGATTTACTAACGTTACCGCTTACATGAGACCATGGTCTCTTAGGATTTTTTTAGAAGGTAAAATACCTCCAAAGGCACACCGCAATTAATTTGTCGCACTTTACAACCAGATTTCTGTTAATCCTCTCTGTAATGCAAATCCATTGTTTCTCTATGGGTGTGGAATAACACAATTCTGGTTTAAGTATTTTCATCCATTGTGCAATTGTATAGTCCAACTCTGTTCTTGTTGGGATTCTGTTATAGTAAGTGGTTTCCACACGCAGTAAACCATGTGGTAATGATCTTTTAATAGTATCTTTGTAAATCCCACCAGCATGGCACCATCCATATAAGTGGTGCCCAAACTTATCTCTTACACTGTTGCTCTCTATCTCTTGTGCAAATTTATTGTATATCTTGCTTCTTATTGCACCCCCATAATCTCCTTGGTAAGTAAGACAGTTATCACCCACATAACAGGCGTTATCCAGTATGGTGTTGTCCTCCCCTTGGTGTTCCTCTCCTTGTATGTGGAAATCTCCTGTTTGTTCCATTGCCCCTATAACTTCCTCTTTGTCAAAACACCCGGCAAAATCCTGTGTTATGTCTATGTCTGCTAAATAAATGTCGCTTTCTGCAAATTCTGGGTCTTGTATAATTTGGATTACATTGCCAAGTGGTACAGAGTTGCAGGATATTTTATAGTGTTGCCGCTCTTCTTTAATACTAACTGCCTTGATAAAGGAGTTTTGATTGTGTTTGGTTAAAACTGCTTGTATCCTACGGTTATAATACCCCACTAACTTGTTTTTCTTGTCTTCCATTTGTGCTGGTGTAGATAAGAGAAAGTTATCACAGAACATGTCACTTATGGGGAAGATCTTATACCCCTTAGTCCCATATTTGTTGTAGTTTATTCCCTTAAGGTCATTCTTGCAATTTAACAAGCATATTTTTTCCATAAGAGTCTGTGGTTTTGTTTTGGGGTTTGTTGTAAGTTGTGTCTTTTGTATTTCTGTCCATGTGTCTGCTTCCAGTCTTTTTATTGTTTTCGCTACTTCCATTGTTTTTTTATTTATTTTTAAAGTAGCTTTAATATTTGTTTAAATTAACTGTCATTAATTGCAAAAAAGTCCTCCAACACCACGTTAAACCAAGTGGTAGCACAAATTTTTTGTGTGGTAGCAGAAAAAATCATAAAAAATAGAGAAACACCGTTAAAAGGATTGAAAAAAGCCAAAAAAATGCTGTATTGGGTGTTTGGAGAGTTTTTTTTGTTGAGTAGCTGTAATTCGTTTCGTCTCGCTGAAATTCTGCCTTAACGATTTCTATAATCTCGTTTGCCATTTTTTCTTTTGTTTTATTATATATAATTTTTTCTTAAATATAAAAAAAAATTAACGAAAAACAGGGATAAATTCCATCTATAACCCTGGGGATTAAAAAAGGTCTGTTTTTTTTTAAAAAAAGGGCCACAGATAAATTAAAAAAGGGCCGTTGAAAAACGCCACAGAATCACCTCTGTAGACCCTGGGGGATTAAAAAAGGGCCATTGAAAAAATTTTTGCCGCAGAATCACCTCTGTAGACCCTGGGGGATTAAAAAAGGGCTGTTAAAAAAATTTTTGCCGCAGAACCCTTATTTTGCATATATATATGTTTAACAATTGAACTCTGAGCCTGCTCCTCTCAGACTTAGAGGACCCCGGGTTGCCGTTACAGTTCCATGTAATGTGAGCTTTACTAGGGGCCTCGCCCTGCCCCCAGTGATGCTTCCCGACGGGAGGCGAGGCGGGGGCGCCGGCGAACCCGTTCCGTCGAAATTTCTGAACTTAGGTGCCCGCCGTTTTACCGTACCCCTTATGGGTGCATTAATTCGGTGGCATACAATATGGCGGCTAGATTTCCTAGTGATGTATCTGTGCCTTCCTTTCAGGCTTCGTGGCAGGATGGCTCAGATCAGGGTGCTTTTTATTGGCCATATTTTTTATCCTTGGGGTTCTTGGGATGGCTATAGCGGGTATAGATATTGTCACAACTTTAACTTTTTCAAATGTTACCTGTTATGAAGCCATTCCTGGCTCGTCTATGGAGGTCGTTTAGCGATCCAAAATCAGTTCATAGTTGCAATGCTGAAGTTTCTCTAGTACCTCTTCAGCCATTCCGACTTGTTCTAGTATTATTTTTCAGAAAGGTGCATTCTAAGATTCTACAGCAGATTCGGTTTCCGAGTTTACCGGGTTCGGTAGGAGTACAACTTACAGGAACTCAAATGTAGAGGGTACTACCTCTACATCCTCAGCTTTACCTTCTGACGTTAGGGTAAGTTCAAGAATTGATGACATTTATGTACATGTGGATAGTGATGTGCAGAACAGCAGCAGAATTCCAGTTGCTGACTTTTCTTCTGTAGGCCCACTAGAATTTGTAGCGAAGGATGTTCCTACAGATTCTAGTTTTTCTACTGATAGACCTTCGGTATCTACTTCTGCTTTGAGCAGGGGTAGTTCTCTAGGTCTTACTGCTACGGCCTTGAGGGTAACCAGTCCCTCCCGTAGCACCCCTGACATTGCCTCAATATTGAGGACTCTGGCAGGGTTGGGATCCTTGGCTTTGAGAGTAGATCTCCCTTCTGTTGCTGAAGAAGGGGAGGGGCAAGCATTCATCTACGGGTCAGTCTGGATCCACCCTCAGTGGTCACGGCCATGTTCGTGCCATTAGCCAAATCCCCCGGGCTACATCTCACAACATATTGTGAGTATGACCCGGACCAGGCTCTTTCTGAGAGGTCACTTTGCCCGTCTCTTGAAGAGAGCCAGTCTCATGAGCCTGCCATTAATTACCATGAGACATTGGAGGTAGTTTACTCCCTTTTGGGAGACCTTTGCCCCAGGCTGATCAACTAAAGGCAGCACACAGGTTCGATCTCTGCTTGAGTCAATACTAGATCAGCCAACTTCCTCCACGTCGACACTTCCCCAATTTTCAACTGTTAATCAGTTGATGGGGAAGTTGTTCTTCAACACCGCAGAGGCACGAAGTTCTCACAATTGGTATGTTCCTAGAAGGATTATTGACTCTCTCACTCGGCCACATTCATATGTTTGCCACACAGAATTTTGGCCGAGTAATATACCCACCCTTGATGCTGATGCTGGCAGGCTAGGCATCTCAGTGGGTAGATAATGCCTCAATACCTACCGGCCCTGGTGGCTCAGTTGAATGCGCAGTCCGACTGGAGACCAGGAGGTAGCGGGTTCAACCCCCGCTGAGGTCGGCAACATTCTTTCGTGGAGATTGATCATGAAATATTTTCTACGGTCATTCTCTCTGTTCCGCTGATTCAAGAAGGGCAGTTGTCAGTTTCTGGCAAAAGAATGTGCACAATACTGGTTAACCGCTTAGAGGACTAAGCCTGCCCAGTAAACGTGTGGCTAGGTAAACTGACCACGCTTGACATGACCCCATTGGGTTGACTGGGCCGTAAAACCTCAACACAAACCAACAAATGCCTCAATACCAGTTACCCTTTTGGAGTACCTGGAGCGGTTAGCTAGGAGAGCGGTTGCCATTAGCTCATATTGTGACTTTTTTGGCTCAGCTGCATTTCAGGCCCTCTGTGCAGATCAGGTGAACCCGTATGTTCTGCGTAGTTTATTATTAGCAGTGAACTGCTCTACCAAGCACAGCATGGCCTTAGGTTTGTCAATTTTAGCCATGCTGCTACACCAACGCCGTATGCTGCTCTAGACACTTCTCAGAGTGAATTTGGATGATAGACCACCTTCCATCCTGAGAAGAAATTTGGTTTGGATACTAGGAGACCTTCTTCGGCGAAGAAGTCTAAGGGGGAATCAAAAACTGGCAGAAGGGTTCCCACTTCTTCTTTGTCTTCTGTTTCTTTCAACCGGTTTCACCAGAGGGGGCCATGGTGGATCATCGTCTTCTTTCAGGAGGGGCCATACTAAGCAGGGTAAATGAGGTCATAAGGGCCCTACCATCTGCACCTCATCCTTCTCTTCCAGTGGACGTTCACCTGTCAAATTTTGTGGAGGCTTGGTCAGCAATTACGCGGGATTCCTCGGCCCGTTCTATTTTAGGGAAGGGCTACAGGATTCCCTTTGTAAGGGAACCTTCTTTGTCTTCGTCTCCAATTCTATTCCCAGTAGCACATCATCTAAGTCATTTGAGGGAGGAGGTGCAGATTTTTCTGGAAAAGAGGGCTGGGGGATCGTGGGAGGTATTACCTTCCCTGGTTTCTGCAGCCGGATTTTCCTAGCCAAGAAGAAAACCGACCAATTTTGTCTAATTATATGATGAGGATAGAGCACTTACAAATGGAAACAACGGCCTTGATTCGGAGATCCATTCCTCCAGGGACTTGGACTGTTTCCATAGATCTTATGGACGCATACCTCCATATTCCCGCCGGCCTCGGTGGCTCAGTTGGATGCGCCGTCCGACTGGAGACCAGGAGGTCGCGGGTTCGACCCCCGCCGAGGTCGGCAACATTCTTTCGTGGAGATTGATCATGAAATATTTTCTACGGTCATTCTCTCCCTTCCGCTGATTCAAGAAGGGCAGTTGTCAGTTTCTGGCGAAAGAATGTGCACATTACTGGTTAACCGCTTAGAGGACTAAGCCTGCCCAGTAATAGTGTGGTTAGGTAAACTGACCGCGCTCGACATGACCCCACTGGGTTGACTGGGCCGTAAAACCTCAACACAAACAAACAAAACCTCCATATTCCCATCCATCCAGCTTCTCGCAAGTTCTTGAGACTTTCCTTAGAAGGAACTGTTTACCAATTCCGGGCTTTTCCATTTGCGATCTCAACAACGTCGGTTTACAAACCTGATGGAGATTGTGGCAGGACATATTTAATCTCTGGGGCCCAACATTCTCCAGTACTTCGACGACTGGCTTATCCATGGTCTGTCCCGGGAGTCTCTCCTGTACAACTGCCACTGTCATGGGAAATCATTACAAACCTAGGTCTAATACCAAATCCTCTGAAATCAGGCCTAGTTCCTTCTCAGGACTTCAATTTTTAGGCATGAGGTTTCCGACTCATTTGGGCATTGTCAGAGTTCCAGTAGAGAGTCAACAAAATTCTTCACCTGTTTTTCCGGGTTCTGCAGGTTCAGTTCATTACCGCCCGAGAATTTCTGTCCATGTTGGGATCACTCATTGCAGAAGCAGATTTAGTTCATTTGGGTCGCCTTCATATGTCATGAGACCTCTTCAGTTCCATCTTCTGGTAAATTGGGAGCATCACTGCGACAGTCTGGATCTATCTATTCTAATATCCCATTCATGTCATGCATCAATCAAATGGTGGATGAATCCTACCATTTACTTGACTGGGATTCCCCTAGCTATTCCATCTCCAGATTTCCATCTGTTCTCAGACACCAGTCGCTCAGGCTAGGGTGCTCATTTAGAACCCCTAGGCCTCGAAGTCCAAGACCTTTGGGACTCTGCTTCCCAAGATGTTCATATCAACAATTTGGAGTTACGAGCAGTTTTCCTAGCACTCCAGCATTTTCAGAATCACATTTACGACTCTTGCAAGATGGTAGCATCAGACAATTCGTCAGTAGTGGCTTACCTTAAGAAACAATGGGGGGCCCACTCTCCATCTCTGTGCACGCTAGTATGGGAGCTCCTTTATTTAGTGTTTCCCCCAGGGATATTTAGCATGGCGCTGCGCCATGCCCTTTTTTTTGTGGCACCATGCCCTTTTTTTGCGGCGCCATGCCTTTTTTCTGAGCCGCCATGCCCTTTTTTAGCCTGCAAAAATGCCTTTTTTGCGAACAAAAATGCCGTTTTTGCCAGCAATAATGCCCTTTTCTCGTAATGTTCCTGATTTAAAATTCGCCCCGCTGCCTTTATTTAACGATGTACCTGTTTCATGTCCATTCATAATTATTGCCAATTAGCATCCTCTTATGTGTAATTTAAGACTGTTAAGAAGACATCATCGGTAGATGTAATTATTGATTAATCATGCGACACCTGCCGAAGTAATTCATCAAACTGTGAACGGATTAGCGGTGGTTAGATAAACACCATGGGGCACAGTATGACACGATGAGCGGTCTTGTCGTTATCTTTGATGCTAGAATATTACAGACACGGCGAGTATCACTGGAATGGGCCTGCGTTCATTTACTTCCAATCGGTGTCTTTAAATTTTATTGCAAAAATAAAACTGAGCAATAAATTCATGCAGATAATTTGCATAGTATCTTTTATTTAAACGGCCGTGTTCAGTAAATCACAGTCATTCTCAACTGAATCGTCACTTGATACGGTAAAAAAATGCCGACCAAAAAGAGAAAGTTAAAAGAGAATGAAAGAGAGAGAGTGAGGATTAGAAAAACCAACCATACGATTTCTTCGTTTTTCGGCGGTGATTCAAGGGCGAGGTAAGAAAAAAAAACTATGATTATTTTGAATAATTAGTACTTATTAGCCACTGCCATGTTCAGTTAAGTGCACAGCAGCGAGGGAGACAGTCGCACGCATGTTTAACTTAGGCAGGGCATGCGCAGTCACATGGCTTACTGAAGTACGGGAAAACTACCGAAACAAGTACTGGCTTTTTTTTCTATTCTACCAAGTTAGTTTCATTTCCTTGATCTACGGGGAGTCTGATCTGGGTCAACACTGTTTGCATAGGCCTATCTGTCACAAAATTCAGCTTCTTTAAATTTTAAATGCGTGTCATTTACTTATGAGAAAAGGCTCTTTAAATTAAGCTTGTTTTTCTCCAGAAGCGGTTTCCCGCCACGATTTCTCGTGACGTTACCGCTACGAGCACGTGGTTTCTTCATGCGGGGTCAAGGGAAACCTTGCTTTGTGACTGTTGCATTTTCTGGGTATTTTAATAATTATAATTTTCTCAATATATAGAAAATGTAAAAGAATATAAACAGTACTAATCTTTATTTATACTCTGGTAAATGCGGGGCAAGGCCTTCACTATGTTTTACTGTTTAAAGGGAGCTAATTGCGTATGCCTTGATAAGGAGTTTTACGAGTGGTACGCATTTTTATGAATCAGGTGAAGGGGTTCGATTTGATCGAATTTCCATACTTACTCTACATATTCGAACAGACAGGCCTGAGCAAACAATGTAGACCCAGATCAGACGCCACAGAACACATTTAACACTTCACGGAAACAGTTAAGTTTGCAATCTCTCTTAAGAACTGGAGTTTACATGCCTGTTTGTCACTACAACTGGCAGTATCTGACTGCCCTTGCATCGGAAGATGATCTGAGTCTTTACTGGTCGTACGTTTTATTTTCCTAAAGGTGTTTTCAAAATTTCCATTTCCCTGTTCCCCCTAACTAGTTTCATCCCGTCTTTCTCTGTGGCGCCTTATCTGAGTCTACAGTATAAGCCTGTCTGTCCCAATACTTAGGTTGTATTTTTAATACATGCCAGTTTCATGCGCATTTCTGAGGAAAAAATTGCTCTATATTTTAACGAATATAAGTGTGTTTTTTTCTCTCTCTCGAAGCGGTTTCCGCCACGATTTCTCCCGACGTTACCGTTACGAGCATGCGGTTTCTTCATGCGGGGCAAGAGAATGTGATTGTTGCATTTTCTGGGTACTGGAAAAGAGAATGTCCAAAACAGTAAACATCAACTTTATATATTTTTTTAATGGATTACAAAACAGTCTTTGATATGGATACATACATTGCATGCCCAAATTTTCAAGCAAAAAAAAAATATGCTGATGTATATAATTTCGCTGCTGACTAGACCTTATAGCGTAGCTTGCGGGTCTGAGGGAGCATGCGTACATGTTTGCTTGTGTGTGTGTGTGTGTGTGTGAGAGAGAGAGAGATAGAGAGAGAGAGAGAGACTGTTCCTTTTATCAAGAAGGAAGGAGGGCAGTAAATGTTTCGTCGAAAAATAGGTTATTGGTGCTTCTTACAACTGCCTCATTCTACAGAGTACTGACAACCTGTGTCTTACAGCAGAAATAAACAATGAATACTGCTATAAACTCCTGATGGGATTTGACATATTATAAAATCATGGTAATATTTCAGTCTGACAGAAGTCCAAGATGAATTTAGTATTTCTGATAGAGAACCATCTTCACAGACATGCCAGCTGGAGACACCCAAGAAACAGACAGCCTCTAATGCAAGACTGCCAACCACGCCAACCACTGTGTAAGTCAATCATTCACTTTTATTATTTATGTTGAAGCAAGAACTACTTCATGCAGACAGTGAAGGCTGTTTGAAGGCTGTATTCTGTCTGTTCGTTCCTATGTTGTCGTACGTCACCAGGGCAGCTGTCAGTTTCTGGCGAAAGAATATGCACAATACTGGTTAACCGCTTGGAGGACTGAGCCTGCCCAGTAAACGTGTGGTTAGGTGTGGTTAGGTAAATGACCATGCTCGACATGACCCCATTGGGTTGAATGGGCTGTAAAACCTCAACACAAACGTCACCTTGCACTTGGTTTCCAGCCATTAACTGGAGTTTCTGTCTACTGAATTTCTTCACACTAGGTTTGTCCACATCATCAAATCAGATTAACCAAACTGTGGAATGAACACCCCTGTATACCCCACCTTATATAGAGTAAACTGGGGTTTACAGGAGTATACAATATTTTTCTCATTTCTGTCTAAAACATAGGTTGTGAGTATTTGTTAGACCCTCCTCAATGAGGCAGTTCTAAAGAGCACCCATAGCCTAAGTTTTGAGTAGAAATAAGACAAATGTCTCAAATTTTCATACAAACACAACAGTTAAGAGGTAGGAAAGAAGGCACTATGTCACATGGATGTGTCATTGTAATGTAAAACCATGTTGTGGGTACTCATAACACCTCATAGTGGTTGTAATGAGTACCCACACCATATATTTAAAACAAAAATGATTGTGCCTCATTTACAGCACAATACATTTTTTTTTCAGGACGAAAATAAATCTGCTGAATGTAGACGAAGAAAGACCAACTCTGGCCACAGACTCAACTTCAATATGGACTGGCTAGAAAACGACCATGGCTTGTTTGTAAAGAGGAGATCAGTGAAGATGGACATTCCTATGAAGTTATGTTTTGTACTTTGTGTCAGAAATGGAATACAAAAGGTGCTAATGGAAGTACAATATGGAACACTGTAGGGTGTAGTTTCACCTGACTTGACATTGTTGTGAAGCATGAACAGTCTGTTATGCATAAAGACACAGTTTCTCAGGAGTTAAGGACAGGCGCAGACATTGACACAGCTTTAAAAACATTAATGCAAAGGAATATTCAGCTCTGCTTGATGCACAGGAAGTGTTGTACTTTTTAATTGAGCATAACCTGCCTATCCATACCCTTTATAAGCCACTCATAGAACTTTGCATCAGACTTGGTGCAACCAGTCTGCCATATCTAAACAAAGGACAAAATGCAAACTACACTAGTAAAAGAACAGTGGATGAATTTCTTGACTGTCAAGCTGAAGTGGTTCAAGAAAAGGTTGAAGAAAAAATAGCAGAAGGTGAAGTCTATGGGCTGATGATAGACGAATATACAGACATTAGTGCCAGGAAGCATCTAGCTATGGTCACTAAGTACATCCACCAGGGATCTTCCAGACTTGCTTTTTTGCAGGATATTCAACTGCCAAATTGTACAGCTGACACAATCTATTCCAGCATGAAAAACTTCCTTGCAGAAAGGAAAATACAGCTCAGTAACATGGCTTCATTTGCCAGTGATGGACCTTCAGTGATGGTGGGAAGAAAAATGGTGTGGTTGCAATGCTGAAGAGGAATAATCCAAACGTCATTGATGTTCACTGTATGAACCATAGACTCCAGCTGGCTGTATCAAAAGCTTTTCACAGGGTAAAGGAAACTGACAGGATAGATGAATTGCTGAGTGCTGTGTACAAATACTATCACTACAGTACTGTCAAGTCCGGTAGCCTAGATGCAATCCAGACTGTCCTTAGGGAGACTGGTCAACTAGAAACCAAGGTGAATCTATCAGTTACTAAAGCTGTTCACACCAGATGGCTCAGCCATGAGAATGCTCTACAAACAGTGCGGAAGCTCTACATACCAATCTGTAAAGACCTTGAAAATGCAGTCGTTGAAGGAAGAGACAAGAGAATCAGAGAAGGTAATGGCATGCCAGCAGGATCTTTATTAAAGATGATGAAAACCTATGACAACATCTTTTTCACCCATCTTCTGTGTGACGTCTGTACCAGTCTGTCATCACTTACCCGCCTGTTTGAGAGAAATGATGTGGACCTCTCCATTATTGAACCGAAAATACAGGCAACAATAACTGGCTTGCAGAAGATGAAAATGAAAGATGGACCATACCTGGCAAAAGCACAGGTAGTAGCAGATGAACTAGGAATCAGTGGTCAACCCAAAGATGTGACAGACGCCAGGAACAAGTTTCTTGATGAGCTGTATGAAGAATGGAAAACAGGCTCCAGAACTCTGATGTCATAAGCAATCTCTCAGCCCTAAATCTCAGCCAGGTACCACCAGATGGAGCAACATTCCATGGTGACCACCAGGTTTCTCAGCTGGCAGAGATGTTCAATCTGGATGTAGATGAGACACTTTCACAGTGGAACGAGATGAAAGAAATGTTTAGGGATGAACTGTCAGACTGCACTCCTGCCGAACTGCTCAGGACCATGACAGACAAGAAGCCTACTCTTGGAGAAATGTATCCAAATGTGGTCAACCTCTTAAAGGTTCATGAGTCACTAATCATATCTACAGCACCTGTAGAAAGAGTGTTTTCTAGGGTTAAATTGATTGTGAGTGACCATAGAAATAGACTAAAGGTTGAAACCACAAACAAGTTACTCATGGTTGCCCTTAACACTGAAGAAGAAGCTGACATGGACTTCAATAAGGTTGTTAGTTCTTTCTTGAAGAAGAAATATAGACGCATATGCTAAGATCTGAGTGTAACAGAGCTCTGCAATTGTGAAAACTAGAAGTGCATGTATAGGCTAAGATCTGAGTGTAACAGAGCCCTTATACAATTAGCGAGTAATCACTAATTAGCACCTTGTAAGGTAGGGGCTCCGTAACTGGCTAAGAGGATCTGGCCAAGCATTGTACCAAGTCTGAGGCAAAACAAATTTAAGTATCAAACAGACAAAGAACTTACCTGATTAGGATAGGCAGGTTCATTACCAATGAAAACAGATGTATAAACATGTATGAATATGCATAGCTCCAGACAAGGAGTAGCATGGATAATCAAGATTTTCCTTCCTACTTCTTAGAAACATCTTGTGGGTACTAATTTGTTAGAATTACCTCAAAGAGGCAATCCTAACTAGTACCCACAACATATGTTTTATGTTTTAACTTTATTACTCCTCCATGTCCATAGCTATGATTCTATATTGACTTTTTTTTTCCATTGTAAGAGGAACAGACCAGCAAACAGTGTAGACCCAGATCTCTTACAGGAGTTATTACTGTGATCAGGACCCATACTGTCTGCCACTCTGTCAGAGCTACTGTAACATGTTATCATTCATTCATTCAGTTTTTAAATTGATTAAAGGGACTGTTATTGAACATTTCATGTATTGTGTTTCATTGATTTGTCAAGTATTTAAATTGTATAGTTATTGAGCCAATATACAGTAAAATTTCTGTATAGAGAACACCTTTGGGACTGTTCAAAAGAGGTCTTTAAGTAGTAGACCACTTTAGAATAGTCCCAAAGTTTGTCTCTTAACATGATACAATAGGTATAGTAAACACAAAGAAAATAACTGAAATCTTCTCAATCAGCCTTTAAAGTAGATTTAGTCTTAATCTTAGGTGGTCTTAATAGTGGAATTTTACTGTATATTGTAAGTGCTTCAAAATGCCTTTGCCTTCTTTGTGGAATGTCGCGCGCTTCAAAATCACTTTGCCTTCTTCATGGAATGCTGCACGCTGAAAGTGCCCTTTTTGTAGAAAAATTACCATGCCCTTTTCTGTTTCTGGGGGAAACACTATTATTGGTGTCATCATCGGAATATTCACATTGAAGTCGGATATTTTCCAGGAAAATTGAATGTTAGCGGTCAGTCTGTCTCATCCAGACCGAATTCTCCCTACCGAATGGTCTCTAGATCGGGGGATTGCTTACAGATTTTCAAACTTTGGGGTACTCCTCAAGTGGATCTCTTTGCCACCAGATTAAACCATCATCTGCCCCTGTTTTTCCAGTACCGGATCACAGGGCCTGTGCAGTGGATGCTATGTCCCTAGATGGGGAAATCCTATTTTCATACGCATTTCCTCCATTCAAACTTGTTCCACTGGTTCTCAACAAGATATAAAGGATTGCAACATTCAGGTCATTCGCACAGCCCTGCTTTGGCCCCAGAGGAGCTTGTTTTCAATCATTCTGAGTCTCATGAGAGACCTTCACAGGGAGCTTCCTGTTCATCGGGGTCTGGTTTCACAACTTCATGGCGAAGTTCTCCATCACAATCCATCTATGTTACATCTTCACACCTGAATGTTTTCAGTAGTCAATCAGAGGTAGACACATTACTGAGTTCACTATCCAATGCATTTCTCAGTCCCGCAGGGAGTCTACACTCGAGGCCTATTCTGTAAGATGGAGGATATTCTCGAATTGGTGTCAGCAAGGGTAGTTAATCCTATCGATCCCTCTTTAACAAAATTGATAGATTTTTTCTGCTATCTTTTTGACACCCTTGAATTATCAGTAGCTTCTATTAAGGGCTATTATTCCGCCATTTCAAATACACTAAAATTTTCCAAAGCAGCAGACTGTACAGCTAATCCAGTCATTTTAGATCCAGATCTCTAACGCCCAAATGGAATTTGACTTGTGTTCTTTGGCCTCATATTAAAGCTCCATACGAACCTCTGAGGACATCTGACATCAAATACATCATGCTTAATGCAGTTTTTCTTCTCACTTTTGCTGCTGCGAGAAGTGAGTTTTCATGCTCTTTCGGTCGAGGAGGGTTGTTTTAGTTATAACCGTAACTCGGATTCCATCACCTTTCTCACTCAACCTGGGTTTTTAGCTAAAAACCAACTTCCAGATTCATTTCCAGAACCTATTGTTGTTCCAGGTCTTTCTCAGTTTTGTGGTTCTGATACTGATGACAGACTTTTGAGTCCTGTCAGAGCTGTTTGAGCTTATTTGGCCAGAGTTAAATCTAAGAGGTCCGGTAGGAAGAGACTTTTTCTACCTCTGAAGGGTTCTAAAGATATTTCACCTTCCACTATTTCTCTCTGGATCTGTGATGTTATAAAATTAACTTATGCAGATTTGCCTTCTTCTGATCTGTCATTCATGAAAATTCCGGCTTATGAAGTAGCTTTATCTTCATCGTAGGCTTATTGTAATTTGGTTGCCCTTGACGATGTTGTATGAGCTGCATATTGGCGTACCAGTAGCACTTTTGCCTCATTTTATCTCGGAGATTTGGCCCCAATTAGATAAGATGATATATCATCCTTGGGACCTCTTGTTACCGCTTAGTCTATTACTGGCAGTCATCGATCTGTCTCTTCTCAGTATTTTTATGCCTGCTTGAATTCGGTGTGAAACTTCTCTTCATAGGGTCGGATCTTATTCTTCTTCATCAACGGTATTTGGATTTCGACCCGCAAGCATACTGTCAGTAATGGTATTCCCCTAAATTACTACAATTATCAGGGGACTGTTCATTTGCACTGGATTCCAGCATGGGTGAGTAAAGGTTTATTTTAAGCCTTATTTGAGTGGTTCACCGCGAGATCGACCTTCAAAAGAAAGTCAACCTATTTGCATATGCATTTCCTCCATTCAGACTTGTTCCACTGGTTCTCAACAAGATATAAAGGATTGCAACGTTCAGGTTATTCTCATAGCCCCGCTTTGGCCCCAGAGGAGCTTGTTTTCAATCATTCTGAGTCTCATCACAGACCTTCACAGGGAGCTTCCTGTTCATCGGGGTCTGGTTTCACAACTTCACGGCGAAGTTCTCCATCACAAACCATCTGTTACATCTTCATGCCTGATGTTTTCAGGAGTCAATCAGAGGTAGACACATTTCTGAGTTTACTACCCAATGCATTTCTCAGTCCCGCAGGGAGTCTACACTCGAGGTCTATTCTGCAAGATGGAGGATATTCTCAATTGGTGTCAGCAAGGGAAGTTAATCCTATCAATCCCTCTTTAACAAAATTGATAGATTTTTTCTGCTATCTTTTTGACACCCTTGAATTATCAGTAGCTTCTATTAAGGGCTATTGTTCCACTATTTCAAATACGCTAAAATTTTCCAAAGCAGCAGACTGTACGGCTAATCCAATCATTTTAGATCTTATTAAAGGATTTGCCTTGAGGAGACCTGTTTCCAGATCTCTTACGCCCAAATGGAATTTGACTTGTGTTCTTTGGCCTCATATTAAAGCTCCATACGAACCTCTGAGGACAGCTGACATCAAATACATCATGCTTAATGTAGTTTTTCTTCTCACTTTTGCTGCTGCGAGAAGTGAGTTTTCATGCTCTTTCGGTCGAGGAGGGTTGTTTTCGTTATGACCGTAACTCGGATTCCATCACCTTTCTCACTCAATCTGGGTTTTTAGCTAAAAACCAACTTCCAGATTCATTTCTAGAACCTATTGTTATTCAAGGTCTTTCTCAGTTTTGTGGTTCTGATACTGATGACAGACTTTTGTGTCCTGTCAGAGCTGTTCGAGCTTATTTGGCCAGAGTTAAATCTAAGAGGTCCGGTAGGAAGAGACTTTTTCTACCTCTGAAGGGTTCTAAAGATATTTCACCTTTCACTATTTGGATCTGCGATGTTATAAAATTAATATGCAGATTTGCCTTCTTCTGATCTGTCATTCATGAAAATTTCGGCGTATGAAGTAGCTTTATCTTCATCGTGGGCTTATTGTAATTTGGTTGCCCTTGACGATGTTGTATGAGCTGCATATTGGCATACCAGTAGCACTTTTGCCTCATTTTATCTCAGAGATTTGGCCCCAATTAGACAAGATACATCATCCTTGGGACCTCTTGTTACCGTTTAGTCTATTACTGGCGGTCATCGATCTGTAACTTAAGTTTCTTCTCAGTATTTTTATGCCTGCTTGAATTCGATGTGAAACTTCTCTTCATAGGGTCAGACGTTATTCTTCTTCATCAAGTTGGCCTCGGTGGCTCAGTTGGATGCGCCGTCCGACTGGAGACCAGGAGGTCGCGGGTTCAACCCCCGCCGAGGTCGGCAACATTCTTTCGTGGAGATTGATCATGAAATATTTTCTACGGTCATTCTCTCCCTTCCGCTGATTCAAGAAGGGCAGTTGTCAGTTTCTGGCGAAAGAATGTGCACAATACTGGTTAACCGCCTAGAGGACTAAGCCTGCCCAGTAAACGTGTGGTTAGGTAAACTGACCGCGCTCGACATGACCCCATTGGGTTGACTGGGCCGTAAAACCTCAACACAAACAAATCTTCTTCATCAACGATGTTTGGATTTTGACCCGCAAGCATACCGTCAATAATGGTATTTCCCTAAATTACTTCAAATATCAGGGGACTGTTCATTTGCACCGGATTCCAGCATGGGTGAGTAAAGGTTTATTTTTATTATTATTATCTTCCCGCCTATGCTTTACATTCAAGCTTATAATATCTTGAGGTGGTGTATGCTGACATTGAAATGAAATTTTTAAAGTAAAATTAATTTCAATTAAAGCATACTCACCTCAAGATATTACCAAATGTCCCTCCTCCCATCCCGCTTTCACTATTAATTTTATTGCTCCCTTAAAAATAGTGATGTTTTCTACCTTATGTTTAATATTTATAGTAACAATAGACAGCTGCATGCGTTCGACAAGCTACATGCGTTCCGCATGCATTGGCCGGAATATACCTGGCGCGTCCTGATTGGTTGCTTACGGTGGCGTGGCGGAAGGGAACCAGTGCGTGCCTGGTACCCGATCTTGGTCACCTAGCAACAGGACGCTTGGTAGGGGGGACAACTAGGACAAGCTAATGTCTGTTTCAAACATTTTTTTTCCTAGTTGTCTTTCTTTTGAAGGTCGATCTCGCGGTGAACCGCTCAAATAAGGCTTACAATATCTTTAAAAATTTCATGTCAGATTTGTTTTAATGGAGAAAAAAAAAAAAATTATTTATCTGAATATTCCTTGTATCCAGAGTTATGATACATATTAAACTGGCCTCTCTCTGGGCAAATTCAGCAGATGAAATAGTGCCAGTATTTTTCTTATTTTTCCCAGAAAATAGGCTTTACCTTAATTTGCAAGTTATGTATAGCCTGTTTTCTAGGGAAAATAAGGGGGAAAAAAAAGAAGAAAAATATTCAGAATGTTGTCTGCTGAAATGTTTACCCAGCATGCTAAATGTCAAGCCTCCTTTTGCCTTCATATGGCATGAATATGTCCATTTTCTCACAGTATGTCTGAAGAAATACCATATGGGATAAGCAATGACAGAAAAAAACTTGGATATCTAGTAAACTACTTAAACTCCTTTATTTTGTTTATGCATCTGAATGAGATCTGAATATAAATCATACCAATACTTTTGTATTGAGAGAGACTGATGGATTTTTGTACTTTTATTTCAGTTTAACCCTTGTCATACTGAATAAATTAAGATGCCACGTGGTCCTGGGTATGACGTAAAACTGCATCCAACTGTGACACTCAACATGAGTGTGGGAATGTGAGGCTGCCCTCTATCACAGTTGCCTCCCCACCTTCAGGGTAACGAGGCTGTCACAACCTGGGGGGCAGAGCTAGGCAGCAAGCATCTACAGACTGAAGGCTTGGTGTTCTAGCTGTTGTGGTTTGGCAGATGATCCTTCCTTTATAAAGACAATGGCAAAGCACACTGCCCGAGTGTGGGAACAGCACGCATACTCAGATGCCGTAAAAGAACTGAGTTGGGATGTCAGCTAGAACAGGCGATCGCATAAAAAACAGTTGTTCCAAAATCTTACATGGCAAGCAGAAAAATAGGTTCAGAGTTAGGCAGTGCCAACAGACATCAAAGTTCTGTTGGTAACATCTCCAGCTTGGCCTCCTGTCAGGTGTGGGAGGCAGGGTCGAGCCATTGTGGCGAATCCAGCAAGCACCTGAGGAAATTCAGGGTGGGAACACTCAATGTGAACACCCTGAGAGGAAGAGTTTGTGAGGTAGTGGAAACACTATCCCACTGGAAAGTGGATGTCTGCTGCATTCAGGAGACCAGATACCGTGGTTGCAGCTGCCGCACAATCAAGGGCAAGGATACCAGGTACAAGCTCTACTGGTCAGGAAAGGACAAAGGCACTGCTGGTGTAGGAGTGTTTGTGGCAGAAGAGTGGATAGAGAAAGTTTTTGAGGTTCAGAGAGTCTCCAACAGAATTATTTTAGTGAAACTCATAGTCGACCTGCATGTGGTTACCTTTCTGTCTGTATATGCCCTGTATATGGTCTAAGTGATGAGGTTAAGGACCTGTTCTTTGATCAGCTGCATGCTGTGACTGCCAGGATCCCAGCATCAGAATTTCTGATCCCATGTGGAGATTGGAACAGCCATGTTGGCCATGCAGGCACTGGATACAGGTGGGATTTGGTATGGCAGGCCGAAACCAGATGTTGAGGGTGAGAGAATCCTAGAGTACGCCCTAGCATTTGACCTGCTTCTTGGGAACACGTTTCAAGAAACGTGACAGCCATCTCATCACATACACAAAGATAGACTTCATCCTTTTCCATAGGACCATGCGCAAACTTGTCACAGATGTAAAAGTGATCCCTGGTGAGGAAGTAGCTCTGCAACATCATCTTCTTGTATGTGACATGAGGATTGATGTGCCTCCAAAATCCAAGCGCAAGTTCACCACTTGCCTCAAAGTTTGGAAGCTTAAAGACCCACAGACAAACAGTCATTTCCAGGAGGTCTTCAACTTGCATGTGAGCACATTTGCAGGTGTAGCTGATGGGGCCACTGAGGATATCTGGAACAACATCAAGACTGGACTGCTCAAGACAACTGAGGAGGTATGTGGCACAACTGGGCCACACCGTTGGCGTCGTGAAACCTGGTGGTGGAATGAACACGTGGAAAAGGCCATTGCTGCGTAGCCAACAGCTTTCAAGGCCTGGAAGGCTGATAAAGGCACTTGGGCATCATACGATGCAGCCAAACGAAATGCCAGACATGCAGTGCACCATGCTCGTCAAGAAGCTGACAAGAAGGTCTACGAGAATATTGACCCCAAGTCTTCAGAAGTCTACCACCTTGCTAACCAGTTTAGAAGAGGGAACACAGATGTTGTTGGTGACAAACCTGTGAAGAATGATGCAGGAGAGATGTCATTGAGCGGAGAATCAAAGCAGAAGGCCTGGCTAGAGCACTACCAAAGGCTTCTCAACGTTGAGTTTGACTGGGACCTAGACCACCTGTCATATCAGCCACCAGTGGAAGGCCCACCCATCCCAATCACCATTGATATGGTTAAGAAGGCTATTTCACAGAATCTGATGAAGGCTGGCAAAGCACCGGGCCCATCAGGCATAGTGGTGGAGATGATACAAGCCGCCGATGACATGGGCGCCTCCATCAGGGCTCGGGAAATTTTGAAATCTGAATCGGTCCAGCCGATGACGATGACGTCATCAATGAGCCCATTTCCAAAAAAAATATGTATATATCACCTGTCACGAAAACTAATGACAATTGGCAGTCCTATAACTCCTTTTAAATAATACACCTCAGCCGCGTTATATGACGGAAGTCCGGGTATAACGAGCATGATCAAAGCTGGCGTCATCAATAAATACAGTCAGGTATGTAAAAAGAAAGAAAAAAAAAACGATTTTGTTGTTATTTCCACCTCCGCAGGGTTTTCCTAAACTATTTACAAACAACTGATTCCCGTCTTGTATAAGCGCGAAGACGGCGGGAAACAGGAGAGACGGACGAAACGACTTTCATGGACCTAATTAGGTCTAATAAAAAGTCTGCGCCACGGGTGGTTTTGCTGTTTTCAATGTTTCAAGATTTGACCAGACTGCTTAAATTTTAAGCACTGACCAATCTTGTCTAGCGCAAGTAGTGCATTACTTATTTTTACCGTGAAATCTGCCTTGAATTATACTCGCGTGTTACGGCAATCAACAACAACAACTACAACAAAAAAAAAAAGAATCAATCAATTATACCCAGATCAGACGCCGTTGTATGCGACATCTGATTAGGACGTACACGGTTTGGAAATTAATTTATCAAATCTGGGACCGAGAAACCGTGTGCTGATCAAAACAAAAAAGAAGAGGAAGAAAACGGGTGTGTTCAAGCGGTGCATTCTTTTATCACTCTCAGTAAAGCGACCTTTGATCTTTTGGACACGCCGACTGCACCTGGATGTTTTGCAGTCTCAGTGTATTCACACGTGTCACACAAACGGATTAATTATCAGACTACCGTTACTGATGATTCGTGTTAATCGCTTGTTTACTGCACAAAGGTCAGTGAAGTGTTGATTTTTTGACAATGTTTGGATAATGACGTAATTAATTTGTGCTGCCGTTATTCAGCTGTCTCTCCAATATACATGTCAAATGACCGTTTAGGGCCTTTTAACTACCATAATATCGCATTTAAAAGGTGCGCGGACGTTGTCAGTTTGGGAAGACCTGACCGTCTGTGATTTTTTAGACATCATTGATTCGTGAAAATTGGTTGGTTGGGGAAAAATGGGGTTCAAGGTAAAACCTGTTGGACCGATTTATTAGCGTTTCGGGGTGTTTGAAATCGGTCCAGAATTCTTAATTTCGGTCCAGACCGGCTATTTTTCCGGTTTTCCCGAGCCCTGGCCTCCATGATCCATGACCTCGCAGTTGCAATCATTCATGATGGTAAGGTACCCTCTGACTGGGAGCAGAGTTTCATTGTCTGCCTCTACAAGGGAAATGAGGACGCATTGTAAAGGGGGCAACTAACACGGTGTCAAGCTGACAGAGCAGGTTATGAAAATCCTGAAGAGGATTGTGGACAGCCTCATCAGACAGTTGGTGTCAATCGACGATTCCCAGTTTGGCTTCGTCCCAGGCAGAGGCACTACAGACACAATCTTTGTTGTCAGGCAGCTACAAGAGAAGTATCTAGCTGCCAATAAGAGACTCTACATGGCTTTCGTAGACCTGGAGAAGGCGTTTGATCAAGTACCTCGGAAGATCATCTGGTGGGCGCCGAGAAAACTTGGTGTGGAGGAGTGGATTGTGCGACTGGTTCAGGGGATGTATGCAAATGCACGGAGCCGTGTCTGTGTTGGTGAGGAGTACAGTGAAGTTTGAAGTGAAGGTTGGTGTTCACCAAGGATCAATACTAAGCCCACTGCTCTTCATCATTGTGCTTGAAGCCTTATCATGAGAGTTCCGCTCTGGGGTCCCCTGGGAGGATCTCTATGCTGATGACATTGTTATCATTGCTGAATTGCTTTTGAGGAATGTGTCAGGAGGCTCCTGACTTGGAAAGAAGCAACAGAGAAGAAAGGACTGAGAGTAAATGCAGGAAAGACAAAGATCATGATCTACGGTACGATCTGGATCTCCTGCAGAGTTCAGGCGAGTTTCCATGCGCTGTCTGTCACGCTGGAGTGGGCAGCAACAACATCTTCTGCAATGGCTGCAAGCACTGTGTGCACAAGAAATGCAGTGGGCTCAAGCACTTGAAAAAGGACCCTGACTATAGATGTACACGGTGCCAGGGAACTGCACGCCCTTTGGATGGCAGACCACAGAAGGAAGTCCAGGTCGGACCTGATGAGGTGGTAGCTTCCTTTTGCTACCTAGGAGACATGCTCTCGGTAGCAGGTGGCTGTGAACTTTCAACCACAACACGTGTGAAAACCGCCTGGCAGAAGTTCAAGGATCTACTACCAGCTCTCTTCAAGCCACCTGGCCATGTGTACAGCTCTTGTGTGCGGAGCGCAATGCTCCATGCCAGCGAGACTTGGCCATTGACAAAGCCGATCCTCCAGTGTCTGCAGTGAAATGACAGGGCAATGATCAGACAGATCTGCAATCTCGGGCCGCAAGACATTGTCACCACCAGGTCCAGTGAGCTACTTGTGCGGCTTGGCATTGAGGATCTGGACCTCATTCTGGAGGAGAGAAGACTCCGATGGTATGGACATGTGGAACGCTCCAATGGTGCAGTGAAGACAGCCTTTCACATACAGGTTGATGGAAAGCGTGGGCATGGGAGGCCCAAAATGACAAGGAAGCAGCTGACAGAGAGGAATTGCAGAGAGTGGAAGCTCTCAGCTATCAACCCGCATGATAGACGTACCTGGAGATCTGGTGTGAGATCTGCCATGTGTGCAGCAAGCCAGCTGTCTGGAAGGGGGCCCACTGATGTGGATGTTGCCCCTGTACCTGCACGTAAATCAAAAATTGGATTATGATACGCCCACTTATAATTTCCAGCCAATCAGATTACTTGATCCGCATTTTTGATAAAAATTCACATATTTAATGGCAAACAGTGCAGATCCAGATCAGTTGGCTTCTTCAGAAGCCAACTGATCTGGATCTACACTGTTTGCTAAGACAGGACATGTCGTGTTTAGCAGGAGAAAGATTAAGTCTCTTATTATTGTATTTTTACTAGCATTAAGCAATGAAAAACAATTGTGCCTTCATAAGTTCTGATAGTGATATTGTGGTGACCGTATAGGATAAAGTTTGGTTATTTTTGCTTCATAATGTATCTTTCCAGAGTGCAGTGGAATTGGATACACTTTCAGGGGGGATGGGGTGTGTGTGTGGGGGGGTGGGGGGTGGAATGGGAGGATAGTTGACTCAAAAGTTTTGCCTGCCAGTTGAGAATGGGTTGATTCTAATAGGAAAGAATTAGCTCCCAGACTATCCTCAGGTGGGTTTAGGAAACCAAACGGGAAGTCTCAAAATTATCTCTGTTGTTAAATATGGCAGAAAATCTGACAAGTGTATATATTAGCGGTAAGCCCTATGAGGTTTGCAAGCTGATCTGGGGCCTTCAGTGTTATAATTTGCTCTTTTGTATAATGCATAGCTCTTGATAAGGGGCTTTTTTTTCAACCAAAAAGTATCTAATATTTCTTATTTCTCAAGGAAATTGTATGTTAAGGGTACTCATTAGAAGCGCCTCAGCGAGGCGCTTCTAATGAGTGCCCACAACATATGTCTTTGTTGAGAAATAAGAAAACTGTTTACCTTATACCCACTCTTATCTAGACCTATAATGAAGGGGTGGTCGGGTGGTGCGAAGGTGTCATGTATCTTACGTCACCGGGGCGTCCAACTGATATTGGCTTACAATTGGGCAAGGCCTGTTACCCTTGTAGCAGGTAAGGGTAGAGGGGGAATGTTTTATTTCTTCTGTTTCTGTACTTTCATTCTTGTTCGTCTTTCTTACCTGTCCCTCTCTTTCATCTCTTCTACAATCTCTTCTATCTCTTTTCTCCCTTTCTCTGGGAGATGACACAAAATGACCCACAAGGGTTGACGTGTCGTTAAACCCCAACACAATCAATCAAAGACCTATAATGATGCATCTCAAGTATGTTATATTATTCCATAGGCCTATCAGAATGGGGAGACTGACGAAGATCCTGACCAGTTTCTTCATGCTCTCAACAGCAGTGTGGAGATATTTGTGAACAGAATGCGGAGTAATTCACAGAGAGGTCGGAGCATAGCCACAGATTCATCTGTACAGTCACTGTTTAATGTCATCAGCAACATGCATCCACAGTTGATGAAGTACATTTAAGGAGAAGAGGACTTGAGAGGTACTATGATATGACTTTTATCCCCCTTTATTACTGAAAACAAGAATTTTGGTATTATAAAGTCCTTATCTTAATGTCACAAAATTTAGAGTATATGTTGAGGTGGCCCTTGCTCAGAGGGGCTCATGAAAATAGGTGGGCTGCTTCTTGCCTCTCTGGCTGAGATGCTTGTAACTTTGGGCAGGACACGAGTTGGTCATTCTTTTCAGGTCTAGTAAAAGTTTTGCGAATTCAGAGTCCAAACAAATATTATTGACTGGGACATAAGCCCTAGCTTGGCAGTTTTTTATAGGTTGTCATAGGTCCAGTGCAAGAGAGTTTTCAAAAGATAACTAATTTAATATTTTTGCATCCTAAGATATTTTAGGTGGGCTCAAGATCATTGAGCTTGCCTTGTCATTGTTACGTTTGCACCAATTCATATCTTATTGGGTGATCAATGGAAATTGTGATTATTTCATTTGGAAAAGGCATTTACTAGTTACTTTCAGTTATAGCCCCTGGTATGGTAATATAAAAAGTATTGTTTTTTTTTTTTAATGCATAGTGCATCCAATAGCAGGTGCAGTTTAAAAATAGCATGAACTGAATTAGTCATGATTTTATAGGTTCATCTGCATTAAGTGGAAGAGTGAAAATGTCCAATACACCAAGGCTGACACAAGTGTTCCATGGCATACCCTCCTTATCTGTAAAAATTATGAGATATCTATGTCTCAAAATTTTACCATGGGCTTGGTGGCTTAGATAGTCCAGATAATAATAATTTCTCCCCCAAAAACTGTATTTGGGCACTTCTAAGACATATTTAACCCATTTACGCAGAGTGAACTATTCTACCATAACTCTTTGGACAGATTCATTTCCTATATAGGGGGTATCTGGTTAGTCTTTCTTATTTCCATATTTTGTAGGAATTTCTGAACTTAATGCAAACAGTGTAGACCCTGATCGGATGCCATGTTCTGAGGCATCTGATCTGGGTTTGCACTGCTTTCCAATGTCCCTTTTATGGGATGCTAGGCTTAAATGGATTAACATGTTTTAATGGAGAAATACGAAACATATTGGTACTTTTTGTTTGATATAACACCTTATGGAGCTAGTCCTTGCTGCTTGGATATGCCCTAGAGTTATTTTAGTCTTTTTTTAATTTTCTATATCCGTACAAATGTGTTTTGTACTTTACTGCAGCTCACTATGAGTCTCTGCAAGACAAGTTGGCCCAATTAAGAGATGCACGTGAAGCTCTAGATGCACTGCGTGAGGACCATTGTGAGAAGTGACGTCGTGAAATGGAGGAGCTGGAGAGACAGAGACAGATACAGATGGCTCACAAGCTAGAAATTATGAGACAGAAGAAACATGTAAGTCGTTTGTAATCATTTGATATGCAAAATGATTCTACCTTATGACAGGTGCCGAGGGAAGACTTTGGTAAGCCAGCACATCCATACAGTTTTATTATTCCCTGGACTCCCTGTGAATAGCCAAGGATCCAAAGCTTTTTCAGGTGGACAGCAATGACTGATCTTATTCCATGCCCAGCTGACACACAATGTTGAAACAACATTGATTCAAAGTTGATTCAATGTCTGACGTTGAAACAATGTCGATTCAACATTGATTCAACGTCTTGAAGTTGAATCAACTTTGAATTGGCATTGTTTCAATGTTGTGTGCCTGCTGGGTGGCTGTTCGGGTTATCTGAGTTTGCACTTCCGCTCTAAACAGAAAAGAATTTGCTTTCCTTTTTACAGTAGACCCCTTTCAGAAGAGATTTGGTGTTCAGGAAAGCAAACAGAAAATCATGAAGTCAGTAAAAATAGGTCAGAGAATGTACAAAGTGGATTGAGTCCCCTTAATGCATGTGCAGACTGCAAAGGCCAAGACCGATTTGTGGATTTGTACAGTCTAATAGGAATCTTCAGTTTGATTAGGGTATAGTTTGATAGTATAGAAGCTACCAACAGGGAGAAGCCAGCTAGTTCTAACAGGCTATCATCATATGAGCCGCCGGCCTCGGTGGCTCAGTTGGATGCGCTGTCCGACTGGAGACCAGGAGGTCGCGGGTTCAACCCCTGCCAAGGTCGGCAACATTCTTTCGTGGAGATTGATCATGAAATATTTTCTACAGTCATTCTCTCCCTTCCGCTGATTCAAGAATGGCAGTTGTCAGTTTCTGGCGAAAGAATGTGCACAATACTGGTTAACCACTTAGAGGACAAAGCCTGCCCAGTAAACGTGTGGTTAGGTAAACTGACCACTCTCGACATGACCCCATTGGGTTGACTGGGCCGTAAAACCTCAACACAAACAAAATCATATGAGCCAGGGCAGGACAAAACCAACTAAATGGCATGTGTGTCCAGCGAAGACTAAGACCGGGCAGATGGCCAGGCTGATCTGAGTCTGTGCCATTTGTAGGTTTTGTCATCCGTTGGCTCATATATTAATATGTTTTCATGTCAAAATTGAAAAAAATATTTAGGTTCATTAGGCCTAAAATAAAAAAGTATCTGCTTCAGGCTACCGGACTTAATTTTCCAACACCAGCTCATAAGTTTGTTAAGGCTTTTTTCTGGATTTTCTGTTCGGCCTTCTTGTTTTCCTGTTAACACAACCTAAAAACTTGTAACAAATTAAAAAGAAACAACTTCAAACTGACTGTCTCCATTTAAAAATTTCGTGTAACCTGGGCCCAGTTGTTCAAAGTGTCGTTAGCTTAACGAGCTAGTTAAGGGTCATTTCGTTCACTATTTTAGCAGATTCAATATACAATATTCTGATATTTTTTGCTGAAAAAATGTGAGTAGCTTTTGCACTGCAGAAGCTACTCACATTTTTTCAGCAAAAGATTTCAGCATATTTGCATATCTCTCGATGTAAATTTTAACGAATAGTTAGCTTTGAACAACTGGGCCCTGAAATTTAATTTTATTCAGCCTTACGTAACTGCTGTTTTATTTCAGGAATATCTTGAGATGCAGCGTCAGCATGCACTACAGAGATTACAAGAACAGGAAAGAGAGATGCAGATGAGATTTGAACAATGGCGTCAGCTTACACAGATAAAACAGATGCAGAACGATGGATATAATCAGGTATTCCTTTGACCTTTTTATCCCTGTTTCTGCAGTGGACTCTTCCATTTTTGAATTTAGACATGTCATTGCATTTAGGGATATCAGTGAAAAAATCACTAACAGAATGGTAAACAGCGTAGATGCAGATGAGATAGCTCAGAATAAGCAGTCTCATCTGGAACAGCACTGTATGCATAAGTATTTGTTATGGTCTACCAGGCTGAATAGGTTAACCTTTACCACTCTGTTGACAAATTCAGTAGACAGTATTTTTCTTATTTTTCCCAGGAAATAGTCTTTGACATTTCATGCAAGGAGACAATTTCCATGAAATATTAATGCTGATATCCCCCCCCCCCCCCCCCCCCTTGCAAACTGTGTTATTGGTGTGTCTAGGTGGTATAATACTGTTTTCACACTGACCATCCTTCTGTTACGTTTTGGTTTCTGTGTTATGTTTTTGTTTCTGCACTTCTGAGGAGTAACCACAAAATACGATTCCCATGGAGAAGCAATAAAACATTTAGTGAGTGGTAGGGTGGTTCTGCTTCCTGCTGAAAAAAGGTTTAGAGGGTTGGCCCTACCATCATTATTGGTGTTTGGCAGGAAAGTACTTACAGACTGTAAAAGTTTGTGAAATAAGAATGAAAAAAACATCATATGCTCAAGAAATCAGACATATCACTGAGTACTTGGTAAGCAGGAGAATTTGATGATAATTCTGAGATAATTTTCTCCAGTCTCCATAAAAACCTATTTTGTGGGTACTCATTGGAAGTGCCTATCTGAGATGCTTCTAATGAGTACCCACAAAATATGTTTTTTTATGGAGAAATAATAAAAATATCCCAAAATTATTACCAAATACTCCTCCTTGACAAATCCTCTCTAAATCTCGGGCATGTTTTATAGAGGCAAATTCATGAAAATAACTGTTAAGGAGTGTTATTTGGTGATACTTATGGGATTATTTTCTCCAGTTCTCCATAAAAATATATGTTGTGGGTACTCAGTAGAAGTGCCTCAGTAAAACATGTTTTTTATGGAGAAATAAGAAAAAAATATCCCAGTATTATCACCAAATACTTCTCTTTAACAATTCCTCTTAACTCCTTGCAGAAATAGTTTTGCATGTAGATAATACAGCTTGTTTGTTTCAGCCTCCATATCCCCAGGGTCCTATGCCAGGGGCACCACAAACATACATTCCAGCCACAGGACAGATGGAAGGGTCCCCTGTCCACCAGCTGCAGCAGCCTGCCCCAGGACCATATGTAGGGAACCAACCAATGTATGGACCACCTGTGAGTCAAGGGCAGTATAGTCAGGTAAGGCCTAAAATATGCAATATTATTCATATATGTTTCCTGCCTACCCTGCTTACCTACCTATAAAGGGCTCCACCAAAAAACATTTCTTATGATTTTCAAAATATTTTCTTATAAGTTCATTTGGATCAATACTAACAGAAACTGTAGCAGATGATAGATTGATGGTATTTTTTCTTGATTTTCTCAGAAAATAGGGTGTCCTAAAAAATCAGGTACTTAGGCTAAATACTGTAGTTTTGATTCTGGTTCCCCAGAAAACGAGTACTAAGGCTTAGCTACAGATAAGAGGGTATGCACATAGTTGTTTTTCTTATTTCTGAATGAAAACCTGGCAGTTAGTCATTAGAAGTAATGAGTACCTACAACATGGTTTTGTCAAAAAATAAGAAAACTATCAATACTTATAGGTTGAAAAAAAGCATCTTATTTGGAGGTATGCTAAGGGTAGGTATTGAGGCTTTGTTCATTTTTATTCTGATCCATGGGGTAAAATCATAGCAACAGATAGGGCACTTTTTTCATTCGAAAAATGCTGATATCTTTCTTATCACTCCACAAAAACATATGTTGTAGGTACTCATTAGAAGCGCCTCGGTGAGGTGCTTCTAATGAGTACCCACAACATATGTTTTTGTGGAGAAACAAGAAAAATATTATGTGGATACCCCCTCTTATCTGTAGCTATGAAAATTCAGATCATTTTGACTTTTGGCAGTAGTGTGGTTTAAATTCTTGTAGGTGGGGTTACAATGATAACCCAAAGAATTGGAACAGACAGGTCTGAGAAAACAGTGTATACTCAGATTAGATGCCACAGAATGTGGCATCTGATCAGTCTGCACTGTTTGCCACTCATCCAGCAGTTTTTAGGCATATCAACAGGAAGGTTAATGGAATATTGAATAAATTAAGGACAGGTTTGTTAAGAAGTTAAGGTGTCCATTTTGTAATAGGGTAGATACAATATTAGTTAAGTTTTGATGGTGGTAGGTACCACAGTCCTCTTAAATGACCAGAGTCTCTCCTCCACCGTACATTTCTTCCTGGAATAGCCTTTAAATAGATTAGAAATTCATATTTAGAGGTCATAGCCTGATTATATCCTGAAATTCTAGTCAGTAGTGTTCAAACAAGATTAAAGGTGAATGGCTACACTGAGCAGAATTTCTGCCGTTTTTACAAGGAAGACAACTTTTGCTTTCATGGGGAGCAAATTCTTTCCTTTTAGAGAAGACCCCATTTCAAAAGGGAACAAAAACAATTGAATCTGTCTCCTTAAAAGTACACACATTTCCCTTAAATATAACTGTAGTTGATTTTTTAATAGGGCACCCTACCAGGACAACAGCCAATGTACCAGTCTATGCCAGCTGGAGGGCCCCAGGGTCAACAACAGTACATGCCATATGGACAGATGGGCTACAACAGGCCAGATGGTATGCAGCCCCAGGGTAGTGGCTACCAGCCCCCCGGGTGGAATGGGGTACATTCCAGCTGGAGGAGGACCACAGAGTATGCCAAAGAATTTACCTAGTCATATGACCCAAGGTCAAGGTTATTCGTTACTTCCACCTAATATACCGGATCAGCAATATCAAGGTTCTTTCAACATGCAAGGTAAGATTACTTGAAAGTGGCATTTAAAAACATTTGAGCCACAGCATGAGAAAACACATTTCTTCTGACATGTTTGCCCAGTGAAGACTCAAATCAGCCTGTGCATCCATGCAGCCTGATCAGTCTGTAGTGTGTTCTTTGTTTCCAAAGGCATTCTTTCTGACATTTATTTATTGTCTTCATGATGAAACTTAGTGTCCTTAACCGTCCAAAATGTGCCTAGTGAAGATTCTGATCAGACTGCATGAAAGCTGACCTGAATTACTGTTGTTTGTACTTGTTCAAAGATACATTTCGTGATGTTGCAGCTCTTTTTGTCCAAGGGACTCTCTGAAATACTTTGAGATATCTGTACCTCAACATATCAGATATGCAAAATTGAGGAAAATCAAACAATCACATTTCACAAATGAATATGTAATTTGACTCCTGAAGTTTGAGATATATTCATTTTTGAAAATATTGTGGAAAAGAGGAGAAATTGCTCCTTAGGAGCAATTTCTCCTCTCTTCCACAATATTTTGTTACCTGTTGTTAGATTTTTATGTTAAAACAGAGACCAGTTTTTCCACTTTGAGATAAGTTGTTATTCGAGATAAGCAAAGTCCAGATAACGCGAGTCCACTGTATGTGACATGCACCATGTGAAAATGTACCTTTTTGGGGCACATGTGGGCAGTGAAGGCCTGGATCAGATCAGACTATGCGTAAGAGGCTCTTAATAAGCCATCTCAATAGGATCTACACCTTTGAGAATTTTGTCATTTCTTATTTAGGAATAACAGACTTTTCCAAAGTCTAAGAGAGAAGAATTCTATTTTATGTGACCCATGTCATGAGACTAGACCTAATTGAGTCCTCCGTGAAATCACCTGACCAGTAAATGACACCAAAATCTGACCAACCAAAATAGCTTACTAGTTAACGGTTAATGTTATTGCTTAGACAAACAATATTACCTATGTACTTTTTCATTGATAAATACAGGTACGAATGCAGTTTTTATTGACAAATACAGGTATCACGTTATTGTTTGTCTAAGGATTTACACATGGGCGTGGTTATAGCCTTCTGACGGAGGAGTCAATTGGGGCATATCTCAGCAGTAAAGCTCTAGATCAGCCAGAAGACCTGCACAATCTGACTAGGGCCTTTTTTTAGTGAAAGAATGTGAACAAGTACTGGTTAATTGTTTTGTGGACTATGCCTGCCCAGGAATAAATGTGTTTCAGTAAATTGAAGAACTTGACGTGATGTCAATAACTTAATAGTATTGACTGGGCTGTTAACCTTTAACCCAATAAGGGCATTTGGTAAATATTGATATAGTCTGCAGTAATGATTTGTGTGAATAAGTGGGCATTCTGATGGGTCTATAGTGTGTTAAAAGTCAATTAGATTTTGTTGACCTTGACCTCATTATCATTGTTAGCACATGACTGAGAATGCTGGTGGTGGATATCTGTTTTCTCTGAAAAAACAAACTTCTTGTCTAGTTGCAATAGTAAGAAAATTCTTCTATCAGGAATTTGCATACCCAGTAAAAAAACATGTTGCAAATTGATATATCTTTCTCATTTCTCCATGAGTACATGTTGTGGGAACTCATTAGAAGCACCACTTCTAATGAGTATCCACAATATATGTTTTTGGTGTAAAAAAAGCCAAATATCCATAATGTGGTAAAAAGTGCCATATCTGAGCTATGCTTCTATTTTTTCCAACAGGTTTTGCAGCATTAGTACCCACTATATATATTTTCAAGAAGAATTAAGACAAATACCTGTAACATTCGGTTACATAAAAAATGTGAAATGATAATACCCCACTGCTTTGATGTGGCAGGCAGATAACTCTGGCAAAAAAATTGATGAAATTTGCCTATTAGCAATCTCGAACCAGCTCTCCACAGCATCAGTACACAAAGATTGGTGAAAATCCATTGACATTTACTCAAGTTATCATCTGGAAACAAAAATATGGATGTGCGGTAGGCAGATAACTCAAACATTGACCAACTTTGCCCATTAGCAGTCCTAATCTGGATCTTCACAATATCAATGCACGTACCAAGTTTGGTGAAAATCCAATGATATTTACTCAAGTTATCATCCGGAAATGAAAATATGGATGGACTGGCGGACAGACAGACACACACAGACCTCCAAATTGAAACCGTAATATCCTGCCACTATCTTGTGAAGGGTATAATAATTGATTTATCTGCAGCTACATGTACATGTATGCATTATCTCCAACAGGCCCTATAAAATCAAGTGATATGTAAGCCTTCACTATTGACTTGCTTGAACTAGGGTTTATGCTAAATATTCAGACATCTGAGCTCCTTGCTATACTTGTGCTAAAATTTGAGCAAGTCCATTTTACTACTGTTGATATGTCTAAAACTACCAGATGAGTGACATACAGTGTAGACCTTGATCACATAGCTCCTGATAATGCACTTTTTTCATCCAACAGGTATTGATATTTTTCTTATTTCTCCACAAATATAAATGTGGGTTTTCATTATACCGTGGACATACGAAGTATGTGGTTATACCCCAACATACAAAGTATGTGGAGGTATAATGTTTTCACTTTTCCGTTCATCCGTTCGTTCGTTCGTATGTACATTCGTTCGTTCGTCTTTCCGTCACAGGGTCAAAGTTTTTGCGTTAAAGTTTATAAGACCTCATATTTTGAAGACCCTTTGATGGATTTCATTCATATTTGGCATGATGGTAGATATAGGTCTAAAGCTTTTGTCAGCACCATCCCCACTCCGGGGGTGACCTTGGGGTCAAGGTCACGGACTTAGTATTTTCGTAAAAAAGTAAAAGTTTTTTGTGTTTAAGTTTATATAGCTATATCATCAAGACCCTTGAGGAATTTCATTTATATTTGACATGTTGGTAGATATCGGCCTAGAGTCTTACTCAGCATGATCCCCACCCCGGGTGTGGCGGAGGTCAAGGTCATGAACTTAGAATTTTCATATAAAAGTAAAAATTTTTGTGTTTAAGTTTATATAGCCATATCATAAGACCTTTTGTTATTAAATTTCATTATCCTCTAACTGAAAGGTTGAGTGGATATAGCTATCAGCAAGGAATCTGTTCGTCTGTCCATCCATCCATTGAAGCATTATTCGTTCATACTTTATTTTTGTCCAAGGTCAAAGTTTTTATGTTAAAGTTTATAAGACCTCATATTTTGAAGACCCTTTGATGGATTTCATTCATATTTGGCATGATGGTAGATATAGATCTAAAGTTTTTATCAGCACCATCTCCACCCTAGGGGTGACCTTGGGTCAAGGTCACGGACTTAGAATTTTCATAAAAAAGTAAAAGTTTTTTTGTGTTTAAGTTTATATATCTATATCATCAAGACCCTTGAGGAATTTCATTTATATTTGACATGTTGGTAGATATCGGCCTAGAGTCTTACTCGGCATGATCCCCACCCAGGGTGTGACTGAGGTCAAGGTCAGGTACTTAGAATTTTCATATAAAAGTAAAAAAATTTTGCGTTTAAGTTTATATAGCCATATCATAAGACCTTTTGATAATTTTTATTATCTCCTAACTGAAAGATTGAGTGGATATAGTTGCAAGGAATCTGTTTTTCTGTCCATCTGTTGAAGCATTGTACGTTCTTACTTTATTTTTGTCTTTGGGTCAAAGTTTTTACATTAAAGTTTATAAGACCTTATATTAAGAAGACCCTTTGATGGATTTCTTTCATATTTGGCCTGATGGTAGATATAGGGCTTGTTTTTATCAGCACCAACCCTATCCCGGGGGATAACCTTGGGATCAAGGTCATGGACTTAGAATTTTCATAAATAAGTCAAAATTTTTCTGTTTATGTTTATATAGCTATACCATCAAGACCCTTTGAGGAATTTCATTTATATTTTACATGTTGGTAGATATAGGTCTAGAGTTTTACTCAGCATCATCCCCATCCCGGGTTTTGACCTTGAGGTCAAGCTCACAGACTTAGAAATTTCATATAAAAAAAAAAAAGAATTTGATCTAAGTTTATATAGCTAAACCATCAAGACCTTTTGTTGAAATTCGTTATCCTCCTACCGAGAGGTTTAGGGGATATAGCTGTCAGCATGGAATCCATCCGTCCATTCATCCATCCATCTGTCTGTCCATAAATGCATTATTGTGCACCCCATAACTCCTAACTACCCTTTGCGCTATTTTCAGGAAACTGTCAGGTTGTAGAGGGCATTTGGTAGGGGTGTCAGGTACAAGAAAGACAACTCTAACTGACTTGGTCCATGAGTTATCTCCCCTTGTCTCCAGAATTGTAAAAATTTTGTGCAAACCATAACTTTAAAACATGTTAAGATATTTTCATGATACTTCACCAGTATGTAGAGGACATTGAGTAGGCATATCACATTCAAGAATGACACTCTTACTGACTCCATTCTAGCCGGCCTCGGTGGCTCAGTTGGATGCGCGTCCGACTGGAGACCAGGAGGTCGCGGGTTCGACCCCCGCCGAGGTCCGCAACATTCTTTCGTGGAGATTGATCATGAAATATTTTCTATGGTCATTCTCTCCCTTCCGCTGATTCAAGAAGGGCAGTTGTCAGTTTCTGGCGAAAGAATGTGCACAATACTGGTTAACCGCTTAGAGGACAAAGCCTGCCCAGTAAACGTGTGGTTAGGTAAACTGACCGCGCTCGACATGACCCCATTGGGTTGACTGGGCCGTAAAACCTCAACACAAACAAACTGACTCCATTCTGCAGTTTTCTCTCTTGGTTATTTAAATTTTGTGCGGGCAATAACTCTAAAAATTCTTTAAGATATTTTTGTGATACTTTTCCGATATGTAGAGGGCATTGAGTAGGCAGGTCACCTTAAAATTTTCATTAAAATTTATATAGCTATATTATGAAGACCCTTTTGTTGGTTTCATTAATATTAAGCATGATGGTATATATACGTCTAAAGTTTTTCTCGGCACCATCCCCAAGCTGGGGCATGGCTTTTAAGTCAAGGTCACAGACTTTTCATACAAATGTCATTTTTGCTTATATTATGAAGACTGATTGATTTCACTGGTATATGGTGATAGTTATAGGGCTAAAGTTTTATTTAACTCAATTCCTGCACCTGTGCCTGACCTTTGAGGTCAAGGGCTTCATATTATGTGTGATTGACTTTTTTCAATGTTATAACATATAGCATACAACTGCCATCTCCAGAGTCAAAGGCACATACTTTGTGCTCTTTAAAAAGTGGCGGTAGCACTGGTCGGGGGTATACGTGCCCCACTGGGCACTGTCTAGTTCACTTTTTATTGGGTTTACACCAAAACAAAAATAGAAAATAAATTGTTACTATAATAATGCTAAGTAAGGCCAACCATGATAAACTTTTTGTTTCCCCTTACCGTACCTGACCCAGTCTGTAGCAAGAGGGTCAGTCGGTACAGTACTTTGTTTATTTCATGGAAGAAAATATTCTTCTTCCATCAAAATAGTAGACTTCCTAATTCTCGGATTCACTTTTAAAAAGAGTTTCAATACTCAAGTTTGCTATCAAATAATATGTAAAAAAGAATATACTTAAACATTCTCCTAACTACAAATTATAAATAAAACTGTGACAAAGAAAAAAAATATTTTTGATTCTGAAATCATGAAAAAGCTATTCTGAGTAGGGCCAACTTTAATGGTTCGGTTTGGTAAAGGGAAACAAAATATATTTTTATTTTGGCCTACTGGGGCAGATAGGCATTAGCAAACAGTGTAGACCCAAAGAAGATGCTTCAGAATATCTGATCAGGGTCTATACTGCTTGGCATTCATCTAGCAGTTTTTGAACACATCAACCTGTATTATTAAGATAAATATCCTAAAATTTCGAACACCAAAATTTCTGACAAAATGGCTTCTGCAAACACTGCAGTGACAGATCAGACTGCTCATGAAGAAGCAGTCTGATCAGGGTCTACACTGTTTTCCATTCCACAAAGTTATAAGAAGCGACTGCAAAGAAAGCAAAATTTAGGCCAAACTATTGCTGAATAAAGTGTTTGGAGTTTTAGTTTAGGACATTTATGGTAAAATGGACTTGTTCAAATCTGAGGACAAGTGTGGCAAGGAACAGAGCTGTTTCAATATTTAGGGAATATACAGCATTTCTCCATGAGAAGTACTGTGACCACCTGTGTCCATATATAACATACCGGTAGCTCGAGCTCTAGGTAAGATGCTTACGTTTAATCCAAAAGTATATTGATATTCTTATTTCTCCATGCAAACATATGTTGTGGGTACTCATTAGAAGCACCACAGCAAGGTGCTTCTAATGAATGCCCACAACATCAGTTTTCTTTGAGAAATAAGAAAAAATATTTACCTGATACCCACTCTTATTTAGACCTATGTCTGATACCCACTCTAATTTAGACCTATGTCTGATAAAGAGAATATTTTGAAGGAAATATGCAAAACTTTTGTGTGTATTTTCTGCAATTGCTTCAGTGAGTTGATATTGAGTTCCCTTCCTCTACACACACACACACACACACACACAAAAGATGTTTTGGTGCAAAATGAAATAAATAATCCCTTAATTATTCTTATTTAGCAGAGCTTTTGTTGGTTTATCGCAGAGTGTCATAGCTCCAGATTAGACATGTTTTAACCAAACAATGTTGATACAGTCAAACCTGTCTTAAGCAGCCACCCATGGGAAGCTTAAAATGTGGCTGCTGAAGGCAGGTGGCTGCTTAGTACAGTTCAAATATATAAGTATCTGAATTTTAGGGCAACTTTCCTCTGGCTGCTTAATACAAGTTGGCTGCTTAATAGAGGTGACCACTAACACAGGTTTGACTGTATTTTATTTCTTTACAAAAACATTACGTTGTTGGCACTGGTTAGAAGTGCCTCAGCAAGGCACTTCTGAGTACACACAATATATGTTTTCATGAAGAAATCAGAAAAATATTTCCTGATACCTCTCTTATCTTCAGCTATGACTTGTGTAACTGTTTTTGGTTGGGTAAGTTGGTACCCCTGCCATACTTTTTAATAATAAAGGCAGTAGGGTTGATGTTCAGCACTATTTTAACTTCGTAATACATTAACCTATAGATAATGTGCTATTCTATTCTGTTATTCACCCCCTCCACAGAAACAACGACCTTTCAGTCGTTATAAAGTCTTAATTCAGAAGGTCCCTTTAAACAGTTACCTGTATGACGTAGTTCCTCCCGCTCAAATGATCACGTGTCAGTTTCTTTTCTGTGGACTTTGAATGTTCAAGGATTATTATTCTGTGTTAGAAAAAATGGATTAAAATTATTCTACACGGTTAAAATTTTTATATCCTTGACTTTCTCTGGTTCTATATTCACTCCTTCTACTATCTATGTACTTATTTTCGAAATATCGATCTTAGATTTCTTGTTTTCTCAATGTTAAATTTCTTCCTTTGTTTCCGCGTCAGTCGATGCATTTCGCCCGCGGCAACTGTGGCCATTTAAAAGCTAAATGGGATACACATTTATCTTGTCTAACTTGTAATTCTTGCACACGTATCTATCCGTGTTATATTTGTAGTTCCTGGACAGAAAAAGTTTGGAACTTAGCAGAAAGAAGACGCCTTCATGCTACTAGAAAATCAGTTATGACGCAGAAGAGAAAACAGAAGAAATCAAAGAAATCCAAGAAGTCCCAGTCAGACATGTCTGACAACGGGACAGTTGATGGGAGCACCGCCCCTCATAGCTTTACTGCTCGGGGCAGGACCCATCAAGGTGGCAGCCTGGCGGACTTAGAGTCTGACCGGGCACTAAGCCCACCAGTCACCAGTCAACCAGTCAACCAGTCACCAGTCATCCAGTCACTGGGCAACTTATCTCCGTTCATCCAGTCACCGGTCATCCAGTCACCAGTCAACCAGTCACCAGTCAACCAGTCACCAGTCAACTAGGCTCCAGTCAACCAGGCATTGGTTTACAGTCATTCGCGTATGACCTACAAACACAAATTCCGCCTGGTTATATTCCTATAAATGTGCCTGTACAAAGCTACGCTCCATCCATAAGTAGCCATATTTCACATGGTAGTGTCCACAGACTATCCAATGTCTTTATTCCTGGTTACGAACGTTCTGATAGACTAGAACTTCCTAATCCAGCTTCTTCCTCTAGACAGATTATTCCACTCGAACCTGATTTTTCGCAGGTCTCAGATCCGAGTGTAATGATTGAGCCTCCTAATTCAAATGATTTATCTATCTCCAGACCTTCAAGGAAGGATCAGTCAAAAAGAGAGCATAAATCTAAAAAGAGAAGAAGACATCGATTGTCCTCTTCTTCTATCTCTACTTCCAGATCAGACTCTTTGAGTTCTTCTCGGCGAAAGAAAAATTCAAAGAGATCTAAGCACTCTCATAAAAAGAGAAGAAGACGATCGATGATGCCTTCTTCTTCATCAAATTCCTCCCAATCTCAACTTGACATTGGTAGATATACAAGGGCTCATAAATCTCCCCAGGTTGTTCGAACGCCAACTCTAATACAACCTGAGGAGACTAATTTTAGTCAAATCACTAATCAACCTGTTAATTACGATCAGATTCAGCCGAATCTCACTCAACAGAATGAGTCAGATTTGGAAACTGAATCCGAAGTCTGGTCATTTGTTCGTGCGATTAATGAGGTCTTCCGGCTTCTTCCTCCTGAGTTATGCCCCAAAACTCAGCAGGATCAAGCTCCATTAAAACCTCTCTCTGGGATCGAACAATTAATTGAGTCTCGTTCCACTCCATTACTTGTCCTCCCACAATCCAAATTAGTACAAAATACAACAAAATATATTCAAAATAGACTAGAATCGGACAAATGTTCAAGAGATTGGATTTGCCCGCAAAGCTTGGTTTCGGCTCTTGCTCCGACTAAATTCTACAAGAGCCAAAACCAATATTTGCCAACTGATAATATCCCTCAATTAGAAGCGGATGCGTCGCTCCTAGACATTTCTAATAAAGGAAGAGCTTCTATTCCGCTCAACAATCTAGAAGCTTGGGAAAGGAAGGCTAGAAAACTAGTCGCTATTAATTCTCATGCTGATCTATTTTCTTCAGCTGCCTTCCTTTCATTACAACAGGAATCGATGTCGGTTGCGGCCCTTTCCAGACTTCTGGAGGCCGTAGCCAAATCGATTAAACATGCTACTGCCATGTCTACACTTTTAACTACTGAATTATTCCAAGCTAGGAGGGACGCAGCCCTAGCTTCGTCTAAACTACTACTCGACAATTCCACATACGAGTTAAGGAACGCTCCTATTAACTCAAAATCCTTATTTGACGGCAGGATAAAAGAAATAGCTAAATCAAACTTCAAAGCTCAACAGCAAAGGTTTCTATCTTCTACATCCATTCAGTCACAATCTCATTCTTATAAGCCTCCTTCGCAGAGCAGAGCTTTCAAGATACCTAAATATCCTGCTAAACAAACAACATCCAGACCTAAACCTACGCAGTCGTATAGGTCCAAAAAAGCTCATCTTCTCACATTAAGAAAGATAATATCAAGAGGACTGGTAACATCCATCAGTTCCCCTCCTCTAAACCTGCCTCTTCCTCCGCAAGATTATGAAGGCCCGCCCTTTTCACTGCCTGCTCTTCCGCTCGCGGACATTCCAGTGGGAGGACGATTGGCCCATTTTGCGGAAAAATGGGAGGAAATAACAGACAACAAATGGGTCCTCTCTATCGTACGAAACGGATTCAGGATACCATTCATCAAAATTCCTCCTTTGTCATCTGTTCCGATCAGAATGAGTCAATCCTCCTCCCCGTTTCTCAGAGAAGAGATCGAAAATCTTCTCAACAAACGGGCAGTGGAAAGGGTACAGAATCCGGAAACTCCCGGCTTTTATTCCCGGATATTCCTTGTGCCAAAAAAAGAACGGAAAGCTTCGTTTAATATTAGACCTGTCTTTATTAAACCGTTACATAGAGAAACAAGCATTCAAAATGGAAACAGTCAAATCGGTAAGACAAGGGATGAGACTCAACGATTGGGCTGTCTCCATAGATTTAACAGATGCATATCTACATGTGCCGATACATCGTCAATCCAGGAAGTATCTTCGCTTCGTACACGAAGATCAAGTATATCACTTTTCGGCCCTACCGTTCGGAATGTCCCTAAGTCCGTTAATTTTCTCGAAACTGATGGACGTTATTGCAGCTTTTCTACGCCAACGTGCCATATCAGTTTTTCCATACCTAGACGATTGGCTGATAAAAAATCTGATTCACAACCGTCTGATTACTCAGACAAAGATTTGCATTCAAACTATTCAAAGCCTAGGTTTTCTGCCAAATCTCAAGAAGTCAGATCTCTTTCCTGCTCAGAAATTCACCTTCATAGGTATGGAATTTCTGACGCAACAAAATTTAGTCAGGGTTCCAGCGGATCGTGTACAGAACTTAATTCTAACAATCAAGAAAATAATGTCAGCAAAACATGTATCGGCACGAACTTTCCTTTCTCTTTTGGGCAAACTCAGTGCTGCAGCAGACCTTGTTCTCCTGGGCAGACTGCACTTACGTCCTCTTCAGATGTGCCTGCTGTCAGTCTGGAAACCTCATATTCTTCCTCTCGATCACCCGATCTCGATAAACGGCATGATTCGATCTCACTTACAATGGTGTATAAACCCCATTCGATTCGAGACAGGGACTTCAATCCATCCTCCAGACCCCAAATTCTTCCTTTATACGGATGCCAGTCATTACGGATGGGGAGCTCATTTAGAGCCGACAACACTGTCCTTTCATGGTCGCTGGACAGAAAACCAATCCCAGCTCCATATCAATATGTTAGAAATGATGGCCATACGATTAGCACTGAAACAAGCCAAAACATTTATTCACCATTCTTGCATCATGATATCCACAGACAACACAACGGTGGTCTCATATATCAACAAACAGGGTGGCACTCATTCCCCCAATCTTTGCGTAGAAGTTTGGAAAATACTCAATTGGTGCCTGGAACAAGACATAGTTATCAGAGTACGTCACATCCCAGGCAAATTCAACATTCTTGCAGACCGCCTCTCAAGACTAGACAAACCTATCAAGACAGAATGGGCTCTGGATCAAACAGTTGCAAATTCAGTATTCCAGATGCTCAACTTCCCAAATGTGGATCTGTTTGCGACAAGATTCAACCACAGACTCCCATTATATGTCTCTCCAGTACAAGACTACAAAGCACTAGCGATAGATGCCCTGTCCATGGACTGGAATCATCTTCATGCATATGCTTTTCCTCCTTTTATTCTGATACCTGCTGTTCTAGAGAAAATCCGACAACATCAGTGCAGAATAGTTCTCATAGCTCCATTCTGGCCACAGCAACAGTGGTTCTCAGAACTTCTTCTTCTATTAGTGTCAGCTCCGATTCGTCTGCCACTAATTCCAAGACTACTGACTCAATCCAAAGGAAGATTTGTACATCAAAACCTCCCAATTCTCGACCTTCACGCTTGGGAGTTATCAAACAATCAATCAGAGATAAGAAATTTTCACAAAACGTTGCAGATTTTGTCTCCAGATCAAGAAGAGCATCTACACAAAAAGTCTACGATGCAAAATGGACCATCTTCTCTAATTGGTGTCATACAAAAAAGGTTAATCCGATCTTGGCCCCTATTACAGTTATAGCCGATTTCTTAATCTTTCTTTTTTCGGAAAAGAAATGTCAGATTAGTACTATTAAAGGTTATAGATCTATGATCTCTAAGACTTTAAAATTCAAAACTGGTAATAGAATCGGATCTAATCCAGTTTTATCTGAACTTATCAGATCCTTTGAACTTCAACGACCAGTACAAAGATCTCTTACACCTAAATGGGACTTATCGTGGGTTTTAGTATGTCTACAAAAACCACCTTTTGAACCTCTTGATAAGGCTTCTAAATTTCACGTTACTATTAAGACAGCCTTTCTCTTAGCTCTTGCCACTGCTAAAAGGTGTAGTGAAATACATGCTCTAGCTATGGATTCACAACATTTAAGATTTAATCAATCTGATGGTTCAGTTTCCTTGATTCTTAAATCTGGTTTTTTAGCAAAAAACCAGCTTCCTTCTGTTAAACCAGATCCTATTGTTGTTCCTAGTCTTGCTTGAATATGTAAATGGGAACATACTGACAGACTTCTTTGCCCCGTTAGGGCTCTGAAATTCTATCTCAAAATGACTAGCTCTTATCGCCAAAATAGAACTAGACTTTTTCTTCCTATTAAAGGCAATAAGGATATTTCTAAAGATACTATCTCGAGATGGATATCTTACACTGTTAAACTTGCCTATAGGAAACTCACTTAACGAGATATCTCTTTCCTTAAAATCAAAGCTCATGAAGTTAGAGCTCTTTCCTCTTCTTGGGCTTTCTTCGACAAAGTTCCTCTCAATGATATACTTCAAGCAGCGGTTTGGAATAGTTCATCAACTTTTGCCAAATTCTATCTCAGAGACATGTCTCAACAAGCACAGAATCTCCAAAGTTTGGGCCCCATTGTAGTGGCCCAAAAAGTGGTGGGGGGCCAACAGCAATCAGCTATGGATGTGTAGACAACGTCAACAGCCCCCCTAGACCTGATGCTATACTGGAGAGGTACTAATTATATCTTTATTATATATATATGTTAACCCTGGATTACTTTATCCTTGGTTAAAGGATCTTATTATTGCCTTAAGCACTAATTATGTCCTCATTATATATATATAAAAAATAAATCTTTTTAATAAGCCTTAATTCAGAAGTTGGGACTAACTTATTAGGAGAAATCCTCCCTCCTATTCTACAAATTCTAGCACATTATCTATAGGTTAATGTATTACGAAGTTAAAATGAAGTTTTTTAAAAGTAAAACATATTTTAACGAGTAATACTTAACCTATAGATAAGTATTTATCGTCCCACCTCCCTTCCCTCGCTCCTTTCTCCTAATTGTGTATTGTTTTACACATAAAAGAAACTGACACGTGATCATTTGAGCCGGAGGAACTACGTCATACAGGTAACTGTTTAAAGGGACCTTCTGAATTAAGACTTTATAACGACTGAAAGGTCGTTTTTTCTGTGGAGGGGGTGAATAACAGAATAGAATAGCACATTATCTATAGGTTAAGTATTACTCGTTAAAATATGTTTTACTTTTAAAAAACTTCATTTTGGCCATATCATTCAGTACCCACAACAGAGATTTTGGTGCGAAAATGAGGAAAATTACTGTATTGGACCTACCGTATTTGACCTAATTACCGCACTGTGTGCTTAGGTTTTTCAAAATTACAGGGAACACTCGGCTGTGGTAAAATACGTATCTACCTGCTAAGGATACACTATTAAAAAAAAGTCAGAAAAGGCCTTGTTTGATGATAATTCTGCGGTTTTTTTTCTAATTTTATTTATAAAGGCATATGTTGTGGGTACTCATTTGAATTGCATCAACAAGTCGATGCAATTCAAATGAGTACCCACAACATATGCCTTTATAAAGAAGTAAAGAAAAAGTACACTGGCTGTAATCTGAAGACTACGGAATTTCTCGACTGTGCGCTTATAGGGGTATGTGCGGTAATTAGATCGAATACAGTAATTACAACTCATACTCTGGCAAGTTCTGTATTGTCAGATTAATGTCATGGTAAATTTACATGGTTCTCCATAAAAGCATACATTGCAGTTGCTCATTAGAATCACCTCATTGAGACAGTTCTAAAGAGTGTCCTTACTGTGTGATTTTGATAAACAAACCAGAGTTAATATCTCATAAGTTTCAGTAAATAGTTAGTTTCTGGCGAAAGAATGTGCACAATACTGGTTAACTGCTTAGAGAACTAAGCCTGCCCAGTAAACGTGTGGTTAGGTAAACTGACCGCGCTCGACATGACCCCATTGGTTGACTGGGCCATAAAACTTCAACACAAACAATTAGTAAATAGTTACATGCTGTGCTGCTGCTAGACAGATATTTGTCTGAAGTTTTGTTTTGTTTTTTCCAGTACTTTTGAAAGATTCAATCATGCCAAAGCGCTAAGCAAAATTGTAGCAGAAAAAATTCTGTTTTTTTTTTTTTTTTTTTTTAATTCTTTTTCTGGGAAAACAAGACTTAGCATTTCATGTATGGCATCTGCTAGGAGATGAATCACATGAAATGTCAAGCCTTATTTTCTCTAAAAAATACAATATACAAAGAAAAAAATTCAAAATTATTGCTGTCTGCTGCAATTGCGACAGGATTTCAAGAGTAAAGAGTCTAATACTGTCCCCAGATTATTGCCATAATGACTGCATGCTATGGCTTTATCAGTTGTCAAAGGGTATCTTTAACACTTAGTATGCTAAGGGCAAAGTCAGCTGGCAACAAATTGATGACAAGTTTCTCTATTTTTTCCAGAAAATAAGATTTGACATTTCATTCAAATTGTTAACGTTCCAGAGACAATTTGCTTGAAACATCAAATCCAATTTTCTTGGAAAATTTATTTCCTCTACATTTGAAAAATCTCAAAATTTTCTATGCACATGTATTCAGTTTGATAGTATTGAAGCTTAAGAAATAACCATCAGAAGGGATGACAAATCCCCCAACCAAACCACCATTTCTAAATATTGAAACAAAGCAAAGTAAAAAAATGCAAAGATAGTATGAAAATTGACCAGTGAAAACAATAATAGGTGTACTGTAAATGATTTTATTTTTGCATGTTCTTTTATTTTTTTTATTTTTTTGTCAAAAATCATCTATTAGTAGTTTCTGTTGTGATTTATTTGTACAGGATACACAAATACTTTGAATTTATGAGTGAACATATTCAGAAAAAAATAGCAAAAATAAATGCCTTGTAAAGGTAAATGTACTTGCTGTATGCTTATTGGGGAAAAAAATTAACATAGCAAAAGTTGCCCTTCTCACATGCAACATGCCTATACTTTTCTTGATACATGTATCTTCCAAAAATTATCAAACTATCTCAAACAGTATGGGACTTATGGCCTTCACAAGATTTTGGCATCAGGAGAAATAAGTACATAATGGAGAAAGTGGGACCTTTGATCTTTAACTCTTGAACATGATATGCCTACTGGTTCTTATCTATGCCTCTACCAAATATTATCAAAATATTTCAAACCTCATGCATGGGTGGTTGGGTGGTGGTAAGGGCCTGCTGTACTTGCAGCAGGTGGGGAAGGGGGCATGTTATTATTTCTTCTGTTTCTGCACTGTCATTCGCTGTTTCCCTCATCCTCCTCATTTTCTCTTTTTCCTCTCCTCTACTAGCTCTTCTGTCCCTTTTCTCCTTTCTCTGGGAGACGACACAAAATGACCCACCAGGGTTGACGTGTCGTTAAACAACAACTCAACAATCAACAAACCTCATGCACAAGAATTTGGCTTAGAAATTCATTTAGGGAAGGTAACTAGAAAACAACCACAGTAGAGGTTGTCTTTCTTCCACATAACACAGCTGTTGGCCCTTATCTCTACCTCTACAAAATATTGTTAAAATATTTCAAACGGTTAAGAAGTGATTGAGTGCAGAAGAATTTGGCTGAGAAATTTATTCAGTGGAATGTAAAAGAAAAAATAGAACAAAGCAAGAGTTGTCATTCTTGCATGTGACACTGCTTGACCTGATACATATCCCTCCAAAATATCAAATTGTCTCAGACAGTTTGTGAGTTATAGCCAGCACAATATTTCAGCTCCAGGGGAGATAAGTGCATAACAAAATGTAAGAGTTGTCTCTCTTGCACTTGATATGCCTACTGGTCCTTATCTATGCTTCTACCAGATAACATCGAAATATTATCAAAATATTTCAAACCATTAAAAAGTTATTGAGTGCACAAGAAATTAGCTTTGAAATTTAATCAGGGGAGATAACTAGAAAAAAACAAAGCAAGAGTTGTCCTTCTTGCATGTGATGCTTTTGCTTGACCTGATATATTATCCCCACCAAATTACATCAAATTATTACTGCACAATGTGGAAGTTATGGGCTGCACAAGATTTCAGCTTCAGGACATATAAGTACATAGTGAACAAAGCGAGAGTTGTCTTTCTTGCACACAACATGCCTACTGGTCCTTATCATTGCATGTACTAAATATTAACAGAATATTTCAAACCATTAAGAAGTTATGGAGTGCAGAAGTGGCTTAGAAATTGGTTCAGGGGAAATAACTAGAAAACAAAAGAACAAAGCAAGAGTTTTCCTTCTTGCAAGCAATACTCCTATTTAACCCTATGTCCCTATCAAATATTATCAAAGTATCTCAAACAGTATGGAAGTTATGGCCTGCTTAAGATTTAGGTCTCAGGGGAGATAACTACATAACACAGAAAGTGATAGTTATTTCTCTTGCATGTGACACTTCTTCTGGTCCTTATTATGCCTCTACCAAATATACTAGGACGAAAAAGAAATGCCAGGTACATAGTATATGTGACAAATAACAAATACATAAGATACTGGCCCCGTGCTGGTTCCGGGCTTAGAATAGGCTAGACGTATCCTGTGCGTGATGTACAAGCCGTCTAAAAGAGGCTGCCCGTGACCACCCGGGCCCTCGAAATAGGTGGCTGCCTTCCGCTTTTGTGGCAGTTGAGTAAAACCCCTAACATACAGAGCAATCGTCCGTTCAACCGGTATAATTCCTGACTATAAAATTAAATTTATTGAAATGCATCTTAAAATGGAAAAAAAAAAAACAAATTTCGCTAGATCTGTCCTTTTAAACCTTTCCTATCTCATATTACTAACATGCTTCATTTGTTTGTGTATCATCCTGTGCTCGTGGGTCGCACATTATGAAGATTATAACCTCATCTGTATTTAACATATGTGTTTGTCTTGTGTTTGTGTCATTTTTCCGAACTCTAGCATTCTCCACATTAAAAAGTAAGATGCATTTAATATTGTTAGATAAAAAACTAAACGTTTTTCAAGGTATGAAAGCTACATATCATTTGAAAGCTACATATCATCTAACACAGCTTTTTTGTTTTGACTCTTAAAAAATGAATCCAAAATGAATCATTTCTTTAATAAACTTCTAATGTTAAAAATAACCTTTCAATTACCCAGACTTTTTCGGTCTCCCTTGTCTGTAGGGAATAAAATATACAGATCACTTTCCTTCTGTAGTGGATAGGGTGTAATCCCCTATTAAAACAGGAACCACCTGTTTGCCGTGGGTGGCGTCTCGTATGCTGGGAGAGGGGAACCTGATGATTGAGGAAAGCCCAGGGATCTCCAGCTTTACAACACATCATTTTGGCCCTTATTTCAGATAGAAGAGCGGTCTGGGTTAGATCCGGCCTGGATCAATGGGCTCAGTCGTGCCAAGCTCTAGAAGCGCACCTTGTTCTTAGCTTCTTTCTCTCTTTCATACGTATCTTTATGGTACCAACCGGGCTTATTTTTCTCTTATTCCTCTAACTTTTAGTGAGTTTCAATGGGCGGCGGCTGATGGGTCAGTTGGTGGGCTTGTATTGGGGCTTTGGTGGAAACCTCTGTGAGTGGAGGCTGTGGTTAGGGGGATGAACCCAACTGTTCATAAATTTTTCATTGGAAATTTAGATGAATAGGTGGGAAGTCATCTAAGCATGAGGCCGAGCTGAAGACTCTGATCTTGACACCGAGTATAATAGCAATGTAGCCTTGACGTTAGAAATAGGAGATCCATTTCTGTTAAACGTCCCCTTGTAGGGCTCCATGGAGGGTGGGGCGCATAGCTATCAAACCAAAAACTTCATCACCATGGCATCTCAAACGATTTCTAGCGTTCGACTCTTCGGAGGACAAAACGCAACCGACAACGTTTACCTTCAAAGCCAATGAAAACTTTCCAAAGTTTTTAGTGATTCAGAGTAAAGAGAAAAAACAAATCACATCGTTATCACCTTTCATAATTGAAAAACAAATTGAATCATTAATCGGCAAACCAAAAAATGTAAAAAAAAAAAAAAATGGAACCCTTTTAGTTGAAACGAATAGAAAAAGCCAGTCAGAAAACCTTCTAAAAATCACAACATTCTTTTATTTAAATGTCACTGTCACGGAACACAAAACCCTCAACAGTTGTAAAGGTATTATCCGTGACAGAATGCTCAAACATGAAACCGAAGAAAACATAACAGAATATCTCAAACAACAAGGAGTAACAGCTTGCAAACATTTCACAATTAAAAAAGATGGAAACCTGATAGAAACAAATACATTATTATTAACATTAAAAATTTTCTATCGAATTATACCGGTTGAAGTGTACATTCCAAATCCTCTGCGGTGTTTCAACTGTCAGAGGTTTGGACATCATGAAAACGGCTGTCCTGAATTACCTGGATCAGTATGTGAAAAATGTCGTATGGGTGACTTTGACCACCATACAAATGCTTGTAAAAATGAAGCTAAGTGTGTAAACTGTCACAAAAATCATCTATCAAAATCGAATCAGTGTGAAATTTGGAAAAAAGAGAAAGAAATTATGAAAATTAAAGTTACACAAAAAATCACTTATTTGGAAGCTAAAAAAATTCAAGAAAACCAATCTGAAATTACCTTTGCAAAAGTTGTTCAATCCCTAAACACTAAACCTGAAACAAATGAAACTTCTACCCAGTTTAACGAAAAAGATTCTGTTATTAAAGCAAATTCAAAAGTCATTACTCCTACTCCAAAACCTAAACCTAAACCCGCATCTACTCATCAGTCTAGACCACCAGCAGTGCATTACTGCAACATAAGCATATTTAGAAGCAATGCAAAATCCTACAATACAGAATACCATTGTAAGTTTCACCACTCAGTCCAATGTATCTTGGAAATCTAGACCGCCACAGGGGCTCAGTGGTAGAGTGTCCGCTTTGTGACCGGGAGGTTGCAGGTTCCATCCCCGGCCGGGCCATACCAAAGACTTTAAAAATGGTACTAGCTGCTCTTTCGCTTGGCGCTCAGCATTAAGAAAGTAGAGCTAGGAATCGGAACTGGTCAGCTCAGTGTCAGTATAATGTGACTGGGTGGAATATCATGTCAAAGTGTCTGGGGCATGATATTTCAGTGAGGCAGCACTCTAAAAGTGAGCATTGAGCTCCCTGCCACATCCAGACACCATCGCGATATGACTGAAAGATTGCTGAAACCGACGTTAAGCCCAAATCAAACAAACAAATCTTGGAAATCTACACTAAGAAAGTTTCTTCAGGTCTTCCCCTATGTTGTTACCTCTGCAGTAGGTAGAGCTTATTCCACAGGGGTACAGTCCGGTGTTTGTCGAACCATATGTCATCCTTACCTCCATCCTTACATCCATCCATATTTCCATCCATAAACAATGTCTTGTTATCCCATCACCTTTGAGACCACAAGTCAAGTTTTTTGAAAACTTGTCTGGGATGTTTCCCAGGTAGTCTAGTTGTGCACACCCCAGTTTAGTTTTGATCCATTGACAAATGTGGCCATCCATTTATAAACTGGGATTTCCCCTTTACTTAACACTGTTACAATCTTGTCATCCCATGTCCTTTAAGACCACTGGTCAGATTTTTCAAAACTTTTCTGGGATGTTTTTCTGGTTGTCTAGTTGTGTATGCCCAAATTTGGTTCCCATCCATCAACAAATGTGGCTGCCATTGGCCATCTTTGATTTTTCTCCTTATCACATCTCGAGTGGAGAAATTCCATCAAAACTTTGCATTTGGATTTCTCTGAACCCCTAGATGTGTCTCAGCAAAAATGATTTCAGTCAGTCAGTCAACATGGCCGCAAGACGACCGTCTTAGAAATCGTGACTTCCCCTTTACCTAACACTGTTACAGTCTACTATTATATCTCCTCTGAGACCACTTGTCAGATATAATTCAAAACTTGTCTGGGATGTACCCCTGGTGGTCTAGTTCTGCACACCCAAATTTTGTTTAGATCCGTCAACAAGTATAGCAGATGCAGCCTTGTTGGATTTTTCTTATCGCATCTCTGTCTTAACCAGTGGAGGAATCTCATCAAAACTTTGCATATGGATTCCTCTCAACTCCTTGATGTGTCTCCGTGAAAATGATTCCAGTCTTTTGACTATTATGGCCCTCAGACTGCCTTCTTAGAAATGCAAAATTAAGACTTTCTCCTTTTTAAACACTGCTACAACATCATTTTTACATCTTCTCCAAAACCACTGGTCAAATTTTTCAAAAACTTGTCTGGAATGTTCCCTTGGTGATCTGGTTGTGCATGCCTAAATTTGGCTTTGGTTTTGTCAACAAATCGAGCCCTCGTTGGCCATCTTGAATTTTTCTCATTATTGCATCTCCTACGTAACCAGTGGGGATATGGCTAAAAAATTTGCATATGGATTCCTCCCAATCCCCTAGATTTACTTCCAGGAAAATGATTCCCGCCCATCAACTGATATCTTAGCTGGCCTTGGATGGCTGGGGGTTCGACCTCTGCAGGGTCAGCAGCACTCATTCATGGAGATTGATCATAAATATTTTCTATGATTATTCTCTACCTGCTGCTGATTCAAGAAAGGCAGTTGTCAGTTTCTGGTAAAAGAATGTGTACAATACTGGTTAACCACTTAGAGGACTAAGCCTGTCCGGTAAAAGTGTGGTTAGGTAAACTGACCACACTCAACATGACCCTATTGGATTGACTGGGGTACTGCAACACATACAAAGATGGCAATCTAAGAAACAAGACTTCCCCTTTACTAAAAACTGTTACAGTCTTGTTATAGCATCTCCTCTGAGACCACTTATCAGATGTTTTTAAAACCTGTCTGGGATGTTCCCCTTGTGACCTAACCTAAATTTGGTTCCAGTCTGCCAAAATATATGGCCACCATCGGCCATCTTAGATTTTTCCCTTAATTGTATCTCCTCAGTAACCAATAAAGGCATTTTGTCAAAACATTGCGTATGGATTCCTCTAAACTCCTAGATGTGTCTCCCCGAAAATGTTTTGGGTGCATTTACTAATATGGCTGCCAGGAGGCCATCTTAGAAATCACGACTTTCCCTTTACTTAAAACTGTAACAATCTTGTCATTGCATCACCTCCAATGTCGCGATATGACTGAAAGATTGTTGAAAGCGACGTTAAGCCCAAATCAAACAAACAAACAAAAGCATCACCTCCACGACCACTCTTCAGACTTTTTCAAAACTTGTGTGGGATGTTCTCCAAGTGATCTTATTGTGCCCACCCGATTTTGGTTCAGATCCGTTTACAAATATGGCCACCATTGACCATGCCCCAAACAAATGAATTATAAATACACATTTTTGCGAGTAGTTTTGGTGTATGAAAGTGATACACTTAACAAACCATCTTCAATATGCAAGCTGTAGAAGCATATAGCATTTGCATAACATTTCACTTTGACTATAGCAGTGTACTTCATTTATATGTGGTTTACCTTTGTTGCAGGAAAAATCATATGTATTGCATATCTGGTAAGATGATCTCTTGACATTGTATACTACCGGTATTCATGCTTTATTATAATAGTCTACAAACTTTTGAAATCAAATTAATTGCGTACCTTTGTTTGTCTACGCCCATGGGCATAGACAACATGATTTGGTTCAGACACAGAAGTGAATCAGTTGCTGCACACAATGCGCCATTGATCTTTTGCGTGTTATCTGCAAGTAAAACCCGGAACTAGGTATTGCACTGAATAGAACAGAATAATATTGATTGGAAAACCTGCATATACCGAAGGTCTTTTCCATTTGCCTGCACGTTTTTGAACTTTCTTTTGAACAGAGTAAAAAGAAAAAGTGCGCTGCCCTGTGTAATTATTGCAGTGCAATATGAAACAATATAAAATGTGGCTACCATTGCAGCACTTTGTCAAAGGCTATGAAATATACCTTAATCATGAAAATTTTTACTTTTAAAGTAGGTGGATGCATTGGTACTGCTAAGCACAATTTATTGCATTCTGGGACAGCGTGATAAAAATTTGATATTCTACAAAGAAGTAGCTTTCATAAAAGCTGACAAGCATTATTGTCAGTTAATGGGACCAGGTCTAATTTTGACCTCTCGAATACACTTTTTGATTATGGTATTAAGCAGATTTAGCCAAGATATTGATGTAAAGAACCCAAGACTATATGCTGTATTAACCCTGGTCATGCTGAATAAATTAAGATGCCACACCCATTTCTAGTTGTAATTAAGCCAGTCAGATTACTTGATCCAGGTTGTTGATTATACATATTCACATACTGAATGACAGTGCAGATCCAGATCATTTGGCTTCTGAAGAAGTTAACTGATCTGGATCTATGCTGTTTGTAAAGGCAGGACATATCCAGGTTCAGCAGGACAAGGATTAAAATCAGCTTTACAAACATTGTAGATCCAGAAGCCAACTGATCTTAATCTATGCTGTTTGTAAAGGCAGGATATATCCAGGTTCAGCAGGACAAGGATTAAAATCAGCTTTACAAACAGTGTAGATCCAGAAGCCAGCTGATCTGGATCTACGCTGTTTGTAAAGGCAGGATATATCCAAGTTCAACAGGACAAGGATTAAAATCAGCTGTAACATTTATTGTGAAGTGTAGACCAAACTTTTTGTGAAAGCTTATACTTGTATCTTATTAGACTTGTTCTTAATGTTGTACTACTGCAAACAGATAGGTGGATGAGTTAATGTTTACAGTAGTTCATGTCATTTTCAAGTGACAGGTAGTCTTATTCCCATTTTACTCTCATATGGTCTACTGTACCCTTTGATCTACTGTCCAGTTTAGTCTAGTGTCATGAATAAACTTAGGGTTGAGTAGGATCCACTTGACAGGGGATTATAATGCTGATGCCACAACACAATGAAGTGCAGCTATACACTGTATTTACTATAAGAATTTAGACACCAAATGACGAAAAAAATAATAAAGTAATAAGCCTTAGCAAACAGTGTATACCCAGATCAGACTCCTATTGGATCTGTATGATCATGTCTTCACTGTTTGTCATTTAGAAAAAGTATGCCTTTCCTGTCAAAATGCCTCATTATTCTTCTGTGTGTGGTTAGGTAAACTGGCCCTGCTTGACATGACCCCATTAGATTGGCTGGGCCATAAAACCTCATCACAAAAAACAAAAAAAAAACAACAAATATGTGACATACTGTTACAGTGTTAGCAAAGTTTCATTTAAATATCTGTGTTGATTCAGGGAATGGCAAAGTTATATATGCAGTTAACATTGTAGGCTGGGTGTCCTAATGGTTAGTGATCTCAATCTGTAAGACAGGTGTTATTGGTTTGAACCTCATTTTGGCTGGGAATGTTTCCTATCATTAACATATGTATATATGTATAGGACAACTAGATGCAATTCACACATAGATTGTGCTTCACAAAACAGCCTTTTTCAGGCCAGATAACTCTTTCATCATCCTTTTTGTATTATCTATCGTCTTAGTTTTAAAATTCAAAATTCATCTAGCTCTGCAATAATACTATCTTCTTCACTTGCTTCTCCTTGTAAATTAAATTGCTAGCACATTCGTTTGTTACTAAAAAGTACTCATACAATTAGATACATATTGTCCAGTTGGACAGATAGCTGGTAATCTTAAGATCAACTTACATGACCCCTGGGACCTTAAATAAGGTTCACAGTTCTCCCTCAACTACTTTCTTAGTAGTAGATAGAACACAAATAGAATGAAAAATCAACAGCTAGAGTGGTTAGCTTGATTGAGAATCCATGCTTCTGTCGGCACGACTTTCATAAGAAGTCTTTTTCACTCATTTCAGCATCCTATTTCTATTTGAAAACCTGAGTGCAGAATAGCAATTCTAGAATATTTGTGTATATGTATAGATGCTAAGATTTCTTAACATAACACAGAAACATAAAAGGCAGTTCTGATGAGGAACTGCCAATTCCAACTGCATTATTTTATTCTTTTATTAGAAGGAAATTCCTTGAAAATCCTTTGTTCTTATTAATGTCATTTGGGGAATAGTAAAAACAGTTAAGTGAGTAAGTTGTCTTTTGGTGGTCAATAAAGAAGGCTTTCAATCTCAGCCCAGCGGTCTGCCGAGAAAATTACATCTGGAAATGTCTTGTTTTTAGCAAACTCAGTTAAAGTTTATTGTTTTTTTTTTCTTATATATACTTTGGTAAAAAAACAAAAAACAAAAAAAAAACAACTTCTAAATGAGACCTCATTATTCCATAGATGAAGCATTTAATTGTGAAACTGAGAAAATAGAAAGGTACCAAATAAGAGGAAGTTAACTGCCATTTTAATATGTAAAATACTTCCCCAGTGTTAGCAAAGTTTCATTTAAATACCTGCATTGATTCAGAGAATTGCAAAGTTAACATATGCATTAAACATTTTGGGCTGGGTGTCCTAGTGGTTAGTGATCTCAACCTGTAAGACAGGTGTCATGGGTTTGAACCTTGTTTAGGTAGGGAAAGTTTCCCATCATTAGTACACCTAGCTCTTACTCAACATGCCCTGGATTGAGTATAAATTGGACAGGGAAATGCTTGGTCACAGACAGCAGAAAAAGCATGAATGGACGAGACTGTACAGATGCAAGCATTGACACACATCATGGCCCAGTATAACTGAAATATGACATAAAGGACTACAAAGCTCCAGAACACCACCACAAACATTTGAAATGTTGTGTTCTGGTCATGTATGTATAGGACAAAGATGTAATTCACACGTAGGTTGTGTTTCACAAAACAGCCTATTTCAGGGCAGATAACTCTTTCTATGTTCTTTTTGTATTATCTACCATCTTGGTTTTAAAATTAAAAATTCATGTTTGCAATAATGCCATCTCCTTCACTTTTTTCTTGTAAATTAAATTGCTTGCACGTTTGTTTGTTACTAAAAAGTACTTATATAATTAGTGTCCAGATACATATATATATATATCTTGGACAGATAGATGGTAATCTTCAGATCCACTTACATGACATGTGGGGACCTCAAATTAGATTCACAGTTCTCCCTCAACTACTTTCTTACATAGTAATATATATGCTATAGGTATAAGTAAGTCCATGGTTGGGATATATATATATATTCTTCCTTCTCTCTTTCTCAGGTCCATTTTAGGTATTAATTTTTATTCTCAGATCTAAATCCCAACCCAGCTCTTATCCAACTTCCTTGTGTGAAATGCCCAGAGTATTTATACCCTACCACCTCAGCACCATGTCTTACCATTGAATGACTAACTTTTTATCATTCCTTGCTCACACTCTACCTTCATGACTTTCAAGATTGTGACCATATAAGGATATGTAGATTGGCCTAGAACTGTGATTTCTTCAGATTTTTTTATAACTCACCAATTTTGTGAACTTCTCAAAATGCCTTTGTGAACTTCTCAAAATGCCTTACCTTAAATGAATTCTGTATACCAAATTACCTTTAATATCTGCACCCTCCCTAAATATATACTTACTCGTAGAACACAAACAGAATGAATAATCAACAGCTAGAGTCATTAACCTGATTGAGAATCCATGTTTCTGTCTCCTTGACCTTCTTAAGAAGTCAATCCATGTTTCTGTCTCCTCGACCTTCTTCAGAAGTCTTTATTACCTATTTCAGAGCATCCTATCTCTATTTGAAAATATGAGAGCAGAATAGCAATTCTAGAATATTTATGTATATGTATAGATGCTAAAATATTTTGTACATAACCACCAAAACATAAGAGGAAAATCTGATAAGGTTCTGCCAATCCGAACTGAATTTTTAGTTACAATAAAATGCCTTGGAAATTCCTCATTCTAACTGATACCATAAGGGGAATAGTAAACAGTTAAGCAAGTTTGTTGTTTCTTTGTTGTCAATAAAGAAAGTTTTCAATTTCCATCCAGCTGTCTGGCCAGAAATATGCATCTGCAGATGTCTTGTTTCCAGCAAAGTTAATGTTTGTTGTTTTTTTTTTTTTTAAATAGTTTGGGATAAAGGTTTTTAAATGAGACAGCATTATTCCGTAGATGAAGCATTTAATTGTGAATACTGAGAAAAATACAAAAGGTACCTGTACCAAATAAGAGAGAGTTAACTGCTTTTTTAATATGTGACATACTGTTACAGTGCTAGCAAAGTTTCATTTAAATACCTGTGTTGATTCAGAGAAAGGCAAGGTTAACATATCCATTAAACATTTTGGGCTGGGTGTCCTAGTGGTTAGTGATCTCAGCCTGTAAGACAGGTGTCATAGGTTTGAACCTTGTTTGGGTTGGGAATATTTTCCATCATTAGTACACCTAGCTCATACTCAATATGCCCTGGATTGAGTATAAAGTGGACAGGGAAATGCTTGGTCATAGACAGCAGAAAAAGGATGCATGGACGAGAATGTACAAATGCAAGCATTAACACACATCATAGCCCAGTATAACTGAAATACTACACAAAGGACTATAAAGCTCCAGAACACCACCACAAACATTTGAAATGTTGTGTTCTGGTCATACATGTATAGGACAGCTAGATGCAGTTCACACGTAGGTTGTGTTTCACAAAACAGCCTATTTCAGGGCAGATAACTCTTTCTTGGTTGTTTATGTATTATCTACCGCCTTGGTTTTAAAATTAAAAATTCATGTCTGCAATAATGCCATCTCCTTCACTTGCTTCTTGTACATTAAATTGCTTGCACATTCATCTGTTACTAAAAAGTACTTATATAATTAATATAATATCTTGGACAGATAGATGGTAATCTTCAGATCCACTGACATGTGGGGGAACTCAAATAAGATTCACAGTTCTCCCTCAATTACTTTCTTATATTATACTACTAGGCTATAGGTATAAGTAAGTCCACCGTTGGGATATATATATATTTATATTTCCTTCTCTCTCTCGGGTCCATTCTAGGCATTAATTTTTATTCTCAGATATAAAACAACCCAGCTCTAATCCAACTTCCTCATATGGCGTGCACAGGAGTATTTATACCTTATCACCTCAGCATTATGTCTTACCATTGGATGACGCACTTTTTATCATTCCTTGCTCACACTCTACCTTCATGACTTTCAGGATTGTGACCATATAAGGATATGTAGTTTGGTCTAGAACAGTGATTTATTCAGATTTTCATGTATGTATAGGACAACTAGATGCAATTTACACGTAGGTTGTGTTTCACAGAACAGCCTATTTCAGGGCAGATAACTCTTTCTTGGTTCTTTTTGTACTATCTACCATCTTGGTTTTAAAATTAAAAGATTCATGTCTGCAATAATGCCATCTCCTTCACTTGCTTCTTGTACATTAAATTGCTTGCACATTCATCTGTTACTAAAAAGTACTCCTATAATTAGTATCCAGATACATATATATATATATATATATATATATATATATATATATATATATATATATATATATATCTTGGACAGATATATGGTAATCTTCAGATCTACTAACATGACATGTGGGGGACCTCAAATAAGATTCTAAGTTCTCCCTCAGCTTTCTTTTATAATACTACTATGCTATAGGTATAAGTAAGTCCACAGTTGGGATATATACATATTTTTCCTTCTCTCTCTCTCAGGTCCATTCTAGATATTAATTTTCATTCTCAGATCTAAATCACAACCCAGCTCTAATTCAACTTCCTCTTGTGGCGTGCCTAGAGAGTATTTATACCCTACCACCTCAGCACCATGTCTTACCATTGAATGACTAACTTTTTGTCATTCCTTGCTCACACTCTACCTTCATGACTTTCAAGATTGTGGCCATTTAAGGACATGTAGGTTGGCCTAGAACTGCAATTTCTTCAGTTTTTTTATCACTCACCAAGTTTGTAAACTTCTCAAAATGCCTTTGTGAACTTTTCAAAATGCCTTACCTTAAAGGAATTCTGTATACCAAACTACCTCTAATATCTGCACCTCCCTAAATACTGTTATACTTACTAGTAGATAGAACACAAACAGAATGAATAATCAACATTCAGAGGCATTAACCTGATTGAGAATCCATGTTTCAGTCTCCTTGACCTTCTTAAGAAGTCTTTATTACCAATTTCAGAGCATCCTATCATTGTTTGAAAATGTGAGTGCAGAATAGCAATTCTAGAATATTTATGTTTATGTATAGATGCTAGAATTTCTTGTTTATAACCACCAAAACATAAGAGGAAAATCAGATGAGGTTTTGCCAGTCCCAACTGCATGTTTTGTTACAATATAATGCCATGGAAATTCTTCATTCTTACTGATGTCATAAGGGGAATAGTAAAACAGTTGTGTCTTGATGGTCAGTAAAGAAAGCTTTCAATCTCAGTCCAGCTCTCCAGCTAGAAATATTCATCTGAAGATGTCTTGTTTCCAGCAAACCAACTTAAAGTTTGTTGTTGTTTTTTTTTCAGTAGATTGTTAAAAAAAGCTTTTAAATGAGACGGCATTATTTCATAGATGAAGCATTTAATTGTGAGAACTGAAAAAAAAAAAAAAGGTACCAAATAAGAAGGAGTTAACTGCCATTTTAATATGTGACATACTGTTACAGTGTTAGCAAAGTTTCATTTAAATACCTTCATTGATTCAGAGAAAGGCAAGGTTAACATATGCATTAAACATTTTGGGCTGGGTGTCCTAGTGGTTAGTGATCTCAGCCTGTAAGACAGGTGTCATGGGTTGGAGCCTTGTTTGGGTTGGGAATATTTTCCATCATTAGTACACCTAGCTCATACTCAATATGCTCTGGATTGAGTATAAATCGGACAGGGAAATGCTTGGTCATAGACAGCAGAAAAAAGCATGCATGGACAAGACTGTACAAATGCAAACATTTACACACATTATAGCCAAATATAACTGAAATACTACACAAAGGACTACAAAGCTCCAGAACACCACCACAAACCTTTGAATTTTTGTGTTCTGGTCATGTATGTATAGGACAACTAGATGCAATTCACACGTAGGTTGTGTTTCACAAAACAGCCTATTTCAGGGGAGATAACTCTTTCTTGATTCTTTTTGTATTATCTACCATCTTGGTTTTAAAATTAAAAGATTCATGTCTGCAATAATGCCATCTCCTTCACTTGCTTCTTGTACATTAAATTGCTTGCACATTCGTCTGTTACTAAAAAGTACTCATATAATTTGTATCCAGATATATATCTTGGACAGATATATGGTAATCTTCAGATCTACTAACATGACATGTGGGGCACCTCAAATAAGATTCAAAGTTCTCCCTCAGCTTTCTTTTATAATACTACTATGCTATAGGTATAAGTAAGTCCACAGTTGGGATATATACATATTTTTCCTTCTCTCTCTCTCAGGTCCATTCTAGGTATTAATTTTTATTCTCAGATCTAAATCACAATCCAGCTCTAATTCAACTTCCTCTTGTGGCGTGCCCAGAGAGTATTTATACTCTACCACCTCAGTACCATGTCTTACCATTGGATGACTAACTTTTTATCATTCCTTGCTCACACTCTACCTTCATGACTTTCAAGATTGTGGCCATTTAAGGATATGTAGGTTGGCCTAGAACTGCAATTTCTTCAGTTTTTTTATCACTCACCAAGTTTGTAAACTTCTCAAAATGCCTTTGTGAACTTTTCAAAATGCCTTACCTTAAAGGAATTCTGTATACCAAACTACCTGTAATATCTGCACTTCCCTAAATACTGTTATACTTACTAGTAGATAGAACACAAACAGAATGAATAATCAACAGTCAGAGTCATTAACCTGATTGAGAATCCATGTTTCAGTCTCCTTGACCTTCTTAAGAAGTCTTTATTACCAATTTCAGAGCATCCTATTACTGTTTGAAAATGTGAGTGCAGAAAAGCAATTCTAGAATATTTATGTTTATGTATAGATGCTAGAATTTCTTGTTTATAACCACCAAAACATAAGAGGAAAATCAGATGAGGTTTTGCCAATCCCAACTGCATGTTTTGTTACAATATAATGCCATGGAAATTCTTCATTCTTACTGATGTCATAAGGGGAATAGTAAAACAGTTGTGTCTTGATAGCCAGTAAAGAAAGCTTTCAATCTCAGTCCAGCTGTCCAGCCAGATATATTCATCTGAAGATGTCTTGTTTCCAGCAAACCAACTTAAAGTTTGTTGTTGTTTTTTTTTTAAATAGATTGTTAAAAAAAGCTTTTAAATGAGATGGCATTATTTCATAGATGAAGCATTTAATTGTGAGAACTGAGAAAAAATAGAAAGGTACCAAATAAGAGGGAGTTAACTGCCATTTTAATATGTGACATACTGTTACAGTGTTAGCAAAGTTTCATTTAAATACCTGCATTGATTCAGAGAAAGGCAAGGTTAACATATGCATTAAACATTTTGGGCTGGGTGTCCTAGTGGTTAGTGATCTCAGCCTGTAAGACAGGTGTCATGGGTTGGAGCCTTGTTTGGGTTGGGAATATTTCCCATCATTAGTACACCTAGCTCATACTCAATATGCCCTGGATTGAGTATAAATTTGACATGGAAATGCTTGGTCATAGACAGCAGAAAAAGCATGCATGGACGAGACTGTACAAATGCAAGCATTATCACACATCATGGCCCAGTATAACTGAAATATGACATAAAGGACTACAAAGCTCCAGAACACCACCACAAACATTTGAAATGTTGTGTTCTGGTCAGATATGTATAGGACAACTAGATGCAATTCACATGTAGGTTGTGTTTCACAAAACAGCCTATTTCAGGGGAGATAACTCTTTCTTGGTTCTCTTTGTATTAGCTACCATCTTGGTTTTAAAATAAAAAATTCGTGTCTGCAATAATGCCATCTCCTTCACATTCTTCTTATACATTAAAGTGCACATTCATCTGTTACTAAAAAGTACTTATATAATTAGTAACAGATGCATATATATATCTCTTGGACAGATATATGGTAATCTTCAGATCCACTTACATGACATGTGGGGGACCTCAAATAAGATTCACAGTTCTCCCTCAGCTACTTTCTTCTATAATACTACTATGCTATAGGTATAGGTCCACGGTTGGGATATATATTCTTTTCCTTCTTTCTCTCATAGGTATATTCTAGGTATTAATTTTTATTCACTGATGTTAAGCACATTCCAGCTCTTATCCAACTTCCTTGTGTGTTCAGTTTTCAGATTTTTAACGCTGCCAGGCAACTGAGTTACATAGAGGCAGTGCCTCCTTGTGTGGTGTGCCCAGAGAGTATTTATACCCCATCACCTCAGCCATTGGGTGACTAACATTTTATCATTCCTTGCTCACACTCTACTTTAATGACTTTCAGAACTGTGACCACATAAGGATATATAGGTTGGCCTAGAACTGTGATTTCTTCAGAATTTTTTATTACTCACCAATTTTGTGAACTTCTTGAAATGCCTTACCTTAAATGAATTCTGTATACCAAATTACCTCTCAAATCTGCACCTTCCCTAAATACAATACTTGTAGATAGAATACAAATAGAATGAATAATCAACAGCTAGAGTCATTAATCTGATTGAGAATCCATGTTTCTATCTCCTCGACCTAAACTATAAATGCTACATAAATTATGGACATACATATCATTTATGTACAATTAAGCATATATTTTCACATGCAAATGAGCTAAACATTTTCTTTAACAAACTATATCCAATACACTGAAATGATACACAAACACTATGCTTCAACAAACTATATCTAATATATTGAATTAATATGCAAATGCTAGGCTTTAAAAATGGTAAAGCAGCTGTCCAGCAAGTGATTTTGCTATTTATTCTATAAATTGGATGTCTTTAATACTGATATTCAGTTGTTGGTTTTTACATCTAGCTAGATAAATATAGTATTTTGCATATAAAAAAATCAAATGCCAAAATGTGAAAACATGCGCCATTGGCGCAATGGCTCGGCCAGGCTTGAACACTGCATACCTATACCTAATTCCTCAGCTGCATTTCCAGCTGTATTTCTGAACAGCCATCTAAAGAGATGATTTCCTCACAGCCCACAACATGGTCAGCCTGCTACTGTTTCTTTTGGATCAGCCTCTGCAGAAATCTATTCGCATCCAGCCTTTTAGGCCTTCTGACCCTCCTAGTATCTGATCTTGGCTTTTCCTTGCCTGGCATTCTTCAGATGACAGAGATTTTATTAGATATAAACAGTGCTTAACTTTTCTTTTGCTTTGCATACATTATGGCCTCAGGAAATTGGAGGAAGTGGAAAGAGTATTACCCCTTGAGTGTTATCACAGATGACATCTCTGGTGACATTTAATAAACTAAGTTTTGCCTTTCTAAAAATTAGGACATATTAAGCATGAGTTTTAATTATCCCAAACCTCAAATAAACTGATTGTATTGGCAAAAGGCTGATCATGGACAGATTGGCAAATAGTATAGACACTAATCAGGCTGGTCATACCTGGGTCTGCACTACTATCCCATGCACTTTATTGTTATTATTTTAATGGTATAACCAACGTTTTTTTTAGCCCTATATGTAAATGAAATTGAACGTGTCCAAAGTACACAAATACCCCCTCTCTTTGTTCTTTGCCCCTATTGCAACAAGATCTGGATGCATAAATTGCAACAACTATTTTCCAAATGCTCAACCTGATCTGTTATACATTTTGACCTCTTAAGCTCCACCCCGGGGTATGTCTAAGGGGCAATTATAGCACAGAATTGAAGGTTTAGGTCTGGGTAAGTAGCATACCCAATTTTAACAGCCTAGCATAAAAAGATACCCAACTAATGACCTCCCAAGAGAAATGATGATGTAAATGTCAGTGTAAATTTCAATGTAAACTAAAGATCTGTTATATATTTTGACCCATATCCCCACCAAGTTGAAAGTTTAGGTCTAGGTAAGTAACATACCAAATATCATCTTCGTGGGATAGAAGATACTGAAGTTACAACCTCCAAGAGAAACAGACATAAATCTCAGTGTGGATTTGAATGTAAACATAAACATTTGTTGGACTCTGGTTACAACTACTGGTATGACATATGCACGTATGCATATAACATCAAGGTGAAATGCTATTTTCCTCTCTCCTGCCTTCACCTGGCCAGGGCATGAAAACATGTACTGTAATTGTACAAATCTTCAGGGTTACCATCAAGTTTGTGAGATTTGTGGTCATAAATGCACAAATTATTGTATGACCAGAAATAATGCTTTGACAGTAAAACTTTACGAAAAATTGAAAAAAAAACAATACACAAGTTCCCCTGAGTTTGCACAGAGTTGCAAATCCAGTATCACAATCTTTTGCAGACTTCATACACATCAGGTAAATGTCATTGATTTTTTTTTATTTTTTTTTTTTTCAAGGTCAGGGAAATGTCAGGAAATTCTGTGATATGTCAGAGAAAATGAAATTTTGCAAAAATTTCAGGGAATTTCACATTTCAGCTGTATAAAGCTAGGATGTTTGGTGCTGATGTATCTTTCTTGCTGAATTCCAGCTCTGATGTTGCCAGGGAACTTTGAATTTATATCAAGGCAATTTTTGTCAGTCCACTAACATATGGATAATTACAGTATATATGACTAGTTCATTGTACAACACTACCAATTATTTACTCTTAGAAATTTTAAATGAGCCTTATTTTTTCACAGAATGGTAAGGAGGCATTTTGACAGGAAAGACATACTTTCTCTAACTAGCAAACAGTAAAGATGTGATCATACAGATCCATTAGGAGTGTGATCTGGGTCTACACTCTTTTTATTTTGTTATTTATTATTTTGTTGACATTTAGTGTCCAAATTCATTTTGTTGTGGCATCAGCATTATAATCCCCTGTCAAGTGGATCCAACTCGACCATAAGCATATACATGACAGTAGACAAAACTGGACAGTAGATCAAAGGGTACAGTAGACCATATGGGAGTAAAGTAGGAATATAAAACTACCAGTCATTTGAAAATGATAGAAATAGTGCCTAATATTAACTCATTCATATTTCTGCTTGCAGCAATGCAACATTAAGAACAAGTCTGATAAGATATCAATGGTATGCAATGAATTTGATTCCGAAGTTTGTAAGTCAAATAAACCATGAACAATATACAGCATCATGACATTGTCTTAATAGCAATACATATGCTTTTTCCTGCAACAAAGGTAAACCACACATACGTGAAGTTAACTGATATAATCAAAGTGAAATGATATACAAATGCTATGCTTTTACAGCTGGAGTGTTAAAGATGGTTTGTTAACTTAATCACTTTCATACACTGAAACAACTCACAAAAATGCGTATTCAGTTACAGGGAAATATGAATACCTTCCTACTATCTAGATAAACCCCCTTTTGAAAAGTTGTGAAAAGTTTTCAAAATTTTGTCATACAGTTTTGTTGGCTGGCCTCGGTGTCATCCGAAAACATTCATTTTCAACAAATTTTAAACAAACATAGTCCTATGAAGAGAAATCATAGTCTTTTAGAATATACTAGAGACAATGACACTCAGGTGAGCGAATTAGGGCCCTCTGGGCCCTCTTGTTTCCATCCTTATTTTTTTTTCTTTTTGTCCTCACATCATTTCTGGATAACTTCTGCATTTTTCATCAGATTACATTGATACATGATTGATAGTTATACTATGAGTTGGTACAGTGCCTATTGTTTTGAGGTAACAGTACACCAAATTTTAGAATTGTAGCTCTTTCAAGATTGCTCAAGCATGATGTGGCTTCAAGTTCTCATGATGGCTTATAATTCATTAAGTACCACAGCAAACATAGCGTCTCTACATTTTGTTACCCTGCAGTAGTGAGGTATCATGCTGTGTCTGCTATGCTGTTATTCAAAGAAAATAAAGGCTTAATAATTGATTTTAATTGTCTGATTTACATAGAAGGCCATGACTCATTGTCTCAGAAAAGTAAAAAAAAATTATTAGAATGATGTTGACTACAATTTTGCTTACCACTTTAAGGTCAGAAAAGTAAAAAAAACAACATTAGAATAGTATTGACTACAGTTTTGCTCACCATTATATGGTTAAGATAAATACTACAGTAGGAGATTGACAACTTCTCGTGTTCTATTATGATGGCCCAAGGTAAAGGAATAATTTAGGGGAAAATATTTATTTTTGCACCAAAACATAGCTTGTGGGTACTGATTAGAATCAGTTCACTGCACCTTGCAATTTTAAGAATATTGTTAATGGATGCTTATTAATGGCATAGATCCAGATAAGAATGGGTATCCGGAAAATACTTTTCTTATTTTTCCCCAAAAACATGATATATGTTGTGGGTACTTATTAGAAGCACCTCACTGACACTTCTAATGAGTACCCACAGCATATGTTTTCATGGAGAAGTAAGAAAACTATTGATACTTTGATTAAATAAAGCATCTAATCAAGAGCTATGATATAGTTTGGATGTTGATGGCACTTTTTTCAGCCTGAACGTACTGATATTTTTTTTTTTATTTCTCTATGAAAAACATATGCAATGGGAACTAATTAGAAGCACCTCACTGAGTAAGCACAACACATGTATTTCATGGAGAAATAAGAAAAACTATTCACCTGATACCTCCTCTCAATTAGAGCTATGGAATCTATGAAAAGTGCAGGAAGATTGTGAAAGTTGGAGAAAGCCAGAGCATTGTCAGGAAAATGTCTCAATGTGTCAGCAAGTTTGCAGGCATGTTTAGAAGGCTAAGGCAGTTTCTTCATTTTTGGCAACACTAAAGGTTCATATTTCACTAACTTTTTTCAGTTATAAAGTATATTTTTTGCATAGTACTTTAATTCTTTAATTTGCATAAACAATAATTTCAGTTTCAATATTCTTGCAGAAATTGAAATTTCTAAAATTGTGTCCAGAAGCTGAAAGGGATTTGCGCCCCTTGCCTCCTGAGCAGTTGTTCTGATGGAGGGTGTGTCTAATGATTAATATCTTTCTTAAGTATGTACTTATTGATCATAGCACATTGCCATTACTTGGTAATGAATCCCCAACACCAAAATAAACAAAGGCAAACTTTAAAAACTTACCATGCAATGGGCAAATTCCACAGATGACAAATTGATGAGATTTTTCTTATTTTTCCTGCCCCGTGCTGGTTCCGGGCTTAGAGTAGGCCAGACGTACCCTCTGCGTGATGTACAAGCCGTCTAAAAGAGGCTGCCCGTGACCACCCGGGCCCTCGAAATAGGTGGCTGCCTTCCGCTTCTGTGGCAGTTGGGTAAAACCCCTAACATACAGAGCAACCATCCGTTCAACCGGTATAATTCCAGACTATAAAATTAAATTTATTGAAATGCATCTTAAATTGAAAAACAAATTTCGCGAGATCTATCCTTTTAAATCTTTCCTATCTCATGTTACTAACATGCTTCATTTGTTTGTGTATCATCCTGTGCCCGTGGGTCGCACATGGGACGAAGATTATAACCTCATCTGTATTTAACATGTGTTTGTCTTGTGTTTGTGTCATTTTTCCGAACTCTAGCATTCTCCACATTAAAAAGTAAGATGCATTTAATATTGTTAGATAAAAAACTAAACGTTTTTCAAGGTATGAAAGCTACATATCATTTGAAAGCTACATATCATCTAACACAGCTTGTTTGTTTGACTCTCTTAAAAAAATGAATCCAAAAATAAATCATTCATTCTTTAATAAACTTGTTTTATTTTAAATATGGGTCCCCTAATATCAAAAATAACCTTTCAGTTTCCCAGACGTTTTCGGCCTCCCTTGTCTGTAGGGAATAAAATTTACAGATCACTTTCCTTCTGAAGTGGATAGGGTGTAATCCCCTATTAAAACAGGAACCACCTGTTTGCTGTGGGTGGTGTCTCATATGCTGGGAGAGGGGAACCTGATGATTGAGGAAAGCCCAGGGATCTCCAGCTTTTCAACACATCATTTTGGCCCTTATTTCAGATAGAAGAGCGGTCTGGGTTAGATCCGGCCTGGATCAGTCGGCTCAGTCGTGCCAAGCTCTAGAAGCGCACAACTTGTTCTTAGCTTCTTTCTCTTTCATACGTATCTTTAAGGTACCAACTGGGCTTATTTTTCTCATATTCCTCTAACTTTTAGTGAGTTTCAATGGGCGGCGGCTGAAGGGTCAATTGGTGGGCTTGTATTGGGGCTTTGGCGGAAACCTCTGTGAGTGGAGGCTGTGGTTAGGGGGATGAACCCAACTGTTCATAAATTTTTCATTGGAAATTTAGATGAATAGGTGGGAAGTCATCTAAGCATGAGGTCGAGCTGAAGACTCTGATCTTGACACCGAGTATAATAGCAATGCAGCCTTGACGTTAGAAATAGGAGATCCATTTCTGTTAAACATCCCCTTGTAGGGCTCCATGGAGGGTGGGGCGCATAGCTATCGAATCAAAAACTTCATCACCATGGCATCTCAAAAACGATTTCTGGTGTTCGACAGTCGACTCTTCGGAGGAAGACATGCAACCAACTGCCTTTACGTTCAAAGCAAATGAGAACTTCTCAAAATTTTTAGTGATTTTGAGTAAAGAGGACAAACCAATTACTTCACTGTCACCATTCATTATAGAAAAACAAATAGAATCTATTATAGGCACTCCAAAAAATGTAAAAAAATAAAAAAATGGAACTCTTTTGGTCGAAACAAACAGAAAATCTCAAACTGATAATCTCTTGAAAATTACAAAATTTTTTAATATTAATGTCACTGTCACGAAACATAAAACACTCAACAGTTGCAAAAGTATTATCCGTGACAGAATGCTAAAACATGAAACTGAAGAAAGTATCACCGAATATCTTAAAACACAAGGAGTAACAGCTTGCAAACATTTTACAATTAAAAAAGATGGAAATCTGATAGAAACAAATACACTTTTACTAACTTTCAACACCACAACTTTACAGAATCACTAAAAAATTTTTACCGAATTATACCGGTTGAAGTCTACATTCCAAATCCTCTGCTGTGTTTCAACTGTCAGAGGTTTGGACATAATGAAAACGGCTGTCCTGAATTACCTGGATCAGTATGTGAAAAATGTGATATGGGTGACTTTGATCACCATACAAATGCTTGTAAAAATGAAGCCAAGTGTGTGAATTGTCACAAAAATCATCTATCAAAATCTAATCAATGTGAAATTTGGAAAAAAGAGAAAGAAATTATGAAAATTAAAGTTACACAAAAAATTACTTATTTGGAAGCTAAAAAAATTCAAGAAAACCAACCTGAAATTACCTTTGCAAAAGTTGTTCAATCCCTAAACACTAAACCTGAAACAAAAGAAACTTCTACCCAGTTTAATGAAAAAGATTCTGTCATTAAAGCAAATTCAAAAGTCATTACTCCTGCTCTAAAACCTAAACCTGAACCCGCATCTACTCATCAGTCTAGAACACCAACAAAATCTCAAAACAGTTCACAAACACAGCCGAATAAAGCAAGTGGATCACAACAGAGATCCAGGTCCAGGACAGCTGATACGAAAGAAAAAAATGGAAAAGAAAAAGATAAAGAGGAAGGACCGAATCCATACAATAAAGGGGCGTCGGCCGATCCGATCAAATTGGTCAATCGGTTCGATTCCCTTGAGAACATGGAGTTAGAGATTGACTCCTCTATGTTCTCGCAGTCTCAGAGAAAACAAAAGGATTAAGTTCCTTATTTTAAAATCATCTCTCCATTCATCATGGATAAAAAATCAATTATTCAGTGGAACTGTCGAGGACTCAAAGCAAATTATAACAAAATTTTAATTTTAACAACACTACTTTCTCAGACTGTCTTTTGTCTCCAGGAAACCTTTTTAAAAACTACAGATATTAATTTTAAAAATTATAGTTTCTATAATCATATCGCAACTGAAAATCAGAAAGCATCAGGAGGTTCATCTATCCTTGTAAAATTAAATGTTTCTCATAGACAGATAGATATAAATAGTAATTTACAAGCTGTTGCTGTAAATGTCACTCTGTCTAAATCCTTAACAATTTGTTCTCTATATCTTCCTCCACACTGTAAATTTTCTAAACACAATTTAGAAAATCTTATAAACCAGTTACCTCGTCCTTATTTATTATTAGGTGACTTTAATAGTCACAGCAAACTATGGGGTTGTCTGGATACAAATGACAAAGGAGAAATAATAGAAAATTTTATTGCAGAAAATGATCTATGTTTATTTAACGATAAACAACCAACTTATCTTCATTCTCCTACAAGAAATTATTTTGCTTTAGATTTGTCTATATGCTCTCTAAATATTTACTTAGATTTTGATTGGTCAGTTCTAGATGACCTTCATGGGAGCGATCATTTTCCAATTGAAATTGAAGAAATTGAATCGACAAATGAAGACCATCATTCCCGATGGACTCTGAATAAAGCAAACTGGGAGAATTTTATGGAGATGTAATAAAAAATTAAAACCTGAAATGTTTAAAACAGCAGATGATATACAAGCTTTTACTGATACATTAATTCATATAGCCGAAAAATGTATTCCGAAGTCCTCGACACGTTCAAAAAGAAATAGACCTTGGTTTAATAACGATGTTAAAAATTCAATAAATAAAAGAAAATCTGCCTTACGAAAGTTCAATAGGCAGTCAACAAAAGAAGATCTAATCCATGCCAAACAAATGCGAGCAAAAGCTCGCAAGACAATAAAAACGGCTAAAAGAACATCTTGGCAGCAATACATCTCCAAACTTAACTCTAGAACTCCAGCAGAGAAAATATGGGACATGAATCGAAAAATTACTGGCAAAAATAAAAATAACAAGCATGTCCATATTAAATCAAATGGCAAAAATAAAAATAACAAGCATGTCCATATTAAATCAAATGGAAATATATGCTCAACGACTAAAGATATTTCCAATGCACTAGGAGAGAATTTTCAGAAAAACTCTTCTAGTGCAAATTACTCGGAAAATTTTCAGAACATAAAACTAGAACGAGAGAAAGAGCATTTAAATTTTATGTCACTAAATCATGACAAATATAATGTACCATTCACAGCTTCAGAATTATTAGATGCTCTTCATAAATCTCACGATACCGCTGCTGGTCCTGATGACATTCATTATCAAATTCTTAAACATTTACCTGATAACGCTTTAGAAACATTATTAAATATTTTAAATGATATTTGGATCACTGGAAAATTTCCTAAAGACTGGAGTAAAGCAACAATTATACCTATACCAAAACCAAATAAAGATCATACTGAAGCTACTAACTATAGACCTATTTCTTTGACAAGTTGTTTATGTAAAACAATGGAGAGAATGATTAATGATAGGCTGGTTTGGTTCTTGGAATCAAACCAGCTTATAACAAAATATCAAGCTGGATTCAGAAAAAATAACTGTACAAACAATCATTTGATTCGTTTGGAATCATTTATTCGTGATGCCTTTGTTAAAAAAGAACATGTCGTAGCTGTATTTTTTGACCTTGAAAAAGCTTACGATACTACTTGGAAACATAGCATCATGAAAGATTTACATAAATTAGGCCTTAAAGGCAGATTACCACTTTTTATTAAAATTTTTTTATCAGATCGAACATTTAATGTTCGAATAGGTAATACGTTATCGGACATATTTAAACAAGAACAAGGTGTACCACAGGGAAGCATTTTATCACCTACCTTGTTTGGCATTAAAATTAAAGATATTGTTAAATGTGTGAAAGACCTTGATTGTTCTCTTTTTGTTGACCATTTTGGAATATGTATTAGGTTGAAAAATATGGAAACCATTGAATTCAAACTACAACAATGTTTAAATAATATAGAAGATTGGGCAACAGAAAATGGTTTCAAATTTTCAAAAACAAAAACTCAATGCATTCATTTTTGTCAGATACAACAGTTACATTTAGATCCTCATCTTACCATATATGGTAGTCCCATTCCAGTCGTCAGTGAAGCAAAATTCCTGGGTCTTTTGTTCGATAACAAATTATCTTTTATCCCACACATCAAAGCTTTAAAAGCTAAATGTTTAAAAGCACTTGATATTCTTAAAGTTCTCTCCAGCTCTGCCTGGGGAGGAGATCGTACTGTTCTTTTAAATCTTTATAGATCTTTAATTCGATCTAAACTGGATTATGGATCCATAGTTTATGGATCCACTAGAAAATCTTATTTGAAATTTTTGGATACTATTCATCACCAAGGTTTACGTTTGGCTCTAGGGGCTTTCATACTTCCCCCATCAAAAGTTTATACACTGAATCAAATGAACCATCACTGTATATAAGAAGGGAAAAATTGTCTCTTCAATATGTTACTAAATTTGCCACCAATCCACGAAATTCAGCTTATGATTGTGTTTTTAATCCTAAATACGAAAGATTTTACAACAATAAACCAACGGCTATTAAACCCCTTGGCCTGAGAATACAACCGTTACTTGAAGAGGCCAATATTAATGTTAAAAATGTTCAGCCCTTTTCTTTTCCATCAAAAGAGCCATGGACGTTAAACCCTCCAAAGATTATTTTAGACCTTCATAAAAATAAAAAAAACAGAAGTTGAGTCACATATTTTTAAGAATGAATTTTTAGAAATCAAATATTATAAACATTACCTGTCAATTTATACAGATGGTTCGAAACAAGATGAGAAAGTTGCTTGTTCTGTTGTTAGTCCAAATTTTACTGACAGTATCAGATTACCTGATTATAGCTCCATTTTTACCGCCGAAGCCAAGGCAATTGATATTGCACTTTATCATATCAGAGATCAGTCTGAAAAACAATTCATCATTTATTCAGATTCTCTTTCTGTATTAAAATCCCTTAAAGATTTACACTATAGGAACCCATTAATTCAGCAAATTCTTAAAAAATATTATTACCTTTCAGCTTCAAAAGAAATTGTATTTTGTTGGCTTCCCAGCCACGTTAATATTCGTGGAAATGAATTAGCTGATTTAGAAGCCAAATCTGCATTATCCTTAGTGATAACAAATTTCAAAATTCCTCACTCCGACTTAAAATCAAACATCCGTCAATACATCAACAACAAATGTCAGTCTGTTTGGGAAACACAAACTCAAAATAAACTAAATGAAATAAAACCAAATTTTAACAGCAAATGCACATTCTCTAATCTCAGCACAAAAGAACAAACAAAAATCACCAGACGTAAACTTGGACACACTAGAATTACTCATTCTTATATTTTAAAAAATGAACAAGCTCCATTCTGCATTCCTTGCAACGAACTTTTTACAGTCAAACATTTTCTTATCACTTGTGCAGAATTTGATTATATTCGCACAAAGTATTTTAATGTAACTTAATTTTTGACCCCGCCCTACCCCCCAAGTCCCACCCCAAAGGGTGTTCCTGGGGTCACAAAGTAAATCCAGTTCAATATGTTTTACATCTATCACTACTGAGTATATGTGCACATTTTCGCATAAAAATCTTTAAAATTGACTTTGAATTTGGAAATTGTTAATATTTGACCTTTTGACCCCTCCCCAGGGCCCCTGGGGTGGGGCCAAAAATAAACATGCTCTTGCACGCCCCACTTGTGTAAGCAAGCCATTCCCCAAATTTGGTTGGATTCTGTCCAGTGGTTTGGGAGGAAATAACATAACGGACAGATGGATGGACGGACGGACAGATGGACAGAGGCGATAACAATATCCCCGACACTTTTTCTAAAAAGCGTGGGGATAACAAGTTTTGGTCACACAATTTTGCACATTACTTTTACTCAAGGCTCAAAGTATGGCCAACCTGAAAAAAATGTGAGTAGCTTTTTAGATATCCTACTTATTAGAACAATTAACATATTGACCTCTAATGAGCTTGTTAAGCTTACTGTGCTTTGAACAGCTGGGCCCACTACTTTTTCTGAGCAATGGACCGACTCACTGAGTCTTGCAAAATAGATGGGATGCTTGTTGCCTCTGTAGCAGAGTTGCTAGTAACCTTTTGTAGAAATTGTGTTTTTTAGGTTAGATAAAAGTCCCACAGATTTTAGGCAGTGTCTTTGGGAGATGGCTTTACATGATGGTTGACAACACTATTTAACATTGACTCAAATCAAACAAGTTTCAAGGTTTAGTGCTGGGATCTACAGGCAGTCCATAGCAAGTTGTGTTCAAATTCCAGCTCTGCCACATAGCTTTCATAGCAATTGATCATGAAATAATTTCTTTGTTCATTCTCCCCTTCTGCTAATTCAGCTGGGCTCCATAGTGCAGTCATTAATGCATCTAATCAGCAGATCCATGGGTTACAAGATGGAATTCCAGCTCAGCCACATAACTTTTGAGGAGATTGATCATGAAATCACTTCTACAGTCCTTCTACCCCTTCCACTGATTTAAAAAGAACAATTGTCAGTTACTGGCGAAAGTATATGCACAGGTACTGGTTATAACCACTTAGAGGACTACACCTAGAGGACTAAGCTTGCCCAGAAAAAGTTTGAGTAGGCTAACTGACCAGCTTTATTTGACCTGAACTGAGTTGACTGGACTGTAAAACTCCAATTCCAGCTGAAACTCTGCTGATTTAAGAAGATCAGTTGTCCATTACTGGCAAAAGTTTGTGCCCAAAGTACTGGTTAGTTGCTTAGAGGACTAGTCATGCCTAGCAAAAGTGAGTAGATGGACTGACTGGCTAGACATGACTTTAAGATTGTTGACTGAACTATCAAATTTCAAAGTCAAAGTTAAGATGTCAACAATTCTTCAGTCATTCAATTTTTAGGGAAAAATATTCTTGGATTTTTTGTTTCACTTTGTCAGGTGTCAAGATGTTGGAGGGTTTCTTCAGGTCCCACCTTTCTGTTAAGAGGGTTTCAAGGTTAAAGTGTCAGAATGTTGTTTTACTATGTTTAGGTGCTGTCATTCTGTTTTTATCAAAGGAGTTTCATGGATTGGTTTCACATTTCCAGGAGTTCAGGTATCAGCAGGTATTTTCAGGTAATGTCTTTTTGTTTGTTAGAGGGTTTCAAGGTGTCAAAGGTTTGTTTTATTATATTAAGGCATATTATGTTCTGTGTTTTGTCATGTACAGTCTGATCTTTTGTTTCACTTTGTCAGGTATCAAGATGTTGGAGGGTTTCTTCAGATCTCACCCTTTTGGTAAGAAGGTTTCAAGGTTTAAGTGTCTCAATGTTATTTTACTATGTTTAGGTGCTGTCATTCTGTTTTTATCAAAGGAGATTTGTTTCACATTTCCAGGAGTTCAAGTATCAGAAGGTATTTTCATTCCTGTCTTTTTGTTTGTTAGAGGGTTTCAAGGTGCCAAAGGTTTGTTTTATTATATTAAGATGTAGTCTCTCAGTTTTTATTAAAGGGGTTTTATGGATATTTTGGTTCACATTTTCAGGAGTTCAGGTACTAGAGTTTGTCATGGTTTTGTTGTCAGAGGTTTTCAAATTGTCATTCTGTTTGTCAAAGATTTATTAAGGTCCTGAGTATTTTGTTTGTCGTCAGGTTTATGGTTTAATTGTTGGAGGGTTTTGTCATGTACAGTCTGTCAGAGGTTTTAGTATCAGAAGGTTTCTTCAGTTTCTGTTTTTTTGTTTTTATGGGTTTATATGTTGTGTCAGAGGTTGTTTTTTTTTTTTTTTTTTTTTTCAGGTTCTTTATGTTTGTCAGAGTTTTTGGTGTCAGAAGGTTGCTTCAGGTCCTTCGGTTTAGTGTTTCAGAGGTGTCAGAGGATTTCTTTGGGTTTGATCTTTCAGTTTGAGGTCGATTATGAAATAATTCCAAGGTTGAACTGACAAAGGTTTTTTTCAGGACAAGTATTTCAAGTTTTTAGAGGTTTAGATGTCAGTTTCCTCAGGTCCAATCTTTGTCAGGGAGGTAAAATAGATTCTTTGTGGCTTATTTCAGTTTTATTTCATCGGTTGGTAGGTTAGTGTTGTTGGGTATGTAATGTTACATAAGTAGGTTAAGGCATCAGAAGGTTTCTTCAGGTCGAGTTTTTCAGGGTTTCATGGATATTGTATTTTAGTTTGTCAAGTGTTAATAAGATGTTGGAGTGTTCCTTCAGGTCCTATTCCTTTGGTTTAGCAGATGTTTAGGTATCAATGAGTTTGTTTGAGCATGGGAGGATTTCTTCTGGTACAGTTTTTGGTTATCTTTCAGCTTGTGACTTCAAACCTTTGTCATCTGACTTACTTCAAACCTTTGTCATCTAACTTCCTTATCCTCCTATATTTTGAAAAGAACATTGGGGATATTATGATCACCTCTCTCTATCCATTCATCTTCTGTCCATGATGCCATCTCTTCCTACACTGTTGCATCAATTTTGAGCAAATTTGCTGCATGCCTTTCCCGTTTGCTAGGCTCTTGCAGCGTAATGTTGACTTCTGGTTCTGAGCAAAGGGTCAAAAGGTTAAATGTGTTGATTTTTGTCCTTTACTCTGTGTTCTCCTGCACCATGTATGCAGGATTGGAAGGTAATTTGTTGTTAACCTTGTATGCTAAAGTTGTGTAATATTTTATCAGCTTTTTACTCTGACCTCTAGGGGTTGCTGGCCTATCTCTTTATCCATCTGTCCATCCTCATTGAATGTTTAGAACACAGGAAATAGAAATGTAACTTCAGATCCTAGCTGGTCACCTTCAGTGGCTCAGTTAGGTTGTGATCAGGAGATCCTGTGTTGGGTTCAGCAACATTCCTCTGTGAAGATTGATCATGAAACATTTTATACAGTCATTTTCTCCCTTCTGCTGATTCAAGAAGGGCAGTTGTCAGTTTGTGGCAACAGAATGTACACAGGTACTGGTTATCCACTTAGAGGGCTATGCCTGCCAAGGAAAAGTGTGGCTAGGTAAACTGACCAGCTGCCATGACCTTAATGGGTTGACTGGGCTGTAAAACCTCAATTAAAGAAACAAACACAGATCCTAGCTGTATATAGGCACTTCTGGTGAGTACCCACAACACATTTTGTGGGGAAATAAGAAAACACTCAATAGTGAGATAGTTCAATGCAAATTTTAGGACAAGTTTAGTTACGGTTGAAAAACATGCCTTATCTGGTGTTATGGCACACATTACTCCATGATTTATTAGTGCCATGATGGGATCTGATACCTTATTCATGAAAGTGGAAATGAAGATGGATTGCCACTGACAAATATTCTGATATCACAGGATGGAAGTGGTCTTGCTGTATTGTTACATGCTCGCTCCCTGCCTGACATAGTGATATAGGGTATACCTGTAGCATTAGCATTACAGTGTTGATCTAGCCTCATTACTGTTGTATGAGCACAGTTGAAAGATGCTGTCTCCTGGTAGGACAGTCCTACCTCTATCAAACCTACATTACAGCCTTTTCTTTACTATATATATATATATATATATATATATATATATATATATATATATATATATATAGCATTTTGCTAAGCAATGTCATAATTTCATTTTGCTAGTGGTTTCATTGTGCAAGACATGCATTACTGATTACACAAGACACAATATCCGTGATATTCATGATATAGCCCATGGAATGTATTTTTCATTCTTGCAAACAAAATAAAAAGTCAGGAATTTTTGTTGGCATTTCTTTAAGTAAGGGTAATATGCAAAATTTTGAACAAAAAAATAATAATATAAAAAACTTGACACTTTGAGGTATGCATTTAATATCAATTTATTCTGTGGTGCATTTTCATTGATGGTCAGTATATATTTCAGCAGATGACTTTTTTTATCTTGCCTAAATAAACTTGACCTTGAAAGTGCTTAGCAATAATTTTTTTTTTCAGAGGAAAGAAGGCTTGGCATTTCATGTGATTTGTCTGCTAGGGAGACATTTCTCATTTAATGTCAAGCCCTATTTTCTATGAAAAATACAGAAAAAAAAAATCAGAATGTTGTCTACTCTGTTACTATCAGCATTTAAAGGCCATATTGATAGAGATGTATTTGTCATCCTAGTATCAGCATTAGTGTGCTTGTCGTGTTTTGTTAACCCATTTACGTTGAGTGAATTCTTCTGCCATAATTCTTTGGACTGGTCTATTTCCAGTAGCAGGTGTCTGGTTAGTTTTTATTATTGCTTTGTTTTATAAAAGTTTCTGTGATTAATGCAGACAGTGTAGACACTGATCAGATGCTGCATTTTGTTGCATTGATCTAGGTCAGCTTTGTTTACCAGTTACCCTTTTTGGGGTTTCCAAACTAAAATGGTGAGTTTTACACCTTCACCCCTCTATGGGTAAACTCAGCAGATGACAAATTTATATTTTTCTTATTTTTCTTAGAGAATGGAATTTGACATTTTATGTAAACTGTTTCCTAAATGTCAAATCCTGTTTTCTTGGGAAAATAAGGCAAATAGTTCAAAATGTCATCTGCTGACCTCTTTACCAAGCATGCTAAGCATTAGAATATATACTAGTAAAAGGTTCACACAAATAACAGGTATGAGAGGAATTGTTTATCTGACTAAATGAAATTGTTAAATAGACATTTCTGCTGCAAATTAAACCTTTTACTAAATGGCAAACAGTGACAAACTTAATGAGAATGCTCCTTCAGGAGCAGTGTGATCTGGATCTTCAGTTATTTGTATAGGCTTTATGTCTGACATTTTGGGAAGTTTCAGTTTGGCAGAGTGGTTAGTGGTCAGGACTTCAGATCACAAGGTTCTGGGTTTGTCAGCTCATGACTGCGGTGCTACAATTAAGAGAGCCATCATTATCACCTTTCCATCATCTTGATATAACTTAAATAATGCAGAAAAGGAAGTAAAACACCAACTCATCATCATCATATGACTTTTTTTGTGTCTGCATTTTTAGTGTAAATACAAAATGCTCTATTCTGCTACCTCTAATAATTCAGAAATTTTCTTCCCGTGTGATCTTTAACCCTTGTCCTGCTGAACCCGGATATACCCTGCCTTTGCAAACAGTGTAGATCCAGATCAGTTGGCTTCTGAAGAAGCCAACTGATCTGGATCTGCACTGTTTGCCATTTGGTATGAGAATTTATAGCGAAATTCTGGATCAAGTAATCCGATTGGCTGAAAATTAGAAGTGCATGTGGCATCTTAATTTATTCAGCAGGACAAGGGTTAAATTGATCTTTTTCTTATTATGGGTTGCCCTGGTGAGCTGCATATAGAGAAGTTGTGCTAAACACACATCAAGCCTGCCCAGTAAACGTGTGGTCAGGTAAATTGACCGCGCTTGACATGACCCCATTGGGTTGACTGGGCTGTAAAACCTCAACACAAACAAACATACATCAAATATGGGAAGTATACTGAACCCAGCTTAAGCAGAAATAACTACTAAGACTGTTGACATAGCCTTGGAGCTGATAACAAATAGAATAGAATAGAATGTTTTATTCAAATATTACCTCTTTCGATATTTGCCTACCATACTGATTTTGCTCTCAAATGAAATTATGCTTCAGCAAGTACAAGAATTCATCAAAACATTAAAGGAGCAGCTCATAAAGGATTGGTGGTGCATCCAATCCTAGAGTTAAAGCAGTTAGGCTTGGGACCACAAGGTGTAGCCAGGAAGAACTGAAAAGTATGCAAAAGTGTGCAGCAAGATTTGTAACACTACTTAGTGATCTGCTATAGTTTAAATGTTCAAAAACTCACAGGATATTAGTAACAAAGTGCATGGCACCTATTATTTGTGTACATGTCAGAAGTAAAATTGACAGTTTGGAGTGAGCCCAAACTAGCAAAATAACTTGAGTCATTTAGGTTAGTTCAATGAATCTTGATACATATGCCATCATGTGCAGCATAAGTGTACATGCAGTTGGTTAAGCCAAACAAGCTTTTTTGAAAAACTAATATTTTTAGTTCCATGTTCTTTTGTAGCAGAAAACAAACTGAGGATGTTTTTTCTAATTTTTTGCTAAAAATAGGATTTAACATTTCATGAGATATATTGAGGTTACAGTATACCAAAGTTTGATAGAGTTATAGCTCTTAAAAGATTGTTCAAACATGATTTCATTTCCAGTTTATTCCTTTTAGTTGTCATCTGATCAAGATGTTAATTGTATGTTGTTGGATAGAACTAAGATTTGGAGAATTGCAGCCAGGTTACAGTGTGCAAAATTTTATTATTCTTTCAAGGTTACAGTACACCAAATTTTTATAGAGTTATAACATATTACAACATTCTCACTTGCTGTCAGGCTAACTCTTCCTACAGTTTTTACCAGTACCAGTTCAGACCATGAAGTGACACAGCACATTATTGTTTTGAGATACAGTACACCAATTTTTTGCTTATTACACATCAAACACAGCCATCTTCTCTACATGTTTTGTTACCCTGCAGTGGTGTGGTAGCATGTAGTGTCTGCAATGCTTTTACTATGATACCTCTTGACTAAATGGATGTAGTTTATACTTGGATTACAGTTAGAAACTGGTCCAAAGATTTCTTCAGTGCAAAGCTCAGCCCAAGCAGTGGCCATGAGGTCATGTCATTTGGCTTTCTTTTTTATTCATTTGATGGACACTGTGTATTCAGGTGAGCTTTACTGTCTGGTGACAAGTCAGCTGTAGTTGCATTTTTGCAACATATTGGTATTCTCTCTGACAAAGAACAGTCAGTAGTTTACTCTTGTTTGATGGAAGTCTTCATTAAATAAGATGTTATGGTTCTTATTATTGTCCATTAACATGTGCAGCTAACATAATGGTGGCAGTGGGTCTAACAAGATCTAACCATAGTTGCATCTTCATAACTTACATTAACATCATTCTCTCTGATAAGTACTATCAGTAGTTTACTCTTGTACAGTGGAAGACCTGAGTAACTAAGATCTGATGGTGCTTGTCAGTGGCCATTAACATGTGCAGCTAACAAAATAGTGGTGGATTAACAAGATCTAATCATAGATGCATCTTCACAACTTACATTATCTTTCTCTCTGACAAAGAATTATCAGTAGTTTACTCTTGTATGGTGGAAGACCTGAGTAACTAAGATCTGATGATGCTTGTCAGTGGCCATTAACATGTGCATCTAACATAATGATGTTGGATTTAACAAGATCTAATCATAATTGCATCTTCACAACTTCCATTAAAATCATTCCCTCTGACAAGAATCATCAGTAGTTTACTCTTGTGTGGTGGAAGACTAGAGTAAACCAGACCTGATGGTTCTTGTCAGGGTTCATTAACATGTGCATCTAACAAAATGGTGGTGGATTAACAAGGTCTAATCATAATTGCATCTTCACAACTTACATTAACAACTTTCCTTCTGACAAAGAATTATCAGTAGTTTACTTTTGTGTGGTGGAAGACTAGAGTAAACCAGATCTGATGGTGCTTGTCAGGGTTCATTAACATGTGCAACTAACATGATGGTGGTGGATTAACAAGATCTAATCATAGTTACATCATCACAACTTACATTAACATCTTTCTCTCTGTCAAAGAATTATCAGTTGTTTACTCTTGTGTGGTGGAAGACTAGAGTAGACCAGATCTGATGGTGCTTGTCAGGGTTCATTAACATGTGCAACTAACATGGTGGTGGTGGATTAACAAGATCTAATCATAGTTACATCGTCACAACTTACATTAACATCTTTCTTTCTGTCAAAGAATTATCAGTATTAGTTTACTCTTGTTTGGTGGAAGACTTGAGTAAAAAAGACTGATGGTTCTTGTTGATTCATTTACATGTGCAACTAACATAGTGGTGGTCCTTTTAACAAGATCTAATCATAGTTGCATCTTCACAACTAACATTAACATCTTTCTCTCTGTCAAAGAATTATCAGTAGTTTACTCTTGTTTGATGGAAGACTTGAGTAAAGAATACTGATGGTGCTTGTCAATTCATTTACATGTGCAACTAATGTGGTGGTGGTCCTTTTAACAAGATCTAATCATAGTTGCATCTTCACAACTTACATTAACATCTTTCTCTCTGTCAAAGAATTATCTGTAGTTTACTCTTGTTTGGTGGAAGACTTGAGTAAAGAAGACTGATGGTTCTTGTTGATTCATTTACATGTGCAACCTTCATGGTGGTGGTCCTTTTAACAAGATCTAATCATAGTTGCGTCTTCACAACTTACATTAACATCTTTCTCTCTGTCAAAGAATTATCAGTAGTTTACTCTTGTTTGGTGGAAGACTTGAGTTAAGAATACTGATGGTGCTTGCCAATTCATTTACATGTGCAACTAATGTGGTGGTGGTCCTTTTAACAAGATCTAAGCATGGTTACATCTTCACAAATTACATTAAAAATCATTCCCTCTGACAATAACTATCAGCAGCTTACTCTTGTATAGTGGAAGACTTGAGTAAACAAGATCTGATGGTGCTTGTCAGTGGCCATTAACACATGCACCTAACATAATGGTGGTGGTTTTAACAAGATCTAATGGTTGCATCTTCACAAATTACATAAACATCATTTCCTATGACAAAAAATATCAGTAAAAAGTAATGGTGGAAGACTTAAGTAAACAAGACTTGAAGGTGCTTGTTGGTGTCCATTAATATGTGCATCCAACACAATGATGATAGGTTTAACAGTCAGGAGCATAATTTCTGCAAGTAAAAATTTTTAACTCATTTTTTTTTTTAATTTGTGCCATTTTTATACCCCGCCACACAATAGTGGCTGGGTATTATGGTTTCACGTTGGTTGTCCTTGTGTCCGTCCAGGCGAGCATCCAAGGTTTAGTGGCTCAGTTGGATGCGCCATCCGACTGGAGACCAGGAGGTTGTGGGTTCAACCCCCGCCGAAGTCGGCTACATTCTTTCGTGGAGATTGATCATGAAATATTTTCTACAGTCATTCTCTCCCTTCCGCTGATTCAAGAAGGGCAGTTGTCAGTTTCTGGCGAAAGAATCTGCACAATACTGGTTAACCGCTTAGAGGACTAAGCCAGCCCAGTAAACATGTGGTTAGGTAAACTGACCGTGCTCGACATGACCCCATTGAGTTGACTGGGCCGTAAAACCTCAACACAAACAAACAGGTAGGCTCCATAACACAAGGTAGGAGGAATATCTAGGTAAATACAGGTAGGCTCCATAACACAAGGTAGGAGGAATATCTAGGTAAATATTTTTCTTAGTACTCCATTGACCTTTATCACAATATTTTTCTCTTTTTTTTCTTTTCTCTCTTTCTCAGAAAATAATCTTTGATATTCCATGCAAATTTTCACCTAAGGAGACAATTTGCATGCAATGACAAAAGTCTGTTTTCTTGGAAAAAAAAATCAGAATGTTGTCTGCTGAAATTCTTACCCAGCAAATAAAACATGGACAGATTCTCCGGGCTGATTCAAAGACAAAAAATTGATATGTACCCTGATTTTTTCTAAGAAGATAGGCTTTAACATTTTATGCAAATTGCTTCCTAAGAGAAAAAATTTTTGATGAAATGTCAGTCTGTTTTCTGGAAGAAGTAAGAAAAATATTTGAAAATGTTTTCTACTGAAATTCTAATGTTGTCACTGCTCATTAATCTTGCTTCACTAAGGTGTCTCGTAGTAAAATATATTTTTATAGACAAACAAGAAAAAAAAATAACCATACTTCTTGTAAAGCATCTAATCTACATAGCCCCATATAAGAGAATATCCTGTAAATATTTTTTCTTATTTCTCCACAAAATAGCTGTCGCTGCTCATTGTAAGTGCCTTGGTGAGTGAACTTCTAATGAATACCACAACATGGAGAAATAAGAAAAAATACCAATATACTTTTTCGTTGAAAAAGGGCCTTATCTGGAGCTAATGGATCACAAAAACATGCCTATATAATATTGACCCCCTTAAACCCCACTTTTACATAGTAAAACTGGGGTTTACAGGGGTAGACATTATTTTTTTATTTCTGCTCAAAAACATAGATTGTGGGCATTTGTTAGAACCGCCTCACTGAGGCGGTTCTAAGGAGCACCCACAATCTATGTTTTGAGCAGAAATGTGAAAAATATCAGAATTTTTATCTGAAAATTTTCATTTTTTTTGGTGGTAAAATTTTCCATATATTTGAATAGGCGTGTTTTCGTAATGTTCTCCACAAAATAGCTGTCATTACTCATTGTAAGTGCCTTGGTGAGGGAACTTCTAATGAGTACCACAACATATGTTTTCATGGAGAAATAAGAAAAAATATCAATATACTTTTTGGTTGAAAAAGGGCCTTATCTGGAGCTAATGCATCACGAAAACATGTCTATATAATATTGACCTCCTTAAACCCCACTTTTACATAGTAAAACTGGGGTTTACAGGGGTATACATTATTTTCTTATTTCTGCTCAAAAACATAGATTGTGGGCACTCGTTAGAACTGCCTCACCGAGGCGGTTCTAACGAGTACCCACAATCTGTGTTTTGAGCAGAAATATGAAAAATATCAGAATTTTTTATTTGAAAAATTCCCATTTTTTGGTGGTAAATTTTCAGTGTATTTGAATAGGTGTGTTTTTGTAATGGGCTGTGGATGGGTAAGGCAATTTTTAAATAAAAAAGAAATGATAAAAGCAGATGTTTCTATTGGTTCTCCATGAAAACCTATGGTACTTATAAACAGTGCCTCTGAGGCACCTCTAATGTGTATCCACAACCTGTTTTCTTATAAAATAAAAAATATCACTCTGGATGTCAGTCATCTCCAAATTTCAGTGGATTTTAAACATAAGGGAAGCAGGCTCCATAGCGCAGATGGTAGCATGTCTGACTGCAGGTCAAGGGATCAAGAGTTGATCATTAATAATTTCTATTACCATTCTCACCTTTCCTCAGAATCGAGAAGGCTTGTTGTCAGCTATTGAGGAACATATGTGCACAAGTTCTGGTTAACTGCTTAGAGGACTTAGATTGAGCATGCCCAGCAACAATGTACTTGACATGAACCTGATGGGTTGACTCAGACTGGGTCGTAAAACCTTGACTCAAAAAGAAAGAAGAAAAGCTTAACCCTGGCCCTGCGAAACCTGGAATACCCAGTCTTTGCAATGGTGTAGATCCAGATCAGTTGGCTTCTGAAGAAGCCAACTGATCTGGATCTGCACTGTTTGTCATTAAGTATGTGAATTTGTGTCAACAACCTGGATCAAGTAATCTGATTGGCTGAAAGTTAGAAGTGGGCGTGGCATCTTAATTTATTCAGGATGACAAGAGTTAAGAGACTGGATACACTAAGTCTTGGTAAATTTTCTGCCATTTTTATAATGGAGACAACTTTTGTAAATCTTGTCTGCTTTCCTGTGTAATTATTTAGTTGTATAGTAGAACCAGTTTTCATGAAGTCCCTTCTGAAAATGGTTCTACTCTGAAAGGAAAGAATTAGCTTCAGAGTAAAGTCTTAAAATGATACCCTTTTCAGAAGGGGACAGTAATAAGTTTGACAAAGTTGCCCCCCAGAAAGTGTATCATTAATATGCAAAATGTTACGGGGGCAGGGGGGAGGCGGGGGGTGAGACTCCCCAGAAATTGTATCATATCATTAATATGTTAATATGCAAAATGTTACGCGGGGGGGGGGAGGGGGGGGGGGGGAGAGAGGGATAGAACAATAATATAAAAAAATAAAAAAAAATTATTGGGAGTTGTCTTCCAAGATGGGTGCAGTGACTTCAGTATTTAAGTCGTGTATTTGGGCAGACAGTGAAGACTAGGATCAGATGCCACAGGAAGAGGTGTATGATCAGGGTCTACACTGCTTGAGACTCATCCAGCAGTCTTTAGACACGTCAACATGCAGTAAAATGGACTTGCTCAAATATCAGGACAAATATGTAAGAAATTAAGATATCCAAATCCTTACCACTCTCTGGCCAAATTCAGCAGATGGCAAATTGATGATGTTTTTCTTATTTTTCCCAGACAATAGGTTTTGACATTTCATGCAAATTTTCTCCTTAGATGACAATTTGCAAGACATAACAAAGCCTGTTTTCTGGGACAAATAAAGTATTTCAACATATTGTCTAAGGCTGGCACAATTAATGGATAATCGATTAGTTGATCAATAAATTCCACAAAAATGATTAACGTTACAGATTGGCTAATAAACGATCATTTAATTTCTGTGTCTTTTACTTTACCGAATTTGCCCTTAGTATTCTGACACCTCAACTGCTTACTATACTTAATCTAAAATTTGAACAAGTACAATTTACTACCCAATGCTGTGTCTAAAAATAGCTGGATGAGTGGCAAACAGTGTAGACCCTGATGAGACACTGCATATCATCTGGGTCTGCACTATTTGCTCAGGTCTGTCAGATCAAATACATACAGTAGAGTACAACATATGGTAAGAGTCATGCTCAGACAGATACCGTATTCATCCCATTTAGCGCCCCTGCCCCTATAAGCGCCCCCTCACGGTTTTTCCAAGAAAAATGTTATTAGCGCCCCCTTCTGCAGTCGGAGAAAAATATTTTTCACTTACCGAAAGTAAAGATTTCAGCCTTCCAGTCATTGCCGGATCTGCTGTAAAGCTAAACACAAAAGGCATTTTAAAGCCCTCCACTATCTCAATGCATCTGTGTTGACTGCTTGTCACTTTACACGTTTACGCTTCCACTATGTTTCAAGAAAAAAAGCAACAGTTTTACTAATTTCACGCGGTACATATCCAACGGAGATTTTTCCCCTGCATATTTATCATGTCGGTTATTAAGTTTCCTGGCAGTGTAAAGAATTTCTCCTTCCACTTGGGTCCAAACGTCTTTTATAATGTCACAACTTTTGTGTATTCAAAATTCGCGGTCAAAACAATCAGCTTCCCACATTGTGGAAGCAGACTTCCCACTTTCACAACAGAGAGCGTTGCTGCCGAACGATATCGCGCTAATAATTCTTTAGCAAGCCTCAAAATTAAAACTACTTTTCTTGATATTTCACTTCGCACAGACCAGTTAGTTACTTTAAAAAAAAAAAAAAAAAAAGAGAAAAAAAAGAAAAGAAACGGACGCTGTCAACCCTTCCGAATTTGGATTCGTCCTAAACTGACTGTTTTACAAATGGGGCTCTCGGAAGGGAAAATAACATACCCAGAAGAAAAAAAAAGTCCCTCGCATCAGTAAACTGTTGCAGACAGCGACATGCCTGATCAGCCTATAAACTCTATCAACGATACCTGCGACCGGATGGTTGCAGGCTGTTTACAGACCCCAGTTGCAATAGTGGCCGCGTGTTAATCAACTCCTTTTTTTACAATATGCGTCAGCACCCCTGATCTATAAATAACTACTATGACGGTGTTTACTACACCGTGTGTACACAGTATACCTTTACACATATTCTGATGATGAAGCTACCGCGTGTACTGGATTTAAGAAATCGCCGTTCTTGCAACATTGTTGTTCCTAATAGGCGCCCCCTCATTCCAATTTTTTTAGCGCCCGGGGCGCTAAATGGGGCGAATACGGTAGGTAAAATTATACCAAATCTTCAGTGATTACTAATGGATTATTGATCCCAATGGCAGGACTGATAATCGATCATCTTTTCAACTCTGATTAGCTGGCCTTACTTAAAATGTTACACAGCAGGCTTTGTTTGAACCAGACAAGAAAGTTATTGACTGTATTCTCCCAAAATAATCAGACACTCCTTACTATACAAGTCCGAAAATTTTAACAAGGAAGAGTGGCAAACAGTGTAGATCTGGTCAAATGCTGCATTCTGTTGCATCTTATCTAGGTCTAAAGCTGTTTGTCCAGGCTTTTCTACCTGAATACTAAGGGTAAATACAGTAATGATATGTCAATAAATCTACCATGTTTTATGTCCCCCTCATTCGAAGAATGATGGAAAGGACATATAGTGATACCTCTGTCTGTCCGTCCATCTCTGTCTGTATTACAATTTACATTTATGTTTTTTCAGGCAGGGGCATCTGTGTCCTTTGGACACATTTCTAGTTTTTTACGCCTACAAATGGTGGAAAGGGCATATAGTGTTACCCCTACTTGTCTGTCCGTCCATCCGTCTCCATCCGAGATGGCATTAGCAATTTGGGTTTAAGTTTTGCAGGCGGGGGCATATATGTCCTTTGGACACATTTCTAGTTTGTTTTAAATTGGTAAGTAAATCATGGACCTTAGACCCTTTCATTTTTACTGGTATAAGCTCACCTGTAGAAAAGTACAGGTATTGCTATAGAAGTCATCATGGCGTCATGTAGCATTGGCGTAAGTTTTTGGTTTAAGTTTTTAAAAGGCTTGCACCTCGGTATGCAAGTAGTTAACACTTGGTTGAATGTTAGATGCTGATCAAAAGTTTTATGCTGTACCAACCTGGGCCCAGTTGTTCAAAACTAACGACGTCGTTAGTTAACGATTCGTTAAAATTTACATCGAGTGATACGCAAATATGCTGAAATTTTTTGCTGAAAAAATGTGAGTAGCTTTTGCAGTGCAAAAGCTACTCACATTTTTTCAGCAAAAAATATTAGAATATTGTACATTGAATCCGCTAAAACAGTTAACGAAATGACCCTTAACGAGCTCGTTAAGCTAACGATGCTTTGAACAACCGGGCCCTGACCTAAATGAATGGACCTTGAAGTCAAGGTCATGGACTTAGAGAAAAAATTTGTTAAAGATTTTGGTTACAGTTTTTAGAAGTTTATATCTTCTAAAGTCTGAGCCTAATCTTATTTGATACTTTGCCTGATATGGATTTTGGATAAAATTTTCAAAAGGCTATTTCAGAGGCAAAGCATAATTCAGGGAGGCTACTCAATTTATGGGGCTTTGCTGTCCTGTGACAGCTTTTACTATTATTATTATTATCATCATCATTATTATTACTCAGTATTTAGTTTACAAATTTATTTGGCATTACCCAATTTTGTTGCTTCCAACATTTGGACCGCTGGACCTTTTTCACTAAGGCAGTTTCTTGAAAAAGGCCTAGTGGCTGAAATATTGGCATTAATATTATAACTCTCCATAACTCTCCATACCTAACATCAGGATAAGTCACTCGACTTCTGTAGATGTGTTTTGACAGCATCGACAACTCTTTCTGGTTGGATGGTCTGTTTTGTAACACGATGGATTAAATTTAGATGGATGCCCATGCCAGTGTTTATTTAGCCTGCTTTTAAAGGTATTGAGGGAGGGTGCTGTATCAACATTATCAAGCAACGCATTCCATGAATTAACAACCCGATTACTGAATGTATAATATATAATAATGTGATATGAATTATTATTATTATTATTATTATTATTATTATTGGTGAGGAGGGACATTGATCAATGACCAAATATCTTTTGATGTCTGGACACATTCTACATCTCCAGATGACTGTGAAATCATGATTTTTAGGCAGTTTCAGCTTCACTATTTTTATTGTTTAACCTTTACCACCTTTTGGGCAAATTCGGCTGATGACAAATTGGTAGTATTTTTTAAATTATTTTTCCAAGAAAATAAGGTTTGACTCTTCATGCAAACTCCGGAGACAGTTTTGCATGAAATGTCAAGCTTTATTTTCTCTGAACAATTCCTACATAGTTGCCTCCCCTGAAAGTATATTTCTTCCCCATAATATTGAATTATGATCCCAGGAAACTGATGTTTGTTAAGTTTTGATAGAATCACATTTCTGAAGCACAGCTCTAAAAGGCAGTACTATATTTATCTGAAGTATCTGGGCACCTTAACTGCTTGCTCTATAACCAGGAACCATTTTTTTTTTTTCTGCTTCCAACAAACAAAAGTCCCGTGCTGGTCCCGGGCTTAGAATAGGCCAGACGTATCCTCTGCGTGACGTACGAGCCGGCTAAAAGAGGCCGCCCGTGACCACCCGGGCCCTCGAAATAGGTGGCTGCCTTCCGCTTCTGTGGCAGTTGGGTAAAACCCCTAACATAACAGAGCAACCGTCCGTTCAACCGGTATAATTCCAGAATATAAAATTCATTTATTGAAATGCATCTTAAATTGGAAAAAACAAATTTCACGAGATCTATCCTTTTAAACCTTTCCTATCTCATGTTACTAACATGCTTCAAATTGTTTGTGTATCATTATGTGCCCGTGGGTCGCACATGGGACGAAGATTATAACCTCATCTGTATTTAACATATGTGTTTGTCTTGTGTTTGTGTCATTTTTCCGAACTCTAGCATTCTCCACATTAAAAAGTAAGATGTATTTAATATTGTTAGATAAAAAACTAAACGTTTTTCAAGGTATGAAAGCTACATATCATTAGAAAGCTACATATCATCTAACACAGCTTGTTTGTTTGACTCTCTTTAAAAATGAATCCAAAATGAATCCTTCTTTCTATCATAAACTGTTTATTTTAAATATGAATCTCCTAATTTGTTAAAAATAACCTTTCAATTTCCCAGACGTTTTCGGCCTCCCTTGTCTGTAGGGAATAAAATCTACAGATCACTTTCCTTCTGTAGTGGATAGGGTGTAATCCCCTATTAAAACAGGAACCACCTGTTTGCCGTGGGTGGCGTCTCGTATGCTGGGAGAGGGGGACATGATGATTGAGGAAAGCCCAGGGATCTCCAGCTTTTCAACACATCATTTTGGCCCTTATTTCAGATAGAAGAGCGGTCTGGGTTAGATCCGGCCTGGATCAATCGGCTCAGTCGTGCCAAGCTCTAGAAGCGCACAACTTGTTCTTAGCTTCTTTCTCTCTTTCATACGTATCTTTATGGTACCAAACCGGGCTTATTTTTCTCATGTTCCTCTAACTTTGTGAGTTTCAATGGGCGGCAGCTGAAGGGTCAATTGGTGGGCTTGTATTGGGGCTTTGGCGGAAACCTCTGTGAGTGGAGGCTGTGGATAGGGGGATGAACCCAACTGTTCATAAATTTTTCCATGGAAATTTAGATGAATAGTAGGGAAATCATCTAAGCATGAGGCCGAGCTGAAGACTCTGATCTTGACACCGAGTATAATAGCAATGTAGCCTTGACGTTAGAAATAGGAGATCCATTTCTGTTAAACGTCCCCTTGTAGGGCTCCATGGAGGGTGGGGCGCATAGCTATCGAATCAAAAATTTCATCACCATGGCCTCTCGAAAACGATTTCTGGCGTTCGACTCTTCGGAGGACGACACGCAACCGACTACTTTTACTTTCAAAGCAAATGAGAACTTCGCTAAATTTTTAGTGATTTCGAGTAAAGAGGACAAACCTATTACTTCACTGTCTCCATTCATCATAGAAAAACAAATTGAATCTTTAATAGGCACTCCAAAAAATGTTAAAAAATTAAAAAATGGAACTCTTTTGGTCGAAACAAACAGAAAATCTCAAACTGATAATCTCTTGAAAATTACAAAATTCTTTAACATTAATGTCTCTGTCACGGAACATAAAACACTCAATAGTTGCAAAGGTATTATCCGTGACAGGATGCTAAAACATGAAACTGAAGAAAATATCACAGAATATCTTAACACACAAGGAGTAACAGCTTGCAAACGTTTTAAAATTAAAAAAGATGGAAACTTTATAGAAACAAATACACTTTTACTAACTTTCAACACCACAACTTTACCGAAATCACTAAAAATCTTTTACCGAATTATACCGGTTGAAGTCTACATTCCAAATCCTCTGCGGTGTTTCAACTGTCAGAGGTTTGGACATCATGAAAACGGCTGTCCTGAATTACCTGGATCAATATGTGAAAAATGTGGTATGGGTGACTTTGATCACTCTACAAATGCTTGTAAAAATGAAGCCAAGTGTGTGAACTGTCACAAAAACCATCAATCAAAATCAAATCAGTGTGAAATTTGGAAAAAAGAGAAAGAAATCATGAAAATTAAAGTTACACAAAAAATCACTTATTTGGAAGCCAAAAAAATACAAGAAAATCAACCTGAAATCACCTTTGCAAAAGTTGTTCAATCCCTAAACACTAAACCTGAAACCAAAGAAATTTCTACCCAGTTTAACGAAAAAGATTCTGTCATCAAAGCAAATTCAAAAGTTATTACTCCTACTGTAAAACCTAAACCTAAACCCACATCTACTCATCAGTCTAGACCACCAACAAAATCTCAAAACAGTTCACAAACACAGCCGACTAAAACAAGTGGATCACAACAGAGATCCAGGTCCAGGACAGCTGACCAGAAAGGAAAAAATGGAAAAGATAAAGATAAAGCACCAAATCCATATAGTAAAGGGGCGTCGGCCGATCCGATCAATCGGTTCGATTCCCTTGAGACCATGGAGTTAGAGACTGACTCCTCCATGTTCTCGCAGTCTCAGAGAAAACAAAAGGATTAAGTTCCTTATCTTCAAATCATCTCTCCATTTATCATGGATAAAAAATCAATTATTCAGTGGAACTGTCGAGGACTAAAAGCAAATTGTAACGAAATTTTAATTTTAACAACACTACTTTCTCCGACTGTCTTTTGTCTCCAGGAAACCTTTTTAAAAAATACAGATAATATTAATTTTAAAAATTATAGTTTATATAATCATATCGCAACTGAAAATCAGAAAGCCTCAGGAGGTTCATCTATCCTTGTAAAATCAAATGTTCCTCATAGACAGATAGATATAAATAGTAATTTACAAGCTGTTGCTGTAAATGTCACTCTGTCTAAATCCATAACAATTTGTTCTCTATATCTTCCTCCACACTGTAAATTTTCTAAACACGATTTAGAAAATCTTATAAACCAGTTACCTCATCCTTATTTATTATTAGGTGATTTTAATAGTCACAGCAAACTATGGGGTTGTCTGGATACAAATGACAAAGGAGAAATAATAGAAAATTTTATTGCAGAAAATGATTTATGTTTATTTAACGATAAACAACCAACTTATCTTCATTCTCCTACAAGAAATTATTTTGCTTTAGATTTGTCTATATGCTCTCCAAATATTTACTTAGATTTTGATTGGTCAGTTTTAGATGACCTTCATGGGAGCGATCATTTTCCAATTAAAATTGAAGAAATTGAATCGACAAATGAAGACCATCATTCCCGATGGAATTTCAATAAAGCAAACTGGGAGAATTTTATGGAGCTATGTAATGAAAAATTAAATCCTGAAATGTTTAAAACAGCAGATGATATACAAGCTTTTACTGATATATTAATTCATGTAGCCGAAAAATGTATTCCAAAATCCTCGACACGTTCAAAAAGAAATAGACCTTGGTTTAATAAAGATGTTAAAAATTCAATAAATAAAAGAAAATCTGCCTTACGAAAGTTCAATAGGCAGCCAACAAAAGAAAATCTAATCCATGCCAAACAAATGCGAGCAAAAGCTCGCAAGACAATAAAAACGGCTAAAAGAACATCTTGGCAGCAATACGTCTCCAAACTTAATTCTGGAACTCCAGCAAAGAAAATATGGGACATGATTCGAAAAATTACTGGCAAAAATAGAAATAACAAGCATGTCCATATTAAATCAAATGGAAATATATGTTCAACGACTAAAGATATTTCCAATGCACTAGGGGAGAATTTTCAGAAAAACTCTTCTAGTGCAAATTATTCCGAAACCTTTCAAAACATAAAACGGGAACAAGAGAAAGAGCATCTAAATTTTACGTCACTAAATCATGAAAAATATAATGTACCATTCACAGCTTCAGAATTATTAGATGCTCTTCATAAATCTCATGAAACAGCTGCTGGTCCTGATGACATCCATTATCAAATTCTTAAACATTTACCCGATAACGCTTTAAAAACTTTATTAAATATTTTAAATGATATTTGGATCACTGGAAAATTTCCAAAAGACTGGAGTAAAGCAACGATTATACCTATACCAAAACCAAATAAAGATCATACTGAAGCTACTAACTATAGACCTATTGCTTTGACAAGTTGTTTGTGTAAAACAATGGAGAGAATGATTAATGATAGACTGGTTTGGTTCTTAGAATCAAACCAGCTTATAACAAAATATCAAGCTGGATTCAGAAAAAATAACTGTACAAACGATCATTTGATTCGTTTGGAATCTTTTATTCGTGATGCCTTTGTTAAAAAAGAACATGTAGTAGCTGTATTTTTTGACTTAGAAAAAGCTTACGATACTACCTGGAAACATGGCATCATGAAAGATTTACATAAATTAGGCCTTAAAGGCCGATTACCACTTTTTATTCAAAATTTTTTATCAGATCGAACATTTAATGTTCGAATAGGTAATACGTTATCGGACATATTTAAACAAGAACAAGGTGTACCACAGGGAAGCATTTTATCACCTACCTTGTTTGGCATTAAAATTAACGATATTGTTAAATGTGTGAAAGACCTTGATTGTTCACTTTTTGTTGACGATTTTGGAATATTTATTAGATCGAAAAATATGGAAACCATTGAATTCAAACTACAACGATGTTTAAACAATATAGAAGATTGGGCAACAGAAAATGGTTTCAAATTTTCAAAAACAAAAACTCAATGCGTTCATTTTTGTCAGATACGTCAGCTACATTTAGATCCTCATCTCACCATATACGGTAGTCCAATTCCAGTCGTCAGTGAAGCAAAATTCCTGGGTCTTTTGTTCGATAACAAATTATCTTTTATACCACACATCAAAGCTTTAAGAGCTAAATGTTTAAAAGCTCTTGATATTCTTAAAGTTCTCTCCAGTTCCGACTGGGGAGGAGATCGTACTGTTCTTTTAAATCTCTATAGATCTTTAATTAGATCTAAATTGGATTATGGATCCATAGTTTATGGATCCGCTAGAAAATCTTATTTGAAATCTTTGGATACTATTCATCACCAAGGTTTACGTCTGGCTCTAGGGGCTTTTCGTACTTCCCCCGTCGAAAGTTTATACGCTGAATCAAATGAACCATCATTGTATATAAGAAGAGAGAAATTGTCTCTTCAATATGTTACTAAATTAGCCGCCAATCCACGTAATTCAGCCTATGATTGTGTTTTTAATCCTAAATATGAAAGATTTTACAACAACAAACCAACGGCTATTAAACCCCTAGGCCTGAGAATACAACCGTTACTTGAAGAGGCCAATATCAATATTAAAAATGTTCAGCATTTTTCTTTTCCATCAAAAGAGCCATGGACGTTAAACCCTCCAAAGATTATTTTAGACCTTCATAAAAATAAAAAAACAGAAGTCGAGTCGCATATTTTTAAGAATGAATTTTTAGAAATCAAATCAAATTATAAACATTACCTGTCAATTTATACAGATGGTTCGAAACAAGATGAGAAAGTTGCTTGTTCTGTTATTAGTCCAAATTTTACTGACAGTATCAGATTACCTGATAATAGCTCCATTTTTACCGCCGAAGCCAAGGCAATAGATATTGCACTTTACCATATCAGAGATCAGTCTGAAAAACAGTTTATCATTTATTCAGATTCTCTTTCTGTATTAAAATCTCTTAAAGATTTACACCATAGAAACCCATTAATTCAGCAAATTCTTAAAAAATATTATTATCTTTCCGCTTCAAAAGAAATTGTATTTTGTTGGCTTCCCAGCCACGTTAATATTCGTGGAAATGAATTAGCAGATTCAGAAGCCAAATCTGCATTATCCTTAGTAATAACCAATTTCAAAATTCCTCACTCCGACTTTAAATCAAACGTCTGTCAATACATCAACAACAAATGTCAGTCTGTTTGGGAAACACAAACTTATAATAAATTAAATGAAATCAAACCAAATTTTAACAGCAAATGCACATTTTCTAATCTCAGCAGAAAAGAACAAACAAAAATCACGAGATGTAGACTTGGACACACTAGAATTACTCATTCTTATATTTTAAACAATGAACAAGCTCCATTCTGCATTCCTTGTAATGAACCTTTCACAGTCAAACATTTTCTTATCACTTGTGCTGAATTTAATCACATTCGCACAAAGTATTTTAATATAAAAACTATAAAGGAACTTTTTGATATGCCAACTCAGAAAATACTCGACTTTCTTAAAGAGATCGGACTTTTTAATAAAATATGATCAGTATTTTTAATCACTTAAAATCATTGATACTTTATCTCTTTAAAATAAATACATCAATCCTAGATATTTTTAAATTTCTCATTAAATAAAATCATCATATAACATAATACTTATTAGACGCTATATGCCCTTTTAGGGTTGAGCGTCTATAAACAAAATATCCATCCATCCATCCAACAAACAAAAAATGTGAAAGTATTCTGCTTCCACCATACAAAAAAGTGAGATCATTCTGCTTACACTATACTAAAAATGTAAGAGTAATTTGTTCTGCTTCCACTAAACAAAAAATGTGGATTTAGTCTACTTCCACCAAAACAAAAACAAAAAAAAAAAAAAATGTGGAATAAGTCTACTTCCACAAAACAAAGAAAAGTATGATTTTTTTTCTGCTTCTACTAAACAAAAAAATGTGAAATTAGTCTACTTCCATCAAACAAAAAAATGTGATTTTTTTCTGCTTCCAACAAACAAAAAATGTGAAATTAATCTACTTCCACCAAACAAAAAACAAATGTTTTATTTTCGGCTTCCACCAAACAAAAATTTTGAAATTATTCTGCTTACACCAAACAAAAATGTGAGATTATTCTGCTTCCACTTAACAAAAAAATTGAAATTATTCTGCTTCCTCCAAAGAAAAAAATATGAAATTACTCTGCTTCCACCAAACAAAAATATGACATCCAGTTGCTTCCAACATATTCTGATATAAATAACTGCCTTAAAAGGCAAATGTATTTTTCTCAAAATTTAATTACAAACAGAAATATGGCTGTCAGTTGTTTGTTCACCTCTAAATATGAATTTCTGAGAAAAAAAAAAAAAAAAAATATATATATATATATAATATGTTTTTGCTTTTGAAAAGTGCAGTAAATATTACATTTCCATATTTGGACAAAGTCATAAAGTCTGAAGCACATTGAAAACAAGCACAGTTATTATATGTAAACTTGTTTTGTGGATTTTGGATTTATCAGTTATTCACAACTGATAGACATGTTTTTGGTTTTCTTTGTTTGGAGGAAGTTGTTATTTTTGTACATGATATTTTAAAAAGAAAATATAATTTATCTCTATATCGGAAGTTCTTAGACTAATATTGTCATTAATCATCCGCTTCCTGATAATCATAATTCAGTTTCACCCTTTAAACAACAAGCAAAATTTGAAGCAGTCAGTATTCTACTTTTTTTTTTTTTTTTTTTTTTTTTTTTTTGTTTTCTCAGAGAAATTAAGTCTTGATGTTTCATGTGAATCATCTTCTTTGCATTTGATTCATAGGAAATGTCAAGAGTTATTTGCTTTGGAAAAAAAAAGGTGTTTAAAATGTTGTCTGCTGCAGTTGTGTTAGTGCTTTAAAGATTAAAATCAGCAATTCATTTTTCCTTTTCAGAGAAAAGTCTTGATATTTTATGTGGGTCCTCTAGCAGACAATTCACATGAAATATTGAGTCTTATTTTCTCTGAATGTTCAATTAAAATATAAATACTTCAGAATGGTGACTGCTGCTGTTATCACTCATGCTTTAAGGGGCAGTTGTGGACTCTGTATTGGAAGTAAAATTTCCATGTAGCTTACTGAGGCAGGAAAATTAAACCTTTACCACTCTCTGGGCAGAATCAGCAGATTTAAATTGATAATGGTTTTCTTATTTTTCCAAGAAAATAGACTTTTACATTCATGCAAATTAAAATTGATAATGTTTATTTTTTTCCAGAAAATAGACTTGACATTTCATGCCCGTTGTCTCAGAAGGTGACAATTTGTATGAAATGTTGAAGTCTACTTTCTGGGGAAAATAAGAAAAATATTTCAAAATGTTGTCTGTTTAAATTTTCACCCAGCAGGCTATAAACATTAAAATAAAAAATGATCACTTCTGTACCTGTCTTCACATGAAAATGTCCTGACCTTAGATCTACACTTGAAGTTGCATTAATTGGACAATGTTTTGTTACTTTCTGCAGCGGACTTGTTAAAGAGGGATATTTGGTGATAAATCTTTGATAATGTTCTTCATTTATCGATAAAAACACATGTTGTGAGTACTCATTAGAAGCACATCTAATAAGTACCTACATGTTTTCTTCCAAAACATGTTTTCTCCTCCTCTTTGAGGCACTTCTAATGAGTACTCACAACATATGTTTTATAGAGAACCCAAGAATTATCAAGTCCTTAACAAGACTATGCTTTCTGAGTTATAGGCAGTTCCAAAAGCTCTTAGGTTTGCAGCAGAAGGATTAAACTAAACATATTATGACTTTTCATACTTCTTGCTGTAACCTACAGCAGATGACAAATTATCGGTACTTTCCTGACTTTTTTTTTTTTTTCATAGAAAATATCCAGAAGAGACAGTTTAAATGAAATGTCAAATTTTATTTTGTATGAAAAGTGTGAAAAGTATCTGTAATTTGTTGTCTCCTGATTTGTTGTCCTAAAAATAAATTTTGAAAGCAAAAATGTACATTGAGATAATCTGATTTTAAGAGCATGAAAAATTATAAACTTGAGCAAACAAGAAAATGATTAATTCATTTTTTCATAAATGGTTACTTCTGACAGAAAGGAAAGTTCATCCCCTTGAAAACATGATTTCACAGTATGTCCTTGTAGAGGTGGAAAGGGAATGGTCGGAGATCAGTGTCTTAGTGAAGTCTGAGCACCTTCTACCACTCCAGCTCATCATTTGTTCGTAAAGTCCAGTAGAGTGTTTAGTAGTTTATTATGTTCCCTACTTTGTGTGTGAACCACACAGTCTGCGTGTCAACAGCCAGTGAATTACAACACCTACCACATTTTCCCTAAATACAGACAGCTTAACCCTAGTCCTGCTGAACCCGGATATGTCCTTCCTTTGCAAACAGTGTAGATCCAGATCAGTTTGCTTCTGAAGAAGTCAACTGATCTGGATCTGCACTGTTTGCCATTAAGTATGTGATCTGGATCAAGTAATCTGATTGGCTGAAAATTAGAAATGGGTGTGGCATCTTAATTTATTTAGCAGGACAAGGGTTAACACTTTGCATGCTGTGTAAATATTTCAGCAGATGACATTTCCAAATAATTTTCTTATTTTTCCTAGAAAGTAGAATTCGACACTTTATGCAAATTGTCTCCTACAGAGTCAATTTGCATGAAGTGTCAAATCCTATTTTCTAGGAAAAATACAAAAAATGTCATCAGTTTGTCATCTGCTGAATTTTCTCCCTAGCATGGTAAGTGTTAACTCCTTAGCATAATTATCCCAAAATTTGACTTCCAGGTGATCGCTTTTTGAACTTTTGTGATGTAATGGCAAATAGTGTAGACTCTGAGCAAACTGCTCCTTTAGAAACAGTTTGATTGGTCCACACTGCTTGCTGGAGCCTGTCTGTCTAAATATTTAGAGTTAATAGGGTGCTCATTCAAAATGCACATTTCTACTGGCCTTCCTTACAAAATATCAAGCCGTATAAATAGTTTCTCGAAAAAACATAAAAATAAAATGTCTGCTCTAGTTATTATTTGCACTTCATGGGTTAAATTAATTATACCCCTGACATAATTAGTATGTGAGGGTATGTAGTTTTCGCTTTTCCATTGGTCCGTTCGTTCGTTCGTCTTTCCGTCACAGGGTCAAAGTTTTTGCGTTAAAGTTTATAAGACCATATATTTTGAAGACCCTTTGATGGATTTCATTCATATTTGACATGATGGTAGATATAGGTCTAGAGTTTTTATCAGCACCATCCCCACCCTGGGGGTGACCTTGGGGTCAAGGTCACGGACTTAGAATTTTCATAAAAAGTCAAAGTTTTTTGTGTTTTAAGTTTATATAGCTATACCATCAAGACCCTTGAGGAATTTCATTTATATTTGACATGTTGCAAGATATTGGCCTAGAGTCTTACTCTGCATCATCCCCACCCAGGGTGTGACCGAGGTCAAGGTCACGAACTTAGAATTTTCATATAAAAGTTAAAATTTTTGCGTTTAAGTTTATATAGCCATATCGTCAAGACCTTTTGTTAAATTTCGTTATCCCCTAATTGAAAGGTTGAGTGGATATTGCTATCAGCAAGGAATCTGTTCGTCTGTCCATCCATCAGTTGAAGCATTATTCGTTCATAGTTTATTTTTGCCTTAGGGTCAAAGTTTTTACGTTAAAGTTTATAAGACCTCATATTTTGAAGACCCTTCGATGGATTTCATTCATATTTGGCATGATGGTAGATACAGGTCTAAAGTTTTTATCAGCATCATCCCCACCCCAGGGGTGACCTTGGGGTCAAGGTCATGGACTTAGAATTTTCATAAAAAGTCAAAGTTTTTGTGTTTAAGTTTATATACCTATATCATCAAGTCCCTTGAGCAATTTCATTTATATTTTACATGTTGGTAGATATTGGCCTAGAGTTTACTCAGCATGATCCCCACCCAGGGTGTGACCGAGGTCAAGGTCACGAACTTAGAATTTTCATATAAAAGTAAAAAATTTTGCATTTAAGTTTATATAGCCATATCATCAAAACATTTTGTTAAATTTCATTATCCCCTAACTGAAAGGTTGAGCGGATATAGTTATCAGCAAGGAATCTGTCCGTCTGTCCGTCCATCTGTTGAAGCATTATTCGTTCATACTTTATTAGCTCGGCTGTTTTCAAAGAAAACAACGAGGTATTGTCATAGCTCTGGCGTTGTCTGCGTCGTCGTCATCATGCAAAAACTTGGACATTTTCTAATATCTCTGTCATTACAAAAGATATTTACTTGAAACTCGGACTAGTTGTTCGTTATGAAAAGGGGAACTCATACCAATAGGGTAGGTAACCCTCAAAATATTTTTGGCACAGTTATGCCCTTTTTTCGACTTAGAATTTTTGTTTTAAAATGTCAAACATGCCCTATATATTTCTAAAAGAAACTGCAGCCGAGCGTTGGCACCCGCATGCAGTGCTCTTGTTTTTGTCTTAGGGTCAAAGTTTTTAAGTTAAGGTTTATAAGACCTTATATTATGAAGACCCTTTGATAGATTTCATTCCTATTTGGCTTGATGGTAGATATAGAGCTTAAGTTTTTATCAGCACCAACCCTATCCTGGTGGATAACCTTGGGGTCAAGGTCACGGACTTAGAATTTTCATAAATGACAAAATTTTTGTGTTTATGTTTATATAGCTATACCATCAAGACCCTTTGAGGAATTTCATTTATATTTTACATGTTGGTAGATATAGGTCTAGAGTTTTACTCAGCATCATCCCCATCCCGGGGTATGACCTTGAGGTCGAGGTCACAGACTTAGAAATTTCATATAAAAGTAAAAAAAATTGCATCTAAGTTTATATAGCTATACCATCAAGACCATTTTTTGAATTTCATTATCCTCCATCAGAGAGGTTTAGGAGATATAGCTATCAGCATGGAATCCATCCATCCATCCATCCATCTGTCTGTCCATAAACGCATTATTGTGCACCCCGTAACTCCTAACTACCATTTGAGCTATTTTCAGGAAACTGTCAGGTTGTAGAGGGCATTTGGAAGGGGTATCAGGTACAAGAAAGACAACTCTGACTTGGTCCATGAGTTATCTCCCTTGTCTGCAGAATTGTAAAAATTTGGTGCGAACCATAACTTTAAAACACATTAAGATATTTTCATGATACTTCACCAGTATGTAGAGGACATTGAGTAGGCATATCACATTCAAGAATGATACTCTAACTGTCTTCATTCTGCAGTTTTCTCCCTTGGTTATTTAACTCTTGTGCGGGCAATAACTCTAAAAATTCTTTAAGATATTTTTGTGATACTTTACTGATATGTAGAGGACATTGAGTAGGCATGTCACCTTAAAATTTACATTAAAATTTATATAGCTATATTATGAAGACCCTTTCGTTGGTTTCATTAATATTAAGCATGATGGTATATATAGGTCTATAAAGTTTTTCTTGGCACCATCCCCAAGCTGGGGCATGGCTTTTAAGTCAAGGTCACAGACTTTTCATACAAATGTCATTTTTACTTATATTATAAAGACTGATTGAATTCACTGGTATATGGTGGTAGTTATAGGGCTAAAGTTTTATTTAGCTCAATCCCTGCACCTGTGCCTGACCTTTGAGGTCAAGGGCTTCATATTATGTGTGATTGAATTTTTTCAATGTTATAACATAAAGCATACAACTGCCATCTGCAGTCAAAGCTACATACTTTGTGCTCTTTAAAAAGTGGCAGTAGCACTGGTCGGGGGTATACATGCCCCACTGGGCACTTTGTCTAGTTTTTTCTCAATGATCATCCTTAACTAAAAAAGCTGGACAGCTAGCATCCAGTCTGGGCGAGATGTCTCAGTCATGACTTATGACTAAGCATAGTTTCAAGCCATGGAATCCAGCAAAACTTGCATAAGTTATGAGGTTGTTTTCTGTTCGGAGTTGTTAGACTATCAGACTAGGTTTATGCCCCTGCCCATCAGGGCCCACGAAGTAGATGGGCTGCCTTATGCCTCTGTGGCAGAGCTGCTAGTAACCTAATGCAGGACTTGAATTTGTCATTGGTCCATGTCGGGTAAAAGTCCCACAGATTCAGAGGCAATATCTTGATATGACAACATGACTTAAATACATATACTGTTCACTGGTACTTTATAACGACTAAGTATCATGCCCCCGCCCATCGGGGCCCACAAAATAGATGGGCTGCCTTGTGCCTCTGTGGCAGAGCTGCCAGTAACTTAATGCAGGACATGAGTTTGTCATTTGACCAGGTCTGGTAAAGGTCCCACAGATTTAGAGGTAGTAGCTTGACATGACGACATGACTGAAATACTGTTGACTGGATTAGGTATGAGATGGGATAGGTTAGATTATGTAAGATTAGACAGGAATAGATACTTAGTGGTAGATCAGAATATAAAGCTGGGCTGCATCAAGTGAAAAATGGTGGTTTTAAGCATGCCAAAAGTCGCATATTCAGAGACTTATTTTGGTCTTTGCTCTCCATTGATACATTCTACAGTATCCAATGATTCTGGCAGCAGACAGCAAAGGCCCTGATCAGATTGCATGAATGCAGTCACATCTGGGCCTTTGTTGTCTGCACATGCCCTGAAGGCACATTTTCTTGGCATGGCTCAGTTCAGCGTGTATGCATGAAAGTTTGCTGATTGATTGATTTGAAAGGGACTGTATATGAAGATGTGTGTTCTTGTGTGTCGTTTGCGGTTTATACTCCATACAGGGAGTCAGTTCGCGATGCTTTCTATACGTTTGCGGTTCATGTCGGCGATTCGTGTTGGCGATTGTGATTCATATTTACAATTCATATTGGCGATTTACATTTGCAATTAAGGTTTATAATCATTTTTTGTATTAACATTATTATCACCCTGTGGGTAAATTCAGCAGATAACAATTTGATATTTTTCCTAATTTTACCAGAAAATAGGCATCTATTTTCATTCAAATGGTCTCATGGTGGGACACTTTGCCTGAAAAGTCAAATCTATTTACTGGAAAAAGAAGAAAAACATTTCAAAATGTTATCTGCTGATTTTTTTTCTGAGAGAGTTCTAAGCAGTAGTTCTTTTGTTGTTGTTGTTTAATTCATTGTTTTAAAGGCTCCATATTCCTCAAAAATAGACATTTTTTATCCAAGAAAGGTTTAATAAATTGATATATGACATTAATACAATCATAAAATATGGCATCTGACAGCCCTTAAAAATTCAGTTAGTCTCCCATTTTTGAACTGGATCAGAAAATGAAATGATTTTTTATTGTATCTCTGAATTAATGTTGGCAACATTAATTCTGAATTAATGTTGGCAACATTAATTCAAAGATATGATAAAAAAAATCATTTCATTTTTTTTTATCCAGTTTAAGAATGAGTGACGAAATGAAATTTTACAGGCTGTCAGGTGCCACATTTTATGATTGTATTAATATTTTTTAAACCCTTCTTGGAAAATGAAATGTCTATTTTTGAGGAATAAGCAGTCTTTAATCATGCTTCATCTCTGTAATTTATGAATTCTGTTTGTAATTTGTATGTCTGAATTATATTTATTCACTTATGTTCTTGTAATTTATTTGCCTTAATTGTGCTTCTTTTCCAGCATTTGTTATTTATATGACATAATTGCACTTCTCTTCCAGCATTTGTTATTTATATGCCTAACTGTGCTTCTTTACCAACAGCTTACCTTACAGCTAGCATTGGTTTTCTCAACTCTACCATTCATGACAAGGGTCCGGAGATTTAATGCCCGCTAGTATTGTTTGGTGTGTATCGTATTGGTTATAGCCAGTGGCCACTATGATCAGGGAAGAGATTTGAATGCAAAGCTGCATGATCACTACTTTATATTAAACAGTTTAGTCAGCAAAGACTGTCTTCGATCTGCCTAACTGCACATCAAAACGGATGTTGGTGGTGATGATAATCATTGATGATGATGATTGCATAGAATGTTTTTGTTGATGATGATGGCTCTTTTGATGATGATGATGATGTTGATGTGTAGAATTTCAATAGATGAGATTGTAATGTTTTATGGTTTGACAAGTCGAGGGTTGAGCGCAAGACTATGGTAACTCAAACATATTTTTGAAACCCTTGTTTAGGGGCAACTTGGACCCCTTTGTAAACAATGCAAATTTAGGTGCCATTGCTCATACGAGCAATGGCACCTAAATTTTCATTGTTTACAGAAAGAAATGTTGTAATCTTCATAACACCTTCATGGTGAAGAGATTAGGTTTGGGGAAAAACAACCATCTGACTTACGCTAGTCTTGCGCTCAACCCTCGAAGTGTTCTATTGATTATATGTACTGAATGTATTTGAAAGTAATTTTGTATCAGTCCTTTGCAAGGATTATGATCATGATTGCAGTGCTAACCTTATGTAGACAAAGGTCAATGGGATTGGTTGTGATTATGGTTTGACAGTACTGTTGATGAATCATATACTCCTTGATTATAATTATATACTAAATGTAGAAGTGGTTATAATTATTGTATGGTTACTGATGATGATGATGATGATGTGGTGGTGAATTATGGAATTACTACAACTGATTACAATCATAATGTTGGTGCAGATTATGATATTGAAAGTGATGATGATGATGAGATGATGATGACGATGATGATGATGATGATGATTTATATGCATTAATTATGCTTCTTAACCATCTTTTTTTTTAACTTATAATTATGTGCCTTAGTTATTTACTGTCTTTTACAGCATTTCTTTCAGCTGTCATTGGCTTTCTCAACTCTACAGTTGTGATGAGGCTCTGCCAACCTAATGGTGAGATTGCTTATATTTATGATTTGACAGTATAGGTATAAATATAACCTTGTTCAGTGACCTGTGACTTCTGGTTTCAGTTTCCTATTTGACATAATGCAGCTGGGCATCAGAAGCCTCCGGTCACCAGACAAGATTATATTTTTTTCCTAAAGTGTTACATTATGATAATTATACACTGTAAGTGATGATGATGATGATGATGATGATGATGATGATGATCTAGAAGTGATGATGATGGTATTGATGTTTTAAGTCACCAGTGTTTTTGATTTATTGTAATGTTACTGAGACTAATGATGATGATAGGTATGTTGATGATGATGATATCTTTCTTATACTTCTTTTCTTTTTGCATTTTATATGCCTTAATTTTGCTTCTTTTTTTACAGCTTACCTTTCTGCTTAGCATTTCCTTTCTCAACTCCACCATTCATGACGAGGGTCCGGAGATCTAATGCCCGCAAGGATTGTTTGGTGTGTATTGTAGGGGTTATAGCCGGTGGCCACTATGATCTGGGAAGAGATTCTGAATGCAAAGCTTATTATTACTTTTATATTCATCAGTTTTGCCTGCATCTTTGACCTGCCTGACTGCACATTAACACTGATGTTGATGACAATGACTGCCATTATGATTGAGATTTGTTGATGATGGTGACGTTACTGCTGCTTAGCTTGTTGAATGTCTTCAGTCCATTGCAAGGATCATGGTGATGATACCAGAGCTAACCTAATGTAGATGACAATCAGTCAGATTGGTAATGTTTATGGTTTGACAAAACTGTTTATGAATCATATAGATTTTGATTATGTCTACTAAATGTATAAGTGGTAATAATAATTGAATGGTTACTGATGATGATGATGATGATATGGTGAATAATGGAATTACTATACCTTATTACAATGGTAATCTTGATGCAGATGATGATGTAGATTATGGTGAGGACAGGTATGATGATGATGATGATGATGATGATTTATGTCTTAATTATGCTTCTTTGCAATCTGTTTGTACTTTATCTGCCTTAATTTTTTTACCTTCTTTTATAGTGTTTGAGTCAGCTATCATGGGCTTCTTCAACTCTACAGTCCTGATGAGGCTCTGCCAACTTAATGGTGAGATTGTTTATATTTATGATTTAAACAATGTAGGTATGAATATAACCTTCCTCAGTGACCTGTGACTTTTGATTTCTCTTTCTTATTAGACATAATATGGCTGGTAACCAGAAGCCTTAGGCAGGGCTCAAGAAACTGAAAATTGTCAGTCAGTCTAGTCATTTTTGGTCGCATTTACAGAGTTTGCAGAGTCAGTTTTGGCTGCATTTACAGAGTTTAACAAGTGGTGATGACATTATTTTCCATAGCCATTGTTAAAGAATTTCCGTATTACAATTTCCAAATGCAGATGCTGCTTTATTATTAACTCAAGTCTGCTGCTGTTGCTTTATTATTAACTCAAGTCTGCTGCTGTAAAACTGGAAAATGAAATAACTCACCAACAACATAAACACAGAACAGTAATAAACCAGAACAAAAGAACTAACTTGGAAGGGTCAGTTATAATCCTCGCCCTCAACTTTCACTGTGGTTCAAAACACTTATTTGTGTGGCTAGATGAGCAATTTTCTAACTCATTGTGCAGTTGTGCAATCTCACCAAAACCTTAGCTAGTTGCTCATACAAGCATTCTCAGCCAAACAACCAGGTCCTAGCCCCTTTGATTGTCTCAACATGCACATTCAAAGTTATACATCACCGAAATCAACAAATTAATAGCTTGGATGAAAAGTCAGACACTGGTTTTCCCAACAGATACAAACACTTAAATGTGTTCATGAAACGTCACACACCCACGATCCCGGCAAATATAAAAAATTCTTTGTGAGCTAATCGAACACTCTACCATATATAAAACTCCAAAGCTATATTAAGAGACTGGCACGAATCCTGCACCGGTCAATAATGAATAACATATACCAATATTGCTTACACTTGTTCAACTTGTATGTGCATAAGTATTGCCATTGATTATATACAGCTCTGTAGCTCAAAATTATCTGACCTGCCTGATTTAATCTACTTTTACTTTCACAATAACTGCACACTCAGTCAGTGATGAGCACAAAAAGGAAACCACCAGAGTTTCTTCATGTCGTGGCAAATCACGTTGTGCTGGAGCTGGCCACTTCATTTTTTTGTCTTTCTAGGGACCAGTAGAAAAAAATTAAGGAGCGCTTCAAAAAATCACCGTGAAGCACATTAAATAGATCTTTTAAAATTAAATAAACAAATTAAAACATCTTCTATTGTTGTAATGTGTGACCAAGCATGCAGGTATCATTACGAAAACACGCCTATTCAAATATATAGAAAATTTGATCTCCAAAAACTAAAAATTTTCAGATAAAAAACCTCTGATATTTTTCATATTTCTGCTCAAAACATAGATTGTGGGTACTCGTTAGAACTGCCTCGCAGATTTTGAGCAGAAATAAAAAAAATAATGTATACCCCTGTAAACCCCAGTTTTACTATATAAAAGTGGGGTTTAAGGGGGTCAAAATTATATAGGCATGTTTTCGTGATGGAACCACTCACAGTCCCTTATATCCTTATATATATTGTCTACCACATACAGCAATATTAAAGATGCATCAAGATGATGTAAACTAGACTTGTTCCAATTTTAGGACCAGTAGAGTAGGGCTTTAAGGTGTCCTAAAACTTAGGGTAAGTACACTAACAGCCGGTATTGAGTTTTTACATGTCAGTCAAATGGATAGTTTATTTTTGACATGTGGATTGAGCAGCATGGCGATAATGAGCAGATCACTCAAGACGATTTCTGGTACATGGTTAGTGTTGTGTGTTGATTAAAGATTTCTTTGGTTTTCTAGTCCAAGATAAGGTGTAAATATTTAAATCAAATATTAGAAAACATGAATTATTATGGACCTATTTTTTCATGTCCTGAAGTAAAATCGGTCCAGCTCTTCAAAAACTAGTCAAAGACCAAAGAACTGGCATTTTCTCAGGCCCTTGCCTTAAGTCACTGGGTGAGGTTGTATTTTTTCCTAAAGTATTATTTGTATTTGTTACTAATGCTCATTTGATATCATAAAAGCCTTCACCAGACATTCTGGTGAAAGAATGTGGACAAATACTTGTTAATTGCTTAGAGGACTAAGCTTGCCCAGGATAAGTGTGGTTAGGTAAACTGACCAGCTCGACAAGACACTAATGGATTGATTGGGCCATAAAACCTCAACTCAAACCTTCACTGGACAAGGTTATATTGTTTTCTATAGTGTTACATGAACTTGTTATACTCAGAATATATGATATCATATTCTAACATGATGTTAACGTTAACCCATTGAGCCAAATAGAAAACCTCACCATGATCAGACTACAATAACTCACCTCATCAACATAGTGCATGCAAAAGGGTGCATTTGATGATGTCATGCCAGCCTTGGTGGCTCAGTTGGATGCCCATGTGACTGGTGATCAGGCGGTTGCTGGTTCAATCCCAGCAGGGCTGGCAACAAACATTCTTTTGTGGAGATTGATCAAGAAATATTTTCTTTGGTCATTCTCTCCCTTCCACTGATATAAGAGGGGCAGTTGTCCATTTCTGGGGAAAGAATGTGCACAATACTGGTTAACCACCTAGAGGACTAAGCTTGCCCAGTAAAAGTGTGGTTAGGTAAACTGATCACGCTCGACATGACCTCATTGGGTTGACTGGGCTGTAAAGCCTCAACACATACAAATGGATGACATTGCATATAAACATTTACTTCTCACAATGTCTGTGGCGAAAGAGTTCTTTGGAAAACTGCAGCAGTGTTGGTTTTCCTTTTCTGTATCATGTTAGAATCAAAAATATTTTTTGCCGGGCTCAGTAACTCAGTTGGATGCATGTCTGACTGGTGATCAGGAGGTTGCGGGGTCGACCCCTGCCGGGTCGGCAACATTCTTTCGTGGAGATTTGATCGTGAAATATTTTCTGCAGTCATTCTCTCCCTTCTGCTGATTCAAGAATGGCAGTTGTCAGTTTCTAGTGAAAGAATGTGCACATTACTGGATAACTGCTTAGAGGACTAAGCCTGCCCAGTAAAAGTGTTGTTAGGTAAACTGACCATGCTTGACATGACCCCATTAGGTTGACTGGGCCGTAAAACCTCAACACAAACAAAAAAATGTTTCTCTACTTTGAATTATCATGACTAACCCATGTTGTTGTTTGGCAGATAAAAATGATAATTTACTCTGGCTTCACTATCATGAATTAATACTTCACAATTTGCCCTCCAACACCATTCGTTAATTTCAATAATTCACAGTAGAGAAAAATTATTTCTTAAATAACAGTACTGCAAGTGATGGTGGTGGTGGTGATGATACATAATGATATTAGTATTGATGATGATGATGAAGATGATGTCAGTATTGATGATGATGATTATTATTATCATCATCATTATCATCTTAGTATCTATGATAGTGTTTGGTAATGTTAATAATTTAACAATAGTGATAATGCAACCATTTTTTACTTACATTATTGATCATGTTAAAACGGCATTATTATTAATGATGATGTTGCAGTCAGTGATGACAGTTATGATTATCATCACACCTGTACCGATGATGATGATGATGATGATGATAATGAAATACTGACTGTGGAGAGTGATAATTCTGTAAAAAATAATTTCAAGGGCCAAATGATTAAACAATTGTGTTTTGATATTATGATATTTGTTGAGTAGTGATTGGTATTTTTGTACAATTTTGCAATTAATTACAGATGTCAGTACCTTACATGATGATGATGAAGATGGCTGTCATGAAGACCTCAGTACTGACCATGTGGCAGCACTCTTGACATATGAAAATTTTCATATCAATGGTAAGATGAACTTATTTTTTTTTTCTTTATGTTTAACAATATTGTTGATGGAACTTGCTGATTGTACTATACTGATTGGTAAAGATAATGATGCGGGCCCCCGTGGCCTAGTGGATAAGAGAGTTGACTTAATCCATTAGGTTTCTCACCGCTGTGGTTCGAGCCTCGCTCGGGTCATATGTGGGAAAGCCAAGCTCTGCTTATGGATGGTCAGGTGGTTTTTCTCCGGGTTCTCCAGTTTTTGCCCACCTTCGATGAACGATCAGCTCGATATAAGTGACATATTCTTGAAAGGGCCGTAAAACCCAAATCAAAAAAAAAAAAAAAAAAAAAAAAAATCAAAAAGATAATGATGAAAATATCTTTGTTGAACTTCATGATTACCTGTAATGATAATAGCACTGTTTAAATATGTGATAACTCTTTTTCTGGTTTAATGCATACAGTAAATCATTATATCACTCTAAATTGCCCAATTCAAGTGGATCACTTGGCCGAGTCTCTTAAAGATTATGAGGTTGTGTGTTTGATCTCAAGCTGGATCCTGCCTAAGACTTTCTAAAATTCATAATACCTTGGCACTCAGCATTAGGAAGAAAAGCTAGGAGTACTCACACCACTTTCAGTATAATATCACTGGTAGTAGTATCATTTTAGTATGTCTGGGTTAGGATACAGCAGTGAGGCAGCAATGTGAGAAAAGCATCAGATCCCTACTTCAGGTCCAGACAGTCACAACATGACTGAGAGATTGTTGATAGTGATGGTAAAACTCAAACAAAAAACTTGATGAGTAGTCTATAAAGTATGTTTTTGCCTCCCATTGTCAAGCGGACACCACACCTGCAGAAAAGAGTTTGCTTCTCTGAAAGTGAATTACTTCTTAGATTGGGTAGATGCTACTGTAAAATGAAAGTATTTGGTTTTTGAGGGAGCAAATGTTTTCATTTAAGTGTAGCATCCTTAAGAAAGGAAAAAATAGTTTTTGGTCAGAATGATCTCCCTTGTAGGTATATCAATTCTTCTTAATAAAAACATCATTAGCTTAAAGCATCATTAGCTTAACAAACTTATTAATGATACACTTGTTAACTGTTGTAGCTAAGGTATTTTCAAGTACATTAATATTTTTGCTGCAAAAATGTCAATGCAAAAGCTACTCAAATTTTTTAAGCAAAAAATATCAATGTATTTGCCACATTTCAAGATAGAAACTTTAACCTTAAGTTACCGAACAACTTCATCAAGTTTTGAACAAGTGGGCCCTGGTAAGAAATTCAGCAGACAAGTAAAATAATTCATTCATTTATATAAGTGGAAATTGCTAGTATTAATCTTTATGAGGATAGTATGGTCAAATAACTGAGTTAACTGAGTCTTGAGTGATAGGACTAAAACTAAAATACAAAATTTGGTTGGTGCTTAGGCTTGGTTATTAAGAAACAACCAGTTTGATTGGCCCAAAAGAAAATAAGGTAAGCCATGTTATCAGTCTAAATCTTGCTTTGACTGAGATGTTGAAATCTTACACTCAGGTTGAGAAGTCCAAAGTTTAGCTTTTTGAGTTTGGTTTTGCAGTACAACAATTTTAGACTGTGTGTGGACACTTAATGCTTAGCACTCTGGGTAAAATTTTCAGCAGACGACATTTTGAAATATTTTTCTTATTTTTTGCTGAAAATAGGATTTGACATTTCATGCTCCTCAGGAGGTAATTTGCATGAAATGTCGAATCCTGTTTTCTGGGAAAAATAAGAAAAATATCATCAATTTGCCGTCTGCTGGAAATGCCCAGAGTGTGGTAAAGGTTAAAATAATGTGACGTTTTAAGGCCCGTAAATAGGCTTTGGCCTGTTGGCCATTGCTAGGAACAATATTCACATGTGAGAAATAAGCTGTAAAAATTGCAAACTGTAGATCCAATATATTGCTATCCTAGGGGTCCGAGTTCCAAAATGCGATATAACTTGATCATGATTTAAGTATAATTCCTTGTCTTAGGCTCCTCAGAGGCACTTTCTCTTCTGCTCTAAATTGTCCATTTCTGATAGAGATGATCGATCATAAGTCTATTTTCATCTTTCAACCTTTCCTGTTGCGTGGCCTCTGGAACACCAAATTCTTTTGTCACCGCAGATCTTGATATTCTACTGTTGACTTTGTTGATGATGTAGGGGTGAGGCAAATGTGTTGTTTCTTACATCACTGGGGCATCCAACTGAGATTGGCTTACAGTCAGCCAAGGTCTGCTATCCTTGCATCTAAGAGTAAAGGGGGGAATGGTTTCTTCACTGTCATTCATTTTTATCTTTCTCCCCTGTCCCTCTCTTTCATCACCTCCACTATCTCTTCCATCTCTCTTCTCCCTTTCTCTGGGAGACAACACAAAATGACCCACAAGGGTTAATGTGTCGTTAAACCCCAACACAATCCATTGTTAATGATGTTGGTCTTTTTGTTGATGCTGAACTGCTTCCTCTTGTTTGAATTTTCAGGCATGTTCATAGCTGACATTTTCACATGGAGGCATGATAGATCACAGTGAGGATGCTTTGCATGATTGCAAGGTAAATAGACGGTAGGTGGATATCCTTTACTGATTGAGCATTGAGTAGATGTACTCAATAATGACACTGATTATGACAATTATGGTGTCTGCCAATCATAATCAACTCATATACTGATTGACAATACCATTGTTTACCATAATGTGAGACATGACTTTGGATTGGAATAGGCATAAATAATCAATACCGGAATGAATTGCAATCAGTTATTTTTCTCGTTAAGTAAAACAGCAAACATATTTTTAAGTTTTTAGCTCCCCTGTACGAAATACAAGGAGAGCTATTGTAGTCACCCTGGTCATTTGCGTTTGCGTTTGCGTTCCCGTTCCTGTCACACTGCGTTAAAGTTTTTCAAATGCTTATATCTCAACAGTCACTCCTCACAGAGGCATCAAATTTGGAACTTAGGTACCTTGGAGGGTCTTCTGAGATTCCAAGAGAATAAACCCCTGGGTTCATGCCCCTGGGTGGGGCTAGGGGTCAGAATCTAGGACACCTTTGTAATACTGTGTTAAAGTTTTTCAAATTCTTATATCTTGACTTTCACTCCTCATAGAGCATTCATATTTAGAATTTGGGTACCTGGAGGAGTCTTCTGAGATTCCAAAAGAACATACCCCTGGGTTCATACCTCAGGGTGGGCCTTGGAGTGGGGTCAAAATCTAGGACACATTTGTAAAATCTTATATGCCTACAGGTTATAGACACAACTGGTTATACATCAGCTAACTATATGACATCGGTTTAAGTGTAAGAGAGTGAAGGTCATGGTGACCTACATTTTACGGTCCAGGTCACCTAGATTTCACGGTCCAGTGATTTTGCCTTATATCTTGAATACTATTTGTTGGATAAATGTCACACCTGGGATATTACTTCCATGTGACCCAATGAATGACCACTTACTATATCTAGGTCATTGTGACCTATATTTCATGGTTCAGTGATTTTGCCTTACATCTTGAATACTATTTGTTGGATAAATGTCACACCTGGGATATTAGTTCCTTGTGACCCGATTATTGACCTCAAAATATATCTGTTGGTGTGACCTATATTTCATGGTTCAGTGATTTTGCCTTATATCTTGAATACTATGTGTTGGATAAATGTCACACCTGGGATATTACTTCCATGTGACCCAATGAATGACCACTTTACTATATCTAGGTCATTGTGACCTATATTTCATGCTTCAGTGATTTTGCCTTATATCTTGAATACTATTTGTTGGATAAATGTCACACCTGGGACATTAGTTCCTTGTGACCCGATTATTGACGTCAAAATATATCTCTGTTGGTGTGACCTATATTTCATGGTTCAGTGATTTTGCCTTATATCTTGAATACTATTTGTTGGATAAATGTCACACCTGGGATATTAGTTCCTTGTGACCCGATTATTGACGTCAAAATATATCTCTGTTGGTGTGACCTATATTTCATGGTTCAGTGATTTTGCCTTATATCTTGAATACTATTTGTTGGATAAATGTCACACCTGGGATATTACTTCCATGTGACCCAATGAATGACCACTTACTATATCTAGGTCATTGTGACCTATATTTCATGCTTCAGTGATTATGCCTTTTATTTTTATTACTATTTCATGGAGAATTGTCATACCTGGATTATTATATCTATGTGACAAAATGATTTACATACAAATACATCTAGGTCAGTGTGACCTATATTATATGGCTTAATGATAAAAATGTTACAATATAAAATGTACCCAGCAGGCGAGCTCGCTGTCCTACGACAGCTCTTGTAATATTTTTGCTAGCGGAAAATTTGGGATCCATGACCGATTCACAATATACTAGAAAGTCGCAAAAGAATGAACTGCAATATATTTTATCCACAGTGTATTATATATGTGGAAAACTACTAAGAAGAAATAATAATAAAAATGTGAAAAGTGTTATTGGGGCTTCTGCTATTACTGATTTATAAATGATAATTAAGCATTACTGATGCCTACCATATTTGAGCTATAACCATAGTCAGTGAGAAAGGAAAAAAAAGAGTACATCAAAAACATTATTACATTTTGTGCAAATTGTCTTCTTTTTAGAGAAAAAAAAAACAAAAACCTAAAAACATCAATTTATCATCTGCTGAATTTTCCCAGAGAGTGCTAAATGATAAGAATCATTCTGATAAATGCTCTTAGTTTTTGTTGTTTTACAGATGGTGTTGCTGCATACAATTACAGATGGTGCTACACCCTGTGATGAGGAGGAGGAGGAGGAGAAAGATGATGATTTAAGACCAGCTAAAGAGATTGGTCCTGACTGAATTGAATGATGCTGGTAATTGCAATACTTATATTAATGCTTAGCATGCTAAGTAACAATTTCAACAGATTGCATTTTGAAGTGTTTTTCTTGTTTTTCCCAGAAAATAGGATTTGACATTTTATGCAAATTTTCTCCTTATCAATTTGTTATCTCTTATATTTGCTGATAGTGTGCTAAGTGTTAATGATGACATAGCAGTTTCCATATTTACCCATAGTATTAGGGCACACAGAATGTAGCATCTGATTAAGGTCTGCACTGTTTGCCATTCAACTAACACACTTTTAATCTTTACTTGTCTCTGGTTTCTGGCAAAAGAATGTGCACAATAATTGGTTAATGGTTTAGAGGACTAAGCCTGCCCAGGAAAACGTATGGTTTGGTAAACTGACTCTGTTCAACATGACCCCAGTGGGTTGACTGGGTCGTAAAACCTCAACACAAACAAAACCACTCTCTGGGCTAGTTCAGCAGATGACAAATCGACGATATTCAATTAACAGGATATGGCATTTTATATTCTCTCAGTTGTAAACTAATTGCATGAAATGTCAAAGCCTATTTTCTGGGACAATAAGAAAAATATTTAAAAAAAAATTGTGTCTGCTGAAATTTTCATTCAGCCTGCTAAGTGTTAAATACGTCACAAATTACACAAGTGGAGAAATATGGTAAAGAGTCCTGTGGATGTGTCTACTAGCTGCTGAGTGACAAACAGGGTAGACCCTGATCAGATGCACCATTCTGTAGCATATGATCTGGGTCTACAGGCCTGTCTGTCTGACTACAAGTGATAACTACTGTAGTGCATTTTTATCCACTTATTTTATGGATACATTTTTTGTACTTTCCCCAATGTGTGTCTCTCAAAGCATCCAGGTGGCTGAATGGTTAGAACTCCCTACTTGGGACCATGAGGTTCTGGGTTCAAGTCCTGCTGGAGCCCCGTGCTGGTTCCGGGCTTAGAATAGGCCAGACGTACCCTCTGCGTGACGTACGAGCCGTCTAAAAGAGGCTGCCCGTGACCACCCGGGCCCTCGAAATAGGTGGCTGCCTTCCGCTTCTGTGGCAGTTGGGTAAAACCCCTAACATAACAGAGCAACCGTCCGTTCAACCGGTATAATTCCAGACTATAAAATCAAATTTACTGAAATGCATCTTAAATAGGAAAAAAATTTCGCGAGATCTATCCTTTTAAACCTTTCCTATCTCATGTTACTAACATGCTTCATTTGTTTGTGTATCATTCTGTGCCCGTGGGTCGCACATGAGATGAAGATTATAACCTCATCTGTATTTAACATATGTGTTTGTCTTGTGTTTGTGTCATTTTTCCGAACTCTAGCATTCTCCACATTAAAAAGTAAGATGCATTTATTATTGTTAGATAAAAAAACTAAACGTTTTTCAAGGTATGAAAGCTACATATCATTTGAAAGCTACATATCATCTAACACAGCTTGTTTGTTTGACTCTCTTTAAAAATGAATCCAAAATGAATCCTTCTTTCTTTAATAAACTGTTTATTTTAAATATGGATCTCCTTATGTTAAAAATAACCTTTCAATTTCCCAGACGTTTTCGGCCTCCCTTATTTGTAGGGAATAAAATCTACAGATCTCTTTCCTTCTGTAGTGGATAGGGTGTAATCCCCTATTAAAACAGGAACCACCTGTTTGCCGTGGGTGGCGTCTCGTATGCTGGGAGAGGGGAACCTGATGATTGAGGAAAGCCCAGGGATCTCCAGCTTTTCAACACATCATTTTGGCCCTTATTTCAGATAGAAGAGCGGTCTGGGTTAGGTCCGGCCTGGATCAATCGGCTCAGTCGTGCCAAGCTCTAGAAGCGCACAACTTGTTCTTAGCTTCTTTCTCTCTTTCATACGTATCTTTATGGTACCAACCGGGCTTATTTTTCTCATGTTCCTCTAACTTTAAGTGAGTTTCAATGGGCGGCGGCTGAAGGGTCAATTGGTGGGCTTGTATTGGGGCTTTGGCGGAAACCTCTGTGAGTGGAGGCTGTGGATAGGGGGATGAACTCAACTGTTCATAAATTTTTCTATGGAAATTTAGATGAATAGGCGGGAAATCGAGGCCGAGCTGAAGACTCTGATCTTGACACCAAGTATAATAGCAATGTAGCCTTGACGTTAGAAATAGGAGATCCATTTCTGTTAAACATCCCCTTGTAGGGCTCCATGGAGGGTGGGGCGCATAGCTATCGAATAAAAAATTTCATCACCATGGCCTCTCGAAAACGATTTCTGGCATTCGACTCTTCGGAGGACGACACGCAACCGACTACTTTTACTTTCAAAGCAAATGAGAACTTCGCTAAATTTTTAGTGATTTCGAGTAAGGAAGACAAACCAATTACTTCTCTATCTCCATTCATCATAGAAAAACAAATTGAATCTTTAATAGGCACTCCAAAAAATGTTAAAAAATTAAAAAATGGAACTCTTTTGGTCGAAACAAACAGAAAATCACAAACTGATAATCTCTTGAAAATTACAAAGTTTTTTAATATTAATGTCGCTGTCACGGAACATAAAACTCTCAACACTTGCAAAGGTATTATCTGTGACAGAATGCTAAAACATGAAACTGAAGAAAATATCACAGAATATCTTAACACACAAGGAGTAACAGCTTGCAAACGTTTTAAAATTAAAAAAGATGGAAACTTTATAGAAACAAATACACTTTTACTGACTTTCAACACCACAACTTTACCGAAATCACTAAGAATTTTTTACCGAATTATACCGGTTGAAGTCTACATTCCAAATCCTCTGCGGTGTTTCAACTGTCAGAGGTTTGGACATCATGAAAACGGCTGTCCGGAAGCACCTGGATCAATATGTGAAAAATGTGCTATGGGTGAATTTGATCACCCTACAAATGCTTGTAAAAATGAAGCCAAGTGTGTGAACTGTCACAAAAACCATCAGTCAAAATCAAATCAGTGTGAAATTTGGAAAAAAGAGAAAGAAATCATGAAAATTAAAGTTACACAAAAAATCACTTATTTGGAAGCCAAAAAGATTCAAGAAAATCAACCTGAAATCACCTTTGCAAAAGTTGTTCAATCCCTAAACACTAAACCTGAAACCAAAGAAACTTCTACCCAGTTTAACGAAAAAGATTCTGTCATCAAAGCAAATTCAAAAGTTATTACTCCTACTCTAAAACCTAAACCTAAACCCACATCTACTCATCAGTCTAGACCACCAACAAAATCTCAAAACAGTTCGCAAACACAGCCGACTAAAACAAGTGGATCACAACAGAGATCCAGGTCCAGGACAGCTGACCAGAAAGGAAAAAATGGAAAAGAAAAAGATAAAAAACCAAATCCATATAGTAAAGGGGCGTCGGCCGATCCGATCAAGTTGGTCAATCGGTTCGATCCCCTTGAGAACATGGAGTTAGAGATTGACTCCTCCATGTTCTCGCAGTCTCAGAGAAAACAAAAGGATTAAGTTCCTTATTTTCAAATCATCTCTCCATTTATCATGGATAAAAAATCAATTATTCAGTGGAACTGTCGAGGACTAAAAGCAAATTATAAATTTTAATTTTAACAACACTACTTTCTCCGACTGTCTTTTGTCTCCAGGAAACCTTTTTAAAAAATACAGATAATATTAATTTTAAAAATTATTGTTTATATAATCATATCGCAACTGAAAATCAGAAAGCCTCAGGAGGTTCATCTATCCTTGTAAAATCAAATGTTCCTCATAGACAGATAGATATAAATAGTAATTTACAAGCTGTTGCTGTAAATGTCACTCTGTCTAAATCTATAACAATTTGTTCTCTATATCTTCCTCCACACTGTAAATTTTCTAAACACGATTTAGAAAATCGTATAAACCAGTTACCTCGTCCTTATTTATTATTAGGTGACTTTAATAGTCACAGCAAACTATGGGGTTGTCTGGATACAAATGACAAAGGAGAAATAATAGAAAATTTTATTGCAGAAAATGATTTATGTTTATTTAACGATAAACAACCAACTTATCTTCATTCTCCTACAAGAAATTATTTTGCTTTAGATTTGTCTATATGCTCTGCAAATATTTACTTAGATTTTGATTGGTCAGTTCTAGATGACCTTCATGGGAGCGATCATTTTCCAATTAAAATTGAAGAAATTGAATCGACAAATGAAGACCATCATTCCCGATGGAATTTGAATAAAGCAAACTGGGAGAATTTTATGGAGTTATGTAATGAAAAATTAAATCCTGAAATGTTTAAAACAGCAGATGATATACAAGCTTTTACGGATACATTAATTCATGTAGCCGAAAAATGTATTCCAAAGTCCTCGACACGTTCAAAAAGAAATAGACCTTGGTTTAATAAAGATGTTAAAAATTCAATAAATAAAAGAAAATCTGCCTTACGAAAGTTCCATAGGCAGCCAACAAAAGAAAATCTAATCCATGCCAAACAAATGCGAGCAAAAGCTCGCAAGACAATAAAAACGGCTAAAAGAACATCTTGGCAGCAATACGTCTCCAAACTTTCTTCTAGAACTCCAGCAAAGAAGATATGGGACATGATTCGAAAAATTACTGGCAAAAATAAAAATAACAAGCATGTCCATATTAAATCAAATGGAAATATATGCTCAATGACTAAAGATATTTCCAATGCACTAGGAGAGAATTTTCAGAAAAACTCTTCTAGTGCAAATTATTCCGAAACCTTTCAAAACATAAAACAGGAACGAGAGAAAGAGCATCTAAATTTTATGTCACTTAATCATGAAAAATATAATGTACCATTCACAGCTTCAGAATTATTAGATGCTCTTCATAAATCTCACGATACAGCTGCTGGTCCTGATGACATTCATTATCAAATTCTTAAACATTTACCCGATAACGCTTTAAAAACTTTCTTAAATATTTTAAATGATATTTGGATCACTGGAAAATTTCCAAAAGACTGGAGTAAAGCAACGATTATACCTATACCAAAACCAAATAAAGATCATACTGAAGCTACTAACTACAGACCTATTGCTTTGACAAGTTGTTTATGTAAAACAATGGAGAGAATGATTAATGATAGACTGGTTTGGTTCTTGGAATCAAACCAGCTTATAACAAAATATCAAGCTGGATTCAGAAAAAATAACTGTACAAACGATCATTTGATTCGTTTGGAATCTTTTATTCGTGATGCCTTTGTTAAAAAAGAACATGTAGTAGCTGTATTTTTTGACCTTGAAAAGGCTTACGATACTACTTGGAAACATGGCATCATGAAAGATTTACATAAATTAGGCCTTAAAGGCTGATTACCACTTTTTATTCAAAACTTTTTATCAGATCTAACATTTAATGTTCGAATAGGTAATACGTTATCGGACATATTTAAACAAGAACAAGGTGTACCACAGGGAAGCATTTTATCACCTACCTTGTTTGGCATTAAAATTAACGATATTGTTAAATGTGTGAAAGACCTTGATTGTTCACTTTTTGTTGACGATTTTGGAATATTTATTAGATCGAAAAATATGGAAACCATTGAATTCAAACTACAACGATGTTTAAACAATATAGAAGATTGGGCAACAGAAAATGGTTTCAAATTTTCAAAAAAAAAAACTCAGTGCATTCATTTTTGTCAAATACGTCAGCTACATTTAGATCCTCATCTTACCATATACGGTAGTCCTATTCCAGTCGTCAGTGAAGCAAAATTCCTAGGTCTTTTGTTCGATAACAAATTATCTTTTATACCACACATCAAAGCTTTAAAAGCTAAATGTCTTAAAGCACTTGATATTCTTAAAGTTCTCTCCAGTTCCGACTGGGGAGGAGATCGTACTGTTCTTTTAAATCTTTATAGATCTTTAATTCGATCTAAACTGGATTATGGATCCATAGTTTATGGATCCGCTAGAAAATCTTATTTGAAATCTTTGGATACTATTCATCACCAAGGTTTACGTCTGGCTCTAGGGGCTTTTCGTACTTCCCCCGTCGAAAGTTTATACGCTGAATCAAATGAACCATCATTGTATATAAGAAGAGAGAAATTGTCTCTTCAATATGTTACTAAATTAGCCGCCAATCCACGTAATTCAGCCTATGATTGTGTTTTTAATCCTAAATATGAAAGATTTTACAACAACAAACCAACGGCTATTAAACCCCTTGGCCTGAGAATACAACCGTTACTTGAAGAGGCCAATATCAATATTAAAAATGTTCAGCATTTTTCTTTTCCATCAAAAGAGCCATGGACGTTAAACCCTCCAAAGATTATTTTAGACCTTCATAAAAATAAAAAAACAGAAGTCGAGTCGCATATTTTTAAGAATGAATTTTTAGAAATCAAATCAAATTATAAACATTACCTGTCAATTTATACAGATGGTTCGAAACAAGATGAGAAAGTTGCTTGTTCTGTTATTAGTCCAAATTTTACTGACAGTATCAGATTACCTTATAATAGCTCCATTTTTACCGCCGAAGCCAAGGCAATTGATATTGCACTTTACCATATCAGAGATCAGTCTGAAAAACAGTTTATCATTTATTCAGATTCTCTTTCTGTATTAAAATCTCTTTAAGATTTACACCATAGAAACCCATTAATTCAGCAAATTCTTAAAAAAATATTATTATCTTTCCGCTTCAAAAGAAATTGTATTTTGTTGGCTTCCCAGCCACGTTAATATTCGTGGAAATGAATTAGCAGATTCAGAAGCCAAATCTGCATTATCCTTAGTAATAACCAATTTCAAAATTCCTCACTCCGACTTTAAATCAAACGTCTGTCAATACATCAACACTAAATGTCAGTCTGTTTGGGAAACACAAACTTATAATAAATTAAATGAAATCAAACCAAATTTTAACAGCAAATGCACATTCCCTAATCTCAGCAGAAAAGAACAAACAAAAATCACGAGATGTAGACTTGGACACACTAGAATTACTCATTCTTATATTTTAAACAATGAACAAGCTCCATTCTGCATTCCTTGTAATGAACCTTTCACAGTCAAACATTTTCTTATCACTTGTGCTGAATTTAATCACATTCGCACAAAGTATTTTAATATAAAAACTATAAAGGAACTTTTTGATATGCCAACTCAGAAAATACTCGACTTTCTTAAAGAGATCGGACTTTTTAATAAAATATGATCAGTATTTTTAATCACTTAAAATCATTGATACTTTATCTCTTTAAAATAAACACATCAATCCTAGATATTTTTAAATTTCTCATTAAATAAAATCATCATATAACATAAAACTTATTAGACGCTATATGCCCTTTTAGGGTTGAGCGTCTATAAACAAAATATCCATCCATCCATCCATCAAGTCCTGCTGGAATCGGAATTCAGTTCATGACTGTATGGTGTATCACTACACGCTATATGCCCTTTTAGGGTTGAGCGTCTATAAACAAAATATCCATCCATCCATCCATCAAGTCCTGCTGGAAGTGGAATTCAGTTCATGGCTGTATGGTGCATCACTACACAGAGCCTTTCATTATCACCCATCCATCATTTTGATGTTGAAAGGGACATAAAACACCACATCATCGTCATCATCATCATCATCATCCATTTCTCTCAACATTAGCCTAGCCTCATATAACATTTTAACTATGTATTGAGACAGTGTCCCCTGAGCAAACAGTATAAGCCCAGATCAGTCTAATGAGACTTGTCACACCTGCATCATCTCTTGCCTAAGAAGTAAAGCACCATATCACCTGTCACAAGTGTACCTGTTTGGAAGCAGAATGTCACATACTCCATATTGACACCACTATAGTAACTGTTTTGGCATACAAACAAAGTACTTTATCATCAATGTGAAGATCACAGACCCAGATCAGTCAGAGCATCAGGCAGTCAAATCTAAATCTATTTCATATGACAGAAAAGCAAACAGGAAGTCACGAAAGGTGTCTATCTTGTAAAAAAAGCTGAAATCTTTCAAGCGTATCTAGTCCACTTAACCTTTACAACTCCCTGGGCAAATGAAGCAGACAACAAATTGATAACATTTTTATTTTCCCCTGAAAACTGGATTTGACATTTCTTGCAAATTGTGACAATTTGCATGAAATGTCGAATCCTGTTTTCAGGTTAGGAGACAGTTTGCGTGAAATGTCAAATACTGTTTTCTGGTAAAAGTAAGAAAAATATTTCAATTTTGTGTGCTGATTTTTTTCCCAGCATGCTAAACATATAAAAATATATGTTTTGTAATGTTTGTGGCATTTTTATCCTCTGTCATGATAGGTTAGGAGATATAGCTATCAGCATAGCGTCCCTCCATCAGTAGACACATCCTTGTGCGCTCCATAACTTTGATAACCTTAGACATATTTTGATAATATTTGGTAGGAATTTGGAGGAGGACCAGCAGGCATGTCATGTGCAAGACTGACAACTCTCACTGTCTTTGTTATTTAGTTATCTCCCCTGAAGCCAAAACCTTGTGCAGGCCATAACTCCCATACTATTTTAGATAATTTGATAATATTTGGTAGGGATGAAGAGGATGAACAGTAGGCATGTTGCTTGCAAGACAGACCACTCTCACTTTCTTCCTTATGTAGTTATCTCCCCAGAAGCAGAAATCAGTAGAAATCCTTGTGCGCTCCATAACTTTGATACCCTTAGAAATATTGTGATAATATTTGGTAAGAATGAAGAGGAGAACCAGTGAACATGTCACGTGCAAGAGATACATCTCTCACTGTCTGCTATGTAGCTATTTTCCCTGAAGTCAAAATCTTGTGCAGGCCATAACTCCCATACTGTTAGAGATAATTTGATAATATTTGGTAAGAATAAAGAGGAGGACCAGTAGGCATGCCACATGCAACAGAGACAACTCTCACTTTCTTCATTATGTAGTTATTACCCCTGAAGCAGAAATCAATAGACACATCCTTGTGCGCTTCATAACTTTGATACCCTTGGACATATTTTGACATGCGCCGTCCGACTGGAGACCAGGAGGTCGCGGGTTCAACCCCCGCCGAGGTCGGCAACATTCTTTCGTGGAGATTGATCATGAAATATTTTCTACAGTCATTCTCTCCCTTCCGCTGATTCAAGAAGGGCAGTTGTCAGTTTCTGGCGAAAGAATGTGCACAATACTGGTTAACCGCTTAGAGGACTAAGCCTGCCCAGTAAATGTGTGGTTAGGTAAACTGACCGCGCTTGACATGACCCCATTAGGTTGACTGGGCCGTAAAACCTCAACACAAACAAAGAAACATATTTTGACAATATTTTTGTAGGAATGAAGAGGAGTACCAGTAGGCATGTCACATGCAAGAGAGATAATTCTCACTTTCGTCATTATGTAGTAACCTCCCCTAAAGCCAAAATCTTGTGCAGGCCATAACTCCCATACTGTTTGAGTTGATTTGATAATATTTGGTAAGGATGAAAAGGAGGACCAGTAGGCATGCTGCGTGCAAGAGGGACAACTCACTTTCTTCTTAATGTAGTTATCTCTCCCGATGCAGAAGTTTTGTGCAGGCCATAACTCCCATACTGTTTGAGATAATTTGATAATGTATGGTAGGAGCATGTATCAGGTCAAGTGGGATTGACGGATGCAAGCAGGACAACTATTGCTATGTTCTTTTTCTAGTTGTCTTCCGTGAACAAATTTCTAAGCCAAGTTCTTGTGCAATCCATAACTTCTTAATGGTTTTAAATATTTTGATAATATTTAATAGAGGCATAGATAAGGACCAGAAGGAGTGTCTTGTGCAAGAATTACAATTATCACTTTCTTCATAATGTTGTTATCTCCCCTGAAACTGAAATCTTGTTCAGGCAATAACTCCCATACTGTTTCAGATAATTTGATATTATTTGATAGGGACATATATCAGGTCAAGTAGAAGTGTAGCATGCATTCAGGTCAAGTAGAAGTGTCACATGCAAGAAGGACAACTCTTGCTTTATTCTTTTTCTAGCTATCACCCCTGAATAAATTTCTAAGCCTAATTCGTGTGCACTCAGTAACTTCTTAATGGTTTGAAATATTTTGATAATATTTGATAGAGGCATATATAAGGACCAGTAGGCATGTCATGTGCAAGAGAGACAACTCTCACCTCTTGTTATGTACTTATCTGCCCTTGAGCTTGAATCTTGTGCAGGCTATAACTCACATACTGTCTGAAATAATTTGATAATATTTTGATGGGACGTATCAGGTCAAGTAGGAGTGTCACATGCAAGAAAGACAACTCTTGCTTTGTTTGTTTTCTTTTACATTCCACTGAATAAATTTCTGAGCCAAAATTTTTGTACACCCAATGACTTCTTAATGGTTTGAAATAGTTTGATAATATTTTGTATAGGCATATATAAGGACCAGTAAGCACGTCACTTGCAAGAAGGACAACCTCTACTGTGGTTGTTTTCTAGTTACTTTCCCTGAATGAATTTCTAAGCCAAATTCTTGTGTATGTGGTTTGAAATATTTTGGTAATATTTGGTAGAGGCATAGATAAGGACCAGTTGGCATGTCATGTTCATAAGTACTCTGTTTTTCTCCATTATGTACTTATCTCCCCTGATTTTGAAAACTTGTGCAGGCCATAACTCCCATTGTGTTTGAGATGATAATTTTTGGTATGGACATATATCAGGTCAAGTAGGTGTGTCACGTGTGAGAAGAACAACTTTTGCTCTGTTGATTTTTTACCCCAATAAACATACATTAAGTACCTTTACATTTACAAGGCATTTAATTTTGCCATTATTCCTGAATATGTACACTCTCAAATTCAAAGTATTTGTAAATATTGTGTATCCTGTACAAATAATCACATCAGAAATCACTAATAGGTGATTTTTGACAAAAATGAAAAAATAAAAGAACATGTAAAAATAAAATAATTTACAGTACATCTATTATTGTTTTCACTTGTTATTTTGGTCACATTTCATACTATCCTTTCATATTTTTACTTTCAATATTTCCATTATATCTGATTGAAATATACACCAAATTTAGAAATAGCGGTTTGGTCGGGGGATTTGCCATCTCTTCTTATGGCTATTTTTATACTCAGACACACAATAGTAGTTAGGTATTATGGTTTGATGTTGGTTATCCATGTGTCTGTCCATACTACTGTTGTACATCCATCTGACTGCCCATATTTTTGTTTCCAGACAATAACTTGAGTAAATAGCAATAGATTTTTACATACCTTGGTACATGTAATACTATGTGCATTGATATTGTGGAGATCTGGCTTTGGATTGCTAGTGGGCAAATTTTATCCAGTTTTGACAGTTATCTGCCAGCCTCACATTAGTGGCAGCGTATTATAGTTTTGTGATTTTATTTAGTAGATCTTCCAAGTACATCTGCTGAAAAAAGACAGTGATGGTCGGCTATTCTCCCCGTGAAATTGTTCAAAGGACCTGACCTGTTCCATTGTGATTTCTTCATTATCCTCCTGGTGTCCACTTTGACAGCCAGCACTGCAGAATACAAGTGAAGGATAGCTATCTTCCAAAACTGAGTCCTTGTAAGTCAAATTGATTGTTAATGGATCTAACCATTACAGGAAGGAATGTGTGATATTTCTCTTCATCTTCTCTTGCATGGCAAAGTTTCCTTAACACATAAGCATAGAAAGTATATCGCATACATTGCATTTATAAAAATTGGTATCCCAAAATTTGTCAAAGACACATTGAAACCTCCAGATAAAAAGGGGATTCCACATAATATTTTCCTGCATTAAAAGATACCGTACGGGTATACAAAAGCACCAGCTTCAAATGAGTATTTCCCCACAATGAATGTTTGCATGGAGAAATAAGAAAAATATCAGTACTTTTTGGTTGAAAAAAGCACCTTATCCAGAACTATGAGCATTGTCATATTTTCTTCCACAAATATTACATTTCTTTGATGTGTAAGTGTCTCACTTGTATGTATAAGTGACTGAGTGGCTCAGTTGTAGAGCCTTTGGGTCTAAAGATTGTTGATTCAGTCTTCAAGCAGGACATAACTAAGAATTCTAAAAGCGGGCCCTTGTAGCCTAATGGATAGAAGAATTGATTCTTAATCCACTAGGTTTCTCACCACTATGGTTTGAGCCTCGCTTGGGTCACATGTGGGAAAGCCAAGTTCTGCTTACAGACGGTCAGTTGGTTTTTCCCTGGGTTCTCCATTTTTCTCCCACTGATGAACGATCGGTTCAATATAAGTGAAATATTCTTGAAAGGGCTGTAAAACCTAAATAAAAAAAAAGACTTCTAAAAGTGGTATTAGCTGCACTTGTCTTGGTGCTCAGCATTTGGAAGAAGAGCTAGGACGGGTTGTACTGGTATTAGTATAATATGAGTTGTGGTAGTATCAGGTCAAAGTGTCTAGGGCATTATGTGACAGTAAAGCCACAATATAAAAGGGCAAAAATTTGCACCACCATATCGAGACCCTATTACAACATGACAGAAAATGTTTTGTTGACATTTAGCATGCAAGGTAAACATTACGGCTTAGAGGACTAAGCCTGTCCAGTAAAAGTGTGGTTAGATAAACTGACCGCGCTTGACATGACCCCATTGGCTTGACTGGGCAGTAAAACCTCAACACAAACTCATAAGTGTCTAAATGAGTACCCACAGCAAATGTTATTGTGAAGAAATAAGAAAAATATCCATACTGTTTGGTTGAATGTACATTATCTAGAGCCAGGGTCAAGGCCACATTATTTCAGCTGAATTGAATGATTTTATTGATGAGAGGAAACAGCATTCATAAAGTTAAAGTTAAGATATAAATAGTCACTTTTTGAAACAATCAACAAAGACTCGTTAGTGCTTGTCTAGGACTCCTGTAGGACAGTTATATGAGATATAAAGTAAAGCACAATGCAGGGAATGATACAGTGGCGATAGCGTTTTTCTTGTCCATGGAAACGCATACGAAACACTTGTTAACGATTTGGAAATGCAGTGCTTGGACCATGCTTAAACGATCATTTGCAGTTTTAGCCAATCAGATCATCGTTTCTGAAACGTTTCAAGCGTTTAGAATATTAGCCAATCAAATTAGCGTTCGGAAAACGCTGTCATGGAAACCGTGTCTGGTTGCAAACGTTTTATCGTTTGCATCATTAGTCATTTTTTTTTTTTTTTTTCAGTTTCACTTAATAATGATAATTATAAAACAAATGAAAATAATAGCGAAATAATTTTAAAGTGAAGAGTATCTGATGCAATAAACGGGAAATGTGTGTTTGACAGACAGAAAATGTGGCCGGACTCTGTTGCTCTGACTAGTCATTAGGAGTCGTGGGGTTCTATGCTTGCTGGTGCAGTCAGGTAACAGTTGTTTGTTGCACACTTATTTTCTCACCTGAGACAAACACTAGGTACGTAAATATTTCGATTATAAATTATATTGAATGCAATGATTAGACTCTCATCAATGAAATGTAATATTTGTAACAACAATAACAACAACAACAATAACATTTCACTATATTACCTTATACGGGAGTTCCCCTTTCAAGATTGCATTTTCGTAATATTTTGCCTCTGTAAGTAATAAATATCCACAACAAAATTATTTTAGTGGAGAAATGAAGACTCATATTAATTATCATCGAATACTCTATGCTACATGAATCTGGAGTACTGTGTAGATATGCTACATGAATCTGGAGTACTGTGTAGATAGAGTGTATAATATCATGATATTTTCCGATTTCATTTATTTACATTTCTTTTATTTATTTATTATACTATTTCCTTTTGTTCTAAATTTAATTTTTTGATCTTTCAAATGTAAGATAATATTAGCTAGCCTATGTATTGCTTAAGGAAGATGAGGTACAGGAAATGCTCATTCCACATATTGTTTATTGGAAGTTTAATGACATGCAGGTGCACCTCAAAGTCTTTTTTGGCTTATTTCTGATTGGATGAGAAAAAAACAATTGAAGTATTAACGGATTTATTGCTTGTATGTTTGTAATTTAGACAACACCAGACATAATTGAAGACATATTATTCTTCATTTATATTTGGATAGAAATGTCATAAGTGTATCTGTTAATTTCTTTCATTTGGGATGAAATTTCAAAGTACCTTATCAATTTTAATTTATTAATTTTCAGAAAATTTTTAATTCAGAATTTATATAATATCCAAAGATATTCTTTTTCTTTCTTTATTTCTTATCCATAATCAAACACGTATTGAGATTTTGATGCATAAATCAAGTTGACAGTGGCAAGGGAATATATTTATCACCCTGTGTGGATTGCACAGGTTTCAGCTATAAATGTGATTGATTTTAAGCTTTCATTGTCATTCATGTAAATAAATATAAAAGTAATAATAACAATAAAGCATGATAAGCAGGTATCCATTTTTTTTTTACTGCAACATATCTGAATAATTTCATTCATAACATTATCTTCAGTAGCATTTGTTTTATTTACCCCATTTTAAAACTTTCTATCATATCTACATATATGTTGTCTTTTACACACATGTGTCCTAAATGGTTTCTTCAATATCTCATTTATTAGCATTTTTCAAACGAAAATTTGTGATAGTTTAAAATGTCGTCTGCTGAAAATATTACCCAGAGTGCTAAGCATTGAAAAAAAAAAAAAACTTTTTTGGACTGAAATTGATTATTTTGCATTGCATTCTGACATTCCATTATTACTTTTTAATATTTTCTGTGTGCTTTCTTTTTTTTTTTTTTTTTTTTTAATCCTGTGAAGAACTATTATAGTATCTGATATGACATGTCATTCACCTGATAAGACGTGCCAATCATCTGATAATACCTGTCATTCATCTCATGTCAGACTATCCTAAATCTACTGGCTGGTGAAATCCATAGCTGAAAAGCTTTGCATTCCATAGAAAAAAAAAAATCAAAGCAAAGCTCAAATATTCCTATGGTGATTTTAAATAATTTTGTTCAGTTTTAGATTTTCACTGTAAAAATGAAAAATAACCTTGACGCCATGTGAGTCACTGGAAGAAACAAAGATTGAAAGAAGTTAATTTGGGACATAGACAACGCATATGTTTTGTGTGTGTGTGTGTGTGTGTGTGTGTGTGTGTGTGTGTGTGTGTGTGTGTGTGTGAACCTACAAATAAATACAGTCACAGGGCATTAGTTATACCATGGTTCCTGCACATGTACGATGTGATAATGCACAAGTGTGTTAGTATAAACTGATTTATCACATTTATATCATCCACATCCCGAGATATTTTATGCTGAATGTTGGGAAGGTTGGCCACTATATTATAAATATAGGGCATCCGCGCACTCTGATCTGGTTCATTTCTGCTCATCTGTACAATGTCTTATGTCTTATTCGATACGATGTGTTTGGCACATCATCTTCTAACATTTAACTTATTGTAGACTGAATGAACTCACCCACACTATATACTGGAAGATTCTAATTTCGATTTTAGGTATGCCAAGCTATATTATTTAGATATTCAGAGAAACACATGGTTGAACTAATTGCCAACAGTGGAGTTCTGCGGCGTCTGATCTGGGTCTCCACTTATTGCCAATTACCTTTTTAGGGGTCTCCGGACATCAATGGTTAAATGTAGCGTGCTATAAATGCAAAATTCTAAATTAGTCTAATATTTAAGTATAGCTTGCAGTATGCAAAACCGGTGCATTTTGATCTGATTCGTTGTAGTTCGTCTTTACATTGTTTTTTTGTTTTTTTTTTATTCGATATGATCTGCTGTCATTCCAGCGCATCATCTAATATTTAAGTATAGCTTGCAGTATGCAAAATTCTAGATTAGAATGTGCATCTGCGCATTCTGATCTGGGTAATTGCTGCTCGTCCACACATTTGTTGCATTTGGTGGATCTGTTAATCCAGCACGTCATCTTCTAATGTTTAAATATTACTAAATATAGCGTGCTAAAGGGTTAACAGCTTTGCATTATCATACCAAAAATGTTTTCATAGTGGAAATATACACTTTCACGAATGCCCTCCAGCAAGTTATTTGCCGACTGACCACATAATTGTCACGATGTGCACAGTGCATCGTATTTGAAGAATAATGGTCCAAACAAGTAAAAATGAACCTTTTTACTTTTTATAAATCTGATCAGTCTGTGTATAAGTTGAATTTGGCAATTCATGTATTACAGTATTTTATACTATTAATACCTAATCAGTGAACTGAGTGGACACCATTATGTACTAGACTGCGTCACGCACCCTGATCTGAGTAATACATAATCTCAGAGGGAGATTTTCACTTGATAAGGATTTAATGAAAGGATTAGTATTGATGATACTTAATTCTTGCAATATATTTCAGTAATGCAGATTGTCTGTTCCAGCACCATTTTTCTAAATGACAGTGCACATTTCATTAAAAAAAAAATATATTATTCAAAACAATAATAGCAATTCATAGTTTGACGTTGTTCAGTTTGGTGCAGAACGAAAATCTTTGATCTTGATCATGCTGCGAAGATGATCTGGATGAATATATATACATGTATATGAGCCCCTTCGAAAAGAAATGAAAAATGCCCTTATGGTATTTGAGACCAGCTTAGACCAAGATAAACCGGCATCTCCGTGCAGTCTGATCTGAATCTATACATATCGCTAACAAAATGCATTATGTCTACGATTCGTTGTCCAGTTGAACCTTTATCACTCTCTTGGCTAACTCAGCAGATGATAAATTCTGAACTGTTTTCTTATTTTCCCATAAAACAAGTTTTGACATTTCATGCAAATTACTGATCTTGACTGAAGACAATTTGCATAGGAAGTCATATCCTGTGGAGATAATATGTATGAAATGCCGACAGCTGTTTTCAAGGTAACAGAAGAAAAAACTTCAAAATGTCATCGGCTGAAAATTTTATGAAGAGTACTTATAAGCCTGAAAACATTTAACTGTCAAAAAAAGTTGATTGTGGTGTGAAAATAATATCGGGCTTCACAAAATATAATAATTCTTTTGAAAATAAAAAATTATCTCCATAAAGCAATAAAATATGTTTTAGCAAAAGAGTAAAAAACAAAAAAAACAAAAAAAAAAAAAAAAATGTAGATAAATATTATCTATTTGTAAAAAATGTTGTTTTAATATGATTCAATGAATGAGAGAGAAAAAAAAACTTCAAAATGTCATCTGCTTAAAATTTTATACCAAGCACTACGTGCTAAAACATTTAATTGTCATAAGAAAATGATTATCATGATTGTAGTGTGAAAATATTAGGCTTCACAAAACTTAATAATCAATCAAGTTAATTCTTTTGAAAATACGAAATTATCTCAATTATAATTGTTTTATTAAAAAAAAAAAAAAAAAAAAAGAAAGAAATTACAATAAAATAAATACAATTTTATACGTAAACTCATATTACTTTAGTTGTAAATAATGATTTAATACTGTCCAACAGGTATTTATTATTCGATTCGTCTATACATACAAATGGTGCCAAATGGTCAGATGATTGGCCGAAATGGAAAACAGCGTTTTGATAAGCCCAGATGATTGGCCGAAACGGTGAAAAGCGTTTCGATAAACGTTCGTAGCTTTTCAGTGCGCATGTTTAAATTTAGCGTTTGCGTGAAATGCTTTGCTCTGTAATTTGATTGGCCGAAATGATATGAAATGCTAGAAACGTTGTCGAAACGCAAACATTATGCAACGATTTCAAAATGCACCCCAAATGCGTAAACGGACAAGAAAAACGCTATCGCTCCTGTATAACTGAAAAAAAAAAAAAAAGTAATACACAATTATGACTTTGCAAGCCAAGTAAGGTATGTGGATAAGTCTTGCTTAAGGATACAACACTGTGGTAATAGTGGGATTCAAACTTGGTGCCTTCCAATCTTGAATTCAAAATGCAACAGACAGAGAGGTCAGCATGGTTTAGCCCTTCTTACTTTGGACCACAAGGCCCCAGGTTTGAATCATTATAGAGGCAGAATTCATCTTATGACTGTACAGTGCTGCACAGGGCCTTTCACTATCACTTTTTCAACATCTTTGACTTACATACTGTTGACAGAGATGTAAATGCAAATTATCATCTGTGCTGAGGGCTCCATATCTATATTCTTTATTGTGTAATTGTGATGTAATCATTAATTTTTATTGATGGGACACTTGTAACACATTGTCTATTCCTGTTGAAGCTTTGCCTTTTTCTTTGGACTTTGATCAGCAGTGATGGGGTGGTTGGGTGAGGCAAAGGTGTCATGTATCCTATGTCACTGGGGGGTCCATCTGATATTGGCTTACAGTTGGGCAAGGCCTGCTGTCCTTGTAGCAGATAAGGGTATAGGGGGGAAGGTTTTTATTTCTTCTGTTTCTTCACTTTCATTCATTTTCCTTTCTCCCCTGCCTCTCTGGGAGACAACAAAAAAGGTTGACATGTCGTTACGCCCCAACTCAGTCAATTGATTAGCAGTGAACCATGTGAACCTTTTATACTGTTTGTTTGTTTTTGATAGATACATTCTTTATCATTATCAGTGACACATATTCTGAGGTGAAGAGTGACATTGCAAACCAGAACAAGTTTGAGATGGATAGCTACAAGAGGGTAAGTGGAAATGAGGAAAGCAAAACAGGATTTCATTAATATAGGTTATTGATTTGTATGATGAAGATATATTTTATAGGAACAAGTTGTTGTGGTGGAGCCATTGAGCTTGCAAGTCATTTTGGCTAAAACAGTCCCCACAAAATGTATCTCCATGTAAATCCATTAACCTTTTTTGTTGTGCCTGTTTTCAGCATGGCGCGATATAGGGATCCGGTTTTCTATCTGTTTGTCGATCTGTTCATTTGTCCATTAATCCTTCAACATTTGCATCAGCCCTAATGTTCAAGTTATTTCCCAAGGAGTATACAGTGATGATACTTGGTATAAGCTTGCACTTACAGATGACAACTCAGACAGCAGTATCCATATTTGACCTCGACCTGTATTTCATGGTTCATTGACTTTGTATATTTGCGTCATCCCTAGCTTTGACCCTGTTGTTCAAGTTCATTTCTCAAGAACAACAAAGGCTACAGTAATGATACTTGGTATAAGCTTGAACTCAAGCATGAAAGCTCAGATAGCAGTATTGATATTTGACCTCTACTTTTTTTCATGGTTCACTGACTTTGTAAATTTGCATAGACTTAACCTTCAAGATATTGCTCCCTGGCAGATGCAACATTTAGCCTTTAATTGGGGGAATTCTTGTTATTATATATACTTGTGCATTTATTTTCTTATTTTCCTTACAGTTAGAGCTACTGTCTTCAAACAAAAAGAGCACAATTATACTTGTAATGTTTTACTTAGAGCACTGTGTTTCAAAGTTGTTGTCTTGCAGTAATATGTAACAAACCTTGTCATATGACTTGCTCAGTGAGAACTGTAAATAAACATGGTCGACAAACTTACGTTATGGTCAAGTTTAAGCCTAATCTCTGAAATTTTAAAGAACTTTCTCAATAAAGAAGGTTTTACAAGATGATATGGAAGGACAAGAACAACAATAACAGTTCATCTCAAAAATCAAACTGATGTGCTGTCCTTTTGACCCCCTTGGGGAACACACTTGCTACATTTTCAGCCATGTCTACCAAGGGCAACAACTTTTGTGACTTTCAGTTTGCTTTGAAACAACAGGTTGGCCAAGTAGTTGATGCTGGTGAGTTTGATTGAATCTCCTATAGGCAGAGTTCAGCTCTTGATTATATAGTACTTCATTGCACAGAGCCTTTTATGATCACCCTTTTGTCATCAAGATATGACTTAAACGATGTTGACAGCAGCCTGTTTACTTTACTCTTCTGAAAAGGGGGAAAGAATTTGCTCCCGCTGTTTATTTGTAGACTATATTTAGGTAAATGAATAACCCTGAAAGGTTTTGCTATCATTTTAAAAAGGGAGGAGACAACTATGCAGAGGCAAAGTTGCCTCCCTTGTACATGTATTTGAAATCTTTAGAAAAAATGGGGTACTCTTAAAGAGAGTAGCATCCAGGTGGCTCAAGTAGTTACTCCTCATAAAGCTTCTGTTGGATCTTTTCAAAACTTTTCACATACATTACAGACATATTGAAGATGTGCATGGGGTCTCCATTTAGGGAGGATATATGATGATATGTGGAAGTTGTCTTCTTGAGCAGTTTGAAACTTTTAAAGGATTTCAGCTCTGTATGGTGACAAACAAAATCCCATATTCTTAACTGAATCTAGACTGATTACTTCACTTTCTATACATATGTCACAATCTCCATATACCACAACCTCTTTATATCACTATTGTTTGGGTCCATAAGTTAAATAAAGGTGATATATCAAAACAAAAATTTATAGAATATACAGAAAAATGACAATTTATGGTATTTTTATACCCCGCCACACGATAGTGGCGGGGTACTATGGTTCACGTTGGACAGCTGTGTGTCTGTCTGTCTGTCCGTCCGTCCATATTTCATTTCCGGATGATAACTTGAGTAAACATCAGTGGATTTTCACCAAACTTGGTATGTGCATTGATATTGTGATGATCTGGTTTGGGATTGCTAATGGGCAAATTTTGTCAAACTTTGATCTGCCCGAGACACGCCCATTTTTTTGTTTCCAAACGATAACTTTTGTAAATATCAAGGGATTTTAATCAAATTTGGTACATGCATTGATATTAAGGAGATCTGGTTTGGGATCACTAATGGGCAAATTTTGTCAGTTTTAGACAGTTATCTGCTCGCGACATGTTAAAGGCGGGGTATTATCATTTTACATTTTTATTTCTAGATAATCTATATTTTTTGGGGGTTCATCTTTAAATCATGTTATATCCCAATGCATGCTATAATAAACTATGTTATAAAGAGGTTTATGGGTAGTATTTAAACATTCAAAATAAATACATAATAATTATAGACTTCACCAACATTAAGGGCACTGTGGGTACATCTGAATTTCTTTTACAAATTTTTCTGACAAGGCACAACTTGTACAGTCCCTATGTTTACTTTTGCAAGAGAGGAAACTGCTTTTTAGCCAGGACTATAAAAATGTCATTTGTTGTTTTCAAGACTTTGATACTCAAATAATAATTATTCACTATTATTAAAATAAAAATAATTACATCAGAACCTTGTTATAATACGAAAGTCCGGATCCAAGCATCAGACACAATTTGGATAGCCTCCAGTTATGGTGAGCATTCTGCACTGTTTGAATTTGCCTACTAGGTTGAAACTGGCACCCTCTAAGCATAAACAAATTGGTATTCATTACATTATCTTACATAACCTGAATGAGGATGGTTGGGTGAGGCAAAGGTGTCATGTATCTTGCATCACCGGGGCGTCCAACTGATATTGGCTTACAGTGGGACAAGGCCTGCTGTCCTTGCAGCAAAAGAGGGCAGAGGGGGAATGTTTATATTTCTTCTGTTTCTTCACTTTCATTCATTTTCCTCTTTCTCCCCTGTCACTCTCTTTCATATCCTCTACTATCCTTTCCATCTCTCTTCTCCCTTTCTCTGGAAGACAACACAAAATGACTCACACAAGTTGACGTGTTGTCAAACCCCAACACAATCAATCAATACATAACTTGAATACTGGAACATTTTGACACATAATGCAGCAGGATTAGACTTGGCTCAGTAATCATCCTGTCATAAAACTAAAGTCATGTCGCTTATTATAAGACATGAGCAGCAGGATTAGACTTGGCTCTATAATCATCCTGTCATAAAACTGAAGTGGTCACTTTTTATGATATGTTAGGACCCCGGAGGTTAGGTTATTAATAAAACTGAGCTGAAGACCATATGATTATGATGAAGTACCATTACTAGCAAAATGGTCAGGAAAAACTCAGGATGGGATAATTATACCCCCGACATATGAAGTATGTGTGGGTATATAGTTTTTGCTTTTTCGTTTGTCCGTTCTTCTGTTCGTTCGTTCGTACATACGTTCGTTTGTTCGTTTGTCTTTCCGTCACAGGGTCAAAGTTTTTGCGTTAAAGTTTATAAGACCTCATATTTTGAGGACCCTTTGATGGATTTCATTCATATTTGGCATGATGGTAGATATAGGTCTAAAGTTTTTATCTGCACCATCACCACCCCATGGGTGACCTTGGGGTCAAGGTCATGGACTTAGAATTTTCATAAAAAAGTCAAAGTTTTTTGTGTTTAAGTTTATATAGCTGTATCATCAAGACCCTTGAAGAATTTCATTTATATTTGACATGTTGGTAGATATCGGCCTAGCGTCTTACTCAGCATGATCCCCACCCCGGGTGTGACCGAGGTCAAGGTCACAAACTTAGAATTTTCATATAAAACTAAAAAATTTTGCATTTAATTTTAGATAGCCATATCGTCAAGACCATTTGTTAAATTTTATTATCCCCTAATTGAAAGGTTGAGCGGATATAGCTGTTAGCAAGGAATTTGTTGGTTTGTCCGTCCATCCGTTGAAACATTATTCGTTCATACTTTATTTTTGTCTTAGGGTCAAAGTTTTTACATTTAAGTTTATAAGACCTTATATTAATATAAGGTCTTATAAACTTAAATGTAAAAACTTTGAATGGATTTCATTCATGTTTGGCCTGATGGTAAATATAAGGCTTAAGTTTTTATCAGCACCAACCCTATCTCAGGGAATAACCTTGGGGTCAAGGTCACTGACTTAGGATTTTCATAAATAAGTCAAAATTTTTGTGTTTATGTTTATATAGCTATACCATCAAGACCCTATGAGAAATTTCATTTATATTTTAATTGTTGGTAGATATAGGTCTACAGTTTTACTTAGCATCATCCCCATCCTGGGTTATGACCTTGAGGTCAGGATCACAGACTTAGAAATTTCATATAAAAGTAAAAAAAAAAATTTGCATCTAAGTTTATATAGCTATATTATGAAGACCCTTTTGTTGGTTTCATTAATATTAAGCATGATGGTATATATAGGTATAAAGTTTTTCTCGGCACCATCCCCAAGCTGGGGCATGGCTTTTAAGTCAAGGTCACAGACTTTTCATACAAATGTCATTTTTGCTTATATTATAAAGGCTGATTGATTTCACTGGTATATGGTGATAGTTATAGGGCTAAAGTTTTATTTAGCTCAATCCCTGCACCTGTGCCTGACCTTTGAGGTCAAGGCTTCATATTATGTGTGATTGAATTTATGATATAACATATAGCATGCAACTGCCATCTCCAGAGTCAAAGCTACATACTTTGTGCTTTTTAAAAAGTGGCGGTAGCGCTGGTTGGGGATATACCTGCCCCACTGGGCATTTTGTCTAGTTGCATTTGAAGGAGATTCCATTACCAGGGTGGGAGACCAGGAGATTGGCTTCAAATGCGAGGGACTCCTGCATGATCCAGGAGGTATCACATGTATGCAACTGCACCTAGTCAGTGATGGTTGATAGTGTTTACTTTGTGACATCAACTCCTCTCACATTTTTGTTGGATCTTTCCAAAACATTCTATATGTTATACGCATAGTGAAGATGTGCATGTACAAATTTGACATTACGAAAACATGCCTATTCAAATATATAGAAAATTTCACCTCCAAAAACTGAAAATGTTCAGATAAAAAAACTGACATTTTTCATAATCTGCTCAAAACATAGATTGTGGGTACTTGTTAGAACCGCCTTGGTGAGGCGGTTCTAACGAGTACCCACAATCTATGTTTTGAGCAGAAATAAGAAAAATAATTTATACCCCTGCAAACGCCAGTTTTACCATATAAAAGTGGGGTTTGAGGGGGTCAAAATTATATATGCGTGTTTTCGTGATGAAATTTGATGCTGAAATTTTGTTTTTGAGAAAATTGCAAGGTTTTTAACCTAACCATTTCACAAATCTGCACTTAGTGATGGTTAATAAGTGTGTCCAATGTGGCAGAGAGGTTTGGCATGCAGACACACTACTATAGACTAACTATGTGACCAGTGATGTGTGTGACCAAAAATGTGATGGTCCAACACTTGGGTGGTTCAGTGCTTATCCTGAAAAACAATAAGTGCTCCATGATTTGGCAGAGACTATTGACATGGCGGCCATGCCAATAATAGCAACAAAACAGCCAGTAACGTCAAGTATTCCAATTGCAAGGGGTTGAATCACGAGACTTATGACGTCAGCTTACAAAATTTGGGATCACAGCCATTTTGAATTTTGTCTCCATTTGGAATTTTATTTCTGTCCATTCTCCGTCTGTTTACAAGCTAAGCATGATTCGTTTTGTGCATAAGGTACACTTTGATGTAGATTTTTAGATAACACATAGACTTTATGCTCTTTTCACATGATAATCTTTAAAAACTTTGACACATGTAAGCGAACGATACTATATTATTGTCATTGTACCTGTCATTGGCATACACTGATTTTCCGTATTCGGAAAGCATGGACCCCGCCCATTGGGGCCCGTGAAATAGATAGGCTGCATAAAGCTGGACCATGGTAGAGCTGCTAGTAACTAAGCAGGAACCAAATTCATGTGCTCGGGTCAGGTAAAAGTCTCACAAATTTGGAGGCAATGTCTGTGAACTACTGAAATATTGTTGACTTGGACGTTATATCTCAATTCATGCAGTGGATAAGAGGTCAAGCATAGCACCTATTAAATTCATATTATTGCTTTATGAAATCCACTCCTGTTAGAACTTTGGTTGGATCTTTTCAAAGTTTTACACATACATTACAGGCTTATTGAAGATGTGCATGTGAAACTTTGACTTTGATGCTGAACAAATATTTCTTTACAAAATGACAGCATTTTTAACTTAGCCATTTTAGGACAACTGTACCTAGTCAGTGATGGTTAATAGTGTATACTTTGTGAAAACTCCTCTTACACTCTTTGTTGGATCTTTTAAAGACATTGAATATGTTTCAGACATGAGAAGTGTGCAAGTTTGATGCTGAAATTTGTTTTTAGACAAAATGGCAGGATCTTTAACTTAGTAATTTTATTATACCCCCGACATACGAAGTATGTAGGGGTATATAGTTTTCGCTTTTCCATTCATCCGTTCATTCGTTCGTTTGTACGTATGTACGTTGGTTCGTTCGTTCATTTGTTTGTACGTTCATTCGTCTTTCCGTCACAGGGTCAAAGTTTTTGCGTTAAAGTTTATAAGACCTCATATTTTGAAGACCCTTTGATGGATCTCGTTCATATTTGGCATGTTGGTAGATATAGGTCTAAAGTTTTTATCAGCACCATCCCTGGGGGTGACCTTTGGGGCAAGATCATGGACTTAGAATTTTCATGAAAAAAGTCACAGGGTCAAAGTTTTTGTGTTAAAGTTTATAAGACCTCATATTTTGAAGACCCTTTGATGGATTTCGTTCTAATATGGCATGATGGTAGATATAGGTCTTAAGTTTTTATCGGCACCATCCCCGCCCCAGGGTGACCTTGGGGTCAAGGTCACAGAATTTTCGTGAAAAAAGTCAAAGTTTTTTGTGTTTAAGTTTATATAGCTATATTATCAAGACCCTTGAGGAATTTCATTTATATTTGACATGTTGGTAGATATCGGCCTAGCTTCTTACTTGGCATGATCCCCACCCTGGATGTGACCGAGGTCAAGGTCACCAACTTCGAATTTTCATATAAAAGTAAAAATTTTTGCGTTGAAGTTTATATAGCCATATCATCAAGACCTTTTATTAAATTTCATTATCCCCTAACTGAAAGGTTGAGCTGATATAGCTATCAGCAAGGAATCTGTTTGTCTGTCCGTCAGTCAGTTGAAGTATTATTCGTTTATACTTTATTTTTGTCTTAGGGTCAAAGTTTTTGCATTAAAGCTTATAAGACCTCATATTTTGAAGACCCTTTGATGGATTTCATTCATATTTGGCATGATGGTAGATATAGGTCTTAAGTTTTTATCAGCACCATCACCACCCCCGGGGTGATCTTGGGGTCAAGGTCACGGACTTAGAATTTTCATAAAAAAGTCAAAGTTTTTTGTGTTTAAGTTTATATAGCCATATCATCAAGACCCTTGAGGAATTTCATTTATATTTGACATGTTGGTAGATATCGGCCTAGCGTCTTACTCTGCATGATCCCCACACAGGTGTGACTGAGGTCAAGGTCACGAACTTAGAATTTTCATATAAAAATAAAACTTTTTGCGATTAAGTTTAGATAGCCATATCATCAAGACCTTTTATTAAATTTCATTATACCCTAACTAAATGGTTGAGCAGATATAGCTATCAGCAAGAAATCTGTTCGTCTGTCTGTCGGTCCTTGAAGCATTATTTGTCCATACTTTATTGTTGTCTTTGGCTCAAAGTTTTTGCGTTAAAGTTTATAAGACCTCATATTTTGAAGACCCTTTGATGGATTTCATTCATATTTGGCATGATGGTAGATATAGATCTAAAGTTTTTATCAGCACCATTCGAATCCCGGGGGTGACCTTGGGGTCAAGGTCACAGACTTAGAATTTTTATAAAAAATTCAAAGTTTTTTGTGTTTAAGTTTATATAGCTATACCATCAAGACCCTTTGAGGAATTTCATCTATATTTGACATGTTGGTAGATATAGGTCTAGAGTTTTACTCAGCATCATCCCCATCCCGGGGTATGACCTTGAGGTCAAGGTCACAGACTTAGAAATTTCATATAAAAGTTAAAAAAATTTGCATCTAAGTTTATATAGCTATACCATCAAGACCTTTTGTTGAATTTCGTTATCCTCCTACCGAGAGGTTTAGGGGATATAGCTATCAGCATGGAATTCATCCATTCATCCATCCATCCATCTGTCTGTCCATAAATGCATTATTGTGCACCCCATAACTCCTAACTTCCTTTTGAGCTATTTTCAGGAAAATGTCAGGTTGTAGAGGGCATTTGGTAGGGTGTCAGGTACAAGAAAGACAACTCTAACTGACTTGGTCCATGAGTTATCTCCCCTTGTCTCCAGAATTGTAAAAATTTTGTGCAAACCATAACTTTAAAACTCGTTAAGATATTTTCATGATACTTCACCAGTATGTATAGGACATTAAGTAGGCATATCACCTTCAAGAATGACTTTCTGACTCCATTCTGCAGTTTTCTCCCTTGGTTATTTAAATCTTGTGCGGGCAATAACTCTAAAAATTCTTTAAGATATTTTTGTGATACTTTACCGATATGTAGAGAACATTGAGTAGGCAGGTGACCTTAAAATTTTCATTAAAATTTATATCGCTATATTATGAAGCCTTTTGTTGGTTTCATTAATATTAAGCATGATGGTATATATAGGTCTAAAGTTTTTCTTGGCACCATCCCCAAGCTGGGGCATGGCTTTTAAGTCAAGGTCACAGACTTTTCATACAAGTCATTTTTGCTTATATTATAAAGACTGATTGATTTCACTAGTATATGGTGATAGTTATAGGGCAAAAGTTTTATTAAGCTCAATCCCTGTACCTGTGCCTGATCTTTGAGGTCAAGGGCTTCATGTTATGTGTGATTGAAGTTTTTCAATGTTATAAAGCATATAACTGCCATCTCCAGAGTCAAAGCTACATACTTTGTGCTCTTTAAAAACTGGCAGTAGCGCTGGTCAGGGGTATACATGCCCCACTGGGCACTTTGTCTAGTCATAACTGTACCCACCCCCATCAACCCAACACCACCACACTAACTGAGTTTGTAGGGAGGGAGGTATACTGTTCTCACATTGTCTGTCCCTCTATCCGTTACATTTTGCTTTCTGAGCAGGTGGTATCTAATAATCCCTGCTTACTGAAATTTCTTGTTTTTGCCAAACAATAGGGTTCAACATTTCATGCGCTGGCCTCGGTGGCTCAGTTGGATGTGCTGTCCGACTGGAGACCAGGAGGTTGCGGGTTCAACCCCTTGCCGAGGTCAGCACATTCTTTCGTGGAGATTGGTCATGAAATATTTTCTGTGGTCATTCTCTTCTTCTGCTGATTCAAGAAGAGCAGTTGTCAGTTTCTGGCAAAAGAATGTGCACAATACTGGTTAACTGCTTAGAGGACTGTCTGCCCAGTAAACGTGTAGTTAGGTAAACTGACCCCACTCAACATGACCCCATTGGGTTGACTGGGCCGTAAAACCTCAACACAAACAATCAACATTTCATGCAAATTGTCTCCAGTCTTAAAAAATAGGGTTTGACAGTTTCATGCTGCATAAAAAGTCAAAGCCTATTTTCTGGGAAAAACAAGCAAAATATCAACTTGCCTTCTCCTGAATTTGCCTAGAGAGTGGTAGTAGTTTACGTGTCAAGCAAAATTGCAGCAGATGAAATTCTCAAGCATTTTGTCTGTTTATTTTTTTAGAAAATAAGCCTTGACATTTCATGTGATTTTCTACCTAGTAGCAAGGGATTCACATGAAATGTCAAAAATATGAGTGAAGATACCCAGGAAATGCTACACTCACAAAGCACAGCTGTCCTGGGGAACCACAAGGGAGGTGAGGAACAAGCTGGCCTCAGTGACTCAGTCCAGTGTGTCTCCGACTGGTGATCAGAAGGTCACAGGTTTGATCTCTATCGGGTCCTGTAACATTCTTTTAGATTGATCATGAAATCATTTCTACAGTCATTCTCTCCCTTCTGCTGACTCAAGAAGAGTTGTCAGTTTCTGGCAAAAGAAAAATATATCAAAATGTTGTATGCTGTAATTTTTTACCAGTATGCAGAGCAGTCAAAATGAATACTTCACTAGTTATCAGCCTCTGGGCAGTTCAGCAGACAAGAAGTATTGTGAAAACTCTTAAGTAATAGGATATCTTAACTCCTTACAGTTGTTATTCTAAACTTTGAACAAAACCATTTTACTACCTGTGAAAACTGCTCTTTAGGTGGCACACTGTAGACCCTGGTCAGATGATGAATCTGCAGCATTTGATTGGGATCTTTTCTGTTTGCTCAGACCTGTCCCAACGGCTAGGTGATCAAGAAATCACTGGTTCATTCCCCGCTGGGTTCGGCAGCATTCTTTTGTGGAGATTGGTCATGAAATACTTTCTACCATCATTTTCTTTCATTCCATTATTCAAGGACAGTTGTCAGTTTCTGGCAAAAGAATGTGCACAAGTACTTGTTAACTGCCTAGAAGACTAAGCTTGCCCAGGAGATTGTGGTTAGGTGAACTGACCAGCTTGACATGACCTTAATTAGTGTTGACTGGTCTGTTAAAACCAAACAACCCAATGCTTAGGGTAAATATTGTACATAAAGCCTGCCAGAAAATAGGGTTTAACTGACATTGTGCCAGACACTTTGAGTTTTCACTTCTATAGATTCTTTCAGGCCTGAGTGGCTCTGTCTGATGCATATTTGACTGCTGATCAGGAGGTCACAGGTTTGATCCTCACCAGGTCTGGTAACATTTGACTGCTGATCAGGAGGTCACAGGTTTTATCCTCACCAGGTCCGGTAATATTCTTTTGTGAAGATTTAGATCACATACTATTTTCTACAGCCATTCTGTCCCTTTTGCTAATTCAAAAAGGGCAGATGTCAGTTGCCTTGGAAAGAATGTGCTCAAATACTGGTTAACCGCTATGAGGACTACACATGGAAGCCTGCCTAGGAAAAGTGTGGTCAGGTAAACTGACCGGCTTGATATGTCCTTGATAGTTTTTAACTTGGCCATTAAACTTCAAACCAAGCAATTGACATTTTACCAGCTCAGTGGCTCAACTGGTGGAGCATCTGTTTTGTGACCCGGTGGGTTCCATCTGGGGTTTGTCATACCAAAGACTTTAAAATGGTACTAGGTGCTCTTTTGCTTGGCACTCAGCATTAAGACAGTAGAGCTAGAACTGGCCAGCCTGGTGTTGGTATAATGTGACAAGTGAAATATCATGTGATGTGGCAGCGGATTGATATCTCAGTAAGGCAGCACTCTAAAAGTGGGCATCCAGCTCCCTGCCACATCCAAACACTGCCATGATATGACTGAAAGGTTGTTGAAATTGAAATAAAACCTGAATATAAAAAATTGACATTTTACACAAATTGCCTCCTAATAATGAGCATGAAATTTCTAGTCCGGTTTCTGTTTAAAATCAGAAAAAATACATTATTTACATTATTTTAAAATGTCATTCTGCTGACATTTTACCCAACATGCTTAACTTTAACAGCTTACTTAATCTTTCCACTCTGTTGGCAGATTCAGCAGATAACAAACTAATAAGATTTTTCTTATTTTTCTCAGAAAGCAGGATTTGACATCTCAGTTTTTACATGAAATGTCAACCCTGTTTTTCTGAGAAAAATCCGATGTCCTCTGCTGAAAATTTTACACAGCATGTAAAGTGTAGATGTAAATGTAACTCCAGATAAGACTCTTTTTTTCAACCCAGAAGTACTGATATTTTTCTTATTTCTTCATGAAAACATATGTTAGGTTACTCATGGAAGTGCCTTGGCAAGGGACTTCTAATGAGTGTCCACAACATATGTTTCTGTGGAGAAATAAGAAAAATATTATGTGGATACACCCTCTTATCTGGAACTGTGTATAAAACTAAAGATGCTTGGTATAACTGGTCCATATTGTGGAAGTAATTTAGTTTGTAAATTTTCACTGTACTGTATTATTTCAGGTCGTACTCCTTTCTACATTGTTATGGATGGCAGATGAAGGATATGAACTTCTTCCCATAAATCCAATTCAGATTTGATACAAGATGGAAGTCATTGTTTATGGATGTTATTGCTTAAGTACTCTGGGTAAAAATTCCAGCAGAGAGCACTTTAAAATGTTTTTCTTATTTTTCCAATTAAACATGATTTGACATTTCCAAATCCTGTTTTCTGGGAAATTATCATCAATTTGTTATCTGCTGAATTAGCCCAGAGAGTGGTAGAAGTTAATGTGTGCAATGTGACTTTGTCTCTGAATGTAAAACTCAGTGATATAAATAAGGACTACCGAATTAATCCTAAGTTTTGGGACAGACAGGCCTGAATAAACAGTGTAGACCCTGATCAGTGAATGCAGAATTTGATCAGGGTCTAAACTGTTTACCTCTTATCCAGCAGTTTAAGACATATCAGAAGGTAGTAAATAGATTTGCTCAGTAGCTTGGAAAAAATATTAGCAGATATTTTTTTTTCTTATTTTTCCCAGAAAATAAGGTTTGAGGCCCTTTGCATGAAATATCAAGCCCTATTTTCTTGGAAATAAATCAGAAAATATCATCAATTTGCCATCTGCTGAACCTGCTCAGAGAGTGATAAAGGTTAAGGACAAGTATGTTAAGGAGTTATAAGGATTCCCAATATTAGAATAAATACGGTACCTAGAGAGCAATGAGTGACATGGTAAGAAAAGGGATCTGAGTGATATATGGGCAGTAAAGGCCTAGATCAGCTTCTGTGTGAATGCAGTCTGTTCAGGATCTTCACTAGACACAGGATCATTGAATACTAAGGATATATCAACAAACAGTAGAGGCCATGGTCAGGCTGTGCAGATAATCAAGCTGATCAGGACCTTTGATCCTTGTTTGCCTGTACCCTTAACGTCATGTCAAAGCTGAGGCCTTTTTGTAATATTTTGCAAAGAAAACATAACCTTATTTACAGTACAGATTCAGACTAGATGTTGTAGAATGTGGCATCTGATTAGGATCTACACTGTTGTAGTGAAATGGTCCTCAAATTTTAGAAATACAGTGTTCAACTATTTAGTGTAAATATGATATGTTTTAGATGGAATGGATATGCCTCCCAGCGAAATAACTCTTGCCATGAAAACATTTATCTCCCTTTTTATTGGAGGTTACCCTTAAAGGAAACAATATGATCCCAGACTAAGCAACTTTAAACCCTTAAGATGACCCCAATTATTAGGAAGGTTTCAGATGTTTGGGACACAACTTTCTGTCTGAAAATTGGTCTCCTTGAAAAATAGAGGCAGCATTTTTCAGGTGTATCCATTCACCTAAACACTTACAGTGCTAAGCAAATTCAGCAGATGACAAATTGATGATATTTTTCTTATTTTCCCCCAAAAATAGGATTTGACGTTACATGCAAACTGTCTCCTGAGGAGACAGTTTGCATAAAATGTCAAATCATTTTTTTTTTGTGGGGGTGGGGGGAATAAGAAAAAGAAATCTAAATGTCATCTGCTGAAATTATTACACAGCATATTAACCCTTAAAGCTCCAAGAAAAACAGCATCTGAAAATGTCGTCTGCTGAATATTCTTGCAAACTTTTCAACCCTATTAGAAGCAGTCTGATTTGGGTCCACACTGTTTGCAAAAATGACTTTCAAAATCACAAGCAGATGACAAAGCAGACGACAATTGTTGTGATTGGCAGTTTAAGGGTTAAGCTGTCAGAACAGTCACTCCTTTTCTCCCTTTTCCTGCATTCAGCTTGAGATAAGAGCCAGTATGCAGATTCAGATATATCCAGATATTGTTTTCCTTATTTTTCCTAGTAAACATATGTTATGGGAACTCATTAGAAGCATTTCAGAAAAGGGCTTCAAATGAGTACTTAGAGTGTATTTTTTTGTGGAGAAATTAGAAAAATGCCAATCCTTTTTTGGCAAAAAAAAAAATGTTTTATCGGGAACTTTGTACTTAAGCTTATAAGCATGGGAAAACCACACACACACACATACGCACGCACACACACACACACACACACACACACACACACACACACACACACACAAGAGCTGAATAGTAAGACAGAAGTACTTTCACAGATTACCCAGAAACAGAGTGTTTAAAGCTAATTTCAGTTCTTTCATCTCTTGTACATACCATAATCAAGCATTGATCATTAGTGTACTTAAGCTTATAAGCATGGGAAAACCACACACACATACGCACGCACACACACACACACACACACACACACACACACACACACACACACACAAGAGCTGAATAGTAAGACAGAAGTACTTTCACAGATTACCCAGAAACAGAGTGTTTAAAGCTAATTTCAGTTCTTTCATCTCTTGTACATACCATAATCAAGCATTGATCATTAGTGGTTTCTGACAAATTGGTCAATTTCAGGCATTGTACAGTCTTTCTCTACCTCAACCACAAAGGCTCAATACTGAAGGAGGACATGTTCACAGCAGGAGAGGATATCCCTTCATATAAAGCATGGTGAAATGGTTGGCTGCTGAGTTGAAATGTTGCAGGGAGACTCTGGAAGCTGTTTGGGAAGGTCAGTCACCATTACTACTCAGGAGACCATTGCCAAGGTTCTTGCAGCATCATTGTAGAAAGGAGAGTACAAAGCTTTACATGGTCTCAAGGCAGCAGCTCACTGGGTCCCAAAGCTCCTTGGCTCTGATCAGACATGGATTCAGCACAACTTGTCAGGGGAGAATGACAGCTTAACCTTCCTCTGGCAATTTGTGACCACAGATGAAGCCATGGTCCATCACTTCCAACCAGAGATGAAGTCAGAGCTCTGGACAGGTTCTCTGCCTTACAAGAAAGCTAAGACAGTGATGTCTGCAGGCAGGCTGACGGTCTATATTTTTTATGATGTGAAAGGAGTACTGCTGTTGGACTACTTAAAAAAGGTCACACTATCACCAGGGCTTCTATTGACAAGAAAGGTGCTCTTCAACCAGAACATTGCTCTGGCACATACATTCATAGTGTCCAAGAATGGTGTATTCCAGCTTGTTAAACATCATTCTTGATGACGCTATAAATGATGTGGATCACTTCCTGATGGCCCAAGATGATGCCTTCTACATTGAAGACATGCAACTGCCTCTTGACCAGTAGTCTAAAATGTGTTCATGAAGGCGGGGACTGTGTTATCATTGGAAAATGATTGTTTTATTTTCTAAAACTGACACCAAGTGCTCTTGGAGCATGCTCCAAGAAGAGTAAATCAACTCTTCAATACACCATTACAGCAACTTATTTGGGGATACAATATTAAGTTGATTGAATTAGAGACTCAAAACAAAAAATCCTAAATATACTGTTATAACACTAATTATTGGGACATACAGGCCTTTGCAAACAGTTTTGATCCAGGTCAGATGCTGCAGAATGTAGCATCTCATCAGGGTCTGCACTGTCTGCCATTCATCCAGCAGTATTTAGACACATGAAGAGGTAATAAAATGAACCTTTTGAAATTTTAGGAAATTATAGTAAGTGTTAAGATCCAGATATTAATGCATTTTAGTCGGGGAAACCGTCAAAGGGGCAATTGTCAAACAGTGCAGTCCTAGATCAGATGCCACAGAATGTAACTTCTGATCAGGGTCTACACACTTTGCATTAAAATGTGGGAATTTTCATAATACAAAGTAGGAATAAAAACTAACCCTGCTATTGGAAATAGACCAGTCCAAAGAGCTGTGGTAGTAATGTCCATTTGATGTTTATGGGTTAATGAACAATATGGTATTTGAAACCTTCAGGAGAAATTCTTTCTTCTAATTAGAGAATAATAAAAAAGGAAATTCAAATTTTACTCTGGTTACTTGTTTTCTGATAATCGATTTTGAGTGAGCGACAACTTAGGTGATTTTAGGGTTTTTGGAAACATTTTGCTTAATTTGAATTCTCATTTTTTTTTTTTTTTTTTTTTTTTTTTTCTATTCAGAATTTTTAACAACATATATATATATGTATACCATGCAGATGTGTCATGGCATGGGAATAGCCATTGCCTTTTTTTTTTTTTTTTTTTTTTTTTTTTTTTTTTTTTTTTTTTTTTGTCCTCTCCTTTTGCGCTGTAAAATGCACATAGAACAAAACATATTTTCATTTTTCATGCAAAATAATGTATATTGTTTCTAATATAGCAGTTTTTTTTATGCAATTACATTTTAATGCATAAATATTATTTCTAATACAGAAGTTTTTATGCAATTACATTCTTAAGCAAATATATTGTTTCTAATGTAGTAGTTTTTTTTTTATTAAAAAACAATTACATTTCATGCAAATATATTGTTTCTTATATAGCAGTTTTTATGCAATTACATTTTCATGCAAACATATCATTCATAATGTAGTAGCTTTTATGCAGTTACATTTTTCATGCATATATATTGATCATAATATAGTATTTTTTCTGCAATTACATTTTCATGCAAACACATTAATTGTTCCTAATAAAGTAGTTTTTTGTGCATTTTTTTTTTCATTCATTTTAATAGTATATTCATATTAATTTCCTTGTAAAACAGGTTTGGTATGATGGTTCACCTATCGCACTGATACTGGTGTGAATCTAGCTAAGTTTTTAAGGATCTTCTATGAATAGGCTAGGTTTTTTTAACATAGTATTTTGAAAAATATTAGTTTCATTCTAAAAACATTCGTACATCTTACAGAAATTCTCATTGTTACTCATTTTCTGAGATTGCAAGTACACATCTGATTAACTTTTTATCCATTTAATAGAAAGTTCTATAGTTAGAATTAAAGCTATCTCTGTTTTTTATAAGAGATATCTTTGATTTAATTTTTTGTTTAATTTTATATCAATTTAATAAACATACCTTTAATTGAAATAAAGATGTCTTTATTTGTGCATAAATAGATATTTTTATTGTAAATAAACAATGATGTCTACAATAAAGATGTTTGTAATTGGGTTATCTTAATGATATCATTATAAATTGAATCAGAAAAATCTGATTCAATTAAAGATATCTATTTCCGTTTCACATATCTCTAACTGTATTAGAGATAGCCTTTTCTAAATTTGATATTGAAATCTTTAATTTGGTTAGAGATATTGAATTAATGACATTTCTGTTAAATGGGTAAAAACCAAAATGGGATGCCAAATGTTGCTCTTTAGTCTCCTGTTATAGATATGATAAAGTTTCATCCAGAATCTGCTTTCTGCTTAATAATCACTGGATTAACAGCATGACACTTAATAACATAATTGGTAATTCTATAATCACAATGATAATAATTATTCACTTTAGGCAGTTGCTGGATGAAAGTATAGTCAAATGTAATCTGTAAATGTTTCTATGTAGCTTGGTTTAAATGCTTCTACAAAGACTTAACTAGATTCACAGTAGGATGGTTTGCAGTTCCATTAATCCAAAATTGCCTGTTATTTTTTTATTTTGTTTTTATTCATATTTTTTTTTCATTTTTTTTTCATTTATTTACTTATTTTTATTTTATTTCATTGTTTATTTTATTAAGGACGTCAGTATGGCTTATGTACAGCTGCATTAAAGATTGCAGTCATAAACCATTACTATATAGTAAAGTTTAGTCCAACATAAATGAAAATTTGCACTTTTTTTTTTTTTTTTTTTTTTTGTTTTCTAATTACAAGAAAGAATTTCTCCTCAAGGGTTCAAATACCATATTGTCAAACATCAAGTGGACTCTCTTTGATCTGGTCTATTTCTGATAGCAGGGTGTCTAGTTAGTTTTTATTACTACTTTGTATTATAGGAATTCACGCATTTTAATGCAAAGAGTGTAGACCCTGATCAGATGCCGCATTCTGTGACATCTGATCTGGCCTGCACTGTTTGACAATTACCCTTTGGGTGTTTCTCCACTAAAACGTGTTAATATCTGGACATCTTAACACTTACTATAATTGTCCTAAAATTTCAAAAAGTTATTATTTATTACCTCTTCATGTGTCTAAATACTGCTGGATGAATGGAAGACAGTGCAGACCCTGATGAGATGCTACATTCTGCAGCATCTGATCTGGGTCAAAACAGTTTGCATAGGCCTGTATGTTCCAATAATTAGTGTTATAACAGTATATTTTGGATTTTTGTTTCAGTTTCTAATTCAATCAACTAAATATTGTATCCCCAAATAAGTTGCTGCAATAGTGTATTAAACAGTTGATTTACTCTTCTTGGAACATCCTCCAAGAGCACTTGGTGTCAGTTTTAGAAAATAAAACAATCATTTTCCAATGACAACACAGTCCCCGCCTTCATGAAGACATTTAGATCCCCTGGTCAAGAAGCAGATGCATACCTTCAATGTAGAAGGCAACATCTTGGGCCCTCAGGAAGTGGTCCACATCATTTATAGCTTCATCAAGAATGGTGTTTTACAATCTGGAATACACCAAGTAGCCATGCTTGGACACTATGGACATGTGTGCCAGAGCAATGTTCTAGTTGAAGAGCACCTTCTTTGTCAATGGAAGCCCAGGTGATAGTGTGACCCTTTTTAAGTCGTCCAACAGCAGTACTCCTTTTGCATCATATAAAATATAGACAGTCATCTTGCCCGCTGACATCACTGTCCTAGCTTTCTTGTAAGGTAGAGAACCTTTCCAGAGCTCTGACTTCATCTTTGGGTGGAAGTGATGGCCCAAGATTTCATCTGTGGTCACAAATTGCCAGAGGAACCTTAAGCTGTCATTCTCCCCCGACAGGTTGTGCTGAATCCATTTCTGATCAGATCCAACGAGCTTTGGGACCCAGTGAGCTAACACCTCCAGCAATATAAAGCTTTGTACTCTTCTTTCTACAATGATGCTGCAAGAACCTTAGCAATGGTCTCCTGAGTAGTAATTGTGACTGACCTTCCCAGACAGATTCTAGAGTCTCCCTGCCACAGTTCATCGCAGCAGCCCACCTTTTCACCATGCTTTATACGAAGGGGTATTCTCCCCTGCTGTGAACATCATGTCCTCCTTGAGTATTGAGCCTTTGTTGTTGAGGTGGAGAATGACTGTACAATGGCTGAAATTGTCCAATTTATCAGAAACCACTAATGATCAATGCTTGATTACAGTATGTACAAGAGTAAAAGAACAACTTAAAATAGCTTCAAACTATTTCTTGGTAATCTGTGAAAGTATTTCTGCCAAACCATTCAGCTTGTGTGTGTGTGTGTGTGTGTGTGTGTGTGTGTGTGTGTGTGTGTGTGTGTGTTTTCACATCCTTATAAGCATAAGTACAAAATTCAAGAAAAGTACTGGCATTTTTCTGATTTCTCCACAAAAAATACACTCTATATAGGTACTCATTAGAAGCCCTTCACTTAGATGCTTTTAATGAGTTCCCACAACATAGGGCAGATGATTCAGATGAAATGTCATGCATCATTACTTCTGAAATATGATTTAAAGACACCTAGACTGTCATCTGCTACAGTGTTTTATGGATTAATCATGTAAGGATAAACAACTCAAGTTGGTGGTTTCAAACATTTGGACCTTCAACTGATCAGATATGAAATCATGCATTGACAGCATCATGATCTTCAATGATCTTATAATTAAGATTTCTCCCCTTGTTTCCTCAATATATACAGAAAAATTCTCAGACAAAACAGATGTCTCAAACACATTTTTTGGATAAAATAAAGCTTGAGATTTCACATGAATTGTCTGCCAAGCAGACAATTCACATGAAATGTCAAGTCTTATTTTCTCTGAACAATGATTATGTCTTTGTGGATTTTTCCATATCCCAGCTAAATACTTCCTGGCTCTCTTCACCCATAAAGCATAAATCACAACTACAGCAGATGGCAGTTTTATTTTGTCTTTTTTTTTGTCGTGGAAAAAAACAGTGCCATTTCATGTGGCTTGTCTGCTAGAGAGACAATTTACATAAAATGTTGTCTTAGTTTCTCTGAAAAATAACAAAAAAGGTTCAAAGTATTATCTGCTGTAGTTGTGATTGTGTTTAGGGGTTAAATGTTTACAGTTTTGGCAGTAAAACGATTGTAATTATTAAATGTTATTTTTTAATAATAATTCTGTTGAAATTAAATTCACTTCTGTGTTTAGTTTGTTCTTTTTTTTTGCTCATCTGAGCTATGCTCAGGCTGAGCTATAGGATCAGTGTGTGTCGTCTATCTGTCAGTCTGCCCGCCTGTTCATTTGTTTAACACTTAAAAATGACAACCCGCTGAAGCGATTTGTCCCTAGTTAGGCAGGAATGTTGCTTGGGTGTGGAGGATTTAAAATGGCTAAAATTATGTTTTCTGCCTTTATGTTTGGTTGTTATGACAACTAGAAGGTCCTATAGACTTATAATGAGAAAATGGTTAAATTGAATTTTCTCCCTAACGCGTGTAGTGATGTGAACCGTCTTTGGCAGTTAAGATCATTTGATGATCGTCTAGCCAGTTTAAGTGTTTTATGACCATTGGTCGTTTTGTTTGGTTGTCATGCAAAATGTTAAAGTAGGAAATTTGTAAAGCAATAGCAGGGAAAGAAGACCATTTTATATACCAGCAGGTTGAGTTTGCCAGCTTGCATTCTTTATAAATCTATACTGGGCGGTTATGGGCCATCTACCCTGACGGGCCGATAACGGCCCACTATAGATTATAAAGAATGCTTACTGTGTTCTCTTATCTGGCCTTGTAAAGAGATAGGACATGCAGCAAAGGTGGCAGTGGCAAAATGCAATTGAAAAAAACTTCTTCTCCCATCACTTCTTTACTTTTACAATGAAGTTTAGAGCTTGTCAAGCTGTGGTCTGGCGAAGACAAATAGAAAATGACCCTTGACAGCAAGAACACTCACACAAAGGCAAAAATAGCTGAAGTGTCTAAAACTTATAATACATGATTGGAGTAGCAAGCGCTTTACTTAACAATCAACATTTTATTCTGTGAGGGTTATCTTCCCCTGCTCCAGTGCTGTATACATATATAAAATTATGATTTTGTTGAACAACTCTCCAGGAACCCACCAAATTTTGTGTCGATCCTACTGTTGAAATGGGATTTGCAGCTTGTTCAAATGGTCATGCTCCATTGACTGTCATACCCATATATGGCAAAAAATAAACACTCTTCTTGTTCAAAACCAAGAACTGCTCAAATGATGAGCCTTTCATTAGTTGCAATGACAGGATTGGAAAAATGCTGCATATATAACATCTGCAGTGGCAGTTTCACCCAGGTGAGCGAGCCATGGCTCGTGGGCCTCTTGCATTAATATGATATAGCCCATGTTTTTATGCAAGTTAAGGGGAGGTGTGTGTTGAATGAGTTCTGGCCAACCAAGGATTTTGGACTTTCAATGTTCTAGCCTTCTTAGTTGTACTATAAATTGTATCGTCCTCCAGAATATTCAGTTTATAAAAGGGTATGTACGAAAGACCGGCAGTGACATTTCATTTTCATTAATTCAAGGTTTCAACTTCACCAATTCACGATTTCAACTTCACGAATTCCTGAATTCAACTTCACGAATTCAACTTCATGAATTCAACTTCACGAATTCAACTTCACGAATTCAATTTCACGAATTCACGAATTCAACTTCACAAATTTAACTTCACGAATTCTACTTCACAAATTCAACTTCACGAATTCCACTTCACAAATTCAACTTCACGAATTCCACAGCTGAATTCGTGAAGTTGAATTCGTGAAGTTGAATTCGTGAAGCTGAATTCGTGAAGTTGAATTTGTGTATTCATGAAGTTGAATTTGTGAATTCGTGATTCAACTTCATGAATTTGTGAAGTTGAATTTGTGAAGTTGAACTTGTGAATTCGTGAAGTTGAAAATCGCGAATTCGTGAAGTTGAAATCGTGAATTCATGAAGTTGAAACCTTGAATTAATGTAGTTGAAATGTCACTGCCGGTTTTTCAGAGGTATGTACCCTTACTGCTCCTCACTCTCACCCAACAGTTGATATGCATCAATACATATATACAAAAAAAATCAAATCTTCATGGTCAGCAGCCATTTTCATAAAACTGTGTGTGACAAATATTCATTTCTATTTAAACTGTATGAAAGTTTTTCACAAACCATGATAAATGTGCTCAAGGTGACTTCTTGTGAACAGTCAATGTTCGTCGTCCATCGTGCGGCGTCAGCAATGGTTTAAAAGCCTACTCCTCCTACACCCCTGGGCCAATTGACTCGAAACTTGATCGTAAGCATCAGGGTGACTTGTAGATCAAAAATAGCTTAAAACGTTCCGATCAGATCTTGAAAATCTATTTTTCGCTTCCGAACCAAAATGACTTGAAACTTGGTAGGAAGCATCGGGATGATTTGTAGATCAAAAATAGCTAAAATCGTTCCAATCTGAAATCCAAGATGGCCGCCGTCTTGAAAGTCTTTTTTTCGCTTCTCCTGAACCAAAAGGCCAGTTAACTGGAAACTTGGTAGGAAGCATCGGGGTGACTTTATAGATCAACAAGACCTGTCGCCAGACAGGATAGCTCGCCTGAACTCGTGCTTGTCAATCAATTAAAAATAAGACATGACCTTAAAATCCAGGTCATAGTGGTAGGTGGGGGTGAGGGGGCGAGGTGGGAGTAGGCAGGTGCGGGTGGAGACATTGTACTGGATATAATTTTGGATGAAGAACATCTTCCATAGCTATCTGTATACCAAATATAAACTAAATGAATAGTATGATTTGAAAACTAGGTGAGAAAATACAAGATCTTAAGAACTTTGAGATAAAACTTAAAGATAAAATTTCTTAAGTTCGTGACGTTGACCTCTAGGTCATAGGGTGGGGATAGTGCTGAATAAAATTTGGGACCAATATCTGTAATCATGCCAAATATAAAGTGAGTTCATGCAAAGGATTAAAAAAATTAAGATATCAAAAACACTGAGGCAAAACTTCAACATAAATTTCTTAATCCGTTACCTTGCCCTCTAGGTCATAAGCAGAGGTGGGGATAGTGCTGAATAAAATTTTGGACCAATATCTATAATCATGCCAAATATAATAAAGTAAATCCATGCAAGGCTTTAGAAATGAAGAGATCTTAAAAACATGGGTTAGGTAAACTGACCGCGTTCGACATGATCCCATTGGTTGACTAGGCCATAAAACCTCAACACAAACAAACGAGATCTAAAAAATTTGATGCAAAATTTTAACATAAATTTCTAAGTCTATGACTTTGACCTGTAGTCATAAGCAGGGGTGTGGATAGTGCCGAATAAAATTTTTGATCAATATCTATAATTATGTCAAATATAAAGTAAATTCAAACATGAATTTAGAAATTAAGAGATCTTAAAAACTTTAACGCAAAACTTTAACCTAAAATTTCTAAGTCTGTGACCTTGCCCTCTAGGTCATGAGCAGGGATGAGGATGGTGCCCAATAAAATTTTGGACCAACATCTATAATCATGACAAATATAAAATAAATCCATGCAAGGATTTAGATATTCAGAGATCTTAAACTTTGACATAAAACTTTAACATAAAATTTCTAAGTGTGACCTTGACCTCTAGGTATGAGCAGGGGTGTGGAAAGTGCCCAAGAAAAGTTTGGACCAACATATCGATGGCCTAGTGCAAAACTAGGCTAACTCAGTTTTGTGAAATTTTACAGGAGAGTGAAAAAACTGTCTACTTATTTTTTCTTTTTATGGTTTGTAACTTTTTCTTTGGCAATGTATGCTGGAAAATATTTTATATTTAATGATAATAGTCATTTTCATGTTGAATACTTTGTAAATAGTTAAAAATCAAGAATTTGAGATAGTAACAGTTTTGCACTGAAAATTGATTGGTTAGTGAAAAAAAGTTGGCGCAAAACTGTAACTAAGTCAAGTAGGTATAGTATTGCACTCAAAATTATTGAAATGTTGAAGGAATGGTGTTTAAAAAAGTGCTAACAAGGTTAAAAATTTCAGTAATTTAATTTCAAACCTGTTTTGAAAATTAAATTAACAGCTTTTCAATACATAAAGGCCATTTAGATGATATGATAACTCAAACTTCCAAAACAACAGTGAAATTTAATAATTATCACTTATATTTTCTGATTCAAACATTACTAAGATGCACAACACTGAGAAACATTTTTAATTTTGATTTATCATAAAATTATTAATTTTCTGGCAACAAATAAAGGTATACTTTCCCATTTTATTCAATAGTAAATATTTGAACTTTCTATTCAAGAAATAATTTTTCCCGACCATGCCTTATCCTTATTTATGTATGTTGTTAGAGGGTGAGTTGCAAAGTATGAATTCATGCCAGTGAAGCCATGAAGAATTTGCATTTGCCCAATAACAATATGGTATAATCACATTTAAACTCAGGTAAGGAAAAGTATTTTGATAAAGTAACATTGTTCAAAAAAGAAATGTATCATTATAGCAACGTTTTCTGAAGGACTCTTTGGAAGCCAACTAATCTGGCTTCAGATGTGGGCTTGTGCACACACTTGGGCATGCTCTATACTAACAATATGCCTAATTGGAAAATTTCACACATTGCAGTTTCCTGTAGGGTCTGTGGTTAAAAGGTTAACATCATGTCAGATTTAAAATTAAACTCAGCAGTCAGTAGTTCTCAATTTATTCCTAATACAGTTGACTTGTTATCGTAAATTCCATGGGACTGGAAGTTTTGGTTTGAGATAAAAGCTAGTAGTTTGAAAGAAAAGAAGTTGAAATCAAAGGAACATGTAGCAAAACTAAATAACATTGCCTATAATTTAATTAACTTAAGCAGTAGTTTGACATATTGAAGTTTGAGATAACAAGAATGTTTGAGAGCATACCATTGTACTTATCGTCAAATATACATCATATATTATAAATTATTATAATGTTCCAAAGATACACCACAACCTCTTTATAACACAGTGATTGGAGTCCAAAAAAAAAAACTGTTTTAATTAAACAACCATGTTGCATCGAATTAAATATGTGAAGATTACATAGGAAAAATAACCATTGATGGTCATATTTTCTCCGAATAATCTATACATTTTGGAGAGTAACTTCAAAACTTCAAACAGTATCATATCCAAACCTGTATTGTAAGGAAGAGTGTTATAAAGAAATTTGCATGTATGTGTTCTTATGTACATCCTACTACATATATTGTTTTAATATTATACATAGCAAATAATTATTCTGCAGACCATTCTTAAAGTTGGGTCTGAAACTAAATAGCACTGGGTTGGTCAAAAGCTGAAGGTCAGACAGGAGACTGGAAACAGGAATGTTTCACTTTTTGATCCAATTGCACAGAGTACTGAGAATCATGAGAAAGGGCTGTATAAACTGTAGGAGCATGTGGAATCACACTTGAGTAAGATCTTTTACTTGAATTCTCAGACATTGTCACTGAATACTCTTTATGCAGTTTGTCTTCATAATTCAATATCTTTCACATTCAAAGTAGTGAGTGCCCTTCATAACTGTCAAGCCAGATCTAGTGCACTGGGCCATTGTAGTCATACTTAATGGCTACTGTAGTTGGATTACTTGACCCTATTTTAAATAAATGACCTTACATCTGACCAGTAAATTTTGTTCTGCTCAAATCCAGGTCAAATTTTTTAGCAGTTTTGAGATTGACCTAAAATAAATAAATAAAAAAATATCTAGCTTGCATGATATGGATTTTTTCAACATACAGATCTAATAACAGCAGCCCATTGGGAAGTTGTCTAAACAGGGTGACTAGCTCTAGTCAATAAAAGCATGGACAGAATTGTTCTCATTCTGAGTGTTGTCCCTTTTCTAAATATTTTTTTTTTCTATAGATTCTAAACAGAGCTGTATGGCATACCAAAACATAAAAAAAATATACCTATTTTAATTTGGGCAGCACAGTTGTCTAAGCTTGCCTCAGTGGCTCAGTCAGTGATCAGGAGGTCAAGGGTTTGATCCCTGCCAGGTCTGGCAACATTCTTAAGTGGAGATTGATCATGAAATATTTTCTTCGGTCATTCTCTCCCTTGTCAGTTTCTGGCAAAAGAATGTGCTCAAATAATTGTGAAATGCCTAGTGGTCTAAGCCTGCCCAGGAAAACGTAGTTAGATAAATGTCGACATGGCTTTAATGGGTTGACTGGGCCACAAAACCTCAACACAAACGAACAAACAAACACAACTGTCTGAATGAAATACAAGATTTTTCTTTCCATCTTGACTTAGCAACCAAAAACTCAAAAATACAGCTTGACACTTCATATGCTTCCCTTCCTGAAACAGATACATTCCAAAGGTAGCAGTATGCATTATATGACCGCAAATCAAAAATACTGAAGTTAAAAATAGTCAAATGATGTTTGTTATAAGGCTAGATTCAAATTTTGACCTTGGAAGTCATCGGCACTTCCTCCGGATCAAAGCACGCATCTACAAAAGTTCAATCCTTATTTTTTGTGCTTTTTGTTTGTCTTTTTGCTTGTTTTCTCTAGCAAATACTTTGTTCTTGATTGACTCATATTTCTCTTTCACTTTGACAATGTCAGAATCTGAAACATTTTTGAAAGAGCTGCATAAATTGCAATGGTTATTAACAGAATCTGTTAATTTGGAATAAACAACAGCTGATGACCCAACTGGCAAAAGTCCCAAGTCCATGGCAGTCTGTTCAACTAGATAAATAACATGTCAGCTCTTACATACAGCTTTGCTTTATTTTATTTTTGATTAATAATATATATATATATATATAATTGGATTTTTGATTAACATGCAGGTACAGGGGCAACATCCACATCAGTGGGCCCCCTTCCAGATAGCTGGCTTGCTGCACGCATGGCAGATCTCACACCAGATCTCAAGGTCATCTATCATGAGGGTTGATAGCCGAGAGCTTCCACTCTCTGCAATCCCTCTCTGTCAGCTGCTTCCTTTGCATTTTGGGCCTCCCAGGCCCATGCTTTCCATCAACCTGTATGTCAAAGGCTGTCTTGATTGCACCACTGGAGCGTTCCACATGTCCATACCATCGAAGTCTTCTCTCCTTCAGAATGAGTTCCAGATCCTCAATGCCAAGCCGCACAAGTAGATCACTGGACCTGGTGGTGACAGTGTCTTGCGGCCTGACATTGCAGATCTGTCTGATCATTGCCCTGTCATTTTGCTGCGGACGCTGGAGGTTCGGCTTTGTCATTGGCCAAGTCTCGCTGGCATGGAGCATTGCGCTCCGCACACAAGAGCTGTACACATGGCCACGTGTTTTGAAAGAGAAGTGGCGTGAAGATAGGACTGGTAGCAGATCCTTGAACTTCTTTCAGGTGGTTTTCACACATGTTGTGGTTGAAAGTTCACAGCCACCTGCTGCTGAAAGCATGTCTCCTAGGTAGCAAAAGGAAGCTACCACCTCAAGCTTGTCAGGTCTGACCTGGACTTCCTTCTGTGGTCTGCCATCCAAGGGGCGTGCAGTTCCCTGGCACTGTGTACATCTATAGTCAGGGTCCTTTTTCAAGCGCTTGAGCCCACTGCATTTCTTGTGCACCAAGTGCTTGCAGCCATTGCAGAAGATGCTGTTGCTGCCCACTCCAGTGCAACAGACAGCGCATGGAAACTCGCCTGAACTCTGCAGGAGGTCCAGTCCCCTACCGCAGATCATGATCTTTGTCTTTCCTGCATTTACTTTCAGTCCTTTCTTCTCCATTGCTTCTTTCCAAGTCAAGAGCCTCCTGACACATTCCTCAAGCGATTCGGCGATGATAACAAGGTCATCGGCATAGAGGTCCTCTCAGGTTGACCCCAGAGCGTAACTCTCGTGATAAGGCTTCAAGCACAATGATGAAGAGCAGTGGGCTGAGTACTGATCCTTGGTGAACACCAACCTTCACTTCAAACTCTTCACTGTACCCCTCACCAACACGGACACGGCTCCGTGCATTTGCATACATCCCCTGCACCAGTCGCACAATCCACTCCTCCACACCAAGTTTTCTCAGCGCCCACCAGATGACCTTCCGAGGCACTCGATCAAACGCCTTCTCCAGGTCTACGAAAGCCATGTAGAGTCTCTTATTGGCAGCTAGATACTTCTCTTGCAGCTGCCTGACAACAAAGATTACGTCTGTAGTGCCTCTGCCTGGGACGAAGCCAAACTGGGAATCGTCGATTGACACCAACTGTCTGATGAGGCCGTCCACAATCCTCTCCAGGATTTTCATAACCTGCTCTGTCAGCTCGAGGCCGCGGTAGTTGCCCCTTTCCAATGCATCCCCTTTTCCCTTGTAGAGGCAGACAATGAAACTCTGCTCCCAGTCGGAGGGTACCTTGCCATCACGAATGATTGCAACTGCGAGGTCACGGATCATGGAGGCGCCCATGTCACCGGCCGCTCTTATCGTCTCCACCACTATGCCTGATGGGCCCGGTGCTTTGCCTGCCTTCATCTGCGAGATAGCCTTCTTAACCATATCAATGGTGATTGGGATGGGCGGGCCTTCCACTGGTGATTGATATGACAGGTGGTCTGGCATTTTGTTTGGCTGCATTGTATGATGCCCTAGTGCCTTTACCAGCCTTCCAGGCCTTGATAGCTGTCCGCTTGGCAGCAATGGCCTTTTCCACGTGTTCATTCCACCACCAGGTTTCACGACGCCAACGGTGTGGCCGAGTTGTGCCACATTCCTCCTCAGTTGTCTTGAGCAGTCCAGTATTGATGTTGTTCCAGATATCCTCAGTGGCCCCATCAGCTACACCTGCAGATGTGCTCACATGCAAGTTGAAGACTTCCTGGAAATGATTGCTTGTCTGAGGGTCTTTTAGCTTCCAAACTTTGAGGCGAGGGGTGAATAATATAAAATTGCTTTGTTTGTATTTTGACAAAAAAAATCATTGTTAATAGAACTTAAATAGAAAAAAATGTATTGAAATACTGGTCACACTATCTGCTCTGTCTTTCTCTTCAATTCATTAAATTAATAAATATAAATATGTGAAAAAAAGATGCACCTGTATAGATGAAATTGGTTTTTATGTTACATTTGTTAAATAATTAAGTAGTTGCGGTCATGGTACCTAAGCCATAATCCAAACTCATAAATCCGTAAACGAATGATGAATCAGAATGTTCAGACCAACAGACATGGACCCCAGAATAAAGGGTGTAAACAGGCATCCACGGACAGCAAGCATTACTTGGTAAGCAAGCTTCGCCCACCATGCCTATAAGCCTGAACTAAGGAAATGTTGGTAGAAGCGTATGTCCGGGATTTGGGAAGTCTACTTATGGTGCGTATTTGCCAAAAACATCAGAAACAATTCTGGAAACTGCCACATTGTAGGGATTGACCAGATCATGACGTCTCCCATAGAATTTCTTAAGTATTGCTACCAGTTTGGTTTTTTGATACCCCTGGCTCAACAACTTTGTTGTGAGCACTTTCCCATGCTCCATGAAGCCCTGATAATTTGAACAGGCTCTGGCATAACAGATTAATGTGAAATGTAAACGCCGTGTGCTGGTGCAGAAGGGAAAATTAAATATCTTTATAGATATTGCTTAACAACATGTACTTAAGAGTAGAAAACATAGAGTAAAAAATTATTTCTACCTTTAATTGAAGCAAATTTTATACCACATTTACAAAGTATTTTAAATATAAAGGCACACATTACATAAAACTCAAGGTTCTAAGTACTACTTTAATACCACTGATGGTGTGATTATTATAAGTAACAGTTGTACGAAATAGTGTTACCTTGTTGTATTGCAGATTTGGTCTTAACCAAAATATGTAGAATGTATAATTGCCACATTTATGTTGCAGATATAAAATATTGACTTCACTGGAAATATATAGTTCTTTATGCAAATGTATACTGTTAATGTGCAGTAGACATTTCTATATGGTATGATACTGATTCTCCAAATAAAGGTTATTTTAATCCTTTCACACAATTTAGACTCAGTCTATAAAAGGGACATATCTCTGGCTTTGCCCAACTACACCTGAGTAGGTGTATGATGTGTATATTTACACAGATATTGACATCCAGAATTCCTAAAATGCTTTAATCATGCATTTTTGGCACCAGGTGCAAAATTCTGCTGAATTAAAAAAAAAACAATAATAATAATAATCAATGTTATGAGATAATAAGAATTGTTAGAAGTTATGAATCTATTTTCTCCTACATGTATACTCTAATATACTTGTTCCTTGTAGACAGGCAATTCTGTATTCAGATGGGAAATCAACTCAGGCATACTAACATATGTCTCAGAGTATCCTTGCAAGTAGATCTTTCAAAGGTCTAACAGCGTTTCAGTAATGATCACAATTTCATGCAAAGCACAGCTACCTGACTGACTTACGCCTGATGCTCTTGCAGAGGACAAGATTTCTCTATGTCTTCTAAACATATTATTAGAAATTCATTGTAATGTTTTATAAAAATTGCAAACTTTCTGTTACAAAGTATGCTAAAAAAATCTATTAAATGTGTAGAGTATATAGATTTTGTGTTAAAATCATACCATGTTTGTTGGGTTTAATAGTTTTCAAATAAGCACTGCTTATTGACAAGTCTTGTTAGTTTAATCATCATATCACTTAAAAAGACTATAATGGTATTATATTGTTATTATTGAAATTAATAGTATTTTAAATCATTTATTTAACAATCTAGACAGAGCCTATATTAAGGTGACACATCTCCGGCTTCGCTCCTGTTATGCCTTAGTAGGTACGTTATGTGTGTTTACACAGATATTGACATACATAATTTCTTAATTTTTAAAATGATACATTTTTTATATATGTAAGTAATGTAAGTATTATGCAAAACCTTGCCCAATTTTGAAAAAGAAACAATCAATATAGTGAGAAAATAACGGTATTTTTTAAGTTAAGATGATACTATTTTAGGATTTAATCAAAGTATATCTTCTGCGAAATGGACATATACAATTCTGCACAGGGGTGGAAAACCAGCCAAGATATGTTAATGTATGTCTGGTGTCCTTGCAAGGCTTAATAGCATTTAATTTTGATCTAAATCTAATGCTTTAAGCCAAGTTAGTAATAGTTTTGCACTAACAATTGTTTTGAATTTTGCAAAACTATTAGTGCAAAACTATAGCTAACTCTGCTTAGATATAGTTTTGCACTGAAAATGACATTTTGACTTAGCATATTTTCTTAAAAATTAAATATCTATGCAAATACTGGTTTTCACAGATTATAGAGAACGTGACATTTGTTCAGAATTTGAAATAAAACTAATTTTGGAAAAATATGGACTTAGCCTAGTTTTGTGCTGAGCCATCGATATAATCATACCAAATATAAACAAAATCCATCTCAGGATTTAGAAAATATAAGGTCTTATAAACTTGACGAAAAACTTTAACATTTTTGTTAAAGATTTATTGCACTATGCATTGGCATCGGCGTTGGCTTCGGCGTAGGACGCCAACGCCAACGCCAACGCCGGAGCTAGTGCAATAGTTCTTCCTGTACATTCGTACAGGCAAGGTAAAAATAGCTAAAATCGTTCTGATCGGAACTCCAAGATGGCCGCCATGGCAGCCATTTTGAAAAGCTATTTTTCGCTTCTTCTGAACCAAAAGGCCATTTGACTTGAAACTTTGTAGGAAGCATTGGGGTGACTTGTAGATCAAAATTAGCTAAAATCGCTCCGAACGGAAATCCACGATGGCCGCCATGGCGGCCATCTTGTAAATCAATTTTTCGCTTCTTCTCCTGAATAAAAATGCCAACTGACTTGAAAGTTGGTAGGAAGCATCAGGGTGATTGATAGATCAAAAAGCTAAAATTGTTCCGATCGGAATTCCAAGATGGCCGCAACCTTGAAAATCTATTTTTCGCTTCTCCTGAACCGAAAATTGACTAGAAATTTGGTAGGAAGCATCGGGGTGACTTGTTGATCAAAAATAGCTAAAATCATTCCGATTTGAAGTCCAAGATGGCCGCCATTTCAGGGTCAGAGTATTCCTTGGACTAAATCACTTGGACCATTGGACTTGGACATGTCCAAGTGATTATCAGTTGGACCAAATGGGGTGTATTTCTTGGACCAATTCCAGTTGGACCAAATCATAAATACCTGTTGGACCATATTAAAGTATGTTTTTACGACTTAAGTAATGTGTATCTACGTAAATTGTATTCATTATTTTTTATTTATTTTATTTTTGTTTTTTATTATTTTTTTTTTTTACGTTTGATAGCATTTTAATTGAACATAATTTGGTATTTTTGAAAGCATTATTATATTTTGTGAAGGCTAATATATTCACACAATAATCAACTTGTTTTGAAAATTAAATGTTTTAAGGCTAAGTACTCTGTGTAAAATGTTCAGCAGATAACATTTTGAAGTTTTTTTTTTGTTTTTTTTTTTTTCATTTTTCTCTGATAACAGATTTTTGCATTTCATACAAATTGTCAACAGGATTTGACATTCCATGCAAGTGGTCATCAGTGGAGACAATTTGCATGAAATGTCAAAACCTGTTTTATGGGGAAAATGAAAAAATGTCATCAATTTGTCATCTGCTGAATTAGCCCAGAGAGTAGTAAAGGTTCAATTGGACCCCCGAATTGAACCATGTACATGTATTGAGTTTACATTAATCTGAACTTTGTTGGACTTTCAATAACAAATTGCCTTTACCAAGAAAGTATTTTTTATATTATTATTTATTTATTTATTTATTTATTTATTTATTTATTAATTTATTTATAATCTTAGATGTATATAAATAGTTGGGATTTACCATTTCAGTTGCTTATTTTATTTTAACTTCCCTTTTAAAAATGCACTTTGCAGTGTCAAGCTAATACCCTGTATTCCTTGGACCAAATCATTTGGACCTTGGACTGCAGGTCCAGGTGATAATCAGTTGGACCTGATGAGGTGTATTCCTTGGACCAGTTCCAGTTGGACCAGGTATATACCTGTTGGACTATATTAAACAATGTTTTTATAACTGGATAATATGTACCAGTATCTATGTAAATTTTTTTTTTTTCTTTTATTTCTTTTGATAAATCAATTTTAATTGAGATAATTGGAACGTGGGGAAAACTCATTTATTCTTACTGTCTTTGTTCTTTCTTCAGAGACATCCTATTACTTCTTAATCTTTACCACTCTCTGGGCTAATTCAGCAGACAACAAATTGGTGATAGTTTTCTTATTTTTCTTAGAAACAGGTTTGACATTTCATGCAAATTGTCTCCATTGGAGACAATTTGCATGAAATGTCAAATCCTGTTTTCTGGGAAAATAAGAAAATATATTTCAAAATGTTATCCGCAGAAAAATTTATTCAGAATGCTAAGCATTAAAGAATCCAATTCTTTGAGTGAAAAGGATGATTTTGCATTCCATTCTGACATTCCATATGTGTTAGAAAAAGGTTTTATAATCACTTCTTACTTAATATTTCTTAATATTGCAGGGTTTTTTTTTTCCATCCTGTAAATAACAGTAACAGTATCTGATATGGTATGTCAATTACCGGAGAAGACCTGTCAATCATCTGATAAGACCTGTCAATCATCTGATAATACCTGTCATTAAATCTCAGGTCAGAATACCCTGAATCTACTGGCCAGTGAAATCCATAGCTGAAAAGCATGGCATTCCACAGAAAAATCAAAGCAAACTAATCAAGTATTCCTATTATGATTTAAAAATATTTTGTCTAATTTTAAACTTTCACATTTAAACGTTCATGTTCTTTGTAAAAATAAAAACATAACTTTAACGGTACGTGAGTCTCTGGAAGAAACAAAGACTGAAAGAAATGAACAAAATCTTAAAACAGGTGGGACATAGACAACACAAAACATATTCTTATGAACATACAAGTGAATAGCAACTATACCAAAATAAATACAAGGCATTAATTAAGGGTACAAAACAAAAATTGCATTATTAAGACAAAACAACTGTCTTTCAGCTAAATACAACAAATAAATAAACAAACAAATAAATAATTGATAAAGTCACAGGAAGAAACAAAACTGGAAAGAAATAAGAATCAGATAAGATTTGTGACATGTAAACAGTTATGCAAAATTATGCTATTATGAACAATTTCAAAGTACAAGAGAACTGAATGACCATAATACACAAAATAAATAAATTAATAAATAAGTCGATGTACTTTCTCTCTGTCCTTCTCTGTCTCTCTGTCTCTTTCTTAAAAACATATAGCGTCAGTTGCACAGTTTAAGAATTAATTGTTCAGGATGTGCATGTAAAAGTAAATGAAAATCAGAATAAATAAATAAATAAATAAATAAATAAATAAACTGGTAGAAACAAAGACTAAAAAAAGAATTAATAAACAAATAAATAAATAAAAAAAAAAAATAAATGAAACTTTTATGACATATAAACAACAATACAATTATTTATGAACATACATCAGGCCTGGATGGATGAATTAGAACTTTCAACTTCATTATAGCATTATGTTTAGTGTGAAAATATAGGGTTTAACAAAATATAATAATTCTTTCAAGAAATTTCAAATTATCTCAGTTAAAACTGTTTTATCAAATATAAAAATATATAAAATAAATAAAAACACTAATTGTGGATATACGTTATTTAGTTGTTAAAAAGTGATTTAAAATGGTCTTTGCCCTCCATCAGTTAGACAAGAAAAAAAATCAACAACAACAAAAAAAAAACAACCTTAAATTAAAAAAAAAAAAAAAAAAAAAAAAAAAAAAAAATGTTCAGGTTTTGCAACTTCACTGTAACTTCAATTGTTAAAAAAAAAACAAAAAAAAAACTTGACATTAAGTGAGTTACTGGAAGGAAAAAAAAAATGAAAGAAATAGAAAAAGGTTTAAAGATCTTTGATATATTATAAATAACCCAAGTAATATTTTGTATTATGATACAGAAATCAATATCAATAAGTGCTATTTATGATTTATGAAAAACAGAAATACATATCAAATGAAATTAACTTAAAAACCACGAAGCCAATTTGAAAATTAAAAAAAAAATCAATTTTATCCTTCATCTTGATACAAAGTAATGGTCATCTTAAACTATCGAATAGGTACAAAGTAATTTTACCAATTAAAAGGGATAAATGAATGAAAAATAATATATGACAAATTAAAGATCTCTTCTAAAACATATCTTTTGCATTTAAGGACAGTGTTACTAACACAATTTTGGTTCGGGTAAATGTCCAGGTGGGTAAATGTCCGGTGGGTAGATGTCCGTGTTGGTTACATTATCATAGACTATACCCCATTTGAAACAATTGGGTAGCAAAAATTATTATTTATTTATTTATTTATTTTTTTTTTTGCCAAAAATTATTTAAAACCTGAGAAAATTTGATTATCCAACCACATGAAAAATCCTGTCATTAAAATCTTATGTCCAATATGTGAAGATCTAGATTAACATGTGAATCAGGAATCAGCGCATTATCTTGTTTGTTACTGCTTGTCCATACATTGTTTCATTCGATATGATCAGCCATAAGTCTGGCACATCATCATCTAATATTTAAATATAGCTTGCTATATGCAAAATTCTAGATTACCATGTGAATCCGCGCAATCTGATATAGTTCTTCGCTGGTCATCCATGCATCGTTTTATTCTATACGATCTGCCATTACTAAGACAACATCGTTTTCTAATAGTTTAATATAGCATGCTATATGCGAAATTCTAGATTAGCATGTAAATTTGCACATTCTGATCTTGTTTGTTGCTGCTGGTTCAGACATTGTTTCATTTGATATTATCTGCCGTTACTCCGACAAATCATCTTCTAACATTTAGATAAAGCTTGCTAAATGCAAAATTATAGTTTACTACGTGCATCCATGCGTTCTTATCTGGTTTATTGCTGCTCATCTATATATTTTTTTCATTTGATATGATCTGTTGTTACTCTTGTACAATGTCTTGACTCATGTGCATGTATGATGCAATAATGCACAAGCGTGAACGAGTGCATTATCACACATACACGCGCAGAAACATGGTATATTAAACTGATTTATCTCATTTGCATGTATTTAGATTATCTTTCAAGCTGATTATTGAGAATTTGTCCACTATGTGATAAATATAGAACACCCGCGCATTCTGATCTGGTTCTTTGCTGCGCGTCTGTACATTGTTTTATTCGATACAAGAATCTGGCACATCATCTTCTAATATTTAAATAAAATGTACTATAAAATGCAAAATTTTAAATTAGCCTGTGCATCCGCACATTCTGATCTGGTTTGTTGCTGTTTGTACATTATTTTAATCATACTCTAGCACATCGTCTTCTAATATTTGGATAGAGATTGCAATATGCAAAATTCTACATTAGAATGTGCATCCGCGCATTCTGATCTGGGTAATTGCTGCTCATCCATACATTTGTTTCATTTGATAGGATCTGCAGTTACTACAGCACATCGTCTTCTAATATTTACAAATACCACATGCTAAAGATTACAAGCTTTGAATAATCATGTGAAAAAAGTTTTCTTGGTGGGAATTATAACACCTTCATTAAAGCCCTCCAACAAATTATTTGCCGACTGACCACACAATTGTCATGATGTGCACAGTGCATCTTATTTGAAAAGTAACGGTCCCAACAAGTAAAAATGAACCTATTCATATTTAACAAATCTGATCAGTCTGTGCATTAGCTGGATACTTTGTGATTCATGTATTACAGTATTATATACCAGTGACCTAATCAGCCAGCTGAGTGGACACCATTCTGCACCAGGCTGCGTCACGCACTCTGAGTAACACGCACAAAGGGACATTTTCACTGGATAATTAGCACCGATAACACATATTTCTAGCAATAAATTTCAGTCAAGTGTATCATCATTCTGTTCCAGTATATTTTATTTTATTTTATTTTTTTTTTTATGAAAGGAAAGAAATATTACTCAAAACAGTTAATAACAATTATAACGAAATTCTTTGATCTTCATTAGGCTGCGCAAGCTAATTTGGTTAGTTCCACATTGGTCATATATAAGCCCCTATGAATACAAATGAGAAACCACCGTATGACATATTAAATCGCAAACTGCTGCAATTTAGTTTTCACAGGGCTTTAACTCTCAAATCATTGCAAAATACATCTTTTAACAGGGGAGTGGGGGGTTAAAACAAAATCAGTGAGAATAAACTATCAATTGAAATGGTAAATCCCAGCCATTTATATACATGTAAAACTATGTAAATAAATAAATATATAAATAACAATATCGAAATATTTTCTTGGTGAAGGGAATTTGATAAAGTTCAGATTAATGTAAACATAATACTTGGTCCCAACTGAACCTTTACCACTCTCTGGGCTAATTCAGCAGATGACAATTTGATGACATTTTTCTTATTTTTTCCCCATAAAACAGGTTTGACATTTCATACAAATGGTTTCTGGCGAAAGAATGTGCACAATACTGGTTAACCACTTGGAGGACTAAGCCTGCCCAGTAAACGTGTGGTTAGGTAAACTGACCGCGCTCGACATGACCCCATCGGGTTGACTGGGCCGTAAAACCTCAACACAAACAAACAATTCATACAAATGGTCTCCAGGGAAGAAAATTTGCATGGAACGTCAAATCCTGCGGAGACAATTTGTATGAAATGCCACAACCTGTTTTCAGGTTAAATAAAAAAAAAATCTTCAAAATGTCATCTGCTGAAAACTTTGTGCAGTGCACTATGCCTTAAATTATTCAAATGTTAAAAACAAGTTGCCTGTTGTGTAAAAATATGAGGCTTAACAAAATTTAATAATTCTTTTGAAAATACAAACTTATCTCAATTTAAATTGTTTTAGAAAAAGTTAAAAAAAAAATAATAATAAATGAAATAAATGCAATTTAGGTAGATACATATCATTTAGTTAAATGTGGTTAAATATTTTCCAACAGGTATTTGTGACCTGGTCCAACTGAAATTGGTCCAAGGAATACACCTTATTTGGTCCAACTCATAATCACTTAGACAAGCAGTCCAAGTTCCAAGTGATTTGGTCCAAGGAATACAGGTTACTGCAAAAACTACTTTTTAACAGGGGTTAAAAACAAAATAAGTGAGAACAGCCTACCAATTGAAATGGTAAATTCAAGCCATTATATACATCTAAAATTATGTAAAAAAATAAATAAAGAAATAAAATAAAAATAAAGAAACCTTTACCACTCTCTGGGCTAATTCAGCAGATCGGATGACAATTTGATGACAGTTTTCTTATTTTTTTCCCATAAAACAGGTTTTGACATTTCAGCGAAATGTCGTCTGCTGAATTTTTTCTACAGAGTACATTTAATTGTCAAAACAAGTTGACTGTAGTGTGAAAATATTAGGCTTCAGAAAATATAATAATTCTTTCAAAAATACAAAATTATCTCAACTAAAATTGTTATATCAAAGGTAAAATAAAAAACAAAAAGAAAAAAAAGAAAAAAGAAAATGAATACAATTTATGTAGATACATATTATTTAATTGTAAACATATGGTTTAATATTTGGTCCAACAGGTATTTATGACTTGGTCCAACTGGAATTGGTCCAAGGAATACACCCCATTTGGTCCAACTGATAATCACTTGGACCAGTCCAAGTCCAATGGTCCAAGTGATTTATTCCAAGGAATACACTGACCCGCCATCTTGGAAACCTATATTTCTCTTCTTCTCTTGAACCAACAGGCCAACTGACTTGAAACTTGGTAGAAAGCATTAAAGTTAGGATCAAAAATATCATATTGTTCCGAGCGGAAATCCAAGATGGCTCTCATGGCCGCCATCTTGGAAATCTATTTTGCACTTCTTCTCCTGAACCGAAAGGCCAACTGACTTGAACCTTGGTGACTTGTAGATCAAAAGTAGCTAAAATTGTTTTGATTGGAAATGCAATATGGCCACCAAAGTCATCTTTAAAATCTATTTTGAACTTGTTCTCCTGAACAGAAAGACCAATGGACTCGAAACTTGATAGGAAGTATCAGGGTGACTTGTAGATCAGAAATGGCTAAAATCATTCTGCTCGGAAATCCAAGATGGTTTGTCCGTTCCTCTCGCTATCTCTTAAACAACTGGGCAGAATTTAACCAAATTTGCTTCATGTACCTCATGGTAAGGATGTACGAGAGCAACACTATTTTTCCAGCCATCCGTCCTGCGTCCGTCCATCTGTCCATCACATTACCTCCTACTGTTATAAAACTATCTCCTACTCTATTTATTTGGTTATAAGACGTGGTGTGGGAGGTGGGGGGGGGGGTGCTTATTCTTCCAAAATTATTGTGTAAGTATTGTGTAATTCAATGATAAAATGATGTTTTCTCTTCCAAAACAGTCCTAAAGATGAAAATCCTTCTTACAAGATGGATCTAGACCTTTGAGATTGTTTTGGAATGGAAAAAAACCCCATCTTATAACTGAAGAAATACGGTAAACCACATTTGCTATGACTTCCCCTCATGGTAATAGGGTGTGCAAGAGCAACATTATATTTCAGAGCGTGCGGCGTCCGTCCATTTGTCGGTCATGCTATCTCCTAAACCTCTGGAAGGATTTTACCCAAACGTGTTACATGTCTTCCCCGGGTGGTAAAGGTGTTATTTTTTTCAGTCTGTCTGTCCATCACGCTATCTTGATTGGACAATCGGATTTGGACCAATTACTTGGCCAAAGACAAGTAATAAAATTTGATAATTCCAGAATCCTGCAATACAAATATTCTGTGATTATATAAATAGCTGGGGTCCTGATCCATTGCATATATGCCTTTATTATATACAAATAATGAAATATAGAGAATTATTAATGAAATAAAATGCATATTTCGAAAATGTTATATTTTCACTAGTGAGAATATAAAACTTATATTTTCACTCCTCTGAGCAGTGAAAAATATAAGATCTGGAACTACTTTTTTTCTTACTTACATTAATGGTCATTATGCACGAGTGAAAATTTGAATGTTTTCATTACACGAGATGAAAATTTTTATGGTATTCACTGAAAAAGAGTAAATTTTCTTTTTATTTTATTGTTTACACGCCAATGTGCGTTTCTGACGTCATAACCAACGTCACTAAACAAAACATGAACGTCATGGAGTCGACGCTCAGTGCTTAACATGTAAAACGCTGGAGAAAACAAAAAACAAAAAGTTTCGGCAAATCAAAATAATTTTGATACCAACATGTTCCTTACATTCTAACTAATGTTATGCGGTTCTTATATGTCACCGCCAAGGGACAAAACTGCGTGTCAGACTTCCCCTTGCAAATGCAAGATTTGCATCTCTTCTATCGAAAGTGATGTATATAATAAAAAGAAAATTCATATGATTGTCGTGAATATGACTTATTTCATCTCGTGAAGTGAAAAAATGTATATTTCATTCGTGCCTTCGGCACTCATGAAATATACATTTTTTCACTTCACTCGATGAAATAAAAGTCATATTGACTCCAAACATTTGAATATCCTCTATTTATGCCTTTTCACAGGTGATAGTACGTATATCAGAGGACTTGTTAAGAAGGAGTATTTGGTGATACGATTTTCTAACATGACGTCAACATTAATAGAAAATGATAATTCACGTCGTCAACGAAGTGCGTGCTAAAGAGCGCGTTCGATGACGTCACAGGTAAACATTTACTTGCGATGTCCACTGCAACGGCTTTGCCGTCGTGGGTTAATACTTTGCAATCTGCCCTCCAACACCATGCGTTATTCGCAATAATTCCCAGTAGAGACAATTATTTTGATTCTAACAGAAGGGAAAATCGACATTGTGGCATGTTTTCCAGATAACTCTCTTACAGCGGACGTCGCTAGAAGTAAATGTTTACATGCAACGTCATCCAACGCCCCCTTTCGCATGCACTACGTTGTACTATGTGAAGTATTTAGGGGATAAGTATTGAAAATTATCATTTGGGGAGGTAAGTCGGCGGTTTTACTGTCGAAAAGTTTGTTTTAAGACGCGCATTAGCAGAGCTGTAAAACATACTTTGCGACCGTAAAACCGCCGATTTACCCCCGCAAATGACAATTTTAAATGCAGTTATTCCCATTCTAATGCATCTATTCATTTGTTTTGTTGAAGTAAATGTACTATTAGTACAAAGCACCAAGTGCTGTTGCCTGCTTAAAACCAAATGCTAGTCATTGAAAAGCGACGTTACGTGATGACGTCGGATTTCTGGCAGTATACCGCAGAATATACTGTCGCAAATTTTTCGCGTTATCCAATCAGACGTCGCTTTACATACGCAAGTGCATTAGAATGTAGTTTGATCACGGTGACATTTCCATTCAGCTCAATGGGAAAACGTTAACGTCATATTAGAGTTGTCCCTATTCATTATTGAGTTTCTAGACTCTTCTATTCTTGAATTTGGATATAGCTACTGCTGTAAACAGGGGTTACAGTGTCAAAAACAGATTGGCAAACAATAAAGATCCTGATAAAATAGCTCGTTACCTTCTTGTCATGATCTACACTGCTAAGATATATGTTTGGTCTGCCGAGCTGAAAGGGTTAATTCTCCATAAAAACATGTTGTGGGTACTTATTAGAGGTGCCTTGCTCAGGCGCTTCTAATGAGTACTTATATATTTTATGAAGAAATGGTGAAATTATGCCCAGAATCATTATCAGTCACTCCTCCATTCCAAGTCTTTTGGTATGTAACAGAAGTAAGATAGAAAAAAAATGTTTCAAATACAGTGGAACAGTCACTTCCATCACGAAACCATACCTATATAATTTTGACCCCCTTAAACCCCACTTTTATATAATAAAACTGGGGTTTACAGAGGTATACATTGTTTTTTTCTTATTTCTGTTCAAAAACAGATTGTGGCTACTCGTTAGAACTGCCTCGGTGAGGCGGTTCTAACGAGTACCCACAACCTACATTTTGAGCAGAAAATACGAAAAATATCAGAATTTTTATCTGAAAACTTTCAGTTTTTTGGTCGTGAAATTTTCAATATATTTGAATAGGCGTGTTTTCGTAATGTTCAGCAACAGCTCCTTTCCTATTACAGCCACTTTTTGGACTTCTCAAAATGCTGTTTTACTTTTTGTTTAACTGCTCTACAACAGCCACCCCTTTATAATACCCAGTTTTGTATTGTCCCAATTAAGGGGCTGTTGTAGAGAGATTCCACTGCAGACTTCAGGCGAATGGATTCACATTCAAGGGAGACCATTTTCAAAATTAAATTTGCCTCCTGAAAAGGAGTCTATGCTAAAATGAAAGAATTTGTTCTCATTGGCAGGGCTAGGGAACTACTATACCCGACTTGTCCAACTAGTCCCATTTCCCTGACCACAAGTAAAAAAGAAATTACTCGTCTTAAAATTGAAAAAAAAAAACACAAAAAAAAAAAAACACAAAAAAAAAAAAAAACGTATTTATAGTATACACAAACAAAACAGAAATCGGGAAACAATTCATTACGAAAACAAGCCTATTCAAATATCCTGAAAATTTTACTGCTAAAAAATGACAATTTTCAGATAAGTAATACTGATATTTTTTCCTATTTCTGCTTAAAGCATAGATTGTGGGCTCTCGTTAGAACCGCCTCTGCGAGGCGGTTCTAACCAGTCCCCACAATCTATGTTTTTGAGTAACAATAAGAAAAAAAAAATCTATACCCCTGTAAACCCCAGTTTAACTATATAAAAGTTGGGTTTAAGGGGGTCAAAATTATATAGGTATGTTTTTGTGATGATTAGCACCAGCTTTGAGAACTCAACCATACACATCAAACATGGTTTTACTGCGATGTTTCACTGATGAAGTAAAGGATTTCTACGCAAACCGAAAACATCATTGTAATTTGAGGCTGCACCAGAATTATCCCTTTAAGTGACAGCCACAATTGCAACAGATGGCATTTTTTATTTTCCAGCAAATAAGACTTGACATTTCATGTTATTGTATCATCAGCAGGTCTTCACATGAAATGTCAAGCCTCATTTCTTCAGGAAAAAAAAACGGGAGGCCGGGTGGGGGGAGGTAGGGTGGCACGAAGGTGTCGTGTATCTTACATCACCGTCCAACTGATATTAACTTATAGTTGGGCAAGGCCTGCTATCCCTGTAACAGGTAAGGTAGAAGGGGAATGTTGTTATTTCTTCTGTTTCTCCACTTTCATTCCTGTTCCTCTTTCTTCCCTGTCCCTCTCTTTCATCGCTTCTACTACCTCTTCTCTTTTTTTCCTTTCTCTGGGAGACGACACAAAATGACCTACAAGGGTTGACGTGTTGTTAAACCCCAGCACAATCAATCAGTCAGAAAAGAAAATACCCTATTGGCTCTATAGACCTAAATGGATGTATTTGCAAATAGTGCAGATCCAGAGACTGCTTGTAAAGAGGACCCATACTGTTTGCCATTCTGTTACTGCTTTTTGACTGAAAACCCTATTCGCAACAAAGAATGTGTCCAAATTCAGAGATAGAAATGTCTATATCAGAAACACGAAGGTGAAAGTGAAAGGTATAACCTTCACCACTCTCATGGCAGTTTCTGACAAATTCATTATTTTTTTTCTAATTTTTCCAAAAAAAAACAAAAAAAAACAGACAATTTGCATGAACTGTCAAAACCTGTTTTCTCAGAAATAAAGGAATTTCAAAATGACGTCTGCTGAATATATATTACACAGAGTGCTAAGTATTAAACAAAATGCGGTTCCTCTGTTGCAGTTATTCACATTCATATGTTGGTTATTGCAATCACTTCTTTTGGTACCTCGGGGAAAGCATACATACATACATACATGTAGGCAGGCACACAGACAAACAGATGGAGCCATACATACCTACATATATACAGATCGACATGGGCATCTTTTTTGCCAACCCCTCCCCTCACTCCCCCCCCCCCATTATTGGCATCATACTTGTTTCATTATGCCACCAACTTTGAAAGAGTTGGGGGCATATTGCTTCTGACTTGTCCGTTCGTTCGTCACACTTTCTTGTGCATAGCATATCTTTAGAACCTTGTATGCTAATGTTTTGAAATTTCATGTACGGATTCCTCATGAAAAAATAGGTGACCCCTATTTTTTTCTTATCCGAATTATCTTCCATTTTAGAGTTATTTCCCTTTTAATAAAACAACATTGAAATCTCGTTATCAAGATATCTAAAAAAGTATTTGAGCTAGAGTCTTGGTTAAAACATATTTTATTGTAACATAACTATCATTACAACATGATGCAAGTCATTATACAAATTGGGATTAGAACGAAAGCACAAGTACTTATATAGTTCCTCTCCCACAAACAATCTACATGTATACATAATGGCAAATTTCGAGCAAGATACGTTAGAGCAAGTAACATTATGTAGTGATAATTAACAATAAGTGTTGTTTTTACATGTTTGGGTGATAAAAATGATGAAAATCTGATGTAAAGTTTTACACCAAATAGTAATCATTTCCTATAAAGCATTTTGAGGTTAACAAAGGTTAAGAAAATGTAAGTGGACAAAACAAGGGGCGGTGAGGTGGAGGGGTAGAAGGGGAGGGGGGGTGGAGATGGGAAGGGGGTAGGTGTGAAATTGGGATTGAGGGGTGGGGGGGGGGGGAGGAGTGTGGGGGCGGGGGGGGGGGGGAGGAGTGGGGGGAGATGGGAAGGGGGTAGGTGTGAAATTGGGATTGAGGGGTCGGGGCACCCGGCATCCAATATGGAATATAATACCGTTTGCAACGGATAACTAGTAAAGCAATCGCATGACCATATCAGTATTTGAAACATCTCATGAAAAATGTTTACAATTCAATATAAACCGGTGAATGTTTTCAAAAATTAATATATTTATATCATATGATAAAGAGGAATCCCCGTACAGAAGAAGATCAAGAGTAGGTCTATGATAGGTAGAAACCATTTAAAAGCACGTTTCTCTGCTGCTGATAGTAAGGACAGTGGAAGAAGAAGTGTTGTGAGTTCTCAATACTACCACATCTACACATAGGCGAGTCAGTTATACCTTTTAAAAATAGGTCCAAGTTCAATGAGCTACAGTTCGTTCGTAATCTAGTATGGAGAATTTGGGCTTTTCTATTTTTAGAATAATAATATTTGGGGACAGGTGTTTTGTTTTTGTTAAAGTAGTATTTAAAAGAGTGTGTTGTTTGAGATTGTTTCACTTCGGCCGGTAGACTATTCCAAGCCCTCACAGTAGAGGGTAGAAAAGAATTATAGTAAAGATTTGTTCGTGAATCAATAGTCTGTAATTGGTCGGAGTTGCGAAGATTATATCGTGAGATGTCACTGACTGATGGTGGTATAAGGGAGGATAAGTACAGGGGAGTTAGATGGGAAAACATTTTGAAAAGTAAAGTCAGTTTGTGGGTTTGTCTTCTCTGTTCAAGTGACTCCCATCAGACTTCTTTGTACAATGCGGTAATAGAAATAAGCTTGGTTGTCCCAGTAGCTATGCGCGCTGCTTCAAGTTGGATTTTTTTCTAACTCTTGTTTTTTGTATTGAGAACAATTGTCCTATATTACATCCCCGTATTCAAGTAAAGGTCTGATAAATGCTGTATAGATTGTTTCCAAAGATTTGCGGTCTAATTTAAATTTGAGTTTTCTCATTACATTAATCCTACCCCAAGCTTTCTCTGAAATGTATTTTATATGGTGGTGCCATGTTCAATCGTTAGATAAATAGATCCCGAGATGCTTGTGAAATTCTACTTCAGATATTTGAAGATTTTGCATTATAATTGGTGGATGATTAAGTTTGTTTAATTTGTGCGAAATAAGGAGACTTTCCGTTTTAGTCGGGTTGAAAGCTACAAGCCAAGTTGCAGCCCATTTTGAAATTCTTTCAAGATCAATATTGAGACAATTAGCAGCAGTAATAGGGTTATCGATGATAATGTAAAGACTAGTGTCGTCCGCAAAGAGCCTTATATTTGATCCGATATCAAGTACTATGTCATTTATAAATAGTAAAAACAGCAGTGGTCCTAAATTTGACCCCTGAGGAACACCAGCGCAAATATAAGCCCAGTCAGATGTAATCCCTGGAAGAATAACTCTTTGTTTCCTATCGGAAAGGTAACTTTTAAACCATGCAAGAACTTTCCCAGTGACGCCAGCTGCCTTAAGTTTAAGTAACAATCCCTCATGCCAAACTCGGTCAAAGGCTTTGCTGATGTCACAAAAGACAGCTCTAACTTCTTTACCTGAATCAAGGGCCTGACAGAAAGTATTGTAAACATATGTTAATTGATTCACTGTTGAGTCTCCTGGTATAAAACCAGACTGAAGAGAAGATAGCAAATTGTTGTCGCGCAAATGATTGTATAAATATTTGAACACAAGTCTTTCGAACAGTTTACTTTCTGAGTTAAGTAATGATATAGGTCGGTAATTAGAAGGTATAGATCTATCACCTTTTTTATGTATTGGGCAGACATTAGCTTCTTTATAAGAAGATGGTACAAAACCCAAGTTGATAGACTGATTAAACAAGTTACAAAAAAGGAGAAGAAATTTCGTGAGCAAGTTCACGAAGAATACGATTACTCAGGTTGTTAGGACCAGAAGCTTTACCAATAGGGAGAGATCTGAGTATAGTCTCGACTTCGGTTCGGGAAAATTCAATATTATTTAGTTCGTTGGTGACAGCAGTAGGAAGTATTTGGGGGAGGATTTGATATTGATTGTTTAGACTGCTCTGGCTTTGAAAGAAATTATTTAAGATATTAGCCTTTTCATTTTCATCAGAAATTATAGAGCCGTCATTTTCGAGGGGTGGTATAGATGTTTTAGACTGTGGAGAAATGAAAGTTTTAAGAACCGTCCACCAGTCTTTAGCTGAAAGTTCTCCACTTGTTAACTTTGAAGCAATTTTGTCATGGAAAACTTTTTTAGCATCTCGAATAAGTGAGACAGTTTTGTTCCTTAAAGTTTTAAATTGCATCCAGTGTAACTCCGTATTTGTTCGCCTAGCTTTTCGATAAGCTATTTTACGTTTACGTATATACTGTTTTATTTTTGCGTTTATCCAAGAAGGCTCAGTAGGTTTAATTCTAATTATTTTATTTGGAATACATTCTGATGCCAAGTTTGTAATTGTAGAATGTAAATTCGCTGCATATGAGTCAATATCATTATCTCTCAAAGCGTCCCAATCGATGGCAGCAGCTTTTTCTCGAAGACGATCATAGTTACCTTGGTCGTACCTCCAAATTCTTCTAGTAAAAGAATGGGTTTTGGTTTTAGAAAATTTAAAAATTCCATATATTGGGCAATGATATCTAAGTTGTTGATTAAGAAAAGGATCACCAACTCCACTGAGTATTAGGTGATTTTTGTTGTTAACTAATTATATATCTATTAATGTTGCTGAGTGTTCAGTAAAATTGGTAGGTTGACATATGGCCTGGGAAAAGGTATACTGGGTGCATATTGTTTCGATCTTTCTTGCAGTACGTTCATTTAATATATCTAAATTAAAATCACCAGTAATTATTATGTCTGATATACCTGTGTCAACTGCAAGCACAATTGAATTTTCTATGCTAGTTAAATATTCTGCGTCAGAACTGGGAGGCCGATAAAAAAGACCAAATAATAACCTCCTATTGCAGTTAGCCAATTCAAGCCAAATGCACTCGACATTTCGTGGTTCGAGATCTTCACGGCGTTTGTAGTGAATTCCTTCTTTAATGTATATCATGATACCACCATGACTATCTCCCGGTCGATCCTTTCGTTCAGGTTCACAGTACGAGTCAAGTAAAAGGTCAGTTGGGTCTACGGCCGGATTAAGCCAAGTTTCAGTGAAGGCTAGAATATCAAACTCGTATAGTTCAGCATACAAAGTGTCGAGTTTAGAAAGAATGCTTTGTACGTTGTAATGAACAAACGATAAGTTGTGAGCTACATTCAGAGTGCTAAAGAGACTGTTTGACATGCTTGTTGATGAACTTGAGACGCTACTTACGGAAGACGATGTTGATGGACCGGGATTGCGGTGTATGTCGCCAGCAAGTAACAAGAGAAAGATGAGCCATGTACATGATACAAGATATAGTGTGCAGAAAATCATCCAAAAAGTGAAAATTTTATTAGCTGTATCTGATTTGCCTTGGAGTAGCCTCTTACAGTTATTGCATGTAGTAATACTAGAATATAAGTGCTCGGTTTGCTGGACGGATATGAGCACTGAGAAACTATCATTATGATATAAGGGCATAAATAGCAAAAGGTGTATGAAAAGATTAAACCTAAACATGCGATTGTAATTCGGCATGATGGCTAGCTTATCTCTGCATACTACATTTATCATGTGATTGTCGTTAAGAAGAGAAAAAACAGAGTAAGTGCCATCAGACCAACTCTATTATTGCTGAACCTAACCATGTAGAATGCCAAGGGTGACCCCGCCCCCCATCCATAGCCCCAGGATGGACAATAATATGATAAGGTAAAACACATGCAAAAAGAGAAAGACATATCAGGAGGAAACATAAACTAGTTACATAACAATAAATATACTACTGACATAGTTTTCTAGATGTTGTCTGTAATAGGTTATGTTCTAATATTTGCTGAGACTGATTTGTAAGCAATTATACCCACTGGATCTAGGTTTATGCAGTTAACCTTGGTTAGACTGCTCATTTTATTAACGAAATGGAGACTAACACCTGACTGGTACACTCTCTTGAAGACAGCCCCTCAGCAGTTCAGTCAATCATCTTAAACATATCTGAATTGTATAAGACTGGCTGACCAACCGACCGACTGACTGGCAGCTCGGCTTAAATTGACTGTCTGCCTGAAAGCTTTAACGTGAAACAATGGATACAATTGAATGATAAGCTGTAAGATCAAGTTCAGTTTAAATGACTTGAAGTAGTAATAACAAGAAAATAAGAAAAAAAACTGTTATGAGACAGCCATTAATAAAGTCAGGCTGTATAATTCAATATAGATATATATGACGGCCTGTTTGACTGACCAACTGGCTAAAATATAATTTAGTAATATATTGACTAAACAAATAATTTGATATAGGAGAAAAAGGTCAGTCGGGAGACAGCTATTATAAAGTGAATATGTTTAACTAAGTACATGCTTACTAAGTACATGTCTAACTGACTGACCGACTGACTGACTGACTTGCTGATTAACAGTTTAGCAAATATGCTGAGTGGTATTATAATAGTTGAATGACTATACGGTATTTAGAGACAACAATAACAAGCGATCATCATGAACATTAGACAAAAGTCTTGATATTTGGTATACTGATTGGAACTGAGGAGATCACCCGATTAAATTTACAACCAATTTAATGAAATGTTACTGGAGTTATGGCCTTTTGCAATTTTAGGCTATTTAATCTTGTTGCATTCATATGCATAGCATAAGTTTAGAACCGTGTCAGCTAATGTTTTGGAAATTTCATATATGGATTCCTCATGAAAAATAGGTGACCCATAGTTTTTTTTCTTATCCTAATTGTCTCCCGTTTAAGAGTTATTTTCCTTTTAATAAAATAACATTGAAATCTCGTTAGCAAGATATCTCAAAATGAATTTGAGCTAGAGCCTTGATATTTGGTATGCTGATTGGGACTGAGGAGGAGGTCACCTAATTAAATACCAACCAATTAAATGAAATGTTTGAGTTATGGCCGTTTGCAATTTAAGGCTATTTAATCTTGTTGCTTTCATGTGCATAGCATAAGTTTAGCAGCGGATTACATTCCACCTATGGTAGTCTGATGATAGCTTCATTATTGATAGATGATGGCCGATTAAGGACACCATGAAAGTGTACAGCCCATCTTTTCAAGATAGCTTCTTTGTCAGTCAGAAGGACTTATCTATAGAATGGGTCAAAGATAACACATTCTTGTCAGACTGATGATAGCTGAACAATAAGCTTTACTCAACTGATATAGAGCTCTGATATTTGATATTCTTATGACATATGGTACTGAAGAAGACTTGTTCCATTTATGTCTACCGCTGATTGATATAATGGGGGCGGAGCCGGCCTCGGGGGCTCAGTTGGATGCGCCGTCCGACTGGAGACCAGAAAGTCGCGGGTTCAACCCCCGCCGAGGTCGTCAACAGTCTTTCGTGGAGATTGATTATGAAATATTTTCTACGGTCATTCTCTCTCTTCCGCTGATTCAAGAAGGGCAGTTGTCAGTTTCTGGCGAAAGAATGTGCACAATGGTTAACCGTTTAGAGGACTAAGCCTGCCCAGTAAACGTGTGGCTAGGTAAACTGACCGCGCTCGACATGACCCCATTGGGTTGACTGGGCCGTAAAACCTCAAAACAAACAAATAATGGGGGCGGAAATCACCGAGCGCTCCGGATGTTTCCGTAGATTTTTTCTAACGGGCTCCTGGCTCCAGGTCATATAATCAGATGTATTATACTTCTACCAAATACTTCTCTTTAACAACTTCACTTATATGATATCAGAGCCTTTTTCTTTCGACTATGTTCTTTCAATGTGGATGACGATTATGTAAATCCCAATCGGAACAAATCACTTGCAAGCATGCATGCATCTTTTCTATATTTGCTAATAGTAGTTATGCTGTAGTTATGTCTTTTCTGTTTAATGAAATGTAATATCTCCAAGTCGAGAATGAATCTTGAGAAAAAACACCTTTACATGCGAACCTTCCTCTACAGCCTATATGCATAGATAAGACTTGTTAAGGAGGAATAGTTTGTGTTACTGGCTTTTCTATTTCATGCGAAGTGTCTTCATGGACAATGCGCTTGAAATGCCAAAGAAAGCAATGAACACAAAACTTAAAATAGCTAGTGTTGAATTTATGGGACCAGACTAGATAGCGACACTCATGTGAATTTTAAACAAGAGATCCATGCATAAAAAGTGCTTCGCCGAGGCACCTCAAATGATTGCTCACAATGTACGTCTTTATGGAGAAAGTAAGAAAATTTATTCCAGAATCATCACAAACTATTCCTCCTTAACAAGTCTTCTCTGGCACTAATTATTTTTCCTACAGCCCTCCATAATAATTCCACTCTTTTCGGTGTTTAAGACTTCATTTCAGGGTATGGCTGGGCTTCCAAATTTTATTTTAATTCAAAGACCAGGCTTAGCACAACAAAATAAGGAAAAACACCACTTTCACCAGCACTTTCTGGGACTTTTTGGAGGTTGAATGTAGCAACCTCTCAATTAGCAGGTATCAAAAATTGTAACTTTGAAATTTCATTTCTTCTTCTTTTGGCTCCAGCAAACACAAATAGAAACATTTACTTCTATGAAACAATCAGGAAATTACACATAAACATTTTTTTTTCATCAAAAAAGAATAATACGTTTTAATTCATCTTTATTATTAACCAATCACAGGTCGCCTTACACAAAGTAACTACCCCGGGCTTCCCAGCACCTTTTTGTATCAATCAGCAGTCCTGGCACAAATGGTTCCCTGTGCCCTTGAATAAACTGATGTCCATATTTATACCAAAAGAAACGGGAACTAACATTGTAAAATTGATTCAATACATTTTGAGGTTAATATATAGTCAATCTACTTATTCAAGGTTTGAGACCGGGCCGAGTAGCACAGTCGGATGCGCGTTTGACTGGAAATCAGGACGCGGGTTCGATCCTCCGGTCTGGCACATCTTTCTTTGGAAAAAAAATCCCTTCTTACCGCTGATTCAAATATGACAGCTGCCACCGCTGGTGGCTGGCAGAAAGATGGGCGCTAAGTACTGGTTATCGGCTTCTGTCTAAACTTGCCCAGGAAAAGCCGGCCGTCCTACGTCCATAGCTGTATACTGAGAAGTTATGCACCAATACAGCTAACCAAGGTTAAAGCTCAAGTTCCAGTGGTTTTTCTTCCTTCTGAAGAAGGTTCTACTCAAAAAAGAAAGAATATGCCAACAAGGGGCAGTTTGAGTGAATGTAGTGGAAGTTGATGAGTTTTGTATTGAAAAAGTCCACTGCGTTTATTGTTAACTAAATAGAGTTCTACAAGCCGTAACATGGCACACGAATATTCTATATTTGAACCAGGGCACAGCATTTTCTATAATATTGCATTTATGCCCAGGGAACTCTGATAAGTCTGCGCAAGCTGAGCAGATTCATCGCTGTCCGTCTGAAGACGCTTTTGAGCCTTGGCTACCCACAGAGGTCCTGCAAAGACTGACCAAACTGGATGCTTAAGCTGCTGCATGGGCGGACATACGAACTTGTGTTAAATGCTGTGCTCCCACTAATTTTGCTAAATTATGGGCCCTTGAATGGTATACATGGTCTAAATGTATTCAGAAACATTATTTATTTGGAATCTCTAATTTTATTGTCCTCTATTAGAAGCTATGTTACACTGTCGTCGTTACGGGGCAAGTTTGTCTGTTTACCGTTTTTCACTACTTCGCATTGTTTTGCCTCAGTACGTAAACCATATGTGGTTGAATGCGCTTTGTATCTGTGCGATAAATCCTTCTTTTCTACACTATTAATGATTCTGTCTATATAGTACAATCCAATGTAGCATCTTTCTGGAATCAAATGCTTCTGAACTGATTTTCTTTTGTTTGATGTAGGATCTATATCTACGGTATTTTGAAAATGAAGAATAATGCACCAGGCATTCATTTGCAATTCATTGTGTTAAATGTCACGAAAACATGCCTATGTAATTTTGACCCCGTTAAAGCTCACTTTTATATAGTAAAATTGGGGTTTACAGGAGTATACATTATTTTTCTTAATTCTGCTTAAAAACATAGATTGTGGGTACTCGTTAGAACCGCCTCGGTGTAACTAGTACCCGCAATCTATGTTTTGAGTATAAATACGAAAAATATCAGAGTTTTTTTTTATCTGAAAATTTTCATTTTTAGAGGTAAAAATTTCTATATATTTGAATAGGCGTGGTTTCGTAATGTTTGTAAATTCTTACTATTATTTACTTTGTGTATGTTTCCATAAGAGTGCATCATTCTATTGCGAATCTGCAATGTTTAATGAAAGTAGATACAATAATTAATTTTAAGGAAAACAATATGCTGAATCGAAGTCAGTAAAAGAAATTTACTTAGAATTTTCAAATTATTTTATTGTTTATTGAACGGAATTAATAAACAAGAAAAAAAGTAAGCAATCATTCTTTGTAATCCACTCTGGGTTAATTCAGCAGGCGACAGATTGATGGTACTTTTCTTATATCTCACGTAAAACAGGATTTGACATTTAATGCAAATTGATTCCTGAGGAGATAAGTTGCAGGAAATGCCACAAGCTGTTTTATGGGAAAATAAATAAAATATTCCAATATGTCGTCTGCTGAAAAATTTACACAGCATGCTAAGCATTAATCAAATATATTATATCTACAAACTAAAGTACCAATAATCAACAGAGTGATAAAGTGTGATCAGATACTATGAGAACAAGTAGAAAGTCTCAATCAGACTGCACGAAAGGGACAGTCTTATCAAGGTTGTCTCTGTTCTATTTATTCCACTGTATCCGATGATTCAGTTTGCGGACAGCGAAAGTACTAACCTGGCCCCGAGGTTATAAAACTTTTTTTTGTGCTCAACTCAGCTGAGCATGAATGAAAGTTGGCATTTCATATTTATTAGCAGAGAAATTTTCATGCTTAGCCATGTCTAGCAAGAAAGAATTTGCAGCTTTTTTTTTATAATTTGAGATTTATTAGCAGGACAAATTTGATGCGCAGCTGAGCTGAACACGAAACAAAAGAATTATAACCTTGGGGCCTGACTGTCCGAATATGTATGTTTACCAAGGCATTTTTTTGTCTGCGAATGGGATAAGGCACTGTTATCATGTTGGGGAATGTTCAGGGGAGGTAACTAATGAATTTTCCTTGTTTCTGAAAGGGGTCTACTATAGAAGGAGTAGACCCCTTTTCAGAAGGAATGTGGTGTGCAGGAAAGCAAACAGGAAGTCGGAGAATGAATCGCCCCTGTAAAAAATGGCGGAAAATATAAAAATTGCGTCTAAGTCTCTTAACCTTCTTATGCCTAGCGTTAAATAAAATGGACATTGGCAAACAGTGTAGACTCAGATCAGATGCTGCAGAATGTGGCGTATGATAACGGTCTACACTGTTTGTATTAGGCTCAGAAATTCTTACAAAGCATGATTATAATAAAAAAAAAATTAACCAGACACCCTCCATACCTCACGAAAACATGCCTATATAATTTTGACCCCCTTAAACCCCACTTTTATATAGGAAAACTGGGCTTTTACAGGGGTATACATTATTGTTCTCTTTTCTACTCAAAAACTTAGATTGTGGGCACTCGTTAGAACCACCTCGGCGAGGCAATTCTAACAAGTACCCACAATCTATGTTTGGAGCAAAGATATGAAAAAAAAATTCAGATTTATTATCTGAAAACTTTCAGTTTTTTTGTGGTGAAATTTCCAATATACAGTTGACTCTCGTTTTCTCGAACTCGCTTATCTCGAATAACCGCTTATCTCGAAGTGAAAATCTGGTCCCTGCCTAAACATGAAAATCTAACAAGTAAAAAATATTGTGGAAAAGAGGAGAAATTGCTCCTAAGGAACAATATCTCCTCTTTTCCACAATATTTTCGATATATCTCTAACTTCAAGAGTCCAATAGCATAATTATATATTTGTTAAATGTGGTTGTTCAAATTATTTTTTCCTCAGTTCTGAAAATCTGATATGTCGAGGTACGGATATCTCGAAATGTTTTAGAGGGTCCCTTGGAATTCGAGATAACGAGAGTCGACTGTATTTGAATAGGCATGTTTTCATAATGATAGGAAATGAACATGTCCAAAGAGTTGAAGTAGAAGAGTTAGTACGGCATAAATGGGTTAAGAGCTTGTTGTTTTGTTTGCATTTTTTTAAAATGATTTTTCAAAGTTTTATTAATCCTATTACAGTCGACTCTTGTTATCTCGAATTCCAAGGGACTTTCTGAAACACTTCCAGATATCCGTACCTTGACATATCAGAGTTGCGCAAGTGAGGAAAACAATAAAGCGAACAACCACAATTAACAAATGAATATGTAATTTGACTCCTGAAGTTAGAAATATATATAAAATATTGTGGAAATGAGGAGAAATTGGTCCTTAGGAGCAATTTCTCCTCTTTTCCACAATATTTTGTCACCTGTCCTTAGATTTCCATGTTAAAACAGGGAGCAGAATTTCACTTCGACATAAGCGGTTATTCGAGATAAGCGAGTTTGAGATAACGAGGGTCAACTGTATTTGTTTTTCACAACTATGTTACTGAAACACAATCCACAGCCGTCATACAGTGGTCCAAGACAGCAGCTGACAATGATTCCAAAAGCACGCCGCAAAGGGGTGGGGGGGGGTGGAGTGTGTTGGAGACAACTTTTGTGACTTCTTGTTTGCTTTTCTGGATGCAGAAAAGAAAAGAATTTGCTCCCAACAAGAGCAGAGTCTTTGCTAAAAGTAGACCTTTTCGGAAGAGATGTAAAAGAATATTTAACTCAGCTACCTCTACTGAAAGTGTATCCATTACCCTCGAAGGCTAAATTTAAGTCCGCTTCATGGCAATATGGCATGTGCGCCTAGCGAAGACAGATCAGCCAAGGTGCCTGCCAAGTCTGATCAGAGCCTTTGCTGTCCGCATGAACATCACGAAAACATACCTATATAATTCTGACCCCCTTAAACCCCACTTTTATATAGTAAAACTGGGGTTTACAGGGGTATACATTATTTTTCTTGTTTCTGCTCAAAAACATAGATTGTGGGTACTCGTTAGAACCGCCTCGCCGAGGCGGTTCTAACGAGTACCCACAATCTATGTTTTGAGCAGAAATATGAAAAAAATATCAGATTTTTTTTATCTGAAAAGTTTCAGTTTTTGGAGGTGAAATTTTCTATATATTTGAATAGGCGTGTTTTCGTAATGAGAAACTTTGAGTCCTTAGCTACCACTGAGCGCACAGTGAAGATTCTGATCAGTCTGGGCAGATGCCAAGGCTGATACGAGTCTTCGCTGAGCGCACAGCCATTTTGCTGATTTTGTCATGAGGTGGCTCATTATGTTCCCCGCTCACACCCTTCTCCCTTCCGAAAGATGGGAGACATTTTGTTTTTGGGACGGATCCCGTCGGTACTTGGTAGAAATGTAGAACAGGACGGGACGATGTGTCGTGTACATGACAAATAATTTTATCAAGTATTCTCTGCCACAGCTAGCTACAAACAGCCGTTTTTTGTGTATTTCATTTTTTTTCTCCCATCAGTTAAGATTATTATCAGCAGTTGCTTTCTCTTTATTTTTTGTTGCAAAACTGACCTTGGAATGAACATAACTTGCATGTTAGATTTTCTTAAAAAACGCTTTTGAAAGGCTTTTAGGGTAAACTTTTAATGGTTATACGTAGCCTAAATTCATATCATTTCACTTCTTACAACAGAATTTGAATGCCAATTGTTTTATATAGAATCAAAGTACTGACAGCACTGGTGTGTCGATTGTCTTTGAGTGTAGGCTAGGAAAATGGTCCTGAACAGGGACTTAAAGACTGGTTCTTAACCCTTGCCCTGCTGAACCCGGATATACCCTGCCTTTGCAAGCAGTGTAGTTCCAGATCAGTTGACTTCTTCAGAAGCCAACTGATCTGGATCTGCACTGTTTGCCATTAAGTATGTGAATTTATGTCAACAGTCTGGATCAATTAATCTAATTGGCTGAAAATTAGAAATGGGCGTGGCATCAAAATTTATATCAACAGTCTGGATCAAGTAATCTGATTGGCTGAAAATTAGAAATGGGGGTGGCATCTTAATTTATTCAGCAGGACAAGGGTTAAAGTAACCGTTACCTGGATTTCGTCAAACACGTGGTTTGATTTTACTGGTCAATGATAAATCACATGGACAACTAACTTATGGAAGGTTTGGCGTTTGTATACTATGGATCGATTGTAAACAGTCGACCCAAAAATGACAAAATAGCAACAATGGTGTATTCGGTACTACTGTATGGTTATTTGCTTGATAATTGTATTCCATTCGTGATTTATGAGATTGGAATACAGAATGACCATGCCTGATTTGGTGTTTTGAGTCAATGAATGTAATCTATTATTATTATGATGATTATTATTCTTTTTCAGTAGGTAATTGAATAATTCTGTTATTGTTATTAGTGCAATTAAAAACCATTCTTAGACTGCGCAAAGTTGTCGAATGATCACTGCATCATTAATCATAAGCCACAGTGAGAAACTGAAAGGAAAATCTGTGTCTGTAAAGAATGTTTTTTTAAAACGTGACGAAACAAAAAAAAAAAAAAACAAACTATAAAAATCTAAAATGATCACTAGCATATAGTCAAGTGACTTTAATAATTGAAATAAACTTCTAACTGCTTAACTTCTTAAGCATGGGTACTGTTATCATAAACTACGTTTAACTTTTGCTGTTTTATCGCCTTCCATTCTGAATATATGTCCAAATATAACGTAGGTTTGGAAACACTTCTGCAAGAATATCTGTCCGAAACTGAATTTTATGGCGACTTAATCTATAAATTCAGAGCGATTGTTGGCACATTTACCGAAGTAGTAAAGAATAAATATCCTGGGAAGGCCACTTACTCGGTAAGCCTTGGTCAAACAATACAGAAGAATACATCGACATACAATAAAGACCTTTTTCTGTAATTCTGATCAGGTTTCATAGTAACGGTCACAGTAAGGCTACACGATACACCGCCTCCACTTATGCAGATTTACCATGTACCAACATTTGTCAGTCCAGCCACACAGTGCATGAAATGTACCCCGGACCGCGGGCAAGCTGTCAGTTTGAGACAGGTGGCGTATTTCTATGACCAAAGGTAAGTTAGAGAAATAGCAATTTACGTAGGGATATTATCAGCACTGCGCATAACATTTTGACAGAGCATTTGGGGCTTAGGATGACATGTGCCCATTGGGTATCCCATCTGTTAACAAAGGAACAAAATAACAACGGGAAACTGCTCAAAATGAGAATAGACGGATTGCTAAAAGGAGATAAATCTTGGATGTATAAGTTAAATGAAAGGTTAGTTACAAAGTGTGGATGTCTAAAAATCAAAATAGACCAGTTATTGCAAAAATATTTCATAGTACGAAAAAAGTTCTTAAAGCTATCTTCTTTAATTTTCTTCAATTCAAAAGGTCCGTAGTGCAAGTGGCTGCACCAAAGGGGTGTTGTGTTGCCAGTGAGTTTTATAAAAACAAGGTGCTAACGTAAATGGAGAAATATTATGTTAAACGGCGTCCAAAGTCTTACATATGCAACATCTGTTTAATAATTGACAATGCACCAGCTCGCAAAAGCAAACTTGTTTAGGGCTATTCGCGTTACGAGTGCACAAAACAGCTACCACATTTCCATATTCTCCAGATCTGAGCCCTTATGACTTTTTCCTCTTTCCATATAGGGCACCGTTTTACTATTTATTCCCTATTTATAGATATCCAAAATTATTTATGGATATCCATAAATTGAATTAGTGATATCCGTAATTCGAATGAGTGATATCCATAATTTTTATGGATATCAATAATTATTTGTGGATATCCATAATTCGAATTAATGATATCCATAATTTGTGATATCTATAATTCGAATTATAGATATCCATTAATCTAAATGATTTATGGATATCATTAATCAAAATTATGGATATCACTAATTCCAATTATGGATATCACTAATTCGATTCAATCACCCCATTTATAGATATAATTAATTCGAATTATTAATATCCTTAAATTGAAATAGTGACATCCATAATCTGAATTAGAGATATCCATAAATCTATTAGATTATTTAATATCTATAATTTGAATTATGGATTTCACTTAATCGAATTATGGATATCATTGATTTGGTCCATTTCCGGATATCACTAACTCGAATTATGGATATCAATAATTCGTCTTTGCAAATTAAAAAAATAACGACTGCTCACTTTGCAAAAGCGGGAATATTAGTTTTCTACTCGGCTATTGAATTGAATAAAAGCCCGGATGGACATGGTGGTAAGGTATGGTAGGTGTAGCGATGGTAGGTGTAGCGGTAGCCTGTGGTAGGTTTGGTAGGGTTTGGTAGAGACATGTTAATACTATATAATAATCATGTGCTATTTTCTCCAGAAAGCATGCATGGATTGCCTGTTTGGTTCATCATCAACTTGGACTTTTAATGTCCTCAAGTCAGTACTTGCTTGATAAGTTCTGTCTCCAAGCGATTCGAAACCGAGGCACTGTGATCTGAATTCGGGAGCGCTGACCACTCCGCCACACAGGTGCTTCGCGAATTCTAATGTTTGCTGCAGTCTTATTAGGTTATGTACAGCCAATGATGACCACATTCATGCAGACGAAATGCATGTAATTTTACACTGTGAAATTTATCGTGATCTCAGAAACAATTTATTTTCAAATGCAAACTCATTGTTGCCAAACTGTAATTTTAACGCTTTAAATGATATTGAGAAAATGAAGTTACTGTTTAGCCATCCTAGTTTGATTCGTTTATGTGCCAAAACCTGTTTTAAAATCATTCAGACGCGCAACTCTTTATTTATTATTATTTTTTTTTTATTATAAGTTGTCTTATTGATCATTTCATAATTTTATTGAATACGTTTTTTAGTCGTTTAAACAAGTACTTTTAATGGCCTCTGTATAGTAAGTGCTAGCGAGTGTCAAGTGTGTTGTCCATCTCACACCTTCGTGCTCCACCGTCTGCTCTGGGCCCACTTTGCTGGCACCTGGAGAGTCGGGGTGGTCACGCGGAGAAGCTACATGGGCGACGCTCCGGTACCAGATCCGCGGTGAGCTAGTAATCCTCATGGCTCGCGGGATCGACCCTTAAAGTCCCATGGTGCACTTATGCGTGGTATGGTTAACTGCTGCATATTCGAGTTGTGATCTCGCTTAAGCTTAATAACGTGATCTTGATATACATGGATGTATATTGTCCTTTTTCAGGTTTTAGTCTTATATTTTAGTCCCAGAGGTCATAGTGATTTCCATTGAAATTTTTCGTATTATGTTGAATACGGTTTTATATATAGTGTATTTTACAATAGTCTCTTATAATTCTTTATAGAACGGTTTGGTGTATTTTATATGTATGGATATATTTGCACAGAATGTGATATTGTACACCAAAATGAGACTTTAGAGACTTTAATGAATAAAGAAATAATATTCTTTTCTTTTAGGTTCTATATCATCCTAGTCGATTGACCGCATGGTAGGCGTATCAGCGGGCGTCTCAGCCAGTGCGGGGGATATGCTGTCTAGACATTGGGTCTGCCACATGTCCTCTGCCCTCGGCGACGCCGTCTAATTGGCGATGCGTGTATCGTTTGTTCAAGTGAAGGGTGATTAATGTATTTTAATCTGATAATCTTAATATTTTATGCATTGATGTAAATTATTGTACACATGCTCTTAGCACGTATTGTCTGGAAAATGTGGTGATAGTCTCTTATAATTCTTTATAGAATGGCATGGTTAATCTTTTAAATAGCAATTTTGTTTATCAGTACATAGTTTAATAGTTTATTAGAGTCTCATCATGGTTAACATACATTTACATATGTACAACCAAACAAAGTTACTATTTAAAAAATTAACCATGCCATTCTATAAAGAATTATAAGAGACTATCACAGCATTTTCTATACAATACATGCTAAGATCATGTGTACAACAATACGACAATGCATAAAATATTAAGATTGTCAGATTAATTACACTAATCATTCTTCGTTTGACAACACGATACACGTATCGTCAACTAGACGGCGTCGCCGAGGGCAGAGGACATGTGGCAGACCCAATGTCTAGACAGCATACCCCCTGCCCCTGCTGAGACGCCCGCTGACACACCCATCATGCGGTCGATCTATTAGGATGATGAAGAACCTAAAAGAAAAGATGTAATAAAAACATGCAACATTTATTATGATTGATACCATTGCCCCGAGCCGCGTCCACCCGTGATTGGAAATGGTTCTACCAACGAGTGAACGCGGCTTAAGCCAACAGTATTCTTACTTGGCGCAGTACAAGACTAAAAAAAATACATATGAACTCTACAAACTGTAAACGACGCTAAAATTGGTTCAACAAGTACCAAACTTGCTTCATAAAATACAGCTAAGATTTACACAGATAAAAAGCTCTTCGTTGTAAAATATTAAAACAGGTTTTTGCTACAGCTCTTATCATAGATTGGTTGGAGAATAAAAATACATATGTTAATGTATGTTAACCATGATGAGACTATAATAAACTATAATAATACATTCATGCACGGAACTGTCTAGCAAAGAAAAGCAAATTAAAATCTGAGACTTGTGTACAAGCTCTGGCGAATCTAATATGTTGAGATATGTATACCCCATATGAGGTACGCCGGGGGACATCGCAAGACGGGAAAGAACACGATGGCTACTTCAAAACTAAGGCCAGGGTAATAACTAATGAGAATAATATTGCCGAAGTTATAAGCGATAGTAACAACGAACTTCTCAATAGAATAAACGATTGGATATCAAAAGGCAGCGGATGTATAATTAAATCTGTTAACAAATATGAACTAGTCACCATCAAATATATACCATTGAAGGGTTCTATAGACATATCACTACATATCACTACCTAATAAATTAAAAAATAAAAAAGCGTGTATCAACATCAAAAATGTTGAAGATAATGAATGTTTCAGGTGGTGTCATTTAGCATATCTATTTCCTGCTAAGAAACACGAAGATCGAATTTCAAAGTACAGAGAACACATAGATAAGGTAAACTATGACGGAATACAATTTCCTGTAAAATTAAAAGACATTCCGAAGGTCGAAAAAAATGAATGATATAAGATTTAATGTATTTGGAGTAAAAAAACCGTCTGATATTTACCCACTCTATATTTCTAAAAAGATTTGTTACAAGTCTTACAATCTGCTCTTGATTGAGGAAAATGATAAGAACCACTATGTTTGGTTTAAAAAGTTTAATAGATTAATGAATACTCAATTAAAAGACGGTCATAAAGTATTCTACTGTTATTATTGTTTGCAGCATTTTCCATCTGAAAAGATACCAGGTGAACATAAGGAGATTTGTCTTGCAGTTAATGGAATGCAGAAGGTAAAATTGCCCGAGAATAATAAACCCACATCTTTTACTAATTATCACAAGCAACTTCTAACTCCGATTGTTATTTATGCTGAGTTTGAGTGACTTACAATTCCAATAAGCGAGAAGCATGGAAATAATACTGAAGCATACCGAGAACATAAGGCATGTGGATATGGGTACAAGGTGGTTTGCTCGTATGATGATAATTACAGTAAACCTGCAAAAATATACAGAAGACCTGACGCTGTATATGAATTAATTAAAAATGTGCTAGAAGAAGAAGAAAATCTCCATAAACTAATATAAAAAAAAATGAATTCCATAAAGGAATGATAATAACTAAGGAAGAAGAAACAGTGTTTAAAAATGCTGAAGTATGCCATATATGTAATAAAAAGTATACAAAAAAAACCCTGTAAGAGATCACTGCCATGTGACTAGTAAGTACAGAGGATCTGTTCGTAATACGTGTAACAGGTCATTTAGGTTAATGTATAAGATTCCTGTTATATTCCATAACTTAAGAGGATATAATTCCCATCTTATTATGCAAGAAATCGGTAAATTTAACAAAGAAATAAATGTTATTCCAAATAATATGGAAAAATACATGGCGTTTATGAATAGTAACTTAGTTTTCATAGACTCCTTTTAATTTATTGGCAGTTCTCTGTCCAATCTTGCTAAACCTTTACCAAAGGATGGTTTCCATTATATAAAAAATGAGTTCGATTCTTCCTCCCTCAATTTATTAACAAAAAAAGAAGTCTATCCCTAAGATTATATGGATAGTTTTGAGCGGTTCGAGGAAATGGAATTACCACCAAAAAATGAATTCTACTCTAAATTAAGTGATGAAAATATTAGCGACTCTGATTACGAACACGCCCAGACTGTATGGAAAACATTCAACTGTAAAACAATGGGGGATTACCACGACCTTTATCTAAAGACCGATATTTTAATACTCGCCGATGTTTTCGAAAATTTCAGAAAAAAACTAATTTAGAATATTATGGGTTAGACCCAGTACATTATTTCAGTAGCCCGGGATTTTCTTGGGATGCTATGTTAAAAATAACGAAAGTCAATTTAGAATTAATAACCGATATCGATATGTATTTAATGGTTGAAAAAGGCTTTCGCGGCGGCGTTAGTTACATTGCTAACCGATATTCAAAACCTAACAGTACATGTAAATATCTTGACGATTATGATCTAAATAAAGAGAGTTCTTATTTAATTTATTTAGATGCGAATAATCTTTATGGTTGGGCTATGAGTCAACCATTACCAACAGGCAAATTTAAATTGCTGACTAAAGATAAATGGAACAATATATTTAAAATAAACAAGGCATGAATATTTTATCGAGTGCGATTTAGAATATCCTGAACATTTACATGATAACCATAATGATTATCCTCTTGCCCCGACAAATTTGGTGGTACAAGATGAATGGTTATCACCTTATTGTACAAAAATAAAAGAAAAATTCAATCTGGCTAGTGACAAAACAACGAAATTAGTTCCAACTCCTAATAATAAAGAAATGTCACTGTCTTACATATCAGAAACCTTGAATTGTATTTAAAGTTAGGTATGAAACTTACTGAAATTCATAGACATCGCGAAAACATGCCTATATAATTTTGACCCCCTTAAACCCCACATTTTTATAGAAAAACTGGGGTTTACAGGGGTATACATTATTTTTCTTATTTCTTCTCAAAAACATAGATTGTGGGTATCCGTTAGAACTGCCTCACCGAGGCGGTTCTAACGGATACCCACAATCTATGTTTTGAGCAGAAATATGAAAAATATTAGAGTTTTTTATCTGAAAATTTTCAGTTTTCTGGTGGTGAAATTTTCAATATATTTGAATAGGCGTGTTTTCGTAATGGTCCTTCAATTTAATGAATCCCCTTGGTTAGAACCATATATTTCTTTTAATTCTAAAAAAAGGGCAGAATCAAAATCCGAATTTGAAAAAAAAAAAAAAAATAATAATAATTCTGTTTATGGTAAAACCTTAGCAACTTAAGAAACCGAATTAATGTTAAACTTACTAACGATGAGGACGTATTCGTGAAACACGCAGCAAAAGCAAATTTCATATCTGGAAAAATGTACAACGAAAACTTGTGCGCAATTAATCGAATAAAAGAACAATTAGTTTTAAACAGGCCTATTTATGTTGGAATGTCTGTACTTGAATTATCCAAATTATTAATGTATGATTTTCATTACAAGTACATATTAAAAAGGTACGATAAAAAGAATATACGATTAATGTTTACAGACACAGATAGTTTATTTTACGAAATAAAAACCGAAGATGTATACAAAGATTTATATGAGAAAGATAAAAAATATTTTGACACCAGTGATTACCCCTCTAATAGTGATTACTATTCTAAAGAAAACAAAAAAGGTAATTGGTAAAATGAAAGACGAAGCTGCTGGTGTGCCTATAAAAGAGTTTGTAGGTCTAAGAAGTAAAATGTATTCTTCTTGTCTAGATGATAATTGTATTAAAAAATGTAAAGGTATCGCGAAAGGCGTTGTTAAAACATCAATATCATTTGACGATTGCAAAAACGTATTGCAAAACTCTTCACAAATAGTACACAATATGAAAACGATTGTGTCTAAAAGTCATAAAATAAAAAGTTATGAAATAACAAAAAAAAAAAACAAAAAAAAAACAAAAAAAAACAGTCTTTCATGTTTTGATAATAAAAGATACATATGTGAAGACGGAGAAACGACATTTGCATACGGGCACAAAAATATTCCACCGAATTTTAATCAGATAATGACGGTGATGTGATTGGATTATTTCTTGTTTGTATATCCTATATATAATATATATTTTTATTTTTTGAACGATTTTTATGAAGGCTATTGGTGTATGATAAAAATCATTTTTGAAAAAGGGTGGTTTCGGTATTGGCTCAGAAAAATTTATGCGAATCAAACTTTTTCAAAAAACGTAAAAATAAAAAATGGTGAAAAAGAGAAGTTAGAAAAAGTGTGTTTAAAAGGCGAACGGGGCGGCCTTTATCCGAGCAAAGGTTTTTTATATTTCGCATTTTTTTTTTTTTTTTTTTCAAATTTTAGATCCCGCGATTTTTTAAATATTTTTTTGTATTTTATATATTACACTTTTTTTTTTTATTCTTTTTTTTTATATTTTTTTATATATTTGTTTTTATATTTTATTTTATATTTTATTTTTTATTTTATTTTTATTTTTTATGTATTTTTTTTTTTTTTTTTTTATGTATTTTTATATTTTATATTTTTTATATTTTTTTATATTTTATATTTTTTCAAAATTATTTTTTTTATTATCTTCAAAAAAAAAAAAATATATTTTTTTTTTATTATCAGTAGTATAAGAAATACCTGTTCTGGTCAGGTGGGCTATAACTGGTGTTTCTTATACTACTAACTGAGAAGAGTGCTGAAAGAGAGGGTTGGGTGGGGAAATGGACCTTGCGGAGAGGGTAGAAACGATGGTTTTGATTGCTATTTATATGATTGCTAACATATGAGGTTTGTGACCCCGCACCACCTTCACCCCTCTACCCTCCTATAACCATTCCCCCTTTAACTCAACCCGCCTCCAGAACGCACGTATATGCCATACCCGAGATATACGACCAACATGGGCCTCTTAATAATCGTCCAGAACCTTTTACCTCGTCGGGCGTTTGTAGTTTATATGTCATTTAAGACATCAAATATTTCATCTCAAAACTTTTTTGCCCCACCTTTCCTTTGGCGCCTTTTCACGATTGTGCGCCTTCTACTACTACTACTATTCAGATTTTAACGCTACCAGGCAACTGAGTCACATAGAGGCAGCGCCGGACAATCCGAATTAGTTTTACTGGACTCCTGGTTTGGCTTAAAACAGGCCTAGTTATAATTTCTAACTAGGTTATCTCGCCTAGACACCGTGCATATAAATAGTCGTCCAGTATGTTATTTGCAAGCCTAAAGGGTTCGAATTAAAACTAACATCATGGTGTTTTGTCCATGTGTTATTCTCTGACTGTCACCATGTCACGGACCCACACGCTTCGTGCTAAATTAATTTCACTAGGTGGAGGTGGGCCCGGAGTCTGCGGGAAAAATGGAGCGGGAGGAGGCTGGAGAAGCGAGTATTGAGGAGCATTCCGGGACTTAGCTCAATCGCGTAGTCTAAATGAATGTGTAGTCGAGAGCTAAAGAGGGTGTGTAGGCTATATATATATATATATATTGGATTTTATTCAATTGTGCGCCTTCTTTTTTGAGATCCGCCTTTTATATCACTGTCGCTGGTTTCCCGTCACCTGATCATCGACCTGCTTAATCGGTGATACTAGTTTCACCGAGACCGGATCTGGCGTGCCATCCTTATCGGTCTTTTGGGAAATCGATGTCTCGTCTGGTACCAAATACGCATAAGGTCTTTTGATGCTCTCCAACGATTTTGCATCAGCCATTCTAGAAGACAGCATTTCTTTACATAGTCACCGATCCTAAACATCACGCAAACATACCTAAATAATTATGACCCCCTTAAACCCCACTTTTATATAGTAAAACTGGGGTTTACAGGGATATCTAACGAATACCCACAATCTATGTTTTCAGCAGAAATATGAAAAATATCAGGTTTTTTTTATCTGAAAATTTTCAGTTTTTGGGGGTGAAATTTTCTATATAATTGAATAGGCGTGTTTTTGTAATGCTTAAAAACGGCTGGTGTTCGAGACGCTTTCTTGATGCTTTTCATCAGATTTTTTTTCTGTCTTCTTTTCATCATTATACATTCGGTCCCAAATACGGGCTTCGTTATTTTTGTTCACCTCTACTGGAGCTAAATAGTTCATACATCTGTGTTTTGTTATACCCGTCAGCCACTTTCTGCAGTTCTTCGACATGATTTCCGTCTATGAAAAAGGCGATACAATTTATTCTTCAAAGTCCGTATAACCCTTTCTGCAACTGAGGATTTAATATCCTCGTTTTGGGTGGTAAAATATTCGATGTTACGTCCCTTTAGCTCTTTTCTCATTAATTGATTATTTATTTCGCCGCCCTTATCAGAAAATATAGTATTCGGTTCTCTCCCTTTGTCCAATATCTTGAAAAAGGACTGTGTTTGCTTTCTTATCTTTCAAAGTTTCGATAAAAAAAAAAAGAAAGAAAACACATCAATTACTATGAGAAAAATTTGACCCCGTCATTCTCAGCTTTCAAATTCTGAGCTTCAGCAAGATCAACTGCCCACTGACTATTTACTCCCGAAACCACTAATTCTTTTTTTCCCTTTTCCTTTTCACATCCCTTTGCAAAGAATACTCCTCTTTGTTTCGCAAAAAATTCTTAATCCTATTTCTCCCAATTTTTAACTTTCCTTCTATTTAAACGGTTCTGTAAAGTTTTTCCGGTCCGCTGAATGAGGCCGCGTGTGATGAGTCAACTAGATATCCGCCGCGCGTGATGGGTCAAATAGATATATATCCTCTAAGTATTTGTCTGCAGACATCGCTTCCTTTTTATTATTGTTATTTATTCTATTTTTTTTTTTTCATTCGCTAATCATTATCGACAAATGATGCGCACAATAAGACCGCCTCTTTCAAGTCGCAAATTTCTGCCTACGTCTTTCGATATAGACACTGGGTATAGACACAGATCTGGTGCCCTTACATATATTACGTTTCTTCCGTATCATTCTTAAATACAGTGTCCAGTACTGTGTCCAGTTTATGGCAGATCTTTCGCTTTTTTCCCTTGATCGGTTGTTTTAACATTTAAATCCATCTCTATCGTCATTAATTGTTGCTGTGTCATACATTTGCAATTACTGGTGCTTATCCTTCTCTCAGTAATCACAAATGTAAATTTCTTTTTAAATATTTAAACAATAACCGCAGCCATCCCTACGTTATTCGATTGCGTAATTCATTCGTTATACATAATCAATTTCAATCAGATATCGATTATTGGTTTTGGTGCGGATATCGCCGAGCGCTCCGGGTGTTTCGTTATATATATATATATATATATATATATATATATATATATATATATATATATATATATATATATATATATATATATAACGGGCTCCTGGCTCCTGCTCTAGGTCATATAATAAGGTTTATTATACTACTTTTGGTGACAATTCTGGGATGTTTTTCTTATTCATAAAAAAAAAAAAAAAATAAATAAATAAATAAAAATAAAAATACATATGGATACTAACGAGAAACTTGAACCACTGTATGATGGTCTTGGATTGTGTTTCAGTGCCATAGTTGTGCAAAAACAAATAACAGGATTAATTAAGCTTTGAAAAAAATCATTTAACGCTGTGTGCTCTGCGTAAAATGTTTAGCAGACGACATACTGAAATATTTTTCTTATTTATCCCAGAAAACAGGTTTTGACAGTTTATGTAAATTGTCTTTTGTGGACAATTTGTATGAAATGTCAGAATCTATTTTCTGGGAAAAATACGAAAAATAGTATAAATTTGTCGTCTGCTGAATGTGCCCGGAGAGTGGTAAAGGTTATGCAAACAAAACAACAAGCTCTTACGGGGGCTCACACTAATGTCCGGGATGTTCGGGATGTAATGTCCGGGATGTATGGGGTAGTGGTGTGTTGCACTCAATATCTCTGCTGGTAGTGGTCAGAATTTAATAAAGTTGGTATCATTGGAAAAATTAAGCTCCATTCTAAATGATAATTAAAAAATATTTTTCAATTTTTATCCCCTTAAAGCCGATTTTGGACTCTGAAATGTCCGGGATGTTCCAGATGCAATGTCCGGGATGTATGGGTAGTGGTGCATTGTCCTTAATATCTCAACTAATAATAAACAGAATTTAATGAAATATGTATTATTTGAATGTTAAAGCTCTATTCTAAAAGAAAATTAAAAAACATTATTTATTTTATACTCTCTTGCAGTCCGTTTTTGACTTTAAAATGTCCGGGATGTCTATTTCGGACTTTAAAATGTACGGAATGATCCCAGGTGTTAAGTGGGATTGACATTTTTCTTTAATAACATTCGTAAATGTAGTCTTTTATGTATCAACATTAACTTGTAACCTCAGACTAATAAAATTGTTAAATTTGTAAAACAAAATTTGAACATATATGATGATTTCAAGCGTTTGGTATATGTCTGGGATCATTCAGGATTACCATCATGTTGCAGAAGTAAAACAAAAAAAAGTAACATAAAATGCTATATGGTATGTTAAGTTAGAAAAATTGGATATTTATTTATTTATTTATTTATTTATTCTCTAAAACATAGATTGTGGGTACGAGTAGTTTTTTTTCTCGAGTGTGCGGACAGTCTCAAAAACTGCACCAAAAAAAAGTAAATAAAGTTTTCAGATTTTTTTTTTTTCTAATTTCTGCTCAAAGCATAGATTGTGGATACTTTACCCAAAATCTTTGTTTTAGAGCATAGATGTTGTATTTTTTTGTTTATACAGGTTAGGCTGAGTAATTTTACGGGTCATTAACTTAATGACGGTGTTTAACGACTTGTGAAGCTTTAACGACTTGTTTGCTAATTGCATTAACTCTTAATTAATTGGACGCGTGCCGCAATCGGGTTATGTGTTGATTGATGCGTTTAACTGATGCTCATTCCAAATGATCTTATCGATAAACATGATAAATATATTTACAATGTTTGATTTTCTTCTAAAATGTGGTCTTGATACAAGGGCAGGTGTACGTGAAGATAAATAATTAAATAGGTAATCCAGTTATATCCCTTCTATAGTGAAATCATTAACCATTGTTCATAGATCATAGATCAATAAATGCAGTCATTAAGCACCAAGTAAAAACGTATATGGGAACAAATTGCCGCTGATCAGTTTTATCCGTGGCAAATGTTTTTATTATTATGTCGAGTTTTCCGTGTTTTCTCCGTTTCCGTAGTCCGTCCATACGTCATTCAGTCCATCCTTTTGTACAAATAACAACATTGACAGTGTTGCAACTTGTGGATCTCTCTCTCTCTCTCTCTCTCTCTCTCTCTCTCTCTCTCTCTCATGGGAATTCCAAACAACGTGATATTCAGTAAGCAGTCATTGATTTATATATGTATAAAATCCTAATCCAACAAAAAAACACTCTGGAACATTAAATTTCTATTTTACAACAACCGTTGTATGATTCTGCAATTGAAGGGGTTAATTCAGTTGTTGCAAATTTATAAAAGTGACGCATCTAAGGCATTGCAGGTCAAAATTCCGCGCGTTCAACAACAGCCGAATTCTTATGATTGCGGGCTTTTTGCAATAGCGAATATAGTAGAGTTTTGTTTTTCTCCTGATTCTTTTAATCCCAGAATAATATACGACGTATCGAAAATGATACAGCATTTGATTGAATGTTTGGAAAATGGAAAAATGTCAGCGTTTCCCAAGGAAAAAGAAAAGAGCAGAGGTAAACTTAATTCATCCACTTGCAAAAGCATAAACATTCCAGTCTGGTGCTTTTGCAGAATGCCCGAATGTATTGATGACATGATTTACTGTGATAATCTTAAGTGCAAGACTTGTTTTCATAGAAAATGTGTAGGTTTAGGTTCCACAGCAAACGAGTGGCGATGTCCCTCTTGTGAACAGCAGCATGTGTAATACATGTACAAGTAGCAGCATCTATTTCAGATTGTTTCTGTTATCTTTTCGCAACATATGTACAAGTTTTATTTGCTGATTTTAGTATTTGATTTTTTTAGTTTGATTTTTTAATATATATAAAACGCTAAGTATTATACTCTAACCTGTAGACTACAGTAACTGAACCCGTCTGGATGTCTTAAATATCTCGTATTTTAATTTGAAACCCCATAAAGTAACTTTTTTTTTTACTTTAAAACCAGTTTGCGTTTATTAAAAAGTAGTAATTGGTACCATTTTTATGAATTACGACAGGCAAAAGTCAAGATGTTAAAGATACAATACCGTTCCAATGCATCCCACCAGCGCTCGCGGATCATCCAGGACATTTCGACGTCAACAACGGACTGCAAGAGGGTAAAAAAAAAAATATATATATATATATATATTTTATAACTTTTTTTTTCTATTTTAGAGCTTTAAAATTGAAATGATACATATTTCATTACATTCTGGTTATTATTAGTTGAGATATTAAAGGCAATACACCACTCCCCATACATCCCGTACATTGCATCTGGAACAGCCCACCAGCGCTCGCGGATCATCCCGGACATTTCGACGTCAAAAACGGACTGCAAGAGGGTAAAAATTAAATAATGTTTTTTAATTTTCTTTTAGATTAGAGCTTTAAAATTGAAATGATACATATTTCATTAAATTCTGTTAATTATTAATTGAGATATTATAGACAATGCACCACTACCCATACATCCCGGACATTGCATCTAGAACATCCCGGACATTTCAAAGTGCAAAATCTGCTTTGAAAGGATAAAAAATTGGAAAATATTTTTTATTTATCATTGAGAATGGAGCTTAAATTTTCCAATGATACCAAGTTTATTAAATTCTGACCACTACCAGCAGAGATATTGAGTGCAACGCACCACTACCCCATACATCCCGGACATTACATCCCGAACATCCCGGACATTAGTGTGCACCTCTTACGGGGACTGGATACAATTGCTATATCTTACGCCATTTTTTATAGGAGCGATTAATTCTCCGGTTTCCAGATTGCTTTCCTGCACACCACATTCCTTCTGAAAAGGGGTCTACTCCTTTTTTTTAGTCAACAGGGTGTACTCGTTACATGTGATAAATTAACAGTTCGGCTGCCCATAACGTTCCGAATGTACGGAATAAATATTCGGAAAACACCGTTAATTTCCGGAAAATATGATGGTGCAATGACACTGGACACTGGTAATATTTCTTTGCATATTTGTCACTTCTGCGAGTTTGTATGTGTTGCTGCGATTCCATACATGCCACCATGAATAAGTCCTTTTAAGGCTTTGCTTGAAAAATATTTGAAACTAGTTTCTGCTAACAAATCTTCGTCTTGTTCTTGAATTGCTTTTGAAAAAAAAACTAGTAACCGGCAGAACCAAGTTTCGATAAACAGGGTTGTGGAAATCAAATTTTATTACTTGTCCACAGACAAGTTGGAGCTGGAGACTTGGAACTTGGTGAATTGATTGGTAAAGATGAGTAGATGACCTAATTAACTTTTGAATAAATTCTGAAAAATATTTCATGAGTAATGGCCAGAGCTCCGGAAAAATAGCCGGTCTGGACCGAAATTAAGAATTCTGGACCGATTTCAAACACCCCAAAACGCTAATAAATCGGTCCAACAGGTTTGTGTCTTGAACCCCATTTTCCCCCAACAAACCAATTTTCACGAATCAATGATGTCTAAAAATCACAAACGGTCAAGTCTTCCCAAACTGACAACGTCCGCGCACCTTTTAAATGCGATATTATGGTAGTTAAAAGGCTCTAAACGGTCATTTGACATGTATATTGGAGAGACAGATGAATAATGGCAACCTACCGCAGCACAAATTAATTACGTCATTATCCAAACATTGTCAAAAAATCAACACTTCACTGACCTTTGTGCAGTAAACAAGCGATTAACACGAATCATCAGTAACGGTAGTCTGATAATTAATCCGTTTGTGTGACACGTGTGAATACACTGAGACTGCAAAACATCCAGGTGCAGTCGGCGTGTCCAAAAGATCAAAGGTCGCTTTACTGAGAGTGATAAAAGAATGCACCGCTTGAGCGCACCCGTTTTCTTCCTCTTTTTTGTTTTGATCAACAGGGTTTGTCGGTTCCAGATTTGATAAATTAATTCCCAAACCGTGTACGTCCTGATCAGATGTCGCATACAACGGCGTCTGATCAGGGTATTGATAGCTTCTCCTTTTTTTTTTTGTTGGTTGCCGTAACACGCGAGTATAATTCAAGGTAGATTTCACAGTAAAAATAAGTAATGCACCACTTGCGCTAGACAAGATTGGTCAGTGCTTAAAATTAAGCAGTCTGGTCAAATCTTGAAACATTGAAAACTGCAAAACCGCCGTGGCCCAGGCCTTTTTATTAGACCTAATTAGGTCCATGAAAGTCGTTTCGTTCCGTCTCTCCTGTTTCCCGCCATCTTCGCACTTATACAAGACGGGAATCAGTTGTTTATAAATATTTTAGGAAAACCCTGCGGAGATAGAAAAAAAAAAAATGTCTTTTTCTTTTTTTCTTTCTTTCTTTTTACATACCTGACTGTATTTATTGATGACGCCAGCTTTGATCATGCTCGTTATACCCGGACTTCCGTCATATAACGGAGTTGAGGTGTATTATTTAAAAGGAGTTATAGGACTGCCAATTGTCATTAGTTTTCGTGACAGGTGATATAATTTATATATATATATATATATATATATATATATATATATATATATATATATATATATATATATATATATATTTTTTTTTTTTCTTTTTGGAAATGGGCTCATTGATGACGTCATCGTCATCAGCTGGACCGATTCAGATTTCAAAATTTTCAGAGCCCTGGTAATGGCCCTTTGTAAGTTTGGGCATTTTACCTTGTCAACAAAATATCTCAAAAAACTGTTCAAACTGGAGCCTTGAAACTTATGAATAGATTGGTAGATGTGAGTAGACAACCTGATTAACTTTTGAATAAATTCTGAAAAATACTTCATGAGTTATGGCCCTTATTAATTTTGGGCATTTTTACCTTGTCAGCAAAAATATCTCAAAAACGAAAACTGTTGGAGCTAGAGCCTTGAAACTTGATGAATAGACTGGTAGTGATAAGTAGACAACCTGATTAACTTTTGAATAAATTTTGAAAAATACTTCATGAGTTATGGCTTTTTGTAATTTTGAGCATTTTTATCTTGTCAGCAAAATATCTAAAAAACTGTTGGAGCTAGAGACTTGAAACTTGGTGAATTGATTGGTAATGATAAGTAGATGACCTGATTAACTTTTGAATAAATTCTGAAAAATATTTCATGAGAAATGGTCTTTGTAAATTTAGTCATTTTTTCCTTGTGAGCAAAATATCTAAAAAACTATTAAAGCTGGAGCCTTGAAACTTGATGAATAGATCGGTAGTGATGAGTAGATGACTTGATTAACTTTGAATAAATTCTGAAAAATACTTCATGAATTATGGCCCATTGTAATTTTGGGTATTTTACCATGTCAGCAAAATATCTCAAAATCTGTCGGAGCTAGAGCCTAATTTAAACTTTGTGAATTGATTGGTAATGATGAGTAGATGACCTGATTAACTTTTGAATAAATTCTGAAAAACACTTCATGAGTAATGGCCCTTTGTTAATGTGGGCATTTTTCCCTTTCAGCAAAATATCTCAAAAATATTGAAGCTATTGAAACATGATGAATAGATGGTTGTGATGAGTAGATGACCTTTTGAATAAATTCTGAAAAATACTTCATGAGTTATGGCCTTTTGTAATTTTGGGCTTTTTTGTATTGTCAGCAAAATATCTAAAAAACTGTTGGTAATGATGAGTAAATGACCTGATCAACTTTTGACTAAATTCTGAAAAATATTTCAAGAGTAATGGCCCTTTATAAATTTAGGCATTTTTCCCTTGTTAGCAAAGTATCTCAAGTACTGTTGGAGCTAGAGCCTCATAACTTGATAAATAGATTGGTAGTGATGAGAAGGAAGTTGGAGGGGCCTATTGCTTCTAGGCATGAGTAATGTCCCTTTGTAAATTTGGGCATTTTTCCCTTGTCAGCAAAATATCTCAAAAACTGTTGGAGCTAGAGCCTCACTTGATGAATAGATTGGTAGTGATGAGAAAATTACCTGATTAACTTTGAATAAATTCTGAAAAATATTTCAGGAGTTATGGCCCTTTGTAGATTGGGCCATTTTTTGCCTTGTATTATCTTTTCCCTTTTAATAAAATAACATTGAAATCTCATTAGCAAGATATCTCAAAAAGTATTTGAGCTAGAGCCTTGATATTTGGTATACTGATTGGGACTGAGGAGGAGATCACCTGATTAAATTTTGAACCAGTTAAATGAAATGTTCTTGGGAGTTACGGCCCTTTGCAATTTCTTGCCATTTGATGTAGTTGCTTTATTGTGCATAGCATAAGTTTAGAACCATGTATGCTAATGTTTTGAAATTTCATATATGGATTCCAAATGAAACAATAGGTGACCCGTATTTTTTTCTTATCCAAATTATCTCCCATTTTAGAGTTATTCCCTTTTAATAAAATAAGATTGAAATCTCATATATTTGTAGTTGTTACTGTCATTGCAAGCAGTGTTGAGTCAAGCAACTGTTAGAGTCACGCAGTTGGGGGCGTAGTGTTTTACAAACACCAGCTCTAGTTTCTCATTTAAATAAAGGTTAAAAATGCATCTAGGCCTCACAATATTGTTGATATTCAAACTTACTCATCATTAAGCTTTGACGGTTAAAGGATGACAATGAACCTTTTTGTTGCAAATTCACATATAGTATATTCCAATGCCTGTCGTTAATTAAGCATTAGTTAGCCTAACATTGAATTAAATTAAACAATGAAATAGTTTTGTGCAACTGATTAAGGAGATTAGCCACTGATTACCAGCATTAAAGACGTCTATTAATATGTTTTTTTGTTTTTTTTTTAATTGTTGGATCTTTGAAATTATTATACATGTATTTTACTTTATTTCATGACTGAAACCCAGGATTTACCAAACATAGTGTTAATTAGTAAGTAACCCAGACAGACAGACAGACACATACATACCGGTACATACTCAGACCGGTCTGAGAGATCTATATATGATAACACTCAGTTACTGAGCAATAACAATGCCACCATCCGGTTTGTTTAGTACATTACAAGGTGCTTGGGCAGAGAGATCTTCAAAAGTTGAGGCAACTTGGGCCGAATTATGTCCCCCCCCTACCAAAGTGGGTGGCATATTGTTTTTTGGACGGATACGGTTGGCATCAGCATCGGCATAAAACTTCTTGTCTGCTCTGTAACTTGAATACCCTTTGGAATATTTTGATGATACTTGGTAGAAATGTAGATGAGGATGAGATGACATGTCACATACAAGATTGACAACTCTGGCTTTCTTACTTTTGGAGTTACCACCCTTTTTTTATTTGAAAAAGATTTTATGTTTGCTCAGTAACTCAAATAGCCTTTGGAATATTTCAAGAGTACTTCATAGAAATGTAAAACAGGATAAGACGAAGTGTCGCGTACAAGAATGCCAACTCTGCCTTTCTTACTTTTGGCATTATCTTCCTTTGTTATATTTGACAGTGATAATCCATTGATTTCATGTCTGCTCTGTAAGTCAAAGACCCTTTTGAATATTTTTATGATACTTTGAAGAAATGTAGAACAGAACCAGACGACATGTCGCATACAAGAATGACAACTCTACCTTTCTTACTTTTGACGTTATCTCCCTTTGTTATGTCTGACTGATGAGCCATTGATTTCGTGTCTGCTCTGTAAGTCAAAGACCCTTTGGAATATTTTTATGATACTTTGTAGAAATATAGAACAGGACCAAACGACATGTTGCATATAAGAATGACAACTCTGCCTTTCTTACTTTTGGCATTATCTACCTTTGTTATGTCTGACAGTGATGATCCATTGATTTTGCTACGCTCTGTAAATCAAAGACCTTTTGGAATATTTTTATGATACTTGATAGAAATGTAGAACAGGACCAGAAGACATGTCCTGTACAAGAATGACAATTCTGGCTTTCTTAATTTTGTTTTGTTTTAAATAGATTTCTTGTCTGCTCTGTAACTGGAGTACCCTTCAGAATATTTTGATGGTACCTGGTAGAAATGTAGAATAGGACAAGACGACGTGTTCCTTACAAGAATGACAACACTGCCTTTCTTACTTTTGCTGTTATCTCCCTTTGTTATATTTGACAGTGATAATGCATTGACTTGGTGTCTGCTATGTAAGTTGAACACTCCATGGAATATTTTGATGATACTTGGTAGTAATAAAGAACAGGACCAGATGACATGTCACATACAAGAATGGCGGGCCTCGGTGGCTCAGTTGGATGCGCCATCCGACTGGAGACCAGGAGGTCGCGGGTTCAACCCCCGCCGAGGTTGGCAACATTCTTTCGTGGAGATTGATCATGAAATATTTTCTACGGTCATTCTCTCCCTTCCGCTGATTCAAGAAGGGCAGTTGTCAGTTTCTGACGAAAGAATGTGCAAAATACTGGTTAACCGCTTAGAGGACTAAGCCTGCCCAGTAAATGTGTGGTTGGGTAAACTGACCACGCTCGACATGACCCCATTGGGTTGACTGGGCCGTAAAACCTCAACACAAACAAACAAACATACAAGAATGACAACTGGCGTTTTTATAACTTTTGGAGTTATCTCTCCTTCTTGTGTTTGAATTTAATTTCTTGTCTCTGCTCTGTAACGTGAATACCCTTCGTAATGTTTTGATGATGCTTGGTACAAATGTAGAACAGAAAGAGATGACGTGTTGCGCACAAGAATGACAACTCTGGCGGGATTTTGTGGGGGGTGAGGGGGACATTTGTTTTTTTGTTTTTTTTTCTAAAAAACCTTTTCTAGTTGTATTCTGAAACTGACTTGGGCCGATTTGTCTTGGCTAGACTTTTTTGTGGGCCGAGTTGTCCGTAATTCCACTGATAGATGCAAACAGAATCACTTCTCTAGGAGTAGGATTAATCCCCATTCTTCCCCTGCACAGCCAGACTCTGGAACAACCACCCACCAGACTGATGTACCAGCCTAGACCTAGATATTTCCAAGTAGGTCTCATATCTCACTATGAAAGAAAAGTATAATCTAACATCATTCATCTTATCATCCTTCATCTTGTCCTCATAAAAAAGGATTGACTTGCCATTTTTGTTTATTCTTAATAGTATTGAGTTTTTGATTTCATTCATTTGCGCAAGCACTCCATGAAATACCCTTTATGAGGTGTTTGGACTACCAGGCAGGTTCAGATTTACCTGCCCCAAATTCGACATTTTTCTTATTTCTGGAAAAAAATATTTGTTGTGAGAATGCTCATAGAAGCACCTCCCCACAACATAATGTTTTCTTCATTTTTCTCATTTCTCAAAGAAAACATTTGCTGTGGGGTTATTCATTAGAAACGCCTCACCGAGGCACTTCTGAGTACACAGCATAATGCGTTCTTCGAGAAATAAGAAAACATCACGTAAACATACCTATATAATTTTGACCCCCTTAAACCCCACTTTTATATAGTAAAACTGGGGTTCACAGGGGTATACATTATTTGTCTTATTTCTGTTTAAAAACATAGAGGCAGTTCTAACAAGTACCCACAATCTATGTTTTAAGTAGAAATATAAAAAATAACAGAATTTTTATCGGAAAACTTTCAATTTTTGGTGGTGAAATTTTCAATATATTTGAATAGGCATGTTTTTGTAATGAATATATATATTTCATCATCTGGATACTCTTCTTAGCTAGAGCTATGAAGTCCTTGTCCCAGGACAAGTAAATTGAAATTTCTTAATTGTCCTCAGGGAAAGGAACATTGGTCAAGTCAGGCATGGTATTTCTACAGCCTTGGATATAGTTTCAAGATCACATATTGTAGATCAGGGTTCTTACTAGGACTGCAAAAATAGAGGTTCCAAAGCCATATTCTCAAAAATGTAGGAGTCTCACAAACACCATGTAATTTTGCTTAACTGTCCGCTGTTCACAGTGTATCCTTATGTTTAGACTATGGTCAACCTGAATGAAACTTCCCAGCAAAATAAGAGTCCTTATGTCCAAACAACAGGAGTCTTAACCCTAGTCCTGCTGAGTCTGGATATACCCTGCCTTTACAAACAGTATACTGTATTTACCCTAAGTATTCGGACACCTCAACTCCTTACCATATATGTTGTAAAATTTGTACTGGTACAGTTCACTACCCAATGTTGTGTCTAAAAATTGCTGGATGAGTGGCAAACAGTGTAGACCCAGATGAGATGCCACGTTCTGCGGCATCTCATCTGGGTCTAAACTGAATGCTCAGGCCTGTCTGTCTGAATACATATGGTAAATATGGTAGATCCAGATCAGTTGGCTTCTGATCTGGATCTGCACTGTTTGCCATTTAGTGTATGAATTTGCATCAACAGTCTGGATTAAGCAATTTGATTGGCTGAAAATTAGAAGTGGGAGTGGCATCTTAATTTATTCAGCATGGCAAGCGTTAAGCAGTCACCATCATTTGTTTTTATTTTACTCTGCCACCGTCAAAGGCATTTAGGCAAAGCGTCAAAACAATATGTTATGAAAGAACTCTGACAGAGAAGAGTAGTGATTGGCTAACAAACCATCAGTTCTCTAAATTTTTATTTTGGATAGCGGTTTGGCCAATTTTTGGGAAATAACTGTCCTTTTGGCTTTCTGCTTGTAATGTTTTGATTGTGGTGCCATTGCTTTAAGTGCGTCCTTCTTTCCCTTTCTTGAGGTGGTCGGGTGGTGTGAAGGTGTCGTGTATCTTACGTCACTGGCACATCCAACTGATATTGGCTTACAGTTGGGCAATGCCTGCTATCCTTGTAGCAGGTAAGGGTAGGGGGAATGTTTTTATTTCTTCTGTTTCTTCACTTTCATTCCTGTTCCTCTTTCTTCCTTGTACCTCTCTTTCATCTCTTCTACTATCTCTTCTATTTCTTTTCTCCTTTTCTCTGGGAGACAACACAAAATGACGTACAAGGATTGAGGGGTCGTTAAACCCCAACACATTCAATCTTTCCCTTTGATGTCTTGGTACGGAAGGTTTTAGGTAGTTGTATCTATTTCTGATCATTGCCTTCCATTCTATTCTCTATTCTATTTTCTATGATGGGGAAGGCCATGGTACAGCGATACACCAAATAAATAAATAGAAATGCAAAGCAATACACATCAGAATAGTATCATGGGTTTTGAAGATCTGAAGAATTACATTGTATTTAGTTGTTTGTTCATTCCTCCAACTTTATCAAAACTTTTTGTTAGTTGTGGAATGGAAAGAAAACAAACAAAACAAAAACGAAAGGTCCATCAAATTAGATAATATATTACAAGTTAGGCTTTTGAGACAAGAGTAGTCATCTCTGAAGACGGCGTCAGTGGCTCAGTCAGATGCGCGTCCGACTGGTGATCAGGAGGTCACAGGTTTGATCCCTGCTGGGTCTGGCAACATTCTTTCATGAAGATTGATCATGAAATATTTTCAGCAGTCTTGCTTTCCATTCCACTGATTCAGTAGAGGCAGTTGTCAGTTCCTGGCGAAAGAATGTGCATGAGTACTGGTTATCCACTTAGAGGACTAAGCATACCTAGAAAAAGTATGGTTAGGTGAACTGACCATGCTCAACATGACCCTAATGGGTTGACTGGGCCGTAAAACCCCAACTCAAACAAACAAAGTCACCATTGAAGGAATTCACTTCAAAATGATTATTGGTAAGTAACTCTGCGCAAATGCACAGGCTTATCTTAGTCTCTCATACATGTAGCTCTGGATAAACAGGATATCAGGTAAATATTTTTCTTATTTCTTCATGAAAACATGGTTACTTGTTAGAAATGCCTTTGTCAAGGTGGTTCTAATGAGTTCCCACACATAAGGCTTGTGGAGAAATTAGAAAAATGATAATGGTTCATGTCTAGATAAGAGTGGGTATCAGGTAAATAGTTTTCTTATTTTTCGACAAAAACATATGTTGTGGGTACTCATTAGAAGCGCCTCAATGAGGCACTTCTAATGAGTACCACAACATATGTTTTTGTTGAGAAATAAGAAAAATAGAGATATTTTTTGGTTGAAAAAAAGCACCTTATCAAGAGCTATGATGGTTTTTGGCTGAAAAAAGTACTTTATCTGGTGCTGTGGTCTCTGCATTGCTGCTGACATGTTGAAAGGCCACGTTTTGTTTGCTTTGACATAATTGTATTTTTTTTTATTTTTTTTTGCAGGACAATGAAGAACCACTAAATGGATTTAGATTGAAATTTATTTTTACATAATTACCACCATGGCTGTTTCTAGAGAAACTATGACTGATCTTAAGAGAAAACTGAGAAGTAAGAAGAATGCTGATTTGTATAATGCCTGTGTCGAAATCAGAAAGAATGTGATTAAAATCCCACAAGGTGTTAGCAGGCTTGTTAGGGAACATGTTATTCCTATCTTACTGAACATCTTAAAAAGAACAAATACTGAACAGGTAATAACAAGGGCAACAACCTACGTCATCAACATGGCGATATCCACATAGCTGCTACTGTAACATTTGTTTGGATTTATGGCAAAACATGTCCATTTTAGTACTGTAGTTTATTGAAAATGCGAACTCAATACATATTCTAGTCATTGTAGATACTTCAACCAATTATGCTTAAATTATTAGCATTATTGAATATCAAAAATGATGATCGAAGTGTCTTAATATCAAATGCATTTCTGCATCCTGATTTTTCAAAAGACAGACAGTCAGTATGACCGAGAATTCGGTCCTTTTAGTGTTTATTCTGAATTTCATAAAACTCCAACAAGTTGAACAAGATTCCGTGGAACTAGTTACTGACAATAATACGTGTTTTTGTCCATATGACGTAGGTTGTAAGAGGTGTAGATGTTTTGGAGCACTTCTCGAGATAAGTTTTCCTTTTTTTTTTTTTCATTCAAAAACTTTTGGTACTTTTCAATTTTCTCCATGAAAATATCTAGTACTGAGGCACTTCTACTGAATACCCATAGCATAGTTTTTGTAAAAAATAAGAAAACTATTTTTACCATAAAAACAGAGTTTTCCCTCACACATTTATTTAAGGGGACATAATGTCTCTATTGGCCCATATTTTAGGGGATATATAGGGTAACTTCAGGGGTTAATTGTTTGAATTTTACAAAAAATATGGCAAATTTTAACCCTTATCCGGCTGAATAAATTAAGATGCCACGCCCACTTCTAGTTTTTAGCCAATCAGATTACTTGATCCTAATTGTTAATATAAATTCATATACTTAATGGCAAACAGTGCAGATCCAGATCAGTTGGCTTCTTCAGAAGCCAACTGATCTGGATCTAGACTGTTTGCAACGTCAGGGTATATCCTGGTTCAGCAGGACAAGGGTTAAGGGAAATCAATGTCTCTGTAAGATGAAGGTTTAGGCGATATCAGAGTCTAAGAGTGGCCAAGTGTCGCATTTTTTAGGGATAAGGAAAACCCTGTAAAAATCCAAAGTATATGGACAACTAGGCATTTGCAAACTGTGTAGACCCAGATCAGATACCAAAGGACATTTAATCAGGGTCTACACTGTTTGCCATATATACAGCAGTATCTTAACCCTTGTCCTGCTGAATAAATTAAGATGCCACTCCCATTTCTAGTTTTCAGCCAGTCAAATTACTTGATCCAGATTGTTGATATAAATTCACATATTAAATGGCAAACAGTGCAGATCCAGATCAGTTGGCTTCTTCAGAAGTCAACTGATCTGGATCTACACTGTTTGCAAATGCAGGGTATATCCGGGTTCAGCAGGACAAGGGTTAAGACACATCAAGAGGTAGTAGAATGGACTATTTCGAATTTTAGGACATGTATGGTTAGTAGATATGGTGTCCCAATACTAAGGGTAATTATGGTATTTTACTTCTTTCTTGTCTAGAGCTGTGTTTACGAGGCAAACTATCGTTTAATTCCAAGTTATTTATTGACAAAATGTATTTTTTGAGATCTTATAGTTTGTGCGAATTGACCTGTCTTTCTGACCCCTCATTTGAATATTTTAGTTGGCGCTGTCGATTTCACAAAAAGGGTGCATGCTGTATACAAGTTTATAGTAAATATTGTTAGGTAATTCATTGACTTGAGATAGGGCATAGCCATTTGATCGCCATTTATAATGTCAGTTCACAAATAGCAGAAACAAAAATAAGAAATATAAATCTTTTGCGGATATGTGATCAAAAGTTTAAGAAGCGAGGCTGACAGTTGAGTTTTTATTTAACCAAAGTAAGACATCAGCTTGGATTTTGTAACAACATATTTTAATTGTTTTAAAACTATTGTTTTCGAAGTTGCCATATTTATCAAAGAACACGCTGATACTGACCATTTTTCTCCTTGCAAACAAATTGTGCAAACGGTAAAATAGATTTTGTTTTAGACATCCATATTAGGTTAAAAACAAATTGGACACGAGTACTAGGTATGATCACCACTAAATAATAACATTGATGAATAGCAATATACAGACGGCAGGCCTCGGTGGCTCAGTTGGATGCACATTAGACTGGAGACCAGGAGGTTGCTGGTTCGACCCCTGCCAAGGTCAGCAACATTCTTTTGTGGAGATTGATCAGAAATATTTTCTACGGTCATTCTCCCGCTTCTGCTGATTCAAGAAGGGCAGTTGTCAGTTTCTGGCGAAAGAATGTGCACAATACTGGTTAACCACTTAGAGGACTAAGACGGCCCAGTAAACGTGTGGTTAGGTAAACTGACCGCGCACGACATGGCCCCATTTGGTTGACTGGCCATAAAATCTCAACACAAACAAACAATATACAGACGAAAAGTTTGGTCAACAAAGGAAAAGCAGTTTGGCTGAAGTCTTCAACCACATGTCACTGAAATTAGCATAACCAATAAATCCTACTGCAAGTTTTCTGCAATAAATCTCTGATGCAAGACAATTGTTAACACCAGTGCATCCGATTTCTCAATTAGCTGACCGTTACCCTGGAACTGGAGGTCTAGTATAAGCTGCACATGAAAATGAATTTACCTGTGAAAGTTATGACAGGTGTATGTTGTAGCATTTATATACGCCTGTAAAAAACTGTAGTTACAACTATACCCTTAAATCACTGTGGAGAATGAAGATTTATGCCCTTTCAACATTTCACCGGTGTGGTTTGTTTGAGTATGTAATTTAATGCCTTGCTTTTCATAGATTTGTTAGGGCTGTTAGAAATGGTTTGTCAATAATCTACATGATTGGAATTGAACCTGTAAAATATCATGATTTGGTGAATAGCATGTGCAGTATATGATGTAATTTTGGGATGATGCATGCGCATAAAATTGGTATCATTACAAAAACACGCTTATTCAAATATATTGAAAGTTTCACCACCAAAAACTGAAAGTTTTGCAGATAAAAAATCTGATATGTTTAATATTTTTGCTCAAAACATAGATTGTGGGTACTTGTTAGAACTGCCTCGCCGAGGCAGTTCTAACGAGTACCCACAATCTGTGTTTTTGAGCAGAAATAAAAAATATTGTATACCCCTGTAAACCCCAGTTTTACTATATAAAAGTGGGGTTTAAGGGGGTCAAAATTATATAGATATGTTTTCGTGGTGGAATGGAAACACATGCTCAATATGCGAGAATAGAAGACAGGTCAGACATAACTGTAAGCGAAATACTCTTATTGACTCACTACATATATTGGGTTCAGTTAGGTTTTATACCTTAGCCATTCTCGTACGCAGAATTAGCAAACCCATCGTGCATTTAACAAACCTAAGACCCGCCTGACTGGCTCAGCTGATAGATCTAGAGCAACCGCTTTGGATCAGGAGGTTTTGTGTTGAATCCCTAACTGTGTCATATGACAGGACAAAAAGTCTTTTGACAGTGGCGTTTAAACTCTTCTCAAACAAACCAACGCCAATGAGTGCAATTGATATATGGCTGCATTGCCTGTGGACTGCAAGAAACTTACTCAGCAGGGCAAGCTGTCTTTTTGTCCTCTGATTATGTAAGTATGACTCATTCATTCTTAACCAAAGCAAAAGTCTTTTCCAGTTTAGTATACCTATTTTGCTATGAACTATTCTGATATGCATATTCACAGATCGAGGTCAAAAAGACAGGTCAATTTACACCAGCTATACATGTAGTTCTGTTGCTTTAATGAGGTATATTTACCAGTAGATGCTTTAAATGCAATTCCAGAACATACAATTTTTTTATGTAAAATATTGATCAGCTAACATCTGGCCTTTTAATTTCAACTCAAACAAATTATCTCAAACAACGGATATGTGGTTTTTTGTTGTTAGTTTTTTTGTTTGTTTTTTTTTTTCTTTTTTTTTTTTGCTCTAACTGTTATTTTACCTTGTTATTTTTACCTGCAGTCAACTGAAGGTGGTATAGAAGAGCCCTTTAGGTCAAAGATGAAAGACGTCATCTGTAGCATTCTGGGTAATGTGTGTATGGATATTGTTGCTAGAGAAGAGGTAAGCTAAATGAGGCATACAGCTCCCAAAAAGGTTATGATATCCTATAATATAGGTCTAGATAAGAGTGGGTATCAGGTAAATAGTTTTCTTATTTCTTGTTGAAAACATATGTTGTGGGTACTCATTAGAAGTGCCTCGCTGAGGCGCTTCTAATGAGTACCCACAACATATGTTTTCAACAAGAAATAAGAAAAATATAGATACTTTTTGGTTGGAAAAAGCATCTTATCAAGAGCCGTGCTATTCTTATAGCTTGAGGTAAGAGGGGGTATCAACAAAATATTTTTCTTCTTTCTCCATTGAGGCACTTCTTATGGTACAACATATTTTTTTCATAGAGAGAGAGAAGAAAAAAAAAAGAATTTTTGGTTAAAATTTTTTTTATTATTATTTGGAGTTATATATATATCTTACATGAGTGGTCATTTCATATGAAATGAGCCTTCAACAAGTTTCGTAAATTTCATATGAAATGCCTGCGTATGTAAGATTCTGTTTACATATTACTTTAAACAGTATTTTATGGTTGTAAAAGTTGAACCATTTTTCAACAGAAAACATAACCATTGTCATGGATAGCATAATGACATTTTTTCCCTGTATCAAAGTGTTATGTGACATGTGGTCATATCATTTTTATGACATGGTTATCCACTGAATAATAGCGACGTCCTATGATAAAATATAAGCAAATACTAAAGAGTCTGACCAGATGGCATAAATAATAATACCGTATTTGACCTTATTACCACACTGTGCGCTTATGTTTTTCAAAATTACTTGGAATACTCAGTTATGGTAAAATATATATCTACCTACTAAGGGTACACTACAAAAAATCAGAATAGGATTTATTTAATGATGATAATGCGATTTTTTTCTGATTTTCTTTATAAAAGCATATGTTGTGAGAACTCATTTGAATTGCATCGACAAGTCGATGCAATTCAAATGAGTACCCACAACATATGCCTTTATAAAGAAGTAAAGAAAAAAGTACACTGGCTGTAATCTGAAGACTACGGAATTTCTTGACTGCGCTTATAGGGGTATGTGCGGTAATTAGATCAAATATGGTATGCATTCTGATCTGGATTAATGAAGTTTGCATATACCATTATCCTGTATGTCAGGTTTCTCCAGGCAAGCCACATTATATTTGTTTTTCTGTGTCACTTATTTTGCTGGGTGAAAATTTTATGGTAACCATTTCATAATTCATGTGAAAAACTATGATTGAAGTAATTTTTAGTGTTAGTAGTGGAGTTTTGTTTTTAAGGGGAAACTGTAATTTGCAGTTGTTTAAAAAGTAATGAAAATGTGGAATAAACACACCATTCAGTTAAAATACTAGTTATTGCATATTCATATATTTTAATTACATCTGACTTGTATGTTCAGAATAGAGTATCAAATAGTTTTTTATCCTGTAAGTCTTTTTTTTTTTTTTCTTTTTGCAAAAACTATAAATAAGTTGATGGATTTTATACATGTATCCAAGGAACATGGCCTTTGCTAAAAATACCATATTTACCCAACATATTCAGACAAACAGGTCAACCAAGAGGTCCAGATCAGAAGCACCACTCTCTCAGATCAGATGCTGCAGTACTGGGTGTCTAATGCAGGATTTGCGCTATTTGCCATCATCCAGCAATTTTTAGACACAACTACAGGTAGTGAAATGGTAGTACAAACAGTGTAGAGCCAGATCTTACAAACAGTCTTTACAAACAGTGTAGATCCAGATCAGTTGGCTTCTGAAGAAGCCAACTGATCTGGATCTGCACTATTTGTTATACAGTATGTGAATATGTATCAACAACCTGTATCAAGCGATCTGATTAGCTAAAAATTAGAAGTAGGCGTGGCATCTTAATTTATTCAGCAGGACAAGGGTTAAGGTGTCTTAACACTTTGACTAGGGTAAAAATATTCCAGTCTCTAGAAGCAAGCAATTAGGGACGGTCCATAATTTTTTGCTACATACTTGTTGTAGTGCTTAGTAGAAGTTTCAGAAATCAGTGTGCCTAAAATAATTATGTTTATATTTTAGGTCCTGAAACATGATGGAATAAACATACTAGGTGAGTAGTTGTTGGTCCATAAAAGAGAGATATTGTTCCTTATTTCTCCACACACACAAAAAAAGAAAGAACCCCCCCCCCCCCCCCCCACTCCCCACCCCACCACCAAACAAAAAACTGTTCTGGGTATGTATATCAATTGTTTTCCTGGAGAATTGAAAAATACCAGTATTTTTGGTAAAAAAAAAAAAAGAGACTGTATTTATCCTAAGTATTGGTACAGACAGGCATGAGCAAACAATGTAGACTCAGATCAGACACCACAGATTTTGAAATAGTCTACACTGTTTGCCACTCAGCATTGGTGTAGACACATTATCAGGTAATCAGATGGGCTTGCTAAAGTTTCAGTATAAGTATAGTAGAATAATAATTTCATAGTAAGGTGTCAGAATACTTCAGCACGAAAACATGCCTATATAATTTTGACCCCATTAAACCCCACTTTTATATACATGTAGTAAAACTGGGGTTAACAGGGGTTTACATTATTTTTCTTATTTTTATCAAAATCATAGATAGGCGATGCTAACGAGTACCGACAGTGTATGTTTTGAGCAGAAATATGAAAAACAGAGTTTTTTATCTAAAAAATTTCAGTTTTTGGAGGTGAAATTTTCTATATATTTGAAAAGGCTTATTTTCACAATGTGAAGTAAATTCAGTATGATGTTATCTGGAGTCATTGTAGAGTCTTTAGTTTGCTGCACAACACAATTAACCCTAGTCCTGCTGAACCTGGATATGCCCTGCCTTTGCAAACAGTGTAGATCCAGATCAGTTTGTTATACAGTATGTGAATATGTAGCAACAACCTGGATCAGGTAATCTGATTGGCTGACAATTAGAAGTGGGCATGACATCTTAATTGATTCAGCATGACAAGGGATAAGAGATGATATAGGAGTTTTTTTTGTTCCTGAAAATGAGGCAGAGCATTTGTTTGCAGGGCTGGACAAATTTAAATTCATCTCTTTGACTGTTAAATGCATCTGCATGTACTCACAAGTGTGTATTTCTACTGTGTATTCTGCGCATATTTCTTTCTCAAAACAACAGTCTAGGAAAATCAGTTTGGAACAAAAGCGAAGCTCATGTGATTTTTGTTATATCTAAAGTAGCTAAGAATTGGCCTTTAAAATGTCAAGCTTTATTTTCTTAGATTTTTTTTCTCAAAGTTAAGAGTATTGTTGTGGTGATGTGCTTTAACCTTTACAACTCTCAGGGCTAATTGACAACATATTGGTGATGTTTTCCATATTTTTCCCAGAAAACAGGATTTGACATTTCATGCTACGTAATTCCAATAAGAAAACTATTTCAGTATGTGGTCTGCTGAAAATTGTACTGTAGTGATAAGCATTAAAACATAAATGTTTTTACATTTCCAGGTGACATTCTGTGCACAACCGAGGTTGAGAGTTTACAAAACCGATGTTGTAGGTGCATGGCCAACATGTGTCTCAGTCCAAGTGCCTGGAAGCTTGTTCATAACACTGAAGTCATAGAGAAGATTGTAAAGCTTCTGAAGGAGTCAGAGAACTCAGACTGTCAACAGACATATATTAGAGCAGTGAGGTGAGATACTGTGAACAGTGAGACAGGTTAGAGCCAGAATCTGAATATCAAAAGATTTGTAACATCATTGCAATACAACTGATGAGGCATCCAACTGATAAGACTGCCATTTAAAATAAAGAAAACAAATAAAAAAACAACAAAAAAAAAACAATATTTCCAGGTAATTCAGGTGTATATTGACTCACCATGTTTTGATTCAGTTTTCATACCCATTTATTCTACTACGTTGGTAAAAACTCACAAAACCTTAACCCTTAATGCATGAATCACAACTGCAGCAAACAACATTTTAATTTTTTTTTTTTTTCATTATTATTATTTTTCCCACAGAAATTAATAAAAATACATAAATACAGACAAGAGGGGTTATCAGAAAAAGAATTTTCTGATATCTCCTTTATAACATGTTGTGGGTGCTCATTAGAAATGTCTTCATGAGGCACTTCTAATGAGTACCCACAAAATAAGAAAAATACCAATATTTCTAGTTGAAAAAAGTACCTAGTCAGGACCTATGAAAAAGCCCCAGATATGTAATATCAGAAAATATTTATTTTTTTCCAAAAATGTTACAGCCTTATGGTTATTTATAAATTTATATCTTCAGGTTACTAGGACAGACAGGGCCATGTGTACAGAAACTGTTAGACAATAACGCAGTATCAGTAGTGATGAAATATGTGGACTCGGAACATCATCAGGTGGCAAGATCAGCTCTGACTTGTGTTACATCCTTGTCTGCTCACAGGTATGTTATGCAACATAATTATTATTTGAGCAACATTATTGCATAAAAAGCAGTGTCGCACGTTATTAACAGCCGGGCATTAACCGGTGAAAAGCCGTGTATTAACAAGGCAATTCATGCGCTGTTAATGCATGGCCACAGAATTGCTCCCGTTACGTGATGTGTACTTCCCAACCCTAGAAGGAGCATAGTCGGTGGAAATTACGTTCACAAGACATCGGTGAAAAGGCGAAACAAAATAGTGCAAGAAATAATGCGAAATGTAGCAAATGTTTTCAGTTTTTATGCAATAATAGCAATCCAAAATGGTTTTTCAATGCATTAACATTCGCCAGGTCCCTTGGGAGGTGTTGAAAACCGAGGCCAAATGCATGAAAAACCATGTTTGATCCCTGTAATGTGAGGAAACATACCGTCTGACGTGTGCTTAACAAAGACCCAAATCAGCCTGTGCATCTTTGTTGTCTGTCTAAAGAAACTTTGCATCTTGGCTATCCAAAATGCACTAATTGAAGATTCTAATCAGACTGTGCAAATGTGCAAGCTGATCTAAATCTTGGTTGGCCACTCATGTCTGAAGTTAAGTTTTCGCATTGCGGCTCATTTGGTTGGTTTCTTAACAGGGACTTGGAAGCAGCTGGTGTGTACGTAATTTCAGGCAGGGAATGTAATTCTGTATTCTGTTAAGAATCCAAATAAAAATTGGGTTATACTGCAAAACTTTCATTAGTCTAGATAAGAAAGAGTACCAGGTAAATATTTTTCTTATTTTCCACAAAAAACATATTCTGTGGGTACTCATTAGAAGTGCCTCGCCAAGGCACTTCTGATGAGTACCCACAACATACTTTTTTGTGGAGAAATAAGAAAAATATCAATACTTTTGGATTGTGAAAAGCATCTTAACAAGAGCTAGACTTTTATCGAATGTTTTATATCTTTTTGCTGCAGACTGAAAATAACACCAAAAAGCACAAATGTAACACAAATGAAAATGGAACCCAACACAACTATGATAATAGCTCCAGATATGACACTTTTACATTGGCATTAGTACAGAATATGCTGGCTCAAAAGACAAACTAAAACCGCTTTTAGGAGGATGAGAGTGGTTTAAGTTTTTGACTGGAACACAAACAGGCAGGTCAACTTGAAAATAGCCGGCCTTGGTGGCTCTGTTGGATGCGCGTCCGACTGGTGATCAGGAGGTTGCGGGTTCGACCCCAGCTGGGTCGGCAACATTCTTTCATGGAGATTGATCATGAAATAATTTCTACGGTCATTCTCTCTCTTCTGCTGATTCAAGAAGGGCAGCTGTCAGTTTCTGGCAAAAGAATGTGCACACTACTGGTTAACTGCTTTAAGGACTAAGCCTGCCCAGTAAAGTCATTAGGTAAAATGACTGCACTCGACATGACCCCATAGGTTTTTTTTTTTTTTTTTTTTTTTTTTTTTTTACTTCTCCATGAAGAAACATGCCATGGGCACCCATCCGAAGCATCTCTGCAAGGCACCTCAAATGAGCACCCACAACACCGGCCTTCATGGAGAAACAAGAAAAGTATTTCCCTGCTGTCCCCTTTTATCTGGAGCTATGGTGTTATTTGAATGTAATCAAAATATTCCTGATGACATTGTTTTATGGATAGCCATGTATATACATGGATATCTGTAAAGACTAGTCTAGTCTAGATCTACATTATTTCTTCTTCAGCTTCCTTCTTTGGACTAATTACTCAGAGTTCTCGGAAACGCCGAATCCGGCGTATTTTTATGCCTATTTTTGCTTTTGTACGCGTAAAATTTCCTTCCGAGGATTCTCATTTACGCTCTATTGCCGCCGGACGTCCAAACTGAACTTCAAAGACGTACCGCGGACTTCCGAAATTTCTTTTGTCCGTCGAAATCGATACCCGAGATGTCCAAAAATTGTCAAAAAGCCTGCCCACTTTTAATGAGTTGTATGAGGTTTGCCCCGCCTACTTATTGGAAATTCTCTACCTGTGTTGACTGAGCTTTAAGGACGTCCCACTTCCCGCTTGCGGGAGTTTTATTGACATCGGTGTCAAGCGTCGGGGCATCCTTTTGATGGCTGCGTGATCACTGTGTGTATTTGTCACGCGTGCTGAGTTGATTAATTGATGTTTGTATAATTAAACTTTCTTCTGCGACACCCGAAAATATTCGGTGAAATTATATGAAGTCATTATTATTTTTAAATATTCACGTCTTAAAATCTTAAATTGTTATTTTGTTAAGAACGTGTGTCGTCTGAAAACACCTCAACACTTCCGGGAGTTACCGAGTGAAATTGAATAAGTAAATAACAATTATGCACAGAATGCAAATTTAAATCTATTCGAATTTAGAAGCTCATGTTTGTCATGACAACAAAAGCAGTTTTTCAAATGAGAAGAAAACATATTTTTCGTCAAAATTTTCGGAAAACCCGTTTCTAAATTCGTAGCCTTGTTCCGGCTGCGCTGTTTACCAGCGCGGAAAAGACGCAAAGTAAGTCTAAATATAGGCGAATTGCGATGGTTTTGCTTGCTATTCTCCGCGAACGAACGTATTGCTGTTGGTAACTCATCGAGAGCTGCCTTTTATTTGTTTGTTGTTGCACGAGTCGGCGCCGTTTTCCCGCAATTTTTGTGAAGTAAGCAACTCGCTCGCTCGTGTTGATCAGCTTCAATCCGAGCAAATATTTCATTAAATACATTTCTGCAAAATAATTTCAGCATAGTTTGTTTTTAAGAAAACATGTTTTGGGTGTTTTCTCTTATGTATTTTCTTTTCTTTTTTTCTTTCTCTGGGCTTTGAAACGAACGCGAAGTTGGACCAGTGTTGGTGCTTTCTATAAGGTCCGACATACAAGTATAGACTTTCCAAAAAGATGCGATCGAATTTTAATAAGCGACAAGGATATGTTTAAAACACATCTAAGAGAAGTGTATATCATGATGATTCTGTGTGACACTGAATTAAGAACCTCTGTTCTACTCAAGAAAGGGCAGACTGCCACAGCAGGGAAAAAAGTGGGACTTCCTAGATTTTCCTGTGGGACTTCCACATTTGAGGGGTAGGGACTTCCTGAGTCTGGAAGTTAATGGAAGTCCTGTCACTATTTCCTAAGCCCCAAAAGCTTTTGGATCCTTACCAGACACTCAGTGGTCAAGGTTAACTATGTTGAAAAATGAAGTTGTCCAGACAATGTCCTTAAATATTAAGTTTTCATATTTAGCCGAAAACTCCAAGTTTTCTAGGTCAAACTCCTATTTTTCAATTTTAACTCCAACTTTTCTCAGAGATGGATTCTTAAACTCCTGCTTTCAAAATCCTAGTGAGAACTCAGTAATGCATTAATGTCAGAAAATAGGTCAAATCGATATCGTTTGCCTTCAGTGGTTTTTCCATATATAAATCCATTGAAAAACCAGGCAGAGTCTATTTTCTCATATTTCAGCAGACGGCTAATCAGTTCAGTGTTCTTCTTAGTCACATCGTCCACTAGTTTATATCCCTGCTCCTTCATTGTCTTTCTGTTTTTTCATCAGTTGGGTTTTTACATTGTTGTTTTTTAATTTTATCAGCACCGGCTTAGGGTTGTGTTTAGATGGGATTCTATGAATTGCCACTATTTCCGATGGCACAATGTCAACATCTACCTTCTCCTTAATAACTGATAGCACTTTTGCTGTGAGTCTTGCTTCTGTCTCATTTTCAAGGACCTTTACTCCCATTATCTTAACATTATTCTTTCTGGAGTACTGTTCATTGTAATTACTCTTTTCTATGGCAGATCTTGTTTTCTCTTTCTCTTTCTCCAGCTGATCTTCTACTTTATCAAGTCTATCTTTAATTTCACCATTCTCATAAACCATGAAGTCCAGCCGATTGTTTAGTTCAGCCACTCTCTCATTCACTTTTTTTTCTACATTTTCTTCAACCTGTTTCTTATTATTTTCCTCCATGCCTTTTAGAACACTTTCTACTGTTTTTGTGATAAAGCTCTCTATATCATCTTTTGTCATTAAATTCTTAATACTTCTTTAGTCTCCTTCAATTCTGAAGTAAGAGTATCTAGCTGTTCTTGGATAAAATTCAACTCCTCCATACTGGCCTCTGACATCTCTGAGTGTGTTCTTTTCTGTGCTTTTCCCTGAGGCTCCCCATCTCCAGGCTTGACTGCTTTTGAGCTACCCCCTTTCATCTTGTTATCTTTGTCCCTTTTAGCTGAAATGTCCACTATAGCTATTTCTGATCTAACTGTTTTACCTGCAGTAGCCATTGTCACAAGTACACAGGGGTAATCTCAAACAGTATCCCAATTCGGATGCTTTCTTTGGTCACTTAATCCTTTCTTAATTCAGCACAACACAGGTATAAAATGGTGACTATCTTGAGTTTAGATTTTTCTGATAAGACTTCTATTTTTCAGAATAACTCCATTATCTCATTATGTCATTAGTTTACGTATCGTTCAAATTTTGATCATTAAATATGGCATATACGCTAATATTTCTGCTGAAAAAATGTGAGTAGCTTTTGCAAATGCAAAAGCTACTCACATTTTTTCAGCAGAGATACCTGTGAATTAGATATTGTACTTACTAGAACAATTAATATTTTGACCACTAACGAGCTCGTTAAGCTAACGATGCTTTGAACAACTAGACCCAAGGTACTCCTCTGATCTGGAGCTATGAAAATAAAGACATACACTAACATTTAACCATTACCACTCTAGACAGATTTAGCAGAAGACATATTGATTATATTTTTCCCAGAAAAAAAACCTTGACATTTCATGCAAATCAGTAGACAGTTTGCATGAAATGTCAAAGCCTATTCTCTGGGAAAAATAATGAGTATATTTCGAACTGTCATCTGCTGAAATTTTTACCCGCCATGCTAAGTGTTAAACCAATCAGTATAAGGTACAGGGCTTCAGAAAATACAGATACAGTATGAGACCAGGAGGTTGCTGGTTCAACCCCGGCCGAGGTCGGCAACATTCTTTCGTGGAGATTGATCATGAAATATTTTCTACGGTCATTCTCTCCCCTCAGCTGATTCAAGAAGGGCAGTTGTCAGTTTCTGGCAAAAGAATGTGCACACTACTGGTTAACCGCTTAGAGGACTAAGCCTGCCCAGTAAGCATGTGGTTAGGTAAACTGACCGCACTCGACATGACCCCATTGGGTTGACTGGGCCGTAAAACCTCAACACAAACAAACAAACAAACAGATATAGTATATCCTCTCTACAACAGCCTCCCTTGGGAAGGCATAAAATTGGTAGTTGTAGGCATAGGGACACGGGTCACAGACTTTTTTTTTTATTTAAATATACGAAATAGTACTTTCAGGGTAGTTGTATGATTGACCTGGTCAATCATATAACTACCATGAAAGTACCATTTCGTATATTTCTGTTTGATAAAAAAAAAAAATGTTCATGACCGGTGTCCCTATGGTTGTTGGGAGATGGCTGTTGTTGAGAGGTTGAATATTTATTATTGCATAAAAAGCAGTGTCGCACGTTATTAACAGCCGTACATTAACCGGTGAAAAGCCATGTATTAACAAGGCAATTTACGCGCTGTTAATGCACGGCTAAGCAACTTTCAGTATGCCTGTACCAGGGCCACATAATTGCTGCTGTCACGAGATGTGTAGTGCCCGGCCCTTGAACGAGCATAGTCAGTGGAAATTGCATTCAGTGAAATGGCGAAACAAAATAGTGCAAGAAATAACGCGAAATGTAGCAAATGTTTTTAATTTTTATACAATAATAGTGATCGAACATGGTTTTTCAATGCATTAACATTCGCCAGGTCCCTTGGGAGGTGTTGAAAACTGCGGCCTTTGGCTTCCGTTTTCAGCATCTCCCACGGGAGCTGGCGAATGTTAATGTATGCAAAACCATGTTTGATACCTATAGTGTACAATTTGGGAATTGGAAAAGTGGCTGTTACTAGGGAACTGTTGTTTGGAGATGACCATTTAAATTTCATTTTAATGCAATATGCAAACATGAAATAAAATACTGGCCTTTGCATCAGTGCAGTGTTTACACAGTCTGGTCTTATAGGAGACAGTAGGCCTAATGAAATGCCAAGCCCTGTTCTCTGGGAGGAAAAAATCTTTGGTCATCTGGTGCAGTAATTGTCACTTGCTAAAGGCTTTATTAAACTAATAAGTGTGTTTTTTTCTTTCCAGAAACACAATACAGTTTGCCAGTCAAGTTGTTTCTTCTGGAAAATTATCTCATCTTATTTCTATTGCCAAGGCAACAGAACTTGAAACGTCACATGATGCTCTTTCTGTTCTAATTGGTCTGTCAGAACATCATAACTTCCGACCGGCTTTTGGCAATGCTGGAGGAATATCCTTGTTTACAAGTCTGCTGGAAATTGATAATTTCACAGTGAAAGAGAAGCTAATTAGTGTACTATGCCTTTGTTGTAAAGAGGCCGTGAACAGAGTGAAATTAAGAGATGAAGGGGTATTGAAACTGTTTATAGAATTCCTGAAGGATAATTTGTACAAGGCTTTGCATTTAAGAATAGTTAGTGCTCTAGTTTGTTTTCTGTATGATGAAGCAAGTTTTGACACACTGCTTGAGTGTGGCCTGGTACCAGTGCTTATAAGTCATCTGAGATGCTATCTGGATGAAGATTCTGTGCCATGTATTGTTAGTCATGGTGCTGGTTGTAAGGCTGGAGACTTGATGGAAGTTAATGTCAGTCATGGTGCTGGTTGTAAGGCTGGAGACTTGATGGAAGTTAATGTCAGTCATGGTGCTGGTTGTAAGGCTGGAGACTTTATGGAAGTTAATGTCAGTCATGGTGCTGGTTGTAGTTCAGATAAGGCTGGAGACTCTAACTTAGGTAGGACAGCTTGTGAAGAACCTGTTAAAGAAAAACTTGATGCATCTGGTTCTAAGCATCACAAACGTAGAAATGAAAATGAAATTGTAAATAAGGGAGTAACTATGGAAGTAGATACTTATGAACATGGTGGACAACTTGTGATTGACAAAATGAGTCATGAAATTGTGGAACCTGGAGAAGTTGATGAATCTGAACTTTTAAAGGTAGAAAGTCCAAGTCAGAATAAACCTGAAGAAGAGACTTCAGTAGAAATGAAAGATGTTGAGAAATTGATGATTGAGCAAGGTATTGGAAGTCATGACCCGCTTTCGTTGTCAGTACCTTGTGATGACAATAAACCCGCCTTGTCAAAAGATACCAAACATTATAGTATGGATAGTCCAAGTTATGAAGTGCAGTCAGAAAGTTTGACTGATTATAGTTCTGGTGTTAAATGCAAGATGAGCTTTTCCCCACACCATACAATAGAGAGCACATGTGAAGTATACAGTCCAATTAGTAATGTTTCCTACTACTCACCTGCTGCTAGCTCCTCAGAATACAGCCCACAGTCAGACAGAATGGCAAGTCCTATATCAGTTTCAAGATCACCAGTGTATTCTGGGCTTGGCAGTCCTGCTTACGAATGTGTTCCCAGTCCAGAATCCAACCCTACATGTAGAAAACTTGAATTAGATGTAGGCACATCTAATACTGAAAGAGAAGGACATGAGCATGAAGAATGGTTATGGAGTCCAGGAGAAAGTCAGAATTCAGACTCTGACTCTGATGGTGAAAGTAATAATATGGATAACAATTTGAATGAAATGAAAAGTGCATTATCAACTGTCGCTAGTAAATTAGACATCCTTGAAAAGAAGAACAATGACATGAAGTTTCTAGAAAAAGAACAAAATTTTGTTGATACAAGGTGTGTTAAAGGAGAAGAAATGAATGCTGAGAATTCAGTTTCTGAAGAGCAGAAGACACAGAAAACCTATAAGAAGCGAAAGAAATCTGATAATGCCATGGAGAACAGTATACTAATACTCTTGTCAAGGGTATCTCAGATGACAAATCCAACAGTTCATTTTGTTTCTACAGAAACAATTTCATGTCTTCTTGACTACATTATTGAAATGGAAGCTCCTCTTGCCAGAACTGCCCGTCTGCTTTCAAGGGTTTTCAGAAATCCCCATTGCTTCCAGAGGCTGCTGATGCTGAAAATCCCAGTATTGATCTACGAAAAGTTGCTTAGGTATGAAAATGTTCCAGCTGTTTTGAAGAGGATCAGTCTGCTGAAAAGAGGAGAGAAAAGACTGTCGTCTGGTTATAGGTCAAGGTCGGACAGTATATCATCTGATTCAACAGAGTCTGACAGATTTTCCTTGTTTGATAAGAGATCAGATGATGAAGGGTTTCCAGCCAAAAGACAAAGATTAAATGATTCAGCTGAGTGGATAAAGAGAGAGGTGAAAGGTCAGTACCATTGCTTAATTTTTTATTTTTTTTTTGTCTACCGCATTTACCCTAAATACAGTTAAACCTCAATAACTCTTAACTCAGATGGCTTGTTTATCATGGCTAATTGAAACTTGTTTTGAGTCTCTACCAAACTCTTCTGATAACTCAACAAAACACATCATGAAAACATGCCTATCTAGTTTTGATCCCCTTAAACCCCACTTTTATATAGCGAAACTGGGGTTTACAGGGGTATACATTATTTTTCTTATTTCTGCTCAAAATCATGGATTGTGGGTACTTTTCAGAACTGCCTCAGTGAGACAGTTCTAATGAGTACCCACAATCTATGTTTTGAGCAGAAATATGAAAAATATCATAATTTTGATCTGAAAACTTTCATTTTGTTTGGTGGTAAAAGTTTCAATATGTTTGAATAGGCGTGTTTTCGTAATGAAATACTTATAGTGCTTTCGACATCTTTCAGAAAGTTGTTTTTTTGCATGGCGCTTTACACGGAAGAAGTAAATTTGCAAACTTTTGTCATGATTACATGCAAAAACATTTATTGTAATTACCTATGCACGAAATAATTTATTCTAGTAATTGGTTTTTAAAAAGTCAAATATTTCCACTTTTTCCCAAATTATGCAGAAATCTGTAGGGTAGGTAACTTGGAGGCAGATTTTCAATAAGTTCTGCTAGTTCAATTTTTTTGAAAATCTCACAATGTAGTTGTGAAACTTAAATAATTCAAATTCAACAGAGAAAAGTAAAAAAATGTTTTCTTAGACTAATAGACAAAAATTCCAAAAAAATCACTTTACTCTAGATATAGCATAGGTCAAGCCAATTTTTATACCCCGCCACACAATAGTGGCGGGGTATTATGGTTTCACTTCAGTCGTCCGTATCCGTCTGTCCGTCCGTCCATCCTACATCTATCCGTCCATCCGCACTCGAGTCCGGCTACTTAGGGGGCAAAAAATTTGGACATTTTGCCACTTAAGTAGTCATTCTTGAGTGCATATGGGATTTATTCTGTAGATTTGACATTTAAGTGGCAAAAATTTGCTCTTACATGGCTTGCTGCTTAAGTGAATTTGCCACTTACGTAGTCATTATGCGAACGCCTAGCCACCTAAATGTCCATTCATGAGAATGTCTGTCCGTCCGTCCTTTTTCGTTTCCGGATGATAACTTGAGTAAACATCAATGGATTTTCACCAAACTTGGTATGTTCATTGATATTGTGGAGATCTGATTTGGGATTGCTAATGGGGAAATTTTGTCAATTTTTGACAGAGTTATCTGCCTGAGACACGTCCATATTTTCGTTTCTGGATGATAAGTCACTGACCAATGATAACCAATTTTATTGGTCAATACATAATTTTTTAGCACACAGGACAACAGAGCTCATCTGAATCACACATTGCCTCTTAAAACGTTAACCTATTAAGTCTGTGCCCTTGACCTCAAGGTCACTCATGTGGGTTTGGATGGTACAGCATAGAACTTTCAGACCAGTATCTAACATCAGGGCACATGTGAACTACTTCCATCAAGAGATTCAGGAGATATAGCTTTTCAAAAACTTTAACCAAGGCCAACACAAAATAGGATTTGACATTTCATGCAAATTGTCTCCATTGGAGACAATTTACATTAAATGTCAAAACCTGTTGTGGTGATTGCTCAAGTTTTAACTGTACTTTTCATGCAGGCGATTTCAGTTGGAGCAATTTTGAAATTTTGCTGTTTTTTACATGGCAAATTTCAGCCTTCTATAGAGCTATGAAGTCCTTTTCCCAGGACAAGTGAACCGAAATTTTTTACTTGTCCTCAGCGAAAGGGGACGTTGGACAAGTCAGGCGTTTCAACAGCCCTGTATTTATCCAACCTGTCTGAATAGTAATACTTAGGGTAAACAGTATGTTCAGACACATCTGTCAGAATATTTAGGGCAAAATGCCAGTTGCCATTAAATAATGTACATATATATGGACAGACAAACCTTAGCGAACTGTAGACCCAGATCAGAGAATGTTGACATCTGATCAGCATAGCAACAGATAAGGCACTTTTTTCATCTGAAAAATGCTGATATCTTTCTTATTTCTCAATAAAAACATATGTTGTGGGTACTCATTAGAAGTGCCTCGGCGAGGCGCTTCTAATGAATACCCACAACATGTTTTTATTGAGAAATAAGAATAAATGTTATGTGGATACCCTCTCTTATCTGTAGCTATGGATCAGGGTCTACATTATTTGCCAGTCAGGATTTTTGACACATGAGCAGGTAGTAAAATGCACTGGTTCAAAGGAACAGGTAACTAGGAAGGGTATCCAGATTATGAGGTATACAGTTTTTTTATTTCTGAAAGGAAACAGATGTTGTGGGTACTCATTAGAAGTGTCTCATTGAGATGCTTCTAATGAGAGATGCTTCTAATGAGTACCCACAACATGTTTTCTTTGAGAAATAAGAAAAATGACAATTTTCGGGCAAGTAAATCTTGGTTAGATTATGACCATTTACTTGTCCATAGACATATCATCATCGTAATCAGATTTTTGATTAACATGCAGGTACAGGGGCAATATCCACATCAGTGGGCCCCCTTCCAGAATAGCTGGCTTGCTGCACGCATGGCAGATCTCACATCAGATCTCCAGGTATGTCTATCATGAGGGTTGATAGCTGAAAGCTTCCACTCTCTGCAATCCCTCTTTGTCAGCTGCTTCTGTGTCATCTTGGTCCTCCCAGGCCCATGCTTTGCATCAACCTGTATGTCAAAGGCTGTCTTGACTGCACAGTTGGAGCGTTCCACATGTCCATACCATGGTAGTCTTCTCTCCTTCAGAATGAAGTCCAGATCCTCAATACCAAGCTGTTCAAGAAGCTCATTGGATCTGGTGGTGACAATGTCTTGCAGCTGACATTGCAGATCTGTCTGATCATTGCCCAGTCATTGCACAGCTGACGCTGGAGGCTTGGCTTTGTCAATGGCCAAGTCTCGCTGGCATGGAGCATTGCAGCTAAAGGAAGCTACCACCTAAAGCTTGTCAGGTCCGACCTGGACTTCCTTCTGTGGTCTGCCATCCAAGGGGCGTGCAGTTCCCAGGCACCTTGTACATCTGTCGTCAGGATCTTTTGTCAAGCGCTTGAGCCCACTATATTTCTTGTGCACTTAGTGCTTGCAGCCATTGCAGAAGATGCTGTTGCTGCCTACTCCAGTGCGACAGACGGCGCATGGAAACTCTCCTGAATTCTGCAGGAGGTCCAGTCCCGTACCACAGATCATGATCTTTGTCTTGCCTGCATTTACTCACAGTCCTTTCTTCTCCATTGCTTCTTTCCAAGTCAAAAGCCTCCTGACACATTCCTCAAGGGATTCAGTGATGATAACAAGGTCATTGGCATAGAGGTCCTCCCAGGGGACCACAGAGCGGAACTCTCGTGATAAGGCTTCAAGCACAATGATGAAGAGCAGCGGGCTGAGTACTGATCCTTGGTGAACCCCAACCTTCACTTCAAACTCTTCACTGTACCCCTCACCAACACGGACACGGCTCCGCGCATTTGCATACATCCCCTGCACCAGTCGCACAATCCACTCCTCCACACCAAGTTTTTTTAGTGCCCACAGATGACCTTCTGAGGTACTCGATTAAATGCCTTCTCCAGGTTAACGTAATAAAATTTGATAATTTGACAACCCTGGATAAATATGGGAGTTTTTGTGTGTTAATACTGAGTTTTGTTTCAGGTATATACTACAAACAGGAAGAGGAAGTTTGTGATGCAGGAAAGTCTGGGATCTCTTTCCTTGAAGATCTTTCTGGAGTTGCTGAGAGTCCATATGGCAGAGGAGTGATAGAAAAACTAGTCAAACAAGATGAACAGAGCAGAGAAAATGTCTATCTTTCTGTCTTGTTCTTGTGCAGGTATGAAAGATGCAGTGTTTGTTTAACTTTTAAAGCAGTTTACTCGTTTATACTCAGGTATATGGGCGGTAGTCTGACAAAGGGTTCCTGACGTCAAAATTTGATAACTTGTGCCTTTTATACAGTGAACCCTCGTTACAATGACAGCATTTGTTCCCAAGATTTTGCCTTTAAAATGACTTTGCTGTTGTAAATAATCCTTAATGGACAGAAGGATTTGTTAGAAAGACCTTGTTTTATTCTTATTACCTCATAGAACATATGTTTTGGATATTTGTTAGACTGAGGCAATTCTAACAGATATCCAAAACATATTTTGCTTGAAGTTTTAATGCAACATTCTTGCATAATTTCTCATTAACTATCACCACTCGAGTGAAGGTTTCATGACATTCCAATTGTCATTACAACGAATTTTGTCATTGTATTGCGTGTCATTATAAAGAGGGTTGACTGTATATTCTGTCAAATCACCCATATAGAATCATGTCTAAAAAGTTCAGTTGATCTATCATAAACCATTACAGAGATATGTGCTTTTAAGCTGTTGTAGGGTGCCAAGTCTGAGAACCTAATTTTAAAATGTCAGCAAATGTTATGACATTATAATACATTCCCAACTTTAGTTTCAAGACATAAGAAACAATGTGACTGTTTAAAGCCATAAATTTAACCCTTGTCCTGCTGAACCGGGATATACCCTGCCTTTGCAAACAGTGTAGATCCAGATCAGTTGGCTTCTGAAGAAGCCAACTGATCTGGATCTGCACTGTTTGTCATTTAGTATATGAATTTATATCAAAAATCTGGATCAAGTAATATGATTGGATGACAGTTAGAAAAGGGTGTGGCATCTTACTTTATTCAGCAGGACAAGGGTTAATATATGGACGGCCAGTATATCCTTTTATAAGTATGGCTAATCATTTCTGTAAATTGAATGAAAGCTGATGCTAGGAAGCTTTGCTTCTGTGGTGACACAAGAAAATTATGAATATGGCTATACAATATGGTAGTCATGGCAACAATCACACAATATTTTGAATAAAGTGTTCCAAAATTTTAAAGATAGCTAGTATGCAGTGCTCATAAACAAAAAGTATTTGAAGATGAAAAAATTAAGAATTTTAACAGTTTAAAAATACAGTCGACTCTCGTTATCTCGAACTTCACGGGACCTGATAAAAATGTTCGAGTTATCAGTAGTTCGAGACAACCAAATTGTGACGTCATAGGTATGACGACTGTTCGCCTCTCTGTTCGCCAAAACGTGCTTGGAAGGCACATGTATATGGCAATTTAAATAATTTACGCGTACTTCAGTTTGCATTGTCACTGTTTGTTTTAGGAGATGCAATGGTTTTCTTGAAATAATATCATCAATAAATGTTAATAATAATAAATTTCAAACGTCTCTTGTCTTTTAATACTCCTGCAAATCTGGATTTCCATATGAGCTATAAATAAATAACTGGTTTCCGGGTTGTGTTGGCTATACGTTACGAACTGGTTTGGATTAGCTCCCTTCGCATAGACGACTCGATAAAGAGTTGACTGGTTTCCGCTTTTGCATACGCTTACAATGTTAAGCGGCAGCTGTAAGCTAGTTTGGATTATCTCCCCTGGCATAAACGAACCGTCTCAGCGCGGCAAACTGTAGATCCTGCAGAGAAAGCTCGTTATGAACCGTCTCATCTGGACCTACACTATTTGTGCGGGTATCCGTACCAGTCTACAGGGTCGGAAGGGTTAACGTCGGTACCCACGTGTGATTCGTCTATTTGAGGCCGTGCACGACAACTCCTATTAGAAGACTGTGCGACTGTCAAAGACTCGGATCAGCCTGCACGCCCACGAATTTTCTATTTTACGCATGAACCTTATCTGGGCTTACCAAAGAGCACCGCTTGACCAAAGAGTAACAAGTGAAGATTCAGACTTAGCTAGCCTGATCAATACAGGCTGATCTGAGTCGGAACCTGTCGCGCACTGACTTTTCTTGAAGACGCTATATCATTCAGACGGACAGTACTCAATAGTGAAGAGCATATCTAAACAATAAATTAAAGAAACTTCGTTGATTTATCTTCCATAACACTATTCTGGGCCGCTTTTAATCTTACAAATCAATGACACGAGACGGTGTTGAGCGCCGCGTGTCAAACCCGACTCGACACGCATGTGATTTCATAATTATGGATTTTAGACATTGTTTGTGTTGTTTGTAATTACCTGGACAAAGGGGAAAATTAAAATATTGATTTTTTTATCAAAGGCCTATCATGATTTTCATTAACTGAGAGACCGGCGGCGCCGCATCTTACATTTTTTTTTCCTTCGTCATGGTCCGAGTTCGAGATACGCGGTAGTAAAAACTGTGAAAAATATATTCAGGGACTGAAAATGATGGACGAGATAGCCGAAGTGTCAACATAAAAGTAGTTCGACATACGCGAAGCTGAAATACAATAAATACATAGGGAAAATAATCGGGGCTTAGAAATCAGTTCGACATAAGTGATAGGATCGAGATAAGAGGGGTCGAGATAACGAGAGTCAACTGTATGTATTGTCCAAAACACTACAGAATGTTATAATAATGTCAGCTGGGGGCCTCTATGAGAGGACATTATACACAAGAAGAATGAATTGTTTTTGTACCAGTCCAGTGGCTGATTTGGTAGAGTGTCTGCTTTGCTTCTTGAAATTTGATTCATGGCTTAGTCATAGTGTAGACGTTAACCTTTTCCACTTTCTTGGTTAATTCAGCAGATATCAAATTGACAATGTTTTTTCCTGTTTTTCCCAGAAAAAAAGACTTTGACGTGTCATGCAAATTATCTCCCTAGGAGACAGTTTTCATGAAATGTCAAAGCCTATTTTCCCTAAGGAGTCAATTTTCATGAAATGTCAAAGCCTATTTTCCCTAAGGAGACAATTTTCATGAAATGTTGAAGCCTATTTTCTGGGAATATAAGAAAAATAATTCAGAATGTCATCTGCAGAAATCTTTACCCAGCATGCTAAGCATTAACTCTTTTACTGCCACAGGCAATAATAATAAGTTTTTACAAACAGCATAGATCCAGATGAGACGGCTCATCATGAGCCGTCTCATCTGGATCTATGCTGTTTGACATTCAGTCTTTCAACTTCACATATAAACTTCTTTCCAAGCGATAGTTTGTTAAAAAAAAAAAAAAAAGCAGACGACAAATGTCATCTGAAATTTGGCACCAAAAGAGTTAAAAATGATACCAGCTGCTCTTTTCACTTGTTGTTCAGAACTAAGAACATAGATCTAGGACTGGTTATCAGGGTATCTATATAATACATATATAGTAAATGTCCTAAGATTTTGAACACTTTATTCCCCTATATTTTGGCCTAAGTTTTGTTTTTTATGCAGCTGTTTCTTAAAATACTTAGTTGAATGGCAAACAGTGTAGACCCTGATCAAACTGCTTGTCTGATCTGGGTCTGCACTGTTTGCATATGTCATTTTGTCAGACACTTTGGTGTTCAAAATTTTGGGACATTTACCGTATGCAGCACTCCCTTCCTCATTCAGACTCAGCCGTAATATGACAAAAGATTGTTGAAGGTGACATTGAACCTGAATAAAATAAACTACCAAACCACTTTTGTCTAGTAATGGGGGTGGCTGCAGGAAAACAAAATCTGCTCAGTCTGATCATGCACAGTGATGGTCTTTTCCTCCTTTTTTACCAGAAAAAAAGTCCTTGGTATTTCTTCAGCATTTTTAGGGGTGGTTGGGTGAGGCGAAGGTGTCCTGTAGCTTTTGTCACCAGGGTGTCCAAATGATATTAGCTTACAGTTGGGCAAGGCCTGCTGTCATTGCAGCAGGTACAATGTAAGGGTAGAGGGGGAACAATATTATTTCTTTGGTTCCTTCACTTTTTCATTTCCCTCTTTCTTCCCTGTCCCTCTCTTTCATCTCCTTTTCTCTCCCTTTCTCTGGGAGATGACACAAAATGACCCACAAGGGTTGAAGTGTCATTAAACCCGAACACAATCAGTCAAGTGCTGGTGAAATAAAAAAATCAATTTCAGCATTTTTAATGCCAAACCTGGGTGGCCTACTGGTTAGTGCACCTGACCGGATCACAAGGTCCCAGGTTTGAATCTCGCTGGAGACATAGTTCAGCACTTCATTTAACAAAGCCTTTCATTATCGCCCTTCCATCCTCTCGATATAGGGATCAAAAATGGTTTTTCATGCATTAACATTTGCCAGGTCCACAGGGAGGTGTTGAAAAGCAGGGCCGGAGGCTGCGGTTTTCAACACCTCCCTAGGGACCTGGCGAATGCTAATGCATTGAAAAACCATGTTTGATCACTATTATTGCATAAAAACTGAAAACATTTGCTACATTTCGCATTATTTCTTGCACTATCTTATTTTGCCTTTTCACCCATTGTCTTGTGAATGCAATTTCCACGGACTATGCTCATTCTAGGGCCGGGCAGTACACATCTTGAAACGGCAGCAAATCTGTGGCCTTGGTACGATTATATTGAAAGTTGCGTAGCCGTGCATTAACAGCGCGTGAATTGCCTTGTTCATACATGGCTTTTGGCAGGTTAAAGCACAGCTGTTAATAACGTGCGACACTGCTTTTTATGCAATAATAAGACTTAAATAATGTTGAAAGGTATGTAAAACACCAAATCATCATCATCATCAAATGCCAAACCGTTATTTACAGAAACTGGAACTGATTTGATGCATTACGAAAACACGCCTATTCAAATATATAGAAAATTTCACCTTTAAAAACTGAAAATTTTCGGATAAAAACACTGATATTTTTTCATATTTCTGCTCAAATCATAGATTGTGGGTACTCATTAGAACTGCCTCATTGAGGCAGTTCTAATGAGTACCCACAATCTATGTTTTAGCAGAAATAAGAAAAATAATGTATACCCCTGTAAACCCCAGTTTTACTATATAAAAGTGGGGTTTAAGGGGGTCAAACTTATATAGGCATGTTTCCTTGATGGAATGCCTATTAATGTTTTCATGGTACTTAGAATGCTTATCACGAAATCAGCAGACAATATATTTGTGACAGTTTGCTCACTGTTTTTTAAGAGAAAATAGGATTTAATGTGAGTTGTCTCCATTAGAGCTACTTCACATGAAATATCAGATCCTATTTTCTCCAAAAACAAGAAAAATATTTTGAATGTTTTAAATTGTTGTCAGCTAATATTCATATTTGGCACTTTAGGGTGAAAACATTATATGCAAATGCAGAAATTAAGAAAGAAGTGAAAATGCCATGCAGTGTTATTATTTAATTTTCATATACTTTTGGTACAATTGTAGGAATCAAGCTGCCATAGACTTCTTCAATAAACTAGAGATTTTCAACAGTATTTTCATCATGCTTGAACAGAGACAGTCATACAACTTGAAGGTCATAGTCCAAGGACTGTCACTCCTAGCTCACCTGTTGAAGTTTAAAACTAGATTCCAGAGTTCATGTGATGATACCAGTTTGAATGTTTCCATGGAAAAAACAGCAAGCTACATCAGTTCATTGTCCAAAATCAGCTTAATTCAGAAAATGGATGGAAGTTTGTCAGAAAAGTCAGAAGATGATAGAATTGGCAATACTAGTGAAAAGTTTATGTATGAGTCACCAGCAATTAAACATAACTGTACCTATAGGGGATTAACTCATATCACTGCATCATGTTTGATATCATCATGTCATACTTGTTTGAATAAAGATGTGACTTTTGTTGTAAAAAATGAAAAGTTGACTGGAAACAGGAACAAGTTGATAAAATCATCTGAAATATTTGCAGCAATGTTGGAGGGTCATTACACAGAATCTAGTCTATCAGAAATCAAACTTTCTGAAACATCTAAGTTTGCATTTAAATATATTCTTCATTATCTCCATGGATGTAAGGCTCAGGGATGTGATATTGTGAACTACTTTTCAAATTGTGAAGTTTCAAGGAAATCGTCAAGGAGACTTGTTAAGGTTCTCAAAGAGGCTGATAAGTACTTGCTTTATGATTTGAAATCAGAACTGACAAATTTATTGTTTGATAAGTTTGTTATTTCTATGACAGCTTTAGATTTTTTTGAGTATGCTGTCATGTATGATAATATAAAGATTCAAAGAGCAACAGTGTCCTGTTTATTAGTGGATTCTGCATCGACAGATCAGTTGTTGTTTTGGTTTCAGAAATTTCTAAGCTCAAAATTTGCAGGAGTTTTTATGAATACGCTTACAGAATTAATGCTAGATTAATGCATTCATAGCTCTGGATATGTTTTTTGACCAAAAAGAAGTAAAAAGTATTTTTCTTGTTGCTCCATGAAAATATAGATAAAGATATAAAAGGGAGTAATCAGTATCCATGCAGCTTTTTTCTAATGTTTCCATGAAAACATATAGCTCTTATGCATCATGAAAACATGCCTATATAATTTTGACCCCCTTAAACCCCACTTTTATATAGTAAAACTGGGGTTTACAGGGGTATACATTATTTTTTTATTTCTGCTCTAAAACATAGATTGTGGGTACTCGTTAGAACTGCCTCGCCGAGACGGTTCTAACGAGTATGCTAAAAAACAAAGATTGTGGGTAGTTAGAACCGCCTCACCGAGCAGTTCTAATGAGTACCTACAATCTATGTTTTGAGCAGAAATATGAAAAATAGAGTTTTTTATCTGAAAATTTTCAGTTTTTTGGAATTGAAATTTTCCATATATTTGAATCGACGTGTTTTCGTAATGACTGCCCACAATATTATAAACTTTTGGAGAAATAAGAAAAAAATATCAGTATGTTTTGGTTGGAAAAGGCTTGTCTTAACTCTTTCTCCGCTAGTGGCAACTTTTGCCATCTGCTGATAACCTTTGCAAACGGTTTGGACCCAGATCAGGCCTGACAAAATGTCGGACCTGATCTGGATCCAAACTGTTTGACACTCCGATGGTATTCCTGAAATATTTTTTTGAAAAAAGTTAATTGAAAAAATAATAACTTAAAAAAAAATCCACAGACGACAAAAAAAAAAAAAATAAATAAAAAAATAAAAAAAATAAATCATGCAGAATTACCCAGCATGCAAAGGGTTAAGAGGAATTTTAGGGGAAGTAACACTGTTAAAGTTGGGAACTGGCTTGCAGAAAAGCAAACAGGAAGTCACAAAAGTTGTCTTTCCTGTAAAACATGGCGGAAAATCTACCAGGTGTATCAAGATCCCATTAGCTATTGGTAACATTACGAAACACGCCTATTCAAATATATTGAAAATTTTACAGCCAAAAAAAGGAAAATTTTCGGATAAAAATTCTAATATTTTTCATATTTCTGCTCAAAACATAGGTTGTGGGTACTCGTTAGAACCGCCTCGCTGAGGCAGTTCTAATGAGTACCCATAATCTATGTTTTTGAGCAGAAATAAGAAAAATAATGTATACCCCTGTAAACCTCAGTTTTACTATATAAAAGTGGGGTTGAAGGGGGTCAAAATTATATGGGCATGTTTTCGTAATGATTTGAGGGTACGTTGAGTATATGTTTTCATGAGAAATAAGAAACAATGTTTATCAGAATAGCCTGTACATCTGTAACTATGTTTTTATTATAGGACTGCCAGCAAAGGCCTTCTCTGATTGGCTGAAACTGGCTGTAACAGGTTTTTACAAATCCTGATGTTTACTAAAATTAGCTGTTGCTTATTAAAAATAGCCTGGCTAAGGTCAAGGACCAGTCAGAATCACTTTTGTCACTTCTGCCAAGCAACTAAAAATAGTCATATGACAAATAGCCTGGCTACAGTCAATGACCGGTCAGCATCACTTTTGTCACTGCTGCCAGACAGCTAAAAAAAATCATATAACAAAACAATTGATGCATTCTATTGTGGTAAACATCAGGATTTGTCAAACCTTGAAAGCGATGTCCACGGAGGCTTTGCCTCCATGAACATCACTTTATCGGGGTGACAAATCCTGATGTTAACCTCAATAGAATGCATTAATTGTATAATATAGATGCAAGATTTTTGCATTTAAACATCAAGTTGAAAATTCAGTTGTGCAACAGTTAAATGATCTGTGATAGGTTGTGGGTACAAGGAGTACATGTTTTCATGAGAACTAAGAAAACTATTTATCAGACTAGTCATTTTATCTGCAACTATTTTTATCTATCTTGCATGATTTTTGCATTTCAAGTTGAAAATTCAGTTGTGCTATAATTAAATGATCTTTGATATGAGAGAATTTGTTGTGTCTGTATCTAAGGTTACTGACATAGTAATGCTGGGAAAACATTTCATCACAAGATTATAGACTATGTGGTACGTCATGCATATCTTGGCTTGTGCTCTTCGCTCCTGGAGAGTAGACCACTGGAGTTGTTGTAGCATGGGCAATATGCTGCTTGTTAGTCGGTAATCGGAGAATACCATGCGAGCTGCTCTACGCTGCACCGTCTCCACTCCGGATGTTCTCCTCAGTGGAAGGACCCCAGACAACACTAGCATAATCTAGGATCGGTCATATGAGGGTCCTGTAACAGAGTTCCTTGGTTTTCCGTGGACACTGCTGGAGGTTCCTCTGGAGGAATGCCCAGGTGTTCGCTTTTTTAGCTGTGGAATCAATATGTTGGTTCCAGCTCAGGTTGCTCTGGAGAGTCACTCCCAGATATTTGGCACTATCCATTTCTTGCAATGTTTGGCCATGAATAGTGTAAGGTGTCCGTATGGGTTTGCGTTTTGTCGTTATGTGGAGAACCTGGCATTTCAAGGGATGGAATTCCATGAGACAATCTTTCTCCCACTGTTGAAGTCTATCCAGGTCATGTTGAAGGTTCAGACTCAGTGTCTATATGCCTGTATAAAATGCAGTCGTCTGCGAATAATCTGGCTTTCGAATCCAGTGATATATACTCTGGCAGGTCATTTATAAACAGGAGAAGAAGCAGGGGGCCTAACATGCTGCCTTGTGGAACTCCTGATTGCACAGGAGCTGGTTGAGGTGACCCCATCTAGCAGAACTTGTGTAGGCTGCTTCTGATACCATAGAATTCGAGCTTGTGCAGTAGCCGTTGGTGTGTGCACCTTGTCGAATGCTTTAGAAAAATCAAGCAGGATGATGTCAGTTTGTCCTTTACCATCAGCTGTCTTGGCTAGATATTGAACGGTAAGTATCATATGCGTCTCACAAATACGTCTCTTTCTAAAACCATGTTGGGCGTCGGTAAGTATGTCGTGGGCCTCCAAATGTTTGTGAATGCTACTGCATACAATGTGCTCCAGAGTCTTGCAGGCAATGGAGGTAAGGAGACTGGTCTGTGGTTCTCAGTCTGTCCCCTTTTTTTTTGAAGATGGGTACCACGTTAGCTGTCTTCCAATCATCTGGTATTGTCCCTTGGTCCAGCAAGGCTTGGTAGAAGAGGGTGAACCCTGATGTTAACTCCTCCGCAAGCTCTTTCAGCAACCGAGTTGGTAACTCATCTGGACCCATGGCCTTGTGTACCTGTAGACTGGATAGTAGCTTGTAGACACCTGCTTCTGTCACGATGATGTGATTTATCCAAGGGTGTGGACTAGTTCCCATGTTAGATATAGAAGAGGTGTCTTCATCTTTGTTAAAAACAGACACAAACTGATCATTCAAGGTGTTCACTTTCATGGTACTATCTGAGTATGTGATTCCGTTCTTCACCTTAAGTGGGGCTACTCCTGTGCTTTCATTCTTTTTACTTTTAATGAAAAGTTTTCTGAAGATTCAGGGTCAACGATGTTGTTGAGGTAGGCATTGTATGTTGATTTACAAGCCTTCTTGGTGATCTTTTTCAGATGTTTATAACGTTTATAACGCTTACGGTCCTTGACTTTGTTGGTCTTTTGAGTTTAAAAGGCCCTCTTTTTCCGTCGTCTGAGTTGTTTCAATTCACGTGTAATCCAGGGTTGGTTGTGCCGAGTTGAAGACATCTTGCTGGGTACACATGCATCAAGGGCTCCCATCAGGTTTGACTTAATATCATCCCACGTGTCTTGAACAGAACTGTCGAGGGAATATTTCTCCAAAAAGCGCATCTGGAAGGCGAAGGCCTCTTCTTTGAGTTTCGATGTATCTGCTCTTCATCAGACGACGACTACAGACCCATTTCGAGTCCTTATATCTCCACGTGTGTTGCATGCAGCGCACTCCTATTTGGCCCAAACATGTCCCTTCCTAATACCTATAAACTCTGTAAAAAGTGCACCTGTTCGATGCGAATTGATAGAGTTATTACGGTTTTACCGTTTTCCCGCCCTAATTTCCATAGGCTGCAATGTAAAATTGATGACCCGTTTTCGACAGGACGCCTTGCCCAGAATCCCATGACATTCCTTTATGTATGTAGGCATTAATGATCTGCGCATGCGCATATATTTGCAGCATCGTAGGTGCTTTCCTTTGCCTGCTATAGGCGTAAAACGGTTTACGAAAATGTTTGGCGGCCCATATTGCACGTGCGTTTCTATTGACCACTACCATATTTTGCAGACTTGTTGGTACGGATAAGGGCTACAAACGTTCCAAATTTCAGCCAAATCGGATGACAAATAAGTGAGTTATTAAGCGACAAAATATTGGACATTCTTCACCAATTTTGGACTGCTTATTTGAGTCAAATCCGACCTTCACCGATTGGAATGAAACCTGTGCCAGATGAAATGCCTGGGGCAAGGAGTCACTGGGGCCGTCTGCTCAAAAATTCTGAGAGCCTCGTTTTCGAATTCTAGGCGTTGAAAATTGACATTTACCAATGTTTGACCCCTAATAACTTTCTAACGGATAGTCCGAATTTTCTGAAAAATATCATTAATTGTAAGTATGGTCCTAAGGTTTTATCTGGCACCAGTTTCAATCCGAGCGGTGAATGTCACCTTTAGTCTTTTTCAATCTCTTTGTTCATCAGACGACGACTACAGACCCATTTCGAGTCCTTATATCTCCACGTGTGTTGCGTGCAGCGCACTCCTATTTGGCCCAAACATGTACCTTCCTAAGACCTATAAACCCTGTAAAAAGCGCACCTCTCCGATGCGAATTAATAGAGTTATTACGGTTTTACGTTTTCCCGCCCTAATTTCCATAGGGTGCAATGTAAAATTGATGACCCGTTTTCGACAGGACGCCTTGCCCCGAATCCCTTGACTTTCCTTTATGTATGTAGGCATTTATGATCTGCGCATGCGCGTATATTTGCACCACCGTAGGTACTTTCCTTTTCCTGCTATAGGCGTAGAACGGTTTACTTCCTACGTTTTATTGGTTACCGAAACTTTGCCAGCTATAGGCGTAAAACGGTTTATTTATAAAATGTTTGGCGGCCCATATTGCACATGCGTTTCTATTGACCACTACCATATTTTGCAGGTTTATTGGTATTGATAAGGGCTACAAACGCTCCAAATTAGGCATTAATGATCTGCGCTTGCGCATATATTTGCAGCACCATAGTTGCTTTCCTTTGCCTGCAAAAGGCGTAAAACGGTTTATTTATAAAATGTTTGGCAGCCCATATTGCACGTGCTTTTCTATGAACCACTACCAGATTTTGCAGGCTTGTTGGTATGGATAAGGTCTACAAACGCCAATTTTGGACTGCTTATTTGAGTCAAATCCGACCTTCACCGATTGGAATGAAACCTGTGCCAGATGATAGGCCTGGGACAAGGAGTCACTGGGGCCATGTGCTCAAAAATTCTGAGAGCCTCGTTTTCGAGTTCTAGGCGTTGAAAGTTGACATTTACCAATGTTTGACCCCTAATAACTTTCTAACGGATAGTCCGAATTTTCTGAAAAATATCATTAATTGTAAGTGTGGTCCTAAGGTTTCATCTGGCACCGGTTTCAATCCGATCGATAAAGGTCACCTTTAGTCTTTTTCAATCTCTTTGTTCATCAGACGACGACTACAGACCCATTTTGAGTCCTTATATCTCCACGTGCGTTGCATGCAGCGCACTCCTATTTGGCCCAAACATGTATCTTTCTAAGACCTATAAACCCTGTAAAAAGCGCACCAGTTCGATGCGAATAAATAGAGTTATTACGCTTTTACCGTTTTCCAGCCCTAATTTCCATAGGCTGCAATGTAAAATTGATGACCCGTTTTCGACAGGACGCCTTGCCCCGAATCCCTTGACTTTCCTTTATGTATGTAGGCATTAACTATCAGCGCAAGCGCATATATTTGCAGCACCGTAGGTGCTTTCTTTTGCCTGCTATAGGCGTAAAACTGTTGATTTATAAAATGTTTGGCGGCCCATATTGCACGTGCTTTTCTGTTGACCACTACCATATTTTGCAGACTTGTTGGTATGGATAAGGGCTACAATCGTTCTAAATTTCAGCCATATCGGATGACAAATAAGTGAGTTATTAAGAGTCAAAATATTAGATATTCTTCACCAATTTTGGACTGCTTATTTGAGTCAAATTCGACCTTCACCGATTGGAATGAAACCTGTGCCAGATGAAAGGCCTCGAGCAAGGAGTCACTGGGGCCATCTTAAAAATTCGGAGAGCCTCGTTTTCGAGTTCTAGGCGTTGAAAGTTGACATTCACCAATGTTTGACCCTTAATAACTTTCTAACTGATAGTCCGAATTTTCTGAAAAAATATCATTAATTGTAAGTATGGTCCTAAGGTTTCTTCTGGCACCAGTTTCAATCCGATCGGTGAAGGTCACCTTTAGTCTTTTTCAATCTCTTTGTTCATCAGACGACGACTACAGACCCTTTGTTCATCACACGACGACTACAGACCCATTTCGAGTCCTTTTATCTCCACGTGCGTTGCATGCAGCGCACTCCCATTTGGCACAAACATGTACCTTCCTAAGACCTATAAACCCTGTAAAAAGCACACCTGTTCGATGCGAATTAATAGTTATTACGGTTTTACCGTTTTCCCGCCCTAATTTCCATAGGGTGTAATGTAAAATTGATGACCCGTTTTCGACAGGACGCCTTGCCCCGAATCCCTTGACTGTCGTTTATTTATGTAGGCATTAATATTCTGCGCATATGCATATATTTGCAGCACCGTAGGTGATTTCCTTTGCCTTCTTTAGGCGTAAAACGGTTAATTATAAAATGTTTGGCGGCCCATATTGCACGAGCGTTTCTATTGACCACTACCATATTTTGCAGTCTTGTTGGTATCGATAAGGGCTACAAACGTTCCATATTTCAGCCAAATCGGATGACAAATAAGTGAGTTATTAAGAGTCAAAATATTGGATATTCTTCACCAATTTTGGACTGCTTATTTGAATCAAATCCGACCTTCACCGATTGGAATGAAACCTGTGCCAAATGAAAGGCCTGGGGCAAGGAGTCACTGGGGCCAACCCCTAAAAAATTCTGAGAGCCTCGTTTTCGAATTCTAGGCGTTGAAGTTGACATCTACCAATGTTTGACCCCTAATAACTTTCTAACGGATAGTCCGAATTTTCTGAAAAATATCATTAATTGTAAATATGATCCTAAGGTTTCTATTGCCACCAGTTTCAATCCGATCGGTGAAGGTCACCTTTAGTCTTTTTCAATCTCTTTGTTCATCAGACGAAGACTACAGACCGATTTCGAGTCCTTATATCTCCACGTGTGTTGCATGCAGCGCACTCTTATTTGGCTCAATCATGTACCTTCCTAAGACCTATAAACCCTGTAAAAAGCGCACCTGTTCGATGCTAATTAACAGAGTTATTACGGTTTTACCTTTCCGCCCTAATTTCCATAAGGTGTAATGTCGAATTGATGACCTGTTTTCGACAGGACGCCTTGTCCCGAATCCCTTGACTTTCCTTTATGTATGTAGGCATTAATGATCTGCGCATGCGCAAATATTTGCAGCACCGTAGGTGCTTTCCTTTGCCTTCTATTGTCAACCCAATCATTGTTGATGTCTATGCTTCACTGTTCAATTGCACGACGGCGGTTCGGGCCTCATACTCAATGACGGCCTCTTCGTAAATTTTTAACCAGTGGGTTTGGGCTTGACGATATGGCTTTGGCTTCGCCCGCCGTGGTTCAACTATTGGTTTTCATTTACTCTGACATACAGTAGAATTGGCCATGAGTACTCGTCTTTGTTTATTATAGTGATTAATTTGATTTTTATGTTTTCGCTTTGATGCATTGACTGAGTTGGGAGCGTTTATGCGAACCGAATTTTTATGTATTTCTGTATTAAGAGTAGCATCGGGACCCAGGGTGAAGTTAGCTAGCTGTAAAAGTGTTTTACCCCCCCCCCCCCCCCCCCCCGTGGTTTATTATTTCAAGTGCCAGAGTTTGCACTTTATAATCACCTTTCGTATTCCCCACGGTGGTTTACTCTACTGACCGTTCTAAGGCGGTGGTCCCGGTGTTAGTCTTATTCTTTGTTGCTTTGTGGTTTATTCTACGAGGCGATTTGTTGTATGTCTTTCCGTGTGTCATTTTGTTCTTGTGTTTTTCAGTCCTTTTAGTATTGCGATTACCTCGCTTGGGGAAGAGAGAGCTAATCTTAGTGCTTTTCGTACGTTTGTTCGATTTGTGCTTGTTTGGATTTGTCGGTTTCCTCTTCCTCTTGGCGTCTGGGAAGGGCTGCGGTTTGTGCTTGTGGCTCTCGCTGGACTTTTTTCTTACCTTTTTTGCTATAGGCGTAAAACGGTTTATTTATAAAATGTTTGGCGGCCCATATTGCACGTGCTTTTCTATTGATCACTACCATATTTTACAGGCTTGTTGGTATGAATAAGGGTTACAAACGTTCTAAATTTCAGCCACATCGGACGACAAAAAAGTTAGTTATTAAGAGTCAAAATATTGGATATTCTTCACCAATTTTGGACTGCTTATTTGAGTCAAATCCGAACTTCACTAATTAGAATGAAACCTGTGCGAGATGAAAGGCCTAGGGCAAGGAGTCACTTTGGCCATCTGCTCAAAACTTCTGAGAGCCTCGTTTACGAGTTCTAGGCGTTGAAAGTTGACATTTACCAATGTTTGACGCCTAATAACTTTCTAACTGATAGTCCGAATTTTCTGAAAAATATCATTAATTGTAAGTATGGTCCTAAGGTTTCTTTTGGCACCAGTTTCAATCCGATCGGTGAAGGTCACCTTTAGTCTTTTAAATCCTCTTTGTTCATCAGACCACGACTACAGACCCATTTCGAGGCCTTATATCTCCATGTGTGTTGCATGCAGCGCACTCCTATTTCGCCCAAACATGTACCTTTCTAAGACCTATAAACCCTGTAAAAAGCGCACCTATTTGATGCGAATTAAGAGAGTTATTACGGTTTTACCGTTTTCCCGCCCTAATTTCCATAGGGTGCAATGTAAAATTGATGACCCGTTATCGACAAAACGCCTTCTCCTGAATCCCTTGACTCTCCTTTATGTATGTAGGCATTAATGATCTGCGCATGCTCATATATTTGCAGCACTGTAGGTGCTTTCCTTTGCCTGTTAAAGGCGTGAAACGGTTTATTTATAAAATAGTTGGCGGCCCATATTGCACGTACTTTTCTATTGACAACTACCATATTTTGCAGGATTGTTGGTATGGATAAGGGCTACAAACGTTCCAAATTTTAGCCACATCAGACGACAAATAAGTGAGTTATTAAGATTCAAAATATTGGATATTCCACCAATTTTGGACTGCTTATTTGAGTCAAATCCAACCTTCACCGATTGGAATGAAACCTGTGCCAGATGAAAGGCCTGGGGCAAGGAGTCAATGTGGCCATCTGCTCAAAAATTCTGAGAGCCTCGTTTTCGAATTTTAGGCGTTGAAAGTTGACATTTACCAATGTTTGACCCCTAATAACTTTCTAACGGATAGTCCGAATTTTCTGAAAAATATCCTTAAATGTAAGTATGGTCCTAAGGTTTCTTTTGACACCAGTTTCAATCCGATCGGTGAATGTCACCTTTAGTCTTTTTTAATCTCTTTGTTCATCAGACGACGACTACAGACCCATTTCGATTCCTTATATGTCCACGTGTGCTGCATGCAGCGCACTCCTATTTGGCCCAAACATGTATCTTCCTAAGTCCTATAAACCCTGTAAAAAGCACAACTGTTCGATGCAAATTAATAGAGTTATGACGGTTTTACCGTTTTCCCGCCCTAATTTCCATAGGGTGCAATGTAAAATTGATGACTCATTTTCGACAGGACGCCTTTCCCCGAATCCCTTGACTTTCCTTTATGTATGTAGGCATTTATGATCTGCGCATGCGCGTATATTTGCACCACCGTAGGTACTTTCCTTTTCCTGCTATAGGCGTAGAACGGTTTACTTCCTACGTTTTATTGGTTACCGAAACTTCATAAACGACCTTATAAAGCACGTTTCATTGCTAATTCTAGTTCATGTACGACTACTGTTTTGTCCAAACTGCTAACTTCATGCCTTACTGCTGCGAAAGAGACGGAATTAACTATTTTTGGTCAATTAAAAATTCTAATGATGTTCTCAATAAATTTAAATCTAAAAACTTTCAGGCTTCTAAATTGTCTACATATGATTTTTCTACACTATATACTACGTTACCTCATCATCTTATAAAAGATAAACTTATTGATTTAATTAACCGAATGTTTATTCGGGAGAATACCCAATATTTGGCTTACAACGAAGAATGTGCTTTTTCCACTTCTGATGTATATAATAATCACAATTTATGGTCGTGTCAAAAAGTCTGTGATGCCCTTGTTTATTTTTTGGATAATATTTTTATTAGATTTGGAACTAAACTTTATAGACAAACTATTGGTATTCCGATGGGAACTAATTGTGCTCCTCTTGTTGCAGATTTGTTTCTTTTTTGTTATGAGAGAGATTTCATGAAGTCTCTCTCACGTGAAAATCAGGCTGACATTATTGAGGCTTTCAATTCAACTTCAAGATACCTTGATGCTTTATTAAATATTGACAATATTTACTTTGACCAAATGGTGGACCAGATATACCCTACAGAATTCCAGTTCAATAGAGCAAATTCTTCCGATACCGAGGCACCTTTTTTGGATTTGAATCTATGTATATCTAATTGGACAGTTTCCACCAAAATTTATGATAAACGGGACGATTTTGATTTTGATACTGTCAATTTCCCTTTTCTGGATGGCGATGTCCCCCGGCGTACCTCATATGGGGTATACATATCTCGACTTATTAGATTCGCCAGAGCTCCTTCAAATCTTAATGACTTTAACTATCGTAATAAAGCCCTTACTGCCAAACTTCTTAGGCAGGGCTATCGTTATTTTTTACTTCGTAAGGCGTTTTCGAAATTTTATCGCAGACACAGTGCCTTGTTAGAAAAATATAGCGTCAGTCTGAAAACAGTTTTGCAACAAGGTATATCGGAGCCAGAATTTTACGGTTACTTAGTATAATGATTTAGAAAAATTGTAGGTTAATCTAACTTTTCGGAGCAATTCAGAAAACTTATCAACCGTTATAAAAGAATTGGCTTTAGCCTGGATATTATGCGGCAGACTGCATGCCTAGTTGTCAACCCAATCATTGTTGATGGCTATGCTTCACTCTTTAATTGCACGACGGCGGTTCAGGCCTCAGACTCAATGACGGTCTCTTCGTAAAACTTTAACCAGTGGGTTGGGGCTTGACGATAGGTCTTTGGCTTGGCCCGCCGTGGTTCAACTATTGGTTTTCATTTACTCTGACATACAGTAGAATTAGCCATGAGTACTCGTCTTTGTTTATTATAGTGATTAATTTGATTTTTATGTTTTCGCTTTGATGCATTGACTGAGTTGGGAGCCGTTATGCGAACCGAATTTTTATGTGTTTCTGTATTAAGAGTAGCATCGGGACCCAGGGTGAAGTTAGCTATCTGTAAAAGTGCTTTAACCCCCTACCCCCAACCCCTCCCCCCTTGTTTACACTACTGAGCGTTCTAAGGCGGTGGTCCTGGTGTTAGTTTTACTCTTTGTTGCTTTGTGGTTTATTCTACGAGGCGATTTGTTGTATGTCTTTCCGTGTGTCATTTTGTTCTTGTGTTTTTCAGTCCCTTTAGTATTGCGATTACCTCGCTTGGGGAAGAGAGAGCTAATCTTAGTGCTTTTCGTACGTTTGTTCGATTTGTGCTTGTTTGGATATGTCGGTTTCCTCTTCCTCTTGGGGTCTGGGAAGGGCTGCGGTTTGTGATTGTGGCACTCCCTGGACTTTTCTCTTACCTTTTTTATTTATAAAATGTTTGGTGGCCCATATTGCACGTGATTTTCTATTGACCACTACCATATTTTGCAGGCTGGCTGGTATGGATAAGGGCTACGAACGTTCCAAATTCCAGCCAAATCGGACGACAAATAAGTCGAGTCAAAATATTGGATATTCTTCACTAATTTTGGAATACTTATTTGAGTCAAATCCGAACTTCACCGATTGGAATGAAACCTGTGCCAGCTGAAAGGCCTGGGGCAAGAAGTCACTGGGGCCATCTGCTCAAAACTTCTGAGAGCCTCGTTTTCGAGTTCTAGGCGTTGAAAGTTGACATTTACCAATGTTTGACCCCTAATAACTTTCTAACGGATAGTTCGAATTTTCTAAAAAATATCATAAATTGTAAGCATGGTCCAAAGGTGTCTTTTGGCACCAGTTTCAATCCGATCGGTGAAAGTCACCTTTACTCTTTTTCAATCTCTTTGTTCATCAGACGACGACCACAGACCCATTTCGAGTCCTTATATCTCCACGTGTTGCATGCAGCGCACTCCTATTTGGCCCAAACATGTATCTTCCTAAGACATATAAACACTATAAAAAGCGCACCTGTTCGATGCGAATTAATAGAGTTATTACGGTTTTACCGTTTTCCCGCCCTAATTTCCCTAGGGTGCAATGTAAAACTGATGACCCGTTTTCGACAGGACGCCTTGCCCCGAATCCCTTGACTTTCCTTTATGTATGTAGGCGTGAATGATCTGCGCATGCGCATATATTTGCAGCACCGTAGGTGCTTTCCTTTGCCAGCTATAGGCATAAAACGGTTTAATTATAAAATGTTTGGCTGCCCATATTGCACGTGCTTTTCTGTTGACCACTACCATATTTTGCAGACTTATTAGTTCAAATGATAGCTACAAACGTTCCAAATTTAAGCCATATCGGACGACATATAAGTGAGTTATTCAGAGTCAAAATATTGGATATTCTTCACCAATTTTTGGACTGCTTATTTGAGTCAAATCCGACCTTCACCGATTGGAATGAAACCTGTGCCAGATGATAGGCCTGGGACAAGGAGTCACTGGGGCCATGTGCTCAAAAATTCTGAGAGCCTCGTTTTCGAGTTCTAGGCGTTGAAAGTTGACATTTACCAATGTTTGACCCCTAATAACTTTCTAACGGATAGTCCGAATTTTCTGAAAAATATCATTAATTGTAAGTGTGGTCCTAAGGTTTCATCTGGCACCGGTTTCAATCCGATCGATAAAGGTCACCTTTAGTCTTTTTCAATCTCTTTGTTCATCAGACGACGACTACAGACCCATTTTGAGTCCTTATATCTCCACGTGCGTTGCATGCAGCGCACTCCTATTTGGCCCAAACATGTATCTTACTAAGACCTATTAACCCTGTAAAAAGCGCACCAGTTCGATGCGAATAAATAGAGTAATTACGCTTTTACCGTTTTCCCGCCCTAATTTCCATAGGGGTGCAATGAAAAATTGATGACCCGTTTTCGACAGGACGCCTTGCCCCGAATCCCTTGACTTTCCTTTATGTATGTAGGCATTAACTATCTGCGCAAGCGCATATATTTGCAGCACCGAAGGTGCTTTCCTTTGCCTGCTATAGGCATAAAACTGTTGATTTATAAAATGTTTGGCGGCCCATATTGCACGTGCTTTTCTGTTGACCACTACCATATTTTGCAGACTTGTTGGTATGGATAAGGGCTACAATCATTCTAAATTTCAGCCATATCGGACGACAAATAAGTGAGTTATTAAGAGTCAAAATATTAGATATTCTTCACCAATTTTGGACTGCTTCTTTGAGTCAAATTCGACCTTCACCGATTGGAATGAAACCTGTGCCAGATGAAAGGCCTCGAGCAAGGAGTCACTGGGGCCATCTGCTCAAAAATTCGGAGAGCCTCGTTTTCGAGTTCTAGGCGTTGAAAGTTGACATTCACCAATGTTTGACCCTTAATAACTTTCTAACTGATAGTCCGAATTTTCTGAAAAATATCATTAATTGTAAGTATGGTCCTAAGGTTTCTTCTGGCACCAGTTTCAATCCGATCGGTGAAGGTCACCTTTAGTCTTTTTCAATCTCTTTGTTCATCAGACGACGACTACAGACCCTTTGTTCATCACACGACGACTACAGACCCATTTCGAGTCCTTTTATCTCCACGTGCGTTGCATGCAGCGCACTCCCATTTGGCACAAACATGTACCTTCCTAAGACCTATAAACCCTGTAAAAAGCACACCTGTTCGATGCGAATTAATAGTTATTACGGTTTTACCGTTTTCCCGCCCTAATTTCCATAGGGTGTAATGTAAAATTGATGACCCGTTTTCGACAGGACGCCTTGCCCTGAATCTCTTGACTGTCGTTTATTTATGTAGGCATTAAGATTCTGCGCATATGCATATATTTGCAGCACCGTAGGTGATTTCCTTTGCCTTCTTTAGGCGTACAACGGTTTATTTATAAAATGTTTTGCGGCCCATATTGCACGAGCGTTTCTATTGACCACTACCATATTTTGCAGTCTTGTTGGTATCGATAAGGGCTACAAACGTTCCATATTTCAGCCAAATCGGATGACAAATAAGTGAGTTATTAAGAGTCAAAATATTGGATATTCTTCACCAATTTTGGACTGCTTATTTGAGTCAAATCCGACCTTCACCGATTGGAATGAAACCTGTGCCAAATGAAAGGCCTGGGGCAAGGAGTCACTGGGGCCAACCCCTAAAAAATTCTGAGAGCCTCGTTTTCGAATTCTAGGCGTTGAAGTTGACATCTACCAATGTTTGACCCCTAATAACTTTCTAACGGATAGTCCGAATTTTCTGAAAAATATCATTAATTGTAAATATGATCCTAAGGTTTCTATTGCCACCAGTTTCAATCCGATCGGTGAAGGTCACCTTTAGTCTTTTTCAATCTCTTTGTTCATCAGACGAAGACTACAGACCGATTTCGAGTCCTTATATCTCCACGTGTGTTGCATGCAGCGCACTCTTATTTGGCTCAATCATGTACCTTCCTAAGACCTATAAACCCTGTAAAAAGCGCACCTGTTCGATGCTAATTAATAGAGTTATTACGGTTTTACCGTTTTTCCGCCCTAATTTCCATAGGGTGTAATGTCGAATTGATGACCTGTTTTCGACAGGACGCCTTGCCCCGAATCCCTTGACTTTCCTTTATGTATGTAGGCATTAATGATCTGCGCATGCGCAAATATTTGCAGCACCGTAGGTGCTTTCCTTTGCCTTCTATTGTCAACCCAATCATTGTTGATGTCTAGGCTTCACTGTTCAATTGCACGACGGCGGTTCGGGCCTCATACTCAATGACGGCCTCTTCGTAAATTTTTAACCAGTGGGTTTGGGCTTGACGATATGGCTTTGGCTTCGCCCGCCGTGGTTCAACTATTGGTTTTCATTTACTCTGACATACAGTAGAATTGGCCATGAGTACTCGTCTTTGTTTATTATAGTGATTAATTTGATTTTTATGTTTTCGCTTTGATGCATTGACTGAGTTGGGAGCGTTTATGCGAACCGAATTTTTATGTATTTCTGTATTAAGAGTAGCATCGGGACCCAGGGTGAAGTTAGCTAGCTGTAAAAGTGTTTTACCCCCCCCCCCCCCCCCCCCCCGTGGTTTATTATTTCAAGTGCCAGAGTTTGCACTTTATAATCACCTTTCGTATTCCCCACGGTGGTTTACTCTACTGACCGTTCTAAGGCGGTGGTCCCGGTGTTAGTCTTATTCTTTGTTGCTTTGTGGTTTATTCTACGAGGCGATTTGTTGTATGTCTTTCCGTGTGTCATTTTGTTCTTGTGTTTTTCAGTCCTTTTAGTATTGCGATTACCTCGCTTGGGGAAGAGGGAGCTAATCTTAGTGCTTCTCGTACGTTTGTTCGATTTGTGCTTGTTTGGATTTGTCGGTTTCCTCTTTCTCTTGGCGTCTGGGAAGGGCTGCGGTTTGTGATTGTGGCTCTCGCTGGACTTTTTTCTTACCTTTTTTGCTATAGGCGTAAAACGGTTTATTTATAAAATGTTTGGCGGCCCATATTGCACGTGCTTTTCTATTGATCACTACCATATTTTACAGGCTTGTTTGTATGAATAAGGGCTACAAACGTTCTAAATTTCAGCCACATCGGACGACAAAAAAGTTAGTTATTAAGAGTCAAAATATTGGATATTCTTCACCAATTTTGGACTGCTTATTTGAGTCAAATCCGAACTTCACCGATTAGAATGAAACCTGTGCGAGTAGAAAGGCCTAGGGCAAGGAGTCACTTTGGCCATCTGCTCAAAACTTCTGAGAGCCTCGTTTACGAGTTCTAGGCGTTGAAAGTTGACATTTACCAATGTTTGACGCCTAATAACTTTCTAACTGATAGTCCGAATTTTCTGAAAAATATCATTAATTGTAAGTATGGTCCTAAGGTTTCTTTTGGCACCAGTTTCAATCCGATCGGTGAAGGTCACCTTTAGTCTTTTAAATCCTCTTTGTTCATCAGACCACGACTACAGACCCATTTCGAGGCCTTATATCTCCATGTGTGTTGCATGCAGCGCACTCCTGTTTCGCCCAAACATGTACCTTTCTAAGACCTATAAACCCTGTAAAAAGCGCACCTATTTGATGCGAATTAAGAGAGTTATTACGGTTTTACCGTTTTCCCGCCCTAATTTCCATAGGGTGCAATGTAAAATTGATGACCCGTTATCGACAAAACGCCTTCTCCTGAATCCCTTGACTCTCCTTTATGTATGTAGGCATTAATGATCTGCGCATGCTCATATATTTGCAGCACTGTTGGTGCTTTCCTTTGCCTGTTAAAGGCGTGAAACGGTTTATTTATAAAATAGTTGGCGGCCCATATTGCACGTACTTTTCTATTGACAACTACCATATTTTGCAGGATTGTTGGTATGGATAAGGGCTACAAACGTTCCAAATTTCAGCCACATCAGACGACAAATAAGTGAATTATTAAGATTCAAAATATTGGATATTCCACCAATTTTGGACTGCTTATTTGAGTCAAATCCAACCTTCACCGATTGGAATGAAACCTGTGCCAGATGAAAGGCCTGGGGCAAGGAGTCAATGTGGCCATCTGCTCAAAAATTCTGAGAGCCTCGTTTTCGAGTTTTAGGCGTTGAAAGTTGACATTTACCAATGTTTGACCCCTAATAACTTTCTAACGGATAGTCCGAATTTTCTGAAAAATATCCTTAAATGTAAGTATGGTCCTAAGGTTTCTTTTGACACCAGTTTCAATCCGATCGGTGAATGTCACCTTTAGTCTTTTTCAATCTCTTTGTTCATCAGACGACGACTACAGACCCATTTCGATTCCTTATATGTCCATGTGTGCTGCATGCAGCGCACTCCTATTTGGCCCAAACATGTATCTTCCTAAGTCCTATAAACCCTGTAAAAAGCACAACTGTTCGATGCAAATTAATAGAGTTATGACGGTTTTACCGTTTTCCCGCCCTAATTTCCATAGGGTGCAATGTAAAATTGATGACTCATTTTCGACAGGACGCCTTTCCCCGAATCCCTTGACTTTCCTTTATGTATGTAGGCATTTATGATCTGCGCATGCGCGTATATTTGCACCACCGTAGGTACTTTCCTTTTCCTGCTATAGGCGTAGAACGGTTTACTTCCTACGTTTTATTGGTTACCGAAACTTCATAAACGACCTTATAAAGCACGTTTCATTGCTAATTCTAGTTCATGTACGACTACTGTTTTGTCCAAACTGCTAACTTCATGCCTTACTGCTGCGAAAGAGACGGAATTAACTATTTTTGGTCAATTAAAAATTCTAATGATGTTCTCAATAAATTTAAATCTAAAAACTTTCAGGCTTCTAAATTGTCTACATATGATTTTTCTACACTATATACTACGTTACCTCATCATCTTATAAAAGATAAACTTTTTGATTTAATTAACCGAATGTTTATTCGGGAGAATACCCAATATTTGGCTTGCAACGAAGAATGTGCTTTTTCCACTTCTGATGTATATAATAATCACAATTTATGGTCGTGTCAAAAAGTCTGTGATGCCCTTGTTTATTTTTTGGATAATATTTTTATTAGATTTGGAACTAAACTTTATAGACAAACTATTGGTATTCCGATGGGAACTAATTGTGCTCCTCTTGTTGCAGATTTGTTTCTTTTTTGTTATGAGAGAGATTTCATGAAGTCTCTCTCACGTGAAAATCAGGCTGACATTATTGAGGCTTTCAATTCAACTTCAAGATACCTTGATGTTTTATTAAATATTGACAATATTGACTTTGACTAAATGGTGGACCAGATATACCCTACAGAATTCCAGTTCAATAGAGCAAATTCTTCCGATACCGAGGCATCTTTTTTGGATTTGAATCTATGTACATCTAATTTGACAGTTTCCACCAAAATTTATGATAAACGGGACGATTTTGATTTTGATATTGTCAATTTCCCTTTTCTGGATGGCGATGTCCCCCGGCGTACCTCATATGGGGTATACATATCTCGACTTATTAGATTCGCCAGAGCTCCTTCAAACTTTAATGACTTTAACTATCGTAATAAAGCCCTTACTGCCAAACTTTTAGGCAGGGCTATCGTTATTTTTTACTTCTTCAGGCGTTTTCGAAATTTTATCGCAGACACAGTGCCTTGTTAGAAAAATATAGCGTCAGTCTGAAAACACTTTTGCAACAAGGTATATCGGAGCCAGAATTTTACGGTTACTTAGTATACAGATTTAGAAAAATTGTAGGTAAATCTAACTTTTCGGAGCAATTCAGAAAACTTATTAACCGTTATAAAAGAATTGGCTTTAGCCTGGATATTATGCGGCAGACTGCATGCCTAGTTGTCAACCCAATCATTGTTGATGGCTATGCTTCACTCTTTAATTGCACGACGGCGGTTCAGGCCTCAGACTCAATGACGGTCTCTTCGTAAAACTTTAACCAGTGGGTTGGGGCTTGACGATAGGTCTTTGGCTTGGCCCGCCGTGGTTCAACTATTGGTTTTCATTTACTCTGACATACAGTAGAATTAGCCATGAGTACTCGTCTTTGTTTATTATAGTGATTAATTTGATTTTTATGTTTTCGCTTTGATGCATTGACTGAGTTGGGAGCCGTTATGCGAACCGAATTTTTATGTGTTTCTGTATTAAGAGTAGCATCGGGACCCAGGGTGAAGTTAGCTAGCTGTAAAAGTGCTTTAACCCCCCACCCCCACCCCCACCCCCCTTCCCCCTTGTTTACACTACTGAGCGTTCTAAGGCGTTGGTCCTGGTGTTAGTTTTACTCTTTGTTGCTTTGTGGTTTATTCTACGAGGCGATTTGTTGTATGTCTTTCCGTGTGTCATTTTGTTCTTGTGTTTTTCAGTCCCTTTAGTATTGCGATTACCTCGCTTGGGGAAGAGAGAGCTAATCTTAGTGCTTTTCGTACGTTTGTTCGATTTGTGCTTGTTTGGATATGTCGGTTTCCTCTTCCTCTTGGGGTCTGGGAAGGGCTGCGGTTTGTGATTGTGGCACTCCCTGGACTTTTCTCTTACTTTTTTTATTTATAAAATGTTTGGTGGCCCATATTGCACGTGATTTTCTATTGACCACTACCATATTTTGCAGGCTGGCTGGTATGGATAAGGGCTACGAACGTTCCAAATTCCAGCCAAATCGGACGACAAATAAGTCGAGTCAAAATATCGGATATTCTTCACTAATTTTGGAATGCTTATTTGAGTCAAATCCGAACTTCACCGATTGGAATGAAAACTGTGCCAGCTGAAAGGCCTGGGGCAAGAAGTCACTGGGGCCATCTGCTCAAAACTTCTGAGAGCCTCGTTTTTGAGTTCTAGACGTTGAAAGTTGACATTTACCAATGTTTGACCCCTAATAATTTTCTAACGGATAGTCCGAATTTTCTAAAAAATATCATAAATTGTAAGCATGGTCCAAAGGTGTCTTTTGGCACCAGTTTCAATCCGATCGGTGAAAGTCACCTTTACTCTTTTTCAATCTCTTTGTTCATCAGACGACGACCACAGACCCATTTCGAGTCCTTATATCTCCACATATGTTGCATGCAGCGCACTCCTATTTGGCCCAAACATGTATCTTCCTAAGACATATAAACACTATAAAAAGCGCACCTGTTCGATGCGAATTAATAGAGTTATTACGGTTTTACCGTTTTCCCGCCCTAATTTCCTTAGGGTGCAATGTAAAATTGATGACCCGTTTTCGACAGGACGCCTTGCCCCGAATCCCTTGACTTTCCTTTATATATGTAGGCGTGAATGATCTGCGCATGCGCATATATTTGCAGCACCGTAGGTGCTTTCCTTTGCCAGCTATAGGCATAAAACGGTTTAATTATAAAATGTTTGGCTGCCCATATTGCACGTGCTTTTCTGTTGACCACTACCATATTTGCAGACTTATTAGTTCAAATGATAGCTACAAACGTTCCAAATTTAAGCCATATCGGACGACATATAAGTGAGTTCTTCAGAGTCAAAATATTGGATATTCTTCACCAATTTTTGGACTGCTTATTTGAGTCAAATCCGACCTTCACCGATTGGAATGAAACCTGTGCCAGATGAAAAGACTGGGGCAAGGAGTCACTGGGGCCATCTGCTCAAAAATTCGGAGAGCCTCGTTTTCGAGTTCTAGGCGTTGAAAGTTGACATTTACCAATGTTTGACGCCTAATAACTTTCTAACGGATAGTCCGAATTTTCTGAAAAGTTTTTCAATCTCTTTCTTCATCAGAAGACGACTACAGAGCCATTTCGACTCCTTATATCTCCACGTGTTTTGCTTGCAGCGCACTCCTATTTGGCCCAAACATGTACCTTCCTAAGACCTATAAATCCTGTAAAATGCGCACCTGTTCGATGCGAATTAATTGAGTTATTACGGTTTTAACGTTTTTCCGCCCTAATTTACTTAGGGTGTAATGTAAAATTGATGACCCGTTTTCGACAGGACGCCTTGCCCCAAATCCCTTGACTGTCGTTTATTTATGTAGGCATTAATGATCTGCGCACGCGCATATATTTGCAGCATCGTAGGTGCTTTCCTTTGCCTAATGTAGGCGTAAAACGGTTTATTTATAAAATGTTTGGCGGCCTATATTGCACGTGCTTTTCTATAAACCACTACTATATTTTGCATGCTTATTGGTATAAATAAGGGCTACAAACACAGTCAAATCGGACGACAAATAAAAGAGTTATGAAGAGTCAAAATATTGGATATTCTTCACCAATTTTGGACTGCTTATTTGAGTCAAATCCGACCTTCACCGATTGGAATGAAACCTGTGCCAGATGAAAGGCCTGGGGCAAGGATTCACTGGGGCCGTCTCCTCAAAAATTCTGAGAGCCTCGTTTTCGAGTTCTAGGCGTTTGAAGTTGACATTTACCAATGTTTGACCCCTAATAACTTTCTAACGGATAGTCCGAATTTTCTGAAAAATATCATTAATGGTAAGCATGGTCCAAAGGTGTCTTTTGGCACCAGTTTCCATCCAATCGGTGAAGGTCACCTTTAGTCTTTTTCAAGCTCTTTGTTCATCAAAAGACGACTACAGATGCATTTCGGGTCCTTATATGTCCACGTGTGTTGCATGCAGCGCACTCCTATTTGGTCCAAACATGTATCTTCCTAAGACCTACAAACCCTGTAAAAAGCGCACCTGTTCGAAGAGAATTAATAGAGTTATTACGGTTTTACCGTTTTCCCGCCCTAATTTCCATAGGGTGCAATGTAAAACTGATGACCCGTTTTCGACAGGACGCCTTGCCCCTAATCCCTTAACTTTCCTTTAGGGTTGTAGGCATTAATCATCTGCGCATGCGCATATATTTGCAGCACAGTAGGTGCTTTCCTTTGCCTACTATAGGTGTAAAACGGTTTAATTATAAAATGTTTGACGGCCCATATTGCACGTGCTTTTCTGTTGACCACTACCGTATTTTGCAACGCCTAGAACAAAGACATATCGTCAAACCCCAACCCACTGGTTAAAGTTTTACGAAGAGGCCGTCATTGAGTCTGAGGCCCGAACCGCTGTCGTGCAATTAAAGAGTGAAGCATAGCCATCAACAATGATTGGGTTGACAACTAGGCATGCAGTCTGCCGCATAATATACAGGCTATAGCCAATTCTTTTATAACGGTTAATAAGTTTTCTGAATTGCTCCGAAAAGTTAGATTTACCTACAATTTTCTAAATCTGTACACTAAGTCACCGTAAAATTCTGGTTCCGATATACCTTGTTGCAGAAGTGTTTTCAGACGGACGCTATATTTTTCTAACAAGGCACTGTGTCTGCGATAAAATTTCGAAAACGCCTGAAGAAGTAAAAAATAACGATAGCCCTGTTTGGCAGTAAGGGCTTTATTACGGTAGTTAAAGTCATTAAGATTTGAAGAAGCTCTGGCGAATCTAATACGTTGAGATATGTATACCCCATATGAGGTACGCCGGGGACATCGCCATCCAGAAAAGGGAAATTGACTATATCAAAATCAAAATCGTCCCGTTTATCATAAATTTTGGTGGAAAGTGTCCCATTAGATGTACATAGATTCAAATCCAAGAAAGGTGCCTCGGTATCGGAAGAATTTGCTCTACTTAATTGGAGTTCTGTAGGGTATATCCGGTCCACCATTTAGTCAAAGAACATGTTGTCAATATTTAATAAATCATCGGTATCTTGAAGTTGAATTGAAAGTCTCAATAATGTCAGCCTGCTTTTCACGTGAGAGAGACTTCATGAAATATCTCTCATAACAAATCGCCGAATCCCTTAACCCTGTAGAAAGCGCACCTGTTTGATGCGAATTAATAGAGTTATTACGGTTTTACCGTTTTCCCGCCCTAATTTCCATAGGATGCAATGTAAAATTGGGGACCCTTTTCATCAGGACGCCTTGCCCCGAATCCCTTGACTTTCCTTTATGTATGTAGGCATTAATGATCTGCGCATGCGCATATACTTGAAGCACCGTAGGTGCTTTCTTTTGCCAGCTATATGCGTAAAGTAGTTTAATTATAAAATGTTTGGCGGCCCATATTGCCCGTGCTTTTCTATTGACCACTATCATATGTCGCAGGTTTGTTGGTATGGATAAGGGCTACAAACGTTTCAAATTTCAGCCAAATCGAACGACAAAAAGTGAGTTATTAAGAGTCAAAATATTTGATATTCTTCATCAATTTTGGACTGCTTATTTGAGTCAAATCGAACCTTCACCGATCGGAATGAAACCTTTGCCAGATGAAAGGCCTGGGGCAATGAGTTGTTGGGACCATCAGCTTAAATATTCTGAGAGCTTTGTTTTCGAGTTCTAGTCGTTGAAAGTTGACATTTACCAATGTTTGACACCTAATAACTTTCTAACGGATAGTCCGAATTTTCTGAAAAATACCATTAATTGTAAGCATGGTCCTAAGGTTTCTTTTGGCACCAATTTCAATCCGATCGGTAGAGGTCATCTTTAGTCTTTTTCAATCTCTGTTCATCAGACGACGACTACAGACCCATTTCGAGTCCTTATATCTAGACGTGTATTGCATGCAGCGCACTCCTATTTGACCCAAAAATGTACTTTCCTAAGACCTATAAACCTTGTAAAAAGCGCTCCTGTCCGATGTGAATTAATAGAGTTATTACGGTTTACCGTTTTCCCGCCCTAATATCCATAGGGTGCAATGTAAAATTGATGACCCGTTTTCATCGGGACGCCTTGCCCTGAATCCCTTGACTTCCCTTTATGTATGTAGGCATTAATGATCTGCGCATATATTTGCAGCACCGTAGGTGCTTTCCTTTGCCTGCTATAGGGGTAATACAGTTTATTTATAAAATGTTTGGCTGCCCATATTGCACGTGCTTTTCTATTGACCACTACCATATTTTGCAGGATTGTTGGTTTGCATAGAGGCTAGAAACAGTCCACATTTCAGCCAAATCGGACCACAAATATGTGCGTTATTAATAGTCAAAATATTGGACATTATTCACCAATTTTAATCTGCTTATTTGAGTTAAATCCGACCTTCACCGATTGGAATGAAACCTGTGCCAGATGAAAGGCCTGGGGAAAGGAGTCACTGGGGTCATCTGCTCAAATATTCTGAGAGCCTCGTTTTCGAGTTCTAGGCGTTGAAAGTTTACATTTACCAATGTTTGACCCCCAATAACTTTCTAAGGGATAGGGCCAATTTTCTGAAAAATATCATTAATTGTAAGTATGGTCCTAAGGTGTCTTTTGGCACCAGTTTCAATCCGATCGGTGAAGGTCACCTTTAGTCTTTTTTCAATCTCTTTGTTCATCAGACGACGACTACATACCCATTTCGAGTCCTTATATCTCCACCTGTATTGCATGCAGCGTACTCTTATTTGGCCCAAAAATGTACCTTCCTAAGACCTATAAACCTTGTAAAAAGCGCACCTGTTCGATGCGAATTTATAGAGTTATTAAGGTTTTACCGTTTTCCTGCCCTAATTTCCACAGGGTGCAATGTAAAACTGATGCCCCGAATCCCTTGACTCCCCTTTATGTATGTAGGGATTTATTATCTACGCATGCGCATATATTTGCAGCACCGCAGGTGCTTTCCGTTGCTTGCTATAGGCGTAAAACGGTTTATTTAGAAAATGTTTGGCGGCCCATACTGCACATGCTTTTCTATTGACTACTTCTTCTTAGCCATGACCCACTTTCTCGGCAAGTGTTTTTTTTTTTTTTTTTTTTTTTTTTTTTTTTTTTTTTTTTATCTGCGCATACATGATGCAGGAACATGTCCACTAAAGAAGAGAAAATTTTCGCCGTTCTGCCGACATTATCCAGATTTTGACATCCTTGATGTTTGGTTTATACATTCAGATCTATTCCATATTATACCCTACTACTGTGATCATCCTTCTTACCATCTATCGTGGCTTGATTGCTGCGCATTTCGACCAGAGGCCGAAACATCTTCCATTCGCCGCCATATTGGTTCGTACTAGGGGAATGTAAACAAACCCAAACCGATGATTGGGCACTGTTATTACTTTATCTGTACCTTTTGGTCATAGTCTTTGTAGTCTGTTCTACAGATACAGCCCATGTAAAGCCACATGAATCAAATTAGCAAACCAGCTGCTTCACCAGGCCTGTTGACTACTTGAACTTGGACCCAATTAGGTCGGAGACTTGACTGAGGGTGTTCGTAATATTGTGGTAGGAAGGAAGCTGAGATCATTGTCTGTGTATCCTAACATCCGGCGAGGGAAAATGCACACTCTCATGTACATTTCATGGCTAGTTCTCATGAGCTCTGCTGACATCAAGACAAATCCTGGACCAAGGAAGGTGAAGTACCCTTGCCAAATCTGTGAGAAAGCGGTAACCTGGAAGCAAAGAGGAGTTGCCTGCGATGATTGCCAACAGTGGTATCATGTCAATTGCATGCATATGTCCACACCAGTTTATGAGGCACTGAACAACGGCTCATTGCGATAGATGTGGTATGTCGAACTTCTCCACCAGCCTCTTCGAATATTTTATTCTGGATTCCATTGAAAACTCTTTTGGTCTGCTAGATTCCACTGTTTCAAACAGCATCAGTAGTCCAGGTCCATCTGTAACATGCTCCTCACCAGCGTCTCAGCCTGTTGCAACCGCAAGAAATCGTTCGTTTGCCAACATGAAAATCTTAAGTGTGAATTTCCAGAGTGCAAAGAATAAAAAGGAGGAGATAGGGAATTTATTAATTCAGCTGACCCAAGTGTGATTATCGGGACTGAAACCTGGCTAAACAGCGGAATTTACAACTCCGAGCTTTTCCCTGCAAACTATGACGTATTAAGGCGTGACAGGAAGGACGGGTATGGAGGTGTTCTTTTGGCCATTCGAAATGACTATGTCTTCAAGGTTGGATATCGAAACAAACACAGAATCGGTATTTGCAAAAGTGACTCTCGACAAGAACAAAACTCTCATCATTGGATCTGTGTATCGCCCTCCAAGTAGTGACACTCAATATATGGAAGATCTGTGTACTACAATAGAATGTATTGGCCAGAGATTTAAGAATGCTGTATCTGGATTGGAGATGATCTCAATCCTCCCGACATCAACTGGAACAGAAACACCATTGATGGAAACCAGAATTCCACTAGCCATCAACAACAGATTCCTAGATGCCAACCAGAACTGCAGCTTAGAACAGAAAATCACCTTTCTTACAAGAAAGGAGAGTACCCTGGATTTATTTCTGACCAACCGCCCTTCACTACTTCAGCTCATTCTGCCAGGTTTGAACCTATCTAGCAATCAAAGTTATACCGTGCTAACCGTGTAATGCGCAAAATGGAGCCAGTATATCTGAACTACCCAATATAGGGGAGCTTACGAGACTTGCTTATCCCTTGGCCACTGCAGACGTAAGGGAACATTTGTCGATGTTTTATCGATGCGTTAAACCAAGGTTTCCAAGGGGAAAAAAGGGTAAGAGAAAAGTCCAGGGAGTGCCACAATCACAAACCGCAGCCCTTCCCAGACCCCAAGAGGAAGAGGAAACCGACATATCCAAACAAGCACAAACCGAACAAACGTACGAAAAGCACCAAGATTAGCTCTCTCTTCCCCAAACGAGGTAATCGCAATACTAAAAGGACTGAAAACACAAGAACAAAATGACACACGGAAAGACATACAACAAATCGCCTCGTAGAATAAACCACAAAGCAACAAAGAGTAACACCGGGACCACCGCCTTAGAACGGTCAGTAGAGCAAAGCACTTTTACAGCTAGTTAACTTCACCCTGGGTCCCGATGCTACTCAATACAGAAACATAAAAAATCGGTTCGCATAAAGGCTCCCAACTCAGTCAATGCATCAAAGCGAAAACACAAAAATCAAATTAATCACTATAATAAACAAAGACGAGTACTCATGGCTAATTCTACTGTATGTCAGAGTAAATGAAAATCAATAGTTGAACCACGGCGGGCCAAGCCAAAGACATATCGTCAAGCCCCAACCCACTAGTTAAAGTTTTACGAAGAAACCGTCATTGAGTCTGAGGCCCGAACCGCCGTCGTGCAATTAAAGAGTGAAGCATAGCCATCAACAATGATTGGGTTGACAACTAGGCATGCAGTCTGCCGCATAAAATCCAGGCTATAGCCAAATCTTTTATAACGGTTAATAAGTTTTCTGAATTGCTCCGAAAAGTTAGATTTACCTACAATTTTTCTAAATCTGTACACTAAGTCACCGTAAAATTCTGGTTCCGATATACCTTGTTGCAGAAGTATTTTCAGACTGACGCTATATTTTTATAACAAGGCACTGTGTCTGTGATAAAATTTCGAAAACGCCTTACGAAGTTTAAAATAACGATAGCCCTGCCTAAGAAGTTTGGCAGTAAGGGCTTTATTACGGTAGTTAAAGTCAACCCCATTTGGCTGAAGAAGCGAAAACAACTTGCGATTGAGTATGATGCATTACAGAATGGTATACACGGCCGCTACGGAGATGTCCGTATATTTAACACACAAGGCAGGGCTTGGCTCTTGGGGTTAATAAAGGCAAGAGTCAAGATAGGGGTTCAGGAGGCAAAAGAATATGGTCTGAGTGCCAACAGTCAGTGTAAATAAGTGAACTCAGGAACTAATACAATCAGATCAATATCAAGTTCTCAACATCAAAGGGAAAGACAGACAAATACAATTAAACACCCATAAAAAGGATAGATGGCAAACAGAATTGGCAACCCTTTGCCAAAAAGGTGGCAACTCTGTGCCCAAATTTACTTGAATATATCATTAACTTACATAATTGTTAATAAAAACATATGTCAGTGAAACACTACACTACGGAACATTAAAAAAAAAACAAAAAAAAACAATGAAAGTACCACCTCCAGCTTCAGTAGTGGATAAACATGTATTGGTTCAGTGCGCATGGAAGTCTGAAAGTTTTTAGACTTAAATTTATTGAGAACTTTATTGGAATTTTTAATTGACCAAAAATAGTTAATTCTGCCCCTTTTGTAAACAGTATCATAGTATCTAATCCAATAATTTTTAACATAACAGCAATAAGTCATGAAGCTGGCAGTTGAACAAAACAGTAGTCGTACATGAACTAGAATTAGCAATGAAACGTGCTTTAAAAGGTCGTTTATGAAATTTCGGTAACCAATATAACGTAGGATGTCTGTCTTCTTTTTCTTTAATACTCACTGCAAACTTAGCATTAACATCGAAAGAATGGGTATTAACAATCTTTTTGACGTTTATTTTATTGTCCACCTACAGAACCCTAGGCTACTGTAGCAAGTATGAGTGGGAAGATAAACGCATAGGCAGACCTTGGCATCATGGCACGAGATAAGAAGGGGCATAAGTTGAGTATTTTCATTTTGACACAAAACACATGTTGGTATGCATATGAAGCATCTAAGCAGGTCAGTTCTGAAGCACGCACAATGTATGTTTTCATGAAGAAATAAGAAAAAAAATATGATTTTTTTGTGGAAAACAAAAGCCTCCACTTGCGCTATGCTGGATGTTTGCTGCTCTTATAGGGAATAAGGCAATAATTCTCATGCTAAACTTCTGGTGTCTGTTTGCAGATGTGCAAGGATAATTCTACAAATCGATAATAGAAACAGCAAAATGCCTCCAGTATTCAGACTGTACACCATTCTGAATAATCAGATTCGTTAATGTTTTGTTTAACAGTAAATGGTTCAGAAGGGCAGTTGTCAGTTTTTAGCCTAAAAATGTGCACAAGTATTGGTTAACCACTTAGAGTACTAATCCTGCCCTGGAAAAGTTTGGTACAGTAAATTGACCATGCTCGACGTGACTCTAATGGGCTGATAGGTCCAAGTAAACGGTATATAGACCAATATCACTTAAGTTTTTTTTACAAAAGTGTAGCAGAGGACATTCTCATCTTTTATATTATTATTATTATTTTCAGAGGAGATAAGGCTGTAAATTACTTGGTTACCATCTACTCAACAGAAATACAATGCAATGATTAGTTAATCTGAAAATAATAATAATAATAATGATAATAATAAAGCGCGTATTGTCAGCTGCTATTGCGATTGGCACATTAAGGGGATAATCATCCAAACTCTCTTTCACAAAGTACTTACCATTGGTATGAAGAGCTAGTGCTCATCATTGGGAAAAGAGCTGGTGCTGTCCGTTGGGAAGAAAAGCTAGTGCTAACCATTGGAAGTGAAGTAGTGCCTACCATTGGGAAGGAGCTAAAGCTTACCATTGACGAGCTACTCCCCATTATTGGGAAGAAGCATTGCCCATCATTGCAAAGAACTAGCGCTCATCACTGCAAGAAGAGATCGACTGGTCACACCAATGTCAGCAATATGACCTACCCCAACACAGTCTACTTATTCCAAGACAAAACTAGATCAGTTGCAGATCCAATCCTCATGCGAAATCATCTCACAATATTTTTTTTGATTATGTAAAATATACACTTTGTAGATTTCCACCACTTCAAGAGAGACAACTTTTGTGACTTGCTATTTCCTGCACACTTAGTCCCTTCAAAAAAAAAACTTTTTTACAAGGACATAGTTTGCAACTCTTGTCTTTACTTTTAGATTTTACTCTCTTTCTGAAGTAAAGCAAAGCATTTCTGACTGAATTGCTTCCTGGAAAATGTATCATTTCCCCTTAACCAGTTTAGTTTACTTCATAAAAATCTTAATTGGGCCACAGATTTAAAGGAAAAAATAAACATTTGTGAAGAGTATCAGAAAGAGCTGGACAAGCCACGCTTGATCAAAATAACATATAAAATTCGAGTAATTTGTTTCTATGGGCACTACTATTTTGAATCTTTAATGAGATGTTCATGTCATAGTCAATAATGCAAACGCTAAATAAATATCTGCAAAAATATGAACCTCGATGTGTTGTTCAGCTTCATGTCTAGACATACGTTGATTTGACTGTATGTTGCTTCATTGCGAACTGCATTTTATGTATTTCTGTATTAAGAGTAGCATCGGGATCCAGGGTGAAGCTGACTAGCTGTAAAAGTGCTTTAACCTGCCCCCCCCCGCGCCCCCGCGCCCCCCCCCCCGCCCCCACCCCGCTGGTTTATTCTACTGACCGTTCTAAGGAGGTGGTCCCAGTGTTGGTCTTACTCGTTGATGCTTTGTGGTTTATTCTACTAGACGATTTATTTTAGTTTTGCCTGGTTTTGTTTTGTTCTTGTGTTTTCAGTCCTTTGAGCGTTGGAATTACCTCGCTACGGACATTTGTTCGATATTCACTTGTTTGGATTAAATATTGACAATATTTACTTTGACCAAATGGTGGACCGGATATACCCTACAGAACTCCAATTAAATAGAGCAAATTCTTCCGATACCGAGGCACCTTTTTTGGATTTGAATCTATGTATATCTAATGGTACAGTTTCCACCAAAATTTATGATAAAAGGGACGATTTTGATTTTGATATAGTCAATTTCCCTTTTCTGGATGGCGATGTCTCCCGGCGTACCTCATATGGGGTATACATATCTCAACTTATAAGATTCGCCAGAGCTTCTTCAAATCTTAATGACTTTAACTACCGTAATAAAGCCCTTACTGCCAAACTTCTTAGGCAGGGCTATCGTTATTTTAAACTTCGTAAGGCGTTTTCGAAATTTTATCGCAGACATAGTGCCTTGTTAGAAAAATATAGCGTCAGTCTGAAAACACTTCTGCAACAAGGTATATCGGAACCAGAATTTTACGGTGACTTAGTGTACAGATTTAGAAAAATTGTAGGTAAATCTAACTTTTCGGAGCAATTCAGAAAAATTATTAACCGTTATAAAAAAATTGGCTATAGCCTGGATATTATGCGGCAGACTGCATGCCTAGTTGTCAACCCAATCATTGTTGATGGCTATGCTTCACTCTTTAATTGCACGACGCGGTTCGGGCCTCAGACTCAATGACGGCCTCTTCGTAAAACTTTAACCAGTGGGTTGGGGCTTGACGATATGTCTTTGGCTTGGCCCGCCGTGGTTCAGCTATTGGTTTTCATTTACTCTGGCGTACAGTAGATTTAGCCATGAGTACTCGTCTTTGTTTATTATAGCGATTAATTTGATTTTTATGTTTTCGCTTTGATGCATTGACTGAGTTGGGAGCCTTTAAGCGAACCGAATTTTTATGTATTTCTGTATTAAGAGTAGCATCGGGACCCAGGGTGAAGTTAGTTAGCTGTAAAAGTGCTTTAAACCCCCCGGTGGTTTGCTCTACCGACCGTTCTAAGGCGGTGGCCCCGGTGTTGGTCTTACTCTTTGTTGCTCTGTGGTTTATTCTACGAGGCGATTTGTTGTATGTCTTTCCGTGTGTCCTTTTGTTCTTGTGTTTTTCAATCCTTTTAGTATTGCGATTACTTCGCTTGGGGAAGAGAGAGCTAATCTTAGTGCTTTTCGTACGTTTGTTCGGTTTGTGCTTGTTTAGATTTGTCGGTTTCTTCTTCCTCTTGGTGTCTGGGAAGGGCTGCGGTTTGTGATTGTGGCACTCCCTGGACTTATCTCTTACCTTTTTTGGCTGTTTCCTCTTCCTTCCTCTTGGTGTCTGGAAAGGGCTGTGGCGTGATTGTGACACTCCCTGGACTTTTTAGGGTACATTATTTGACAATATTGCATTTCCCTTTAAAGTCTTGTTTATATATATTTGCCATTGAAATTAACAGGTTATAATAAGATTTGCATTTATCTAATTTATGCAAATAGAATATGTAAAACTTATATTCATTTTGACAAATACTAGCCAATTTTGTCTAAATACAGGAAAATAGGCTATGATGAGATAAACCATAGCGCAGAATTAACGCAAATATACTATCATAAAAACATTTGAACTTAATGTAATATTTTGCGTTTCAGAATACAGGTGCAAGAACAGTTGGGACGTTTTGTTAAAACAATGAACAAACTGGAAAGAATGACAAAGAGGAAAGCACAAAGAGACAAAAAATGACAAACACCAAAATAAAAACAGACAAGAGGCAGACAAATGTAAAGAAAAAGGACAAGAAAAAGAAAAAAAAAAATGTATGACTGAAAGGAGAGGACGCCACAAACAACAAAAATGAAGAGACAGTGACAAAAATATCCTACAGACAAATAAATAAACTACATAAAAGTTGACAAAGACAAATAAAAAGAAAATGTGAAAGGAGAGGAAACATAAAATGGATAGTTTTAAGGGAAGGAGGATGTAATTTACATAAATGCTACAATTCAAACATGCCAGTCTTCAACCTGTCTGTTAACATAAAGTGGAGCAAATAAAGCCTGGCATTACATGTGAACCGTCTGCCTAGAAATGAGACAGAAATGTTTGAAAAAAGGACGTCTGGAAATGTCGTGATTGGCAGTTTTATGGTTAACTGTGAACTACTCAAAATCAAAGTCGCACGCGAATGCATTTGTGTACATTTGTTCTATTGAAAAGCAGTCAAAGATACACATAGGACATCTTTTTTATTCGACAATTACGTCCATGAGAAAATTTTAAATTTACAGTCGAACTTCCATGGCTCGAACACCTTTTGGACCACGGTAATTTGTTTGAGATAAGGGTAATTCAAACCACTGAGGGTTGATCATAGCGCCGGGCCAGGAGTCATAATGGGACGACAGGTATATTTTTTAATCTTGTATAAAAAACAAAATTGCTTGTTGTGTGTACTGATTAGAATTGCCCTCATTAGAATTGCCTCCTCGAGGCAATTCTATTGGGTGATGCATTATTGTATAAAGGTCAAAACGACAGTTCTATTGGCATCTAGGGGAGATAGAAAAGTTCTTAGAGTAGGATAATTTAAAAAGCGTAACACAAAATTTCTTCATATACGTACAGAGTGCCTAGACAAAACATCTTACTAGTTTAAACACCAAGGTAACTATCTTGCCACAATACATGCGACTTTGAGATCTTCAGAGACATTCTAAGGTTGTAAACATCAAGCAATGATGGAAAAAAAATTTTGACTTTAGGTCTGTAATAAAGTTCCACATAAAAGGGGAATCAAATGTCAAGAATTTCATCAGCGACTGTCTGAGATATACGGCGATAATAGTACTCCCCCATTCAACAGTGGCAAAATTGTAAGCTGAATTTAAACATAACTCAGCTCCTGGAAATATCCACGGTCAGGCCGGTGGAGACACTGATAATGAGTGATCGCCGAATTAAGGTTGATGAAATGGTAATGGCTGTGAGGTTTCCCGCGGAAGTGTTTGCAGAATAATCCATGAACATCTTTGGATGTCAAATGTATCCCAATGTATTACGATAAGACACCCGTATTCTTTAATGGTGTCTTTCATATCTGTAGAACTAGCATTTTTCAGACGAAACTTTTCCTTATTCTTAATTCTGCTCCAAACATAGATTATGGGTGCTTGTTAAAACCGCCTTATTGAAACTGTTCTATCGAGTACCCACAATCTAATTTGACAAGAAAAAATAATGGAAATAGTGTATACCCTAGTAAACCTCACTTTCTCTATAAAAAGTTGGGGACACGGGGCGTTACACGGAATTGTTAACCTGATGGATCGCCGAATTAAGGCTGATGAAATAGTAACGGGATATGCGGTTTGCTATGGAGGTATTTGCACGATAATCCATGAACATCTTTGGATATCAAAAAAATAGGTAAGAGAAAAGTCCAGAGAGTGCCACAATCACAAACTGCAGCCCTTCCCAGACCCCAACAGGAAGAGGAAACCGACAAATCCAAACAAGCACAAATCGAACAAACGTACGAAAAACACTAAGATTAGCTCTCTCTTCCCCAATACTAAAAGGACTGAAAACACAAGAACAAAAAGACACATGGAAAGACATACAACAAATCGCATCGTAGAATAAACCACAAAGCAACAAAGAGTAAGACCAACACCGGGACCACCGCCTTAGAACGGTCGGTAGAGTAAACCACCGGGGGGGTTTAAAGCACTTTTACAGCTAGCTAATTTCACCCTGGGTCCCGATGCTACTCTTAATACAGAAACACATAAAAATTCGGTTCGCATAAAGGCTCCCAACTCAGTCAATGCATCAAAGCGAAAACACAAAAATCAAATTAATCACTATAATAAACAAAGACGAGTACTCATGGCTAATTCTGCTGTATGCCAGAGTAAATGAAAACCAATAGTTGAACCACGGCGGGGCGGGCCAAGCCAAAGACATATCGTCAAGCCCCAACCCACTGGTTAAAGTTTTACGAAGAGGCCGTCATTGGGTCTGAGGCCCGAACCGCCGTCTTGCAATTAAAGAGTGAAGCATAGCCATCAACAATGATTGGGTTGACAACTAGGCATGCAGTCTGCCGCATAATATCCAGGCTATAGCCAATTCTTTTATAACGGTTAATAAGTTTTATGAATTGCTCCGAAAAGTTATTAAAGATTTGAAGAAGCTCTGGCGAATCTAATAAGTTGAGATATGTATACCCCATATGAGGTACGCCGGGGGACATAGCCATCCAGAAAAGGGAAAATAACTATATCAAAATCAAAATCGTCCCGTTTATAATAAAGATTAGTCACTAGAAACCTGAGTGTTCAGGGTCGCTTCCAAAATCTTGAGTCAAGTCGGGAGCTTCTTGGCATTTGCATCACGTTAACAAATCTGTGTAATGAATACTACTGTAAAACCAACTTGATATAGAGAAAAGTGGAATTTACAGTGATATTTATTATTTTCCTCATTTGGCTCAAAACATAGAATGTGGGTATTTGTTAGAACTGCCTCACTGAAGCGGTTCTAACGAGAACTCACAATCTAGGTATAAAGCACGTTTCATTGCTAATTCTAGTTCATGTACGACTACTGTTTTGTCCAAATTGCATACTTCATGCCTTACTGCTGTTAAAAAAACATTGCATTAGATACTATGATACTGTTTACGAAAGGGACGGAATTAACTATTTTTGGTCAATTAAAAATTCTAATGATGTTCTCAATAAATTTAAATCTAAAAACTTTCAGGCTTCTAAATTGTCTACATATGATGATTTTTCTACACTGTATACTACGTTACCTTATCATCTTATAAAAGATAAACTTATTGATTTAATAAACCGAACGTTTATTCGGGAGAATACCCAATATTTGGCTTGCAACGAAGAATGTGCTTTTTCACTTCCGATGTATATAATAATTACAATTTATGGTCGTGTCAAAAAGTCTGTGATGCCCTTGTTTATTTTTTGGATAATATTTTTATTAGATTTGGGACTAAACTTTATAGGCAAACTATTGGTATTCCGATGGTCACTTATTGAGCTCCTCTTGTTGCAGATTTATTTCTTTTTTGTTATGAGAGAGATTTCATGAAGTCTCTCTCACGTGAAAATCAGACTGACATTATTGAGGCTTTCAATTCAACTTCAAGATACCTTGATGATTTATTAAATATTGACAATATTTACTTTGACCAAATGGTGGACCGGATATACCCTACAGAACTCCAATTAAATAGAGCAAATTCTTCCGATACCGAGGCACCTTTTTTGGATTTGAATCTATGTATATCTAATGGTACAGTTTCCACCAAAATCAGCTTAATCGGATGAAAAACAGACGAGTTATTAGGGGTCAAAGTTTCAGACATTCCCTACCAACTTTGGACTGCAAGTTTGAGCCTAATGTGACCTTCACCGATCTGGATGAAACTGGTGCCAGACGAAAGGTCTGGACCAATGACTCCCTGGGGCCAAGTGCCCAAAATTTCTTATCGCCCCTTTTTCGAGTTATGGCCCCTGAAAGTTGATATTTGCTAATGTTTGACCCCTAATAACTTACTAACGCACAGTCCGAATTTTCTGACAAATATTGTTTTATGTACTATGGTACTAGGACAATGTTTGGTGCTAGTTTCAGCTCAATCGGTGAAGGTCATCTTTAGTGACTTTTAATCTCTTTGTTCAGCAGACGAGACTAAGGGACGCATTTCCAGTCCTTATATCTTTGCTTCTACTGCATGCAGCGCCATACAATTTTGCACGGAAATGTACCTCCCTAAGACCTATAAACCCTATAAAAAGCGCGCCTGTCTGTTGCGAATTGATGGAGTTATTAGGGTTTTTACGGTTTTCCGCCCAAAATCCCATAGGGTGCAATGCAAATTTAAGGACACATTTTCAGCAGGATGCATTGCCTCGAGTCCATTGACTACCCTCTACGTTTGTAGACATTAATGATCTGCGCATGCGCATAAATTTGCAGCACCGAGATTGCTTTCCTTTGGCTGCTGTAGGCGTAAAAAGGTTTATTTATTGAATGTTTGGCGCCCTATAGTGCACGTGCTATTCCATTGACCGCATCCCGGATTGTGCAGGCATGTTTGTATGGATGGGCTCTACAAACGTTCCAAATTTCAGCTTAATCGGATGTAAAACAGACGAGTTATTAGGGGTCAAAGTTTCAGACATTCCCTACCAACTTTGGACTGCAAGTTTGAGCCTAATGTGACCTTCACCGATCGGGATGAAACTGGTGCCAGACGAAAGGTCTGGACCAATGACTCCCTGGGGCCAAGTGCCCAAAATTTCTTATCGCCCCTTTTTCGAGTTATGGCCCCTAAAAGTTGATATTTGCTAATGTTTGACCCCTAATAACTTACTAACGCACAGTCCGAATTTTCTGACAAATATTGTTTTATGTACTATGGTACTAGGACAATGTTTGGTACTAGTTTCAGCTCAATCGGTGAAGGTCATCTTTAGTGACTTTTAATCTCTTTGTTCAGCAGACGAGACCTAGGGACGCATTTCCAGTCCTTATATCTTTGCTTCTACTGCATGCAGCGCCATACAATTTGGCACGGAAATGTACCTCCCTAAGACCTATAAACCCTATAAAAAGCGCGCCTGTCTGTTGCGAATTGATGGAGTTATTAGGGTTTTTACAGTTTCCCGCCCAAAATCCCATAGGGTGCAATGCAAATTTGAGGACTTATTTTCAGCAGGATGCATTGCCTCGAGTCCATTGACTACCCTCTACGTTAATAGACATTAATGATCTGCGCATGCGCATAAATTTGCAGCACCGAGATTGCTTTCCTTTGGCTGCTGTAGGCGTAAAAACGTTTATTTATTGAATGTTTGGCGCCCTATAGTGCACGTGCTATTCCATTGACCGCATCCCGGATTGTGCAGTCATGTTTGTATGGATGGGCTCTACAAACGTTCCAAATTTCAGCTTAATCGGATGAAAAATAGACGAGTTATTAGGGGTCAAAGTTTCAGACATTCCCTACCAACTTTGGACTGCAAGTTTGAGCCTAATGTGACCTTCACCGATCGGGATGAAACGGGTGCCAGACGAAAGGTCTGGACCAATGACTCCCTGGGGCCAAGTGCCCAAAATTTCTTATCGCCCCTTTTTCGAGTTATGGCCCCTGAAAGTTGATATTTGCTTATGTTTGACCCCTAATAACTTACTAACGCACAGTCCGAATTTTCTGACAAATATTGTTTTATGTACTATGGTACTAGGACAATGTTTGGTGCTAGTTTCAGCTCAATCGGTGAAGGTCATCTTTAGTGACTTTTAATCTCTTTGTTCAGCAGACGAGACCTAGGGACGCATTTCCAGTCCTTATATCTTTGCTTCTACTACATGCAGCGCCATACAATTTGGCACGGAAATGTACCTCCCTAAGACCTATAAACCCTATAAAAAGCGCGCCTGTCTGTTGCGAATTGATGGAGTTATTAGGGTTTTGACGGTTTCCCGCCCAAAATCTCATAGGGTGCAATGCAAATTTGAGGACACATTTGAGCAGGATGCATTGCCTCGAGTCCATTGACTACCCTCTACGTTTGTAGACATTAATGATCTGTGCATGTGCATAAATTTGCAGCACCGAGATTGCTTTCCTTTGGCTGCTGTAGGCGTAAGAAGGTTTATTTATTGAATGTTTGGCGCCCTATAGTGCACGTGCTATTCCATTGACCGCATCCCGGATTGTGCAGACATGTTTGTATGGATAGGCTCTACAAACGTTCCAAATTTCAGCTAAATCGAATGAAAAACAGACGAGTTATTAGGGGTCAAAGTTTCAGACATTCCCTACCAACTTTGGACTGCAAGTTTGAGCCTAATGTGACCTTCACCGATCGGGATAAAACTGGTGCCAGACGAAAGGTCTGGACCAATGACTCCCTGGGGCCAAGTGCCCAAAATTTCTTATCGCCCCTTTTTCGAGTTATGGCCCCTGAAAGTTGATATTTGCTAATGTCTGACCCCTAATAACTTACTAACGCACAGTCCGAATTTTCTGACAAATATTGTTTTATGTACTATGGTACTAGGACAATGTTTGGTGCTAGTTTCAGCTCAATCGGTGAAGGTCATCTTTAGTGACTTTTAATCTCTTTGTTCAGCAAACGAGAATTAGGGACGCTTTTCCAGTCCTTATATCTTTGCTTCTACTGCATGCAGCGCCATACAATTTGGCACGGAAATGTACCTCCCTAAGACCTATAAACCCTATAAAAAGCGCGCCTGTCTGTTGCGAACTGATGGAGTTATTAGGGTTTTTACGGTTTCCCGCCCAAAATCCCATAGGGTGGAATGCAAATTTGAGGACACATTTTCAGCAGGATGCATTGCCTCGAGTCCATTGACTACCCTCTACGTTTGTAGACATTAATGATCTGCGCATGCGCATAAATTTGCAGCACCGAGATTGCTTTCCTTTGGCTGCTGTAGGCGTAAAAAGGTTTATTTATTGAATGTTTGGCGCCCTATAGTGTACGTGCTATTCCATTGACCGCATCCCGGCTTGTGCAGGCATGTTTGGATGGATGGGCTCTACAAACGTTCCAAATTTCAGCTTAATCGTATCAAAGAAAGACGAGTTATTAAGGGTCAAAATTTCAGACATTCCCTACCAACTTTGGACTGCAAGTTTGAGCCTAATGTGACCTTCACCGATCGGGATGAAACTGTTGCCAGACGGAAGGTCTGGACCAATGACTCCCTGGGGCCAAGTGCCCAAAATATCTTATCGCCCTTTTTTCGAGTTATGGCCCCTGAAAGTTGATATTTGCTAATGTTTGACCCCTAATAACTTACTAACGCACAGTCCGAATTTTCTGACAAATATTGTTTTATGTACTATGGTACTAGGACATTGTTTGGTGCTAGTTTCAGCTCAATCGGTGAAGGTCATCTTTAGTGACTTTTAATCTCTTTGTTCAGCAGACGAGACCTAGGGACGCATTTCCACTCCTTATATCTTTGCTTCTACTGCATGCAGCGCCATACAATTTGGCACGGAAATGTACCTCCCTAAGACCTATAAACCCTATAAAAAGCGCGCCTGTCTGTTGCGAATTGATGAAGTTATTAGGGTTTTTACGGTTTCCCGCCCAAAATCCCATAGGGTGCAATGCAAATTTGAGGACACATTTTCAGCAGGATGCATTGCCTCGAGTCCATTGACTACCCTCTACGTTTGTAGACATTAATGATCTGCGCATGCGCATAAATTTGCAGCACCGAGATTGCTTTCCTTTGGCTGCTGTCATCGTAAAAAGGTTTATTTATTGAATGTTTGGCGCCCTATAGTGCACGTGCTGTTCGATTGACCGCATCCCGGGTTGTGCAGGCATGTTTGTATGGATGGGCTCTACAAACGTTCCAAATTTCAGCTTAATCGGATGAAAAACAGACGAGTAATTAGGGGTCAAAGTTTCAGACATTCCCTACCAACTTTGGACTGCAAGTTTGAGCCTAATGTGACCTTCACCGATCGGGATGAAACTGGTGCCAGACGAAAGGTCTGGACCAATGACTCCCTGGGGCCAAGTGCCCAAAATTTCTTATCGCTCCTTTTTCGAGTTATGGTCCCTGAAAGTTGATATTTGCTAATGTTTGACCCCTAATAACTTACTAACGCACAGTCCGAATTTTCTGACAAATATTGTTTTATGTACTATGGTACTAGGACAATATTTGGTGCCAGTTTCAGCTCAATCGGTGAAGGTCATCTTTAGTGACTTTTAATCACTTTGTTCTGCAGACGAGACCTAGGGACGCATTTCCAGTACTTATATCTTTGCTTCTACTGCATGCAGCGCCATACAATTTAACACGGAAATGTACCTCCCTAAGATCTATAAACCCTATAAAAAGCACGCCTGTCTGTTGCGAATTGATGGAGTTATTAGGGTTTTTACGGTTTCCCGCCCAAAATCCCATAGGGTGCAATGCAAATTTGAGGACACATTTTCAGCAGGATGCATTGCCTCGAGTCCATTGACTACCCTCTACGTTTGTAGACATTAATGATCTGCGCATGCGCATAAATTTGCAGCGCCGAGACTGCTTTCCTTTGGCTGCTGTAGGCGTAAAAATGTTTATTTATTGAATGTTTGGCGCCCTATAGTGCACGTGCTCTTCCATTGACCGCATCCCGGATTGTGCAGGCATATTTGTATGGATGGGCTCTACAAACGTTCCAAATTTCAGCTTAATTGGATGAAAAACAGACGAGTTATTAGGGGTCAAAGTTTCAGACATTCCCTACCAACTTTGGACTGCAAGTTTGAGCCTAATGTGACCTTCCCCGATCGGGATGAAACTGGTGCCAGACGACAGGTCTGGACCAATGACTCCCTGGGGCCAAGTGCCCAAAATTTCTTATCGCCCCTTTTTCGAGTTATGGCCCCTGAAAGTTGATATTTGCTAATGTTTGACCCCTAATAACTTACTAACGCACAGTCCGAATTTTCTGACAAATATTGTTTTATGTACTATGGTACTAGGACAATGTTTGGTGCTAGTTTCAGCTCAATCGGTGAAGGTCATCTTTAGTGACTTTTAATCTCTTTGTTCAGCAGACGAGACCTAGGGACGCATTTCCAGTCCTTATATCTTTGCTTCTACTGCATGCAGCGCCATACAATTTGGCACGGAAATGTACCTCCCTAAGACCTATAAACCCTATAAAAAGCGCGCCTGTCTGTCGCGAATTGATGGAGTTATTAGGGTTTTTACGGTTTCCCGCCGAAAATCCCATAGGGTGCAATGCAAATTTGAGGACACATTTTCAGCAGGATGCATTGCCTCGAGTCCATTGACTACCCTCTACGTTTGTAGACATTAATGGTCTGCGCATGCGCATAAATTTGCAGCACCGAGATTGCTTTCCTTTGGCTGCTGTAGGCGTAAAAAGGTTTATTTATTGAATGTTTGGCGCCCTATAGTGCACGTGCTATTCCATTGACCGCATCCCGGATTGTGCAGGCATGTTTGTATGGATGTGCTCTACAAACGATCCAAATTTCAGCTTAATCGGATGAAAAACAGACGAGTTATTAGGGGTCAAAGTTTCAGACATTCCCTACCAACTTTGGACTGCAAGTTTGAGCCTAATGTGACCTTCACCGATCTGGATGAAACTGGTGCCAGACGAAAGGTCTGGACCAATGACTCCCTGGGGCCAAGTGCCCAAAATTTCTTATCGCCCCTTTTTCGAGTTATGGCCCCTGAAAGTTGATATTTGCTAATGTTTGACCCCTAATAACTTACTAACGCACAGTCCGAATTTTCTGACAAATATTGTTTTATGTACTATGGTACTAGGACAATGTTTGATGCTAGTTTCAGCTCAATCGGTGAAGGTCATCTTTAGTGACTTTTAATCTCTTTGTTCAGCAGACGAGACTAAGGGACGCATTTCCAGTCCTTATATCTTTGCTTCTACTGCATGCATCGCCATACAATTTGGCACGGAAATGTACCTCCCTAAGACCTATAAACCCTATAAAAAGCGCGCCTGTCTGTTGCGAATCGATGGAGTTATTAGGGTTTTTACGGTTTCCCGCCCAAAATCCCATAGGGTGCAATGCAAATTTGAGGACACACTTTCAGCAGGATGCATTGCCTCGAGTCCATTGACTACCCTCTACGTTTGTAGACATTAATGAACTGCGCATGCGCATAAATTTGCAGCACCGAGATTCTTTCCTTTGGCTGCTGTAGGCGTAAAAAGGTTTATTTATTGAATGTTTGGCGCCCTATAGTGCACGTGCTATTCCATTGACCGCATCCCGGATTGTGCAGGCTTGTTAGTATGGACGGGCTTTACAAACGTTCCAAATTTCAGCTTAATCGGATGAAAAACAGACGAGTTATTAGGGGTCAAAGTTTCAGACATTCCCTACCAACTTTGGACTGCAAGTTTGAGCCTATTGTGACCTTCACCGATCGGGATGAAACTGGTGCCAGACGAAAGGTCTGGACCAATGACTCCCTGGGGCCAAGTGCCAAAAATTTCTTATCGCCCCTTTTTCGAGTTATGGCCCCTGAAAGTTGATATTTGCTAATGTTTGACCCCTATTAACTTACTAAAGCACAGTCCGAATTTTCTGACAAATATTGTTTTATGTACTATGGTACTAGGACAATGTTTGGTGCTAGTTTCAGCTCAATCGGTGAAGGTCATCTTTAGTGGCTTTTAATCTCTTTATTCAGCAGACGAGACCTAGGGACGCATTTCCAGTCCTTATATCTTTGCTTCTACTGCATGCAGCGCCATACAATTTGGCACGAAAATGTACCTCTCTAAGACCTATAAACCCTATAAAAAGCGCGCCTGTCTGTTGCGAATTGATGGAGTTATTAGGGTTTTTACGGTTTCCCGCCGAAAATCCCATAGGGTGGAATGCAAATTTGAGGACACATTTTCAGCAGGATGCATTGCCTCGAGTCCATTGACTACCCTCTACGTTTGTAGACATTAATGATCTGCGCATACGCATAAATTTGCAGCACCGAGATTGCTTTCCTTTGGCTGCTGTAGTCGTAAAAAGGTTTATTTATTGAATGTTTGGCGCCCTATAGTGCACGTGCTATTCCATTGACCGCATCGCGGATTGTGCAGGCATGTTTGTATGAATGGGCTCTACAAACGTTCCAAATTGCAGCTTAATCGGATGAAAAGCAGACGAGTTATTAGGGGTCAAAGTTTCAGACATTCCCTACCAACTTTGGACTGCAAGTTTGAGTCTAATGTGACCTTCACCGATCGGGATGAAACTGGTGCCAGACGAAAGGTCTGGACCAATGACTCCCTAGGGCCAAGTGCCCAAAATTTCTTATCGCCTCTTTTTCGAGTTATGGCCCCTGAAATTTGATATTTGCTAATGTTTGACCCCTAATAACTTACTAACGCACAGTCCGAATTTTCTGACAAATATTGTTTTATGTACTATGGTACTAGGACAATGTTTGGTGCTAGTTTCAGCTCAATCGGTGAAGGTCATCTTTAGTGACTTTTAATCTCTTTGTTCAGCAGACGAGACCTAGGGACGCATTTCCAGTCCTTATATCTTTGCTTCTACTACATGCAGCGCCATACAATTTGGCACGAAAATGTACCTCCCTAAGACCTATAAACCCTATAAAAAGCGCGCCTGTCTGTTGCGAATTGATGGAGTTATTAGGGTATTTACGGTTTCCCGCCCAAAATCCCATAGGGTGCAATGCAAATTTGAGGACACATTTTCAGCAGGATGCATTGCCTCGAGTCCATTGACTACCCTCTACGTTTGTAGACATTAATGATCTGCGCATGCGCATAAATTTGCAGCACCGAGATTGCTTTCCTTTGGCTGCTGTAGGCGTAAAAAGGTTTATTTATTGAATGTTTGGCGCCCTATAGTGCACGTGCTATTCCATTGACCGCATCCCGGATTGTGCAGGCATGTTTGTATGGATAGGCTCTACAAACGTTCCAAATTTCAGCTTAATCGGATGAACAACAGACGAGTTATTAGGGGTCAAAGTTTCAGACATTCCGTACCAACTTTGGACTGCAAGTTTGAGCCTAATGTGACCTTCACCGATCGGGATGAAACTGGTGCCAGACGAAAGGTCTGGACCAATGACTCCCTGGGGCCAAGTGCCCAAAATATCTTATCGCCCCTTTTTCGAGTTATGGCCCCTGAAAGTTGATATTTGCTAATGTTTGACCCCTAATAACTTACTAACGCACAGTCCGAATTTTCTGACAAATATTGTTTTATGTACTATGGTACTAGGACACTGTTTGGTGCTAGTTGCAGCTCAATCGGTGAAGGTCATCTTTAGTGACTTTTAATCTCTTTGTTCTGCAGACGAGACCTAGGGACGCATTTCCAGTCCTTATATCTTTGCTTCTACTGCATGCAGCGCCATACAATTTGGCACGGAAATGTACTCTCAAAGACCTATAAACCCCATAAAAAGCGCGCCTGTCTGTTGCGAATTGATGGAGTTATTAGGGTTTTTACGGTTCCCCGCCCAAAATCCCATAGGGTGCAATGCAAACCTAAGGACACATTTTCAGCAGGATGCATTGCCTCGAGTCCATTGACTACCCTCTACGTTTGTAGACATTAATGATCTGCGCATGCGCATAAATTTGCAGCACCGAGATTGCTTTCCTTTGGCTGCTGTAGGCGTAGAAAGGTTTATTTATTGAATGTTTGGCGCCCTATAGTGCACGTGCTATTCCGTTGACCGCATCCCGGATTGTGCAGGCATGTTTGTATGGATGGGATCTACAAACGTTCCAAATTGCAGCTTAATCGGATGAAAAACAGACGAGTTATTAGGGGTCAAAGTTTCAGACATTCCCTACCAACTTTGGACTGCAAGTTTAAGCCTAATGTGACCTTCACCGATCGGGATGAAACTGGTGCCAGACGAAAGGTCTCGACCAATGACTCCCTGGGGCCAAGTGCCCAAAATTTCTTATCGCCCCTTTTTCGAGTTATGGCCCCTGAAAGTTGATATTTGCTAATGTTTGACCCCTAATAACTTACTAACGCACAGTCCGAATTTTCTGACAAATATTGTTTTATGTACTATGGTACTAGGACACTGTTTGGTGCTAGTTGCAGCTCAATCGGTGAAGGTCATCTTTAGTGACTTTTAATCTCTTTGTTCAGCAGACGAGACCTAGGGACGCATTTCCAGTCCATATATCTTTGCTTCTACTGCATGCAGCGCCATACAATTTGGCACGGAAATGTACCTCTCAAAGACCTATAAACCCCATAAAATACGCGCCTGTCTGTTGCGAATTGATGGAGTTATTAGGGTTTTTACGGTTTCCCGCCCAAAATCCCATAGGGTGGAATGCAAATTTGAGGACACATTTTCAGCAGGATGCATTGCCTCGAGTCCATTGACTACCCTCTACGTTTGTAGACATTAATGATCTGCGCATGCGCATAAATTTGCATCACCGAGATTGCTTTCCTTTGGCTGCTGTAGGCGTAAAAATGTTTATTTATTGAATGTTTGGCGCCCTATAGTGCACGTGCTATTCCATTGACCTCATCCCGGATTGTGCTGGCATGTTTGTATGGATATGCTCTACAAACGTTCCAAATTTCAGCTTAATCGGATGAAAAACAGACGAGTTATTAGGGGTCAAAGTTTCAGACATTCCCTACCAACTTTGGACTGCAAGTTTGAGCCTAATGTGACCTTCACCGATCGGGATGAAACTGGTGCCAGACGAAAGGTCTGGACCAATGACTCCCTGGGGCCAAGTGCCCAAAATTTCTTATCGCCCCTTTTTCGAGTTATGGCCCCTGAAAGTTGATATTTGCTAATGTTTGACCCCTAATAACTTACTAACGCACAGTCCGAATTTTCTGACAAATATTGTTTCATGTACTATGGTACTAGGACAATGTTTGGTGCTAGTTTCAGCTCAATCGGTGAAGGTCATCTTTAGTGACTTTTAATCTCTTTGTTCAGCAGACGAGACCTAGGGACGCATTTCCAGTCCTTATATCTTTGCTTCTACTGCATGCAGCGCCATACAATTTGGCACGGAAATGTACCTCTCTAAGACCTATAAACCCTATAAAAAGCGCGCCTGTCTGTTGCGAATTGATGGAGTTATTAGGGTTTTTACGGTTTCCCGCCCAAAATCCCATAGGGTGCAATGCAAATTTGAGGACACATTTTCAGCAGGATGCATTGCCTCGAGTCCATTGACTACCCTCTGCGTTTGTAGACATTAATGATCTGCGCATGCGCATATATTTGCAGCACCGAGATTGCTTTCCTTTGGCTGCTGTAGGCGTAAAAAGGTTTATTTATTGAATGTTTGGCGCCCTATAGTGCACGTGCTATTCCATTGACCGCATCCCGGATTCTGCAGGCATGTTTGTATGGATGGGCTCTACAAACGTTCCAAATTGCAGCTTAATCGGATGAAAAACAGACGAGTTATTAGGGGTCAAAGTTTCAGACATTCCCTACCAACTTTGGACTGCAAGTTTGAGCCTAATGTGACCTTCACCGATCGGGATGAAACTGGTGCCAGACGAAAGGTCTGGACCAATGACTCCCTGGGGCCAAGTGACCAAAATTTCTTATCGCCCCTTTTTCGAGTTATGGCCCCTGAAAGTTGATATTTGCTAATGTTTGACCCCTAATAACTTACTAACGCACAGTCCGAATTTTCTGTCAAATATTGTTTTATGTACTATGGTACTAGGACAATGTTTGGTGCTAGTTTCAGCTCAATCGGTGAAGGTCATCTTTAGTGACTTTTAATCTCTTTGTTCAGCAGACGAGACCTAGGGACGCATTTCCAGTCCTTATATCTTTGCTTCTACTGCATGCAGCGCCATACAATTTGGCACGGAAATGTACCTCCCTAAGACCTATAAACTCTATAAAAAGCGCGCATGTTTGTTGCGAATTGATGGAGTTATTAGGGTTTTTACGGTTTCCATCCCCAATATCCCATAGGGTGCAATGCAAATTTGAGGACACATTTTCAGCGGGATGCATTGCCTCGAGTCCATTGACTACCCTCTACGTTTGTAGACATTAATGATCTGCGCATGCGCATAAATTTGCAGCACCGAGATTGCTTTCCTTTGGCTGCTGTAGGCGTAAAAAGGTTTATTTATTGAATGTTTGGCGCCCTATAGTACACGTGCTATTCCATTGACAGCATCCCGGATTGTGCAGGCATGTTTGTATGGATGGGCTATACAAACATTCCAAATTTCAGCTTAATCGGATGAAAAACAGACGAGTTATTAGGGGTCAAAGTTTCAGACATTCCCTACCAACTTTGGACTGCAAGTTTGAGCCTAATGTGACCTTCACCGATCGGGATGAAACTGGTGCCAGACGAAAGGTCTGGACCAATGACTCCCTGGGGCCAAGTGCCCAAAATTTCTTATCGCCCCTTTTTCGAGTTATGGCCCCTGAAAGTTGATATTTGCTAATGTTTGACCCCTAATAACTTACTAACGCACAGTCCGAATTTTCTGACAAATATTGTTTTATGTACTATGGTACTAGGACAATGTTTGGTGCTAGTTTCAGCTCAATCGGTGAAGGTCATCTTTAGTGACTTTTAATCTCTTTGTTCAGCAGATGAGACCTAGGGACGCATTTCCAGTCCTTATATCTTTGCTTCTACTGCATGCAGCGCCATACAATTTGGCACGGAAATGTACCTCTCTAAGACCTATAAACCCTATAAAAAGCGCGCCTGTCTGTTGCGAATTGATGGAGTTATTAGGGTTTTTACGGCTTCCCGCCCAAAATCCCATAGGGTGCAATGCAAATTTGAGGACACATTTTCAGCAGGATGCATTGCCTCGAGTCCATTGACTACCCTCTGCGTTTGTAGACATTAATGATCTGTGCATGCGCATAAATTTGCAGCACCGAGATTGCTTTCCTTTGGCTGCTGTAGGCGTAAAAAGGTTTATTTATTGAATGTTTGGCGCCCTATAGTGCACGTGCTATTCCATTGACCGCATCCCGGATTCTGCAGGCATGTTTGTATGGATGGGCTCTACATACGTTCCAAACTGCAGCTTAATCGGATGAAAAACAGACGAGTTATTAGGGGTCAAAGTTTCAGACATTCCCTACCAACTTTGGACTGCAAGTTTGAGCCTAATGTGACCTTCACCGATCGGGATGAAACTGGTGCCAGACGAAAGGTCTGGACCAATGACTCCCTGGGGCCAAGTGACCAAAATTTCTTATCGCCTCTTTTTCGAGTTATGGCCCCTGAAAGTTGATATTTGCTAATGTTTGACCCCTAATAACTTAGTAACGCACAGTCCGAATTTTCTGCCAAATATTGTTTTATGTACTATGGTACTAGGACAATGTTTGGTGCTAGTTTCAGCTCAATCGGTGAAGGTCATCTTTAGTGACTTTTAATCTCTTTGTTCAGCAGACGAGACCTAGGGACGCATTTCCAGTCCTTATATCTTTGCTTCTACTGCATGCAGCGCCATACAATTTGGCACGGAAATGTACCTCCCTAAGACCTATAAACTCTATAAAAAGCGCGCATGTCTGTTGCGAATTGATGGAGTTATTAGGGTTTTTACGGTTTCCATCCCAATATCCCATAGGGTGCAATGCAAATTTGAGGACACATTTTCAGCAGGATGCATTGCCTCGAGTCCATTGACTACCCTCTACGTTTGTAGACATTAATGATCTGCGCATGCGCATAAATTTGCAGCACCGAGATTGCTTTCCTTTGGCTGCTGTAGGCGTAAAAAGGTTTATTTATTGAATGTTTGGCGCCCTATAGTACACGTGCTATTCCATTGACAGCATCCCGGATTGTGCAGGCATGTTTGTATGGATGGGCTATACAAACATTCCAAATTTCAGCTTAATCGGATGAAAAACAGACGAGTTATTAGGGGTCAAAGTTTCATACATTCCTTACCAACTTTGGACTGCAAGTTTGAGCCTAATGTGACCTTCACCGATCGGGATGAAACTGGTGCCAGACGAAAAGTCTGGACCAATGACTCCCTGGGGCCAAGTGCCCAAAATTTCTTATCGCCCCTTTTTCGAGTTATGGCCCCTGAAAGTTGATATTTGCTAATGTTTGACCCCTAATAACTTACTAACGCACAGTCCGAATTTTCTGACAAATATTGTTTTATGTACTATGGTACTAGGACAATGTTTGGTGCTAGTTTCAGCTCAATCGGTGAAGGTCATCTTTAGTGACTTTTAATCTCTTTGTTCAGCAGATGAGACCTAGGGACGCATTTCCAGTCCTTATATCTTTGCTTCTACTGCATGCAGCGCCATACAATTTGGCACGGAAATGTACCTCCCTAAGACCTATAAACCCTATAAAAAGCGCGCCTGTCTGTTGCGAATTGATGGAGTTATTAGGGTTTTTACGGTTTCCCGCCCAAAATCCCATAGGGTGCAATGCAAATTTGAGGACACATTTTCAGCAGGATGCATTGCCTCGAGTCCATTGACTACCCTCTGCGTTTGTAGACATTAATGGTCTGCGCATGCGCATAAATTTGCAGCACCGAGATTGCTTTCCTTTGGCTGCTGTAGGCGTAAAAAGGTTTATTTATTGAATGTTTGGCGCCCTATAGTGCACGTGCTATTCCATTGACCGCATCCCGGATTCTGCAGGCATGTTTGTATGGATGGGCTCTACAAACGTTCCAAATTGCTGCTTAATCGGATGAAAAACAGACGAGTTATTAGGGGTCAAAGTTTCAGTCATTCCCTACCAACTTTGGACTGCAAGTTTGAGCCTAATGTGACCTTCATCGATCGGGATGAAACTGTGCCAGACGAAAGGTCTGGACCAATCACTCCCTAGGGCCAAGTGCCCAAAATTTCTTATCGCCCCTTTTTCGAGTTATGGCCCCTGAAAGTTGATATTTGCTAATGTTTGACCCCTAATAACTTACTAACGCACAGTCCGAATTTTCTGAAAATATTGTTTTATGTACTATGGTACTAGGACAATGTTTGGTGCTAGTTTCAGCTCAATCGGTGAAGGTCATCTTTAGTGACTTTTATTCTCTTTGTTCAGCAGACGAGACCTAGGGACGCATTTCCAGTCCTTATATCTTTGCTTCTACTGCATGCAGCGCCATACAATTTGGCACGGAAATGTACCTCCCTAAGACCTATAAACCCTATAAAAAACGCGCCTGTCTGTTGAGAATTGATGGAGTTATTAGGGTTTTTACGGTTTCCCGCCCAAAATCCCATAGGGTGCAATGCAAATTTGAGGACACATTTTCAGCAGGATGCATTGCCCCGAGTCCATTGATTACCCTCTACGTTTGTAGACATTAATGATCTGCGCATGCGCATAAATTTGCCGCACCGAGATTGCTTTCCTTTGGCTGCTGTAGGCGTAAAAAGGTTTATTTATTGAATGTTTGGCGCCCTATAGTGCACTTGCTATTCCATTGACCGCATCCAGGATTCTCCACGCATGTTTGTATGGATGGGCTCTACAGACGTTCCAAATTTCAGCTTAATCGGATGAAAAACAGACGAGTTATTAGGGGTCAAAATTTCAGACATTCCCTACCAACTTTGGACTGCAAGTTTGAGCCTAATGTGACCTTCACCGATCGGGATGAAACTGGTGCCAGACGAAAGGTCTGGACCAATGACTCCCTGGGGCCAAGTGCCCAAAATTTCTTATCGCACCTTTTTCGAGTTATGGCCCCTGAAAGTTGATATTTGCTAATGTTTGACCCCTAATAACTTACTAACGCACAGTCCGAATTTTCTGACAAATATTGTTTTATGTACTATGGTACTAGGACAATGTTTGGTGCTAGTTTCAGCTCAATCGGTGAAGGTCATCTTTAGTGACTTTTAATCTCTTTGTTCAGCAGACGAGACCTAGTGACGCATTTCCAGTCCTTATATCTTTGCTTCTACTGCATGCAGCGCCATACAATTTGGCACGGAAATGTACCTCCCTAAGACCTATAAACCCTATAAAAAGCGCGCCTGTCTGATGCGAATTGATGGAGTTATTAGGGTTTTTACGGTTTCCCGCCCAAAATCCCATAGGGTGCAATGCAAATTTGAGGACACATTTTCAGCAGGATGCATTGCCTCGAGTCCATTGACTACCCTCTACGTTTGTAGACATTAATGATCTGCGCATGCGCATAAATTTGCAGCACCGAGATTGCTTTCCTTTGGCTGCTGTAGGCGTAAAAAGGTTTATTTATTGAATGTTTGGCGCCCTATATTGCACTTGCTGTTCCATTGACCGCATCCCGGATTAGGCAGACATGTTTTTATGGATGGGCTCTACAAACGTTCCAAATTTCAGCTCAATCGGATGAAAAATAGACGAGTTATTAGGGGTCAAAGTTTCAGACATTCCCTACCAACTTTGGACTGCAAGTTTGAGCCTAATGTGACCTTCACCGATCGGGATGAAACTGGTGCCAGACGAAAGGTCTGGACCAATGACTCCCTGGGGCCAAGTGCCCAAAATTTCAGTCCTTATATCTTTGCTTCTACTGCATGCAGCGCCATACAATTTGGCACGGAAATGTACCTCTCTAAGATCTATAAACGCTATAAAAAGCGCGCCTGTTTGTTGCGAATTGATGGAGTTATTAGGGTTTTTACGGTTTCCCGCCCAAAATCCCATAGGGTGCAATGCAAATTTGAGGACACATTTTCAGCAGGATGCGTTGCCTCGAGTCCATTGACTACCCTCTACGTTTGTAGACATTAATGATCTGCGCATGCGCATGAATTTGGAGTACCGAGATTGCTTTTCTTTGGTTGCTGTAGGCGTAAAAAGGTTTATTTTTTTAATGATTGGCGCCCTATAGTGCAAGTGCTATTCCATTGACCGCATCCCGGATTGTGCAGGCATGTTTGTATGGATGGGCTCTACAAACGTTCCAAATTTCAGCTTAATCGGATGAAAAACAGACGAGTTATTAGGGGTCAAAGTTTCAGACATTCCCTACCAACTTTGGACTGCAAGTTTGAGCCTAATGTGACCTTCACCGATCGGGATGAAACTGGTGCCAGACGAAAGGTCTGGACCAATGACTCCCTTGGGCCAAGTGCCCAAAATTTCTTATCGCCCCTTTTTCGAGTTATGGCCCTTGGAAGTTGATATTTGCTAATGTTTGACCCCTAATAACTTACTAACGCACAGTCCGAATTTTCTGACAAATATTGTTTTATGTACTATGGTACTAGGACAATGTTTGGTGCTAGTTTCAGCTCAATCGGTGAAGGTCATCTTTAGTGACTTTTAATCTCTTTGTTCAGCAGACGAGACCTAGGGACGCATTTCCAGTCCTTATATCTTTGCTTCTACTGCATGCAGCGCCATACAATTTGGCACGGAAATGTACCTCCCTAAGACCTATAAACCCTATAAAAAGAGCGCCTGTCTGTTTCGAATTGATGGAGTTATTAGGGTTTTTACGGTTTCCCGCCCAAAATCCCATAGGGTGCAATGCATATTTGAGGACACATTTTCAGCAGGATGCATTGCCTCGAGTCCATTGACTACCCTCTACGTTTGTAGACATTAATGATCTGCGCATGCGCATAAATTTGCAGCACCGAGATTGCTTTCCTTTGGCTGCTGTAGGCGTAAAAATGTTTATTTATTGAATGTTTGGCGCCCTATAGTGCACGTGCTATTCCATTGACCGCATCCCGGATTGTGCAGGCATGTTTGTATGGATGGGCTCTACAAACGTTCCAAATTTCAGCTTAATCAGATGAAAAACAGACGAGTTATTAGGGGTCAAAGTTTCAGACATTCCCTACCAACTTTGGACTGCAAGTTTGAGCCTAATGTGACCTTCACCGATCGGGATGAAACTGGTGCCAGACGAAAGGTCTGGACCAATGACTCCCTGGGGCCAAGTGCCCAAAATTTCTTATCGCCCCTTTTTCGAGTTATGGCCCCTGAAAGTTGATATTTGCTAATGTTTGATCCCTAATAACTTACTAACGCACAGTCCGAATTTTCTGACAAATATTGTTTTATGTACTATGGTACTAGGACAATGTTTGGTGCTAGTTTCAGCTCAATCGGTGAAGGTCATCTTTAGTGACTTTTAATCTCTTTGTTCAGCAGACGAGACCTAGGGACGCATTTCCAGTCCTTTTATCTTTGCTTCTACTGCATGCAGCGCCATACAATTTGGCACGGAAATGTACCTCCCTGAGGCCTATAAACCCTATAAAAAGTGCGCCTGTCTGTTGCGAATTGATGGAGTTATTAGGGTTTTTACGGTTTCCATCCCCAATATCCCATAGGGTGCAATGCAAATTTGAGGACACATTTTCAGCAGGATGCATTGCCTCGAGTCCATTGACTACCCTCTACGTTTGTAGACATTAATGATCTGCGCATGCGCATAAATTTGCAGCACCGAGATTGCTTTCCTTTGGCTGCTGTAGGCGTAAAAATGTTTATTTATTGAATGTTTGGCGCCCTATAGTGCAAGTGCTCTTCCATTGACCGCATCCCGGATTGTTCAGGCATGTTTGTATGGATGGGTTCTACAATCGTTCCAAATTTCAGCTTAATCGGATGAAAAACAGACGAGTTATTAGGGGTCAAAGTTTCAGACATTCCCTACCAACTTTGGACTGCAAGTTTGAGCCTAATGTGACCTTCGCTGATCGGGATGAAACTGGTGCCAGACGAAAGGTCTGGACCAATGTCTCCCTGGGGCCAAGTGCCCAAAATTTCTTATCGCCCCTTTTTCGAGTTATGGCCCCTGAAAGTTGATATTTGCTAATGTTTGACCCCTAATAACTTACTAACGCACAGTCCGAATTTTCTGACAAATATTGTTTTATGTACTATGGTACTAGGACAATGTTTGGTGCTAGTTTCAGCTCAATCGGTGAAGGTCATCTTTAGTGACTTTTAATCTCTTTGTTCAGCAGACGAGACCTAGGGACGCATTTCCAGTCCTTATATCTTTGCTTCTACTGCATGAAGCGCCATACAATTTGGCACGGAAATGTACCTCTCTAAGACCTATAAACCCTATAAAAAGCGCGCCTGTCTGTTGCGAATTGATGGAGTTATTAGGGTTTTTACGGTTCCCCGCCCAAAATCCCATAGGGTGCAATGCAAACCTAAGGACACATTTTCAGCAGGATGCATTGCCTCGAGTCCATTGACTACCCTCTACGTTTGTAGACATTAATGATCTGCGCATGCGCATAAATTTGCAGCACCGAGATTGCTTTCCTTTGGCTGCTGTAGGCGTAGAAATGTTTATTTATTGAATGTTTGGCGCCCTATAGTGCACGTGCTATTCCATTGACCGCATCCCGGATTGTGCAGGCATGTTTGTATGGATGGGATAGACAAACGTTCCAAATTGCAGCTCAATCGGATGAAAAACAGACGAGTTATTAGGGGTCAAAGTTTCAGACATTCCCTACCAACTTTGGACTGCAAGTTTGAGCCTAATGTGACCTTCACCGATCGGGATGAAACTGGTGCCAGACGAAAGGTCTGGACCAATGACTCCCTGGGGCCAAGTGCCCAAAATTTCTTATCGCCCCTTTTTCGAGTTATGGCCCCTGAAAGTTGATATTTGCTAATGTTTGACCCCTAATAACTTACTAACGCACAGTCCGAATTTTCTGACAAATATTGTTTCATGTACTATGGTACTAGGACAATGTTTGGTGCTAGTTTCAGCTCAATCGGTGAAGGTCATCTTTAGTGACTTTTAATCTCTTTGTTCAGCAGACGAGACCTAGGGACGCATTTCCAGTCCTTATATCTTTGCTTCTACTGCATGCAGCGCCATACAATTTGGCACGGAAATGTACCTCTCTAAGACCTATAAACCCTATAAAAAGCGCGCCTGTCTGTTGCGAATTGATGGAGTTATTAGGGTTTTTACGGTTTCCCGCCCAAAATCCCATAGGGTGCAATGCAAATTTGAGGACACATTTTCAGCAGGATGCATTGCCTCGAGTCCATTGACTACCCTCTGCGTTTGTAGACATTAATGATCTGCGCATGCGCATAAATTTGCAGCACCGAGATTGCTTTCCTTTGGCTGCTGTAGGCGTAAAAAGGTTTATTTATTGAATGTTTGGCGCCCTATAGTGCACGTGCTATTCCATTGACCGCATCCCGGATTCTGCAGGCATGTTTGTATGGATGGGCTCTACAAACGTTCCAAATTGCAGCTTAATCGGATGAAAAACAGACGAGTTATTAGGGGTCAAAGTTTCAGACATTCCCTACCAACTTTGGACTGCAAGTTTGAGCCTAATGTGACCTTCACCGATCGGGATGAAACTGGTGCCAGACGAAAGGTCTGGACCAATGACTCCCTGGGGCCAAGTGACCAAAATTTCTTATCGCCCCTTTTTCGAGTTATGGCCCCTGAAAGTTGATATTTGCTAATGTTTGACCCCTAATAACTTACTAACGCACAGTCCGAATTTTCTGTCAAATATTGTTTTATGTACTATGGTACTAGGACAATGTTTGGTGCTAGTTTCAGCTCAATCGGTGAAGGTCATCTTTAGTGACTTTTAATCTCTTTGTTCAGCAGACGAGACCTAGGGACGCATTTCCAGTCCTTATATCTTTGCTTCTACTGCATGCAGCGCCATACAATTTGGCACGGAAATGTACCTCCCTAAGACCTATAAACTCTATAAAAAGCGCGCATGTTTGTTGCGAATTGATGGAGTTATTAGGGTTTTTACGGTTTCCATCCCCAATATCCCATAGGGTGCAATGCAAATTTGAGGACACATTTTCAGCGGGATGCATTGCCTCGAGTCCATTGACTACCCTCTACGTTTGTAGACATTAATGATCTGCGCATGCGCATAAATTTGCAGCACCGAGATTGCTTTCCTTTGGCTGCTGTAGGCGTAAAAAGGTTTATTTATTGAATGTTTGGCGCCCTATAGTACACGTGCTATTCCATTGACAGCATCCCGGATTGTGCAGGCATGTTTGTATGGATGGGCTATACAAACATTCCAAATTTCAGCTTAATCGGATGAAAAACAGACGAGTTATTAGGGGTCAAAGTTTCAGACATTCCCTACCAACTTTGGACTGCAAGTTTGAGCCTAATGTGACCTTCACCGATCGGGATGAAACTGGTGCCAGACGAAAGGTCTGGACCAATGACTCCCTGGGGCCAAGTGCCCAAAATTTCTTATCGCCCCTTTTTCGAGTTATGGCCCCTGAAAGTTGATATTTGCTAATGTTTGACCCCTAATAACTTACTAACGCACAGTCCGAATTTTCTGACAAATATTGTTTTATGTACTATGGTACTAGGACAATGTTTGGTGCTAGTTTCAGCTCAATCGGTGAAGGTCATCTTTAGTGACTTTTAATCTCTTTGTTCAGCAGATGAGACCTAGGGACGCATTTCCAGTCCTTATATCTTTGCTTCTACTGCATGCAGCGCCATACAATTTGGCACGGAAATGTACCTCTCTAAGACCTATAAACCCTATAAAAAGCGCGCCTGTCTGTTGCGAATTGATGGAGTTATTAGGGTTTTTACGGCTTCCCGCCCAAAATCCCATAGGGTGCAATGCAAATTTGAGGACACATTTTCAGCAGGATGCATTGCCTCGAGTCCATTGACTACCCTCTGCGTTTGTAGACATTAATGATCTGTGCATGCGCATAAATTTGCAGCACCGAGATTGCTTTCCTTTGGCTGCTGTAGGCGTAAAAAGGTTTATTTATTGAATGTTTGGCGCCCTATAGTGCACGTGCTATTCCATTGACCGCATCCCGGATTCTGCAGGCATGTTTGTATGGATGGGCTCTACATACGTTCCAAACTGCAGCTTAATCGGATGAAAAACAGACGAGTTATTAGGGGTCAAAGTTTCAGACATTCCCTACCAACTTTGGACTGCAAGTTTGAGCCTAATGTGACCTTCACCGATCGGGATGAAACTGGTGCCAGACGAAAGGTCTGGACCAATGACTCCCTGGGGCCAAGTGACCAAAATTTCTTATCGCCTCTTTTTCGAGTTATGGCCCCTGTAAGTTGATATTTGCTAATGTTTGACCCCTAATAACTTACTAACGCACAGTCCGAATTTTCTGACAAATATTGTTTTATGTACTATGGTACTAGGACAATGTTTGGTGCTAGTTTCAGCTCAATCGGTGAAGGTCATCTTTAGTGACTTTTAATCTCTTTGTTCAGCAGACGAGACCTAGGGACGCATTTCCAGTCCTTATATCTTTGCTTCTACTGCATGCAGCGCCATACAATTTGGCACGGAAATGTACCTCCCTAAGACCTATAAACTCTATAAAAAGCGCGCATGTCTGTTGCGAATTGATGGAGTTATTAGGGTTTTTACGGTTTCCATCCCCAATATCCCATAGGGTGCAATGCAAATTTGAGGACACATTTTCAGCAGGATGCATTGCCTCGAGTCCATTGACTACCCTCTACGTTTGTAGACATTAATGATCTGCGCATGCGCATAAATTTGCAGCACCGAGATTGCTTTCCTTTGGCTGCTGTAGGCGTAAAAAGGTTTATTTATTGAATGTTTGGCGCCCTATAGTACACGTGCTATTCCATTGACAGCATCCCGGATTGTGCAGGCATGTTTGTATGGATGGGCTATACAAACATTCCAAATTTCAGCTTAATCGGATGAAAAACAGACGAGTTATTAGGGGTCAAAGTTTCAGACATTCCCTACCAACTTTGGACTGCAAGTTTGAGCCTAATGTCACCTTCACCGATCGGGATGAAACTGGTGCCAGACGAAAAGTCTGGACCAATGACTCCCTGGGGCCAAGTGCCCAAAATTTCTTATCGCCCCTTTTTCGAGTTATGGCCCCTGAAAGTTGATATTTGCTAATGTTTGACCCCTAATAACTTACTAACGCACAGTCCGAATTTTCTGACAAATATTGTTTTATGTACTATGGTACTAGGACAATGTTTGGTGCTAGTTTCAGCTCAATCGGTGAAGGTCATCTTTAGTGACTTTTAATCTCTTTGTTCAGCAGATGAGACCTAGGGACGCATTTCCAGTCCTTATATCTTTGCTTCTACTGCATGCAGCGCCATACAATTTGGCACGGAAATGTACCTCCCTAAGACCTATAAACCCTATAAAAAGCGCGCCTGTCTGTTGCGAATTGATGGAGTTATTAGGGTTTTTACGGTTTCCTGCCCAAAATACCATAGGGTGCAATGCAAATTTGAGGACACATTTTCAGCAGGATGCATTGCCTCGAGTCCATTGGCTACCCTCTACGTTTGTAGACATTAATGATCTTCGCATGCGCATAAATTTGCAGCACCGAGATTGCTTTCCTTTGGCTGCTGTAGGCGTAAAAATGTTTATTTATTGAATGTTTGGCGCCCTATAGTGCACGTGCTATTCCATTGACCGCATCCCGGATTGTGCAGGCATGTTTGTATGGATGGGCTATACAAACATTCCAAATTTCAGCTTAATCGGATGAAAAACAGACGAGTTATTAGGGGTCAAAGTTTCAGTCATTCCCTACCAACTTTGGACTGCAAGTTTGAGCCTAATGTGACCTTCATCGATCGGGATGAAACTGTGCCAGACGAAAGGTCTGGACCAATCACTCCCTAGGGCCAAGTGCCCAAAATTTCTTATCGCCCCTTTTTCGAGTTATGGCCGCTGAAAGTTGATATTTGCTAATGTTTGACCCCTAATAACTTACTAACGCACAGTCCGAATTTTCTGAAAATATTGTTTTATGTACTATGGTACTAGGACAATGTTTGGTGCTAGTTTCAGCTCAATCGGTGAAGGTCATCTTTAGTGACTTTTATTCTCTTTGTTCAGCAGACGAGACCTAGGGACGCATTTCCAGTCCTTATATCTTTGCTTCTACTGCATGCAGCGCCATACAATTTGGCACGGAAATGTACCTCCCTAAGACCTATAAACCCTATAAAAAACGCGCCTGTCTGTTGAGAATTGATGGAGTTATTAGGGTTTTTACGGTTTCCCGCCCAAAATCCCATAGGGTGCAATGCAAATTTGAGGACACATTTTCAGCAGGATGCATTGCCCCGAGTCCATTGATTACCCTCTACGTTTGTAGACATTAATGATCTGCGCATGCGCATAAATTTGCCGAACCGAGATTGCTTTCCTTTGGCTGCTGTATGCGTAAAAAGGTTTATTTATTGAATGTTTGGCGCCCTATAGTGCACTTGCTATTCCATTGACCGCATCCAGGATTCTCCACGCATGTTTGTATGGATGGGCTCTACAGACGTTCCAAATTTCAGCTTAATCGGATGAAAAACAGACGAGTTATTAGGGGTCAAAATTTCAGACATTCCCTACCAACTTTGGACTGCAAGTTTGAGCCTAATGTGACCTTCACCGATCGGGATGAAACTGGTGCCAGACCAAAGGTCTGGACCAATGACTCCCTGGGGCCAAGTGCCCAAAATTTCTTATCGCACCTTTTTCGAGTTATGGCCCCTGAAAGTTGATATTTGCTAATGTTTGACCCCTAATAACTTACTAACGCACAGTCCGAATTTTCTGACAAATATTGTTTTATGTACTATGGTACTAGGACAATGTTTGGTGCTAGTTTCAGCTCAATCGGTGAAGGTCATCTTTAGTGACTTTTAATCTCTTTGTTCAGCAGACGAGACCTAGTGACGCATTTCCAGTCCTTATATCTTTGCTTCTACTGCATGCAGCGCCATACAATTTGGCACGGAAATGTACCTCCCTAAGACCTATAAACCCTATAAAAAGCGCGCCTGTCTGATGCGAATTGATGGAGTTATTAGGGTTTTTACGGTTTCCCGCCCAAAATCCCATAGGGTGCAATGCAAATTTGAGGACACATTTTCAGCAGGATGCATTGCCTCGAGTCCATTGACTACCCTCTACGTTTGTAGACATTAATGATCTGCGCATGCGCATAAATTTGCAGCACCGAGATTGCTTTCCTTTGGCTGCTGTAGGCGTAAAAAGGTTTATTTATTGAATGTTTGGCGCCCTATATTGCACTTGCTGTTCCATTGACCGCATCCCGGATTAGGCAGACATGTTTTTATGGATGGGCTCTACAAACGTTCCAAATTTCAGCTCAATCGGATGAAAAATAGACGAGTTATTAGGGGTCAAAGTTTCAGACATTCCCTACCAACTTTGGACTGCAAGTTTGAGCCTAATGTGACCTTCACCGATCGGGATGAAACTGGTGCCAGACGAAAGGTCTGGACCAATGACTCCCTGGGGCCAAGTGCCCAAAATTTCAGTCCTTATATCTTTGCTTCTACTGCATGCAGCGCCATACAATTTGGCACGGAAATGTACCTCTCTAAGATCTATAAACGCTATAAAAAGCGCGCCTGTTTGTTGCGAATTGATGGAGTTATTAGGGTTTTTACGGTTTCCCGCCCAAAATCCCATAGGGTGCAATGCAAATTTGAGGACACATTTTCAGCAGGATGCGTTGCCTCGAGTCCATTGACTACCCTCTACGTTTGTAGACATTAATGATCTGCGCATGCGCATGAATTTGGAGTACCGAGATTGCTTTTCTTTGGTTGCTGTAGGCGTAAAAAGGTTTATTTTTTTAATGATTGGCGCCCTATAGTGCAAGTGCTATTCCATTGACCGCATCCCGGATTGTGCAGGCATGTTTGTATGGATGGGCTCTACAAACGTTCCAAATTTCAGCTTAATCGGATGAAAAACAGACGAGTTATTAGGGGTCAAAGTTTCAGACATTCCCTACCTACTTTGGACTGCAAGTTTGAGCCTAATGTGACCTTCACCGATCGGGATGAAACTGGTGCCAGACGAAAGGTCTGGACCAATGACTCCCTTGGGCCAAGTGCCCAAAATTTCTTATCGCCCCTTTTTCGAGTTATGGCCCTTGGAAGTTGATATTTGCTAATGTTTGACCCCTAATAACTTACTAACGCACAGTCCGAATTTTCTGACAAATATTGTTTTATGTACTATGGTACTAGGACAATGTTTGGTGCTAGTTTCAGCTCAATCGGTGAAGGTCATCTTTAGTGACTTTTAATCTCTTTGTTCAGCAGACGAGACCTAGGGACGCATTTCCAGTCCTTATATCTTTGCTTCTACTGCATGCAGCGCCATACAATTTGGCACGGAAATGTACCTCCCTAAGACCTATAAACCCTATAAAAAGAGCGCCTGTCTGTTTCGAATTGATGGAGTTATTAGGGTTTTTACGGTTTCCCGCCCAAAATCCCATAGGGTGCAATGCATATTTGAGGACACATTTTCAGCAGGATGCATTGCCTCGAGTCCATTGACTACCCTCTACGTTTGTAGACATTAATGATCTGCGCATGCGCATAAATTTGCAGCACCGAGATTGCTTTCCTTTGGCTGCTGTAGGCGTAAAAATGTTTATTTATTGAATGTTTGGCGCCCTATAGTGCACGTGCTATTCCATTGACCGCATCCCGGATTGTCCAGGCATGTTTGTATGGATGGGCTCTACAAACGTTCCAAATTTCAGCTTAATCGGATGAAAAACAGACGAGTTATTAGGGGTCAAAGTTTCAGACATTCCCTACCAACTTTGGACTGCAAGTTTGAGCCTAATGTGACCTTCACCGATCGGGATGAAACTGGTGCCAGACGAAAGGTCTGGACCAATGACTCCCTGGGGCCAAGTGCCCAAAATTTCTTATCGCCCCTTTTTCGAGTTATGGCCCCTGAAAGTTGATATTTGCTAATGTTTGATCCCTAATAACTTACTAACGCACAGTCCGAATTTTCTGACAAATATTGTTTTATGTACTATGGTACTAGGACAATGTTTGGTGCTAGTTTCAGCTCAATCGGTGAAGGTCATCTTTAGTGACTTTTAATCTCTTTGTTCAGCAGACGAGACCTAGGGACGCATTTCCAGTCCTTTTATCTTTGCTTCTACTGCATGCAGCGCCATACAATTTGGCACGGAAATGTACCTCCCTGAGGCCTATAAACCCTATAAAAAGTGCGCCTGTCTGTTGCGAATTGATGGAGTTATTAGGGTTTTTACGGTTTCCATCCCCAATATCCCATAGGGTGCAATGCAAATTTGAGGACACATTTTCAGCAGGATGCATTGCCTCGAGTCCATTGACTACCCTCTACGTTTGTAGACATTAATGATCTGCGCATGCGCATAAATTTGCAGCACCGAGATTGCTTTCCTTTGGCTGCTGTAGGCGTAAAAATGTTTATTTATTGAATGTTTGGCGCCCTATAGTGCAAGTGCTCTTCCATTGACCGCATCCCGGATTGTTCAGGCATGTTTGTATGGATGGGTTCTACAATCGTTCCAAATTTCAGCTTAATCGGATGAAAAACAGACGAGTTATTAGGGGTCAAAGTTTCAGACATTCCCTACCAACTTTGGACTGCAAGTTTGAGCCTAATGTGACCTTCGCTGATCGGGATGAAACTGGTGCCAGACGAAAGGTCTGGACCAATGTCTCCCTGGGGCCAAGTGCCCAAAATTTCTTATCGCCCCTTTTTCGAGTTATGGCCCCTGAAAGTTGATATTTGCTAATGTTTGACCCCTAATAACTTACTAACGCACAGTCCGAATTTTCTGCCAAATATTGTTTTATGTACTATGGTACTAGGACAATGTTTGGTGCTAGTTTCAGCTCAATCGGTGAAGGTCATCTTTAGTGACTTTTAATCTCTTTGTTCAGCAGACGAGACCTAGGGACGCATTTCCAGTCCTTATATCTTTGCTTCTACTGCATGAAGCGCCATACAATTTGGCACGGAAATGTACCTCTCTAAGACCTATAAACCCTATAAAAAGCGCGCCTGTCTGTTGCGAATTGATGGAGTTATTAGGGGTTTTACGGTTCCCCGCCCAAAATCCCATAGGGTGCAATGCAAACCTAAGGACACATTTTCAGCAGGATGCATTGCCTCGAGTCCATTGACTACCCTCTACGTTTGTAGACATTAATGATCTGCGCATGCGCATAAATTTGCAGCACCGAGATTGCTTTCCTTTGGCTGCTGTAGGCGTAGAAATGTTTATTTATTGAATGTTTGGCGCCCTATAGTGCACGTGCTATTCCATTGACCGCATCCCGGATTGTGCAGGCATGTTTGTATGGATGGGATAGACAAACGTTCCAAATTGCAGCTCAATCGGATGAAAAACAGACGAGTTATTAGGGGTCAAAGTTTCAGACATTCCCTACCAACTTTGGACTGCAAGTTTAAGCCTAATGTGACCTTCACCGATCGGGATGAAACTGGTGCCAGACGAAAGGTCTGGACCAATGACTCCCTGGGGCCAAGTGCCCAAAATTTCTTATCGCCCCTTTTTCGAGTTATGGCCCCTGAAAGTTGATATTTGCTAATGTTTGACCCCTAATAACTTACTAACGCACAGTCCGAATTTTCTGACAAATATTGTTTTATGTACTATGGTACTAGGACACTGTTTGGTGCTAGTTGCAGCTCAATCGGTGAAGGTCATCTTTAGTGACTTTTAATCTCTTTGTTCTGCAGACGAGACCTAGGGACGCATTTCCAGTCCTTATATCTTTGCTTCTACTGCATGCAGCGCCATACAATTTGGCACGGAAATGTACCTCTCAAAGACCTATATACCCCATAAAAAGCGCGCCTGTCTGTTGCGAATTGATGGAGTTATTAGGGTTTTTACGGTTCCCCTCCCAAAATCCCATAGGGTGCAATGCAAACCTAAGGACACATTTTCAGCAGGATGCATTGCCTCGAGTCCATTGACTACCCTCTACGTTTGTAGACATTAATGATCTGCGCATGCGCATAAATTTGCAGCACCGAGATTGCTTTCCTTTGGCTGCTGTAGGCGTAAAAATGTTTATTTATTGAATGTTTGGCGCCCTATAGTGCACGTGCTATTCCATTGACCGCATCCCGGATTGTGCAGACATGTTTGTATGGATGGGCTCTACAAACGTTCCAAATTTCAGCTTAATCGGATGAAAAACAGACGAGTTATTAGGGGTCAAAGTTTCAGACATTCCCTACCAACTTTGGACTGCAAGTTTGAGCCTAATGTGACCTTCACCGATCGGGATGAAACTGGTGCCAGACGAAAGGTCTGGACCAATGACTCCCTGGGGCCAAGTGCCCAAAATTTCTTATCGCCCCTTTTTCGAGTTATGGCCCCTGAAAGTTGATATTTGCTAATGTTTGACCCCTAATAACTTACTAACGCACAGTCCGAATTTTCTGACAAATATTGTTTTATGTAGTATGGTACTAGGACAATGTTTGGTGCTAGTTTCAGCTCAATCGGTGAAGGTCATCTTTAGTGACTTTTAATCTCTTTGTTCAGCAGACGAGACCTAGGGACGCATTTCCAGTCCTTATATCTTTGCTTCTACTGCATGCAGCGCCATACAATTTGGCACGGAAATGTACCTCTCTAAGACCTATAAACCCTATAAAAAGCGCGCCTGTCTGTTGCGAATTGATGGAGTTATTAGGGTTTTTACGGTTTCCCGCCCAAAATCCCATAGGGTGCAATGCAAATTTGAGGACACATTTTCAGCAGGATGCATTGCCTCGAGTCCATTGACTACCCTCTGCGTTTGTAGACATTAATGATCTGCGCATGCGCATAAATTTGCAGCACCGAGATTGCTTTCCTTTGGCTGCTGTAGGCGTAAAAAGGTTTATTTATTGAATGTTTGGCGCCCTATAGTGCACGTGCTATTCCATTGACCGCATCCCGGATTCTGCAGGCATGTTTGTATGGATGGGCTCTACAAACGTTTCAAATTGCAGCTTAATCGAATGAAAAACAGACGAGTTATTAGGGGTCAAAGTTTCAGACATTCCCTACCAACTTTGGACTGCAAGTTTGAGCCTAATGTGACCTTCACCGATCGGGATGAAACTGGTGCCAGACGAAAGGTCTGGACCAATGACTCCCTGGGGCCAAGTGCCCAAAATTTCTTATCGCCCCTTTTTCGAGTTATGGCCCCTGAAAGTTGATATTTGCTAATGTTTGACCCCTAATAACTTACTAACGCACAGTCCGAATTTTCTGACAAATATTGTTTTATGTAGTATGGTACTAGGACAATGTTTGGTGCTAGTTTCAGCTCAATCGGTGAAGGTCATCTTTAGTGACTTTTAATCTCTTTGTTCAGCAGACGAGACCTAGGGACGCATTTCCAGTCCTTATATCTTTGCTTCTACTGCATGCAGCGCCATACAATTTGGCACGGAAATGTACCTCCCTAAGACCTATAAACTCTATAAAAAGCGCGCATGTCTGTTGCGAATTGATGGAGTTATTAGGGTTTTTACGGTTTCCCTCCCCAATATCCCATAGGGTGCAATGCAAATTTGAGGACACATTTCAGCAGGATGCATTGCCTCGAGTCCATTGACTACCCTCTACGTTTGTAGACATTAATGATCTGCGCATGCGCATAAATTTGCAGCACCGAGATTGCTTTCCTTTGGCTGCTGTAGGCGTAAAAAGGTTTATTTATTGAATGTTTGGCGCCCTATAGTACACGTGCTATTCCATTGACAGCATCCCGGATTGTGCAGGCATGTTTGTATGGATGGGCTATACAAACATTCCAAATTTCAGCTTGATCGGATGAAAAACAGACGAGTTATTAGGGGTCAAAGTTTCAGACATTCCCTACCAACTTTGGACTGCAAGTTTGAGCCTAATGTGACCTTCACCGATCGGGATGAAACTGGTGCCAGACGAAAGGTCTGGACCAATGACTCCCTGGGGCCAAGTGCCCAAAATTTCTTATCGCCCCTTTTTCGAGTTATGGCCCCTGAAAGTTGATATTTGCTAATGTTTGACCCCTAATAACTTACTAACGCACAGTCCGAATTTTCTGACAAATATTGTTTTATGTACTATGGTACTAGGACAATGCTTGGTGCTAGTTTCAGCTCAATCGGTGAAGGTCATCTTTAGTGACTTTTAATCTCTTTGTTCAGCAGATGAGACCTAGGGACGCATTTCTAGTCCTTATATCTTTGCTTCTACTGCATGCAGCGCCATACAATTTGGCACGGAAATGTACCTCCCTAAGACCTATAAACCCTATAAAAAGCGCGCCTGTCTGTTGCGAATTGATGGAGTTATTAGGGTTTTTACGGTTTCCCGCCCAAAATACCATAGGGTGCAATGCAAATTTGAGGACACATTTTCAGCAGGATGCATTGCCTCGAGTCCATTGACTACCCTCTACGTTTGTAGACATTAATGATCTTCGCATGCGCATAAATTTGCAGCACCGAGATTGCTTTCCTTTGGCTGCTGTAGGCGTAAAAATGTTTATTTATTGAATGTTTGGCGCCCTATAGTGCACGTGCTATTCCATTGACCGCATCCCGGATTGTGCAGGCATGTTTGTATGGATGGACTCTACGAACGTTCTAAATTTCAGCTTAATCGGATGAAAAACAGACGAGTTATTAGGGGTCAAAGTTTCAGTCATTCCCTACCAACTTTGGACTGCAAGTTTGAGCCTAATGTGACCTTCATCGATCGGGATGAAACTGTGCCAGACGAAAGGTCTGGACCAATCACTCCCTAGGGCCAAGTGCCCAAAATTTCTTATCGCCCCTTTTTCGAGTTATGGCCCCTGAAAGTTGATATTTGCTAATGTTTGACCCCTAATAACTTACTAACGCACAGTCCGAATTTTCTGAAAATATTGTTTTATGTACTATGGTACTAGGACAATGTTTGGTGCTAGTTTCAGCTCAATCGGTGAAGGTCATCTTTAGTGACTTTTAATCTCTTTGTTCAGCAGACGAGACCTAGGGACGCATTTCCAGTCCTTATATCTTTGCTTCTACTGCATGCAGCGCCATACAATTTGGCACGGAAATGTACCTCCCTAAGACATATAAACCCTATAAAAAACGCGCCTGTCTGTTGCGAATTGATGGAGTTATTAGGGTTTTTAGGTTTCCCGCCCAAAATCCCATAGGGTGCAATGCAAATTTGAGGACACATTTTCAGCAGGATGCATTGCCCCGAGTCCATTGACTACCCTCTACGTTTGTAGACATTAATGATCTGCGCATGCGCATAAATTTGCCGCACCGAGATTGCTTTCCTTTGGCTGCTGTAGGCGTAAAAAGGTTTATTTATTGAATGTTTGGCGCCCTATAGTGCACTTGCTATTCCATTGACTTCATCCAGGATTCTCCAAGCATGTTTGTATGGATGCGCTCTGCAGACGTTCCAAATTTCAGCTTAATCGGATGAAAAACAGACGAGTTATTAGGGGTCAAAATTTCAGACATTCCCTACCAACTTTGGACTGCAAGTTTGAGCCTAATGTGACCTTCACCGATCGGGATGAAACTGGTGCCAGACGAAAGGTCTGGACCAATGACTCCCTGGGTCCAAGTGCCCAAAATTTTTTATCGCCTCTTTTTCGAGTTATGGCCCCTGAAAGTTGAAATTTGCTAAAATTTGACCCCTAATAACTTACTAACGCACAGTCCGAATTTTCTGACAAATATTGTTTTATGTAGTATGGTACTAGGACAATGTTTGGTGCTAGTTTCAGCTCAATCGGTGAAGGTCATCTTTAGTGACTTTTAATCTCTTTGTTCAGCAGACGAGACCCAGGGACGCATTTCCAGTCCTTATATCTTTGCTTCTACTGCATGCAGCGCCATACAATTTGGCATGCAAATGTACCTCCCTAAGACATATAAACCCTATAAAAAGCGCGCCTGTCTGTTGCGAATTGATGGAGTTATTAGGATTTTTATGGTTTACCGCCCAAAATCCCATAGGGTGCAATGCAAATTTGAGGACACATTTTCAGCAGGATGCATTGCCTCGAGTCCATTGACTACCCTCTACGTTTGTAGACATTAATGATCTGCGCATGCGCATAAATTTGCAGCACCGATATTGCTTTCCTTTGGCTGCTGTAGTGGTAAAAATGTTTATTTATTGAATGTTTGGCGCCCTATAGTGCACGTGCTATTCCATTGACCTCATCCCGGATTGTGCAGGCATGTTTGTATGGACGGGCTCTACAAACGTTCCAAATTTCAGCTTAATCGGATGAAAAACAAACGAGTTATTAGGGGTCAAAGTTTCAGACATTCCCTACCAACTTTGTACTGCAAGTTTGAGCCTAATGTGACCTTCACCGATCGGGATGAAACTGGTGCCAGACGATAGGTCTGGACCAATGACTCCCTTGGGCCAAGTGCCCAAAATTTCTTATCGCCCCTTTTTCGAGTTATGGCCCTTGGAAGTTGATATTTGCTAATGTTTGACCCCTAATAACTTACTAACGCACAGTCCGAATTTTCTGACAAATATTGTTTTACGTACTATGGTACCAGGACAATGTTTGGTGCTTGTTTCAGCTCAATCGGTGAAGGTCATCTTTAGTGACTTTTAATCTCTTTGTTCAGCAGACGAGACCTAGGGAAGCATTTCAAGTCCTTATATCTTTGCTTCTACTGCATGCAGCGCCATACAATTTGGCACGGAAATGTACCTCCCTAAGACCTATAAACCCTATAAAAAGCGCGCCTGTCTGTTGCGAATTGATGGAGTTATTAGGGTTTTTACGGTTTCCCGCCCAAAATCCCATAGGGTGCAATGCAAATTTGAGGACACATTTTCAGCAGGATGCATTGCCTCGAGTCCATTGACTACCCTCTACGTTTGTAGACATTAATGATCTGCGCATACGCATAAATTAGCAGCACCGAGATTGCTTTCCTTTGGCTGCTGTAGGCGTAAAAAGGTTTATTTATTGAATGTTTGGCGCCCTATAGTGCACGTGCTATTCCATTGACCGCATCTCCGATTGTGCATGCATGTTTGTATGGATGGGCTCTACAAACGTTCCAAATTTCAGCTTAATCGGATGAAAAACAGACGAGTTATTAGGGGTCAAAGTTTCAGACATTCCCTACCAACTTTGGACTGCAAGTTTGAGCCTAATGTGACCTTCACCGATCGGGATGAAACTGGTGCCAGACGAAAGGTCTGGACCAATGACTCCCTGGGGCCAAGTGCCCAAAATTTCTTATCGCCCCTTTTTCGAGTTATGGCCCTTGGAAGTTGATATTTGCTAATGTTTGACCCCTAATAACTTACTAACGCACAGTCCGAATTTTCTGACAAATATTGTTTTATGTACTATGGTACTAGGACAATGTTTGGTACTAGTTTCAGCTCAATCGGTGAAGGTCATCTTTAGTGACTTTTAATCTCTTTGTTCAGCAGACGAGACCTAGTGACGCATTTCCAGTCCTTATATCTTTGCTTCTACTGCATGCAGCGCCATACAATTTGGTACGGAAATGTACCTCCCTAAGACCTATAAACCCTTTAAAAAGAGCGCCTGTCTGTTTCGAATTGATGGAGTTATTAGGGTTTTTACGGTTTCCCGCCCAAAATCCCATAGGGTTCAATGCATATTTGAGGACACATTTTCAGCAGGATGCATTGCCTCGAGTCCATTGACTACCCTCTACGTTTGTAGACATTAATGATCTGCGCATGCGCATAAATTTGCAGCACCGAGATTGCTTTCCTTTGGCTGCTGTAGGCGTAAAAATGTTTATTTATTGAATGTTTGGCGCCCTATAGTGCACGTGCTATTCCATTGACCGCATCCCGGATTGTGCAGGCATGTTTGTATGGATGGGCTCTACAAACGTTCCAAATTTCAGCTTAATCGGATGAAAAACAGAAGAGTTATTAGGGGTCAAAGTTTCAGACATTCCCTACCAACTTTGGACTGCAAGTTTGAGCCAAATGTGACCTTCACCGATCGGGATGAAACTGGTGCCAGACGAAAGGTCTGGACCAATGACTCCCTGGGGCCAAGTGCCCAAAATTTCTTATCGCCCCTTTTTCGAGTTATGGCCCCTGAAAGTTGATATTTGCTAATGTTTGATCCCTAATAACTTACTAACGCACAGTCCGAATTTTCTGACAAATATTGTTTTATGTACTATGGTACTAGGACAATGTTTGGTGCTAGTTTCAGCTCAATCGGTGAAGGTCATCTTTAGTGACTTTTAATCTCTTTGTTCAGCAGACGAGACCTAGGGACGCATTTCCAGTCCTTTTAGTTTTGCTTCTACCGCATGCAGCGCCATACAATTTGGCACGGAAATGTACCTCCCTGAGGCCTATAAACCCTATAAAAAGTGCGCCTGTCTGTTGCGAATTGATGGAGTTATTAGGGTTTTTACGGTTTCCCGCCCAAAATCCCATAGGGTGCAATGCAAATTTGAGGACACATTATCAGCAGGATGCATTGCCTCGAGTCCATTGACTACCCTCTACGTTTGTAGACATTAATGATCTGCGCATGCGCATAAATTTGCAGCACCGAGATTGCTTTCCTTTGGCTGCTGTAGGCGTAAAAAGGTTTATTTATTGAATGTTTGGCGCCCTATAGTGCACTTGCTATTCCATTGACCGCATCTCGGATTGTGCACGCATGTTTGTATGGATGGGCTCTACAAACGTTCCAAATTTCAGCTTAATCGGATGAAAAACAGACGAGTTATTAGGGGTCAAAGTTTCAGACATTCCCTACCAACTTTGGACTGCAAGTTTGAGCCTAATGTGACCTTCACCGATCGGGATGAAACTGGTGCCAGACGAAAGGTCTGTACCAATGACTCCCTGGGGCCAAGTGCCCAAAATTTCTTATCGCCCCTTTTTCGAGTTATGGCTCCTGAAAATTGATATTTGCTAATGTTTGACCTCTAATAACTTACTAACGCACAGTCCGAATTTTCTGACAAATATTGTTTTATGTACTATGGTACTAGGACAATGTTTGGTGCTAGTTTCAGCTCAATCGGTGAAGGTCATCTTTAGTGACTTTTAATCTCTGTTCAGCAGACGAGACCTAGGGACGCATTTCCAGTCCTTATATCTTTGCTTCTACTGCATGCAGCGCCATACAATTTGGCACGGAAATGTACCTCCCTAAGACCTATAAACCCTATAAAAAGCGCGCCTGTCTGTTGCGAATTGATGGAGTTATTAGGGTTTTTACGGTTTCCCGCCCAAAATCCCATAGGGTGCAATGCAAATTTGAGGACACATTTTCAGCAGGATGCATTGCCTCGAGTCCATTGACTACCCTCTACGTTTGTAGACATTAATGATCTGCGCATGCGCATAAATTTGCAGCACCGAGATTGCTTTCCTTTGGCTGCTGTAGGCGTAAAAAGGTTTATTTATTGAATGTTTGGCGCCCTATAGTGCACGTGCTATTCCATTGACCGCATCCCGGATTGTGCAGGCATGTTTGTATGGATGTGGTCTACAAACGATCCAAATTTCAGCTTAATCGGATGAAAAACAGACGAGTTATTAGGGGTCAAAGTTTCAGACATTCCCTACCAACTTTGGACTGCAAGTTTGAGCCTAATGTGACCTTCACCGATCTGGATGAAACTGGTGCCATACGAAAGGTCTGGACCAATGACTCCCTGGGGCCAAGTGCCCAAAATTTCTTATCGCCCCTTTTTCGAGTTATGGCCCCTGAAAGTTGATATTTGCTAATGTTTGACCCCTAATAACTTACTAACGCACAGTCCGAATTTTCTGACAAATATTGTTTTATGTACTATGGTACTAGGACAATGTTTGATGCTAGTTTCAGCTCAATCGGTGAAGGTCATCTTTAGTGACTTTTAATCTCTTTGTTCAGCAGACGAGACTAAGGGACGCATTTCCAGTACTTATATCTTTGCTTCTACTGCATGCAGCGCCATACAATTTGGCACGGAATGTACCTCCCTAAGACCTATAAACCCTATAAAAAGCGCGCCTGTCTGTTGCGAATTGATGGAGTTATTAGGGTTTTTACGGTTTCCCGCCCAAAATCCCATAGGGAGCAATGCAAATTTGAGGACACATTTTCAGCAGGATGCATTGCCTCGAGTCCATTGACTACCCTCTACGTTTGTAGACATTAATGAACTGCGCATGCGCATAAATTTGCAGCACCGAGATTCTTTCCTTTGGCTGCTGTAGGCGTAAAAAGGTTTATTTATTGAATGTTTGGCGCGCTATAGTGCACGTGCTATTCCATTGACCGCATCCCGGATTGTGCAGGCTTGTTAGTATGGACGGGCTTTACAAACGTTCCAAATTTCAGCTTAATCGGATGAAAAACAGACGAGTTATTAGGGGTCAAAGTTTCAGACATTCCCTACCAACTTTGGACTGCAAGTTTGAGCCTATTGTGACCTTCACCGATCGGGATGAAACTGGTGCCAGACGAAAGGTCTGGACCAATGACTCCCTGGGGCCAAGTGCCAAAAATTTCTTATCGCCCCTTTTTCGAGTTATGGCCCCTGAAAGTTGATATTTGCTAATGTTTGACCCCTAATAACTTACTAACGCACAATCCGAATTTTCTGACAAATATTGTTTTATGTACTATGGTACTAGGACAATGTTTGGTGCTAGTTTCAGCTCAATCGGTGAAGGTCATCTTTAGTGACTTTTAATCTCTTTATTCAGCAGACGAGACCTAGGGACGCATTTCCAGTCCTTATACCTTTGCTTCTACTGCATGCAGCGCCATACAATTTGGCACGGAAATGTACCTCTCTAAGACCTATAAACCCTATAAAAAGCGCGCCTGTCTGTTGCGAATTGATGGAGTTATTAGGGTTTTTACGGTTTCCCGCCCAAAATCCCATAGGGTGGAATGCAAATTTGAGGACACATTTTCAGCAGGATGCATTGCCTCGAGTCCATTGACTACCCTCTACGTTTGTAGACATTAATGATCTGCGCATACGCATAAATTTGCAGCACCGAGATTGCTTTCCTTTGGCTGCTGTAGTCGTAAAAAGGTTTATTTATTGAATGTTTGGCGCCCTATAGTGCACGTGCTATTCCATTGACCGCATCCCGGATTGTGCAGGCATGTTTGTATGAATGGGCTCTACAAACGTTCCAAACTGCAGCTTAATCGGATGAAAAGCAGACGAGTTATTAGGGGTCAAAGTTTCAGACATTCCCTACCAACTTTGGACTGCAAGTTTGAGCCTAATGTGACCTTCACCGATCGGGATGAAACTGGTGCCAGACGAAAGGTCTGGACCAATGACTCCCTAGGGCCAAGTGCCCAAAATTTCTTCTCGCCCCTTTTTCGAGTTATGGCCCCAGAAAGTTGATATTTGCTAATGTTTGACCCCTAATAACTTACTAACGCACAGTCCGAATTTTCTGACAAATATTGTTTTATGTACTATGGTACTAGGACAATGTTTGGTGCTAGTTTCAGCTCAATCGGTGAAGGTCATCTTTAGTGACTTTTAATCTCTTTGTTCAGCAGACGAGACCTAGGGACGCATTTCCAGTCCTTATATCTTTGCTTCTACTACATGCAGCGCCATACAATTTGGCACGGAAATGTACCTCCCTAAGACCTATAAACTCTATAAAAAACGCGCCTGTCTGTTGCGAATTGATGGAGTTATTAGGGTTTTTACGGTTTCCCGCCCAAAATCCCATAGGGTGCAATGCAAATTTGAGGACACATTTTCAGCAGGATGCATTGCCTCGAGTCCATTGACTACCCTCTACGTTTGTAGACATTAATAATCTGCGCATGCGCATAAATTTACAGCACCGAGATTGCTTTCCTTTGGCTGCTGTAGGCGTAAAAAGGTTTATTTATTGAATGTTTGGCGCCCTATAGTGCACGTGCTATTCCATTGACCGCATCTCGGATTGTGCAGGCATGTTTCTATTGATGGGCTTTACAAACGTTCCAAATTTCAGCTTAATCGGATGAAAAACAGACGAGTTATTAGGGGTCAAAGTTTCAGACATTCCCTACCAACTTTGGACTGCAAGTTTGAGCCTAACGTGATCTTCACCGATCGGGATGAAACTGGTGCCAGACGAAAGGTCTGGACCAATGACTTCCTGGGGCCAAGTGCCCAAAATTTCTTATCGCCCCTTTTTCGAGTTATGGCCCCTGAAAGTTGATATTTGCTAATGTTTGACCCCTAATAACTTACTAACGCACAGTCCGAATTTTCTGACAAATATTGTTTTATGTACTATGGTACTAGGACAATGTTTGGTGCTAGTTTCAGCTCAATCGGTGAAGGTCATCTTTAGTGACTTTTAATCTCTTTGTTCAGCAGACGAGACCTAGGGACGCATTTCCAGCCTTATCTCTTTGCTTCTACTGCATGCAGCGCCATACAATTTGGCACGGAAATGTACCTCCCTAAGACCTATAAACCCTATAAAAAGCGCGCCTGTCTGTTGCGAATTGATGGAGTTATTAGGGTTTTTACGGTTTCCCGCCCAAAATCCCATAGGGTGCAATGCAAATTTGAGGACACATTTTCAGCAGGATGCATTGCCTCGAGTCCATTGACTACCCTCTACGTTTGTAGACATTAATGATCTGCGCATACGCATAAATTAGCAGCACCGAGATTGCTTTCCTTTGGCTGCTGTAGGCGTAAAAATGTTTATTTATTGAATGTTTGGCGCCCTATAGTGCAAGTGCTATTCCATTGACCGCATCCCGGATTGTGCAGGCATGTTTGTATGGATGGGTTCTACAATCGTTCCAAATTTCAGCTTAATCGGATGAAAAACAGACGAGTTATTAGGGGTCAAAGTTTCAGACATTCCCTACCAACTTTGGACTGCAAGTTTGAGCCTAATATGACCTTCACCGATCGGGATGAAACTGGTGCCAGACGAAAGGTCTGGACCAATGACTCCCTGGGGCCAAGTGCCCAAAATTTCTTATCGCCCCTTTTTCGAGTTATGGCCCCTGAAAGTTGATATTTGCTAATGTTTGACCCCTAATAACTTACTAACGCACAGTCCGAATTTTCTGACAAATATTGTTTTATGTACTATGGTACTAGGACAATGTTTGGTGCTAGTTTCAGCTCAATCGGTGAAGGTCATCTTTAGTGACTTTTAATCTCTTTGTTCAGCAGACGAGACCTAGGGACGCATTTCCAGTCCTTTTATCTTTGCTTCTACCGCATGCAGCGCCATACAATTTGGCACAGAAATGTACCTCCCTGAGACCTATAAACCCTATAAAAAGTGCGCCTGTCTGTTGCGAATTGATGGAGTTATTAGGGTTTTTACGGTTTCCCGCCCAAAATCCCATAGGGTGGAATGCAAATTTGAGGACACATTTTCAGCAGGATGCATTGCCTCGAGTCCATTGACTACCCTCTACGTTTGTAGACATTAATGATCTGCGCATACGCATAAATTAGCAGCACCGAGATTGCTTTCCTTTGGCTGCTGTAGGCGTAAAAATGTTTATTTATTGAATGTTTGGCGCCCTATAGTGCAAGTGCTATTCCATTGACCGCATCCCGGATTGTGCAGGCATGTTTGTATGGATGGGTTCTACAATCGTTCCAAATTTCAGCTTAATCGGATGAAAAACAGACGAGTTATTAGGGGTCAAAGTTTCAGACATTCCCTACCAACTTTGGACTGCAAGTTTGAGCCTAATATGACCTTCACCGATCGGGATGAAACTGGTGCCAGACGAAAGGTCTGGACCAATGACTCCCTGGGGCCAAGTGCCCAAAATTTCTTATCGCCCCTTTTTCGAGTTATGGCCCCTGAAAGTTGATATTTGCTAATGTTTGACCCCTAATAACTTACTAACGCACAGTCCGAATTTTCTGACAAATATTGTTTTATGTACTATGGTACTAGGACAATGTTTGGTGCTAGTTTCAGCTCAATCGGTGAAGGTCATCTTTAGTGACTTTTAATCTCTTTGTTCAGCAGACGAGACCTAGGGACGCATTTCCAGTCCTTTTATCTTTGCTTCTACCGCATGCAGCGCCATACAATTTGGCACAGAAATGTACCTCCCTGAGACCTATAAACCCTATAAAAAGTGCGCCTGTCTGTTGCGAATTGATGGAGTTATTAGGGTTTTTACGGTTTCCCGCCCAAAATCCCATAGGGTGGAATGCAAATTTGAGGACACATTTTCAGCAGGATGCATTGCCTCGAGTCCATTGACTACCCTCTACGTTTGTAGACATTAATGATCTGCGCATGCGCATAAATTTGCAGCACCGAGATTGCTTTCCTTTGGCTGCTGTAGGCGTAAAAAGGTTTATTTATTGAATGTTTGGCGCCCTATAGTGCACTTGCTATTCCATTGACCGCATCTCGGATTGTGAAGGCATGTTTGTATGGATGGGCTCTACAAACGTTCCAAATTTCAGCTTAATCGGATGAAAAACAGACGAGTTATTAGGGGTCAAAGTTTCAGACATTCCCTACCAACTTTGGACTGCAAGTTTGAGCCTAATGTGACCTTCACCGATCGGGATGAAACTGGTGCCAGACGAAAGGTCTGGACCAATGACTCCCTGGGGCCAAGTGCCCAAAATTTCTTATCGCCCCTTTTTCGAGTTATGGCCCCTGAAAATTGATATTTGCTAATGTTTGACCTCTAATAACTTACTAACGCACAGTCCGAATTTTCTGACAAATATTGTTTTATGTACTATGGTACTAGGACAATGTTTGGTGCTAGTTTCAGCTCAATCGGTGAAGGTCATCTTTAGTGACTTTTAATCTCTGTTCAGCAGACGAGACCTAGGGACGCATTTCCAGTCCTTATATCTTTGCTTCTACTGCATGCAGCGCCATACAATTTGGCACGGAAATGTACCTCCCTAAGACCTATAAACCCTATAAAAAGCGCGCCTGTCTGATGCGAATTGATGGAGTTATTAGGGTTTTTAGGTTTCCCGCCCAAAATCCCATAGGGTGCAATGCAAATTTGAGGACACATTTTCAGCAGGATGCATTGCCTCGAGTCCATTGACTACCCTCTACGTTTGTAGACATTAATGATCTGCGCATGCGCATAAATTTGCAGCACCGAGATTGCTTTCCTTTGGCTGCTGTAGGCGTAAAAAGGTTTATTTATTGAATGTTTGGCGCCCTATAGTGCACGTGCTATTCCATTGACCGCATTTCGGATTGTGCAGGCATGTTTGTATGGATGGGCTCTACAAACGTTCCAAATTTCAGCTTAATCGGATGAAAAACAGACGAGTTATTAGGGGTCAAAGTTTCAGACATTCCCTACCAACTTTGGACTGCAAGTTTGAGCCTAATGTGACATTCACCGATCGGGATGAAACTGGTGCCAGACGAAAGGTCTGGACCAATGACTCCCTGGGGCCAAGTGCCCAAAATTTCTTATCGCCCCTTTTTCGAGTTATGGCCCCTGAAAGTTGATATTTGCTAATGTTTGACCCCTAATAACTTACTAACGCACAGTCCGACTTTTCTGACAAATATTGTTTTATGTACTATGGTACTAGGACATTGTTTGGTGCTAGTTTCAGCTCAATCGGTGAAGGTCATCTTTAGTGGCTTTTAATCTCTTTGTTCAGCAGACGAGACCTAGGGACGCATTTCCAGTCCTTATATCTTTGCTTCTACTGCATGCAGCGCCGTACAATTTGGCACGGAAATGTACCTCTCTAAGACCTATAAACCCTATTGAAAGCGCGCCTGTCTGTTTCGAATTGATGGAGTAATTTGGGTTTTTACGGTTTCCCGCCCAAAATCCCATAGGGTGCAATGCAAATTTGAGGACACATTTTCAGCAGGATGCATTGCCTCGAGTCCATTGACTACCCTCTACGTTTGTAGACATTAATGATCTGCGCATGCGCATAAATTTGCAGCACCGAGATTGCTTTCCTTTGGCTGCTGTAGGCGTAAAAAGATTTATTTATTGAATGTTTGGCGCCCTATAGTGCACGTGCTATTCCATTGACCGCATCCCGGATTATGCAGGCATGTTTGTATGGATGGGCTCTACAAACGTTATAAATTTCAGCTTAATCGGATGAAAATCAGACGAGTTATTAGGGGCCAAAGTTTCAGACATTCCCTACCAACTTTGGACTGCAAGTTTGAGCCTAATGTGACCTTCACCGATCAGGATGAAACTGGTGCCAGACGAAAGGTCTGGACCAATGACTCCCTGGGGCCAAGTGCCCAAGATTTCTTATCGCCCCTTTTTTGAGTTATGGCCCCGGAAAGTTGATATTTGCTAATGTTTGACCCCTAATAACTTACTAACGCAGAGTCCGAATTTTCTGACAAATATTGTTTTATGTACTATGGTACTAGGACAATGTTTGGTGCTAGTTTCAGCTCAATCGGTGAAGGTCATCTTTAGTGACTTTTAATCTCTTTGTTCAGCAGACTAGACCTAGGGACGCATTTCCAGTCCTTATATCTTTGCTTCTACTGCATGCAGCGCCATACAATTTGGCACGGAAATGTACCTTCCTAACACCTATAAACCCTATAAAAAGCGCGCCTGTCTGTTGCGAATTGATGGAGTTATTAGGGTTTTTACGGTTTCCCGCCCAAAATCCCATAGGGTGGAATGCATATTTGAGGACACATTTTCAGCAGGATGCATTGCCTCGAGTCCATTGACTACCCTCTACGTTTGTAGACATTAATGATCTGCGCATGCGCATAAATTTGCAGCACCGAGATTGCTTTCCTTTGGCTGCTGTAGGCGTAAAAATGTTTATTTATTGAATGTTTGGCGCCCTATAGTGCACGTGCTATTCCATTGACCGCATCCCGGATTGTGCAGGCATGTTTGCTTAGATGGGCTCTACAAACGTTCCAAATTTCAGCTTAATCGGATGAAAAACAGACGAGTTATTAGGGGTCAAAGTTTCAGACATTCCCTACCAACTTTGGACTGCAAGTTTGAGCCTAATGTGACCTTCACCGATCGGGATGAAACTGGTGCCAGACGAAAGGTCTGGACCAATGACTCCCTGGGGCCAAGTGCCCAAAATTTCTTATCGCCCCTTTTTCGAGTTATGGCCCCTGAAAGTTGATATTTGCTAATGTTTGACCCCTAATAACTTACTAACGCACAGTCCGAATTTTCTGACAAATATTGTTTTATGTACTATGGTACTAGGACAATGTTTGGTGCTAGTTTCAGCTCAATCGGTGAAGGTCATCTTTAGTGACTTTTAATCTCTTTGTTCAGCAGACGAGACCTAGGGATGCATTTCCAGTCCTTTTATCTTTGCTTCTACTGCATGCAGCGCCATACAATTTGGCACGGAAATGTACCTCCCTAAGACCTATAAACACTATAAAAAGCGCGCTTGTCTGTTGCGAATTGATGGAGTTATTAGGGTTTTTACGGTTTCCCGCCCAAAATCCCATAGGGTGCAATGCAAATTTGAGGACACATTTTCAGCAGGATGCATTGCCTCGAGTCCATTGACTACCCTCTACGTTTGTAGACATTAATGATCTGCGCATGCGCATAAATTTGCAGCACCGAGATTGCTTTCCTTTGGCTGCTGTAGGCGTAAAAATGTTTATTTATTGAATGTTTGGCGCCCTATAGTGCACGTGCTATTCCACTGACCGCATCCCGGATTGTGCAGGCATGATTGTATTTATAGGCTCTACAAACGTTCCAAATTTCAGCTTAATCTGATGTAAAACAGACGAGTTATTAGGGGTCAAATTTTCAGACATTACCTACCAACTTTGGACTGCAAGTTTGAGCCTAATGTGACCTTCACCGATCGGGATGAAACTGGTGCCGGACGAAAGGTCTGGACCAATGACTCCCTGGGGCCAAGTGCCCAAGATTTCTTATCGCCCCTTTTTCCAGTTATGGCCCCTGAAAGTTGATATTTGCTAATGTTTGACCCCTAATAACTTACTAACGCACAGTCCGAATTTTCTGAAATATATTGTTTTATGTACTATGGTACTAGGACAATGTTTGGTGCTAGTTTCAGCTCAATCGGTGAAGCTCATCCTTAGTGACTTTTAATCTCTTTGTTCAGCAGACGAGACCTAGGGACGCATTTCCAGTCCTTATATCTTTGCTTCTACTGCATGCAGCGCCATACAATTTGGCACGGAAATGTACCTCCCTAAAACCTATAAACCCTATAAAAAGCGCACCTGTCTGTTGCGAATTGATGGTTATAAGGGTTTTTACGGTTTCCCGCCCAAAATCCCATAGGGTGCAATGCAAATTTGAGGACACATTTTCAGCAGGATGCATTGCCTCGAGTCCATTGACTACCCTCTACGTTTGTAGACATTAATGATCTGCGCATGCGCATAAATTTGCAGCACCGAGATTGCTTTCCTTTGGCTGCTGTAGGCTTAAAAATGTTTATTTATTGAATGTTTGGCGCCATATAGTGCTCGTGCTATTCCATTGACCGCATCCCGGATTGTGCAGGCATGTTTTTTATGGATAGGCTCTACAAACGTTCCAAATTTCAGCTTAATCGGATGAAAAACAGACGAGTTATTAGGGGTGAAAGTTTCAGACATTCCCTACCAACTTTGGACTGCAAGTTTGAGCCTAATGTGACCTTCACCGATCGGGATGAAACTGGTGCCAGACGAAAGGTCTGGACCAATGACTCCCTGGGGCCAAGTGCCCAAAATTTCTTATCGCCCCCTTTTCGAGTTATGGCCCCTGAAAGTTGATATTTGCTAATGTTTGACCCTAATAACTTACTAACGCACAGTCCGAATTTTCTGACAAATATTGTTTTATGTACTATGGTACTAGGACAATGTTTGGTGCTAGTTTCAGCTCAATCGGTGAAGGTCATCTTTAGTGACTTTTAATCTCTTTGTTCAGCAGACGAGACCTAGGGACGCATTTCCAGTCCTTATATCTTTGCTTCTACTGCATGCAGCGCCATACAATTTGGCACGGAAATGTACCTCCCTAAGACCTATAAAGCCTATAAAAACGCGCCTGTCTGTTGCGAATTGATGGAGTTATTAGGGTTTTTAGGTTTCCCGCCCAAAATCCCATAGGGTGCAATGCACATTTGAGGACACATTTTCAGCAGGATGCATTGCCTCGAGTCCATTGACTACCCTCTACGTTTGAAGACATTAATGATCTGCGCATGCGCATAAATTTGCAGCACCGAGATTGCTTTCCTTTGGCTGCTGTAGGCGTAAAAATGTTTATTTATTGAATGTTTGGCGCCCTATAGTGCACGTGCTATTCCATTGACCGCATCCCGGATTGTGCAGGCATGTTTGTATGCATGGGCTCTACAAACGTTTCAAATTTCAGCTTAATCGGATGAAAAACAGACGAATTATTAGGGGACAAAGTTTCAGACATTCCCTACCAACTTTGGACTGCAAGTTTGAGCCTAATGTGACCTTCACCGATCGGGATGAAACTGGTGCCAGACGAAAGGTCTGGACCAATGACTCCCTGGGGCCAAGTGCCCAAAATTTCTTATCGCCCCTTTTTCGAGTTATGGCCCCTGAAAGTTGATATTTGCTAATGTTTGACCCTAATAACTTACTAACGCACAGTCCGAATTTTCTGACAAATATTGTTTTATGTACTATGGTACTAGGACAATGTTTGGTGCTAGTTTCAGCTCAATCGGTGAAGGTCATCTTTAGTGACTTTTAATCTCTTTGTTCAGCAGACGAGACCTAGGGACGCATTTCCAGTCCTTATATCTTTGCTTCTACTGCATGCAGCGCCATACAATTTGGCACGGAAATGTACCTCCCTAAGACCTATAAACCCTATAAAAAGCCCGCCTGTCTGTTGCGAATTGATGGAGTTTCTAGGGTTTTTACGGTTTCCCGCCCAAAATCCCATAGGGTGCAATGCAAATTTGAGGACACATTTTCAGCAGGATGCATTGCCTCGAGTCCATTGACTACCCTCTACCTTTGTAGACATTAATGATCTGCCCATGCTCATAAATTTGCAGCACCGAGATTGCTTTCCTTTGGCTGCTGTAGGCGTAAAAAGGTTTATTTATTGAATGTTTGGCGCCCTATAGTGCACGTGCTATTCCATTGACCGCATCCCGGATTGTGCAGGCATGTTTGTATGGACAGGCTCTACAAACGTTCCAAATTTCAGCTTAACCGGATGAAAAACAGACGAGTTATTAGGGGTCAAAGTTTCAGACATTCCCTACCGACTTTGGACTGCAAGTTTGAGCCTAATGTGACCTTCACCGATCGGGATGAAACTGGTGCCAGACGAAAGGTCTGGACCAATGATTCCTTGGGGCCAAGTGCCCAAAATTTCTTATCGCCCCTTTTTCGAGTTATGGCCCCTGAAAGTTGATATTTGCTAATGTTTGACCCCTAATAACTTACTAACGCACAGTCCGAATTTTCTGACAAATATTGTTTTATGTACTATGGTACTAGGACAATGTTAGGTGCTAGTTTCAGCTCAATCGGTGAAGGTCATCTTTAGTGACTTTTAATCTCTTTGTTCAGCAGACGAGACCTAGGCACACATTTCCAGTCCTTATATCTTTGCTTCTACTGCATGCAGCGCCATACAATTTGGCACGGAAATGTACCTCCCTAAGACCTATAAACACTATAAAAAGCGCGCTTGAAAAACAGACGAGTTATTAGGGGTCAAAGTTTCAGACATTCCCTACCGACTTTGGACTGCAAGTTTGAGCCTAATGTGACCTTCACCGATCGGGATGAAACTGGTGCCAGACGAAAGGTCTGGACCAATGACTCCCTGGGGCCAAGTGCCCAAAATTTCTTATCGCCCCTTTTTCGAGTTATGGCCCCTGAAAGTTGATATTTGCTAATGTTTGACCCCTAATAACTTACTAACGCACAGTCCGAATTTTCTGACAAATATTGTTTTATGTACTATGGTACTAGGACAATGTTTGGTGCTAGTTTCAGCTCAATCGGTGAAGGTCATCTTTAGTGACTTTTAATCTCTTTGTTCAGCAGACGAGACCTAGGGATGCATTTCCAGTCCTTTTATCTTTGCTTCTACTGCATGCAGCGCCATACAATTTGGCACGGAAATGTACCTCCCTAAGACCTATAAACACTATAAAAAGCGCGCTTGTCTGTTGCGAATTGATGGAGTTATTAGGGTTTTTACGGTTTCCCGCCCAAAATCCCATAGGGTGCAATGCAAATTTGAGGACACATTTTCAGCAGGATGCATTGCCTCGAGTCCATTGACTACCCTCTACGTTTGTAGACATTAATGATCTGCGCATGCGCATAAATTTGCAGCACCGAGATTGCTTTCCTTTGGCTGCTGTAGGCGTAAAAATGTTTATTTATTGAATGTTTGGCGCCCTATAGTGCACGTGCTATTCCACTGACCGCATCCCGGATTGTGCAGGCATGATTGTATTTATAGGCTCTACAAACGTTCCAAATTTCAGCTTAATCGGATGTAAAACAGACGAGTTATTAGGGGTCAAATTTTCAGACATTACCTACCAACTTTGGACTGCAGGTTTGAGCCTAATGTGACCTTCACCGATCGGGATGAAACTGGTGCCGGACGAAAGGTCTGGACCAATGACTCCCTGGGGCCAAGTGCCCAAGATTTCTTATCGCCCCTTTTTCCAGTTATGGCCCCTGAAAGTTGATATTTGCTAATGTTTGACCCCTAATAACTTACTAACGCACAGTCCGAATTTTCTGAAATATATTGTTTTATGTACTATGGTACTAGGACAATGTTTGGTGCTAGTTTCAGCTCAATCGGTGAAGCTCATCCTTAGTGACTTTTAATCTCTTTGTTCAGCAGACGAGACCTAGGGACGCATTTCCAGTCCTTATATCTTTGCTTCTACTGCATGCAGCGCCATACAATTTGGCACGGAAATGTACCTCCCTAAGACCTATAAACCCTATAAAAAGCGCACCTGTCTGTTGCGAATTGATGGTTATAAGGGTTTTTACGGTTTCCCGCCCAAAATCCCATAGGGTGCAATGCAAATTTGAGGACACATTTTCAGCAGGATGCATTGCCTCGAGTCCATTGACTACCCTCTACGTTTGTAGACATTAATGATCTGCGCATGCGCATAAATTTGCAGCACCGAGATTGCTTTCCTTTGGCTGCTGTAGGCTTAAAAATGTTTATTTATTGAATGTTTGGCGCCATATAGTGCTCGTGCTATTCCATTGACCGCATCCCGGATTGTGCAGGCATGTTTTTTATGGATAGGCTCTACAAACGTTCCAAATTTCAGCTTAATCGGATGAAAAACAGACGAGTTATTAGGGGTGAAAGTTTCAGACATTCCCTACCAACTTTGGACTGCAAGTTTGAGCCTAATTTGACCTTCACCGATCGGGATGAAACTGGTGCCAGACGAAAGGTCTGGACCAATGACTCCCTGGGGCCAAGTGCCCAAAATTTCTTATTGCCCCCTTTTCGAGTTATGGCCCCTGAAAGTTGATATTTGCTAATGTTTGACCCTAATAACTTACTAACGCACAGTCCGAATTTTCTGACAAATATTGTTTTATGTACTATGGTACTAGGACAATGTTTGGTGCTAGTTTCAGCTCAATCGGTGAAGGTCATCTTTAGTGACTTTTAATCTCTTTGTTCAGCAGACGAGACCTAGGGACGCATTTCCAGTCCTTATATCTTTGCTTCTACTGCATGCAGCGCCATACAATTTGGCACGGAAATGTACCTCCCTAAGACCTATAAAGCCTATAAAAACGCGCCTGTCTGTTGCGAATTGATGGAGTTATTAGGGTTTTTAGGTTTCCCGCCCAAAATCCCATAGGGTGCAATGCACATTTGAGGACACATTTTCAGCAGGATGCATTGCCTCGAGTCCATTGACTACCCTCTACGTTTGAAGACATTAATGATCTGCGCATGCGCATAAATTTGCAGCACCGAGATTGCTTTCCTTTGGCTGCTGTAGGCGTAAAAATGTTTATTTATTGAATGTTTGGCGCCCTATAGTGCACGTGCTATTCCATTGACCGCATCCCGGATTGTGCAGGCATGTTTGTATGCATGGGCTCTACAAACGTTTCAAATTTCAGCTTAATCGGATGAAAAACAGACGAATTATTAGGGGACAAAGTTTCAGACATTCCCTACCAACTTTGGACTGCAAGTTTGAGCCTAATGTGACCTTCACCGATCGGGATGAAACTGGTGCCAGACGAAAGGTCTGGACCAATGACTCCCTGGGGCCAAGTGCCCAAAATTTCTTATCGCCCCTTTTTCGAGTTATGGCCCCTGAAAGTTGATATTTGCTAATGTTTGACCCTAATAACTTACTAACGCACAGTCCGAATTTTCTGACAAATATTGTTTTATGTACTATGGTACTAGGACAATGTTTGGTGCTAGTTTCAGCTCAATCGGTGAAGGTCATCTTTAGTGACTTTTAATCTCTTTGTTCAGCAGACGAGACCTAGGGACGCATTTCCAGTCCTTATATCTTTGCTTCTACTGCATGCAGCGCCATACAATTTGGCACGGAAATGTACCTCCCTAAGACCTATAAACCCTATAAAAAGCCCGCCTGTCTGTTGCGAATTGATGGAGTTTCTAGGGTTTTTACGGTTTCCCGCCCAAAATCCCATAGGGTGCAATGCAAATTTGAGGACACATTTTCAGCAGGATGCATTGCCTCGAGTCCATTGACTACCCTCTACCTTTGTAGACATTAATGATCTGCCCATGCTCATAAATTTGCAGCACCGAGATTGCTTTCCTTTGGCTGCTGTAGGCGTAAAAAGGTTTATTTATTGAATGTTTGGCGCCCTATAGTGCACGTGCTATTCCATTGACCGCATCCCGGATTGTGCAGACATGTTTGTATGGACAGGCTCTACAAACGTTCCAAATTTCAGCTTAACCGGATGAAAAACAGACGAGTTATTAGGGGTCAAAGTTTCAGACATTCCCTACCGACTTTGGACTGCAAGTTTGAGCCTAATGTGACCTTCACCGATCGGGATGAAACTGGTGCCAGACGAAAGGTCTGGACCAATGATTCCTTGGGGCCAAGTGCCCAAAATTTCTTATCGCCCCTTTTTCGAGTTATGGCCCCTGAAAGTTGATATTTGCTAATGTTTGACCCCTAATAACTTACTAACGCACAGTCCGAATTTTCTGACAAATATTGTTTTATGTACTATGGTACTAGGACAATGTTAGGTGCTAGTTTCAGCTCAATCGGTGAAGGTCATCTTTAGTGACTTTTAATCTCTTTGTTCAGCAGACGAGACCTAGGCACACATTTCCAGTCCTTATATCTTTGCTTCTACTGCATGCAGCGCCATACAATTTGGCACGGAAATGTACCTCCCTAAGACCTATAAACCTATAAAAAGCGCGCCTGTCTGTTGCGAATTGATGGAGTTATTAGGGTTTTTAGGGTTTCCCGCCCAAAATCCCATAGGGAGCAATGAAAATTCGAGGACACATTTTCAGCAGAATGCATTGCCTCGAGTCCATTGACTACCCTCTACGTTTGTAGACATTAATGATCTGCGCATGCGCATAAATTTGCAGCACAGAGATTGCTTTCCTTTGGCTGCTGTAGGCGTAAAAACGTTTATTTATTGAATGTTTGGCGCCCTATAGTGCACGTGCTATTCCATTGACCGCGTCCCGGATTCTGTAGGCATGTTTTTATGGATAAGCTCTACAAACGTTCCAAACTCCAGCATAATCGGATGAAAAACAGACGAGTTATTAGGGGTCAAAGTTTCAGACATTCCCTACCAACTTTGGACTGCAAGTTTGAGCCTAATGTGACCTTCACCGATCGGGATGAAACTGGTGCCAGACGAAAGGTCTGGACCAATGACTCCCTGGGGCAAAGTGCCCAAAATTTCTTATCGCCCCTTTTTCGAGTTATGGCCCCTGAAAGTTGATATTTGCTAATGTTTGACCCCTAATAACTTACTAACGCACAGTCCGAATTTTCTGACAAATATTGTTTTATGTACTATGGTACTAGGACAATGTTTGGTGCTAGTTTCAGCTCAATCGGTGAAGGCCATCTTTAGTGACTTTTAATCTCTTTGTTCAGCAGACGAGACCTAGGGACGCATTTCCACTCCTTATATCTTTGCTTCTACTGCATGCAGCGCCATACAATTTGGCACGGAATTGTACCTCCCTAAGTCCTATAAACCCTACAAAAAGCGCGCCTGTCTGTTGCGAATTGATGGAGTTATTAGGGGTTTTACGGTTTCCCGCCCAAAATCCCATAGGGTGCAATGCAAATTTGATGACACATTTTCAGCAGGATGCATTGCCTCGAGTCCATTGACTACCCTCTACGTTTGTAGACATTAATGATCTGAGCATGCGCATAAATTTGCAGCACCGAGATTGCTTTCCTTTGGCTGCTGTAGGCGTAAAAAGGTTTATTTATTGAATGTTTTATTCGCCCTATAGTGCACGTGCTATTCCATTAACCGCATCCCGGATTGTGCAGGCATGTTTGTATGGATGGGCTCTACAAACGTTCCAAATTTCAGCTTAATCGGATGAAAAACAGACGAGACCTAGGTACGCATTTCCAGTCCTTATATCTTTGCTTCTACTGCATGCAGCGCCATACAATTTGGCACGGAAATGTACCTCCCTAAGACCTATAAACCCTATAAAAAGCGCGCCTTTCTGTTGCGAATTGATGGAGTTATTAGGGTTTTTACGGTTTCCCGCCCAAAATCCCATAGGGTGCAATGCAAATTTGTGGAGACATTTTCAGCAGGATGCATTGCCTCGAGTCCATTGATTACCCTCAACGTTTGTAGACATTAATGATCTGCGCATGCGTATAAATTTGCAGCACAGAGATTGCTTTCCTTTGGCTGCTGCAGGCGTAAAAAGGTTTATTTATTGAATGTTTGGCGCCCTATAGTGCACGTGCTATTCCATTGACCGCATCCCGGATTGTGAAGGCATGTTTGTATGGATGGGCTCTACAAACGTTCCAAATTCCAGCTTAATCGGATGAACAACAGACGAGTTATTAGGGGTCAAAGTTTCAGACATTCCCTACCAACTTTGGACTGCAAGTTTGAGCCTAATGTGACCTTCACCGATCGGGATGAAACTGGTGCCAGACGAAAGGTCAGGACCAATGACTCCCTGGGGCCAAGTGCCCAAAATTTCTTATCGCCCCTTTTTCGAGTTATGGCCCCTGAAAGTTGATATTTGCTAATGTTTGACCCCTAATAACTTACTAACGCACAGTCCGAATTTTCTGACAAATATTGTTTTATGTACTATGGTACTAGGACAATGTTTGGTGCTAGTTTCAGCTCAATCGGTGAAGGTCATCTTTAGTGACTTTTCATCTCTTTGTTCAGCAGACGAGACCTAGGGACGCATTTCCAGTCCTTATATCTTTGCTTCTACTGCATGCAGCGCCATACAATTTGGCACGGAAATGTACCTCCCTAAGTCCTATAAACCCTACAAAAAGCGCGCCTGTCTGTTTCGAATTGATGGATTTATTAGGGGTTTTACGGTTTCCCGCCCAAAATCCCATAGGGTGCAATGCAAATTTTATGACACATTTTCAGCAGGATGCATTGCCTCGAGTCCATTGACTACCCTCTACGTTTGTAGACATTAATGATCTGCGCATGCGCATAAATTTGCAGCACCGAGATTGCTTTCCTTTGGCTGCTGTAGGCGTAAAAAGGTTTATTTATTGAATGTATTATTCGCCCTATAGTGCACGTGCTATTCCATTGACCGTATCCCGGATTGTGCAGGCATGTTTGTATGGATGGGCTCTACAAACGTTCCTAATTTCAGCTTAATCGGATGAAAACCAGACGAGTTATTAGGCGTCAAAGTTTCAGACATTCCCTACCAACTTTGGACTGCAAGTTTGAGCCTAATGTGACCTTCACCGATCGGGATGAAACTGATGCCAGACGAAAGGTCTGGACCAATGACTCCCTGGGGCCAAGTGCCCAAAATTTCTTATCGCCCCTTTTTCGAGTTATGGCCCCTGAAAGTTGATATTTGCTAATGTTTGACCCTAATAACTTACTAACGCACAGTCCGAATTTTCTGACAAATATTGTTTTATGTACTATGGTACTAGGACAATGTTTGGTGCTAGTTTCAGCTCAATCGGTGAAGGTCATCTTTAGTGACTCTTAATCTCTTTGTGCAGCAGACGAGACCTAGGGACGCATTTCCAGTCCTTATATCTTTACTTCTACTGCATGCAGCGCAATGAAATTCGGCACGGAAATGTACCTCCCTAAGACCTATACATCCTATAAAAAGCGCGCCTGTCTGTTGCGAATTGATGGAGTTATTAGGGTTTTTACGGTTTCCCGCCCAAAATCCCATAGGATGGAATGCAAATTTGAGGACACATTTTCAGCAGGATGCATTGCCTCGAGTCCATTGACTACCCTCTACGTTTGTAGACATTAATGATCTGCGCATGCGCATAAATTTGCAGCACCGAGATTGCTTTCCTTTGGCTGCTGTAGGCGTAAAAATGTTTATTTATTGAATGTTTGGCGCCCTGTAGTGCACGTGCTATTCCATTGACCGCATCCCGGATTGTGAAGGCATGTTTGTATGGATGGGCTCTACAAACGTTCCAAATGTCAGCTTAATCGGATGAAAAACAGACGAGTTATTAGGGGTCAAAGTTTCCGACATTCCCTACCAACTTTGGACTGCAAGTTTGAGCCTAATGTGACCTTCACCGATCGGGATGAAACTGGTGCCAGACGAAAGGTCTGGACCAATGACTCCCTGGGGCCAAGTGCCCAAAATTTCTTTTCGCCCCTTTTTCGAGTTATGGCCCCTGAAAATTGATATTTGTTAATGTTTGACCCCTAATAACTTACTAACGCACAGTCCGAATTTTCTGACAAATATTGTTTTATGTGCTATGGTACTAGGACAATGATTGGTGCTAGTTTCAGCTCAATCGGTGAAGGTCATCTTTAGTGACTTTTGATCTCTTTGTTCAGCAGACGAGACCTAGGGACGCATTTCCAGTCCTTATATCTTTGCTTCTACTGCATGCAGCGCCATACAATTTGGCACGGAAATGTACCTCCCTAAGACCTATAAACCCTATAAAAAGCGCGCCTGTCTGTTGCAAATTGATGGAGTTATTAGGGTTTTTACGGTTCCCGCCCAAAATCCCATAGGGTGCAATGCAAATTTGAGGACACATTTTCAGCAGGATGCATTGCCTCGAGTCCATTGACTACCCTCTACGTTTGTAGACATTAATGATCTGCTCATGCGCATAAATTTGCAGCACCGAGATTGCTTTCCTTTGGCTGCTGTAGGCGTAAAAAGGTTTATTTATTGAATGTTTGGCGCCCTTTAGTGCACGTGCTATTCCATTCACCGCATCCTGGATTGTGCACCCATGTTTATATGGATGGGCTCTACAAACGTTCCAAATTTCAGCATAATCGGATGAGAAACTGACGAGTTATTAGGGGTCAAAGTTTCAGACATTCCCTACCAACTTTGGACTGCAAGTTTGAGCCTAATGTGACCTTCACCGATCGGGATGAAACTGGTGCCAGACGAAAGGTCTGGACCAATGACTCCCTGGGGCCAAATGCCCAAAATTTCTTATCGCCCCTTTTTCGAGTTATGGCCCCTGAAAATTGATATTTGCTAATGTTTGACCCCTAATAACTTACTAACGCACAGTCCGAATTTTCTGACAAATCTTGTTTTATGTACTATGGTACTAGGACAATGTTTGGTGCTAGTTTCAGCTCAATCGGTGAAGGTCATCTTTAGTGACTTTTAATCTCTTTGTTCAGAAGACGAGACCTAGGGACGCATTTCCAGTCCTTATATCTTTGCTTCTACTGCATGCAGCGCCATACAATTTGGCACGGATATGAATCTCCCTAAGACCTATAAACTCTATAAAAAGCGCGCCTGTTTGTTGCGAATTGATGGAGTCATTAGGGTTTTTACGGTTTCCCACCCAAAATCCCATAGGGTGCAATGCAAATTTGAGGACACATTTTCAGCAGGATGCATTGCCTCGAGTCCATTGTCTACCCTCTACGTTTGTAGACATTAATGATCTGCGCATGCGCATAAATTTGCAGCACCGAGTTTGCTTTCCTTTGCCTGCTGTAGGCGTAAAAAGGTTTATTTATTGAATGTTTGGCGCCATATAGTGCACGTGCTATTCCATTGACCGCATCCCGGATTGTGCAGGCATGTTTGTATGGATGGGCTCTACAAACTATCCACGTTTCAGCTTAATCGGATGAAAAACAGACGAGTTATTAGGGGTCCAAATTTCAGACATTCCCTACCAACTTCGGACTGCAAGTTTGAGCCTAATGTGACCTTCACCGATCGGGATGAAACTGGTGCCAGACGAAAGGTCTGGACCAATGACTCCCTGGGGCCAAGTGCCCAAAATTTCTTATCGCCCCTTTTTCGAGTTATGGCCCCTGAAAGTTGATATTTGCTAATGTTTGACCCCTAATAACTTACTAACGCACAGTCCGAATTTTCTGACAAATATTGTTTTATGTACTATGGTACTAGGACAATTTTTGGTGCTAGTTTCAGCTCAATCGGTGAAGGTCATCTTTAGTGACTTTTAATCTCTTTGTGCAGCAGACGAGACCTAGGGACGCATTTCCAGTCCTTATATCTTTGCTTCTACTGCATGCAGCGCCACACAATTTGGCACGGAAATGTACCTTCCTAAGACCTATAAACCCTATAAAAAGCGCGCCTGTCTGTTGCGAATTGATGGAGTTATTAGGGTTTTTACGGTTTCCCGCCCAAAATCCCATAGGGTGCAATGCAAATTTGAGGACACATTTTCAGCATTATGCATTGCCTCGAGTCCATTGACTACCCTCTACGTTTGTAGACATTAATGATCTGCGCATGCGCATAAATTTGCAGCACCGAGATTGCTTTCCTTTGGCTGCTGTAGGCGTAAAAAGGTTTATTTATTGAATGTTTGGCGCCCTATAGTGCACGTGCTATTTCATTGACCGCGTCCCGGATTGTGAAGGCATGTTTGTATGGATGGGCTCTACAAACATTCCAAATTTCAGCTTAATCGGATGAAAAACAGACGAGTTATTAGGGGTCAAAGTTTCAGACATTCGCTAACAACTTTGGACTGCAAGTTTGAGCCTAATGTGACCTTCACCGATCGGGATGAAACTGGTGCCAGACGAAAGGTCTGGACCAATGACTCCCTGGGGCCAAGTGCCCAAAATTTCTTAGCGCCCCTTTTTCTAGTTATGGCCCCTGAAAGTTGATATTTGCTAATGTTTGACCCCTAATAACTTATTAACGCACAGTCCGATTTTTCTGACAAATATTGTTTTATATACTATGGTACTAGGACAATGTTTGGTGCTAGTTTCAGCTCAATCGGTGAAGGTCATCTTTAGTGACTTTTAATCTCTTTGTTCAGCAGACGAGACCTAGGGACGCATTTCCAGTCCTTATATCTTTGCTTCTACTGCATGCAGCGCCACACAATTTGGCACGGAAATGTACCTTCCTAAGACCTATAAACCCTATAAAAAGCGCGCCTGTCTGTTGCGAATTGATGGAGTTATTAGGGTTTTTACGGTTTCCCGCCCAAAATCCCATAGGGTGCAATGAAAATTTGAGGACACATTTTCAGCAGGATGCATTGCCTCGAGTCCATTGACTACCCTCTACGTTTGTAGACATTAATGATCTGCGCATGCGCATAAATTTGCAGCACCGAGATTGCTTTCCTTTGGCTGCTGTAGGCGTAAAAAGGTTTATTTATTGAATGATTGGCGCCCTATAGTGCACGTGCTATTCCATTGACCGCATCCCGGATTGTGAAGGCATGTTTGTATGGATGGGCTCTACAAACATTCCAAATTTCAGCTTAATCGGATGAAAAACAGACGAGTTATTAGGGGTCAAAGTTTCAGACATTCGCTAACAACTTTGGACTGCAAGTTTGAGCCTAGTGTGACCTTCACCGATCGGGATGAAACTGGTGCCAGACGAAAGGTCTGGACCAATGACTCCCTGGGGCCAAGTGCCCAAAATTTCTTAGCGCCCCTTTTTCTAGTTATGGCCCCTGAAAGTTGATATTTGCTAATGTTTGACCCCTAATAACTTACTAACGCACAGTCCGAATTTTCTGACAAATATTGTTTTATATACTATGGTACTAGGACAATGTTTGGTGCTAGTTTCAGCTCAATCGGTGAAGGTCATCTTTAGTGACTTTTAATCTCTTTGTTCAGCAGACGAGGCCTAGGGACGCATTTCCAGTCCTTATATCTTTGCTTCTACTGCATGCAGCGCCACACAATTTGGCACGGAAATGTACCTTCCTGAGACCTATAAACACTATAAAAAGCGCGCCTGCCTGTTGCGAATTGATGGAGTTATTAGGGTTTTTACGGTTTCCCGCCCAAAATCCCATAGGGTGCAATGCGAATTTGAGGACACATTTTCAGCAGGATGCATTGCCTCGAGTCCATTGACTACCCTCTACGTTTGTAGACATTAATGATCTGCGCATGCGCATAAATTTGCAGCACCGAGATTGCTTTCCTTTGGCTGATGTAGGCATAAAAAGGTTTATTTATTGAATGTTTGGCGCCCTATAGTGCACGTGCTATTCCATTGACCGCATCTCGGATTGCGCAAGCATGTTTGTATCGATGAGCTCTACAAACGTTCCAAATTTCAGCTTAATCGGATGAAAAACAGACGAGTTATTAGGGGTCAAAGTTTCAGATATTCCCTACCAACTTTGGACTGCGTTTGAGCCTAATATGACCTTCACCGATCGGGATGAAACTGGTGCCAGACGAAAGGTCTGGACCAGTGACTCCCTGGGGCCAAGTGCCCAAAATTTCTTATCGCCCCTTTTTCGAGTTGTGGCCCCTGAAAGTTGATATTTGCTAATGTTTGACCCCTAATAATTTACTAACGCACAGTCCGAATTTTCTGACAAATATTGTTTTATGTACTATGGTACTAGGACAATGTTTGGTGCTAGTTTCAGCTCAATCGGTGAAGGTCATCTTTAGTGACTTTTAATCTCTTTGTTCAGCAGACGAGACCTAGGGACGCATTTCCAGTCCTTATATCTTTGCTTCTACTGCATGCAGCGCCATACAATTTGGCACGGAAATGTACCTCCCTAAAACCTATAAACCCTATAAAAAGCGCGCCTGTCTGTTGCGAATTGATGGAGTTATTAGGGTTTTTACGGTTTCCCGCCCAAAATCCCATAGGGTGCAATGCGAATTTGAGGACACATTTTCAGCAGGATGCATTGCCTCGAGTCCATTGACTACCCTCTACGTTTGTAGACATTAATGATCTGCGCATGCGCATAAATTTGCAGCACCGAGATTGCTTTCCTTTGGCTGATGTAGGCATAAAAAGGTTTATTTATTGAATGTTTGGCGCCCTATAGTGCACGTGCTATTCCATTGACCGCATCTCGGATTGCGCAAGCATGTTTGTATCGATGAGCTCTACAAACGTTCCAAATTTCAGCTTAATCGGATGAAAAACAGACGAGTTATTAGGGGTCAAAGTTTCAGATATTCCCTACCAACTTTGGACTGCGTTTGAGCCTAATATGACCTTCACCGATCGGGATGAAACTGGTGCCAGACGAAAGGTCTGGACCAGTGACTCCCTGGGGCCAAGTGCCCAAAATTTCTTATCGCCCCTTTTTCGAGTTGTGGCCCCTGAAAGTTGATATTTGCTAATGTTTGACCCCTAATAATTTACTAACGCACAGTCCGAATTTTCTGACAAATATTGTTTTATGTACTATGGTACTAGGACAATGTTTGGTGCTAGTTTCAGCTCAATCGGTGAAGGTCATCTTTAGTGACTTTTAATCTCTTTGTTCAGCAGACGAGACCTAGGGACGCATTTCCAGTCCTTATATCTTTGCTTCTACTGCATGCAGCGCCATACAATTTGGCACGGAAATGTACCTCCCTAAAACCTATAAACCCTATAAAAAGCGCGCCTGTCTGTTGCGAATTGATGGAGTTATTAGGGTTTTTACGGTTTCCCGCCCAAAATCCCATAGGGTGCAATGCAAATTTGAGGACACATTTTCAGCAGGATGCATTGCCTCGAGTCCATTGACTACCCTCTACGTTTGTAGACATTTATCCAAAATGATAAACGGGACGATTTTGATTTTGATATAGTCAATTTCCCTTTTCTGGATGGCGATGTCCTCCGGCGTACCTCATATGGGGTATACATATCTCAACTTATTAGATTCGCCAGAGCTTCTTCAAATCTTAATGACTTTAACTACCGTAATAAAGCCCTTACTGCCAAACTTCTTAGGCAGGGCTATCGTTATTTTAAACTTCGTAAGGCGTTTTCGAAATTTTATCGCAGACACAGTGTCTTGTTAGAAAAACATAGCGTCAGTCTGAAAACACTTCTGCAACAAGGTATATCGGAACCAGAATTTTACGGTGACTTAGTGTACAGATTTAGAAAAATTGTAGGTAAATCTAACTTTTCGCAGCAGTTCAGAAAACTTATTAACCGTTATAAAAGAATTGGCTATAGCCTGGATATTATGCGGCAGACTGCATGCCAAGTTGTCAACCCAATCATTGTTGATGACTATGCTTCACTCTTTAATTGCACGACGGCGGTTCGGGCCTCAGACACAATGACGGCCTCTTCGTAAAACTTTAACCAGTGGGTTGGGGCTTGACGATATGTCTTTGGCTTGGCCCGCCGTGGTTCAACTATTGGTTTTCATTTACTCTGGCATACAGTAGAATTAGCCATTAGTACTCGTCTTTGTTTATTATAGTGATTAATTTGATTTTTATGTTTTCGCTTAGATGCATTGACTGAGTTGGGAGCCTTTATGCGAACCGAATTTTTATGTATTTCTGTATTAAGAGTAGCATCGGGACCCAGGGTGAAGTTAGTTAGCTGTAAAAGTGCTTTAAACCCCCCGGTGGTTTGCTCTACCAACCGTTCTAAGGCGGTGGTCCCGGTGTAGGTCTTACTCTTTGTTGCTTTGTGGTTTATTCTACGAGGCGATTTGTTGTATGTCTTTCAGTGTGTCATTTTGTTCTTGTGTTTTTCAGTCCTTTTAGTATTGCGATTACCTCGCTTGGGGAAGAGAGAGCTAATCTTAGTGCTTTTCGTACGTTTGTTCGGTTTGTGCTTGTTTAGATTTGTCGGTTTCCTCTTCCTCTTGGGGTCTGGGAAGGGCTACGGTTTGTGATTGTGGCACTCCCTGGACTTTTCTCTTACCTTTTTTGTTGTATGTCTTTCCGTGGGTCATTTTGTTCTTGTGTTTTTCAGTCCTTTTAGTATTGCGATTACCTCGCCTGGGGAAGAGAGAGCTAATCTTAGTGCTTTTCATACATTTGTTCGATTTGTGCTTGTTTGGATTTGTCGGTTTTCTCTTCCTCTTGGGGTCTGGGAAGGGCTGCGGTTTGTGATTGTGGCACTCCCTCGACTTTTCTCTTACCTTTTTTTGTTGCAGTAGCAGAAATAAATAAAGTATCACACATTTTAGTCAGAAAATGACAGTTTTGGAGCCATCAAAGAATGCACTATGCCATATGACTGTGTCATCCTACTGATAATGACAATGTAGAAAGCTCCCATGCCAGTTTGGTGACTGGAAGTGCAGCACGGATTCATCTTTTGGACACAGGAATATAAAGTCTGTGAAATAGAAGTTGTCCCGCAAAAGAAATTCCGAACCAAACCATGTGTTGGAAAAGCCATGACCACTGTGTTTGTGGATTCTAATAGCGTATGGTTGATTGATGATACACCTGCTGAAAGCTTTATCACTGAGGCTTACTATGCAGATATACCATGCAGATCTACTGTGGCAATGTACAGAAAATAGAAAGGAAGACAATAATCAGGAAATGAAACAATTAACTAATACCTTCCGTCTAATACACCAAAGGGAAAGAAGGGTGCGCTTAAAGCAACGGCACCACAATCAAAACACTTCAAGCAACTGAGAGTTGTTTTCAAAGGCAATCTTTTTTACGTTTGTTTTACTGCACTGCGGCTGGTGTTGGTGCAGTGTGGTGGCCGTAGAATGTTTCCCGTACTTCACCATAGTGCAGATTATATTTCATTTTCTTTTGGGTCGTTGGGCCTATTGGTATCTTTGAAAATAGTGTTCTACTCGTGTATAGCAGGGCGTAAGCAGTATTGCAAACTTCATTAGTGCTTATGAAGAGTCTCAATAAAACCGAAACTCCCATTTTCTATTCTGTAATGTGTTTTTTGTTTCCAAACGCAATCTTTTTTACGTTTATTTTTATAAAAGAATAAATGAGGGGAAAGTTGGGCAAAGGTGTATTGCACAGGTTGCTATTGGCGACTGTAAGTTTGAACGACTTAATTAGCCACCCCATAGTCCAGATCAAGTTCCCATTGATTACATGTTTTACCTGTTTAGAAATTCCATTTCCTGATGACGATGAGCCGAGGTTCGTGACGCAGGCATGAGGACCAAACTGAAAACTTTTGTCTTACAGTCTGAAGGAAATGTTGGCAAGGGTTGAGGTAAATGGGGACAATACAAAATCAAAGTAATGAAAGTACTTCGGAAAGTTGATTTATCAGGCATAATAATACAACCGTCTCACTGTTAGCTCAAGTGGTGTTTACAAGGTCCCATAGATACTGCCATATCAAGTCCGACAAAAAAGTGTCTGCTCATTTCTCATGCTAATACCATGCATTTCAAGATAAGCTCAAACCATTCTTTACTTCTCCCCTATGTGTATGGACAGAACAGTATCAATATGGTTCCCCCCCCCCCTGCCCCCCACCCCGTCAATTTCTTCCGAAGTTGGCGACATGAAAAAGGGGAACAATTCCACTATGACAAGTCCGGCGAAAAAGAAGTATTGGTTCGCATATTTTTCATGGTTATTCCGAAAACGTTATTTCAAACCATTCCATAGATTCCACCTAGCACAAACCATTCCATAGATTCCCTAGGGGATTAATGGGTAGACCACATTGATGGATAAGATGATATTTGCCTCATTGAAGTATTCAATGTGTGTGTGTGTGTGTGTGTGTGTGTGTGTGTGTGTGTGTGTGTGTGTGTGTGTGTGTGTTCGTGGGGCGTGGGGGAGGTGTGGGGTGCGTATTGAAGCCATAAACGATAGGACCATGTTCACCACTGGACTGACACTGACTAGTTGTGAATCGCAATAAGTAAGGTATTGTCACTCTCTCATCACATTGATAAAACAAAGAGATAAAAACAAACAATCTAACCTCGTCCCGATACATCTAATCCTATAAGCCCTTTACAGTGTTAAAATCTATCTATCTATCTATCTGTCAGTTTATGTATGTATGTATGTATGTATGTATGTATGTATGTATGTACGAGTATGTATGTATCTATCTATCTATCTATCTGACAGTGGATATTCTTTGTTTTCCTCAGCAACGCAGTACACTTAATTGGCATAGTTTGTTACCAGTTCTGTACACTGGCTTACCCAGCAGACACACGGTGATGATTTAACGTTGATTCAACGTTGAAATGTCGTTACAAGCATTGTTTATCTATCTATCTATCTATCTATCTATCTATCTATCTATCTATCTATCTGTCAGTCTATGTATGTATGTATGTATATATGTATTTGTCTATCTCTCTATTTGACAGTGGATATTCTTTGTTTTCCTCAGCAACACAGTACACTTAATTGGCATAGTTTGTTATCAGTTCTGTACACTGGCTTACCCAGCAGACACGTGGTGATGATTTAACGTTGATTTAACGTTGAAATGTCGTTACAAGCATTGTTTAACGTTCAGTGCTTGCGCGGTTTATACGTATACCAGATATATTCAGATAAAATATACATAATTATTCCAGTGACGGTTTGATTGAAGATTGTGTGTAGTATTGGCAGAAAGAAAGACACGTTCTTTTCTGACTGATAGTTTGGCATTTCCTCTCTGGTTCACTTTGCGAGGTTTGATATCTGGCTCCTGGCTATTTACTCCATGGAATTTCATGGAAAAATATTGCGCATTCACTTTAAGTAGGTTATTTAAAAACTACTAGCCGAAGCAATCAAAACACTGACTGCACCGAAGGCTAGAAAATTGTCCTGAACTTGGACAGACTGATTCGTCAAACCATTTTAATTTTCGGTACGATCCGTTCCTTAATTTGCATTATCCATATATGCATAGCGTTCCAAAATTCGACATTAACAAAGAGTGAACACCATTATCAGACGCGGTCGTCACTGTTTGCCTAAGATGCGTAAATTGCTGTAAAGCTTACGACAGGTTTCATCGTTACATGGCACTTATTAACAACTCAGTTTTGCATTCTCTGATTGATTATTTGTGTGTGGGTTTAGCGACACGTCAGCCATTGTGGGTCATTTTGTGTCGTCTCATAGAGAAAGGGCGAAGAGATAGTAGAGGAAATGAGAGGAACGGGCAAAAGACGAAAAGGAATGAAACTGAAGAAACAAAAGAAATAAAACATTCCTTCTCTACCCTTAACTGCTGTAAGGACAGCAGACCTTGCTTATCAATAAGCCTCGGGGACGCGAGATACGACATAGCTATTCTACATCAATAATAATAATAATAATAATAATAATAATAATAATAATAATAATAATAAAACAAGTTCTTCTTGACCTATATGATTGCGAACCTTGGTGGTTGATTAGGCTGTTCTTGCTGGTCGCAGTAATTTCTCAGTTTCTCGCGCCACGTCTTAACTTTACTTTAACCACGGCCCGCCGTGGTTCAACTATTGGTTTTCATTTATTCTGGCATACAGTAGAATTAGTCATGAGTACTTGTCTTTGTTTATTATAGTGATTAATTTGATTTTTATGTTTTCGCTTTGATGCATTGACTGAGTTGCGAGCCTTTATACGAACTTAATTTTATGTATTTCTGTATTAAGAGTAGCATCGGGACCCAGGGTGGTTAGCTATAGCTGTAAAAGTGCTTTAAACCCCTCGGTGGTTTACTCTACTGACCGATCTAATGCGGTGGTCCCGGTGTAGGTCTTACCCTTTGTTGCTTTGTGGTTTATTCTACGAGGTGATTTGTTTTATGTCTTACCTTGTGTCATTTTGTTCTTGTGTTTTTCAGTCCTTTTAGTATTGCGATTACCTCGCTTGGGGAAGAGAGAGCTAATCTTAGTGCCTTTCGTACGTTTATTCGATTTGTGCTTATTTGAATTTGTCGGTTTCCTCTTCTTCTTGGTGTCTGGGAAGGGCTGCTGTTTGTGATTGTGGTACTACCTGAACTTTTCTCTTACCATTTTGACCTGTAGACCGATGCAAATACCTCTGCAAACTGTAGATCTAGATGAGACAGCACATAACGAGCAGTCTCATATTGATCTAAATTGTTTGCCATCATGTTAGACTAATCTCCCTTTTAAAAGAATGGATATGTCAAATATCAATGTTAGAAGAGTCCAGTTCAGAAACTGGGGGTTAAAAGGGTACAATTTCACGATGGTTGCAAGTCATGAATATATAAACAGCTGTAGGCAAGGGTGCATGAGAACAGTAACGGATAAACATGTTTTTTTAAGAAGTCGCCATTCAGCGCATATTTATTCTGAAGAATTTAATAACTATGTATAAATTCTTATAAAATCAAACATTTTGAACTTCGACGACGAGCCATGCTTGCCAAAATACTGCCATGCAGGGCCTTAAAGACTATTTTGTGAAACAAACGAAGCAGCGGCAGCGGTGAGGGGATCCAGTAACGGATGTAGAAATGAGCTGATTTGACAAATCAACTTTAAAAAAATAGAGCAAAAAATCAAAGCACTGACAGCACTGATGGGTCGATTGTCTCTGAGTGTATGCAGGGACCATGGTCTTGAACGAGGACTTAGACTGTTTCCTTTACCCTTAAATTCCTGTGTTTTAAGCAAACAGTGTAGGCCATGATCAGACGCTGCTTTTTGCAGCGTCTAATTGTGGTCTATACGCTTTGCCAAATCTAATACATGAATCCAGTCCATATCGATTCTACACGTAACCCTCTGTACAGAACCCTCTGACCTCACAACGATAAGAATAGCGCGGCTATAAATAACCGTTACCTGGATTTCGTACAAATCAGTGATAGTCACGTGGATATCAACAATACTACTGCGCTTAGTAACTTTGGGTCAATTGACAAACAATATATCCAGTAATAGTACAATGCCTGGTCGGCTACTGCAAAGCGAGTATATGCTTCATTCTGTGATTTTTTTTTTTTTATTTTCCCTTATACTGTAGTTAAAGGGCCGACAGTAACGGTTTCACATTAACAATTCCGTGTAACTGGTTTTGTAAACCCAATTTGAAAGCAAGAAAAAAAAAAACAGGTTCACAAATATATGGATTGCATTTCCTAGTCTTGCTCCAAAACATTGATTGTGGCTACTCGTTAGAACCGCCTCAGTGGTTTAGTTCCAACGAGACCTACAATGTAATGGAGACGATCCAAAAATTACATCCAAGTTTTCATAAGAAAATAAATGTGTTCTGAAGGAAAACCTTATGTGTGTTACATCCCAGAGCAGATTGCAGTGCAAGCTGACTAAGTTTGATACCTACTAGAGGTGGGGTCCATTTTCTACAGTCGGACCATTTGTTATTAATAGTTATTAATAGTAGCGTGATATAAATGTTACGCCACTTTAATAAGGTTAAACTGGTTGCAAAACGAGAAAGCGAGAAAATCAGCTAAATATTTGCAAAATCCCGCAATTCATGCGTGGCAAGAGTATAGCCTTACTATATATAAACTCTGGGTCGTAACAATGTGTCATGTATGGAAATGTATGTAGAAGCATTCAAAATTCTGTGTCCAAATGAAATATACCTCGTATTTTAACACTTGTAGTATTTAAAAGGTTAGTTCATGACTATTGCGTCTATTTATACACTGGCAACAATTTAATGCACAATCAATTCTGAATTCATTAGTAACAAGAAATGCCATGAATTTGTATAATTATTAACATACGGTATACGCGGAAAAGGTTTGCTGTTATTTCGAGGAAAATACTGTTTTGTTAAATATCAGATCGATATACCAGTAATTTTAATTTTTGCACGTTCCAGGAAATGCGAATATTAAAAATCGCCAAAAAATAAAAAGCATGTTATGACTCAAAACCGCAAAAGTTTGAACCTGCTAAAGTTACCGCGTACACGGTATTGAACAAACTACATGTAATTGTTGGATCATTTACCACCTAAATGTCAAACAACTGCTATAAATAGAAACATATTACAAGATCTCTTGTTTCAGATTCCGGCGCTGCAACAGGATAACATAACGATGTAAGACAGTATATTTTTATCATGCATTGGGATAACACACTTGTACCCATACGTGTTATATTGTGGATGTTTTCATATCTCTTAAGCTGTTATTTTCTATTTGCTGGTGAAAATATGTGATATTTGCTTTATTTCTGTTGCAAATATAGATTGTAGGTGCTATAACGATTGACCACAATTAAATTTTTTTGACTAAGGATAAAGAAAATAATGTTTACCCTTGTAAACCCGATTTTCTCTCCATATAAAATTTAGTTACGAGCGTTCATTACAGGACTAGTTAACGTGATGGTCCTATCTGATAATATATCATATCAGCCAGCTCATGAGAAAAGAGCACGTATCGTATAAGCGACCAGAAAATGCTCAGTTAAGCCTGCACAGGAAACTAATAGAACTAGATGCATGACTCCTTGCAAGAAGCTCCCCCAAGGTCTCCACTGCATGTCTGGTAGCAGCCAAAGCTCTGGCTAGACTGCGCGTTGCGCAGGCTTTCTTTAGTCTTTACTGGTCGCTTATGCGATAATGACCCTTTTCACATAAACAGGCTCATATGCACTTTTTTATTTATTTTTTGTTTGTCTAAAATCAATTAAGGATCCTTTACGGCTTCAGAAATGGCAATTTTAGCTGATCATTTAATGTTTGTTTCTTATTACAATGCTTTGTTTTCTGCTCTAACCAGTCTAAGCAGTTTTTGAATCCTTATTATGTCCACCTCACTGCTACAATCACACCCGTGTGCTATAATGGCGTCTTTTATATTTATAAAACCGGACTTCTTCCGATGCATTGTTTGATATTTCGTTTTATTTCTGCTCCAAACATAAAATGCAGAGTAACCACATTCTATGTTTTTGAAAAAAAAAAAACGCAAATATGTAAACCTCGATTTTCTTTATATAAAGTGGGATTTGTAAGGGTGTTCATTAATCCGCTATTAAGACCAGCTAAAATTAATACGAATTCTTCTTTGAAAATCATATTTAAACGGTTTCATTTATTATTATTTTTTTTTTTTTTTTTTTTTTTTTTTTTTTTGTTATTATTATTATTATTATTATTCTACACCCAGTGTCCTTTAGTAAGAGGCTATATTTGGAACTGTTCAAAAGTGGTTCCAAATGTGGTCCTAATATAGGTATTATACTGTATTTGCATTAGGACAACACAGCCTTGTGAGATATTGGTTTCTTGCCTTGTGTTATGTTTTCAGTCCTTTTAGCATTGCGATTACATCGCTCTGGGGCAGAGAGAGCTGGTCTTGGTGCTTTTCGTACGTTTGTTCGATTCTATTTTTTTTTTTTTTTTTTTTTTTGGTTTTGTCTGTTTTCTCTTCCACTTGGTGTCTGAGAAGGGCTGCGGTTTGTGATTGTGGTACTCCCTGGACTCTTCTCTTCAGAAAAAATGCTATATTGTTCTTATTGCTGCTATATGCATAGCATGTGGGTGTTACTAAGAACATGCTCATTGTGGCATTTCTCAGAAAAAACGAGTACGCACAATCTGTGTCTGAGCAAAATGCGCAAAAATGTATACCCTTGTAAACCGTATTTTTACAATATAACATGGGATCTATAATTTATATACCAAATGGTTTTTCCTTACACGGTATGTGAGTGTCATCTTGATTGGTGCCCATGGCGACCTTATGGAAAATATAGTTAACAAAAGTTTAAAGTTCACCGATTCACTCATTGCATTGACTGGTTTACGTGATGTTGACGTTATGTTTGTTTTCCAATGTGAATTTTGTTTTCAGATAAAAACAAAGGGCTACATAATACAAATTTGTTACAAGTAAAACCAACTATGGCGCTGGTTGTCGGATTAGTCCTGATCGCTACAGTTACGGGTAAGTATCCTGGCGCTCATGATAGAATGTTAATTCTTAGGATATTATTATCAAGTGAGGCTATAAATTCTACGATAGTTCTTATCAGTTTGTCAGTTATATGATGTAGCTCTCTGAACTAGAAGCTATACTCAACATGCTCTTCGTCCTTACATCGATTCTGAAATAAATCACAAACGTTATTTTATCAAAGTTTCTTTCATAAATAAAGAGATTTGCCTACTAGTGGTATCTTCCGGTACAACTGATTTGCCTAGTATCTTCCGGGACAATTCGGTGATTTCATCCCTTCCTACTTATTTTCAAAATACTGAAACACCTATAAATTGCTGTAAGTACAACAAACCTGTTCGATCTATCATTTTATTAATTTTAATAAACTTGTTTCATACCTCGATATTGATACAAATACTCATGAGACCTGAGATTGTAAGGACTCAGTGTATTGCTGTTTAGCAGCAGGCAATATATCACTAGGAATTTAAAAGTAATTCATGATTCTAGAATCTGAAATATAATTTCTAAAGGTCGGAAATACCGATATCCTTCTAATATTTATTTCAATGTGTAGGGAAGAAATTGTTGATGCATGGAATGGATTCTGTTATCAATGGTGTAAGCGAAAGTATGTTGAGCTTAAAAACCTAGAAAGAATGGAAACTGAGCATTATGAAAATAGTTAGAAAACGCATTTTTTTTTTCTACAGACAAAATATTAATTTATTACCTGCTAAACCAAGGACGTGTTTACGTCACCATATATTACGTATGAAAGAATTCATAGGAGTATGATTTGGCTCCGGCAGACGAGGCCGCAAACAATGTCGTGGCTGTTAGATGGCTCCACTATGTTAATACTCTTAAGCCAGGACTTGGTGGTACAAAGGCCTATGAACAGCAGCTCTTGGCTGAAGAGATGTCTGTGGTTAATGATCATATCTCTCATTCAGCTTCCAAGTTTGCTATATGTGTTAAAGAAGGCCAAGATAGGCTTCTATGATGGCTCCAGCCAAAAGACTTATAAATAAGTCGGTTGGTGCCTGATGCTCTGTCTGTGGTCGGGCGTACCGGAGTCCAATTATTGGTTGTCTTTTGCTTCAGCATTTCTGTTATTCCATGCTGTCTGGTCCTCATCTTTGTTTCATCTCTGAATTTGTTTGATTTGTATGTTCTCGGACATGTTGCACTGATGAATTAGAAACCCTTCACGCGAACGGAACAAATTACTTGTGTAAAAAAAAAGGTGAGAAAAAAGTCCAGGGAGTGCCACAATTACAAACCGCAGCCCATCCCAGACACCAGGAGGAAGAGAAAACAGACAAAACCAAACAAGCGCAAATTTGAACAAACGTACGAAGAGCACCACGACTAGCTCTTAAGCACCTAGTATGTTTTTTTAACTGAGCGGTCCAAGGCGGTGCTTCTGCTGTGGTTTACTATTTCTGTCATTGTATGTCTTTGCATGTATGTCCTGGTGATTTTTTTATTCTGCATAGCCGTTTGGCTATTTTTTTTGAAAGAAATTATCCTTTTCACTTTCTGCTTGTAGCGTTTTGCTTGCGTCCTTCATTCCCTTTGGAGTCTTGAAAGGAAGGCGTTAGCTAATTGTATCGATTCCTGATCATTGTCTTCCTTTCTATTCAAAAAAAAAAATAAATAAATAAATAAATAAAAAAATAAACATGCAAGGCACGGGATATTGCAAATTCAAGCTCTGGTATCGCTACTGAACTTTATAAATTGTTGACTTCATGTCTTACTACCATCAAGACTATGCAAGATCAGGCAAAATCTGTTTAGGTCCATAAAAAATCAAATGAGGTTTTAAATAAACTTAAATCCAGATGTGTTCTTCGTCGTCTGTCTACGTATGATGTTTCCATGCTTTACACTACACTACCTGATAATCTTATAAAAAACCTAATATTTTATTTGAAAGGGCATTCTTTAGGGAAGATTCCTCTATCTTGCACATATGACGATATGTCTTTGGCTTGGCCCGCCGTGGTTCATCTATTGGTTTTCATTTACTCGGCATACAGTAGAATTAGCCATGAGTACTCGTCTTTTGTTTTTCATTGTGATTAATTTGATTTTTATGTTTTCGCTTTGATGCATTGACTGAGTTGGGAGCCTTTATGGGAACCGAATTGTTATGTATTACTGTATTAAGAGTAGCATCGGGACCCAGGGTAAAGTTGGCTAGCTGTAAAAGTGCTTTAAACCCCCGGTGGTTTATTCTACTGGCCGTTCTAAGGCGGTGGTCCCGGTGTTAGTCTTACTCTTTGTTGCTTTGTGGTTTATTCTACGAGGCGATTTGTTTAATATCTTACCTTGTTTTTTTTTGTTTTTTTTTTTTTTTTTTTGTTTGTTTTTTTTTTTTCTAGTGTTTTCAATCCTTTTAGCATTGCGATTACCTCGTTTGGGGAAGAGAGAGCTATTCTTGGTGCTGTTCGTCCGTTCGACTTGCGCTTGTTTGGTTTTGTCTGTTTCCTCTTCCTCTTGGTGTCTGGGAAGGGCTGCGGTTTGTGATTGTGGCACTCCCTGAACTTTTCTCTTACCTTTTTTTTTTATTTTTTTATTTTTTTTTTTTTTTTATTTTTTATTATTTTTTATATTTCTATTTTATTATCTTTTTGCATGTAACGAAAGAAATGCTCTTTTTCACTTCTGAGGAGCATTTAAATTACACTTTATGGTCATGTCAAAAAGCGTTTGAAGGTCTCAACTTTCTACTTGACAAAATTTATGTTAGATTTAGTACTAAGTTACTTAGACAAATTGTCGGAATTCTAATAGGTACATATTGCGCACCAACTGTGGCCTATTTGTTCTTGTTCTGTTATGAAAGAGATTTCATGAGGTTTCTTTCTTAAGAAAAGCAATCTTAAGATATTGAAGCTTTTAGCTCTACCTCTAGATATTTGGACGATTCATAAAATATTGACAATACGCATTTCGATAGATTCATCAGTCAAATTTACCCTACAGAGCTTCAATTAAATAAAAGAAGTTCTTCTGATACAGAAGCTCTGTTTTTGGATTTACATTTGTCTATTTTATGTGGGTTTATGTTATGCAAAATTTATGATACACGCGATGATTTTGATTTTGAGATTGTAAATTTTGCTTTCTTGGATTGGGATGTTCCGCATGCGGCATCTTATTAACTGCTAAACTTCTAATCAGGATTATCTGTATTATCAACTCCGCAAAGCCTTTTCTAAATTCTATAGACATCATGTCGATTTAGTTTTAAAATTCGATCTTGAACTGAAATCTCTTTTACAGCAAGGCCTATCGGAACCTCAATTTTACGGTTACTTAGTATATAAATTCAGAAAATATATACATGCAATTATTTTAGTACTCAATTTTGTAAAACCACTCTTCGATATAAACAGATTGGGTGCAAAATAAATGTAATACGACAGACTGCATGCTTGGTAGTCAATACAGTCACGGTAAGTAACTGCTTCCCTCGTTGGTTGCACTCCGGCGGGTCGGGTCTCAGACTCTATAATGGCTCCGGGCTAAAGACTTTTAAATATGTCGGTTTGTGCCTGATGCTCTGTCTATGGTAGTGCCCATTGGAGTCCAACTGTTGGTTATCTATTTCTTCAACATTTAAGTTATATCACTCTATCGAGTCCTCATCTTAGTTCCATCTCTTTATTCGTTTCATTTGTATGTTCTCGGAGATGGTGCACTGATGAGTTGGGAACCCTTCACGCGGACTAAACAAATGGCTTGTGTAAACCACGGCAGAACTAAGGCTGGGATTGTGGCCAGATAAAATCGGTTTAAGCCCCCACCCCTGCCCCCACCCACAACCAAGGAAAGATATTGACCGTTCCAAGGCGGTGCTTCTGTTGTGGTTTGTTATTTCCTGCTATTGTTTGTCTTTGCATGTATGTCCTTGTTAATTTTTTTTGTTTGGCTAGCCGTTTGGCCATTTTTTTGGCGAAAGGGATCTGTTCTTTTAGCTTTCTGTTTCTTTTGTTTTGACCGTGGTGCTGTTGCTTTTAGTGCGTCCTTCTTTCCGTTTTGTGTCTTGGACGGAAGGTGTTAGATAATTGTATCGATTCCTGATCATTTGCCTTCCTTCATTACGAAAACACGCCTATTCAAATATATATAAAAAATTTCACCTCCAAAAACTGAAATTTTCAGATAAAAAACACTGATATTTTTCATATTTCTGCTCAAAACATAGATTGTGGGTATTCGTTAGAACCGCCTCGGTGAGGCGGTTCTAACGAGTACCCACAATTTATGTTTTTGAGCAGAAATAAGAAAAATAATGTATACCCCTGTAAACCCCATTTTTACTATATAAAAGTGGGGTTTAAGGGGGTCAAAATTATACAGGCATGTTTTCGTGATGTCTGTTCTGGTAATTAGAATGTTAACACTAAGGACTGTTGCTTCTGGTGGCAAAAAAAGTCACCCAAAATATATTATTTTCAGCTGAGGCTTCATCAGAATATTCATTCATTCATACGTAGTATATTATTGTCAAATGTGCCTTATGCTAAAAAAAAAAGCACTTCCAGCTGAGGCTTCAGGCAGTAAGAATGTTTAATCAAAGAATAGTATTACCAACTGAGGACTTGAGCAATAATAACGTTCGCTCATAGTATATTATTATCAACTTGTCTGGAAGTAAGAATGCTTACCCATACTACAGTGAACCCTAAGAAAAGCCTTGTGTTATCATTATTTCCTCTTAGATTATATGATTATATGGTTTTGATCCAAAACATATATTTCTTGAAGTGTTAAATATAGTCATCTTGCATAATTTCTGATCAACTGTCACTTCTTGAGCGAAGGTTTCGTGCGAGTCAAATCATGACAAGTTTTTCTCGTAGAAAAAAATGGCAAAAAAAAAAAACCGACAAAATAAAATAAAATGAATCTTGCTTAACTGATAAGTTAACCAGATGTTTTTTGGCTACTGCCGTCATTTCTCCTACACTAATGTCTGTTCACAACAGGTGGTTTTACCAGATTAACCTGGGAGACTACTTTTTTCTGATAACACCGGTTCCCTGCACTGTAATATATACTCTTAAAATCATTACTTTTAACCTAGGAAACCATTTAAAACATGCACTTTGATTCACTTTTTATGCAGATGTCGATTTGGGAATCGGTTTTTGAGCTACTTCATTGTGTTTTATTTTTAAGAATATTTCGGGTGGTTTTCTAGTCTTATCAGTATTACTTAACTGATTGCGCAGCAGAGCATCATTTTATTGGCATCTGGGCAGAGTTTTATGGTCACAGTCATTAGAAACACATGGAAATACAATATCCCTCTAACCCGACTTTGATGAAGTATTAGTCGAGAATGTGGGCTGAAAGTATATAATTTCCAATTGTAAGAATGCTCACACATAGTATATAATTACCAACTAAGGCTTCTGGTAGTAAGAATGCTCATTTATAGGATATAATTACCAACTGAGACGTCTAATAGTAAGATTGCTCACTCATAATATATAATTATCAACTAAGACGTCTGGTACATGAAGTATGCTCACAAATTGTGTACAATTACCAACTAAGACGTCTGGTAGTAAGAATGCACACTCATAGTATTTAATTACCAACTGAGAGGTCTAATAGTAAGATTGCTCACTCATAGTATATAATTATCAACTGAGACGTTTGGTACATAAAGTATGCTCACACATAGCGTACAATTACCAACTAAGACGTCTGGTAGTAAGAATGCTCACTCATAGTATATAATTACCGACTGAGGGTTCTGGTAGTAAGAATGCTCACGCATTGTATATAATTACCAAGTGAGACGTCTGGTACATGTAGTAAGAATGCTCACACGTAGTATATAAGTACCAACTGAGATGTCTGGTAGTAAGAATGCTCACTGTATATAATTACCATCTGAGGCTTCTGGTTATAAAATGCTCACACATAGTATATAATTACCAACTGAGACGTCTGATAGTAAGAATGCTCACTGTGTATAATTACCAACTGGGGCTTCTGGCACTAAAACTGCTCACTCATAGTATATAATTACCATCTGAGGCTTCTGGTAGTACGACTGCTCACTCATAGTATATAATTACCAACTGAGGCTTCTGGTTATAAGAATGCTAACACATAGTATATAATAATTAACTGAGACGTCTGGTCGTAAGAATGCTCACTCAAAGTATATAACTACAAACTGAGGCTTCTAGTAGTACTCATTCATAGCATATAATTACCAGCGGAGGCTTCTGATTATAAGAATGCTCACACATAGTATATAATAATTAACTGAGGCTACTGGTAGTAAGAACGCTCACTCATATTATATAACTGAAACGTCTGGTAGTAGGGATATTCACTATAGTATATTATTACCAACTGAGTGGTAATTAAAATAGATACGCTTAGTATATCTAATTACCAACTGAGATGTCTGGTAGATAGACTAGTCACGTTTAGAATATATAATTATCAACTGAGACGTCTGTTAGTAAGAATAGTTACGCTTAGTATATATGATTACCATCTCTGAGACGTCTGGTAGCAAGAAGTCACGCTAAGTATATGTAATTACCAACTGAGACGTCTGGTAGTAAGAATAATCACACTTACTATATATAATTCAACTAAAAAGTCTGATTGTAAGAATAGTCACGCTTAGTATATATATATAATTACCAACTGAGATGTCTGGTAGTAAGAATAGTCACGCTTAGCATATCTTATTACCAACTGAAAAGTCTGGTAGTAAGAATAATCACACTTACTATATATAATTCAACTAAAAAGTCTGATTGTAAGAATAGTCACGCTTAGTATATATATATAATTACCAACTGAGATGTCTGGTAGTAAGAATAGTCACGCTTAGCATATCTTATTACCAACTGAAAAGTCTGGTAGTTAGAATAGTCACTCATGCTATATTATCATCATTTGAGGCTTCTGGTAGTACGAATGCTCACGCATCGTATATAAATATCACCTGAGTAGTCTGGTAGTAGGAATGTTCACACTTAAGCTATTATTATCCATTGAAGTTTTTGGGAATAGAACTGCTACGTATCTCTTAAGATATTTATATTTCCTGAGGGTCCTGGTAGTAGAAATAATTTCACATAGTGTATTATTACCAACTGAGACATCCGTCATTAGAAATGTTAACTCCGAGGATATTATTATCTACTGAGGGCCTTGGTAGTAGAAAGTTTGCTCTTCAAGTAATCTTTATAGCCTGATTTCCTTTTATTTCATCAGCCGTTTAGTTATGTATGCTAACGGTAGAACGTCTCCCCTTACTTTATCATTGCAGTATATAATTTTTATATCGTTTTTATTCATTGGGTCCATTTGAGGATATTCGAAAATGGAGTATTGCATAATCGAGCATACACTGAAGGACTTTGAAAACGCAAAAATTGAAATTCATAAAATAGTTTCATTTTTTTTGCTCATCAATTCAGTTGAAAATAAGCAAAACAAGAACATCAGCATGTTAGCGAACCTTGTTCTAAATTTCATCCGAAAATATTGAATAATGTATGAGTAACAGTCTATCAAATATCAATACCTTTACATTCAAAAGTAGCAATTAATAGCGAGTGTAACTGCCATTTGCCGCCATGCATGCAGTACATCTCCGTCCCATCGAAAGGACAAGGTTTGCCATTACCTGCTGAGGAATGTTATTCCATTCATTGATCAAGGCGTTGGTAAGTTCATTTACGTTCCTAGGCGGCTGACGTCGAGCGCTAATGCGTCTGGTCAGCTCATCCCAGGCATGCTCAATCGGAGACATGTCTGGAGACAAAGACGGCCAGTCTAGCACTGGAATCCTATTTGTTGCCAGAAAATTGACAGTGAGGCGGGCACTACGAGCTGGGGCATTGTCATGTTGGTATATAAAGTTACCTCTGCTATAATTTTGTTGTAAAAAGGGTAATGCCACAGGACGAAGAACGTTATCAATGTAACGCTTAGCGTTTACATTTCCATTTAAGATAACAAGGTCAGTTTTGTTAAATTGGGTTATACCAGCCCAGACGTGAACACTGCCACCACCACCACGGTTACGTTTCTGAACACAGTTCTCCGAAAACCACTGACCGCGTTGACGGTACACACTTGTACGGCCGTCGCAGTTTTTCACATTAAACTTGGACTCATCGGTAAATAAAACTGATCTCCACTGCCTGCGATTCCATCGTAAGTGAGCCCGAGCCCAGTTTAACCTCACCGCCTTATGTCTGTTGGTCAAAATGCAATCTTTTTTAGGTCTGTGGCAACGGAGCCCAACTTCTCGAATTCTCCGACGAACTGTACGAGCATGGATTGGGCGTCTGCAATGAAACAGTTTAAAATTTTGTCTAGAAATTGGGTCGTTATTTAAAGCAATTGTAATTAGATCGTTTATTACAAACATGAAACAACTTACCCTTAGAGTCCAATTGTTCGTCTGGCACTGACGGTAGCCGGTCGGAATGGAAACCTTCGATGCAATCGACGTAAGTTGGCGTCTTGACGTCGGGTTTTTATTCTTCGCTGACCAGGCCTGCGTCGATCTGTAACTGACCCAGTGGCCTGGTAACGATCTCTGAGGCGAAGAATAGTTGACGGATGGCAATTATAATGTCGCGCGATGTCAGAAACACGTACCCCGGCTTGTAGCATTCCGATTGCGCCAGATCGTTCATGTTCGGACAAACGTGGCATGATTAATAAAGTAATAGAAGTAAAGCAAATTTGTTTTTATATATGTAAGACTACAAGCTACACGTGGAATGGTAAAATATTTTGCTTCATAAATTCGTGGGGTGCCACGTGCTAAACCGGGTAAAACAACGATCGCGTAGCTCGTGGTTGCCAGTGCCTAAAAACGACGGTATTTAATGTAGATATAAGCAAGCTGTCGTTACCAATCGATTTTACCCATTAAAAAAGACTAAAACTATTCGTGGTGCTAAAAAATAAATTTTCATTTTTTTGCGTTTTCAAAGTTCTTCAGTGTAGGCATAGAAAGAATAAAAAAACTGTAGCGATTTATTTTCCGATCTTCTATAGTAAAACAATAGTATGTTGTGTGTACTCATTAGAATCGTCATGATGAGGCGATTCTAAAGAGCACTCAACATTCATTTCCTCGATAAAATAAGAATATTCTATCTAAATTACCCCTTAATATTCGAAATCTGTAGTTGAGAGAATAATCCCGTAGGGACTCAAGAACCAGTTCGAATCAGCAATGGTTAATGAGCCATCGTTGTTATAGCCATTGAAGTTTCGCTGTATGTACAATAAATTGATGTACTGCAGTGCAAAAACAGTAGACAGTTGTAGTTGTTGTGGTCATGGTCCCCAAGCCATAATCCAAACTCATAAATCCGTAAACGAATGACAAATCAGAATGTTCAGACCAACAGACATGCACCCCAGAATAAAGGGTGTAATCAGGCGTCCGCGGATAGTAAGCATTACTTGGTAAGCAAGCCTCGTAGCTTTGTAGCAATTATCGAATACCTCAACAGGAGAATGACACCAAAAGGAACAACAAAATACAGTTGAACTACAGTGGCTCAAGAAACTTAAGGACCATGGAATTATGATCGAGACGAGAATAGTTCGAGCCACATAGGGTTAGTCATAGAGCCAGGTCAAGTGGCATAATCTGGTTGACTAGGGATAACGTTACGATCTTCTATAAAATCATAAATAAAATATAAACTTAAATCCTCAATAGTCGGACTTCAGTGGCTCGAACACATATGAACACATTTGAGTCTATGAAAACTTGTTCGAGACAGGGCTAATTCGAGCCACTGAGGGCGAAGCATAACGCCTTGTAAAGAGGAATAAAGAGGATAATGGAACGATGTTTTTTTTTTTCGATTTTCTGCAAGAGAATTACAGTATGTTGTATACACTCATTAGAATCGACTTGATGAGGCAAATCTTATAAGTACACACAGCATACCTTTTCAGATAAAATAAAACTGTCTTCCGCCGTGGTTCAACTGTTGCTTTTTATTTACTCTGACACACAGTAGAATTGCCATGAGTACTCGTCTTTGTTTATCACAGTGATTAATTTGATTTTTATGTTTTCGCTTTGATGCATTGACTGAGTTGGGAGCCTTTGTACGAACCTAAGTTATATGTATTTCTATATTAAGAGTAGCTTCGGGACCCAGGGTGAAGTTGGTTGGCTGTAAAAGTGCTTTAAAAAAAGTAAAAGAAAAGTCCAGGGAGTGCCACAATCACAAACCGCAGCCCTTCCCAGACCCCAAGAGGAAGAGGAAACCGACAAATCTAAACAAGCACAAACCAAACAAACGTACGAAAAGCACTAAGATTAGCTCTCTCTTCCCCAAGCGAGGTAATCGCAATACTAAAAGGACTGTAAAACACAAGAACAAAATGACACACGGAAAGACATACAACAAATCGCCTCGTAGAATAAACCACAAAGCAACAAGGAGTAAGACTAACACTGGGACCACCGCCTTAGAATGGTCGGTAGAGCCAACCACCGGGGGGTTTAAAGCACTTTTACAGCTAGCCAACTTAACCCTGGGTCCCGATGCTACTCTTAATACAGAAATACATAAAAATTCGGTTCGCATAAAGGCTCCCAACTCAGTCAATGCATCAAAGCGAAAACATAAAAATCAAATTAAATATAATAAACAAAGACGAGTAATCAAACCCCTGGTGGTTATTCTACTGACCGTTCTAAGGCGGTGGTCCCGCTGTTAGTCTAACGTTTTGCTGTTTTGTGTGTCCCGGTGTTAGTCTCTTTGTTGCTTTGTGGCTGTCAACCCAATCATTGTTGATGACTATGGTTCACTCTTTAATTGCACGAAATTGCACGACGGCGGTTCGGGCCTCAGACTCAATGACGGCCTCTTCGTAAAACTTTAACCAGTGGGTTAACTTTAACCATACAACAAATCGCCTCGTAGAATAAACAACAAAGCAATAAAGAGTAAGACCAACACCGGGACCACCGCCTTAGAACGGTCAGTAGAGTAAACCACCGGGGGGTTTAAAGTACTCTTACAGCTAGCTAACTTCACCCTGGGTCCCGATGCTACTCTTAATACAGAAACACATAAAAATTCGGTTCGCATAAAGGCTCCCAACTCAGTCAATGCATCAAAGCGAAAACATAAAAATCAAATTAATCACTATAATAAACAAAGACGAGTACTCATGGCTAATTCTACTGTATGCCAGAGTAAATGAAAACCAATAGTTGAAGCACGGCGGGCCGAGCCAAAGACATATCGTCATGCCCAAACCCACTGGTTAAAGTTTTACGAAGAGGCCGTCAATGAGTCTGAGGCCCGAACCGCCGTCGTGAAATTAAAGAGTGAAGCATAGCCATCAACAATGATTGTGTTGACAACTAGGCATGCAGCCTGCCACATAATATCCAGGCTATAGCCAATTCTTTTATAACAGTTAATAAGTTTCCTGAATTGATCCGGAAAGTTAGATTTATCTACAATTTTTCTAAATCTGTACACTAAGTCACCGTAAAATTCTGGTTCCGATATACCTTGTTGCAGAAGTGTTTTTAGACTGACGCTATATTTTTCTAACAAGGCACTGTGTCTGCGATAAAATTTCGAAAACGCCCTGCGAAGTTTAAAATAACGATAGCCCTGCCTAAGAAGTTTGCCAGTAAGGGCTTTATTACGGTAGTTAAAATCATTAAGATTTGAAGAAGCTCTGGCGAATCTAATAAGTTGAGAAATTAACCTTAAAAAGGTTCACGTGAGACTGGAATACAGTCCTACCTCTATCAAGCAACCACCTGAGCTTGCTTAAGACAGTTGCTTGCTTAAAACAGGTAAATTGTAATGCATTTGCCGTTTCCGGGAACTAAATTCAGACTTGCTCAATACAGGTTGCTTGCTCAGAAAAGGTAGCCACAATAACAGGTTTCCTATTGTATGACGAGGGTGAATTGACAAGGATTTAAAAAGGGTTTTACAACTTTTTAAATAGTGTTAGATTTTACTTGCAACAAACTTATCGCATATCAAATTTGAGGCGAAATAAAAATAACTAAGACTTTTTGTTTCGAAACTTTACTTCTGAAATGTGACCCGACCTAGATGCTGTTTAAGTCACGGGCCCCTATATAATCAATTGTCAGTGAGTAGCAGCTTCTGTTCCAAGACATCAAAGGGAAAGAAGGATGCGTTTAAGGAAACGGCTCCACAATCAAAACACTACAAGCAGAAAGCCGAAAGGACAGTTTATTCCCTAAAAATGGCCAAACAGTTATCCAAATTAAAATTTTTACCAAGACGTACATGCAAAGATATACAATGACAGATATAGTAAACCACTGCAGAAGCACCGCCTTGTAACGGTCAGTAAAACTATTACTGGGGGGCTTAATTCAATTTTACGTGGCCACAACCCTCGCCCGTAGTTCTGCCGTGTTATACACAAGACATTTGCTCAGTCCGCGTGGGTTCCTATGCAGGTGGTTCTAACGAGTGCCCACAATATGTGTTTTGTTAAAAAATTAAGACATTAATGAATACTCCTGTAAATCCCATTTTGCTCTATATAGAGTGGTGTGGTCACGGTTATTCATCAGACATGTTCACGCGATGTTAACTTCTTTTTCAGGTTTTGTTCAGTCGCAGTGTCCAGAAAACTGTATACGGTGTCGTAACTCATGGCAGTGTCTGGAATGTGTTGACGGGAAATACGGTGAGCGATGTGAAAGAAACTGCGATAATGGATGTAAGAAATGCATTGAACTATATCCGGGTTTTGGGTATTCTGAATGCATTGAATGTCTGCCTAACCTGTATGGTAGTAATTGCATGTTTAATTGCAGTTATTGTGCAGGTGGACTATGTTCTCGTGATAGCTGCATAAACGGGTGTATGGAAGGATGGCAAGAGTATAATAGGATTTGTATTAAATGCCCCAGTGCATGCGAAACCTGTGACCCTTGGTCGTGGAACAGTCAGAAGTGCGTTAGCTGTCCAGCGGGAACCTGGGGAGATATGTGTGACAGTGATTGTTCGAGTACGTGTGCCAACAACACATGTAATCAGAGAACAGGACAATGCGAGTGTCGGTCTGGGAGTTACTTAGATACAGAAAACAATATATGCATGAACTGCCCGGATAACTGTATAGTATGCACCGCAGCTTCAAATTGTACCAGATGCAAAGGGGGGGAATACGGGAGTGCTTGTGAACACAGCTGTACTCCACACTGCCTAGAATGCACGTCGGAGCCAGAATACAATCATTATAAGGAAATCTACGAAAGTTGCACAAGATGCGAGAAGGGGTATTATAGGTGGGATGAATGTTTTCCGTGCAAAGAAGGTTGCACATCTTGCTGGTGGATGAAGTATAGTAACGTCCAAGAATGTACAGGCTGCGCTGATGGATACTACTGGGACCGTATAAGGCCACTAACAGGCGCACCGATGCAATGTTTTAGGTGCCCAACAGGTTGCAAAAAGTGCAATGGACGTGGAGACTGCTTAAGCTGTTTTGATGGATACTCCCTTTCGGACTACACCTGCCAATAGAGAAGGTTTCTATGGTAGCACATGCGAAAATGAAAAGAATAAGGAGAAGGTAAGTAACTTAATATTACAAAATGATTTTATGCATTATGGAAAAAAAACGACCAGACTTAGTTTTGTGTACAAGATAATTGTCCTAGAATTATTTGATCTACGTTTTTATATTTGATGTAGTGGTTTATCACTTCATAAAATCTGGGGATAAATGTATGCCCACATTTGCATTTGACATCCGAAACGGTAAAGAGAAAAGTCCAGGGAGTGCCACAATCACAAGTCGCAGCCAATCCCAGACAGATAGAGGAGAGAAACGCAAATCAAACAACACCCCAGCAAACATGTATATGTGGGCCCCATATAGGCAGAATCTGGGCATTTATCCCATTCAAGTCCTACATGGGCCCCATATAGGCTTTTTTTGCCCATATAAGACCCATATATGTCCCATATTGGTATAATTTGGCCAACAAACATGTATATATGGGAACTATATGAGCTGATTCTGGGCATTTATCCCATTAGGGTCCTAAATGGGCCCTATATAGGCTTTTTTGCCCATATTAGACCCATACAGATCGCATATTGATAAAATTCGATAACTATAAAAATAAATTCTAATCTGTGGGACCCCGAGATAAAACCGAAATAATCATGGAAAAATGATAATTTCAAGATACATAATTGGGGCCCAAATGGCTCCTATGGACCTCTATGGTTCCAATGTTGACCTCCCATTACTATATGGGACCCATATGGGGTCAATATGGGCATTAAGGGGAACAACTGTACCACTATTTTAACAAAATATTTAAAAAAAAAATAGTAAATTTTCTGACATAAATGCAAATAATAATGATAATAAGAAAATAAAAATAATAGTTTGTTCATTACAAAATGAATGCATTTACTAAATTTATCTTGACTATTTTTCCGACACGGACGTCGATTCATGGACATATTTTTATTTTAACTTGTATGTCCCTATTACTTTTAAAATTGAGGTATATATAAATACGCATGAGTCCACCATGTCCAACTATTAAAAAGGACGCCTATATCTTTAAGGCCTCTTGATTCTACGCATGTGCAATAACTTGCACATGTACGAAGGTCTCTCTCTGTTGGGACCTTACCAGTCCATCATAAGGGCTGGGACTGGGGACTTATAATCATTTGAGTAAAAATGTCTAAAAGTTTGTTTTTTTGTTTTCTGGAAGATAAATGTGGGTTGATTTTCCCTTACTGAACCCATATAGTTCCCATATGGCTTTGCCCATGTGGGTCCAACATGGAACCATGTTGCAAATCCCTCATGAGTCCCTTATGGGTTGCCCATATAGGACCCACATAAATACCCATTTGTGGCCCATGTGGGTCCTATATCTTTTGCTTGCTGGGACGTGCAATCGATTTAAGCCCCCAGTAGTTTTTGTAATTACCATTCCAAGGCAGTGCTTCTGTTATAGTTTATTATTTCCTACAATAAGACTTGTGTGACCAGCAAAGATTCAGATCAGCCTTTGCAGTCGCGCAGTCTGATCAAAGTTTTTGCTGATCGCATGAGCCTTCTACAGCTTTCGGCATTTTGCCTGACCGCGCAAGTTGTTCTTAGGTTTTGCTGGTCGCTAAGGTCTTGTAGGTTCTGTTGTGAGTAGGCGTATTTGTTGAGCTACGTCCGTTTCTAAAGTTACTAAGTGGTCTAGAACTTTCCCTACGCTTAGTCACATGACCAATAGAGTTAAACCGCGCGCACATTGATGAATGTGCGGTAAATCCCTTTCAACAGAAGGGAAGGAGCTGATCAAGAATTGATACAATTACCTAACACCTTCCGACTAAGACACCAAAGGGAAAGAAAGACGCACTTAAAGCAAAGGCACCAATATAAAAAAACATCGTAAGCACTTGTAAATACTACAAGTAGAAAGTAAGAAGGACAATTTCTTTCCAAAAAATGGCCAAACGTCTATCCAAAACACAAATTCCACCAGGAAATAAAAGCAATATCAAACAATGATAGAAATAGTAAACCACAACAGAAGCAGCAGAACGGTCAGAAAAATATCACTGGGTGTGTGTGTTGTGGGGGTGGGGGCGGTGGGGCTTTAATCTATTTTACGTGGCCACAGTACTCGTCCAAGATATTTGCTCAGTCCGCGTGAAGAGTTCCTAAATCATCAGTGCAACATCTCCGAGAACATGAAGCAACAATATGAGGACTCGACAGAAAGAAATAACTGAAATGCTGAAGGAAATGAAAACCAACAGTTGGACTCCGGCGGGCCCGACCAGAGCCAGAGCATCAGGTACTAACCGACTGACTGACATACCCAATCTTTATATATCAAAGAATAATTTTACGAAATCTAAATCTAACGAGTGCTGAAATCTTTGCGAGCATATATATATTGAATTTATTTACTTAGCCACCTTAAAAAAAAAATTCACGTTCTTATAGACTTTGTTGCAGATGAGATTTAAAATAAACATTGAATTTTAAAACTAAATTGCAATGACTTCTATAAATTTTAGAGAAGGCTTTGCGGAGCTTATGGTGCCGGTAAACCCGATTTAGTAGCAGTTAATAAATTATTTTAAATTATTATTATAAAGTGTTGAAGTCAGTAGCATGACTAGACACTCTGGCGAACCGAATAAGTTGCCAGATATAAACACCGTAGGATGCTCGACGAGGAACATCCCCATCCAAAAAAGGAAAATTTACAATCTCAAAATCAAAATCGTCAGTAGCATGACTAGACACTCTGGCGAAACGAATGTTGCGAGATATAAACACCATAGGATCCTCGACGAGGAACATCCCCATCCAAGTAAGGAAAATTTACAGTCTCAAAATCAAAATCATCGCATTTATCATACAGTTTGCTTGAAATAAACCCATATAAAATAGACAACTGTAAATCAAAGGACGGGGCTTCAGTCGCAGAGGAATTTACTTTGTTTAATTGAAGGTCTGAATGATAGATTTGACTGATCAAACCATCGAAGTATTTATTGTCAACATCTAATAAATCGTCCAAATACTAGACGTCGAGCTAAAAGCTACGATAACGTCAGATTGCTTTTTTTTTCAGAAAGAGACATCATAAAGTCTCTTTCATAACAGAACAAGAACAAATCAGCTACAAGCAGTGCGCAATTCGTATCCATCGAAATACCCACAAGCCCCACTCGTAAAGGAAGACAGTAAGACGAAGGCGACAATGGCAGGTGTATTTTTATGCAAAAAAATAAATACACTTAAAACACACCCAACAAGTCCAATTTTTGTATGCTTCCCATTACCACACTCACGTTTGTATTTGTTGAAATAATTTTATCTACCTTTGGCTGAAACAAGTGTAAGAATACGATTTCACGATATGCATAAAAGAAATCATCTACACCCTTGTAAAGGGGTTAAAACAGCAAATTACTATTACGCTGTAATACTATAACGCATTTACTACCGATTTTATAAGAATTGTCTTTTTTTCAGTCAATGTCTACTTGTATTAAATGTTGTATAAAAATTCTGCTGTAAGCTTGAATAAAATACATAGATAAACATCTAAAAGTCAAATACGTCTGATTCCTTCTTAAACTTGAATAAAATACATAGATAAACATCTTAAAGTCAAATACGTCTGGTTCCTTCTCAAACAAACTTGGTCTTGTTGGTTGTGTTGACACAGCTTTTAGCACAGTTGTTGTTGACACCGTTGATACAGGAGCTATGTTTTTATTTATATGTTTCCATGTTTTTCATAACACGTGCCAGCAGCAAACCCAGTAATAGCACAAGATACATGTGTTGGTAAAATCTGTGTATTTTTGTACACTCTTTCTATGTCCTGCAATGTGTGGGATTCTTTCTCTTCCGTTTTCCTAAATAGATTGTATATCTAAATCTATATCTGACACAGCATCCAAAGAGTTTTATATGTTTTGCATTAATTATGTTTGTCTCTCCATCTTTGCTTCTATCCGTCAAAATCTTGCATAGAAATCTTTCACTACATTTTTTCTATGCTGTGGAATATGGTCGTCTTTAATACGCTCTAATTCTCAGATTTTATTTTCATGTGTTTCTTGTGGTTCTTTAGTAATTCTAACAGGGTTTACATCCCATATTTTTGTTATCTGCTCTAACCAATATTATACTTTTTAGCACCTCTGATAAAGATAAATAAATTCTAAAAGATTGAAAACAACTTTAGATTTTGTAATTTCTTCTATGTCATCCAAGGTAGGCTTGCTTACCCGTTCTTTTAGATTCTCTAGAGACATTTTATTTAAAAATTAGAATAAAACTGGATTGGAGTAAACAGCATAACCCCAGATACAGAAGCTTAACACTTATTATGTGCTTAATTTTGTAATAATGATAAGTAATGCTTCTAGCACTGCTTCTAGCATTGCTAAATATAGAACCAAGGTGCATTGTGGCAAACTTAAAGTGGAGAACAGGATTAAAATGTATTATTATTTGCTTGTTTTGTGATAAATATTAACATTGCTATTAGTATTGCTAAGCAATGGCAATAACATTGCTAAACAATGGCAATAGCAAAACATATCACAGTTTACTGCAATCCTCCAATACAAGTTCTCAAGTCTTCAATTTGTATACAGGCATCTTTCCTGGATTGTATGGTGTTAATGGTTTAGAGGTATACATATTATTTAATTCCTTTTGGGAATAACTCTTTCTATAACAGAGTTTAAAATTATAAGCTCTAAATCCCAAAAGTAGAAGTCTTTCAGTTTTTTTATTTTTTTTAGTTTATTTTACTTATTTATTTATTTATTTATTTATTTTTATTTTTATTATCATTATTATTATTATAATTATTATTTTATATATATATATATATATATATATATATATATATATATATATATATATATATATATATATATATATATATATATATATATTTGCTTATAATGTCACACAGGTCATTTCATGATAAATAATTATTTTACTTACATTTTGGTAGTTTCTATTTAACAGTGTAAAGTGAAAGTAACCTTTACCTACATAAGGGAAATCCGGGATTCCTCTATGTAGTATTTTTACTGGTATGTAAATAGCGCAGTCCAATGATAACTTTTCTTACTCTCTAATTTCTATTTTTAGTGTGTGTGGCGTCAGGGTGATTACTAATACAAATAACCAATGCATGTACTTATGCACCTGTATTTTATGCGCGCTCTTTGCATTCAGCGAGTGGCCAGCTTAGTGGTAGAAGGTTATCTTCCATTCAATGGAGGAATGGTATAAAATTCCCCTCCTGTCGTTTATGTCGTTACTGATATTCACAGCAATGAATTTGCTATACAGCAACGACACCTTTTAAAACCGAGATATCAAAAGAATTTTCGTTTTTCTTTGTCTGTCCTGACTATTAGGCTATACGACAAAAATATATTATACTTTTCTTTAAATTAAATTCATAACACTTACAGACATTGTTTTTACTTTCTGTTTTGTGGTCTTTAAACCTAAACACACTATTTTGTTCTTTATTAATTCATCCAGTTTTGCATACATTTCTCGCAGAAACCTATAATCTGTGTATGTTCCTATATCTGTAAAAATAATATGTTTTTTTTTTTTTTTTTTTTTTTTTTTTTTTGTCAACGCGCAGTTAATATTCCATACTCCTTTACATCTAACACAGTGTCTTCTTCCAAATCATCCCATTTCTTTTAGCCTTTTGACTTTTTCACCGTTTTAGGCGATGGTCCCGGTATTAGTCTTACTCTTTTTTGCTTTGTGTCTTTTTTCTACGAGGCGATTTGTTTTATGTCTTAAGTGCTTTAAACCCCCGCCCTCCTACCCCCCTGCTCCCCCCCCCCGCCCCACACCGGTGGTTTACTCTACTGACCGTTCTAAAGCGGTGGTCCCGGTGTTAACTCTTTGGTGCTTTGTGGTTTATTCTACGAGACAATGTTGTATGTCTTACCTTGTGCCATTTTGTTCTTGTGTTTTTCAGTCCTTTTAGCATTGCGATTACCTCGCTTGGGGAAGAGAGAGCTAATCTTGGTGCTTTTCGTACGTTTGATCGATTTGTGCTTGTTTGGAATTGTCGGTTTCCTCTTCCTCTTGATGTCTGGGGAGGGCTGCGGTTTGTGATTGTGGCACTTTTCTCTTACCCTTTTTTACCTTGTGTTATTTTTTTCTTGTGTTTTTCAGTCATTTTAGCATTGCGATTACCTCGCTTGGGGAAGAGAGAGCTAATATTAGTGTTTTTCGTACGTTTGTTCGATTTGTGCTTGTTTGGTTGTGTCGGTTTTCTCTTTGTCTTTGTGTCTGGGTAGGGCTGCGATTTTTTATTGTGGCACTCCCTGGACTTTTCTCGTACCTTTTTTCCTTTCAATTGTCTGTCTTTGTCAATGGTTTGGCTTCTAGTTCTTCTAATTCTTTTGTTATATTATCTGTAACATAAGAATTTGTTTTGTTCTTCTTGTTCTGTGTTGTTTTTGTTTTGTTTTGTTTTTTTCTGTTTTTACATACCTTGCCTAGAGCTTGTCCAACAGATTTCTAGAATCTTAAGATTATATATGCTTCTTATAACATCATACCCATTACTAGTATGTGTTGTAGTTAAATTTCCTAAGATAACACGTTGTATTTGCATCTGCCCAATAAGCTGTTCCCTTACATATATTACTGGGGGTTGGAGGCTTAAATCGATTTTAAATGGCGACACCCTTACTTATGCCGTGGTCATTTTTTCTTCATTATATAAATCTTCCTGCATGTGAAAACTGTTGTAAGACATTACATCTGCAACTTCTGCTTTGATTTAACAACCTGCAAAGTCTTGTGTTCTGTCTATATCCTCCAACAATATATCAACTATGCATCGTCTAGAATAGCAATAACAGCTTCCAGAGGAATGGAATTACTAGATATTTTGTAGCGTTGTCTTGTATTTGTGTTGTAGTCTACAGCTTTTATAAATGTTTTCTGGTTGTGTTTTACTGTTTGTATGCGCTTGCTCTACGCTAAATCATTTAGGAAACATATTTGCCCTACAATTGTTCTAGCCTTTGTCTTTGGATTTCTAGCTATTTGGGATTTCTGTATAGTTATGTAGTGTTCTGGTGTTTGCATCTATTCATCTACTATACGAGGGTCCTGCAAAAAGTTCTGTCACTAAAAGGCTTCATTAATTTTATCCCAGGTATATTCTAAAATGCTTCACTGCACTTGAATGGTGTTTTGAATAGCTAACGATACCCGTTTATTTCGTTCAAATTGCTTTCTAACTGACCGAGTTATTTCAAATTGAAATAGATGCAGCCATATACACTGACCCATTTACTTGTTACAATACGAAACGACCAAGCACAGGATGGTCAGGAGTCAACCTTTTACATGACAACGCCTCCTCTCATAAGTGTGAGGTTGTTAAGTCTTTTTTGGCTTTTGAAAAGGTGTTGTAAGTTCTAAACCATCCATCTTATTCACCTGACCTGTGCCCTTTTTATTTCCAAGGCTTAAGAAAATGCTTTCTGGAAATAAGTATACGTCTAGAAGTTCTCTTGGCAGCGCTATTTATCAGTGTCTCCAACAGATACCAAAAGAAGATTATTTATCTGCTTTTCGCGACTGGGTAAAATGGTTACAAAAATGTGTTTCAGTAAAGGGAAGATACTGTGAAGATTTATAATAAAAATATGTTTGATAAAACGTAGCACAGAAAAAATAATCAAGCATAAAAATATAATTTATTTTAAATATCACTCTGGTGGAGAAATAAACACGAATTAAATACGAATTAATGATAGAAACAAAACGAATGCTTGCATTGTTATGTATGCCTATTCTTTGTATACATAATCCAAGGTTATTTAACATATATGGGCCGCGTCATGCATAAAAGAGCCTTTCAACATGCGCACATTCAGTGCCATGCTGACCTTTATTGTCCATACATTCTGTAGTAGCCAATGGCTTTTTATCGGACAAAACAAAACAACAAAACTTGCAATTGACTTTTGTTAAAAATAGTATAAACCGTTTAAAAATTCTTTTTAAAAGAGAACGAGACCAATTCATATGCTGACTTGTCATTTCTTCTGAATCCCATTTGAATAATGTTCTGGACACAATGTAATGTATTTGTATCAATACCACACAATAGGACCGTACAGTGCGATGACCTTTTTGTCGCTGATCTGTATAGTGGAAAAATCTTTGTCGCTATGTCGGGTAAGTTTTGACACTGTTTATTTTTGTGTTTTAAAAACAGCTGTTGTCAGACTTTCAGCTAAATAATTATACTTTGATATGCATCAATACCGTTGCTTCAGGTATGCCACTTTGATTTTATAAAAATTGTTATGGCATGCTTTATTTTTCCCAGAGTTCTGAGAAAATCACTGATCTACTTTCGATTTCACAACGTGCGCCGTTACTTGTTTCAAGAATATGCAATCACTTTTGTATAATACGACTGTGTTTTCATTCTATTTCTGCCTCGAACATTTAAGCTAAAGATCCGATGAATGTGTGGGCTATCATGTAACAGTAGCAGCAATTAATTTGATAAAAACAGACAGAGGAGTCAGAACAATGTCTGTATTGTGTGTCGTAAAACCTGATTTCAGTACTGTATGGTGTGTGTCCATTTAAGTGTATTGTGTGTCGTTCATTATAATTATTGACTTCTAACAAGTCTTGAAAATTTTCTGCACTGCCTTCTTCATATCCATTTGGATACAATTTGCATCAATTTTATTCAAGACCCAAAACCTTATATTTAGCTGCCAGAGGTGTGGTTCACATCCCAGTCATACCAATTTCTCCTTTTTATTTACTTTAATAATTGCAGATAGCACGCACGGTTCGTGTTTTGCACTCTCAACAGTTTGTCACACACGTATGCACGAACATAAATACACGCTAACCTGTTCATGCAGCTATCAGGATCTACACCAGTTTCTCCGCTTGCTGCTTCTTGTGCAGGTTCATTGCAGGTTTTTGATATGGTTGCATTCACTTATAGAAAAGTATTTACCAATATAAATATGCTACCATGTATACTTATTGAAGAAATAGATCAGCTATGACAGTGATTTGTTGAGTAATATATCACGTTAACAAGCCAATTAAATGAATACCCCTGTCAAGCCAGTTTATATAGCAAAAACAGGGTTTCAGGGTTTACAAGCCTAAACAGTTAATTTCTTAGTACTCATTAATACCATTGCGGATACTCATTGGACTGCTTCAACGAAGCGGTTTAAACGAATACTTACAATCCCTGTTAAGAAGGAAATTAAGGAAACTATCATCGTTAAATAAAACCATATATTACATAACATAGGCATGTAAACGTAATGAACGTAAGTACGTTCTGAGCAGGAGAATCGTTCAAAAGATGGGTGATTAGGTTTGCAACCGTCTTTGATATTTTTCTCTAAACTATTCCAAACGTAGTTGAGTGTGGCCGTTTAAACAGCACAAGCTGTGAACCTGTGCAGTTATAAGAAAGAGAGTACACCTTTTACGTACTTTTCCCTATATAAAGGTATTATTCTCTATTAGGAAGAATAAATAGTTAAAACACCAGTATATGAATTCACACTTTGTATGAACTTTTCAACCTACCGGCCAAACTAGAATTGTTTTCGACTATATCTTGACTGCAGCTGCCATTTTCTCTAGAACATGACAGCCTTATCAAAAGACATTTATGAAGATCTTTTTTGATATTATAAACACTTTCTGAAGGTAATATAAAGCAAGGAGTATAGCTGTTGCTTAAATTCTGCATTACTTTTGCTAAATTTAGTGTATCAGCCGACACTAGACAAAATATTGCACTTTCCTTTGACTAACTATAAAATATGCTAAGTGACAAACTATACAGTCATTGCATCCTACTTTTCGACAAACCATCCAGTGATCGTGCGACATACCATACAGTTGTATCAAACAGGGGATGCTCAGACTTGCTCACAATAGCGATCCTCCACTTACTTAAAGGAGACCTATGGTGTGTAAATCTGATCTAGTATTATTAACCTACCCTCTATATCGCTTAAAATGTGACTGCTAAACGTTTATTGGCAAAGTCAGGCATTTTTTGAACTCGGGTGAAATATTTTAATCTTAGTCGCCAGCGATTTGGCACAAAACAAATTAAATTTATGGCAAAGAAAACGGCATCTAACTGTCCAGATAACTACCGATTATGATGAAAATACTAGGAAACGCACTTACTGAGTGGTTTAAATCCAAAATGTCAAAAATCAATAAAAGAAAGTAGATCTGTCGCCAACACATCCTGTATATCACAACAAACGACAAGGATTTATCCACTATACAGATCAGCGACAAAAAGGTCATCGCAATGTACGGCCCTCTACTGTGAATACAGAGACCCATTAATGCCAAGGTCCCGGCACATAGAATTGGCAAACCCTGTTGACACAGAATGCAGCGTCTGATTTGGATCTGTACTGTTTGCCACAACATTAATATTTTACTAGGTCGTACTTTAACCAAAATAATTATTAAATGGGCCCTTATCATGGTAGAATTGATGTTAGATATCTAGGCATTAATGGGTGAAAGCATTTTTAAACATTTTTACGTTTGCGTAAACGCGGACTGTAATCCGAGATCCAAAATTAGAACGACTGCACCATCCGGGATCCGAGATGAAAACAAAGTAAATGTTTTAGATCTCGTTTTACCAGGGCATCACGAAAACACGCCTATATAATTTTGACCCCCTTAAACCCCACTTTTATATAGTAAAATTGGGGTCTACAGGGGTATACATTATTTTTGTTATTTCTGCTCAAAAACATAGATTGTGGGTACTCGTTAGAACCGCCTCGACGAGGCGTTTCTAACGAGTACCCACAATCTATGTTTTTAGCAGAAATATGAAAAATATCAGAATATTTTATCTGAAAATTTGTCATTTTTTGGTGGTAAAATTTTCAGTGTATTTGAATAGGCGTGTTTTCGTAATGGCCTTGAATACTGATAAAAACCGATACTCAGGATCGATTTCGGACTCGAAAATCGAACACCGAACAGAGATGGTTGCACCGAAAGCGTGCTTGTTTGATGATATGTTTTCATACCGAGGTCTCTGTATGCGGTTACGATTACAAGCGTACAGAAAGACGCAGGCGGTTCTTTATTTAAAAAAAAAAAAAAAAAAAAAAGATAAAAAAAAAAAAAAAAAAAAAAAAAAAAAAAAACGCTATTGACAAATTTAGCAGACGACAAACTGATGATTGTTTTATTTCTTAGAAAATAAGGAAAAATTTCAAAATGTCGTCTGCTGATTATTTATCTAGCATGTAAAATGTTCAGCAATTGTGTGTGCGCTTCCTCGCGTGTGCGTGTGCGTTAGTATGTGTAACTGGCGGTCAGTATAAAAAGCAATATTACCTTTCGGCTAAAGCATGGTATACACCATGAATTATAAATCACACTGACCTATACTTAAGAGGTTCAGTCACTAGTCATTATATGTTTGGCGAGAAGGAACTTGATATTTTGCTATCAATTTTCTATCAACTTGTTACATTTACTATGTGCTAAGCGTAGGCCAAGCTTCTTGTGGAAGTTAGTACTCGGTTATAATAACATTGAGCAGTCCATGGAAAATAGCATTGGATCAGTCCATGGCTTTTAATAAAGTGCTTCCAGAGCAATAAGCATAGACACAACACACAGAACCGCCTCCCAAATAATAAAGTATATCAGATCGACAGAGCCTTGTCATTCCATACGCCACGTTTAGTGTGACATTCCACAATGGTGTTAGCGTTGGCGGTTTGGAAAGATAAATTTTGTAACCGTTCGGGATGCCAGGCTTGGTTACCTACAAAACCGATGCGAAACTCTTGCTCTGCTGGTCACTACATTTGGACATTCTTACTACAGAACACTACGTAGTTACGCAGGGAATACGTGTACTTATCAACTGCGGGATCTGTTACATAGCGGAGGGAATGACGGTAGCTTAACTTGCTTCTTACGATATGCAGTCTGCCATGTCTGTTAGCTTTGAAACAAATTCGAAATAACTAAGCCATTGAGGTTTGTATCCGTAAAATAACAGAACGTGAATTTCGAGCTCCATTTCGCCTTATGCAGACTATTGCCCAGCATATTTTGTAGATCAAGGATTGAAGCTCGACAAATACAATGCCAATGTTCGGCACCCGCCGCATAGAATTACATACGTCCAGTTTGTGCTCCTACAGAAATAGGGCTCAAGCCAAAGCTTGATTGCACATCCTTAAAATCGATTTTATGGGCCCCAACAACGATGCGATACATCACGAAAACACATCTATTCAAATATATTGAAAACTTTACAACCAAAGAAAAGGAAAAATTTCAGATAAAAAAATTCTGATATTTTTCATAATTCTGCTCAAAACATAGATTGTGGGTACTCGTTAGAACCGCCTCGGCGAGGCGGTTCTAACGAGTACCCACAATCTATGTTTTTAACAGAAATAAGAAAAATAAGGTATACCCCTGTAAACCCCATTTTTACTATATAAAAGTGGGGTTGAAGGGGGTCAAAATTATATAGGCATGTTTTCGTAATGAACACTTAGGCTAAAGCAAAATATTAGTCCTGTGGAACTAGAGTTTCCAAGAAACACCTATTTACCGCTAGATATGTCTTTTTCGGCTGCGCAAATTACAAGAAGGCCTTTCAATATGAGCCAGATTCTGGCGTCTGAATAGGCAAATGGCGAAGCGTCGCATTGCAGTTGAACATGTTATCAGGAATGTCAAATTATTTAGGGTTTTAGGAGCTTTGTACAGACATCAAAAAAGGAAAGATATTCAAAAAAATGTACTCTCTCTCTCTCTCTCTGTGTGTGTGTGTGTGCGTGTGTGTGTGTGTGTGTGTGTGTGTGTGTGTGTGTGTGTGTGTGTGTGTAATCAATTTTTATTGCTTATCCACCAATCAAAAAAGCATGCATATGGCTTGGATTTGTCGGTTTCCTCTTCCTCTTGGTGTTTGGGAAGGGCTGCGGTTTGTGATTGTTGCACTCCCTGGACTTTTCTCTTTCCGTTTTTTGAAACATTACAACAAAATAAGCGCACTTTTCACTACCGCTTTCTAAAATTATTGATACAATCATCGTAAACTATTCAAAACTGTGATCTCCCTGCTTAGTTTTTAATCTTAGTCGATAGCGAATAGTTTCAATCTTAACCGTATTGGACAAATTGTAGCATATTTTTTTCAATATGTAATTATTTGTTGTTGTTTTATCTACCCCTTTGCTGTTTTTACCTCTGTAAAAGAGTGGTAGATCACATTTTGTATGAAAATTATGTTCTTTCATTTGTTTTAGCCAAAAGCAGATGAAATTTTATTAACAAATAAGAAAAAAACGTGGGGAAACATATAAAATGAGGGTTGTCGGTGTGTTTTAAGTGTATTTTGTATATAAAAAAATACATCTATTATTTTCGCCTTCGCCTTGCTGCCTTCTTTTATGATGTTTTGCTTGGATTATTTTTATCGAGGTACAAAGCAGACAACATAGCCCTTTTCAAACACCTGTTATCATCATTTATCATTTTGTATTACCCCTTTATTTGCTAATGGTTTTGGTAAAGAAATATTTGAAAAACCTTTGAATGGTTCATATTTTGCTATATTCAAGTAGAGCTTGATACCATGATAAATTTCTAATTCTGAGGCTGCATGTGTGTGTGTGTGTGTGTGTGTGTGTGTGTGTGTGCGCGCGCGCGCGTGTGTGTGTGTGTGCGCGCGCGCGCACTGTTTTAATGCCGGTTTGAATTTGAGCAGACGAATTGTTGTAAAACTCGTCTGTTTTGACAGAGATTAAGATAGCCAATAGACTTGCCACAACTCCTTTTGTTTTCCTTATGGCACCATCATTTTGAAAGACTTCAATAATGAGGCTTAGCTCGTTTAATTCTTTTACAAGTTGGTCTGTGATAACTGACTTGTTATCACGAAATAATTGGCAGGATCTTCGTATTTATCCACAGATGTTTCACATGCCTTGAAATATCCACATGTTGGTTTATAAATTTAGAAACCATTTTTTTTTTTGTTGTGGAGTTGTTTAGGTTCATCGATTACTCTTTTGTAATTGTTCTTGTATTTAGGCATCCAGTTGTTCAAAACTTTCGATGTCGTCAGTTAACGTATCGATAAAACTTTGATCATTAAACATGGCATATACGCTTATTGTTTTGCTGAAAAATGTGAGTAGCTTTTGCATTTGCAAAGGCTACTCACATTTTTTTCAGCAAAAATACCTGTGGATAAGATATTTAATAAAAAAGAGTAGAATTTTATCGTGCATACATTCCGGCAAAGGCACATATGCAAAGTATCAAGTCTGTGTACAATGTCAAATTTTCCATCTTTACAAAGGAAGATAACTCATTGTTTACTATAACAGCACTTTCCTTAATCCAAATGCCCAACTACCGGGTTTATCAAGTGCTTGTTGTGTACACCTGTTCAAGTACAGAGATAGTTTGATAATCGAATATTCAATGTTTGTAGACACAGTGTGGCTTAATAAAGAGGAAATAAACACAGAAAAGGACAGTAAGTTTTTTTGTTTTTTTGTTTTTTTTTCAATCGTATGCAAATTTAAAAGTAATAATTTGTAATCAGACAACGGGTGTGGTTTCTTGCATGTTCGTCTTTTGAAAGCATTACGCAGTCATACTATAACATTTTGTAATAGCTTGTTGTATGTAAGGAAGCTTTTTTTGTCACATCAGTAATATAGTGACAAAACCTTACTGAGCGTGACAATCTTTTCTTAGCGTGACTATTTTTTTCTGATCGTAAAAGGACTACTATTAAAGTATGGATTCAAACGAATCTCTGAGAGAACATATGGATGCTGAAAAATCACAGAAGAAAGTTTTCTAATTTTTGAACGGGTGCAGAATTTCAAAAGCTCTAAATTATAGGTAAATATCAGAACAGGAATTTAAAATTGTTTTAGATGATATGGACCGATACAATGACTTGAAAGATAAAACATGCTCAAAACAATCAAGACTGAGTGAAGCAGAAGAAAAAGGAATAAATAGAAGAGGAAAAGGCTCAGGCGCTCAGCACCATTCAGAAAAAGGATAAAAGACGTATAACTACGATCAGTAAAATAGTTTTTGTCAATGGCATAACGAAAACACGCCTATTCAAATATATAGAAAAGTTCACCTCCAAAAATTGAAAATTTTCAGATAAAATTTTCTGATATTTTTCATATTTCTGCTCAAAGCATAGATTGTGGGTACTTGTTAGAACCGCCTCGGCGAGGCGGTTCTAATGAGTACCCACAATATATGTTTTTGAGCAGAACTAAGGAAAATAATGTATACCCCTTGAAACCCCAGTTTTACTATATAAAAGTTGGGTATAAGGGGGTCAAAATTATATAGGCATGTTTTCGTGATGCCTACCACCGAAATATCAAGAAACTCAAACTGAACATTTCAAGAGTCTGTGAGGTGAGGAATGTTTGCATTTTTGTACGTAACTATATACATGTTACGTACCTTCTTACATACCACGTATACTTCAGCGTCTGAACGAGGCTTGAAGGGGATTTACCGCAGAATCACTAGTTTTCGTTTATATATTTTGTACGAAATGCAGGTGACAGTTATTTATATCCGCGCTGGTTTTGTCGCTGTGAAGTCAAAGCCTGTTTAAAAAGGGTTATCTGCAAAACCTGGACTGGCTCATGTGCTTGGACATTGGCGAACCGTGAAGATCAATATTAGAAGCCGCAGAACGCGGTGTCTGATCAAGGACTACACTGTTTGCTTAAAATAAGGAATTTAAAGATTACACGAAACAGCCATATCCCCATTCAGGACTATTTCCTTATCCTGCACATGGAGACACCTGATGGGACAACTGGTGAAACTTAAAAAATGTAATAATAAAAAACAGTAAAAATCAGTAAAACGCCCCTTTCTTACATCTGACATTTTGTCTTTTTATAGCATGTTTGATACACGGAAAGTACGACCAATATCTTAATGTAATAATGTTTAAGGGCATTTGAGATAATATCAACAGAATTATTACACATATTTCATACTCAAGTGACATTTAACCCATGTTATATGGGAAAGTGGTTTCTTGTACGTCTTACCTTGTGCCATTTTGTTCTTGTGTTTTTCAGTCCTTTTAGCATTGCGATTACCTCGCTTGGGGAAGAGAGAGCTAATCTTAGTGCTTTTCGTATGTTTGATCGATTTGTGCTTGTTTCGATTTGTCGGTTTCCTCTTCCTCTTGATGTCTGGGAAGGGCTGCGGTTTGTGATTGTGGCACTCCCTGGACTTTCTCTTACCTTTTTTTCATAGTGTTCTGTAAGTGCGACGACTCCTTCTGAAAGAAGTCCTGTCATTTTTTGTTCTTGCTCCGAAAACCAAGAGAGTGAGAAACTACTCACGAGCGCATTCTTGTAAGTAGCAAAATCGCGCGATCTTATAAACCATTTTTAAAATTCTTTATAGCAACAACAACTAACTACACAGAGATTTTGTTTGTTTGTTTGTTTGTTAGGAACTGAACGGCCAAGTGGAAAATATTTAGTTTATATCTAGCCTGTTAGTTAACCCACCCGCTCTTTCAAGCAGTTAACCAGTACAGTGCACATTCCTTCGTCAGAAACTGACAACTGCCGTTCTTTTTTTTTCCGGAAAATACTTTATTCTCCCCATCCATTTGATGTGTAGTGGGACGGGGAAGGCTCTGCCTCTTGGTGTCTGGAAATGGCTGCGGGTTGTGATTGTGGCACTCCCTGGACTTTTCTCTTACATGTTTCCCTAATGTATAGGCGTGTTGCTCCAAATGGTGTTTAAATTTCTTTCTTTTTTTTCAGGCGTTGACGAACGGGAAGGACATTTACAGCACTGTGTGAAATATTTGTAAATACCCAGCTAGCATTCTACGTAAATCTACATCGGGCCGTCATAGCTGACGGGCCGATGACGGCCCGATATAGATTTACGTAGAATGCTAGCTGGGTATGTTTATTAAAATTATATGGCTCATTCTGCTCCAATTTTCTTAGCCAAACGATTCGAAAATAAAGCATGTGATATGCTACTGAAAATTTACTGCTAAGCATAAACATCCCAGTCAGCATTCTACGTAAATCTATATCGGGCCGTCATCGGCCCGTCAGGGTAGCTGACGGGTCGATGACGGCCCGATGTAGATTTACGTAGAATGCTAGCTGGGATATCATGTCAGATCTTTGACTCAAATATTTTATTCTTCTACAGCACTATCACTATTTTACAAACATAAGACATGCAATTTGTGTTTTCTCAGTGTAATTTCTAGGAAACTGACTAAGGAAACACCCATCCTTGAAAATTGAAGTCAAAATCGGCGAGATACCTAAAGAATGCAACTCCCGATAAGGAGAAGAAACGATGATGATTCGGGAATATTTTTTTCTTATTTCTCCATCACACCGTATGTTGACCGTACTGTTTAAACACGCCGGCGAGAAAATTCAATCAAGCACCCAGTACATAAGTTTCCAACAAGAAATAAAGAAAATTATCTCTCATTCTCTTTGCACTCCGTTTCCGCTGCTGCAAATATTGCCAAAACTATTTTGATATCTGAAATGTGTATGTTTAAAAAAATACATGACTTTGTTTGCTTGTTGAAAGCATATTTTGCAAACAAAAAAAATCACTATTAATGCCAAACAATGTACTGAAGGTCAATTTCAGTTATGCGCTCTGATTTAGATTTCACCACTTTCTTAATATTTTGGTATTGGAATCGTTACAAGTCCAAGTAATAAGTTCCCTGATAAACCTCACTTAATATAGGAAAAGAAACCTTTATATATGATGTTTAACCGGTCACTTTGGCTAGGTAAATTTCCATCACCATAAAAAGTTCTGGTTTATCATGGCTCTGTAGAAACAAAAAAAAAGTTTATTCAAATCCCCTAGAGATCATCGACCAGTTTCCCTCTTTGGTAACGTTTTGTTTGGTTTGATTTCGGCTTAATGTCGCTTTCAACAATCTATCAGTCATATCGCGACGGTGTCTGGATGTGGCAGGGAGCTTAATGCTCACTTTCAGAGTGCTGCCTCACTAAACTATCACGCCCCAGACACTTCGACTTGATATTCCACCCAGTCACATTATACTGACACTGAGCTGACCAGTTCTAGCTCTACTTTCTTAATGTTGAGTGCCAAGCGAAAGAGCAGGTAATACCATTTTTAAAGTCATTGGTATGACCCGGCTGGGGATCGAACTCGCAACCTCCCGGTCACAAAACGGGCGCTCTACCACTGAGCCACTGTGCCTGTCCCTCTTTAATAACGTAAGCAAGCTTATGGAACGGGTAATATCTAAACACATGTACCAGTCCTTCCATGAAATAGACATATCCAGAAACATTCGATAGAAACCAGTAATGAGAAAATTTATCATCAAATTTGTCAAAGCATTGATGAAAGGCAACGCATATTTATGTTGTTGTTTTTTTGTGTTTTTGTTGTTGCTTTTTATTGCGACATTTTAAAGGCCTTTGATCGCGTCTGGCACAGAGGCTTAATAAAACCGAGACTCACATTTTCTAATATGTAGTGTGTTCTTTCTTTCCAAAGGCAATCTTTTTTTACTTTTATTTTACTCTCTTTAAACTACGTAAAACTTGTATATCTGGAGCTCTCTTAAGACTGACATCAGATTATGTCTTTAATAATAATCTTAATAATAATAATAATAATAATAATAATAATAATAATAATGTCTATTCTGAGAATGGGCATATTAAGTATTTGCTTTTTCCACCATATGGTCCTCAAGAACAAAACCAATACTACGAAACACACAAAACTGTATACCAGAATTTAAAAAAGTAAAATATAAAAATATGGTCTCTAGAAATCCTGTTTAAATTTTCATCTGTTCGATATGATAAGAATAATGCTATAACACTTTAATATAAAATTCAGTTAAATAAAATGTACTATATCGAAGTTAAAATCACAAAGCATTATATTCCTTCAGCAGATAAAATATGTAATATATTGTAAAATGACACATAACTGTAAATTGGCTACAAAATGCAGTTTACATTAAAATGAAACACAAACTCGAATTGCACATCAGTCCTGTCGTCCGCTCATCCACCAAGCGGTCACAAATTCAAACTTATCTTATACAGGAGGGCGAGGGGGCGGGTGCAGTGGAACTGGCTAGGTCTGATTGGGACCCGCCCCCCCCCCCCCACCCCCCCCCCCCCCCCCCCACCTAATATTAGCCAGGCGCCACCCCATACCCCTCCCACATGACGGTCACATGTAATTTTGCTTATACGTAGTTAATACTTTTGAGGAAGGAAACATGTACGCAAAGCATAACAGAGCAAACCGGTCTACGAGGACAGAAGAGCAGGCGAAATGTAAAATACTGAAACAGGTAATTGTCGCAATCTAAAAACGGATGTCGGGAGCCCGCGTGCCGATGGATTAAATAAAAGTAAAAAAGGATTGCCTTTGGAAACAAAGGACACATAAAATCACGAAAATCGGAGACTCGGTTTGATTGAGTCTCTTCATATATAACACTGTAGTTTGCGAGGCTGCATACGCCCCCTACCGCCGGCTTAAGCTGTATTCAATTTTCAAAATAACCAGGATGGGCTCAATGATACCAAAGGAAAAAAAATATAACCTGCACTATGATGATATACGGGGAGACTTATAACAAAAACAAAGTATAAGATTGCAGAAACAGTTGAAATAAATATTCTGATGAATTTCAGATATATCTTTGAAAAAGATAATACGATTTCAGGCCGATCATAAAGTGTTTTTGTAGGATCATCAATATCTGACACAAAATCTATTACCGCTGGTGTTTCACAAGTTTCCGTATTCTTTATATATATATATATATATATATATATATATATATATATATATATATATATATATATATATATATATATATATATATACTGAAAGGAAAAAGAAACGCAGGGTAAATTTTATTCCTAAATTTCATTCAAGTTTGAAAAAGTTTGTTAAATATTTTACTATGATTACAAAACGGTACATGTATGGAACAAAAGTTCCAAATTTCATTGGTTTGTGATCAACAAGTCTCGAGTTATTGATGTTCATTGGTAGCTACCCCCCAAATCTTGAAATCAAAATCAAACTGATAATCAATATCGGGTGTGCCCCCCCCCCTCTTGCTGCCGTTGCTGCCCTAATTCTCCTTTGGATAGAGTTAACCAAAGCATTGACAGTTCGCATCGGGATGTTATTCCATTCATCGATCAACGCATTCCTTAGTTGTGCGAGAGTTGCGGGGGGATTCCGGCGCTTCCTAACCCTTCTGTCCAACTCATCCCACATGTGCTCTACTGGGGTCAAATCTGGACTGTACGGTGGCCATGCTAGTGGTGCGATGTTATTGTTTGCCAGGAAATCCTGACAAACTCGGGCAACATGTGGTCGGGCATTGTCCTGCTGCAGAATCAGATTACGTTGTTGCACAAGCGGGACTGCAACAGGACGCAAGATCTCATCCCTATACCTTACTGCGGTCATATTGCCCGCAACAATAATCAACTGTGATTTTATCCCGTGAGAGATGCCTCCCCAGACCATAACGGAGCCACCCACAAACCGATCCCGTTCGACAACACAGGCGTCGGCAAAGCGTTCTCCGCGACGTCGGTACACACGACGTCGACCATCTGCGCGATAGAGAGTGAACCTAGACTCGTCCGTAAAAAGAACTCGTCTCCACTGCCTCATCGGAAATAGCCTGGGCGCATGCGCCGTCAACCACGCCATACGACGCAACCTACGTGGCTGGGTCAGAGGCAGACCAACGTATGGACGACGAGCTCGAAGACCAATCTCACGCAATCGACTTCCAACAGTCTTCGGAGAAATTTGTCGATTATGCGTATCTACTGTATTAAGGGTAGTTTCGGTAGCAGTGAGACGACGATTCCGCAAATGTGCCAGACGGATTGTCCTGTCTTGACGTCGCGATGTCACGCGTGGACGCCCAGACCGCGGTCGGTCTGCTAAATGCCCTGTCTCCCTTAAACGTCTAACAAGACGTTCAGTTGTTGAGACGTTAACCCCAAAATGATTGGCAACTTGCTGTTGCCTCTGACCCTGCATCAGCAACGCAATTGCCCTACCCCTCTGAACATCAGTCAATCGTACCATGATTGAAAAAAAAGTTCAAAGCAGTGTAAAAATGAAAAGAAAAATCGGTAAAAGAATCGAAGAGCGTTGTGTATCGTTGAAGTGTACCAAATGGTGTGAGGAAATCTTGTGCTGAAGGTTTAAACATGCTTGTTTTGCACGAAATTTTGGCTTTCCGTATTGTCCGTGCAATGCACTGTGTAGTGCACGGTTGAATGATTTCACACACTGGGTAGATAGCACATCGACCAAAGACTCGTATACCCGCGGTTCACATTCACAGGACAATCTGTAAAAGTGTATGGCTATAGTAAACACCGTAAAAAATGGTTAAAATAAGAAGGAAAAAACTCTACCCTGCGTTTCTTTTTCCTTTCAGTATATATATATATATATATATATATATATATATATATATATATATATATATATAAATATATATATATATATATATATATATATATATATATATATATATATATATATATATATATATATATATATGTCAATAGTAGTGGTCATGATACCCAAGCCGTAATCCAAACTCATAAATCCGTAAACGAATGGCGATTCAGAATGTCAGACCAACTGACATGGACTCAAGAATAAAGGGTGTAATCAGGCATCCGCGGATAGTAAGCATTACTTGGTAAGCAAGCTTCGCCCACCATGCACATAGGCCTGAACGAAGACAATGTGTAGCTAGAAACATATGTCCGGGATGTCGGAAGTCTGCTTACGGCTCGTAATTGGCAAAAACATCAGAAACAATTCTGGAAACTGCCCTTTTCTTCTTATATATATATATATATATATATATATATATATATATATATATATATATACATATATATATATATATATATATATATATATATATATATATATATATATATATATATATATATATATATATATACCCCTGGCTCAACAACCTTGTAATGAGCATTTTCCCACGCTCCATGAAGTCCTGATAATTTGAATAGGCTCTGGCATAACGAATTAGATGTGAAACGTAAACGCCGTATGCTGGTGCAGAAGGGATATTACTGCTCAGGAATGGAAAGTTAACAATGGGAAAATTGAAGTCATCCCGTTTGTCGTAAAGCCTAGTAGAAAGTTATTTTCAGTGTAGAGATAACAATCCAAGTGTGCAGTCTCCGTTGTTTCCTTTATTTCAAATTCAAGTAGGCAGATGAATTCCAAATACTCTGCAAATTTTGTGTTTTTCAGAGACAATACATCATCTGTATATCTGTAGGTGAAATTGAATTGTTATGCAAGGTGTTTCTTGCCTGCTTTGAGGAGACTTTGTACAAACTCCGCCTCATACGAGTATAAGAACAAGTCGGCAAGCAACGGTGCAGAGTACCAATCGGTATGCCGATTGTTTGCTGAAATATCCGTCCCCCGAAGTCTACAAACATATTGTCGATTAGATATGCCAGCATCTTTATGAGATCTGCATCTGAGTATTTTTGTGGTACATCAGAGTGATCTCGAACGAAGTATGTGTCTTTATAGCCAATGACAACATACTGAAAACGGCGGTTACCATTCTTATGGAAGAAACAATGGTTGATAATTTCCTTTTATTTAGATTTCAATTTACCATGAGGAATAGTTGTGTAAAGAGTAGAGAAATCAAAATACTTTATACTGTTGACGGAATAAAGAGATTGTGCCTTTAGGCTCTCTAAAAGCTCTTTGGAGTTTTTCAGGATCCACATCTGATTAACACCACTCCTAGCATATGCAGTTTCACAATACTTCAGAAGACCTTCGTTCTAAGGCGGTGGTCCCGGTGTTAGTCTTACTCTTTGTTGCTTTGTGTGGTTTATTCTACGAGGCGATTTGTTTTATGTCTTACCTTGTGTCATTTTGTTCTTGTGTTTGTTTTTTTTTTTTTTTTTTTTTTTTTTTTTTTTTGTTTTGTTTTTTTTTCAATCCTTTTAGCATTGCGATTACCTCGCTTGGGGAAGAGAAAGCTGCTCTTAGTGCTTTTCGTGCGTTTGTTCGATTTGTGCTTCTTTGGATTTGTCGGTTTCTTCTTCCTCTCGGTGTCTGGGAAGGGTTGCGGTTTGTGATTGTGGCACTCCCTGGACTTTTCTCTTACCTTTTTTGGTTGAGCACTTAGCCGAACCCGCAATAAATCTCTGATTGTACGGGGTACGGGTTCTTGTGAAGTTCAGGAATCAAGTACAATTTGGGAAGGTCAGTATCTTCCTCAAGGAGGGAAATTCTGAATGTCAGCATCACCGAATGGTGGTTCTGTAGAATTTCGTCCTTGAAGGGTTTCCAGTCATGGTACTTATACCAAGCACTTCCATAAAGCAGTTCATATAGTGTGTTTTGAAAACAAACACAATGTTGTTAGATGCCTTGTCAGCTGGAACAACGACAAACTTTTCATGGATTTCTATGGTGGCATATAACTGACATCTAAATATTGAGATACTAAGTCGACTTTTTCTGCTTTTATGTTGACTTAAAATGTATGGCCTGATACTATATCGACTTCCGTTGACAATGGTAATCGCGACTGCAAGTCGTAATACTGTCCAGAAGTGTCATCCACAACGTCAGCGTCACGAAACACTTTTACAACTGTATGTCGACATTATAGTTATTATCTCGACTTCCGGTCATAAATATGTAGTAGGATTTGTTGAGAAGATAATGATAGTCAGATAGTGACAATGCCGGTCGAGATACCTAAATTCGGGACGATGTGACGTATTAAGTTTAGGGCTTAATATAGTGTTTGGTGGCAAACAGATATTATATAATTATCGTTTCTTGTAAACAATTCTGCGATTGCAATAAGACTGGCGCTGCCTGTGTGATTTTGGTCTAAAAATAAACTTTCACGACTATGAAAACGTATCTCAACGCTAACTGGCAAATCATGACATGTAAAAGAACCGGAAGTCGAGATAATGAAAAATAATAGAAAATAAGTCGTCATACAATGTTAACACGCTTTGTTTTCTTGAAGGCAGCTTAGAGCAATATTACGACCTGCAGACGCGATAACTATTATCAACGGAAGTCGATATAGCATCAAGTCATACATTGTAAGTCGACATAAAAGTTTAAGAGGTCGACTTAGTATCTCAATATTTTATATGCCACCATAGATTTCAGCTAACTTAGCAGCAACATATGGACCATCGAACACAGATTCATGTCGGCGAGACATGGTTCTGCTGAGTACTGAGACATTGTCCCGTTTACCAAGGACATTACCGATTTAACCCATTCAGAGAGGGTATCAACCTCCACGTCCTCTTTCTTGGCCCAGCGTCGTGCATAATTTGGAATTCTGTTTCCAAGTAAAAGGACCTGGGTTCCCTGTATTTAGGGTCTTTGGAAAGAATGTCCCAGAGTTTGCTATTCCTGGCTTTATTGAGGTATCCTGTTATGATGTGACCGGCTGGATTGTAGCAGAACTCCGAGGCTTTACAGGAGCACGCTGAGGGGTTTCGAGTAATGTTCTCAGTATTAAGACCTTGTAGCACGTTTTTGTAGCTGAAAATTCTAATGCAATGGGAGACGAATAACTGTAGGAGATGATGGATGGGCTCTGGGTGTTTTTTTTTTTTTTTTTTTTTTTGTGTTTTTTTTTTTTTTGCAGACGATACTTCCTTGGCTTACTCATCAACAAATATGAAATATTAATATGGCATTTTGAGGGGGAAAAAAGGTGAGAGAAAGGTCCGGGGAGTGCCACAATCACAAGCCGCAGCCCTTCCCAGACGCCAAGAGGAAGAGAACACAGACAAAACCAAACAAGCACAAATCTAACAAACGTACGAAAAGCGCAAAGATTAGCTCTCTCTTCCCAAAGTGAGGTAATCGCACTGCTTAAAGGACTGAAAAAGCACAGGGACAAAATAATGCAAGGCAATACTTAAAACAAATCGCCTCGCAGAATAAACCACGAAGCAACAAAGAGTAAAAAATAAGGTAAGAGAAAAGTCCAGGGAGTGCCACAATCACAAAATACAGCCCTACCCAGACACCAAGAGGAAAAGAAAACAGAAAAAACCAGACTCACACCGGGACCACCGCCCCAGCACGGCCGGCAGAACAAACCACCGGGGAGGGGGGTTCAAAGCACTCTTACAGCCGACCAACTTCACCCCGGGCCCCGATTCCACCCTCAACCACAACCAGCAAAACAGAAAGCAAACTTGGCAGCTGCCAAAGGTGACCAAAATGCCAGCACGACAACACAATCAGCAAAACAGAAAGCGAAGTGGGCAGCTGCCGAAGGTGACCAAAATGCCAGCACCATAACACAACCAGCAAAACAGAAAGCGAAGTGGGCTGCTGCCGAAGGTGACCAAAATGCCAGCACCATAACACAACCAGCAAAACAGAAAGCGAAGTGGGCGGCTGCCGAAGGTGACCAAAATGCCAGCACCACAACACAACCAGCAAAACAGCAAGCGAAGTGGGCGGCTGCCGAAGGTGACCAAAATGCCAACACCACAACACAACCAGCAAAACAAAGCGAAGTGGGCGGCTGCCGAAGGTGACCAAAATGCCAGCACCACAACACAACCAGCAAAACAGAAAGCAAAGTGGGCGGCTGCTGAAAGTGACCAAAATGCCAGCACTACAAAACAACCAGCTAAACAGAAAGCAAACTGGGCAAAGTGGCGTGCTCATATTGAAAATATCTTAACATCTGCATATAGAACTTAAGGAATTTTCAGAGGTTTAAAGTTCAAGTTGAGCAGAAAAGCTTTAAAGCAAATATAACTGTCGTATCTTAGGACTATCTTAAAATATTGTGGACGGTTGAGCAGCATAAGAAAAATATCGAACAAATTCAGTAAGAAGCAGCTAAGTTGGTAACAGGTTTGACTCGTTTGGTATCTATTCACAAAAACATACTATAGAGATTGGATGGCTGTTGTTTGGTTTTTCAAAAGGCAGATGCCATGTTTAAGATTACAAATGGTCAAACTCCAGAATAATTAAGGAACCTTCTGCCACCAGTAGTGGCTGAAAGAACGTCATACAATTTGGGACATGCTAACAATGTTAGCAACTTGCAAAGGAAGACGTTATTTGCAAAATCATTTCACCTTCGACTATTGGTTTATTTAAAAAGCCGCCAACATTAAGAAATTTTAATACAATAGATTTTAAGAAAGCACTAAAAACTTTCTTGCCCAAAACTTCCTTCATGCTTTATCCAGGGAAATCGCCGTTTGTCAGTATACCAGGTAAGGTTGAGAAATAACTAAAATAATGTATGTAATGATCTTTATACCAATCATTTGAAACCATCCCCAGTTTGTCCATGCGCGATGAGGTTGAAGATGTGTAATAGATTTACCGAGCAAGCAATACTTTGTGTTCAGATCTACAAGATCTTTCTATACATTGAATACAAACAAGCTTTTATATGGACTGAAAGATAAATCTTCCGCAGAAAATTTGATCTTATCTTCTGTTGTGCACATGTATATCAAATTGACAGAAAGGTTTATATAGCTCAGTCGGATTCTCCTTTTCCTTATGGGTTGCAGTTGATTGATACGAAGGTCATAAGCCAGCGTCTGGGATGGGGTTTGGGATCGCAGTCATCGGAGCTTGATGGATGTCGATATAAATTAAGAAATCATCTGGTATCATATCATCCTCACATTCTCTCATTGTTTGATGAAAAGCTCAATATGTAAATGAAGCATTTAATACAGAGCTAATGTTGAATATATATTTGTATTATGCTCACTATGAGGGACGGGCCGTAACTAATTGTTATTAGAACTTGTGACTCAACTCATTTGTCCTTTAATTAACTGGCAATAAAGTATATTTAAAGTAAAGTAAAAATGTGGGCTTCACAAAGATATACAGTATTTTCCTTATTTTTGCTAAAAACATAGATTATGGGTACTTGTTAGATCTGGTTCTAATGAACGCCTACACTCTATGTTTAGATCTAAAATATTATACAGTCAACACTCTTTATACCGACACTCGATACAACGATAAAACTCGTTATAATGACAATTTGAATGTTACGAAACTTCGCTTAAGAGGTGATAGTTCATGAGAAATTATGCAAGAATATAGCATTAAAACTTCAAGCAACATATGTTTTGGATATTTGTTAGATTCGCCTCACTAAGGCGATTCTAACAAATATCCAAAACATGTTCTATGAGGAAATAAGAATAAAACAAGGTATTTCTTACATATCATTCTGTCCATTAAAGATACATGTTTTCCTTCTTTGGCTAGACGCCCCCTTCCCCCCCCCCCCCCCCCCCCCTTCATGATCACCCCCAATAAACAGTCCTGATAACAGAGCGCACATCAAAGGCTTATCTAATCTAAGTGATTATGTAGTCATTATAAGGCTGTTAAGTCTCCATAGATGGGGCCCTTTAAGGGTTAATTCATAAAATTGAGCAGTATTCAATATGTTACTTTAGAACCAAATAAATTCATTTGCAAATTTTGCATTTAATTTGTTGATTTTATTTGTTGATTTGTACTTATCACTTTATTTTTTTATTTATTTATTATTGATAGTTTTTTTTCCAAAATATAAAAATGTTTTTTTCTTACATTGTGAAAAAGTACAAATAAACTGAAATAGAAATATAAAATTGAAAATATTTATTTATTTATTTATTTATTTATTTATTTATTTATTTTCTAAAGTAAATAAGAACACTGCACAATCATTCCATTTCCATTTCACTAAAAACAATACATTATGGAATATGTCAAAAAGTTCTTAGAATTTAGAATGTGTATTTTAAGCCAAAAAACTTCTCTTTTTCAATAAATACATATTAAAATAACTAAATAAAATACTATCTGTCCTCCTAATTTTCTGCATTTGATCCAAAGAAACAGATAAAGAGGGCACTTGGTGATAAATTAGCATATAGGCATAAATATCTGTATTTCTCCATAAAATATGTTGTGGGTTTCATTAGAACTGCCTGGGAGAGACAGTTCTAATGAATAAAAACCAGGTGTATTTTATTGAATAAACAGAAAAAATCATCAAATTAATTACCAAATTACTCACCTTATCTGTTTCTCAGTCTTCATTATAAACCTTGCTGATATAAAATCTAATTTCCCCTTATCAGGCCCCTACCTGTAAGGATGGCCAAAGTCACCAAAAATTTCTTATCTTAATCTCCTTAGAGTCATTAGGGTGTTATGCAATCCAAAATGTGTCTTTAAGGATTCCTTACAGCAGCGAATTCATTTTAATAGCAACATGTTTGGGAACAAATGCTGTCTTTGTAACGAGGGTCCACTGTAGTTCTATGAATACGAAACACGCAATTTTAGCACACAGGTATGTTATCATAAAGTGATTCACAGCAAATTCCAGATAAGACAGTCGAACTTAAAGGTCAATTATATAGATATGTTTGATTCATACTTTCATACTTCAAATAAAAGTATTTGAAATAAGCATCTGAAGATAGAAAACCGCACCAAAGTATCTTTATTAGTTCCTGAGATATGAAGAATTGTAGTTTGAAATACAACAACACTTGACATTTGTTTTCATGTGCCTAATGAATATTCATGATCAAATTTATGACATCATAGAGGAACAATGAAATTTTAAAAAAAATTAAATCATTTAATAACTTTAAATATTGGAATGCAATATGGTTGAAATTTGCATATTAGCATAATGTAGTATATTTTTAACTAATGAAAATAAAATTGAGTTAATATTCAGGGCAAAAATGGTTAAAATAATTAAATTAAAATTCCTATTTAAATTATTTAAATTTCAATTTAAATGGTCCAGAGTAAATCAAATTGGGTGATAAAGTATGATTTTCATTCAAAAGGTCTTACTTTTTATTTGTTTTGTTTTTAGACCAAACTAAAAGAAAAGTTTCAAAATACTTTTTTAACTTGTTTCAAATTTATTTAAAAATTGAATTTAAGTGTTGAAATGTGAACCTATGGCTTGACGTTCTACTTCAACATTTTAAGAATGACAGATTTTGCAAGTATTAGTTGTTACAAATGTGGCTGAGTATTGAAGAGTAAACTTTATTTTGGTTTAAAATTTTCATTTAAAATTTAAAATCCTCTATGATGTCATAGAATGATGCATTGGAGGTAACTATCTGTCAAAAAGCAAGGGAGATAGCCCATGCTTGAAAAATGGTCTGTGTGTTAAACAAATTGGCATAACCTTTGAAAGGATGGGAATTTTTTCATCCGGTTTTCAACAAAATGATTCTCACAATAACCACTACCTCAGATTTTAAATTCATTAATTTAATGAATTTCTCCATAAATGATCTTTAAATTGCTCGAACTCTTTTGGGACCATGAAAATTTGTTCGAGACAGGGGTAGTTCGAGACAGCCAGATAAGAATGATGTAGATATATAGTTTTAATGCTCCATTAATATATGTTTGTTGTTTGTACTCAGTAGAATCACCTCATTGAGGCAATTCTAATGGTGTGCACGCAACATACCTCTTTCAATGAATGCACAAAACATACCTTTTTAAGATAAAATAAGAAAAAAATCGCTTAATATTTGTTACCTGGAGCTACGGGAAGAATTTCGTCAGGAACCCTAGAACGAGTTCGAAAGAACCATAATAAACGAGTCATCAGTGTTCAAGCCAGTGAAGTTTTACTTCATAAAAAGAAAAGACACTAAGTAAAAGCCACAATCACAGAAAACAGACACTTCAAAGAAAGTAAGAGAAAAGTCCAGGGAGTACCACAATCACAAACCACAGCCCTTCCCAGACACCAAGAGGAAGAGGAAACCGACAAATCCAAACAAGCACAAATAGAACATCCGTACGAAAAGCACTAAGATTAGCTCTTTCATCCCCAAGCGATTAATCGCAATGCTAAAAGGACTGAAAAACACAAGAACAAAATGACACAAGGTAAGACATAAAACAAATCGCCTCGCAGAATAAACCACAAAGCAACAAAGAGCAAGACCAACACGGGACCACCGCCGCAGAACGGCCAGCACAGCAAACTACTGGGGGCCCAAAGCACCCCTACAGCCAGCCAACCTCACCCCGGGCAAACCACCGTAAGAATGAAAGTCTAAGTTACTCTTTTTGTTTTCGTAAGAATGAAAGTCTAAGTTACTCTTTTTGTTTTGGCTTAACGACCCTTTCATGATTAATTCACTTATTTTGAGCGATCGTTAATCATAGATGGGCGAACAGAACAACCAGAGTAAAACCACCTGACCTTCCGTTGCAGAACTTTTCATCTCACCTGTGACCCGAGCGAGGCTCGTACCCACAGCGGTCATTGCAGAACTTGACGTCTAACGTGACTCAAGTGGGGCTCGAACCCATAGTGGTGAGAGACATAATGATCAAGAGACGGCGCTCATACCGACTATGCCAGGGGAGGCCCGTGCTTCATAGTGACATAAAGGTACATATAAAACAATATATGCACCAACAACTTCACACCAATTAACCTATCAGAAGCCGGCTTCGGCAGTTTAGTCGGATACGCGTCTGACTGGTGATTAGGAGGTCGCGAGTTCGATACCTGTCGGTAACATTCTTTCGTGGAGACTGATCATGAAATTCTTTTTACGGTCATTCACTCTCTTCCACTTTTTCAAGAAGGGTAGTTGTCAGCCTCTGGCGAATGAAGGTGCACTGTACTGGTTAACCACTTATGCATGAACCTGTCTCGAAAAGTGTGGTTAGATAACTGACCGGCTCGATATGACCTAAATAGTGTTGATTGGGTCGTTAAATTTCAAACTAACAAACAAAGCCTAACAGACTCTGCAAATGAACTATCGCCTTGATACAATCATCAGTAACAGCTGTAACACTACTGGTGGCTTTTATCTTACCTTTTTTTTTTCAACTCTAACGTCTATTAATTCTTTCACCACTCGTCTCATCTGGATCTATATTGTTTGCCTTAGTAATCTGTACCGGGCTACAGGGTTGTAAAAGGTTAATTATCAACAATTGCCTTATATTCCAATGAAGTCATTCAACATGATGGCCATCAGAAGGGAAGGCAAATCCCCGACCCAAAGCTTTTACCACGTAAACTAAAAGTGTTAAGTTACCTTGAGCAAAGCATTCAAAGAAGAATCCAATAGTAAGTATCTTTTGATTCCAGCTGAAAAGGCAGCAACCGTTATTGTTGTTTGACGATTATCTTATATTTACGCCATTAGCTTAACACGCCTGTGTTACAAAGTGAATACTTTAATATCTCAAAAACTAACATTTTTTTTGTTATTTTTCTTTAAAAAATTATAATATGCTTCGTACGTTTGCTTCAAGCATAAATTGTGGGTGCTCGCTAGAACCCACTACGTTTCCGAGCAAAAATACGAAAAATAATGTATGGCATTAATACAATCATAAACTGTGGCATCTTACAGCATATTAAATTTCATTTAGTCTCTCGTTTTTGAACTGGATCAACAAGGCGCTGCATACTGATGCTCCGGTTGCCATTTGCTCATCGCTAAGGGATTTGGGGACCCAACGGGCTGTTAGCTTGCGCATACCTAAACGATCATGTAAGATTGTTGAAATGCTACCATGTGAAATGCCTAATGCCTGCGCTATTTCTTCCACCTGAATTCGCCTATCAGAGTATACCAGATCCCGAACTTTCTTACACATTTTTTGTCGTTGGCATTGTCACGTGATCGGACGAGCGTTGGGCACGGTGACGATGGACTAGACGCAATCACAAGCAATCAGAGGATAAACACAACACTTTGTAAAATAAAAACAAGCATGTATTTAAAAAGTTCAAAAAAAGAAACTATAATTAAAGTTCAAATTTCCATGTTCCAATTTCTATGTTCCGAAGCTTCCATAATCCATAGGTACTGTTAAACTTCATAATCTGAAAAAAACTATTTAATTATATTTCCATAATTAAATATAATATAAATTTGAAGTAATTACAACTTGTCCACGGATGTATCCTCCATGATATTTCCGGTTATCACTAACACTTGTTCCTATAGAACTTTGAACAAAACTTGCCGGAAAACATTTGATGGTCAATCATAGTGACGATAACAGTGGTGAAACAGATACATAAACGGATACGGATACTGATACTGGAGCTGAAAATAAGTATCATGTCCTAGAACTCTCGATATCAAACATGACAAGATATTTCCTTATTAATTTCCACTAGATATACAGAGTGTGTACGCCAAATGTTATAAATGCGACAAGTCCGTTGCAATTGATTATTATATAGCAAAATCAGATCCTAAAACCACATGGGCGCTGTTAATGACATATAATATTGTAAAAACAAAATCTAACACAGGCAGACACACAGTCAGAATATATCTGACATCCGTATTAATCGGAGGAATGGCATCTCGACGATTACACATTCTTACAGGAAGAACCCATGCGCCTTCCACTGTAAGAATCCCTTTAGAACGCTAAAGGCTAAAATAAATTATAACTGCCATTATACCACAATGATTACACGATCACACATCGTCCCCACGTAATCATTGGGTACAATATCAACATGCCATCGTCATAGCCTCAAACATGACTCCTCGCTGCTTGAGCCATTTCACCGTAAAATGAATAAAATATTCTAGTAAACAGACTTGTGATTAAAATAAAAAGGACCTCTGTATATGTGTTCAAGGTGAATATAGTGTTTGTTATTTGTGTAAATCGCGCTAACTAATGAATGTGTATGCAGTTAACATAACGCCTAACGGTAGCGTACTTTTACGCGTATATGTACGGTGTGTGCGGTTAACATAACAACATAACGCCTAACTGTGTCTTACATTTAAGCGTATATGTCTGGTATGTACATGTCAGATGAGAATATGTAATATCCATTTATCTTATTCAAATAAAAATATTAATGATTGCATTCTGATCAGGGTCTACAGAACCTATCAGACTCACCAGACTGATCAGGATCCATAGAATCGATCAAACTTAACCTCCCTATTCGGTTTATAGTTTACACACCCGACACGGCTTATTCGTCTGATCAGGGTCTACACATATAACCAAAGTATACACATCTGATCAGGGTCTATCTACTTATCATGCCGGGTTTGTAAGTACGAATGATACATAAAATCGCAACGTAGTAAAGCAATAAATTTACCTACTCGAATTTTAGCTGCGGTAAAGACGAGCAAGAATATTGCAAGAATAAAATTAAAATTAATTATTGATTTACCATGGTCAGATTCCCCAGATACAACACAACATGAAGATTAGAAAAAGGAAGACAAGGATCAGTCTTCGATGAAATGAATTTGTAGTGTGTATCGTTCTATTCAACCAGGGAACTTTTATAGTAATGTGGCACGTTTTGAAACATTGTGTCCACAAGTTATCCGTGAAATTCAAGATCTAAAAATAATATTCACAAGAATACCGTGATAGTCAAGATTTAAAATAACCTGTTCGATTGTCCGAACGGTGCAAAGTTTCACACAGCAACTGCTAAAACTATGAAGCAAAAAACATTTTTCTCTCGGAACGCTACAAAACTGCAAAATTACGACAGAAAATTGTCTCCCTTTTCAAAAGATAGCCTTGAGACGAAAATCAATCCCAGAACAGTGAAGATATTGATCACCAAACCTAGGTTCGTTCGGAATATATAGTGTTCTGGTAACCGCTCAAGTATATAGACGTAAATAATCAAATACACCCTCAGCATAACTATCTCGTGATTACCGTAATACCATAACTTGAAAGCTGAAGTGTACCTACTTGCTTAAAAAGTAAAACTATCATAATAATCAGCGCTCCAGTTACAAATGCATTAATCTAACCTGGTTAATAAAAATCGATACAAACTTCTTTTTATACTATGTACATGTAAAATATATTCAAGATAAAACAGGGACGTGACAGGCATCCAGTGGGCGTCCAGACCTGGCTTCATCTTCTAAAGACGTTCTATCGCGTTTGAATTCCCCTACCCAGAATTTAACCTGATCATAAGATTGTGCAGAAGACCCATAAAAATCAATTAACTCGCCGTGTATTTCCTTGCCTGTTTTACCTTTTAAATACAAGTACCGAATTACAGCACGGTACTCAACTTTAGATGAAAAGCATGCCTTTGCATCACTAGCCATGTTTGACATTCAATATCTTATTAAAGAATGACTCGATACGTGTGCAATTTTGTACCCATGTATAAAACATATATTGAAACAAAGCATGAAAATTGTGACCGTCTCGGTCCATCAGAAATGGGATAGGCTGGTTACTTATTGACTCACCCTTGTAGTTGTCACATTAATCGGATACTTGATCAACACCTTTTTGCATTTTCTCGTCTGTTGGAGCACCCTTTGCCATGTCATCAGCAAACAGGAACTCATCTAGCATTTCTGTCTGCCCCTTGGATTTAGTTTGCCAGCTTCTTAATAGATATACCATTGTCACCATCCTGGAAAACATCTGTGAGCATGGCAGAAAACATCATGCTGAACAGTGTTGAAATTAGTACACAGCCTTACTTAACTCCATTTGTCACAGGGAATGGATCAGAAAACCAGCCATCAATTTTGGACCCTTGCAAGCATACCATCGTGGAACTGCCTCACCATCGCTATGAATTTGGCAAGATAGCCAAATTTTGCCATAGTTTTCCAAAGTTACTTGTGACTGACTCTGTCAGATGCTTTGGTAAGGTCAACAAAGGATTTAGGGGTCCACATTCTGTTCCTGGCATTTCTTGAAGCTGTCTTCCTGTGAAGATTATGTCTGTTGTTCCTCTGTCCTTTCTGAATCCACACTAGTTTTCTGGTAGAAGCTCTGACTGTTCAAGGAGTTCATTCAATCGGTTCAGTAGGACTCTTGCAAGGATCTTTCCAGCAGTTGACAATAAAGAGATGCTTCGTTGAATGTGACTGACTTGAGGATTCCTTTTCCTTTTGAATAGGTGGCTAATTGTTGCAGCCGTGAAATCTAATGGGATGGCTTCTCATCTCCACATAATGTGAAATAACTCTGTCAGTTACTCTGCAACTGGAGGACCTTCCACTTTGTAGATGTCTGCAGCATCTGATCCTGGAGCCTTGCCAGACGACAGAGGAGTTTTATTGCTTTAAGTGTTTCAGAGACGGTTGGGAACTCATCAAGCTTTTTTCAAGACAGCTTTTTTGTCAGTCAGAAGACTAGTATTGCGACTCAGAGCAGACCGCGGTGCAAGCTGACCACATTCTAGTTTTATAATGGTGATACTATTTTACCTGTAGTATCACTTCTTTATTAATATTAACTTTAATTCAGCTAAACTGCTTGCTAAACGCATAACATGCATAATGCTTGAAAGTGATGCATACGCATAAAGCGTGAAAGTGATGCATACGCATAAAGCGTGAAAGTGATGCATTTCAAGATTACAGCCTTACTATATATACATTCACCAACACTGTCCAAATATAGGAAAATCAGTCAACTAAACACGTCAGTGGACAGTTTGGTGAGTTTCAACATTAACCCTTAAACTGCCAATCACAACTACTACCAATCAAAACTTTTTTGTCTGCTTTGTCATCAGCTTGTGATTTTAAAAGTCATTTTAGCAAACAGTGTGGACCCAGATCAGTCTGCTCCTCTAGGAGCAGTCCAGTCAGGGTCCACACTGTTTGTCTTTATGCAAAAATAGGTATGAAAAGTTTGCAAGAATATTCAGCATAAACATAAACAGACATTTTCAGATGCAGGTTTTCATGGCATTTTAAGAGTTGTTATACTGAGATGATAGAAGGATGATAATGAAAGACTCTATGCAATGAAGCACTGTACAGTCTTGAGCTCAATTACCATGGGATTTGAACCTGGGTCCTTATGATCGGAAGTTGGGTATGCTAACCAGTTGGCCATCCAGCTGTTTCCAAGACCTTATGATCTAGGCCCAGTTGTTCAAAGCATCGTTAGCTTAACGAGCTTGTAAGTGGTCAAAATGTTAACTGTTCTAGTAAGTACATTATCTAACTGACAGGTATTTTTGCTGAAAATATGTGAGTAGCTTTTACTCACATATTTTCAGCAAAAACAGTAGCGTATAAGCCATATTTAATGATCAAAGTTTTAACAGTACCTTAACTAACGACATCGTTAGTTTTGAACAACTGGGCCCTGAAGTGGAGAGCATTAACCCCTCAGCCACCAAGACCCATCAGAAGTAGCAAAACTAAGAACAAAGTTTAGTGTGAGCTTTATTTTCAACTATATAATCAAACAAAACAAGCTATACAACAAGGCAGTTATATACAACTACATGGGACATACATATAAATGTACAACTACGTGGGACATACATGTAAAACTATATTCTAAATATATGTATACATAAATATAAAACTAAAACAGCTAGTGAGTGGGCACTTACTGTATACATGTACCTCTCTATCCACCCTCCCTCCATCTACACTCTTACACCACCACCTACAGTACAATATTCCAGTATCAGAAATCCAGATAAAAGTATACCTTCTGTATTTACCCTAAATATTGGGGCACTTTAACCCATTCATGCAGAATGGACTCTTCTTCCATCTCTTTAGACCGGTCTATTTTGCTTAGCAGGCTGGTTAGTTTTTATTACTACTACCTTTTATAGAAATTCCTGTACTTAATGCAAACAGTATAGATCCTAATCAGATGTCACATTCTACCTTGATTGCCAGTATCACTTTTTTTGCCAATATCACTTTTTGGGACGCTAGGCATAAATGGGTTAACCCATTAATGCCAAGTGGATTTTTTTACCTCATTATTTTGACAGTTCCATTTCTAGTTCAATGGGTGCCTGGTTTATTATTATCATTGTTACTTTTAATAGAAATTTTTGTATTTGATGCAACCAGAGTAGACCCTGATCAGATGCTGCACTCTGTGGGTCTGATCTGGGTCTAAACCATAGCACTAGTAAAGGCACTTTTTTCAATCTAAAAGTATTGATATTTTTCTTATTTCTCCACAAAAACATATGTTGTGGGTACTCATTAGAAATGCCTCGCTGAGGCACTTCTAATGAGTACCTACAACATATGTTTTGGTGGAGAAATAAGCAAAATATATACCGGATACCCTCCCTTATCTAGACCTATGCTAAATCCTTTGCAAAGGTCCCGTTTATGGAACACTAGGCATAAATTGGTCACTCCTTAAGATGCTTCAAAAATTGAACAACATGTGTCTAAAAATAGATGAATGAGTGGCAAACAGCACAGACTGATCGGATGCCGCATTTGCAGCATCAGATCTGGGTCTACACTATTTAGAGTCCCAATACTTATGGTAAAATATTATTTCACAATAAAACCATGATGCCATTTAGAAAAAGGCCCTTATGCCATAAGTGGATAATGAAGATTACAGAATCAATAATTACTTTACAAAGGCCATGCTGATCTGGGTCTTCCCTGTTTGCATATGGCATAAGGGTCCTTTTCCTCTCATTAGAACTGACTTGTTCATGGCCATTCTTATGAATAGCCACATTTTCACGAAAAAATAAGAAAGATATTAAGGAACAAAATATCTGGAATCCTGAGCACGAGATTCAGAAACTGAGGTAACATTTGCCCAATGTCTTGCTTGTTCACTTGCTAATAAAATGATTTTACATTGAACAATAATCTACAGCACAAATGAGACAGTCAGTAGCAATATGATAACTGGATATAATTTCTTAGTGTATATCATGTGAAGCAGATAACTGACCTATGTTTCAGGGTTTATCTTGGATTATAAGATGAAGTTACAGGTCGGGACAGGCAGAAATCTGTAACATTTATAGGATGTACAAAAAATAAAAAAGTAAAATAAATTAAAATAACAGCATAAACAGTTCATTAAATTATATGACATTCTTCAGAAAAAAGTTATTCTAAACTCCAAAAATCGACTTGGACCATCAAGGTAACATTTTACAATGTCATCTTTTACATTCAACTTCATGACAAAAGTCGAGATTTTTAAAGTTTTTACATATGAAAACAGTCAGCAGCACTAGTACGATATTTAGACAGCAGATACGTAGATTGTGTAAATGGTGTACCCTTAGGAGACAAGGTAAAATTTTATGGCTTTATAAGAATTTCTATGTATTGTACAAGGATTTAACTCTTTTCCTGCTAGTGGCGACTTTTGTCATCTGCTGATAACCTTTGCAAACAGTTTAGGCCCAGATCAGGCCCGACATTTTTTCCCGACAAAATGTCTGGCCTGATCTGGATCCAAACTGTTTGACACTCTGATGGTATTCTTGAAAGATTTTTTTTGAAAAAGTTGATTTAAAAAAAAATCCACAGATGACAAAGAAGCATGCAAAATTACCCAGCATGCAAAGAGTTAAAGTGGCAGTGTTGCTCTAAATAAGATGTTTTCTTCAACCAGAATGTATTAATATTTCTTTATATCACACAAAAAAAAAATGTTGAGAGGACCCTCAATTCTTGAAATCAAACTGAGTGAACTTGGGTTGTATGACCATGTCTGATGGTTTGATGCTGAATCTCGAGTTGTCTAGCAACCAATATGGGGATGTTGCTATGGCAAACTAAGTTTGTAATCAGGAAAAATCTGGTTAACAGTGGTTAACAGTTAAGTGATATCACTCTGTATATAGAGAAATATGGCCTTGTTTTAACCTTTTTTTTTTTTAATGACTCTCGTTTCACGGCTATTGCAGTTATTGCATAGTTATGTAGAATTTGTGTGTCATGCCTGTTGGGTAGTTATGTAAAATTTTCTTATCAAAGTGAATTAAATAATAAATCAAAATGTCTTTGAAAATGCTTTTCCAGTGATAAATATTTTCTGTGACCATGATCAAAACCTATACTTGACTATAATATTTTCAATCAGTATCTGCTGCATAGTCCAACGGAATCATCATTTCTCTAACTACATAGCAAAGATTCTGATCAGACAGAATAGACTAGCAAGCTGAGCTAGATCTCAACTGTTGAAATAATGGTTAAAGTGCCATTCAAAATTGTTGCATGACATTGTGTGATATGGGTCTACTTTGTTCACTCAGGCATATCCTGAATATTTGGGAGGAACATGGTGAGATATTTTTTTCCAGAAAAATGTCAACAAATAATAAGCTTTAAATAGCATAGTACATTGTATTAACCCTTATCTTGATGAATATATTCAGATGCCATGCCCATTTCTAATTGTCAGCCAATCAGATTATTTGATCCAGGTTGCTGATACATATTCACATACTGAATCACAAACAGTGCAGATCCAGATCAGTTGGCTTCTACTGTTTGTAAAAGCAGGATATATAAGGGTCAGCAGGATAAGGGTTAACCAACAATAAAAAACTTATCTGCTTTTCAACTGCTTATTAAAATGCTGAGAGACTAGAGTTTTAGCAGCAAAAACCAATTACAATGTGTTACTCAAATGTTATATACTGAGATCATAAGTGTAAAACACAGTGTAGAACTTGCAAAATACGAGGGTCATTCAAAAAGTTCTCAGTCCTATCATGTTTTGAACAGTTTAGAGCACATTTGAACTGATGATTCTATGCAGCTATTCTACAGACTAACAATCACCAAATTTTCAGAATTCATCTTCCGTTTTAATTTGTCAAGACTACACATTTTACATTTATCCTTTCATATTCTCTCCCCCCATACTCTATAGTGTGTTACTGACCACCTCATCTTTTTATGTTTGAATTAAAATTTTCACCATGATATATACAAGGGCATCTCTGTAAGTGATGATATATTTATTGGTAGTTTTAATTCATTCAAAAATTCTAAGCTCAAATTTAAATGCCGACAATGGTGAATTTTTAATAATTTCAGTGGAGAGTGCAAACTCTGAAACCGTATTGTGAATGCCCAGGAATTTACAATATTAAAGTCTTTATGGCAAATTTTTGTAAGATGCTAATGTAAGAACATTTTCTTGGATTTATACACAGAAGGGCAAAAATATGACTTATTTTAAAATTTCAGAGGAGCATAATTTAAGGATTTATGGGAATGCTGATACATGTCAAAAAAAGGAATATAAAAATCATGTGTGTGAGAAACTAAAATTCAAAGTGAAGCAAGATAATTAAATTTAGAGAGACTTTTAAAATATAAACGACCCTTCTTGTGTTTCGAGAGGCCATATAAGAAAAAATTTAACCAAAAGATTTTGGAACTTTTTTCAGATATTCAGTGAAAGACTCCTAATAACATTCATATTAAGTTGATCTGCACAAATCCACCAGAAATGGGTGCTGCTAGGAACTTTTTGAATAGCTCTTGTATGAAAAAACATTTGCCAGGTAGGCATGCTGCACATGTCAGTCCATTCTTCAATCAAATTATCTACAAAATCAGACCGATACAAGACCTACATTTCAGCATTAGCATAACAGAGGGCAGTTATATGTAAACTGGAGCTAAACATAAAGAATGTTGCAAAAAAATGACAAGTCAGTGCATTACATGTATGAAATATAGGTCAGGGTTAAATAAAATATTTTCCAGAGCTGGATTAAATCTGCAGAAAGAAGAATATAACAAGTTTGATGATTGTAAGTTATCCAACTTTTCAGAAAGGAAGCTGACTGTTAGGGTTCATTAAAATGACCAAGTCAGTGAACCTTGAAATACAGGCCAAGGTCAAAGTACAAAATTTATATCTCAATGTTGGATTCCATATCCAGTGAAGAGTATATACCAAGTTTGATGATGTAAGTTTTCAAGGCTAAATGCCATGGTTGAATGAAAAATGACCAAGTCAGTGGATTGTGAAATATGGGTTCAGTCATATAATTTTCCATCTTCAGGAGGAAGTCTACACAAAGTTTTATGATAGTCAGTTTTCAGTTTATCAGAAATGAAGCTAAATTCTAGGCTTCACATAAGGAGATGTGCAAACAGTGCAGACCCAAATCAGATTGCTCCTGATGGAGTAGTTTGATCAGGGTCTACACTGTTTGCATTTCCACTTAGTATTTTGCCGAATAAATGCATAAAAAAACAAAATTTAGTCAAAAATAGTAGGGCATAATGTTTAAAATTTTGTGACATTTGCCACGTATTTCAAGTTTAATGATCAACCAGAATTCCGCAGAAAGCGGCGTCGCATCTGCTGGGGCAAAAGTCACAGCAGCCATAATCAGAATGTGGTTATTAAATACGTTTATTTCATTCTTAGCAGTGCTAGGTCGGAAAAGTGACAAAAATTAAGACAAGGATTATATGAAAAGCAGATGCACATCTTCAGACTATGGAGAAAACATGCCCAAAGTTTTAAGAAGATTGGTATAAAATTGTATGAGGAGTTGTGCTCACGAGGTACCCACTGTCTATATATTGAGGGTGAAAAATGACTAAGTTCACAATGTGGAAAAAGTGACAAAAAATGATCTAACAATTATATCCAAACCACATACACATCCTCATACCATGAAGAAATATATGCATAGTTTCAAATTAATCGGTACAAAACTGTAAGAGGAGTTGCGCTCACAAGAGGTACCCATTGCCTATATATTGAGGGTGAAAAATGACTAAGTTCACAATGTGAAAAAAGTGACAAAGAATGTTCTAACAATTATACCCAAACCACATGCACATCCTCATACCATGAAGAAAACATATGCAAAGTTTCAAAACAATCAGTATAAAACTGTAAGAGGAGTTGCTCTCACAAGAGGCACCCACTGTCTGTATACTGAGGTGAAAATTGACTGTTCACAATGTGGAAAAAGTGACAAAAAATAATCTGACAACTATATCCAAACCACATGCATATCATCATACCATGACGAAAACACATGCAAAGTTTCAAAATATTGGTACAAAACTGTAAGAGGAGTTGCGCTCATAAGACACCCAGGGTAAATGTTGACGGAAAGACGAATGGATGGACGGACAGAAACTCACACGCCTAAGTTTGTTTCTTTGTGTTGAGGTTTTACGGCCCAGTCAACCCAATGGGTCATGTCGAGTGCGGTCAGTTTACCTAACCACACGTTTACTGGGCAGGCTTAGTCCTCTAAGCGGTTAACCGGTATTGTGCACATTCTTTCGCCTGAAACTGACAATTGCCCTTCTTGAATCAGTGAAAGGGAGAGAATGACCGTAGAAAATATTTCATAATCAATCTCCAAGAAAGAATGCTGCCAACCTCGGCTACATGCCTAAGTTGCCCATGCTATAAAGCAGGTGCGACAATAAACTAATAATTTGTCAGAAATAATGCTCCTGTTTACCTTGTGTTCAGACAGTCAAGCCTGAGCAAATCCAGATCACATGCCACAGGTCATGGTCCCTAATCATTATTGCATTTCGAGGGTTGAGCGCAAGACTGGCGTAAGTCAGATGGTTGTTTTTCCCCAAACCTAATCTCCTCACCATGAAGGCGTTATGAAGATTACAACATTTCTTTCTGTAAACAATGAAAATTTAGGTGCCATTGCTCGTATGAGCAATGGCACCTAAATTTGCATTGTTTACAAAGGGGTCCAAGTTGCCCCTAAACAAGGGTTTCAAAAATATGTTTGAGTTACCATAGTCTTGCGCTCAACCCTCGATTTCTTCACAGCAGATTCAAAAGCATATGCCATTTGATGGTTACAGCTGATATTTTTGTGAGAAATGAGCGAAAAATTCGGATTCATGTAAATGTGGACAGAGCAGCAGGTGTCTGGGTGAAGGACTGCATGGATGGTATATTGTACAATAGTCCATAGACTATCATAAATATGCTTAATGAAACAATGTACCAGCCACACCCTCAGATGTTGTAGTTACATGTAGTGGCTACACCAACTGATCTGTCATTGTAAACATATTAAGCACAGCTCCAGATAAAACAATTTTTTTTTATTTCTGCACCAAACAATATCTTGAGGGTACTCAATTACCGCAGTAAGGCAACATATCTTGTGGGTTCTCACTGGAATTGCCTCATAAATATGAGCAAATTCAAGCAAGTGCCCAAATGATATGCTAGCATTCTAGAAATAATAACAAGAGGCCCACGGGCCATGGTTCGCTCACCTGAGTGACATAGCCACTGCAGACATGCAGATGTTATGCAAAATTTTTCCAATCCTATCATCGCAACTAATGAAAATATCATCATTTGAGCAGTTCTTAGTTTTGAAGAAGAATGTATGGGCCTGACAGTCAATGGAGCATGATCATTTGAATAAACTATCAATCACATTTCAACAGTAGGATTAATGTGAAATTTGGTGGAAACTGGCTAAGTGGTTTCTGAAGAATCATGATTTTATACATGTAAACAGCACTGGGGCAGGGAAATATTATAAATATAAACCAGATGATGGCCATCTTAGATTTCCAATCAGAACAATTTTAAATACTGTTGATCTACAAGCCACTTCGATACTTTCAATATAAATGTATATGACCCATACAAATGGGGAAGCAAATTTGACCTTGGAGGTAAAAAGGTCAAATGTCAACATAGAACCATCATTTTAGCAATGTTGGTAGATCTCCTGTCCCCCATAATTTGTGCAAAGATTAGGACCCAGGGCTTATTAGGTTATGGAGAAGAAGATTTTTAAAGTTTTTACCATATATGGGCATGGCAGCCATTTTGATCAATGGACCATACCCATTTTAGCAATCTTTCATTCTCCTGCCAATGGAGGCTCCGCATGAAATTTGAGCAACACTGGCCCGGAGGCTTCAGAGGAAAAGCCATATGAAATTATCAACATTTTTTCCATACAAATGTATGGGGCCCATACAAATGCATACAGAGGCAAACTTGACCTCACCGTAAAAAGGTTAAATGTCAATGTATGACAATTATTTTAGCAACTTTGGTAGACCGCCCGTTCCAGATGATATATGCAAAGATTCAGCCACAAGCCATCCTCGGTTTTGGAGATAAGATTTTTAAATGTTTTTTCCCATACAAATGCATAAGGAAGCAAACTTGACCTTGTCGTAAAAAGGTCAAATGTCAATGTATGACCATTATTTTAGCAATTTTGGTAGACCCCCTGTCCCCGATGATTTATGCAAAGATTCAGCCTCAAAGCATCCTCAGTTCTAGAGAAGAAGATTTTTAAAGGTTTTTACCATATATGGGCATGGCGGCCACCTTGGTCAACAAACCGTGACCATTTTAGCAATCTTTTGTTCCCCCTACCTATGGAGCCTCCAAATGAAATTTGAGCAAAATTGGCCCAGAGGCTCCAGAGGAGAAGTTTGAAATTCTGAACATTTTTCCCATACAAATGCATAAGGAAGCAAAATTGACCTTACTGTAAAAAGGTCAAATGTCAATGTACGACCATTTATTTAGCAATTTTGGTAGCCCTCCCGTTCCCGATGATATATGCAAAGATTCAGCCATAAGGCATGCTCGGTTTTGGAGAAGAAGATTTTTAAAGGTTTTTCCCATACAAATGCATAAGGAAGCAAACTTGACCTTGCTGTAACATATGACAATTCTTTTAGCAATTTTGGTAGACCTCCCGTCCCCGATGATTCCTGCAAAGGTTCAGCCCCAAGGCATTCTCGGTTCTGGAGAAGAAGATTTTTAAAGGTTTTTACCATATATGGGCGTGGCGGCCATCTTAGTCAATGGACCGTGACCATTTTAGCAATTTTTCGTTCCCCCACCCTAAGGAGGCTCCATATGAAATTTGAGCAAAATTGGCTCAGTGGCTTCAGAGGAGAAGTCGTTTGAAAATGTTAACGGACGGACGCACGGACAGACGACAGATGAAAAGTGATCACAATAGCTCATCCTGAGCAGAGCTCAGGTGAGCTAATAAAACATACGTCTGAATACTCACTTTAGCTGAACCTATGCATTCCACATTGGTGGCTTATAATACTTTTTACTAGTTACAATTAATCACTTCTGAACAGCTAGTACATGAAGCTTATACATAAAATAGTAGAAAAAAACAGAATGGAGGGAAAATGTGAGCATATTTGCCACATCATACAAACAAGAGGGCCCTGTATTGCTCACCTGAGTATCATAGCACTTAGAGAAATCGTCTGACCAACATTCATGATGAATACATAAACAACTAAGACAATGTAGCATGATTAATGGACCATGTAATATAGGTCAAGGTCAAATATTGATGACTGCACTCAAGAGGCCATGCTAAGATGCATGCACTGCTGTAGGACCAATACTTACTGAGTAACTGACCTAAATGCAAAAACTTAAAAAAGTAAGTGGACTGTGAAATATAGGCCAAGGTCAATATAGATGACTGCATTTAAGAGGTAATGCTAAGAATAATGCATATGCCAAGTATCACTGTTGTAGGACCCGTAGTTACTGAGAAACTTAACAAAGTCAATGGACCAAGGGAATATCGAGCCTGAATAGAAGAAAATACTATGCTAAGCATTCATAGCAACTTGTTAATAAATAGTGTCAAATGAAAAGTGTCAATGGGCATGGGCTATTAGATACTGTGCTCCCAATGCACCCCTTCCAACACACACACACACACTCCCTGAAAGCAAATTGTCAGGGACAGGCAGACAAAAAGACAGTGTGTGTGGGGTATAGAAAAAAAAAGTAAACTATCTATTTTTGGTCAGCTAAAAGACATTGAAATTTTGGGATGAAAACATGATTATTTATCTTAGAAAAATCTTTTCTTCTTTCGCAGCACACATAAAAAGGTGAACTGATAATACCCCACCACTATCATGTCATGAGCAGATGACTGTCAAAAACTGACAAAATTTGCCCACAAGCAATATCAATCACATACAGTCGAACCTCAATGGCTCGAACATCTTTGGGACCATGGAAAATCGTTCGAGACATGGGTAGTTCGAGCCAGTGAGTGTTAATTCATGGCATCAGTTCATGAAGCAAATAGCGATAATTTAGGGATAATTTAGGGAAATCTTTTTGATTTTCTACACAATGATTGTATGTTGAGTGTACTCATTAGAATTGCCTTGATGAGGCAATTCTAATGAGTACACACAACATACAATTTCATGATAAAACTAGAAAAATTCCCTAAATATTTGTTTTCTTGAGCTATCGGAAGAATTTTGTAGGGACTGAAAAATGTGTTCGAATAATCCATAGTAAACCAGCCATCCGTGTTCAAGCCATTGAGGTTATACTGTACTAAGTTCAGTGAAAACCCACTGATATTATCACAAGTTCTTTTGGAAACAAAAATACAGACTAATAGACATATGACAGACAGACGGACACACTGACAACCAACGTGAAAACATAATACCCCATCACTATTGTGTGGTCGGTATAAAAATTTGGGAACTCCAGAAATCTGTGGGTTTGGGCACTTGATAAAATTGTGGGACAAACTCTTATGCTGCAAGATTCCTAGGATTGCCTGCCTGGCTGCATCTCTGGATCAGCTGTGCAGTTCAATAGGGCCTTCCCTGCATATACCATTCAGAAAATTCTGCAGGATCTAACTTTTCCCTAGGCAAACAATTAAGACCCTAATCAGACTGCCAATACGCAGGCTGGCGTGTGGTTCCTGTTCACATATATTAAAAAGCCTTCTTGTTTGCATGATGTCACAATCTTCTGACCTTGTGATATCTGGTGAACACAACAATTACTGAATCTAATACAACAATCCAATGCACTAATGAACCAAGCCATGTCATTCAAAAATGGGTCCTAACCCTTTCTTGCCTATGTTATTAAATGGGATCTTCCATTGTTGTCCTCTCTATTTCATCCCTACTTTATTAAATGGGATCTTCTATATTGTTGTCTTGATCCTTCATACTTATGTTTATTAACTAAAATCTTCCGTTCTTGACAATGGACATGACCACTATTGTAAGAAGATTTATAAATTCAAATTAGAATGGCAAAAATTGTAGATCCTGATGAGACATCTCAATACGAGCTGTCTCATCTGGATCTACACTGTTTTCAAAGGTATCTGAACAGAGATGAAAGGGTTCATATATATAATACAAAACAGCCAAGACTCAGATCAGTCTGTCCATCCATGAAGATTGTTCAGTCTTCCCTCACTGCTGCCTTCTGGAAGCCGTGCTACCATAGTCAACTTCCAAAAAAAAAACACTGGCCCTGACCAGACATTGCTGCAGTTAAGATGGGTTTCCAGGTAAATATGTCTCTTATTTCTCTACGAAAACTTATACTCTTGATACTTATTAGAAGAACCTCAACTACTTCTAATGAGTACTGACAACATATGTTTTTGTTAAAACATAAGAAACTAGAAATGTGTCCGAAGGACAAGGATGCCCCCACCTGAAAAACTTAAATGCAAATAGCTAACACCTGAAAAACAAAAGCAATTGCTAATGCCATCTCAGATGCGGATGGAGATGGACGGACAGGGGTAACATTATATGCCCTTTCTTCCAATGACAGGGGCATAAAAATATTCTCACTTTTAGACTGAAAAATCTGCCTTATCAAGAAGTATTCCAGACAGTGCATGCACACATGTTCAAAGGCCCATTTATGAGTGATATGGCTCAAAAATGAATGAGAAAAATAATGGGATGAGATTGGCACTAGAGAATAGATTAGTTTCTTATACATAAACATATTTGTTAGTAATCTGAGCTACACAATAGGAAAATGCATCTTCAATTCATATACAAACCAGCCTGCATACTGTATTCCACCCAATTAATGCATTGTGTTTTTCAAAATTACTGGGAAAACTTGTGGTAAAATATGTATCAACCTATACTAAGGGTACACTTTCGAAAAAATCAGCAAAGGACTTATTTGATGATGTTTATGTGTTTTTTTTTTGTCATTTTTTCTGATTTTCTTTATTAAAGCATGTGTTGTGGGTATTCATTTGAATTGCATCAACAAGTTGATGCAATTCAAATGGGTACCCACAACATATGCCTTTATAAAGAAGTAGAAATGGTCACTGTCTGTAATCTAAAGACTACGGCATTGCTTGACTGTGCGCTTATAGAGATATGTGCGATAATTAGGGCGAATATAGTATGTTTTTGTTTTTTTTGTTTTGTGTTGAGGTTTTACGGCCCAGTCAACCCAATGGGGTCATGTCGAGCGCGGTCAGTTTACCTAACCACACGTTTACTGGGCAGGCTTAGTCCTCTAAGCGGTTAACCAGTATTGTGCACATTCTTTCGCCAGAAACTGACAACTGCCCTTCTTGAATCAGCGGAAGGGAGAGAATGACCGTAGAAAATATTTCATGATCAATCTCCACGAAAGAATGTTGCCGACCTCGGCGGGGGTTGAACCCGCGACCTCCTGGTCTCCAGTCGGACGGCGCATCCAACTGAGCCACCGAGACCGGCGAATATAGTATGTGCAGTCTGATCAAGGTGTTTTATCATATCAATATGTTCTACAGTATCCAATGATTCATTACAAGGCCTTGATCAGAATAGGTTAATGGCGCAGGCCTTGTTAAGGAATAAATAATGATAATGCTGAGATAATTTTCTTAAGTTCTCCATGAAAAAATATTTTGCCAATATTCATTAGAAGCACCCCACTGAGGCACTACTACTATATATCTACGCCACAGATTTTTTATGAATAACAAAAATAATCCCAGAACCATCACCAAGTACCCCTCCTTAAGAACTCTTCTCAGCTAATGTATAGTCTAACCTGTGCCATTAACATCTGCTTATGTCAGAAGACTTTTCTCATAGCATCAGATAAGGCACATTTTTGGTCCAAAAAGTGCTGAAATGGGCCAAAAAGTGCTGAATTTTTTCTGGTTTCCCTTAAAAAACATATGCTGTGGGTACTCATCAGAAGAGCCTTAACCCTTGTCCTGCTGAATAAATTAAGATGCCACTCCTACTTCTAATTTTCAGCCAATCAGATTACTTGATACAGATTGTTAATATTAATTCACAAACTTAATGGCAAACAGTGCAGATCCAGATCAGTTGGCTTCTTCAGAAGCCAACTGATCTGGATCTACACTGTTTGCAAAGGCCGGGTGTTTCCGGGATCAGCAGGACAAGGGTTATTATATGTTTTCATGAAGAAATAAGGAAAATATTTCCTTATATCTGGAGCTATGCTGTCAGCATAGTAAGGCTCATCTGCGTTCCTTACTGATCCAAATACTTCAAACAGCTGTATTTTCGTATTTCAGTATGCCATGTTCACCCTAAGTTTTTTGACACGTTACCTCCTTACAAAACTTGTCCTAAAATTTGAACGAGTTCAATTTAATACCATTTTTACTTCATATTGATATGTCATGAGACTGCTGGATGAGTGGCAAACAGTGAAGACCCTGATCACATACTGTTTTCCCTGTCCAAATACTTACTCCCCTTTTAACATCTTTCGGAAAGACATTTTTAACCTGGGACTTTAAGCAGAAGAAGTAAATTTGCAGACTTTTCTCATGATTTAATGCAAAACCATTTGTAGTAACTACCTATGCACCAAAAGTTTTATTCTAGTCACTGGTTTTAAAGAAATCAAATATTACCATTTTCCCATAGTAAAAAAATCTGCAAAGTATGCAAAAATTCATATAGTAAATGAGTTTGGATGCAGGTTTTCAATAAATTCCACTTGTTCAATTTTTTTTTAAAGTTTCATATCAGGGCCCAGTTGTTCAAAGCGCCATTAGCTTAACGAGCTTGTTCAGGGTTATTTTGTTAACTGTTTTAGCGGATTCAGTATACAATATTCTGATATTTTTTGCTGAAAAAATGTGAGTAGCTTTTGCACTGCAAAAGCTACTCACATTTTTTCAGCAAACAATTTCAGCATATTTGTGTATCACTTCATGTAAATTTTAACGAATCTTTAACTAACGACATCGTTAGCTTTGAACAACTGGGCCCAGAATGTTAAGGAACATCAATAATTTAGAATCAGTGAAGAAAAGCAAAACATTCAATTTTTAATAAAATTGTTTCAAAAATCCAGTTTACTATAGAAATTGCATAGGTCAGACCCATTTTTGGCCATAAAATTAATTTCGCGGTAAATATTTGAAAACAAAGCACAGGAACAGAAACAACAAATCAATGGTTTCTGATAAGATACTGTCAATCACAAATGGATTTTTCCATTCAAATTAAAACGCCAAATAAAAAACGCCTTTCTGAAGGATGTCAAAAGCACAGTAGGGTAAATATAGTAGTTCAGGGCTACAGACACAATATTCTGCAAATAAAATCATTAATAGTTTTCCATTTCTAAATGAGTACCCACAACATGTGCCATTTTCAAGCCTAAGTCCCAAATACATCTGGGTGGTAAAGAACGGAACACACCCTGGCTTTTGTTGGTTATTGGCAGTGATTACCTTAAGCATACTGAATCTAACAAAAACTAATCCTGCGATCAATCAGGCAGTGTTTAACTTTCAAACGAAGTACAACTGCGCATATTACATACAGGGCAAAAAGAGTCTAACAGCTATTATGAATAGAGTATAAAATATATTGCTGGTACTCATAAAAGCAGCTTGCCAATGCCCTTCTAATGAGTTCCCATAACTTTCTGTTTTTATGGAGAAATAAGATAAATATCCTGCTCTTCTGCACTGTTAACCCTTATCATGCTGAATAAATTTAAATGCCAAACCGACTTCTAACTGTCAGCCAATCAGATTACTTGATCCAAGTTGTTGATATAAATTCAAATACTGAATGGCAAACAGTGCAGATCCAGATCAATTGGCTTCTTCTTCAGAAGCCACTGACCTGGATCTACACTGTTTGCAAAGGCATGGCATATCCTGGTTCAGCAGGACAAGGGTTAAGTCTCTTCTGGGCCTTTGCCAGTCAATGTAGAGCCTACAGTATTTGCAGTTCCTCCAAACAGCAAGCCATGATCAGGCACAGCATATGAGTAGATTGTGAGAAATCTCATAATAATAACACGAACGGTTTTCAACTTACAAAGCGGACATGAGTACATAATAGAAATGGCTATGTTCTCAGTTCAAAGGGCAATAACTCCAAAAGTAGGCAAACCAGATTATGGTTCATGTGTTCTGCATGTTGTCTGATAGTGCTTTACATTTTTGTGAAGTTTCGTGAAAATATCTCTGACAGTTTCAGAATTATGAAGCGGACACGAATGATGGAAGTGCTGACGGACGAACGAACACTCAAAATTTCGGACAGTACATCATAATACCCTCACCACTTTTTGTGGCGGGGCATAAAAAATGCCTTCTACAGAGCTATGTTAAAGACATTATTTTGCTTGTCATGTCTTATGGGTACTGGAAGCTGTTTTTCACCGGGTATAAAGGTATATGGGTATGTAAGACACAGTTCAAAATAAGGCATTTTTTTTTTCATCTGAAAAGTACTGGCATTTTTTCTTATTTCTTGACGAAAACATGTTGTGGATACTCATTAGAAGAGTGCCTCAGTGAGGCACTTCTAATGAGTACCCTCAACATATACTTTTATGGACAAATGAGAAAAACATATAAGAAAAATATTAACAATTTTTGGTTGAAAACGTGCCTTATACATGGACATGTAAGATGTGTGCACTGCCTTGTAATATAAACCAAGGTCTACAATAATAAAGTAGCATGTTGGCTTCCAAGTCAAATGGCACATCAATAAAAGTTTCTAAGTTTACAATACAAGAAGAGAATGGAAAGTAAACATTTCATACAATTTTTGACTAACAAGTAACAGCTTTCTTTTCTTTTTTTTTTTTTTTTTTTTTTCTTTTCTTTTTTTCAAGATGTTTTTTTTTTCAAGAAGGTAAGGTTTGAGAATAGGCAAAAAATGTATGGAATACAGTCCAACTTGTCTTAAAGGCCACTTGTATTAAGCAATCATATGTATGTAAAAGTCAGTTTTTCAGGTCCCATAATGATAAGTATAAATTAACAAGTATTAAGCAAGCACCCATCTTAAGCAGCCACATTTTGGCTTTCCCTTAGGAGCTTGCTTAACACAGGTTTGACTGTAATGTGTTTCAAATTTTAGACCATTTACTGTAAAACTGTTACTGGTAAACTACTAAACATGATGAACCTGTCCAGAGGCAGGGACATGCAGGGTGGTCTGATTCATAGCTATTCATTTATGCCAAATTATTATTAGAGACAAAATGTATGAAACTTTCAACTACCAATTTTGCAATATTCTTGCTATATGTCTGAAATTTCATTTTCTAAAATGAAAACATTATACTTATTAATATCTAAATTTTCATATCAGATCTACAATTATTTAGCTTTAAGCTTTACCACTCTCTGGGCAAATTCAGCAGACAACAAACTGACGATATTTTTCTCATTTTTCTCAAAAAACAACAACAAAAAAACGGGCTTTGACATTTTACACAAATAGTCACCTAACTGAAAAAAATAAGAAAAAATGTTTCAATATGTCATCTGCTGAAATTTGTACCCAGCACGCTAAGCCTTGAGTCCATTTGTGTCACACAAAAAAGATTTAAACAGAGACAGTCACAGTATAGAGAAAATCTTCTACAAAAAATAGCACTTAATAGCAGCATATTATTATATAACTAAGTAAACCACATCAGAAGAACAGGACATTATGACATAACATATTTACCCTGAATGTTTGGACTGTATCTGTAAACAGTGGATCCAGATCTGGCACTGTAGACTGCAGCCTCTGATCAGTGTCTACAGTCGACTCTCGTTATCCGAGACTCTTGAATTCCAAGGGACTCTCTAAAACACTTTGAGATATCTGTAACTCGACATATCAAATTTGAGTAACTGAGGAAAACAATAATCGAACAACCACATTTAACAAATGAATATGTAATTTGACTCCTGAAGTTAGAGATATATTGAAAATATTGTGGAAAAGAGGAGAAATTGCTCCTTAGGAGCAATTTCTCCTCTTTTCCACAATATTTTCAATATATCTCTATATCTCCTTAGGAGCAATTTCTCCTCAATTTCTCCTCTTTTCCACAATATTTTGTTACCTGTTGCTAGATTTCCATGTTGAAACAGGGACCAGATTTTCATTTCGAGATAAGTCATTACTCAAGATAAGCGAGGTCAAGATAACGAGAGTCGACTATATATTCTTTACTACTCATCAAACAGTTTTGGATACATCAATAGTAGCAAAATTGACTTGTTCAGATTTTAGAACAATTATGGTAAGTACTTAAAGACTCCATAGTCTTCAAAAATAGACATATTTTATCCAAGAAAGGTTTAAAAAATTGATATATGGTAGTAATATGATCATAAAATGTGGCACTTGACACCCTGTTAAAATTTCACATAGTCTCTCGTTTTTTAACTGGATCAAAAACTGTTTGTGTTGAGGTTTTACAGCCCAGTCAACCCAATGGGGTCGTCGAGCATGTTTAGTTTACCTAACCACACTTTTACTGCGCAGGCTCAGTCCTCTAAGCGGTGAACCAGTATTGTGCACATTCTTTTGCCAGAAGCTGACAACTGCCCTTCTTGAATCAGCAGAAGGGAGAGAATGACAGTAGAAAATACTTCATGATCAAATCTCTACGAAAGAGTGTTTTAAATGATTTTTTTTATCATATTTCTGAATTAATGTTGGCAACATTCATTCAGAGATACAATAAAAATAAGTTCATTTTCAGTCTAGTTCAAGAATGAGAGAAAAATTAAAATTTTACAGGCTGTCAGGTCTCACATTTTATGATCATATTAATACCATATATCTATTAAACCTTTCTTGGATAACAAAACATCTACTTTTGAGGAATATGGAGCCTTTAAGGTGTCTGAATTTGGGGTAAATACACACAGCAACAGATAAGGTGCTTTTTTCATCCGAAAAAATGCTGATATCTTTCTTATTTCTCAACAAAAACATATGTTTTGGTAACCATTAGAAGCGCCTCAGCGAGGCGCTTCTAATGAGTACCCACAACATATGTTTTCATCGAGAAATAAGAAAAATATTATGTGGATACCCCCTCTTATCAGTATCTATGAATACAGTAACTAAACCATACCATATGACCAGGACTTTATGACACAGTATATTTGCCCTAAATATCCAGACAGTTATGCCCTTGCAAACAGTGGAGACCCACATCAGCACCATCCAATCTGGGTCTGCACTCTTTGTCATTCAGCAGCACTTTTTACATACATGTACATCACTACTTTGTCAAATGAATTTGTTCATTTTTAAGAACAGGGCCCAGTTGTTCAAAGCATCCTAAGCTTAACGAGCTCATTAATGGTCAAAATGTTAACTGCTCTAGTAAGTACAATATCTAATTCACAGGTATTTTTGCTGAAAAAATGTGAGTAAATGCAAAAGCTACTCACATTTTTTCAGCAAAAATATTAGCGTATATGCCATATTTAATGATCAAAGTTTAAACGATATGTTAACTAACGATATCCTTAGTTTTGAACAACTAGGTCCAGGTATGTTAATAATTTGTAGTGTTGGCATATTTAAGGTACACATTTAGGGTAAATACTGTACAAACTATAAAAGACCATGTCCAGCCTGTACACTTGCACATTCTGATCAGGGGTTTGCCATTTGCATTCAAAATCATCATGCATAGCAGATTAAACCATATTTCCAGATAAAGCATGCATTCTTTCAACAGAAAAAGTACAGGGCCCGGTTGTTCAAAGCTAATGACATCGTTAGTTAACAATTCGTTAAATTTACAGCAAGTGATACACAAATATGCTGAAATTTTTTGCTGAAAAAAAATGTGAGTAGCTTTTGCAGTATATTGAATCCACTAAAACAGTTAACGAAATGACCGTTAACGAGCTTGTTAAGCTAACGATACTTTAAACAACTGGGCCCATATTTTTTTTTTCTTCTTATTTCTGCATGGAAATATATGTTGTGGGTACTCATTACAGCACCTCGCAGAGCTGCTTCGAATGAGTACCCACAACATATATGGCCATGCAGAAATAAGAAAAACATGTGGTTATACCCACTTACCAGCAGCTATCATTTAGTCTGGTGAAAAAAAATAAACCCTGAACAGACTGCAACTGTGTTGGCTGATCTCAGCCTAAACTGTCATATATATCACAACTCCTTATCTAACGATGCAGTTTAAATAGCCCAACCCTACCCTGTCCCACCCTATTGCAAATTCCCATTGTTGCCTGGCACATTGATCAGAATCTCAAGACGATCAGCTTGATTTGTTTTCTTTGCTGTATCCCGTACATAATTCACAAGGCCATCTTTTTTCACATCGATTGTAAGAACCTGAAATAAACACGGGTAACTCTGTGATAAAAAGAGCACTTGGATGAATAATATTCTTGTTTCTCTGTAATATATGTTCTGTAATCTTATTAAATCCTCAGTTGGGCCCAGTTGTTCAAAGCTAACAACATCGTTAGTTAACGATTCGTTAAAATTTATATCAAGTGTTACGCAAATATGCTGAAATTTTTTGTGAATAAATGTGAGTAGCTTTTGCAGTGCAAAAGCTACTCACATTTTTTCAGCAAAAAATATCAGAATATTGTGTATTGAATCTGCTAAAACAGTTAACGAAATGACCCTTAACAAGCTCTTTAAGCTAACGACGCTTTGAACAACTGGGCCCTGGTGTTTTACTTCCTTTTCAATATTATTCAGTCATATCGAGATGATGGATGATAATGAAAGGCTCTGTGCAGTGAAGTGTCGTACAATCATCAGCTAAATTCTCCCTCCAGCGGGATTCAACCCCGGGACTTCGTGATCCGAAGTCAGGGGTACTAACCACTCAATTACCCTGGAGGCTTTGGATACTCAAAAAAAGCACCTAAAAATTGCGTTTCTGTCACTGAATAAATTCAGGTAACATTTATCCCAATACGCCTCCTATCTTGTAAAACATGGCTTAGAATGCATCAAATGTATCAGTTCCCCTTAACCCTTGTTCTGCTGAACCCAGATATGCCCTGCCTTTTCAAACAGTGTAGATCCAGATCAGTTGGCTTCTGATGAAGCCAACTGATCTGGGTCTGCACTGTTACTCATTCAGTATGTGAATTTATATCAATAATCTGGATCAAGTAGTCTGATTGGCTTACAATTGGAAATGGGCATGGCATATTAATTTATTCAGCATGACAAGGGTTAAAGCCAGAAACAGGAAAAGTTTAAACAGTATCATAGAACAATTTCTGAACTAAAGTTCCAGACAGCAACAACTGACATTATAATTTGAGCCAGCGCACGTCAAAACCTACAATACCTGTGTGACCAGCAAAGACACAGATCAGCCTGTACATCCACCCAGTATGGCAAGAATTCTTGTTTATCCCTCTTTGGATAGCTGGGAGGCTGTAGAAGGTACATGCGATCAGCAAGACTCTGATCAGACTGTGTAAATGCACATGCTGATCTCAGTCTTCCCTCGTCCAACAAGTCTTATTGTAGGTTTTGTCTTGCCCTTGCTCATTTATGACATTATAACATAAAAACGTACCTTAACAAGTCTTAGCAAGTCAACCCGATGCTTCCTACCAAGTTTTAAGTCAACTGGCCTTTTGGTTCAGGAGCAAAAGCAAAACAGAAAAGATTTTCAAGATGGCAGCCATCTTGTATTTCATATCGGAACAATTTTAGATGTTTTTGATCTACAGGTCATCTCGATGCTTCCTACCAAGTTTCAAGTCAATTGGCCTTTTGGTTCAGGAGAAGAAGCTAAAAATAGATTTTCAACACTGGGACCATGGTTGCCATCTTGGATTTCCAATCGTAACACTTTTACCTCTTTTGATCTACAAGTCACCCTGATGCTTCCTACCAAGTTTCAAGTCAACTGGCTTTTTGGTTCAGGAGAAAAAGGGAAAAGTAGACTGGATTTCCGATCTTAATGATTTCCGATCTTAATGATTTATGCTAACTTTGATCTACAAGTCACCCCAATGCCAACCCTAAAGGTAAGTTTTGGAGAAAAAATAATTTAAAAACAATCTTGCAAATACTCCTGTAATGCAGTGGTATTTACAGACTAACTAACCTGCCCACTTCGTGTGACACCAATAATACCCTGTGTTGCCGTATTTAAGGTTGAGGTAAAAATGATATCTAATGATATCCTTGTACAGCACAAGCATGATGACGTCTCCATTTCACAAAGATAGAGGTAGCCATATTTTGTCAGCAGCAAGAGAAGGCCGTACTCGCCGGAAACCTGTAAGGTATACAAATGGGGAAAGGTAAAGAAAATTATTAACAATGATTTTAACCCTTAAAGCATCAATCACAACTGCAGGAGATGATATTTTAACAAGAGGCCCATAGGCCACAATTCACTCACCTGATAAAAACAGCTATTGCATATCTGCAAATGCCATGAGACTTCTTCCAGTATTGCCACAGCATTTGACCTTACCGTAAAAGGGTCAAAGTATCCTAGTATCATCATTTTAACAAACTTAGTAGACTTTGAGTCCCTGATGCTATATACCAAGATTCAGCCTCAAAACATTCTTAGTTCTGGAGAAGAATATTTTTAAGTGTTTTACCATATATGGGCATTGCAGCCATCTTGTTCAATGGGTGCGGAACCATTCAAACAACTTGTCAATACTCTTTCGACAGGCCCCATGTAAAATCTGGTGAAAATTGCTCAAGCAGTTTTAGAGAAGAAGACATTTGAAAATTAAACAATTTTATATACATATACAGCCCAGGAACAAGGGCAGCTAACCCCCAGGGGACAAAATTTTGATTGTAATTAAAAAGTTTAAATACTTTAATCATGCATTGCAAATTTCAACCATTAGTCTTTAATACATTTTGAGAAAATTAATTTTCAACATTTTCCCCATATAAATGTATTGGGATGCAAGTTTGACCTTGCTGTAAACAGATCAAAGGTCAACCTACAGTCATCATTTGAAAAAACTTGGTACACATTGAGTCCCTGATGCTATATACCAAGATTCAGCTTCAAAGGTATCTTGGTTCTGGACAAGAAGATTTTTAAGTGTTTTTATCATATATGGGCATGGCAGCTATCTTGTTCAATGGTGCGGAACCATTCAAACAAATTCTCAATACCCTTTCGACAGAAGGCCCCATGTGAAATCTGGTGAAAATTGCTCAAGCAGTTTAGGAGAAGACGTTTGAACATTACACAACTTTATACATGTATATAGCCAAGGGCAGATAAACCTCAGGGGACAAAATTTTGAATGTGACTAAAAAGTTTTACTACTTTAATCATCCATTATAGGTTTCAGCCTTTAGTCTTTAATACATAAAATTACTTTTCAACATTTCCCCATATAAATGTATAGGGACACAAATTTGACCTTGCTGTAAAACGGTCAAAGGTCAACCTACAACCATCATTTGAACAAATTTGGCAGACAATGAGTCCTTGATGCTATATATCAAAATTCAGCCCCAAAGCTTTCTTGGTTCTGGAGAAGAAGATTTTTAAATGTTTTTACCATTTATGTGCATGGCAGTCTTGATTAATGAACTGTAACCATTTGAACAAATTTTCATTTCCTCTTTAACAGAAGGTTCCACATGAAGTTTGAATATAATTGGCCCAGGGGTTTCAGAGGAGAAGTCGTTCAAAGGTGTGGACGGATGACTGACGGACGACAAGTGATCACAACAGCTCATCCTGAGGCTCAGGTGAGCTAAAAAGTCTAGACGGTCATCTGCTGATCCTGGATAGCCCATGCAGAGCTGCGGGCTGCCCAAGAGCTTCACTGGTCATATATACTCTGTAGACTTTATTCCTGGCCGGTTATAAAAGAAGTCTGGTTGCAGAACAAAGTAGCTCACCTAAACTTAGGACTGCCCACTATTTGTAAAAAAATTCAAAGTTTGAGATCTCAAGATAAATGAGGTCATAAGGATGTAACTAAACAAAACATGCTGGGATAGCAGAAAGATCCTATAATTTCATAAAGCTTTTAGAGCTAAAAAGCAAAGCTTTTGACTTACATGCAGAGCCACCGGGAAGTCATAATGATCGACATCATCGAAGAAATGGATATGGTCGTATGAATTCCTGGGGGCAAAATTTCCAGTTTTGTATGGCCCTAACTCTATTACATGTACCTGCAATTACACAAATCAGTTTATACATAGCTCTTTATAAGGCTACTGTACTGGACCTGACTACCACACATACCTCTATAAGCACACAGTCAAGCAATTTTGTAGTCTTTAGATTTCAGCCAGTGTATTTTTGTCTACTTCTTTATAAAGGCATATGTTCTGGGTAACCATTTGAATTACATCAACTTGTCAATACAATTCAAATGAGTATCCATAACTAACGCTTTTATAAAGAAAATCAGAAAAAAACTGCATAAACGTTATCAAATAAGTCCTTTACATACCTATTTTTAATGTACCCTTAGTATAGGTGGATTCATATTTTACCACATTTTCCAAGTGCACAGTGCAGTACTTAGTTCTAATACAGTATGTATAACCCATATATGCCGAGTGGACTCTTCTACCTAAACTCTTGGACGGGTCCATTTCCTATATTAGGGGTGTCTGATTAGTTCTATTATTATCAAATTTTGTTGAAATATCTGAACATAATGCAAACAGTGCAGACCCAGATCAGATGCCGCATTCTGCGGTATCTGATCTGGGTCTATACTGTTTGCCAATGTCCCTTTTATGGGATGCTAGGCTTAAATGGGTTAAACTGCAACAGTCAGAAAACATACCTTCAGACATGTGCACCTAGCCAAGATTCAGATCAGCCAGCAAATTCACACAGTCTGATCAGAATCTTTTCTAAGCATACAGTCAAACTACAATAGCTCGAACACCAATTACTTGTTTATCACATAGCTACAGTTAAGAGGGGGTATCCACATAATATTTTTCTTATTTCTCCACGAAAGCATATGTTGTGGGTATTCATTAGAAGCACCTCAGCGAGGCACTTCTAATGAGTACCCACAACATATGTTTTCATGGAGAAACAAGAAAGATATCAGCATTTTTTGGATGAAAAAAACCTTATCTGTTGCTATGTATCATCGCTAATTCGAACTCATTTTTGAGTCCCTACGAAATTCTTCCAACAGCTCCAGAAAACAAATATTTAAAGAAATTTTCTTATTTTATTATGAATTGTATTCATTAGAATTGCCCCACAGAGTGATTTTAATGAGTACACTCAACAGACAATTATTGTGTAGACAATCGAAAATAATTCCCTAAATTATTGGCATTTGCTTCGTGACCTGGCACCATGATTAACCCTCAGTGGTTCTAAATACCTATATCTCGAAAGAATTTCCGTGGTCCCAAAGATGTTTGAGCCATTGAAGTTTGACTGTGACTGTATATTGGATAGCCACAGATGCAAAGTTTCTTCATGTGGACATCAGACTCTGATCAGACTGCACAATGTGGCTCACATTTTTGTGGTTTCTGCACCTGGACAGGCAATTCCAAAGGGTAAAAATTAGCAAACAATTATCCTTTGATTACAGCCTCTATTATCTTTTGATACTGAGAAGTGGATATCAAAATACAATCAAACCTCAATAGCTCGAACATCTTCGGGACCATGGATATTGGTTCGAGACATGGGTAGTTTGAGCCACTAAGGGTAATCATGGCACCAGTTCAGGAAGCAAATAGCGATAATTTAGGGAAATCCTTTCAATTTTCTACTCAATGATTGTATGTTGAGTGTATTCATTAGAAATGCCTCGATGAGGCAATTCTAAAAGAGTACACACAACATACAATTTCATCATAAAATAAGAAAGAATCATTAACTATTTGTTTTCTTGAGCTACTGGAAGAATTTTGTAGGGACTGAAAAAAGAGTTTGAATCATCCGTGGTAAACGAGCCATCCGTGTTCAAGCCATTGAGGTTATATTGTATTACTGAAGAAAATATTGTCAGAATAAATAGTTTGCCAACTAAGCTATGTAGCAAAGTTAAGGGAGATAATCATGTTATCAGTTGCAGTTAAATACTGATTATAATGCACAAACCATTATAAATAAGGCTGGCTAATCAGAGCTGAAAAGATAACTGATTATCAGTCCTGCCATTGTGATTGATAATCGATTAGTAATTGCTGAGGATTTGATCTTAATTTTACCTATTTGAGCATGACCCTTTCATATGTTATACTGAGCACACAGTGTAGACCCAGATGAGATGCCGCAAACTAGGCATCTCATCAGGGTCTACATTGTTTGCCACTAACACAGCTATTTTAGACACAACAGTGGGTAGTAAACTGGACTTGTTCAAATTTTAGATAAAAGTATGATAAGGAGTTGAGGTGTCTGAATACTAAGGGTAAATATGGTAAAGTAACAAACACAGAAATCAAATGATCGATTATTAGCAAATCTGCAATGATAGTCATTTTTGTGGAATTTATCGATCAATTAATCGATTATCCGATTAATCATGCTAGCCTTAATTATAAACATTAGCTTATATTCATATTTTATATATTTTTATGATTAAACCTGTAAATTTATTTCACAATGAGTTCAGACTCTCACTGAAAAAACTAATATTATATTATCAAAAACAATAGTCCCTGGTAAATCAATTTGGTACAAAGGTCATGCTGGCTTACCTTCCCATGATTCTGTACATCCCTGGAAGCTACACAGAGAACTGTGGACGGAGTACCATTGCCAGCAAACTTGTATGTATCAAAACAGACCACCTGACAACTGATACACTGTGTGATATCTTCATCAGCATTGTAAAGCTGGGTCACACCCGATATCTTATCCTCCTGAAACATATTTGTAGATACACATATTTTCGAAACAATCAAAATATGAAAAAAGTATTTTGTATTCCATATTTAGTACACAGCTCCAGATAAGAGAGGGTATCCACATAATATTTTTTTTTTATTTCACCATAAAAACATGTGTTGCATGTACTCATTAGATGTGCCATTTTTTTCTTTTGAAAAAAAAATGATTAAAAAGAGCACCTTGTCTGGTGCTGTGTAGTAAATTTTCCTACAATAAGAACATTGTTTTCAGAAGAAGAAAAAAAAAAGGGAATATGTTTTATGTTTGTTCAAACTTAACCCTTGTCCTGCTGAACCCGGATATACCCTGCCTTTGCAAACAGTGTAGATCTAGACCAGTTGGCTTCTGAAGCCAACTGATCTGGATCTGCACTGTTTGTCATTCAGTATGAGGCGATTAACTGTAAATACTAGTAAAACAAAGATACTTATCTTCAGAAAGGGGGGCAGATTGTCGGGTGATTTACAGTTTAAATACAAGGGAAACGCCATTGAAATTGTAAAAAAATTCTGTTATTTGGGAATAGTTTTTACCTCAGGCGGTTCCTCTTTCGAAACTCAAAAGACCCTTTCAGGACAAGCATTAAAGGCGATTTTTACACTAAACAAATATTTGCACAACTTCACTCCGTTAAGTCCAGCTCATTTTTTAGATTTGTTTGACAAATTAATTACTCCAATTTTGAATTATGGATAGGAAGTTTGGGGATTTCATGCAGCAAAAGCAATTGAAACACTACATATGCAATTTTGCAAAAGAATGATAGGAGTAAAACAGTCAACACAGAACGATTTTGTATATGGAGAGTTAGGTCAAATCGATTATCAAGCACATAGATACATTAATATTATAAAGTACTGGTTAAAGGTCATATATACTGATGAACATAAATATATTAAATGCATCTATATTATGATGTTAAACGACATGGAATTGCATCCAAATAAACACAATTGGGCTTCACATGTTAAGCACTTATTAAGTCGTCTGGGTTTTTTGGAGGTTTGGAATGCACAAGGGGTAGGAAATATAAATAACTTTTTGAATACATTTAAAACAAGAGTGAAAGATATATTTGTTCAGGATTGGCATGCAAGACTTGAGGCCTCCACTAGAGCGAGATGTTATATTAATATAGCAAATTTTCAGCATCAAAAATATTTGGAATTAATAAAGGTCGAAAAATACCGGCGAAGTTTGTGTAAATTAAGAGTGTCTTCACATAGGCTCGAAGTTGAGATGGGTAGATGGGCAAAGCCGAATAAAATTCCTCTGGATAATAGAAAATGCAGGGCTTGTGGGGTACTAGAAGATGAATTTCACTTCATTTTAGAATGTGCTATTTATGATGATCTACGGAAAACGTATATTAAAAGATACTACTGGCAGAGTCCGAATATGCCGAAATTTATTGAATTGTTAACCTCCCAAAACAGAAAAATAATTAAAAACCTAAGTTACTTTATAGAAAAAGCATTTAAAATGAGGGCACTGGTAGTGTTAGTTTAAGGTTACGTGCTGATATTTCAGCAGTGAAAAATACACAATCTCAGTATGAAAGGATAGATTCATGTATATGTATTAGATGTGAGTACTAGCTACATGTTTATGATGCTAGAGGGTTTCAGATGATGTTTCTTTTCAATTATTTCAAATTTTAGCAAACCTATATGCGCACCTCTCCCAAAGATGGGTGACAATGAATATATATGTTTATATAATCTGCTATTGCTATCCTGTATATCATTGTATGTTGTCACTTGTATATATGCTCAAGGGCTGTATGGCTTATTGCATTAATAAACTTCTTCTTCTTCTATATCAACAATCTGGTTTAAGTCATCTGATCCGCTGACAATTAGAAATGGGCGTGGTGGTATCTTAATTTATTCAGCATGACAAGTGTTAAATGTCATGTTAAAATACAATGCAATTGGTTGGTAAATACTTTTGAATTTGTGGCTTTATTTTACAAAGCAGACTTTTATATTTCTTGCCACACAGATGTGTGCAATTTTCACATTTTTATTTACAACTGTGAACTACATGCACCTAAATAACAAAACTACAGTAAATATCCTAAAATATCTAACACTTTAGCAGTCTGGGCCCACTTGGTCAAAGCGTCGTTAGCTTAACAAGTTCGTTAAGGGTCATTTCGTTAACTGTTTTAGCAGATTCAATATACAATATTCTGATATTTTTTGCTAAAAAAAATGTGAGTAGCTTTTGCACTGCAAAGACAGATCCCAAAAATGTATAGATTATATAGAAAAATGACCATAAATGGTCATTTTTCTATATAATCTATACATTTTTGTTTGGATATAACACAGTTGTATAAATAACACGGTTTATGCTTTGGACCCCAACAATAGTGTTCTAAAGAGGTTGTGGTGTACCACTGACTTTCTTTGAAATCAATATCATGTCATTTTTTGTACGGACAGACCATTAACATTTTGTTGTCTCTCACCATAATGAAAGTCAATAAGTACAGGAATGTGTTGTAATATCAAACAGTATAGACCCTGATCAAGCTGTATGGACATGCAGGTTGATCTGGATCTGTTAGCATATATCACAAGGTGAAAAGACTCATTTTTCATCTCCTAAATATAAATTTACCGTAACCCTTCTCTTGCTGAACACGACATGCCCTGTCTTAGCAAACAGTGTAGATCCACATCAGTTGGCTTCTGAAGAAGCCAACTGATCTGGATCTACAGTATGCCATTAAGTATGTGAATTTATAGCAACAATCCGAATCAAGCAATCTGATTGGCTGAAAATCAGAAGTGGGCCTGGCATCTTAATTTATTCAGCATGACAAGGGTTAAGGTCTTTACCTACCTCTGGGGTAAGACCAGTAATGGCCAGCCATTTTAAACTAGGATCAGCCTTGTAGCTAGTTATCTCGGTGAAAGCCAGCCTGCTGTGTCGAGAAAACATGGCTTCTGGATGTGTCTCTTCTGAAAACAGCACACTTTCAGGAATATTAAAATATAATAACAAAATCAATGTAAGGCATATCACACATGAAGGATGATCATGATTTGGTGTTTTTCATCTCTTTCAACAATATTGAGGCCATATTGAGACAATGAAAGGTGATAATGAAAGACTCTGTGCAATGAAGGGCCATAAAAAAAGCATGAAAAAAGTTTTATAACCTTAGGGCCAGGACCTAGTGATCAGAAGTCAGGAGTGCTACCATTTCTCCACTCAGAGTCTTAATTAAGGCTGGCACAATTAATCGGATAATTGATTAATTGATCAATAAATTCCACAAAAATAATTATCGTTACAGATTTGCTAATAATCGATCATTTGATTTCTGTATCTGTTACTTTACCATATTCACCCTTAGTATGCAGACACCTTGCTGGATGACTGGCAAACAGTGTAGACCCTGATGAGACACCGCATTTTGCAGCATCTCATCTGAGTCTACACTGTTTGCACAGGACTGTCGGACCAAATACATACAGTAAAGTACAATATATGGTAAATGTCATGCTCAGACAGACAGATAGGTAAAATTATGACCAAATCTTTAGTGAACACTAATCGATTATCAATCACAATAGTAGATTCATAACTGATTACCTTTTCAGCTCTGATTAGCCAGCCTTAGTCTTAAAGCTAAATGAAAAATGAAAACTCAGATAAGGGCCAGTTCTTTTTGGCAATAAATCCAGGTTTTGTCCAAATGTATATATCCTGAATAGGGGTTATAAGATTCAAGGCTACAATACAGAAATATGGGTTATATACAGACGACTCTCATTATCTCGAAGTCAAAGGGACTCTCTGAAATACTCGGAGATATCCGTACATCAACATATCAGATTTGCACAATAGAGGAAAAAATAAATCAAACAACCATATTTCACAAATGATTAAGTAATTTGACCCCTGAAGTTAAAGATAATTGAAAATACTGTGGAAAAGAGGAGAAATTGCTCCTTTCCACAATGTTTTGTTACCTGTTGTTAGATTTCCATGTTTAAACAGGTACCAGATTTTCTCTTCGAGATAAGCAGTTATTTGAGATATATGGTAAGCGAGGTCTAGATAACGAGGATCAACTGTATTCTGACATTGATACACTATAAGAATGCAATCTCAAGTATTATTCATATACTGTAATATACGAAAGTATTGGGACAGGAAAAAATAATTAATTTTTTAGGTGTCCCAATACATGTACTTAGAACTACGAAAAAATAATTATTTTTTTAGGTGTCCCAATTCTTACGTTCAGCGAGCCAAAGGCATAAAATGTACCGATAGCCATTGTGTGTCACGACTGCCGAAAGTTGATGACAATTAGTACATAAAATGGGTATCGTCTTTTTTTGATGTACCGGTATTATTCTATTATAATTAATTACATGTTATTACAGAATAAAATGGTTTACCTCCTATTTGCTTTGTTTTCTTAAATTTCCTCATTTAATTCATGTTATTAATCCAGAATTATAACTGTTAAATTTGTACAAAAGCATTAGACCAAACAAGATAATTGTGTCATTGGATGGTCAGGTGTAATTTCGCCTTTCAAAGACTGTCACTGTACACAGCTTTGATGAGTGTATGGGAAATGGACTTCAAAAGAGGAGCAACTGCTCATTGCTAGAAAGGCACGCTACAATTAATTAGTCATATAATTTTTAACCAAAATATCAGACACCGCATTCTGCAGCATCTGATCTTGGTATACACTGTTTGCAGAGGCCTATTTGTCCTAGTACTTTCGTCCCCTGTCCGTTTTGCTGATGCATGGGTTTTCTGGCCCATCAACAGACTGCCAGTAAAAAAACAAAAAAACAACAAATTCCGTACGTGTTAGCAGACAGCACAGCCCTTGTCAGTTCTTCATGTAAACCAAATGGGCATGCACAAATTTTAGGATATGTATGGTAAGGAGTAATACTGGCCGAAATTTTTGGCATCTCAAATAAGAATGAAGCTATCCCGAAAAAATGCCACAATGACGAAAAACGGTCATTTCAAATATCAAGGGAATTTGCAGCTTGAAGAGCCGTTTTTCATGCTTGTTTGCATTCGCGCCTAACTGTAAATAACATGGCGTACTGTAGGAAAACTAACATTATCCCCTATGCCAATATTGCAAAGTCCAGCTAATCTGCACTAGCACTATAAAGGTACGTAAAATTAGTACCGGTACTACACAGTGTACAAGCTGAATAGTGAAGATCCTATTCATACTGCGCGAATGCGCACGATATTATGGAAATTGGCCATCTTATGTGTAAAGATAGAGGATATGTTGGTTTCCCCCATGGCAGGCCACTAATCCCTGAAATTTACTGCTCAAGTTTAGACCTATTCACAACGGGATATTAACGATCAAAAATATATACCTTATGCAAATAAAACAAAGTAAAATGATTGACAGTTATAAAAGGGGGGACAGGTGGAGAGTCTATAATAAACGGCGTTTTATATATATATATATATATATATATATATATATATATATATATATATATATATATATATATATATATATATATATATATATATATATATATATATAAAACAACAACAACAAAAAAAACACACTTTATTATCAGTTTACATGGATTTGTAGATTAGTTTTGGTTTTTCTCTTCGCTGTTCATGTAAGGTCTTTTTTCTTGTACTAAATCACTCAAGGTTTATCGAATGACAAGTTTCACACTAAACTTTACATTTGCGTTTTATTTGCAAATAAATAATATATATGTATAAGATAATAGGGAGGCAGCATAACACAATAAACTGATGTTTCAGTATAGTGTGTAGACGAAATCTATGATCAGCTGCATAAATGCACAGCCTACTCTTTGCATCCGGCAATCTTACTGATTATGCCGTGCCCTTAAATTTGTGAACGAAAAACATGCACAGAAAACAAACAAAAAACAACTGCTCCAAAGCCCCCACCCCTGAAAAAACTTAGCTAACTAAATCACATCTGTGAACGATGCATACAAAATTTATTGCTGTAAGGGCATTGCAAGCCGATATGGATCCGAGGTTTTCGCAAAAGCAATAGAAAACAAACAAAAAAGGCAATCAGTAAATTGTCTAGCCCTGTGTGGGCATACTGGAAATTTGGGCCTGCGATATTCTTACGGGATTTGTACAAGCAATATGGTACCCTTAAGTATTGGGACAGACAGGCTCCAGCAAACAGAAACATCTAAGTGAGTTGATTCCAGTGACTATCAAGATCATATCATCATCATAATCATATCATGATTATGACGATATGATGAGTGTCCAGATCTTGTCAAAAAACCTTTCAAGGGAGTACTCATAAGATAGATTTTGGTGCATAAGCGAAGGCATTTCCAGGGAATACTCATTAGATTGATTTTGGTGCATAAGCAATTTTTTCTTTCTTCTGAATATTCTATTTAGCGTAATTGACCTAATTATCGCACAGTGTGCTTACGTTTTTCAAAATTACTAGGAAAACTTGAGGTAAACTATGTATCCACCTTTACTATTAAAGGCTATGCTTAAAAAATATCAACAAAATGACTTATCTAATGATGCTATGTTTTTGTGTGTGTGTGTGCGTTTTTTTTTTTGTTTTTTTTTTGTGATTTTTTTTTTTTTTTTTATTGTGTGTGTGTATGTGACTTTTTTTTTTACATATAAAAGCATATATTGTGGGTATTTATTTGAATTGCATTGACAAGCCGACACAATTCAAATGGGTACCCTAAACATATGCCTTTATAAAGAAAATCACAAAAAGTGCACTGGCTGTAATCTGAAGAATATGGAATTGCTTGACGGTGCGCTTAAAGGGATATCTGTGGTAATTAGATTGAATATGGTATCTAAAGCTATGCATATCAAAATATTTTACGAAATGATTAACCCTGGTTGTGCTGAACCCAGATATACCCTGCCTTTGCAAACACTGTAGATGCAGATCAGTTGGCTTCTGAAGAAGCCAACTGATCTGGATCTGCACTGTTTGTCATTAAGTATATGAATTTGTATCAACAATCAAGATCAAATAATCTGATTGGCTGAAAGTTAGAAGTGGGCTTGGCATCTTAATTTATTCAGCATGGCAAGGCTAAAATTCTGTACTACTTACTTCCTTTGATTAACTGCCAATGATACACAGCTGAATCAGTTACCATAGCAACAAGATTAGAGGTCAACCATGTCCAAAAGCAGACAGGATCATGTATCTTTGTCTTTGTTATCATCTGTTTGGTTTCTATGTTGAATACCTCAAATCTCTGTCCCGCTATATAAAAAGAAAATGAATTGATAAGTGAAATGAGTCTTGTCTGTGAGAAAAAAAGGGTCATCACAGGTCTGTGGGCAGTGCCATTGGAAAATATGTCTCTGAGCACATGCCGGCAGCAAAGGCCCTGATCAGCCTGCGCATCTGCACAATCTGATCAGGGTCTTCTCTGTCAGCTGACAGAATCAATGGATACTACATGCATGGAGAGCAAATGCCAAGAAGAAACTTTGCGCATGTGCAGGATGATAGGAATCTGCACATTTGCGCATACTCGTAGGCACTTTTCATTTAATGTGGCCCAAATAAATTGATAACTGAGGTGATATTTTAACCCTTAAAGCACCAAGAAAAACTGCATCTGAAAATGTCATCTGTTAATGTCGTCTGCTGAATATTCTTGCAGACTTTCCAAACCTATTTTTGCATACAAGCAAACAGTGTGGACCCAGATCAGACTGCTCCTAAAGGAGCAGTCTGATCTGGGTCCACACTGTTTGCAAAAATGACTTTTAAAATCACAAGCAGATGACAAAGCAGACGACAACAGTTGTGACTGGCGCTTTAAGGGTTAAAGCAATTTGTACATCCATAAGCTCTACATATAAAAGGTACTGAATTAACCCTTGTCCTGCTGTACCTGGATATACCCTGCCTTTGCAAACAGTGCAGATCCAGATCAGTTGGCTTCTTCAGAAGCCAACTGATCTGGATCTGCACTGTTTGCCATTCAGTATGTGAATTTATAGCAACAATGGGGATCAAGTAATCTGATTGGCTGAAAATTAGAAGTAGGCATGGCATCTTAATTTATTCAGCAGGATAAGGGTTAAATATTTTTTCTTATTTCTCCTGAAAACATGGTATTAGTAGGAGTCCCTTGCCAAGGCACTTCTTATGAGAACCAACATGTTTTCAATGAAGAAATAAAGGCTGGACAAAAGCATCATAACTAGAGAGTTAAATCATCAAAATTTGTATTGTTCACTCATATAAACTCATAAAACTGGTTGTTGTAAGATGTGACTGTTGCAGAGCAGGGATATTTCTGGGATGGGCCCAATCCATTTTGCGTGAAAACTGTTAACATTAGACTTAAATTGAACTGATGTTTTGATAGGCCCCCTATACCAAATCCAGTGTTTGTTTTGATCTATCTCTGGTGGGTATTAAGGATTCTTGGGCCCATCAAAATTTTAAAGGGCCCATCAAAATTCTATATTTTACATGTATTTGAATGGGGCATGGGCCCCTGGCCAATTTCAAGGGCCCATACTAACTTTGGGCTAGAATTATCCCTGCAGAGAATTTAATTATACATAAATATGTAAAGTCAAAAAGTGCTAAACAAGCACCTACGGGAAAGCCAAAACGTGGGTGCATAGGATGGTGATAATGAGTTCAAGTTTAATGATGTGTCAACTCATGAGGGTCATTTGTGTCAAAAGGGTGCTTAAGACAGGTGCTTGCTTAATACAGGTAAATTTACTTATCTTCTTTTTATGGGACCTGAAAAACTGGCCTTTAAATACAGGTGATTGCTTAATACAGGTGACCTATAATACAGGTTTGACTGTATAAGGTACAAAAACTGGACAGCAGGGATTCATGTATATCCCCAGCTGATTCTACTGCCTAGACTAATGCATTTATTTAAAGTCTGTAACTGTAATCTTTGGTCTGCTGTAGCAGCTAAAAGCGGTCAACATTTACTGATCTATATCCATCCAGCTATATATGTGCATCAAGAACTTCAAGTTAAGAGTTGCAAAAATATTTGCAAAGAAAAAATAGAATAATGCAAAACTTGCAAATCTCAAACTACATCTCAGCAACTTCAAGTGATTTCCAGAAATACAAACAAAGGAAAGAAAGTTAATGCAAAACTTTGATACGGAGTTACATGTTTCTTAATTTGTGACCTTCACCTTTGGATGGCAGCAGCCAGAAGACCAACCAATCTGTATACATATGGTGATGACCTTGGATAATAATGACATGAGTACTTATCTGAATCACCTGTGTGTGGCAATTCTTAGTAACTACTCAAATTGCTTAGGGGCAAAATCAAGAGGAAACTAGTAACAGTGTTTTCAGAGAAAACAGATGTCCCCTAAATCCTGCTCACTGTGAACTTTGTTTCTCTACTACTATGACCTTGAAAATTAGGTCAAGGTCACCAAAACCTAATTACTTCTTTGTTATTTCCGAATTATACATCCATGAAAGTTTGGTAAAAGTCCAACCACTGGATCACACAAGATCTTGTGCAGACAAGAAAGTGTGATGCTGACACCACCGCCAACGTGATCAGCACCAAAAACAATATGTCCCCCTCCCTGTAGGTGGGGGGACATAACTAGCCAGACACCCTCCTGTTGGACAAAGCCTGGTCCAGAGTGTTGTGATATGGGCGGACATTTCTTCTGAACACCAGTCTTTATCTGGAGTTGTGAGAAGAATACTTTACATCCCGTTAAATTAAAATAATAAATACTTTCAAATGTAAACAAAATATTAGCACCATTACAAAAGAGTAAACTATCTTACTACTCTTACTCATCCTAAGTACTGGAACAGACAGATCAAAGCAGACAGGTTAGACTCCAGATCAGGTTCTACACTATTAGCCACTAATCTAGCAGTTTTAACACAACAACAGGTATTAAAACTAACTTGTTCAAATTTTAGGACAAGTATGGTAAAAAAAAATAAGCTGTCTCAATGTTTGGAAAAAATATTCAGGGGTGTAAAATTTCACTTGCACACTGGCATTTGCAAGTAAATTTTAAGGCAGGGCAAGTGAGATTTTCAGAATTTTCTTCATTTTTTCTTCATTTTTAGCATCTAAATGATTTAGACCAAAAGAACGAGTAGGTTTTAAGGGAATTCCACACCTCTGCTATTCAACCTGTGCACTTAGGTTTTTCAAAATTACTGACAAGACATGTAGTAAAATAACCACCTAATAAGGCAGGCTTTAAAAAAAAAAAAAAAAAAATGTCAGCTGAATATTTCATAAGAGGATTATTTTACGATGCTTATGCAGTTTTTATTCTAATTTTTAAAATCATGATGTTGGTACTCATCTGAATTACCTGAACAAGTTGAGGCAATTCAAATGAGTACCAACAACATATGCTTTTAGCAAGAAGTAAATAAAAGCATAGGACTGTAATCTGAAGACTAAGAAATTGCTTGACGTTTAGTGATATGTGCAGTAAATAGTTTGAATATGATATGTAAATGTAAAGTAAAGTACAATACATATTTTATGTACCATAACAGTTAAACAGGATGTCAATTTAAATTAAACAGGATTTAATCAGGCAAAAGATGACCCACAAAGATACTGTAAAATATCTTTAGAACTGAACCAGGATTTCAGTATCTCAAATTTTAGTATTAAAACTGAAATCACTGTATATGTCAGCTTTTTATTTCAGGAAATGTCTTCCAGAATAGTAGGTTTTCACAGAAACAATTTTCTTGACTGCCCACAAAAAAAAAAAAAAAAAAAAAAAAAAAAAAACCCTTTGCTGTGGAATCTCATTAAAACCTCCAAGAGAGATCATGTCATGTCATTAAATGTTTAATGACAGAGGACTTGTTTAGGAGGACTATTTGCTAATAATTCTAATAAAAAACTTATGCTTGTAAAATCTTGTTCATTATAAGAGCTGCACCAAGGTATTTCTAATGAGTACCATTATACGCTTTTATTAAAAACTGGAGAATAAATTTTCATAGCTCTAGTTAAGGCACTTTTTTTCAATCCAAAAGTACTTTTATTTTTCTTATTTCTCCACGAAAACATATGTTGTGGTACTCATTAGAAGCGCCTTGCTGAGGCACTTCTAATGAGTACCCACAACATATGTTTTCGTGGAGAAATACATGTAAGAAAAATATTAACCTGATACCCACTCTTATCTAGGCCTATGATAATACATTTGTATCTCAGAATTATCAGCAAATATTCTGTATCATGTTAAACAAATCCTCTGTAATGGAGAAATAAAGAAAATACAACAAAACAGTACCATATCTCTGGAATTCTTGTAATTTTTATCTGTAATGTAAGATCTTTTTAAAAATTATTGCAACAAGTCTCTGCAAATACCAAAACAGCACACCAATTTGAGTAGTCCCGTCCTACCTTTCAATGCTATAAGTGGCTCACTTGGGTTCATTTGCACAGAATCTGCACTTGTCTGACCTGCATAGGATAGAGAACCATCCATAGGACTCATTACGGTCACCTGAAACAGAAGTTAATGTTACATTAGTAAAAACCTGATACAGCCAAACGTACAGACCCAAATCAGTACCTTTTTACCCAAATATTTGCCCAAGATATCAGTACAGAATACAGGATCTGGTCAGGGTCTGCACTGTTTACCATTCAGTCAGCAGTGTTATACCGTATTCAACCTAATTACCGCACATACCCCAGTCAAGCAATTCCGTAGTCTTCAGATTACAGCTAATGTACTTTTTGAAGGCAAATGTTGTGGGTACCCATTTGAATTGCATCTACTTGTCGATGCTATTCAAATGGGTCCCTACAACATATGCTTTTATAAAGAAAATCACGAAGAAAAAAACAACACAAAAATATCACATAAGCATCATTTGATGAGTTCTTCCCTGATCTCTTTTCTTTTAAAGTGAACCCTTAGTATAGGTAGGAACATATTTTACAGCAAGTTTTCTGAGTATTTTTGAAAAACCTAAGCGCACAGTGCGTTAATTAGGTTGAATATGGTAATACATAACCAGTGCCCAGTTGTTTAAAACTTAACGAAGTTGTTAGCTAATGTGACTTTAAAGTTTCTATCTTGAAATATGGCAAATAAATTGATATTTTTGCTGAAAAAAACTCACATTTTTGCAGAAAAATCTTGATGGTTTGGAAAATACCTAACCTAACTACAACAGTTAACGAGTGTCATTGATATTTTGATTGTGTTGGGATTTAACGACATATGAACCCTTGTGGATCATTTTGTGTTGTCTCCCAGAGAAAGGGAGAAGAGAGATAGAAGAGATAGTAGAAGAGATGAAAGAGAGGGAGAAAGGAAAATGAATGAAAGTGAAGAAACAGAAGAAATAAAAACATTCCCCCTCTACTAGTGTTGTCCGATTATGGGATTTTTTATAATCGATCATCGAAAATAATCGGACAGGAGGTTTCGATTGATTATCGATTATAATCGAAAGCTATCAAATGAAAGGCAAACACAGGTCCCATCACCCAGAAAGATAAAATGGTATGCTTTTACTGCTTAAAACTTAATAAAAACTTGTTAACTTGTCATTTGCATGCATAATTTTGCATAATTGCAGAAACACTACTTTGTTTCTTATTTCCTAACATACTTTCAAGCTGAAGAGTTTAGAATTGCATCTTTCTTGCATTAAAGTTGCAATTTAAGAATAATAACTTACAAAATAGTCAGGTGTGAATCTTTTTAATTATAACTGATTATTAGCAAACATAATCGATAGTAGAATCAAAAAGAATTTTCGACTGATTATCGATTATAATCGATCATCATTACAACACTACCCTCTACCCTTACCTGCTGCAAGGATAGCAGGCCTTGCCCAGCTGTAAGCCAATATCAGTTGGATGCCCTGGTGATGCAAGATAAAAGACACCTTTGCCTCACTTAAACCATCCCCCAGATAATTTGAACAACAGGGCCAAGGCAGTCAAACAGATTTCAGTGCTCCAGCTAGGATTTGAGTGCAGAGGGGTGCCAGGTAGGGCACTTTTTGCAAGGTCATACAAGAATGAGGGCACCATGTGTAATGTGAAGTGCTTAGTATCAAGACACATTACAAAAATATAACCCCATTCCACAATAAATACTTCAATAAAAGCACTGCAAGCATAATATCCCGCCATAGCAATTATTTCTTTATGTATTAAAGTTATCATTGCGAAAATGTCTGGAAAAAAAAAGACGGAGGGACAGATAACAATCCAAAACCAGATCTTGATATATCAAAGGACAGATAACAATCCTAAACCAGATCTTGATAATATCAATGCATATAGCAAGATTGGTTAAAAGGCCTTGTTATTTAAAAGTTATCGTCCGGAAATGAAAATATGGGCGTGTCTCAGGCAGGTAACTCCATAAAAATTTGACGAAATTTGCCCATTAGCAATTCCGAAACAGATCTCCTTAAGGTCAATGCATATAGCAAGTTTGGTTAAAATCTCTTGTTATTTACTCAAGTTATTGTCTTGAAATGAAAATATGGGCGTGTCTCGGGCAGATAACTCCATAAAAATTTGACGAAATTTGCCCATTAGCAATTCCATACCAGATCTCCTTCATGTCAATATATATAGCAAGTTTGGTTAAAATCCCTTGTTATTTACTCAAGTTATCGTATGGAAACGAAAATATGGGCGTGTCTCGGGCAGCAATCCCAAACCAGATCTCCTTAATGTCAATGCGTATAGCAAGTTTAGTTAAAATCCCTTCTTATTTACTCAAGTTATTGTCCAGAAACGAAAATATGGGTGTGTCTCAGGCAGATAACTCCGTAAAATTTGACGAAATTTGCCCATCAGCAATCCCAAACCAGATCTCCACAATATCAATGCACACACCAAGTTTGGTGAAAATCCATTGATGTTTACTAAGTTATCATCCGGAAACGTAAAATGGACGGACGTACGACAGACGGATGGACGGGCGGACAGACACATGGACGTCCACCGTGAAACCATAATACCCCACCACTATTGAGTGGCGGGGTATAGAAATAGAGTACACATAAAACTGACCTTTAAACATTGATAACTTTTTTACTTTTGGTCCAATTTTCAAGAAACGTTCACCAAAATGTAAGGTTTTATGTCTGGAGTTGGAATAAGACATAGGGCAGCTTAAGAAGGGCAGAGGGGTGGCAGGAGAGGGCAAGAGAGGCTGCCCACCCCTCCATACAGGGATAGGGCACTGGATTTGTATATTTTTCAGGACAAGATGTAATGTAAAGCATTACCTTGTCCTAATGTTTATAGTAAATATGATAATTATGCAGACTTACATGTATATAAAAGATAAATTTGTGTACAGTGCATTATGCACAGACCCCAGGACTCCAATTTACCCTTGTCCTGCTGAATTAATTAAGATGCCATGCCCACTTCTGATTTTCGGCCAATCAGATTACATGTACTTGATCCAGATTGTTGCTACAAATTCACATACTGAATGGCAAACAGTGTAGATCCAGATCAGTTGGCTTCTTCAGAAGCCAAATGATCTGGATCTACACAGTTTGCAAAGGCAGGGTATATCCAGGTTCAGCAGGACAAGGGTTAAAATAACTTTTGATCAGGCTGATTTTCTCTATAAAAACATATGCTGTTTTCATTACAATCATCTGTTCAAGACTGTTCTGCACTTAGTTAACCAAAAAGTCTTAACCTTTGTCCTGCCTTTGCAAACAGTGTAGATCTAGATCAGTTGGCTTCTGATCTGGATCTGCACTGTTTGTCATTAAGTATTTGAATAGGAGGTCGCGGGTTCAACCCCCACCGAGGTCGGCAACATTCTTTCGTGGAGATTGATCATGAAATATTTTCTACGGTCATTCTCTCCCTTCCGCTGATTCAAGAAGGGCAGTTGTCAGTTTCTGGCAAAAGAATGTGCACAATACTGGTTAACCGCTTAGAGAACTAAGCCTGCCCAGTAAACGTGTGGTTAGGTAAACTGACCGCGCTCGACATGACCCCATTGGGTTGACTGGGCCGTAAAACCTCAACACAAACAAAACCAACTTGGATATACAGTCGACTCTCGTTATCTCGAATTCCAAGGGACTCTATTAAATACTTCAAGATATCCATACCTGACATATAAGATTTGCAGAATTGAGGAAAAAATTATTCGAACAACCACATTTAACAAATATATATATGTAATTGGACTCTTGAAGTTAGCAGGCCTCCTAGTGGCCCACTTTGAAAATACAGGTTTTCATATAGGTTCTTCTTACTCAAAATACAGGTTATTTACAGGTTTTTCAATAAAAAATATAGGTTAAAAAAGGTTCCTCCAAACTCACATAAAGATTTAAAACTGAAGAAAAAACATTTGATGAATTTTTGCACCACAATTGCTACGATAAAATTGATCTGAATTTTACAAAGTCCAAGCGAGCGAAGCGAGCGAGGAAAAAATTTACAATTTCTTGACAGTTTTCATCACTTTTTTGGGACTAAAAAATAAAAAATGGTAGGGCATTTTGAACAAAAGTTAGGGTTGAGTCACGAGAAGGTTCAAAAAGTGAAAAATATAGGTATTTTCATGAAAATACAGGCTTTTTATAGATTTTATGAACAAAATAAAGGTTTTATAGGTTTGACACAAAATTATAGGTTATTACAGGTTTTATAGGTTTTGCTAGGAGGCCTGAGTTAGAGATATATTGAAAATATTGTGGAAAAGAGGAGAAATTGCTCCTTAGGAGCAATTTCTCCTCTTTTCCACAATATTTTTTTACCTGTTGTTAGATGTTCATGATTAGGCAGGGACCAGATTTTCACTTCGAGATAAGCGGTTATTCGAGATAAGCGAGATCGAGATAACGAGAGTCTACTGTAGCTAGGGCAAGAACTTGCAGCAAGTTGGATGGGGCTTTTTACCCATTCTGGTTCTATCCTCGTCTTACTTTCTCCCTTTGGGCTCTGGGAGACAATGCAATGTACACTGAAATGGGCTGCTGGGCTGTTTAACCAGATCAGGAATCATTCAGCTCAGGCCAAAGGTCCATTACTTTTTTTTCAATCATGATTCAAAGTTGGTGTAAAGTGTAAAGAGATTATTTGAACTGCACAATAGAAAAACCCCAATATGAACAAGGAAAATCTCAGCTAGTTTATATATAGTATGTCAGGATCTAACTAGTGTTCATATAGAATGCATACCTCCCGATTAGAGGGGTTATCCACATAATATTTTTTATTGTTTCTCCATGAAATATTTTTTTATTGGTTCTCCATGAAAACATATGTTGTGGATATTCATCTGATGAGTTTCCATAACATATGTTTTTGTGGAGAAATAAGAAAATAGCAGTACTTTTTGGCTGAAAAAAAAGTGCCTCATCTGGAGCTGTGAGAATGTACATGTATGTGTCAGAAGTGACTGGTGGCAAACAAAAAGACTGCATCAACCTATTTTCTATTTTCGGATTTGTTTTGTATTTCCATAGGATCCCTGCTATGGATTATTTTGTGACTGCAGCAGCTCTCAGAAAGTGTCTTGAGCTTAGGCCATAAGGCTGTGATACTATGAATTGTTGTCCCCTACTTTGACAAACTGTAATCCTGTCTCTGCTCAAAGCTCTAGGCACATGAGAGATGTTGCATTTTGTTTATTATTCCTTATGCACAGACTAAACCACTTTGCTATTTTCTGTTTTTGGCTTGTTTTGCATTTCCAAAAGATCTCTACTTTGGAACATTTTGCATGCAAAATGTTCCAAAGTAGAGATCTTTTGGAAATCACTGTAAGCATACAGCAAAATACAGTTCATGTGAGGTTTCATACAAATACTCTTAAATGTATAAACTTTAGCCTCCTGCAAAAGAAACCAACAGGATTGTTTTTTTCTCACTTTTTGCTGAAAACAGGGCTTGACATGTAAACATCTAATTGAACTGAAATGAAATAACAAACTCTCCTTTTGTTTAAATTCTGCAGGCTAAGTTAAATTACTTACCATGCATCTACTGGCATCCTCCCTCTTCTTTCCATGACGAATAGCAATCCATTTATCAGAAGTGAGGGTGACCCGTGACCATGTCACCTGATCCAGCGGGATACCAACATTAGTTAACTGAAATAAACACAGATGAGGTGCATTTTTCAACCTCAAACACTGCCCTGTTAATGCTTAGCACTCTCATGACTGGGTAAATTTTTCAGCATGTGACATTTTGAAATAATTTTCTTCATTTACCCAGAAAACAGAATCTGACAACTCATGCAAACTGTCTCCAATGAAACTTCAAATCCTGTTTTCTGCGAAAAATAAGAAAAATATTACCAATTTGTTGTCTGCTGAATTAGTCTTGAGAGTGGTCAAGAGATCATGACTCCTACAAAGAAGAAATGGGCAAGATCAACCTGCAAAGGCCATAAGAAACAAAGAGCTGCTTGCTTTCATCTTCATCTGTTCACATACTATCATACTTTCAAATCTCAGTTTCAATTTTTTTTTACATCTATTCTACCAACACTGTGCATAATACTCAACACCATGATGATAGATAGATAGATAGATAGATAGATAGATAGATAGATAGATAGATAGATAGATAGATAGATAGATAGATAGATAGATCGATAGATCGATATATAGATAGATAGATGGACAGAGGGATGGATGGGTGGGTGGATAGATAGATAGACAGACAGACAGATAGTTAGCTACATGTAGATAGATAGATAGATAGACAGACAGACAGATAGATGCCTTGTAATGAGTGGTAATTAGTTTTTGAAATTGTTTTATATTTTGCTTCTAAAATGTGACTGTATGTAGATGTATTTCAAAAGATCTGTTTATGTTACAATACGCTACTTAGATGTTGTGGCATTTAGTCATTTGTTTTATTATATAGATCAAATTCATAGCTTTACTTGGTAATTATGCCCCTGCCTATTCAAAGAATAGCAGAAGGGCATTAAGTGTTACCCCTGTCCGTCCCGTACGTACGTCCCAATTCGTGTCCGGGCCATAACTCCTAAACCATAAGGAATATATTTATGAAACTTTACAGGTGCATGCATGACATTGAGATGATGTGTCATGAACAAGGAAGACAACTCTTGCTTGTTTGTTTTTTGAATTATCTGCCCTTGACTTAGTTCCATATAGTAAACCATGTCTGGGCCATAACTCCTAAACTGTATGGAATATATTTATGAAACTTTACAGGTGCATGCATGACATTGAGAAGATGTGTCATGAACAAGGAAGACAACTTGCTTGTCTGGTTTTTGAATTATCTGCCCTTGACTTAGTTCCATATAGTAAACCGTGTCCGGGCCATAACTCCTAAACCGTATGGAATATATTTATGAAACTTTACAGGTGCATGCATGACATTGAGAGGATGTGTCATGAATAAGGAAGACAACTTGCCTGTTTGTTTTTTTAATTATCTGCCCCTGACTTAGTTCCATATAGTAAACCATGTCCGGGCCATAACTCCTTAACTGTATGGAATATATTTATGAAACTTTACAGGTGCATGCATGACATTGCGACGATGTGTCATGAACAAGGAAGACACTCTTGCTTGTTTGGTTTTTGAATTATCTGCCCTTGACTTAGTTCCATATAGTAAACCATGTCTGGGCCATAACTCCTAAACCGTATGGAATATATTTATGAAACTTTACAGGTGCATGCATGACATTGAGAAGATGTGTCATGAACAAGGAAGACAACTTGCCTGTTTGTTTTTTTAATTATCTGCCCTTGACTTAGTTCCATATAGTAAACCATGTCCGGGCCATAACTCCTTAACTGTATGGAATATATTTATGAAACTTTACAGGTGCATGCATGACATTGAGACGATGTGTCATGAACAAGGAAGACACTCTTGCTTGTTTGGTTTTTGAATTATCTGCCCTTGACTTAGTTCCATATAGTAAACCATGTCCGGGCCATAACTCCTAAACCGTATGGAATATATTTATGAAACTTTACAGGTGCATGCATGACATTGAGAGGATGTGTCATGAATAAGGAAGACAACTTGCCTGTTTGTTTTTTTAATTATCTGCCCTTGACTTAGTTCCATATAGTAAACCATGTCCGGGCCATAACTCCTTAACTGTATGGAATATATTTATGAAACTTTACAGGTGCATGCATGACATTGAGAAGATGTGTCATGAATAAGGAAGACACTCTTGCTTGTTTGGTTTTTGAATTATCTGCCCTTGACTTAGTTCCATATAGTAAACCATATCCGGGCCATAACTCCTTAACTGTAAGGAATATATTTATGAAACTTTACAGGTGCATGCATGACATTGAGAAGATTTGTCATGAACAAGGAAGACAACTCTTGCTTGTTTGGTTTTTGAATTATCGGCCCTTGACTTAGTTCCATAATGTAAACTGTGTCTGAGCCATAACTCCTTAACCATATGCAATATATTTATGAAAATTTACGGATGCATGCATGACACTGAGGCGATGTGTAATGAACATGGAAGACAACTCTTGCTTATATGGTTTATAAATTATCTGCCCTTGACTAAGTTCCATATAGTAAACCGTGTGTGGACCATATCAACCTTAATAATAACTTCATGCTGTACCTGTCACAATTACATATCGAGGGTTGAGCGCAAGACTGGCATAATCAGTTGGTTGTTTTTCCCCAAACCTAATCTCCTCACCATGAAGGCCTTATGAAGATTACAACATGTCTTTCTGTAAACAATGAAAATTTAGGTGCCATTGCTCGTATGAGCAATGGCACCTAAATTTGCATTGTTTACAAAGGGGTCCAAGTTGCCCCTAAATAAGGGTTTCAAAAATATGTTTGAGTTACCATAGTCTTGCGCTCAACCCTCGATATGTAACCTTTTTCTGAATGGCATTTTGGCGGTGGCATCCGTGTCCTATGGACACTTTTTCTAGTTTTAATATAACCTCAGTATTTAATAACACGGAGTGTTTCATTGTCTTTATTATTAGCCTTAGCCTCATTTCATATGGCCTAGGGATTAGTGTTCAGAACTCTCATTTTCATTTATTTATTCCATTCACTGGCATTCAGGACTTTCTCTCAGAACAGTTAAGGGCTGACCAAATCGACCTATTATGTTAATCTTTTGAATGATATTTCTAAGAATATGTTTAGTTTACTGTGTACACAGGTAAGGTAAATGTCCTAAAATTTTGTACAGGGTTAACCCTTAAACTGCCAATCACAACAATTGTCGTCTGCCTTGTAATCTGCTTGTGATTTTAAGTCATTTTTGAAAACAGTGTGGACCCAGATCAGGAGCAGTCTGATCTGGGTCCACACTGTTTGCCTGTATGCAAAAATAGGTTTGAAAAGTTTGCAAGAATATTCAGAAGACGACATAAACAGACGACATTTTCAGATGTAGATTTTCTTGGCGTTTTAAGGGTTAGCAGGTCTTCTTTACTGTTTAGAGTTCCCTGCAAAGGCCTACCAAATTTTATCTATCTCTATATACTACCATTCACCCTCACAATCATACTAGGCAGGTCACGCTGTTGTGCTACGGGGAATCTAAGAAGTAAAACCAATGAAGTGAGATTCCAAAGTGCAAAAGGGAAGGAGATGAAAGATGATAAATTAAAATGATGAAGAATAGTTAACCCTTATCCTGCTGAACATGACAACCCAACCTTTGCAAACATTGTAGATCCAGATCAGATGGCTTCTAAAGAAGCCATCTGATCAGGATCTACACTGTTTGTCATGCAGTTTGTGAACTGAATGAATACATTATATCAAGTAATCTGATTAGTGGATGGTTAGAAATGGGTGTGGCTGACTTAATTTATTCAGCAGGATAAGGGTTAAAATCAAGATTGAAACAAGCTATTTGGGTTTAGGGCCTTGAGTGTTGCAGCCTGCTCACTGCATAGTTGAAAGTGTCAAGACTCTACAGGCTAACAACTGACTGGCAGACAAAGCTCTTGAATAAGGCGCTTTTTTCAACCCAAATGTATTACTATTTTTTTCATTTTTCCACAAGAACATAGTACCCACAACATATGTTTTCGTGGAGAAATAAGAAAAATATTTACCTGATACCCACGCTTATCTACACCTATGGGTAGAGCATTCCACTGGACTATCGCTAGTGGAAAGAAGAAATAACAGTAATAATTTCTGGAAGTTTGCTATTGCCTGAATGTCAATAAATGGGAGTAGATTCAAATGGACATAGTAGGACTCCAATAATACACTCACCTCACATACCCTCACGATAAGGTACATGTATGTATTGCAATACTTTTTTCATGATACCTATCACGATACACTTTCTAGACTTGAGATAATAACTCATGAGGATTACACTATGTTGGTAAACTATGGTGCTCATCATACTTCACAATTTGTTTGAAACGGTTCATGATCATAGTCTTAATATCATATTTGTATAAGTTTCATAATGTGAAAAGTTTATTCCATTATTTTTTCTTCAGTGAACAGAACATAAACTAAGCATCTAAGTTCAAGTACTAAAGCTTCCTAGATATGCAATGGTCGAAAAAATGGCTTTGTCAAAAATACCACTGTTCCTTTCATTCGGTGGAGCCAGACTTATTGATTTTACAGAAAATCACTATTGCAAAATGACATGAAAGATTGAAAACTCCATGAAACAGTGTTTGACAACATTTTCACAAGTGTTATGAGTGCTTTTAATATTCATAAGTAAACAATGTTTATTGACTGAATAATTAAAAGTTTTTCAAGAAGTTTCAGAAGCCAGGAAAACTAATGACAATCAGATTTTTGGCAATAAATATGTATGTTTTTGTTGAGCGCAGTCTAAAAACTTGCCAACTTAATATAAGGTATTCATGCAGCAATACAATTACTATCCTAAATTGATCAGAATGAAGCAAAATATTTCTTCTGCATGCAGTAATTTCTGATCTAACTGGCAGCTTACTGACAAATTTTGTTAACACTTGAGTGATCGAACCATATCGAAACTTAGAGAAAAAGAATCATGAACCATATTGTGACCATTGAACTGCGATGCACCATTATTTAGGTAAAATCATTTCACCTCTAGTACTTAGAAAGAAGAACAGCCAGGCAGGATCCATGTGCCCTCTGTCGCACTGGAGTGGGCAGCAACAGCATCTTCTGCAATGGCTGCAAGTACTGGGTGCACAAGAAATGCAGTGGGCTCAAGCCCTTGACAAAGGAACCTGATTACAGATGTACATGGTGCCAGGGAACTGCAAGCCCCTTGTATGGCAGACCACAGAGAGAAGTCCAAGTCAGACCTGACAAGCTGGAGGGGGGAGCTTCCTTTTGCTACCTAGAAGACATGCTCTCAACAGCTGGTGGCTGTGAACCTTCAACTACAATACATGTGAAAACCGCCTGGAGGAAGTTCAAGGAGCTGCTACCAGTTCTCTCTTCCTGCCACCTCTCTTTCAAGACATGTGGCCATGTGTACAGCTCTTGTGAGCGGAGCGCAATGCTCCATGCCAGTTAAGACTTGGCCACTGACAAAGCCAAACCTCCAACATCTGCAGCGAAATGACAGGGCAATGATCAGACAGATCTGCAATGTCAAGCTGCAAGACAATGTCACCACTAGATCCAATGAGCTACTTGCGCGGCTTGGCATTGAGGATCTGGATCTCATTCTGAAGGAGAGAAGGCTCCACTGGTATAGACAAGTGGAACGCGCAAATGGTGCAGTCAAGACAGCCTTTGACTTACAGTTTGATGGAAAGCGTGGGCCTGGGAGGCCAAAGATGACATGGAAGCAGCTGACAGAGGGATTGCAGATGACAGAGGGATTGCAGAGAGTGGAAGCTCTCGGCAATCTGGTGTGAGATCTGCCATACATGCAGCAAGCTAGCTACCTTGAAGAGGCCCACTGATGTGGATGTTGCTCCTGTACCTGCATGTTAATCAAAAATCTGTTGATGATGATGATGATCAAATGGATGTAAGATTAAAATAACTCGACTGGCCACAATGGACCGGATATGCCTCAGCCAATCAGCGTACTGGATTCATGCTATAACAGATCCCAATGCAATCCCCGGAGAATGAATTCTGGGCTACATGTGTATGACATGTTTAGACAGGCTGCTTTGCACGCATCTAGGATGTAAAATTAGATGAAATGATAAAAACATGAAAAAATAAGGTGAAAAAAATATTAGCACCTGAACAAGTTCATTAATGGTAACTGGTGGCCCCTGAACGGCCATTATACAGAGCCTCGCATGTTAAAACATATTATCCCATGGAAAATATGCCTTTTAATTTCATTCTGACTTTCTACAGGATAAAATTATTTTTCAGCTTCAGCAACTTTTTTTTTTCTTCAACCGGAAACTGAACATTCGAAACTCTTCATTTGAAGTCAAAATTTTTAATGCGAAATTTCAACTTCCGCTTTCGCAATTTTCGCGAAATATTCTAAATTTTTAACTTATTTTCGCAGATTCAAACATTGTCGTGTTTTGCGAATGACAAAAGCTACGTCTGAAGTATATTTTTCGACAGTTTTATCAAAAACGAAACCATGTCACGTCAGGTTAAACAGCCAACGGGACAGAAACGGCTGACCAACGTAGCAATTGTTAGGTTGAAGAAGGGTGGAAAGCGTTTCGAGATAGCCAGTTACCCAAACAAAGTAGTGTCTTGGAGAAATAAAGTGTAAGTTAAGGTAGTTACACCTGGGTGGGGATGGGTTGAAACAACTAAGGGTGGAACATCTTAGAGGAAAATGTCTTGTTTACTGCCCTTTACTGCAAACTCTGTCCAGGATTTATCTATCTATCTTCCAATAATGCTTAACCCATTTCTGGGACTTGTAGCATGTGAGTGCAAAACCAGGCTAAGAAAAGACAAAGTTGTGAAGTTTAAAGGGAAGTAAAAGCGTGAAATGTTAAAAATGTCTAGTTACAAGATTAAAAGGAATCCGGGACGTTTCGGCCCTGAGTCGTTTCGGCCGGGTCGTTTCGGCCTGGGTCGTTTCGGCCTAAATTTGGACGTGGGTCGTTTCGACCTATTTTGGTGGGTCGTTTCGGCCCTGGGTCGTTTCGGACCCTGAGTCGTTTCGGCCAGTTTTCATTATGTGGCATTATTTTTCAGCAAATTACTAAAGTATTAAATATAAATTAATATTGGAATATTATTTCAGCGCCCTGTCACGTTAGCCATGGTTATGATAGCCCAAATAACGACTTTTAAAAGTTCTATTCATAGCCATGTTTCCAGTTAGCACCAACGAGGAGGTGTGACTAGGACTTGAAAATTGCCTGTAAACAACCCTACTATAATATGAGGTTGTTTAGCAGACAACAACCATTCGCTAACCATATTTTTTTTTTTTTTTTTTTTTTTTTTAGAGAGAATTTTTTCATCATATAGTCTTCCTTTGTTGTTTTTTTTCTCTCTCTCTCTTCATTTTTTTTTCTCTTTTCGTTTTTTTTTTTTTTTTTTTTTTTTGTTTTTCATTTTTTTTTCTTTTCATTTTTTTTCTAGATCTATTTTGTTTTTTTTCTCTATTTTTTTTTTATTATTATTATTTTTTCAATCTTTTTTTAATGCACAATTTTCACAATTTCAGTGTTCTTCTTTCGGTCCATACAGGTTGCTAACTGCCTTGAGAAAGTGGGATGTTGAGATCTCTGATGTCAGGTATCTATCCCATGCATCCTGCAGGCGAGCCTCTAGTGTCGTCACCACCATGGAATGGTCTCGCTGTAGGTCTGCTGCCGTAACATTCATCTTTACCAGCTCTGCCTCTCTTCTCAGCAGTGGAAGAAGTCTGTATATTCCAAGCCCCGACATCCCGGCCTTGTGGTTCAGACGATGATGCCATCCTAAAAATAGAAGATACAAAAAATGTTATAGAAAATGAGAAAGAAAATCAATATGCTTTACTTTTACAAATTTACTGCATTAGTTTCTTATTTAAACATCGTTGGGTCTAACTGTCCACCACTATATTCAATATAGATCTACATGCATTGAAAAATTCACTACACGAAAAAGATTTTTTTTTCAGATAAAACTCATATCTCGAGGTGCTTCTAACGAATTGTATACCCGCAATCTTTGTTTTAAGCAGGAAGTAATAATGAAGAAAAACTAATTACCCTCTACATCATTATTAGTCCTGATTGTATGTCGAAACACAGACCATTCACTAATAGAGAATACTGGGTTCCTTAACCACTGACGTTCTATGTAGTCTACCAGCGAAACCAGTTGTGGCAGCCTCTCAGCGCGCGGTCTGATCAGAGTCTTCATTAATCGCATATATCTACTATAGCATCAATTTACGGAAATACAATAATTCACTAGAATTTGACATACAGTATAACTAGAAAGACCAGCGAAGACTCAGATCAGCCTGGGCTTACGCACAGTCTGATCCCAGTCTTCGCTAATCGCACGTTACAATTGACGTAATAATTCACTTAAATTTGACATATAACTAGAGAGACCAAAAGACAACTTACGATTCAAAGACTTCTCGATCATCATTTGTACAACGGTGAGCCAGGTCAAATGTTGCATTGAGTGAAGGACGTCGTTCACTGATCACTGACGACTCTTGTCGACTGATCCCATTGACCGCCGAAGTTTCGTCTACAGACTCGTTTCTATCACTGTCCCTGGTAACGTAGCTTGTAGACTCTGCCACGACGCCAACACCGGAGTTCTGAAGGAAAAAAAGTACATTATGGAAAGAAGATATCAGAAAAAAAGTATACACGTCTGTATTATCTCTCATTAAACCCGACTTTTAAATTGTTGTCTCCCTCAGATTTCAGTATTCTCGCATGAGTTAAAGAGATACACATGTACATTAGATTTCATTTCTACTCAAACGCATAGAATGTATGTTCTTGAAAGAACCACCTCGCCGAGGCACTTTTAACAAGTGTTTAGCCGCGGCATCACTGGAGTTCAGAAAAATTAAATAGTTACGGAAAGAAAAACATAACAAAAACAAGACAAAACATTTCAAAAGAACAAGTCTTACTATTCCATTATCTTTATAACTTTTCTGGTATCATTTTCTTACCTCCAAAGACAACGAGGGGACCTCCAGTGTGAACGTCGCATTCAGGCTGATAGCAACACTTTCTTCCGCGTCAGCTACTTCTTCCAAGAAAGCCTCAGTGGCCTCATCAGCAACCTGTTAATGATACGAGGGAATCAAGTATTTCTGTTAATTATTATTTTAAACATAATTATGTTGTGGGTACTCATCAGAAACTCAATGATGCGGTTCTAGCGAGTATCAACAACATATATTTGAAATATAAAGTACTTTATCACCTTAAAAGATTATAAAGGCAGAATATAATAATAATAATAATAATAATAATAATAATAATAATAATAATAATATAGTAGTAGTAGTATAATGTAAGTGCGACGTCGGTTTGACGTTTTTTTCTAACGTATGTTGTGGGTACTCATTAGAAACTCGACGTGTGCCTGTTGGTGTATAGTAGTAGTAGTAGTAGTTGTAGTAGTAGTAGTAGTAGCATGGTCTTTGCGTCAGTAAATGTTTGACATGTACTTATATATAAAACTTACCTCGATGGCTTCAGATTCCCTTGGTGGAATGTTCATAACACATGGCTGGCACACAAATCGAAGTGGCTCTTCACCTCTCCTAGCAGCAAAGTACTGCGCCTGCGTAATGCCTGAAATAAAATATATATTAACCCTTAAACCCTGAACACGAAAGTCCTACCTTTAAAAACAATGTAGACCCAGATCAGATAGCTTCTGATCAGGACCCACATTGTTTACCATGCAGTTTGTATTTTGAAATGATTTTATTCATGGATAATATTTTTAAACACCTTTAAGATCTAAAAAACATTTCTTCTTCTAAGCCTGCCGTTATGAAAACACGCCTATACAAATAACAAAATTCCAAAATTACCGAAATAATGTTGACGGTAACGTAAAACATAATTCTAATTCATAATTAATAAAAACATTAAACTAAACTAAATAAATAAATAAATAAATAAATAAATAAATAAATTAGTACAAAATAAATAAATAAAAGATACCTGTCCCACAAAGGCGATGCTGCAACCGGTCAGACACAAAATTAATAAAATAAATAAATAAATAAATAAATAAATAAATAAATATACCTGTCCCACAGAGGCGATGCTGCCACCGGTCACACACGTCACACGTAACGGCATGGCGACGGCCATTAACTTCCTTGTCACATGAAATGCACAATTCAGACATTTTGAAATTTACTTCGACAATCGTTATAAGCGATTTCAAAGATAAGTGATGGAGTGATGTCTCGGAGCACCTTATATACATTGGTTGCCGACATTCAAAGACTTCGTTGAAACAAAAGCATATCAATTATAAAATATTTGGAATCGTTACCTTAACAGAACCGTAATTCGCCGACGAACTTAAACGGCTTAACTCATCGCCTTAATTAAATTAAAGACGCACGCATTAACGTGTGTTTTCACACCTTTTACAGTTGATCACTAATTGACAAAAATTAATAATGGGATTAGCTAGATAGGTGATTGATTAGGGGTTTTATCGTGTGATGATATATTTTTTTGGAAAAGCCAACAACTTTAAAGTGTGTAAATAAAAAAAAAATAAAAAAATAAATAAATGTGGTGTCATGATTCTCCTTTAAGACTTCACGCAACGCTTGCGCAGGATTGTCTGAGTCTTCCATGGTCCACTTGTCGTTACGAAAATCTTGACCCCATAAACTCCAAATGTTATATATAGTAAAACTGGGTTTAATGTGAGTTCTCGTGCACAAAAAAACATAGATTGTTGGTACTCGAACTGCGAGTCCCCGCAATCTAAGTTTTGAGCAGAAACATGAACAAGAAAATCAGACTGTTTTATGGAAATACGTTTTTAGCAGTAATACCTTCAGTATATTTGTATAGGCGTGTTTTATGAATGCGCACTTAGTCCCACACATGCCAGTGCGCATCCATTCTAAGTTTTGTCTTGGTATCCGGGGCTGTTGCCGCAGAAGGGTTGAGCAGTCCGAAAATACTGATCATACGGCATTGACGTGCAGGCTGATCAGTATTCACAAAAACAGTCAATGACAGTCGTATTTTCCGTAAGACATGCAGACATGCTCCATTATAAGTTTTTGTGCAGCAGAACTCACTGATCTTCTGTGAAAGACATAATAAACTGTAAACCAGGTTATAGCAAACTATCTATCTATCTATCTATCTATCTATCTATCTATCTATCTATCTATCTATCTATCTATCTATCTATCTAATCTTCTTATATTGAGGCGGTCATACTTGGTCATTACCTCAGTTAGGTTATGCGCTAAATTTAGCTTTTAGCACAAAAAAAGCAGATATGGAACATGCATATTCAATTATGTAAAGTTAGAAAAAAAAATGGGGCCGAAAAAAAAATTTGGGCCGAAAAAAAAAAAATGGGCCGAAACGACCCACCAATTTGGCCGAAACGACCCAACTCCAAAATTGGGCCGAAACGACCCAGGCCGAAACGACCCGGCCGAAACGACTCAGGACCGAAAGGACCCAGGGTCCGAAACGGTTTAGGGCCGAAACGTCCCGCGACCGATTAAAAGCAAGGCACTGGTTAAATTAAGGTGAGACGTGGTTTATCTGGCTATATAACTGCCCGGTTGAAATCAACGTTGGGCAGGGAGACTACTTCTGGTGGGAGTGAGTTCCAGTGAACAATAGTACGGGGGAAGAAAGAATATTTAATATAGTCTCTGGATGTAGCTATCTGTCTGTATGCCATCGGATGGGAGGTTCTTAGGACTGTCTCTGCAGGGCTGTTAGATACTGGTCCCTGGGGATAGCGACAAGGTCATGTGTGATTTTGTACATAACTGAGAGTCTGTTGTCAATGCGGTGTAGGTCAAGACATCTCCAGTAAGTGACTGCAGCATAGCAGTCACTCTTGAAGTTCTACTGTAGTCTCTTTTGACCCACCTTGCTGCGCGGCGTTGGACTTTTTCTATTTGCTGTATTGCGGTGTCTGTGTGGGGGCTCCATACACTAGAGGCATATTCTAGCTGAGGCCGTACAACTGTTTTGTATGCTGTTGCCTTGAGGTCCTCATGGTGGATTTTTATGTTATGCTTTAAGAAGCCCAGAGTTTGGTTAGCTTTTTTGGAGATTTTTGAAATGTGTGTATTCCAGGAGAGATTTTGGAAATATCAACTCCTAGGTATTTTGTTGCCGGTACTGCTTCTAAGAGGACCCCATGTAAGTAGTACTTGTTTTGGGCAGGTCGGCATGACCTTGTGATGTGTATTTTTTTACTCCAGCAGGCTGGCGAAGGTGGCTGTTGAATGCATGTCTGACTGGTGTGATCAAAAGGTCTTGGGTTTAATCTCAGCCTGGTCTGGCAACATTCTTTCGTGGTGATTGACCATGAAATATTTTCTATGGTCATTCTCTCCCTTTTGCTGATTCAAGAAGTGCAGATTAAGCCTGCCAAGGAAAAGTGTGATTGGGTAAACTGACTGGGTCAATATGACACTAATGGGTTGACTGGGCAGTAAAACCTCAACTCTAACTAAAATTATATACCGCCATACAATAGTGGCAGGGTATTATGGTTTCATATTGGACTTCCATGTGTCTGTTATATATCCATCCATTTTAACTTCGTAATACATTAACCTATAGATAATGTGCTATTCTATTCTGTTATTCACCCCCTCCACAGAAAAAAACGACCTTTCAGTCGTTATAAAGTCTTAATTCGGAAGGTCCCTTTAACAGTTACCTGTATGACGTAGTTCCTCCCGCTCAAATGATCACGTGTCAGTTTCTTTTCTGTGGACTTTGAATGTTCAAGGATTATTATTCTGTGTTAGAAAAAATGGATTAAAATTATTCTACACGGTTAAAATTTTTATATCCTTGACTTTCACTGGTTCTATATTCACTCCTTCTACTATCTATGTACTTATTTTCGAAATATCGATCTTAGATTTCTTGTTTTCTCAGTGTTAAATTTCTTCCTTTGTTTCCGCGTCAGTCGATGCATTTCGCCCGCGGCAACGGTGGCCATTTAAAAGCTAAATGGGATACACATTTATCTTGTCTAACTTGTAATTCTTGCACACGTATCTCTCCGTGTTATATTTGTAGTTCCTGGACAGAAAAAGTTTGGAACCTAGCAGAAAGAAGACGCCTTCATGCTACTAGAAAATCAGTTATGACGCAGAAGAGAAAACAGAAGAAATCAAAGAAATCCAAGAAGTCCCAGTCAGACGTCTGACAACGGGACAGTTGATGGGAGCACCGCCCCTCATAGCTTTACTGCTCGGGGCAGGACCCATCAAGGTGGCAGCCTGGCGGACTTAGAGTCTGACCGGGCACTAAGCCCACCAGTCACCAGTCAACCAGTCAACCAGTCACCAGTCATCCAGTCACTGGGCAACTTATCTCCGTTCATCCAGTCACCGGTCATCCAGTCGCCAGTCAACCAGTCAGCCAGTCACCAGTCAACCAGGCACCAGTCAACCAGGCACCAGTCAACTAGGCTCCAGTCAACCAGGCATGGGTTTACAGTCATTCGCGTATGACCTACAAACACAAATTCCGCCTGGTTATATTCCTATAAATGTGCCTGTACAAAGCTACGCTCCGTCCATAAGTAGCCATATTTCACAGGGTAGTGTCCACAGACTATCCAATGTCTTTATTCCTGGTTACGAACGTTCTAATAGACTAGAACTTCCTAATCCAGCTTCTTCCTCTAGACAGATTATTCCACTCGAACCTGATTTTTCGCAGGTCTCAGATCCGAGTGTAATGATTGAGCCTCCAAATTCAAATGATTTATCTATCTCCAGACCTTCAAGGAAGGATCAGTCAAAAAGAGAGCATAAATCTAAAAAGAGAAGAAGACATCGATCGTCCTCTTCTTCTATCTCTACTTCCAGATCAGACTCTTTGAGTTCTTCTCGGCGAAAGAAAAATTCAAAGAGATCTAAGCTCTCTCATAAAAAGAGAAGAAGACGATCGATGACGCCTTCTTCTTCATCAAATTCCTCCCAATCTCAACTTGACATTGGTAGATATACAACGGCTCATAAATCTCCCCAGGTTGTTCAAACGCCAACTCTAATACAACCTGAGGAGACTAATTTTAGTCAAATCACTAATCAACCTATTAATTACATTCAGATTCAGCCGAATCTCACTCAACAGAATAAGGAGTCAGATTCGGAAACTGAATCCGAAGTCTGGTCATTTGATCGTGCGATTAACGAGGTCTTCCGGCTTCTTCCTCCTGAGTTATGCCCCAAAACTCAGCAGGATCAAGCTCCATTAAAACCTCTCTCTGGGATCGAACAATTAATGGAGTCTCGTTCCACTCCATTACTTGTCCTCCCACAATCCAAATTAGTACAAAATACAACAAAATATATTCAAAATAGACTAGAATCGGACAAATGTTCAAGAGATTGGATTTGCCCGCAAAGCTTGGTTTCGGCTCTTGCTCCGACTAAATTCTACAAGAGCCAAAACCAATATTTGCCAACTGATAATATCCCTCAATTAGAAGCGGATGTGTCGCTCCTAGACATTTCTAATAAAGGAAGAGCTTCTATTCCGCTCAAGAATCTAGAAGCATGGGAAAGGAAGGCTAGAAAACTAGTCGCTATTAATTCTCATGCTGATCTATTTTCTTCAGCTGCCTTCTTTTCATTACAACAGGAATCGATGTCGGTTGCGGCCCTTTCCAGACTTCTGGAGGCCGTAGCCAAATCGATTAAACATGCTACTGCCATGTCTACACTTTTAACTACTGAATTATTCCAAGCTAGGAGGGACGCAGCCCTAGCTTCGTCTAAACTACTACTCGACAATTCCACATACGAGTTAAGGAACGCTCCTATTAACTCAAAATCCTTATTTGACGGCAGGATAAAAGAAATAGCTAAATCAAACTTCGAAGCTCAACAGCAAAGGTTTCTAGCTTCTACATCCATTCAGTCACAATCTCATTCTTATAAGCCTCCTTCGCAGAGCAGAGCTTTCAAGATACCTAAATATCCTGCTAAACAAACAACATCCAGACCTAAACCTACGCAGTCGTATAGGTTCAAAAATATTCCTCAAAGCTCATCTTCTCACATTAAGAAAGATAATATCAAGAGGACTGGTAACATCCGTCAGTTCCCCTCCTCTAAACCTGCCTCTTCCTCCGCAAGATTATGAAGGCCCGCCCTTTCCACTGCCTGCTCTTCCGCTCGCGGACATTCCAGTGGGAGGACGATTGGCCCATTTTGCGGAAAAATGGGAGGAAATAACAGACAACAAATGGGTCCTCTCTATCGTACGAAACGGATTCAGGATACCTTTCATCAAAATTCCTCCTTTGTCATCTGTTCCGATCAGAATGAGTCAATCCTCCTCCCCGTTTCTCAGAGAAGAGATCGAAAATCTTCTCAACAAACGGGCAGTGGAAAGGGTACAGAATCCGGAAACTCCCGGCTTTTATTCCCGGATATTCCTTGTGCCAAAAAAGAACGGAAAGTTTCGTTTAATATTAGACCTGTCTTTATTAAACCGTTACATAGAGAAACAAGCATTCAAAATGGAGACAGTCAAATCGGTAAGACAAGCGATGAGACTCAACGATTGGGCTGTCTCCATAGATTTAACAGATGCATATCTACATGTGCCGATACATCGTCAATCCAGGAAGTATCTTCGCTTCGTACACGAAGATCAAGTATATCACTTTTCGGCCCTACCGTTCGGAATGTCCCTAAGTCCGTTAATTTTCTCGAAACTGATGGACGTTATTGCAGCTTTTCTACGCCAACGTGCCATATCAGTTTTTCCATACCTAGACGATTGGCTGATAAAAAATCTGATTCACAACCGTCTGATTACTCAGACAAAGATTTGCATTCAAACTATTCAAAGCCTAGGTTTTCTGCCAAATCTCAAGAAGTCAGACCTCTTTCCTGCTCAGAAATTCACCTTCATAGGTATGGAATTTCTGACGCAACAAAATTTAGTCAGGGTTCCAGCGGATCGTGTACAGAACCTAATTCTAACAATCAAGAAAATAATGTCAGCAAAACATGTATCGGCATGAACTTTCCTTTCTCTTTTGGGCAAACTCAGTGCTGCAGCAGACCTTGTTCTCCTGGGCAGACTGCACTTACGTCCTCTTCAGATGTGCCTGCTGTCAGTCTGGAAACCTCATATTCTTCCTCTCGATCACCCGATCTCGATAAACGGCAGGATTCGATCTCACTTACAATGGTGGATAAACCCCATTCGATTCGAGACAGGGACTTCAATCCATCCTCCAGACCCCAAATTCTTCCTTTATACGGATGCCAGTCATTACGGATGGGGAGCTCATTTAGAGCCGACAACACTGTCCTTTCATGGTCGCTGGACAGAAAACCAATCCCAGCTCCATATCAATATGTTAGAAATGATGGCCATACGATTAGCACTGAAACAAGCCAAAACATTTATTCACCATTCTTGCATCATGATATCCACAGACAACACAACGGTGGTCTCATATATCAACAAACAGGGTGGCACTCATTCCCCCAATCTTTGCGTAGAAGTTTGGAAAATACTCAATTGGTGCCTGGAACAAGACATAGTTATCAGAGTATGTCACATCCCAGGCAAATTCAACATTCTTGCAGACCGCCTCTCAAGACTAGACAAACCTATCAAGACAGAATGGTCTCTGGATCAAACAGTTGCGAATTCAGTATTCCAGATGCTCAACTTCCCAAATGTGGATCTGTTTGCGACAAGATTCAACCACAGACTCCCATTATATGTCTCTCCAGTACAAGACTACAAAGCACTAGCGATAGATGCCCTGTCCATGGACTGGAATCATCTTCATGCATATGCTTTTCCTCCTTTTATTCTGATACCTGCTGTTCTAGAGAAAATCCGACAACATCAGTGCAGAATAGTTCTCATAGCTCCGTTCTGGCCACAGCAACAGTGGTTCTCAGAACTTCTTCTTCTATTAGTGTCAGCTCCGATTCGTCTGCCACTAATTCCAAGACTACTGACTCAATCCAAAGGAAGATTTGTACATCAAAACCTCCCAATTCTCGACCTTCACGCTTGGGAGTTATCAAACAATCAATCAGAGATAAGAAATTTTCACAAAACGTTGCAGATTTTGTCTCCAGATCAAGAAGAGCATCTACACAAAAAGTCTACGATGCAAAATGGACCATCTTCTCTAATTGGTGTCATACAAAAAAGGTTAATCCGATCTCGGCCCCTATTACAGTTATAGCCGATTTCTTAATCTTTCTTTTTTCGGAAAAGAAATGTCAGATTAGTACTATTAAAGGTTATAGATCTATGATCTCTAACACTTTAAAATTCAAAACTGGTAATAGAATCGGATCTAATCCAGTTTTATCTGAACTTATCAGATCCTTTGAACTTCAACGACCAGTACAAAGATCTCTTACACCTAAACGGGACTTATCATGGATTTTAGTATGTCTACAAAAACCACCTTTTGAACCTCTTGATAAGGCTTCTAAATTTCACGTTACTATTAAGACAGCCTTTCTCTTAGCTCTTGCCACTGCTAAAAGGTGTAGTGAAATACATGCTCTAGCTATGGATTCACAACATTTAAGATTTAATCAATCTGATGGTTCAGTTTCCTTGATTCTTAAATCTGGTTTTTTAGCAAAAAACCAGCTTCCTTCTGTTAAACCAGATCTTATTGTTGTTCCTAGTCTTGCTCGAATATGTAAATGGGAACATACTGACAGACTTCTTTGCCCCGTTAGGGCTCTGAAATTCTATCTCAAAATGACTAGCTCTTATCGCCAAAATAGAACTAGACTTTTTCTTCCTATTAAAGGCAATAAGGATATTTCTAAAGATACTATCTCGAGATGGATATCTTACACTGTTAAACTTGCCTATAGGAAACTCACTAAACGAGATATCTCTTTCCTTAAAATCAAAGCTCATGAAGTTAGAGCTCTTTCCTCTTCTTGGGCTTTCTTCGACAAAGTTCCTCTCAATGATATACTTCAAGCAGCGGTTTGGAATAGTTCATCAACTTTTGCCAAATTCTATCTCAGAGATATGTCTCAACAAGCACAGAATCTCCAAAGTTTGGGCCCCATTGTAGTGGCCCAAAAAGTGGTGGGGGGCCAACAGCAATCAGCTATGGATGTGTAGACAACGTCAACAGCCCCCCTAGACCTGATGCTATACTAGAGAGGTACTAATTATATCTTTATTATATATATATGTTAACCCTGGATTACTTTATCCTTGGTTAAAGGATCTTATTATTGCCTTAAGCACTAATTATGTCCTCATTATATATATATAAAAAAATAAATCTTTTTAATAAGCCTTAATTCAGAAGTTGGGACTAACTTATTAGGAGAAATCCTCCCTCCTATTCTACAAATTCTAGCACATTATCTATAGGTTAATGTATTACGAAGTTAAAATGAAGTTTTTTAAAAGTAAAACATATTTTAATGAGTAATACTTAACCTATAGATAAGTATTTATCGTCCAACCTCCCTTCCCTCGCTCCTTTCTCCTAATTGTGTATTGTTTTACACATAAAAGAAACTGACACGTGATCATTTGAGCGGGAGGAACTACGTCATACAGGTAACTGTTAAAGGGACCTTCTGAATTAAGACTTTATAACATAACAGAATAGAATAGCACATTATCTATAGGTTAAGTATTACTCGTTAAAATATGTTTTACTTTTAAAAAACTTCATATTTTCATTTCCAGGCAATAACGTGCATGATTAAATGTCAATGGATTTTCATCAAACTTGGTATGTGCATTGATATTAAGCACTTTCGATCATTAATCCATTGACCTGTCCTCCTGAATATGATTTTTAGTCAATGAAGATTTTCATCAAACTTGGTATGTGCATTGATATTAAGCACTTTCGATCATTAATCCATTGACCTGTCCTCCTGAATATGATTTTTAGTCAATGAAAACCTTCGAAACAAAATACAGGTCTCTACGTTTTCATATTAAGGATGAAGACAGGAAGCCAGTAACAACCAGCAATTAGCTGTGGTTAGACCAAGTAACTCACTCACTATCACAATCTCACTATGAACTCACTATCCTAGAGGCCATACCAAGCTATTAGCTTCTAAAAGGCGCACCTTGGCGATTCTGACTGTATTCTCTGGTAGGGTGGCCTGACTGGTAACATGCTGGTTCAGACTTGTAAGGGTGCCTGTGCCAGTGTTTATTGAGTCTGTTTTTAAAAGCATTTATGGAGGGTGCATTTACAATGTACTATATTATCCGGAAGATCATTCTGTACGTTAACAACTCTGTGACTAAAAATGTTTGTGCGAACATTCAATCTAAATCTTCTTTTATGCAACTTAAAGGAATGACCTCTTGTAGCTGTATATTGGGCTCTTGTGAAGAGTTTCTCTTTATCCAAGACCAAGTGACCAGAGAAACAAAACTAGAAGGAGTTTGATCAACTTCCAGATGAACTAATGAGATCTGATTGGCTGAGCATTATACAAGAATATAATAGCCAATTCACAAAACAGCAACCAAACAAGAATGGTCTTTTGGAGATCTGGTGTGGGATTGCTAATGGGAAAAATTTGTGTATTTTTGACAGTTATCTGGCAGCCACACATCCGTTTTTTTTGTTTCTAAATGATAATAATGCATTTTCCCCAAACTTGATATGTGCATTGATACTGTGATCTGGTTTGAATGGCATATACTAAAATATGGAGCTGAGTCAGGCTTTGAAGTGGAGTGACTTTTTGGAGTGGGAGTTTGGAGTGAACTTTGTTGGACCCTGCTCAGGAAAATGCCTGACAGTAAAAGATTCCATGCATCACCATTCATTGGCAATGGCCAGCCACAACAGGGCAGCCTGAGGTCATTCATGTTAAACTTGATAAAATGTGAGTTGGGGACATCTCTCTGTACTAGGGCTTTCAGCACTCATGGGATATTTACATTAGGGAGCAGGCAATAGTTAATGATCCAGCTGTCACAAACCAGATGCTAATTAATATTAAAGCTGCATTCACACAGAGCAAGAGGCCAGGACCGAAAAAAATAGAATCTTTTTAATTCTGATAGTCTGTTCACACCAGAACTATAAACTGTATAACATATCTATTCATATAAGTAAAAGTAATATTTAATGACTGATGATTCAAAATTTTATTCAGTTAAAAACTCAAAGGGAGGCTGTTCACAGCAGTGGATAGGTATTTTGAAGACTGTTGTTTCATATTTGCATGACCACAGCGGATCATAAAGCTATATCAAATAGTACTAAATGAAAATAATTTAGGAAATTGACTGCACCCAAATACAGTCAAACCTCGTTATCTCGAATTGGCTTATTTCGAATTACCGCTTATCTCGAAGCGAAAATCTGGTCCCTGTTTTAACATGAAACTATGACAACAGGTAACAAAATAATTTGGAAAAGAGGAGAAATTGCTCTAATTCTCCTCTTTTCAACATTATTTTATATATATATTTCTAACTTTAGGTGTCAAATTACACATTCATTTGTTAAATGTGGTTGTTCAATTCATTGTTTTCCTTACTCTCTCAACTCTGATATGTCGAGGTACGGATATCTCGAAGTGTTTCAGTGGGTCCCTTGGAATTCGAGATAACGAGAGTGGACTGTATAGTAACAGTTTTGCCTCTTCACTTGACAAGGCCCTGCCAGTTTTTGACACTAATGATGGTCTCAAGGGGGTGGAACTTGTATCAAGGAATCTGGTTTTCATTCCAACTATTTTTGGAGTCACAGAGAGGTCATATCCACACTTCATTGGACTTGTTACCTTAGCTAACCCAATCATACTCCAAAAAAGTCACTCCAAGACTCCACTTCAAAGTCTGATTGAACTCCATGTTTTAGTATATGCCAGTTTGAATTGCTAATGGGTTAATTTCATCAATTTTTGACCAGAATCCTACTGTTGGTTTTCTTTTGCTTCAGCATTTCATTATTTCTTGCTGTCGAGTCCTCATCGCTGTTTCCCCTCTGTATTCATTGATTTTTATGTTCTCAGAGATTTTGCACTGATGAGTTAGGAACCCTTCACATGGACTGAATAAATGTCTTGTGTATACCACGGTAGAATTAAGGGTGAGGGTTGTGGCCACCTAAAATCGATTTAAGTCCCCCAGTAAATTTTTTACTGACTGTTCCAAGGCGGCGCTTCTACTGTGGTTTACTATAGCTGTCATTGTATGTCTTTGCATGTTTGTCTTGGTGCAATTTTTATTTTGGATAGCTGTTTGGCCATTTTTGGGGAAGATACTATCCTTTTGGCTTTCTGCTTGTAGTGTTTTGATTGTGGTGCCGTTACTTTTAGTGCATCCTTCTTTCTCTTTGGTGTCTTGAAACAGAAGGTGTTAGGTAATTGTACCAATTCCTGATCATTGCCTTCCTTTCTATTTACATGTACCTGTCCCCCACAGGTCTATATTTACCTTTCCTGATTATAAGTTTAGTAAACGTCAATAGCGTTCACCAAATTTGGTATGTACATTTATATTGTGGAGATCTGCTTTGGGATTGCTAATGGAAAATTTCGTCAATTTTTGAGACCGTTATCTGCCAGCCGCATGATAGTGATAAGGTATTATTGTTTCATGTTTTTACATTGTTAACGGGATCCAGTCCCTAAATAAACTAGGAGCCAGCATGCTCTGCTCAAGTTCCGTATTGGATAAAGATTGGAGTGATAAGTTTTCACTTTAAGGGTAATCAACATATTTCAGGTAAGGAAGCCGACCTCCATGGCTCAGTTGGATGCACATCTGACTGGTGATCAGGAGCAGTTGTCAGTTTCTGGTGATAGAATGTCCACAATACTGGTCAGTCGCTTAGGGGACTAAGCCTGTCCAGTAAAAGTGTGGTTAGGTAAACTGACCATGTTTTGTCCCATTCTGAAGAAGGGTCTACTCTAAAAGAACTTACTCCCCAAGAAGGGCATGCCTTCTCATAAGGGGATTTGTGGGCAGGAACGCAAATAGGATGTATTGTAACAAAAGTTGACACCCTTGTACAAAATGGCAGAAAATGCATTCAGTCTCCTTGATAATGTTACAGTCATATTTGTGTATAATACTCATTAAGGCTGGCTAATCGGAGCTGAAAAGATAATCGATTATCAGTCCTGCCATTGTGATCGATAATCGATTAGTAATCACAGAAGGTTTGATCATAATTTTACCTGTCTGAGCATGACTCTTACCATATGTTATACTTTATTGCATATATTTGGTCAGACAGGCCTGAGCAAACAGTGTAGACCTTGATGAGACGCTGCATCAGGGTCTACACTGTTTGCCACCCATTCAGTTATTTTTAGACACAACAATGGGTAGTAAATTGTACTTGTTCAAATTTTAGATTCTATATGGTAAGGAGTTGAGATGTCTGAATATTAAGGGTAAATATGGTGAAGTAACAAACACAGAAATCAATTGATCGATTATTAGCGAATCAGTAATGATTATCATTTTTGTGGAATTTATCGATCAATTAATTGATCATCTGATTAATCGTGCCAACCTTAATACTCATATCCTCCAAAACTGCTGAAGCGATTTGTCCCTGATTAGGTAGGATGTTGCTTGGGTAGGGGGATTTGAAAATAGCTAAAATTACGGTGATCTGCCTTTTGTTTGGTTGCTGTGACAACTGAAAAGTCCCATAGACTTATAATTATGGGAAAATGGTTAAACTGCATCAAGTAAAGTGATGTGAACCATATTTGGTGGTTATGATCATTTGATGATTGTCTACTCAATTTATGCATTTTATGACCAGTGGCCATTTTGTTTCGTAGCCAAAGTGAAATTTTAAACTAGGACATTTGTGAAGCAACAGCAGGACAAGATCCTTTGACGCACCAGCAAGGAAAGAAGACCCCGTTGCACACCAGCAGGGAAAGAAAACCCAGTTGCACATCAGCAGGGAAAGAAGACCCTATTTGAGCTTGTCTGACATGTAGTATAGGTGGGATTGGCAACATGCAATTGAAATACCTCTTCTTTACTTCTTCAATAAAGATGAGAGCTTTGCAAGTCCCTGTGTTCTGGCAAAGATAATAGATTATAAAAAGAATGACCCTTGAGAACAAGGAACACGCACACAAAGACAAAAATAGCTGAAGTGTCTAAAACTTACAATATATGATTGCAGTAGCAAAAGCTTTAAGTTGCAATCAAAATTTTATTCTGAGGGGGTTATCTTCCCATGTCCCTGTGCTGAATACATGAGTAAAATCATGATATTGTTAAACAGCTTCTCTTCAGAAACCACTTGACCACTTTCCACCAAACTTTATGTCAATCCTTCTTTTGAAACCAGATTGAGAGTTTGTTCAAATGCTCATGCTCCATTGACTTCCATGCCAATGGAATCATGGTAAAAAAAATGATAATAAAAACACAATCTTTCTTCTTTCAAAACCAAGAACTGCTCAAATGATGATCCTTTCATTAGTTGCGATGACAGGATTGGAAAAATGTTGCATAACATCTGCATATCTGCAGTGGCTACGATACTTCACTCAGGTGAGCAAGCTGTGGCACATGGGCTTCTTGTATTAACGTCTTCATGCATTGACCTCAAGTATACTCTGTCTAAAAATGTATAACAGTGAAGGATATTGTCGTGAATTGCAATTAAACTCTTAATACATTATCAGCATAAATACCAGTACTTGCACTAACTGTCAAAATCAGGAAGTTCCAGGACTTCCTAGCTCCAATATCTGGAAGTCCTGGTGATCAAAATTTTTTCAGAAATTCAACCTCAGTATTCTTAAACTCTCATTTATGGAATAAAACTGCCATTCTTAAGCTAAATAACACGTAAATTCATTCTAAATTTTTGTTATAAATGACTAAATATCTTTAAAGTTGGGAGTCCCAGACTTCCTGGCATTGATTTTTGGAAGTCCAAGGGCAATTTCTGGGAGTCTTTGACTCCCAGACTTCCCTTAATGCAAGCACTGAAATACACTGAAACATTGTACCTGGAACATTTGGGACCAAAACATCCTAGAAACAAAACCTCTAGGAGCCAAATTCATGAGGGACATGGCTATTACCGCCTCCTGAAAATTGTTCAAGACATCTGGTACCGCCGAGTGCACAAAGCACGGAAGATAAGTACCAGAGAGATTTCCCTCTCTCATTAAAAAGTATTTCAGTAAAATTTGTCTCTGTCTGTCTGCCTGTATGCCTCTATGTGTCTGCTAACTTACCTAATCTCTGTCCATCCATCCATTGAGCAGTCAATCTACTAATATGCTTTTTCTTTAGAATTATCTCACAGATGGGATTTTAGTGGCAACTTGCAGCAGACCATTTTGTTAAACATTTATGAAATGTTACTTCCTAGGCTCCTAGATAAAATAAGAGTGCATATCAGGCAGATATTTTACTTATTTCTCACAAAATCATGTACAGGTACTTATTATGCCCTCATAAAAATTTGAAAAAAATCAGATAAATTTTGTGAGAGTTATTTCCCTTTTTAACTTTGTCTTGTTGTAGTGACAAGCATACAGTTTAGGGCATAGGTTTTGCAAACACACATTTTGAGTCAGAAGTGCCTCACTATTTATACTGAAAAACTCTGAAAAATCTCCTAACCCTTGTCCTGATGAACCCAGATATACCCTGACTTTGCAAACAGTGTAGATCCAGATCTGTTGGCTTCTTCAGTGTGTGAATTTGTTTGAACAACCTGGATCAAGTAATCTGATTGGCTGAAAATTATAAGTGGGTGTGGCTGCTTAATTTATTTAGCAGGTAATTTTGTCATTTTGTAGTGACAAGCATACAGTTTAGGGCATATGGTTTTGCAAACACACATTTTGAGTTAGAAGTGCCTCACTGTTTATACTGAAAAACTCTGAAAAATCTCCTAACCCTTCTCTTACTGAACACGACATGCCCTGTCTTAGCAAACAGTGTAGATCCAGATCAGTTGGCTTCTGTCTCTTCTTCCATCTGAAGCCAACTGATCTGGATCTGGATCTGCACTGTCTGTCATTAAATATGTGAATTTCTATCAAAAAACCAAGATCAAGTAATCTGATTGGCTGGAAATTAGAAGTGGGCATGGCATCTTAATCTATTCAGCATGACAAGGGCTAATAGTGTGTATCCCTGCAATCCGTACCTCAAATTTACGAAAGCTAAGAACAGTTCTCTTCGTAAATGAGTGGATTCTTTCTTATTTTTGCGTAATTTTGTCCGGAGATTGCGTATATTCTTGTAGTTTGTTACGAAGGTTTGTGGAAATCTGCGTATTTACGAACAAATTTCCGTACATACATAGAAATATATTCGTAGCTGTCTACAAACATACGGAGCAATCTCCGCACTCTGAACGGATTCCTTTGTAAAACTGTGGACTTAACATTTTTCAGTGCGGAACAGTTCGTAGAATATAGACTTTAACTTATTTCAGTTCATATGTGTATGGAGATTACTGGACTTAGAAATTTTTTAGACCAAATGAGAACATAGAATATAACTTAACCAATTTTTGGTTCGTAGTCTTTCGTAGCATTCGGAGTGTGCTTAGAGACCTTTGAAATTTAATATGCATAACAGGTTCACAGAAGAATTTGTTGCCATGGATACAAAATGGTATCAATTAAGGTATCATAAAAGTAGCTGCTTTATTGCTTTGAAACCAAAAAGTTCAGTCATTTATAGAGCTACTCTGAGGCAACATATAACTATAAAGCTAGTTCATTACTGAATTTGAATTATGGATTAGAAATACATATACTTGGTTTTTGTGTTTTACATCTAAGATGGAATAGTCCAAATGACTTTAATAGTCCATGGAAATGTGATTGCTGATTTCAGTGGTTTGGACAGAAGGTTGGTGGTCTCTTTTTATTACATGTATTTCAATAGAATATAAGCAAATCAAAAAGTTGAATTCTAAGTCTTGCACTTTTTATTTTTTCATTCACAATATATTGATTATAATGCAATAACTTCAAAAGAAGTGCTGTAAAATTGCTGTAAAATCTTTTTTCCATCACTGTTAACAGATATACAAAATACACATGTACATGACTTTTTAAGTAGATTCCAATGACTAATAACCTTTTTGTAAATACAAAATGCTTTAATACAAAATAAACTTATGTTATGCTTCATTTTGTGGTAGAAAAAGCATGCTTTATGGAGTTTTCATATTAATTTTGTTACTGCCCTATCTTGAATTCCGGGAGGTGCTTGCTATGTTCATTCGGAGGCCAGCCTAGGTGGCTCCGTTGGATGCACATCCAACTTGTGATTAGGTTACAGGTTTGACCCTCATCAGGTCAGCAACATTATTTCATAGGGATATGATCATGAAGTACTTTTTATGGTCATTCTCTCCCTTCCGCTGTCTTGTAAGAAGGGCAGTTGTCAGTTTCTGGTGAAAGAATGTGCACACTCACTGGTTAACCACTTAGAGGACTAAGCTGCCCAGTAAAAGTGTGGTTAGGTAAACTGACCAGGCTCTACATGACCCCATTAGGTTGACTGGGCCGTAAAACCTCAACACAAAAAAAATGTTCATTTGGAGACAAATAGGTAGTCATGCGGCTGATTACAAACAAGCGGAGTATTGGGACATTTTCTACAAACCTTTACGCAAGATACTAATGGTAAGTGTGCGTAAGCATGTGGAGCTAGTTACGAACAACTATGCAGTCATGTGGAGATGATAACAAACCAGCGGAGTATTGGGACATTTTCTACGAAATTTTATGCAACATACAAATGGTAAGCCTGCGTAAGCATGTGGAGCTAGTTACGAACAACTACGCAGTCATGCGGAGATGATTACAAACCAGCGGAGTAGTGGGACATTTTCTATGAAACTTTACGCAACATCCCAATGGTAAGCATGCGGAGCTAGTTACGAACAATTACGCAGTCATGCGGAGCTGATTACAAACCAGCGGAGTATTGGGACATTTTCTACGAACCTTTACGCAAGATACGAATGGTAAGTTTGCGTAAGTATGCGGAAATTTCATCCCAATACTCCGCTTGTTACGAAAGTGCGTAGCTCATTCCGAATGTTTGATAATCGTAGAGATTTACACATTCTCCGCTCTGTTTTTCATTTTTCAGTAAAAAATTGCTTCGTAGTAAATGTCCCAATACTCCGCACAATATTTTCTTCGTAGTTATTCGTAGTTGCACGGAATCCTTCAGAAATTTGAGGTACGGGAATTTATTATCCCTCACAGATGGGATATGTTAAATCAGTATAAATTATGGGCAAACAGGGGGATATATTACATAGATTTATTATGGTAATGTAGATTCATGGGGAAATAAGAAAAATAGAAATGAGCTAGCCCACAGCAAAACCTACGATAAGACTTGTGAGACCAGCAGACTCAGATCAGCAGATCAGCCTGCACATCCGTGCAGGCTGATCAGAGTCTGCTATCCAAAGAGGAATAAATAAGAACCCTTGCCATACTGGGTGGATGTATAGGCTTATTTGAGCCTTTGCTGGTCACACAGGTCTTTTTGTATGTTTTGTTGCGCACTGGCTCAAATATGAAAATAGCATTAATATGCAGACTGGTAAGTGCATTCCTGTTCAAATTTACAAACAAAATTGCAGCAGATGACTTTCTGAAAAAATATATATATACCGGTATATTTTGTTTTATTATTTTTCAGAGAAAAGGCTTGGTATTTCGTGTGAATTGTCCATCTAGGAGATAAGTAACATAAAATAACAAGCCTTTTTTTCTGCTGGATAAAATTTTCAGCAGATGACATTGAAATATTTTCCCAGAAAGTTTATAAGACTTGACTTTTCATGCAAATTGCCTCCAAATTGTTTCTGAGAAAAATAAGAAAAAATATCAGTTTGTTGTCCGCTGAATTTGCCCAAGGATTGGCATTATATGTGTATTTGTAATGATTTATTTCATTGAATTTCAATCTCTGTTTGTGTAGGGAGACAGATATAGATGAAGTTTTACAGACACATACCGTGTTCACGAATGTTTCAAAAGGAGAAGTAGCTAAAGCAGCTGATCTGAAGAATGTCTTTGGAACAGATAACCAGTCAGAAATATGCCTACAGGTTTAATTTTCAACTTTTTTTATAATTGATAGTAAATTAATAGTACTATAAATGTCCTAAAATTTTGAACACCAAAGTGTCTGACAAAATGACATATGCAAACTGTGCAGACCCAGATCAGACTGCTCCTGAAGGAGCAGTTTGATCAGGGTCTGCACTGTTTGCCATTCCTCTAATGATAAGTATTTTAAGAACAGCTGCATAAAAAGCAAAATTTGGGCCAAAAAATAGTATTGAATAAAGTGTTCAAAATTTTAGGACATTTATCGTATAGAAGATGTCCAGTAAGAGCGACAATCTCAGAAAATAGCCTACCAGTGACACCAAGAGGAAGAGCAAACAAATCAAGACAAACAGTTCACAACTCGCACTAAAAAACCACAAATCAACCAGCTTTCTTTTCTCAAACAAGATGATTACAATGCTAGACAGGATCCACTTAAGACAACAAACAGGACAAAACACCTAAAAGTGGTCTTATTAGTGGGGTGGTCTTTATATCAAATGTAGTGGTCTTATTAGTGGGGTGGTCTTAATATTGAATGTACAACATAGCTCTAGATAAGGTGGGTTTTGATTTTTTTTTTTCAACCAAAAAGCAGGGGCAGATCCTGGAAATTAAAAAAGGGGGTTCAACTTTGCTGAGGGGGGTTCGATTTGAATATTTTGCCAGCATTTTCTCAGCATTCACCATGAAAATGAAACAATGTGGACTCCAACGGGGGTTTGGCGGAACCCTTCAACCCCACTTTAAATCTGCCACTGCAAAAAGCACTGATATTTTTCTTATTTCTGTACAAAAAATATGTTGTGGTAGAAGCATCTCACTGAGGCACTTCTAATGAGTAATCACAATATATGTTTTCATAGAGAAATAAGTAAAATATTATGCAGATACCTGGAGCTATGTAGAATAACAAGAAAAACCCGGATATACCCTGCCTTTGCAAACAGTGTAGAGCCAGTTCAGTTGGCTTCTGAAGAAGCCAACTGATCTGGATCTGCACTGTTTGCCATTAAGTATGTGAATTTACAGCAACAATCTTGATCAAGTAATCCGATTGGCTGAAAATTAGAAGTGGGCATGGCATCTTAATTTATTCAGCAGGACAAGGGTTAAGCAGATGACACTTTATTGATTTATTCAGACAATTTGTATAGACAATTTCTGGGATTGTCATCAAATACTTTTGGTCATTGGAAGCACCTCAGTGAGATGCATCTAATGAATTCCCATAACATATGCTTTGAAGGAGAAATAAGAAAAAATATTGCAGAATTATGACAAAAGACTCCTCCTCTACAAGTTCTCATTTTATTTGTTTTTGTTATTATTGTTTTGTTGGTCCCTTAAAATAGAATACTCTTAACCCCACAATATGATAATGGCCATACTGGTATATTGAGTATTCTGGATGGACCACCATTTGTTGTGTGCTTCTCACTCTGTGTGTCTTTTGTGTGTATATCCATAACTGGGAATAATTACCTATCCTATTTGATGGATTTGGTTGAAACTTTACATATGCATATCATATTTACAGTAAATGTTTTAAAAATTTGTACACCAAAGTTGACAATAAAATGGCATATGCAAACAGTGCAGACCTAGATCAGACAGCTCCTGAAGGAGCCATCTGATCAGGGTCTACAATGTTTGCTTTTCCACTAAGTACTTAAAGAAATAATTGCATAAAAAGCAAAATTTAGGCAAAAAAAAGGTATGGAATAAATTGTTTGAAATTTTAAGACATTACCTTACTCTAACCCTTCTCTTGCTGAACACGACATGACCTGTCTTAGCAAACAGTGTAGATCCAGATCAGTTGGCTTCTGAAGAAGCCAACTGATCTGAATCTGCACTGTTTGTCATTAAATATGTGAATTTCTATCAAAAACCCAGATCAAGTAATCTGATTGGCTGGAAATTAGAAGTGGGCGTGGCATCTTAATTTATTCAGCATGACAAGGGCTAAATATTCAGACACCATCTCTTTACTATACATCTTCTAAAAATTGAACAAGTCAATGTAACTGTCTGATGATTTATATAAAACATTAATGGCTGAAGGGTAAACAGTACAAACCTTATTCTGACCTGGGTCAGCACCATTTGCTGTCCAAATTTTTAGGCTTAAATATGGGATAGGTTAAATAAGTCTAGTTGAGATTATAACAGCAAATATTGAGGATTTTTCTAGATTTTGATGAAAACAATTTTTCATTAAGTTAGCTTTGTTAGGGTAGCATGTATTTTCATTTTTTAATTTTATTTGTTTCTTTGTTTCTATCTTTGGAGATTCTGTCAAAAGGAGAATTGCAAGTGTCGGAGAAAGAAAGACATGCCCAGTTAGATTCAATGTTCCGAGATATTGCCACTATTGTTGCTGATAAATGTGTGAACCCAGAAACGAACAGACCTTACACTGTCACCATGATTGAAAAGGCCATGAAAGACCTTCACTTCTCAGTCAAACCTACAAGAAACACAAAACAACAGGTAATATCACATTGTGGTACAGAGAACCATCGTTACAATGACAGCATTTATTCCCAAAGCTCATCATCATATCAGATTTTTGATTAACGTGCAGGTAAGGGGCAACACCCACATCAGTGGGCCCCCTTCCAGATAGCTGGCTTGCTATTAAAATGAAATTGCTGTTGTAAAGAATCCTAAATAGACAGAATGATATGTAAGAAAAACCTTATGTTATTCTTATTTACTCACAGAACATATGTTTTGGATATTTGTTAGAATTGCCTCACTGAGGCAATTCTAACAAATATCCAAAACATATGTTGCTTGAAGTTCAAATGCAATATTCTTGCATAATTTCTCATTAACTGTCGCCTCTAGAGCGAAGGTTTCAAGACATTCAAATTGTCACTATAACAAATTATGTCATTGTATTAAGCGTCTGTATAACCTTTACCACTCTCTTGGCATTTTCAGCAGACGACAAATTGATGATATTTTTCTTATTTTTCCCAGAAAACAGGATTTGACATTTCATGCAAATTGTCTCCTTAGGAGACAATTTGCATGAAATGTCATATCCTGTTTTCTGAGAAAAATAAGAAAAATATTTCAAAATGTTGTCTGCTGAAAATTTTACCCAGAGTGCTAAGCGATAAAGAGGGTTTGACTGTATATATCAGTTTTGCTTATGTCAGGAGCAAGGAGGGATTTTTGTATAGAGCATCATTCTAGAAAAGAGTGCCATAGCTCCAGATAAGGCCCTTTTTTTTTCCAAGACAAAAAGTACTGGGCCCAGTTGTTCAGAACTAATGATGTGGTTTGTTAATGTATTGTTAAAACTTTGATCATTAAATATGGCATACACGCTAAAATTTTTGCTGAAAAGTGTGAGTAGCTTTTCTGTGGAAGGTGTGAAATACAGAACAGAATAGCACATTATATATAGGTTAAGTATTGCTAGTTAAAATATGTTTTACTTTTAAAAACTTCATTTCTCTGTAGCAATGATAGCTGCAAGTGTCAAACCTTGCATAGTAAGTGTCCTCAAAATACTCTTCAAGCACACACTATGACCCCATGCCCTTGACCTAGATTTTGCACTCCATTGACTTTGTCATGATTTTATATCTATTATTAAAGTTTGTTTCCCTGTGGCGGGATAGCTGGGAGTGTAACCTTGCATGATAATTGCCCATGACATACTCTTCAAGCACACACTATGACCCATTGCCCTTGACCCAGGTTTCATGCTCCAGTGGCTTTGTCATGATTTTATGTTGAGTCTAGCATTAATGTGTGCTTCTCTGCAGTGGTGATAGGTGCGAATGTCAAACCTTGCATAGTAATTGTCCTCGACATACTCTTCAAGCATGCATTATGACATGGTGCCTTTGACCTAGATTTGAGCTTAAGGGATTTTGTCATAACTTTACTTTGAGTCCAGCACTAAAGTGAGTTTCTATGAAGCAATGACGCTGTGAGTGTCTGACCTTGCATAGTTATTGTCATCAACATAATCTTCAAGCATGCAATATGACCAAGTGCCCTTTACCTAAATTTTGCATTGGACTGATTTTGTCATGATTTTATGTTTAGTGGTGATAGCTGAGATTGTCTAACCTTGCGTAGAATTGTCTTTGACATACTCTTGTAGCATGCATTGTGACCCGGTGCTTTTGACCTAGATTTCACACTTGGGTGACTTTGTCATGATTTAACGTCAAGTCTAGCATTAAAGTGCATTTCTCAGTAGGTGTGATAGCTGAGAGTATCTAACCTTGCATAGTAGTTGTCCTTGACATACTCTTCAAGTATGCACTATGACATAGTGCCATTGACCTAGATTACCTGCTCCAATGACTTTGCCCGATGCAGGTGCGACATCAACTTCCACAGAATTTTTGTATGTAACAGTGAGCATGGGCACCACCATTTTGAATATCTAAATTAGATTTATACTTTTAGAAAACTCAAATAAAAAAAGCCCTCTGACTGGAATCAACTGCTTGTGTGAGCTAGTTGACAAATGAATATATTAATAGTTATATAACAACAAAACTTTGTTTTAGAGGGGATTTACTAGATTTTTGCATATTTAGTTAAGTACATGTAGTTATATGATGTCACTTACTCACGAAAATGGCAACTTGCACATCAGCATTTTATGAATTTTCAGAACTCGATAACTTCCTTATTTCTCGCTTAATTTACTTTTTTTTTTTTTCACCAAATTGCTCAGCTTAATAGGCTCTTGACTTTCTATTACAATAACTATAGATGTACATTTTTCTTTAAGGCATTAGATGTAATAAAACAGTTCACAGACAAGGAAGTGATACAGATACAGAGAGCATACATGAGGTTACGACTTTCAATACCAGGTCAGTGGAACAACTCTGTAGGTTTTTCTCAAATGTTTTAGACGGTTGACATTTTTTCCTCGAGCTATGGTACAAGTCTGTTAATACGCTGACTAATTGATGTCTCACCTGTGTGAATATACATGTAATATATAAAGGTGTAGATAAGAGTGGGTATCAGGTAAATATTTTTTCTTATTTCTCGACGAAAACATATATTGTGGGTACTCATTAGAAGTGCCTTGCTGAGGTGCTTCTAAGGAGTACCACAACATATGTTTTCGTCAAGAAAAATAAGAAATATATAGATATTTTTTTGTTGAAAAAGGCGCTTCTCAAGAGCTATGAATATAGTATATGTATGCTGCTAGTAGTGTACATTGACAACTGATTCAGAGAAGGAGAGCAGATACATTTTCAGGGGAGTCAACTCTTACAAGAGTCGCAAATTCTTTCCTTTAGAGTACACCCTTTTTCAGAAGCGGCTTGGTGTGCAGAAAATGTAACAAACAGTATGTCACAAAAATTGTCTCCTTTATATAAAATGGAACGAAAAGTACCTTGGATATCTGGCCTCCTTAAATTCTGAACAACCTACTATCGAAAAACATTTTTCTTGTACAAATGTACAAACATAGAAAGGACAAATAGTTTAGGATTTACCTTATTTACCCAAAGTATTTGGTCATCTTATCTACTTACCATACTTGCCCTAAAATTTGATTAAGTCCATTCTACCACCTGTTGATATGTGTCTAAAATATTGCTGTTTATATGGCAAACAGTATAGATCCTGGTCAGAGGCTGCATTCTGCAGTGTCTGAGTTTGATCTGCACTGTTTGCAAAGGCATACCTGTCCAAATACTTAGGGTTATTACAGTATAAAACAGATTTTGTCTTTCACAATTGAATTTTTTTCACTCAGAATAAGGGGGTGGTTGAGTGTGGTGAAGGTGTCGGGTATCTTACGTCACCGGGGCGTCCAGCTGATATTGGCGTCCATTTGGGCAAGGCAAGGGTAGAGGGGGAATTTTTTTTTATTTCTTCCCTTTCATTCCTGTTCCTCTTTCTTCCCTGTCCCTCTCTTTCATTTCCTCTACTATCTTTTTTCTCCCAATTCTCTGGGAGACAACACAAAATGACTCACAAGGGTTGACATGTCATTAAACCCCAACACAATCAGTCATTTAGAATAAAAAGGCAATTCTAACACAGCATACCTATATAGACAATGGTAAAGCACTCTATTTATTCTGCAACAAAGTCACTGGGCAGTAGAGTGCAATGCAAAGTGCCACCTTATATGCTATTTCACAATGTCATTCATCATTTCATTTGTTAGAGAGTGTAATATTTTTCTTGCATCAGATATGTTATAAAAACAGCTTAGGTAAATGCAAAAGGGTTGACAAGATTCCTTCAAATCAAAAGAAAACAACAGCATTTTTGTCACTTTTTAGTGTATAAGAATAGAATTAGACCAGCTCTAACGCTGGCCTCGGTGGCTCAGTTGGATGCATGTCCAACTGGTGAACAGGAGTTTGCAGGTTGGACCCCCGCCGGGTCGGCAACATTCTTTCGTGGAGATTGATCATGAAATATTTTCTACGGTCATTCTCTCCCTTCCGCTGATTCAAGAAGGGCAGTTTCTGGTGAAAGAATGCACAATACTGGTTAAACTCTTAGAGGATTAAGCCTGCCCAGTAAAAAGTGTGATTAGATAAACTGACCGCACTCAGCATGACCCAGTTGGGTTGACTAGGCCGTAAAACCTGAACACAGACAAAGACCAGCTCTAATGCGTGATTTGTTGAGTAATAAATCACAGTTTGTCAGTCAGTTGTAAGTAGCTAAGTCACTTGTGCTATGAATTCATGATTTGATCTTGTTTACAACTGACCTCCAATCTGTGATTTATTACTCAAAAATTCACTGCTAAAGCTGATGTATTTCTTAAGCAAAATATGTCTTTCTAGATGATATCAGAAGTGCAGTAGTTTTATCTTTATACTTGTTATTGTAGCTGTTATTACCATATTTACCATAAGTATTCAGACACCTTAACTCCTTACCATTCTTTTTCTTAAAATTGAACAAGTACGATGGACAACCTGTTAGTGTCTCTATAAATTGCTGGATGACTGGCAAACAGTGTAGACTTTGATGAGATGGTAAGTTCTGCAGGGTCTCATCTGGGTCTACACTTTTTGATCACTACACTGTCTGAATACTTATGGTAAATACGGTATTCTATTTTGTAGCCAAAGAAGGGAAGAAACTGAGAAGCAAGATTAAGAAGATAGCCAAAAAAGTGGAAGAAGATGATTTTGAAGAAGATCTGGAAATGGTATGGCAACAATACTTGAATTTTGATGGGCTGGCCTTGCAATTTATAGTTTATATGTGCATCCAATGAGAACTGTGAGTTCCCGAAACCAGAGGCAGTCAGGTGTGCTTGAAGCGCACCAATAAACTGTTGTGTAAACAAAGATAGGCAGAACCAAAATGTGTTTACATAAGTTTTGTGAGTTGGTGCTTATGCAGTTAATGCCAGCATTTTCATGATTTGTCACAATGAAATATCTCTAGGCAGAGGCCATTGAGGCAACAGCCAGGCCAATAAGAATAGAGGGTATTGACATAGAGGCAGGGGGCAGGGATAATAAAATGCTGTTCATTTGGCAGCAGGGTCTATAAGTGGCTATGGAATGTTACAAAAAGTTTTAAAAAAGTACATGTATTTTGATAAGGTTAGATTTTGGTCAGTGAAAAAAGGAACTTCTGTTTGTGACTGAGTTTGGCTATCTTACATATAAAGCAAGTGAGAATAATTTGGATGCACAGATATATGGTAGGTAGCACCTATTAAACTCATATTGGCTCTAGATAGGCGTTGTGTTTTTGTTGGTTGTTTTTTGTTGTTGTTGTTTTTTTTAGACAAAATAGTGTTGATACTTTTCTTATGTTATCATAAAAAACTTGATGTTTTCCTTTGCTAATGTTTCTTCATCACTGTTCACATTTTGTAGATGCGTATTAGATTGGAATAGCCTTGCTGAGGCACTTGTGATGAGTACACAACATATGTTTTCATAGAGACATAAGAAAAATATCTATACATTTTGGTTGAAAAAAGTTCCATATGGTACATTGTGAGATAAAAGCTTCGAGAAACCTACAGGTGGCCAAGTGATTAGTGCTCCGACTTTGGATCACGAGGTCCCAGGTTCAAATTCCACTAAAGGCCAAATTCAGCTGATGACCGTATAGCACTTCATTGCACAGAGACTTTCATTATCATCCTTCCATCATCACATTATGGCTTAAATCATGTTGAAAGGGATGTAAACCAAACCATCATCATCAATAAAAGCTTTGCAAATAGTATTCAAGCATCTTGTTCTGGAGTTTCACTGCTTGCTGTGACTCTAGATAAGGCCAGAGAAAATGCTGGGCCCAGTTGTTGGAAACTAACAATGTCGTTAGTAAGCGTATTGTTAAAATTTACATCGAGTGATACGCAAATATGCTGAAATTTTTTGCTGAAAAAATGTGAGTAGCTTTTGCAATGCAAAAGCTACTCACATTTTTTCAGCAAAAAATATCAGAATATTGTATATTGAATCCACTAAAACAGTTAACGAAATGACCCTTAACGAGCTCGTTAAGCTAACGACGCTTTGAACAACTGGGCCCTGGTTTTTTTTGTTTTGTTTTTTTTTTCTTTCTTCATCTTTCTCCATGAAAACATGCTGTGGCTGCTCATTGGATTCATTACAAAAACACACCTATTCAAATATATAGAAAATTTCACCTAAAAAAACTGAAAATTTTCAGATAAAAAAGCTCTGATATTTTCACATTTCTGCTCAAAATTTAGATTGTGGGTACTCATTAGAACTGCCTCATTGAGGCAGTTCTAATGAGTATCCACAATCTATGTTTATTAGCAGAAATAAGAAAAATAATGTAAACCTCAGTTTTACTATATAAAGGTGGGGTTTAAGGGGGTCAAAATTATATAGGCATGTTTTCGTGATGTTGTCTGGCTGAGGCAAAATCACTGAGATTTCTCAGCATGGTTTCCTGGTATACCATATTTACCCTAAGTATTGGAACATTAATGCCTTACCATATTTGTGTTCTAAAATTTGAATGTACTACTTTTTGATATCATAGCTCCAGATAAGAGGGGGTATTCACATAATATTTTTCTTATATCTCCAGGAAAACATCTTAAGGGTACTCATTAGATGCACATTGCAGAGGCACTTCTAATGAGTACCACAACATATTTTTTCATGGAGAAATAAGGAAAATGTCTGAGCCCAGTTGTTCAAAGCATCGTTAGCTTAACAAGCTCGTTAGTGGTCAAAATGTTAACTGTTCTACTAAGTACAATATCTAATTCACAGGTATTTTTGCTGAAAAAATATGTGAGTAGCTTTTGCAAATGCAAAAGCTACTCACATTTTTTCAGCAAAAATATTAGCATATATGCCATATTTGATGATCAAAGATATAACAATACATTAACTAACGACATTGTTAGTTTTGAACAACTGGGCCCAGTACTTTTCTGTGAAAAAAGTGCCTAATCTGGAGCTATGGATGTTCAAAAGATTGCTGAGTGAGTGGCAAACAGTGTAGACCCAGATCAGATGCTGCATTCTGCAGCAATTGATCTAGGTCTACACTGTATGCTCGGGCCTGTCTGTCCAAATACTTAGGGTATATACAGTAATAAGGAAAATGTCTTCTCATAACTGTAAGCATTTTCTTGCATAGAGCCTTTCATTATCACCTTCCATCGTTTTGATATGACTTCAGTAATGTTGAAAGTGTTGTCCAAATCAGCATCATTATGATTTATCAAGAAATATGTTACAATGTCTTTTGTGAAAAATTAATCTTATATGCAGTTATGGTCTGCATATACCAGCTTGTAACTTTTACAGCAGTGTCCAGTTTATACTATTTTCAGGTTGTGTTAATTGATCCTGGGTGCTTCCGAGAAATCGAGGAACTTTTGCGACATGATACAAAGGGTAAAGCACAGATTGAAGTTCTCAGTTTGAAAGATGTGGAAGAAGGCGATGAATTATTGGAATGATAATTGCTTTACTACCTTTGTAGTATAACCAAGTGGACTTGTTGTTGAGGAATATTTGATGATAAATCTGGAATAATTTTCTCTGTATCTTCATGACAAAAAAAAAAAACAACCAATGTCGTTGGTATTCATTACATAGCTCCAGTCAAAAAGTACTGATTTGAAGTACTGGGCCCAGTTGTTAAAAGCGTCGTTAGCTTAACGAGCTCGTTAAGGGTCATTTCGTTAACTGTTTTAGCGGATTCAATACACAATATTCTAATATTTTTTTGCTGAAAAAATGCACTGCAAAAGCTACTCACATTTTTTCAGCAAAAAATTTCAGCACATTTGCATATCACTCGATGTAAATTTTAGCGATTCGTTAACTAACGATGTTGTTAGCTTTGAACAACTGGGCCCTGATATTTTTCTTATTTCTCTATGAAGACATATGTTGTGGATATTATGAGAAGCACCTAGCCAAGGAGCTTCTAATGGGTAATCACAACATGTTTTCATGGAGAAATAAGAAAAATATGATGTGGATACATCTTTTTATCTGGAGATATGTCATTAGAAGTGCCTTGGCGAGGTGCTTCTAATGAGTACCCACATATATTTTTATGGAGAAATAAGAAAAACTGTCCTAGAATTATCACCAAATTCTCCTCAATAAGTTGTCTGAATTAACCAGTTCTTTGACGCAGTGTTAGATGATTTTGAATGTATCCGTTGATGCCCTGGTTACTAGCATATTTAGTATCCATAAAAGGAGAGTTGAGATGTATAGGTTTTAGTGCAGAGCTGTTGGAGTTGGCATGAAGAGTTTTATTGTGTATAAAATGTACATGAAAATTTAAACAATGTTTTATTTTTCATAATGCACACATGAATATAGTAAGTAGTGGAAATGTACACACAAATAACCTGAATACACATGAAAGAGTAATCTTTAGCCAATTAACATTTGATAGTCTTGAAAGGTGAAGGTGAACAACCTTCTAACATTTATTAGATTACTGTATGTTGATTATTATATTATATATATATATATATATATATATATATATATATATATATATATATTTTTTTTTTTTTTTTTTTAAATAAAAATTAAACCCTCGTGAAATTCTAGTCTTTATCTTCAAGCATCATTTTTTTGTATCATTTATTTATTGTTTACTTTCTCTGATATTAGACACATTCATATATAACAAAATGGATATACAAGCTTAACAGAATCATGACAGTAATGTTACATCCTTAAAGTGCTATTGAGAATTGTAGCATATAAAATCTATTTTTTTTTTTTTTTTTTTTTTTTTTTTTTTGTTATTTTTCAAGAAAATAAGTTTTGCTAGGCAGATGATTATCACAAACTGACAAGCCTTATTTATAATATACCTGGACTCTGGCCAGTAAAGAATCAAATCTGTGCAGTCTGAACTGAGTCTTCACTCTGTTTGAAGAGGCCAAGTACTCTTGGTTTATCCAAACAGGGCTCAGCAATGACTTATCAGATTACTGTCTTTTTGACATCATCCGGAAAGACACTTTTTACGTAGAGTTTTATTTTAGAAATGGTTTTGCATTAAATCATTACAAAAATTTGCAAATTTACTTCTTTACTCTCTTCAGGCAAAAAATGACTTCCTAAAAGATGTTGAAAGCAGAGTAGGTGGAACAGAGTCTTCAGTGGGTGTACTTGTTCAAATTACTCTAGTTTATGAACAGACAGGCCTGAGCAAACAGTGTAGATGCGGCATCTGATCAGTGTCTACAGTTTGTCACCCATTCAGCAATTTTTAACCACCCAAGGTAGTCAAATAGTTGATTCAAATTTTAGCTCAAGTATGGTAAGTTCAGGGCTCAGTTGTTCAAAACATCGTTAGTTTAACGAGCTCGTTAGTGGTCAAAATGTTAACTGCTCTAGTAAGTACAGTAACTAATTCACAGATATTTTTGCTGAAAAAATGTTAGTAGCTTTTGCAAAAGCTACTCACATTTTTCAGCAAAAATATTAACATATATGCCATATTTAATGATCAAGTTTTAACGATACATTAACTAACGACATCGTTAGTTTCAAACAACTGGGCCCAGATGTCCAGATTCTTGGAGTTAGTATGTGTGGTCTTGTTTGACTGTACATTTCTCATGTTGCTTACAAATAAAATATTTTTCTTGCAAATAAACTGTTTTTTTCTATCCCAGAATATAGACATACATGTACATCATCTCCTAACCCCTATTTTCACTGTCAGACAAATCAAAAAAAAAAATTAAAGGGGCTCTTGATGTTTAAATTTAGCATGCTAATGGTTAAAGAGAATGAATACACTTTGAGGGAGGCATCTCCATCAAATTTGTTCGGCCCCTCGTGTGAAAAGGGGTCTACTCTAAAAGAAAAGAATTTGCTCTCAAAGGGTGCAAATTCTTTCTTTTTAGAGCACCCTTTTTCAGAAGGGGATCAATGAACTGGAAAGCAAACAGGAAGCTACTGTAAAAGATTGTGTAATATCTAGTAGGTGTATCCATTATCCTAAAATTTGTGTGAAACTCTTTCAGTTTGTGGCAGTATATTACTGTATAATACTATAGTAGAATCTCAATGACTCGAACATCTTTGGGACCATGTAAATTAGTTCTAGACTTGAGTAGTTTGAGCCATTGAGGGTTAATCATAATGCCAGGTCAGGAGGCAAACAGATATAGTTTAAAGATGTCTTTTCGATCATCTACATAACAATGGTATGTTGTTTTTACTCATTAGAGTACGCTTGATGAGGTAATTCTTATGAGTACACACAACATACATTTCATGATAGAATAAGAAATTTTCCCTAAAATATCCATAAATATTTGTTTTCTTGGGCTATCAAGAGAATTTCCAAGGGACTCCCAAACCAGTTCGAATTAACCATGGTAACCATGAGCCATCGGTGTTTAACCCATTGTAGTCTGGAGACTCCTAAAAGGGTTCTTGGCAAACAGTGCAGACCCAGATCAGATGCCGCAAAATGATCAGGGTCTCCACTGGTTGCAAATAGTTGAACCATTTTTCTCTAGAAATATCTAAATCATATAGCCTGACATATCTAAAATCAAAATTAGACTCTTCCAATATATAGTATGGGTCATTTCATTCAGTCTGCAATGGGTTAAGTCACTGAGGTTTTACTGTATATGCATATTTGTTTTTATTATGACTCATAAAACAATGAAATAAACGATATGTTAAGAATATACACTTTTTGTTGTGATTTATGGCACTGTAGATATTTCACAGCCTAACAGTTAGCCCAGCTGGCATATGACATTCATACAACATCGCATTTAAATTGTTACGTCATGACATTGCATCAACATTAATGCAACATATAAACGTCATAACATTGCAACAATGTTAATGTAAATGTAAATAGTATGACATTGCAACGATTTTAATGTGATATATAAATGTCATGTGCTTACTGGAAGCTGTACCTTTATGATTGATATGCTGAAGACTATATGATGGAAGTTTTCCTCTATTTCCAATAACTAGGGCTTAACATTTGTTTTTAATCAACTCAGAGGAAAAAAAATACAATTTCACATTCTTTCAAGAAAACGTGTCTTGGCGTTGTTATTATAAAAGAATACCATACCAATATCAGTCAAATGTCCATCAACATTGTCAGTAATCCAACACCCTTTTTGGGTGAATGGGGATAACTCAAGTTCCTTAATTCCATCTGAACAAAACTATAATTTAATATAACCATCTTCAGCATTGGAGTGTGCAAAGTTAAATGTCCAAATATGACAAGACGTGGACGTGGCCAATCCATGCCCTCTCACCCACCCACCCCACTCACATGAAAGTGCAAAGTGAAAAAAGTGAAATGTACAAATGCAAATCCAACAAATCTGCAAAATTATTGTGTGTCAAATCTGTATGTATGCAAGGCAGAGTTCCTGTAAAATGGTTTGCATCTTGGTGGTAGTCAGGGGTGGGGGTGGAAGAAGGACTGACTAATGCATTTCCTTTCAATGTCCTCTATCAGTGTATAATTTGAATAATACCTTTAATAGATCTTAATTCATATACATGACAAATAAACTGAAAGTGTAAAAGGGGTATGATAGTAAAATGAGGCAAAACAGAGTTATGGTTCTTAGACAATGCACTTCAGTTGAATGTCCTCGACCTTTGTATGCAATTTGAATCAATTCCCTTCAGCATTATGCCCTGGACAAGAAAATTTAATAAAGGGAAATATTACAAAAAGAAAGCTAGGTAGAGTAAAAGTTCTTTTATACTGCACTTCTTCTCAGCGTCCTTTATCATTTTATGAAGTTTCAACAAAAGCTCTTAAACAGTTTTGGAATTATGCAGCAGACAAATGTGTGATGGACAGAGGGATGCACAGATGCAAGGAGACCATTACCATATCCTTTGAGTGCCAAGAAATTGTAAAGTAAAAGGGACAAGAGCCAGCCCATGTGGCTCAATTGGATGTGCATCCTACTGGTAATCAGGAGGTTGCAAGTTTGACCCCCTCCTAGTCGGCAACAATCTTTTGTGGAGATTTATCATGAAATATTTTCTACGGTCATTCTCTCCCTTCGGCTGATTTGAGAAAGGCAGCTGTCAGTTTCTGGCATAAGAATGTGCACAATACTGGTTAACACTTAGAAGACTAAGCCTGCCCAGGAAAAAGTGTGGTTAGGTAAACTGACCACGCTCGACATATCAGACCCCATTTGGTTGACTGAGCACAAACACAAAAGCAACAAGAACCTTCAGTCTAGTATGTCCATGTAGCCAAGAATCATAAACAGTTAAAGTAATATTTTGCCAAAAAAAAAAAAAATTGAAGCACAATGTGAGAAAATGTACTTTCTGGCATGGTATGATGATACATATTGGTCCAAATTTTGCCCATTTCCATCCCTATCCCCCTAGTTCATGTTAAGGTCAAGGTCACAGTCATGTAAAAATTTTCATGATAAATTTTACGTCAAAGTTTTTAGGACCTCATTACTTCTAAGCCAAATGATGGATTTAATGTATATGTGGTATCATGATATATACTGGTCCAAAGTTTTTATCAGCACGATCAGCACTCATGACTGTGACCTTGAGGTTGAGGTCACAGACTTAGAATTTAAAAGTTTTTGTTTAAGTTTTTAAGACCTCATTATTTCCTAACCAATTTGATCGTCTTTGGTATGATGATACATATTGGTCCAAAATTTGCCTAGTTCCATCCCCACCCCACCCCTAGTTCATGTTAAGGTCAAGGTCACAGTCATGTCAAAATTTTCATATTAAAATTTTATGTCAAAGGTTTTAGGATTCAATTTATATTTGGTATCATGATATATACTGGTCCATAATTTTTATCAGCACCATCAGCACCTTGAGGTCGAGGTCACAGACTTAGAATTTAAAAGTTTTTGTTAAAAGTTTTTAAGACCTCATTATTTTCTAACCTGGTCACCGATTTGATTCATCTTTGGTTTGATGAAAATTTTGCACAGTGCAATCGCACGCCCCCACCCCCCGCCCCACCCACATCCGACCCCCCCCCCCCCCCCACTGCACCCCCCACACTCCCCACTCCAGGTCATGTCAAAATCAAGGTCACAGACTTAGAATTTTCCAGAAACAAAATGTGCAATATCAGGTGAGCTATCCTGTCTGGCGACAGGTCTTGTTTTTCATTAGCCTTCTGAGCCATGCGAAGATGATGATGACTTCGGCTTATGTGTCTGCCAATAGTAATTCAATTATATCAAGTCAATAAAAGGGTAACAAAATGTGGACATGGCCAATCCCTCTATGGCTGGATACATTTCACATGAAAGTGGCAAGAAAGTGCAAGGTGAAATGCACAAAGGCATATCCTAGTTGAGAAAAAAAATCTGCAAAAAATTAGTGTTTGGCAATTCGGTATGTATGCAAGGCAGAGTTCTGCAGCTTCTGTAAACTGGTTTGCATCTGCATCAGGGTGTTTGGTTAGTGGTTAGTTTTTGTTATCACTATGTTTTATAGAAATCCTGTATTTAATACAAACAGTAGTAGATCATGATCAGATGCCATATTCTGCTGCATCTGATCTGGGTCTGCACTGTTTGCCAATTTGCATTTTAGGGGTCACCAGACTAAAATGGGTTAGTCAGAATTAATCCATAGTGTATGTCAGGTAGGTTTGTTTACAAAGTGAAACTGAATAATTTGGATTCAATTTGGAATTAACCATTGTCCTGCTGAATAAATTAAGATGCCACACCCTCTTCTAATTTTCAGCCAATCAGATTACTTGATCTAGATTATTGCTTTAAATTCACAAACCTAATGGCAAACAGTGCAGATCCAGATCAGTTGGCTTCTAAAGAAGCCAACTGATCTGGATCTCTGTTTGCAAAGGCAGGGTATATCCGGGTTCAGCAGGACAAGGATTAATAATTTATATTCAGCTTGGGATTTTACAAGTAAATAACACCAGACATACAACTCACCCTCCTCCCAATCCTACTTATTATTCAAATGCCCTTCCTAGGCAGCTTCAATTTGTCAAATGGGAAGTGACACATTTTGTGGGTTTTCCAGAAGTAGACGCCACACACATGCTTAAAAAGCACTGAGAGAGCTAAATGCTGGGATTCCCAGAACCCGAAGTGAAATCCATTGTTTATGTCAGTTAGGTATTGTTCCTCATAAAATTGCAAATTGAATACAAATAACAGTAATTCAATTTTACAGTAATTACCTCATAGATCTAGAGAACAGGAGTGAACAGGAACTGAAACAGACAGGAGTAAGGTCAAGAAATTACGAAATCAAACAGTTAAAATGACTTGTAAATGTAAACAGCTTTATAATGACAAACTAGCAGGCAAATTGCGGTCTGAATCTCTTTCCTCAAAAGACTGGTGGTCTACATTAAAACAGATAATTGCTCCTAACTAAAAAACTTCTTTTCCGCCACTTGAGGTCAATAATAACCTAATCACAAAGGAGAATGACAAAGCAAATATTTTGAACAATTTCTTTCAAAGTCAAACACTCCTGGATGAACAAAATACTATTCTTCCTGACTTCTCCAGGTGCTGTCGATTCTCCATTGCATCAAATCATTTTGACTCCACACGAGGTTGAATCAGTACTCGAGGTATTGCCTGTAGGTAAAGCTTCTGAACCAAATGGGCTGTGTAATCGTATTCTCAAGGAACTTTCGCATCAACTAGCTTCTCCTTTTTGTTCTCTCTTTAATGATTCCTTGCACAAAAAGTGTTGTATCAGCTTCCTGTAAAGAGACAAATGATTGTCCTGTTCCAAAGAAAGGTGATTTGTCTGTTGTAACATCGACCAATATCTCTTCTTAACTCTAAAGATAAACTACTTGAACATCTTGTCTTTAAACATCTATATAATCATTTACAAACTAACAACTTGTTCTCTTCGCTTCAGTCCAGCTTTATACCTGGCGATTCAAATGTTAACTAGCTTACATATCTATATAATCCTTTTTGTCAGGCCCTAGATTCTGGCAAAGAAGTACGAGTCACCTTCTGTGACATCAGCAGAGCCTTGACAGGGTTTGGCATGCAGGACTACTCTTGAACTTAAAGCAGCTGGTGTCAAAGGGGAAGTCCTAGAATGGTTTAAGAGCTATCTATCTAATTGAAAGCAAAGAGTTGTTCTGCCTGGTGCCGTCTCAGATTGGATTTTCATACATGCTGGAGTTCCTCAAGGCTCAATTTTAGGACCTCTGTTTCTGGTTTGCATCAATGATATTGTTCTTGATATAGGTTCAACATTCAACTTTTTGCAGATGATCCAGTGTTTTCATTGTCGTCGATGACCCCGTCACTGCAGCTGCCTGTATTAACACTGACCTAGGAAGAATAATACAATGGGCTGCTACCTGGCTAGTCACTTTTAACCCTCCAAAAACTGAATCTATGTTTATTTTGCATAAATTAAACAGAAACCATCACCCTCCTTTATGCAAAATGTACAAATAACCGAAGCTGACTCTCACAAACATTTAGGAATAGTATTTTCAAGAGATTGCTCATGGCACAAACATATAAACTACATGTCTGAAAAAGCGTGGAAAAGAATAAATATCATGACAAAAGTTAAATTTCAACTCGACTGAAAATCTCTTGAAACTATCTATATTGTATTTATAAGACTGTCACTTAAATATGACGATGTCACAAAATACAAAATGAAGCCGCCAGAATAGCCATGGGAGCAACAAATTTCGTTAAACACACTCTATTCTGAAATTTGATGGGAAACTCTCCAGCAAAGATGCGAGAATCACAGATTAACTCATTTCTACAAACTGGAACTCTGTTTAGCTCCACAGTATTTATCATCCTTGGTACCTGAATCTATTAGTAATGTTTCTCACTATAAATTTAAGAATTTCAAATAACCTACAAGGAATCAATGCTAGAACCACTCAGTATCAACACTCTATTCTGCCAACGGCCGTCAAAGAATGGAATAATTTGCTATTAGAACTTCAGCAATGTAATTCTGTAAACTATTTCAAATAAAATTTAACCAAAGACATGGAACAAACACCAAAATACTATTACACTGGCAGTTGCCATTTGCAGATCTCACACACTTCTTTGTGTATTCATTGCAGTTCTTTGAATCTGGGCCTGTTCCTGAAAAATGTCTCTGAAACTCCCCTATGCATTTGTGGTAGTATCGAGGATTCGCAGCATTATTTTTTCCATTGCTCATATTATCAAACTCAACGTACAGCCTTAATGAATGCTATACCCACAATTCAGATACCTACTTTAAATCTGCTGCAATTCAAACCTCTCTATAGACATAAACAATGCTATTTTTGACAAAGTGCATAACTTTATATTGGTCACTAAATGCTTTTAAATCTCTGGGCCCAGTTGTTCAAAGCTAACGATGTCATTAGTTAACGATTCATTAAAATTTACATAGAGTGATACGCAAATATGCTGAAATTTTTTGCTGAAAAAAATGTGAGTAGCTTTTGCAGTGCAAAAGCTACTCACATTTTTTCAGCAAAAAATATCAGAATATTGTATATTGAATCCACTAAAACAGTTAACGAAATGACCCTTAACGAGCTTGTTAAGCTAAGGACACTTTGAACAACTGGGCCCTGGTAAATACATGTTGCAAGTATAACTTGTCCTGAACATTACCTGCCTGTGGATGTAAGCTCAGTTGTTCCTCTCCAAGAAAGCCATTTTCATACACCTTATTATACACTGCTTGGTACTTACTACTGTTTTCTTATACAAACACTCATTTATTTATTGTTTGTATGTTGTATAATAAATTTTGTAATAAATATGTTTAAACCAGGAGTGTCCAGATAAACATAATTTTATTTCTCCCTAAAAACATATGTTGTGGGTATTCATTAGAAGCGTCCCACTGAGGCACTTCGAATGAATACCTACAACATGTTTTTGAGGAGAAATATGAAAAATAGTAATGCTTTTTTTGGATTAAAAAAAGTGCTTGGAGGTACATGTATGTTAACTGAAATATTCCTACACCTTGGTGATATGTCTTAAGAGCGCTGACCGGAAGTCAAACAGTGCAAACCCTGATCGAACTTTTTATTTGATGTGGATTACACTGTTCACTTCTTGGTCACATCTGTCCAGCTATTTAGGGTAAACTAAAGTTTTGTGATACAATAATTCACATCAAGCATCTATATACCATATGGGCAGCGCCATACAAAAATGTGTCTTTAGGCATATGTGGAGAACTAAGGCCCAAACCCAGGCCAGCCTGTGCATCTGCACAGTCTGATCAGTCTTCACTGTCCGCAAACAGAATCATTAGATATTACAGAATGAATGAATGCAGAGCAAAAGCCCTGGGCCCAGTTATTCAAAGCATTGTTAGCATAACGAGCTCGTTAAGGGTCATTTCGTTAACTGTTTTAGCGGATTCAATACACAGTATTCTGATATTTTTTGCTGAAAAAATGTGAGTAGCTTTTGCAAGCTACTCACATTTTTCCAGCAAAAAATTTCAGCATATTTGCATATCACTTGATGTAAATTTTAACGAATCGCTAACTAATGACATCGTTAGCTTTAAACAACTGAGCCCTAATGAGACCTTGTGCATGTGCAGGATGACGAGAATCTGCACAGTTTTCACACTGTTTTTGCTTGACACAGCCTATAAGATCATGGGTTACTGTGTCCCAAGTTAGATAGCATGACATACATTCTACTCTCGTTATCTCGACTTCCCTTATCTCGAATAACCGCTTATCTCGAAGTGAAAATGAGGTCCCTGTTTAAACATGAAATTTTAACAACAGGTAACATAATATTGTAGAAAAGATCAGAACTTGCTCCCTCTTTTCCACAATATTTTCAATATACCTCTAACTTCAGGAGTCAAATTACATTAATCATTTGTGAAATGTGGTTGCTTGATTTATTTTTCCTCAAATTCCGCAAATCTGATATGCCGAGGTACGAATATCTCAAAGTATTTCAGAGAGTCCCTTGGATATCAAGAGTTGACTGTAGCTTATTCATAAAGATACCAAGATATTTTACAGCCCAGTGACAATTTGGCCATTTTAGTCATAACGCTAGATAAGAAGGGGTATCCATATAATATTTTTCATATTTCTCCATGAAAACATATATTGTGGGTACTCATTAGAAGCACCTTGGAGAGGTGCTTCTAATGAGTACCACAATATATGTTTTTGTCGAATAAAAGAAAATTGTCACTACTTTTTGGTTGAAAAAAAGTGCCTTATCTGGAGCTATGTCAGAATAGTGCCTGTGATGAAATGCTGCTGCTAGGAATAAAGATCAAATAATGATATAATATAATGGATTATTGATACTTTTATAGAAAAAAGTTCTCTGTCAATATTTCAAGTACATTTTGTGATGTCACAGTATATGATTTATTGATTTAGCAATAACTAAGTCAAAGATCAAAGAGCGACATGCAAGGATTTTGTTTACTCATCATCATGAATTCTATTTGATGAATGGAAAATTTTTTTTGTTGCTTTATTGCTTTGACAAGCTGAATTTAAACACTAGGAGATGATGTTTTTAGCTCACCTGAGCCGAAGGCTCATAAGGTGAGCTTGTAGTATAGCAAGGCTCTGTCATCTGTCCATCTGTGTGTCCACACTTTCAAACAAGACTATCTCCAAGGCCAGTTGGCCAGTCTTGATCAAAGTTCACAGGTACCATTATTGGGGTGGGGGATTGGCTGCATTAGGTTTTTGGGCAGATCTGGTCAGAATATTGATTTCCACGGCAAGCCACAGGTCCCATAGACATATAATGGGGAAAATGTTGTCCAGGCAATAGTGACTTTATTTTTGAGGGATCCTCATCAAACTTGCAGGTAATAAGGACAGCCATAAAATCTCAGACAAGTTCGATTTTGGCCCACTTTTGAATATTGGCTTGAGAGTTACCCATTCTTGAGTGTTCCATAGACATTTGAAAATGTCATCTGGATGATAGCAATTTCATTTTTGATCAAATCTTCATCAGAATTGCAGGTAATGAGAGCAGCCATAAAATCTTTTATGAGTTTCATTTTGGGGCAGGTCAGACTATTCACATGTGTGTTACTTGCCCTTTAGTCTCCAACAGACAAAAAAAAAAGGGGAAAATGTTGTCCGAACAATAGTGGTTTCATTTTTTATCAGATCTTCATCAAGCTTGCAGATAACGAGGACAGGCGAAACATATCACACAAGTTCGATTTAGGCCCACTTTTGACTCTTGGCAAGTGAGTTACCCACCCTTGAGGGCATCATAGACTTAGGGAAATGTTGTCCAGGGCCCGGTTGTTCAAAACTAACGATGTCGTTAGTTAACGAATCGTTAAAATTTACATCAAGTGATACGCAAATATGCTGAAATTTTTTGCTGAAAAAATGTGAGTAGCTTTTGCAGTGCAAAAGCTACTCACATTTTTTCAGCAAAAAATATCAGAATATTGTGTATTGAATCCACTAAAACAGTTAACGAAATGACCCTTAACGAGCTTGTTAAGCTAACGACGCTTTGAACAACTGGGCCCAGATGATAGCAATTTCATTTTTGATTGGCTCTTCATCAGGCATGCAGGTATTGAGGACAACCATAAAATCTTGGATGTGTTTGATTTTGTGTCAGATCGGACTATTCACATGTTACTTGCCATTTAGTCTCCCATACACATATAATGGGGAAAATGTTGTCAGAAAGATAGCAATTTCATTTTCATTGACTCTTCATCAAACTTGCAGATAACCAGGACAGGCATAAAATCTTGGACGAGTTTGATTTTGGCCCACTTTCAATTATTGGCATGAGAGTTACCCACCTTTAAGGGCCTCATAGACTTTGGAAAATGTTGTCTGGATGATAACGATTTCATTTTTGATTTAATTTTCATCAGACTTGTAGATATTATGGACAGCCATAAAAACTTGGACATGTTTGATTTGGGGTCAGATCAGACATTCACACTTAGCAACTTCATTTTTGATCGGATCCTCATCAAACTTGCAGATAACGAGGACAAGTATAAAATCTCAGACAAGTTTGATTTTGGCCCAGTTTGATCTATTAGCATGAGAGTTACCCGCCCTTGAGGGCCTAATAGACTTAGCCTTAGGAAAATGTTGTCGAGACAATAGCAATTTCATTTTTGATTGAATCTTCATCAGACTTGCAGGTAATGTGATTGAGTTAGATTTTGGGACATCAGATTATTCACACTCGAGTTACTTGCTCTTTAGTCTTCCATAGAAATGTAATGGGGAAAATGTTGTCTTGACTTTTGATTGAATCTTCATCAAACTTGTTAATAACAAGGACAGGAATAAAACCTTTCACAAGTTTTGATTTTGGCCCACTTTCGACTATTGGCATGAGCTGCCTTTGAGGACCCTTAGACATCAGAAAATGTTGTCAAGACAATAGCGATGTCAATTTTGCTGGAATCTTAATCAGACTTGCCGGTAATGAGGAAAGCTATAAAATCTTGGACATGTTTGATTTGGGGTCAGATCGGACTATTCACATGTTACTTACCCTTTAGTCTCCCATACACATATAATGGGGAAAATGTTGTCAGGAAGATAGCAACTTCATATAATGGGGAAAATGTTGTCAGGAAGATAGCAACTTCATATAATTGGGAAAATGTTGTCAGGAAGATAGCAACTTCATTTTGATCGTCTCTTCATGAAACTTGCAGATAACCAGGACAGGCATAAAACCTTGGACGAGCAGATTAGACTATTCACACGAGATGTACTAGCCCTTTGGTTTGCCATAGACATATTATGGGGAGAATGTTATCCGGATGATAGTACCTTCATTTTTTATCAGATTTTCATCAAACTTGCAGATAATGAGACTTGGAATAAAATATCGGGACAAGTTCGATTTTAGCCCAGTTTTGACTATTGGCATGAGAGTTACCTGCCCTTGAGGGCCTCATAGACTTAGGAAAATGTTGTCCAGATGATAGTGATTTCATTTTTGATTAAATTTTCATCAGACTTGCAGATAATAAGGACAGCCATAAAATCTTTGACAAGTTTGATTTTGGGTCAGATTGGACTATTCACATGCGAGTTACTTGCCATTTAGTCTCTGTTAGACATATAATATTGAAACTGTTGTCCAGATGATAGCCACTCCATTTTTGATTGAATCTTCATCAAATTTGCAGACAACAGGGACAGACGTAAAATATTACATGTTAGATTTTAGCATGGTTTGGACAGTTGGCATGATAGTTACTTGCCCTTGAGTGTCCCACAGACTAGGAAAATGTTGTGCTGATGATAGTGACTTCACATTAATGGTAAAGTGGTCTCCATGCTAGAGTGTTCATTTTTGATCAAATCATCATCAAAGTTGCTGGTCATCAGGACAGGCATAAAAGCTTTGGTAAGTTTGAGTTTGGGTCTTGATGGCCCAACTTACTCTCCTCAGGTAATAGACGACATATATTTCCAATCAAATAGAGACATTTGAAAAAAAAACTTCAAACAAAGGATGTGTTTGTGTAAACTATGTATGCATAGGATGAAACCAATGGTAAAAACATGTGAGGGTCGCTTGGAGGTTCAAATTATATTCATACCTTCAACTAACTGTTCCTCAGGTGAGCAATCGTTGCCCTCTTGGGCTACTTGTTTAATCTATACAACTCTCTGGGGTGGTTCAGCAGACAGCATATTGATGATACTTTTCTTGTTTTTTTTACCAGAATATAATAGGCTTTAACATTTCATGCAAATTGTCTTCCTAGGAGACAATTTGTAAGAAATGGCAAAGCCTATTTTCTGGGAAAAATAAGAAAGATATTTCAAAATGTCACCTGCTGAAATGTTTACTCAGCATGCTAAGCATTAAAAAAAAGTCTGCTTTAGAGATAATTTGAATGAAATGTCAAGCTCTGTTTTCTGGAAAAATCTAGTTATCAGTTTCTAATTTTGCCTTCAGAGTACAGAAGATCAAAGAATAAACATTGCGTTTGAACTGTATGTAAAAAAAAAAAGGCACACATATGCAAAACCATTTTGAAAAAAAAATCAAACAGATTTAAATTTTAGATGTTACGCTGGAGCAATTTAATAGTCTCTCTAAACTGCATAACTGATTTCATTGATTTTAAACCTGTTTAACTATATACTTCACTAGAGTGTAGTTAATATTTTCTGATCCTTTGTAATTGTTGAGCCTATTCTGGGATTTTTGAGAATAATATGAGGGTCACTGGCTGAAACTAGCTAGTCTGGCCCAGAGATCACGACACTTCAACTGTTTTCAGTGAGTTTGTTCATTGCACTCAATCAGCATTCCTTTTGGAATCTTATTTAACCCTTGTACTGCTGAACCTGGATAAATCCAGCCTTTGCAAACAGTGCAGATCCAGATCAGTTTGCCATCAAGTATATGAATTAATAGCAACAATCCGGATCAAGTAATCTGATTGGCTGAAAATTAGAAGTGGGCGTGGCATCTTAATTTATTCAGCAGGACAAGGGTTAAAACTTTATTTCACAAAGCCAAAAACTCAAACTTTAGTAGCAAGTGGGTGCAAAACAGTTTTTCTGTCCATCCTTCAATCATTTCTAGTCATTTTTAGCTCACCTGAGCTGAAGGCTCAAGGTGAGGTATTGTGATCACTCACCGTCCGTCGTCGTCGTCGTCGTCCGTCTGTCCGTCCGTCCGTCCGTTCACAATCTTTAAACAACATCTCCTCCTAAACCACTGATTGGATTTTGACCAAATTTCACAGGAATGATCCTTGGTTGATCCTCTTTCAAAGTTGTTCAAAGAGTTCCGGTCCATTGCATATCTAGGTCACAGGAGCTAAAAATAGATTTTTTAACTAAAAACTCAAAAAATCTTCTCATTAGAAACCACTGGACCGATTTCAATAAAATTTTGCAGAAATGTTCCTTTGGTGATCCTCTACCAAGATTGTTCAAGCCATTTGGATTCGTCAAAAAACATGGCCGCCAGGGGGCGGGGCTTATTTTCCCTATATATCTATATAGAAAACTTTAAAAATCTTCTTGTCAGAAACCACTGGACCGATTTCAATATAATTTTGCAGAAATGTTCCTTTGGTGATCCTCTACCAAGATTGTTCAAGCCTTTTGGATTCGTCAAAAAACATGGCCGCCAGGGGGCGGGGCTTATTTTCCCTATATATCTGTATAGAAAACTTTTAAAATCTTCTTGTCAGAAACCACTAGACCGATTTCAATATAATTTTGCAGAAATGTTCCTTTGGTGATCCTCTACCAAGATTGTTCAAGACATTTGGATTCATCAAAAAACATGGCCGCCAGGGGGCGGGGCTTATTTTCCCTATATATCTATATAGAAAACTTTAAAAATCTTCTTGTCAGAAACCACTGGACCGATTTCAATATTATTTTGCAAAAATGTTCCTTTGGTAATCCTCTACCAAGATTGTTCAAGCCATTTGGATTCATCAAAAAACATGGCCGCCAGGGGGCGGGGCTTATTTTCCCTATATATCTATATAGAAATCTTTAAAAATCTTCTTGTCAGATACCACTAGATCGATTTCAATATACTTTTGCAGAAATGTTCCTTTGGTGATCCTCTACCAAGATTGTTGAAGACATGTGGATTCGTCAAAAAACATGGCCGCCAGGGGGCGGGGCTTATTTTCCCTTTACATCTATATAGAAAACTTTAAAAAATCTTCTTGTCAGAAACCACTGGACCGATTTCAATATAATTTTGCAAAAATGTTCCTTTGGTGATCCTCTACCAAGATTGTTCAAGCCATTTGGATTCGTCAAAAAACATGGCCCCCAGGGGGCGGGGCTTATTTTCCCTGTATATCTATATAGAAAACTTTAAAAATCTTCTTGTCAGAAACCACTGGACCGATTTCAATATTATTTTGCAAAAATGTTCCTTTGGTAATCCTCTACCAAGATTGTTCAAGCCATTTGGATTCATCAAAAAACATGGCCGCCAGGGGGCGGGGCTTATTTTCCCTATATATCTATATAGAAATCTTTAAAAATCTTCTTGTCAGATACCACTAGATCGATTTCAATATACTTTTGCAGAAATGTTCCTTTGGTGATCCTCTACCAAGATTGTTGAAGACATGTGGATTCGTCAAAAAACATGGCCACCAGGGGGCGGGGCTTATTTTCCCTTTACATCTATATAGAAAACTTTAAGAAATCTTCTTGTCAGAAACCACTGGACCGATTTCAATATAATTTTGCAAAAATGTTCCTTTGGTTATCCTCTACCAAGATTGTTCAAGCCATCTGGATTCGTCAAAACACATGGCCGCCAGGGGGGCAGGGCTTATTTTCCCTATATATCTACATGTATATAGAAAAGTTTAAAAATCTTCTTGTCCGAAACCACAGGACCGATTTCAATATAATTTTGCAAAAATGTTCCTTTGGTGATCCTGGAGGAAGATTGTTCAAGCCATTTGGATTTGTCAAAAAACATGGCCGCCAGGGGGCAGGGCTTATTTTCCCCATATATCTATATAGAAAAGTTTAAAAATCTTCTTGTCCGAAACCACTGGACCGATTTCAATATAATTTTGCAAAAATGTTTCTTTGGTGATCCTCGAGGAAGAAAGTTCAAGCCATTTGGATTCGTCAAAAAACATGGCCATCAGGGGGCGGGGCTTATTTTCCCTATATATCTATATAGAAAGGTTTAAAGATCTTCTTGTCTGAAACCACTTGACCAATTTCAATATAATTTTGCAAAAATGTTCCTTTGGTGATGCTCTACCAAGATTGTTCAAGCCATTTGGATTCGTCAAAAAACATGGCCGCCAGGGGGCAGGGCTTATTTTCCCTATATATATCTATACAGAAAACTTTAAAAATCTTCTCGTAAGAAACAGTTGGACTGAGTTCAATGTAACTTGGCAGGAATGTTGCTTTGGTGACCTTCTACCAAGATTGTTCAAGCCTTCATGATATGTCAAAAACCATGGTCCCCAGGTGGGTGGGGCTTATTTTTCGTCTATATCTGCATAGAAAATTTTAAAATTCTTATTGTCACATACCCCATGACCGATTTCAATATTACTTGGCTGGAATGTTGCTTTGGTGAACCTCTATCAAGATTGAACAAGCAGTCATGATTCGTCAAAAAACATGGCTGCCATGGTGTGGGGCTTATTTTCCCTATATATCTAAATAGAAAACTTTAAAAATCTTCTTGTCAGAAACCACTGAACAGATTTCAATATAACTTGGCAGGAATGTTCCTTTGGTGACCCTCTACCAAGTTTGTTCAAGCTTTCATGATTCGTCAAAAAACATGGCCGTTAGGGCGTAGGGCTTTATAGCTATATAAAACTTTTTAAACCACCGGACCAATTTCAGTATAACTTGGCAGAAATGTTCCTTTGGTGACCCTCTTTTAAGATTCAGTTCAAGTCATCAAGATTTGTAAAAAAACATGGCCGGGGGTGTGATGGAGGGGGGTGGGGGTGGTTAGTGCTATAAAGTTTATACAAAAATCCTAGAGCAGTGAACTTGGCTGAAACTTCAACAGTAAATATGCAAATCTGTTTGGTCAGGTGAGCGATATAGGACCATCATGGTCCTCTTGTTCTATGTAACCTTTCCTTTTTTTGTTTGGCTACAACACAGTTATTTACCTGGATCCCAACAACAGTTATAAAGACATTGTGGTGTAGTATGACTATGCAGGTCTTGCATTGCATTCCAGTCCCATCACCACAGTTATTTAGAAGTATTTGACGATAACTCTGGGATAATTGTCTCCGGTACTTCATAAATATATATATTGTGGTACTCATTAAAAGCACCACAGCAAGGCTTTACTGTTCAATAACCTGTGCTAGACTTAGTTTTACTAAGTCTGCTATTTTTGGGTCAATTGTTTACAATCCAGACAAAGTATATATATACCAAAATTTCATTAAGGCTGTTGGCCACATAATCATCATTGATCATTGAAATCAAACTGCACGTTAGACAAAATCCAGGTAACGGTTATTTATAGCCATGCTATTGCTGTGATGTCAGAGTGCAGTGTAAAGAGATTTATCTGTAAAACCTGGACATTGGCAAACAGTGCGGACCCAGATAGATGCCATAGAATTTGGAATCTGATCAGGTCTGCACTGTTTGCTTAAATTACAGGAAGTGCTAAATAAAACAACTCTCCGTTCAGGACCATTTTCCCAGCCTACATTCAGAGACAAGTGCTGTCAGTGCTTTGATTGATAATTTCATGTGTTCGCTTCAAATAGATCCATCCTTTTAGAACCCTGTTTCCATAAATGTAGCCTTGGGTGTATTACCACAGTCCCCTGCTTCTTGCACAGGTCCAGACAAAGGGGAATGCATATTTAGATAATTTATTTCTGTGGGTAATCAATAGTACAGTAAATGACCTAAAATTTCAAACAATTTTTTCACAACTTCCTGGCTTAAATTTTGCTGTTTACGCAGTTGTTTCTTAAAATGCTCGGTGGAATGTCACAGTGTAGACCCTGAGCAGATTGCTCCTTCAGGAGCAGTCTGATCTGGGTCTGCACTGTTTGCATATGATATTTTGTCAGAAACTTTGGTGTTTGAAATTTTAGGACGTTTACCATATATGCTTATCTATTGTAACATATAAAGGTCCAGTAACGTCCTGTTGCAGAAGACAGTTTGTATAGTGTGAAAGGGAAGAAATGACAAAAAAACTCCAAAAACATTGACTAATTCATAGTTTACTTATCATCAGTTATTAATTTTTACTTAATAAATGCATTTCATTACAAATTGTTGTTACTTAAATAACAGAATACAATTTTATCTTGTGGATAATAATAGGTGACAGAATAACCCGGTTTTATCCATAAATGCTCCTAAAATTTGAACAGTAATATCTTAATTTTAATAAAAAAGAAAAATATGTTTTTTGGGGTTTTTTTTGTCGGTAGTACTTTTTTTTGCAAAGGGAGGTGCTCCCTTAGCAAAAGTGGTTACTTCCTTTTGTTATATTGGTGAATATAAATCAAAATGTAACCCTGTCCAGTGACCCAGGCCCCTGGTTTCCAGATGCATTATATAAAAAAGAAAACCATAACCAGAAGTCTCGAGTCATCGGACAAGGTCACATTTCTACCCATAGTGATAATAAATTAAGACAAATTCATTATTTCCTGTTCTAATTTTAGAACATTATCTCAGCATCTGCAGGGCTTCAGATTAGCACATTCAGAATATTTTCTCATTTCTTCATGGAAATATGAACCTGACTTTCCTTTTTTTAATTTCTTCAAGAAAAAAGGAATATTCTGAATAATTCATTTTTCTCACTTATTCAGGCACAGGTAAGTTTCAGAACTATTAAACTAAGCAAATTTGGAGCGGATGACATTCTGAAATTAATTGTTTTTATTTTTCAAAGAAAATAAGACTACATTTCATGTGAACCATATGCCTAGTAGATAATTCACATGAAATGTTAGGCCTTATTTTCTCTAAGAAAAAAAAAAATTAGAATGTCATCTTCTTATTGTAATTGGCACTTTAACTCCTGGTCCTGCTGAGCCCCGATATGCCCTGCCTTTGCATACAGATCCAGATCAGTTGGCTTCTGAAGAAGCCAACTGATCTAGAGCTGCACTGTTTGTCAATCAGTTGGCTTAAAGCCAGCTGATCTGGAGCTGCATGGTTTGTCAATAAGTATGTGAATTTGTATCAACAACCTGTATCAAGTAATCTGATTGGCTGAAAACTGGAAGTGGGTGTGGCATCTTAATTCATTCAGCATGGCAAGGGTTAAGGTTAAAGGCTCCATAGTCCTCAAAAAGTAGACATTTTTATCTGAGAAAGGTTTAATAAATTGATATATAATACTGATATGATTATAAAATGTGGAATCTGACAGCCTGTAAAATTTCAGTTACTCTCTTGTTTTTGAACTGGATAAAAAATGACAGGATTTTTTATCGTATCTCCGAATTAATGTTGGTAACATTAATTTAGAGATAATATAAAAAATCATTTCATTTCAAGAAAGAGAGAGACTAACTGACATTTTACAGGCTGTCAGATGCCACATTTTATGATGGTATTAATACCATATATCAATTTATTAAACCTTTCTTGAATAATAAAATGTCTGTTTTTGAGGAATATGGAGCCTTCAAGCTGTCTGGATATTCAGGGTAAATAGAGTAAATCATCAGGGCCCAGTTGTTCAAAGCGTCGTTAGCTTAACGAGCTCGTTAAGGGTCATTTCGTTAACTGTTTTAGCGGATTCAATATACAATATTCTGATATTTTTTGCTGAAAAAATGTGAGTAGCTTTTGCACTGCAAAAGCTACTCACATTTTTTCAGCAAAAAATTTCAGCGTATTTGCGTATCACTCGATGTAAATTTTAACGAATCATTAACTAACGACGTCGTTAGCTTTGAACAACCGGGCCCTGACTGTTTCATCTACAAGAGCTTCTGAGCTGAGAACACAAATGTGAGATATCTACAAAAGCATTTTTTATTTTGTTGCTTCCGCCGGTGTTGAGATAAAACTCTTCTAAACGCATAGCACTCTGGTTAAATTTTCAGCTGACGACAAATTGAATTATTTTTCTTATTTTTCCCAGAAAACAGGCTTTTACTTCTCTAGCAAACTGTCTCCAATTTGCATGAAATGTCAAATCCTGTTTTCTGGGAAAAATAAGAAAAACATCACCAATCTGTCATCTGCTGAATCAGCCATGAGAGTGCTAAGCATTAAGGAAACCAATACATTTGGCATCACTCCTAAACTGGATATTTTTATGACAAAACTGGAATGATGAGCTCTCATGAATAGCTGATGAAATGTAAAAATCTGTTACTTAGTACAAAAATCATAGTACTGGTTTCAGTAATGAAACTTAAATTTCCTGTGTAGATAAACCAAAGTGAACAAAGGCTTAGTTTTACATTTGTATCCAGTCTGATCAGGATCTTCAATGTTCAACCGGGAGAAAGCCTAGAGATTACAGAAGCTTTTGTCTGCTGGTGAAAATTCAGAAGTTCTGATCAGACTTCAACCCCTGTCAGGTTGCATCAAAGAAACGACCACAACACCTACATCATGAAACAACTCTGCCCTATTGCAGTATAAATGTTGTCACCTTCAAACAACTATATGACTATTTAAACATTTAGCACTCCCTAGAAAACATGGGCAAATAACAAAATTGAGAAATGTTCTTAACCCTTGTCCTGCTAACCCGGATATACCCTGTCTTTGCAAACAGTGTAGATCCAGATCAGTTGGCTTCTTCAGAAGCCAACTGATCTGGATCTGCACTGTTTGCCATTCAGTTTTTGAATCTATATCAACAACCTTAATCAAGTAATCTGATTGGCTGAAAATTAGAAATGGGTGTGGCTTCTAAATTTATTCAGCAGGACAAGGGTTAATAGGGTCAATCACAACTGCAGCAGAGACAAAACTCTGATTTTTTTTTCTGAGAAAATAAGGCTTGATATTTCATGTGAATCATCTGCTATTCACACGAAATAATCAAGCCATTTTCCTTGAAAAGTAAAAAAAAAAAATGAGGTTGTCATCTGTTAATCCACAGCCAACAGTACTTTCCTTTGAAGCTGACAGTACCAATAAATTCTAATAAATGTTTTGTTATTCAAGTACTGTTATGGTGTACAGTTATTGTGGACAGTTTTTGTGTGCTCCTGTCTGGGCAACTGCTAAATTAGGATCTAAGCAGAGCTGTTGATAGACACTTGCTTCAATCCAAGAGGTTTTGGTATTTTCAGGTTTCTCCGCAAAAAATATACATGGTAGATACTCGTTAGAAATAGCTCGGCAAGGCACTTCTTATGAATACTCAACACATATGTTTTTGTGACATGCAAAATAAGAAGAAAAAAAAAAAACATTTATCTGAAAACCCTTTTATCTGGAGTTCTGCATTAAAAAAAAGCAACTGTTTTTTTTTGCTTATTACCATAAACAGAAAAATGTAATTGTGACCAGCCTAAAATGAAGGAAAACATTTAGCATTAACAGTTATGAATTTTAAACTCAAACAGACATTTAAAGCCTTTCTTTAATAATACTTTGACTCTAAAGAGAGAGCTTGGTAGTTCATTTTTCTTTGCACTTGAAGCTTTTACTTTGAATATGATTTGAAGTGATCATTTCTTTCCCTTCCCTACAGAAATAAATTGTCTGGCAGTTTAGCCTACATCATGGTAAATATTAATTATATTTTTATACCAGTGTGTCTGAAACAGCTAAATGACCCTGTGATCCCAAAACTTAATTAATTCTGTCATTAGAAACAATGCCACCAAGAAGCACAAATACGTAGTAGAAATATTTTAAATTTCTTGTCTGACCATTCGAAATTTAAAACACTTCAACGAACACTGAAAGAAATTTTGATTGCCTATTCTAGTATCACCACTGGATTTAATCCAATCAAGATGCCCTTGAATACTGATGAAGCATACAGACTAATCCATTTATTCAGACAGGTACAACAGGTTAAATTAGAAAATTAAAAACAACAACAAAGAAAAAAAAACATAGGTTATTTTTTCTCATATTTTCATAAGTCGGAAAATACTGTCAAGCTGTGGATAAAAACAGATATATTCATTTCTTTTACAGATGTATGAGGAAATATTTGTACTGACTGTCAAGAGTACAGGATAACTGGACTCCCTCTAACGGGCTTGTCAATTATCCTGTACTCTTGACAACAGTACAAATATTTCCCCATACAACTGAAAAAGAATGGATATATCTATTACTTACAACTTCCCATGACACTTTAATTATTACAACTGTCATCTGCTGATATTCAAATTCCATAAAACGGTCAAACAGAGAGCATCATGGGACTAGATAAGGATAGCCAGGTAAATAAATACAGTAAAACCTCAATAACTCAAACACTGAGGATTTGTTTACCATGGCTAATTCAAACTTATTTTTGAGTCCCGACGAAATTCTTCCAATAGCTCCACAAAACAAACATAAGGGAAATTTTCTTATTTTACGATGTAATGGTATGTTGTGTGTACTCATTAGAATTGCCTCATGGAGGCAATTCTAATGAGTACATTCAACATACCATTATTGTAAAGAAGATTGAAAAGGCTTCCCTAAATTATCTCCATTTGCTTCCTGACTTGGCACCATGATTAGCCCTCAGTGGCTGGAACTACCCATGTCTCGAACAAATTTTCATGGTCCCAACGCTGTTCGAGCCAATGAGGTTTGACTGTATTTGTCTTATTTCTTCAATAAAAGGTATCATGGGTGTTCATTAGAAGATCCTCAATGAGGAGCTTTTAATGAAAACCATCAATGTATGTTTTCCTGAAGAAATAAGAAATATATCGAATATTTTTTGGATGAAAAAAAAAAGTGCAGCTAGGAGCAAATAATGCAGATGTGAACTGTAGTCCCAGATAAGCCTGAATCAACACAGTCTCTAGTTCCCAACAGATGGCCATACTATCAAGGTGTAATATCTGCTTTTAGACTCGGTGTGTTAACAATTCAAACAGCGTCTACAGGATCGTATGCCTCATCTTCATGCAGTGGAATGGTTATAAATGTACCTGCAATGAAAAATAATCATAACCTCAGATAAGCTACATTTTCAACGGTTTTCCAAAAGGTATAGATATCCTTCACAAAGTCCATATTAACTCCTGCCCTGCTGAATAAATTAAGATGCCACGCCCACTTCTAATTTTCAGCCAATGAGATTACTTGATACAGAATGTTGCTATAGTTTCACAAACTTAAGAAGCCAACTGATCTGGATCTACACTGTTTGCAAAAGCAGGGTATATCCAGGTTCAGCAGGACAAGGGCTAAAGTCATATTCCATATTTTCATTAGTGTTTACAGTAAAAGAACGGTTATTCCAATGGTTTACTGCTAAAATTCTGTTTTATTTATATATTTATTCATTTATTTATGCATCTATTAGAAGTGCTTACCATAACTGTAGCAAACATTTTTTTGTGTGTGTGAGAGTGCGTTTTACTCAAAGAAAATAAAGCTTGACATTTCATGTGAACTGTCTGTCTAGCCAAGTCTTTTTTGTTTGTGTTGAGGTTTTACGGCCCAGTCAACCCAATGGGGTCATGTCCAGTGCGGTCAGTTTACCTAACCACACGTTTACTGGGCAGGCTTAGTCCTCTAAGTGGTTAACCAGTGCACATTCTTTCGCCAGAAACTGACAACTGCCCTTCTTGAATCAGCGGAAGGGAGAGAATGACCGTAGAAAATATTTCATGATCAATCTCCACGGAAGAATGTTGCCGACCACAGCGGGGCTAGCCAAGTCTTATCTTTCTGAAAAATAATACAAACTAGACGATCCTAAAGGGAATGAATGCCCCCTTAATGCAAGTTTGTGTATAAGGACATATTTCTAAGTAAATCAAGGGTGTGTAACTCTAGCCATAAAAATCTGATCTGAGTTCTGTTTCATGTATGTACATGCCCAGCCTATATATGCTTACTTTGCTGCAAGTTTCAAATCATTATCTTGAAAACTGTAGGAGAAGTTGCGGAGACACAAACACTACTGAGCCATGTGTAGAAGACAAATTTTCTAAGTATATCAAGGGTATGTAATTCTGCCAATAATAATCTGACCAGAGTTCTGTGACCTTTATGTACATGCTCAGTCTATCTACTTGGGTGTAAAAAAAAAATAGCTGTGTTTCCGCTAACCCGACTGACCCCGTTTCAAACACCCGACTGCTATTTTTTATAAGTGAAAATGCAAAAATAAAGTTAAGCACCGACCTTCAACAAAATACCTGAATTTTCATAAAATTACAGGCCGGACCCTGTTCTTTTCTATAGAAAAAAATGGAAAAATAAAAAAATGTTTCTCCTACCTACAGATCAAATTTTTTTTCAGCATGTTAGCAGAAACACACCTATTTTTTTTTTTTTTTTTTTTTTTTTTTTTTTACGCCTTACTTTGAAGCAAGTTTCAAACCACTGCCTTGCAAACTAGGAGTTGCGAAGATTCGAACAATACTATAAAGTGTGACAGATAGACGGACACACAGACACATGTGGGGTCAAACTATATGCCCTCCACCACTTTGTGGCAGGGGCATAAAAATCAATGTCATCTGCTACAATTCTGCTAAGTGCTTTTAGGTTAAATGTATTTATTTACTCGGCTATAAACCCATACTCACCCTGAGGTTCTGTAAAGACCACCATAGATCTACATGCCTGGTGGGTGGGGTCAGCCTGGCCTGATAACTGTTGTCTGCATACAACACAGAAAATAGTTCTAGTAGAATCACAGCCTCTGTTGGTATCACTTCCTTGCCCTACCAACTTTTGCCTATTGTCACAAGAAAATGTAGTTCCACGAGTCATAACAAAATCTGTCTCTTTTCTTTCTCCACAAGAAATAGTTTTTCCATCTCTCTGCTCATTGCAAACTAATAAAGAAGTTCTTTCAGCACTTGAACTAGCACCATAAATCTTAGTACTGAATCTGCTGCCAATATCAAAATTTTCTGCATCATTTTCCAGATTATCAAATTCATCATTCCATTCTGAAGAGTTTTCAGAATTTACATGACAGTTTGATAATTTCATACCTTCAGCTGACTTACACTTCCCTAAACTATAGTCTTTCTCACAAGAGCAATCTAAATACATGCAGCACTTGTCTTTATCTCGGTATTTAAAATTTCTGATCCACAAAAGTAGTTCCTTGATATTGCTACTATCCATAAATGTATGTAGTTTCCTATTAGCACCTGTATGATAATGATACCCACAAAGACTTGTTATATTTCTACACCTTCTACAGTTTAATATACAATCTGAGGTTATGCTACATTTAGAATACATACTGTCATGTACAGAAAGTTTTTGGATGTGATATGGTGCGTATCTATGGGCAAGTCGTGTAGATTTTATCACAGAACGGTTTCTATCACATGCTTTGCAAGTATGCTGACTGACAAGTCCGAGGTATGGAGCACCCGAATCACGAACTGGCAAGTTTATGTTGGCAATAATATGACTAGTAACTGACTGCAAACTTTCCTCACTTGGGTACACAGAAAGTCCCGACATATCACTGAGAGAAAGCCCCGAAGAGTCTGTTGTCCAGCTGTCACAACTCGATCTAATATCACTTAAAGATAATGATGATGATGATAATGATGGTTTGATGTCAGAACAAAATGATGATAATGATAATGAAGATGAGTCTGTTGCCCACTGGTCGCAGTTTTGGCAGGATGAAAAAATGCTATCTGAATGCAAGCTATCAATGGGTTTATCATCTATTTCCCCTGATACTGTTATTCCACCCCTGCAACTATCTACAACACTTTGCTTACTGCCAATATCTGGGGTCATGCTGGTTCCCACATCATTAAATTTTGTTGAACTTGCTGGCACTAAGCTGGGAACCAGTTTCTTCCTTCCATATGAACCACTTACAAATATATCCTGATTTGTAGATTGTTGATTGCAAATTTCTTGGAAAGTATTTGAATCACAGCTGCTAATGGATGATGAATGAGATAAATGATGATAATGATGTTGATTTTTTGATGAAATATGCTTCTTTAAAGCCTTATTAAATGTCCTGTAAACTTGTTCTCTAAGCTCAGCTAAGTCTGTCATGTTAGACTCAATACTGCCTTCACTATGAAGTCGGTTGTCGGTACTTCCATATGTACTGTGATTACTATTAACATCACAGAACACATCTCCAAGAGATTGTGAACAGATTTTGTCCAAACTTGGCAAACTTTCACTGGAGCAGCTGCCACATGTTGCATGGTTACTGGCCTCATGTAAACTTCCTGTTGAGTATTCTGGATCACTCTCACAGTGATGGGTATTGGCAGGAATGAAAGGTGAACAAATGGTATTGCCGTGGCCCCGATATTTTGTAGTATTAAATGCGGATGGGAAGGGATTGTGAAAACTATTAACAAAATGTGACTGATGAATTCCTGAGGGGTAAATAAGTCTGTGAAATGACCTTGGATGCCTCGCTGAAGAATGTGACCTTGACCAGACAGCAGCAGAGCATGACCTTTGACCTGAGTGGCACTCGCCCTTCTGCTTACACCTGGAATGGCTTGTATGGTCTCTCTTGTAAAATGGATTTTCTAGATATCTATACATTCCAGGAGGTCCTGGACCAGTATATGATGGATATATAAATGATCCCTGACCAAATGGTGATGATCCCTGACTCGCTTCACATGAGGCACATGTATGGCGTATCTGTCGCTCATGTACCCAATACCGTGAACAGTTTTGGGTGGCAGTTTGTGCATTGTAAGAATGGGAAGGAGTGTAGTGCCTGGTATAAAGCCCTTCCTCCACAGTATCACGATGAGTCTGGATTTGTCTTTGACCAGAGTGACTTGTTTGTGGTATCTGATGATCAGGAGTTCTGTCAGCTGGAAACAAACAAGCAGAGATGTGAGGAAATGTACCTTTAACACTTTGCATGCTGGGTAAAAATTTCAGAAGATGACATTTTGAAATATTTTTCTTATTTTTCCTAGAAAATAGGATTTGATACAAATTGCAAATTGTCTTCTAAGGCAATTTCTGGGCAAATTCAGCAGAAGACAAACTGATGATATTTTTCTTATTTTCCCGAAGCAAAATAGGCTTTGACATTTCATGCAAATTGTCTCCTTTCAAAATAAGCTTTGACAGTTCATGTAAATCATCTCCGAAGAAGACAGTATGTACGAAATGTCCAAGCCTTTTAAAATAAGTAAAATATCATGTTTGTCTGCTGATTATATTTGTTCATTCTCCATGAAAACGTATGCTGTTGGTACTCATTAGAAGTGTCTCTGTGGAATTCATTATAAGCACTTGGCATTATGCTTTAATTAGTACCACAACCAGTTTTTATGGAGAAATAAGAAAATAACTACTTTTCAGGCAGGATAAAAGTACTTTATCTTGAGGCTATTTGTTAAGAAGGTGTGGCAAAAATTATATCACTAAAGTTGTCTCCAAAGGGGGAAAAGAATTCTCTGTCTCTTCTTTTTGCTTAACATCTGCTGAAGACTGGGCAGATTCAGCAGACGAAAAGTTGATGATATATACATATTTTCTTCATATTCCTAGAAATTAGACTGACATTTCATGCAAATTGTCCCCTGAGAGGGGTCAAATTGCAAGAAATGTCAAAGCCTTTTTACTGGGAAAAGTCAAAAAAATATTTCAAAATGTCATCTGCTGATTTTTTTCCTAACATACTAAGCATTAAAAATACATTAAAACTTTTATAAATATTATAGAGGGTTGAATATTCAGAGAAATGACTGGTGGGGACTCAAAATAAGTTCCAGTTATGAAAGGTATTTGAGCCACCAATGTTCTAATCATGAAAGATGGTAAATGTCCTAAAATTTTTTACACCAAAGTTTCTGATAAAATAGCATATGCAAACAGTGCAGACCCAGATCAGTCTGATCAAAGTCTACATTGTTTGCCATTCCACTAAGTATTTTAAGAAACAACTCTATAAAAAGCAAAATTTAGACCCCAAAAAACATTATGAAAACAAGCCTATTCAAATATACTGAAAATTTTACCACCAAAAAATGAAAATTTTTAGATAAAAGTTCTGGGCCCAGTTGTTCAAAACCTACGATGTCGTTAGTTAACGTATCGTTAAAACTTTGATCATTAAATATGGCATATATGCTAATATTTTTGCTGATAAAATGTGAGTAGCTTTACATTTGCAAAGGCTACTCACATTTTTTCAGCAAAAATACTTGTGAATTAGATATTGTACTTACTAGATCAGTTAACATTTTGACCACTAAGGAGCTTGTTAAGCTAATGATGTTTTGAACAACTGGGCCCTGATATTTTTCATATTTCTGCAAAACATAGATTGTGGTTACTCGTTAGAATTGCCTGAGTGAGGGGGTTCTAACAAGTACCCACAATCTATGTTTTTAAGCAGAAATAAGAAAAAATAATGTATACCCCTGTAAACCCCAATTTTACTATATAAAAGTGGGGTTTAAGGGGGTCAACATTATATAGGCATGTTTTTGTGATGGTATGGAATAAAGTGTTAAAAATTTTAGGACATTTACTATAATACTGAACTTACTTGTAATATTATAAAGGCAGAGAGGACATGTCCTATGAGACAACAACCAAGGATCCACACAATCTCTGTGGTACTCGTGACCACACGGTAATACACGTAGAACCTCTCCCTCCATGTATTCATCTAGACAGACAGCACAAGTATCAAGACTTGAACCAAGACTATAAACATCTGGACTCACGGGTGGACGAGACTGCTGGTTGGTCTTTGTGGTAGGAAACTTGTATTTACGAGTCTTTAGCCGGGCAAGAGCCATTTTAGCTTCTTCATTCAACTCGATCAGCTGTTAATGTATAAAACAAATATAAAAATAAACTGTACAAATGCACTTAAAAAAGTCCATTTAACCTTAACCCTTCTCTTGCTGATCCCAACATGTCCTGTCTCAGCAAACAGTGTAGATCCAGATCAGTTGGCTTCTGAAGAAGCCAACCGATCTGGATCTGCACTGTTTGTAATTAAACATGTGAATTTCTATCAAATATCCAGATCAATTAATCTGATTGGCTGAAAATTAGAAGTGGGCGTGGCATCTTAATTTATTCAGCATGACAAGGGTTAAAATACAAAGCAAATTTGTAGCAGATGACATTCTAAAACTATCTTGTTCTTTTTCAGAGAAAATAACATGAAATGTCAATCGTCTGCATATTAGACATTTCATATGAAATATCAATACTTATTTTTCTCTGAAAGTAAAAAAAAATCATTTTATGATGTCGTCTGCTTCATCTAGAAATTTTAGTTGAAAAATCTTGAAAAACAAAACAGCTTTACAAAATCATTATACAGAAATACAAAAGAAGAGTCACTCAAAATAAAAAGGGCACTAGCTGCATATCCCTGTATCTACTGTTCTATTTTACAGTTCATAGGTCTAGTTATGAGTAGGTATCAGGTCAGTAATTTTCTTATTTGTCCACGATCACATATGTTGCAGGTACTCATTAGAAGTGCCTCACCAAGGCGCCTCTAATGAGTACCCACAACATATGTTTTTGTGGACAAATAAGAACAATATCAATACTTTTGGATTGAAAAAAGTGCCTTAACTAGAGCTATGTAAAAAAATTACTACCTACTGATGTGTCTAAACACTGCTAGATGAGAGGCAACTTTGATCGGATGCAAAGTTCTTTGGTATTTTATCTGTGTCTACAGTGTTTGTTCAAGCCTGTCTGTCCCAATACTTAGGATAAATATGGTACCAAGTGTTTTTGAAGAAATTACCATATTCACCCTAATTACCACACTGTGTGCTTTAGTTTTTCAAAAATCACTAGAAAGACTTGCAATAAATAGCCTCTTAATACGGGTACACTTCAAAAAAAAAAAGATCAGCAGAGAACTTCATGAGTGGCGTATTTAATGATACTTGCGCAATTTTTTTATTAGTTTCTTTATAAAACCATATGTTGTTGGTACTCATTTGAATTGCCTCAACTTGTTGCGGCAATTCAAATGAGTACCAACAACATATATTTTTATAAAGACTACCAAACTGCTTGACTGTGCGCTTATAGGAGCATGTGCAGTAATTAGGTCGAATACGGTAAATTGTCATCTGCTTATATTCAAATGAGCATTAAAACTAAACCATAACTAGAGCTGGTGTTTGTAAAACACTATGCCCCCAACTGCCTGACTCTAACACTGCTTGACTCCAACACTGCTTGCCCATGACGGTAACAACCGTACAAATATACGAGATTTCAATGTTATTTTATCAAAAGGGAAATAACTCTAAAATGGGAGATAATTTGGATAGGAAACAAAATATGGGTCACCTATTTTTTCATGAGGAATCCATATATGAAATTTCAAACTAGCATGCACAGTTCAAAACATGCTATGCATCAAAAAGTGTGCAATGTAAAAATGCCCAAAATGACAAAGGGCCATAACTCAAGAAGTACTTTTCAGAATTTATTCAAAAGTTAATCAGGTCATCTACTCATCAATACCAATCTATTCACCAGGTTTCAAGGCTCTAGCTTCAATAGCTTTTGAGATATTTTGCTGACAAGATTTTATCTATATTTTTTCAAAGGGCCATAACTCAGGAAAGGAGCATAATCCTGATGGGAAAAAAAACACGGGTCAGCTATTTTTTCATGAGGAATCCATATATGAAATTTCAAAACCCTAGCCCGCACCGTTCAAAACTTATGCTATGCATAAAAAAATGTGCGTAAAAAAGCCAAAAGTTATAAAGGGCCATAACTCATGAAGTAATTTTCAGAATTTATTCAAAAGTTAATCAGGTCATCTACTCATCAATACCAATCTCTTCACCAGGTTTCAAGGATCTAGCTTCAATAGCTTTTGAGATATTTTGCTGACAAGAATTCATCCATATTTTTTTCAAAGGGCCATAACTCAGGAAAGGGGCATAATCCTGATAAGAAAAAAAATATGTGTCAGCTATTTTTTCATGAGGAATCCATATATAAAATATCAAAACCCTAGCATGCACAGATCAAAACTTATGCTATGCATCAAAAAGTGTGCAATTGTAAAAATGCCCAAAGTTATAAAGGGCCATAACTCATGAAGTAATTTTCAGAATTTATTCAAAAGTTAATCAGGTCATCTACTCATCAATACCAATCTATTCACTAGGTTTCAAGGCTCTAGCTTCAATAGCTTTTGAGATATTTTGCTGACAAGATTTCATCTATATTTTTTCAAAGGCCATAAGTCAGGAAAGGGGCATAATCCTGATGGGAAAAAAAATACGGGTCAGCTATTTTTTCATGAGGAATCCATATATGAAATTTCAAAACCCTAGCATGCATGGTTCATAAGTAATGCTATGCATCAAAAAGCATAACGGACGGACGCACGGACGGACGCGCGCACGCACGCACAAACGTCCCAGAAGCAATATGCCCCTCCAACTTCTTCGAAGTTGGGGGCATAATTATTATCTTTTTGAATTAGGTCAACCATATTTTAGTCATGTTAAACCATCTCCCATAGAAAAGGATAAAGAAAACCAGGATACAGAAGTAGAAACAGTTAATGCTTAGCATGCTGGGCGAAAATTCAGCAGACAAAATTTAGAAATCTTTTTATTTTTCCCAAAAAACGGGCTTTGACATTTAATGCAAACTGTCTCCTAGGGAGAAAGTTTGCATGAAATGTTGGAAGGCCATGTGCTGGGAAAAATATCACCAATATTTGTTGTCTGTTGAATTTGCTCACAGAATGGTAATGGTTAACCCTTGTCCTGCTGAATAAATTAAGATGCCAGGCCCACTTCTAATTTTCAGCCAATCAGGTTACTTGATCCAGATTGTTGTTATAAATTTGCATACTTGATGGCAAACAGTGCAGATCCAGATCGGTTGGCTTCTTCAGCCAACTGATCTGGATCTACACTGTTTGCAAAACAGGGTATATCCGGGTTCAGCAGGACAAGGGTTAAAATCCCTCCCCATCCTGCATCTGCTGCAAGCACAATAGACCCTTGCCCGACCCAACCCAGCACTTAGTATGCTGGGGAAAATTGTCTGCAGATGACATTTTGGCATATTTTTTTTCCAGAAAAATTAAGCTTTACATTTGACAAAGCATCTTTGCAACAGCCCCGCCAAAGCATAACTATCATTTAGCAAAGCATATTATTCATGATGCATATCATTTTAAAAAATTTCAAACCTACCTGTCTGTTTCTGTGCCGCACTTTGATCTGCAAAATAAAGGATTATATTAAATATAAGCTTTATACATGTACTGCTTTTCTTGCAATAGAAACTAGACATGGTACTAGACAAAATGACCTGTGGGTCATGTATACCCTTGGCTGACACCCACAACCCATGCTTCTGTGGAGAAATAAGAAAATACCAACAATTTTTGGTGTTATCTAGGCTTACTAGAGCTATGTTAACATTTGGATTGCAAATGTTTTTTAACCTTTATCCTGCTGAATAACTTAATTAGCCACACCCATTTCTGACTATCAGCCAATCAGATTACATCATATAATGTTTTCGTTCAAATTCACAAACTGAATGACAAACAGTGTAGATCCTGATCAGATGGCTTCTTCAGAAGCCATCTGATCTGGATCTACACTGTTTGCAAAGGTAGGGGCTGTTGTGAACAGCAGGATAAGGGTTGATTTGATTCAGAGTTTCATGTCCCAGTCAACACTATTAAGGTCATGTTGAGCCAGTCTGTTAACTTACTTGTACTTTTCCTGGGCAGGCTTAGTCCTCTATGCAGTTAACCAGTACTTTGTGCACATTATTTTTGTCAGTAACTGACAACTGCCTTTCTAAAATTAAGGGAAAGGGGAGAATGACCGTAAAAATGATTTCATGGTCTAACTCCATGACAGCTATGTGGCCAAGCTTGGATTCGAATTTGCAACCCCTAGATCTATACAGTCAGACATGCTAGGAGTCCAGATGTTGTCAAGCACTGTACACCCCCAACCAAGCTCACATCATTTGTTTGTCTGATTTGTAGTTTTACAGCCCAGTCAACAATGTTAAAGTCATGTTGAGTCAGTAATTTAACCTACCCAACCCTAGTCCTGCTGAACCCATATACACCCTGCTTTTGCAAACAGTGTAGATCCAGATCAGTTGGCATCTGAAGAAGCTGACAGATCTGGATCTGCACTGCTTATCATTCAGTATGTAAATTTTAATCAACAACCTGGATCAAGCAATCTGATTGGCTGAAAATTAGAAGTGGGTGTGGCATCTTAATTTATTCAGTGTGACAAGGGTTAATTATTTCATGGTCAATGGTTTAGAGTTATGTGGCCGAGCTGGGATTCAAACTTGTGATCCCTGAATCTGCCGTCAGATGCGAGACTGAGTGCTCTATGGAGCAGAGCCCTGCCATCATAAAGCAAAGCAACCATAAAAAAAATCAGATAGGAATTGCCTGCATAAGAGACTCAATTCACCCATTCATTGAAGCATTATAGACTGATGAAAACTGTTGATAAACAATGTCTGGGGGACTCCTATTTGCGACAATATCAGGTCAAAAACACCAGCCTTGACTCAAATCTTTAAAAGATTTTCTCTATCAACTGAACAGTGATACATATCAATTGTTCAAAGATAAATATCCTAAACTAAACAAAACACATATAGGCCATATCAAGTATAAAGGTGTCTTCTGAAAACCTGGGCCCAGTTGTTCAAAACTAACGATGTTGTTAGTTAACATATCGTTAAAACTTTGATAATTAAATATGGCATATACGCCAATATTTTTGCTGAAAAAATGTGAGTAGCTTTTGCATTTGCAAAAGCTACTCACATTTTTTCCAGCAAAAACACCTGTGAATTAGATATTGTACTTACTAGAACAGTTAACATTTTGACCACCAAGGAGGTTGTTAAGCTAATGATGCTTTTCACAAGTGAGCCCAGATCTGCTTGTGCAGTCTGATCAGGTTCTTCATCTGTCCATCAGATATAGCACTGACTGGTGAAAGTGATAATAACCATCAAACTGCACAAACACTAGTCCTTAGCTTATCTGTTATAGCTTTAGTTTGTTGTTAATCCTTTTGCAACTGAACAATAGTTTTCTTATTTCTCCATGAAAACATATTTTGTGGTACTCATCAAAAGCACCCACTTCTGATGAGTACCAACAACATATTTCATGGAGAAATAAGAAAAATAATTAACTGGATACCCCTTTTATCCAGATTTTTGTCTAAGATGTTGCTATCTACATATGTATAAAAGCTCTTTTTCCATATGATCTGGCTCATAAAAGCCTAGATACATACATGCCATTAGCTGTTGACAGAAATCTGTGAGATTTTGTAAATTTTTAGGGGAGATTTGATGAAATTCTGTGAGATTTTTGTAAAAATCACTTTCAAGCTTACATAAGTAAGTTAAAAGCCATTATTTTAATGAATTAAGCTTGGGATAGCCATGCTAATGTGTAATTTATTTCCAGCTCTTCAAAAGATAGCTTATTAATTGGTATGAAAATTCTGTGAGATTTGAAAATTTTATGGGAAATGGGCTCCAGAAGGGCCAAAATTCTGTGAGATTTTGTCTCACAGTGTGTGAGACAAAATCTCACAGAATTTTGGCCCTTCTGGAGCCCATTTCCCATAAAATTTTCAAATCTCACAGAATAGATAGTGGTCTGGTTGGCCTAATGGCTGAGACTCTCAACTTGCAAGCGGGGGTCGTGGGAAATTTGTTTGATTGAGAAGGTGAACTTTTACATGGCACAGATATTGTATGTTAAGAAAATGCCTGGACCCAGGTCAGTCTACCTGATGCAGGAGCTGATCTGAGCCTACACCATTCATATCTACTTATCTCCAGTTAAAGCTGCTCTTATTTATTTTAAACATAACTCTAGATATTATTTCTTTCTTATTTCACCATAATGATGTTGTTGAAGGTACTTATTAAAATCTCAGTCATTGCTCCTAAATATGTTTTTTGTGGATATTCATTAGATTCATCTCACAGGGGCAAATCTTAGGAGTACCCACAATTTTCATTTTGAAAAAAAAAAATGTTTTTTTTTTTTTTTTTTTTTTTTTTTTTTATGTAGTACAGTTTTAATTAAGAGGGGTACTCAAGTAAGAATTTTTTTCTAATTTCTGCACAAAATCATTGTTGTGGATACTCATTAGAAGCACCAGGCTGGGGTGCTTCTAATGAGTACCCACAGCATATGTTTTCATGCAGAAATAAGAAAAATAGTGTTTTTTTTTTTGTTTTTTTTTCTTTTCCAACCGCTCTTATCCAGAGTAATACAAACACATACACAGGAGCTAGAAAGGTACATTTTTACCTCTCCTGCCCCATATCTTCAGCTGAAGTATTTGACATACTTTTAAGTTTGTCAGCCAGCTACATCAAACAGATAGTAAAGTTAAAGAACAGCTCTCGATTCTGTAGTAAATTTGAAAACAGTCTGGACAAAATGTGACATTTTAGCATCAAAATGTATCTTATGCGTATTCACTACAATTGCCCCACAGAGGCAATTGCACTCAAAGAGAATGAGCACCAACAAATATTTTTATAAAAAAAGTAGAAGTATTTTCTGAATGACATTTTCATCTGGAGCCCTGTAAAGTACATCAACAAGCACTGATAGGGTTTAGTTATTTATTTCTTCTCCAGATAAGAGACTTATCGGGCAGAGGGCCTCGCTAGCCCAGTGGTCTAAAACATTCTCTTACATGCACAAGCTCCTCACAACTGTGCTTTGAGAAACTCTAAGGGAGATATTGCTCATAAGAGTATACAGAAAGAGGAGCTTAAGCAAATAGTGTAGACCCTGATCAAACTGCTCCTCTGGAGCAGTTTGATCAGGGTGTACACTATTTGCCACTGCATCAGTACTTTTTAGTGCCGCATTATGAGGTAGACTAGACTGTTGAGATTTTAGGGTAAGTATGGTAAGTAAGTAAAGGTCTCCATATATTAAGAGAAATAGACAAAAAGTACACTGACTGTTATCTGAAGACTACCCAATTGCTTGAGCGTGCGCTTATAGGGGTATGTGTGGTAATTGGGTCAAAAATGGTGATTGCTTTATGAACCTGTATTTTGGACATTCTCTTGAGGGGAAGTGATACACTTTCAGGGGAGACAACTGTCAAAAACAATTTAGACAACTGTCAAAAACAATTTCCACCTTCTGAAAAGGAATCTAATCGGTCAGGAAAGAATTTGCTCCCAGAGGAAGTAATGTTTTTCCTTACAGAGTAGACCCCTTTTCAGAAGGGGTATGTATGCAGGAGAGCAAACAAAGAATCACAAAAGTTGTGTACCTTGAAAAAATGGCAGAAAATCTATCAAAATTATTAAGTCCCTTTAAATTTGGACATTTCCAGTGGATGTTTTTAACAAGAGTTGTCGGAAGACAATGCAGCTCGCTGGAAAGGGCTGATCGGATAAGAAAACAATCTTTAAATATTAAAGATAAAATGCAGAACTTAAACTTAAACAGCTGTAAATGACAATGACCTGACTTTGATGTCTGAAGAATGTCAACTGAGGGATGGGGTATATGCCATTGAACATCTTCCCTTAGGTTGGTGTGGACAAAAAATGAAAGCTATATCTTACATGCTGAATCCTTAGGTTGGTGTGGACGAAATATGAAAGCTTTATCCCACATACTTCAGCAGTCATGTACTCTTTTCAAAACTTAAACACAGCTGTAAATGACAAAGTATGACCTGACCTTGATCTAAGCAGAAGATCAAACTGAGGAAGGGGTAAGTACTATTGAATGGTCTTGCCATAAGTTACGGTGTGGACCAAATATTAAAGTAGTATCATGATTACTTCAGCCATTACAAACACTTTTCAAAACTTAAACGAAGAACTTGAACATAGGTTTAAATGACAAAGTATGACCTGACCTTGATTTAGGCAGAAAATCAAACTGAGAAAGGGGTGTGTGCTATCGAAAGGTTTTACCCTAATGTTGGTGTAGGTCAAATATTAAAGCTCTATCTTGAATACTTCAGCAGTTACAAACACTTTTCAAATCTTAAACGCAGAACTCAAACATGGGTTTAAATGACAAAGTATGACCTGACCTTGACCTGGGCAGAAGGTCAAACTGAGGAAGAGGTGTGTGCTATTGAAAGGTCTAACCCTAAGGCTGGTGTGGGCCGAATATTAAAGCTCTACCTTGCATACTTCAGCAGTTAAGTACACTTTTCAAAACTTAAATGCAAAACTTAAACATGGGTGTAAATAACAAATTAAGAACTGACCTTGACTTACATAAAGGGTCTAACAGAGATGGGGGTGTATGCTATTGAAAGGGCTTATCCTAAGGTAGGTGTAGGCCAAATATGAAAGCAGTACCTTACAAACTTAAAAAACTATGTACACCTTTGAAAATTTAAACATTGTGCTAATGCAGAAGCCAACGCGGACACCGACGCCAACGACTGGCTGACAACATAAGCTCTCCAGGGACATAGTACTGGTGAGCTAAAATTGCTGACAGAAAAGCAAACTGTAAAGGAGCAGGTTGATATGGGTTTACCATATTTACCCTAAATTCTCCTTACCACCGTATTTACCCTAAATATTCAGACACCTCAACTGCTTACCACACTTCTTATAAAATCTGAATATGTACCATTTACTACCCAATGTTGTGTCTAAAAATTGCCCAATGAGTTGCAAACAGTGTAGACCCTAATGAGATTTGTGTTGAGGTTTTACGGCCCAGTCAACCCAATGGGGTCATGTCGAGCGACGTCAGTTTACCTAACCACACGTTTACTGGGCAGGCTTAATCCTCTAAGCGGTTAACCAGTATTGTGCACATTCTTTCGCCAGAAACTGACAACTGCCCTTCTTGAATCAGCGGAAGGGAGAGAATGACCGTAGAAAATATTTCATGATCAATCTCTACGAAAGAATGTTGCCGACCTCAGACCCTAATGAGATGCTGTTTGCTCTGGCCTGTCTGTCCTAATACATATCGAGGGTTGAGCGCAAGACTATAGTAACTCAAACATATTTTTGAAACCCTTGTTTAGGGGCAACTTGGACCGCTTTGTAAACAATGCAAATTTAGGTGCCATTGCTCATACGAGCAATGGCACCTAAATTTTCATTGTTTACAGAAAGAAATGTTGTAATCTTCATAACGCCTTCATGGTGAGGAGATTAGGTTTGGGGAAAAACAACCATCTGACTTACACTAGTCTTGCGCTCAACCCTTGATATGGTAAATACGGTACACTTTTCTTTAAGTTTGAACACATCCATTTATTATCTTTTCATGTGTATGAAAACTGCTGGATGAGTTGAAAATAGTGTAGATCATGATCAGATGTCACATTCTGTGGCCATCTGATCAGGGTCTACACTGTTTCCACAGGCATATCTGTCTGAATATTTAAGTAAACACAGCACATGATGTGCTTTAGACATCCACTGGAAAGACGTTTTTTGCTTGGCATTTTATTCCAAATCATAGGTCTAGATAAGAGCGGGTATCAGGTAAATATTTTTTTTTTATTTCTCCACATAAATATATGTTTGAGTACTCATTAGAAGGGCCTAGCCGAGGCGCTTCTGATGAGTGCCCGGAACCCCAGAACATATGTTTTTTGTGGAGAAATAAGAAAAATACTAGTACTTACTGACTGAAAAAAAACCCATCTTATCAAAAGCTATACCAGATGTAAACAAAAATTATGTGATTGGCAATATCTTATCTAGAACCATTTGTCTTTCCTGTGTCTGTGCTATGTTTTCAAATATTTACCATAAAGTTAATTTTACTGCCAAAAAAAAAAATGGAACTAATCCACACAGTTTCTATAGTAAACTGAATTTTTAGATTTTTATTTTTTATTAGAAAATTTTTTTTTTTCTTTTCACCACAGATTTTTAATTACTGACGTTCCATATTAAACTTGTTTAAAACCAGCATCCAAACTACCTACTCTAAAGATTTTGCATATATTGTTGCTATTTTCATTATGAGGAAAACCCCTCCCAAAATTATTCGATTTTTTAAAAACCATTCACGGGACTAAAATTTTTTATACATAGGTAGTTATGACAAATGGGTTTGCATTAAATCATGAGAAAAGTTTGCAAATTTACTTCTGTGTAAAGTGCCAAGCAAAGACAACTTTCTGGAAGATGTCAAAAGCAGAGCTGAACTATACTACAGTCGAACCTCGTTATCTCGAACTCGCTTATTTCGAATTACCTCTTATCTCGAAGTGAAAATCTGGTCCCTGTTTTAACATGAAACTACGACAACAGGTAATAAAATATTGTGGAAAAGAGGAGAATAAGGAGCAATTTCTCCTCTTTTCCACAATATTTTCAGTATATATATATCTATTTTCAGGAGTCAAATTACATATTCATTTGTGAAATGTGGTTGTTTGATTTATCTTTTTTCCTCAATTCTGCAAATCTGATATGTCGAGATACGGATATCTCGAAGTATTTCAGAGAGTCCCTTGGACTTCGAGATAACAAGAGTCGACTGTATACTTATAATTACCTTGAAGAAGATAGCAATGCCGATGATACACATGATTAGAATTATGCCAACCAATATCCCTACATTGAACACACTCTGGCTGTCACTGTCATACTGAAACAGAAGGTTTAAACCTTAACCCTTGTCATGCTGAAAAAATCAAGATGCCACGCCATCTTCTGATTGTCAGCCAATCAAATTGATAGATCCAGGTTGTTGATACAAACTGAATGACAAACAGTGCAGATTCATATCAGTTGGCTTCTGAAGAAGCCGACTGATCTGGACCTACACTGTTTGCAAGAGCAGGGCATATCCGGATTCAGCAGGACCAGGGTTAAAGTGCTAATCATAACTGCAGCAGACGACATTTTTTTTTTTTCAAACAAGACTTGACATTTCACGTGGACAGTCTGCTAGGGAGACAATTTTCACGAAATGACAAGTTTTATTTCCTCTGCCAATAATTTAAAAAAAATCAGAATGTCTGCTACAATCTTGTTAATTAGCGCTTTAAGGGCTGCATCAAGCAAAAAAAGCCTTTGAACATGCGCAAAATGCAACATGCGCAGATTCAGGTCATCTTGACCTTTGCTCTTGATTTATACATTCTGTAGTATCCAATGATTCTGTTAGCAAACAGTGAAGGCCTGCTCAGACTGTGGAGATGCGCAGGCTGATCTGGGTTTTGCTGTCCGCATAAACCCAAGAAACATTTTTGCATGGCATAGCCCATTAAATGCACTCAAAAACCAAATCTGCCAAGCCAAGGCCATATAAAATGGTATATGAGATCCATACAAGCTTTTACTATAATGTAGGTCAGAAGTCAGAAAATAGGTTATAGTGACCTACTTTTGGCACAAGACATTCAACAAATGTACTCAGAACCTAAATTCGGCCTTTGTCAAACATTTTAAGAAATATGCCCCTTGCAAGATTTCCAACTGACTGATGCATAGTTCCAGATAAGGCACTTTTTTTTTCTACTAAAAAGGACTGATATTTTTCTTATTTCTCTATGAAAACATATTTTGTGGGTACTCATTAGCAGCGCCTTGGCGAGGCACCTAATGAATAACCACAACATATGTTTTCATGGAGAAATAAGAAAAATAATATGTGAATACACCTCTTATCTGAAGTTAGGCTAAAGGGTACAAACCTAGTATCCTAGTAGGACTGGTTAGACATTGATAAAATTGTCAGTGGATAGTGGACCTGTTGTGGTGGTAGAGGTGAGGGGGCTAAATCATCACACAGTGATTAAATATGAAGCCACAAACAGGTTTCAAAAAGAAGCTGTCTAGGAGCTCTTAGGTAAGGGTAAAAAAAATCTTTATTTTTTTTCTTTCCTTTAATAATTAATAGTGGAGGCTTTTCACTTTTATTTTCAGGCGAATTCAGCAGCTACCTAACTGATAATATATGTACTTTCTTTTTTTTTTTTTTTCAGAAAAAAGAGTTTGACTCCAAAGAAGACAATCTGCATGAAATGTCAAACCTTTATCTGAAAAATAAGAAAAATATTTTAACCCTTGTCCTGCTGAATAAAATAAGATGCCACACCCACTTCTAATTTTCAGCCAACCAGATTAATTTTCAGCCAACCAGATTCCTTGATCCAGACTGCTGATATAAATTCACATCCTTAATGGCAAACAGTGCAGATCCAGATCAGTTGGCTTCTTTAGAAGCCAACTGATCCGGATCTACATTGTTTGCAAAGGCAGGGTATATCCGGGTTCAGCAGGACAAGGATTAAAATGTCATTTAAAGGGCACCTCTGTATGTAGAAAAGTTTGGGTATTCGGTTTTGTTTGTGTTGAGATTTTACGGCCCTGTCAACCCAATGGGGTCATGTCTAGCGCGGTCAGTTTACCTAACCACATATTTACTGGGCAGGCTTAGTCCTCTAAGCGGTTAACCAGTATTGTGCACATTCTTTCGCCAGAAACTGACAACTGCCCTTCTTGAATCAGTGGAAGGGAGAGAATGACAATAGAAAATATTTCATGATCAATCTCCACGAAAGAATGTTTCCAACCTCGGCGGGGGATGAACCCGTGAACTCCTGGTCTCCAGTCAGACGGCGCATCCAACTGAGCCACCGAGGCCGGCTTGGGTATTGGGTGAGTGACGGAGTAAGGTGTGACTAAAATTACAACACAGCACCTGATAAGGCGACTTTTTCAACCAAAAAGTATGGTACATTTTTTTGTGTGTACCATATTTACCCTAAGTATTGGTACACTTCAATTCTTTACCATGCTTGTCCTAAACTATGGAAACGTCCACTGTCTTACCTGTTAATATGTCCAAAATATTGCTGGATGACTTGCCAATAGTGTAGGCCCTGATCAGATGCCACATTCTGTGGCATCTGATCTGGGTCTACATTGTTTGCTCAGGCCTGTCTGTCTCAATACTTAGGGTTATTACGGGCTGATTTGGGTCTGCGTGTCTATAAATTGCATAGGGGCCCTTTTCATGTGTTGTGCATCATATGTTTTTGCTTCTTGATAACTATCATGTATATGTTGAAATATGTACCCACTGGCTTGAAGTGTATATATAGTTGGCAAAAAGCATTGTAATATGTTTCATGCCAATAAAGAAGGATTTGTATATATTGTATATGTCTCCCTCTTATCTAGAACCATGTGTAACAAAATAAACCTTGTAATCCATCCTTACAATAGGTTCCTCCTGTTGAATGTTAGACCATATTCTAGCACTAGCTGTTCTCCGACTACTGAAGATATGTACAAGTTTACGAGCAGCAGTTCCGATCACAAAGATTACTGGGTGAGGTAGCTGAGGTTCATACTGGGCTGCTTCTTCAAGCTGAAATATACACACACAAAAAAAATCAGTATAGGTAGTATAACTTTGATTTGATTTGATTTGGAGGTTTATAGCCTGGGCCCAGTTGTTCAAAGCTAACGACGTCGTTAGTTAACGATTCGTTAAAATTTTAATCGAGTGATACTCAAATATGCTGAAATTTTTTGCTGAAAAAATGTGAGTAGCTTTTGCAGTGCAAAAGCTACTCACATTTTTTCAGCAAAAAATATCAGAATATTGTGTATTGAATCTGCTAAAACAGTTAACGAAATGACCCTTAACGAGCTCGTTAAGCTAATGATGCTTTGAACAACTGGGCCCAGGTTAACACTATTATAAGGTCATGTTGAGCTGGTCAGTTAACACTCTACAACCACTTTTCCAAGACAGGCATACCAACAGATAAGTCGCTTTTTTTCATCCGAAAAATGCTGATATCATTCTTATTTCTCCAGCAAGGCACTTGTGATGAGTACCCACAGCATATGTTTTGTGGAGAAATAAGAAAAATATTACCTAATACCCCCTCTTATCTGTAGCTATGGACAGGCTTATTCCTCTAAGTGCTTAACTGGTAACTAGAAATCATTTCATGATCTATCTCCATAGAAATTATGTGGCCGAGCTCGGATTCAAATTTGCAACACCAGATTCTGCAGTCGGACATGCACCCATCTGCATTATAGTACCTGGCAGGTAGTATTAACTAGAATTCTGCCCAGGATGGCATTGCACCAGCCAGAAGCTGTCAGAATTCAAAAAGAGCTAAACACTACATCATACAAAAACAGACCAAGTCATGGACTGTGAACTGAGGATCATGGTCACAAACTGATGCCATGGTGTTTCAGTCTCTGTATTCAGAGCAATGTATGCCAGGTTTGATGATTGTAAATTATATGGTTAATCAGAAATGGAGCAAAATGCAAGAGTTGATAGTAAAATATAGATCAGGATCATAAAATGATGCAGTACCATTGTAATAACCCTAAGTATTGGGACAGATAGCCCTTTGCAAACAGTGTAGACCCAGATTAGATGCAGCATTCTGTGGTGTCAGATCAGGGTCTACACTTTTTGACATACATACAGCAATATTTTAGGCACATCAACAGGTTGTAGAATGGAGATTTTCAAATTTTAGGACAAGTATGGACAGTTCATAGGTCTAGATAAGAGTGGGTATCAGGTCAGTATTTTTCTTATTTGTCCAAGAAAACATACATTGTGGGTACTCATTAGAAGTGCCTCGGCGAGGCGCTTCTAATGAGTACCCACAACATATGTTTTCATGGACAAATAGGAAAATTTTTGGATTGAAAAAAGCGTCTTTACTAGAGCTATGGTATGGTAAGTAGATAAGGAGTCCCAATACTTCGGGTACATACAGTAGTTCGAGTCCATGTTAGGTAGAGAGCATATACCAGGTTAGATGACTATAGGTGTAACAGTTAATCAAAAAAACAAAACCAAAATAAGTTTTGCCTATAGAAGTCTATGTAAAAAAATTGACCTTTCCATAAAAAAAGGTCAAGGTCAACCCAAGTTTATCATTTTTCAAGCTTCACTGGCTCATGTGCCCAATGCTGCATACTAAACTCCAGGGCCATTTGCCCTTTGATTCTGGAGAAGAAGATTTTAAAAGTGTTATTATCATACCAGTATATGGGCATGGTGGCCATCTTGATCATGTGACCCAGATGTGGCGAAAAAAACTCCCGTCCCCCCTGCGTATGGAGGCTCCATAAGAAATTTGGCTTTGATATGCACATTGGTTTCTGAGAAGACATTTGAAGAGTGGAGGACAGAGCCTGCCTGTACTATAAGCTCACCTATGAGCCTAAAGGTTCAAATTTCAGGGCCCAGTTGTTCAAAGCTAACGATGTCGTTAGTTAACGATTCGTTAAAATTTACATCGAGAGATAGGCAAATATGCTGAATTTTTTTGCTGACAAATTTTACTTACATTTTTTCAGCAAAAAATATCAGAATCCCTTAAAACAGTTAACGAAATGACCCTTAACGAGCTCGTAAAGCTAATGAGCTTTGAACAACTGGGCCCAGGTCAGTATGGCAAGGATGTTGATGTGTGTAAAACCTGTTGGATGAGCTGCAGACTGTTTAGACACTCATCAGATGATGTATTTACTTTAAATATTAGAAACCTTAACTCCTTACCATACTGTCCCATTTTTTATTTTGTTATTCATTTTTTTTTTAAAAAGGCTCTAGAATTTATTGATCATCTCATGTATGTACATGTTATAAAAATTCTAATGTTGAAATCTTAATTTTATAAAAAAGAAAATCATGTAATACTTAAGGGAAATCACTAATTTTGCATAAAATAGAAAGATAACTTATTTTGTGAAGGTAAGCAATTTTAATTGCCTCCCTTTGCAATGTAAGTTATTCCACTTTGCTTCATTGATGAGAAGGGAAATACAAGGTCTTACCATCATTTTTTTTTTCCTGTCCCAAAATTGATATCTGCTACCTGTTGATGTGAATAAAAACTGTTGGATGAGTAGCAAACAGTGTCTGATAGGGGTCAAAAGTGTTTGCTCAAGCCCTACTATATTTTCCCCAAATTGGGTCCAGTTGTTCAAAACTTAATGAAGTTGTTAGCTAATGTGACATTAAAATTTCTATCTTGCAATATGGCAAATACATTGATATTTTTCGCTGAAAAAAATGTGTGTAGCTTTTGCATTGTCATTAACAAGCTTGTTAAGCTAATGATACTTTTGATACTTTGAACAACTGGGCCTAGTCCTAAAATCTGAATGTCCATTTTGCTACTTGTTGATGGGCCTAAAAACTGCTATATGAGTGGCGAAAAGTGCAGACCCTGATCAGATGCCACATGCGGTCTATGTGTACAGTGGTTGCTATGGCTTGTCTATCCTAAAACTAACGATACGGTACTTACCAATCTGACGGCAGTGTGATATTCTGTAATGTCCAGCACAATTGCAATCGCTCCTTTCGCCATTGCCATTTCGATCTGAAAGTATATGTTACTAGGTGAGAAGTCACTGAATGAGGCTTATGATCATAGTCTACATTGTCCACTCATCCAGTTAAATATTTTTTAGACATACCGTATTCGACCTAATTACCGCACATACCCCTATAAGCGCACAGTCAAGAAATTCCGTAGTCTTCAGATTACAACCAGTGTACTTTTTTCTTTACTTCTTTACAAAGGCATATGTTGTGGGTACTCATTTGAACTGCATCGACAAGTCGATGCAATTCAAATGAGTACCCACAACATATGCTTTTGTAAAGAAAGTCAGAAAAATCGCATAGTCATCATTAAATAAGTCCTTTTCTGATCTTTTTTATAGTGTATCCTTAGTAGGTAGATACATATTTTACCACAAATGAGTGTTCCCAGTAATTTTGAAAAACCTAAGCGCACAGTGTGGTAATTAGGTTGAATATGGTATCACTATGGAGTAAAACTGACTTGTTCAAATTTTAGGACAAGTCTGGTAAGGAGTTAAGGTGTCCCAATATTTAGCATAAATACAGTAATAGTTGTCTCACCTGTCCATGAAAATGTATGTTTGCATGGAAATAATAATATTCGACCTAATTACTGCACCGTGTGCTTGGGTTTTTCAAAATTACTGGGAAAACTTGTAGTAAAATATGTATCCACCTACTAAAAGTTAAAACAAGATCAGCAAATGACTTATTCAATGGTGCTTACGCGATGTTTTGTGTTTTTTTGTTGATTTTTTACATTTTCTTTCTAAAAGCATATGTTGTGGGTACTCATTTTTGTCAATGCAATTCAAATGGGTACCCACAACATATGCCTATATAAAGAAGTAGACAAAAAATACACAGACTGTAATCTGAAGATTACAGAATTACTTGACTGTGTGCTTATAGGGGTATGTGCAGTAATTAGGTTGAATATGGTAATTTATGTAAGGTTTATGTTTAAAGATTAGATACTATATTTACCCTATATACTGGACACCCTCAGAGGGATCGTTAAGGAGGAGTATTTGGTGATAATGTTTTTTATTTCTCCATAAAAATATATGTTGTGGGAATTCATCAAAAAGCACCTCAGTAATATGCTTCTAATGAGTACCCACAACCTATGTTTTCATGGAGAACTGGAGAAAATTATCCCATAATTATCACAAAGTACTCTTTCTTTACAAATTCCTCTGCCATACTTGTTGAAAACTTTAACAAGTCAATGCTACCACCTGTTGTGTCTAAAAAACTGACTGATAGTGGCAAATAGTGCAGGCCTTTATCAGACACCATCTGAGGCAGCAGCTCTGGGGCTACACTGTTTGCTCAGGCCTGCCTGTCCCAATACTTAGGATTATGATGGTAAAAAAATTAATCAAGACATGCAATGTATGGCTGTTTGCTTCAACTTTTCCCCCCTATTCTTTGAAATGAAAAAAAAAAATCCATTCAATGGTTTCACAGGTAATCACTGCAAATTCAAGATTTTTGACATCAAAGTTTTTTGTTGCTTTTTTTTTTTTTTTTTTTTTTACATCAAGGAAATGGTTATGGACTTAATTTCTTTTTAACTTGCTTTTACCATAACTCCAGATAACATCTGAAAAGTATTGACGTTTTTCTTATTTCTCCATGAAAACATACAATGTGGGTAGTCATTAGAGATGCCTCAATGGGGTGCTGGAGTATCATATCTTTTCATGGAGGAATAAGAAAAATATGACTAAGTAGAGTCTATAGCACTTTATAATATTTTTTTTACAACTCTCTGTGCAAATTCAGTAGACGACAAATCGATACTAGTTTTCTTATTTCCCTCAAAAAAACAGGCTTTGAAATTTCATGCAAATTGGCTAATTTGCATGAAATGTCAAAGCTCTATTTTCAGGAAAAAAAATATTAAAATTGTAGTCTGCTGAAAGTTTTACCAAGCATGCTTTGGTTAAGGGTGTAATGGCCATGTAATGTTGTTACATCAAAGGCACAGTCCTGGCACTTGACAAGGTCAGAACCATGATATAATACTTCAATAATGTCTTAATTTGAGGTGAATTACATTTAAATTGAATACATAAAACTTAATACCATATATACTCTGTTCCACTATTCTGTATGAAACTGCCTCCAATAACCTGGGTTTACTAAGTGCGTATGCATACATTTAAACCTGAAAGGAATGCAAGGCTTCTCACAAGGATTTTGAAAATATGAGCCTCAAAGCCATTTTCAAGGGGAGACAACAAGAATTATCTGAAGAGAAGGAGACCCAGTGGTCCAGGCATTCGTTGAAGTTAATCTGACAACCCTGGTCCTGCTGAACCTGGATATGCCCTGCCTTTGCAAACAGTGTAGATCCAGATCAGTTGGCTTCAGTTGAAGCCAACTGATCTGGATCTACATTGTTTGGCATTAAGTATGCGAATTTGTATCAAAAACCTGGATCAAGTAATCTGATTGGCTGAAAAAATTAGAAGTGGGTGTGGCATCTTAATTCAGCATGACAAGTAGGGTAAATACATGACATACACTTGGCAGATTTTCTGCCACTTTTTACAAGAGAGACAACTTTTGTGACATCCTGTTTGCTTTCCTAAGCACCAATGACCTTCTGAAATTAGGCGTCTATAAAAAGAATGAAGTTGCTTCCCTTTGGAGAAGACCCCTTTTCAAAAGGGATGAAAAAAACAACAAAAAACAATTTGACAGTTGTCTCCCCTTGAAACAGCAAATTAGCAGAAGGCACTTTAAAACAGCTATCTTATTTTTCCATCCAAAATAAAGTAGTCAAAAATATAGACCCCAATCAGATTGCATGGCAATGCACACTCCCACAGGCTAACCTTCGGATAATGTCTAAAGGTCTTTTTAATAATGAAATGTCTCCAGTCACAATGAGCTTATTAAAGTTCCCTTTGATCTAATATCTCATATCCTATCCTGTGATGTTTATACCTAGCTCTAGATAAGAGGCAAATCCAGACACAGTCGAACTTCAATGGCTAAAACATCTTTGGGACCATGGAAATTAAATCTTGTTCTAAACACCATTAGTTTGAGCCACTAATAATTAAGCATGGCACCAAGTCAGGAGACCAATGGGAATGATTTAGAGATGTTTTTTTTATCTTCCATAAAATAACAGTATGTTAAATGAACTCATTAAAATTGCCTTGATGCATTGATTCAAATGTCAGTACACACAAAACATTTTTCATGATAAAATAAGAAATTTACAAAAAAAATATTTCTAAATATTTATTTTCTTGAGCTACTGAAAGAATTTTCTAAGGACTCAAAAATGAGTTAGATGAATCAGCCATGGTAGAGCCATTGGTGTTAAGTGTCATGGAAGTTTTACTGTATTTTCATACCCCGCCACATGATAATGATAGGGTTTCATGTCGGATGTCCACGTGTCCATCCATACATCCATCCATCGTATGTACATCCATCCGTCATTCCATCCATCCATATTTTCTTTTCTGGACAATAACTTGAGTAAATATAGATAGATTTTCACCAAACTTGGTATGTGCACTGATATTGTGGAGATCTGGTTTGCGGTTTGGTAATGAGCAAATTTTGTCAAGTTTTGACAGAGTTATTTGCCAGCTACATGTCTGTATTTTGATTTCCGAAAGATAATATGAGTAAATGTCAATGGATTTTCACAAAACTTGGTATGTGCATTGATATTGTGGAGACCTGGCTTGGGATTTGGTAATGAGCAAATTTCATCAATTTTTGACAGTTATCTGCCAGCTACATGTCTGTATTTTGATTTTCTTACGACAACATGAGTAAATGTCAATGAATTTTCACCAAACTTGGTATGTGCGTTGATATTGGTGGGATCTGGTTTGGGATTACGAATGGGCAAATTTCATCAATTTTTACAGGGTTATCTACCCATCACACACCCGTTTAGGACAATAATGAGTAGATATATCAATGGACTTTCACCAAGCTTGGTATGTGCTTTGATATTGTGGTGATCTGGTTTGGGATTGTTAGACCCAAAAAAAGTATTAGATTCTCAGACACACCGCATCTGTCCTAAAGGTCCCGCATATATGATCTTTTTCAGAGGTAAGTTTTTTCGGACCCGCAATAATTCATGACACAGGAACAAACTAACCCAAATGACACTTAGCCAAACTAACCCAAATGTCTTAACCCTTGTCCTGCTGAACCCGGATATACCCAGTCTTTGTAAATAGTGTAGATCCAGATCAGTTGGCCTCTGAAGAAGCCAACTGATCTGGATCTGCACTGTTTGCCATTAAGTCTGTGAATTTATATCAACAATCTGGATCAAGTAATCTGATTGGCTGAAAATTAGAAATGGGTGTGGCATCTTAATTTATTCAGCAGGACAAGGGTTAAGAAAGTATTCAATTGGAAAAATAAAAATAAAAAGCTGCCCGCAGACAACTATTTTTTGAAAAAAAATGCTTGAGAATCTAATAATTTTTTTTTTGGCCTTAATGGGCAAATTTCAATTTTTGAGTTCTCTACCCACCACACGATATTGGTGGGGTACTATCATTTCATGCTTTTATTTCTTCTTTTTCCCATTAAAACACATTCTGTTGGTACTCACTGGAATCAATTCCAATGAGTACCCCAGAGGACTTGCTAAGGAGGCGTATTGGGTGACTACTTGTGTTGAGGTTTTACGGCCCAATCAATCTAATGGGGTCATCTTGAGCATGATCAATTTACCTAACCACACTTTTAATGGGCAGGCTCAATCCTCTAAGCGGTTAATCAGTGCTGTGCACAGTCTTTTGCCAGAAACTGATAACAGACCTTCTTGAATCAGGGGTAGGAAGAGAATGACCGTAGAAATATTTCATGATCAAATCTCTACAAAAGAATGTTGCCAACCTGGCGGGGTCGAATCAACAACCTCCTGATCACTAGTCGGATGCGCATCCACTGAGCCACTGAGGCCAGCTAGTATTCTGTGATAATTTTTCTTATTTCTCCATAAATACATATGTTGCAGGTTCTCATTAGAAGTGCCTTGCAGAGGTGCTTCTAATGAGTACTCACAACATAGGTTTAAATGGAGAGCTAGAAAAAATATCCCAGAATTATCTTGGATCAGCAAAAGGAAGGAAATAACTGTAGAAATAATTACATGGTCAATCTCCACTAAACTTACATGGTCGAGTTGGTATTCAAACTTGTGACCCCTGGAGTGGATCTGCAGTCAGTCACACACTAAAGACTGTAGTATGGTGCCTGGCTTTACAAAACAGGGCCCAGTTGTTCAAAGCGTCGTTAGCTTAACGAGCTCGTTAAGGGCCATTTCGTTAACTATTTTAGCGGATTCAATATACAATTTTCTGAAATTTTTTGCTGAAAAAATGTGAGTAGCTGTTACTCACATTTTTTCAGCAAAAAATTTCAGAATATTTGCGTATCACTCGATGTAAATTTTAACGAATCGTTAACTAATGATGTCGTTAGCTTTTCAACAACTGGGCCCTGGATAAGTTTTACTCCAATCATATATTGTAAGTTTCATAGTCTTAAACACAATTTGCTAAAACTGACTCAACATTTTCCCCACATAAATGTATTGGGAAGTAAATCTGACCTTGCCTTAAAAAAGGTCAATGATTATTCTAGGGTCATCATTTGAATTAACTGGGTAGACCTAAGTCCCTAAGCTATATACCATGATCTAGCCTCAAAGCTTTCTTGGTTCATGAGGAAAAGATTTGTAAGTGCCTTTAGCGAAATATGGGCATGTGGCCATCTTGGCCAATGGAGCAAGCCAATTTGAACAAACTCTCAACACCACTTTCACAGGAGTCTCCATATGAAATTTGTTGAAAACTGGGCAAGCAGTTTTCTGGAAAATAATAAAAATATCAACATCCGCCTCAAAATAATGACTTACATAAAGCCTGAACACTTTTTTTTATTTACATCGAATATGTCATAAATCTTCATGAAAGTGGGGACAATATCCTGTGAAATGGTTTTGCTCTGACAACAAATGAGTCGCAATGTGAAAAAACGTACCTTCTAAGATGTGCGCCCAAAGAAGACTCAAATCCACACAGTCTGATCAGTCTTCGTTGTCCACATGAAGAAACTTTACCTCATTAGCTATCCAAAAAGCTCCCAGTGAAGACTCAGATCAGACTGCGCAAATAGGCAGTCTGATCTGAGTCTTCACTGGGAACAACTCCTTAGGTATGTTTTCTGACACCGAGGCTCAAATTTATTACATATCGGTAATTTATGTAAAATGTTGCTCTAGTTACAAGTGAGTGATATGTTCTGCATGCCTTAAAAAGAAAAGAAAACTATGCAGAGTGATAAAAGGGTTTTTAGGGAAATTTTAACCTTTAGACAGCCATTAAAATGAAACTTTATCCCATTTGAAAACCCTCAATGAAAGTCAATGCTGATTATGTAATGCTGAATTTGCATATCGAACTGCTAGAATATGCCTTTAATGGTATCTTTTTTTGAAAATGTTGTAAATGCTTTGAATGAATAATATCTTTTGTATCAGTTTACACAATGGTTCAAATAGGAAACTATCCTCTTTTATTTTGTCATGGGATCCATTATTGCTTTTTTTTTCACTTATGAGAGGTTTTAACTTTTAACCCTTAAAGCGCCAATCACAACAATTGTCGTCTGCTTTGTCTTCTGCTTGTGATTTTAAAAGTCATTTCTGCAAACAGTGTGGGCCCAGTTAAGACTGATCAGGGTCCACACTGTATGCCCGTATACAAAAAATAGGTTTGAAAAGTTTGCAAGAATATTCAGCAGACGACATAAACAGACGACATTTTCAGATACAGTTTTTCTTGGCGCTTTAAGGGTTAAAGCACTAATCACAGATTATGAATTTTGATTTTTTTTTTTTCAGAGAAATTAAAGCTTGACATTTCATTTGAATTGTCAATTCACATGAATGTCAAGTCTTATTTTCTCTGAAAAACAGTAAAATCAATTTTAGAATGTAGTCTGCTACAAATGTGCTTATAGTGCTTTAAGCCTAAACCTAAGGAAGTGTCATAAGAAAACTGAGAGAGTAGGTACTTAATCAATTTCTGTAAAGAAAAACACTTCCATGGCAACCAGTTTAGTCAAGTTTCCAAAAATATATATTCCAAAGAAAAGCTAAGCTTGATATCCAAGCTTCGGTTTTCACACCTTTAGGTTTTTAAGAGGACTCTTCTATCTTATTTTCTGAGAAAAATAAGAAAAATATATTGTCAATATATCATCTGCTGAATTAGCATAGAGAGTGGTAAAGGTTAACGTTCTTCAAAATAGGGTACAAGGAAAAGAAGCTACTGACTGGACAATGTTTTATTGGCAGACAGTCGGATACTAACTCGTACCAAAGCCCTATGCTCTTCTCTGGGAGTGGCAGCAAACAATTTGTACTCATACGTACCCTGCTGAAACTACCATTACCTTGTGACAGACAGGTCTGAGCAAACTGTCCAGACCCAGATCAGAGGGCATAAAATGAAGTATCTGATCAGGGTCCACACCTTTTGTCACTCATCCAAATCAATTGTTAGTAAAACAGACTTGCTCAAATTATTGTACAAATATGGCAAAGAGTACAGGACCCAAGTTAATAAAACTTTTTTCATTCTCAACTCTGCTGAGCATGAAATTAGTCCTGCGACTTAATCTCGATTTAATTGCAATTGCAAAATCCTTCTTGCTAAACATAGCGGAGCATGAAAATTTCTCCGCTAATAAGTATAAAAATGCCAACTATTGTTGGGCATTTTCATAATTTATTAGCACTGAAAATTTCATCCTCAGCAGAATTGAGCATGAAAAAAATTATTTAACCTCAGGGTCATATCTCAATAAACTAAGTAGCTCCAGAACAAATTGCCAGGCATCCTAATTTTATAGTGAATGTATACACTTGGTTCTTTAATTTTCTTGACAATTATTAGGGGAAACAACTTTTGGAACTTCCTACACCAATCCCCTTCTGAAAGGAGTCTACCTGAAACAGAAAGAATCTGCTTCCAAGGGGAGCACTGCAGACCTCTTTCCAGATGGGAGCAAAAATGATTTTGACACATTTGTCTCCGATAAAAGTGCATCAGATCCCCATAACAATAACAATGTTATGGGCAGATTCAGAAGACAACAAATTGATGAGATTCTTATTTTTCCAGAAAATAATATTTGACATTTCATGCAAATTGTCTCCTAAGAAGACAGTTTGCATGAAATGTCAGATCCTCTTTTCTGGTAAAAATACAAAAATTATTTCAAAATATCATCTGTTGAAATCTTAATCTAGTCTGCTAAGTGGTATGGGTAAACAATGTAAATATTCGAAGAGGCAAGTCAGCAAACAGTGTAGAGTGAGGTCTAGTGAGGTCTACTATTCACTACTAAGCCAGCACAGTTTACACTCATGGCCAGGTAGTTAAATGCACGTGCTTTAACCCAGGTCCTACTGAACTTGAATATGCCCTCCTAAACTGGCTCCAGGCTCCAGTCTCCAGTGACTTAATATTCATTCTAATAATCTTGTTTGATAATCAACTAAAATTATAGCAAAATAATATCATGACTATAAAGGCTGGTAACTTTTGACCAGTGACCAGATTTTATAGTCATGATATCCTTTTGGTTTTATTTTAATGGATTATCAAACAGGATGATTAGAATAAATATTAAGTCACTGGAGACTGGAGACAGTCTATACCATTCCTTGACAAACAGTGCAGATCCAGATCAGTTGGCTTCTTCAGAAGCCAACTGATCTGGATCTACACTTTTTGTCATTAAGTATGTGAATTTGCATCAACAACCTGCATCAAGTAATCTGATTGGCTGACAATTAGAAGTGGGCGTGGCATCTTAATTTATTCAACATGGAAAGGATTAACTTTTGGATACATATGGTAGAAAGTTATGGTGTCCGAATACTTAGGACAACCACAGTAAGCCAGTCGAAAAATATAAAGATGAAATGTGGGTGACTTCATACCAGGCTGAGTAATTTATCTAAGATGTGTGAGGTACAAAGTAATTTCATTTGACATTTAGCATGTTGGGTTAAAATTTCAGCAGGTAACAATCTGGAATATTTTTATTACTTTTCCCTGAAAACATGCTTTGACATTTTATACAAATTGTCTCCTAAGGAGACATTTTGCATAAAATGTCAAAGTTTATTTAGTTGGAAAAATAAGAAAAGTATTGTCTGCTGAAATGTTTACCGAGCATGCTAAGTGCTGAAAAGAACCAAGAGAAAATCAGCATCACACCACTTTAACACTTCTCTTGTTAAACACGACGTGCCCTGTCTTAGCAAACAGTGTAGCTCCAGATCATTTGGCTTCTGGAGAAGCCAACTGATCTGGATCTGCACTGTTTGTCATTAAATATGTGAATTTCTATAAAAAAAAGCCAGATCAAGTAATCTGATTGGCTGGAAATTAGAAGTGGGCATGGCATCTTAATTTATTCAGCATGATAGTGCAGCATGACAAGGGTTAAAACCAGAGGACTTGTTAAGGAGGAGGGAATATTTTGTGATAAATCTGGGATAATATCTCTTATTTCTCCATGAACACCTAAATTGTAAGTACATATTAGAAACACCTTGGTGAGGCACTTCTAATGAGTACCCAAGATAAACATTTTTGTGGAGAAATAAGAAAATATTACACAGACATCCTCTCTTATGAACTATGCCAGCTTTTCACATATACCGCAAGATCCCTTTATGAGTGAAGCATCTCATTTATCAATGATCTGTCACAAGCCTTGTTCACCAAAAAAAAGGATGTCAACTTTACATACAACAATCCGTATTTTCCTTTTGATATGTGACAAAGACCGATATTTCTACTCTAATTAGGTAATGAATTATTTATGAAGGATTAGGAATTTTTTACTGTACCAATTTAAGGGGAACAAATATTCTAGTAACCCTTCTCTTGCTGAACACGACATGCCCTGTCTTAGCAAACTGTGTAGATCCAGAACAGTTGGTTTCTGAAGAAGCCAACTGATCTGGATCTGCACTGTTTGTCATTAAATATGTGAATTTATCCAAAACATAGATCAAGTAATCTGATTGGCTGGAAATTAGAAGTGGGTGTGGCATCTTAATTTATTCAGCATGAGAAGGGTTAAGGGAGACAACTCTGTTAAATTGTTTTTGCACCTCTTCTCAAAAGGAGTCTTCTCTTAGAGGAAAGAATTTGCCCCCCTTGGGAGCAAATTCTTTCCTTTTAGAGAAGACCCTTTTCAGATTGGGCTTAGTGTGCTGAAAGGCATACAAGAAGTCACCCAAGTTATCTCCCTTGTAAAAAAAGTGGAAAATCAACCAAGTGTCTCTAGCCCCCTTAATCACTTTGATACAAAGTTAAAAGGCTGTGTGTTGTCAAAAAACTGCTGAATGTTTGAATTCATTTATTTAAATTGAGGCAAACAAACATAATATAATTTAAATCACTTTCAAACTCATTTAATTTTAATTTTGTTCTTTACTGTTTTGAAGACTAGCAATGTTTTTTCCTTAACTTTCTTCCAAAGTTCAATACCCTAGGTCAGCAAAACTTTAGAACCTAGTGGGGACAGGAAGCTACAGCTGACACCAGCCTTCATATAAGAGTCCTTTATGATACACTTTCTACAAGGCTTAAGTATTCAAATTTACTGTATTTACACTCCTGTGCTTTCGATATCCTTTGGAAAGAAGTGTTTTGGGTTTTTTTCTTCATCATTTTATTCTAAATTGAAAAATCAATATCTTATCAGAAACCATTTGTCTTTTCTGTTACTGTGTGGTTAGTTTCCAAATATTTACCACAAAATTAATTTTATGGCCAAAATGGGTCTGACCTATGCAATTTCTAAAGTTAACTGGATTTTTGGAAAAATTTTTATCAAAGAATATTTTTTGCTTTTCTTCACTAATTTTTTGGTGTTCCATAACAATATTGTAAAAAAAAAAAAAAAAAAAAAAAAAATATTAATAGGAACAAACAAATTGTACGCTAGTCTACTTAATAGTATAAAGAAGCTTTGAATTCAAAGCTTCTTTATACTATTAAGATGAATTCAAAGCTTCTTTATACTATTAAGATGAATTCAAAGCTTCTTTATACTATTAAGTAGACTAGCGTACAATTTGTTTGTTCCTATTTATATTTTTTTTAATATGCGCTATAGGAATACCTTGCATCAACATTGATCCAGTATTTTGTTTTGCTAGTCTGCTTTTGCGTCTGGGTACGGCTGGCCCCGTGGATGCTGGTCCGTGTCTATGCCTTTTCAGTCTGCGCGGTAGCGCAGCCTGGTTGGGTCTATACTATGTTACATACTGGTATCTTGGTATCCTTACCAACAGCCTAATAACTGGTCAGCCTGCACAGTTGCGCAGCCTGATTCTTTTATTTTGCTGGCCAGTAATACTTCCTCCTGGAGGTCTGCTGTGCCTGGACCTGTGGTATTTTATCCGTTATGCGGCTATTCGTTAATTTTGCATGCGCGCCCGGCTAAGGCTCGGATCAGCTTGCGCACCTACGCGGGCTGATCTGAGTCTTCGCTGTGCGCTCTGTAGTAGGCCGGGATCATATCTATACTTTATGCGGCCGGTGGTGACTTTTATCTGGCTGCGTGGATGCGCAGGCTGATCTTGGTCTTCGCTTGTCGCATACTTGTGTACTGCGGGAATTGCTGTGCCCCGGATAACTTGCTTTATTGTACATTGCCGCTATTTCTTATGTGACGTAGCTGGCGTGGCGCATTGCATCACGTTACGTTTACGTGCGCGACGTCATCTATATCTATTGTTTATTACATCCTGAAGAAGCCGTGATGGCGAAACGTTGATGTTAATACATGATAAAGATTATTTCGTGTTGGTGTTGATTTACTGTACCAAATTATAACAATATTGTGAAATTTTCAGAAATTTTGAACAAGTGAAACTTATTTAAAACATACATTCTGACCACTCACCCTACCAATTTTTGCATATTTTGCAGCCATTTTTACTATAGGAAAAATTAAAATATTAGATTCTGTCTGTTTGTTTGTGTTGAGGTTTTACAGCCCAGTCAACCCAATGGGGTCATGTCGAGCGCAGTCAGTTTACCTAATCACACGTTTACTTGGCAGGTTTAGTCCTCTAAGCAGTTAACCAGTATTGTGCACATTCTTTCGCCAGAAACTGAAAACTGCCCTTCTTGAATCAGCCGAAGGGATTCTGTCAAAAGGAATGACTAGAATAAAACTTTTTGTGCATAGGTAGTTATGAGAAATGGTTTTGCATTAAAACATGCTAAAAGTTTGCAAATTTACTTCTTCTGTGTAAAGCGCCGGACAAAAAATGACGTTCCAAAAGATTTCGAAAGAAGAATAAATGTTTGGACACCTTAACTCTTTATCCTTAAATATGAGATTGCCACTAATTACCTTAATAACCCTAAGTATTTGGAACAGATAGGCCTTTGCAAACAGTGTAGACCCAGATCAGACACTGCAGAATGCGGCATCTATACTGCTTGCCATACAGAAATAAATGACACATCAAGAGGTAGTAGAATGGACTATTTCCAACTTTAGGATTGATTGATTGTGTTGTGTTTAAAACAACACATCAACCCTTGTGGTCATTTTGTGCCGTCTTCCAGAGAGAGGGAGAAGATAGATAGAAGAGATAGTAGAGGAGATGAAAGAGAGGGACAGGGGAGAGAGGAAATGAATGAAAGTGAAGAAACAGAAGAAATAAAAACATTCCTCCTTTACCCTTACCTCACCTGCAAGGATAGCAGGCATTGCCCAACTATAAGCCAATATCAACTGGACGCCCCGGTGATGTAAGATACACGACACCTTTGCCTCACCCAACCACACACCTGCCCCCTACCCAATTTTAGGAGAAGTGCGATAAGTAGATAAGGTGTCCCAATACTTAGGGTAAATATGGTAGCTGAAGTCTCATGTCACATGTGGCAAGGGCAGATAACTCAATGATCAAGAGGGTGAGAATTGTTTTACTTGATCACGGCATATCATCTCATCAAGCTTAGTTGTATGAGTGTGAACTGTGAAGTTTCATGAAAATATTCCAGAGGGTTAATAAGTTACAACCCAGACATTAGACTGGCTCCAGTCTCCAGTGATTAACTATTTCTTCTTATATTCCTGTTTGATAATGCACTAAAATAAAACCAAAATAATATCATGACTATAAAGGCTGGTCACTTGTGACCAGCCTTTATAGTCATGATATTATTTTGGTTTTATTTTAGTGGATCAAACAGAATTATGAGAATAAATATTTAGTCACTGGAGACTGGCGCCAGTCTGCCCACACATGAAGAGTAACTAAACCAAAGACAAAACAGAATTCTAACATTACCACTGTCCCTTGCTTCACTAGAAATGGGGGATGAACAACTCCATTTTTTTTTTTTGTATTATTTTACTATGGGCCAATGTGTCTAATAAAACGGCTACATGAGTGACAAACAGTTTAGACCGTGAATAGACATCACATTATACTGTTGACTCATACCTGTCTGTCTTAATTTAAAAGGTAAACACAGCAAGCAGTAATCTAAGCAAATAATCTGATCATTTTTTTTTTTCCCTTTTTTTTTTTTTTTGGTCAAATATAACATGCCAGAATACTGAGATACCTATCAAGTTATTTTAGGTACACAACAGTTTACAAAACATCAATGAAAAGAATTTTGGAGTCAGTATGTGAAAATATATATACTTCTCAAAGTAAGATACTGGTCACCAAAAACGATCTCCAGAAAGGTACACAAGAACCTTATGAGACGGTTCATTATAAGAAGGTTTAGGATATAAGACAGTTTAAAGGTTAGCCCAAAAAGCATTGTATCCAAACAAAAATGTATAGATTATATAGAAAATGACTACTTTTTGTTTGGATACACTACAGTTGTTAACCCTTGTCCTGCTGAACCCGGATATACCCTCCCTTTGCAAACAGTGTAGATCCAGATCAGTTGGCTTCTGAAAAAGCCAACTGATCTGGATCTGCACTTTTTGCCATTAAGTATGTGAATTTATATCAACAATCCAGATCAAGGAATCTGATTGGCTGAAAATTAGAAGTGGGTGTGGCATCTTAATTTATTCAGCAGGACAAGGGTTACGCTAAAAAGGTTCTTGCTGTGGATCCCAGCAACATTATCATAAAGCGGCTGTGTGGATACAGTGCCTTATGCTTATACTATTTTTGCTTTGCTTTGCTTTGCTTTGTGTGTGTGTGCGTGTGTGTGTGTGTGTGTGTGTGTGTGCGTCTGTGTGTGTCTGTGTATGTGTACCAGCAATCTGCAGCAAATGACATTCTATGGTATGTTTTTTTTTAATTATTTTTTCACAGAATATATCTTGACCTTTCATGTGAATCATCTGTTTGGCAGGCCATTCACAGAAAATGTCAAGACTTATTTTCTATGAAAAATAAATATTTATTTAAAAGAGACACATGCTGGAGTTGTGATTTGTGCTTTGAGGGTCAAGTTCATATACAAAATTATATCAGCTTATGATAAATAATACTAAGAATTCCTTCAGTTAAATGAGATAAGGTCTTATTTTTCAAATTGTTATGATGTAATTTGCCGGTGTTTTAGGTTTCATAAGGCAAATGCCAATCAACTCTATATCAACTTGTTGATATGCAGCAGATTTTAAACAATGCCAGGGACCCAATATAGATGGAGGCAGCTTCAATGTTTCATGTGCATTTGCACAACCTTGCTACATGTAGGTGAACTAATGGTCTGAAAATATTTTGACTACAGAAGGTTTCAAACTCACTACTTACTGCTTGCAAGCTGAGAACACTAATCACAGGCCACCCAGCCTAATACTTGTAGAAAACTCAATGAACAATAAATTCATTATAGTTATATATATATTTTTTCATTGTGTAATTTATGCATAATCCAAAGCCTGACATGGGCACCCATGACCGTTTTATCCAGAAAAAAAATATCAGTAGCTGGGCGTGCCATGCAAATTCAATGTTGTAAGGGTTAACTATTTTGCTGAGAATATGTTTAAGTTTACATAGGGTTTATTTGGTTGTTTCGGTCGATTACGGAGAAATAATTCACTAGTGTTCTAAGGCTTGCAAGTAAAAAACGAGTGAGCGAAGCGAATGAGATTTTTACAAGCAAACCTTAGAACACAATTGAATTATTTCTCCATAACTGATCAAAACAACAAAATAAACTGTTTATTACAGTTTCATTCATGCTTTACCTTGGAAGTTTCACATTCAGTCGTTATGATTTCCTACCAAAATAGTTCCAGTCTGTGCATGAATTTCAGGAGGTGTGGTTAAGTTTGAAAATCAGTCGCCATCTTGCATTCACTTTAATGCAAAAATTATCCTGTGCTTGAAATACAGACACAACAATGCCACAAAAGTAGAACTGGGCACTGGCTGTTGGAACTGGGTTATCAAGAAAATCATACTTTATATTTGTGTTGCAGGTCTTTCCTCAAAAACACCAACTGGACATGAAAATTGCAAACTGATTTCCATGATTTTATCAAGTTTTCTGCAAAACATCAACTACTGTTATTGTTGTTACCAACAACATCAGCAACATCGCCTACCAATTATGACGTCAAAACGTTGGAAATGAAATAATAATTCATTTGATGAATTATAGATTATAATTCACTGACAAATCTCAGTAAATCACTGCGGAAAATGTAATAAAAAGGTACATAACCACTTAACCATATTTACCCTAAGAATTCAGACACCTCAACTCCTTACCTTACTTGTTCTAAAATATGAACAAGTACAATTTACTACCCGATGTTGTGTCAAAAAATTGCTGGATGAGTGGTAAACAGCATAGACCCTGATGAGACACCACAGTCTGCAGTGTCTCATCTGGGTCTACACTGTTTGCTTAGGTCTGTCCCTCCAAATACTTATGATAAATAAGGTAACCACTTACTCTGGAGATTCATATCATATTAACCCTTAAAGTGCTAATTACAACTGCAACAGACAACATTTTTATTCTTTTTTTATTTTTTGTATTTTTCAGAAAGAACAAGTCTTGGCATTTCATGTGAATCCTCTGTCTAGAAGATGGATCAAACAAAATGCCAAGTCTTATTTTCTCTGAAAAACAATAAAAGAAAAATTAGAATGTCGTCTGCTACAATTTTGCTTAATGCTTTAAGGGTTAAGAATGCTGTTAACATAAATACCTGGATTTTTACTATCTATTAACCATTAAAGCATCACTCGAAACTGCAGCAGACAATAATTTTCATTTTTTTTTTCAGAAGAAAATAAGTCTTGACATTTCATGTGAATCATCAGATGAGTCTCATGAACTGTTAAGACTTATTTTCTCTGAAAAATAAAAAAATAATAATAATTTAAGAAAGTTGTCTGCTACAAATTTTGCTCAGAGCTTAAATGGTTATTAAAGGGCAAATATTAAGGTTTTAATTCTACTAAATATATAAGGGCACTTCAGTAAGGAGGTGACTGCCGAAAACCGCATCAAATTATCTTAAACGGTTTCTGAAATATTGCGATTTGAAATTTGATATTTAACATCCAAGAGGATTGAATTCAGGCTGCCTCATTAATATTCATGAGCCTTTTTATGACATCATAAGGGAACAGTAAAATTTTAAACTTTTTTAAATTGCCAATATTTTTTGCTCTTTAATCTGCATCAATTCAGTTTTCATATTGTTTAATTTATTCAGCTCCTTTAAACTAATATACATAGGAATTTAGCTCTTATTTTCAGTTTAAAGTGTTACATTTCAAATTTAAAAATTTCATTTAAATAATTTAAAATCCAGTTACAATGCTTAATAATTAGCCAAAATTGACTTTTTTGGCATTCATTTATATGATATACACCCAAAATTCACTATTATTAAAAAAAACTTACGAAAAATTTAATATTAGTCAAGTTTTAAACATTTTAAAATTTAGCTTTAAATTTAAATAACAGATTAAATTTTGAGTTAAATTCTCTATTCATGGGCTTATTTGTGGACAGAGACCAATTTCAATAATGGTTAAGGAGAAAAACTGTGTAGCATATAAGGAAATGCAGAATATTCCTGTTTAAAATTTCAATTTAAAATTTAAGTTCCACTATGACATCACAGAATATTGCACTGTGGGCCTTAATCAATACACAATCCAAGGGAGTTTACTCTAACAGGAAAAAAGGTAGGTATCGTAAATTAATCACCATAACTTTTGATTGGATTGGAATTTTTTGATGGGGTTTTCAACAAAATAATTCTCTTAAAGCATTCTATCAACACTCTGAAAACCAGGAATATTTTAAAAACCTTTATATTTGCCCTTTAATCAAGATCATACCAGGTAGCAAATACAAGAAGCCCATTAGAGAATCACATATATGTTGTGTCCCAAGAAAACTAGGACATCACATGGCCTCGGGTAAGAGAGCTATATTTCCCATGTACCCCTAAAAACATGTGTTGTGGGTACTCATTAGAACCCAGAATATACTGGGTACTCATTAGAACCCAGAATGTATTGGATAGTCATTAGAATGTATTGGGTACTCATTAGAATCCAGAATGTATTGGGTACTCATTCGAACCCAGAATGTACTGGGTACTAATTAGAACCCAGAACTCATTGGTTACTCATTACAACCCAGAATGTACTGGTGACTCATTAGAACCCAGAATGTAAACTCAGAACTCTAAAATGTATTGGGAACTCATTAGAACCCAGAATGTATTGGGTACTCATTAGAACCCAGATTGTATTGGGTACTCATTAGAACCCAGATTGTATTGTGTACCGATTAGAACCCTGAATGTATTGGGTACTCATTAGAACCCTGAATGTATTTGAAACTCATTAGAACCCAGAATGTATTGGGTACTCATTAGAACACAGATTGTATTGGGTACTCATTAGAATCCAGATTGTATTGGGTACTCATCAGAGCCCAGAATGTATTGGGTACTCATTAGAACCCTGAATGTATTGGGTACTCATTAGAACCCAAAATGTATTAGATACTCATTAGAACCCAGAATGTATTGGGTACTCATTAGAACCCTGAATGTATTGGGTACTCATTAGAACCCAGAATGTATTGGATACTCATTAGAACCCAGAATGTATTTGTTACTAATTTGAACCCAGATTGTATTGGATACTCATTAGAACCCAGAATGTATTGGGTATTCATTAAAACCCTGAATGTATTGGGTATTCATTAGAACCCAGAATGTACCGGATACTCATTAGAACCCAGAATGTATTTGTTACTAATTAGAACCCAGATGGTATTGGGTACTCATTAGAACCCAGAATGTATTGGGTACTCATTAGAACCCAGATTGTATTGGATACTCGTTAGAACCCAGATTGTATTGGGTATTCATTAAAACCCAGAATGTATTGGGTACTCATTAGAACCCTGAATGTATTGGTTACTCATTAGAACTCAGAATGTATTGGGTTCTCATTAGAACCCAGAATGTTTTGGGTACTCATTAGAACCTAAAATGTATTGGGTACTCATCAGAATCTTGAAAGTATTGGGTACTCATTAGAATCCAGAATGTCTTGGGTACTAATCAGAACCCAGAATGTATGTTTTCATAGGGAAATAAACATATTTCTTCTGCTTTAGTCAAAGAAGTACAGTCGACTCTCGTTATCTCGACTTCGCTTACCTTGAATAACTGTTTATCCTGCAGTGAAAATCTAGTCCCTGTTTTAACATAGAAATATAACAACAGGTAACAAAATATTATGGAAAAGAGGAGAAACTGCTCCTAGGGAGCAATTTCTCCCCTTTTCCACAATACTTTCAATATATCTCTAAATTCAGGAGTCAAATTATATATTCATTTGTGAACTGTGGTTGTTCGATTTTTTTTCCTCAATTCTGCAAATCCAATATGTCAAGGTACGGTTATCTCGAAGTATTTTAGACAGTCTCTTGAACTTCGAGATAATGCGAGTCGACTGTATAATTATGATCTGGAGTTGTGCTATTTACCCCAGGTACAGTACAGCTCAGGTAAAAGAACCAAAAAACTCTTTATTCCGAATATCGGCGTTTCGCGAACTTGCCAAAAACACTCGGAATCAAACCGAGTAAACGTTATATTCGGCGGACACCACTCGCAAGTCCGCCGAATGTATGCGTTATGCGAAGTTATGCGAAGTTACTCGGAATGGTAATATTATACCCCGTAGGCAATATTTCTCGCGAAGCGATGCGAAATTCCTCGGAATAATTTGACTAAATACCTGTCCGATTTTTATATATTTATTTATTTATTTAATAAAGTTATTTAGATATTTCTTTAATAAAAATATTTTTATTTATTTGTATCTTTATTTTTCCATCATATAGTACAGTCTGTGTGAAGGTTATATCGTCCACGCTCATGCGGATGCGCAGGTTGATCTGAGTGTGCACTGATCCCAAAGGTCTTATTGTCCCAAAAGTGTTTTCCAAATTTCCGCATTCCGATACCCCAAAATTAGGTCCATTCCCTTGTTTCAACCAATGCTGCCTTGTTCCCTGAATATATTTGGGTGCTCCCTAGGTTCAAAGATAACCCCGGTAGCCCCCTTCATTGTTCGAGCACGTAACATGGGCCTCAACAAAGGTCCATATGAAAATTTACCGGATTCTTTGGCTTAGTCTAGTCCGGTCACACAAGTGGGTCCGGCATGGTCATTTTTATTTAATGTGCCGTAGAAAACAAAACAAACACACAAAAATCACAAAGAGAATCAAACATCTTCCCCCAATCGACGAATTACGTATTTACATTTGGTATTCCTGTAACGACCTTTTCCCATACAACAACCGCACGCGCTCAATATAAATGACGTACTGTGGAAAAAGACCGGGAAATTCTCACTCGCGTGCAGCAACCGCACGTGTCACTATGAATTTACTTAAAGGGGCGCTTCTGCTATCAAAGAGGCATTGAATCAACAAGACAGCACATGTGAAAAGAGTGTCTGTCACACAAAAACACACTTTACGCACACGAGGCTAATGACAATTCAAACGAGTGAGTGAGTTTATTACGTCCTACTAACAGCTAGGTCATACGGAGATGTGGACCTTGGTTTAAAGTCCAATATGAAAGGCTTGAGAAACCTGGGATCGAACTTATGATCCCTGGGTGACAAGACGAGAAGCTTCACACTACACCACCGAGGCACAATTTCCCAATATTTCATACTGATAAATATCTAATAAAAGGGCTGCAGACATTTCACCATGCCCCGCAAAAATCAAGCAAGTGCCATGACTCTGTTAATAAACTAATAACGTTTCAAGAAAATATCTCAAATAGTTTTCAAGTTACAGAGCGGACAAAAAAAAAAAAAAAAAAAAAGAAAGAAAGAAAAGAAATATTACAGAAACCACTAAAATAGTTTCCATCCCGCTTTGGATAGCCCGGCTATCGGAGGTAAATACGATCAGTGAATGCTTTTATCAGAATCTGAGATCAGAATGTGCGGTTGGCAGGTTGACACGAGTCTTCGCTCGTCGCACAAGACGTTTTGTTAAACCCAGAGATTGTAGAAGGTACATACGATTAGCGAAGGCTCAGATCAGACTACTGATGTGCAGGCTCAGAGTGTGTGGGCTGATCCGTCTCTTCGTACAAGTTTTATTGTAGGTTTTGCCATGTACAGATCAATGCGCGATTTGTTTGTGCAAACCATAACGCCTAACACTCTGGGTAAAATTTTCAACTGACGACATTTTGAAACATTTTTCTCATTCTTCCAAGAAAACAGGATTTGCATTTAATGCAAATTGTCTCCATTGCATGACTGTCAAACCCTTTTTTCTTGGTAATAAAAAAAAAAAAATATTTTTTTTTTTTTTTTTTTTTTTTGTCGTCTGCTGAATTAGCCCAGATAGTGGTAATTCGATACCCGCGAGCACCAAGTGTTATAACTTAAGATTGGTTTATAACCAGGAAGACTCTGCCTAGAATGTCCGCGAGGGCATACAGGAAGACTCTGCCTAGAATGTCCGCGAGGGCATATGAAAATATTATTTGAAGATTGTTTCCCGCCAATGCTAGGTTTATACATGCGTCTCTTTTAGTCGTTTAATAAATTACGGCCTTGGTTTTGCATATCGCATGTTGAAGACTCAAAAACAGAACACTTTAAATGGAAACAAAAGTTTTGAAGATTGCTCTATAAACCAATAAAGATAATGTTATTAATGTATATACTGTAAGAGAATAATATAACATAACAATCATTTGTACTCTGATAAATGCGGGATAATGTCTTCACACCGCAGGTTTTTACTCTTTTAAGGGAGCTAACTGCAACTGACTATCAGAAGGGAGTTAACTGCAATTGCTTTACGAGTATGGACTGTGCGAAATGGGATTGTGAACAGCATTTTTTTATGAATCGCGCCAGTAAAGAGGGGGCATGCTTATACAATAAGCGGTTAACCAGTACACTGAACCCCATTCCGCCAGAAACTTGAAACTGCCAATCTTGAAGCAGTGGAAGGAGCGAATGACCGTAGCAAATACATGTGTTTCATGATAAGTGGGGATCGAATCGCGTTCGATTCCCGCCGGTGCGATATCATTTTTCCAATAAAGTCAGTGCAAACAACTTCTACCTCGAAAGGAGACATGTCATATTTGCAAGAGGGTAAAAGAAAGCAAAAGAAAGAGCTTTCCAGAGAGAGAGAGAGAGAGAGAGTTCGCAAAACTTGTAAGATTCTGGCTCGTCCATTTTAGGTACATCCGGCTATGAGATTTAGATATTCCTAGAGAAAAACGGCTAAACTGTTTTGCAAACAGTGAATACCCTGACCAGACGCCGCGTTCTGTCATCTCAATATGACTTAAAGAATTTCTTTTATTTTATTTTTTGTTATTGTTGAAAGAGACATAAGACATCAAGTCACCGTCATCATTAAGTGGTGATTTGAATGGACAGTCCTAATCCTGGTCCAGTCATCAACCGTCCAGGCCTCGATCCGAGCAGTGTAGATACATTCCAGCGTGTTCGTTTCTGTCTCCCTTGTCAAATGAAATGTATCCCTACTTTAACCCTCGAACCGCTTAGCATATTCAGCAGACGGCATTTTCATTTTCTTTTTCTTCTTATTTTCCTGTGTAAATTAAGCGTGGCGTAACATGTGAATCGTCTGCTAGACAGACGATTCACATGAAATGTTCAGCCTTATTTTCACTGTAAAATACTAAAACAGTTAGATCGACATCTCCTCTAGAATTTTCAGCAGTGCTTCAGGGGTTCAAACTATTTTCTTGGCAGCCGCAGCACGTGCAAAGTGACACGGGAAAAATGGGCCAGCCTGGATAAAAGTGCTTGTCACATGAAAAGGAATGTAGGAAGATTCAGGTGACCACCACCCTTAATCCAAAACTAAAACTGGGCGATTAGAAATCATCCGAGGCTTTGGGCCAAACACGTCGCATGCCTTGCGCATTGGGACTACCAGCTGTTGTTCGGCCATACCCTTTGATACTCCGCAGCTGAAACATAAAAAAAAATTAGTCGCAGGGTTGGTTGTCGGAAGCATTTTATGTAAGTGGATATTGCAGTCTGATCCTGCTGCCGCCAGCACTAGTTAACGAGGGTAAGTATTATAATCGCAGTTGTAACAATTTTTGTACGATTATCGTTGTGTGAGAGAATGATCTGAGTGGTCAAACTTACCTGTACAGAACAATCTGTCGCCACTCGCAAATACTCGCAAACACTCCGAATATCATGGGTACACTGAGGTCCGCTGAATGTCCTCGGAATATCGAGCGCATAACTTCGAGTAAATTTTTTTCACTCGGAATGGTTTACTCCAAACCACTCGGCGGAAAATCGCGGATTGTAAAATTGGTCCGCGAAATGAAAAAAAAAATTGGTTCTTTTACCTGAGCCGTACTGTAGTCAACCACCTAAACCCCATCAAATTTAGCCTGTGTCTGGCAAAGGGGCAATTGCTTACAGTAAAACCTCAATGGCTCGAACACCAATGGCTCGTTTACCACGGCTAATTCGAACTCGTTTTCAGTCCCTACGAAATTCTTCCGATAACATCAGAAAACAAATATTTGGGAAATTTTCTTATTTTATGATGAAACTGTATGTTGTGTGTACTCATTAGAATTGCCTCTATGAGGCAATTCTAATGAGTACACTCAATATACCATTATTGTATAGAAGATGGAAAAGATTTCCCTAAATTATCGCCATTTGCTTCCTGTGTCTGGCAAAGCAGCAACTGCTTATTTCTAAGCCTACTCACTGTCAAGGGAAACTGTACCTTACACTACCCCTTACCAACCATGCTGACCATTTCTGTAAAGTTTCATGCTGTACAAACTTGGACTGATGAGCTATCAACCCCATTACCAACCAACAAACCCACCAATCAATAGGATGACTCCTACATACCCCTCCCAAACCTAATTTGCAAGGGTATAAATGCTTAACACAGACGTTTAGTTATAGAAGGACAAACAGACAAACTAACAGAATAACAACAGCTCTATAGCCCTCAAATACTAATTAAACAAAGCTTGTGTGCTTATTTGTACTGTCCTATTTCATAAGCTATTGAATAAGGATATATTTATTAGCTCCATTTAATAAATATTTTTTTTTTTTTATTTCTCAACTAAAGCATATACTTTGACTAAACAGAATAGTGTGGCAATTCTAATAAGTACATGTTTTTTTTTTTTGTTTGTTTTTTTGTTTGTTTTTCTCAGTAATACTGCATTTATCCTAAATACGGAAACACATTAACGCTTTACTAAACTTGTCCTAAAATTTGAACAACACTTTTATGCTACCTTTTGATATACAGTGAACCCTCGTTATAACAACAGCATTTGTTCCCAAAGATGTTGCCATTAAAATGGATTTGCTGTTGTAAAGAATCCTTAATGGATAGAATGATATATAAGAAAGACCTTCTTTACTCTTATTTCCTCATAGAATATATGTTTTGGATATTTGTTAGAATCGCCTCAGAGATTCTAACAAATATCCAAAACATGTTGCTTGTTGTTTTAATGCAGTATTCTTGCATAATGTCTCATTAACTGTCACCTCTTGAGCTAAAGTTTCAGGACATTCAAATTGTCATTTTAACAAGTTTTGTCGTTGTATCGAGTGTCGGTAATAAGAGGGTTGACTGTACCTCAAAAAATTTATCTTAACCCTTGTCCTGCTGAACCCGGATATACCCTCCCTTTGCAAACAGTGTAGATCCCAATCAGTTGGCTTCTGAAGAAGAAGCCAACTGATCTGGATCTGCACTGTTAGTCATTTAGTATGTGAATTTGTATCACCTGTATTAAGTAATCTGATTGGCTGACAGTTAGAAGTGGGTGTGGCATCTTAATTTATTCAGTAGGACCAGGGTTAAAGTTTGAAAACCTATTCTACTAATTAACTGTTGGTGAGCCTAAAACTGCTGGATCAGTGGCAAACAGAGTAGACCCTGATCAATCATCACATTTTGCAGCATCTATCTGGATCTACACTGTATACTCAGGCCTTTCAATCACAATACTTAGGGTAAATACAGTTTAATGTCCCATCTAGGGTTATGAAAGAACCTATTCATTATGAATTTGTTTATTTTTCAAATGTAAGATTTTATGTTGTTGGTAATTTGTCATTAAATGCAGATCAATCAAGTTTGTTCAAATATGGCTCTGGCTGGCTTTCTTCAGAACACTGTTTTATTTTCATTTCCCATCATAAAAACTGTTTTCTTCAAACAGTCTGCAGAAAATTCAAGCCTTAGCATGCTGGGTAAAAATTTCAGCAGACGACATTTCGAAACATGTTTTCTTACTTTTCCCAGAAACAGGCTTTGACAATTCATGCAAATTGTCTCCACAATTTGCATGAAAAGTCAAAGCCTATTTTCTGGGAAAATAGAAAACTATTCCAAAATGTCATCTGCTGAAAGTAATATCCAGCATGCTTATTTAGCATTAACCCATTGTAGTCGGGAGACCTGTAAAAGGGTAACTGGCGAACAGTGCAGACCCAGATCAGATGCCGCAGAACGCTGCATCTGATCAGGGTCTCCACTATTTGCAAATAATTTAGCCATATTTCTCCAGGAATATCTAAATTTCATAGCCGGACATACTTAAAACAGAAATTGGACTCTTCCAATATATAGTGTGGAAGAGTCTATTCAGTATACAAGGGGTAATAGTCTGCAGAAAATTTGTTCAATAGTATCAAAACCACTTATCCTTTCCGATGTCAATAATTTAAGGATGTCCAGGGCCCAGTTGTTCAAAGCTAACGACGTCGTTAGTTAACGATTCGTTAAAATTTACATCGAGTGATACGCAAATATGCTGAAATTTTTTGCTGAAAAAATGTGAGTAGCTTTTGCAGTGCATAAGCAAAAGCTACTCACATTTTTTCAGCAAAAAAATTCAGAATATTGTATATTGAATACGCTGAAACAGTTAACGAAATGACCCTTAACGAGCTCGTTAAGCTAATGACGCTTTGAACAACTGGGCCCAGGCTGTTTTTTTAAGACAACTTTATTGTCCCGATTTAGTTCCTAAAAAAAGTTTCACTAATAATCCGATTTTTCACTTTCTTGTTCTGATTTTCCGATCACCTGATCTTGTTCACTCCTGTGACTGGTAGATTAGGGCTTACAAAACTGTCATCAAAGAATATTACATATGCCTACAGCTGTAGAAAAGAGGGATATCAGGGCCCAGTTGTTCAAAACTAACGATGTCGTTAGTTAACATATCGTTAAAACTTTGATCATTAAATATAACATATACACTAATATTTTTGCTGAAAAAATGTGAGTAGCTTTTGCATTTGCATTTTTCAGCAAAAATACCTATGAATCAGATATTGTATTTACTAGAACAGTTAACATTTTGACCACTAATGAGCTCGTTAAGCTAACAATGCTTTGAACAACTGGGTCAAGGTAAATATTTTTCTTATTCCTCCATGAAAACATATACAATGTTCAAGGGTGGAAGCATACGTCATTTCAAACAGTGAAAAAGACTATATATTTTTGCGAAAATGGCTCTTTCAAATCGGTTAGACGTTTTTATTATTATCTTTGATGTTTAGATGAAAATAAGGACAAACTCAGCGTATGCAACAAGGATAAATGTACTTATATTTGCAGATTTGATGAACCACCATATTACATATCATCGTTGAGAACACCCAAGCAAAATATTTCGATAATCTTATAAGAAATTGTACGTGAGTGTTCTCAACACTGACAATACGCTCAAGCATCAAGTTTGACAACATAAATTTCTTGTTACATATGCTAAGCCCATCCTGGTTTTTGTCAGAAAAACGAACTAGCTAACGAGCGCAACTTACCACTTAAACTGGCCCTTTTCGCAACAATCTATATACAGTTGACTCTCGTTATCTCAACCTCGCTTATCTCGAATAACCGCTTATCTCGAACTGAAAATCTGGTCCCTGCCTATACATGAAAACCTAACAACAGATGGAAAATATTGTAGAAAAGAGGAGAAATTGCTCCTAAGGAGCAATTTCTCCTCTTTTCCACAATATTTTCAATATATCTCTAACTTCAAAAGTCCAATTACCTATCAGTTTGTTAAATGTGGTTAATCAATTTCTTTTTTCCTCAATTCTGCAAACCTGATATGTCGAACTACGGATATCTCGAAGTATTTCAGAGAGTCCCTTGGAATTCGAGATAACGAGAGTCGACTGTAGTCTCTTTCACTGTTATATATGACGTAGGTTATACCCCTTGACATCAGAGTTAAGGTGCTTCTGTTGAGTACCCACAATATATGATTACAATACTTTTTGGTTGAAAAAAAAAGGATCTCATCTGGAACTAAGAGATTGTGCACAGCTCCAGATAAGCTTTATTTTTTATTATTATTTTTTTTTTTTTTCTCAATACTTTTAAGTCTAATCTGGGGCTATGATATCAAAAGGAAATCCTCCTTGAACTATAGTCCATAGGTCTAGATAAGAGTGATATCAGGTAAATATTTTTCTGATTTCTCCACAAAACATATGTTGTGGGTACTCATTAGAAGCCCCTCGCTGAGGGGCTTCTAATGAGTACCCACAACGTGGTTTTGTGGAGAAAAAAGAAAAATATCAATACTTTTGGATTGAAAAAAAGCATCTTATCAAGACCTAAGACAATAACAATACTTTCCTGATGCAAGGCATGTCACACCAGGGAGTACTGAAATTTGAAAGCCTGGGATTCCCAAGTTACATCATGATCAGTAGGCATATATCCAAGCATTTGTTATGATTTTTATAATAAATAACATTTGTTTGGGTTTCAGTTTAACCTCACTATCAACAATCTTTCAGTGATGTTGTGACAAAGCCTGGATCTGTTGGTGGGAACTGATGCTGGTTTGTAGTGCTTGCTGCCTTGCTGAGTTTCATTCGACATGGTCACATCATACAGCACCATTGCTATTAGGCGATCGGTACATGGAGTGAAAAATATGACTTAATACGACCTTTCTACACAAATGTACACCACACCTTAAATTGAAGCCCTATATGTGTGCTTTCAGATGAGGTATGATGTAGGCTTCTGGGGTGGTGCAGATGCCTGAAAAAGGTACCTTATGTACAGTACCTGGAATTCTATATTGCTATTTTATACCTGAGCTTTGAAGCCATCTGTTACAATAATGTTATTTGTTTCTCTTACATGGAGTTATATAAAAGTATACAAACATAATTTCTACCATTTTAATGAAATTTAAAACTACATATGTCGTTGCACGGAAAAAGGTACCATTTTTACATAAAAAGTGCATTTTTCATTAGTGCAGTATATAGTTTGTTACCATTTAATTGTATTGAAGACAGTTTCTACATGTTAAATATCAAACAATTAACCTTTTATTATTTGGTAATTAATAAGGCATGTTGTGGGCATCAATGGTGGTAATAATGCCATAAAAAAGGTACCTTATGCACAGAATCCAAAATATCCACTGCACAAACATTACAGTTAGTTTTAGATTATAGTATGAATCCTGACCATCTAAATAGAACACTTGATTAGTGAGTTAGCAAATACAACTAAATTTACTTAAAACTATCAAAATAAAAGGATCAAACCAATGAAATATGTGAAATAAGATAAGTTACTGTCAGGTAAAAAGGTGCCTTTTCAGATACCATATAGATGTTTTTTAGTAAGAATGTCATATGTATACAATAATTAAGCTATCATAATAAACCAGTTTCAATTGAAGAGGTTTAACTTCTTTCATTGAAAGAAAATAAAAACAACAAAAAAGAACAATGATACAAAAGACATCTATCAGTGGTCTAAAATAGCTTTTTCTAACAGGTTGTGAGCTGACATTTGCAACATGTGTATACCCAGTCACTTGCAACCGCATGCCATCTTTCAAATGGGCCGCTCTGTAAATCCTGCATCAATATGTTCTAAAATTAACCTTTTGTAACCTGCAATATTCTTTTAGCCATCGTTCACCTTATATGATGTGTGAAAGGTGGTTATGGCATTTGTCTTTTCCTTCACAAGGGCATATAATGGTGCACGTTAGTTCATCTGACTGACATACGCAAAATTAAGTTCTCTTGATGAAATAATATCTTCAATAAAAAACTTCTTCAGATACTTCAATATCTTCAACCAACATCTTATTCAGTTCATTTTGGCATTTGTCATCGCTTTGGCAAGGACAAATTTCAGTACACGTTAAACTATTAGTTCCTGATACATACTTGCTGGCGCAGATGTTACAACCTCTGCAAGAACAAACAAGTTCTCTCAGTACCTCAGCACTGACTGAACCATCAAAAAAAAAAACAAAAAAAACAGTTAAAATGGTATTGTTTTCTACCTTCCATCCATGACCAACTGGAGAGGGAATGTTTGGCACAGACTGATGGGCATGTATCCACATTTTAGCTAGCCAAGATGCTCCGAGAAGATGTTGTTCAAAATTAGCTTCTGAAGGGGGCAGTTTTGAAAGTCATTGTTTCTATTGTAGTAGCTAATCTGAAACGCAGATAATTTAGACTACTATGATATTTTCCTGCTTTGTGTGTTGGTCATATCCCGGGGTCATATAGACTTGCAATTAACTTTCGTCCAGCACGGACAGCTCCCTGTTCATCACTGCCATACAACTCTGAGAGATCTGTAAACTTATCTATTCCTATTTCTTGAATCATTTTCAACACTGGCTTCTTTCCTATTCCAAACAGTGCTGAGGTAGAATCACAACCTGTAAGGGCATGTATCCCAGGAAGACCAAACAGAACAACAGCCCTAGAAACTTGGAAATATTGTAAATGAGAATAAAACGTCTCTGATCAGCTGTCTTTGTGACTCTTCCTGTCTCAATCCAAAATCCTGAAACATGTTTCATTTGGGAAAATAATAGAAATCCAGCAGAACAACATCTGTATCTGGTGTTTTGATGACTATTCTAGCATTATCACTCGATCGAGTCTGCATCCACTGCATGCAAGTTCATTCGTGTATCGGCCTCTTTACGTGTGGATGCTAAGGATTCTGACTTGGTCTTTCCTTCTGAAGATAGACATACAACAGTTTTATCATCCACAAAACCACCTACTATCACCAGATTTCTCTCATGGTGGGATTGTAGGGCTTGTGATTCACATGCTCTTTCTTTGATATACTGAGAGATGAACTGGTTGAGTGCTGCCTTATTTTCGGGTAATGACATAATTTTTTTTCCAAGGCAGTATTGATCTTCCTGCTATCACTTGATACTGTCTTCCCGTTGGACCTGCACTTTCACGTCTTTCCTCTCCTGCAGATTTTACAGAGTCTTTATTGTCATATCTATCAAACATATCAACAACACTGTCCGCATCTCTGAAGCAGTGAAGAAGTGTATCTATGTAAACATTTGCTAGTTGCTGAAATGAGGCCTGATATCACCTGGCATCATTTGCAAAATGGCCATTGCATCACGTATATAGATAGTGGATGTTCCTACATGTGTCGGAAGCAACTTTACACCAGGTCCATTTTCTTCCAACTTGTGTAGCAATTCAGCCTTTGTGATTTTCCTCATAGAACCATCTTTGTGGAAAAGGGAAGTTAGAACAGATGAGACAGGCTGTGTGGGCTCACTCTTTATCGAAACTTCCTCTCTGGTCTTTGATAGTGTAAGAAATCTTCAAAAAACAAGTTCTGAGCTTATTGTCATACCACTTGCCTTTCCCTGTATGATGACTGGTGTTTTCTTCTTCACATCAGAGAATGTATTCAGGCGGGATCTTGTAACAGCAGCCTAGAGACTTGTTTTCCCTTTTGTTGATAGTGTTTCTTTCACAAAAGCACCAAACTTCTTTTCTCCAGTTTTGACTGCTGATAGAAGAGATTCTTGTGGAGCATGTAGTCCTGATGAAATGTTCAGCAAAATTCCTTCTGGGTGTGAATCAGCATCAAACGGGTAAGCACTGTTGCAAACTTCATTACTGCTTATGAAGAGTCTCAATAAAATCGAGACTCCTATTTTCTAATCCATAGTATATTCTTTGTTTCCAAAGGCAACCTTTTTGACATTTATTTTACTAAACTGCAGCTGGTGTTAGTGCCATGTGGCGGCAGTAGAACGTCTCCCCGTACATCACCCGTACTCCCCCGTACATCACCACAGTGCAGATTGTATTTCATTTCCTTTGGAATCATTTGGTTTATTTTGGTATATTTGAAAAAGAGTTCTGCTCATTTTATATGCTAGAGGGCATAAACAGTGTTGCAAACTTCATTACTGCTTACGAAGAGTCTCAATAATACTCAGAATCCCATGTTCTAATTCGTAGTGTGTTCTTTGTTTCTAAAGGCAATCTCTTTGACGTTTATTTTGGACATGCTTTTAATCTCTTTTAATGGCGGCTGGTTGTGCCTGCTGATGTATTTCCATGTGTTTTACAGTTTGTCCATTTCTAATCCGTATATGGGATGCATAATTTCCAAGGATATGATGTGTCACAGAGCATTGTACCAGAGCAGGCTGCTTTCATATCAGTCCTGTGATACCATTGTCACCCATGGAATCGCTGATAACAGTTGTTTCTGTCCCCATGTCACTCCATATGCCATTGTATTTGCCTGGAGAACGTCAAACAGAGAAGTTCCCTTTCCTAAATGCCTCTTGAATATAGTCGGGATGCTACAACATATCTAAGAGGTATAGTGGGGTCCATCGGGAATAGTTATTCCTGTTGGCCACAAAAATATGGCAACATCTTGGCAGTAGTATGAAGACTGATATTCCATAACCCATCTCTGCACTATTTGTTAGCAGGAGAACTCTGCAGCTTCCAGGAACATACACTAGTATTTGAAGGCTGGTGAAACAGCATCCCTATTCATTAAACTTTCCGAACAATGGTGCTAGATGTTGACTGAATGATTTATCTAAATCATGTGCTGTCCTCTGTCTGGTTTGCACATCTGACTGCCAAGCCTCATATGTATCATTCAGTTGTTGCCAAAAACTTTCAGGGATTTCCACTTCAACACATCCTTTTGATATTTGCATTTGGTACGATTTTTTGTATGTTGCTAACCAAAGCTGAAACATGAAATTGCCAGATCAGAAGATGGGATATATGTGCCTGACAGAATCATTTATATCAGTGATGGCAGACAGTTGATACACGAGGGGGATGACAACGTTGACATTAATGCAGAAACAACTGACGGGAAAAACACATTTCATTCTATGGCTAGAGTGTTTCTTCAAAATAAATGAACAAACTTGCACGTGGTTTGCTCTACCGACCATTCTAAGGCGGTGGTCCCGGTGTTAGTCTTACTCTTTGTTGCTTTGTGGTTTATTCTACGAGGCGATTTTTTGTATGTCTTTCCATGTGTCATTTTGTTCTTGTGTTTTTAAGTCCTTTTAGTATTGCGATTACCTCGCTTGGGGAAGAGAGAGCTAATCTTAGTGCTTTTTGTACGTTTGTTCGGTTTGTGCTTGTTTAGATTTGTCGGTTTCCTCTTCCTCTTGGGGTCTGGGAAGGGCTGCAGTTTGTGATTATGGCACTCCCTGGACTTTTCTCTTACCTTTTTTTTCAGATAGTGTTCATATTCCTGTCTCTGAAATCAACTGAAACAGAATGTGTCAAATTAACAAAGTCATTGCCTTTTGAGACTCTGAAACAGCGTCCAGAGCCAAATCAAAAAAGAAATGCAAATTAGATTGTTTACATTCTCAAGAGTTTCTGCTGCTGCTTAAGTGATAAATGGATGTAATTCTCTGTTATAAAACAAGAGTGTATACTTTTACCATTTGATTTCGAATACATTCTCAGATATTACACTGAAAGATAAAATTCTGCACGACTTCAACAACATTATTTTCTAATGCATGTAATTAAAAATATATTTGTTTTAATTAAATATATAATTTAATCAAGTTTTTTTATTAAACATGGTAAATATGTCATAAACTACACTTCAGACAGCTTGTTATTATGCATTAGCTTCATTATGAGTAACGGTAAGGAAAATTTTGTAGGGTAGAAATTACCAAATTTGGTAATATGGCTCACAGTGACCTACTTCTGAGTCATTTCTATGGTAACTGCACCACCTGGGAAGCCTACATCATGTCTCATTCAACTCTAGAGACATCAAGCTTTAAAACGATATATAACAACCTTTTGTGTTGAAACCTCGCATTAAACAAAATTCTGATGACTTTTAGCTCCTATGCCGATCGCCTATATGGTAGTACCAATTTTAGAAAGTCTTAATTATGATCCCCAGAGCTCCAGTCAGATAGGGCATTTTTTTTAACCAAAAAGTTTTTTATATTTCTTCAGAGGACCAGTTCAGGAAGAGTATTTGATGATAATTCGGAGATAATTTTCACCAATTCTCCATAAAAACCTATATTGTGGGTACTCATTAGCAGTGCCTCACTGAGGCACTTCTAATGAGTACCTACAACAGGTTTTTATGGACAAATAAAAAAAGTTCGCTCAAAATTATCATCAGATAATACTTCTTAACAAGTCCTCTGTTTCTCCATCAAAACATGTTATGGATTCTTATTAGAGATATTTCTGTGTGGTGTGTCTACTGGGTACAGACATCATATGTTTTTGTTGAGAAATAAGACAAATATACATCCTATCTATGACGACCCTGCTGGGGATTGCACTTACAATCTCACGACCCAATCATGACCCCAGCCAAAGTGTATTGGACCCAATCATGACCCCAGCCAAGTGTATTATAGAGACTGTCTTGTACATTTTAACCCTTGCCCTGCTGATCCCAGATATGCCCTCCTTTGCAGACAGTGCAGATCCAGATCAGTTGACTTCTTCACTGGCTGGATCTGCAGTTTGTCACTATGCATGTGAAATTGTATCAACAACCTGGATCAAGCAATCTGATTGGCTGAAAATTAGAAGTAGCTGTGGCATCTTAATTTATTCAGCATGGCAAGGGTACAAAATAAGAAAAATGTTTCAATATGTTGTCTGCTAAAAATTTTACCCAGAGTGCAAAGCATTAAGTTCCACAGAGCTAGAGCCCGCCTCGGTGGCTCAGTTGGATGCGCCGTCCGACTGGAGACCAGGAGGTCGCGGGTTCAACCCCCGCCGAGGTCGGCAACATTCTTTCGTGGAGATTGATCATGAAATATTTTCTACGGTCATTCTCTCCCTTCCGCTGATTCAAGAAGGGCAGTTGTCAGTTTCTGGCGAAAGAATGTGCACAAAACTGGTTAACCGCTTAGAGGACTAAGCCTTCCCAGTAAACGTGTGGTTAGGTAAACTGACCGCGCTCGACATGACCCCATTGGGTTGACTGGGCCGTAAAACCTCAACACAAACAAACAAAATCCACAGAGCTAGATTGAATTGCATCCAGAAAAAATATCCATACTTGGATACTGGTGCTATGCTGTTTGACTATAAAATTACCTTGTTGTAGAGGGACATACAAGGAGCAAACTCGAAACTCTCAAGCCGTATCACACCAATCCAGCCCACCTGATAAACATCTGTCTCATCGTCATGGTTACATAATGCTGATGGATGAACCTGCAATAAGACAAAAAAAAGGCCATTGTTACTATCTGAAATTATCCATGGAGACTATTCAGAAGATAATTGCTGTAACTTTTCTATTAACCCTTCTCTTGTTGAACACTATATGCCCTGTCTTAGCAAACAGTGTAGATCCAGATTAGTTGGCTTCTGAAGAAGCCAACTGATCTGGATCTGCACTGTTTGTCATTAACTATGTGAATTTCTATCAAAAACCCAGAGCAAGTAATCTTATTGGCTGGAAATTAGAAGTGGGCATGGCATCTTAATTTATTCAGCATGACAAGGGTTAAAACAGACAGTCATAAGCAAACAATGTAGAACCAGACCAAATGTTACAGAATGCAGCATCTGATCAGGATCTACACCATTTCCCACCCATCCAACACCAACAAAAGTAGTAAAATGGACTCCTAATTCTAGGACAAGCAAGGCAACTGTTAAGATAGACTGGCTCCAGTCTCCAGTGACTAAATATTTTTTTCTTATAACCCTGTTTGAGAATCCACTTAAACAAAACCAAAATAATCATGACTATAAAAGCTGGTCACTAGTGATCAGCCTTCACAGTCATGATATTATTTTGGCATTATTTTATTGGATTATCAAACCGGATTATAATAAAAGATATTTAGTCATTGAAGACTGGAGCCAGTCTATGGTTAAGATGTTGAAATTCATAGGCCTAGATAGGTAAATATTTTTCGTATTTCTCCACGAAAACATATGTTGTAGGTACTCATTAGAAGTGCCTCATTGAGGCACTACATATGCTGAGGGTACTAATGAGTACACACAGCATATATTTTTGTGGATAAATAAGAAAATTATCAATAGTACTTATATTTAGGTTAAATATGGTATGGGTCTTTGTCTTTTGTTCAAACACAGTTTGTATACAGACAACCCTCTTTATATCGACACTCGATACAATGACAAAATTCGCTATAATGACAATTTGACTGTCACGAAACTTTCTCTTAAGAGGTAACTGTTAGTCACAAATTATGCAAGAATATTGTATTCAATACTTTAAAGAAACATATGTTTTGGATATTTGTAAGAATTGCCTCAATGAGGCAATTCTAACAAATATCCAAAACATATGTTCTATGATGAAATAAGAACAAAACAAGACTTTTATTACAATCTGCTCACTACATACTCTGTGCAACAGCAAATTCATTTTAATGGCAACGTCTTTGGAAACAATTGTTGTTGTTGTAACGATGGTTCACTGTATATAGTTATTGAATACCCTGAGCATTCGGGGTCTGCATTCGCTCTGGAGGCAATTTTCACATGCCATATTATGAAACAGATGTCATACCAGTTTTGACAAGACTGTCACAGGTTGTTGTTGATTTCCTCTGCATTACTAAAATGGAAGTATTTTTTTTTAATTTGTTTTTAATTTGGCTGGACTGAAATTCAGTAATTTTCCCATATCCACAGCTCCAGATAAGAGGGGGGTATCCACATAGTATTTTTCTTATTTGTCCATGAATATATGTTGTGGGTACTCATTAGAAGGGCCTCGTGCCATGAAACCATATGTTGTGGGTACTCATTAGAAGCACCTCACTCCAAGAAAACATGTTGTGGGAACTCATTAGAAGGGCCTCGCTCCACAAAAACATTTATTGAGGGTACTCATTAAAAATGCCTTGTTCCATGAAAACATGTGGTGTGGGTACTCATTAGAAGCATTATGGTCCACAAAAAAGTATGGTGTGGGTACTCATTAGAAGCATCATGGGCCACAAAAACATATGGTGAGGGCACTCATTAGAAGCATCATGGTCCACAAAAATGTATGGTGTGGGTACTCATTAGAAGCATAATGGTACACAAAAACATATGGTGTGGGTACTCATTAGAAGCATCATGGTCTACAAAAACGTATGGTGTGGGTACTCATTAGAAGTATCATTGTCCACAAGAACATATGGTGTGGGCACTCATTAGAAGCATCATGGTCCACAAAAACATGTGGTGTGGGCACTCATTAGAAGCATCATGGTCCACAAAAATGTATGCTGTGGGTACTCATCAGAAGTATCATGGTCCACAAAAACATATAGTGTGGATACTCATTAGAATCACCTCAGTGAGGCTCTTCTTATGCGTCACAACATATCTTTTTTAGGAGAAAGAAGAAAAATATCAGTAATTTTCAGTTGGAAAAAAGTGCCTTATCTGGAGCTATGCATATTACCGTATTCAACCTAATTAATGCACATACAGTAAATGTCTTAAAATTTCGAACACCAAAATGTCTGACAAAATGACATATGCAAACAGTGCAGACCAAGATCAGACTGCTCCTGAAGGAGCAGTCTGATCAGGGTCTACATTTCACTGACTATTTCAAGAAACAGCTGCATAAAAAGCATAATCCAGGCCAAAATGGTATGGAATAAAGTGTATGAAATTTTTGGACATTTACTGTGCTCCTATATAAGCACAATCAAGCAGTTCCATAGTCTTCAGATTACAACCAGTGTACTTCTTGTCTATCTTCTTTATAAAAGGCATATGTTGTGGGTACCCAAAATAAGTACCCGCAGCATTATTATGCTTTTATAAAGAAGATTAGTGGAAAAAATACACAAAAAAATGTCGCATTATAAGCATCATTTGATAAGTCCTTTGCTGATCTTTTTTTTTTTTTTTTTTTTCTTTAAAGTGTACCTTTAGTATAGGTAGGTACAAATTTTACCAAAAGCAGTGATTTATTTACCTTTAGGTTCTACTGAATCCAAGGGACACACATGATTGATATTTAATGAGTCCCAGGATAAAAGCAAGAGACCTTTACATATAATCAAGCAGTTTTCTATTGTATTTTGTGAGTTTAGGGACTCACATATATAAATTTTGTTAGTCCCAGAGACAAAGTTGTGAGTATATGAAGCGGAACTCGCAAAAATCACTGCAAAAGTGTTTTGTCTCTAGTAAAATGACTAAGATAAGAAAGAAGAAAACTATGTAATGCCTTGAGAAAAGGTTCCTTCAGAGTCTATAGGACCATTTAGAACCATAACAGTCAGCAATGTGACCACTCACAATCTGTGAAAGCCCTTTGCTAAACATTGATGTAGTCTACAATATCCAATGTTTCTCTAAGCAGACAGTGCAGGCCATGATCATACTGTGCAGATGCACAGGCTGATCTGGACCTTCCCTTTTGGCATATTCTTCACATGGCACACCTCACATAGCTCCAGATAAGGAGTACCCAGAAAAAAAAATATTTTTCTTATTTCTCCACGAAAACATATGTTGTGGGTACTCATTAGAAGTGCCTCCTCGAGGCACTTCTAATGAGTACCCACAACATATGTTTTCATGGAGAAATAAGAAAAATATCAATAATTTTTGGCTGTAAGAAAGAAAATGTCTTATCTAGAGCTATGACTCTGATGTATCTGGATTACCTCTTATCTGAACTGTTGGCTGATAAGCACTTTCAAAGCAAACATTTTCATTTTCACAGCACTTGCACAAAAATTTACATTAATGTGAACTGTTTATAAGATTATATACTGCTTCATTAATTTCTTAATCTGATACCGATTATTTGAAGTTTTAATGAAATAAGTAAATTTCTTCCGATCTTTATAAGGGTCATGTGCTATTAGGATGGATTTTACATGGAATGGAATTTTGATGTAGTGTAAAATCTAAAAATATGCTTCATTAACTCTTAGCATGTTGGGTAAAACTTTCCAAAATATTTTTTATGCCCCTGCCATTCGAAGAAATTTGGAAAGAGCATATAGTGTTACCCCTGTCCGTCCTTCCGTCCATCTCCACCCATATGCGGCATTTGCAATTTGAATCTAAGTTTTTCAGGCAGGGGCATCTGTGTCCTTTGGACGCATTTTTAGTTTCTTTCTGATTTTTCCAGGAAAATAGTGTTTTCATACAAAATCCATTTATTGACAAGTTTTATTTTTTGAGAAAGAAAAAAAAGTCATCAATTTGTCACCTGCTAAGTTTGCCCAGAGAGTGGTAAAGGTCAAATGGGAGTAAACAAGTAAAATGGTAACTTATATCAAAGACATGTTAATGGTGCAGATCCACATCACTCTGCACAGTCTGTTTAATGTTTAGCTACCAGCCATTTAACATACAGGGTAAAAATTTTCAGATGACATTTTGAAACATTTATCATAATGACCTTAACCTTGTCATGCAGAATATTTCTAATTTCCAGCCAATCAGATTACCTGATCCGGGTTTTTGATAGAAATTCACAAATTTAATGACAAACAGTGCAGATCCAGATCAGTTGGCTTCAGAAGCCAACTGATCTGGATCTCTTCTTCAGAAGCCAACTGATATGGATCTACACTGTTTTGCTAAGACAGAGCATGTCATGTTCAGCAAAAGAAGGGTTAAGTATTAGGGACAGACAGGCCTGAGCAAACAGCATGGATCCAGATCAAATGATACAGAATGTGGCTTCTGATCACTCATCAGGGTCCATCATTGGCATAGTGCTTATTACGTACATAAGGAATAACATGCATAAGAAAATTATTTAAAACAAAGTGCCATTAACATAAAATAGTTTACTACAAGGGCTGCTCTTAAAGGAAAGAATTTGCTCCCTCTGGGAGCAAATTCTTTCCTTTAAGAGTAGCCCTTATTTTGGAAGCGCAGTTTTAAACATTTTTTCCTGAGTGTGTGTAAAAATAATTCTGTTTTGCTATGCCACTGTCTACGCTGTTTGCCATGTAAATACATTAACAGGTAGTTAACTGAACTGGTTCAATTTTTAGAACAAATATGGGAAGGTTTTATAATTGTTCCAACATAACTCCAGATAAGGTGCTTTTTCTTCAGCCAAAAAGTATCAATATTTTTCTTATTTTTCTGTAAAAACATGTTGTGGAACTCAATAGAAGTGCATTACTGAGGTGCTTCTAATGAGTACCCACAACCTATGTTTTCATGGAGAAAAAAGAAAAATAATTATCTGATGCCCCTCTTATCTGGAGGTATGGTCCCAACACTTCAGATTAACCCTAGTCCTGCTGAACCCAGATATGTTCTGCCTTTGGAAACAGTGTAGATCCAGATCAGTTGGCTTCTGAAGAAGCCAACTGATCTGGATCTGCACTGTTTGCCATTAAGTATTGAATTGATATCAACAATCTGGATCAAGTAATCCAATTGGCTGAAAATTAGACATGGGTCTGGCATCTTAATTTATTCAGGTGGACTAGGGTTAATTAATATGGTTATTCTTGATATTCCAGCAGAATGTGTGCATCAGTTGTCTTACTATAATACCACAAATTGGTCGGAATTATTAAACTTGTCGAACAGTTACATCTCAGTATTTCTCTAACCAGTCGTACTTTGATCAAAGCACTGTTTAAGGTTTGAAAAAAATGATATCCACTGAATTCAAGCGAGTACACATCAAAAACCATTTGAGTTGCATCAGACAAAACAGACCTTAGAGCATGTGGGAAGAAAGAAGGCCCAGCTATTGTTAAGGCACTTTTTTTTTAACCAAGAGGGCCATATGGCCCTGGATCAATCACCTGAGCTCAAGACAGCTTTTTGGATGTGACGGTGTCATGGCTTGCGAGATGTCAATTTAAGGTGGCCATTTTGTTTGGTTGCCATAGCAACATTTAGAAGTAGGAAATTTCTGCAGCACTAGCAGGGAAAGAAGACCATAAGAAGCCTCCGCAGGGTAAGAAGACCCAGTGAAGCAGCAGCAGGGAAAGAAGACCCTGTGAAGCACTAGCATGAAAAGAAGTCTCTTGTCTATTTTTAGCTCTGGCAGCCATTTGCTCAGACGAGTGGAACCATTTTAGCAATTTTGGAAAAAAAAGGCATAAGAGGAACATTTCTGTGAAATTATTTTGAAATCGGGCAACTGGCCTAGGAGGAGATGTCATTTAAAGGTTTTATCTATTTTTAGCTCTGATCACTTTTATCAGCCGAGCGGTAACATTTTAGCAATTTTGGTAAAGGGGCATACGCGGATCATACCTGTGAAATTATTTTGAAATCGGGCCACTAGCCTATGTGAAGATGTTGTTTAAAGGTTGTTTTTTTTTCTATTTTTAGCTCTGGCAGCCATGTTGTTCTGCCGAGAGGAACCATTTTAGTAATTGTTGGTAAAGGGCCATAAGAGGAACATTTCTGTGAATTATTTTTGAAACAAGGCCACTGGCCGCAATGGAGATGTCATTTAAAGGTTTTTCTACTTTTAGCTCTGGTGGCCATTTTGTTCAGCCAAACCAAACCATTTTAGCAATTTAGTTAAACGGCCTTAAGAGGAACATTTCTGTGAAATTATTATGAAATCAGGCCACTGACCATAAGGGAGATGTTCTTTAAAGGCTTTTCTATTTTTAGCTCTGGTTGCCATATTGTTAAACTGAGTGGAACCATTTTAGCAATTTTGGTAGAGGGCCATAAGAGGAACATTTGTGAAATTATTTTGAAATCGGGCCACTGGCCGAGGAGGAGATGTTGTTTGAAGATTTTTCTATTTTTAGCTCTGGCAGCCATCTTGTTCCAGCAATTATGGTAAAGGGCCCAAGTGGAACAATTTTGTGAAGTTTGGACAAAATTGGATCAGTAGTTTAAGAGGAGATCTCATTTAAAGAAATTGTTGACGGCAGATTTCTCACCACAGATGATGGACACAGAATGATCACAATAGCTCACCTTGAGCACTTCATGCTGAGGTGAACTAATAAACAGTTCTTATACTTTTTTCTTATTTCTCCATCAATACATAGATTATGGTACTCATTAAGCGCTGCTAATGAGAATTCACAATATATGTGTTTATGGCGGAATATGAAAATATTTTATTTAGATTGCCCATTTGTCCAGAGCTGCTGTTTTACTTTAAAAGTCATTTCTGCAAACAGTGTGGACCCAGATCAGACTGCTCCTGCAGTCTGATCTGGGTCCACACTGTTTGCCTGTATGCAAAAATAGGTTTGAAAAGTTTGCAAGAATATTCAGCAGATGACATAAACAGATGACATTTTCAGATGCAGTTTTTCTTGGCGCTTTAAGGGTTAAATTTCAGAGAGACTTGGCATTTCATCTGAATTGTCTGTCTAAAAAAAATATTGTAGAATAGTGTCTGCTGCTGTTGTGATTTCACTTTAACCCTTAAAGCACCAATCACAACTGCAGCAGATGACATTTTGAAATATTTTTTTTAAATTTTTCAAAGAAAACAAGTCTTGATATTTCATGTCATGCAGACGATTCAAATGAAATACCAAGACTTGTTTTCTTTGAAAAATTAAAAAAAGATAAATAAATGTCGTCTGCTACAAATTTTGCTTGGCGCTTTAAGGGTTAAAGGGTTATGATACTTACTGTAAGTATCAGACAGAGAGGCATGAGGAAACAGATACTACAGAATGTAGGGTCTAAACAATTTGCCACTTATTCAGCAGTTTGTTTTGGACACATCATCATGTATAAACACTTAACTCTCTGGGTAAAATTTTCAGCAGACAACTTATTGAAATATTTTTCTTAATTTTCCCAGGAAACAGGATTTGACATTTTGCATGAAATGTCTAATCCTGTTTTCTGGGAAAAATAAGAAAAATATCATGACTTTGTCGTCTGGTGAATAAGCCAGGAGAGTGGTAAAGGTTAAAAAAAATTAGGCTTGTCCAATGGCAAGAAAACATCAGCATTACATTTTGTGTTTGGGTTGCTTCACTTGAATACCGGGTATATGTGAACCATGAATGCATAGGTTAGACTGTGCATCTATTGTTACGTAATGACCATTACGCATGTGTTTATGGGCCGTAAGGCATGTTCATGTTATATTTAATAAAGAATATAAGGGCCTATTTCTCCTATTACCTGTACGTTTCATTTGGTTTAACTTTAATTCTACAATACTTTATAAAAGATAGGAAAAATATCAGGTTTCAACTTTAATCTGCTCTAAGGTCTTACAGCTTGTTAAGTAAGAAGTAAATCTTATATTTTTGGTAAAAACACATAAAAAGTGACAAGCGTAAAACATACATCTTCTGAATGAGATCAGCAACCCAGATGTTCATTGACGTCATAAATGAATATTGATAAGGGTTAATTAGGGTTAAGGGGTAGGACTTGGCAGACGTAAGATGTCAAGTATACCAGTAATATTCCGTACAGGTCCGGGAGGGGAGGTCCTAGCTCTATTTTCAGAGCCATGATGTAATGGTCATGTGAGCAAGAGTATATAAGCTGTGCGCAATGCGTGGAGCGGGGTTGGTTAGTTGGTTACTCTGAAGTTAAGTCTTAAGTAGTCTGGAGTAGAGTTGGTTTAGTCCGAGAGTTGTTGCTTGTTGTAGTGAAAATAAAATGACATATTTAATCAGAAAAGCCTCTTGTTGCTGTTTTTAAGAGTGGACACTCAATGGCCGGATCCTAGGCTTAGCGGACGACTATGCAACACCCTAATTTTTGTATGGTGCCGTAATCCAGGATGGACTTAACTAATTACTTAGTTAATTAACTTTCGTGTTCTTGAACGACTTTCGGAGAAGACATTCTCAAGTTTCGTGTGAAAGGACAGGGACATTCTTGACTGGGTAAGTCTTGATTTGTATTTTGTCTTTGTTTATCATTGAGAATGGCAGAAGCTGGTATAGCACAAGCTTTTCAAACTTTGGCTACTCAGATGGGCAAAGTCTCAACTGCGTTGGGGGCCCAGGGTGTTAATCAAATTGTTACGCCATTCGAGGGGGAAGCTTCTAAGTTCAAGGACTGGGTTAAGTCCATAGAGAAATATGCTGTACTAATGAACCTGGGGGATGATGGAATTAAACGTGTGGCATATCAAGCTAGCCGGGGTCCAGCCAGTGACTTCATCAGACGATATCAGGACGCAAACCAGCAGGCTACATGGGCTCAAATGAAAGCTGAGCTAGCGGTCAGATTTTCAGAAGTGACCGACGCGCAACATGCTTTCATGTTGTTAAGGAAAGAAAAACAAAAGCATAGCGAGACCGTGCAGGTCTATGCTGAAAGGTTGTTAACCTTAGCGGAAGATGCTTTTGTGGGCCAACAAGGGGCACCCATTCAAAGACAGTTAATTGACATTTTCGTCGATGGGTTGGCTGAGGATCAATTAAAACTTAAGGTGTTACGGGAGAATCCTGCAACTTTGGAGGCTGCTGTAACATGTGCAACCAACGAACAAAACTTACGCAAGAGGTTTAATTTGCGAACACGTCGTGAATATTATCCAGTCACTGACGATGATCGCATGGAAGTCGATTACTACAGACCTGGATTGCGTTGCTTCAAGTGCAACAGAAAAGGTCATAGGTCAAAGGACTGTAGGGTCAAACCGTGTGTTAACGCAGTAGAAAATCAGGCTGTACCTAAAACTTATAATGACCGGAAAAAGGATATGAGTTGCTGGTACTGTGATAAAAAGGGACACTTAAAGCATGAGTGTAGAAAACGCAAGGCAGATTTAGAGAGGGGTAAGCAAAATTCAGGACAAAACAGAAATCAAAGTAATCAGGGAAACTAGGGCGCTCCTCTCATAAAGAAGCCGGTGGGAGGAGTAAATTTAAAAATAAAATTCCAACTTTCAATATAGCGTTTACAGGAAGTCCAAACTCATGTTTAATTCAAGTAGGAAAAAATAAATTTAGGTCACTTGTAGATTCTGGAGCCGAGGTATCACTTATACATAGACGCGTATACAGGTTACTGAAAAATAAGCCAGCGCTTATAAATAAAACTGCAAGACTGCAGTCAGTCAGCGGCGGAGCATTAAAAATAGACGGTTATGTTAACTTAGTTATAAAAATCGGGAATACCGAAATTGAACACGGGTTTTACGTGTCGCCGTCTATTAATAGAAATGTTATTTTAGGTAGAGACTGGCTTGTTCAAAATGGCGTTAGATTGTATTTCGACTTAGGTTTTCTACAAGTTGGCAACAGTAAGGTTCCTCTCGAAGAAGATATTCATATAGCATCACTGGTTAGGTTAAAATCAAATACTGTACTCAAACCGCAAACTGCTTCTGTTTGTGTAGGGAAGGTCAAGGATAGTTATGAGTTACCTACTTCTCATTTGTATTCAGTTTCAGCTGTAAATGTTGGGTATATAAGTTCAGAACCTGGACTCATGGTTTCAAATTCTGTTGCTAGGTTAAGTAAGGGGAGAGCAATACCAATAATGGTGGTAAACAATACGAATCGAACTCTGCAGTTGTCTAGAGGTTGTGTTGTTGCAAAAGTTGAGACAATAGGTAAGGGAAATATTCGAAGCATAAATACGGTAATGAAAAATGCAAAGTCAAATACACATATTGATTGGAATTCAGATGTAGATGTCCCGGGTGAGCATAAGGCAATCGTTGTTAATTTTCTGAAAAGGCATAGGGACCTTTTCGCTACAAAAGATTCGGAATTAGGGCACACAGACACAGTGAAAATGAAAATAGAAACAGGAACACAACAACCAATTAAGTTGAGGCCGTATAGGACACCCATTCAAAATAGACAAGTAATAGATAAGGCTGTTGACGAAATGCTCGATGCAAATGTCATTCGTAGGTCAAAATCTCCGTGGAGTTTTCCAGTAGTAATAGTAGATAAGAAAGATGGGTCAAAAAGATTTTGTGTTGATTTTAGGAAGTTGAATCAAATTACTAAACCTAATTCTTATCCTCTTCCTTTGATTGATGATATTTTGGCACTTTTAGGAAAAGCAAAGTACTTTACTTCACTTGATTTGAAAAGTGGGTATTGGCAAGTGCTCATGGACGAAAAAGATAAAGAGAAAACTGCTTTCGCTTGTCATAGAGGTTTATTTGAATTTAATGTTATGCCTTTCGGGTTGACATCAGCTCCAGCTGTGTTTCAAGAACTCATGTCAATTGTACTTCATGGGTTGAGCCACTTTGCTACAGCATACTTGGATGACATATTGATTTACAGTGAAACTTTGGAAGATCATATGCATCATTTGCAGGAAGTGTTTGACAGGTTGCGAGAACATGGGTTAAAGTTAAAACTTAAGAAATGTTCATTTTTGAAACTAGAGACAAATTATCTGGGATTTTTAATTAATGACAGAGGCATAAAGCCAGATCCTCTGAAAGTTGAAGCAATAAAGTCGTTACCTGCACCTACATGTGTAAGAGAAGTTCGATCATTCATAGGTATGACCTCGTACTATCGTCGGTTCATTCCCAATTTCTCAGAAATTGCGGAACCAGTCATTGCCTTGACACGTAAACATGCAAGATTCAAATGGTCTGAGGAATGCCAGAAAGCATTCGAATACTTAAAAGCAAGTTTGACAGTTGTACCTTTGCTGTCATACCCAGATCCGAATAAGCCGTACACTTTATATACAGACGCAAGTAATTCGTGTATCGGTGCGTGCTTGACTCAACAGTGCGACGATGAAGATGGCATTTTGCCAAATGTTAAAAATGAGAAACCAATCTATTATCTCTCCCATAAGTTAAGCAGGACACAATGTAAATGGTCTACAATAGAGAAAGAAGCATTTGCGATCCATTATTCATTACAGAAGCTAGATTATTATCTCCACAATTCTAGGTTTGTTATCAAAACTGATCATAAGCCCCTTAAGTATTTGTTAGAGTCTCCAATACAGAATAAAAAGATCCAGCTGTGGGCGCTGGGTATGTCCGGTTATAACTGCAAGATTGAATATATAGCAGGTACTGAAAATACCTGTGCTGATTTGCTTAGCAGAAAACCAAATGTTGAGTGCACTGACCCAATTTTAGAACCCTTTGAATTGGACATAAATGATAATACTTTTGAAGTAGGAATGATAAATTCCAATGAAATGGACCCAAAAGAATTTGCAAGTTGTCAGGTTCCTGAAAAAGAACCATTAGGAGTTCCAGAATGTGAGTTACCTGGTCTTAATATGGTACAAGAACAATCAAAAGACAGTGAAATTCTAGAGCTTAAAACAGTCTTGGCACATGGTGATCCATCTAAAGCAATTAAGCGCAGATATCTTATTGAAAATAACATTGTGTATTTCTTGTCTGACCCTGAAGATAATCCAACGTTACGTTTGTATATCCCTGTGCAACTAAGACAGTTGGTAGTAAAGCAATACCATGATGACAATGGTCACATGGGTGTTCAAAAGACGTACGATGCTATTCGTCAAAAATATTATTGGCCAAATTTATTTAAAGAATTGTATGACTATGTTTCGGCTTGTACCATTTGCCAAACAAGGTCTGCTCAAAAAGTAAAACCTCCTATCCAAGAAACGGATATACCACCGTACGCATTTGCAAAATTAAGTCTTGATTTGTCGGGACCGTATCCAAAAAGTTTGTCAGGGAACAGGTACATAATTGCTTTTGTTGACTGGTATAGTGGTTGGCCAGAAGCATTTGCAGTGCCAGATAAGACGGCAGAAACTATTGCACACTTGATAATAAATGAGATATTTCCTCGTTTTGGTTGTCCACTTGAATTGGTCACAGATAATGGTACTGAAAATTGCAATAAGGTTGTTAAGGAAACATTAGAAGTTTTGAACATTCACCATGTACGCACAAGTTATTATAGTCCTCAATCAAATAGCCGCGTGGAACGCCTCCATCGTACCTTGCATGACATCTTAGCCAAGAAACTGATTGATGGTCAAGACACTTGGGACTTACACTTGAACCAAGTGTTAGCAGCCATTAGGTTCAATGTCAGTGAAGCGACCGATTATTCGCCATATTACCTTTTATATAATCGCGATGTCGTTCTTCCAATTGACAATTTGTTAAAACCTAGACTTAAATATCAAGGTGAAGATCTCCATCAGATCTCATTACAAGAGCAACATAAGGCCTTTATGTTAGTTCACGGTAGGTTAAAGAAACAGAAACGTCGGCAAGCAAAGTATGCAAATAAAAATTGTAAGGACATACAGTTTAAGGTAGGGGATCCTGTATTTTATAGGAAACATGCTCGTACTGGTAAACTAGATATTAAATGGGAACCATTTTATAGGGTCATTGAGTGCAAATCTCCAGTTACATATGTAATAAGGAATCAGTTGGACGGTAGGACGGTTAAAGTTCATGCGAGACATTTAAAGTTAGCTAAGGTAGACGATTGGGAAATACCTAAAACATCCGAGGGTAGGCCAATTCGTAAAGCCGCGTATGTCGTACCTCCGCCTGATACAGATAAAAGTTCCTCAGATTCCTCAGAATCTGAATCGGTAAACCCTCAAATGAAACTTGCAGCCAAATACCGTCGCGAGAGGGAAGATTCAGATGATGAAGAAGACATTCCGTTGATGGAACTTGCGAAACGTTTGAAAGCGCGAGAATGTCGCGAAGCCGAAGAAAGGGCACCTATGTCGAGTGAAAGTAACTCGCCAAGTGATACTAGTGATACAGAATCTATGGGTACAATAGATTATGAACTATCAGACTCAATGTTAGTTGATCAGGTTAAGGCATTACCGGCAGAGACGTCTGTCGGAACCAAGCGTTTAGCTAAAGTAAAAAGGTCAAAAAGAGACCGGGAAGTTAAGGGTAAGGTTAGGACCCTATTAAGCGCTATAGCGGAAATGTTTTAATTAAAATGGCTTCATATTGTGTAAATAAGTAGTAAGGTTGACGTCAGTAGTACGTCGTGGCCAACATGGGCATATATAATTATCAATATTGGGGTATCAGTATTGATTGGGTGTATTATTTATATGTACTGTAGGTTTTATAAAGGTAAAAAGAAAAGGGTACATATTTTAACTTGCTGTACAAGGCTAGCCATTCTCAGTGGTAATGAAACAAATGCGAATCCAGACGAACTAAATGGTCAAACCAAGGTGTCCTACCAGGGACGGGAAGAAACAGTCATGTTTCTCGGAAGCGATAGTTCTTCCGCACCGGGTAATAAAGACACGTCGCCGCATGAAGACGAAGGGATGTTACAAAGACTGTATCCGAACCTTCCTCTTGCCGGAAATAAACATTCGTCGTCGTCATAAACAGGTGTACATACGGACAAACTATGTTATTGTTAAAATAAGTAGTGTAGAAACAGTTGGTATATTTTCGCCAAGTTGTGGCTAAAAAAAAACAATTATCCTTACTTAAAGTTCAATTATTTAGAAATGTATATAGAATGCAGGTGTTGGGACTATCGTATATCTAAAGCAACGATGTAGTCGGCTATAAAAGTAAAATAGTATGAAATTTTATCTATCGGAAAAAGATAGGCATTAATCAAGTCCAGCTTATTAACGGTATCCAAGTAGAAAATTAGTACGTTTATATTCGGGAATACAGATTAAAATAATGAGAACTACAGAACATCTGTGGGAACTAGAATAAATTGACTTACGCTCAAACTTTAAGTCACACACATTTCAGAACTCAAACATACAGCACGTAAAAATCAAAACAGTGAAAAAAAAATGGCAGTACCCACAGAAAACGATTTGGGAGTAAAGTTTGTTCTTAGCTCGGAAAAGTTTATTAGAGTCAGGGACTTATTGGAAAGTATCACTGAGGAGCAGAAAAGTGAACTAAACATTGATATATCGAACCCAGAAACCATACTAGCTAGGATAATTTACACAGAACACATGTACAGAAGACCTAGACCACAGGTCGACGTTGACAACCTCTCACTTGAACTGGACTCTGATTCTGACAGTGACATAAGGATACTGTCAGACATAGAGGAGCCGAAGGACGACGAGACGGGAGAAAATCAGAGGCAAGTCGAAACCCAGCCTCTACTTTCGATCGGGGCTAGAACATTCCTTCAGGCTTGTGAGGAAGCCTTCGAAAGGGCGGCTGCGGCACGACGTGAACGGGAAAATGGACCGGGAGTGGCAGATGATCAAGGGGAACCAGCCACTCCTGCGGTAGGTCCATCAGGATCAACAGAATACGGACCGGGGGTGGAAGATGAGAGGGAACCAGCCACCCCTGCGGTAGGTCCGTCGGAATTGTCGGGACAAGACAAAGAAGAAGATTAAATATGTTATATAGCAAATGTAAATAGTGCACTGACAGCTAAATGCAAATATATATATAGTGCAGTGACAGCTAAAGTGCGAGTGTATATTTTTCATTCAAAATGTTTCTTTTGTGTTTTATGTGAAAAACCTTCTCATAGGAAAGAAAGGGTATGAGAGGATGACTAAGGTAATAAGTTTTGAATAAAGTTTAATTAATAAGGTAATTTCTAAAGCATACATTTAGTAATTAGTGAATATTAATTGCATGTTTTCCTATTAAGTTCAATGATAACGATTATCATTGTGTCCACTTAGAAATATTCTACCACAGGTAGTATATTTCTTGTGTGGGGACGAATGTTACGTAATGACCATTACGCATGTGTTTATGGGCCGTAAGGCATGTTCATGTTATATTTAATAAAGAATATAAGGGCCTATTTCTCCTATTACCTGTACGTTTCATTTGGTTTAACTTTAATTCTACAATACTTTATAAAAGATAGGAAAAATATCAGGTTTCAACTTTAATCTGCTCTAAGGTCTTACAGCTTGTTAAGTAAGAAGTAAATCTTATATTTTTGGTAAAAACACATAAAAAGTGACAAGCGTAAAACATACATCTTCTGAATGAGATCAGCAACCCAGATGTTCATTGACGTCATAAATGAATATTGATAAGGGTTAATTAGGGTTAAGGGGTAGGACTTGGCAGACGTAAGATGTCAAGTATACCAGTAATATTCCGTACAGGTCCGGGAGGGGAGGTCCTAGCTCTATTTTCAGAGCCATGATGTAATGGTCATGTGAGCAAGAGTATATAAGCTGTGCGCAGTGCGTGGAGCGAGGGTTGGTTACTCTGAAGTTAAGTCTTAAGTAGTCTGCAGTAGAGTTGGTTTAGTCCGAGAGTTGTTGCTTGTTGTAGTGAAAATAAAATGACATATTTAATCAGAAAAGCCTCTTGTTGCTGTTTTTAAGAGTGGACACTCAATGGCCGGATCCTAGGCTTAGCGGACGACTATGCAACACTATGTAGTCTATGCAGGGCCTTCATAGTCTGTTTACAGAACAATTGGATAGTGTTGAATATATCATAACACAGCACAGGCCCTGGTGAGACTCTGCAAATGTGTAGGAAGTTCTGCATCTGCTTGTTATGCCTATTTCCAAAGACAAGGTTTTTAAATGGTATGGCCCATTTTAACACTTACCATGCTAAGGGCAAATTCAGCAGATGGCAAAACGATGCTTTTTTTCTTATTTTCCTAGATGATAGGATCTGATACTTCATGCAAATTGTCTCCTTAGGAGACAATTTGCATGAAGTGTCAAATCCTATTTTAAGAAAAATAAGAAAAATATTTCAAATTGCCGTCTGCTGAAAATTTTACCAAGAGTGCTAAGTGTTAAAATTATAGCATTCAAGTGCTCCACCATTGAATTTATAGAAAAATAATAATTTATTTAACATGTTCAATAATGAAAGTGTTCTATGATTCTAAATGATCAAGCCCGATTACCAGTCTTGTAAAGCTTGAATTTGCACACTTTATGATCAAAGAGAATATTTATGGTGCACTGATCGCGCTTTTAACCTTTAGCAACCTCTCGGCAAATTCAGCAGATGACAAATTGATTATGTTTTTTCTTATTTTCACAGGAAAAAGGGCTTGATATTTCAAGCAAATCATCTCCAAAAGAAACAGCTGACACGAAACGTAAATCCACTTTTCTGGGAAAAATAAGAAAAACATTTAAAATTGTTGTCTGCTAAAATTTTTCCCTGCCATCTAAATGCTAGCATAGTTCCAGATAAGGCATATTTTTGAATGAAAAAGTTGGTACTTCTTTTTTTTTTCTCCTTGAAGACAGATGTTGGGGGTACTTATCAGAAGTGGTTCACTGCAGCATTTCCAGAGTACTGTATTTACCATATATATTTGGACAGACAGGCATGAGCAAACAGTGAAGACCCACATAGCTACAGATAAGAGGGGGTATCCACATAATATTTTTCTTATTTCTCGATGAATCATATGTTGTGGGTACTCATTAGAAGCACCTCGCCGAGGCGCTTCTAATGAGTACCCACTACATATGTTTTTATTGAGAAATAAGAAAGATATCAGCATTTTTCGGATGAAAAAAACGCCTTATCTGTTGCTATGAGACCCAGAGGATATTCCGAGGAACACGGCATCTCATCAGGGTCTACACTGTTTGAAACTCATCCAGCAACTTTTAGCCACATCATCGGGCAGTAAATTGTACTTGTTCAAAATTTTGAATACCTTATTTACCCTAAGTATTCGGACACCTCAACTCCTTACCATATATGTACTAAAATTTGAACCAGTACAATTCACTACCCAATTTTGTGTCTAAAAATTGCTGGATGAGTGGCAAACAGTGTAGACCCAGATGAGACGCCGCATTCTGCGGCGTCTCATCTGGGTCTATACTGTTTGCTCAGGCCTGTCTGTCCGAATATATATGGGTAAATACGGTAAGTATGGCAAGAAGATGAAGTGTCCGAATACTAATAGGGTAAATATGGGCCTTATTTCACAACACATTTTCATGGAAAAATAAGAAAACTATGCATCTGGATGCACATTTAATCTAGGGTTGTGTTTTTAACATATCTCCCGATAAAGAGACTATCTAGAAAAGTAGTAGTTTTCTTATCTCTCCACAAAAACATATACAAGATTGTGGGTGCTCAACAGAAGTGATTCAGTGAGCCGCTTCAATTGAGTACCCACAACAAAAGGCCAATTCAATTTGCATACAATGTCAAAGCCTATTTTCTGCAAAACAAATAAAAAAAAAATAAGAAAAATATTTCAAAATGTCGTCTGCTGCAATTTTTTTTACCCAGCGTGCTAAGCGTTAAAACAAATTATGCACGCTTCTAACCATTTATGGTAATCCTGCAGAGTGATTGTGTGAAAATACAAACAGTGAAATGATGTTCACAGATTTAACCCTTAGCATGCTGGGTAAAAATTTCAGCAGACGACATTTTGAAATATTTTTCTTATTTTTCGCAGAAAGCATGCTTTGACATTTCATGCAAATTGTCAAAGACTGTTTCCTGGGAAAAATGAGAAAATATATCATCAATTTGTCATCTGCTGATTTTCCCAGAGAATGGTAGAAGGTTAAATGAAAAAGACAGGTTGTGATTTTCGGTTTCTTTCATGACTGTATTGACATTTACTGTCCACAAGGAAGGTGATTTTTATATCAATAGGATTTAATGATATTTTTCTCCTTTGTCACGGAAAACATACAAGCCACGATGTGAGATAATGTATCTGAAACATAGAAGTTTTTATTAATGCAATAAGCCGTACGGCCCATGAGCATATATACAAGTGACAACATACAATGATATACAGGATAGCAATAGCAGATTATATTATATATATATTCATTTTCACCCATCTTCGGGAGAGGTGCGCATTTAGGTTTGCTATAATTTGAAATAATTGAAAAGAAACATCATCTGAAACCCTCTAGCATCATAAACATGTAGCTAGTACTCACATCTAATACATATACATGAATCTATCCTTTCATACTGAGATTGTGTATTTTTCACTGCTGAAATATCAGCACATAACCTTAAACTAACCCTACCAGTGCCCTCATTTTAATTGCTTTTTCTATAAAGTAACTTAGGTTTTTAATTATTTTTCTGTTTTGGGAGGTTAACAATACAATAAATTTCGGCATATTCGGACTCTGCCAGTAGTATCTTTTAATATACGTTTTCCGTAGATCATCATAAATAGCACATTCTAAAATGAAGTGAAATTCATCTTCTAGTACCCCACAAGCCCTGCATTTTCTATTATCCAGAGGAATTTTATTCGGCTTTGCCCATCTACCCATCTCAACTTCGAGTCAATGTGAAGATACTCTTAATTTACACAAACTTCGCCGGTATTTTTCGACCTTTATTAATTCCAAATATTTTTGATGCTGAAAATTTGCTATATTAATATAACATCTCGCTCTAGTGGAGGCCTCAAGTCTTGCAAGCCAATCCTGAACAAATATATCTTTCACTCTTGTTTTATTCAAAAAGTTATTTATATTTCCTACCCCTTGTGCATTCCAAACCTCCAAAAAACCCAGACGACTTAGTAAGTGCTTAACATGTGAAGCCCAATTGTGTTTATTTGGATGCAATTCCATGTCGTTTAACATCATAATATAGATGCATTTAATATATTTATGTTCATCAGTATATATGACCTTTAACCAGTACTTTATAATATTAATGTATTTATGTGCTTGATAATCGATTCGACCTAACTCTCCATATACAAAATCCTTCTGTGTTGACTGTTTTACTCCTATCATTCTTTTGCAGAATTGCATATGTAGTGTTTCAATTGCTTTTGCTGCATGAAATCCCCAAACTTCCAATCCATAATTCAAAATTGGAGTAATTAATTTGTCAAACAAATCTAAAATATGAGCTGGACTTAACGGAGTGAAGTTGTGCAAATATTTGTTTAGTGTAAAAATCGCCTTTAATGCTTGTCCTGAAAGGGTCTTTTGAGTTTCGAAAGAGGAACCGCTTGAGGTAAAAACGATTTCAATGGCGTTTCCCTTGTATTTAAACTGTAAATCACCCGACAATCTGCCCCCCTTTCTGAAGATAAGTATCTTTGTTTTACTAGTATTTACAGTTAATCGCCACCTATCACAATATTCTTCGAGTACATCTAAAGATTTCTGTAGTTCTTCGGACGTATTTCCAAAAAGAACAATATCATCTGCGTAAAGAAGCAATAAAAGTTTAAACATGCCTATATCAATTCCATTCACCCCATTGTTTTCTAACTCTTGTTCCATGTCATTGATGTACATAGCGAACAAAAAAGGTGAAAGACACTCGCCTTGTCTTACACCCATATTGCAGGAAAACGCCTCACTGAGTGTATTGTTACATTTGACCCTTGACTTTACACTGTTGTAAATGGATCTTATAATATTTAACATTTGACCCCTAACGCCGATTTTAATTAATTTGTACCATAAAATGTCTCTGTCTATATAATCAAACGCTTTTGTGAAGTCCACAAAACAACAGTACAAATACTTATTTTCATTTATACTACGCGTGATAAGCCCATTTAATACAAAAATATTATCCACTGTTCCCATATGTTTTCTAAAGCCAGCTTGTGCCTCAATATAAACATTATAGATTTCTGCCCATTTGTTTAGTCTGTTGTTTAATATTCTTGTAAACAATTTCCCCAATGTGCTAAGTAGAGTTATGCCCCTGTAGTTAGAAACCTCATTTATATCCCCCTTTTTGAAAATTGGTACAATGAAGCCTTCTGACCATTGCTCGGGAAAATAGCCCATATGAAATAATTTATTGAATAGAGCAAGTAAATAATTAATTAATGATGCCGATCCATTTTTGAAAAATTCATTAATTAACATATCTGGTCCTGAGCTGGCTCCATTACGTAATTGTTTAATTGCGGTAAGTATTTCATCCTTTAAGATATCTGAATTTAACTCGTCAAACATGATTTGAAACTCGCCTCTGACATAACATTCATTATAAAACAAAATATCATCATCAACCTGATAAAACCTACCTTCAGGATCATTTATCGCTTTGAAATAATCGGCAAATTTTTTGGAGCTAATAGGATGTTTCATAAATTTATTCGCAGTTTGTTTTAATAAACGCCAATATGCTTTTGCATTTTCATATTTTGAGGCAATAAATTTCTCCGTTTTTGATTTATTGTATGCATATCGCTTTTTTCTTATTACATTTTTAAAATTTGATCTGGCATTTATCATCTGGGTCTCCGTTATATCATTTTTATCTCCCCTGTATTTATTCAATTCTCTATAAAATCGATTTCGTAATGTCTGACATTCTTCGTCAAACCACGGTTGGTTTTTCCGATCAGTAAAGTTAAAATTTTCGGGCCTTTCCGTCGGTACCTTTATGTTTTTTAGCAAAAAGTGGGTCACATACGCTTTCCATGACTTTTAAAAAGTTATTAATATTTTTGTCAACATCTTCTGATTCTTGGACTTGTATTAAATTTTCAGCCAAAGTTAAAATGTCATTTTCTGCCGTATTTAGATTAAAAATATATTGATCCTTTTTCATATCATCCCAAGCATATTTCTTATGCAAGCGTTCGCTACAGCCCGTTTCTTCCTCCTGTGCAGTATACAGGTAAATATTTTCATTTTTAAGTATTGAAAATTCAAGGACGCAATGGTCTGATAAAATATTTGGATCACCAATTTTATAACTTTGAATTGCTTCAAACATTGTTATATTAGTTATCACGTAATCGACTACGCTCCTGCCCGTACTTGCTGTGAAAGTAAATTTTCCATTATTTCTGTCATGCCCTAATCTACCATTACAAATTCGAAGCTCATTTTGCCTGCAAAAATCTAATAATTTTTTCCCGTTTAAATTAACTATTTTATCTTCCGATTGCCTCGGTAAAAATTCGTCAGGAACGTAATCATCTGGCAAAACATCGTTACGCGAGTTATCCAATATTACAAAGTCGGGCTCAGTACCCACCCTAGAATTTAGGTCCCCACAAATCATAATATTGTAGCAGTTATCGGTATCATTTGCAATTTTTACAATGTATTCTGAAATTCTATCTAAAACGCTGATTTCAATTAACGCTTCTCTACTCGAATTAATAGGGGTGATATAACAAAGACATAAATAGAGATCATATGATAAATTAAATAAAGTCCTATCTATTTTTAACCAAATAATATCGTCACTGTCTGTTTTCAGAAGTTCACAGTGTTTTCTATATTCATTTTTAACATATAAAGCTATGCCACCGGAGTCCCGCTTCGCAGTGTGTCTTTTATCAGCCCTATTCAGCTGAAAGAGAGAAAACCCAATAACTGACAAGTCACATCGGTCATTTGACCATACTTCCGTAAATAGAATAAAGTCGTTATTCTTAAATATCTCAATCAATTCAGTTGAATGCAATTTGTTTGTATGCTTAGTCACTAATCCTTGCACATTTAATAGCGAAAAATTTATTGGCACACTCTCCCGTATGTCCTATAAATTTGTAAACGTCAGCTGTTCACGTGACCCAGTCCCGTTACTTCCCACACCAGTGTTTATATTTTGCGTCCCGGATGAATGACTCGTAGTAATAGTAGTGCATCGAGAGATGACACATATAAGAACCAATCCTAGGCTAAACAGAGAGCACCCAGAGAAGAGTCTGATCAGGCTTTCTGGATGTACAGCTGATCACAGTCTTTGCTGATCTCCTGACAAAACCTTGGTCCTTGGCTATCCATAGAATGCCCAAAGAAGATTCCGATCAGGCTGCACAGACTTTAATTTATACAAACTTTCAGCCTTCACACAAACCTTTATTAACACTTACCACACAATGGGCAGAGATTCGGCAGACAACGAACTGATGATATTTTTCTTATTTTCCTATGTTTTCTTGGAGAAATAAGGAAAATATTTTCCCAGTACCTCCTCTCATATGGAGCTATGTTGTAGCACTGGGGTACCTTCTGATGGGGTATCCTCTGTGAAATTCAATTTGAGTACTACAGCACAATGATAGAATGCTTGGTTCATATCTCTAGCTAAGGGGTTATGTCTGAGATGAGGTTTCATGGTCCAGTCAACCAATTAGGGTCATGTTAACCCTTCTCTTGCTGAACATGACATGCCCTGTCTTAGCAAACAGTGTAGATCCAGATCTTTCGCTTCTGAAGAAGCCAACTGATCTGGATCTGCACTGTTTGTCTTTAAATATGTGAATTTCTATCAAAAACCTGGATCAAGTAATTTGATTGGCTGGAAATTAGAAGTGGGCATGGCATCTTAATTTATTCAGCAAGGCAAGGGTTAAGCTGTTAACCAGTACTTGTGCATATACCATGTATAGTTTAGTATTACTTTCGTTATAGTAACTGACAACTGCCCATCTCGAACCAACAGAAGAGGGAGAATGACTGTAGAAATTATTTCATGATAAATTTCCACAAAAGTTATGTAGCCATGCTGGGGTTCAAACTTGCAACCTTGGACCTGCAGTCAGATGCACTACCTATTGCGCTATTTTCCATAAAAATATATTCAGTTTGGGGAATCCACGTGACCAAATGACGAGGTGAACAGACTTTGTTATTAGGCAAAAAAAAATTAATTATTAGATTCTCAGGCCATTTTTGGCAAAAACAGATGAGGCAGGCAGGAATTTTTTTTTTTTTTTTTTTTTTTACTCATGAAACAGGCGAGGGAACTTTTTTTTTATTACACGAACCCTTTAAAAGGACTCGTTTCATGAAATGCATTTTATAGTAATATTACCATAAAAATACTTAATTTTTGGACACCTGGACATAGCTAAAGATAAGGAGAAGTACTGAGGATAACTTTTTTATATGTCCCTATTATTATTAAATATAAAGGATAGTCCCCTACCAGCTAAAGTTTAGTAAAGTAAAGTAATAAAATCAGTTTGTGCAGCTCCAGTTTAAATTTTTACCAAAGGTTTATATACCTTCAGAGAGGGATGTGTTGACAGAAATTCTGTCGAATGTGTCTATTTTGGAGCGTCCGATCGACGTACTTACATCGTGGTTTGATATATTCATCCGGGAAGGACCTGAAGTCGATACTTCGGATCCCGATTTTATGCCATTATACAACTCGGCAATTGTGCAGTCTTTTTCGTAACCGCCTATAATGTTCCAGGACAGATGCACCGTAGCCCCGGATGAAATCTGGGTGGATATTTGAGACATCTGCTTTGAAAACGAAGGAAACACAAGTTTTGTTTACACAACTTGCGCTTCGGCAGCCATTTTGATCAATGATGGTGCTAAAACGCTTACTCGCAATGTTCAATCCAATGAAAAAATCAATAATATAAGCGTTTATGTGACCGTGTATGCTTCGGTTGCATCTAAAACTAGGATTTTAAAAACCGCGACGCACCGGCATGCTGTATCAGACGCGGATGTGTTTTTTTTATTGGACACGGAAAAAAAGGCTTATGCGCAGACTTTTTGGTACATGCGGCGGGGCCTGAGAATCTAATGATTATTTTTTTTTGGCCTTAGGTAGGATTTTTTAGAATATCTCGATAAAGTGCAGAGTATGCAGAAAATCAAGCTCTTTCTGATGGTGTAAGCATTATTCTACAATCTGGTCTGGTTCTCGAGAACATTCGGACAAGGTTTCTTGTCAAAAATCATGTACATTGTCCCGGTAGCCTAGCAAAAACATTCTTTGAATGTTCTCGAGAATTAGACCAGATCGCAGAATAGCACTTACACCACCAGAAAGAGCTTGATTTTGTGCTTACTCTGCACTTATTTGAACAAATTCCATTTGGTATGAATAGAGATATTCTAAAAAATCCTACCTTATGCGGAGCTAAAACTCTGTATACCTAGTCATTTGGTCACGTGGATTCCCCACGCTAATATTTAAGTTGTGGGTACAATGCATATCTAAGTGCCTTGGCGAGATGCTTCTATCAAATGGGTGTCCATTTGTAAAAATAAAAAAAGCAAAAACATCAAAAATTTTGGCTGAAAAAAAGTGCCTTAGCTTATGGCTAAAACTGAAAAAAAAACACACTTTTTCTTCTTTTTTTTATTTCTTCAGTCTGTCTTACTGAAAATTAATGTTCATTTCAGAATTTCGTCAACATTATCACATTCAATTCAAATAAGATATCAGAGCATGTTTTTTACAGAGAAAAGGGATGAAATTCTCACTTCTCTGCAGCCTTGAAACTGAATCAAATTTAATCATGTTATCAAAATTTGTAAAATCCACTTTCATTCAAAACATGTCAAGCATTTGACTATTAGCATATAATTAAGGCTGATGCATTCAAAAGGCAAATTTTATCCACAGTTCTAGATAAGCATAGCTCAGCATGTGCTATTTTTCATATTTTTCCATGAAAATTACAAGTTTGTCAATTGTCAGACTTCATAAAATCGTCTCATTATACTGATTTTAATGTAATCTTGAAGTCATAGCTTTCATGTGGAAATGTGAAAAAGTAATCAACATTTCTGTTGCAAATGACAAGACATTTGGAGTCCTGAAAACTTTCATTCACAAATAAGGTAGATAACACAAAAACACTCTGGGTTGGTACAGCTTTTGTCAGGTGACAGTGCTTACTAACCCAGTTAAACTTTTAACTAGAAAAAAATATAAAATGTGGTTTTGCATTTTTTGTGTCGAATACAACCCCAAAACGTCAAATTCGGGCTAACTTTTTGGGTTTTAATTTTTTGTCCGGCTTTCTGTTAACCCTTCTCTTGCCGGAATTAAAATGAATCAGGCCTGTAAGAGGGGGTACCTCTACTTGAGAAGTCATTACCCCCTGAATTTTACCTCGATTTTCATGAAATTTTCACGTATAATTTGCCGATCCTAGGTGGCCATTTTACCGGAGAAAGAATGGTCACGTGACTAGAAAGTCACGTGACAGTCATGTGTAAACCGGGAACCGTTTAAGACACTTAAAAAAAAAAAAAAAAAAAAAAAAAAAATAATTACAAGAGCCCAGCGCCTACTGTGTACTATTGTGAATGGAACGAGTGACATACATAGGTTCTACTGTTATTCCTACTTATTCCTCACTGGAAATGATTCAGGTGTTATGGGCTTTTTTTCCAGAAAAGCCTGATCAATCTGTTGAAGTGAGTGCTGAAATTAATGGCAGCTTGAAATTTGGTATTCTCGGTCTTTTTTAGTGTGGGTAAAATCCAGCACCTGACTATCTAATGAAAAGTGGCGTGTTTGTATGAAAGTAGGTTCACTCCTGTATGAGAACACTTGCTCTGAATGGTTGCATGTGGTATATTGTAAGTATGACGGGCTTTTGAGCTGGCAGACCCCCCCAGCGCGACTATTGTCGCGAAAGGCAAGATAAGGGTTAAAAGCAATCTGGGTAAAATTTTCAGCAGACAACATTTTGAAATATTTTTTCTGATTTTTTCCCAGAAAAAAGGATTTGACACTTTATGCAAATTATCTCCAATGGAGACAATTGGCATGAAATGTCAAATCCTTTTTTCTGGGAAAATAAGAAAAATATTGTCCCTTTGTCATCTGCTGAATTAGCCAAGAGAGTGGTAAAGGTTAAGTGGAAAAAAAAAAAGAAAAAAGTTTGCAATATTCATGTCATTTTACGGAATGGATACACTTTCAAGGGAGTTAACTCTGTCAAAACTGGTGTTGCTCTTTCCTGAAAAGAGGTTTATTCTAAAAGGTAACAATGTAAACAAGTTCTTTCCTTTTAGAGTACATCCCTTTTTCAAAAGGGGACTGGTATACAGGAAAGCAAGCAGAAATCACAAAGGTCATCCTTGTCAATTATTAACCCTTGTCCTGCTTAATAAATTAAGATACCATGCCCACTTCTAATTTTCAGCCAATTAGATTACTCGATCTGGATTGTTGATATGATTTCACAAACTTAATGGTAAACAGTGCAGATCCAGATCAGTTGGCTTCTTCAGAAGCCAAATGATCTGGATCTACACTGTTTGCAAAGACAGGGTATATCCGGGTTCAGCAGGACAAGGGTATATATAGCAGAAATTTTACCAAGTGGATATCTATATTTTTTCTTGACTGAGCTGAGGTTTTATTGCCTAATCAACCCATTAGGGTCATGTAGAGCGTGGTCAGTTTACCTAACCAAACTTTTCCTGGGCAGGCTTAGTCCTCTAAGCTGTTAACAAGTACTTGTGTACATTCTTTCACCAGAAGCTGACAACTGCCCTTCTTGAATCAGCAGAAGGGGGAGAATGACCGTAGAAAATATTTCATAATCAATCTCGACGAAAGAATGTTGCCAGACCCAGCGGGGATCGAACCCATGACTTCCTGATCACCCAGTCGGATGAATCTGACTGAGTCAACAAGGCCGGTACCAAGTATATATACAATCCCCACTTAATCATTACTATGGTACCAAGTATATATACAATCCCCACTTAATCATTACTATTAGACCAAGTATATATACAATCCCCACTTAATCATTACTATGGTACCAAGTATATATACAATCCCCACTTATCATTACTATGGTACCAAGTATATATACAATCCCCACTTAATCATTACTGTTCTCTTGGCAAATTCAGCAGACTACATACAAATTGATCATATATCGTATTCTATCTAATCACCAAACATACCCATATAAGCGCACAGTCAAGCATTTCATAATCTTCAAAATACAGCCATGTATTTTAATCTGTGTCTTTATAAAAGATTATGTTGTTGGTACTCATTTGAATTGCTTCAACAATCATCATCATATCATAATCAGATTTTTGATTAATGTGCAGGTACAGGGGCAACATCCACATCAGTGGGCCTCCTTCCAGATAGCTGGCTTGCTGCACGCATGGCAGATCTCACACCAGATCTCCAGGTACGTCTATCATGAGGGTTGATAGCCGAGAGCTTCCACTCTCTGCAATCCTTCTCTGTCAGCTGCTTTCATATCATTTTGGGCCTCCCATGCCCACGCTTTCCATCAACCTGTATGTCAAAGGCTGTCTTAACTGCACCATTGGAGCATTCCACATGTCCATACCATCGGAGTCTTCTCTCCTTCAGAATGAGGTCCAGCTCCTCAATGCCAAGCCGCACAAGTAGCTCATTGGACCTAGTCTACTTGTCAAGCAATTCAAATGAGCATCCACAACATATGCTTTTATAAAGAAAGTCAGAAAAAAAATCAGGCATCAATTAATAATCCTATTATGAAATGTACTGCTTTTCTTTTTTCTAAAGTGTGTCCTTATTGTGTGGATATTTTGCTATTTTATTTTCTAGTTATTTTGGAAAAAACAAAACAAAAAAAAAAAAATGCACAGTGTGGTAATTAGGTCCAAAACAGTATTTCTGTTTTTTTTTTGTTTTTTTTTTTTAAAAAAAAGGCCTTGACATTTCATGAAAATTGTCTCCTAAGGAAGAATAAGAAAAATATCAATTTTCAACTGCTGATTGTTTTTTTCCTAGTAAGCTAAGTGTTTAATTTACATTTTGAGAAAGAAACCACAAAAGGAACACTGTACAAATCATAAAAATATAAACATTTTTATTATTTTTATGTAGTCTATTTTTACTAACATGAAAACAATGCATTGTATTTCTTTGATAAGTAACTACATGTACTTTTGTTCACTAAATATTCTAATGGAGGAAAGGATTTCATTTTTGCTGATTCTATCAATGTGTAAACACTGGCGAATCACTCACAGGCTGAATAAAGCCCAAAGGGCTTTTTGTTACGGTAAATGTCCTAAAATTTTGAACACTTTATTCCATACTTTTTTGGCTAAAATTTTGCTTTTTATGCATTTGTCCTGACTGACTATTTTGGAAAGGCAAACAGTGAAAACCCTGATCAGACTGCTCCTTCAGGAACTTTGGTGTTCGAAATGTTGGGACATTTACCGTAAAATATCAACAAAAATGAAATTAATTCCTTTAAATCTTGGTTGTGTTTAAATTGAAAATGCAACTTAAACTGCTTATTTCAGGCGGCTACTCAAAGTTATAACAGCAGAGGCAGCCAATCTTTTTCATGAGCCCTATGCATTAGGGACAGCCAGTGGGAAGGATGAATAAATGAAATGCAAACCTATACTCCGCTTAAAGCTAAGTATGCTGGATAAAAATTTCAGCAGACGATATTTTGAAACATTATTCTCAGAAATTGGATGTAACAGTTCTTGAAAATTGTCTCCTACAGATATGCAATAATTTGAAGTCATTCATTTTTTAACAGAACAGAACAGAACTTTATTAATCAAACTACTTCTCAAGCCACACCAAGGAGGTGTAAGAGAAAGAAAACAAAAAAAAAAAAAAAAAAAAAGAACTACACAGTGAACAAAACATGTGACAAAATTTACAACAAACACTATATATACATACATCACAACCCCTCCTCCAGATTCACAGGTTCATCAGGGCCCAGATGTTCAAGGCATCGTTAGCTTAACGAGCTCGTTAAGGGTCATTTCCTTAACTTTTTTTGCGGATTCAATATACAATATTCTGGTATTCTTTGCTGAAAAAATGTGAGTAGCTTTTGCACTGCAAAAGCTACTCACATTTTTTCAGCAAAAAATTTCAGCATATTTGCGAATCACTTGATGTAAATTTTAACGAATCGTTAACTAACGACATCGTTAGTTTTGAACAACTGGGCCCAGGAGGTTAACTATCTGCCATAAATAAATGTGAATCCAGTAGAGGAAAACAAACCACTGCCATATACAAATTGGCTCCCCCACAACCAACCTTCACTAAACAATATACATATATACATAACCTAATTCATAGCTGAAAACATTTTCATAATAATGTCAATTTACTTAACCAAATTAATAAGTGTTTGAGTATCACTGGCAGAAAAGAGCTCTTTGAACTTCATAACATTGGGTTATTTGTAGAAGTAAGATTTTTAAAAGTTGTTTCCATTCTGAATGAAAGTTATCACATGCAAAAAAGATAATGAAATTCATCTCCAATATCATTTTTGAGCATAAATTAAATTGAGTTTCCAGTCCAATCCACAACCATTGAAGCCCTGACTGACTATGTGGCCTTATATGAACCCTTAAAATACTAATCACAAATACAGCAGATAGCATTCTGATTTTTTTGTTTTATTTTTTATAGAGAAAACAGGCTTGACATTTCATGTGAATTGTCATTTGATGTAAAAAAAAACAACAAAACTTGGCATTTCATGTCAATCGTCTACTTGGCAGCCGATTAACAGGAAATAACAAGTCTTATTTTCTCTGAAAAATAATTTAAAAAATTTAGAATGTCTTCTGCTATAATTTTTCCATAGGGGGTTTTAAGAGTTAAGGATATAAAGTTCACACACTGTGCACACAATGACATAATTTTATGATGATCTGTCAAGAAGTCACACCTTGAAGAAGGAAACTGACATTGTTACTTTGATAGATAACACCTGGCTGATCAAGTTGTATCTGTTTTGCCTTTTTAACTCTCTTGGAAAATTCAGCAGACAACAAATTTACATGTTTCTTATTTTTTCCCAGAAAACAGGATTTGACATTAAAAACAGGATTTGACATTTCATGCATATTGTCTCCACAGGAGACAATTTGCATGCAATGTCAAATCCTACTTCCTGGGAAAACTGAGAAAAAATATTTCAAACTGTCATCTGCTGAAAATTTTACCTAGAGTGCTAAATGTTAATCACTATATACAGGAAAATGAAATGAAAAGAAAAAAATATGCTATCTTAGTATTAACCCTAGTCCTGCTGAACCCGGATATGTCCTGCCTTTGCAAACAGTGTAGATCCAAATCAGTTGCACTGTTTGCCATTAAGTATGTGAATTTATATCAACAATCTGGATCAAGTAATCTGATTGGCTAAAAATCAGAAATGGGCGTAGCATCTTAATTTATTCCGCATGACAAGGGTTAACATGAACTGCCCTATCAAGGCAATTTTCTTAACAACCCACAACATATATTTTAGTGCAAAAATAACCATTTTTTTTTTTTCACTTTATCCTTAAATTGCCAATTTATCAGCAACATGGTAAGTATTAAATATTTGAGCAAACTGTAGACACAGATCAAACTATTCTTAGAAGCAGTTTAATTCAAGTCTACACTGTTTGTCCAGCATTTCAGACACATCACTAGGAACTTATAAAATTTTGGACCAAGTATGATAAAAAAGCCGGGTTCCATCTGACTGCTGATCCATGGGTCACATGATTAAATCCCAGCTCCACCACATACCTTTTGAGTAGATTTATCATGAAACCATTTCTGTGGTCATTCTCCCCCTACTCCTGAGTCAACAGTTACTGGTGAAAGTATGTCATGTGTACTGGTTAACCACATTCATAGCAACAGATAGAGCGCTTTTTTCTTCCGAAAAATGCTGATATCTTTCTTATTTCTCCACGAAAACATATGTTGTGGGTACTCATTAGAAGTGCCTCGAGGCACTTCTGATGAGTACCCACATATGTTTTCGTGGAGAAATAAGAAAAATATTATGTGGATACCCCCTCTTATCTGTAGCTATGCACATCGCAGACTAAGCTTGCCCATGAAAAGTGTGAGTAGGTTAACTGACTGGCTAGACATGACCTTAACAGTATTGGATGGGTCGTAAAACTCAAACTCTAAAACATGTATGTTATGTTAACATCACCTGATATTAAAAGAAAAACAAGCGGCCCAACGGCCACGGCTTGCTCACCTGAATGAAATAGCCAATGCAGATATGCAGATGCAGATGTTACACAACATTTTCCCAACCCTGTCATTGCAACTAATGAAAGGATCATCATTTGAGCAGTTCTTGGTTTTGAAGAAGAAGAATGTGTTTTTTTAATTATCATTATTTTACCATAATTATATGGGCATGACAGTCAATGGTGTGTGACCATTTGAACAATCTCTCAATCCCATTTCAACAGAGGATCAACATGAACCTTGGTGGAAAGTGGCAAACTGATTTCTGAAGAGAAAGTGTTTAACAATATCATAATGTTACACATGTACACATGTATACAGCATAGGGGCAAGGGAAGATAACCCTCACAGAATAAAATTTTGATTATAACTTAAAGCTTTTTGCTAGTTCAATCATATATTGTAAGTTTTAGACACCTCAGCTATTTTTGTCTTTGAATGTGTGTTCAATGCTCTCAAGGGTCATTCTTTTTACAATCTATTTATCTTGGCCAGAAAGCAAGGACTTGCAAAGCACTCATCTTCATAGAATAAATAAGGAAATGTTGGGGGAAGAAGACTTTCAATTGCATGTTGCCACCCCCATCTATGTAAAGCTCAACAGGGTCTTCTTTCCCTGCTGGTGTGCAACAGGGTCTTCTTTCCCTGCTGGTATACAACATGGTCTTCTTTTCCTGCTGTTATGAAAGAGGATCTTCTTTCCCTGCTGGTGCTTCTGTCCCTGCTGGTGCTTCACAAATTTCCTACTTTAAAATTTTACCATGGAAACCAAAGGAAACAAGCAGTTTCAGAGATGAAGACATTCAAAACAAGATAACGGCTGTGATGGCTGGTGGAATTCCGATCGGCTATTTTCAATCTAGAGGTCATCTTGTTGCTACAGTGTTTCAGCTCAAACTGCCCAAGGGTTTGGGTCGAGAAGTCAAAAATTGGTTTTCAAGATAGCGCTATGCCAGCCATTTAGGATTTTCAATCAGCATGATTTTAGTTATTTTTATCTACATGTCAACCTGTTGCTACATTGTGTTTCAACTTTTCACCTTGTGGTTTGCAAGATGTCCAAAACAGATTTTCAAGATGGCGGCTGTGGTGGCTGTCTTGGATTTCCAATCAACATGATTTTAGCTCATTTGGTCCAGAAGTCCTGCTGCTACAGAGCAAGTTTCGGCTCAAATCACCTAAGGGTTTGGGAAGAGATGCTGAAAATTGATTTTCAAGACGGTGGCTGTGGCGGCCATCTTGGATTTTCAATCGGCTCAGTTTTAGCTATTTTGTGTCTACTAGGCGTACCAATGCTCCTCATTAAGTTTCAACTCAACTGGATCATGGTCTTTAGAGGAGATGTCCAAAAAATTCTCAACATTTTTCCCATATAAATGTATAGAGCCCTTACAAATACATGGGGAAGCATATTTTACCTTGCCATAAAAAGGTCACCATCATTTTAGCAATTTTGGTACAGCTACCATCCCCAATGATCTGTGCAAAGATTAGGCCCCAGGGCTTATTTGGTTCTGGAGAACATGATTTTTAAATGTTTTTACCATATATGGGCATGGTGGCCATCTTTGTCAATGGACTGTGACTATCTTTTGTTCCCCTGCCCCAAGGAGGCTCCATATGAAATTTGAGCAACATTGGCCCAGAGGCTTCAGAGGAGAAGTCATTTGAAATTCTCAACATTTTTCCCATACAAATGTATGGGACCCCTACAAATGCATAGGGAAGCAAACTTGACCTCAAAGTAAAAATGTCAAACCTCAATGTACCAGCATCATTTTATCAATTTTGGTAGACCTCCCGTCCCAGATGATTTGTTCAAAGATTCAGTCCCAAGGCATCCTCAGTTCTGGAGAAGAAGATTTTTAAAGGTTTTTACCATATATGGGCATGGCAGCCATCTTGGTCAGTGGACCATGACCATTTTAACAATCTTTCATTCCCCTGCCTCAAGGAGGCTACACATGAAATTTGAGTAACATTGGCCCAGAGACTTCAGAGGAGAAGTTGTTTGAAATTCTCAAATGTTTCCCATACAAATGTATGGGGCCCATACAAATGCATAGCGAAGCAGACTTGACCTCATCGTAAAAAGGTCAAACGTCAATGTACAACCATTATTTTAGCAACTAGCAGAACTCCCATCCCAGATGATTTGTGCAAAGATTCAGCCCCTAAGGCATCCTCGGTTCTGGAGAAGAAGATTTTTAAAGGTTTTTACCATATATGGGCATGGCAACCATCTTGGTCGGTGGATCGCGACCATTTTAGCAATATTTCATTTCCCTGCCCCAAGGAGGATACACATGAAATTTGAGCAACATTGGCCCAGAGACTTCAGAGAAGAAGTTGTTTGAAATTCTCAACATTTTTCCCCTACAAATGTATGGGGCCAAGAGCTACTTGATGGGGCCCATACAAATGCATTGGGAAGCAAACTTGACCTCACCATAAAAAGGTCAAACGTCAATCTACAAGCATCATTTTAGATAACTTTCGTAGACCTCCCATCCCAGATGATTTGTGCAAAGAATCAGCCCCAAGGCATCCTTGGTTCTGGAGAATTCATAAGGGTTTTTACCATATATGGGCAGGGTGGCCATCTTGGTCAATGGACCGTGACCATTTTAGCAATCTTTTTTTTCCCCAACCTAAGAAGGTTCCATATGAAATTTGAGAAAAACTGGCTATGCGGTTTCCAAGAAGTCTTTTGAAAATGGTAACCGATGGATGTACACATAGACGGAAGGACAAATGGATGACAGCAAAATGTGATCACTATAGCTCATCCTAGCATAGCTCAGGTTAGCTAAAAATGTGATATTGAATATGATAATACTTATCTTTTCTATCATGCTTGTTAAAAATTTCAGCAGACGATAATTTGAAACATTTTTTTTTCTTTAATTTTTACCCCGAAAAAAGGTTTTGACATTTCATGTAATTTGTCTCCTGAGGAGATAATTTGCATGAAATGTCAAAGCCTAGCTTTTGGTAAAAATAAGAAAATATTAATTTAGCGTCCGCTGATTTGCCCAAAGAGTTATAAACGTTAAAGAAGTCAAAATGCAAAATATTGTAAGATTATGATATGAGATCAGTACTGCAACAAGCGCATGTATTGCTGCACTTCAATAGCTGTGGTTCTTTTGTAAATGTATTACATAACAAACAGAATGATAACACCAAGGTACTCATTCATAACACTATTGTACTGTTTGTCTTTGAAGAACTTTGATCACCCAGGCTTAGTGTCAAACTACCCCACCTCTGACACCATAAATTTGTGTGATCTAGACTTAATTTGCATATATTCTTTTCAGAAGATCTTGCCATAATCATTATATGCGATATGAGCTGAGACCAGTAAAAGAACCTATGATTTGCTTTTTATCTTAAGCACTCTCTGGGCAAGTTCAGCAGATGACAAGTTGGTAACTTTTTTTCTTATTTTTTCTTGAAAATCAGGGCTCAATATTCCATGCAAATTCCTTGGTACACAATTTGTATGTAATGCCAGACCATATTTTCTTAGAAAATTAAAGAATATAAGAATCCATCATGAGTGTCCATGCAGGATAGGGAAATCTCACCCGAGGGGTAGGAATTTCAACCAGGGACGAAGCTTGCCATGTCTCTGGCTGAAATTCCTACCCCGAGGGTGAGATTTCCCTATCCTGCATGGACTGGTTCGTATATCTCCCACCTTTCAGTGGATTGTTCCTAGGACCAGCGGGCCTAAGACATGGTCATGTGAGATAGCTCACATGGGCAAAAAGCTTATCTCATTTTGGCAAAGGTGGGAGAAAAAATATTTCAAAATATCATCTGCTGAAATTTTTACCCAGCATGCTAATCGTTAATCTGCATGTACCTCCAGATAAGTTCTTTTTTCCACAGAAAAGAAGTACAACTTACTGATATTTGTCTTATTTCTCCACAAAAACATACATGTACATCATGGATCTCTTCAGCTGTCCAACAAATGTTTTCTTTGAGAGATCAAATGTTAAGCTGAATACTTCTATTACCATATTCCACCAAATTACCACACATACCCCTGTAGTCTTCAGATTACAGCAAGTGTACTTTTTGTCTTCTTTGAAAAGGCATATGTTGTGGTTACCCATCTGAATGGCATTGTTGATGCAATTCAAATGAGTACCCACAACATATGCTTTCTTTTATAAGAATATCAGAAAAAAAGGCACAAAAACATCACATAAGCATCCTGTGTTGAGTTCATTGCTGTTCTTTTTTCTTTTTTAAGTGTAGCCTTAGTACTGGTAGGTATGTACATATTTTACCAGAAGGTTTCTGAGTAATTTTGAAAAAGCCTACATACAACAGTGCGGTAATTAGGTAGAATACGGTATGTGGATAAACTCAAATCCTGCCAAGATGCACCAAACGCACAAGCTCTGGTCCCTATACTGACAGAGCTCTAGGTAATAGGAATATCATGATAAATATATTTCTCATTTTTCCATGAAAGCATATCCTATGGGTACTCATCAGAAGTACCTCAACAAGACACTTTGCTGAGTACCCACAACATTTTTGTGGACAATGAAGAAAAATATCAATATTTTGCTGCTGAAAAGAGCAACTCGAGGGTTGAGCGTAAGACTATTGTAACTCAAACATATTTTTGAAACCCTTGTTTAGGGGCAACTTGGACCCCTTTGTAAACAATGCAAATTTAGGTGCCATTGCTCATACGAGCAATGGCACCTAAATTTTCATTGTTTACAGAAAGAAATGTTGTAATCTTCATAATGCCTTCATGGTGAGGAGATTAGGTTTGGGGAAAACCAACCATCTGACTTACGCCAGTCTTGCGCTCAACCCTCGAACTTATCTAGATCTCTGACCGAAGTGATAATTTCGGACATTTTTGTTGTCCACCAAAAAAGTATCTTGTGGGTACTCGCTTTAATTCTGAAGAGTACCCAAAAAGAGAATTACGTTTTGATACTAACATATTTACCCTAAGTATCTTATTTGACCTACCATATTTGACCTAATTATTGCACTGTGTGCTTAGGATTTTCAAAATTACTGGGAAAACGTGGTAAAATATGCATGTATCTACTTAAAGGAACACTTTAACAAGAGGCCCACGGGCCACGGTTCGCTCACCTGAGTGACAAAGCCACTGCAGACATGCAGATGTTCCCAATAATATATGCAAAGATTCAGCCATAAGGCATCCTCGGTTTTGGAGAATAAGATTTTTAAATGTTTTTTCCCATACAAATGCATAGGGAAGCAAACTTGTACGACCATTATTTTAGCAACTTTGGTAGACCCTCTGTCCCCGATGATTTAAGCAAAGATTCAGCCCCAAGGCGTCCTCGGTTTTTTAAAGGTTTTAAACATATATGGGCATGGCGGCCATCTTGGTCAATGAACCACAACCATTTTAGCAATTTTTCATTCCCCCAACCTAAGGAGGCTCCATATGAAATTTGTGCAAAATTGGCCCAGAGGCTCCAGAGGAGAAGTCGTTTGAAATTCTGAATATTTTTCCCATACAAATGCATAAGGAAGCAAAATTGACCTCACGGGAAAAAGGTCAAATGTTAATGTACAACCATTATTTTAGCAACTTTGGTAGACCTCCAGTTTCTGATGATATATGTAAAGATTCAGCCACAAGGCATTCTCGGTTTTGGAGAACAAGATTTCTAAAGGTTTTTTACATACAAATGCATAGGGAAGCGAACTTGACCTTGCCGTAAAAAGGTCAAATGTCAATATACAATATTTATTTTAGCAATTTTGGTAGACCTCCCATCCCCAATGACTTTTGCAAAGATTCAGCCCAAAGGGATCCTCGGTTCCGGAGAAGAAGATTTTTAAAGGTTTTTACCATATATGGGCATGGCGGCCATCTTGGTCAACTAACCGCGACCATTTTAGCAATCTTTCATTCCCCCAACCTAAGGAGGCTCCATATGAAATTTGAGCAAAATTGGCCCAGAGGCTCCAGAGAAGAAGTCGTTTGAAATTCTGAACATTTTTCCCATACAAATGCATAAGGAAGAAAAATTGACCTTACCATAAAAAGGTCAAATGTCAATGTACGACCATTATTCTAGCAGCTTTGGTAGACCTTCAGTTTACGATGATATATGTAAAGGTTCAGCCATAAGGCATCCTCGGTTTTGGAGAACAAGATGTTTAAAGGTTTTTCCCATACAAATGGGTAGGGAAGCAAATTTGACCTTGCCGTAAAAAGGTCAAATGTCAATATACGACATTTATTTTAGCAATTTTGGTAGACCTCCCGTGCCCGATGACTTACGCAAAGATTCAGCCCCAAAGCATCCTCAGTTCTGGAGAAGAAGATTTTTAAAGGTTTTTACCATATATGGGCATGGCGGCCATCTTGGTCAAAGGACCGCGACCATTTTAGCAATTTTTCATTCCCCCAACCTAAGGTGGCGCCATATGAAATTTGAGCAAAATTGGCTCAGGGGCTTCAGAGGAGAAGTCGTTTGAAAATGTTAACGGACGGACGCACGGACGGACGGACGAGGGACGAAAAGTGATCACAATAGCTCATCCTGAGCATAGCTCAGGTGAGCTAAAAAAGATCAGCAAAGTACTTATTTGATGATGTTTAGGCGATTTTTATCTGATTTTCTTTATAAAAGCATATGTTGTGGGTACCTATTTGAACTGCATCAACAAGTCAATGCAATTCAGATAGGAACCCACAATATATGCCTTTATAAAGAAGTAGAAAAAAAAGTACACTGTCTGTAATTTGAAGACTACGAAACTGAGCTACAAAATTGCTTGACTATGCACTTATAGGGGGTATGTGCGGTAATTAGGTGGAATACAGTACTTACGGCATATACTCTATAAGTGCAGTCAAGCAATTCCTTAGTCTTCAGAATACAGCCAGTGTACTTTTTGTCTACTTCTTTATACAGGCATATGTTCAAGTCATAGCTACAGATAAGAGGGGGTATCCACATAATATTTTTCTTATTTCTCCACGAAAACATATGTTGTGGTACTCATTAGAAGCACCTCAGCGAAGTGCTTCTAATGAGTACCCACAACATATGTTTTTGTGGAGAAATAAGAAAGATATCAGCATTTTTGGATGAAAAAAAGCGCCCTTCCTGTTGCTATGAATTGTTGTGGGTACTCATTTGATACTCATTTGAATTGCACCTACTTGTTGATGCAATTCAAATGATTTCCCACTACATATGCTTTTACAAGAAAATCAGGTAAAAAAAACTTGCACGACCATCATCAAATAAGTCCTTTGCTGATATTTTTTTAAAGGGTACCCTTGATAGATACGTACATATTTTACCACAAGGTTTCCCAGTAATTTTGAAAAACCTAAGCAGACAGTGGGGTAATTCGGTGGAATACAGTATATTAGAACAGAAAACCCTGAGCAAACAGTGCAGACCAAGATCTACAACATTTGCCACTCATCCAACAGTTTTCAAGCAAACATTACGAAAACACACCTCTTCAAATATACTGAAAATTTTACCACCAAAAAGTGAAAATTTTCAGATAAAAATTCTGATATTTTTCATATTTATGCTTGAAAGATAGATTGTGGGTACTCGATAGAACCACCTTGGTAAGGCGGTTCTAACAAGTACCCACAATCTATGTTTTTGAGCAGAAATAAGAAAAATGATGCATACCCCTGTAAACCCCAGTTTTACTATATAAAAGTGGGGTTTAAGGGGGTCCAAATTACATAGGTATATTTTCGTGATGACAACATATTGTGGTAGTAAAATGGATGTCACTTGTTCAAATTTTAGGATAAATATTTCTTTCTATATGTGATTACCTGGACTCATCATAGGGAAGAAAGTATAGCTACAGATAAAAAAAACAACAATTTTTCAACCAAAAAAAGTTATGAATTTTTTCTTATTTTTTTTACCAAAAGATATGTTATTGGTACTCATTAGAAATGCCTTGATGAGGTGCTTCTGTGAACACCCACAACACATGCTTTTGTAAAGAAAGAAGAAAAATAATTTTCTGATGATCCTCTTATCTCAATGCTTAGCATTCTGGGTAAAATTTTCAGCAGATGACATACTGAAATATTTTTCTTATTTTTTACAGAAAACTGGCTTTGACATTTCATGCAAAATGACTCCATTGGAGACAATGTGCATGAAATGTCAAATCCTGTTTCTAGGAAAAATAAGAAAAAAAATGTAACCAATTTGTCGTCTGCCGAATTAGCCAAGAGAGTGGTAAAAGTTAATAAGTACTACAGAAGAACTTAGTCTCATATTTCACTTCACTCTGGACTACCAAGGAACTGTTTGTTCAATAGATAACCCCCCACTAATAAAACATTATACTTCAAAAAGTTACAGGCTAAAATTTTAAACATTAAAGTTAATCCACTCCAGATTGGTGTCTCATTGAAAAATTTTAGAAAAAAAAATTACCAAGGTTTCATACCATGATATCTGTCAACTGTATTTATTTATAAGTATGCAGACAGACAGGTCTGAGCAAACAAGTGCACAGAGTTGGTTGGATTTTTTATTATGGCCCAGTCAACACTATTTAGGTCATGATAAGCTAGTCAGTTAACCTACACACTTTTGCTGGGCAGGCTTAGTCCTCTTAGCCATTAACCAGTACTTGTGCACATACATTCGCTAGTAACCAACAAACCCCCTTCTTAAATCAGCATAATTGGAAGAGAATGACTGCAGAATTGATTTCATGATCAATTTCAACAGAAGCTAAGTGGCCAAGCAGGGATTTGAACTTAACCTTTGTTCTGCTGAACCCGGATATGTCCTGCCTTTGCAAGTAGTGTAGATCCAGATCAGTTGGCTTCTTCACTTGTAGATCCAGATCAGTTGGCTTCTGAAGAAGCCAACTGATCCGGAGCTACACTGTTTGCATTAAGTATATGAATTTATATCAACAAGCTGGATCAAGTAATCTGATTGGCTGAAAATTAGAAATGGGAGCGGCGTCTTAATTTATTCAGCAGGATAAGGGTTAACACCCCTGGATCTGCAGTAAGACACGCCATCAACTGCATTTTGGAGCCAGGCATGCAAACAGAACAGACCCCGATCGGATGCCATAGAATTCAGCATCTAATCATGTCAACACTGTTGCCACTCGTCCATCATTTTTACACACATCAACAGAGTAGTAAGATGGACACTGAAAGTTTAACCCTTGTCCTGCTGAACCCGGATATACCCTGCCTTTGCAAACAGTGTAGATCCAGATCAGTTGGCTTCTGGAGAAGCCAACTGATCTGGATCTGCACTGTTTGCCATTAAGTATGTGAATTTATAGCATCAATCAGGATCAAGTAATCTGATTGGCTAAAAATTAGAAGTGGGTGTGGCATCTTAATTTATTCAGCAGGACAAGGCATGTAGGGTAAGGAGCTAAGGTGTCTGAATGCTCAGGTCTAAAAAAAAAAATGTTATGTTTCTGATTTCCCAACCTACTGTCCAAAAAATGCGCTGAATGTAATTTTTTTTGGCACACAAAGAAGACAAAAATCTGTCACGGACCCAGACAATCCTGGTTTTTATATACGTTCATTACATAATCTGTCCATACCAATTTTTGGATATTGTCGGTCTTCATCGTTAGCTTATTTATTTCCAATACGGCTGCACCCTTACAAGCCAAACCAAGCACACTAGTGGTTTATTACGAAGCGTGCAGCCACATCTTGGCCTAAAATAAAAGCTGTTTAGCGCAGCGCCCCTCTATCATCAGTATTCAAAATGTTCGGTAAGAGGTCAAAATATTTTAGGATTCCATTAAAAAAAAATTACTATTCACCAACCGTAATTTGACTTGGAAAAACAGGAGAGAGAAAAAACAAAGTTGCCAACCTACCAACCCTATGGCATATTGGTGATAAAATTGGAAACAGAACATTTCTTGTTTTAGGCCTTAGGGTAAATACAGTATGTAAAATGTCCTAAAATTCTGAACACTTTATTCCATACTATTTTGGCCTAAATTTTTCTTTTTATGCACCTGTTGTTTAAAGTAGTTAGAGGAATGGCAAACAGTGTAGACCCTGATCAGACAGCTCCTTCAGGAGCAGCCTGATCTGGGTCTGCACTGTTTGCATGTTATTTTGTCAGACACTTTGGTGTTTGAAATTTTAGGACATTTACCATATGTTTTAACCTTGACCTTCTGCAATTCAGCAAATGGCAAATTAATGATATTTGCCTTATTTTTCCTAGAAAATAAGATTCGACCATTCATACAGTTGAATGAAAAACTAAAAGCCAGGGTTCGAAATTAACAGTAGCAAGTAGCAAATTTGCTACCTGAAAATTCAGTTTGCTACCTGGTTAAACTGTTGGTAGCAAAAAGTTGCTACCTGGTAAAGTGCCCCCAAAACTATCAACTTTAAGTGTTGTGAATATCATCAGTGCAAATTAGTCAACATTTCATGCCAAGCAGACAAATCACATGTAATGTCAAGCCTCATTTTGCTGAAATAAGAAAAATACTTTGAAAATGCTATCTGCTAAATATGCTTAGCACTTGAAGGTTTAACCCATGACATGGGAGCAACACGTTTTGCTGCCATGTAGATGCATTTTGCTACCTAATTTCAGACCAGGTAGCAACTACTTGCTACTTGCGAAAAAAGTTAATTTCTAACACTGAAAGCTTAAATAGCATTTCTGGCAATCAATTTAAAACTACTATACAGGTAGCAGGACTTTTTAACATCTCTAACACATGTATAATAAAAAGTAACCTTAGTCCTGCTTAACCTGGATATGCACAGCCTTTGCAAACAGTGTAGATCCAGATCCGAGGATTCTGAAAAAAGCTGACTGGTCTGGATCTGCACTACTTGTCATTCAGCATCTGAATTTGTATCAAAAACATGGATCAAGCAATCTGATTGGTTGACAGAAGTGGCCATGACATCTTAATTTATTCAGCATGACAAGAGTAAGAAAGGTAACCCCTTAAAGCGCCAAGCAAAACCTGTAGCAGACTACATTCTAAAAAATTTTATTTGTTTTAGAAAAAAAGCTTTGAAATTTCACGTGAATAGTCTGCTTGAAAGCGGATGAAGATTTGACCTTGTCATAAAAAGGTCAAAGGTCATCCATAGATCATCATCTGAACAAACCATACATCATCATCTGAACAAACTTGGTAGACCTTGAGTCCCAAATGTTATATACCAAGATACAGTCTCAAAGTTTTCTTGTTTCTGGAGAAGATTTTTAAGTGTTTCTATTTTTTTTTTTTTTTTTTTACCATATAATGGGCATGGTGGCCATCTTGTTCAATAGTGTTGAACCATTTGAACAAACTGTCAATATCCCTTCGACAGAAGACTCCATGTGAAATCTGGTGAAATTTGGTCAAGTGGTTTCAGAGAAGAAGGCATTTAAAGACTACGTGATTTTAAACATGTATATAGATCAGAGGCAAGGGTGTATAACTACCAGGGGACAAAATTTTGACTGTAACTAAAAAGTTTTACTACTTTAATCATATGTTGCAAATTTCAGCCATTAGTCTTTAGTACATTTTCAAAAAAAGATTTTTCAACATTTTCCAGATACAAGAGTATAGGGATGCAAATCTGACCTAGCCATAGAAAGGTCAAAGGCCATCCTAGGATCATTATTTGAACACACTTGGTAGACCCTGAGTCCCTGATGCTATATTCCAAATTCAGCCTTGAAGCTTTCTTGGTTAAGGAGAAAAGACGATTTTTATGTGTTTTTACCATATATGGGCATGGCAGCCATCTTGTTAAATGATGTAGAACCAACTAATTCTATAGCAGAAGGCCCAAGGTGAAATCTGGTGAAAATTGGTCAAGCTGTTTCAGAGAAGCTTCTATTGAGACCTTTAACAATTACAAGATTTTAAACATGTATACAGCCAAGGGGCAAGGGCAGATAACCCTGGGGACAAAAGTTTGATTGTAACTAAAAGGATTTGATGCTTTGATCACATGTTGTAAGTTTCAGTCAAGAGTCTTTAATATATTTTGAGAATATGAATTTTCAATATTTTCCCCATACAAATGCATAGGGATGCAAATATGACCTTGCCATAAAAAGATCACATGTCAACCTAGGGTCATCATTTAAACAAAACTTGGTAGACCTTGAGTCCCTGATGCTATATAACAAAATTCAGCCTTGAAGCTTTCTTGGTTCTAGAGAAGAAGTGTTTTAAGTGTTTTTTTACCATATATGGGCATGACGGCAATCTTGTTTAATGATGCAGAACCATTTGAGCAAATTGATAATACCCCTTCAATAAAAGGCCTAATGTGAAATCTGGTGGAAACTGGTCAAGCTGTTTCCGAGAAGTTTAAAGATTATGAGATTTTATACATGTATTTGGGGAGAAATGAAGAAACTAGTGATCCAATTACATTGGTTATCTGACATTCTACGAACTATTTACTGCATAATTGGATTACTATAATACCTTAGCCTAAGCCCTTTCAGGGCAAATTCAGCAGATAACAAACTTTTTCTTCCTTTCCAGAAAATAGGTTTTGACATTCCTAAGGAGAAAATTTACATGAAATGTTAAACCCTATTTTCTACGAGATAAAAGGAAAAATATTCTAAATGTTTACTAATTTTTTTACCCAGCATGCTATACATTAGGTTGTAATATCATGAACACAGATTCAGATTAATAAGAGTCATATCATATGAATTTTTACTATTATTTTTCTCAAACATTTGTACACAACTTTGTGTTCCTTAGAATTGCACTACCAATGTTATTCTAAACAGTACCCAAAATACATGTCTTTACAGAGAAATAAGAAAAATGTGGATTTTTTTTTTTTCTGGCCCGGTTAAATCTTTTTTCTGGCCCTGTTAAATCATCTTATCTGGAACTATGAAAGGGAGATAGTGTATATGGTTGTATCAAACATCAAAGAGCCTGATACACAGCCCCAGATAAGAGAGTTATTGTGATAAATAGTTCTTGTATTTACACAAAAACATATGTTGTGGGTATTCAATAGAAGTGCCTCACTGAGGCACTTCTAATGCGTACCCACAACATATGTTTTTGTGGAGAAGTAAGAAAAATATTACTACTTTTCGGTCAAAAAAAAAGCACCTGATTTGGAGCCATGCTGATAACTATAGTGTCACAATATGAAATCTTCTTTGCCCCACTCAAAATCAAGTATATCATACAATAAGGAGTTGACAATATGTTTTTGAAACAGACAAACTAACTATCTAGGACAAGACTTTGAAAGATAACCAAGCTGTGGTCTGTGCGATGATGTAAGGTATTATTATTCAAAATGGATTCAAAGATTCAATATTTCAATTACTCAGAGATCATATGAATACAGAAGCTTGAAGTTCAGTCAGAAATACATGTAAAAAAAGGCTCAAAACTGACAATCCAACATATGGCGAGCCAATGAGATTTCTCTTGCCATTACGAAAACACGCCTATTCAAATATACTGAAAATTTTACTACCAAAAAATGAAAATTTTTGGCTAAAAATTGCTGATATTTTCCATATTTCTGCTCAAAACATAGATTGTGGGTACTCGTTAGAACCGCCTCGACGAGGCGGTTCTAAGGAATACCCACAATCTATGTTTTAAGCAGAAATAAGAAAAATAACGTATACCCCTGTAAACCCCAGTTTTACTATATAAAAGTGGGATTTAAGGGGGTCAAAATTATATAGGTATGTTTTCGTGATGCAAACTGATTGAAACTTTTGAGCTGAAGGAAGGCTTCACATTGCCAAATAATCCCTTTTACTTTCATTTCTGACCGAATGCTCAAGTGATATCAATAAGTATCAGCCGGTATCAGGTAAATATTTCTTCTTACATCTGCTCGAAAACATAATGCTGTGGGTATTCGTTACAAGTTCCTCAGTGAGGCCCTTCTAATGAGTACCCACAACATAATTTGTTTGAGAAAAAAGAAAAAAAAATACCTGTTACTCCCTTAACCCTTGTCCTGCTGAACCCGGATATACCTTGCCTTTGCAAACAGTGTGGATCCAGATCAGTTGGCTTCTTCAGAAGCCAACTGATCTGGATCTGCACTGTTTGTCATTAAGTATGTGAATTTATATCAACAACCTTGATCAAGTAATCTGATTGGCTGAAAATTAGAAATGGGTGTGGCTTCTTAATTTATTCAGCAGGACAAGGGTTAAGATATCTAGAGCTATAAATTATCCCACTGCACTAATTACCAAAGGGTTTGGTTTTGATGAAATCTTAAAAATGAGGTCTGTATCTACCCTATATAAAAGAACATACTAATTCCTTACCATACTTTTCCTAAAATTTTAGTAAGTCCATTTGACTACCTGTTGATGTGAGTAAAAATGCTGGGCCCAGTTGTTCAAAGCTAACGATGTCATTAGTTAACGATTCGTTCAAATTTGCATCGAGTGATACACAAATATGCTGAAATTTTTTGCTGAAAAAATGTGAGTAGCTTTTGCTGTGCAAAAGCTACTCACATTTTTTCAGCAAAAAATTTCAGAAAACTGTATATTGAATCTGCTAAAACAGTTAACGAAATGACCCTTAACGAGCTCATTAAGCTAACGACGCTTTGAACAACTGGGCCCTGGATGCCAGTGTCAAACAGTATATGCCCTGATCCAATGCAGAGTTCTGTGGCATCTGATCTAGTTTTACACTATTTGGTTGTTACCACTCTTCTGTTTAGATGCCAGGGTAGTTTCAGTTAATTTAATTTGACTTGTGAAAATGTTCTAGAGTAAATCATACTATAATTTTAATAAAATTTACCCGTTAATAAATAGTGAGGAATGTTCCAGGGGTATAAAATTCCTCTCACCAGCTCAAACTGGCAAGTAAAATCTACTGTACAGGAGAGTTTAACTTACTGAAACTGGTCTGGCAGGGCAAGCTCAAATATGAATTGGCCAAATCATCACAAGTGTGACAGTTCATGTAACCAGAATTCATGTTGTGAAACAGTCAAGATGGAAATAAAATGACATTATATGTAAACAAAACTACTGGCAGAAATTTAATTTTGAACAGAGTTTGTTTCAATAGGCCATTTAACACTATCAGAGTTAACACTTACCACGCTATTGGCAGATTCAGCAGATGATAAATTGGTGATATTTTTCTTATTTTTTTCCAGAAAACAAGATTTGACACTTCATGCAAATTGTCTCCTCAGGAGACAATTTGCATGAAGTGTCAGATCCTATTTTCTGCAAAAAATAAGAAAAATATTTCAAAATGTCTGCTGAAATTTTTACCCAGCATGCAAAGCATTAAGGTTTTCCAAGTGCAGAAAATGGATGCATGGTTTACTGACTGGCAAATGGTAGCTTGTAGCTGGTACAGCTTTAACCCTTGTCATGCTGAATAAATCAAGATGCCATGCCCACTTCTAATTTCCTGCCAATCAGATTCCTTGATCTGTTTTTTTTATAGAAATTCACATATTTAATGACAAACAGTGCAGTCCAACTGATCTGGATCTACACTGTTTGTTAAAACAAGGCATGTCGTGTTCAGCAAGAGAAGGGTTAGAGATTGGACGATAAATCATCAGACTGATTGCAAAAATTTATTGGTGCATTTTCCTTAGAGCAAGTAAAAACTTTGTTTGACTGAATGGCATTTCCTTTGATAGGTTATAAGCAATTGGGTATTTTTTGCTTTTTATTTACCCAATGTGTCACTGAACTGGGTATCCGGAATTTTCTCTTGGGTACCCTGTAGTGTTAATGGGTGAAAATACTAATGACATTTGTGTAAATTTAATTTGATTTGCTTTTTCTAGAAATATTCCAGCGTTTTTAAGGCACTGGTGAATGTGATTTTTGAATTTTACATCACTGCACTTGATATTGCATGTAAACAGAAAACAACTGTTGATTTAGATTAAAACTTTAAAGCAATTCTTTAGGCTACAGTCGTTTTCATTTGGCTTGTTTGTACCATGCACTTATTAAAACATGCATTATCTCATATCCTGTGATAAATAATCATAAAAATTCACTGTATCTTGTCCACAGTTAGGTCACCTTGAGATGAAAACTACATAAATATGTTATTTCCAAAGTGAAAAAGAATGGGAAGCAAACTATGGGCTGATTTGTGCAGCTTCAGACATAGCTCTAGTTAAGGGCTTTTTTCCATCCAAAAGTATTGGTATTTTTCTTATTTCTCCATGAAAACATATGTTGTGGGTACTCATTAGAAGTGCCTCACCAAGGCACTTCTAATGAGTACCAACAATATATGTTTTCATGGATAAATAAGAAAAATATTAACCTGATACCCACTCTTATCTAGACCTGATTAAATCAGATAAGCCACTTTTTGCAACTGAAAATTACTGGTACACTGGAGCCTCTATAAGATGATGGCTCAGATAGAAGGCTGTTTAAAGGTGGACCCCAAAAGTGTAGCCCAACAAAAATGTCTAGATTATATAGAAAATTATTTTTCCATATAATCAAGACATTTTTGTTTGGATACAACATAGTTGTTTAGCAACATGATTTCCATTTTGGATCCCTGCAATTGTGTTTTAAAGAGGTTATGGAGTATTTTTCTTTTTTCTGCTTCTTACATATACCCACAATATATGTTCCTGTGGAGAAACAAGAAAAAATATTTACACGGATAATAGAGGGTATTATCTGAAGCTGTGTGATGTGCATATCAATATGGAACACTTCGAAAGCATGAAATGTGACATTTAATTCCATGTTTATACTTTTAAACAATTCCCTTAATCCAGCATCCAGTACTCACACACACATGCACACCCATGCACACAGTGGTTCTATTTGGTAGAGACAAAAAAAAAATATTATAGAGATAGTAGAAAACTGTGTGAAACAATATTTTTTTTTTTTTTATGTTCAATTCTGTAGTAAACTATTAACCCTTCTCCGAGCCCTTGTCCTGCTGAACCCGGATATACCCTGCCTTTGCTAACTGTGTAGATCCAGATCAGCCAACTGTAAGTGAATTTATATCAAAAATCTGGATCAAGTAATCTGATTGGCTGAAAATTAGAAATGGGAGTGGCATCTTAATTTATTCAGAGGACAAGGGTTAACCCTTAAAGAACCAATTGCAACTGCAGCAGATGACATTTTGATTTTTTATTTTTTATTTATTTTTTTTTTTTTTTTTCAGAGAAAAAGGTTTGACACTTCATGTGCACTGTCTGCCTCGCAGATGATTCACATTAAGACAATTCACATGTTATGTCAAGCCTTATTTCCTCTGAATAATAATAATAATAATAATAATAAAACAGACTGTCATTTGGTAATTTTGCTTTAAAAATGCAATCAAGTTTTTAATCAGTTTATCCTACAACTCATTTTTCTCTGATTGATTCCCCAGTATCAAAGAGTACCCACAATGAATGTTTTCATAAAATAAGATAATTATTTGGACATTCCTCTTATCTGGAGCTAGGAGAGATTCCTCAGCAATGGACCGTGTCAATAGGTCAAGATGGTGTGTGTATTCTTACGAACTGAATACACAAATCAGGCCAATACACAAAAAACTTCGCGGGTAATTTCACACCTTCATATTTACCTATTCAATCAATAAATCAACAGATGCAATAATAAAAGGTAAGATCAAAGATTAAGACCCTTAATTACCTGTATAATTGGTCCTTCAGCTTTGTCTTGGGTGCCGATGGAAGAATAGTGGCCTATTAACCTCTCCGTATCGCTAGTGTATTCCTCTTGATGAACCCTTGTGTGAAAAACTATTTCCAAAATTGCCTTTTCTTTAGCCATCACAACAGAAAAGAGGATAGTGAGCAAGTGCTCAGTCCTTAATTTCATCTTCCCCGATATTTTCTGCCTTTTCTTCTCATATTGAGAGCTTATTAATTATAATCCAAGTAATTTTCAACACTCGTACCGATGTATCAAAACAATCGTTCGCTACTTGTTACACTATGGCGGCATGCTTCAAAGAGATTGGAGTGATCACGTGTCTTCCAGGTGTTTAATCATCTATAAGACAAGCATTATTTACCGTTTCAAACTTTAAAAATATTCAATTTCCAATCATTTTTCATAACTTTATTCATTCATATAGTATTTTTCTATTCAATTAACGGTTAATAAACGTTCTTACGGTTTTTATTAAAAATACATGTCACCCAATTTCTGCCGGGTGGTGCAAAATAGGTCGCAAAGCGGTGGATATATACTGCTTTTATTACCTTCTTGATGTTTGCAAGCGGCAAAGATCAAAGAGAAATACCTTAATTTTTTTCCCTTAATAGCAATGTAGCGTTGTACGGTTTTGTACCATTCTTAAAACTTTTTTTTTCTCTACTTCTTCTCACAAACAAATTATTTGATGTTATGTTTTTTGCAGAGAACTGGAAATTAAGACAAGTCCATCTGGGATGTTGGTTAAATAGGTGATGAATTTATAAGCCAATAGAAGTTTTTTTGTTTGTTTGTTTTTCTTCATCAGTATCCTTAATATGCACAATCAATGTCTTTAAAAGGACCACACAAGCATGATTGGGATCTGTGCAGAGTAGACCCACAGTGTCCCAAAGATTCTAAATTTCACAAATTTTCTTAAAATCTTTTACTTGATGCACACAGTTGTATTGTATTGTATTGTATTGTATTGTATTGTATTGTATTGTATTGTATTGTATTGTATTTGTAGTGTATTGTATTCGTAGTGTATTGTATTACATTTGTACTAAACTGTACTGTACATTCCAAAGATTCTTATTTTCATTTTTTATATTCTTTATTATTGTATTGTATAACATTTATTGTATTGTATTGTATGGTATATCCAAATATGCTAAATTTTCAGTTTTTTTTTTTATTCCTTAATAACTTTAACTATACCCTTTATAATTAGTGTAAAGTCTTACAGTCTAAAACATAATTTAAAGCAGAAAAATGATAAGATTCTGATAGAAGATGCATCTATTCACACCTTCAAATAAATAAGAGTACTATCAATCAATTAATCAATCAGGGCCCAGTTGTTCAAAGCATCATTAGCTTAACGAGCGCATTAAGGGTCATTTCGTTAACTGTTTTAGCAGATTCAATATACAATATTCTGATAATTTTAGCTGAAAAAATGTGAGTAGCATTTGCAAAGCTACTCACATTTTTTCAGCAAAAAATTTCAGCATATTTGCGTATCACTCGATGTAAATTTTAACAAATCGTTAACTAACGACATCGTTAGCTTTGAACAACTGGGCCCAGATTTTTATCATAGCCGAGCAACAGAGTCACACGGGGGCTATGCCAAGAGTACTACATTCCTCTTACAGACATGTTGAGTTCTGAAAATAAAAAGGTAGTGGGATTTGGGAAGAAAAAAATAAATGAGATCTGTTTTAACATAAATATATAGGAAAATTTCTGAAAAAGAATGGTGAGAAAGCACATCAAAATGTTTTTTTGGAGCTTAAAATTAGATAGTCTCACTAAAAAAATAGTGACACTTGACATGTCTGTATTTACAACTTTCTTACAGGGGGAGCTAGCATTTGTAGCAGTGTTCAGACGACTACTTTATGCTGGGGCATTTTTTCTTATTTCTATATGAAAACATATGCTGTGAGTGCTCATTAACCCTTGTCCTGCTGAATAAATTAAGAAGCCACACCCATTTCTAATTTTCAGCCAATCAGATTACTCGACCAAGATTGTTGATATTGTTTCCCTTACTGAATGGCAAACAGTGCAGATCCAGATCAGTTGGCTTCTTCTGGATCTACACTGTTTGCAAAGGCAGGATATATCCGGGTTCAGCAGGACAAGGGTTAAAAGTGCCTCAGCATGGTTAATAATAAAATCTTAACCCTAGTCCTGCTGAACCCGGATATACCCTGTTTTGCAAACAGTGTAGATCCAGATTAGTTGGCTTCTGAAGAAGCCAACTGATCTGGATCTGCACTGTTTGCTATCAAGTATGCAAATTTATTGCAACAATGAGGATCAAGTAACCTGATTGGCTGAAAATTAGAGGTGGGTGTGGCATCTTAATTTATTCAGCAGGACAAGGGTTAATTGTGGTCTTTGAAACCACTAAAGGAGTATGAGCCAAATAGTAATACAGGATTGATCTCTTTACCAAATTTATGTTTTTCAGGCTGTTTTGTCAAGTGTTTATGCTCAGGTGAGCAATTCAAGCCCATATGGGCTTCTTAGTTTTAAAAGCATCTTCAACTTTTTCCATATGTATTAACCATTGAAATACCAATTATAAATGCAGTAGACAATTTGAAATATTGTATAGTATTATACAAAGGAAATAAGGCTTGCCATTTCATGTGAATGGTCTGCCTTTCAGATGATTCACATGAAATGGCAAATCTTATTTTCTCTAAAAAATTAAATTTAAGAAATGGACTTCTTCTATTACAAATTTTGCTTGACTTTTAAGGATTAATAATCTTGTCTTCTATTATGACATTCATTTATAAAATTCTCAGTGATATTTTTTTCACCCAACAATTAGCCTATTAGTTAAGCAAAATTGTAGCTTTTTGACGGCATGCTTTTTTTTTTATTATTATTTTTCACATAAAATAAGGCTTGGAATTTTATGTGAATTGTCTGCTAGACAGTAAATTCACATGAAATGTCAGGCCTTATTTCTCAAAAAAAAATAAAATAAAATAAAAAAATATATAAATAAGAAAAAATAAAGAAATAAATATAAATGTTGTCTGCTGCAGTTGTGATTAGCACATAGTCAAACTTTCCAGTCCTGCAGACCAAAACAGAAACCGTAGCAAACAGTGTAGATCCAGATGAGATGGCTCATAATGAGCCATCTCATTTTGATCTACACTGTTTGCTATTCTGATTTGACCTCTGACTGGCACATCACATGACTTACAGCCATCACGAAAACATGACATTATAATTTTGACCCCCTTAAACCCCACTTTCATACAGTAAAACTGGGGTTACAGGAGTATACATTATTTTTCTTATTTTTGCTCAAAAACATAGATTGTGGGTACTCATTAAAACTGCATTTCTGAGGTTGTTCTAACGAGTACCCACAATCTATGTTTTGAGCAGAAATATGAAAAATATCAGAGTTTTTTTATCTGAAAATTTTCAGTTTTTGGAGGTGAAATTTTCTATATATTTGAATAGGCATGTTTTTGTAATGAATATATTCAAACTCAAGGAGGGAAGACCTCAGGCCAGAAACTCAGGGATGAAAGTGTTATGGGATAATATAACTTCTCCATTTCTCAGAATAGTTACTTCATCAAATGGCTATATATAGATGTACAGACTTTAAATTGTGAACACTTTTTCTTAAAGAAAAACAACAACAACAACAACAACAACAGCAACAAGAATAAATGAGCCACACCAAGGGAAAAAAGTGTCTTTGAACATGCATGAAATGTGCAAATTTAAATCATCCTGCACATGCGCAAAGTATAATTTGGGTCTTTGCTCTCCATTCATACATTCTGTTGTTGTACCCAATGGTTCTGTTAGAGGACAGTGAAGGCGCTGATCATACTGCATGGATGTACAGGCTGATCTGGGCCTTTACTGTCCTCATATGCCTGAAGACATGTTTTCGCATGGCATGGCCTAAACATTGTAAGGTAGTTTATGCACTTTAATGCTTGTCCTGCTGAATAAATTAAATGCCACACCCATTTCTCATTTTCAGCCAATCAGATTACTTGATCCGGATTGTTGCTATAAAATCACATACTTAATGGCAAACAGTGCAGATCCAGATCAGTTGGCTTCTTCAGAAGCCAACTGATCTGGATCTACACTGTTTGCTAAGAAAGGGCATGTCGTGTTCAGCAAGAGAAGGGTAAAATATTCGGACAGTTATGAGCAAGCAGTGTAGATCCAGATTTGCCATTCAGGTAGCACTTTTTACAAGTATCACCAAGCAGTTAAGATATTTATGAGCATCCCTCTCTTATCTGGAGTTATGATCCACTTGGTTTTACCTATCCGACAAAACCAGTCTATCCCAGTATGAGCCCAGCTCAGACTATCATCTGAAAAACTCTCTGTTCTCCCAGCAATGAAAGTGCACCCTTCTGGGGAAGCTTGAAGGCACCGGAGGGAGAGATTGGGCCCCACATTTCATGTGCTGTAGCACAAAACAGAATGGGCTTTTACTCCTACCTCACCGAGTTTATAGGACACCTTTACCTGTACATTTTATATCTTAAATCATGTTGTAATGAGCCATGTTATAGAATGGTTCCTGTTTAGTTTTCTCCCACCACACTGCTATGGGACACCTTCACTGTAATATTTTATACACAAAAACATGCTATAATGAGCAATTATATAAAGAGATTCCTGTGTACAAAAAATGTATTTTGAAATGTCATTCATTGCTATTTAAATTTAGCAGGTTAAAGGTTAATGTTGTGAAGATGATCCTAACTTATCAAAATGACAGGACTGTGTTTCATCAAAGTTGTACGCCTCAGCAGGCCTTCTGAAGAGACTTTTGATGTAGTAAATAAGTAAAGGTAAAGATAGTGTTTTGTTTGATTTTGATAACTCATTATCACTTATTTTTGAAAGATCATTTTTTTTATTTAAAGGAAATATGTCAAAAATGTTTATTTTTGTAGGTTTTTCAGTATTGCATTTTTTTATATTTTTATTATTTTGCCTCTTTTGATTTAGTTTTGTTTCTTCTTTTTGTACTCCTCCACACAGTAGTGACAGGCATTACGAAAACAACCCTATTCAAATATACTGAAAATTTCACCACCAAAAAAATAAAAATTTTCAGATAAAAAATTCTGATATTTTTCATATTTCTGCTCAAAACATAGATTGTGGGTACTCGTTAAAACTGCCTCGGCAAGGCAGTTCTAACGAGTACCCACAATCTATATTTTTGAGCAGAAATAAGAAAAATAATGTATACCCCTGTAAACCCAGTTTTACTATATAAAAATGGGGCTTGTGATGGGGTAATATGAGAAGCAACATAAGAAATGTACCTTCAGACATGTACACTTATGGAATCTTCACTGGGCACATTTTGGATGGCCAAGAAAGCAAAGTTTCTTCATAGGGTGAATGAAGGCTTTGGTCAGACTGTGCAGATGCTGATTTTACTATTTGTTGGGGGCACTTGTTAGAAGGTATACTTTCTCATATTGCGGCTCACATGTTTTTATCTGCTGGATGTCCATCTGTCTGTCATATGTACATTCATCTGTCCACTGCCATCAAATGCTCTGGGCCCAGTTGTTCAAAGCTAACGATGTCGTTAGTTAACGATTCGTTAAAATTTACATCAAGTGGTACGCAAATATGCTGAAATTTTTTGCTAAAAAAATGTGAGTAGCTTTTGCAATGCAAAAGCTACTTACATTTTTTCAGCAAAAAATATCAGAATATTGTGTTTTAAATCCGCTAAAACAGATAACGAAATGACCCTTAACGAGCTCGTTAAGCTAACAACGCTTTGAATAACCGGGCTCTGACTATTCAGCTACAGTTTAACCTTTGTCATGCTGAATAAATTAAGATGCCACATCCATTTGTAACTGACAGCCAATCAGATTATTTAATCCGGATTGTTGACATAAATTCACATACTGAATGACAAACAGTGCAGATCCAGGTCAGTTGATTTCAGAAGCCAACTGATCTGAATCTACACTGTTTGCAAAAGCGGGATATATCCAAGTTCAGCAGAACAAGGGTTAAAGATGGACCCTAATATGTAGTTTGTTTGAGTTGATGTTTTACTGTCCAGTCAACCCATTAGGGTCATGTTGAGCACTGTCAGTTTACCTAACCACACATTTTCCTGGGCAGACTTAGTCCTCTAAGCGGTCAACCAGTACTTGTGCACATTCTTTCACAAGAAACTGACAACTGCCCTTCTTGAATCAGCAGAAGGGAGAGAATGACTGTTGAAAATATTTTATGATCAGTCTCCGTGAAAGAATGTTACCAGACCCGGCGGGGATCAAACCCACAACCTGATCACCAGTGGAATGGGCATCTGATTAAGCCACCGAGGCCGGCTAAATGTGCAATATTCAAACAAAAGTGTATATCATATAAAAAAATGACCATACATCTCCAGTTTTCTATATTGTTTATACGTTTGGGTTGGCCACAACATGGATCCCAGAAATCATGTTATAAGAAGTTGTGATGTACCCTTATTTTTTTCATTGTGCTGTTTGCATAGATTTACACTTTCAAGGACTGACCTATTTGAGTGCATGTCAGGATATCCAAAAATGAGGCCCCTCCCTTAGTTCTAGCTTTTATGACAGGGGAGGGAAAGTGCTTTCACAAAAATCTTCATTTATCTGCATATAAGGTCAGTTAGTGAAACTATTGTCCAAAATACAACATAATGAAGATGTTGTTTAACCCTTGTCCTGATGAATAAATTAAGATGCCACACCCATTTCTAATTGTCAGCCAATCAGATTACTTGATCCAGGTTGTTGATACAAATCCACATACTTAATGGCAAACAGTGCAGATCCAGATCAGTTGGCTTCTTCAGAAGCCAACTGATCTGGATCTACACTGTTTGCAAATACAGGGTATATCCGGGCTCAGCAGGACAAGGGTTAATGGACAGTTCTTGATGCTGTTTAGTTACACCCCATTGCATGTTTTAGCCTGCCTTTCTTTTTATAACCTTTACATAAAAGGGTATATAACCTTTTAGTATGCCATGCGCTATAAATTCTCCATAACGTACCATTAATGCATAGCATGCTGGGTAAAAGTTTCAGCAGATGATAAATTGTTGATATTTTCTTTAATATTTTTCCAGAAAATACGGTTTGATATTTTGTGAAAATTGTCTCCTCAGGGACAATTTGCACAAAATTTCAAGCCCTATTTTCTAGACAGAACTAAAAAATGTCACCAATTTGTCATTTGCGGAATTTTAAAGTTAAACTTTCTTACCCAAAATATGCTCCTGGCCGTATTATCAGGAATCAAATTGGTGGCATTTTCCTTACTTTGCCAAGAAACCAGGACAACATTTTATGTGGACTCACCAGGTGATTCATATATTCCATCAAAACCTATTCCCTAGGGAAAAACAAGCATATTTAAAAAATGATATTTGCTCATATTTAAATTCTGCCTATTCAGGATTTATACCCTGTTATTTTCTTAAATTAGATGCAGTCTTACACTTAATGTGAAAACTGATCTCAGTAATTTCCTGTTTCCAGCAGCAACTCAAGTACTCAAACTGTGGGTCTTGTCTTATCCATACAGTGACAGCCCAGGCATGAGGTTATAAAGCATTTTTCATGCTCAACTCAGCTGAGCATGAAATTTGCCCTCCTAATAAATCTAAAATTACTAACAGTTCCAAATTCTTTCCTGCTAAACATAGCTGAGCATGAAAATTTCTCTGCTAATAAATATGAAAATGCCATTTGGCATTTTTATATTATTAGCAGAGAAAATTTCATGCTCAGCTGAGTATGATAAAAGTTTTACAACCTCAAGGTCAGATCAACTTCTAGGCTTTCACAGTTTGCCGATTGGATTTTGCAGATTTACAAAAGTCCCGATCAAAGTGAAGGTAAAAACAGCAGAAGTTGGGTGTTCTTTTTCTACAAATTTGATTTTGCTCTCTTCTATAAAGGGATCACCCCTTGGGAGCAACTTCTTTCTTTTTAGAGCTAAAGTAAGGACAGAAAAATCTTTTTCTTTTAGAGTACACCCCTTTTCAGAAAATTCTTACATTTTGGACTACATCCCTTTTCAGAAGGGGATTGACGTGCCAGAAACCAAACAGGAAGTTACAAAACTTGTCTCCTTTGTGAAAAATGGCAGAAAAGCTACTATCCAGTCTCCTTAAGGTCTGAAGTTAAAAATAGCAGCAGGGAGTGCTAATTTTTTCTGCAAAACAGGAAATTTCACTTTGTGCAAATGATATGCCAAAATATTTTTTCAGGAAAACAAGAGGGCCATGATTGCCCTGTATTGCTCACCTTTGTATCATAGCACTTACGGAACCTGACTTAGAAATGATCAAGGCAAACATTCTGACCAGTATTCATGATGATTACACAAAATGCTAAAATAATGTAGCATGCCTAATGGAACCTGAAATATAGGTTAAAGTCAAATATGGATGATTGCACTCAAGAGGTCATGCTAGGATGTATTCATGTGCCAAGTATCACTAACTGTAGGACCAATAGTTATTGAGTAACTGACCTAAATGCAAAAACTTTATAAAGTCAGTGGACCCTGAGATATAGGTCAAGGACAAATATGGATGACTGCATTCAAGAGGCCATGCTAAGATGTATGCATGTACCAAGTATCACTGCTGTAGGTCCAATAGTTACTGAGAAACTGACCTAAACAGAAAAAACTTAACAAAGTCAGTGGACTGTGAAATATAGGTCATGGTCAAATATTTATAACTGCTTTCAAGAAGTCATGCTAAGTTGTATGCCAGTGGCAAGTGTCACTGCTGTAGGACCACTAGTTACTGAGAAATTGACCTACATGGAAAAATACTTATCAAAGTCGCTGGACGGTGAAATATAGATCATGAGAGACCCAGTTTCAAACTTGACCTATAAATAGTCAAGACAAATATTTTGAGCAATATTCATGATGATAACATAAAAAAAATGACCTCTAGAATGTTAACAAGGGTTTCCTTTGATTTAGCCTGGTCACCTGTTTTTGACCCCAACTGACCCAGTTTCAAACTTGACCTTGAAATCTTCAAGACAAACATTTTGAGCAAGATTCATGAGGATTACTTCAAAAATGTGACCTCTAGAGTGTTAACAAGATTTTCCTTTGATTTGGTCTGGTGACCTAGTTTTTGACCCCAAGTGACCCAGTTTTAAACTTGACCTAGATTTCATACAGGCAAACATTCTGAGTAGTTTCATTAAGATTAGGTCAAAACTGTGACCTCTAGAGCATTAACAGTCTAATTGTTGATGACACACAACGGACATTGAACAATGGACAACGGACAGAGGGTGATCACAATAGCACACCTTGAGCATTTGCTCAGGTGAGCTAAAACTAAGAAAAACGTGTGCAAATTAAAAGGCCAAGGTTAATACATACGAGGGCAAGTCAATAAGTAACCAGCCTATCCCATTTCCAATTGATCGAGGTACCCACAAATTTCATGCCTTGTTTCAATACGTTTTAGGCCTGAGAGCAAAATTGCACCCTTATCCTGTCATTCATTCATAAGATATTGAATATCAAACATGGCTAGCGATGCAAAAGCAAGCTTTTCGTCAAAAGTTGAGTACCATGCTGTAATTCGGTACTTGTATTTGAAAGGGAAAACAGGTCAGGAAATACACTGCGAGTTGACCAATGTTTATGGGTCTTCTGCACCATTGTATGCACAAGTTAAATTCTGGGTTGGGGAATTCAAATGCGGTAGAACGTCTTTAGAAGACGAAACCAGGTCTGGACGCCCATCAGATGCCACCGATGAAGAAATGTGTAACAAAGTACGAGATCTGGTGTACTCTGATAGGCGAGTTAAGGTGGAAGAAATAGCGAATGCATTACACATTTCACATGGTAGCATTTCAACAATTTTACATGATCGCTTGGATATGCGCAAGCTGACAGCCCGTTGGGTCCCAAAATCCCTTAGCAACGAGCAAATGGCAACCAGAGTATCAGTATGCAGTGCATTGTTGAAGCGGTTTAGGTCAAAGGAAGATGATTTCCTTTCACGTCTGGTGACTGTAGATGAGACCTAGGTGCATTATATGAGCCAGACAATAAAGCTCAAAGTCACCAGTGGGTTGGGCCCGGTCTCCAAGACCAAAGAAGTTCAAAACGCAACCCTCTGCCTGCAAGGTGATGGCAACTGTATTTTGGGACGCACAAGGCGTTATTATGTTGGACTTTCTAGCAAAGAAAACTACAATAATTATGCAAATTTGCTCCACCAACTGAGAACTGGGATCCATGAAAAACGCCGCGGTAAACTCTCCAAAGGGATTCTGCTCCAACAGGACAATGCGAGAGTCCACACTTGCAAAATTGCAATAGATGCTGTTGAGCGGAATGGGTATTAGCTAATACCGCAACCCACCTATTCTCTGGACTTAGCTCCTAGTGACTATTTCCTATTCCCAAACTTGAAAAAGGATATCCGTGGACGTCATTTCCAGTCCAACAAAGAAGTCGTGGCGGCAGTTGAGGAGTGGGTTGGAGACAAGGACCCTGGCTTCTTCAGTTCTGGGCTGATGGCACTGGAACATCGTTGGTCCGTGCATCATTCTAGAGGGCAATTACATCGAAAAAGAAGAGATCAATCTCACCCAGAAATAAGTTAGGCTGTTTTTTTATTGACTCGCCCTCGTATTTCCTCATTAGTTGGTTCATTTATCAGTTAGTCTAGCTCTATTTATATCAGCCAAAACATCTGAGCAGTCCAGTCAGGGTTTCATTGATCTTAAATGTCATTATGCAAATACAAATATGTAAAATATATACTTTCTAAGCCATACCTCTAGATAAGCTGATGTTTTAAAAAAAAAAAACTTGATTTTTTTCTCATTTCTCCTTACTATCATAACAAAATGATTCAGCGTTTCTCTTTCTTGATAACCCTTCCCCATCTCCCATCTAACCAAATCACGAAATTCAACATTTTGCAGTCGACAAACAGATGTACCGACTTGTGGGACTTCAAAGTGTGAAAATGATACAGCATCAAAGAGTCATTCATTGTATCAAATTAGGTTTTGTAAAACTTAATACTTTGAATGAAATTACAAGCACAAAACAAAAAAATAAACAATACCATATTTACCATCATCATTTGGACAGAAATGCCTGAGCAAACAGTGAAGATACAATTTGACCAGGGTCTGTACTGTTTGCCATTCAGCCAGTGCTATCTAAAATACAATTGACTTCTTCAAATTTTAAGGATACCATATTTACTCTAAGTATTGGGACACCTTAACTCCTTCCCAGACTTATCCTAAAAGTTGAAAAAGTCTATTTTACTACTTGTTGATGTGTCTGAAATAGAGCTGGATGAATGGCAACCAGTGTAGACCCTGATCAGATGCCACATTTGTGGCATCTGATCTGGGTCTATACCGTTTGCTCAGACCTGTCTGTCCAATATTTAGCGTTATTACATTACACTAAATACTATCATTTTTACGCTTTGTGTTTGTACAGTTTGCATTTATTGAGGTTTTAAGGCCCAGTCAACCCTATGGGGTCCCATGTCGAGCATGGTCAGTTTACCATAAACACACTTTTACTGAGTAGACTTAGTCCTCTAAGCAGTTAACCAGAATTGTGCACATATTCTTTTGCCAGAAACTGACAACTGCCCTTCTTGAATCAGGCTTCAGCAAACATGAAGGCTATGATCAGAATACAGCATTACCAGTAATTTGATCAGGGTCTACATTGTTTGTCACATATGTAGCAGCTTTTAGACACATCAGCAGATAGAAGACTGGAGTTGTTCGTTTTAAGGACAAGTATAGTGAAGAGTTGATAGAGGAATTCAAATATTTAGAGTAAATATGTTGAACTTCAAAGCAGTTAGTGAGAGTATCAGGTCAAGCAAGTGTCAGCTCAGCCTCAGATCAAGTTACTGTCAACTGGGTTTTGTTTACAATGCATACAAGGAAGACATTTGGCATATTAACCCTTAAAATACCAAGAAAAACTGCATCTAAAAATGTCATCTGATTATGTCGTCTGTTGAATATTCTTGCAAACTTTTCAAACCTAATTTTGCATTCAGGCAAACAGTGTGGACCCTGATCAGACTGCTCCTAGAGGAGCAGTCTGATCTGGGTCGACACTGTTTGCAAAAATGACTTTTAAAATCACAAGCAGATGACAAAGCAGACGACAATTGTTGTGATTGGCAGTTTAAGGGTTAAAATTAATCTAATCATTCAAAATATTCAGATACATTTACTCCTTACAGTCAGCTCCTCCTCTTGGTGTCATTGGAAGCTAGCTTTGTTCTGTGATTGTGGCTGTTCCTTGACATTACTTTACTATTTTTCATGCCAAACAAAGTACTGGAAAGTTTCAAAAATACCAATTTTCATGTTGCCAAGCTAATGGAACAATTTCAAAACTTCATTATAATGTTGCCAAACCATTGGAACAATTGTAAATTTTGCAGTTTTCATGTCGCCAAATTACTGGAACAATTTTAAAACTTTGTTTTTATGTTGACAAATTATTGGAATAATTTCAAAACTCCCCGTTTTCATGTTGCCAAACTACTGGAACAATTTCAAAACTTCCAGTTTTCATGCCAAACAAACTAAAGTTTTCAAAAGTTTGAGTTACACTGCCAGCAAAATTGCTAGAGTAATTTAACCCATGTCCTGCTGAACCAGGATATACCTTGCCTTTGCAAACAATGTAGATCCAGATCAGTTGGCTTCTGAAGAAGCCAACTGATCTGGATCTGCATGGTTTGTCAGTAAGTAGGTGAATCCATATCAACAACCTTGATCAAGTTATCTGATTGGCTGAAAATTAGAAATGGGTGTGGCTTCTTAATTTACAAGGGTTAAAACTATTCAATATGCAACCAAGTGCCATACAGTCATGAACTCAATCCCACCTTTAGCAGGATTCGAACCTGGGACCTTAGGATCAGGAGTTGGGGAAAGCTAACCACTCAGCCACCCGATGCCTAAATTTATGCATTTGAAAATCATATTTACCATAAATATATGTTAACTCCTTATCTTAAAATTGTAACAAGCTCATAGTGCTATCTGGTATTGTGTCTAGAATGGCAAACATTGCAGACCCTGATCAAACTGCTCCTTTGGAGCAGTTTGATCTGGGTCTACAATGTTTGCTCTGGTTCTTCTGTTGGAAAAATTAGGGTAAATAAGATACGAGGTTTTATAGGGTATCGACCCTGTTCATGTGTTTACATGTAAACCGTCTTCTTTGAAAGGTGGGTGCCTTGACTCCATAGTCTGTTATCAGCCTTCTGTATTATGGATTCCTTACAGTATGTGGAGTGTTTGCACAAAGAAAAGATACAGAGTTTATTTGGTTGTTTTGATCGATTAGGGAGAAATAATTCACTAGTGTTCTAAGGCTTGCGCACAGAAAACGACTGAGTGAAGCGAACAAGTTTTTTTTACAAGCAAACCTTAGAAAACGAGTGAATTATTTCTCCGTAATCTTTCAAAACAACCAAATAAACTGTTTATTATATTTTCATCCTGTTTTACCTTTGAATTTTTACATTCAGCCGTTATGATTTCCTACCAAAATAGTTCAAATCAGTGCATGAGTTTCAAGAGGGGTGGTTTAGTTTGAAAATCAGTTGCCATCTTTTCACTTTAATGCAAAAATCATCCAGTGCTTGAAATACAGACACAAAAATGTCATGAAAGGTGAACTGGATTATCAAGAAAGTCATACTTTATATTTGTGTTGCAGGTCTTAGTTCAAAAATGCCAACTGGACGTGAAAATTGCAGTCTGATTTCCATTATTTTATCAAATTTTCTGCGAAATGTCAGCTATTGTTATTGTTGTTATCTACTATGTCAGCAACGTCGCCTAGCAATGATGACGTCAAAACGTTCACAATGAAATAATTCACTCGGTGAATTATAGATTATAATTCACTGGTAAATTTCAGTAAATCACTGCTGAAAATGTAATAAATGTTGTATCATTTGCCTCTAGAAATGACTCAGATCAGCCTGCACATCCATATAGGCTGTTTAGAGTGCTATGAGTGGTTTATATTGTTGTCCGTTCCAAGGTGGACATTGTTGTTGTTGTGTTGTGGTTTAACGACACGTCAACACTTGTGGGTCATTTTGTGTTGTCTCCCAAAGAAAGGGAGAAAAGAGATAGCAGAAGAGATGAAAGAGAGGGACATAGAAGAAAGAGAAACAGGAATGAAAGTGAAGAAACAGAAGAAATTAAAACATTCCCCTTCTACCCTTACCTGCTACGAGGATAGCAGGCCTTGCCCAACTGTAAGCCAATATCAGTTGGAGGCCCCGGTAACGTAAAATACATGACACCTTGGCACCACCCCATCAAGGTGGACATTCTGATTATCTTCGTTGTAATTCTAGCATTGTAGTCACAATCTATTTGACTGTCCACACATACATGCCATTAGCTGTTGACAGAAATCTGTGAGATTTTGCAAATTTTTAGAGGAGATTTGATGGAATTCTGTGAGATTTTTATGAAAATCACTTTCAAGCTTACATAAGCCATTATTTTAATTAATTAAGCTTGGGATAGCTATGCTGATGTGTGATTTATTTCCAGTTCTTCAAAAAATAGTTTATTAAATGGTATGAAAATTCTGTGAGATTTGAAAATCTTATGGGAAATGCAGTCCAGAAGGGCCTAAATTCTGTGAGATTTTGTCTCACAGTGTGAGGTATGGCATGTATGTCCACATTGCTTTTTTGTTTTCTTGTTGTGATATTAGCATTGTGGTTACCGTATATACTGAATGTATTCGGACAGACAAGCCTGAGCAAATAGTGTAGACCCAGATGGGATGCCGCAAAATGCAGCATCTCATCAGGGTCTACGCTGTTTGCCACTCATCCAGCAATTTTTAGACACAACATCGGGTAGTATATTATACTTGTTCAAATTTTTAGAAAAATATTGTAAGAAGTTGAGTAGTCTGAATACTTAGGGTGAATACGGTATCTTCGTCAATGGCTGCCCACTGCGCCATTTTCTTTTGGTTTGTACCATTTTCATGTTTGGAGCTGCATCAGAAGTTAAAAGAATAAAACTCTCTTAACCCTTATCCTGCTGTTCATGACAACCCCTACCTTTGCAAACAGTGTAAATCCAGATCAGATGGCTGAAGCCATCTGATCAGGATCTACACTGTTTGTCATTCAGTTTGTGAATTTGAACAAAAACATTATATGATGTAATCTGATAGTCATAAATGGGTGTGGCTAAAATTATTCAGCAGGACAAGGGTTAAGTTCCCCAATAGTTTTACTACTGACTGTTCCAAAGCATTTCCTCTTTTGCGTTATTCTTTGTTTGTGCATCAGTTGTTTCATGTGTGGCATTTGTTTTATCATTATTTGTTCCACTGTCCTTCTTTTGATGCCTCGGAAAGCTTGGTGCTTTGTGACTGTGGCATTTCCTGGGTATCTTCACTTATATTTGTCTGTCTGCCTGAAGAAACAGTGATGACAAATTATGTAGAAGCATAAGTTGATCCAGGTCTTTGTTTGTTTGTGTTGAGGTTTTACGGCCCAGTCAACCCAATGGGGTCATGACCACACTGATCAATTGCTGGTTCTTGGTCCATGAATTGTCCTCTCATATTGGCTAAATTTTTTTTAAGTGATGAATTAAAGTGGGATAACATTCGAAGGTCTAACCTACCACCCATGATTCTCAGGTTCATTGATTTCACTTGGTTATAATAATTATGTTAACTCATTGTAGACTGAATGAACTCTCCCACACACTGACAGCTTCTAATTTCAATTTTTTTGCACATGTATATCAGGGTATGTGATTTAGATATTCCTAGAGAAAATGATTGAACTATTTGCAAACAGTGGAGACCCTGATCATTCTGTGGCATCTGATCTGGGTCTGCACTGTTTGCCAGCTACTCTTTTAGGGGTCTCCTGACAACAATGGGTTAATGCAAAACAGATTTTGTTTAAATAAAGCATACACATATGGCAGCCTAGAAACAATATAATGAGCTGTTTAAATTCTAAAATTTGATCTGACAGTAGTTTCTGTTCAAGAAACAATGAAGGAATAACATTGACTAAATCACAGTGAGCAGCTATGGCAGATTTATTTCATAATGTGCACTTTATTTTAACAAAATTTGTTCTCTATTCACAAAGTAGAAACAAGATGGGCCACTACTCACTCAGAATGAAACAGCCATTGCATATCTGCAGATGTAGATAATATATTGCCACAATAAAGAATCAAAATAGTGGATGGCCAAATGTGACCACAGCATGTCAAATTCTGATACTCAAAGAAAGCCTTGGTCCCTCAAAATGTTCATGCCAAGTTTTAACAAAACTACTTTGAACTCTGATTTTTTTTTTTTTTTGACATGTATAATTATAGCCTCTGGTGACAAATTTTTAAACTTAAATATAACCCTAGCCAAGCGACACGTACTTGTTAAAAAATAAAAAACAAATCATACTACAAAATCAGGGTCTGAAGTTGTTTTGTTGAAATTCTGTATACTTATTTATAGGAATTAAAGCTATGACTGTGTAGAGGGGTAAAAGATTTCCTTCAGTCATAAATTCTAACATACCAGGGCCAAACTGACCTTCAAGCTGCCCTCAAACTGTTCTTTAGGATCAATAGGATCTGCTGAACCTTGATATGCCCTTCCTTTGCAAACAGTACAGATCCAGATCAGTTGGCTTCTGATCCTTGTCATTCAGTATGTGAATTTATATCAACAATCTGGATTAAGTAATCTGATTGGCTGACAATTGGAAATGGGTGTGGCATCTTAATTTATTCAGCATGACAATTAAGGGTTAATGTTAGCCAGAACGTCCATGTTTTGGCCGTTATTTAGGCTAATCACATATTCCATCAATGAAGGCCCAGACCTGCATGCTCAGATCATCACTGTTCACATGGAAACAATTTTTCTACTGACCATTTCAACATGGTTCCTCTCTTGCAGTTCTTTGTTTGTATATTGGTGGTTTCACATGTGGTGTTTGTTTTGTCATTATTTGTTCATCTCTCCTTCTTTCTTGCCATGGGAAGGTTGTATTTTGTGATTGTGCACTGATGTACAGACTGATCTTGGGTCTTCACTGCCAAGACCCCTTCTCATATGGCACAGCTATTTTTCCATTGTGACTTGTTTCTTGGCCAGCTCTATCTGTTTATTGTCCATTGATCTTCTGGCAGTATCTGGAAGCAAGATTTCTTGTAATGTCATTGTCCTGCTCATACTGCTCTATCACAGGTACTTGATACGAAGTTATCTTCTTGTTTTGTCAGGCTGCCAGTACCACCTGGGGCAGCCTAGAAGGAATTATTTTCTCCATCTGAAATTAAACAAATAAGATGTAACAGGAGAAACCAACCCTCATTATGAAAATATGCCAATATAGTTTTGACCCACTTAAACCCCACTTTTGTATAGTAAAACTGGGGTTTACGGGGGTATACATTATTTTTCTTATGTCTGCTAAACACATAGATTGTGGATACTCATTAGAACTACATCAGAGAGGCAGTTCTAATGAGCAGAAATATGGAGAGGCAGTTCTAACGAGTACCCACAATCTATGTTTTGAGCAGAAATATAAAAAATATATAGAAAATTTTACCTGAAAATTTTCAGTTTTTTGGAGGTAAAATTGTCTATATATTTGAATAGGCATGTTTTCATAATGTTATCACATACTCCAACAACAAATGACCAGATCAACCTGCAAGGATTCTGGTCAGTGTCATTGTTGGCCACATACAGAATCAATGAATTTTGTAAAATACATTGCCTGAGCAGAGAAGTTCATGATCAGACTGCACAAATGCTCATGACCTGGGCTTCTTCTTTGCATATGACATTATCACCTTTTTCTCATGTTACAGCACCCAAACAGAAGCTGTCAAGTTTGTGCCTACACAAATACATGAACAGATGGAATAGTTCTACATAAAAGGGATAGTCACATAAATATTTTTCTTATCTCCTATTTCACCTTAAAACATATGTTGTAGATATTCATTGGAATTGTCTCTCTGAGGTAATTCCAATGAGTACCTACAATACAGGCTTATGAAGAAACAATAATAAAAAAAAAAATCACCACTTTTTGGATGAGGATGTTTTGATGTTTTATTCTCTTTCAACATTACTTAAGTCATATCAAGACAATGGAAGCAATGAAGTGCCACAAGTCACGAGTTGAATCTGCTCTAGTGGGATTTGAACTGACACTTTGTGTTCCACAGGTGGGGTGCTAATATTTTGGCCATCCAGAGACTTCATGTTTCAGTTTCTAAGCTATGGAAGGTGCATCTGTGTTACTGTTGTCCGATTAGGAACTTTGCTGGCCCTGGACACTATAGAATTTACTGATGAAATGTAAAGCTCCTGATCAGATTGCAGTGATGCCAAGGTTGACCTAGATCTCTGTTTCTCACATAATGTGTTATCCCTTCTCATGCTGAACACGTCACACCCTGTCTTAGCAAACAGTGTAGATCCAGATCAGTTGGCTTCTGAAGAAGCCAACTGATCTCGATCTGCACTGTTTGTCATTAAATATGTGGATTTCTATCAAAAACCTGGATTACATAATATGATTGGCTGGAAATTAGAAGTGGGCGTGGTATCTTGATTTATTCAGCAAGGCAAGGGTTAAGGCATGGCTAAAATAATCACATTTAGACCCCTAAACTGTCAATATCTGTTTCAATAAGTAACTGGATCATCTCCCTGAGATAATTATACTGTATTTACTATACAACATTCGGACATACAAGCCTGAGCAAACAGCAAACAGTGTAGAACCAGATCAGACCCAAATGAACACTGCATCAGGGTCTACACTGTTTGCAACTCATCCAGCAGTTTATAGATCTATCAACATGTCGTAAAATGGAAATTTTTGGACAAGTAAGATTAAAAGTTAAGGCAACTTGAAGGAGCATTCAGATCAGGGTCTCGAATGTTTGCCATTCCACATAAAGTTTTTAGAACATTTGCTATATCTTCTATATAGAGAACTTTCTCCACAGAATAGCTTATTTATAGCTCAACAGCCCTCTAAATTAATGACACATCACAGGCCACCTTCTTTATAATGCATGTCTGACAGGAATTTTTTTTTTTTTTTATGTTTTTTTTTTTTTTTTTTTTACTTCTTTGATTTTGGTCAGGCATCTCCTTCAATACATTATTGATGCCTACATAATTATGATATTTTGGTCACTTTCAATAGGAAAATACAAAATTACTGTATTTATCCTAAATATTGGGACACCTAACTCCTTACCATACTTGTCCTGAAATTTTAACTATTACCTGTTTATGTCTAAATACTGCTGAAAAAGTGGAAAACAGTGTATACCCTGATTAGATACTGAATGCTATGGCATATGACCTTGGCCTACACTGTTTGCTCAGGCCTGTCTGTCCCATTACTTAGGGGTCTTACAGCGTTCAGGGGATCTCACCATAATTTTTCCTGATCTGCTCACTTTAATTGTCAGCCAATCAGATTACTTGATATGGATTGTTGCTATAAATTCACATACTTAACGGCAAACAGTGCAGATCCAGATCAGTTGGCTTCTGAAGAAGCCAACTGATCTGAATCTACACTGTTTGCAAAGGCAGGGTATATCTGGGTTCAGCAGGACAAAGTTTAAGGCGTGTCTAAAATAATCACATTTAGACCCCTGAACTGTCAATATCTGTTTCAATAAGTAACTGAATCATCTCCCTGAGATAATTATACTGTATTTACTATTAAATATTTGGACATACAAGCCTGAGCAAACAGATCAGACCCAAAAGAAAACTGCATCAGGGTCTACACTTTTTGCAACTCATCCAGCAGTTTATAGATCTATCAATATGTTGTAAAATGGAAATTTTTGGACAAGTATGATTAAAAGTTAAGGGGACTTGAAGAAGCAGTCTGACCAGGGTCTGAAATGTTTGCCATTCCACATAACGTTTTTAGAACATTTGCTATACCTTGTAATAAGGACTTTCTCCACAGAATACCTTATTTACAGCTTAACAGCACTCTAAATTAACCCTTGTCCTGCTGAACCCAGATATGCCCTGCCTTTGCAAACAGTGTAGATCCAGATCAGTTGGCTTCTGAAGAAGCCAACTGATCTGGATCTGCACTGTTTGCCATTAAGTATGTGAATTTAAATCAAAAATCTAGATCAAGTAATCTGATTGGTTGGAAATTAGAAGTGGGCGTGGCATCTTAATTTATTCAGCAGGACAAGTGTTAATGACATATCACAAGCCACTTTCTTTACAATGCATGTCTAACAAATTAGGTGTTTTTTTGTGTGCTTTTTTTTGTGCTTTTTTTTGTTTGCTTTTGTTTTTGGTCAGGGCATCTCCTTAAATACATTATTGATGCCTACATAATTATGATTTTTTTTGGTCACTTTCAATAGGAAAATACAAAATTACTGTATTTATCCTAAATATTGGGACACCCTAACTCCTGAAATTTTAACTGTTTATGTCTAAATACTGCTAAATGAGTGGAAAACAGTGTATACCCTGATTAGAAACTGCATCCTATAGCATATGACCTTGGCCTACACTGTTTGCTCAGGTCTGTCTGTCCGATTACTTAGGGTTCTTACAGCATTCAGGGGACCTCACCATATTGTTTTTTCCTGATCTGCCTGAACAAGTATTGTAAATGGTAATGTAGAATACATTCTAAGAGAAAATGCTGACTTTTGATGAATTAATTGCCTAGGTCAGATATGTTGTAATCATCAAATTTTCCTCATAATTATATGTTCTGGAAAAAGTAATACTTTCACAGGGAAACACCATGTGATATTTTAAACTTTGAGTTCTTTCTAATTTTAACCCCTGTCCTGCTGAACCTGGATATATCCTGCCTTTATAAACAGTGTATGCCTTTATAAACAGTGTAGCTCTAGATCACTTGGCTTCATCAGAAGCCAACTGATTTGGATCTGCACTGTTTGTCATTCAGTAAGTGAATATGTATCAACAACCTGGATAAAGTAATCTGATTGGCTGACAATTAGAAATGGGTGTGGCATCTTAATTTATTAAGAATGACAAGTATTAAGTTTTCTAATACACCACAACCTCTCCATTAGAGGGATCCAAAGCAAAAAACAACTAAACAACCATGTTGTATCGAAAGAAAAATGTATAGGTTATATAGAAAAATGATCTTTTTCTTTATAATCTATACATTTTTATAAATTGTTATTTTTCTATATAATCTATACATTTTTCTTTGTACATAAACGGTCATTTGTCTATATAATCTATAAAAAATGACTACTTGTATCCAAGCAAAAATGTATAAATTATATAGAAATCAAAGATGGCGTGTGGTGATTGACAAAAGTAGCGCGTGTATTACTACACCGAATTTTGAAGTCTATGTTTCAAATTGCACTATCTAAATCGATTTCAGTTACAGTTATGTTAGCGAAATAGAAAAGCTATAAAAAATTCCCCTGCTTCACATTCAGTTCGCCGTAATAGTGCCGCATTGCGTCTGATTAAGAAGTAGTGCGCGTATGAATATAGCGGTGATGAAAATCCGCTTGTGACGTAGTAAAAAACCCCATGCGATTGCATAGAGCCTGCTAGCTGTCGCTAGCAGACTCAAAAATGACTATTTTTCTATTTAATCTATACATTTTTGTTTGGATACAACACATTTTCGATCCACCTTTAATTCATCTTATATCAGAAACCATCTTATAATGAATCATCTTATAAAGAGGTTCCAGTATACCAGAAAGATATCCACTACAGCCTGGGCACAACACATCACGAAAACATACCTATATAATTCTGACCCCCTTAAACCCCACTTTTATATAGTAAAACTGGGGTTTACAGGGGTATAAATTAATTTTGTTATTTCTGCTCAAAACATAGATTGTGGGTACTCGTTAGAACCGCCTCGATGAGGTGGTTCTAATGAGTACCCACAATCTATGTTTTGAGCAGAAATTTGAAAAATATCAGAATTTTTTATCTGAAAAATTGCCATTTTTTGGTGGTAAATTTTCAGTGTATTTGAATAGGCGTGTTTTCGTAATGGATGGAGTGACAGAATGACATGCAAAATTACAGGACAAATAGGGCAAGCAAAAATACCAGACAAATGCTTATAATGCACATCTACAGAAGATTTAATCATTCAAATTCTAACATTTATGTGCAACAAAACCATTCCATAAATGTTAGGTTGTAGAATTAGTTCTAGTTCAGCCTTTAATTATTCAAATTTAAAGCCTGATGGTGCATTCATGTATAACTAATATAGAAGATCAAAGGGATGTGGAATGATTAAAGTTAATAATGTGTGTAGATTAAGCAAACGCTGATTAGCTTTCATCTCAACAATTACTATTCAATCACATGTGAGACCTGCATGCAGAGCAAATCTGTATGGACTTCAAAACCCTTTAAGTGCCAAGCAAAATTGTGGTAGATGACAGTGAGGTAACAGATTCGAAAGATGCATTTTCTTTTTTTTTTACTATTTTTCCGAGAAAATAAGATTGATATTCCAGGTGAATTGTCTGCTAGACAGGCAATTCACATGAAAAAAAAAATCAAAATATTGTCTTCTGCAGATGAAAAGGCATTTGTGCATCATTTAAATGGGAATAACTTGGATTTCTGTTAAGACTCAACATTGCAGCAGAGGACATTTTATTTTTTTTTTATTTTTAGCTCACCTGAGCAAAAGCTCAGGGTGAGCTATTGTCATCACCCTATGTCCGTCGTCTGTCGTCGTTCGTCGTCAACAATGAGTTTGTTATCACTCTAGAGGTCACAGTTTTGACCCAATCTTGAGGAAACTTGCTCAGAATGTTTGCCTCTATGAAATCTAGGTCAAGTTCGATACTGGGTTACTTGGGGTCAAAAACTAGGTCACCAGGTCAAATCAAAGGAAAAACTTGTTAACACTCTACAGATCATAGTTTTGACCCAATCTTGATGAAACTTGCTCAAAATGTTTGCCTCTATTAAATCTAGGTCAAGTTCGAAACTGGGTCACCTGGGGTCAAAAACTAGGTCACCGGGCCAGATCAGCAGAAAACCTTGTTAACACTCTAGCAGTCACATTTTTGAAGCAATCATCATGAATCTTGCTCAATATATTTGTCTTGATGATTTCTAGGTCAAGTTCGAAACTGGGTCACCTGGGGTCAAAAACTAGGTCACCTGGCCAGATCAGCAGAAAACCTTGTTAACACTCTAGCAGTCACGTTTTTGAAGCAATCATCATGAATCTTGCTCAATATATTTGTCTTGATGATTTCTAGGTCAAGTTCGAAACTGGGTCACTTGGGGTCAAAAACTAGGTCACCGGGCCAGATCAGCAGAAAATCGTGTTAACACTCTAGCGGTCACATTTTTGAAGCAATTATCATGAATCTTGCTCATTATGTTTGTCTTGATGAATTCTAGGTCAAGTTCGAAACTGGGTCACCTGGGGTCAAAAACTAGGTCACCTGGCCAGATCAGCAGAAAACCTTGTTAACACTCTAGCAGTCACATTTTTTAAGCAATCATCATAAATCTTGCTCAATATATTTGTCTTGTTGATTTCTAGGTCAAGTTCGAAACTGGGTCACTTGGGGTCAAAAACTAGGTCACCTGGCCAGATCAGCAGAAAACCTTGTTAACACTCTAGCGGTCACATTTTTGAAGCAATCATCATGAATCTTGCTCAAAATGTTTGTCTTGATGATTTATAGGTTGAGTTTGAAACTGGGTCACTTGGAGTCAAAAACTAGGTCACCGGGCTAAATCAGCAGAAAACCTTGTTAACACTCTAGCGGTAACATTTTTGAAGCAATAATCATGAATCTTGCTCAAAATGTTTGTCTTGATGATTTCTAAGTCAGGTTCAAAACTGGGTCACGTGGTGTCAAAAACTAGGTCACCAGGCCAAACTGGCAGAAAACCTTGTTAACACTCTAGCGGTCACATTTTTGAAGCAATTATCATGAATCTTGCTCAAAATGTTTGTCTTGGTGAGTTCTAGGATATGTTTGAAACTGGGTCACTTGGGGTCAAAAACTAGGTCACCGGGCCAAATCAGCAGAAAACCTTGTTAACACTCTAGCGGTCACATTTTTGAAACAATCATCATGAATCTGGCTCAAAATGTTTGTCTTGATGATTTCTAGGTCAAGTTCGAAACTGGAACACCTGGGGTCAAAAACTAGGTCACCTGGCCAAATCAGAGTAAAATCTTGTTATCACTCTAGCGGTCACATTTTTCAAGCAATTATCATGAATCTTGCACAAAATGTTTGTCTTGATGAGTTCTAGGTCAAGTTCGAAACTGGGTCACTTGGTATCAAAAACTAGGTCACCAAGCGAAATCAGCAGAAAACTTTGTTATAATCATTTTGAACTTTGATCAGAATGTTTGCCTTGATCAGTTCTAGATCAGGCTCTCAAAGTGCTATGTTGCTCAGGTGAGTGTTACAGGGCCATCATGGCCCTCTTGTTCAGAGAAATGATAATCACCCATTTTATGTCCCTTTCAACATTATTTTAGTCATGTTGAAATGATGGGAGGGTGACAATGAAAGGATTTGTGCACTGGAGCATTGTTTGTTTGTGTTGAGGTTTTACAACCAGTCAACCCAATGGGGTAATGTCGAGCGAGGTCAGTTTACCTAACCACACGTTTACTGGGCAGGCTTAGTCCTCTAAGCGGTCAACCAGTACAGCATATTCTTTCGCCAGAAACTGACGACTACCCCTTCTTGAATCAGCCGAAGGGAGAGAATGACCATAGAAAATATTTCATGATCAATCTCCACGAAAGAATGTTGCCAACCTTGGGGGGGGTTGAACCCGCGACTTCCTGGTCTCCAGTCGGATGGCGCATCCAACTGAGCCACTGAGGCCGGCTGGAGCATTGTAAAATTATAAGCTGCCCCAGTGGAATTTGAACCAAGAACCTCATGGTTCCAAGTCAAGAATGCTTACCACTTGGCCACCAGACACTTCCATTTTTCAGAGAAAATAAGGTTTGATATTTTATGTGACTCATCCATATAACAGGTGATTCACATGAATTTCTCAAGTTTATTTTGTCAGAAGATTGAAAAAAAAAAAAAAAAAAAAAAAAAAAAAAAAAAAAAAATATATATATATATATATATATATATATATATATATATATATATATATATATATATATATATATATATATATATATATATATATATATATATATATATATATATATGTCTGCTACAATTCTGAATGACACTTTAGGTTAAAATAGGGACATGGGAATGTTTTCATGGTCCCACCCAAGTTTGCGAGATAAATAGAAATCTAATTCACACTTGAAATGAGTGTCTAACACTGAGAGTAAATTTTTACTCACATTTTCAAAACCTTGTCCTTGCCACCACTGACCACTCTCTGACCATCAGGACTCCAATCTACAGCATACACCTGAAAAATAGAGGGAACCATTTCTACCCAAAGAGGGAACCATTTCTACCCAAAGAAATCAAAGAGAGGCCTGAGCAAACAGTCTGGACCCAGATTAAACTGCTCCAGTTTGATCTTGGTCTAGACTGTTTGCTATTCCATCAGAACTTTTTAAACAGGTCATCATGGCTCCAGACAAGGCGTTTTTTTCATCCACAAAGTACCGATAATTTTCTTAATTCTGCACAAAAACATATGTTGTAGGTACTCATTAGAAGCGCCTCAGTGAGGCGCTTCTAATGAGTATCCACAACATATATTTTCATGCAGAAGTAAGGAAAATACTACGGGGATACCCCTCTTCTTATCTATGGCTATCTACAGTCATGAAGTAGCCCAATAAACTTGTTTAAATTTCAGTTAAGTGTAGTAAGGAAATAAGGTGTCCAAAGATTTAGGGGAAATACAGTAAAGTGTATATGAACATTCCATGACTAGCAAAAACATTACATGTATAACCTTAACTAAATGTTTTGTTTCTAAAATTGTATAGTACATTGTAAGTTTTAACCATAAGTCTTTAATTCACTTTGAGAAAACGACTTTTCAACATTTTCCCCATATAAATGTACAGTACAGGAAAGCAAATTTGACCCTGCTGTTAAAAGGTAAAATGTTTACCGAAGACCATGATTTCAGGAAAATTGTTAGACTTCACATCCTCTGTGCTATATGCAAGGATTCAGTAACAAAACATTCTTGCTTTTGGAGAAGAAAAATTTATTTATTTTATTTTTTTTTTACCATATAGGAGCAAGGTGGCCATCATGACCAGTTTAGCATTTTTTCATTCCCCTGATCCAAGGAGGCTGCAAATGAAATATGATAAAAATTGGCTTCAGAGGAGAAGATGTTTGAAAAATATGGACTGGTGAAGATGGATGGATGGACAGAAAGTGATTACTATAGCTCATCCAGGGGCTGAAAGAAAAAGCATTTCATTTACTAAAATTTTGAATGGCCCTTTAATGGCTGCTTGGAACAACTGAAGATGAAGGAATGTTAAAGCCTGTTACTTTGATATGATGATAGCAACATGAATATGTCACTTGCGAGAGTATGGTATGAATCAGAAAAAATCAAAACTAGCAAATGACCTGGCCTATCAGATCAGACTATAAGAAACTTAAAATAGGGAAAGTTAAAATCTACATGTAAATAATCTTACCAGCTGGTTTTTTTTTTATCATTTTTTTTTTGCACAAGAATGCATAAACCTACATAAATAAAGACTACCTTTCATTACTGTGCAGAAAAAAAAATGTAAGGAACAATTTTCCTCTCGACATGTAATAAATTGCAGGGCCCAGTTGTTCAAAACTAACGATGTCGTTAGTTAACGATTCGTTAAAATTTTAATCGAGTGATACGCAAATATGCTGAAATTTTTTGCTGAAAAAATGTGAGTAAGTGCAAAAGCTACTCACATTTTTTCAGCAAAAAATATCAGAATATTGTATATTGAATCCGCTAAAACAGTTAACAAAATGACCCTTAACGAGCTCGTTAAGCTAACGACGCTTTGAACAACCGGGCCCAGGTATAAAAAAGATCAGGCTTAAATTGATTTCATACATTAGAGGCTTTGGTCGTTTTTGCAGTATCATAATAAATAGCTTCTATTATCATCCATAAAGCTATGGCTAATCCTAGCTCCAGATACCAGGGGGATTCTATATAATTTTCTTGCTTATTTCTCTGCAAAGACATATGTTGTGGGTTCTCATTAGAAGTGTCTTGCCGAGGTGCTTCTAACGAGTACCCACAAGATATGTTTTTGTGGAGAAATGAGAAAAATAAAAATATCTATACTTGTTGTATGAAAAACACCTTATCTTGAGCTACTGGCTTGTATAAAGAGATCTAAAAGTATATTTTGACACCAATTATTTGTTCTGACAGCACTTTTTACTTTTGATAAATGTACCACAATGTGGGAAAGCCAACACTTCTTAACCATTAAAGTGCCAAGCGAAATTGTAACAGAAAACATTCAAATTTCAATAGCATTTTTCAGAGAAAATAAGGCTTGGCATTTCATGTGAATCATCTACCTAGTAGAAGCCCTCTTCTACTGCTGATGATATTAGCACTTTAACGGATAAATAGGATCAGCAAATTATCACTTTAACAGATTAATAGAAACAGCAAATTATCAGGTTAGCTGCACATCTGCAGAGGCTGAGCATGGACTGCTGCCCACTGTAGAAAAAGAGCTTGGTCATGTGAAGTTAAATTACCGTATTCGACCTAATTATCGCACATGCTCCTATAAGCGCACAGTCAAGCAATTTAAAATCTAAAAGATTACAACATGTGTACTTTTATCTACTTCTTCATAAAAACATATGTTGTGGGTACTCATTTGAATTGCCTCAACTTGTCGAGGCAATTCAAATGAGTACCCACAACATATGCTTCTATAAAGAAAACAGAAACTGATATCGCATAAGCATCATTAAATACACTCCTCATGATCTTTCTTTAAAGTGTACCGTTATTAGGTGGATATTTTACTACAAATTTTCCCAGTGCTTTTGTAAAACCTAAGCGCACTGTGCTTGTTTTACTACTAGTTTTCCCAGTGCTTTTGTAAAACCTAAGCTTACAGTGCAGTAATTAGGTCGAATACGGTATTTGAATAGTGTAAATATGGTTCAGTTAATTATTTCTTGAAGTTACATATATCTTGGCCCAATATACACTGGACTAGTAACTACAGTACAGGTATTGTATTTACTGGAAATATGTTGTCTTGGCCGAGTTTTCATAATTTTGTATGATGACGTTTAAATGCTCATATTTCAATTATTTCTACAAATATCTGCAGAGATTTGTTTTCAAAAAGCAATAGTTCAATATATTACCTTTAAGACTGTAGCCATTATGAAAACATGCCTATTCAAATATATAGACAATTTCATCTCCAAAAACTGTAAATTTTCAGATAAAAAATTCTGATATTTTTCTTATTTCTGCTCAAAACATAGATTGTGGGTACTCGTTAGAACTGCCTCGCCAATCTATGCTTTTGAGCAGAAATAAGAAAAATAATGTATACCCCGGTAAACCCCAGTTTTACTATATTAAAGTGGGGTTTAAGGGGGTCAAAATTATATAGGTATGTTTTCGTGATGATTATATCTAAGGAAAATCAAACAGCTTTTGTAAACATCAACAAGAAACCTAGGTACCATTTTAGCTATTTTCGGCACTTTAAGCTGAGTATCATGAGAAATTCACCAAAAATGGTGGTATAACCACTTTCATTAATTTTGATTTAACATTTTTCAACCAAATCTATTAAAAACAATTTATTACAGCTTCAGTTATTATCCAAAATCATTTTAATGACTAAAGTCCTGTAAATTAGTGCTTAAATCAGGCCAAGCAACATATTTTGGCAATTCCATTAGTAACAATTCTGGGTATTATTACTAACTAGGTTTGAACATATATGTGCCTCTGGGCAATATGCTAATACAGAAATCCCAGATCAGCCTGCACATCTATGTAGACTGATCAGGATCTTTACTATCTGCCTACAGAATCAATGGGTACTGCAAAATAAATTGAGATTATTATATGGCAATTTTCATATCATATCCCATATCAACCCGAGACAGCCATATCAGCCCGAGGGTGTCTCGGCTTGATATGGGGTATGATATGAAAATTGCCATATCATAATCTATTTATCATACATTTTTCTTTCTGACAAGTTTGCTTATTGTAAGCTCCGAACATGGTGATCTGGATTTTTTGCCTGTGCAAAAAAGCCATATCATCCATGTGACCTGATGATATGGGTTTTTTGCCCATGCAAAAAAGCCATATCACCCAGGTGACTCATTATCACACACCTTTTGCATTTCATAAGTGATATGTGCTTGAAAGTCATGTTAGTATCATATATGCAAATTGAACATATTTTCTAGTAAATGTATGATAAATTTAAGTATAGCAAATGACCTCATCAGATTGAGCAGGTTAACTGGTTGATCTGGATCTTGTGTTTCCTTAAACATATGGTCACCATTATATCCAGAAAATGTGCTTTTTAACCCGAAAGTATTGATGTTTTCCTTATTTTGTCACGAAAACTAAGTTGTCAGGACTCATAGGAAGCACCCTGCTGAGTCCCATAAACAGACTGGCTTCAGCAAACAGTACAGACCCAGATCAAATGCTGCAAAATGCAGTGTCTAACCAGGGTCTACATTATCTGCTTCTCATCCAGCAATTTTTTTGACATATCAACAACTAGTTAAATGGACTTGTTCAAATTTTAGTAAAACAAGCAAATTCAGAGAATTTATGTCCCCACCTTTTAAAAATTCTCCAAAAATGACCAGGTCAATAATGTATCTAAGTGACAATGTGAAAAAGAATCTGATGATTATGTTGAAACCACATGTAAATCTTCGGACCATGTAGAAAATATGCACAAAATTTAAAATAGATTGGTTAAAACATGTCGGAGGTGTTACACACAAGACACTCATTCTATATGTACACTACTGAGGCAAAAATGACAAAGTTAACAACGTGAAAAAAAAGCATATAAAAAAAAGATAATTTGAGGATTGTGAAAAAAGCACACGCATATCTTCAGACCATGATTAAAACACCTGTAAAGTTTCAGAAGAATTGGTGCAAAACTGTAGAAGGAGTAGAGCTCACAATGCATCACGGAAAGCCAAAAACTACCTCCCATGGCTTTTCTTCGAAAAGGCGGGAGACAACTATGGTAAGGATTTAAGATGTGCCAATATTTACAATGTTCACAGTACATTTGATTCCCAACCACCACTTTGATAAGGATCTGCACATATTGCTATACAGCCAGCATCTTTCAGACACACCACTACCGTATTTACCCTAAATATTCGGACACCTCAACTCCTTACCCTATATGTTCTAAAATTTGAACCAGTACAATTCACTACCCGATGTTGTGTCTAAAAATTGCTGGATGAGTGGCAAACAGTGTAGACCTAGATGAGACGCCGTGTTCTGCGGCGTCTCATCTGGGTCTATACTGTTTGCTCAGGCCTGTCTGTCCAAATACACATGGTAAATACGGTAGGTAAACAAATAGAATTATTCAAATTTTATACCTTAAAGTGCTAAGCACAATTGCAGCAGACATTTTTATTTTTTTTAATTTTTTTTTTTTAAAGAAAATAAGACGCAACGTTTCATGTGAATTGTTTGCCTACATGAAATGACAGGTCTTATTTTCTCTGAAAAAATACTTAAACTAGAAATGTGTTCAAAGGACACGGATGCCCCCGCATGAAATCTTAAACGCAAATTGCTAACGTCGCACGCAGACTGACGGACGGACAGGGGTAACACTATATGCCCTTTCCACCATTCTTTGTATGATGGGGGCATAAAAAATTTAGAATGTCATGTTAAGACAAAATATGGCAAATATTAAGGATAATAACATTAACATTTACCACTCTCTGGGCAGATTCAGCAGACAACAAAATTGATGATATTTGCATGAAATGTCAAACTCCTTTTTATGAGAAAAATAAGTAAAATATTTCAAAGAAAAATATCTCAAAATGTCATCTGCTGAAAATTTTACACAACAGGCTCTGTGTTAAGTTACCTCATCAGCATGTCCTGGCAAATCATAGAGCAGTTTCTTCGTTTTCAGATCCCAGACTTTGAGAGTAGAGTCTGAACTACCACTACATAATAGCCTGCTATCAGCTGACCAGGAGATCTGGTACACACGGCTAACATGGCCTCGTAATGTGGCAAGAAACCTACAACCAAAAAGTTGACAATAAAGCTCACTTTCTGAGGGTATTTTCTAACCTTATAGCAACATTCAAAATGGCTGCAGACAACATTCTGCAATGTTTTTGACATGCAGACAAATCGCATGAAATGTCAAGCCTTAGTATCTCTGGAAAAAACAACAATAGAATGCTGTTTGCCTCTATTGTGACTGGTGCTTTAAGCATAAAAATAAATGACATACAGTCAACCCTTGTTATCTCGAATTCCAAGGGACTCTCTAAAATACTTCGAGATATCCGTACTTCCAACATATCAGATTTGTGGATTTGAGGAAAAAATAAATCAAACAACCCCATTTAACAAATGTATATGTAACTGGACTCTTGCAGTTAGAGATATGTTGAAAATATTGTGGAAAATAGGAGAAATTGCTCCTCTTTTCCACAATATTTTGTTACCTGTTATTAGATTTTCATGTTAAGGCAGGGACCAGACTTTCAGTTCGAGATAAGCGGTTTTTCGAGATAAGCGAGGTTGAGATAACGAGAGTCAACTGTACTATAAATCTATAACTCTAGCCCCTCATCTTTATATACATTTCATGCAATTTGATAGGTTGAAGTAAAATCCTGGGCCAAATTGTCGTTAGTTAACAATTCGTTAAAATTTACATTGAGTGATACGCAAATATGCTGAAATTTTTTGCTGAAAAAATGTGAGTAGCTTTTGCAATGCAAAGCTACTCACATTTTTCAGAAAAAAAAATTCAAAATACTGTGTACTGAATCCGCTTAAACAGTTAAAGAAATGACCCTTAAGAGCTCGTTAAGCTAATGACGCTTTGAACAACTGGGTCCAGAGCAGGAATCTGCCAGATCTATTTCCTTTCAGCCATCTCAAAAAGCTGATATTTTTAGCAACATTTGAAACACTTTGTTGACAAAGTTTGAATTATAAGGAATGATTATTTTTGTTGATTTTATTAACCCATTTACACCTGAGTATTTTCAATAAAGTCTCTCATCATGAACTTTAGAAGGGTCCATTGTATAGTCAAAAGGGTGTTATACAGAAATCGTGTTAGTTGCTTTTATTATTGAAACTCTCCAATGTTATTGCAAACAGTATAGGCCATGATCAGACTCCACATTTAGCAGCATCTGATCTAGGTCTACACTGTTTGTCAATGTCCCTTTTATGGGATATTAGGCATAAATGGGTTAATGTATAAAGTCCATCAAATTTAACATAAAGCTCTTTGGGCTCATTCAGTTTGTGAGTGATTTGCCAGAGTTTAGACATCAATAAAATCCACAAAAATAAAATTCATTCCTATATAAATGATATAATAAGAAATACTGGTACATACAGACATACAAAAACATTGAACTGACATCTACAACCTTTGCAACAAAAACATTTTCTAAACAGAAAGTGGAGAAGAAACAAGAAACTGTGACTCTTTTAAATTATATACATGTATATATTTTTTTTCTGATCAAGGTCTACGCTGTTTGTCAAAGTTCCCTTCTTGGGACATTTAAAGGGGAACTTATATGATATTTGATTATTTTTGTTATTTTTACAGCAAACACATCTTGGTGGCACTAATCAGAATTGGCTCTCCAAAGTAGTGAAAATTATGGTAAATATCCTAAAATTTTGTACACAATGTTTCTGATAAAATGGCACCTGCAAACAGTGTAGACCCAGATCAGACTGCTCCTGAATGAGGGAGCAGTCTGATCAGGGTCTACACTGTTTGCCATTCTGCTTAGTATTCTAAGAATCAAATGAACAAAAGGCTGAATTTAGGCCAAAAAGTATGGAATAAAGGGTTCAAAATTTTAGGATATTTACCATATCCTGAATTATCACCGAACATTTAAATGAATCTGGAGCTATAAAATAGAGATCTTATAGAATGCATATTACTAAAGACCCTTGGCATTCACAATCATACAGGTTGCAGATTGTGGAATGTACATTACAACCCTGCACTCAGCAAAGACTCAGATCATCCTACATATCTGAGGAGTCTGACCCAGGTCTTTGTTGTCTGCCTAAAAAAGACAAGGATACTTGGCTATCCAAAATTCATCCGGCAGAGACTGATTATACTAAAGAGTGACCAGTGATCTTCGTCTTTGCAGGATACACATCTTCTTATCTTAACCCTTAAGGTGCCAATAAAAGCTGCAGCAGACAAATTTTGATATATATTTTATTACTTTTCAGGGAAATAAGGCTTGACATTTCATGTGAATGGTCTGCCTAGCAAATGTCTGAAAATAACAATAACAATCTTTTGAATGTTGTCTGCTACAAATTTGCTTTACACTTAACCCTTCCCATGCTGAACATGACATGCCCTGTCTTAGCAAACAGTGTAGATCCAGATCAGTTGGCTTCTTCAGAAGCCAACTGATCTGGATCTGCAGTGTTTGTCATTAAATACATGAATTTCTATCAAAAACCTGGATCAAGTAATCTGATTGGCTGGAAATTAGAAGTGGGCATGGCATCTTAATTTATTCAGCAAGTCAAGGGTTAAGGGTTAAGGCTCATACCAGGGTGGCCACACATTTTTAGCAATCAAATTCCCTGATTTTTCCCTGATTTGATTTGATTTTCCCTGATTAAAAACCTTAATATTATCGCAATGGCCCCTACTTTTAGAAGTCAAATACTGATTCAAATGCTGTCAAGTGACATGTTTATACACAATGCTGTCATAAATATTCTTAATTAAATGAAAATTTATCTAAAATATGATGTACATGTGCTAATTTACTTTAATGGTAGTCAAAATCAAAACTGGTAAAATATATGGCCTCCAACCTCCCCTTGTAGCCACACCTTCACCTCCAATTTATTAAAACAGTAGGGGTTTTTTGTTCTTTTTTTTTTTTTTTGGTTACATGGTAGACTGTCTAAGGCCATTCTTAAAAATTGCTTGTTTGCAATTACCTATTCAGGTGTTCAAGGAATGGATAGACAGGTTGGGATTTTCTTTTTTCATGTGTTCAAGGGGTGGGTATGAAGACTAGAATTTTCAAATTGGGAACAAGTCTTGATATCAATTGATTATGCAACAGTAATTAGCAATACACATACTCATATGTCAGTTTAAAGCAAATTTTGATTTATATTAGCTTTTTAATGATACAGCCATGAAGAAAGAAAACTTGTTCTGGAAAAGCAAAATAATAATTTGAGTAGGTGCAAAATGTGTGGGTAGGTTGGCAATTGCAAACAAACAAATTTTATTGTAGGCTTACAAGTTTTGTCATTTTGTCTACAAGCTTCGTGTGTGCTGACCCATTGAAAAAATTAAAATGACCAAATGGGTTCCTCATGTAACATGCTAAGATGCAGAACACTGAAGCAGTGATGCTATATTCTCTAAATAACACATTACTAAGAAAACAAGTGCATAAAAAGTTTAGAAATGACACTGAAAGCATGATCAGTGCCATATCTGGTCAAATTTCAATTTGAAAAACAGCATGGAAACAGTCATTTGGTGTCAGTTTATGGCCATTTGACTAACTATATGTGAATTTCCCAGCTGCAAATGATCCCAACAGAAACATGAACCTAATATTATGGACTCTGTTTTTTGTGAACCCCAGTATAAATGTATGTACACAGTACTACATACAGCCATAATGGTATGGTAAAACACCCTAATTATATCCCTTGTTATAGTCATTGTGTTATTCTTGATACATTCTTAAGAATATGATATTGGTGCATGCATACACACTTCTACTTGAGCTCTGGGGCAACGGTTGCTCAATTCCGTTTTGGCTTCTAACTGCACTGATGTATATTTTTGCATCAAAATTTAATGACAGACATTGGGTTTGCAATAAAATGTCCACTTCAGAATGAGAAAAAGAAAAAACAGAATATACAGCAAACAAGTACTCCACCAAACAAGTACTCCACTTTTAAGTAAGATTAGATCTGCAGGTATTTTAAGCATATGGCAGAAAGAAACCACCAGTAGCCACATCTGAACAGCTATAAAATTTGAATATTTTGACCTTACAAAGATAAGATGTTTTGAAATTCCCTGATTTTTCCCTCATTTTCAGCAAAATTTCAAATTCCCTGATTTTTCCCTGCAGGGATTTTTTTTTTGCCATTTTCACTGTTTTCCCTGTTTTCCAGAGTGCGTGGCCACCCTGTCATACAGAGACAAAGTGGTTTTGCCACATTTGCTTTCAATGTTCCACACTTACTTCCCACTTTTACCATCCCAAAGTTTGACAGATTTATCAAACGAAGCACTTGCAAGTAGTCTGGTGTCAGGTGAAAATCTCACATCATTAATCAGCTGTTGGTGCCCAGTCATTCTGGCTACTGGCTTCTTCTCTAGTTCAGGATGCCATAGGAATAATGTAAAATCATCTGAGCCAGAAACCAGCCTCTCAGGACCAGTGCCCTGCAAGGAAAAAAGTACTTATGGATTGACTACTAAAAGTTATTTTATGACACATTAGTTGTTTTTTTTTTTGTTTTTTTGTTATACATTCTGAGCAGGATATTATATAAAAACCCTAAGTATAAGGACAGATAGGTTTAAACAACAGAGTAGACCCAGATCAGATGCTGCAGAATATGAAGTCTTATCACAGTCTATACTGTTTACTACTCATCCAGGAGCTTTCAGACAAATCAGTAGGTAGTATAATGGACTTGTTCGGCAAACATTAGGGTAAATACAGAGAAATAGCTAATTCATATTATTTACTGTTTTATAAGGTATCTGAATAGAACTAAGGTTTGAGCAAATGCTAACCCTTGTCTTGCTGAATAAATTAAGATGCCATGCCCATTTCTAGTTGTCAGCAAATCAGATCACTTAATCCAGATTGTTGATATAAATTCACATACTTATGGCAAACAGTGCAGATCCAGATCAGTTGGCTTCTGATCTGGATCTACACTATTTACTGATCTGGATCAACACTGTTTGCAAAGGCAGAGTTCAGCAGAACTAGGGTTAATAAAGAATATGATAAAAAACAAAACAAAAAAAAACTCTAAAAAATGTAAGAATGACAATTTGCCCCAAGATATTGTACCAAGGGGACATTGCAATTATTATTTTCAAGTGTCACATTATTATCCAAAGACAATCTACCAAATTTGCTGAAGCTCCTTCAATTGCTATTTTACATATGCAGCTGCTGTCTTTTACATTTCAAGTTCTCAGTGCTTCACTGGAAGCCATTTTCTGAAGGGATACATTCTTTGAGAAGTCAGCTCCCTCTTTTATACTCTGAAGAACTTTAATGACTTCAAACAATGTATTCAGTCTGTAAGCTGTTCAGAAGAGACAGAAAATTTGGTTGTATCTTAGATTTTTCATTTGTCCACCTAGACCATTGCTGGATACATACCATATTCGACCTACTGCACATACCCCTATACATGCACAGTCAAGCAATTTTGTTGTCTTCAGATTACAGCCCAGTGAATATTCATCTACTTTATTAAAGTATACGTTGTAGGTACTCATCTAAATTGCCTTGACCAAGTCAAGGCAATTCAATCAAGTACCACCAACAACATATGCTTTTTGTAAAGAAAATCAGAAAAAAACATTGCATAAGTATCATTAAATGATCCTCCATGAATTCTTCTGCTGATCTTTCTTTAAAGTGTACCCTTATTACATGGAAAATTTTCTACGTTTTTCTAGTGGCTTTGAAAAACCTAAGTGCATAGTGCAGTAATCAGGTCAATACCATATGCTCAAAGTTCCCTTTTTCTCCAGATGTGATATGAATTTGTACTTACATTTGCTTCTTTATATCTCTCTAATGCTTTCTTCTGTACTTCTTGATCTGAAAATATTAATTCATTCTGATAAAGTCACAACAAAACAACAATAAGAGTCATTTTTTATTAATCAGAAATATGGCATTACAGTTTATACTCAAAGCAATTATTTGTTACAAAAATGTTAAGGAGCCAAAATGTGTGCACTTGTACCTTTGTCAGCCCTGGGGAAACTAAGATCAGCTTACATATTTGAACAGTCTGATCAGTGTCCAACTGACGAAAACTCAGATCCTTGCCTATCATTCACAGTCTGTGTTTAAAGGGACATTATCCTTCTAACAAATTCAAAGAAAGTAAAGACAGACTAACATCCCTTTCTATGTTTCAATCTACCGTAATAACCCAAGGATATGGAGTTTGTTTGTGTTGAGGTTTTACGGCCCAGTCAACCCAATGGAGTCATGTCGAGCGCAGTCAGTTTACCTAACCACACGTTTACTGGGCAGGCTTAGTCCTCTAAGGGATTAACCAGTATTGTGCACATTCTTTCGCCAGAAACTGACAACTGCCCTTCTTGAATCAGCAGAAGGGAGAGAATGACCGTAGAAAATATTTCATGATCCATCTCCACGAAAGAATGTTGCCGACCTCGGTGGGGGTTGACCCGTGACCTCCTGGTCTCCAGTCGGACGGCGCATCCAACTGAGCCACTGAGGCCGACATGGCAAGGAGTAAGGGTGTCCCAATATTTATGAGAAATACTCTAGTTTAGGGAGAGTTATTCAAATTTTAGGTTAAATATGGTGAAGTTATATGGCATTCCAGTTAATGGTAAAATTTTCAGCAGACGACATACTGAAATATTTTTCCTAGAAAACTGGATTAGACATTTCAAGCAAATTGTCTCAAATCAAGATACTGTGCAAGAATTGTCTTATCCTGTTTTCTGGGAAAAATATGAAAATATGATCAATTTGTGGTCTGCTGAATTAGCCAAGAGAGTGGATATAGGTTAAATGAAGTAGTTTATGGACAGCCTTTATTTATAAGGGATGTTATCCTTTAAACAGATTTAAAGAAAATAAAAATAGACTGACCTCCCTTCATATGTTTTTTTTTTCCACCTACCATAGCAGATAGGCCTGAGCAAACAGTGTAGATCCCAAATGCAGTCTCTGATCAGGGTTTATACTGTTTGCTACTCAGCCAACAGCTTTAAGACACAACATCAGGTAATCAAATGGACTTGTTCAAATTTTAGGGAGTTCCAATATTAAGACCCTTGTCCTGCTGAATAAATTAAGATGCTACGCCTTTTTCAGATTTTCAGCGAAATCAAATTACTTGATCCAGATTGTTGATATAAATTCACATACTTAATGGCAAACAGTGCAGATCCTGATCTTAGATGCCAACTGATCTGGATCTACACTGTTTGCAAAGGCAGGGTATATCCAGGTTCAGCAGGACAAGGGTTAAGTGGAAATACAGTAGTGAAGAGAGAGTAATTGAGTGAGACTGTGTTTAAAAGGGATGTAATCTTGATTCAAAGAAAGAAGTAACAGACTGATGTCCCTTCCTATGTTTCAATCTACTATAATAATCTTAAATATTGGTACAGGCTTGGCTGATCCAGATCAGATATTGCAGATATGGCATCTGATCAGGGTCTACATTGTTTGCCACTCAGCCAGCAGTTTTAAGACAAAATATTAGGTAGTAAAATGGACATTATTTTTTTAGGACAAGTATGGTGAGAAATAAAAGGGAAATATTGTATTTATGGGAGAGTAATTAACAGAAAGTAAAAAAAAAAACCTTCCTACCTATCTAACATATTTACTCTAAATATTAGGACAGACAGGTCTGATCTATTGATCAGATGCTGCAACTATTTTCAAAAGAAAAGGACAGGCAGTGAATTGGACACGTTCAAATTTTAGGGCAGGTATGGCTAGCAGTTAAGGTGTGCCAATATTTTGGGTAAATATGGTGAAGTATTATGAAAATGTTTAACCCTTGTCATGCTTAATAAATTAAGATGCCACACCCTTTTCTAACTATCAGCCAATCAGATTTCTTGAGCCAGATTGTTGATATAAATTCACATGGCAAACAGTGAAGACCCAGATCAGTTGGTTTCTTCAGAAGCCAACTGATCTACACTGTTTGCAAGGGTAGGGTATATCTGGGTTCATGAGGACAAGGTTTAACAGGGAGACAATCAACACGTTAGAGATATGATCCACCAGAAAACTTCGGAGAAGACAATTAAGCAACAGAACATTATTTTGTTACAGGCAGGTCTGAAACAGTAAAAATTAAACCTCTCAAAATATGAGTACTCATGAATATCCAATCTTGTTCAGTGGAGTGGAACCATTTTAGCAATTCTGATACAGGGCCATGAGACTTACAATTCTGTTAAATTATTTTGAAATTGAGAGAGATGTCGTTTAAAGGTTTTTCTATAGTTAGCTCTGGTGGCCATCTTGTTCATTGGAAAGGAACCATTTTAGCAATTTGGTACAAGGCTATAACAGAAACATTTGTGTAAAATTATTTTGAAATTGGCTTAGTGAAGATGTTGTTTGAAGAAACTGTTGATGAGGAAAGGACGACAAACACACATCAATCACGATAGCTCACCTTGAGCACCTTGTGCTCAGGTCAGCTAAAACAGGAGAAAGAAGGCAAAATAAATTTCAGCATCGTGGGCCCAGTTGTTCAAAGCTAACGATGTCGTTAGTTAACGATTCGTTAAAATTTGCATCGAGTGATATGCAAATATGCTGAAATTTTTGCTGAAAAAATGTGAGTAGCTTTTGCAGTGCAAAAGCTACTCACATTTTTTCAGCAAAAAATATCAGAATATTGTGTATTGAATCTGCTAAAACAGTTAACGAAATGACCCTTAACGAGCTCGTTAAGCTAACGATGCTTTGAACAACTGGGCCCTGGTTTTCTTTTACACAATATACTTCAACCCTCTGTAGGTGTATACAAAATTTGAGGACTCTGGCTGACATAGGAGTTGAGAAAACTGTGATAGAAAAAAATTTATTGGAGTGAAAAAAAAAAATGGACAAATAAAGGGAATGATAAGCAGTAGGATGCTGATTCTCTCTTACACAATATAACACATCATACTCAAATGTTTGTTCCATTTTCAAAATCCTAGGAAGAGTAGTTCCTGAGAAATCTGACGGAAAAAAAAGTTTACACACACACACACACATATTGTTACAGAAAAGACAAAAACTATATATACTTCGTATGCTGGGGGTATAACAACACCCTGACAACATATATAGTGTGTACATGCTCCTAATGTATGTAGCTGTACATAACTGAAATAAATTATTGAATATTGACTCAATAGCTCAGTCTGTGACCTTAGAGTCCTGAATGTAGCAATGTGTTACACATCACACATGCAAGTCTTTTTGTTTTGTTTAGGGCTGAGATGAACACTAAAAATATGATTATGTTCTACAAACTGGGTTGTCCTTTTTTTTTTTTTTGTAACTTTTATTTCATTTTTTTTTTTTATCTTTTTTTCTTTGCTGGGTAATGATTTCAGCAGACTGACAAATTTCAGCCTGTTTTTGTTTCTGACTGATTTGTTTGACTTTCAATACACTTCAGCCAAAATTTCAGTCTCTTTTTGTTTCTGACTGCTTTGGTTGACTTTCAATACACTTCAGCCAAAATTTCAGTCTTTTTTTGTTTCTGACTGCTTTGGTTGACTTTCAATACACTTCAGCCAAAATTTCAGTCTCTTTTTGTTTCTGACTGATTTGTTTGACTTTCAACACACTTCAGCCAGCTCTGTTACAAAAGCCAAGCTGGCAACTTACTAGTTGTCGTGTGTGGTGACATTCATACTCAGTTGTTTTTTTTGTTTTTTTTTCTGGGAGAGGGGGCCTGTGGTCTACTTTCATGTAAATTGTCTCCTAGGTAGACACAGACATTCTAAAATTGACATTGTTACATTTCAGAGAAAATCAGACTTAACATTTCATGTGGATTGTCTGCCTGGAAGACAATTCACATGAAATGTCAAGCCTTATTTTCTCTGAAGAAGAAAAGAAAATTATTTCAAAATGTCAGCGGTAGGTGTGATTAGCACTTTGAATCTGATTATCTGTTGAAGTGTATAAAAATGTTGGATGAATGATAAACAGTGCAGTCCTTAGTCACAGGCTGCATCCCTGTATTAGGACACCTTATCTACTTACCATACTTGTGCTAAAATTTGAACAATTTTTTTTGGCTATCTGCTGAAGAATCTAAAACAAAAATGCTAGATGAATGAGTGTAGACACTAGTCATAGGCTGCATTCTGCATCATCTGATCTGGGCTTACACTTTACACAAGACTGTCTGTAGGAATATTTATGGTGGTAATATAAGTGGACAATGCAAGACTGGTCAGACTGCATAGATACACACACACACTGAGTGACCTTCTGGTTCTGACTAACAACCAAATGTGACAACAGCTTAAGCTAAGAAACTGGTCATGTGACTACATCAGCTGTTACCAGCCATAATCTTTAATCTTTAACTGCTGAATGTTAGTATTAGCCGATAACATTTAAAAAAAATCTATTATTCTTTCCCCAAAATAAGGCTTGACATTTCTTTCAAATTTGTCTCCATTTGGAAACACTTTGAATGAAATATCAAGCCCTATTTTGAAGAAAATTTAAAACAAAATATCTCATATGGTTGTTGTCTGCTACTTTTGCTATGCCATGCTATGGCTTAAAGAAACGAAGAAATGACAGCATGATAAAACGTTTTGTGGTTGCATAAATGAAAGTTTATTTTAGGCCTTTCACAGAAAACTGCAACATCCAGGCTTAATTTTCTTTTTTATTGATTTACATGTTGTTTAGAATGAGAAGACATTACTAAAAAAATTATTGTAATCTCACACTGGAAGGAAAATAACAGATTGAAGTAAGCAAACAATTTTGTAAATACATTTTGGGCTGAGGTGTGGTTGTGGTAATGCCTGTATTTACCCTAAATATTCAGACACTTACCTCCTTATCCTAAAATTTGAACAAGTTCATTTCATAACTTGATGATGTGTCTAAAGACAGCTGGATGACTGGTAAACAATGTAGACCCTTATCAGATACCACATTCTGTGATATATGATCTAGGTCTATACCCAGTCAGCATTCTACGTAAATCTATATCGGGCCGTCATCGGCCCGTCAGGGTAGCTGACGGGCCGATGACGGCCCGATGTAGATTTACGTAGAATGCTGACAGGGTCTATACTGTTTGCTCAGGCTTGTCTGTACGAATATTTGGATAAATAAGGTAATATTATATGTGCATTATGCCTCCAATTTTTGTTCCATAATATAATTTTGTTTACATGTATTTAATATTTACCACTTGACAGGTGAATTCAGCAGATGACGAAATAATATTTTTCTTACTTTTCCTTAGGAGACGATTTGCATGTAATGTCAATGCCTATTTTCTGGGAAAAAAAAAAAAAAAAAAAAAAAAAAAAAAAAATTAAAATTTTTATCCAGCATACTAAGTGTTAAATTATGATTTTATTTACATATTATTAATATCAGTATTCTATATTTTGTATATATATATTTTTTTTATTCTATTGTTTTTATTTTATTTTTATTTTATTTGAAATTATAAATTCTTGTTGAAGATCTGAGAGTTACAAAATACAGTGAATGCTGGTGGGGATGGGGTTAGTGTGATGTGGAACTGGCTACCAACATAAAAACAGAAAATTTCATCTGCAGTTTGAAAATGATTTGTCTTTACAAGAAGCTAAAACCTGAACATATCATAGCTCCAGATAAAGCATTTGTTTTCAACGGAGAAGAACTAACATCACGAAAACATGGCAATATAAATTTGACCCCCTTAAACCAAACGTTTATATAGTAAAACTGGGGTTTACAGGGGTATACATTATTTTTCTTATTTCTGATCAAAACATAAATTGTGGGTACTCGTTAGAACTGCCTCGTCGAGGCGGTTCTAACGAGGACCAACAATCTATGTTTTGAGCAGAAACATGAAAAATATCAGAATTTTTTATCTGAAAATTTTCATTTTTGTGTGATAAAATTTGCAGTATGTTTGAATAGGTGTGTTTTCGTAATGATATATGTAGTTTTCTCATTTCTCCACAAAAACATACATTGTGTGTAGTCACATTAGAAGTGCCTTCCAGATGCACTTCTAATGAGTACCCCTAACATCTTTTCATGGAGAAATAAGAAAAATTAAACAAGAGGGCCAAGATGGCCCTGTATCGCTCACCTGATTACCAGATAAATTGACCTTTTGGTTCAGAAGAAGTGCAAAAGTAGATTTCAAAGATAAAGGCCATGACGCCATCTTGGATTTCTGATTGAAATGATTTTAGCTCTTTTTTACCTACAAGTTACCCTGATGCTTCCTACCAAGTTTGGAGTCAGTTAGCCTTTCGGTTGAGGAGAAGAAGCAAAAGAAATAGCTTTTTAAGATGGCAGCCATGGCGGCTATCTTGGATTTCCAATCAGAATGATTTTAGCTATTTTGATCTATCAGTAACTCCAATGCTTTCTATTAAGTTTCAAGACAATCAGCCTTTTGTTTCAGAAGAAGAAGCAAAAAATAGATTCTCAAGATGGAGAAGAGGCTAAAAAAAGATTTTAAAGAATCTATCTTGGATTTCGGATCAGAACGATTTAAGCTATTTTTTATCTATAAGTCACCTCGATGCTTCTACTGTTTCAAGTCAATTAGCCTTTCAGTTCAGGAGGACAAGCGAAAAATAGACTTTTCAAGGTGGCCGTCATGGCTGCTATCTTGGATTTCCGATTGGCTACTTTTGATCTACAAGTCACCCTGATGCTGCTTCCTACTGAGTTAAAAGTCGGTTGGCCCTTCTGTTCAGGAGAAGGATTGAAAAATAGACTTTGAATTTCAGATTGGAACGATTTTAGCTAATTTTGATCTACAGGTCACCCTGATGCTTCCTACTAAGTTTCAAGTCAATTGGCCTTTTGGTTCAGAAGAAGAAGCTAAAAATAGATTTTCAAGATGGCTGCCATTGCAGCCATCTTGGATTTCCGATCAGAACTATTTTAGCTGTTTTTTAACTACAAGTCACCCCGGTGCTTCCTACTGAGTTAAAAGTCAACTGGCCCTTCCGTTCAGGAGAAAGAGCAAAAAATAGATTTTCAAGATGGATGGCGGCCATCTTGGATTTCAGATCGGAACCATTTTAGCTGATTTTAATCTGCAGGTCACCCTGATGCTTCCTACTAAGTTTCAAGTGAACAGGCCTTTTGATTCAGGAGAAGAAGCTAAAAATAGATTTTCAAGATGGCTGCCTTGGTGGCCATCTTGGATTTCAGATCAGAACTATTTTAGCTATTTTTTTGATCTACAAGTCATCCTGATGCTTCCTACCATGTTTCAAGTCAATTGGCCTTTTGGTTCATGAGAAGAAGCGAAAAATAGATTTTCAAGAGGGCCATGGTGGCAGCCATCTAAGCTTTTTTTGATCTACAAGTCACCCTGATGTTTCCTACCGTTTAGATAAATGGCCTTTTGGTTCAAGAGAAGAAGCGAAAAACAGATTTTCAAGATGGCTGCCATCAATTGGAACAATTTTAGCTATTTTTCATCTAAAAGTCACCCCAATGCTCCCTATCAACTTAAGAGTCAATTGGTCTTTGGTTCAGGAGAAGAAGTGAAAAAAAGATTTTCAAGATGCCCGCCATGGCGGCCATCCTGCATTTCGGATAGGAACAATTTTATTTTTGATCTACAAGTCACCCCGATGCTTCCTACCAAGTTTCGAGTCAATTGGCTTTTTGGTTCAGGACAAGAAGCGAAAAATAGATGCGGCCATCTTGGATTTCTGATTGGAACGATTTTAGCTATTTTTGATCTACAAGTCACCCCAATGCTTCCTACCAAGTCAATTGGCCTTTTGGTTCAGAAGAAGATGTGAAAAATAGATCTCTTGGATTTATGATCGAAACGATTTTAGCATTTATTTTATCAACACGTCACCTCGATGCTTCCTACCAAGTGTCAAGTCAGTTGGCCTTTTGGTTCAAAAGAAGAAGAAAAAAAAAATAGATTTTCAAGATGGCTGCCATCTTGGATTTCAGACTGGAATGATTTTAGCTATTTTTGATCTATAAGTCACCCTGATCCTTCATACCAAGTTTCGAGTTAATTGGCCTTTTGGTTCAGGAGAAGAAGCGAAAAATAGATCTTCCATGGCGGCCATCTTAGATTTCTGATTGAAACAGTTTTAGTTTTTTTTTTATCTACAAGTCACCTCGATGCTTCCTAGCAAGTTTAGAGTCAGTTGGCGTTTTGGTTCAGGAGAAGAAGCAAAAAACAGCCATCTTGGATTTCTGATCTGAACAATCTAGATTATTTTGATTTTCAAGTCACCCTGATGCTTCCTACCAAGTTTTGAGTCAGTTGGCCTTTTGGTTCAGGAGAAGAAGGGAAAAATAGACTTTCAAGATGGCCGACTGGAATGATTTTAGCTACTACTGTTCTACAAGTCACCCTGATGCTTCCTACCAAGTTTTGAGTCAATTGGCCTTTTGGTTCAGGAGAAGAAGGGAAAAATAGACTTTCAAGATGGCCGACTGGAATGATTTTACCTACTTTTGTTCTACAAGTCACCCTGATGCTTCCTACCAAGTCTCAAGTCAACTGGCCTCTTAGTTGAGGAGAAGCAGTGAAAAATAGATAAAAATGGCCACCACGGCAGTCATCTTGGATTTATGATCGGAATGCCTTTAGCTATTTTTGATCTACAAGTCACCCCAATGCTTCCTACCAAGTTTCAAGTCAACTGGCCTTTTGGTTCAGGAGAAGAAGCGAAAAATAGATTTTCAAGATGGTTGCCATGGATTTCCGATCGGAACAATTTTTATCACCCCAATGCTTCCTACCAAATTTAGAGTCAATTGGCCTTTTGGTTCAGGAGAAGAAGTGAAAAATAGATTTTCAAGATGGCCACCACCATTGCGGCCATCTTAGATTTCCGATCAGAATGATCTTAGCTATTTTTGATCCAAAAGTCACCACTATGCTTCCTACCAAGTTTCGAGTCCACAGACCCAGGGTCGTAGGGGAAGTAGGCTTCTAAAGCAATTGTTGAAGCCGCACAAGGGGCAACAGACTGATCACAACAGCTCACCCTGAGCACTTTGTGCTCAGGTGAGCTAAAGATCCCTAAAGGGGAGGAATGCACCCCCTACTGCCAGTTTGGCTTTGTAGATTTATCACTCTGAACAAAAAGCAAAAGATCATTAATATTTCTAAGTACATCAAGGGTATGTAACAATAAAAATTTGATCAGAGTTCTGTGACCTTCATTCACATGCCCTGCCTATATTCTTATTTTGCTGCTGGTTTCAAACCATTATCTTGAAAACTGTAGAAGTTGCTGAGACACAGCCCTAATCTGCCATGTGTATAAGGCAAAATTTCTAAGTAAATCCATGCACATGCCCAGCATATAGTCTTACTTTGCTGCAAGTTTCTAATAATTATCTAGAAAACTGTAGGAGGAGTTGCGGAGATAGGAACCCTACTATGCCATGTGTATAATGCCATATTTCAAAGTGAATCTTCTTTATGTAACTCTAGCAATAAAATTTTACCAGAGTTCTGTGACATTCATGCGCATGCCCAGCCTGTATTCTTACTTTGCTGTAAGTTTCTAATCATTATCTTGAAAACTGTAGGAGTTGCAGAGACATAAACCCTACTATGCCATATGTACAAGGCCATATTTCTAAGTAAATCAAGGGTAGATATCTCTAGTAATAAAAAAAATTGATTAAAGTTCTGTCACCTTTATGCACATGCCCAGCCTATATTCTTACTAAGCTGCAATTTTCAAATCATTACGTTGAAAACTGTAGGAAAAGTTGCGGAGACACAAACCCTACTATGCCAAGTGTACAAGGCCATATTTCTAAGTAAATCAAGGGTATGTAACTCTAGCAAAAACAAAAGTACCAGAGTTCTGTGGCCTATATGCACATGCCCAGCCCATATTCTTACTTTGCTGCAAGTTTCAAATCATTATCTTGAAAACTGTAGGAGACATTGCGTAGACATGAACCATACTATGTCATGTGTATAAGACACATTTTCCAAGTAAATCAAGGGTATGTAACTCTAACAATTATGATTCGATCAGTTCTGACACCTTCATGCACATACTCAGTCTATATCCTTACTATAGTGCAAGTTTCAAACCATAACCTTGAAAACTATAGGAGGAGTTGCGGAGACACGAACAGTACTATAAAGTGTGACAGACGGACAGTCACATGGACAGAAGGATGGACAGACATCTGACTGGACAGACAGATGGACGTATGATGGAGGGTAAAACTATATGTCTTCCTCCACTTAATGGTGAGGGCATAAAACATTGTGAATATCCCCTTGCATCTAGAACTATGAAAATGCAAATGTTTTCTTTCCCTTATTTTTTTTTTTTTTTTTTTGTATGCATGCCTATACAGTATATCATACATGGGCAGCCCAGAAGACGATACTTGTGAATGCTAACTTCTGGGAACCTAGGTGCATAATCAACAACAGTTCTGATACTGAACTGTAGCTCTATTGGTCAATTTGGTTGTGAGGTAGCGATTAAGGAAGTATGAGTTGTCCATTATAAAATATTTACCAACAGCAAAACTAATGAAGACATAGATATAACTAGAAATTGTGTTTGTAAAACACTATGCCCCAAACCATATGCTTGCCTCTAAAGATAATACAGGGTAAAAATCGCCCAATCTACGAAGGGCCATAACTCATAAAATATTTTTTCAGAATTTATTCATAAGTTAATCAGGTCATCTTTTCATCATTACCAATCTATTCATCAAGTTATAAGGCTCTAGCTCCAACAGTTTTTGATTTGAAAAATGCCCAAATTTACAATGGGCCATTACTCATGCCCAGAAGCAATAGGCCCTTCCAACTTCCTTCTCATCACTACCAATCTATTTATCAATCTATTTATCAAGATATGAGGCTCTAGCTCCAAAAGTATTTGAGATATTTTGCTGACAAGGGAAAAATGCTCAAATTTACAAAGGGCCATTACTCATGAATTTTTTTTTCAGAGTTTTATTCAAAAGTTAACCAGGTCATCTACTCATCATTACCAATGAATTCACCAAGTTTTGAGGGTCTAGCTCCAACAGTTTTTGAGATATTTTTGCTGATAAGGTAAAAATAGCCAACATTACAAAGGGCCATAACTCATGAAGTATTTTTCAGAATTTATTCAAAAGGTAATCCGGTCATCTATTCACCAATCTATTTATCAAGTTTCAAGGCTCTAGCTTCAAATATTTTTTAAGGTATCTTGCTGACAAGGGAAAAACACCCAAATTTACAAAGGGCAATAACTCATGAAATATTTTTTCAGAATTTATTCAAAAGTTAATCAGGTCATCTACTCATCATCATCAACCAATTCAAGTTTCCAGGCACTAGCTCCAACAGTTTTTGAGATATTTTGCTGACAAGGTAAAATTGCCCAAAATTACAAAGGGCCATAATTCATGAAATATTTTTCAGACTTCTACTCATAAAGTTTCAAGGCTCTAGCTCCAAGTTTTTGAGATATTTTGCTGACAAGGGAAAAATGCCAAAATTTACAAAGGGCCATTACTCATGAAATATTTTTCAGAATTTATTCAAAAGTTAATCAGGTCATCTACTCATCGTTATCAATCAATTCAACAAGTTTCAAGGCTCTAGCTCAAACAGTTTTTGAGATATTTTGCTGACAAGGTAAAAATGTCCAGTTACAAAGGGCCATAACTCATGAAGTATTTTTCAAAATTTATCAAAAAGTTAATCAGGTCCTGTACTCATCACTACCAGTCTATTCATTAAGTTCAAGTCTCTAGCTTTAATAGCTTTTGAGATATTTTGCTGACAAGATTGCATCCATATTTTTTCAAAGGACCATAACTCAGGAAAGGAGCATAATCCTGTCGAGAAAAAAAAATACGTGTCAGCAATTTTTTCATGAGAAATCCATATAAGATATTTCAAAACAGTAACTATGCATCAAAAAGCATGACGAACAGATGGACGGACAAATGCCCCAGAAGCAATATGCCCCGCCAACTTCTTCGAAGTTGGGGGCATAATAAAGAAATAAATTATTCTGAACCGTGCCCAAATGTCCCAGATAAAGCACAGTTGAGTTTGGGTTGTACCCATTTGAGCATGAAGGAGCACAGCCAGATCAGCTGGCAATGTAAAATATAAAAACGATGTAAAATATAAACTAGAAATGTGTCAATATGACACAGATGCCCCCACCCAGGGCCATCCTCACCCAAACACAAGCATTTTGCAAAAAATGAAGTTGGCAAAAGGCCATAACTCTCACAGTAATTGGCCGGTTTTACCCTAAATCGAACTGGACCTATATTATATGATTATATACCCATGTAGAAAATATAAATCCAATACACTAATCTTTTCAAACGATATCGAAAGTAGACCATTTTCGAAGTTGGAAAAGGGCCATAACTCACAAAATAATTGGTGGATTTTATGCTAAATCAAACTTGACCTATATTTTATGTATTATATAGTTGTGTATAAAATATGAATCCAACACACTAATCTTTTCCAAAGACATTGAAAGGAATCCATTCTTCGAAGCTGAAAAAGTGTCATAACTCCCACAATAATTGACGGATTTTACCCATAATTGAACTTGACCTCTATTTTATGATCATATACCAGTGTATTAAATATGTATCCAATATTTTCAAAAGATATCAATGGGGAAACCATTTTTCAAAGTTGAAAAAGGACCATAACTCCCATAATAATTGGTGGTTTTTACCCTAAATCAAACTTGACCTATATTTTGTGATTATTTACCTGTGTATAAAATATGAATCTAATACAATAATCTTTTTAAAAGATATCAAACGGAAACCATTTTTCAAAGGAAAAAGGGCCATAACACTCAAAAGAACTGGTGGATTTTACCCTTAATCGAACTTGACCTACATTTTATGATTATATACCTGTGTATAAAATTTAAATCCAATACACTAATCTTTTCAAAAGATATCAAACGAAAACCATTTTTTTATGTTTGGATGGATGGGACAGACGGATGGACGGGACAGAATTATGTAAGAACGGACAGTTGTGATACTATATGCCCCCACATTCAAAATGGTGGGGGCAAAATTTCTTGTATCCAGTATCTGGAATGAAAGCATTGCAAAATGCATGGAATTGGAGTGCCACTATAGACCTAAGAAAGACAGATATAAAACAGCAAAATAAGAATACATGTATTAACTGACTTACTTTTGTTTTTGAAGATATCAACAATACAAAATGGAAACAAGAAGTAAAACGAATGTGTTTGAATGGTATAACCTGCAGCAGAACTCATCAGGAAAAAAATCCAAAGAACTGCAATGTTAATAGATCATTTTCTGTTTTATTAATATAATTAATTATGTATATGAATATTTCGGCTGATATTGTAAGCTAGCGTCCATATTTACCAAGGGCACAACTCTCGCAAGTGTAATATGATTGGTTTCCTTTTGATAGCACATGACAAAATTCCTATGCTCAAATACCTTAGATAAAGCACAGCCAGAAATATGAAGACAAATTAGGAACAACACGAGCAGGGATGTTAGAAATTAAAAATACAAAAAGAGAACAAAAATCAGAGACTCAGTTATCTTAACCCATTGAAGACTGGAGACCCCTAAACGAATAACTGGCAAACTGCAAACGCAGATCAAATACCACAGAATGCAGCATCTGATCAGGATCTCCACTGTTTGCAAATAATTCAACCATTTTTCTTTAGGATTATCTGTATCATATAGCCTGACATACCTAAAATCGAAAATGGACTCTTCCAATATAAAGAGTGGGAGAGTTTATTCAGTCTTTAATGGGTTAAGCTCTTCATATTTGAGAAGCTGCCATTTGCTCCCTAGCACTGGCGAATGTCGATTTTCGAAGTAACTTGAATGGGCTCAATTAGGATAATAAAAATATAATCTGCAATTACAATGGGACAGTAAGGGGAGACCTTTTTCAATTGTCACATGGCACTTAACCATGTCATGCTGAATAAATTAAAAGCAATATTCCTGACCAGTACTTCAAAAATGTGACCTCTAGAGTGTAAACAAGAATTTCCTTTGATTTTGCCTGGTGACCTAGTTTTTGACCCAAGTGACCCAGTTTCAAACCTGACCTAGAAATCATCAAAGCAAATATTCATGATGACTACTTAAAAAATGTGACCTCTAGGTAGTGTTAACAAGATTTTCCTTTGATTTGGTCTGGTGAACTAACTTCTGATCCTGAGTGACCCAGTTTCAAAGTCAACCTAAAGAACATCAAGACAAACAATTTGAGCATGATTCATGATGATTGCTTCAAAAATGTGACCTCCAGAGAGTTAACAAGGTTTTCCTTTGATTTGGCCTGGTGACCTAATTTTTGACTCCAAGTGACCCAGTTTCAAAGTCAACCTAAAGAACATCAAGACAAACAATTTGAGCAGGAGTTATGATGATTGCTTCAAAAATGTGACCTAAAAAGTGTTAACAAGGTCTTCCTTTCATTTGGCCCAGTGACCTAGTTTTTGACCCCAGTGACCCAGTTTCAAACCTGACCTAGAAACCATCAAGACAAACATTCTGAACAAGATTCATGATGATTGCTTCAAAAATATGACCTCTAGAATGTTAACAAGGTTTTCTTTTGATTTAACTTGGTTATCTAGTTTTGGACCCCAAGTGACCCAGTTTCATACCTGACCTAGAAATCATCAAGACAAACATTTTGAGCTAGATTTATGATGATTACTTCAAAATTGTGACCTCTTGAGTGTTAACAAGATTTTTCTTTGATTTGACCAGGTGACCTAGTTTTTGACCCCAAGTAACCCAGTGTCGAACTTGACCTAGATTTCATATAGGGAAACATTCTGAGCAAGTTTTGATTAAGATTGGGTCATAACTGTGACCTCTTGAGTGTTAACAAACTAATTGTTGACGATGGACGATGAACGACTGACAGAGGGTGATCACAATAGCTCACCATGAGCTTTTCTTCAGGTGAGCTAAAATCTAAAAGGTTGCCTTTGGAAATAAAGAACATGCAAAAGAACAAAAATGAAATTTTCAAATGTAAAATTTGTTTTAATGAGCATACTGACCAAATATTTTACTTATTGCTAATCCCTGTTAGCTCCTGACAGAAATTAGGTATGATCAGAACTGGAGCGTTCCACATGTCTATACCATCGGAGTCTTCTCTCCTTCAGAAAGAGGTCCAGATCCTCAATGCCAAGCCGCACAAGTAGCGAAATCAAAAGAAAACCTTGTTAACATTCTAGAAGTCATATTTTTGAAACAAAGGCATGAATTTCACTGACACGTCTGGCTGTAGCCATAGTGAGCAGGAAAGCTGTTTTCATAGATAAGTGTAACAAAGAAGACTTGTTCATAGGTTCGAATGGATCTTTGCATAAGTATGTGAGAATAAAAGCTAGATCACATTTTGGGGCAAGTGATCTACTGGAAGGTCTTCACATTTGAAATGACTCGAAATGATAGGATGTTTTCCTATATTCATTTTGGACCTGAATTTCAAGGTGTTACATACTACTGTGTAACCTTTGATAGTGCTAACTTGACAATTCTTATCTCTAAATAGATATATCAAGAAGTCAGCAATTACATTTGGAGAGGCCTTGAATAGGATCAATTTTCCTCCGATTTGCCCAATTGGTAAACACCTCCCACTTTGCATCATAGACCTTTCTCATGGAAGCTCTTCTACCTTCAGAGACTTAGTCTGCAACTTTCTTTGAAAACTTTCTATTTCTGATGGATAATTCCCATGTGTGAAGTGTTCGAAGTTGAGGATTTTGATGCAGAAATCTTCCTTGTAATTGTTCCAGGTCTGGTATTACTGGAAGAGTTATGGGTGAAGATATTAACAGATTTAGAAATTCTGGGAACCATGGTATGTTAACCATAGAGAATACCCAGTATTTGGCTTGCAACGAAGAATGTGCTTTTTTCACTTCTGATGTATATAATAATCACAATTTATGGTCGTGTCAAAAAGTCTGTAATGCCCTTGTTTATCTTTTGGATAATATTTTTATTAGATTTGGAACTAAACTTTATAGACAAACTATTGGTATTCCGATGGGAACTAATTGTGCTCCTCTTGTTGCAGATTTGTTTCTTTTTTGTTATGAGAGAGATTTCATGAAGTCTCTCTCAAGTGAAAATCAGGCTGACATTATTGAGGCTTTCAATTCAACTTCAAGATACCTTGACAATTTATTAAATATTGACAATATTTACTTTGACCAAATGGTGGACGGGATATACCCTACAGAACTCCAATTAAATAGAGCAAATTCTTCTGATACCGAGGCACCTTTTTTGGATTTGAATCTATGTATATCTAATGGTACAGTTTCCACCAAAATTTATGATAAATGGGATGATTTTGATTTTGATATAGTCAATTTCCCTTTTCTGGATGGCGATGTCCACCGGCGTACCTCATATGGGGTATACATATCTCAACTTATAAGATTCGCCAGAGCTTCTTCAAATCTTAATGACTTTAACTACCATAATTAAGCCCTTACTGCCAAACTTCTTAGGCAGGGCTATCGTTATTTTAAACTTCGTAAGGCGTTTTCGAAATTTTATTGCAGACACAGTGCCTTGTTAGAAAAATATAGCATCAGTCTGAAAACACTCCTGCAACAAGGTATATTGGAACCAGAATTTTACGGTGACTTAGTGTACAGATTTAGAAAATATTGTAGGTAAATCTAACTTTTCGGAGCAATTCAGAAAACTTATTTATAAAAGAATTGGCTATAGCCTGGATATTATGCGGCAGACTGCATGCCTAGTTGTCAACCCAATCATTGTTGATGGCTATGTTTCACTCTTTAATTGCACGACGGCGGTTCGGGCCTCAGACTCAATGACGGCCTCTTCGTAAAACAGTGGGTTGGGGCTTGACGATATGTCTTTGGCTTGGCCCGCCATGGTTCAACTATTGGTTTTCATTTACTCTGGCATACAGTAGAATTAGCCACGAGTACTCGTCTTTGTTTATTATAGTGATTAATTTGATTTTTATGTTTTCGCTTTGATGCACTGACTGAGTTGGGAGCCTTTATGCGAACCGAATTTTTACATATTTCTGTATTAAGAGTAGCATCGGGACCCAGGGTGAAGTTAGCTAGCTGTAAAAGTGCTTTAAACCCCCCGGTGGTTTGCTCTACCGATCGTTCTAAGGCGGTGGTCCTGGTGTTAGTCTTACTCTTTGTTGCTTTGTGGTTTATTCTACGAGGCAATTTGTTGTATGTCTTTCCGTGTGTCATTTTGTTCTTGCGTTTTTCAGTCCTTTTAGTATTGCGATTACCTCGCTTGGGGAAGAGAGAGCTAATCTTAGTGCTTTTCGTACGTTTGTTCGGTTTGTGCTTGTTTAGATTTATCGGTTTCCTCTTCCTCTTGGGATCTGGAAAGGGCTGCGGTTTGTGCTTGTGGCACTCCCTGGACTTTTCTCTTACCTTTTGTGCTATAAGTACAACTTTGCACTGTGACTGACAAATTTTTGGAAGTACAGCTTGAATAAGATGAAATGGAGGAAAGGCATAAGCATGGCTGCGATTCTAGTCCATTGACAGTGCATCTACTGCTAGTGCTTTCTCATCTGGAATTTGTGACACACATACTGGCAATCTGTGACTGAGACGTGTTGCAAATAGATCTATGCTGGGAAATTTGGTCATGTGAAAAATTGCATTTGCAGTTGACTGACTGAGTGACCAGTCTGTTGAGATCAGTTTGTTTGTTCTAGACAGATGGTTGCCCGAAAATCTTTCTGACTGCAACACATGTCTTGTTTTGATAACACCAAATGAGTGTGTTGCACACTTCTAGACAGAATCTGGGGAGTGAGTTCCGCCTTGTCGTTGAAGATAAGCTATAACAGTTGTGTTGTCTGTAGAGACTAAGACTGCTGAATTGATTATGTGATGGTGTGGTTGTTTCAAGGCAAGAGTTGTGGCCATCCTTTCTAGAAGATTTGTAATTATGGAGTTGTGATTGGTCTTGAGTCCAAAGGCCATGAACTAATAGACCCTTTGGTTCCAGATAAGCTCCCCAACCAGTCTGACTGGCATCTGTGAATAACTGGTGAGAAGGAAGAGGGTTCTTGATAGGAACAACTTTTAGGTAAATTTGACGATTGTTCCACCAAATGAGATGACACTGAATATTGTGTGTTATCTTGATTTGGTAGTGAAGCAGAAGAATATGAGGTCTCCATTGCTCAATAAGAGACATTTGTAATGGTCTGAGATGAAGTCTTCCTAGAATTACAAAGTCTGCTGCTGCACTGAGTTTTTCCCAAAAGAGACTGGAATAATCTGGTTGTGACTCTTATTTTGGGAAGAAAAAGACTGATTGTCTCTAAAAGAGCTTGAATCCTGTCTTGAGGAATTTTGACTATGTTAGGTGAGTGAGAAATTCCATCCCTATAAAAGTGAATTTCTGGGATGGAATCAGAGCTGACTTTTCTTGATTGATTATCAGTCCTAGCTTTACAATCAAATGAATAATGAATTGTCTGCGTTCCAAGAGAACTAGACAGTTATGGTTTCTTGAGTGGGTCATCAAGATACAGAAAAAGGGTAATAGCTTTCCTGTGAAGCTGAGATGCTATTACTTTCATGAGATGAGTGAACACATATTGACTTGTTGACAGGCCAAATGGTAGAGCTCTGAAAAGGAAGATTTTGTCCTTCAGAGAAAATCAGAGATATTTGCAAGGTGTTGTATGTATCTGGACATGCAAATGTGACTGTCAGATCCAATTAAAATGCTCAGTTGTTGGGATGAGTTGAATTTCTGACTGTTTTTTTTTTTTATAATTCTCCATTCTGAAGCCTTGTATTAGAAAAAAATTGTTCAGATTGGAAAGATCTATTATGAGCCTCATTTTTCCATTCTTTTTTGGAACAAGAAATATTCTTGAATAATATCCTGGAGATTCCAGAAGCACTTCCTCCACTGCCCTCTTTTGTAGGAGACTGTTGACTTCTTCTAATTCTGGCCTTTTGGTTTGTTGGAAGAAAATGGGGTCTTTTGAAAAAGGGAATATTTCCTTGAATGGGATTTTGTATCCTCTTTCCACAATACAGAGGGCCCATTTGTCATCTGTGACTTTGTGCCAATTAAGGCCAACCATCCTCCTACCCGAGTCTGAGATTGAGGACAGGGCAGTGGAGGTAGTGCATCAAAATTTCTTTTGAGAGACAGACCCTCTTCTTGAGGGGCCACTTCTGTCCCTTCTGTTAAAACCCCTAGAGAAATCGCCTTGCCAGAGGTTTCCTTGGAGTAAGAAGGTTGTGGTTTCTGAATTCTAGGATTCTGAGGTCTCAGAGTGGGTTTCTTGAATTCAGGTTTGACACTTTTAGATGTAGATGCCTATGGTTTACAACGAGAAGAAGTGACTGTTTTGGAAAGTAAGACTTCTTCAGTGTTTCTGCATTTTCTTTGTAAATTTTATCTATTTGACCACCAAAGAGTGAGTCTGAGATGAAAGTAGTTGACCTAAGGTTCATCTTAGCCATTTCAGATAAAGACTTAGGAGCAGAACCAATGGCAGCATCCCTCCTTGCTTCTTGCATCTCTAATATAAGATAGGAAGCAATGAAGCAACTGAATGGTTAATGGTGCATGCTAAAGATTCCAATACTCTGGCTAAGACTTTAATGTGCATTGATTCTTGTTGTAGGCATTTGCATGCTGCATATCAAAAGATGCCTGAATGAGAAAAAACTCTCAGAAGCTCTCTGAGTTGGTTCTCAATAAGGCCCAGGTTCTTAGTGGGCATCTGACAATTGCTAGTGAGAGAAACTTGTAATTTAGTGGAGTCCAATTCAAGTGGAACTTCTTTGAGTAGGCATTATATTGGCATGAGATTTACAATATGCCATATTGATGAGGTTATTTTGCTCCTTCTTAGAAACTGTCCAGTCTTCTGACAAAAGATCCTTCTTGTATTGCTTCTGGATGAAATTCATCATGCTAGAAAGGATCTGAGATTATGGCAACAAAATAGACTTTCTCTTTTGTTTCTTTAAGTCCTCTCCAATACTGACTTTAGATCTTTGAGGTTGAGAAGAAGAATCTGAAACTGACTTCCTTGGAAACTTATTGGCCAGAAGTAGTTTGAAAATGTCTTTTATAATTAGAGGAAAACCCATTTTCTCTTTTTCTTGAGTTTCCTCTAAGAAAGATTGTTCTTGAGTTTCCTCTAAGAAAGATTGTTCTTGAAGGAGATATCTTTCTTGGATTAAAATTCGTTGTCTTTTGCTTGAATAGACAATTTCATCTGTTGTTCTTTCTCATTATTCTCTGAATTTGTTTGTGTGTTTTCTTTTGGAAAAGCACATGATTTATCAGAGAAATAAGGATCTTCTCCTTATGTTTCTTCTTGAAGAAGAGCGAGAAGATGATAAAGATATAGGCCGTTTATGAGATATTTCATGAAAACGCTTAGAAAGAGATCTGGACTGGTGTCTTCTCTTATCATGATGTCTTTTATTAGACTGATAGTGAGGAGACGAGGAAGAAGAGTATGAGCTATAATGAGTTCTACTTCTTTTCCTGGAAGAACGATGACTAGAGATCTCCTGGAATGAGACCTATGACAAGAGAATAAACTCCTTGATCTAGATCTAGTTCTCTGTCTGGAAGGTCCAGGAATAGTAGAATAGAATAGATATCTGATCTCCAGATGTAGGCTTGATGAATGAGAATTTTCAACTTGTCTTGTGAGAAATGTTATTTGTTTAGTAAAAACTGACATCTGTTCGGTGATTTTCCTCTGTCTGTTTAATGTCCAGTGTCCAGTGGCTGCCCGGGTCTGGTGGATGTTGGTGCCTGGTCAAGTGTCTGGTCCGGAGTGGTGAATGTCCAGTGGATGTCCAGTTGTTGAGTATTGTCTGGTGTCTGGTGGCTATTTGTTGCCTAGTGTCTGGTGCCAGACATGACATTAGCATTATCTATATGTCCAGTGCTTGTATGGTGTCTGATGGACTGCGCCGTTTGTCAAGTGCTAATGTTCTGTCCGGTAATAATGGCCTGTTCAATAGACTTAGGCATTTCAGTCACCTTTTGGGACTGAGTTAGCCTTTTGTCTGTAGCTGGAGCGAGATATACATCTGTAGCATGAGTTCTGGATGATGAGGCATTTAGTGGATTTGGAAGGGAAGCGCTCTTTGATATTGATCGACTGAGCTACTCCTGCTTCCTTATCCAAAGGAGTATTTGTACCAGAGTGGGACCGTCCAGTACCGGCTTCTACACTGGACCTTTCATTGCCACTTGTCTCTTCAGGAACTTCATTTCTGTTCTATTTTCTTGAACAAAATCTTGTCTTAGTTGTTGTTTGTGTGACCTTTCGTTGAACCATTTTCTTCTTGTACAATCAACCGTTTTTGAAAAGATCTCACTGATGATTCGACCAGTTTTGACAGTAAGAGCACTTTTTATCCATAAAACAAAATGAACAATTAGCACAAGTTGAATGATTATCCCAATAAATCTTAAAATGTCCGCTATAGCCTTTTATTTGAGACATACAAGTGTAGGATAGAATGGGAAAGAAAAACACACAAAATGGATGAAATTCTTTTATACAGGAAATTTTATGAGACGTAAACAAAAGAATTTCTAACATACAATTATGTAAATAAATAAATCAAATCCTGTAAATAAAAGATCACGGTTATATTAAGTCTCTTCATATGCAGCAAAGTATTTGCAAAGCTGCATACACCCCCTAGCATCAGCTTAAGCGGTATTAAGTTTTCAAGGTAACTAGAATGCACTCAATTATGCCAAAGGAAATACAAATATAATCTGCATTATGGTAAAAAACATTATCACTGGACACTGTAGCATAAACAAAGAATGGCCAATCAGGTATTGGTCATTACATATGAAATAAAGGCCCTTTTCTCAAAATAATTTAACTGAGCCCATTCATAAGCTGTTACATGTTTAATTTTAACATAAAGGCAACAGTTTTGTTGGTGTGCAATGATTTACTTCTGTATTAACATTAGAATGCTGAATTCCATTATCAATAGATGACATTTTGAATTATTGCAATAACTCATGATAAGATATTTCTCTTATTTCTCCATGGAAACATATATTGTGGGTACTCATTAGGAGCACCTTAGTGAGGCGCTTCTAAAGAGTATCCACAAAATATGTTTTTATAGTAAAATAAGAAAAAATGCAAAATTTATTGACTGGAGAATAATTGCTTTAACTTGCGCTATGTATTAATTCTTATTATGAGTCCAAGAAAACAGGGATTCAAGTTTCATTCAAACTTTCTCAGTTGGAGGTAATCTGAATGAGGTGTTTAGCCCTTTTTTTCTGAAAAAAAAAAGAAAAGAGTAAAATGGCCCATCTGCAAGCTGCTGTTTTCACTACAGCACGTCAAAGGTTCAAGTAGCAGAAGTTCTAGTAATTATTATAGCTCAGTAACAACTAGACTTTGAGTTACTGAAGACAGATAACCTGCAGTTTAATGAGTAATGGACAAGTTCTGAAGAAAGATTACCAACAGTTTTAAGGGAGTAACAGACAAGGAGTTATTGAAAACGGATTACCTGTAGTTATAAGGGCATAAAAGACAAGGAGTTACTTCGAATAAGATTACCTTCAGTTTTAAAGGAGTAACAGACAAAGAATTATTGAAGACTGATTACCTACAATTTAAATAAAGTGACAGACAAGGAACAATTAAAGACAAATTGTCTACACTTTTAATGCCATAACAGATAAGGAATTACTGAGAACAGATTACTTGCAGTTTTAAGAGAGTAACAAGTTTTTTAATTCTCTGGAACTCTTTTCCAAGCAAGTGACATATTTGATTTTGCTAAGCATGGATCCAGTTGCATTTAAACCAGGTAATATAAGGAAACAGGGACAGATCCAGGATGATTTCTGGGAGGAAGGGGGTGGGGTTCTATTTGATAAAATTACCGTATTTATGTATTTGGACAGACAGACCTTAGCAAAAAGTGTAGACCCAGATCAGGCTCCACAGAGCATCTGATCAGGGTCTACACTGTTTGCAACTCATTCAGCAATTTTACACACACTTACATGCAGTAAAATGGACTTGTTGAAGAGTATAAGGTAAAGAGCAAGGATGTGAATATTTAGTGTAAATAAGGAATTCCAAATTTATCAAATTCACCCAAAATTTCCCATGAAATGAAATATATTCTGAGTCAAAGGGGTTTCAACCGAACTCCCCGAACCTCCTATGAATCCGCCCCTGTGAAAACTTGGGAAAATATGTGAGCAGTAATACGAGAAATGTACAGTAGGACATGAATGCCCACTGAACATTCTGATCAACAAGCACATCCACACAGTCTTTGCTTGTCTGCCTTAAAAAAAAAAACAGGGATCCATGGCTACTCACAATGTGTCCAGTAAAGACTCTGATCAGATTGCATGGGTGCACAGGCTGATCTGGGTCTCTATTTGTTTGAATTCTTGTTTAACACTTTGCATGCTGGGTAAAACTTCAGCAGACGATATTTTGAAATATTTTCTTATTTTTTCTAGAAAATACAATTTGACACTTCATGCAAATTGTCTCCCAAGGAGACAATTTGCATGAAGTGTCAAATTCTATTTTCTAGGAAAAAATAAGAAAAATATCATCAGTTTGTCATCTGCTGAATCTGCCCAGAGTGGTAAGGGTTATGACACATCAGCTCATCTTGTGGTTATTTTGTTGTCTCTCAGAGAAAGGGAGAAAAGGGACAGAAAGCTAGTAGAAGAAAGGAAAGAGAGAAAAGTGGGTGAAAGGAAAGTGAAATACAGTGATGAAACAGAAGAAATACTAACATATCCCCTTTCTCAACCTGCTGCAAGTACACCACAAACTCTTTATACATGTAACACTATTGCTCAGACCCAAAGCAAAATCCATGTAAGCTAAACAACCATGTTGTATCCAAACACAACTGAGTACACCACAACCTCTATATAACACTATTGCTGGGATCCAAAGCAAAAAACATGTTAGCTAAACAACTCAGTTTTGTGTTCCCTAGTTAGTGACTTTCAACAAAGAATGCAAAAATAAGGAGAAATGTAAGGCCCTTTCTCTGCAAGGCCTATAACTCTTAAACCAAAAGACGCAGAAACTCAGTTTTGTGTTCCCTAGTAAGTGATTTTCAACAAAGAATGTAAAAATAATGAAAAAAACTAAGGTGTGCATCTAGAATATAAGTAAGGGAGATAACTCCAGACAGATAGATGGCTGGACAGACAGACGCTCAGGCAACTTTGCCTGCACTCTGCACTTCCTCTGATGGCCATCTATCAATGTATCAAGTTTCATTTAATTCCCTTCTATACTTTCAGAGATATGCTCCGGACAAGCTTTTTATTGCAAAAACTAAGATGGGAAGTAACTCCGTAAATACTAGTGCTATCAAGATCGGCTATCTCCATACAACGTAATAATTTGCAGTTATGAATAAGCTCATCAGGGCTCAAAATTCTTACTCTAACAGTTTCGTATTAGAAGCATCGTACATATATTGAAGTTTGTTGTAAAGATAAACTTTATTATGTTCAATCCAAATATATATTTATTTTCACAGGCCCATCTTTTTTTTTAGCATTGTTGCAGGTGGTACTTTTGCACTTTGACACGAGTTTTTCCGTAAATGATTAGGCAGGGGTTGAAATTTTGATATGATTTCTATGGCCTCAGGCTTGGCAAGCCAAGCCCAGGTCAAAAATAAAGACCACAAACAGTCATTTTTCTATATAATCTATGATATGGTTAAATCTGGTTATCTCGACTTTGCTTTTCTCAAATAACTGCTTATCTCGAAGTGAAAGTCTGGTCCTTATTATCAACATTGAAATCTAACAACAGGTAACAAAATATTGTGGAAAAGAGGAAAAATTGCTCACAATATTGCTAAAAATATTCCAAAATATTTTCAATGTATCTGCAAGTTTAGGAGTCAAATTACATGTTCATTTGTGAAATGTGGCTGTTCGATTTGTTGTTTCCTCATTTCTGCAAATCTGATATGCCGAGGTATAGATACCTCAAAGCATTTCAGACAGCCCTTGGACTTTGAGATAACGAGAGTCAACTGTATTTGATTGGATACAACAATTTTGGGATCCTACTTTAAATTGTCTTACGGTAAATATCGTAAAAATTTGAACACTAAAGCTTCTGACAAAATGACATATGCATTCAGTGTAGACCCTGATCAGACTGCTCCTGAAGGAGCAGTCTGATCAGGGTCTACACTGTTTGCCATCCTACTAAATATTTAAAGAAACTGCTGCATAAAAAGCAAAATTTAAGCCCAAAGAGTATGGAATAAAGTGTTTGAAATTTTAGGAAATTTACCGTATATCCAATACCGCCTTATAATGAAACATCTTATAAAGAGGTGCCAGTGCATGTCATACGATACAGTTTTCTCATGCTGTGGCACAGGTGACCTGCACAGACCAGGCTAAGCATTCACAGTTAGTAATTAACCCTTGTCATGCTGAATAAATTAAGATGCCACACCCACTTCTATTTTTCAGCTAATCAGATTACTTGATCTGGGTTTTCAGTATAAATTCATATTATACTTAATGACAAACAGTGCAGATCCAGAAGAAGCCAACTGATCTGGATCTACACTGTTTGCAAAGGCAGGGTATCTCCTGGTTCAGAAGGACAAGGGTTAAACACTTCTGATAAAATCTCTCTATTTCTCTTTGAAAATGTAGGAGCTGGTACTCATTAAAACTGCCTCACTGAGGCAATTCCAGTGTGTTCATCAACATAATTTTCTGTGAATAAGTATGATAAATATTAATATTTTGGACAAAAATATCTGATCTTTTTTTTTTTTTTTTTTTTTTTTTTATTGATTTGGGTTTAATGGCCCTTTCAAGAATATTTCATTTCTATCGAGCCGATCATTCATCAAAGGTGGGTGAAAACCGGAGAACCCGGGGTAAAACCACCTGACCATCCGTAAGCAGAACTTGGCTTTCCCACATGTGATCCGAGCAGGGCTCAAACCACAGCCCTGAGAAATATCTGATCTGATCAGGCCTCAGATTCACAATCATTCCTTTCAATTTAAGGTCCAAAATTTTGAAACGGATGATTCACATAATGTTTTAGAATACCGTATTCGACCTAATTACCACATATGCTCCTATAAGTGCACAGTAAAGCAATTAAGTAGCCTTACAGTCAGTGTACTTTTATATAATTCTTATAGGCAATTCAAACGAGTGCCCACAACATATGTTTTTATAAGGACAAGCAGAAAACAATATTGCAAAAGCATAATTTAATACGCTCCTCATTAAATCCTCTGCTGATCTTTCTTAAAAAAAAACACTTATTAAGTTGATATTTCACTAAACATTTGTTCAATAATTTTAAACAAGAGGCCCACGGGCCACAACTCGCTCACCTGAGTGAAACCGCCACTGCAGATATGCAGATGGCATGCAACATTTTTCCAATACTCTTATGACAAGGCAATGGCTTAAACAGTTTTTGAAATATCTTGCTTACAAGGTTAAAATGCTGAAATTTTCTAAACGTTACAAGTAAAATAAGTCACCCCCAATGCCTCCTACCAACTTTTGAGTCAACTGGCATTTCGGTGCAGTAGAAGAAGCAAAAAATAGATTTTCAAGATGGCTGCCATCTTGGATTTCCGATCGGAATGATTATAGCTATTTTCTGATCTACAAGTCACCCTGATGCTTCCTACTAAGTTTCAAGTCAATTGACTTTTAGTTTTAAGAGAAGAAGCGAAAAATAGATTTTCAAGATGGCTGTCATGGAGGCCATCTTGGATTTCTAATTGGCACGATTTGAGCTATTTTTTATGTACAAGTCATCCCGATGCTTCCTAGCAAGTTTGGAGTCAATTGGCCTTTCGGTTCAGGAGAAGAAGCGAAAAATAGCTTTTCAAGATGGCTGCCATGGTGGCCATCTTGGATTTCTAATCAGCACAATTTTAGCTATTTTTGATTTATAAGTCACCCCAATGCTTCCTAACCAGTTTGGAGTCAACTGGCTTTTGGGTTTCAGAGTAGAAGCGAAAAATAGATTTTCAAGATGGCTGCCATGGTGGCCATCTTGGAATTTGGACCGACACGATTTTAGCTATATTTGATCTACAAGTCACCCTGATGCTTCCTAGCAAGTTTGGAGTCAATTGGCCTTTCGGTTCAGGAGAAGAAGCGAAAAAGATTTTCAAGATGGCGGCCATGGCGGCCATCTTGGATTTCCGATCGGAACTATTTTAGCTATTTTTTTTATCTACATTTCACCCTGATGCTTCCTACCAAGTATCGAGTCAATTGGCCCTGGGGTGTAGGAAGAGTAGGCCTTTAAAGCAATTGTTCACGCCGCATGACCCATGATGGACGACGGACATTGACTGACCACAATAGCTCACCATGTGCACTTCATGCTAGGTGAGCTAAAAATCTGAGCAAATTTGGCTCAGTGGCTTCAGAGAAGTCGTCAAATTCTCAACAATTTTCCCATATAAATGTTATGGGGCTCATACAAATGCATGGGGAAGCAAACTTGACCTTGCCGTAAAAAGGTCAAATGTCAACGTACGATAATCTTTTCAGCAATTTTGGTAGATCTCCTGTCCCTGATGATTTGTGCACAGATTTAGCCCCAAGGCATCCTCAGTTCTGAAGAAGAAGATTTTTAAAGGGTCTTACCATATATGGGCATGGTGGCCATCTTGGTCGACCTACCGCGACCATTTTAGCAATCTTTCGTTCCCCTGACTTAAGAAGGCACAATATGAAATGTGAGCAAATTTGGCTCAGTGGCTTCAGAGAAGAAGAAATTTAAAATTCTCAACAATTTTCCTATTCAAATGTATGGGGCTCATACAAATGCATAGGGAAGCAAACTTGATCCTGCCGTAAAAAGGTCAAATGTCAACGTACGACAATTCTTTTGACAACTTTGGTAGACCTCTCCTTCCCGATGATTTGTGCAAAGATTCAGCCCCAAGGCATTCTCGGTTCTGGAGAAGAAGATTTTTAAAGGTTTTTACCATATATGGGCATGGCGGCCATCTTGGTCAACGGACCGCGACAATTTTAGCAATCTTTTGTTTCCCCACACTAAGGTGGCTCCATATGAAATTTGAACAAAATTAGCTCAGAGGCTTCAGAGGATAAGTCGTTTGAAACTCTTAACAATTTTCCCATTCAAATGTATAGAGCTCATACAAATGCATAGTGAAGCGAACTTGACCTTGCCGTAAAAAGGTCAAACGTCAACGTACGACAATTCTTTTAGCACCTTTGGTTGACCTCTCGTCCCCGATGATTCATGCAAAGATTCAGCCCCAAGGCATCCTCGGTTATGGAGAAGAAGATTTTTAAAGGTTTTTACCATATATGGACATGGCGGCCATCTTGGTCAACGGACCATGACAATTTTAGCAATCTTTCGTTCCCCCACCCTAAGGTGGCTCCATATGAAATTTGAACAAAATTAGCTCAGAGGCTTCAGAGGAGAAGTCGTTTGAAACTCTTAACAATTTTCCCATTCAAATGTATAGAGCTCATACAAATGCATAGGGAAGCGAACTTGACCTTGCCGTAAAAAGGTCAAACGTCAACGTACGACAATTCTTTTAGCAACTTTGGTTGACCTCTTGTCCCCGATGATTCGTGCAAAGATTCAGCCCCAAGGCATCCTCGGTTATGGAGAAGAAGATTTTTAAAGGTTTTTACCATATATGGGCATGGCGGCCATCTTGGTCAACGGACCGCGACAATTTTAGCAATCTTTTGTTTCCCCACCCTAAGGTGGCTCCATATGAAATTTGAACAAAATTAGCTCAGAGGCTTCTGAGGAGAAGTCGTTTGAAACTCTTAACAATTTTCCCATTCAAATGTATAGAGCTCATATAAATGCATAGGGAAGCGAACTTGACCTTGCCGTAAAAAGGTCAAACGTCAACGTACGACAATTCTTTTAGCAACTTTGGTTGACCTCCCATCCCCGATGATTCATGCAAAGATTCAGCCCCAAGGCATCCTCGGTTATGGAGAAGAAGATTTTTAAAGGTTTTTACCATATATGGGCATGGCGGCCATCTTAGTCGACGGACCGCGACCATTTTAGCAATCTTTCGTTCCCCCACCCTAAGGTGGCTCCATATGAAATTTGAGCAAAATTGGCTCAGCGGCTTCAGAGGAGAAGTCGTTTGAAAATGTTAACGGACAGACGGACGGACGGACGGACGGACGGACGCACGGACGGACGGATGGACGGACGACGGACGAAAAGTGATCACAATAGCTCATCCTGAGCAGAGCTCAGGTGAGCTAAAAATCTAAGCGCACAGTGTGGTAATTAGGTCGAATACGGTATTCTAAATTACTGATATTGTGGTGAGGACAAAATTGTTGAAAAGTGCATGTAAAAATTCCTGCTGGTTCACAAGTGTTAATGCATTTGAAATCAGAGTAATTTGTGTTAATTAATTACTATTTGAAGATCATTAAATATGCACTATTCTATGATGTCAGTGGTTCTATTTAATTTAACATTCAAATCTTATTTTAATCCCAATAACTTTATTTCAGACTGGTAATTTTGATAAAAAATTAAATATTCTGCTAATATTGAAAATTTAGATTTTATATTCACGCTAGCATTTTTTTTAAAACAATTAAAACTGATTTAATTTAATTTTAGAATACTTTTTACAATATTAAAAATGCAAGATACAGGTTACTACATGTATGCAGGATTAAAGCTGGCCCTAAACAAATAAATGTAATAAAAGTAATTATATAAAATTTCAATAAAACGAGTGGAATTAAAATTAAATTCAAAATTTAATTTTTTAACTAATGAATATTAACAAGATGCAAAGAAGCAAAAACTTCAAATGTCAGTAACTCTATAAGTGTTTCAATGGAATTTTCCTCACTGGACTCATGAGCATGCCATTCTTTTGTGTATATATACAACCAAAAAGGAAAGTAGTTATTTTGTCTGCTTTCATGGCTCCATATTCCTCAAAAATTGACATTTTCCATCCAAGAAAGATTTAATAAATTGATATATACATGTATAGTATTAATACAATTATAAAATGTGGCATCTGACAGCCTGTAAAATTTCAGTTAGTCTCTCATTTGTGAACTGGATCAAAAATGAAATTTTTCTATTGTATCTCTGAATTAATGTTGGCAACATTAATTCAGAGATACAATAAAAAATCATTTCATTTCAAGAACGAGAGATTAACTGAAATTTTACAGGCTGCCACATTTCATGATTGTATTAATACCATATATCAATTTATTAAACCTTTCTAGAAAAATAAAATGTCTAATTTTGAGGAACATGGAGCATTTAACATACAGAAATGTAAAATTGTAATGCAGCGAGGCTTCCTCAAAGTGAACAGTAATGACTGAGCAGACTGCACATGTGTTAAAAAAACAGGTGTGGTTTAAATTCTTTAGAATTTCAGTTCAATCTTATCTGTGACTGAATTTTTATCTGTGTGGCTGATACTGCAACACTTTTTGCACATGTATAAAGTTCAATAACTGACTAAACGATGATGATTTTAACATTTTAATTCCCTCCCAACAGTATTTCAGTCATACAGAGATGACAGAAAGGTGATAATAAAAGGCTCTATGCATTGAAGTGCCACAGAATCACCCTTTATAATATTAACTGAAAAGTTCAGAGATCTGGATGGATGAATAGCAACAAAATATTTCATTAGTGTATCTGCATGTGATATATAACACAAGATAAAACTTTTTTTTTTTCCAACAAAAAAGATTATTGATACTTTTTCTTATTTCTCCATAAAAATACACATTCTGGGTACTCAATTAGAAGTGCCTCACTGTGGCACTTCTAATGAGTACCCACAATGCATGTTTTCATAAAGAAATAAGAAAACTATCCGATTACACCCTCTTATCAGGAGATATGGTGATATGCTATCTTATTTGTTATCTTACAGATTATTCCCAACTACCCGAGGTAGCTGAGGTAGAAAGTGAAGAAATAATGCCCAGTTTCACGCCCCTGACAGAAACAGCCACAGGAGCAGACGAAAAGAAGCCATCAGTATGTTGTCAAACCCTGCAGAAGAAATTCACAAGATTTCCTGCTCTCCATGGTTTTATGTTTATAAGTATTGTTGTCCTTGACCTAACTGAAGCAACCAATGACTGGCTGTTGTTTGCAGAACTGTCTAAAATTGAAATTGGACTGGTCTATGGACCACTAGATGAATACTTAGTTTTAATATTTCTGATCATTTGTTCCTTGAGTTCCGTAGCATTCATCTTTGAGATTCTGAACCTTCTACGTGAGTTGTGTACTGGAAATCCTTTGCTTGACCTTGACCTGGTTTCAGCAATAAATATCTGGCTCTGTGATGTTTCTATGATTATCATAAACATAGTAATAGCTCTGTGTCACGATGAGCCCGTCAGTGTTTTTCAGCTGACAAAAGCTGCACTGATTATCATAGCTGTATTTATACGCATCGCAGTGCCACTGGCCTGGATTTACGTAAGGCAAAGTGAACCAGGGTATTTTGGTGAAAAATTTCGTAAATCAGTTTACCGAGCAGTATCTAGTGCTGGAATCTGTCTCATGCTGACTGGTTCTGTAACAATTTTGATCTTCACACATACAATTTCATCTGATGAAGGAACATTCCAATTTCGTTTTCCTCAACAAATATGGGAAGGAAAACCGATCTTCAACAAATATTTCACTGATGTTGGTATCTACTTTAACCATAACAATCTTAAATTTAAATTTCTAAGTCAACAAGAACAATACTGGATAAAAGTCGCAGACCTGGAGGAATTTTATGCTGAAGAAAACATAAATGTTAAAATATCATACAGTGCAACAGGCGGAACAATTCAAAAACTTGTCATCAACAGTTACAACACAACAGGACAAAGGTACAAAGAGTGTTACGATATTAACTATGCAGGAAATCAAGCCAAACTCAATTTACTTCTGGACTGCAGTCCCAACTTCCTGACAGACTCCGAAGAAATTGTTTTTAGATTTATTTATATTGCACCACATGTCCATCTGCTACTGGGAGATATTATTTTTAATGCAAAGTATCGTAAGGGAGGCCTCTGTTATGGCCTGGAAGGAAACAATACACAGTTATATAACACAAAAACCCAGGAGCTGGTTGGTCAGTTAGCTTATATGAAATATGATACACAAGCTTTTGAAGGTCATAGACTAGTTCAGCGTAATTCTACTTCTAGAACTGTATTGTCGACTATTGACAGTCCACAGTATAATACCCAGCACATCTTATCTGAAGCAACTGAGGTATGGAAAACTGGAATATATGGATGTGCCTGCAGAGGACAGAAAGGACCTACTATGAACAGTTCTTTACCGCTGTCTTGTTGAATAACGACATAATGCAGTGCTCCAGCTAGGCTTTGAGGGCAGAGGGCTGCCGGGTAGGGCATTTTTGCGCAGTCATACAAACATGAGGGCACCATATGTCATATGATATGCTTAGTATCAAGACAATTAGACATGATACAAACTATAATCCAGTTCCACAATTAACGCCTCAAACTAGAATACACATTAAACTGACCTTTAACCCATTGTAGACTGAATAGACTCCCTCACACTATATATTAGAAGGGTTCAATTTCAATTTTAGGTACATATGGCTATGAGCTTTAGATATTCTTACAGAAAAATGGCTAAACCATTTTCAAACAGTGGAGAACCTGATCAGACACTGCATTCTGTGGCATCTGATCTGGGTCAGCACTGTTTGCCAATTACCCTTTTAGGAGTCTCCAGACTACAATGGGTTACTTTTTTAATTTTGGTCCAATTTTCATGAAACTTTCACCAAAATGTAGGGTCATGTATGGTGTTGAAATAAGGCAGATTCAGAAGGGCAGCAGAAGAGGGCAAGAGGAGCAACCCACCCCTCTATATAGGGCTAGCTGGAGCACTACCATCAGAGGACTTTTTAACCCTTAAAATGCCAAGAAAATCTGAAAATATTGTCTGTTTATGTTGTCTACTGAATATTCTTGCAAACTTTTCAAACCTGAATTTGCATACAGGTAAACATGTGGACCCTGATCAGACTGCTCCTAGAAGAGCAGTCTGATCTGGGTCTACACTGTTTGCAAAAATGACTTTTAAAATCACAAGCAGATGACAAAGCAGACGACAATTGTTGTGATTGGCAGTTTAAGGAATAAGGAGAATTTGGTGACAATTCTGGGATAATTTTCTCCAGTTCTCGATAAAAAACATATGTTGTGTATATTCATTAGAAGTGCCTTGGTGAGATGCTCCTAATGAGTACCCACAACAGATATTAAATATGTTGTGGGTATTCATTAGAACCGCCTGTTATTTATGAAGAAATGAAAAAATCATCCCAGAGTTATCATCAAATATTCCTCAAGTATTATGTACTGTAGTTACCTTAACCCATTAAAAACTGAATACACTCTCCCAAACTATATATTGGGAGAGTCCATTTTTGATTTTAGGTATGTCAGGCTAAAGAAAAATGGTTGAACTATTTACAGACAGTGGAGTCCCTGATCAGATGCCACATTTTGCAGCATCTGATCTGGGTCTGCACTGTTTGCCGGTTACCCATTTAAGGGTCTCCAGTCTTCAATGGGTTAACATCCTACTACTTGTCCTAAAATTTGATCAAGGTAGACTTTTCTACCTGTTGCTCTGTCTAAAATTGCTGGAAGGGTGGCAAACAGTGCATATCCTGATCATACACTGCATTCTGCATTGTCTGATCTGAGTCTACATTGTTTGCTCTGGCCTGTCTGTCATCATACTCAAGTTTATAAACCCTTAAAGACATAAAAATCTGATGAGTCTGGGTCATTAGTCTTACCCAGCATGCTATGCATTTACTCTTAAACTGCCAATCACAACAATTGTCGTCTGCTTTGCCATCTGCTTGTGATTTTAAAAGTCATTTTTGCAAACAGTGTGGACCCAGATCAGACTGCTCCTCTAGGAGCAGTCTGATCTGGGTACACACTGTTTGCCTGTATGCAAAAATAGGTTTGAAAAGTTTGCAAGAATATTCAGCAGACGACATAAACAGATGACATTTTCACATGCAGGTTTTCTTGGCGTTTTAAGGGTTAAGGTATCTATGCTAAAGTATTCTGACAAAGGATCCTGAGGAAACAGTCTAGACCCTGATCAAACTGCTCCTGTTTGCCATTCAGTCAGTACTATTAGACACATTCCCACTTAGTTCAATGGGCCTGTTAAAATTTCAGGATAGTTATATATATATAGTAAGGAATTATGGTGTCCAAAAAACATTCAGGAAAACTAGTCATTTTTTCTTGATTTTCTCAAACATATGCTGTGCGGGTACATTAGAATTGTCTATGCAAGGGAATTAAAATGCAAACTACAAGATATGTTTCATAGTCATTTCTAATGGGTATCCACACTGTTTTTGTGGTCAAAAACATAAGCTGTGAATAATCGTTATGATCTCCTCCACAAGGTGATCGTTTGATCTGTAAGAGTACCCCAAGTATACAAGTGGCTGCTGTAAAAGTCTTTGAAATAGTACATTGTATCTAAAAGAGCTGTTTTAAATATTTTGCATGCTTTAATTTTATGATTTTGAAATCAAGAACCAATCAGTCAAATAAATCAAGAACCAATCAGTCAAATAAATCAAGAACCAGTCAGTCAAATAAGAAAGCTGCTTTGCATTATTCTATTTTTCAGAGCCAGAAAAAAAGCAAAAAAAAAAATATGCAGGGTAAATTCAGATGCCACGCCCACTTCTAATTTTCAGCCAATCAGATTACTTGATCCAGATTGTTGACTCAAATTCACATGTCCTATTTACCCATAGTATTGGGACACATTAACTTACAGCCTTACTTGTCTTAGAATTATGCTATTTGTCTAAAACAATGCTGGATGATTGGCAAACAGCTTAGACCCTAACCAGATATTGCATTATGCGGCATCTGATCTGGGTCTACACTGTTAAACCAGGCCTATCTGTCCCAATACTTAGGGTTATTAATCCTTGTCCTGCTGAACCTGGATATACCCTCCTTTGCAAATAGTGTAGATCCAGATCAGTTGGCTTCTTCAGAAGCCAACTGATCTGGATCTGCACTGTTTGCCATTCAGTATTTGAATTTATATCAACAACCTGGATCAAGTAATCTGATTGGCTGAAAACTGGAAATGGGCATGGCATCTTAATTTATTCAGCAGGACAAGAGTTAACTGATCTGGAGCTCTCATTTATCTGTCATTACTGACAATGACCAATCCTAATCAACTGTGTGATGTGTTATTATTTGTGTGTTCTAAGATGGCTGATGAGACCAATCTTAGCTCTAAACTGCCTGTTGCAGAGAGGTCTGAGGAAGAAAGCTCTGCTGGTGAAGCCTTAGCTCTGGCTTTCCACTGTGAATGTTTCTGCTTGACTTCACTGATTCTTTTTGCTTCGTATTCACCAGCTCCCCTTCTTATGAGGCCTTGCCACTTTGTTCGATCCTGTGAAATCTGTTCCCATGACTCTGTTGGTATGATGAAGTCTTTAAGGGAGGCTTTGAAGGTGTCCTTATATCGCTTCTTCTGACCACCATGGGAGTGTTTTCCAACTTGTAGTTCTTCATAAAGGATTTTCTTTGGCCGACGTTCATCAGGCATCCTGGTAACATGGCCTGTCCATCTTAACTGTGCCAGTTTTAGAAGAGTATGTACACTCTGCATCCCTGCCCTTTTCAGGACTTCTGTGTCTGGAATCCTGTCTTGCCACTTGATCTTTAGAAGTTTTCTAAGACAGCTTGTATGGAAGTGGTTCAGTCTTTTGGCATGCCATTGGTAAGCTGTCCAAGTTTTGCATACGTATATTAGTGTTGGCAGCACTACCGATCTATATACTTTCAGCTTTGTGTTACAGTAAGTCTGATTCCACTTTGGTCCCAAATATTTCCACGTAGCTGGCCAAATGCTGCACTAGCTTTGGCAATCCTAGCATTGACTTCATCATCAATGTGCACAACTCTAGACAATGTGCTTCCAAGGTAGGTGAACTTGTCTACCACTTGCAATCATTGACCTTTCACTGTGATGGTAGGCTCTTTGTAAGGCTTTCCATGTGCTGGGTGATATACTACCTCAGTCTTTTTGATGCTGATTGTGAGATCATAGCTGTCACATGAATCAGATACTTGATCCACACCTTTTTGCATTTTCTCTTCTGTTGGAGCACCTTTTGCCATGTCATCAGCAAAGAGGAACACATCTAGCACCTCTGCCTGCACCTTGGATTTAGCTTGCAACCTTCTTAGGTTGAAAAGTTTCCCATCGAAGCAATACCTATTAGGTATACCATTGTCACCATCCTGGAAAGCATCTGTAAGCATGGCAGAAAATGTCATGCCATGCTGAACAGTGTTGAAGCTAGTACACAGCCTTGCTTAACTCCATTTGTAGCAGGGAATGGGTCAGAAAACTCGCCATCATTTTGGACCCTTGCAAGCATACCATCTGCCGCACCATTGCTATGAATTTGGCAGGACAGCCAAATTTTGCCCTAATTTTCCAAAGTCCCTCACGACTGACTGTGTCAAATGCCTTGGTAAAGTCAATAAAGGTCATGTAGAGGTCCACATTCTGTTCCTGGCATTTTTTTTTGAAGCTGTCGTGCTGTAAAGATCATGTCTATTGTTCCTCTGTTTTTCCTGAATCCACACTGGCTTTCTGGTAGAAGCCCTGACTATTCATGGTGTTCATTCAATCGATTCAGTACGACACTAGCAAGGATCTTCCCAGCAACTGACAATAAAGAGATGCCTCGATGATTGTCACAGACTTGAGGATTCCCTTTCCTTTTGAATAGGTGGATAATTGGTGAATCCTTGAATTCCTGAGGGATGGCTTCTTTTCTCCACATAATGTGAAATAACTCTGTCAGTTTCTCTGCAACTGGAGGACCTCCTGCTTTGTAGATCTCTGCAGGTATTGCATCTGATCCTGAAGCCTTGCCAGATGGCAGGAGTATTATTGCTTTCACTGTTTCAGAGACGGTTAGGAGCTCATCAAGCAGTGGATTACATTCCAGTCCTGTGGTAGTCTGTTGTTAGCTTTATCATTGATAGATGATGGCCGATTAAGGACACCATCAAAGTGTTCAGCCCATCTTTTCAAGATAGCTTCTTTGTCAGTCAGAAGACTAGTTCCATCTGCACTAAGAAGTGGGGTGGTTCCTGAGCTCTGGGGACCATAATATTGTCTTGAGTGCATCAAAGAACTTTTTCATATCCTTTCTGTCTGCAAAGGACTGGATTTCATTAGCCTTTTTGCTCAGCCAGGATTCTTGCATGTCTCTGAGCCTAGTCTGTACTGTCTTGCATATGTTTGAATAGGCAGTCTTACTAGATACAGAGCTGGTATTTCTGAGGTAAGCCTTGTGTTTTTAGTATTTCTCTTCAAGATGTCCCTGGATTTCTTTGTCATTCTCATCAAACCAATCTTGGTGTTTGCGAGATACTGGTCCTAGGGAATCCATTGCTGAAGAGTGAACGGTGTCTCTGAAGACTGTCCAACTCTCATCTACATCTTCTCAACTGTGTTCCAGTGCATCTAAACAGCTGCAGAGATCGTTGATGAATGCTTGCCTCTTGCTGACTTGTTTCAGCTTGGAGACATCTGACTTCTTTGGCACCTTCTTGCTTTGTGGTCGTCGTACAGGCTGAATGCGCAGGTTGAGTTTGCTGACAACAAGCCTGTGATCTGTCCAACAGTCTGCACCACACATAGTCTTAGTCACTCTGACATCCTATCTGACTCCTTCCTTCGCACTATGACATAGTCAATGAGATGCCAGTGTTTGGAGCGAGGGTGCATCCATGATGTTTTTCTGCGAGTTGGTAGACAGAAGACTGTGTTGGTGATCAGTAATTCATGCTCTGCACATTTTTTGCAAAGGCAGGGCATATCTGGGTTCAGCAGGACAAGGGTTAATCTAATATTAGAGTACTGTAACACCTTACCATACATTAAATCTGAACAAGTCTGACAACCTGGTAATGTGTTCAAAATCACTGGCTGAATGGCATACAGTGCAGATCCTAATCAAACTAGGAGCAGTGTGATCAGGGTCTACAAATCCAGTTTGTTCAGGATCTACACTGCTGACTCAGGTATGTCTGGTCAAATATTTATGATAAATGTGGTATCTGTGTATAAAACATTGAATATAATACTGAGGAAAGAAATGTATACTTAGATAACTGAACGCAATCATAAATTCTTCCTTGTTGATATGCATTATCCGGTGATGGTCTACTTTTTATAAATACTCATCATATCACTCTTTTATGGACTTCCTTCTGAAGGACAAAGTCCAAGAGATGGAAAAGTGTGGAGATGTGAGTCATCAGATTCTGACTCAGACTGGTTCAGTAGTTTTTCTAGATAAATTTGAATTTGTGATTGCTTACTATTCTATTAACATTTAGCATGCTGAATAAAAAAATTAGCAGATGGCATTTTGATATATTTTTTTCTTAGTTATCATAAAAAATAGGATTTGATTTCAATGCAAATTGTCTCCTTGGGAGACAATTTGCATGAAATGTCAAATCCTTTTTTCTGGTAAAAAATAAGAAACATATCATTAATTTGATATCTGCTGAATTTGCCCATAGCATGCTAAGTGTTAAAATAAATAATTTTTTATTGTAAATACTCAGAGAATGAATGTTGCAGTGTTATTAAACAGTTAGACAGAAAGACAGAGGAACAGACAACCAGGATGGCTGTCAGTATGCAACAGAAAAGGTCTGCAATATACTATACAAAACAATTGTACAGACATCACTTGTCAGAAAGGAGCAAATGCAATTATGACAGAGTTGTGTCCCTTGAAAGTATATCAAACCCCCTTAAGGTAAATGAATGCTCAAATAATTTTAGTGCAATTTTGCAAAAGGAAACAGCTATTAAGTTGTTGTTAAGAAATTAACTATTAAACCACATTAAGTTTCCTTTCTACTATTTGAGTCACCACAAAAAAAAATGCAACTATTCTAAAAGGAAAGAATTTGTTCCAAGAGAGAGAAACTTCTTTTCTGTAAGAGCAGCCCTAAAGGAGAAGGGAGGCAAATATTTCTATATCAGAGTTATTTCCCTTGGAGGTGTATCCATTCCCCTTGAGAGGACAAGCACAGGCCTAGACTATGTCCGATCCTATGTGTATATTTTTGCATATATTGTCATGAAATGAACTTTGAAATAAATAAATCTGGTATCATACATTTTTCTTCAGCGTTCACCTGAATTGAATAACACTGCCAAGTTACCAGTTGGAGTATCTACCATACTGGGTAAAGACAGACCTGAGCAAACCGAGTAGACCACGAGCAGAGGCCACAGAATGCTTATGGAAAACATGAGTTGCCATGGCAACCTAACTACTGTAGCCACTGGAATAAAGCACAAAAGTACAAACAATATAAATTTCAATAACCCTTACCCAAGCAATGTACAAGGGATGTTCAAAATGAATTGCTTACTGTCCTCTAGCTCGATATCCACGTGGGGCACGATAAAAACCAATACATACCTGTATAGGGTTATTCAATATCTACACAATGGTGTATAAATGTACATATTAGACTAAGGGTAAGACATAAAATTTGCCATTTGAATACACGCAGTCAATGACCACTGCAGTAATAATGGTTGGTAGAAGCGTCGACAAAAAAGATGAAATACGGGCTTACATCAAAGCTCGCTCAAAACTTGGTTGTTCTTTGAAGAAGCTGACTGAAATTTCTACTGCTTTTGGACCTTCTTGTGTGTCTTATGACACAGTTTGGCGATGGACAAAGAAATTTGAGTCTGCTGTAGAGTCCATCAAAAATGCACCGAAATCAGGCAGGCCAAAATCTGCATCTTGTAAAGAAATCGTTTCCAAAATAAAGGAAATCATTGAAGGAGATGCCAGATTTACAGTTCGTGATATTGCACGAAAGGTAGGCATATCACTTTCAACAGTTCACCTTATTTTGAAGAAGCATTTGAAAGTCAGAAAGATTTCTGCTAGATGGGTGCCACATCTGTTGACTGACAAGCAAAAGAGGCAACGGGTTCAAGTGGCCAAAAAGCTGCTTCAAATGTTTCGAAAATATGACGAAAAGCAATTTGCCAATGTCGTCACAGGTGATGAAATCTGGGTCCATTATTTTGAGCCCGTCAGAAAGGTTAGCAATAAGATCTGGGCCACTAAACACAGCAAACGCCCAATAATTGCAAAACGTTCTTTGAGTACAAAGAAGGTTTTGTATGCAATATCTTCTTCTCTGGTGAAGGAGTCACAATAAAAGTGCCAGTGAAAAAGGGCAAAAGCATCACCGGAAAGTACTACAAAGACGTAGTACTGAAGAAACTGAAAAAGTATTATCAGAAACGACGCCCTGCCACTGGTTTTAAACATGTCCGTCTTCTACATGACAATGCCCCAGCTCATACCTCCGCAATAGTTACGGCGTTTTTGAAGAAAGAAAAAGTAACTATTTTGCCTCCTCCCCCCCCGCCACCCCCCCCCCCCCCCCCCCCCCCCCCCCCCCCCCCCCCCCTGTATTCCCCATGTGATTTCTTTTTGTTTCCGAAATTGAAAGCATTCCTTGCTGGGCAGAAATACCAGTCCCGACAGGCACTTGGATCTGCCATTCATCAGTACCTTATTACTGTGCCCAAATCAGCGTACCGTGACGCCTTCAAGAAGTGGATACATCGGCTGAAACTTTGCATTTCTAGCCAGGGGGAGTACTTGAAATTTGAAGTCTCCAGATAGAAATAAACAATTCATTTCGAACATCCCTCGTATCTACCAAATTAGATTCAAACTGCTGAACTGGTCATTTAAGAAGAGTCTGTTACAGCTTGACATGCATGTATGACTGATGGTAAGCATCAGTATTATAGCTCATCCTGAACAAAAAACCCTACAGTAAGTATTGGGTTTGCTTGATTTGGAGTTTAATTGCCCAGCCAACACTGTTATGGTCATGTTGAGCTGGTCAGTGTACTTAACCACATTATTCCTGGACTGGCTTAGTCCTCTAAATGGTTAACCAGTATTGTGCACATTCTTTCACAAAATATTGACAACTGCCCTCCTTGAGTCAGCAGAAGGGAAAGAATGACCTTAGAAAATATTTCCCTATCAATCTCCACAAAAGAATGTTGCCAGACCTGGCCGGGATCCAACCTGACCTCCTGATCACCTGTTGGACATGCAACCGAATCAGCCACTGAGGCCAGCAGTAAGTATTGGGATTGATTGTGTTGGGGTTTAACGACACGTCAACCCTTGTGGGTCATTTGTTTTTGTCAGAGAAAGGGAGAAAAGAGATAGAAGAGACGGTAGAGGAGATGAATGAGAGGGACAGGGAGGAAAGAGGGACAAGAATGAAAGGTAAAAAAACAGAAGAATTAAAAACATTCCCCCTCTACCCTTACCTGCTACAAGGATAGCAAGCCTTGCCCAGCTGTAAGCCAATATCAGCTGGATGCCCTGGTGGCATAAGATACACGACACCTTTGCCACACTGACCCCCCCTCCCCCACTAAGTATTGGGACTGACAGGCTTGAGCAAGCATTGTAGACCCATATCAGATGTCACAGAACACAGCCTCTGACCAGGGTCTACACCACCTCTCGTCCAGCACATCAACAGGTAGTAAAACAGGCTTGTTCGAGTTTTAGAACAAGGTAAGGAGTTAAGGTGTCCCAATATTTAGGGTACATACAATAGTTCTACATGTTTCATTTGTAAATGTGAATATAAGCAACCCTAAGAAAAAGGGGTTTGGGCAGCATAAAGACAGACCATCCTACACATCCATGCAGTAAAATCAGAGCCTTGCCTGTCCAGTTATAGAACATTGGATATTACAAAATATATATACAGTCGACTCTCGTTATCTCCACTTTGCTTATCTTGAATAACGTTTATCTCGAAGTGAAAAGCTGATCCCTGTTCTAACACAGAAAGCTAACAAGTAACAAAATATTGTGGAAAAGAGGAAATATTGCTCCTAAGGAGCAATTTCTCCTCTTTTCCACAATATTTTCACTGAATCTCTAACTTCACTAGTCAGATGTCATATTAATACGAGGGATGTTCGAAATGAATTGCTTATTGTCCTCTAGCTCGATATCCACGTGGGGCATGATAAAAACCAATACATACCTATATAGGGTTATTCAATATCTACACAATGGTGCATAAATGTACATGTTAGACTAAGTGTAAGACATAAAATTTGCCATTTGAATAAACGCAGTCCTTGACCACTGCAGTAAAAATGGTTGGTAGAAGCGTCGACAAAAAAATGATGAAATACGGGTTTACATCAAAGCTCGCTCAAAACTTGGTTGTTCTTTGAAGAAGCTGATGACTGAAATTTCTACTGCTTTTGGACCTTCTTGTGTATCTTATGACACAGTTCGGCGGTGGAAAAAGAAATTTGAGTCTGGTGTAGAGTCCATCAAAAATGCACCGAAATCAGGTAGGCCAAAATCTGCATCTCGTAAAGAAATCGTTTCCAAAATAAAGGAAATCATTGAAGGAGATGCCAGATTTACAGTTCGTGATATTGCACGAAAGGTAGGCATATCACTATCAACGCTTCACCTATTTTGAAGAAGCATTTGAAAGTCAGAAAGATTTCTGCTAGATGGGTGCCACATCTGTTGACTGACGAGCAAAAGAGGCAACGGGTTCAAGTGGCCAAAAAGCAAATGTTTCCAAAATATGACAAAAAGCAGTTTGCCAATGTCGTCACAGGTGATGAAACCTGGGTCCATTATTTTGAGCCCGTCAGAAAGGTTAGCAATAAGATCTGGGCCACTAAACACAGCAAACGCCCAATAATTGCCAAACGTTCTTTGAGTACAAAGAAGGTTTTGTATGCAATCTCCTTCTCTGGTGAAGGAGTCACAATAAAAGTGCCAGTGAAAAAGGGCAAAAGCATCACCAGAAAGTACTACAAAGACGTAGTACTGGAGAAACTGAAAAAGTATTATCAGAAATGATGCCCTGCCACTGGTTTTAAACATGTCCGTCTTCTACATGACAATGCCCCAGCTCATACCTCCGCAATAGTTACGGCGTTTTTGAAGAAAGAAAAAGTAACTGTTTTGCCTCACCCCCAGTATTCCCCAGACCTTCCCCCATGTGATTTCTTTTTGTTTCCGAAATTGAAAGCATTCCTTGCTGGGTGGAAATACCAGTCCCAACAGGCACTTGGATCTGCCATTCATCAGTACCTTATTACTGTGCCCAAATCAGCGTACCGTGACGCCTTCAAGAAGTGGACACATCGGCTGAAACTTTGCATTTCTAGCCATGGGGAGTACTTCGAGGGCATGAAATGAGTACTTTTGGGCTAACTTGAAATTTGAAGTCTCCAGATAGAAATAAGCAATTCATTTCAAACATCCCTCGTATGTGAAATGTGGTTGTTTGATTGATTGTTTCCCCAATTCTGCAAATCTGATATGTTGAGGTGCAGATATCTCAAAGTATTTCACAGAGTCCCTTGGACTTCGAGATAATGAGAGTTGACTGTAGTTGATTTCATACAGCTTCTGTACTATTCCATAATTCACTGATAATCCAAGTCACATGGTGCTATGTCAGCCAATAGGGAATGATTCTATATAGGTACTGAACTCTAAATAGCTTTGTTTGTCCGAAAGTTTAACTGTTATTTTACGCATTGCAGATGACAAATGTGACAGCTTTCATTATTGTCCCCATGCTTTTGTACCTGATATGACAAATTTCATAAACCATTGCAAGTTTCGGACAAACAAATGACGTATTGTTTACCCGTGGAAAACCGTTCATTATTGATCTCAGAATAAGAAACAGTAAGACTGAGCCACTGCCTACAGAGTGCATCATCTTTCCAAGGCACATGGAAGAAAGAATTATTTCCTTTAATATGAAGGCTTTTGCAACCCTTTACACAGCAGGCAGTGCAACCCTTTACACAGCAGGCAGTAGGCCTTATCCCTGAAAAACACTTTGCTTCCGCAAGAGTCCTCTCCAATACTGGACACAGTCATTTTGTTTTTATTCTGACTTTGACTGGTCAGTGAAATTTCTATTCGCAGAGCAATCATAGATATTTTGGACTTTCCGTTAAATGTCAGAGTGAAATCGGCTATTCTAATCAACATAGAACAAAGGCATGCATGATGGAAGTGTGGGGTGATCTGGATTTTTAACCCTTGTCCTGCTGAATAAATTAAGATGCCATGCCCACTTCTAATTTTCAGCCAATTAGATTGCTTGATCTAGATTGTTGCTGTAAATTCACACACTTAATGGCAAACAGTGCAGATCCAAATCAGTTGGCTTCTGAAGAAGCCAACTGATCTGGATCTACACTGTTTGCAAAGGCAGGGTATATCCTGGTTCAGCAGGACAAGGGTTAATATTCAGAGAAATCCCAATGACCCTGTTTGTCATGGGGCAGATCATATTTCAAGAATAAGTCAATAACAGTAAAAGCAACCCATTACACGGTAACACTACTCCAGTTGCTAATTCTTCAATAATAATCAGTTAAAAAAGATTATAACAGAAATATTCATACAATCCCTTCTACTTTAATACTTTGGATGTTTTAACACAGATATAATTATTTCTTTTGATTAAAACAGAAGGAAGAAAACCTCACAATAAAAACCTCAATAATAAAATCTAGTGTGATACAGCACCTTTCAATATGGTGAACAAATATGGAAAATTAAAATGCAAATGTCTGAAACCAAACTCCCATGCTCAAAATTAGCAAAATGTAAAGTCCACTTGATGTTAAGTTTGACTTCAACTCAGGGTGGAATTATTATTATTATATTTTCACTGTAGAGATTTTTTATCATGCCACTTAAATCAACAGCTCTAAATGACTGAATTAATGTTGATAGGCCACTGAAAACCTAAGTATCAATTAGATCAAAATCTTAAATGGTCCTTTCCTTTATACAGTGAAAAATGGCATTGTACCTTTAGGGGCGTGGATACACTTTCAGGGGGGCAGTAACTCTGCCTAAAATGTTTTTATCCCCTTCTGCAAAAAGGGGTCTATTTCAGAAGGAAAGAATTTCGTCCCCTTCTGAAAAGTTTTATTTTAACCCTTAAAGCGCCAAGAAAAACTGCATCTGAAAATGTCGTCTGTTTATGTCGTCTGCTGAATATTCTTGCAAACTTTTCAAAGCTATTTTTTTTGCATACCGGCAAACAGTGTGGACCCAGATCAGACTGCTCCTAAAAGGAGCAGTATGATCTGGGTCCACACTGTTTGCAGAAATGACTTTTAAAATCACAAGCAGAAGACAAAGCAGATGACAATTGTTGTGATTGGCGCTTTAAGGGTTAAAATGAAAAACATTGCTCCCAAGAAAAGGGATCTATTCTAAAAGGAAAGAATTTGCTCCCCTTAAGGGAGCAAATTCTTTCCTTTTAGAATAGACCCCTTTTCTTGCAAGAAAACGCTTCCTTTTTAAGAAAGAGCCTGGTGTACATGAAGTCAAACAGAAATTGTCTTCCTTGAAAAAAGGCAGAACACATCCCAAGTGTATCATGTCCACTTTACCCTTGTCATGCTGAATAAATCAGGATGCCACACCCACTTCTAATCTCCAGCCAATCAGATTACTTAATCTGAGTTTTTGATAGAAATTCACATATTTAATTACAAACAGTGCAGATCCAGATCAGTTGGCTTCTTCAACTGATCTGGATCTACACTGTTTGTTAAGACAGGGCATGTGGTGTTCAGCAAGAGAAGGGTTAACCCTTTTTATGCTGAATAAAGAAAGGATGCCATGCCTACTTCTAATTTTCAGCCAACCAGATTTCTTGATCCAGATTGTTGAAATAAATTCAAATACTGAAAGGTAAACAGTGCAGATCCAGATCAGTTGGCTTCTGCTACACTGTTTGCAAAGGCAGTGCATATCCTTGTTCAGCAGGACAACGGTTAATATCACAGTGTGTTATCTCTTGAATGCACACTGACTGGGCTCAATATCTCTACAATTGTGCCACTCGATTATAAGGTCACCAAAAACTGTGATACACCCTAAGATCTAAGATAAGTTTCTAAATTTATAATATTCTTGTAATTTATCTATATGAATGTCAATAGAGATAACATAAAACAGACCAAAGACTGCACTTTTAAAGGTAATAAAAATGAAAGCTCAAGTGCTACCATTTATGAACAGTTATTCTAATGCACTTGCCAGGGCTCTGGAAAACCGGAAAATAGCCGGTCTGGACCAAAAATAAGAATCCCGGACCGGTTTCAAACACCCAAAAATGCTCATAATTCGGTCCAAGAGGTTTGTGCTGTGAACACCATTTTTCCCCAACCAAGCAATTTTCACGAATCAATGATGTCTAAAAAATCACAAACGGTCAAGTCTTCCCAAACTGATAACGTCCGCGCACCTTTTGAATGCGTAATTATGGTAAATAAACGGCTCTAAACGGTCATTTGACATGTACATTGGAGAGGTCAGATGAATAACAGCAACCTACCACAACACAAATGAATTACGTCAAACACTGTCAAAAAATCAACATTTCACTGTCCTTTTTGCGGTAAACAAGCAATTAACACGAATCATCAATGATGGTAGTCTGATAATTAATCTGTTTGTGTGACATGTGTGAATACACCGAGACTGCAAATGATGATTAAAGATGTACCTGTTTTCTTCTTCTTTTTTTTTTTTATTGTTTTGTTCTACACGGTTTGCGGTTTGGTGGTCCCCGATATGATAAATTAATTCCCAAACCGTATAGGTCCTGATCAGACATCGCAAACAACGGCGTCTGATCTGCGTCTTATTGTTTGCTTTTTTTTTTTGTTTTTTTTTTTTGATGGCCATAACATGCGAGTATAAATCAAGGTAGATTTCACAGTAAAAATAAGTAATGCACCATTTGTGCTAGACAAAGATTGGTCAGTGCTTAAAAGTTAAGTAGTCTGGTCAGAAAACTGCAGAACCGCTATGGCGCAGGCCTTTTATATTAGACCTGATTAGGTCCACAAAAGTCGTTTCATTCCGTCTCTCCTGTTTCCTGCCGTCTTCGCACTTACACACAAAAGACGGGAATCAGTTGTTTATAAATACATGTAGTTAATCTAGGAAAACCCCCGCGAAGGTGGAACTAAAAACAAAATCGTCTGGTTTTTTTTTTTTTTTTTTTTTTTACATACCTGACTGTATTTATTGATGAAGCCATCCTCGTTATACCCGGACTTCCTTGATTGAGGTGTATTATTTAAAAGGATTTATAGGACTGCCAACTGTCATTTGTTTTCGTGACAGGTGATATTATATTTTCACTTTGGAAATTGGCTCATTGATGACGTCATCGTCTTCGGCTGGACCGATTCAGATTTCAGAATTTCCAGAGCCCTGGCACTTGTGTATGTAACACGACATCTGATTGGATAACGTCAAAAATTTGTAATGGTATATTCTGTGATATACTGTCGGAAATCTGACGTTATCACATAATGTTGCTTCTCACTGGCTGGCATTTGGTTTTACGCAGGTCACAGCGCTTGTCGCTTTGTGCAAATAGTACATTTTTTCAACAGAAATTGCATTCAAATTTGTCATTTGGGGAGGTACATCGTTGGTTTTACTGTCGGAAATTTTGTTTTATGGCGACATGTCAGCGGAGCAGTAATATGTAATTTGCGACCGTAAAACCCTAAATCACTGCCATGGCAACAGAACTGTGGAAGGCTTAGTGTTGAGAATTGGCCATCATTAACTAATAGTCAAGTTGTAGAAAATATATTCATTCTTATTTTAGCCTCCAGATCAGACAGGATATCCACATATTATCTTATTTCTCCATGAAACATAATTATGTCATGGTACTCATTAGAAGCATCTCACTGATTTACTTCTAATGTAAGTACCAACAACATTTCTTGGAGAATTATGAGGGACAATAAAAAAGTTCTAGGCCCCTGTACTTTGGGAATGAACAAGAGCAGAAATTGTGCCATCTAATATTTCTCAATATACCAGTACTCTCCCTTTGCCTTGATGCATTTTCTCCAAAGCTGTTCCAGTTTCCTTATCCCTTCCCTTCAAAATAGAAGCCTTCTTCTTGGTCCCCCAAGTACTCATCAACAGCATCTACGATGCCTCCTTTGTTTCCAAAATTCCTACAAGAAGGTTAGTTTTCAGATTTGGATGTAGATAGAAGTCCAAAGGGGCTAAATTGGGAGAATGCTGGAGATGAGGAAGAACCTTGATGCTGTATTTAGTCACAGCAGCCATAGCAACTTGAGAGGTGTGGGCTGGTGCATTATCTTGCAAGAGCAGAACATCTCAAGTCAACTTTCCTCTTCTTTTCTTCACAATCTCCTCAGGCAGCTGCCTTAGTTCTTCTGCAATATGCACCATTTATCATGCGACCTTTCCCAAGATAATCCACCATGATAATGCACTGTCTATCCTAAAAGATAGAGGCCAACACCTTTCCTGCTGAAGAAACTCTTATAACCCTTACAGCACGGGAAAAGTAGTAAATCAGGCCTGTTAGAGGGGTACCCCTACTGGAGAAGCACTCTATCTCCTTAATGAATGGATGAATTTGGGCCAAACTTACACAAAGTTATCATTGGGTGGAGGAAAAATGCTGAAAAAAAAACTGGTGACCTTGACCCCATTTTCAAGGTCACACGCGTGCTTAGATTGTTGGAAAATGGCTGGAAAATAGCTTGTCTGCAACCTATCTCCTGAAGGAACATATGGATTTTGACTAAACTTGCACATCTATATTGCTTGGACATGTAAAAGGATTAGATTTTGGTGACCTTGACCTCTTTCTCAAGGTCAAAAGGGGGCTTAGATTGTTGGAAAATGGCTTGTCTGCACCCTATCTCCTGAATGAATGGATGTAGATTAACCAAATGTACATCTATATTGTTGAGACATGGAAAAGAACTGATTAGATTTTGGTGACCTTGACCCCATTTTCAAGGTCACAATAAGGCTTAGATTGTTAGAAAATGGCTTGTCTGCACCCTGTCTCCTGAAGGAATGGGTGGATTTTGACCAAACTTGTACATCTATACTGTTGTGACATGGAAAAGAACTGATTAGATTTTGGTGACCTTGACCCCATTTTCAAGGTCACACAAGGGCTTAGATTGTTGAAAAATGGCTTGTCTGCACCCTATCTCATGAAGGAATGGATGGATTTTGACCAAACTTGAGAACTGATTAGATTTTGGTGCCTTGACCCCATTTTCAAGGTCACAGGAGGGCTCAGATTTTTGGAAAATGGCTTGTCTGCACCCTATTTCCTGAATAAATAAATGGATTTTGACCAAACTTGCACAGCGATATTGTTGAGACAGGGACAAGAACTGATTAGATTTTGGTGACCTTGACCCCATTTTCAAGGTCACACCAGGGCTTAGATTTTGGAAAATGGCCCCCACCGACCACACACGCACACATACACACACACACACACACACACACACACACACAAGGAGAAATTACAGATATGACCTAATTTAACAATTTGTTTGTTCAAACTGGTGGGGGGTGGGGGACATACCTTTTCCTCTGAAAAACCTGTTCTAGTTTTTTCAGCATGACAAGGGTTATTTTCAGCAAGATAAGGGTTATTTTATCATTTTCCTGTTGTAAATCTATGATACCTATTCAGGAAGGTGTGTGGGTATGGTTGTGGCTGAGGGGAGACAGGGCTGTAGTGGAAGTTGAAAGAGATGGAAGAGATGACATGCTGATATAACTAGCAGTAGGAGATGCATGGGAATGGGGCTTGAGAGATGAGTATGGGATGAGAGTTTTGGTCTTGTTTGTATACATTTAAATTCAGCATGCAACAGTCTAAAATATAAATCCTTCATAGAAATAAAACAATAATAATAATAAAATGTCACTTTATAGTAAAAAAAACAACAACAAAAAAACTCTTTGAACAACAAAACTAGATTCGATCAGACTGGTTGGATGCATAGGCCTAATTGGGCTTTGAATGTCTGCATATGTCTTTTCTCATAAAAGGCTCAAATCTTATTGCAGAACAGCAGTTGCAAACTGTCACTTTTATGCTTAGCACTGCAGGTAAAATTTTACGCAGACAACATAGGGAAATATTTTTCTTATTAGGGAAATATTTTTCTTATTTTTTTTTTTTTAAGTTTTGACATTTCATGCAAATTGTCTCCAGTAGTGGAGACAATTTGCAGAAATGTCAAATCCTGTTTTCTGGGAAAAATAAGAAAAAATATCATCAATTTGTTGTCTATTCAATTTATTCATAGAATGGTAAAGGTTAAAATAAAGTTGTCTTCTGTATTTTTAAATGTCATATGTAAAATAGATGATTTTTAACACTCTGCATGCTGTGTAAAAATTTCAGCAGAAAACAGTTCAAAATATCTTTCTTATTTTTCTTAGAAAACAGGGTTTGAGATTTCATGCAAACTGTTTCCTGAGGAGACAATTTGTATGAAATATCAAATCTTATTTTCTGTACAGAATAAGTAAACAAAATCAATAATTTGTCAGCTGTTTAAGTTAATGTTTAATGAAATTCCTGACCATGTCTGATCAGACTGAGCAGCTGTGCAGGCTGTTCAGAGTCTTCTCTGAATACACATCAACTAATATACTTTTCCAGGTTTTGGCTCAAATCTCACTAAGCAAGACAGTACCTTAGTTATCACACATGCAAAATGCTCTAATTAAATGAGGGCTGATAATTAAATGCAAAGCAAGATATAGTTTGGTCTCTAAATAGGAATGTAAAGAATAGTTTTGTAGGACCTGTATGGTGACTGCATAAAGATGGGCAAGAGATTCTGAATATGTAATAGTGATGGGAAAAAGCTGATGGAAAAATACTGAAAACTGGATAACAGAAAAAGTCCTCTATGGCTGTTTTACAGGAATTCATTTTTTTGTGGATTTTCTTGATGTGTAAATGCTGGCAAATTAATCCTTCCCAAACTGAATAAAGCACTGACTTCATGTTACAGACATGAGTCATTTACAAGCATTTACAAGTTGACAAAATCCACAAAAACTCATTCATTCCTTATAAATCCAACTTGGCCATGTTCACATTGCAAAATCTGATATTAATAAACCGTATCATTCAAAAACTTATGCAAAGAAAATAAAGTGGAATCTCCATTAATGGTCACCTTCAAACAACAGGCACCTCCCTAAATCAGCTATTTTTGATTCCCCGAAGCAAACATTTATAATATATTTAACCTGAGTAAACGATGTAGACCGTGATCAGATGCTGCATTGTGCAGCATCTGATCCGGGTCTACACTGTTTCTCACTCTCATCCAGTAGTATTTAGCAAATCAACAGTTACTAAATCTACTAACTGTATTCAACCTAATTAGCGCACAGTGCAGTCAATATTTTGTAGATGATCAAAAGTTTAGGGGATTTCTTTCTAATGAGCACACATCTCAAAGATTAGCAATCCATATAAAAATGACACTCACTTACATAAAATGAAGAGTAAATGCATAAAATATATCTAACGCTTGGAAAATATAGTTTTTGTGTATATCAGAGCATATACTATAAATCATTTTGGCAGAAAAACTGCTGTTTGTTATAAAATATACTAAACTTTAGTATATTTCAACCAAAAACATGTGCGCTAATTAGAACAATTTTTGATTTTTCAAAAGAGCTGGGTGTACACTATTAGAGCAAGTGTGCTAATTAGAATGACTACAGTATTCAAAGTTTAGGAGAAGTATGGTAAAGAGTTAGGATATAGAGGATATTTACTCTTTTGTGGTGAATACCATAAATATTTTCATTGAATGTAATGGAATCCTCAGTATTTTCAGAAGTGCAAAGCACGAGTGAAAAATTTGAATGTTTTTATTACATGAGATGAAAATATTTATGGTATTCACTGAAAAAGAGTAAATTTTCTTTTTATTTTATTGTTCGCAAGCCAATGCACGCTTCTGACGTCATAAATTACGTCGCCAAACAAAACATGAACGTCATGGCGTCGATGTTCAGTGCTTAACATGTTAAGCGCCGGAGAGACAAAAAAAAAAATTTTTTTGGCAAATCAAAATAATCTTGTTACCAAAATGTTCCTTACATTCTCAATTAAGAAAATGAATACCAGCACTTGATAGTTTTGTTCAGAAATAGAGAAGTTAGAGGAGTTAAAAAAAACCGAAGTGTGAACGGCATCTGTCAGGGAAACAATGAAATCAACAAAAGTAATCTGAAACGAAGAGTGAAAATAACACGTCCATGTTGTTTTTCACTAGTGTAAATACCATATCCTTTCACATGTGAAAATATCATTTTTATTAATTTCGGATATACAGTGACTTCACTGCTCACAATAAAATCCTTTCACATGTGAAAATATCATTTTTATTTATTTTGGATATACAGTGATTTCACTGCTCGCAATAAAATAAGTAATACATATGGTAACAGTGAGACAACATCTTTATTTTTTCTCAGAAAATTGGACAGATATTTTATTCTGAAAAAAAGGAGCTTGACGTTTTGTTAAAACTGTCACCAAAGTAGACAATCTGAATGAAAGATCAAAAATATAAGTGAAGATATCTTGGAAATGTTGCAATCAAGAAGCACAGCCCTCCCAAAGCACCAAAAGAAGGAGCGATGAGGAACAAATAATGCCAAAACAATTAATGCCATATATGAAAGTTTTAATCCTTAAAGCGCCAAGCAAAATTTTTAACAGATGACATTTAAAAAAAAAAAAAATTTTTTCTTAGAAAATAAGCCTTGAAACTTTATGTGAATCGTCTGCTTGGCAGACGATTCACATAAAATGTCAAGACTTATTTTCTAAGAAAAACAAATATAAAAAATAAGTTTAAAAGTGCTGTCTGCTGCAGTTGTAATTGGCGCTTTAAGGGTTAATTGCCTGTAGATATTTTACTTCAGCATGCTAAAATTGGACAGGCAGAAAAAACAGAATAAAAATTATACAGACAGAGTCTTTTAGTGCTCAGCAAGATTATACCAAATGACACTAATTATTTTAAAATTATGTTTAAAAAAATAGACATGTCTGCTCGGCAGACGTTTCACATGAAATGTGTAGTCTTATTTTCTCTGAAAAATAACAAAAAAAAAAAAAGAAGAATTTTAGAAAATCATACGTTACAATTTTGCTTAGCACTTTAAGGGCTAAAATTAGACAGAGAGAAAAGAAGGTCTTTAATCATTACCATTCTCTGGGCTAATTCAGGAGACAACAAATTGATAATAGTTTTCTTAATTTTCAGAGAAAATATGCTCAAACATTTCTTGCAACTAGCCACACAGAAGACAATTTACGAAATGTCAAAGCCTACTTTCTGGGTAAAATGAGAAAAGTATTTCAAAATGTCGTCTGCTGGAATTTTTACCCAGCATGCAAAGCATTAAGACACTCCTTTAAGTTCAACAGCAGTGAAACTAATTAGCAAAGTGCAGATGTTGCATCATGGGAAAACTCAACTTGCCCCATTTAAATCTTAAAGCACTAAGCAAAATTTGAAGCAGTCACCATTCTAATTTTTTTGTATTTTTCACAAAAATAACTCTTGACTTTTCATGCCAATTGTCTGCTTGTCAGACAATTCACATAACAAGTCAAGACTCATCATCTGTGAAAAGTAATCATAAAATAATATTCAAAAGTGTCATCTACTGCAGTTACCACTGGCACTTTAAGGCTTAACCCTTGTCCTGCTGAATAAATTAAGATGCCACACCCACTTCTAATTTTCAGCCAATCAGATTACTTGATCCAGCTGGTTGATAAAAATTCACATACTTAATGGCAAACAGTGTAGATCCAGATCAGTTGGCTTCTTCAGAGCCAACTGATCTGGATCTACACTGTTTGCAAAGGCAGGGTATATCCGGGTTCAGCAGGACAAGGGTTAAGTTAACATTTGTCCTGCTGAAACAGGACATACCCTGCCTTTGCAATCAGTGAGATGCAGATCAGTTGGTTTCTGAAGAAGCCAAGTGATCTGGATCTGCACTGTTTGTCATTCAATATGTGAATTTATATCAATGATCAGGATTAAGTAATCCGACTGGCTGACAATGAGACATAGGTGTGGCATCTTAATTTATTCAGCATGGCTAGGGTTAAGAACAATGAGGGTTGAGTAAGAATTGTGTGCATCTGTGCAGTTTTGGCTGTTTGCATGCATACTATATTTACATTAACCCTTGTCCTGCTAAACCCCCATATGCTTTGCCTTTGTAAAAATGTAGATCCAGATCAGTTGGCATCTGAAGGAGCCAACAAATCTGGATCTACACTGTCAATAAGTATGTGAATTTATATCAACAATCTGGATTAAAAAATCAGATTGGCTGACAATTAGAAGTAGGTGTGGCATTTTAATTTATTTGGCATGAAAAGGGTTAATCCTTTAAGCACCAATCAACTGCAGCAGATGACACTTCTATTTTTTTTTTTTATAGAAAATAAGTCTTGACATCCATGTGAATTGTCTGCATGGCTTTTCTATTAAAAATAAAACAACAACAAAAAATTTAGAATGTTTCATGGATTATTTCAGAGCAAGATTTTGAGAAATCTGCTCCTTTTTTTTTTTTTTGCCACACAGGTCATTGGAAGAAATATGTAATTTAGCTAAGGATTTTGCAAAAATTTCTCACTGAAAATTCATTATTTCTTGCCTGTTTTGGTTGAATGTGATGTTTTCTCCAAAGTTACTCTGAGCCAGAATTACACCAGATGTCATCTGCTCAAATTTTACTTGGAGCTTTAACGTTTAAGTACCAGGACATCATAACTCCTTCATTACCATTCTTTATATTCTAAATTTTGAAAAAAGTTCATCTTATTAACCTATTGTATACTGAATAGACTCTCCCACACTATATATCGGAAGAGTCCAATTTCAATTTTAGGTATGTCCAGCTATGAGATTTACATATTCTTACAGAAAAATGATTAAACTATATGCAAACAGTGGAGACCCTGATCAGACACTGCATTCTGCAGCGTCTGATCCAGGTCTGCACTGTTTGCCAATTACCCTTTTACAGGTCTCCTGACTACAATGGGTTAGTGATGTATCTTAAATGCAGTGATTGAATGGCAATGTAGACTCAGATCAAAGCAGTTTGATCTGGGTATGGCTGTCGAAACATTTAGGGTAAATACAGTAACAGACTCTTAAATGTTTGGACACTGTAACTCATATACGTATCCTAAAAATGAAATCTTAGCAGGAACATATACAAAGTCATTACAGCATAAAAAATAGGTCAAGGCTGAAGTGACTATTCCCTCTTCAGCTCCTCTCCTAAAATGTATACTAATCAAAAGTTCTAACTAGCCACCATTTGGCTTAAATCTCAATAAACGATATTTGACATTTTCTATTAAAAGAAAAGTAGCTGATGAACTTTTAAGATTTTTCTCTGATTAAATTGTCAGGATAGCAATTCTCAAAAGAACAAGCCAGAAATGGAATGGCTGAATTGTTCTTGCATTATGGACTAGCTAAGTTTCCATTTAGGCGAATGTAAAATTACAAAATTCAGGATTTTGAAACTTCATTGTCATTTTCTTGCTTTGCACTTCGACAGAGCTGGGGTTTTCAACCCTTAAACTGCCAATCACAACAATTGCCGTCTGCTTTGTCATCTGCTTATGATTTTAAAAGTCATTTTTGCAAGCAGTGTGGACCCAGATCTAGGGTCCACACTGTTTGTCTGTATGCAAAAATAGGTTTGAAAAGTTTGCAAGAATATTCAGCAGACGACATAAACAGACGACTTTTTCAGATGCAGGTTTTCTTGGCATTTTAATGGTTAATGGTTTTATTGTCAGTGATGAAGTTTCAACTGTGGTTGTTTATTTTTTGGATCTGAAATTCATAGAATTAGGACTGCACATGTGCATTTAATGCTTTTTAAATTTTGCTAGAAAACTGGTTTTAATCTCAAAATTGCCTTAATTTTTGCCAGCTAATCATATTAGAACATCTAGAAAATTATTTTAGACCAAGTTTATTTCAATCTATTCACATTTAATAAGATTAAGCCAGAAAACAAAAGTGGCCGGTCAGATGATTTGCCCAGTATATATGTTTAGTTTCACTCAATCTGACCCTTGAAATTCCTTAGCTTGAACACTTAACAAGAATTATCACAGAATCCCTTCTTAACAAATCCTATACAAATATCTCATCTTCTGGATCTGCAGAAGCAGGACTGGTGAGGCAAAAATACTGGAACTTTTTTAAACAACCCTCATCATGACAATATTCAGTGCAACAGCTTTTTTAACCCTTATCATAAATTCATTTATATTAGAATGAGTGTGATTAAGGACATTATGATCTAGATAAAACAATATAATACTGACTGATAAATTCAATTTTATTTCAGTTTAACACTTTGCATGCTGGGTAAAAAATTCTGCAGACGACATTTTGAAATATTTTTCTTATTTTTCCCAGAAAATAGGACTTGACATTTCATGCAATTTTTCTCCTTAGGAGATAATTTGCATGAAAAATCAAGTCCTATTCTTTGGGAAAATATGTCCTCAGCTTGTCATCTGCTGAATTCATTGATAGCATTGCAAGTGTTAACAGAGCTTCAGATAAGAGTGGTATCCACATAATATTTTTCTTATTGCGCCACAAAAATATATGTTGTGGGTTCTTGTTAGAAGCGCCTCAGTGAGGTGCTTCTAACGAGTACCCACAACATATGTTTTTGCTGAGAAGTAAGAAAGATATCAGCATTTTTGGCCTTATCTGTTGCTATGTTTAAAATTAAACTGGACAGGTGATATTAAAATCAATATACAATTGATCTGATTTTTCTTATCAAATTTTAACAATGTCAAGGGCCATGGAAATCACCAGTTTTTGCCTGGGAACTGACAAATATTCGTAAATAGCATAAGCAAAAATAAAAATTTATATTCAGGACCTATTTCTTCTGGTAAGTACTTTAAAATTTTTAAATGTCATTTTATTTTTTTTATGCCCCCCCGCAATTTGAAGAATGGTGGAAAGGGCATATATATATATTTTAACAATATATATATATATATGTATATATATATATATATATATATATATATATATATATATATATATATATAGTGTTCCACTTGTCTGTCCATCTCCTTCGTCTGAGATGGCCTTAGCAATTTGTGTTTAAGTTCTTCAGGTGGGGGATCCGTGTCCTGTGGACACATTTCTAGTTTTGTGTTTATTTTACAACTAAGTGTTAAAATGTGCTTGTGTCTGAATAATACTTTGCAGTTGAAATTCATATCATAATCCCAGCAAACTGAGACAATAAGGACTTCCTACATTTGTTTTTTTATTTATTTATTTATTTATTTATTATTGTGGTACTGTATTTACCCGGGACTCTTTAACCCCTTACCATACTTTTCCTGAACTTTGAACATTTTTTTGCACACCAGATGAGGAAATCCTGGATTTTACCCAGAGAGAAATTCTTATCCTACCCAGGTTATCATACCCAGGGCAAGATAAAATTTGACAACTCTCACATGTTTGATATGCACTGGTTGTAACGAATGTCACGTATGCCATCGTTAATGTTTATGTCACTTAACATAATGATGTCAATAAACGTCACAGTAATGTCATCACAATATGGCGGGCGTCATAAATCGGTGTGACTGCATTATTAAAAAATCTACATTCAGAAATGAAAGGTGTGCAAGAAAAAGAATCTATCATAGGTGTGAGGAACAGATAGAAAAATCTCCCTCAGGATCACAGTCTGGCATCACTCGGCAAGCCGAGTGATGCCAGACAGTGATCCTCGGGATGGTTTTTCCCATGATAGATCCTTATATTACTACCTGTTCTTGTGTCAATAATAGCTGGTGGTGCGTGGCAAACAGTGTGGATCCTGATCATATGCTGCATTCTCCAGCATCTAATCTGGGTCTACACTGTTTGCTCAAGCCTGTCTATCTGAATACTTTGGGTAAATATGGTAAAGGTTTTAACATTACCATATTTACCAAAAGTATTCAGACACATCAACTCCTTATCAAACTTGTTCTAAAATTTGAACAAGTACAGTTTACAACCCAATGTTGTGTCTAAAAATTGCTGGATGAGTGGAAAACAGTGTAGACCGTGATGAGATGCTGTGTTCTGTGCATCTCATCTGGGTCTGCACTGTTTGCTCAGGCCTGTCTGTCTGAATACATACTGTGAATACAGTAAAATACAACAGGTTTACTGCAGTGTGGAATGCAGTGTAGAACTATCGTATGAAATACAATTTTTGTTCTAAATACACTACAACCTCTTTATAGCATGGTTCTTTATAACACGGCTTTGGATATAACACGGTTCAAATATGGATCCTAAAAATGTATAGATTATATTGAAAAAAGACCATTTATGGTCATTTTTCAATATAATCTATACATTTTTGTTTGGATATAGCACGGTTGTATGACCATTTATGGTCATTTTTCAATATAATCTATACATTTTTGTTTTGATATAGCACGGTTGTTTAACTAACACGGTTTATGTTATGGACCCCAACAATAGTGTTATAAAGAGGTTGTGGTGTAGTCAGACAATCATGCGAAAAGGCAAAGTGTGGACCAAGATCAAACTGCTCCTAAAAGAAGTAAGTTGATCAGAGATTACACTATTTGCCATTCAGCCACTAAAGTTTAGACACATTTTTAAAACTAGGCCCAGATGTTCAAAGCATTGTTAGCTTAATGAGCTTGTTAATGACAAACTTCTTAACTGATGTAGCTCGCACATTTTTGCAGCAAACACTATCAATGCATTTGCCATATTTCAAGATAAAAATTTTAATGTCATGTTAGCTAACAAGTTTGTTAAGTTTCGAACAATTGGGCCAAGGTTGTCAAATGGACTTTTTCAATTTCTAGGATGAAAATACCACATTGGTACTTGAAAACAAGTGGCTACATGGCTGCGCACAGCTATGATTTTTTGGATGCATAGGTTACAGTATGAGGGCATGTTAATAAATAACCAGTCTACCTTACTTCTGCTCAAGGTCACCAAAACCTAACAATCAATTAAGTTTAAGTTAGTTTTATGGCCTAGTCAACACTGTTAAGGTTATGTTAAGCCAGTCAGTTCATCTACTCACGCTTTTTCCTGAGCAGGTTTAAGTGGTTAACCAGTACTTGGGCACATACTTTCACCGGTAACTGACAACTGTCCTTCTTGAAACAGCGGAAGAGGAGACTGACCGTAGAAATGATTTCATGATCAATCTGCACAACAGTTATGTGGCCAACTGGAATTTGAACTTACCACCCCTGGATCTGCAGTCAGACACGCAGTTTAAACCATCCCTGTTAGATTATATCTATATACCTACTCTGCAGAATCCATAATTTGGTTATGGAGAAAGAGCACTAAAAACCTTTATTCTAATAGTGTACATCCCATGGTGATCTTGAAAATAGGTCATGATCACCAAAATCTAAAACTCATCAATCAAAGAACTGAAAGCAATGAGAGGCAGGCAAGTCGCTCACAATTCCTTTTTCTTTGCAATGCTTTTGCAAATGAGCCAATCTTTGAGACTTGATTTCTTAACAAACAGGCTCTGGAAGGATGGCATTTGCTGCCGATAGCCCAGTACTTTTAGTTCTAGCAATTACTGCTGAATTCCTGAGTGGCTTTTTTTTCTGCAAAGCATCTATTTTTAATGAGGGAACTAAACCACTTGGAGGATGTAGGGACTTTGTCACAAAGAAGTAGTCTCCCTATTTTAGCTTGGAGATTATTACTTTTGTTTTTACCTCTCTGTAAATGAATTAATTTCCTTCGAGTAATTTGATTGATGTATTCAATCAACCATTTGTTTTACCATGAACTCTTTATCCCCACATTTTTAAGCTATCATCTCATTGGTTTTGCAAAAGATAGCTTTCCAAACAAGAATGTACCACACTTTGGCGATGTGTATAATAGTGTGTATAATAAACAGCCACAGACCCATTTTAAATTAAAGGATTGTCAGAGTTATTTTATTTGTTGTAAGTTTTACACAAATTCCTGGGCCCAGTTGTTCAAAGCGTTGTTAGCTTAACGAGCTCATTAAGGGTCATTTCGTTAACTGTTTTAGCGGATTCAATATACAATATTCTGATATTTTTTGCTGAAAAAATGTGAGTAGCTTTTGCACTTTTGCACTGCAAAAGCTACTCACATTTTTTCAGCAAAAAGTTTCAGCATATTTGCGTATCACTCAATGTAAATTTTAACGAATCGTTAACTAACGATGTCGTTAGCTTTGAACAACTGGGCCCTGTACATTAAGCAAACAGTGACAATCTTGATCAGATGCCGCACTCATTCTGCAGTGTCAGATCTGGGTTTACAGTGTTTTCCAATGTTCCTAAAGTGCCTAATTTCAACGTATCTATTTTGAATTTAAGTGGTGTCATAATTTTTGTACATTTACACAAATTCCTGTTCATTAAGCAAACAGCGGTGACCCTGATCAGACTCAGCATACTGTAGCATCTGATCAGGGTCTACACCATTTGCAAATGTCCACAAAATGCCTTTGGACAGAACTATTTTAATCTTAAGGGGCATCAGGTTTGTTTTGTTTGATGTAAGTTTGCAAAAGAATAAAAAAAAATCCTGCACTATAAATGAACAGTGATGCTGCATTCTGTGTCATCTGATTTACACTGTTTGCCAAAGTCTCAAAAAATGCCTTTGGAGAGATCCATTGGACAGATTCATTTGAAAGTTAAGGGGTGTCAAGTTTGTTTCATTTGTTTTAAGTTTATACAAGAGGGCCATGATGGCCTTTTAATGCTCTCCTAGCACTTATATCGAACCTGACCCATAAATGATCAAGGCAAACATTCTGACCAAGATTCATGATGATTATATAATCAAAGTGCCAAAGTCACTGAAATGACAGATTCTATCAGAAATTCATCAAAAAAAAAAAAAAAAAAAATATCTTAATTTGTATAAAACCTTTACAAGAAGAATGCCTAATGGCATTATGGACGGGTTTATCAGAAAGGTTAACCAAAAGGTAAACCTGCTGGGGTTCGCTATTTTAAAGGACAGATTTTTGAAAACCCGTCCAATAAAAAGGTTTCAAATTTGTTTAAAAATGTAGTACTACAAATTCAGTTATTAGCTGCTTGCAGATATATATATATAATATATATATATATATATATATATATATATATATATATATATATATATATATATAGTGCTATGAAGTTCCACTTGATGTTTTGAAGTTTCAAAAGAAGTATTTTGTCTCAAAATGTTGCAAAAAGCCAATTATCACATGCAATATAGAGCTAAAATTGTGATAAATTTTCTTCAGTAACTTAATACCTGTACTTAAAAATTGGTTGCAAATGACGTCATTAAATTTGCTGTGCAAACCTGCAAATTTAAAACAAGATGCAGACCTTTCGTTGGGTTCTTTTAAAAGAAGCCAACTTGTTGTCTACTTTCACTCTCACAATCGAGCATTCAATAAGAAGAAATAACCGAAGTATCTTGAGTAGTTAACGTGGCGCTGCAGACAGCAAAAGAGATTTTCAACACTTGCCTTTTTTTTCTGACAAATAGTTACACTTTAAACCCAAGCATCCTTTTTACTAAATTGCTGCAGATAAAATATTTTAATGTTAAGCAAATCAACAACAGCGAGAATACATATTGTAATGTTTGACTAAAGCCCTGTCCCTTTAATCCGACAGTATTGAATTTTTTACACACGTCAAACAAATGGGCAAGTGCTCTGTGTAAAAGTTTTATCATACCATATTTTGAAATATTTTTTTTTATTTTCCCAAGGAGACAGTATTTGACATTTCATGCTAACTGATTCCTCATTTGAGACAATTTGCATGAAATGTCAAATTATGTTTTACGGTAAAATAGCTGCTAATTTTTGACACGCGGGTCATGAGGCAGCGCCTGTTCTATTAATAGCTAACAACAAATTGCGCAGATCAACCTTACAACCTATCTAACGCACTCAGATAATATCGAAGAAAACACTTTGCAGCATGATTATGAGCACAGCCTTTTTTTTATCTTTTATTATCAAGCATAAAAAATCTTCAGAATCTATATTAAATTTGGACAGTAATAGCTGATTAGACAGTGTTTATATTGCTGGTAACAGTGGCTTACGATCTAGTTTCTCACACCACGTCTTTAGTTCAGCGCAGGCCTATGGATACACAAGTATTTTGATATGTTAACCCTTAGACTGCATACTACGACTGTAGCAGATGTCAATTTCATTTTTTGTCTTATTTTATCAGAGAATTTTATGCGATTCATCCACTGGCAAATAATTCATATGAAATGCTTAGTCTGGTTTTCTCTGCAAAATAAGGGAGAATTCTGAATGTCGTCTGCTTTAAAAATTGCATGGCGCTATAAAGATATTAATAGCATCGGACTACATTTTGAGCGGACACATATTTCAGTGGCAGTGAAAGCCGGATGCAACTTGAGAACGCTTCTGCCAGCTAGGAATGACAGATAGAAATCTGTCATTAAAAATTAGATTTTCAAAATGGCTGCTAGGGCAACCATCTTGGATTTCCGATGGAAAAATTTTAGCTATTTTTAATCTACAAATCACCCCAAAGCTTCCTAGCCAGGTTGGACTTAACTGGCCTTTCGGTTCAGGAAAAGAAGTGAAAAATAGATTTTCAAGATTGCCACCATGGCAGCCATCTTGGATTTTCAATCAGAACAATTTTACTTTTTTTTTTTTTTTTGATCTACAAGTTTCCTGATGCTTCCTACCAAGTTTCGAGTCAACTGGCCTTTCGGTTCAGGACAAGAAGCAAAAAATAGATTTTCAAAATGGTGGCCATCTCGGATTTCCGATTGGAAAAAATTTAGCTATTTTTGATCTACAAGTCTCCCTGATGCATCCTACAAAGTTTTGAGTCAATTGGCCTTTTGGTTCAGGAGAAGAAGCGAAAAATAGATTTTCAAGATGGCCACCATGGCGGCCATCTTAGATTTCCAATCGGAATGATTTTAGCTATTTTTGATCTACAAGTCACACTGACGCTTCCTACCAAATTTCAAGTCAACTGGCCTATTGGTTCAGGAGAAGAAGCGAAAAATAGATTTTCAAGATGGCCACCATGGTAGCCATCTTGGATTTCTGATCAGAACAATTTTACCTACTTTAATCTACAAGTCATCCTGATGCTTCCTATCAAGTTTCGAGTCCATTGGCCTTTTGGTTCAGGAGAAGAAGCGAAAAATAGATTTTCAAGATGGCTGCCATGGGGGCCATTTTGGATTTCTAATCGGAACGATTTTAGCTATTTTAGATCTACAAGTCACCCCAATGCTTCCTACCAAGCTTTGAGTCAACTGGCCCTTTGGTTCAGGAGAAAAAGCGAAAAATAGATTTTCAAGATGGAACGATTTTAGCTATTTTTGATCTACGTCACCCTGATGCTTCCTACCAAATTTCCAGTCAAATGGCCCTTACTTTTGGACAGTTCCTTCAGAGGACACCCATGATACTGGTTTTCTTGTATCCCTTTCGGTAAATAGGTATACCACCTTAGATACGACAAGCGGTGACAAGCAACATGGTACCTTATCACTTATGTCAGACATCTACCTGAGCTTGAACATGATTGTTTCTGTTGGCCTAAAGCCCCAAAGAACATATTCAGTACACCATGTGTAGCTTCCAATCGGAATGCCAAGATAAGCTGCTACAAATCTGAGGTTTTAGGGTATGCAGTAAGTTATATTTTTTCTTGTTCCTGCAAGAAGACACCGCGTAACCCTAATAGTGGCAGGAATCTGCTTATCATTATTATTATTACTATCTGCTTATTATTAACCCTTGTCCTGCTGAACCCGGATATATCCTGCCTTTGCAAACAGTGTAGATCCAGATCAGTTGGCTTCTGAGAAGCCAACTGATCTGGATCAGCACTGTTTGTCATTAAGTTTGTGAATTTGTATCAACAACCTGGATCAAGTAATCTGATTGGCTGAAAATTAAAAGTGGACGTGGCATCTCAATTTATTCAGCATGACAAGGGTTAAGTTACACTAAGTATCAAGTCTGACCAGAATCTATCACAGGGTGTTGAAAAGCTTTATTTGAACCCTTGTCCTGCTGAACCCTGATATACCCTTCCTTTGCAAACAGTGTAGATCCAGGACTGATCTGGATCTGCACTGTTAGTCATACAGTATGTGAATTTATATCAACAACCTGGATCAAGTAATCTCACTGGCTGTAAATAGGAAGTGGGTGTGGCATCTTCATTTATTCAGCATGACAATGCTTAATAGTTTAAGTCTTTTGGAGACCTTGAAAATTTCAAAACTGACCACAATCCATCATAAGGTGTTGAAAAGCTTTATTTTAATAGTTTGACCCTTGGAGACCTTGAAAATTGAATCATGCTCACAAAAATCTGATCAGCAATTAGATCACTCTAGTTATACTATATACCAAGTCTGATCAGAACCCATCATCGGGTGTTGAAAAACTTTTATTTTAGTAGTTAAAGTCCCATGGATACCTTGAAAATGTGGCCACAGTTACCAAAATCTAATCGATAATTAAGACCACCCCAGTTATACGTACTATATTCCAAGTCCAAGCATTTCAATAGTTTAAGTCCTTGCAAACTGGGTCAAGGTCATCAAAACCTAATAAAATCATTATGTAAACCCAATGATATATCTATGACAGTAACTTTAGTAACAATCTGCTGCCTGGTTCATGACATAACATGCAGACAAAAAAGTGTCACAAATTTGACAGTTTTAGTCCAGCAAATTTCAAAGACACTGGTCTCAGTGACAGACAACATTTACTATGCATTTCAATATTCATTAGACTTTCAGTCGAGTGCAGAGAATCAAACCGCAACATTCTGATGTCATCACAGAGGTCACTGCACCGAAAAATTGTTAGAAACAAACATCAAAAGGTTTTACATTGTGGTCTTGTCGATTGCGCAATTCTGATTATCGACATACGATATCTGAGTTATCTCGCATGTGATTGGTTTCTGTTAGGCGGAGACAATTAAGCCAGTAAATGATCTGTGATTGACTTGTCTTCTATCTGGTCAGGTACAGCTGTTGTGAAATACTGGCGGACTTCATTTGTGCAGCTTACACAAATTACTCGTGACCCAACTGGCTGCACAGGCTTCTCAAAATAATACAAGAGGCCCATGGACCACAACGCTCACCTGAATTAACTACATAATCAGATCATTTACTCATCATTCCCTATCAGCCTGTCAAGTTTCAAGGCAATGGCTTAAACAGTTTTCGAGATATCTTGCTTACAAAGTTAAAATGCTGAAATTTTCAAAAGGACAAGAGGAACATTTCGTGAAATTTTGAAATCACAGGCCACTCGCAAAGGAGGAGATGTCGTTTAATGTTTTGTTTTTTTTCTATTTTTAGCTCTGGCTGCCATTTTGTTCTGCTGAGCGGAACTATTTTAGCAATTTTGGTAAAGGGCCATAAGAGGAACACTTCTGTGAAATTACTTTGAAATCAGAACACTGGCTGCGGAGATGTCTTTTAAAGGTTTTACTATTTTTCGCTCTGGCCACCATTTGGTTCAGCCAAGCGGAACCATTTTAGAAATTTTGGTGGAGGGCCATTAGAGCAACACTTCTGTGCAAACATTTCGAAATCCATCCATTGGCCGAGATATTATTTGAAGATTGTCTATTTTTAGCTCTGGTGGCCATCTTGTTCAATGGAGTGGAACCATTGGGGCCATTTTAGATTTCCGATGGACACAATTTTAGCTTGTTTCAATCCAGAAGTCATCCTGTTGCTACAGGGCAAGTTTTGGCTCAAAGCGATCAAAGGTTTGGGAAGAGAGTTCCAAAACTGATTTTCAAGATGGTGGCTGTGGCGGCCATCTTGGATTTTCTATTGGCTCATTTAGCTATTTTGTGTCTACTAGGTGCCCTAATGGTCATCATCAAGTTTTGATTCAATTGGATTATCGAGGAGAATGATGTCCAAAATATGAATTTTCAACATTTTTCCCTCATAAATGTATAGGGCTCATACAAATGCATGGGGAAGCAAATTTGACCTTTCCGTTTCAGGTCAAACATCAACATAGGACCATCACTTCAGCAATTTTGGTAGATCTCCTGTTCCCAATAATTTGGCCTAAGATTAGGACCCAGGGCTTATTTGGTTCTGGAAGAAGATTTTTAAAGGTTTCTACCATATATGGGCATGGCAGCCACAACGATTTTAGCAATCTTTAATTCCCCCACCCCAAGGAGGCTCCACATGAAATCTGAGCAACATTGGCCCAGAGGCTTCAGAGGAGAAGTCATTGGAAATTATCAACATTTTTCCCATAAAATGCAGAGAGAAGCAAACTTGACCTTGACATAAAAAAGTCAAACATCAATGTACGACCATCATTTTAGCAACTTTGGTAGACCTCCTGTCCCCGAGGATTTGTGCAAAGATTCAGCCTGAAAGCATCCTCTGTTCTGGAGAAGAAGATTTTTAAAGGTTTTTACCATATATGGGCATGGCAGCCATCTTGGTCAATGGACCTCAACCATTTTAGCAATCTTTCATTCCCTTGCCCCAGGGAGGCTCCAAATGAAATTTGAGCAATATTGGCCTAGAGGCTATAGAGGAGAAGTCATTTGAAATAATCAACATTTTTCCCATACAAATGTATAGCGCCCATACAAATGCATACGGAAGCAAACTTGACCTCTCCATAAAAAGGTCAAATGTCAATGTACGACCATTATTTTAGCAACTTTGGTAGATCTCCCAACCCCGATGCTTGGTGCAAAGATTCAGCCCCAAGGCATCCTGGGTTCTGGAGAAGAAGATTTTTAAAGGTTTTTACCATATATGGGCATGGCTGCCGAATGGAACAATTTTAGCTATTTTTATCTAGAAGTCACCCCGATGCTTCCTATCAAGTTTCGAGTCAACTGGCCCTTTGGTTCAGGAAGAAGTGAAAAATAGATTTTCAAGATGGTGGCCATTTCGGATTTCCAATCCGAACAATTTTAGCTATTTTTGATCTACAAGTCACCCCGATGCTTCCTTCCAAGTTTCGAGTCCATTGGCCTAGGGGTGTAGGAGGAGTAGGCTTTTAAAGCAACTGTTGACGCCGCATGACGGATGATGAATGGTGCACGACGGACATTGACCAATCACAATAGCTCACCATGAGCACTTCATGTTCAGGTGAGCTAAAAAACAAAACAAAAAACAAAAAACAAACAAAGAAATAAAAACAAAGAATACAATAAGGAAACAACAGTTGGTATGTAGTTGGCATCAACCAAATGCAGACTTATATTTTGAAAATCAAAACGCCTGTAATGATTTTACTTTTTCAATATTAGTTTTTCCTTTTCTCCAATAATGAGTTATAGCAGTCAGACAACATATTAATCAAGTACACTTCCAACCTTTGTCATACTGTCTAATATTTCAATCAAAATTTCTCTCATGCTGGATACAGTTACTTTCAATATTAATCCTAAATATCTTACTGTAGTTATCCAAAATCCATTTAAACTGTCTCGGGACATAAAACAACAAAATGGCATGTGTGCCCAGCAAAGACTCAGATCAGCCTGGGCTTCTGCCCAGTCTGATCAGAGTTGTTGTCTGCATGAAGAAAGCTTGAGTGCACAGCAAAGACTGATCAGATTGGGTGGATGCCCAGGCTGATCTGAGTCTTCACTGGGCACACATGCCATTTTGTTGGTTTTGTCATGAGGTGGCTGATTTAAGGAGACTTGATACACTTGGTAGATTTTTTCCACCAATTTTACAAAGGAGACAATTTTTGTGACTTCCTGTTTGCTATTCCTGCACACCCAATGGCTTCTGAAAGAAGTGGGAAGCAAATTAAATCCTTTTTTCAGAGTTGACCTTTTTCAGATGGGGAAAAACAGTTCTGACAGAGTTGCCTCCCCTGAAAGTGTATCAATTCCCTTTAACGACCAGGGCCCAGTTGTTCAAAGCATCGTTAGCTTAACGAGCTCAGGTATGGTCAAAATTTTAACTGTTCTAGTAATTACAATACCCAAATTCACAGGTATTGCTGCTGAAAAAATATTAGCATATATGCCATATTTAATGATCAAAGTTTTAACAATACATTAACTAACAACATCGTTAGTTTTGAACGACTGGGACCAGGTGATGTATCTAAAAAGTGCTGGCTAAATGATGATGATGGTGATTTAGTGTTTTATGTCCCTTTCAATATTATTCAAGGTATACCAAGACAATGAAAGGGTTTCAGTGAAAGACTCTGTGCAATGAAGCCATTGGGTTGACTAGGCCGTATAACCTCAACGCAAACAAACAAACAACATAGCTACAGATAAGAGGGGGTATCCACATAATAATTTTCTTATTTCTCAAGGAAAACATATGTTGTGGGTACTCATTAGAAGCGCCTCGGCGAGGCGCTTCTAATGAGTACCCACAACATATGTTTTCCTTGAGAAATAAGAAAGATATCAGCAGTTTTCGGATGAAAAAAGTGCCTTATCTGTTGCTATGAAACAATGAAGCACCTTACAGTCATGAGCAGAATTCCACCTCCTGCAGGATTCAAACCTGGAGCCCTATGTTTGTTTGTTTGTGTTGAGATTTTATGGCCCAGTCAGCCCAATGGGGTCATGTCGAGCACGGTCAGTTTACCTAACCACACGTTTACTGGGCAGGCTTAGTCCTCTAAGCGGTTAACCAGTATTGTGCACATTCTTTCGCCAGAAACTGACAACTGCCCTTCTTGAATCAGCGGAAGGGAGAGAATGACCGTAGAAAATATTTCATGATCAATCTCCACGAAAGAATGTTGCAGACCTCGGCGGGGGTTGAACCCGCGACCTCCTGGTCTCCAGTCGGACGGCGCATCCAACTGAGCCACCGAGGATGGCCCTGGAACCCTATGATCTGAAGTCGGGGGCACACTGTGTGAATTGTCTGCAGACTGTTATTGTCTGGAGATGATTTATGTGAAACAACAAAATTAATGCTACTCCAGATAAATTGTGTACACAGAAAATAGTTTTTGTTATAGCTCTAGATAAGAGGAGATGGGGGTGGGGGAGGGGAAGGGGTGGAGGAATTATCCACATAGTGTGCTTTTTTTTTTTTCTCATTGAACACATAATTATATTTTGAGGGTACTTATTAGAAGCCCTCAGTAAGGTGCTTCTAATGAGTACCCACTTTTTCATGGAAAAACAAGAAAAAATAATTTTTTTCAGTTGACAAAGTAGTACCTTATTTGGAGCTATGGCTCAGATAAGCGAAACTGTAGGAGGGACCTTTCTGTTTTTCAGCTACTTGGACACTTAGCACTTTGGGTAAAACTTTCAACAGACAACACCTTCAGATATTTTTCTTATCTTTCCTAAAAAACAGGATTTGACATTTCATGCAAATTGTCTCCAATGGAAACAATGTGCATAAAATGCCAAAACCTTATTTTCTGTGAAAAATAAGAAAAATACCACCAATTTGTCATCTGCTGAATTAGCCAAAAGAGTGGTAAAGGTTAACACTCTTTTTCTTTGATGGGGCTCATTTTTTACAGAAATGAGAAACTGTTTATTTGTCAATATGAGCACCATAGTAACCTAGATATGCCACAGGAAAACTAAGAGAATTAATATTTGTTAACGTTTACCACTCTTGGGGCTAAGTCAGCAGAGGACAAATTGATGATATTTTTCTTATTTTTCCTGGAAAACAGGATTTGACATTTCATACAAACTGTTTCCAATATGACGTCTGCTGAAACTTTTACCAAGTGTGCTAAGCGTGAAGCTAAAAACAAAGCATATATGTTGATAATTTAGGATAATTGTTGTTCTCTATCTTGGGTGCTCAATGGAATCTCCCACTATTCACTTTCAGCATGCATGGAAATGTTGGGACGCCTCATTTAGCTGTTAAAGCGCTATTCACAAATGCAGCAGATGACATTTTGATTTTTTGTTTGTATCGTTTTTAGAAAAAAATAAGGCTTGGCATTTCATGTGAACTGTGCTTAGATTCACATGAAATGCAAAGTCTTATTTTCTCTGAAAAATAATAATAATAAAAAAGAATGTTGTCTGCTAAAGTTTTGCTTGGCACTTTGGTTTCTCTGAAAACTAATAAAAAAATTCAGAATGTCGTTTGCTACAGTCTTGCTTTGCACTTTACAAGTTAATCAGAGAACTCTCAAGACCTGATCACGCCATATCTATAATGTAATAAATAACCATCCAATTTCAAATAAAGGTCAGACAAGTTGGATTAATTTATCAAAGAGTAGATAACAAATTTTGATTTGTATAAGGAAGTTTGGAAATGTGGCATTTATAAAGGAACGAACTCAGTGCTAGTGCCTAAAGCTCAGCATTTACTTTCTTGGATATAACAGAATCTGCAAGAACTGAGAAGCATTAAGAATGGATCAAAATAAATTAATGGTAATTAATCTTTAGTTTTCTCAGAACAAATTCAACAGATGACAAACTGGTGGTATTTTTTTTATATTTTTTGCCAGAAAATAAGGTTTGACAAATCCAGCAAACTGTCTACTAAAAGACATATTACACGAAATATCGAACTTTTTTCCTGCAAGGAATACGAAAATATTTCAAAATGTCTGATGAAATGTTTTACTCATCATGCTTAATTTATATTAACCCTTAAAAAAGTCACAACTACAGCAGATGACAATCTTGACTATTTTTTTTCATATTTTTCAGAGAAAACAAGACTTAACATTTCATGAGAATTGTCTGCCAAACAGACAATTCACATTAAATTTCAAGACTTATTTTCTCTGAAAAAAAAAGTAGAATGTTGCTTGCCATTTCAAGGGTTAATCTTTATTTGTTGCATACAAAATTAGCAGACGTTTCAGATAATGTGTTGTTTTCAACAATAAAAGTACAGACATTTTTTTTTCTAATTTTCCCATTAAAACATGTTTTAAGTGCTTCTTGGAATCATCTCTCTCTCAGTACCCAACAATGTATGGTTTTGTGAAAAAATGAAATGTTTTGTGGAGAAACAAATCCTGGCAGGCACATGACGTAAATACAACGTCGCCTCAACGTCGATGCAACGTCATGATGTTGCATTGACGTTGAGGCGACGTTGTATTAACATCATGTGCCCGCTGGGATGTTTCTCCATGAAAACATGCTTTATGTGCTTCTTGGAACTACCTCTCTCAGTACCTTTTGTGAAGAAATAAATGTTTTGTGGACAAATAAGAAAAAAAAATATTTACTTGGACAGCCCTCTCATCTAGATATATAATTTTCAATAGCAGCAGAAGATAGTCTATTTTTTTTTCTCAATGATCAACCCTTACTTTCTCTGGAAAACAATAAAAACAAAATATTTCTGAATATTGTCTGCAACCATATACCATATTCCACCTAATTACCGCACTGTGCTCCAAAGTTTTTTAAATTATTCGAAAAAAACATGAAGTAAAATATCTACCTAATAAGGCCACGCTTCAAAGAAAGCTCAGCAGACTGCATGCAGGTCTATTTAATCAAGCTTATGCGATAAATGCATTTTGATTTCCTTTATAAAATCATATGTTGTGGGTTCTCATTTGAATTGCCTGGACTTGTTGAGGCAATTAAAATGAGTATCTACAACATATGATTTTATGAAGAAGTGGATAAAAGAAGACAGGCTGTAATTTTAAGTCTCGGAAATTGCTCGACTGTGCGTTTATAGGGAGTATGTGTGGTTATTAGGTCGAACACGGTAGGTTAAACTATTCTTATTCTTTATTTTCTTGAAATTATTAAGGCCAGAGAAAATTAATTATATGATTTTCATTCTCAACTACCACTAAAAATCTGACCAATAAAAATAATGTAAAACTTTTTCAGAGACAGTTGGCCTTATGCTGAAAACAGACTTTGTAATACTTATTAAGAATTGCAAATGAATTATTTGTTATAAAAAGAGTTTTAAAACAATGTTTTCTTCTTTTTGCACATGAAGTATCAGTTATCTTGTTTTGCTTTGATTTACCTCTTCACCGGATGGCCCTGTTATAAAAAAAAAAAAAATCACCGGCCCACTCCATTTTTTTTTTTTAATCTGGATGAGAATCTACTAGTTAAGTTTCTCTGGCCTAAGGCACGGCATTTCATTTGCATGTCTCCCAATGGCAATAATTTCAAATACTGAAAGCCTTCTTTTTGCAGGTGGTATGTTGTGGAAATAAACTCAACCAGACATTGAACTGTCCAAATCTGGAAATGCATCTAGTGCTGCCCTTCCAGCTGAAGCACCACAAGCAAGGGCGTCCTAAAATTTTGAAGACCAAAGTTTAAAACAAAGTGGCATAGACAAACAGTACAGTTTCAGATCAGACAGCTCTTGAAGGAGCAGTCTGATCAGGGTCTACACTGTTTGCCATTTCACTAAGTATTTATTTAACCCTTATAACCCCAAGCAAAATTTGTAGCTAAAGCAGACGACATTTTAAAATTTTTATTTTTCAGAGAAAACAAGTCTTGAGATTTCATGTGAATCGTCTGCTTGGCAGGCAATTCACATGAAATGTCAAGACATGTTTTCTCTGAAAATAATAAAAAAAAAAATCAAAATTGTCATCTGCTTTAGCTGTGATTGGCTCTTTAAGGGTTAAGAAACAAAAGCAAAGTTTACACAAAAAAGAGAGCAATAAAGTGTTCAAAATAGTAGGACTGTATTAAGTTTATTCAGACACAAATATTGAATGTTTGTTATATTTTTTTTAGGTGGTATGTTTTGAAGATTACTTGACCAATCATGGAACTGTCCAAATCTGGCAACGTGTCTAGTGCTGCCCTTCCAGCAAAAGCACCACAAGCAAGGATTAACAAAGTTTATCCAGACTTAAAGGAGACCGATACAGATAACATATATGAAGCAACCAACAGAGACAAAGGAAAACACAAAAGTGGTCAGATGAAAAAAAAGAAAACAAAAATGGTTTCCAAACAAAAACAACATAACCCTTGTGAAGACGTTCAAGAAGATGGATGTTTAACCAAATTTCCCTGTTACCAGAAACTGCATGATAGCTTCAAGTTCAAAGTTTTTGTGTTTCTGCTGGTGTTTTGTCTTGACGCTGTAGATCTTGTCAGTGACTGGCTGTTGTATCGGGATGTAGCTTCTACAGAGGAAGGGCTTGTGTATGGTCCTCCAGAAGATGCACTTAAGTGGTCTCTACTGGCTTTCTCAATAGTTGGCTCATTGACCTTTACTTTTGAAGTTGTAAATCTATGGTGGGAAATCTTCCGCAACAATCCATGGATAGACAGTGATCTGATGTCTGCTATAACAACATGGATTGAGGATGTGCCGCAAATCATAATTAGCGTTCTTATAGCGGCATGTCGAGAAGAAGCCATAAGTTATTTTCAACTGGTGAAAGCTTCTGTTGTTATCGCTGGTGCCATTATACGAATCGTTGTGTCTCTTATTAAGTATTGCAGTAGACGAGCTTTGTGCGAGCTCCACACTGCTGGAAAGAATGCAAGAAACAGACGTCATGTGATATACAGGATCTTCATTATGATAGGCCTGATTTTGACACTTGGTGGTGCGATTACGGTCTTCATGTTTACCCAGTCAGAAAGAAATCCTGACGGCTCCATTAATTTCAAAGTTCCACATTCTGTAATAATTGGGGAGTATGATGACGAAAAGTACTTCCATAATGTTAGCATATTCTTCAGTCACCCACTCTTAGATCAAAATCAAAACACGGCAATCCAAGAGGAAAATATCAACTGGGTACGGATGGCATCAATTTATAACATACGAGACACATACAAAGATGGAGTCTTCAGTGTTAAGTTTGATAACAGAACAAAGGACAAAATTGCTTTGAGTCTATCTGACAATAAAGGATCTGGTGTAAGCGAAGAATGTTTCACATTTAATCGTACAGCAGGAATGTTAACTCTGCAAAAAAACTGTAACACTTTTCTTCCAGCCAGTCTAGATGTTGTCGAGTTTATCTTTAAGTTTCATTTCCAAGAGCCTGAAGTCCCAAGTTTAATTTTTGGAGACATCAAGTACAATACACTTGTAAAAGAAAACAACAAATGTCACGCTCCATCGTCACCAATTTCCAACACTGTGACTGAAAGACTCAGCAACATGCAGAATGCAGCACTCCACTACTATCGTACAAAGGCAGGTGTGGCAGATAGCAGTCATCTGCTACATACTGGTGGCAATATTGAGTTCTACAAGGGTGATAATTTCATCAAGATTGAAGAAGTTTGGAGGACAGGATTTGCTGCCTGTAAAAGTACTGGGAGTCTTGCTCCCCATGCTGATTCTAGCATAGCTGTATCATGCACATAACTTCTAGCCTGCCCTGGCCAGATTTAGTAAATGACAACTGTAATATTTTTCTTATCCCCCATCCCTTTAAAATAGGGCAAAGCATTTTATACAAGTCTCTTCCTTTGAAATAATTGGAAATAAAAGTGAGGGGAAATAAAGAAAAAATATTACCATTAGTCATTGGCAATTTCATCTCATATAATGCTAAAGCTTAACCCTTGTCCTGCTGAATAAATTAAGATGCCACGTCCATTACTAGTTTTTAGCCAATCAAATTACTCGATCCAGATTGTTGATATAAATTCACATACTTAATGGCAAACAGTGCAGATCCAGATCAGTTGGCTTCTTTAGAAGCCAACTGATCTGGATCTACACTGTTTGCAAAGGCAGCGTAAATCCGGGTTTAGCAGGACAAGAGTTAACACTTAGCCTGCTGAGTAAAAAGTTCAGCAGACAACATTTAAAAATATTTCATTTTTCCCAGAAAATATGATTTGAAACTTCATGCAAACTGTCTCCTATTTTTCCTAGAAAATATGATTTGAAACTTCATGCAAACTGTTTCTCAGAAAATATGATTTGAAACTTCATACAAACTGTCTCCTTAAGAGACACTTTGCGTGAAATGTCAAATCATATTTTCTGGGAAAAATAAGCAAAACATCAATTTGTCATCTACTTGGCCAATACCATGCTTAGTGATTCAGTGTAAAGTACAATACAGTACTTGTGAAAGAAAACAACAAATGTCACAATCCATCACCATAAACTGACTGCACTCGAAATGACCCAGTTGGGTTGACTAGGCCATAAAACCTCAACACAAACAAATCAGGTTCTAACTCTGTGACTGAAAGACTCAGTAATATGCAGAATGCACTCTACACTACTACTGTACAAAGGCTGGCATGCCAGATAACAATCATTTACTACATACTGGTGGCAATACATGTATCAAGTTCTACCAGAGTGATAATTTCATAAAGATTGAAGAAGTTTGGAGGACAGGATTTGCTGCCTGTAAAAGTACTGGGAGTCTGGCTCCCTGTGCTGATTCCAACATAGCTGTATCCTGCTCGTAACTTTTAGACTGCTCTGGCCAGCTTTAGTAGATGACAAATGTAATATTTTTCTTATACCCAATCCAGGATTGTGGAATTATCAAAGTTTATTATTTGTCCACACACAAGTAAATGGTCAAAATCTACTTGTCAAACCAAGATTTACTTGCGCAAAAATTGTCATTCTTTTTATTTCTTGAAGATAACATAATATGTTGTGCATTCATTAGAAGTGCCTCTAATGAGTACCCACAACATCTGTTTTCTTTGAGAAATAAGAAAAAATATAAACTGGATAATCTTCTTAGCTAGAGCTATGAAGTCCTTGTCACAGGACAAGTATACTGGTTTTTCACTTGTCCTCAGGGAAATGGGACAAGTTGGAAAAGTCAGGCAAGGTATTTCATCAGCCTTGCCCAGCCCCTTGAAAATAAGCATGACATCTTATTCAAGTCATCTTGGAAATCATTGGCATTAAAAGCAAAACCATATTTTAAAGCAGAAATGAGGAAAATATTACTCATAAGTCATAGGCCATTTCATCTCATATCTGTTAGAGCTTAATTTATCATTTTTGTATGTTTGTTTATTTTTATTTTTTTTTTTTTTTAGCTTGAATAAAAACATTCAAAAGATAACAGTTTGAAATAATTATGCCATTAAACTCAGCCTTAATACATAGCATGCTAGTTAGAATTTTTTGTAGATGACATTTTGTAATTTTTTTCTTACCAGTATTTTTCCCAGAAAACAGATTTTGATGTTTCATGCAAATTATCTCATAAGGGGGAAAAACAAGAGATAATGATGATGTGAGTTCAGGTATAACAGCCCACATGGGTCATTTGTATCAACAAGTTATATTCATTTTGCTTAGGCCAAAAAAAAGTTATCAGATTCTCACACTTTTTTCAAAAAATAGATGCGTGCGGGCGACTTTTTATTTTTACTTTTATTTTCCGGTTGGGTACATTCTTGGACATTTGGGTTTGTTTGGCTAAACAAAATGGCGATTGGAAGTATCTAAAATCTATCTATCTGCAAGTTTTAAAGTCTCAAACAATATTAACAGATTGTAATTTACCAATTTTCTTTGCAAGTAAGTAAGAATGCCATATGTTTGTGGTCTAGATTGCAATTTGGTTAGAAATGATTCTCAGATAAGCAAGTAAAATCCAGTGATCGGAAAAAAACTTACCACTGAAAAAAAATCATATATGCAGGACCTTTTGGACAGATGTGGAGGTGTCTGAAAATCTGATATTTCTTTTTTTTTTTTTTTTTTTTGGCTTTATTATAATACTTTAACTCTCTCTGGGCCAATTTTCTCGGAAAAAATACAAAAGATCATCATTTTATTGTCTTCTGAATTAGCCCACAGGGTGGTAAAGGTTAAAAATTAACAGTGGAGCCCCTTACCAGTGTTTTTTATACTTTCTAAAGTGATGTCTTATATTTATCATTTGGATGCGCAGGACAGAGCATACAATGTAGGAACAGATCAAACTGCTCAAACAGAAGCAGTTTGATCTGGATCTACACATTGTTTTCCATTCCATCTTACCATTTCAGACATCTCATCAGGCAGTCAATAGACTGGTTCAAATGTTAGGATAAGTTTGGTAAGGAGTAAGATTGTCTTAACATTTTGGGTACCATAAATAGGATATAAGGCATCAGAAACAGGAAGGGTCTGGTCACATTGTTCAAGATATACAGTTTCTGAAACAAGTAGGTTTTAACTTTTAAAGCACCAAAATTAAATATCAGCTGTCAACACTACAAAATAGGTTTTTTGAAACAAGAGAGCCATATGGCCCTGGATCGCTCATTTGGGCTCAAGATAGTTTGTGGAAGTGATGGTGTCATGGCTTGAGAGATGTCGATTAAAGGTGGCCATTTTGTTTGGTTGCCATGGCAAAACTTTAGTGGGAAATTTGTGAAGCACCAGCAGGGAAAAAAGACTCCCTGAAGCACCAGCATGGAAAGAAGACCCTGTGAAGCACCAGCAGGGAAAGAAGACCATGCAGAGATTATCTTTTGTCTATCTTTAGCTCTGGTGGCCATTTTGTTCAGCTGAGTGGAACCATTTTAGCAATTTTGGTAATAAAAGCACCGCAAGCATAATACCCCGCCATAGCAAGTATTTGTTTCTGTATTAAAGTTATTGTATCGAAAATGTCTGGAAAGAAAATGATGGAAGGACAGATAACAATCCTAAACCAGATCTTGATAATATCAATGGACAGATAACAATCCTAAACTAGATCTTGATAATATCAATGCATATAGCAAGTTTGGTTAAAAGGCCTTGTTATTTACTCAAGTTATCATCCAGGGCCCAGTTGTTCAAAGCTAACGATGTCGTTAGTTAATGATTCGTTAAAATTTAAATCCAGTGATACGCGAATGTGCTGAAATTTTTTGCTGAAAAAATGTGAGTAGCTTTTGCAGTGGCTCTGATAAGCAAATGTTGTGTGCGTCTTCCGGAGCATGTGCGGCTCTGAATATAGCGGCTGAAAAAAGTAAACAAAAGAGGTAGGTCAGTCACTCGTCGAAAGAATCTGTTTTTGTGGGGTAGTTTTTCTCAAAAAGGAGAATTGCATGCTGCTCTCAAGTCTTTTAACAGTTTTCTCACCTAATAGATAGTTTGTAAATGTGTACAATCTCGTCTGAATTACTTGTGGCTTGGGCTGATCGATGCTGAATAAACTAATCGTCGAAGGTTCAGCGATGCTATTCCCGGTTATTTTTTCATAAAATGCATATGCGCCTGGACTGTTTGGCATTTTTTATGTGTGAAATGATTGTTTGACCTGTCTCACTTACCGAAAAATAAAAACTGACAACAAACTAATGGAAATAGAGGGCAAATAAACAATGGCTCCGATGGTGAAGGGCGGCTCTGAATATATCGGTCGGCTCTGATAGCTGAGGGCCAATGTTTGCAGAACTATTATTATAAAAGACAGCCTCTGTCCAGTTGTGAGTATTGAAGCCTTGCAGCAACGTTTGTCTCTTCTGATCTTTGGACATATATTCTGTGCTGTAACAGTTGATTTTTGCTCTAAAATGTCTTGACTGGGATGTACAACCTTATCAAAACAAGCACAGAAACTGATTATGGCCTCTGGTAGTGGATTTACGTGGATTTTTCTGTTTCAAGTTATGCGATGAAATCGATCATGTCACAGGTGCAATTTTTGTGGTCTCATTTCAGCGGTAGGGGTAACTATGTATGATAGGGGATAGAGACATACATAATGTTTTAAGTCTCTGAACAAGCAGTCTAGACGAAGACACTTTTCTTCCATAAACACTCAGAATGAAATCTAATGTGATAACCAAGCACCATAAATAATTACAAGAATGGCGTTTGGAAGAAGTTTTAGAGTATCATATGATCAATTCATGCTTCAAGATTTTTTGTCTCACAAATTTATTTTTGTTTTAGCTTTCTAAGGAATTGTTCTTGCTAGAAGTAAGCCATATGGGTTATTTCTAAATCTTGCAAATTTCCATCTATTGATACATTCAAATTATGAATTTGACCTAATTTCACACACCAATGAACACAAATATATAACTGAAAAACAGGTATATTTTACAGTTTTGGTCCACTTTGATTTTAAGTTAAGAAACTTGAACCAGAGTAGCATCTCTTGGACAGGTCATTTTTTTTTTAAATTAATGACACTGACCTACTTTTCATGGTCTTTTGAACATGGGTTTTGAAATTAGACAGCTTACATTCTTATTGAAACGTATGCACTAAAACTACTTCAAAAAGCCATTTTTGAAATTGGAAAGGTGCTAAGTTATCACCTTAGACATCATTTTGTATTTAAATATGTCTCTACTCCTCATGATACATAGTTACCCACCCACTTTTATATACTTGTATCTCAAAAAGAAGCTTTCTGTGCGAAGTCATGCAAAACAGGATTACGCTAAACAGTTTCAAAATAATATTTGCATGGTAAGTCTGACTTAAAAGTTTATGTTTTGTCCGGAAATCATATTTTCAGGATTATAAAAATGTATTTAGTTTCCCAAGCTCCTTCACTATTTCACTTTTCTGAAGCTTACTGACCGCTGTTCACAACTGTTTGCTTAACTGAAGCAATGTCAATGGATTCCCATTTTTGTCGTGAACCATTAATGGCAAAAACTCTCATCTGAACATGTAATCACAACGTCTATCCTTTTGTCTTTACATTCTTTTTTACAGTGAAATTATGTCAAATTCATATTTTGAATGTATCAATAGATGGAAATTTGCAAGATGAAGAAATAACCCATATGGCATACTTGTTCAGAGATTTAAAACATTATGTATGTCTCTATCCCCTATTATACATAGTTACCCCTACCGCTAAAATGAGACCACAAAAATTGCACCTGTGACGTGATCGATTTCATTGCATATCTTGAAACAGAAAAATCCACGTAAACCCACTACAAGAGGCCATAATCAGTTTCTGTGCTTGTTTTGATAAGGTTGTACATCCCCGTCAAGATCAAGACATTTTAGAGCAAAAATCAACTGTTACAGCACAGAATAGATGTTCAAAGATCAGAAGAGACAAACGTTGCTGCAAGGCTTCAATACTCAAAACTGGACAGAGGCTGTCTTTTATAATAATAGTTCTGCAAACATTAGCCCTCAGCTATCAAAGCCGACCAATATACTGGCTCCGATTACGAAGTTTCCTGACCGTGCAGATGGACAGAATTCTGTGAGATTTTGTCTCACAGTATGAGATATGGCATGTATGTGTCGGGCAGATAACTCCGTAAAACAAAATTTGTTCATTAGCAATTCCAAACCAGATCACCTTAATGTCAATATACATAGCAAGTTTGGTTAAAATCCCTTGTTATTTACTAAAGTTATCGTCCGGAAATGAAAATATGGGCGTGTCTTGGGCAGAAAACTCCGTAAAAATTTGACCAAATTTGCCCATTAGCAATCCCAAACTAGATCTCCTTAAAGTCAATGCATATAGTAAGTTTGGTGAAAATCCCTTGTATCTTACTCAAGTTATAGTCCGGAAAAGAAAATATGGGCGTGTCTTGGGCAGATAACTCCGTAAAAATTTGACGAAATTTGCCCATTAGCAATCCCAAACCAGATCTCCTTAATGTCAATGCATATAGCAAGTTTGGTGAAAATCTCTTGTTATTTACTCAAGTTATAGTCCGGAAACGAAAATATGGCCGTGTCTCGGGCAGATAAACCCGTAAAAATTTGACGAAATTTACCCATTAGCAATCCCAAACCAGACCTCCACAATATCAATGCACATACCAAGTTTGGTGAAAATCCATTGATGTTTACTCAAGTTATCATCCGGAAACAAAAAACAGACGGACGGATGTACGACGGACAGACAGACACACGTACGTCCAACGTGAAACCATAATACCCCGCCACTATTGTATGGCGGGGTATAAAAAGGCATAAGAAAAACATTTCAGTGAAACTATTTTGAAATCTGTCTACTGGCCTATGAGATGTCGTTTAAAGGTTTCAGGAAACCATTTTGTTCAGCCAAGCCAAACCACTTTAGCGATTTTGGTAAAGGGACATATAAGGAAAATATCTATGAAATTATTTTGAGATCGGGCCACTGGCCTAGGAGGAGATGTCGTTTAAAATTTTTTCTATTTTTAGCTCTGGTGACCATTTTGTTCAGCTGAGCAAATCCATTTTAGCAACTGACTCCTCCGTCAGAAGGCTATAACCACGCCCATGCGTAAATCCTTAGACAAACAGTATCGTGATACCTGTATTTGTCAATGAAAACTGCATGTGTACCTGTATTTATCAATGAAAAAGTACATAGGTAATATTGTTTGTCTAAGCAATAACATAAACCGCTAACTGGTAAGCTATTTTGGTTGGTCAGGTTTTGGTGTCATTTACTGGTCAGGTGATTTCACGGAGGACTCAATTTTGGTAAAGGGCCATGAGAGGAACATTTCTGTGAAATTATTTTGAAATTGGGCTACTGACTGCAGAGGAGATGTCGTTTAAAGGTTCTCTAGTTTTAGCTTTGGCGGCCATTTTTTCAGCCGAGCAGAACCCCTTTGGCAATTTCAGTAAAGGGCCATAAGAGGAACAGTTGTGTGAAATTATTTTGAAATCGAGCCATTGACCGGGGAGAAGATGTCATTTAAAGGTTTTTCTATTATTAGTTCTGGCAGCCATTTCATTCAGCCAGGCAGAACCATTTTAGATACTTTGGTTGGGGGCCATAAGAGGAACATTTCTGTGAAAATCAGGCCACTGGTCAAGGAGGCGATTATTTCTATTTTTTAGCTCTGGTGGCCATCTTGTTCAATGGCGTGGAATCATTTGAGCAATTTTGGTAAAGGGCCATAAGCGAAACAATTTTGTATCGTTTGGAGAAAATTGGATCAGCAGTTTAAGATATTGTTGATGACAGATGACGGATGCAGGGTGATCACAATAGCTCACCTTGAGCTGGTTATGGTAAGATGAGAACTGGTTTATGGTAAGATTGTGTCAAGAAAGTCAGTTTATATATGACACAGTTTATCAAAAACTGAGAACAGAACAAACCATATTTCAATGATTTGTTTATTTACTGGTGTTGTAAATTCTAACTGTCAACCATGTAAAGTTAGTCAGGCAACTGTTTAAAGACAATACATTTTTACCCTAAGTGTTCATAGACAGGCTTAGGCAAACAGTGTAGGCCCAGATCTGACACAAAAGACTGTGGCACCTGATAGGGTCTACACTGTTTGCCACTCATCCAGCAGTTTTAGACATCAACGTAGTAAAATGAGCTTGTCAAAATTGAAGAATGAGTATGACAGACATAAGGTGTCTGAATCATAAGGGTAAATATGGTCAGCTTATACCCGGTGAATTTAACCCTTAAAGCGCCAATCACAACAATTGTCGTCTGCTTTGTCTTCTGCCAGTTACTTTAAAAGTCATTGTTGCAAACAGTGTGGACCCAGGAGCAGTCTGATCTGGGTCCACACTGTTTGCCTATATGCAAAATGTAAGTTTGAATAGTTTGAAAAGTTTGCAAGAAGATGCAGCAGACGATATAAGCAGACGACATTTTCAGATGCAGATTTTCTTAACATTTTAAGGGTTATTTATCAAGAGTCAACTTTTTTTCTTTCTCCTGGAAAACAGCTGTACATTTCAGTCCAATTTTGAAGTCAGTTTTAACCCTTAAAACTGCATCTGAAAATGTTGTCTGTTTATGTCGTCTGCTGAATATTCTTGCAGACTTTTCAAACATATTTTTGCTTACAGGCAAACAGTGTGGACCCTGATCAGACTGCTCCTATAGGAGCAGTCTGATCTGGGTCCACACTGTTTGCAAAAATGACTTTTAAAATCTCAAGCAGATGACAAAGCAGACGACAATAGTTGTGATTGGCAGTTTAAGGTTTAACCCATTTATGCCTGGCGTCCCATAAAAAGAACATTGGCAAACAGTGCAGACCCAGATCAGATGCCGCAAAATGCAAAAAAAGATATTTCTACAAAACATGACAATAATAACAAGAGGCCCACAATGCTCACCTGAGTTAACTGCTGTAAGTTAATCAGGTCTTTTACCAGGGTTTTCCCTGACTCACATTTTGGCAGTTTTTACCCCCAAGACCTTCTTCTGGACTCTCAAAAGTTAGAAGCAAGGGTCCTTACTGATGCATATATAATCAATCCAAAATTAATTTTATTTATCTACAGCTTCGTATTTTAATCTATTAGTGATCTAGAGGGCATAATAGACATACTTGGAGATCTTCCATGTGTGCAGCAAGCCAGTTACTGGAAGGGGGGCCCACTAATGTGGATGTTGCCCCTGTACCTGCATATTAATCAAAAATCCAATGATGATGACCATTTACCATATATGGGCATGGCGGTCATCTTGGTCAATGGACTGTGACCATTTTAGTAACCTTCCGTTCCCCCAAACTAAGGTGGCTCCATATGAAATTTGAGCAAAATTGGCTCAGTGACTTCAGAGGATAAGTCGTTTGAAAATGTCAACGGACAGATGCACAAACGGACAACAGAAAAAAAGTGATCACTATAGCTCATCAGGTGAGATAAAACTAACCGGACACACCTTATATAACAAATGAACCTGTCTACAGAGTTAAATTAGAAGAATCCACTAGGCATAAACAGGTTAATAAAATGGTAAGCCCTGTTTCTTGGCAAAAATACTCCTATATGTATCCTTATTATATAGACAGGAAGATCTTAAACCATTTATACCGAGTAGACTCTTCTATCTTAACTCTTTGGACAGATTCATTTCATATATAAGGGGAGTTTGGTTAGTTTTTATTACTACAATGTTTTTGTAGAAAGTTCTAAACTTGATGCAAACTGTGTGGACCCTGATCAGGCACCACATTCTGTGGCATCTGATCTGAGTCTACACTGGTTGCCAATGGCCCTTTTATGGGATGCTAGGCTTAAATGTGTTAACAAATGGTATACAGGGGTATGATCAGGGTTTACACAGCCACTCATTCAGCTGTTTTAAGACACTTCAATTTGGTAGTAAAATGGAGTTGTTAAAATTTTAGAACTACAGTGAACCCTCGTTACAACGACAACATTTGTGCCCAAAGATATTGCCATAAAAATGAATTTGCTGTTGTAAAGAATTCTCAATGAGTATAATGATATGCAACAAATGCCATGTTTAATTTAATTTCTTTATAAACTACAGTCGACTCTCGTTATCTCGAACTTCAAGGGATTCTATGAAGCACTTCGACATATCCGTACTTCGACATATCAGATTTGCGGAACTGAGGAATACAATTAATCGAACAACCACCTTGAACAGAATGAATATGTAATTTGACTCCTAAGTTAGAGATATATTGAAAATATTGTGGAAAAGAGGAGAAATTGCTCCTAAGGAGCAATTTCTCCTCTTTTCCACAATATTTTGTTGCCTTTTGGTAGCTCTCTGTGTTAAAACAGGGACCAGATTTTCTCTTCGAGATAAGCGGTGATATAACGAGGTTCGACTGTATATGTTTTGGATAATTGTTAGGCAATTCTAACAAATATCCAAAACATATGTTGCTTGAAGTATTGAACAGTAATGCTACTGCATAAGTTCTGATTAACTGTCACCTTTTGAGAGTGGGTTTCCATGCTAGTCAAATTGTCGGTATAATGAATTTTGTCATTGTATCGAGTGTCGATATAAAGAGGGTTGACTGTAGTAACATAAGGTAACTCCTTACTATACCAGTTGTAAAATTTGTCCTAATAATTAGGGTAATTCATGTAGTTTTCAACTGCTCATTTTGCCTAGCTAGTAAGCTAAATATTAAACCTTAAATTGCCATAAATAATGAATGCTGACAACATTTTCATTTTTTTTTTTGTTACTTTTGAGAGACAATAAAGCTTGACATTTATGTGAATTAGATCAATATGCAATATCAAGCCTTATTTTCTTTGAAAAAAAAAAAAAAAAATTAATGATAAAATAATGGGCTGCTGTTGTGGTTATTGTTTTAAGAGTTTAACCCATTTGTGCCTAGCATCCCATAAATGGGACATTGGCAAACAGTGTAGATCCAGATCAGATGCTGCAGAATGCAGCATCTGATCAGAATCTACACTGTTTGTATTAACTACAGGCATTTCAACAAAACATTGTAATAATCAAAATTGACCAGACACCCCTTAAACTGGAAATGGACTGGTTCAAAGAGTTCCAGTAGAACAGTCCACTTGGCATAAATGGGTTAAATCAGGTCTCATTCTTCTCTAGAATTTTTAAAAGTTCAAGATGCACTAAGAGCTTTGCCAATTAGGCAAATGATGTCATCCTGTTTCAAGTGCACTTTCAGGCATGGATGAAGTTTATATGGTAAACGCCCACTGTTAGTAAAATTTCTAGACAATAAATCAATATAATTTTCAAACATTAGCTGATAGTCAATAATAAAAATTCAGTCACTTTAAATTTCAGTCTACTTCAAAATGTTTCAGCATGCTGTCATATGAAGAGTCTCAATAAAACCAAGATTCCAATTTTTCCAAGAACAACCATTTGATACTTTTACCTAGTGAGGCTGCACAAAGCTTAACTGAATAGACTCTCCCACACTATATATTGGAAGTGTCCAATTTCAATTTTAGGTAAGTCTGGCTATGAGATTTACATATTCCTAGAGAAAAATGGCCAAACTATATATGCAAACAGTGGTGACCCTGATCAGATGCCACGTTCAGCGGTGTCTGATCTGGTTTGCCACTGTTTGCCAATTACCCTTTTACGGATTTCCCAACTACAATGGGTTAAAGTGCTATGCTGGGTAAATAATTCTAATGAAATGTCATCTTGTTTTTCTCTGAAAAATATTTTAAAAAAATTAGAACGTCATACACTACAATTTTGCTTACCCCTTTCAATGGTTAATACTGTAATTGTATATATGTTCCCAGGGATAAATGTTCGCAATTTTATAATTCTAGAGATTTTCACTGTAAAATTCGTTGATTTGTAAATTGGCCTTAATATTTCTATACAAAAATATCTGGTTTGCAATTATAAAATTTTGCAGCTTTATGCTGCTTGTAAAATTTCTCAAAACTTAATACACCGCGAACCTTTGTACAATTACAGTAAGTATTATCTTGCACACTTAATTCTAATGAAATGCCATTGGATGAGCCACAAAATGAGAAAAGGGGCCTTATTGCTATGCGGGTTTGCATTAAAAGCACCTAACTAAGGTGCTTTTAATAAGCAATTATATTTGTTTTAGTGGTAAAATAAGAAAAAATTATCCATACTTTTTCTTTTTTTGTTAAAAAAAAAAAAGAAAGAAAGAAAAAAAAAAGTCCTCCAAACAGAGCTCTAGTGTAGGCAGACCCATCCCAATCCGCTTTTTCAGAACAAAAATGCTCCTTACAGATCCCTCGTAGAAAATTGCTCATAATACTCATAAAGGGGTGTAGCAGTAATGAATATTGTTTGCTACAATTTCCTTCCTATATGACTATAAACCAAAACCATATATATAGCACTATAAACCAGAAGGAAGAAAAGTTTGCTACAGTTCCTGCTTATATGACTGGTTCAGTAGCAGTATAAACCAAAAGAAAGAAATGTTTGCTATAATGTTCTACTTATTTGACTGGTTCAGTAGCAGTATAAACAGAAAGAAATGTTTGCTACAATTTCCTTCCTATACGACTGGTTCAGTAGCAGTATAAACCAAAAGAAAGAAATGTTTGTTACAGTTTCCTACTTATATGACTGGTTTAGTAGCAGTATAAACCAAAAGAAAGAAATGTTTGTTACAGTTTCCTACTTATATGACTGGTTTAGTAGCAGTATAAACCAAAAGAAAGAAATGTTTGTTACAGTTTCCTACTTATATGACTGGTTCAGTAGCACTATAAATCGAAAGAAAAAAAAAATGTTTGCTACAATTTCCTTCTTACATGACTGGTTCAGTAGCAGTATAAACAGACAGAAAGAAAAGTTTGCTATAATTTCCTACTTATATGACTGGTTCAGTAGCAGTATAAACAGACAGAAAGAAATGTTTGCTATAATTTCCTACTTATATGACTGGTTCAGTAGCAGTGTAAAGAGAAAAAAAGAAATGTTTGCAACAATTTCCTTCTTATATGACTATTTCAATAACAGTATAAACCAAAAGAAAGAAAATGTTTGATACAATTTACCTCTTATGTTACTGGTTCAATCAGTGATGCTTTCAGACTATTGACAGAATCAATTAAAAGCTGTTATATGCAAGCTGCTGACTTTCCTTGCAAAACTTGTTTTGAATCATTATATCTTAACAAAACTGATTATGACTTAATAAAATCCTATCCAAACAACATAATGCCACTAATAATTGTCTGCTTTTAAAGAAATGCACTTCAGCCAAGTCATGGGAAAAAAGGCCTGATCAGGATCTTTACTATGTTCTAACAGATTTTCACATACTGTAGAATGTATGGGCAAGAAAGAAAGCTCCATCAGTCTCGCAATGGAGTGCTTCTAATGGGTACCCACAACATATATTTTTGTGGAGAAATAAGAAAAATACTAAAAATGTTTAGTTATACAAAGGTCTTATCTGGAGCTATCAAACTGCCACAGGATTACTGTCTATACTCCCACAACCAAGCTTCAGTATCATGAAATCACAGAACGACTTCCAGTGAGCTGTATTTATCCTAAATATTTGGACAGGCAGGCCTGACCAAACTGTTTAAACCCAGATCAGACAGGCATGGTTTCCATTACATTTTGAATCTAGGGGTAAATTTGCTTTGTTGTCTTATCTGAGTACCCCATACAGCATACATAGTCTCTTTTTGTTATACAAGGCAATTTTTGATGGTGTAGAAAACCCTATGTAGAGGTAAATGGGAATGCTGTTACAGGGTTCTCAGACAAATTTCCCTGATATTTCCCTAACTTTCCCCAGAAAAAGATCAGTTTTCCCTGACATCTACCCATCTGTTCACATGTTCTATTCTTTTTGACAGAATCTCAGTGTCAGAGTGGGTTTACTCCATTCTTCTTTTTTTTCTGTTTTTTTCTCTCTTTTTTTTTTTTTCAAGACCCTCGTCCTGCTGAATCTGGATATGTCCTGCCTTTGCAAACAGTGTAGATCCAGATCAGCTGGCTTCTGAAGAAGCCAACTGATCTGGATCCACGCTGTATGCAATTAAGTATGTGAATTTATATCAACAAGCAGGATCAAATAATCTGACTGGCTGAAAATTAGATGTAGGCGTGGCATCTTAATCTATTTAGCATGACAAGAGTTAAGGGGACTGTATACACTTGGTATGTTTTCAATCCTTTCATACCAGTAAAACAACAACTGTTTACTGTCCTCGCACCAAACATCTTCTGAAAAGTGTTCAAAAATTGACTGAAAATGTCATCTGTTTATGTCTGCTGAATATTCTTGCAGACTTTTCAAACCTATTTTTGCATACAGGCACTGTTTGCAAAAATGACTTTTAAAATCACAAGCAGATGACAAAGCAGACGACAAAAGTTGTGATTGGCACTTTAAGGGTTAACATAATTTTTAATGGAAGTGTATGAATTACCTTTAGCATTTACTTTGAAAGCCTAAAAAAATATCTTTAGCAAAGAAACTAACATTTTGTGCAATATTCATTACTATGCAGACATTCTTACTCGGGCATTAACAAAAGAAAACAAAAAAAAACAGAGGCAAATATCCTGAAAGTAACAAAATATCCTGAAAGTTACAACTCACATCAACCTACGCACAAGCACAGGTTGATCCAAATTTATGCCAAAAGTAATAGGAAAGCCACGGACAGTAGTTAAATGCGAACAGTAAAATCACAAAAAAGGCAAGGAATCCATGCATGCGCAATGTACAGTCAGCACTTGCATCCACAACGTAAGCGCATGAGCATGCGGATGTGTACGCGGATACCGCGCTCATAAAATCCCTGCCCCAGGCTGATATAGGATCCTACCACTGGCACCCCATAATACTACACAGAAAAGGCTGATGTAAGTTGTAACTTGAAGTATTTTGTTACTTTCAGGACATTTGCCTCTGTTTTTTTTTTTTTTTTTTTTTGTTTGTTAATGCCCAAGTAAGAATGTTTGCATAGTAATGAATATTGCTCAAAATGTTAGTTTCTTTGCTAAAGATATTTTTTCAGTTACTTCAAGATACTTTGTATCAATTGATTTCGATCCATTTTGTCACATTTTGCTGTGGAAAATCATGAAAAAGCCTATTTTATGCCTTTGCGAGCGAGATAGGCGCGGACCATTCTGCGCATCCACGCAGTCTGATCAGCGCCTTTCTTGTTTGCTGCTTGAATGGCTCTTTACATATACTCGGGTTTGAATGTTCTGGTAAAGTAGCGTTGCGTATGTTATTTGCCGCGTAACATCGCGTTACGTTTTCACAAACAGACGTGACGTTTAATGTTTTTCAATATGGAGTTTAGTTCTGAAGAAGACGTGAAGTTGAAACGTTAAAAATGCTGTGTTTTGTCTTATTTCTTTGACCATTCTATGAAAGACTAGAAACTCATATGAGCTATTACAGTGTGAGGCTTTGCTCTTCAGAAACTGAAGAGACTTTGTATTCAAAAAGCTGAATTCTAAATTTCCCTGGCATTCCTAACATTTTTCTATAATAATAAAAATTCCCTAACAGATTCTTCGCATCTGACTGGTGATCTGGAGGTTGCGGGTTTGACCCCCACTGGGTCAGCAACATTAATTTGTGGAGATTAGATCACGAAATATTTTCTACAGTCATTCTCTCCCTTCCGCTGATTCAAGAAAGGCAGTTGTCAGTTTTTTGGGGAAAGAATGTGCACAATACTGGTTAACCGCTTAGAGGACTAAGCCTGCCTAGTAAATGTGTGGTTAGGTAAACTGACCTCGCTCGACATGACCCCATTGGAATGATTGGGCCGTAAAACCTCAAATTGATTGTGTTGGGGTTTAACGACACGTCAACCCTTGAGGGTCATTTTGTGTTGTCTCCCAGAGAAAGGGAGAAAAGAGATAGAAGAGAGAGTAGAGGAGATGAAAGAGAGGGACAGGGAAGAAAGAGGAACAGGAAAGAAAGTGAAGAAACAAAAGAAATAAAAACATTCCCCCTCTACCCTTACCCACTACAAGGATAGCAGGCCTTGCCCAACTGTAAGCCAATATCAGTAGGACGCCCCAGTGATGTAAGATACACAGCACCTTTGCACCACCCGACCACCCCCTCGTAAAACCTCAACATAAACAAACAAACAGATTCTTAAATTTCCTGTCATTTCCCTGACCTTGATTCTTTTTAATTTCCCTGACTTCTACCTGAAGTATTGAAACCCTGTCAGAAGCTGTGGAATGCAGTGTCTGATCAGGGCCTTCACTGTTTGCTACTCATCCAATAGTTTAGATACACCAACCAATAATAAAATGGACCTGTTCAGATTTTGAGACAAAAAAAGTAAGAAAGTAAATGTCCTAAAATTTTGTATACCAAAGCTTCTGACAAAATGACATATGCAAACAGTATAGACCCAGATCAGATTGCTCCTTCAGCATAATCTACACTGTTTGCCATTCCACTAAGTATTGTTTGTTTGTTTGTTTGTGTTGAGGTTTTCAGCTCAGTCAACCCAATGGGGTCATGCTGAGCGCGGTTGGTTTACCTAACCACACTTTTACTGGGCAGGCTTAGTCCTCTAAGCAGTTAACCAGCATTGTGCACATTCTTTCGTCAGAAACTGACAACTGCCCTTCTTGAATCAGCTGAAGGGAGAGAATCACCACAGAAAATATTTCATGATTAATCTCCACGAAAGAATGTTGATGACCCGGCAGGAGTCGAATCCGCAACCTCCTGATCACCAGTCGGATGGGCATCCAACTGACCACTGAGCCGGCCCACTAAGTATTTTATGAAAGAATGACATAACTAGAAATGTGTCAGTATGACACAGATGCCCCCGCCCAGGGGCTTTCCTCACCCGCACAGGCATTTCGCAAAAGTTGAAAAAAGGGCCATAACTCATAATAATTGGCCGATTTTACCCTAAATCGAACCTATATTTTATGATTATATACCTGTGTATAAAATATGAATCCAATACATCAATCTTTTTTAAAAAAATATCAAAAGGAAAACATTTTTTGAAGGTGAAACAGGGCCATAACTCCCATAATAATGAATGGATTTTACCCTAAATCGAATTTGACCTCTATTTTATGATTATATACCTGTGTATCAAATATGAATCCAATACTAATGCTTTCAAAAAGATATCAAACGGAAACTATTTTTGAACGTTGAAAAAGGGCCGTAACTCCAAAAATAATTGTTGTATTTTACCCTAAATCGAACTTGAGCTATATTTTATAATTATATGCTCGTGTATAAAATATCAATCCAATACACTATATTTTATAATTATATGCTCGTGTATAAAATATCATTCCAATACACTAATCTCTTCAAAAGTTAACAGAAACCGTTTTTTCAAAGTTGAAAAAGGGCCATAACTTCCAAAATAATGGGTGGGTTTAACCCTAAATCAAACTTGACCTACATTTAATGATTATATACCTTTGTATGAAATTTCAATCCAATATACCAATCCTTTCAAAAAGATATCCCATGGAAACCATTTGTGTTATGTACGGGACGGGACGGACGGGCGGGACAGACGGACGTACGGACAGCGGTGATACTATATGCCACCGACCCCCCCCCCCCCCCCCCCCCCCCCCCCCTGAAAATGGCGGGGGCATAAAACAAAAAAGTAAGCAATAAAGTGTTTGAAATTTCAGGACATTTATAATAGTATGTACGGTAAATATGGTACCTCACTAGGACTGGGTATATCAACTTCCTGGCAACACGGCAATGCCCCATTATTACAATCATGGCTAAATTTCAAATATAAGAACTTCTTACCTGATACTGACTGATCTTTACGAACAATATCTGCATTCCTCGGATCATATGCTCCAGTTCTCATTACATAATCTGTACTAAGTGCCAGGATGTTAACCCAATGACCATGCCCTTGTAGTGTCCGACATAACATACCCTGTATCAGAAAAAAGAGACAGCTGACTGGTTGTAATTCAAAACAGTTCTGCAACCAGGGCCCAGTTGTTCAAAGCATCTTAGGTTAACAAGCTCATTAGTGGTCAAAATGTTAACTGTTCTAGTAAGTACAATATCTAATGCACAGGTATTTTTGCTGAAAAAATGTGAGTAGCTTTTGCAAATGCAAAAGCTACTTACATTTTTTCAGCAAAAATATTAGTGTATATGCCACATTTAATGGTCAGTTTTAATGATATGTTAACTAACGACATTGTTAGTTTTGAACAACTGGCCCATAGCAATATCTCTCTTTCAAGTTAAACTGTTGACCAAAGTCTAAACTATATTCTAAAATAATATTTTGTATATAGAGTAGACTCCAGTCAGATTGCTATTAAACCCTAACCTGAACAGGCGAAATGTGCATATATGCAGACAGATTAAAATAATGGTATGCTAACCTTTAGAATGCTACATTTATACAGTAACCATTAAAACCCACAACAAACTGATGATAATTTTCTAAATTTTCCTAGAAAATAAGCACTGACATGTCATGTAAACTGCATGAAATATCAAAGCACTTTTCTGGGAAAAATATTTTACAATGCCATCAGTTGAAAATTATACCCAGCATGCTAAGCATGAAGTCTACAGTAATTTTTCTTTTCCTAATTTTATTTTTTACCTGACACTGCCAAAATGTCTTCTTTGTGGAAGGTTCTAATGAATCTGGTTCCCTTATTTACAGGTAAAATAAATGAATATTACTTCTCTGTTACAACAATTATCTTTAAAGTGAACCTTCTGTGTCAATTAGCATCCAGTCCACTGCTTATCAACATGAGACAACAAAGCAAATATGGTAAAATGTCCTAAAATTTCATGCACAAAAATTTCTGATCTAATGGCATATGCAAACAGCAAAGACCCAGATCAGGAGGAGTCTGATCAGGGCCTACACTGTTTCCCATTCCACAAAGTAGTTTTATGCTAAGCATACTTGGTAAAAAATTCAGTAGATGACAATTTAAAATATTTTTACTTATTTTTCCCAGAAAATAGGCTTTGATATTTCATGCAAATTGTCTCCTAGGAGACAATTTGCATGAAATGTCAAGGCCTATTTACTGGGAAAAATTAGAAAACTAAAAAGACAATTTGCATGAAAATGGCAAAGCCTGTTTTCTGGGAAAAATTAGAAAACTAAAAAGACCATTTGCATGAAATGGCAAAGCTTATTTGCTGTGAAAAATTAGAAAAAATAGTTAAATTGTCATCTGCTGAATTTGCCCAGAGAGTGCTGAAGGTTAAGAAATACTTGCATAAAAGAGACATTTAGGCAAAAAAAGTATGGAATAAAGTTTTCGCAAATTTAGGATGTTTACCACAATAACTTTACTTACATTTTCCCCTTTCCATACTTTGATAGTTCTGTCTTGTGATGCTGTATAAATGAGGTCAGTCCCTCCCCATTTGACACATGTCACTGACTGCAGGTGGCCAGATATACATACTGTACATTGTGATAACACTGTGTCCCAGATACGAACTGTTGCATCCTAAAATACAGACAAATAATTTTTATTCACCTATTGTTTTAATGATGATTTTGTGTTTTACATCCTTTTCAATATTAACCCTTGTCATGCTGAATAAATTAAGATACCACACCCACTTGTTATTTTTAGCCAATCAGATTGCTTGATCCAGATTGTTAATACAAAGTCACATACTTAATGTCATTGTTCTATATAATCTATACATTTTTGGCTGAATACAATACTTTTCCGGTCCACGTATAAACATTCTTATATCCAAAACCGTCTTAAATTGAATTGTCTTATAATAAGGTTCAAGTGTATGTAAACTCAAACGGCCAGATAAATATAGTGGATGCTTATTAACTTGGCCCTGCTTATGCTAGTCCTATTACTTATGTCAAACCGATCTTTAAGTTCTGATTTTTATCCCGACTTTAACCCGGCATATTCATTGTATTTTAGTTCTGTGGATCTCATACTATGTTTAACTTGACACTGCTATCCCACCCTTGATTTTCGGCCCCCAAAATGTACTTATAAATAAGCTCAATTAGGAATCTTATCTAAATTCATCTATTCATACTGAAGCTACTGAATGGAAAAAACTCATTATTTCAACTTTTTAGAAGCAGTAAATCCTGCGTAATTTATCTCCCTTTTAAAACACAAGTTGTGTTTTGTTAACAAACAGCCTTATGAACTTGATAAAAATCCAACTATGAATATTCGTTTTTGAGCAGAAACCATAAACCTGTCTTTTTTTAGATTGTTAGGGCCATAACTTTGGACACAATGCAGTAATAACCTTCTTAAGCTCAGTCACATGGACGCTACCTTACATGACACAAATGTTATGTCTTTTTAAGCTTGAAAACAAGACATACAAGTCTTCAAGGCCCTCTTGAAAAGATTTTGGATCATTTTGGCATTCACCATTCTCTGCATTGACCCCATTTAATTACAGTACAAACCAAGAAAATGTGACTTTGTAGTCCAGGGCCCAGTTGTTCAAAGCATCGTTAGCTTAATGAGCTTGTTAGTGGTCAAAATGTTAACTGTTCTAGTTTGTTTGTTTGTGTTGAGGTTTTACGGCCCAGTCAACCCTATGGGGTCACGTCAAGGGCGGTCATATTACCTAACCACACGTTTACTGGGCAGGCTTACTCCTCTAAGCGGTTAACCAGTATTGTGCACATTCTTTCCCCAGAAACTGACAACTGCCCTTCTTGAATCAGCGGAAGGAATGACTGTAGAAAATATTTCATGATCAAATCTCCATGAAAGAATGTTGCCGACCTCAGCGGGGGTAGAACTCACGACTTCCTGGTCTCCAGTCGGACGCGCATCCAACTGATCCACTGAGGCAGGCAGCTGTTCTAGTAAAGTAAAATATCTCACAGGTATTTTTGCTGAAAAAATGTGAGTAGCTTTTGCAATTGCAAAAGCTATTCACATTTTTTCAGCAAAAATATTAGCGTATATGCCATATTTAATGATCAAAATTTTAAAGATATGTTAACTAACGACATTGTTAGTTTTGACTAACTGGGCCCAGATATTTCATATATTTCAATGATATTGCATGCTCTTTAGTGCCATTTTTCCATCAACAATGTCTATTACTATGAAAAATAACTTACAACACCCTCAATACTAGCTTTACTGTATATAAAAAAAAATATTTATTGGATTCTTGATAAAGGACATGGAATAATATTCTCAGCATGAGAAGTATGTTCACCTTATCCTAATGACTTGAACAAACATAATTCTCAGACAGAGAACATAGCCTATGTCTGCTGTCAAGAATCAAGATAACTAATATTAATGAACTGCACTTACTTTTGAAGAGCTTGCTAAATATCTACATTCTGGATCTCTGAAAATATACAAAATGCTGACATTTGGTATTCAGTGAAGACTGACTGACAAGCAGCCAAAATTGTTAACCCGTAAAGTGCCAAGCGAAATTGTAGCAGACGACATTCTAAAACAATTTTTATTTTTCAGAGAAAATAAGTCTTGACATTTCATATGAATCATCTGCCAAGCAGAGGTGCCATGTGAAATGTCAACTTATTTTCTCTTAAATAAAAAATAATGACAAAAATAAATCAACGTTCCTGAAAAATAAAAAAAAATAAAAATGTTGTCTGCTGTCACTGGCACTTCAATGGTTAAGTTAGTGTCTAAATTAGTGAGAAAGAAAGTAAGGCATCTACTTTTATTTTAAGTTAAAAAGTATACAAGTCATTAACTTATATTTTGTTAACGAATAGATAAGGCATTAACTTTTATTCTAAATTAGTGAGTATATAAGGAATTAACTTTTATTTTAAGTTATGTATAGGAACTAGCTTTTATTTTTAGTTAGTGAGTAAGAAAGAAAGGAATTAACTTTTATTTAAAGTTAGAGAGTAAATAAGGCATTAACTTTTATCTTAAGTTAATGAGTATATGAGGAATCAACTTTTATTTTGTGTTAGTGAGTATATAAGGCATTAACTTTCATTTTAAGTTAGTCATTAAATATTGTTTTAAGTTAGTGAGTATTTAAGGAATTAACTTTTACTCTAATTTAGAAAGTGTATAATAAACAAGACCTGTCGCCAGACAGGATAGCTCGCCTGATATTGCACATTTTTGTTTCTGGAAAATTCTAAGTCCCTGACCTTGATTCTGACATGACCTGGGTGTGTGTGTGAGTGTGTGTGTGGGGGGGGAGGGGGGGAGTATGTGGGGGTGTGGGGGGTTGGATTGCACTATGCAAAAGTTTCATCAAACCAAAGAGGAATCAAATTGGTGATAAGGTTAGGAAATAATGTCTTAAAAATTTAAACGAAAACCTTAACATTTTTAAAATTCTATGTCTGTGACTTCGACCCCAAGGTCATGGTCATGAGAACTGATGGTGCTGATAAAAACTTTGGACCAGTATATATCATGGTACCAAATATAAATTAAATCCATCATTTGGTTTAGAATTAATGAGGTCCTAAAAACTTTGATGTAAAATTTATATATAAAAATTTTGACATGACTGTGACCTTGACCTTAACAAGTACAAGGGGTCGGGAGGGGGGTGGGGGGGGGGGGGGCGGGTGGGGAGGCGGGTGAGGATGGAACTGGGAAAACTTTTGAACCAACAGTTACCACCATACCAAAGATGAGTCAAATTGGTCGTAAGGTTAGGAAATAATCTTAAAAACTTTAACGAAATCTTTAACATTTAAATTCTAGGCCTGTTACCTCAACCTCAAGGTCAGGGTCATGAGTGCAGATGGTGCTGATAAAAACTTTTGACCAGTATCCATCATGATACCCAACAGGAACTAAATCCATCATGTAGTTTAGAAGTAATGAGTTCTAAAAACTTTGACGTAAAATTTTAACAGGAAAATTCTAAGTCTGTGACCTTGACCTTGACAAGACCTAGGGTGGTGGGGATGGTACTGTGCAAAATTTTAGACCAATATGTATCATCAATCCAAAGATGAATCACATCGATGATAAGGTTGTGAAATAATGAAGTCTTAAAAACTTTAACAAAAGCTTTAACATTTAAATTCTAAGTCTGTGACCTCGATCACAAGGTCATGGTCATGAGTGCTGATTGTGCTGATACAAAACTTTTGACCAGCATCTATCATGATACCAAATAGGAGCTAAATCCATCATTTAGTTTAGAAGTAATGAGATCCTAAAAACTTTGACGTAAAATTTTAACACAAAAATTCTAAGTCTGTGACCTTGACCTTGACAAGACCTAGGGTGGTGGGGATGGTACTATGCAAAATTTTAGACCAATATGTATCATCAATCCAAACATGAATCAAATCGATGATAAAGTTAGGAAATAATAAGGTCTTAAAAACTTTAACGAAAACTAACATTTAAATCCTAAGTCTGTAACCTTAACCTCAAGGTCATGGTTATAAGTGCTGATGGTGCTGATAAAACCTTTTGACCAGTATCTTTCATCGTACCAAATAGGAACAAAATCCATTGTTTAGTTTAGAAGTAATGAGATCCTAAAAACATTGACATAAAATTTTAACATGAAAATTCTAAGTCTGTGACCTTGACCTTGACATGAGCTAGGGTAATGGGGATGGTACTGCGCAAAATTTTTGACCAATATGTATCATAATACCAAAGATGAATCAAATTGGTGCCAAGGTTACGAAATAATGAGGTCTTAAAAACTTTAACAAAAACTTGAACATTTGTAGACGCCAATGCCGACACCAAGGGTAGAACATGAGCTCTCCATGAACGTCGTTCAAGCGAGCTAATAATTAACTTTGATTTTAAGCTAGTGAGTAAGAAAGCAAGGCATTAGCTTTCATTTTAAGTTAAGTTAAAAGAGTATATCAGTAATTAACTTTTATTTCAAGTAAGTGAGTATGTTAGGAATCAACTTATATTTTAAATTAGTGAGTATATAAGGAATTAACTTATAAGTTAGTGAGTATATAACAAATGAACTTTTATTTCAACTTAGCCTGTAAGAAAGTAAGGCATTAACTTTTATTTTAAGTAAGTGAGTATATATGGAATTAACTTTAATTTTAAGGGTCTTCACTGTTTGCCATACATACATCAATATTTTAGACACATCAAGAGGCAGTAGAACAGGCTATTTCAAATTTTAGGAAAAGTATGGTAAGTAGTTGAGGTGTCATTATATTTTGGGTATGAAAAAACTATAACTTTGGGCAATTAAGTTTTGATATTTTTGTTATCCAATCTCATCATAAAAACTTCTTTATAATTTCTGAGCCCCCTCAATTCCACCTTTTTACTACATAATAATGAACAAGGGACATATTCTTTCAATATTATAATTAACTTCAGTCTTTCTATTTATAGTGGTTTTTAAAATCTGGTCTGAAAAATAAAGTCAGCATATTAAAGACAGACATATGATGATCTTTCAGATTTGGATACTTTGTAATTCTCTAGCCCAAAAGGTGGTCAGAGAAAACAAAAATGTTTACTGAATAATATTTCATGTGGCCTGATGACCACTGTGTCGAAGACATCTAAAAAGAAACAAGGAATTCGCTGAATGGTTACGTTGCAACTGCTGGTAATGTTCAAGAAATGGAGTTAAACTCAAAGACAAAGCATTGTTCAGCTAAACATGAAGGGTAGGTCAAGGTCAGTACTAGTCAATGGCAGTGGGCAGGGTGCATCATGGCGGATGTGTGTATGAAGTCTCATTAGCCTGGAAGCCTTGGTGTTTGAGAAATGGAGCTAAACCCACAGACTCAATAATGAGCCACTGCCAACGATGATGCCAGAAAGTGATCCATATGTCACACCTATTTGCTGTTAAAAGCACTCGCAAAAAAAAAAGTACATGTATTTGGAATGCAAAATACACATTCTTTATGCAATGAGATCTGGGACCAGTTGTTCAAAGCTAACGATGTCGTTAGTTAACAATTCGTTAAAATTTACATCAATGATATGCAAATATGCTGAAATTTTTTGCTGAAAAAATGTGAGTAGCTTTTGCAGTGCAAAAGCTACTCACATTTTTTCAGCGAAAAATATCAAAATACTGTATATTGAATCCGCTAAAACAGTTAACAAATGACCCTTAACGAGCTCCTTAAGCTAACGACGTTTTGAACAACCGGGCCCAGGGGAATAACTTTAGCTTGCATGCTGCAAGATGAACTAATTATAATTTGACTTACAAATGTAAAGGTTTCCATGCCAACCATGTGATCCACTGTTTATGCAGTGACAATGTTTTGCCAAGCTGACTTCCTGTTGTTGGATCCCATATACACACCTTGAACAAAAAATATTTTACAGTTGTTAATTCAAATAAAAAGCATTTCATAACAAAAACATGGCAGAGCATCTCATTAGAATCACATAAACAATAAATGTAAAAAAGATTGCTTTTTGAAACAAAGAACACACTACAGATTAGAAAATGGGAGTTTCCATTTTATTAAGACTCTTCATAAGCAGTAATGAAGTTTGCAACACTGCTTACCCCCTCTAGCATATACATAAGCAGAACTCCATTTTCAAGGAAACCACAATGGGCCTAATGATTCCAAAGGAAATGAAATATAATCTGCACTATGGTAAAGTATGAGGAGACATTCTACCGCCGCCACACGGCACTAACACCAGCTGCAGTGTAGTAAGATAATGTCAAAAAGACTACTTTAACCTTAAAGTGCCAAGCAAAATTAAAGCAGATAATATTCTATTTAAAAAATAAAAATAATTTGTCAGTGAAAATAAGGCTTGATATTTCATGTGAATCATCTGTTAGGTAGACTGCTGGGCCCAGTTGTTCAAAGCTAACGATGTCGTTAGTTAACGATTCGTTAAAATTTACATCGACTAATACGCAAATATTTTGATATTTTTTGCTGAAAAAATGTGAGTAGCTTTTGCATTGCAAAAGCTACTCACATTTTTTCAGCAAAAAATATCACAATATTGTATATTGAATCCGCTAAAACAGTTAACGAAACGACCCTTAACGAGCTTGTTAAGCTAACAACGCTTTGAACAACTGGGCCCTGGATGAGTGGCAAACAGTGTAGACTGATCAGATGCCTCATGCTGCAGCTTCTGTTGGACAACATTACGAAAACATGCCTATTCAAATATAATGAAAATTTTACCACCAAAAAATGAAAATTTTCAGATAAAAAATTCTGAATTTTTTTTATATTTCTGCTCAAAACATAGATTGTGGGTACTCATTAGAACCGCCTCAACAAGGCAGTTCTAACGAGTACCCACAATCTATGTTTTTGAGCAGAAATAAGAAAAATAATGTATACCTCTGTAAACCCCAGTTTTACTATACAAAAGTGGGGTTTAAGGGGATCAAAATTATATAGATATGTTTTCGTGATGAATACACCTCATCTATCTAGAGTTATCGTGATGAATACACCTCATCTATCTAGAGTTATAATATGTATCGTGCTGCTTTAAGTCAAAAAGTGTTTGATATTTAGCAAGTGATGGGCTTGGGATTTTAGAGCAACAGACTGTTCATATTAAACTCTTTTTTTTTTTTTTCAAAAAAAAAACAAATTAAGGATATTTGTCTTAATTCTTCATAAAAACATATGTTGTTGGCACTCATTAGAAGTGCCTCACAGAGGCACTTCTAATGAGTACCCACAACATATTTTTTCATGGAGAAATGAGAAAAAAAAAATTACCTAATACCCCCTATATATCTGGGGCTATGAAAATGTATAGGCTAACCTATTTTGCAGATACAAAAAGGTAAAGTTTAGCTTGATACATCCAATCTGTATTTTATATAGCCCTGTATCCAGAAGACTTAATAATCTTTAAAACACCAGTCACTACAGCCACAGACAATATTCAAAATTATTTTTATCTTTCTGGGAAAGTAAGGCCTCACATTTCATGCAAACTGTCTTCTAGACAGATGACTCACATGAAATGTCCTTTTTTTTTTTTTTTTTTTTTCCCCAAGAAAGATAGAAACGAAAAATATTTCAGCTGTGTTGTGTTTTGTTTGAGTTCTTGTTCAAAGGCATACAAATCTTTGTGGGTCAATCTGTGTCAGAACAGTAGATGAGAGGAAGAAGAGAAATAGAAGACACAGCTCCAAATATGGCACCTTTTTTTTTCAACTGAAGAATATTGATGTTTTTCTTATTTCTTTACAAAAACATATATTGTGAAAACTTGTTAACCCCAATAAGGTCATCAAGACTCAAGGTCCTTCCTCAAATAGTTATCAAGATGCCTTGGTGAAAATCTGAACCCTTGTCCTTTAGGCCCCGGATATACCCTGCCTCTGCAAACAGTGTAGATCCAGATCAGTTCAACTGATCTGGATCTGCACTGTTTGTTATTTTAAGAATAGTATTTGAATTTGAATCAACAACTTGGATCATGTAATCTGATTGGCTGAAAATTAGAAGTGTGCATGGCATCTTAATTTATTCAGTATGACAAGGGTTAAAATGTAACAAATGAAAGAATGGATGGAAGAATGACCCCAAAAGCAATGTTCCTCCAAATTCATCAAAATTGGAGGCATAATAGTTCTGGATATATTAGCCCCAGATTATCACAAGATTGGACTTTTATACAGTTACAATTTCATACCTCACTATTTTTGCATCCTGATGCCAGCTTCTTACCATCTGGTGACCAGGCAATGGCTAAGATCCAGTGTCTGTGACCTAGAAAATGTTACAACATATGATGCACAATGTATGAAACTGGCCCTTATGCAATTTGCAGACAATGTAGGTCCAGATCAGACTGTGCATCTGTGTAATCTAATCTGGGCATTTTCTGTTAGTCGTCATATACTACAGTATCCACTGATTCTGTAAGCGGACAACGGAGGTTTGGATCAGACTGCAGGGCCTGCACTGTCCGCAAATTACATAAGGGTCCTTTACATTGGGAATCATACATAAGTTTACTTTTTGGACATCCTGTATCATAGTTCCAAGCGAGGTGTTTTTTGTTTTTTTTTAACCGAAAAGTATTAATTTTTTTCTTATTTCTCTCCGGCAAATTTTGCAAACGTATGTTGTTGTAATCATTAGAATCATCCCCACTGAGGCCCTTCTAATGAGTACCCAGAAATATGGTCAAAGATATCAATTCAAATCTGGTCAAAGACATAAACTTGCCTGATATGTCCTTTTACAGATCAATGATATTCCACACAGTTACATTGTCAAGTTATTTATTAACAAAGCTCCTGATAATATATTTATCTTATTGTTCCATGACAACATATGTTGTGGATACTCATTAGAAGTGCCCCGGTGAGGCACTTCTAATGAGTACCCACAACATATATTTTTGTGGAGAAATAAGAAAGATATAAGCATTTTTCGGTTGAAAAATGCACCTTATCTGTTGCTATGCTTAAGCCCTGGACTTCTAGATCTTAGGTTGACTATTAAAATGAGAATGAGTAGCTAGTCATATAACATCTCAGATAATTCTGAAATACTGAAGGCCTCATTTATAAATGTAAAGGGCCTGTTTTTCCAAATACTAAATGTAATTATGGTAATCCAATGGCATCTTTGACCCAGTGAGTGAATATTACCAGTAACTCCAAATAAAAAGTATGTACCATATTTACCACAAGTATTCGGACAGACAGCTTGAGCAAACTGCGGCGTCTCATCAGGGTCTACTCTGTTTGCCAGTCTTCCAGCAACTTTCAGACACAACAACAGATAGTAAATTGTTCTTGTTCAAATTTTAGAACAACTGTGGAAAGGAGTTAAGATGAGTGAATTCTTATGGTATGTATAGTACTGATATTTTTTTTTATTTCACCACAAAAACATTTTACAGGTTCACATTAAACCTGGTCCTGCTATCCTAGATTATTGCCTTTTGCAAAAAGTGTAGACAGATCATTTGGCTTCTTCAGAAACTGGATCTGCACTGTTTGTCATTCTGGACATGAATTTTCATCAACAGCATGGATCAAGTAATCTGACTGGCTGAAAATTAGAAGTGGGTGTGACATCTTAATTTCTTCAGCACTGATTGGCTGAAAATTAGAAGTGGTCATGCCATCTTAATTTATTCAGCAAGGGTTATACTCTCCTGTAAAGGTTATCTATATCTTTTTGTATAAAAGTAAAGATATCAAAACTGTATTTTTTGGTTGAAAAAATACTTACCTAGAATATGAGCCTCTGAGGACTATCTACCATATTTACCCTAAGTATTTGGATAGACAGGCCTCAGCAAACAGTGTAAACACAGATCAATCACAGCAAAATACAGTGTCTGATCAGAGTCTACACAGTTATCCACCCATCCATCCAGCAGTTTTCTGACATATAAACAGGCAGTCTAATGTACCATATGCACCCTACCCAGCGGGCACACAACGTTAAAATGACGTCGTATCAACATCGATGCGATGTGATCACGTCGCATCGACGTTGATATGATGTCATTTTAATGTTGTGTGCCTGCTGGGTAAGTATTTGAACAAACAGGCATGAGCAAACAGTATAGACCTAAATCAGATGCTGCACAATGTGGCATCTGATCAAGAAATGAAATTTTTTGATACATCAACAGCTAGTAAAATAGAATTTATTTGGTTTTTTGATAGATTACTGCGAAATAATTCACTGGTGTTCTAAGGCTTGCGCGTAAAAAACAAGTGAGTGAACTGAACAAGTTTTTTTACAAGCAAACCTTAGAACACAAGTGAATTATTTCTCCGTAATCAATGAAAACAACCAAATAAATTGTTTATTCATCCATGATTTACCTTTGAATTTTTACATTCAGCCATTATGATTTCCTACCAAAATAGTTCCAGTCAGTGCATGAATTTCAAGAGGCGTGGTTTAGTTTGAAAATCAGTCGCCATCTTGTTTTCACTTTAATGCAAAAATCATCCTGTGCTTGAAATACAGACAGAAAAATGTCACAAAAGTTGAACTGGATTATCAAGAAAATTGTACTTTATATTTATGTTGCAGGTCTTACCTCAAAAACCCCAACTGGACGTGAAAATTGCAGTCTGATTTCCATGATTTTATCAAATTTACCGTGAAACGTATTGTTATTGTTGTTACCAACTACGTCAGCAACGTCGCCTAGCAATGCTGATGTCAAAACGTTCGAAATGAAATAATTCACCCAGTGAATTATAGATTATAATATGCTGATAAATCTCAGTAAATCACTGCTGAAAATGTAATTAATAGGGATTAATCAACAGTGTTTGATTGATATGAAAGTTCTGTTATGAAGGAGCATGACAATTCTGTAAAAACAAGTTCCGGCAAAGGAAAAAGTTTTTTGCCAAATTGTCCACACTCCTGAGTGACAGATTTTTCATATCAAGCAAACACTGTATATTATTGTATTTATTATATACCTTTTCTCATAGTACTGTTTTCTTGAAAGCGATACAAATTTTTTTCAATTAAAGCAGAAGAACAATAAACAAAGTAACAAAATGGTGTTATTCAGTCTGTTCATTAGCAACACTGATGTCTCTTAATGACTTAACCTCAGCTGTTTCAGGATGCTATGGCAATGACTTTGATTTGGTCGGTTTACGTTCCTTTTGGCAGTCGAGGACATCAAAATAACATGAAGAGCAGTCTATAAAATCAGTTCCGACTCTGTGAAATAATTCATTAGTCACTGCTATCATATCATTGCATGGTGAATTACAACTATAAACTGAAAAATCCCTATACTTCATTGCTAGGTATATAATAAATGAAACTGTTCAAGTTATAGGACAATTATGGTAAGGAGTTAAGGTGTCTGAATATAAATATATTTAACCCTTGTCATGCTGAATAAATTAAGATGCCACGCCTACTTCTAATTTTCAGCCAATCAGATTGCTTGATCTAGATTGTTGCTATAAGTTCACATTCTTAATGGCCAACAGTGCAGATCCAGATCAGTTGGCTTCTTCAGAAGCCAACTGATCTGGATCTACACTGTTTGCAAATGCAGGGTATATCCGGGTTCAGCATGACAAGGGTTAAGGGTAAATATAGTATCTCTCAAACATACACTAACACCAGTTTCCTTACCTTTACATGTAAACTGTGGTGTTTCTGTATTTACATCCCAAAATCTCACAGTTGTGTCCCCTGACCCACTAGCGAGATACCTGGAAAGAAAAACCCATGATAACTGCATAGCTACAGATAAGGTGCTTTTTTTTTGTTTTCAGCCATAAACAGTTGATAGTTATCTTATCTCTCCACCAAAACACATGTTGTGGTTACTCATTAGAAGTGCATTGTCAAGTGAATATTTTATCAGGGTAGTCATCTAAATATGCTACCAATCTGAACCAAATATTTTGAAAAGTCTGTTTATCTAAGCAGCCTCACCCAACTGTACATAGTTCCAGATAGGACAGGGTATCCATATATTTTTTTTTTAACTTTCCATGAAAACATATGTTGTGGTTACTATTAGCACCTCAATGAAAATTTCTCAGCTTCTCAACACTGCTTACAGGTACATGTACTGTTTATGTGAAAGACATACTTTGTGATAAGAACTACTACCAGGTACTCTAAATCGAACTTGACCTATATTTTATGACTATATACCTGTGGCCGTGTGTACAGCTCTTGTGTGCAGAGCGCAATGATCCTTGCCAGCGAGACTTGGCCATTGACAAAGCCAAACCACCAGCATCTGCAGCGAAATGACAGGGCAATGATCAGACAGATCTGCAATGTCAGGCTGCACGACACTGTAACCACCAGGTCCATTGAGCTACTTGTGCAGCTTGGCATTGAGGATCTGGCCCTCATTCTGAAGGAGAGAAGACTCTGATGGTATGGACGTGGAATGCTCCAATGGTGCAGTCAAGACAGCCTTTGACATACAGGCTGATGGAAAGTGTGGGCCTGGGAGGCCCAAGATGACATGGAAGCAGCTGACAGAGTGGGATTGCAGAGAGTGGAAGCTTTCAGCTATCAACCCTCAAGATAGACATACCTGGAGATCTGGTGTGAGATCTGCCATGCGTGCAGCAAGCCAGCTATCTGGAAGGGGGCCCACTGATGTGGATGTTGCCCCTGTACCTGCATGTTAATCAAAAATCTGATTATGATATGATGATGTTTAAAATTTTATCCAATACACCAATCCTTTCAAAAGATATTGCACGGAAACCATTTTTCAAAGTTGACAATTTTTCAAAGTTGAAAATGGGCCATAACTCCCAAAATAATTGGTGGATTTTACCCTAAATCAAACTTGACCTATATTTTATGATTATATACCTGTGTATAAAATTTCAATCTAATACACCAATCCTTTCAAAAGATATCGCATGGAAACCATTTGTGTTACGTACGGACGGACGGACGGACGTACGGACAGCGGAGATACTATATGCCCCCCCCACCCCCAATGAAAATGGTGGGGGCATAAAAACACACTGGTTAAGTTTACATTTCCCAGCTTGGAACAGACATTGCTTAGAAATGTTTTCATTCTCCATGATAGAGGAAGGAAATGCACATCACTGCCGCTGTTTGCATAAGATTAGCTTCAACAATGTAGATAGATGGTTATTTATCCACTTGTATTCCTGATTTATTAACATTTCAAGGAGAGGGTGGACAGGGGGGGCGGGGATACGGGGATAAGGGGGGCGGGGGACGGGGATAAAGGGGGCGGGGATCGGGGATAAAGGGGGCGGGGGACGGGGGAAGAGGGGGCGGGGAGCGGGGGAAGAGGGGGCGGGGGTACGGAAATTTTGGGGGCGGGTGTTATACGAAAATTTGTTGTATTTTACTGATTTTACTCTATTTTAATGTACTTGAATGCAATAACTGGGTATCAGAAGTATCTAATAGATGTATTGAAGTAAATTCAGGTATATTACTCCTGGTTATCTGACAGGTCAGTTTGATGGAATAGGTTTCTTCCTGGAAGAATGAGGTCCCTCTTTAACAATGAATCCGGATTTGATTTAACTTCACCGACAATGAGTGTTCCGCTAAGCGTGGTTTACATTGACTTCGTTTATGCCGATTTCGGTTTATCTCTAGTTGATTACTTCCCTTTGATTCCGAAAGTTCACAAAATAGCCATTGTTTCGGTGGCAATCCACACTTTTAGAAATAATTATCCTTCTGCCGTAGACAATTGTTTTATTTGCTCATAGTTGTATAAAAAAAGGGAAAATAACAAAACAAAAAAAAACAAAAATCTTCAAGATCCAACATGAATTTTCTGATAGGTGTTCCAAACACGGAATATACACGTTGCCCGGTGGGGTAGTTGGGTGAGGCAAAGGTGTCGTGTGTCTTACGTCATCGGGCGTCCAACTGATATTTGCTTACAGTTGGGCAAGGCCTGCTATCCTTGCAGAAGGTAAAGGTAGAGGGGGAATGTTTTTATTTCTTCCGTTTCTTCACTTTCATTCATTTTTCTTTCTCCACTGTTCCTCTCTTTTATCTCCTCTACTGTCTCCTATCTCTCTTCTCCCTTTTTCTGGGAGACGACACAAAATGACCCACAAGTGTTGACGTGTCGTTAAACCCCAACAGTCAAATCAATCACACGTTGCCCGGTGACAAAACAGGCATCATTCATAGGTTTATGGACCAATAGACATTCCGTGTCCGTGATCATGAATAGTCTGTATTAATTGCAAAATATATATAGTAACTGCTAATTGGTCCGTGAGCAGTGCCTGGTCCGTGAATAGTCCATAATTAGTCCGTAAATGGTGCATCGTATATCGGTCCGCAATCAGATCGTCTGTGAAAAGTCCTTGGTCCGTGAATGGTCAGTTATGGTCCGAAAATTGGTCCGTAAATGGTCCGTAGCAGCAATAATATGGTCAGTTAATTGAAAACTACAAAATAACTAAATGATAAATCATAATTTTAATTGATTGTCTCTTATGACCTGTAATCTAAACACTTGATTTTTTTTTTGGATAATTTGACTTATCGTACTGAATGTGTGATATTTTGTCACCTTGGATGAAACCGTTTTTGGCGTTTTGAACATGTGAAGATAAAGCCAGAATCCGGCATGCAGCAGATACAAAACAGTGGAATTCCGGTCACTTTAAGCAAAGTGAAAAAGTGAACTCAGGAACTGATACAGTCAAATCCACATCTAACCCCCAACACCAAAGGTAAAGACAGACAAATACAATTAAGCAGCCACAAAATGAACAGATGGCAAGCAGAGCTGGCAACTTTTTTCCCAAAATGGTGGCAACTCTGTTAACCAGACTTATCTTCTTAAACATACATAATTGTTAAAAGTAAAACATTAAAAAGTGAAACACTACATAACATTTAACAAAAAGTACCACAATGAAAGTACCGCCTCGGAATGATCAGTAATGGATTACTCGGGGGCGCGCATGTATCGGTGTGTGTGTGTGTGTGGGGGGGGAGGGGGGGGGAGGCTTAAGCTATCTTTTACAGGATCCCAACCCTCGCTCTCAGCTTCAATAGGGGTAAAAATATAAAACCATATAAATTTGTTCGGTCCGTTTGGAGGTCTTCTAACTCGTCCATTTATCATTACGGGCAATGAACAAATCACAGATAATGTCTATAATGAAGCACAACTGATAATAAACGGTTATGTTTAGATTCTCAAATCCTCTGATAAGATGATCATATTTGCAATTGTGTAAAACCACAGTCATTTGTATTCGTTTGTACAGAGCATTTAAAGTGTCTAACAAAGATTTTCGGCATAGGGCTAAACATCTTGTTTGCAATTCCCATTTCAGCGGCACTTGAAATGTTAGTACCGCCTGCACTATCAAACAAGTTGACAACATCATCGTCGCAGTTAAATTTCGAGAAACAAATCCAGTGCAGACCTACATCATTAGACTGGGTATCAAAAATCTGTACTATTGGATTACTTCAACGTACATGTAAATATCTATGCCAATGTAAAGTCACGTTATCCATAAGGTCACGTTATTCCGATTTTGATATTACTTCTAATTTTTAATATATCATAAGTGGCGTTCGTAATTTAAATGACGGTCCGTACTTTGTCAAGTCCGTCAATAATAGGGTCTGTGGTTTGTCAAGTCTGTGAATTGTAGGTCCGTATCCGTGAATAATTTGTTCGTATTTTGTCATGCAGTCCGTGTATTGTCAGTAGGTCGGTAAGTCCATAAGTCCGTGTCCGAAAATGGTCCGTGTTTTGTCAACCACCACACACGTTCGACATTTAACTCTCAGCTTTTGAGAAAACCACGAAAAAGATTATTGTTCTCACGGACCCCTAAGTGTTGGATCATGCTTATCAAAATATATGATAAGAAGATGCAGATTTACATGGTATTATTGAGTTTTGATTTCAGTAATTAATACGACTGTTTTTGTGCCAATGTGGATCAGTTAAGGCCCGGACCTAGGCCCACCACATTTTGTTCTTGACCAGTTTAGGACCGGATCAAGGCCCACCACCTTGTGATACCTGGTTTCCATGGCTCATATGCAGGCCCTTACGCAGACTTTTGAAATGGAGGGTGCAAATCTTTAGCTATTCTGTAAAGGGGGTGCAAATGCTAAGGAAATCCGATTTTGGGGCAAAAATTAGGTGTGTAGTTTGGGGTCAAAATCTGCATGGCTGTATATTGCATAGTCATGTTTGAATTTAATTATAGCGTTGGGGATATTAGAAATTCTGATTTAGGGGAGGGAATAATTTGCTCGGGGGAGGGAAGTGGGGGTAAGGGGGTAGGGAAGTGGGGGAAAGGGGGGAGGGAAGTGGGGGAAAAGGGGGAGGGAAGTGGGGGTAAGGGGTGAGGGAAGTGGGGAATGCCTACCCCCCTGTCCACCCCCTCTTCAAGAGGTCAGCCTTCTTAATCTTAACCAGCATTTGACTTGTTAATACTTTTATCAATGAATAGGTGAATAGGCTGTTTTTTCTTTCTGTACCAACTCGGATTTTTTCATAGTGAATTGAATATTGCCATCATGAAATTGTCAAACAGACCTTCCATCAGGACTGAACTGCGCTGCTATGACAGCCTCGGCATGACCGGGTATAGAACTGGTGCATCTAGTGACTGCTCGAACCTTGAACACTGCCTGGGGCTGGTAGATAATATCTAAAACCTGTTCTGATCCCTCTAGGGTCTTCTCATCCAAGGTTAGGTCCAGGCGATCTGTGATCTCTTTATCATTCACGTAGAATGAGTATGGTACTGCCTCCTCCTGTAAGAAGCAAAGTATCATATTTACCTTAAGTATTCAAGGCCCAAGGTTATTAAACTTTTTTCATGCTCAACTCAGCTGAGCATGAAATTTTCTCTGCTAATAAATATGAAAATGCCAACAATATTTGGCTTTTTCATATTTATTAGCAGAGAAATTTTCTTGCTCAGCTATGTTTAGCAAGAAAGAATCTGCAACTGTTAGTAAATTCAGATTTATTAGCAGAGAAAATTTCATGCTCAGCTGAGTTGAGCATGAAAAAAGTTTAATAACCTTGGGGCCAAACATCTTATCTCATTACCATACTTGTCCTAAAACTTGAATATGCCCAGTTTACTACACTGTTTGCTCTGGCCTCTCTGTATGAATACTCGGCGTAAATTAAGTATTTCAGAAAAAAAGAGTGTCATTTTGTTTCTTTTTACAGTTCTCAAAATATTTCCAATAAAACTCTTTTATTTCACTTTATACATAGGGTGCTTTTTCAGCCAGATATGTTATATATATACATGTATATATTTTTTTATTTCTTCATGATATCATATGTTGAGGTACTCAATAAAAGAAGCTTGTACTTTTTGCAGGGATATTCCTAGCCCAAAGTTACTATAGGCTCTTGAAAGGGCCCATGTCCAATTCAAATACATTGTAAAATGTAGAATTTCGATAGGCCTTTTTGATGGGCCCTCTGGAAATTTTGATGGGCCCTCTGGAAATTTTGATGGGCCCAAGAATCCTAAATGCATACCTGAGATCAAAATAAACACTGGATTTGAATAGCTTGTATAGGGGCCCAGCCAAAAATAAATTTAAGTCTAACATGAATGGTTTTCACACAAAATTGATGGGCCATCCCAGGAATATTCCTGCTTTTGTGGAAAAAATAAGAAAACTATTTATTTGGATTGCCCTTTTACCTAATACTTTTATCCAGTTCTCTCAAAAGCATATGTTGTGGGCACCAAACAAAACTACGTTGACAAGTTGAGGCTCTTCTAATGAGTACCCACAACATAACCTATAATCCTTGTCATGCTGAATAAATTAAGATGCCATGCCCACTTTTAATTACCAGCCAATCAGATTACTTGATCCAGATTGTTGATATAAATTCACATACTTAATGGCAAACAGTGCAGATCCAGATCAGTTGGCTTCTTCAGAAGCCAACTGATCTGGACCTACACTGTTTGCAAAGGCAGGGTATATCCGGGTTCAGCAGGACTAGGGTTAATAATGAAATTCAGAAAACAATATAATTAAATACACCTTTCATGAAGTAGCTGCTGATCTTCCTTTTAAATGTGCCCTTATTTATGGATATTCTACTACATTTTTTTTTCTAGTTACATGTATTCTGAAAAACATAAGCACACAGTGCTGTAATTAGGCGGAATATTTTTTCTTATTTGTAACTTCACCATGTAAACATAAAACAACACCATATCTATCCTAAATATTCAGGCAGACAGGCCTGAGCAAAGAGTGTAAATCAAAAGTGACCAGGGTCTACACTGTTTGCCACTCATCCAGCAGTTTTTAGATACAGTATCAGGTAGTAAATTGGAGCAGTTAACCCTTAAATTGCCAAGCACAACAATTGTCTTCTGTTTTGTCATCTGCTTGTAATTTTAAAAGTCTTTTTTGCAAACAGTGTGGACCCAGATCAGACTGCTCCTCTAGGAGCAGTCTGATCTGGGTCCACACTGTTTGCCTGATCTGGGTCCACACTGTTTGCCTGTACGCAAAAATAGGTTTGAAAAGTTTGCAAGAATATCCAGCAGACGACATAAACAGACGACATTTTCAGATGCCGGTTTTCTTGGCATTTTAAGGGTTAAGGGCAACTGAAACACTTTCATGGGTGGTAACTGTCAAACACGCTTAGCCTTCTTTCTGAAAAAGGTTCTATTCTAGAAAAGGAAAGAACTTGCTTTCAGACGAGACTATGTGTGCAAAAAGGAAAACAGAAAGTCACAAAAGTTGTCTCTCTTGTACAAAGTCACAGGAAACTATAAAGATCCCTTAAAATTTTAGGATAAACATAGCTCCAGATAAGAGGGAGTGTTCACATGATCAGGGATCAATTTTAGCACTTGCTAACTTGCTAAATGCTGGTTAATTTCCTCAAAAAGCAAGCTGCAATTTCCATCACTTGCTAATTCTAGCAAGTTGGAAAGATTCTCTTTTATTGGTGGAACCTGAGACATTGTTGCTGAAGTTTTACAATTTCTTTTCCAAAAGCAATGACAATATTTTTCTTATTTTTCCCAGAAAACAGGTTATGACATTACATGCAAATTGTCTCTTATGGAGACAATTTTCATGTAATGTCAAAACCTGTTTTCTGGGAAAAATAAGAATGATATTTTTCTTATTTTTCCCAGAAAACAGGTTATGACATTACATGCAAATTGTGGAGACAATTTGCATGTAATGTCAAAACCTGTTTTGGAGACAATTTGCATGTAATGTCATAACCTGTTTTCTGGGAAAAATCAGAAAAATATTTTAAAATGTCTGCTGAAATTTTTACCCAGAGTGCTAAGGTTTAAAGCCACATTTAACAGTGTTTATAAGTGTGAAAAAGCAAGTTGGCTGAAAGGTTTAGCAAATAAAAAATAATGCTACTTGCTAATTTTAGCAAGCGGTCAAAAAAGTTAAATTTGAACCCTGATGATACTTTTCTAATTTCTCCATGAAAACTTACGAGTACCCACAACATGTTTTAATGGAGAAATAAGAAAAATGTCAGTACTTTTTGGCTGAATAAACATCTTGTCGGGGGATAAATATGAAAAGGAGTTAAATGTCTGAATATATTTTAGGTACATAGGATATCTGGGCCTGCATGTTTAAAAAAAAATAGAAAATTAAAAAAAAAAACATTAAAACACACACACACACAACCTTCTGAAGAATAGCATTGCAGATGAGTTGAAGCTTCTCAGTTGTGATATCTGTTGGCAAGTCAAAGGCACTTCCAGTAACCTCTCCTGATTCACTCTTAAATTGGGCCAATATTCTACGACCAGTTTCTTCTGTGTCACCAGCCATATCTGGAAAAAAGCATGTTTTGTTTTAAGCTTCCAGTTCGACATTTCCCCATCCTTCCATAAAAGAAAGGAAGTAACTCTGATTAATCGACATATTATTTGTTTGACATTTCCTGGTATTTGGTAGCATGGTAGTGCAATGATAAGTGCACAGTGTATTCCTAATCTGTACAATTGCCAGACGTGTCAGACTAAAATAAATATACCTGGCAAAAATTCTAATGTCAGATTATGAAAAGTTTTTATATACTTGATTGCACTAGCCTCTTTTTTGGGATCAATCCAAGCTACTGTGCTTTCAACACCTTTCAGAAAGTCCTTTTTTGCTTGGCACTTTACACAGAAGAAGTGAATTTGCACACTTTTGTTGTGCTTAAATGCAAAATCATTTGTCCTAACTACCTATGCACAAAAAGATTTATTCTAGTCATTGGTTTATCAAAAATCAAATATTTTCACTTTTTCTCATAGTAAAAATAAATACAAATTATGCAGAAATCTGTAGGGTAGGTAACTTGGAGGCAGATTTTCAACAAGTTCCCCTTGTTCAATTATTCTGAAATTTCTACAATATTGTTATGAAACATCAATTATTCAAATTCAACAAAGAAAAGTAAAATATATTTTCTTAGACAAAAATTAAAAAAAAATCAAGTGCTTTACTATAGAAATTGCATAGGTCAGACCAACTTTTGGCAGTAAATTTAATTTTAGGGTAAATGTTTGAAAACAACACTGAAACAGAAAAGAAAAATGATTTCTGATAAGATATGGTCCATCAGAAAAAAATTTCATTTAAAATCAAACGCCAAGCAAAATACATCTTTCCGAGTGATGTTGAAAGGACAGTAGGGTGAGATTTTTTTGGGGTCTGAACAGGCACTTTTAACATTATTGGCAGGGATGATGTTAATACAAATTCATAGAAAGCGGCTGCGAGGTAGCTCAGTGGTGAGCGCACTGGCCTCTAAAGGTTCGTACCAGGATCAATCCAAGGTGTAGGCAAGTGAATTTCAGTGTCTGAACAGGCTTTCCTTCATGTCATTTGCAGGAATGACATGAAAAGTGTGCACCGTCCTTCAGATCGTGGCGTTAATGGGAGGCCCCGGGAGCAGGGCAAGTCACCCCCTGTGCAGGTTTAAGAACCCTACAGCAATTCAAAATGGTTATTACTTTGTAGGCCTTCATCCTGAAACCTGGATCTGCTTAGAATGTCCACGAGAATGTATGGCAGTAAATACAGATAGAAAAAAAAAAAAAAAAGAAAGAAAAATAAAATACAACATAGGACCGGGAAATTAACTGGAGGGTCCTGTGCAGGGAATGGCAACACCCATGCAGTTTAAAGATCACACTACCGAGACAAAACTGCAGTGTTGCAGAGCAACAGATGATTTTAGACATGTGGGTATTTTAACCCTCAAAATTCAATTAACTGGGTAAAATCTTATTTTCAGTCTTTGAATTGAGTAATTTAACACCCCCTCCCCACCGCTCCCCCCCCCACCCCCAAAAAATAATTAATTTCAAAAATGAAAGAAAATGCACTAGAGCCAATATAAAATCAGAGACCAAAAGTAAATACATGTAGCCATTTTTAATAAGTTTGATACATCCAAATAACTTGAAACAACTAAATACTAAACTTTATAATTTCAACAAGGGAAGTACAGCAGTTAAACAGATAACATGCCTACCAAACGAAAGAATGCATAACCATCGGTTAAGAACATGAAACTATAAGAGCGACATCCGGTTAGGAATTCGATGACTCAAAAAGGTAACAAAACTTTGCATTTACTGTGTTTCATAAGCAATATAAATGTTTTGAGGAAATTATTTAAAGAAAATTAAATTCAACAGTCAATTGATATTGGTGTCTGTGGAGTAAATCTCAGACTACCTACTTCACGCATATTGGCTGAATTATTTTTCGCGTGCTGAAAGTGTACCAAAAGCCTTAGAAAATGTGGAAATCTGCAGTGTTTGTCCTTTATTTAATTTTTCGCTTTGCTACAAGTTCAGCATATTATCACGCACATACGATGGACACATACGTTATTTGTGTTATGGATATTTTGTTTGTCAATGCAGCATTGTCGAGAAATCGCCACAGGAAGGGTCAAAAATGGGTGTTTATGCATTAGATCTATATAAATAATAACAAAACTTACAGCTCTAATGCATAACCACCCATTTTCAACCCTTCCCATGACAATCAACAATATTACATTGACAAACAAAATATCCATATATTCATAACACAAAAAAAACATATGTGTCTATAGTGTGTGACTCAGTTTCATTTTTAATATGTGTCTGTTTCGTACGTATTTCTGATGAGGAAAGGCTCTACAATTTAACAACCATAAGTTTGTTTTTCCTCTCGAAGTGGTTCCCCCATCACGATTTCATGTGACATTACCGGTACGAGCACACGGTTTCTTCATGCAGGGCAAGGAACAATGTAGCTTTGTAACCTATTTTGGTAACATAAACATCCCAGAAATGTGCATCGTCGCACAGGGCACATCTGAGCAATCCCGTGAGAATCTACTCAAGGTTTACTAGATATTCTGTTGGACTTAAAAACTGTTTTTGGCCAACAAGAATAACCGATATGATGCGCAGATTGATATCTCACATAAGTGTTAATGTAATGTTTTGCTTGTCACCGCTTATCGTCTTCCAAAAGAAAATGGTAAATATAAAAATACAATGGCTCGGCTATAATCTCAGTGACAAAAATTCAACATCCCAAAACAAAGGAATGAAAAAACAAGAGGCCTATGGGCCACGGCTCGATCACCTGAGTGACATAGCCACTGCAGATATGCTGATGTTATATAACATTTTTTCCAATCCTATCATCGCAACTAATGAAATTATCATCATTTGAGCAGCTCTTAGTTTTGAAGAAGAGTACATGGGCCTAACAGTCAATGGAGTGTGATCATTTGAACAAACTATCAATCACATTTCAACAGTAAGATCAATGTGAAATTTACTGGAAATTGGCTAAGTGGTTTCTGAAGAATCATGATTTTATACAATCATGTAAACAGCACAGTGGCAGGGAAATATAATTAACATAAACAAGATGGCGGCCATCTAAGATTTCCAATCAGAACGATTTTAGCTACTGTTGGTCTACAAGTCACCTTGATACTTCCAATATAAATGTATATGGCCCATACAAATGCATGGGGAAGCAAATTTGACCTTGCCTTAAAAGGTCAAATGTCAACATAGGACCATCATTTTAGCAATTTTGGTAGATCTCCTCTCTCCCATAATTTGTGCAAAGATTAGGGACAACTACTGGTCTTATTTGGTTCTGGAGAAGAAGATTTTTAAAGGTTTTTAGCATATATGGGCATGGCAGCCATTTTGATCAATGGACCACACCCATTTTAGCAATATTTCGTTCCCCTGCCCCAAGGAGGCACCACATGAAATTTGAACAACACTGGCCCAGAGGCTTCAGAGGAGAAATCATTTGAAATTATCAACATTTTTTCAATACAAATGTACGAGGCCCATACAAATGCATACAGAAGCAAACTTGACCTCACTGTAAAAATGTCAAATGTCAACCTTCGACCATCATTTTAGCAACTTTGGTAGATCTCCCGACCCTGATGATTAGTGCAAAGATTCAGCCACAAGGCATCCTTGGTTCTGGAGAAGTAGATTTTTAAAGGTATTTACCATATATGGGCATGGCAGCCATCTTGGTCAATGGACGGTAACTATTTTAGCAATCTTTCATTCCCCTGCCCCAGGGAGGCTCCAAATAAAATTTAAGCAACACTGGCCCAGAGGCTCCAGAGGAGAAGTCCTTTGAAATTCTCAACATTTTTACCATACAAATGCACAAGGAAGCAAATTTGACCTCACGGTACAAAGGTCAAATGTCAATGTATGATCATTACTTTAGCAACTCTGGTAGACCTCCTGTCCCCAATGATTTATGCAAAGATTCAGCCACAAGGCATCCTGGGTTCTGGAGAAGAAGATTTTTAAAGGTTTTTACCATATATGGGCTTGGCGGCCATCTTGGTCAATGGACCCCAACCATTTTAGCAGTCTTTTATTCCCCTGCCCCAGGGAGGCTCCAAATGAAATTTGAGCAACATTGGCCCAGAGGCTTCAGAGGAGAAGTCATTTGAAATTCTCAACATTTTTCTCCGATACAAATCCATAGGGAAGTGAACTTGACCTCCCCGTAAAAAGGTCAAATGTCAATGTACGACCATTATTTTAGCTACTTCGGCACTCGGCACTCGGCAGACCTCCAGTCCCTGATAATTTACGCAAAGATTCAGCCACAAGGCATCCTTGGTTCTGGAGAAGAAGATTTTTAAAGATCTTTACCATGTATGGGCATGGTGGCCATCTTGATCATTGGATGGCAACCATTTTTGCAATCTTTCATACACCCCTGTCCCAGGGAGGCTCCAAATGAAATTTGAGCAACACTGGCCCAGAGGCTACAGAGGAGAAGTCGTTTGAAATTCTGAACATTTTTCCCATACAAATGCATAGGAAAGCAAACAACCTCTTCGTAAAAAGGTAAAATGTCAATGTACGACCATTATTTTAGCAACTTTGGTAGACCTCCCGTCCCCGATGATAACGCAAAAATTTAGCCACAAGGCATTTTTTCCATACAAATGTATGGGGCCCATACAAATGCATACAGAAGCAAACTTGACCTCACTGTAAAAAGGTCAAATGTCAACGTTCGACCATCATTTTAGCAACTTTGGTAGACCTCCCGACCCTGATGATTAGAGCAAAGATTCAGCCACAAGGCATCCTCGGCTTTGGAGATGAAGATTTTTAAAGATTTTTACCATATATGGGCATGGTGGCCTTCTTGGTCTATGGATGGCAACCATTTTAGCAATCTTTCATTTCTCCGCCCCAAGGAGGCTCCAAATGAAATCTGAGCAACACTGGCCCAGAGGCGCCAGAGGAGAAGTCATTTAAAATTCTGAACATTTTTCCCATACAAATGTATAGGGAAGCAAACGACCTTGCAGTAAAAATGTTTTCATATGAAATTTGAACATAATTGGCTCAGAGGCTTCAGAGAAGAAGTCGTTTGAAAATGTTAATGGACGGACGGACGCAGGGACGAACAAAAAGTGATCACTATAGCTCGTCCTGAGCATAGCTCAAGTGAGGTAAAAAAATACATTAAAGATCCATTATATCGCGGCCCTCTGGGCCCAGAGTCCGCTATAGCAATATAAACGGAGTGCGATATGTCCAGACATGTACCATGAATGTATAACAGCATGCATAACACTCTCTTGGTTTGTCGCTGTGGTAGTTTGCTGAGACATCACTGATAAATGGCATTCAGCCATGTTGTCAGCTATATTTACTAATTAAAATTGGATTAGAATTGCTCAATGGCATAATTTACAATGGTGCGCTATGTCTAACAAGTAATTTCAATCGAAACCACGTTTGAAAACAAGAAATCATCGGGTTGACAATTTAGGATGCCATTTTGGATACTCTGGTTCCCTGGAACAGCAAATGGGTTACTCAATTTGCTTCAGTTGTGTTAAGATAATTTGAGTTGCTTCCCTTTACTTATTATTGGGTTGCAGGCGCAAAAAAAAACTGTTGTTTATCAAAGTTAATTTCTTGTTATTTTAGTTTTATTGTTATTTTTTTTTTTTTTTTTTGATGCAATTGTTTTCTTTTGAAATATTTATTGCTACAGAAGTGTGAAATAAGCAGACTAAGACCTGTGTATGTGGGACAGAAACATAGTAAGACTACTTACTGTCTTGTAAAATTTGCTGGTGTTGAAAAGGAGGTGGACCGTTTTCACCTGTTGAGCAAAATTAGTTTGTGGGCATCATTGACTGATTGAGTATTGAGTAGATCTATGTACTCAATGATGATAATGATTATGATGATAATGATTATGACAATAACGGCGCTATAATTTATTGTTTGCCAATTATAATCAATGCGTGCGCTGATTGACACTTAGTGGATTGTTTGTCATAATACCTGATGCGACTTAGCGTCGGGATAGGCGCGAAAAATCCATTACTGTAGGCGGAACGCATTTTTTTTTTTTTGAAGTTAAATAAAACAACAAACATTTTGTTTTTAAATTTTTTGCTTATGGAAAATTTGAGAGCCATGGCCGATTTGGGATAAACTGGATTTTGCAAAATAACAGACCGCAATATATTGGATCTTTACTGTACTGTTGAAATCTGTCCAGAGGGAAAAGAAAACAGCTTCGATCAGGCATGTTAGAATTAGGAGGCATGGATTGTGCATCTGTCAAAATCGAGGTCAGACAGTCTGAGAACAAATGTTGTTATTTGACTGTATAGTCACTAGTGTCAATATACAGGTGGATATGTCTGCAGATAACCTTAGCCTCAACAGATGAAAGATCATGATACCTGCGTGTACATGTATATTTCTGGTGAATTAATCTGTGGGTAGAGGCAATACAGAGGGGAATCAAGGTGACATCAACATCGCTTTCTGGTATGAACAAAGTGATGTAAGCAGAAATAAGGCTAACACGACCCCTGCAATGTATTCTCCACGAGGTGTATAAACATATAAGTAAGTCTAGATTTGGCAGGTCAGAGAGGGTTAAGAGAGAAAGTCACGGAAGGGTAAGGTAACATTTTTAGATTCCGCCATTCCTAGCCTCTTAGGGCTGAAACGACTCGCGCTAAAATATGTCACAGCAGTGACCGAAGCTGAAATTTCCAGCAAAAATGACTTGAATTCTTCATCTTGGGGTGAATTTTCATTTGGGGTGTGCTGTCTTTAGTTTTAGCATTGTTGTAATACCATTACAGCATGCTCAATGTTAAGAAAATCAAGGCTGGTTTGCCGTCCATTTGTGCCAGTAAAAGGCGCGTATTCTGCCCCAAATTTATGAAAACATAGAACTCAGTCTGGATTACTGAGAAATGTAAACAAATCATATACTCATCAAAATGGAGGTGATTTGCTTATCAGATAAATATTCTGCGTATCTGATATGATTAATTTCCAAAACAATTGCAAATATAAATTGTATCTAGACTTGAAACTAGCATAAAATACATAGATATGCTGCTTATAGATTTCTTCTGAGCTAATGGTCAAATACAACCAGTTGCAGTAACAGAATGAAAGTTGTTTTTTATGTCAATGAAGTGATATTCTGACATTTTGCTTATGAAATGTCAGGCATTTGCTTATTTCTCTATCTTAATAACACAAACAATGTTATTTAACTAATTATGACATTAATCTGAGGTACCAGTGCAATGCTGATGTCAAGCTGGGGAACACTGGCTACTGATCAACAATATTGAAGGTATAGTATCAGAATCTTCTATAGGTAAATAAATAATGGTAGAGCACTTGCTTCAACACCGTCCTGTGTTTCGTTGTTTTTCTTGTCCAGAACAAACTTTCCTCAAAATGCCACTTCGCCGTTAATTAGAAATAGTGTCCCTTTACAACATCCAGAGCAGACAATTCCTGACACCACAGGATTCCAGAGAAAATTGCTCTTGTGTTTCTTAAAACGTACAGTGCACCATTCACCTCACCCTACGGATTCTACGGAAATCTTCGGTTGCGTTCGTAACACATTTGATTGGACGAAAATTTTTACAACGGATTGTGTCTACATCAAGAATTATGGCTTCTTTCACTAGTGAACAAATGTTTGCTGAGGAACGGATTCTGGAGGGACACAACATCATTCTGACAGGTCAAACTGGCACAGAAAAATCATTTCTATTGCGAGATGTGGCATTAACAACAATATTTTGTTCTATTCTGTGGGGATTTGTCTCGATTAAAATATGGATAATACGAATCACCTTTTGAGCAAAAGCATAAATATCGAAACTTGTTAGTGAGTTGAAAGAATAGAAAGTTCAACTGTTGTACATTACCATTGTATTATTTCAACAGGATTCGTCATTTTAGGAAGGGTTTCATTCATGAGTAAGTTCAAATCACAAAATATTGTTTGTAATGCGATTTTTCTTTCTTTGTTTTCAGTCTGTTTCGCCTCTATTTTGGTTTGCGTTTTCCGTAAACATAGCGCTTTTTGAGTCGTCCAATCAAAAACGACTACGAGATAAGCCGAGATTTTCCGTAGGGTGAGGTGAATGGTGCACTGTGCATTATTAGAAAAACAAGAGCAATTTTTTCTGGAATTCTGTGGTGTCAGGAATTGTCTGCTTTGTATGTTGGAAAGGGACATTATTTCTAATTAACGGCGAAGTGGCGTTTTGAGGAAATTTCGTTCTGGACAAAAAAACAACGAAACACAGGACGGTGTTGAAGTAAAGTGCTCTACCAGTATTTATTATCCTATTACAAGATTCTGATACTATACCTTAAATATTGTTGATCAGTAGCCAGTGCTGGGGAAGCATGCCGATTTGTTAGAAGTCACGAAAACCAATGATATCAGCATAAAAATCTCACTGAACTCAAATGAATAAGTCTGACATTATTTACAGGATTGTGTAAATCGTTTTCTTGAAATGAAAAGTGATAATCTAAAACTGAAATCCATTCTTTTGTTGTCGCATTTTCAATAAATCATTAATATATACTTTTGACACTTTTCTGTTTACCTTTTGCGATTCTCAACACGTGCTTCCGGTTAGGGACCTTTCATTATTAAACTACAGCATATTTTTGTATATTCTTTCAATATATCAGAGAACCGCCAAACCTATAATGGCATACGAACAGCAGATTTTAAATTGTTGAAAGGTACTGAAGGGACGGATTATGTGCATGCCAGATTTTGTGTTAGATGACTGGAATTTAAGGGCCTCCTTTTGACCTTGACCGCCGAAAAACAGAGCAGAGATGAGCAGAATTTTGGCTTTGAGAACGTTGTCACCAGCGCTTCTTGATTATACAGCGTTGACTTTTATGCCTTTGAATATTCAAGGTAACAATGTTTGTGCAAGATTCTACAGGGCTCACAGAAGATAGCAATAATATTAGTTCAACCGTCAGATGCAGAGAACGGGAACGTTTTACGACTGTAACCATTTTTCGTACTTTTCATCTTTTGATTTCAGTTTTCCTCCAATGGCATAAAATTCTGAATGACAATTACAGACAGACAAGATTGAGGTCAAAATATATCAGAGATTTAGTCAAAAGGAACAAAACCACATTGACCTGGGGTATTTGGGATTACCGAAATCCAAGATTTACCGGAATCTACCGAAATCCAATATTAATTACTGCAATCCAACTATATTATCAAGTTTACCACGATTTGTGTAAATTTAGACATATACACTGTTAAATAATAAATAAACAGTTAATATAACTAAGTTTGGAAGAATATTTTGGAATAATAACAATTACATTAACGTTTTTTTTTTTTCTTTTTTTTTTAATACAATTTCGGGTCGGGTATAAAAGCCAAGTCTGATCCGATCCGCAGATAATTTTTCTGCCGATCATAAATTTTATTTTTGTCATTATATCTAAGCTATGATTCAAATGTCCAGTATATGAGTTTTTTATCATGATCATATTATACTATTGTAATTTACAGCAATGATATTATTAAAATCATTATTCTAGTTTTTGATTGAGAGTGATTTTTTCTCGTTTCAGGAGTATAAAAGCCAAACTCGGAAGAAAAAATAGCCGAGAGCGATTTCTTGATTTTTTGTCTCTATTTTGTCCTTTTATAGAACAGACTTAACTATAAATGCTAAAATTTTAGTTCATAATGCACATGTGCATTGTGATTCAACAAACATATGCATATGTTTCAATAAAATCAGTTGTTTTTTTTTTCCGTTTGTTTACCAAATTAGACGCATCTATAAATAGACCTGCAAACAATGACGTTACTTACAACGTCCTGAAATCAGACGAAATAAATGGGGGAATTTTCTGACCGCGGAAGATAGTGTTTTAAGAATATCTAATAGATATTAATATCTGTATTAATGTTATTTCTCCTTTTTCGTCTTCTTCCCTGTCTTTTTTTTTTCTTTTGTACAGTAGTAGTTGGGTCATATTGTATCTTTCATATTCATTGCGGTCCGGAGTTTCTATTTTTAGAACAGTATGCATGCAAAGAAAAGATGGACAGAAAAAGGCTAAAATAGCTTATATATGACATAATTTTCATATGCAAGAAACTAATTATGTTCTAGTGACCATTTATTCTCTGAGACAGAGCTGATCTCTGTATATATTAGCTTCACTACTGAGAAAACTATGATTTTTTTTTTATTTACTGGACTTGGCTTTTATACCCCAAGAAGACAGAAAACTGCTTAAAAATCAAATCCAAAAGCATTGAAAAAAGTAATATCTTTTGTCGAATATTAATTAAGCAATGTATGATAATATAAAACTGACATACTGGACATTTGAATCATAGTTTAGATATAATGACAAAAATAAATTTTATGATCGGCAGAAAATGATCAGGGGATCGGATCGGACTTGGCTTTTATACCTGACCACAATTTTGTAATCTACCGAAATCCAATATTAATTACCGAAATCCAACTATATTATCAAGTTTACCATGTTTTTTATAAATTTAGACATATACACTGTTAAATAATATATAAATAGATAATATCTTCAAGTTTGGAAGAATATTTTGGAATAATAACGGTTTTATTAACATTTTTTTTTTTTTTTTACAATTTTCATAGATGGAGTTACTTCCCTTCATAGCTTAGCTCTGTAACAGGTACATAGAAATATGGGGGAATATAGCGAAACATTAGATCTACTTTTAGTCTGGGCAGATAACGAAAGAGGGCAAATAGAGATAAAATATAGCAAGACATGTTTTATACTTGCACGGTTTTATTCCACAATTAAGTAATCAATTCAATGTAATAAAGTCTCGGATGAGACTGCATGCAGGGCAACTAGAAGATATCCCAGCGGGCACACAACGTGGATGTGACGCTCCTAAGACGTTGTTTGCCTGCTGGGGTGATTCCGCACATTTTGCACATGTTCAAAGGCACTTTTTCGCTTGATGCCCGTGTCATTAATTTAACAATACCATATGAAATAAAATAATAGTAAACGCATATTTTAAATCAGTAAACTCAACTCCAGAAATAAAATAATTAATGCAACTTTTTAATGTATAAAAAAACGAATGTATATATACACTTTTGCAGGAATAGACAGAAAATGATTTTTGCAGAACTTTATTCTATTTTTCTCAGAATCTAGAAATACAATAGTTAGTCTAAATATTCGGACAGGATAAGCAAACAGTGGAGACCCAGATCAAAGGCCGCAAAAAAACTGCGTCTGATCAGAGCCAAATATGTTAGTCATTTATTCAGCAGTATTTTGACAAATCAACGGCTGTGTTCTAACTATAGGTCCGGTGTGGTAAGGAGTTAAGGTGTCCGAATATTTAGGGAAAATATGGTGTGTAGAAACCGCAATAACGCTTAAAGCGCAAAGCAAAATTTGTATTTTGAATTTTGATTTTCATAGTAAATAAGTCTTGACATTTCATGTAAATTATTCTGCTAGGCAGAAGATTTCACATGAATGCCAATAAAAGTCAAAAAGACTTATTTTCTATGAAAAATATTAAAAAGGATATTTTGAAATGTCGTCTGCTGCAGTTGTGGTTAGCAGCACCTTAAGGTTTATTTATAAGCAGACGACATTTTGAAATATTTTGCTTATTTTTCGCAGAGAACATGTTCTGACATTACATGCAAATTTTCTCCAACTAGAGGCAATTGGCATGTAATTTTAAATCACCCTTTCAGGGAAAAATAAGAAATATAACAATTTGTCGTCTGTTGAATTAGCCATGGGTAAGCTTATAACTCTATTTAGTGTGTGTGGGAGGGTTTTTAGTTTGTATGCAATTAAATGCAAAAAAAATAAATAAATAAAGACCCTGATCAGACGCTATGTTCCGTGTCATCTGCTGAATTAGCCCATAGAGTGGTTAAGGTTAAGTTTTTACTTTAGTTTACATGCAGTTATATGTAAAGCAAAACTAATACTATGCTTTATATCTTGACATTTCATGCTTGAAATCATCTCCAGTGGAGATAATTTGCAGGAAAAATCAAAGCTTTATTTATTGGGAAAATATGAAAAATGTTTCGCTGTGTTCCCCCGTACTTTTTTGTACCTGTCACAGAGCTAAACTATGAAGGGGAAGTAACTCCATCTATGAAAATTGTAAAATTAATAAAATCGTTATTATTCCAAAATATTCTTCCAAACTTGGACATGTTATCTGTTTATATATTATTTAACAGTGAATATGTCTAAATTTACACAAATTTATGGTAAACTTGATAATATATTTGGATTTTGGTAATTAATATTGGGTTTCGGTAGATTCCGGTAAAAATTGGATTTCGGTATTCCCAAATACCGTTGACCTGCTTTGTCACTCATAAACTGTTTCACTCAGGTCACATGACTAAACAGTAAACTCGCCATTAGCGGATCACTTGTAGTTTGGAGATACAGTATGTAACTCACTCATTAAGCTACGATTCAAAATTATTGCAGTCAATTGTTGGATACATTTCCCTGAAATGATTATAAAGTCAGGTGGCAAGAAGCGACGGTATTAATCTTAATTGATGGAAAGCGAATGAAGCATTTTCGAACTTGGATTTTCTTTGCCTCATTCGGAAGTGAAAGTTGAGAGACTCGTGCAAAGAAGCCATTACTGAAGAAGTTTTAAGTAAAAGATTTTTTTTAAACTTTCATAGAGATTGATCATTGAATATTTTATAGAGATTGATCATGGCATATTTTATATGGTCATTCTTTCTAGGATTCAAAGAGGGTAGTTGTCAGTTTCTCAAGCACTGGTCAGTGCTCCAGCTAGCCCTATATGGAGGGGTGGGTCGCCCCTCTGCCCTTCCTAAGCTGTCCTCTGTCTTTCAACTCCAGAGACATAAAACCCTACATTTTGGTGGAAATTTCATGAAAATCGGACCAAAATTAAAAAAGTTATCAGTGTTTAAAGGTCAGTTTTATATGTACTCTATTTTTGAAGTATTTATTGTGGAATGGGATTATATTTTGTAACATGTTTTGATATTGAGCACATGAAATGACACATGGTGCCCTCATTCTTGTGTGACTGCACAAAAAGTGCCCTACCTTGCATCCCTCTGCCCTCAAATAATCCTAGCTGGAGCACTGCTGGTTAAACTGCTTAGAGGACTAAGCCTGCCCAGGAAAAATTGTGGTTAGGTAAACTGACAGGCTCGATCAATGCAACCTTAATAGTATTGACTGGGACATTAAAAACACAACTCAACCAACCATTCCAATCAAACAAGGTGAACATTATCTATTCGCAGGGATGATGTTAGTACACAGCAACATCCTTTTGATTGGGAGCTTAACTTAACTTAAAGTCCCACATCCCCTAGGCAGGTTGAATATCCCACTGAGACAAAATAGCTACTTTGTGTTTCATCCTGTAAAACCCACCTTTGCAGGTACAGATTGGTCTTTCTTCTTTTCTACTATTACTGCAACAGGTCATATTTGACAAAAACCTGCAGTGAGTCAGGTTGAGTCGTTAATTTAAGGATAAGTATGTGTTAATTTAGCTTGCTTTAAGACTTGGTCATAAATATTATCATTGACAGAGACTTGGCACAACAAAACCTGTTATTATATGTTACAAATAGATTGATTTTCATTTGCTCAGAGACACCTTCAGCCCAGTCCATAGATAGCGATATACATTGGCTTGCTGGTGCCTTCCAGTATTTATTAGTTTCTAAAATTACACATCAACTTTTAGTGACATTGCAAGTCATGGATGTCTACGCACAGTTTTATATTAATGGCTGTCTAAAGGTTATACTGTAAGTCACATAACTTATTGAAATTGATGCTCAAGATAAGAAGGGTATCCTATAAATATTTTTCTTATTGTTTCTCCACGAAAAATGTAGGTTGTGGGTGCTCATTAGAATCACTTTAGTGAGATGCTTCTTATGAGTACTGCAACATGCTTTCTAGGAGAAATACAAAAAAGATCACTACTTTTGGTTGAAAAGAGTATCTATAGATATGTTTTACTAGAAAATTTTGTCTTTCTAATTAAGTACTGCTTGTGCAGATTTATCAAATTCTGTATTGCACCAGTATTTTTATACCCCACCACAAGATAGTGGCAGAGTAATTATGATTTCACATTGGACTTCCATGTGTCTGTACGTCAGTCGTACATCCGTCCGTCCGTATTTAGTTTCCAGATGATAACTTGAGTAAACATCAATGGATTTTCACCAAACTTGGTATGTGCATTGATATTGTGAAGATCTGGTTTAGGATTGTTAATGGGCAAATTTTGACGGAATTATTTGCCCGAGACACGCCCATATTTTCGTTTTTGGACGATAACTTGAGTAAATGTCAAAGGATTTTAACCAAACTTTGTACATGCATTGATATTAAGGAGATCTGGTTTGGATTGCTAATGTGCAAATTTCGTCAATGTTTGACAGAGCTATCTGCCCGCGACACGATAATGGTGGGGTATTATAGTTTAACATTTCTATTGTCTTATAGGGCAGAAGCATTTTAGCAGGACACTGCAGTTCAGGAGTTCAGAAAACAAAGATTATGAAATTAATCCAGTGTTTATCAACAGAAATCCAAGGTCTGTATCAGTTTTAATTTTCCTCCATTTTGGTCCAGCCATAGGGAAAACAAATTAACCCTTGTCATGCTGAATAAATTAAGATGCCACACCCACTTCTAATTTTCAGCCAGTCAAATTACTTGATCCAGGTTGTTAATAAAAATTCAAATACTGAATGGCAAACAGTGCAGATCCAGATCAGTTGGCTTCTTCAGAAGCCAACTGATCTGGATCCACACTGTTTGCAAAGGCGGGGCATATCCGGGGTCAGCAGAACAAGGGTTAATTAGCATTGTTTCAGATATAGGATATTTTCAAGTGAAACTTTTTGATATATTTTTTATTTCTCGTCAAAACATAATGTGGTGAGAGGTGAGTACCAACAAAATTTTTCAAAGAGTGCATTAAATGTCCTAAAATTTCATACACTAAAGTTTCTGTGAAAATGGCAGATACAAAAATATCTGCAAATTATATATTTTACTCACTAGAACAGTTAACATTTTGACCATTAACGAGCTCGTTAAGCTAACAACACTTTGAACAACTGGGCCCTGCTGTACATTTATATTACAATCACATACATTGTAAACTGTCAAATAACTTTTATTGTTCAGAGTAGTACACATTTTAAAAGGTTTGGTCGAATGTTTTCAGTCATTTTGTGTTCAGTTGCACATTTAAATTCTCCCTTTTTATAATCCACCACACAATATTAGCGGGGTATTATGGTTTCATGTTTGACGTCCGTGTGTGTGTCCGTCAGTCATCTGTCCATCCGTATTTCATTTCTGGATGATGAGTAAATATCAATGGATTTTCACCAAACTTGGTACATTGTATGTGCATTGATAATGTGGAGATCTGGTTTGAGATTGCTAATGAGTAAATGTCTACCCAAGACTCTCCCATATTTTCGTTTCCAGACAATAACTTGAGTAAATGTGAAGGAATTTTAATCAAACTTGGAACGTACATTGATACTGAGGTGATCTGGTTTGGGATTGCTAATGGGCAATTTTTGACAGAGTTATCTGCCAGCAACACTATAATGGCAGGGTATTATCGTTAAACATTTTTGTTGTCAGAAAATTTTCAAATTAATCAATTTTAGTCCGCAAACCCACAAAAGGGTAAAGAGCAAACTGCATATTCTGACCAAGATCAGATATCGCAGAATGGAGAATCTGATCAGGGTCTACCCTGTTTGCATTAAATACGGGAATTTTTATTAAACATAGTAATAATAAAAACTGTCCAGACAACCTGCTATTTGAAATAGAATGGTCCAAAGAGTTGTGGTAGAAGAGTCCACTGGACTCTTTAAAATAAACGTCAAAAAGGTTGCCTTTGGAAACAAAGAACACTCCAGATCAGAAAATGGGAGTCTCAGTTTTATTGAGACTTCATAAGCAGTAATGAAGTTTGCAACACTGCTTACGCCCTGTAGCATATACATGAGCAGAACTCCATTTTCAAATGTACCATAATGGGCCCAATGATCCCAAATGAAATATAATCTGCACTAGTCTATGGTAAAGTACGGGGAGACGTTCTACTGCTGCCACAAGGCACTAATACCAGCTGCAGTGTAGTAACCCATGTCATGCTAAATATATTAAGATGCCACACCCATTTCTAATTTTCAGCCTATCAGATTACTTGATCCAGATTTTTGATATAAATTCACATACTTAATGAAAACAGTGCAGATCCAGATCAGTTGGCTTCTTCAGAAGCCAACTGATCTGGATCTACACTGTTTGCAAAGGCGGGACATGTTCGGGTTCAGCAGAACTAGGGTTAATGTGCCTTTAATACCAATTAAAAAAAGGAAATTCAGGAATATTATTTAACTGTAAATTGAAGTAAGAAGGATATGCATTCTTGTCTGCCAATGTTGCCGCAAAATTGTAGAAGAGAACGGTCTAATTTGTTGTTTGTTTTTTTTATTTGTGATATGACTGGATGACTGTTTGAAATGATGTAAAACCCGCATAAAACAAAATAAATTCATTATTTTTTTGAGAGGAAAATCAGGCTTGATATTGATATAGATGAACTGCCTATAATACAGTTCCCATCAAGTGTCAAGCCTTATTTTTATCCGAAAAAGGGCTTCGGGCTTTACGCAGATGTGGTCCTTTACTGCATGGTATAATGTAATTTTTCTCATACTATTAATCCTTAGGCTGCTAATCACAACTATTGTCGCGCTGGAGGGGTCTGCCAACTCTAAAGCCTGTCAAACATACTATATACTACATGCAACCATTCAGAGCAAGTGTTCTCATACAGGAGTGAACCTACTTTCATACAAACACGCACTTTTCATTAGATAGTCAGGTGCTGGATTTTACCTCCACTAAAAAAGACCGAGAATACCAAATATCAAGCTGCCATTAATGTTGGCACTCACTTCAACAGATTGATCACAATTTTCTGAAAAAAAAAAGCCCATAACACCTGAATCATTTCCAGTGAGGAAGAAGTAGGAATAACAGTGGAACCTTTGTATGTCACTTGTTTCATTTGCAATAGTACACAGTAGGCGCTGGTCCCTTGTAACATTTTTTTTTTTAAGTGTCTTAAACGGTTCCCGGTTTACACATGACTGTCACATGACTTTCTAGTCACGTGACCATCCCTTCTTTGGTAACATGGTCACCTACAGTACGATCGGCAAATTGTATGTGAAAATTCCATGTAATTCGAGGTAAAATTAAGGGAGTAATGACTTCTAGAGTAGAGGTACCCCCTCCTACAAGCTTGATGTATTTTTTTTCTAGCAGCCTAAGGGTTAAACAGACTTACTTCACTATATATTTCAGAAACTTGGAGAAATTAGGACTTGCCCCCAAGAGAAAAGGTTGGAAATTCCAAGCACCCAGGAGAGACTACTATCATAAGTAAGAAAAAGTCCTTATCCAGCATTTTCATTGTTTGGAAGTAGGAGGCTAAAATCCATAAGTAGAGGGCATATACTATATTTATTACAAATGATCCATTTAATGCTTAGCTTGTTAGGTAAAATTTTCAGCAGGTGAAATTTTGAAATATTTTTCTTATTTTCCCAGAAAACAGGCTTTGATATTTCATGCAAGTTGTCTCCTCAAGAGACAATTTGCATTAAATTACAAAGCCTGTTTTCTGGAAACAATAAGAAAAATATCGATTTGTTGTCTGGTGAGTTTGCCCAGATAGTGTAGATATAGGTTAGAAAGGCTTTAAGTAGAAGGCTATGGTGAAATAATAGAAGGCAATTTAGCCTTCTGCCTCCTGTTCCTGAAAAGGCTGCACATTGTAGCTGTGCCGGCCTCGGTGGCTCAGTTGGATGCGCCGTCCGACTGGAGACCAGGAGGTCGCGGGTTCAACCCCCGCCGAGGTCGGCAACATTCTTACGTGGAGATTGATCATGAAATATTTCTACGGTCATTCTCTCCCTTCCGCTGATTCAAGAAGGGCAGTTGTCAGTTTCTGGCGAAAGAATGTGCACAATACTGGTTAACCGCTTAGAGGACTAAGCCTGCCCAGTAAACATGTGGTTAGGTAAACTGACCGCGCTCGACATGACCCCATTGGGTTGACTGGGCCGTAAAACCTCAACACAAACATTGTAGCTGTGGATAAACTTGTTGGTAACTGGGGATACATAGCTTCAGATAAAGTGCTTTTTTTTTTTCAATCAGCAGGGTTCAAATTTAACTTTTTTGGCAGCTTGCTAAAATTAGCAAGTGGCATTATTTTTTACTTGCTAAACCTTTCACCCAACTTGCTTTTTCACACTTATAACCACTGTTAAATGTGGCTTTAAACCTTAGCACTCTGGGTAAAAATTTCAGCAGACATTTTAGAATATTTTTCTTATTTTTCCCAGAAAACAGGTTTTGACATTACATGCAAATTGTCTCCTATGGAGACAATTTGCATGTAATGTCAAAACCTGCTTTCTGGGAAAAAAAAAAAAAAACAAAAAATTCATCATTGCTTTTGGAAAAGAAATTGCAAAACTTCAGCAACAATGCCTCAGGTTCTGCCAGTTAAAGAGAATCTTTCCAACGTGCTAGAATTAGCTAGTGATGGAAATTGCAGCTTGCTTTTTGAGGAAATTAACCAGCATTTAGCAAGTTAGCAAGTGCTAAAATTGATCCCTGATCAGAAAGTATAGTTTTTTTATTCCTCCACAAAAATATGTTCTAGGCAGTCATTTATACTTTTCTTATTTCTCCAGAAAGCACATTGTGGTACCCTTTTGGAGTGATTCCACAAAGGGCTTGTTATGAATACCCACAACACATACTCAAATGCAAAAGGAAGTGTGCACTTGTTGAATTTCTGAAAATTCAGGGATGGACTATTTCATGTTTAGTATCATTTTTATACGCCCGTTTGAAAAACGGGACGTATTATGTTATGGGGTATGGATGGTGTCCGTCTGTCCGTCTGTAAACTTTTCATTTCCGGCTAACTCCTCCCACAGTTTACACCCGATCAAGCTGAAACTTGGTATATAGTTAGACCATGATGTGGCGCAGTGCATATTATTTCGTGGTTACAGTCCACCAAATGTTTGCAGAGTTATACCCCTTAGAATATTTCTGTAAACTTTTCATTTCCGGTTTAACTCCTCCTACATTTTACATCCAATCAAGCTTACACTTCATATATAGTTAGACCATGATGTGGAGCAGATGTGGAGTTAGACCATGATGTCGAGGTTACAGTCCACCAAATACAGTGCCCCAGCTAGCTACTTTCAGAGGGGCGGACCGCCCCTCGTGCCCTCCCGGGCCGCCCCTCATGCCCTGGTCTTCCGCCCCCCCCCTTGCCCTCTCCAATTGTCTTGTTGCCTTTTCTAAGATGTTCCTGTTTCATGTCTATTCATAATTCGCCAATAAGCATCCTCTTATGTGTAATTTAAGACCGTTAAGAAGACATCATAGGTAGATGTAATTATTGATTAATCATGCGACACGCGCTGGAGTAATTTGTCATATTGTGAACGGATTAGCGGTGGTTAGATAAACACCGTGGGGCACAATATGACACGATGAGCGGTCTTGTTGGTATCTTTGATGCTAGAATATTACAGACACTGAGAGTATCTCTGGATAGAGCCTGCTTTCGTTTACTTCTAATCGGTGTCTTTAAATTTTATTGCAAAAATAAACTGAGCAATAAATTCATGTATAATTTGCATAGTATCTTTTATTTAAATGACCATGTTCGGTAAATCACAATTATTCTCAACCGACTCATCACTTGTTACGGTAAAAATGCCAACAAAAAAGAGAAAGTTAAAAGAGGATGAAAGAGATAGAGTGAAGATTAGAAAAACCTAACCATACGATTTCTTCGTTTTTCGGCGATGCTTCAGTGCCCGATTATTTTTAATAATTGTGACTTATTAGCCACTGCCATGTTCGGGCATGTGCGCAGCAGCGGAGGAGACCGTCGCACGCATATTCTAAACTTAGGCAGGACATAAGCGGTCACACGACTTACCAAAATATCGGAATACTACCTAAACCAATACTGAATTTTTTTCTGTTCCCCAAAATTAGTTTCATTCCCTTGTTCTCTGCAGCGTCTGATCTGGGTCTATACTGTTTGCATAGGCCTCTCTGTCCCAATATTTAGGTTCTTAAATTTTTTTCCCGCCACGACTTCACGTGACATTACTGCAACGACCATGTGGTTTCTTCATGCGGGCAAGGGAAATGTTACTTTGTGATTGTTGCATTTTCTGGATATTTTAATAATTATAATGGTCTCAATATATAGATAATGTAAAAGAATAACAGTACTAATATTTATTTATATCCTCGGTAAATGCGGGGTAAGATTCTCACTCTTTAAGTTTAACTGTTTAAAGGGAGCTAATTGCGTATGTCTTGCTAATGAATTTTACGAGTGGAATGCAATATTTTTTTATGAATCGGGGGCAGATCCAGGATGATTTCTGAAGGGGTTCTATTTGATCGAATTTCAGTACTTATTCTGCATATTCGGTCAGACATGCCTGAGCAAACAGTGTAGACCCAGATCAGACGCTGCAAAACACATTTAAAACTTCATTGAACGTCTCCAAGAACTGGAGTTTACATGCCTGTTTGTCACCACAAGCAGAAGCACTGTTCAAAACGGCAAAATCTGACCGCCCTTGCATCGGAAGATGATCTGAGTCTTCACTGGTCACACGTCTTATTGTCCTGAGGTCGCACGTCTTACTGTCCTGAAAGTGTTTTCCAAATTTCCATTTACGTGTTCCCCCAAACTAGTTTCATTCCCTCTTTCTCTGCGGCGTCTGATCTGAGTCTACAGTTTGCATAGGCCTACCTGTCTCAATACTTAGGTTCTAATTTTGATATATGCTAGTTTTATATGCATTTCTGACGAAAAAGATGCTTTATAATTTAACGTACATGTGTTTTTCTCTCTAAGCGGTTTCCGCCACGATTTCTCGTGACGTTACCGTTACGAGCACGCGGTGTCATCATGCCGGGCAAGGGAATGTGACTGCTACATTTTCTGGGTTTTTCACATATATTTTTGTAATCTATACTGGAAATGAGAATGCCCCAAATAGGAAAAAATACGAAACAGTTTTTTTATTTGAAACCATACATTGTATGCCCAAATTTTCAAGCACAAAAATGCTAATGTATATAATTTCGCTGTTGACTGGTCGTTGACTGGTCCTTATAGCGTAGCTTGGGGGTCCGCGGGAGCATGCGTTCATGTTTGTGTGTGTGTGTGTGAGAGAGAGAGAGAGAGAGAGAGAGTTGTTCCTTTTATCAAGAAGGAAGGAGGACAGTAAATGTCTCGTCGTCAACATTGCTTTTTATTTTCATCTCTGTTATTTGTTTTTAGTTCTTTTTAGTTTTTTTTTCTATATATTGTTTATAGAGAAAAAAAACTGAAGTGATTCCAAAACAACAAACAAAGTACTTCTTTATGTATTTTATTCTATTATTACACTTTCAATAACTGCCACCCGAAACATAAAAAAATACTTCTTCTTAAGCTTGTTCTGTTGTCTTCCAATCCTGTGTACGAGTCCTAGAATTGATGATGACACCTGCTTCTTGAATATATATGTACATGATAAAAGTTGATGATAATGTAAAATCATTGTTATGAAAGCATATCCTGATACTTTGATGGTGTGTTCAAGGTGAGGTCAAACAAATGAGTACATAAGATGAGATACTAGAACTGGCAATTTCTAGCTGTACCTGCAAATAAACTTAAAACTCCATCAATGTTATATATATTATATATAAATATTATTTTTGTGTGTGTGTATATATATATATATATATATATATATATATATATATATATATATATATATATATATATATATATAGACAAAAAATCTGTATAATGTTATATGTTATGCCAAACAGTAAAAAGAATTTGCCCTTGTAAATAAATGTCGCGCGTTATGTGCCCTACCCTGCGCCCCTCTATTTTCAAATCCTAGCTGGAGCACTGAAATATTAGCAGAGTTATTCCCCTTTGAAAATTTCAGTTGACTTTTTGTGTCCGGCTAACTCCTCCTACAGTTTACATCTGATCAAGCTGAAACTTGATTTGTAGTTAGACCATGATGTGGAGCAGCGCATATTGTTTCAAGGTTACAGTCCACCAAATATTAGCAGAGTTATACCCCTTTGAAGATTTCTATTTTTCGTTTCTGGCTAAATCCTCCTACAGTTTACATCCAATCAAGCTGAAACTTCATATACAGTTAGCCCATGATGTAGTGTAGCACATATTGTTTCGCGGTTACAGTCCATCAAATTTTAGCAGAGTTATGCCCCTTTGAAAATTTCAGTAAACTTTTCATTTCTGGCTAAATCCTCCTACAGTTTACATCCTATCAAGCTGAAATTTTATTTGTAGTTAGACCATGATGTGGAGTAGCGCATATTGTTTCAGGGTTACAGTCCACCAAATATTAGCAGAGTTAAACCCCGTTGAAAATTTCTATTAATTTTTTGTTTCCGGCTAAATCTTTCTATAGTTTACATCCGATCAATCTGAAACTTCATAAATAGTTACACAATGATGTGGAGCAGCACATATTATTTCGAGGTTACAGTGCACCAAATATTTGCAGAGTTGTAAACTTTTTGCAGCATATTGTTTAGAGGTAATAGTGTGCAAATTTTATTTTATAATAGGATATATTTTTTGCAAATAACTAAAGTTTTGGTCATATGGGCAAGATATTGATTTTTTAGCTCACCTGAGCTCTGCTCAGGATGAGCTATTGTGATCACATTTCGTCCGTCTTCCGTGCGTCCTTCCATGCATCCGTCCGTGCGTCCATTAACATTTTCAAACGGCTTCTCCTCTGAAGCCGCTGAGCCAATTTTGCTCAAATTTCATATGGAGCCTCCTGAGGATGGGGGAACGAAAAATTGCTAAAATGGTTGCGGTCCGTTGACCAAGGTGGCCGCCACGCCCATATATGGTAAAAACCTTTAAAAATCTTCTTCTCCAGAACCGAGAATGCCTTGGGCCTGAACCTTTGCAGGAATCATCGGGGACGGGAGGTCTACCAAAATTGCTAAAAGAATTGTCGTACGTTGATGTTTGACCTTTTTACGGAGGTCAAGTTTGCTTCCCTGTGCATTTGTATGGGAAAAACCTTTAAAAATCTTCTTCTCCAAAACCGAGCATGCCTTATGGCTGAATCTTTGCATATATCATCGGGAACGGGAGGGCTACCAAAATTGCTAAAATAATGGTTGTACATTGGTCAATTTTGCTTCCTTATGCATTTGTATGGGAAAAATAATCAGAATTTCAAACAACTTCTCCTCTGGAGCCTCTGGGCCAATTTTGCTCAAATTTCATAATGGAGCCTCCTTAGGTAGGGGAAACAAAAGATTGCTAAAATGGTCACGGTTCGTTGACCAAGATGGCCGCCATGCCCATAAATGGCAAAAACCTTTAAAAATCTTCTTCTCTAGAACCGAGGATGCTTTGGGGCTAAATCTTTGTATAAATCATCGGGGACAGGGGATCTACGAAAGTTGCTAAAATAATGATCATACATTGACATTTGACTTTTTTACGGCAAGGTCAGGTTTGCTTCCTTATGCATTTGTATTGGAAAAAACATTTAAAAATCTTATTCTCCAAAACCGAGGATGGCTTGTGGCTGAATCTTTGCATAAATCATCTGGAATGGGCGGTCTACCAAAATTGTCAAAATAATTGTCATACATTGACATTTAACCTTTTTACGGCGAGGTCAAGTTTGCTTCTGTATGCATTTGTATGGGCCCCATACATTTGTATGGAAAAAAATGTTAATAATTTCAAATGGCTTTTCCTCTGAAGCCTCCAGGCCAGTGTTGCTCAAATTTCATGCGGAGCCTCCTTGGGCAGGAGAATGAAAGATTGCTAAAATAGATATGGTCCATTGATCAAAATGGCTGCCATGCCCATATATGGTAAAAACCTTTAAAAATCTTCTTCTCCATAACCAAATAAGCCCTGGGTCCTAACCTTTGCACAAATTATGGGGGACAGGAGATCTACCAAAATTGCTAAAATGATGGTTCTATGTTGACATTTGACCGTTTTACCTCCAAGTTCAAATTTGCTTCCCCATTTGTATGGGCCATATACATTTATATTGAAAGTATCGAAGTGACTTGTAGATCAACAGTATTTAAAATTGTTCTGATTGGAAATATAAGATGGCCATCATCTGGTTTATATTTATAATATTTCCCTGCCACTGTGCCGTTTACATGTATAAAATCATGATTCTTCAGAAACCACAGCCAATTTCCACCAAATTTCACATTGATCCTTCTCTTGAAATGTGATTGATAGTTTATTCAAATGATCATGCTCCATTGACTGTCAGGCCCATATATTCTTCTTCAAAACTAAGAACTGCTCAAATGATGATATTTTCATTAGTTACGATGATAGGATTGGAAAAACATTGCATAACATCTGTCTGTCTGCAGTGGCTATGTCACTCAGGTGAGCGAACCGTGGCCCGTGGGCCTCTTGTTTTTTCTTCTTCTTCTTTTATTAGATTTGCAAGGGAAGATTGCCATTATTAAATCTTTATGAATACATAATTCTTTTTGGATTTTTTTTTTTTTTTTTTTTAATACTCTTCTGATTTGGCTCCCTTGAAGAACAAAAATAAAATCAGTATTAAACAAGTTAAAGGTTTACAAAAAAATTTCTTTTAGCATTTTTTTTTTTTTTTTATTTTTTTGGGTTGTTTATTTTTGTTTTGTTATTGTTTGGTCCGATACTGAAGTATAGGAAAAACAAATCAGCCAAAGGCTCATATGAGCTTATAATATAGTCATGCTTCTGTGGCAGGGCTCTGGAAATTTTGAAATCTGAATCGGTCCAGCCGATGACGATGACGTCATCAATGAGCCCATCCCCCCCCCCCCCCCCCAAAAAAAATGTGTATATAACCTGTCACGAAAACTAATGACAATTGGCAGTCCTGTAACTCCTTTTAAATAATACACCTCAACTCCGTTATATGACGGAAGTCCGGGTACAACGAGCATGATCAAAGCTGGCCTCATCAATAAATACAGTCAGGTATGTAAAAAGAAAGAAAAAAAAAAAAGAAAAAAAGAAAAAACGGTTTTGTTGTTATTTCCACCTACGCAGGGTTTTCCTAAACTATTTATAAACAACTGATTCCCGTCTTGTATAAGCGCAAAGACGGCGGGAAACAGGAGAGACGGAACGAAACGACTTTCATGGACCTAATTAGGTCTAATAAAAAAGGCCTGCGCCACGGGCGGTTTTGCAGTTTTCAGTGTTTCAAGATTTAATCAGACTGCTTAAATTTTAAGCACTGACCAATCTTGCCTAGCGCAAGTGGTGCATTACTTATTTTTACTCTGAAACCTACCTTGAATTATACTCGCGTGTAACGGCAATCAACAAAAAAAAAAAAAAAAAAAAGAAGCAATCAATTATACCCAGATCAGACGCCGTTGTATGCGACATCTGATCAGGACGTACACGGTTTGGGAATTCATTTATCGAATCTGGGACCGACAAACCGTGTTGATCAAAACAAAAAAGAATAGGAAGAAAACGGGTGCGTTCAAGCGGTGCATTCTTTTATCACTCTCAGTAAAGCGACCTTTGATCTTTTGGACACGCCGACTGCACCTGGATGTTTTGTAGTCTCAGTGTATTCACACGTGTCACACAAACGGATTAATTATCAGACTACCGTTACTGATGATTCGTGTTTATCGCTTGTTTACTGCACAAAGGTCAGTGAAGTGTTGATTTTTTGACAATGTTTGGATAATGACGTAATTAATTTGTTGCCGTTATTCAGCTGTCTCTCCAATATACATGTCAAATGACCGTTTAGAGCCTTTTAACTACCATAATACCGCATTTAAAAGGTGTGCGGACGTTGTCAGTTTGGAAAGACTTGATCGTTTGTGATTTTTTAGACATCATTGATTTGTGAAAATTGGTTGGTTTGGGAAATGTTGGACCGATTTATTAGCGTTTTGGGGTGTTTGAAATCGGTCCAGAATTCTTAATTTCGGTCCAGACCGGCTATTTTTCCGGTTTTCCCGAGCCCTGTTCTGTGGTGTGTCCTCCGTCAGAAAGCACTTCTCCCTAGAAGCAGCAAACTTCTCCCTATTTTCCCAGGAGGGAGAAGTCACTTCTTCCTTAATTCCTGGGCCAGCTTGGTTGCTTAGGTTACAGTTCACCAAATATCAGCAGAGATATGCCCCAATGAAATTTTTTTAATTTTTTTTTTTTTTTGTAATTCCACTTACAGTTTATATCTGGAGCACTGAATTATACAGGAGCCAGTTTTTGTGCTACATCTTTTTACTTGCCACGGGCGTATAATGCCCCGCTTGGCGGAGCTCTTGTTAGCTTATAAATTCAGTTACCTTTCTAACCAATATGATAATGTTATTGTTTTGAATTTCTAAAAAACTTAACAATGTGTCAATGTGCAGCAGGGGTCAAAATAAAAACAAAATTCACAAATAGCCAACAATAGCAGAGTGAGGTCAAGACATGCCATTAATAATTTACATAATCTGTGGAATGCCTTGGAGGTGGAATGGAATAATATACCTGTACATGTCATCCTACGTTACTTTAATTCTGTGCATGGGTGACATATTTAGAGGATATTAGACAAAATGTGGGTCATACAACAAACTAAAATCATTTATATAATTTTGCAACAAATTACAGTGAATCCAAACAAGGGAAATAGCCCTTTGGCTATTTGTGTATTTTTTATTTAAGATTTAAAAAAAAAAAAAAAAAAAAAATTATTTTTCCTGGAGAAATACGGTATTTGACCTAATTACTACACATACTTCTATCAGTGCACAGTCAAGTAATTCTGTAGTCTTCAGATTACAGTCAGTGTACTGTTTGTCTATAAAGGCATATGTTGTTATGGGTACTCATTTGAATTGCAACTTGTCGATGCAATTCAAATGGATACCCACAACATATGTAAAATAATAAAGAAAATCTGAAAAAAATGGCATAAACATCATCAAATAAGTCCTTTACTAATCTTTTTTTAAGTGTACCCTTAGTAGGTAGATAATCTTTTACCGCAAATTTTAACTTCGTAATACATTAACCTATAGATAATGTGCTATTCTATTCTGTTATTCACCCCCTCCACAGAAAAAACGACCTTTCAGTTGTTATAAAGTCTTAATTCAGAAGGTCCCTTTAACAGTTACCTGTATGACGTAGTTCCTCCCGCTCAAATGATCACGTGTCAGTTTCTTTTCTGTGGACTTTGAATGTTCAAGGATTATTATTCTGTTTTAAAAAAAAATGGATTAAAATTATTCTACACGGTTAAAATTTTTATATCCTTGACTTTCTCTGGTTCTATATTCACTCCTTCTACTATCTATGTACTTATTTTCGAAATATCGATCTTAGATTTCTTGTTTTCTCAATGTTAAATTTCTTCCTTTGTTTCCGCATCAATCGATGCATTTCACCCGCGGCAACTGTGGCCATTTAAAAGCTAAATGGGATACACATTTATCTTGTCTAACTTGTAATTCTTGCACACGTATCTCTCCGTGTTATATTTGTAGTTCCTGGACAGAAAAAGTTTGGAACCTAGCAGAAAGAAGACGCCTTCATGCTACTAGAAAATCAGTTATGACGCAGAAGAGAAAACAGAAGAAATCAAAGAAATCCAAGAAGTCCCAGTCAGACATGTCTGACAACGGGACAGTTGATGGGAGCACCGCCCCTCATAGCTTTACTGCTCGGGGCAGGACCCATCAAGGTGGCAGCCTGGCGGACTTAGAGTCTGACCGGGCACTAAGCCCACCAGTCACCAGTCACCAGTCAACCAGTCACCAGTCATCCAGTCACTGGGCAACTTATCTCCGTTCATCCAGTCGCCAGTCAACCAGTCACCAGTCAACCTGGCACCAGTCAACTAGGCTCCAGTCAACCAGGCATGGGTTTACAGTCATTCGCGTATGACCTACAAACACAAATTCCGCCTGGTTATATTCCTATAAATGTGCCTGTACAAAGCTACGCTCCGTCCATAAGTAGCCATATTTCACAGGGTAGTGTCCAAAGACTATCCAATGTCTTTATTCCTGGTTACGAACGTTCTAATAGACTAGAACTTCCTAATCCAGCTTCTTCCTCTAGACAGATTATTCCACTCGAACCTGATTTTTCGCAGGTCTCAGATCCGAGTGTAATGATTGAGCCTCCAAATTCAAATGATTTATCTATCTCCAGACCTTCAAGGAAGGATCAGTCTAAAAGGGAGCATAAATCTAAAAAGAGAAGAAGACATCGATCGTCCTCTTCTTCTATCTCTACTTTCAGATCAGACTCTTTGAGTTCTTCTCGGCGAAAGAAAAATTCAAAGAGATCTAAGCACTCTCATAAAAAGAGAAGAAGACGATCGATGACGCCTTCTTCTTCATCAAATTCCTCCCAATCTCAACTTGACATTGGAAGATATACAAGGGCTCATAAATCTCCCCAGGTTGTTCAAACGCCAACTCCAATACAACCTGAGGAGACTAATTTTAGTCAAATCACAAATCAACCTATTAATTACGATCAGATTCAGCCGAATCTCACTCAACAGAATAAGGAGTCAGATTCGGAAACTGAATCCGAAGTCTGGTCATTTGATCGTGCGATTAACGAGGTCTTCCGGCTTCTTCCTCCTGAGTTATGCCCCAAAACTCAGCAGGATCAAGCTCCATTAAAACCTCTCTCTGGGATCGAACAATTAATGGAGTCTCGTTCCACTCCATTACTTGTCCTCCCACAATCCAAATTAGTACAAAATACAACAAAATATATTCAAAATAGACTAGAATCGGACAAATGTTCAAGAGATTGGATTTGCCCGCAAAGCTTGGTTTCGGCTCTTGCTCCGACTAAATTCAACAAGAGCCAAAACCAATATTTGCCAACTGATAATATCCCTCAATTAGAAGCGGATGCGTCGCTCCTAGACATTTCTAATAAAGGAAGAGCTTCTATTCCGCTCAAGAATCTAGAAGCATGGGAAAGGAAGGCTAGAAAACTAGTCGCTATTAATTCTCATGCTGATCTATTTTCTTCAGCTGCCTTCCTTTCATTACAACAGGAATCGATGTCGGTTGCGGCCCTTTCCAGACTTCTGGAGGCCGTAGCCAAATCGATTAAACATGCTACTGCCATGTCTACACTTTTAACTACTGAATTATTCCAAGCTAGGAGGGACGCAGCCCTAGCTTCGTCTAAACTACTACTCGACAATTCCACATACGAGTTAAGGAACGCTCCTATTAACTCAAAATCCTTATTTGACGGCAGGATAAAAGAAATAGCTAAATCAAACTTCGAAGCTCAACAGCAAAGGTTTCTAGCTTCTACATCCATTTAGTCACAATCTCATTCTTATAAGCCTCCTTCGCAGAGCAGAGCTTTCAAGATACCTAAATATCCTGCTAAACAAACAACATCCAGACCTAAACCTACGCAGTCGTATAGGTCCAAAAATATTCCTCAAAGCTCATCTTCTCACATTAAGAAAGATAATATCAAGAGGACTGGTAACATCCGTCAGTTCCCCACCTCTAAACCTGCCTCTTCCTCCGCAAGATTATGAAGGCCCGCCCTTTCCACTGCCTGCTCTTCCGCTCGCGGACATTCCAGTGGGAGGACGATTGGCCCATTTTGAGGAAAAATGGGAGGAAATAACAGATAACAAATGGGTCCTCTCTATCGTACGAAACGGATTCAGGATACCATTCATCAAAATTCCTCCTTTGTCATCTGTTCCGATCAGAATGAGTCAATCCTCCTCCCCGTTTCTCAGAGAAGAGATCGAAAATCTTCTCAACAAACGGGCAGTGGAAAGGGTACAGAATCCGGAAACTCCCGGTTTTTATTCCCGGATATTCCTTGTGCCAAAAAAGAACGGAAAGTTTCGTTTAATATTAGACCTGTCTTTATTAAACCGTTACATAGAGAAACAAGCATTCAAAATGGAGACAGTCAAATCGGTAAGACAAGCGATGAGACTCAACGATTGGGCTGTCTCCATAGATTTAACAGATGCATATCTACATGTGCCGATACATCGTCAATCCAGGAAGTATCTTCGTTTCGTACACGAAGATCAAGTATATCACTTTTCGGCCCTACCGTTCGGAATGTCCCTAAGTCCGTTAATTTTCTCGAAACTGATGGACGTTATTACAGCTTTTCTACGCCAACGTGCCATATCAGTTTTTCCATACCTAGACGATTGGCTGATAAAAAATCTGATTCACGACCGTCTGATTACTCAGACAAAGATTTGCATTCAAACTATTCAAAGCCTAGGTTTTCTGCCAAATCTCAAGAAGTCAGACCTCTTTCCTGCTCAGAAATTCACCTTCATAGGTATGGAATTTCTGACGCAACAAAATTTAGTCAGGGTTCCAGCGGATCGTGTACAGAACCTAATTCTAACAATCAAGAAAATAATGTCAGCAAAACATGTATCGGCACGAACTTTCCTTTCTCTTTTGGGCAAACTCAGTGCTGCAGCAGACCTTGTTCTCCTGGGCAGACTGCACTTACGTCCTCTTCAGATGTGCCTGCTGTCAGTCTGGAAACCTCATATTCTTCCTCTCGATCACCCGATCTCGATAAACGGCATGATTCGATCTCACTTACAATGGTGGATAAACCTCATTCGATTCGAGACAGGGACTTCAATCCATCCTCCAGACCCCAAATTCTTCCTTTATACGGATGCCAGTCATTACGGATGGGGAGCTCATTTAGAGCCGACAACACTGTCCTTTCATGGTCGCTGGACAGAAAACCAATCCCAGCTCCATATCAATATGTTAGAAATGATGGCCATACGATTAGCACTGAAACAAGCCAAAACATTTATTCACCATTCTTGCATCATGATATCCACAGACAACACAATGGTGGTCTCATATATCAACAAACAGGGTGGCACTCATTCCCCCAATCTTTGCGTAGAAGTTTGGAAAATACTCAATTGGTGCCTGGAACAAGACATAGTTATCAGAGTACGTCACATCCCAGGCAAATTCAACATTCTTGCAGACCGCCTCTCAAGACTAGACAAACCTATCAAGACAGAATGGGCTCTGGATCAAACAGTTGCGAATTCAGTATTCCAGATGCTCAACTTCCCAAATGTGGATCTGTTTGCGACAAGATTCAACCACAGACTCCCATTATATGTCTCTCCAGTACAAGACTACAAAGCACTAGCGATAGATGCCCTGTCCATGGACTGGAATCATCTTCATGCATATGCTTTTCCTCCTTTTATTCTGATACCTGCTGTTCTAGAGAAAATCCGACAACATCAGTGCAGAATAGTTCTCATAGCTCCGTTCTGGCCACAGCAACAGTGGTTCTCAGAACTTCTTCTTCTATTAGTGTCAGCTCCGATTCGTCTGCCACTAATTCCAAGACTACTGACTCAATCCAAAGGAAGATTTGTACATCAAAACCTCCCAATTCTCGACCTTCACGCTTGGGAGTTATCAAACAATCAATCAGAGATAAGAAATTTTCACAAAACGTTGCAGATTTTGTCTCCAGATCAAGAAGAGCATCTACACAAAAAGTCTACGATGCAAAATGGACCATCTTCTCTAATTGGTGTCATACAAAAAAGGTTAATCCGATCTCGGCCCCTATTACAGTTATAGCCGATTTCTTAATCTTTCTTTTTTCGGAAAAGAAATGTCAGATTAGTACTATTAAAGGTTATAGATCTATGATCTCTAACACTTTAAAATTCAAAACTGGTAATAGAATCGGATCTAATCCAGTTTTATCTGAACTTATCAGATCCTTTGAACTTCAACGACCAGTACAAAGATCTCTTACACCTAAATGGGACTTATCATGGGTTTTAGTATGTCTACAAAAACCACCTTTTGAACCTCTTGATAAGGCTTCTAAATTTCACGTTACTATTAAGACAGCCTTTCTCTTAGCTCTTGCCACTGCTAAAAGGTGTAGTGAAATACATGCTCTAGCTATGGATTCACAACATTTAAGATTTAATCAATCTGATGGTTCAGTTTCCTTGATTCTTAAATCTGGTTTTTTAGCAAAAAACCAGCTTCCTTCTGTTAAACCAGATCCTATTGTTGTTCCTAGTCTTGCTCGAATATGTAAATGGGAACATACTGACAGACTTCTTTGCCCCGTTAGGGCTCTGAAATTCTATCTCAAAATGACTAGCTCTTATCGCCAAAATAGAACTAGACTTTTTCTTCCTATTAAAGGCAATAAGGATATCTCTAAAGATACTATCTCGAGATGGATATCTTACACTGTTAAACTTGCCTATAGGAAACTCACTAAACGAGATATCTCTTTCCTTAAAATCAAAGCTCATGAAGTTAGAGCTCTTTCCTCTTCTTGGGCTTTCTTCGACAAAGTTCCTCTCAATGATATACTTCAAGCAGCGGTTTGGAATAGTTCATCAACTTTTGCCAAATTCTATCTCAGAGACATGTCTCAACAAGCACAGAATCTCCAAAGTTTGGGCCCCATTGTAGTGGCCCAAAAAGTGGTGGGGGGCCAACAGCAATCAGCTATGGATGTGTAGACAACGTCAACAGCCCCCCTAGACCTGATGCTATACTAGAGAGGTACTAATTATATCTTTATTATATATATATGTTAACCCTGGATTACTTTATCCTTGGTTAAAGGATCTTATTATTGCCTTAAGCACTAATTATGTCCTCATTATATATATATAAAAAATAAATCCTTTTATTAAGCCTTAATTCAGAAGTTGGGACTAACTTATTAGGAGAAATCCTCCCTCCTATTCTACAAATTCTAGCACATTATCTATAGGTTAATGTATTACGAAGTTAAAATGAAGTTTTTTAAAAGTAAAACATATTTTAACGAGTAATACTTAACCTATAGATAAGTATTTATCGTCCCACCTCCCTTCCCTCGCTCCTTTCTCCTAATTGTGTATTGTTTTACACATAAAAGAAACTGACACGTGATCATTTGAGCGGGAGGAACTACGTCATACAGGTAACTGTTAAAGGGACCTTCTGAATTAAGACTTTATAACGACTGAAAGGTCGTTTTTTCTGTGGAGGGGGTGAATAACAGAATAGAATAGCACATTATCTATAGGTTAAGTATTACTCGTTAAAATATGTTTTACTTTTAAAAAACTTCATTTTCCCAGTAATTTTGAAAAATCTATGCGCACAGTGCGGTAATTAGGTCGAATATGGTAAGTAAAATACTTACCTGATACCTCCCCTTATCTTAGTGCTATGGGATACCGACTAACATCAATGACTCAAACATCTTTGGAACTATGGACATAATCATATTTGTTCCAGATATATGTATGGGTAGTTGTAGCCAATGAGGTTTAATCACAGCGCCAGGTTAGGAGGCAAATGGGAATAATATATGGATGTCTTTTCGATATTCTATAAAGTAATGGTACATGTATGTTGAGTGCACTCATTAGAATTGCCGCGATGAGGCAATTCAAATGGGTACACACAATATACATTTTCATGATAAAATAGGAAAAAATATCCCTAAGTATTTGTTTTCTTGAGCTGGCAGAAGATTATCCTAGGTACACATGTACTCAAAAAAGAGTTTGAACAAGTCATTGAGATTTTACTGTATTTAAACTCCTTACCATATGTCTCCTAAAATATAAATAGCTCCATTTTCATAACTCCAGATAAGAGGGGATATCAGCATAATATTTTCTTACTTCTCCACAAAAACATATGTTGTGGGTACTCAATAGAAGCACCTCGTCGAGCCTCTTCTAATGAATACCCACAACATATGTTTTCATGTAGAAATAAGAAAATGTCAGTACAATGTACTATTTAGTAGAAAAATGTGCCTTATCTGGAGGTATGTGTTGTACTACATGTCACTGTGTCTAAAAATAACAGGATGAGTAGCAAAGCGTACAGACCTTGATGAGACACTACATTCTAAATTGTCTGATCTGGGTCTACGCTGATTGCTGAGGCCTGACCGTCCCAACAGTTAGGGTTATTACAGTACATTCTGCTATTTTTGCAACAAATACAGGGTTTTTGTCTTAGGGTACCAAGGCCTTGCTTATGTGGAGTTAAGCGGTTCTTTAATAAGATTTAGGGATTTGTTGTTTTAACCCTTAGTCCTGTTGAACCCGGTTATGCACTGCCTTTGCAAACAGTGCAGATCCAGATCAGTTGGCTTTTGGAAGGATTTCAAAGCTAACTGATCTGGATATGCACTGTTTGCCATTTAGTATGTGAATTTGTATCAACAGCCTAGATCAAGCAATTTGATTGGCTGACAGAAATTGGTGTGGCATCTTAATTTATTCATTATGACAAGGGTTAAAGCTGTTAACCCTTAAAGTGCTAATCACAACTACAGCAGACAAATTTTTGAAATATCTTTTTATATATATATTTTTTTTTTCAGAGAAAATAAGGTTTTACATTTCATGTGAAGCTTCTGCCTATGCCAAGTTTTAATTTCTCCGAAAAAAAAAAAAATAAATAAAATCAATTTTAGAATGTCTTCTGCTACAAATTTGCATTAAGCTTTTAGGGTTAACTGCTGTAATTCTTGCCCTTTGTTCACAAACAGATCAAAAAACAGATTCATAAAAAATGAAATCAATTTTGGATGGATGATACATGTATCACGAAGGACCCCTGCCCCTTACATTTGAGGTGGATGGGGAGCAGGGCGGGGGGAGGGGAATGAAACCCTGCAAATATTTTTGTTGTTCGTTGTTCGTACTCAGTAAGAGAAGAGGCAAGTCTAATGCTAGAGTACACTTATGAACAATACTTTCTTTTCTTGTTGGTTTTTGAAAATGTTAATATCATGCTGAATCTCAGAAGTGAAGGCAGTGCATGACTATTCTTAAAAATGGTTACTCATCCCAATTGAGTATGCTAAGTTCAGTAGTTTACATAGGAAACAGATTAAATTTTCACTTGTCCTCCAACAAAAGGCACGTGTCATGGCAAGTGACAAGTGAATCTTTCTGCTGAGGTAAATAGCATAACTGATATTTCCTCTAGACTAATCTGGCAATACTTTTTTGTAGGTTGATATTGGAGGTGTCACAACATCATACAACAGCACGGTTGGAACACTGGACAGGTACTGCAGTGTTGGAAGCTTCAACCAGAGAATGGAGCTTAAGAAAGCACCTATACAGGTGAGCAGCACCATGCAAAAAGATGCCATCAAGACATAAGTGGACTTGTATTTGGTGATAATTCTGGGATAATTATGCCTCCAACTTTGAAGAAGTTGGGTAAAAGTTAGTTGGGCATATTGCTTTGGGCTTGTCCATCCATACGTCTCACTTTTCTTGTAAGCAAAATATCGAAGGAACTACTTGGGTTAGGCTCATGAAATTTTGCAAGTGGTTTGGAACCAATGTGTAGGTGACCTGATTAAATTTTAGTAAACTTTGGATTACTTTTGTCAGAGTTGTGCCCCTTTTGAACTTGAGCATTTTGTATCAACAAGCATATAGTTGGGGAGAGAGAGTTTTACAAACATTTCTAGCTTTTCTTATTTCTCCATTACAAGTTGGAACTCATTAGAAGTGCCTCTCTAGGGTGGTTCTAATGAGTACCCACAACTGATTTTTTTATGGAGAACTGGAGAAAATTATCCCAGAATTATCCCAGAATTATTACTCCTTCTTGACAAATTCTCTCTCTCTCCCCACATTCCTCCTTCATGGGTGTAGACCATTGTGTCATAATATTCGTTGCAAGACTATTGCTATTACATTTTTTTTTTGTATTAAATATTTCAGCAGCACACAGATTTATCAGGGTCTATACTTCTTGTCATTTTTCTTGAACATTAGGCATCCTCTCACCAGATATGATGCACCGAGTCACATCATGATTTAGTTAGCCATGGCACTTTGATATTCGCTATTGTTGTCCCAATGATTGATTATCAGTCACTTTTGCTGGTTGGGACAGATGATCTGAAAGTCGACTAATCAGAAAATTCTATTTTAGGAACAAATAATTTTTCTCATTTGATGTGCTATTGTGATCACTCCCCATCCGTCGTGTGTATGTCATCCATCTGTTGTCCGTCCACACCTTTGAACGACTTCTCCTCTGAAATCCAGGGGCCAATTTTTTTTTTTTTCAAACTTCAGGTGGACCCTTCTGTCAATGACATATTGAAAATTTGTTCAAATGGTCACAGTCCATTAAGTAAGGTGGCCCCTCTACCCATATATGGTCAAAAACTTAAAACACTTAAAATCTCCAAAACCAATAAAGTTTTGAGCCCGAGTCCTAAAATATAGCATCTGGGACTCCATCTGGGTCTCCAGGTTTCTTCAAATGAGGATCCTAGGATGGCTTTTGACCTTTTTATGACAAGGTCAAATTTGTGTCCCCATTCATTTATACGGGGGGGAACATTGAAAAATCATTTCCTTAAAGGTGCCATATTCCTCAAAAATAGACAGTTTATTATCTAAGAAAGGTTTAATAAATTGATACATGGTATTAATACAGTCATAACAGCCTGTAAAATTTCAGTTAGCCTCTTGTTCTTGAAATGCTAGAAAAAAACAAAAACAAAAAACAAAATGCCGCCTCCAAAAAGCAAGGAGCTATTTCGATAAGCAAATGGATCTGTGTTTTAGCCGCCATTTTTAATCTTAGATTTCTCTCACATTAAACAACATTTTCGCGTATTTAAGGGTAAATACTGAAGTATTTTTGTCAAAAGTGGATTTATAACAGGAACTATGCATAGGGAAGAATTTATCGCTGACAACATGATAAAGGTAGGATATGCGCCCGGCTTAGATGGTATAAGTTCATGTAACCACACACCTTGCAGCTATGTTACTAAGCAGGTTAGCATGCAGCAGAGGGTGTCTAAAAGCCAACAGGTATCAAACTTGGTGTGGAGGAGTGGATTGTGCGACTGGTGCAGGGGATGTATGCAAATGCACGGAGCCGTGTCCGTGTTGGTGAGGGATATAGTGAAGAGTTTGAAGTGAAGGTTGGTGTTCACCAAGGATCAGTACTCAGCCCACTGCTCTTCATCACTGTGCTTGAAGCCTTATCACAAGAGTTCCGCTCTGGGGTCCCCTGGTAGGACCTCTATGCCGATGTTATCATTGCTGAATCGCTTGAGGAATGTGTCAGGAGGCTCTTGACTTGGAAAGAAGCAATGGAGAAGAAAGGACTGAGAGTAAATGCAGGAAAGACAAAGATCATGATCTGCGTTACGGGACTGGACCTCCTGCAGAGTTCAGGCAAGTTTCCATGCGCTGTCTGTCGCACTGGAGTGGGCAGCAACAGCATCTTCTGCAATGGCTGCAAGCACTGGGTGCACAAGAAATGCAGTGGGCTCAAGCGCTTGAAAAAGGACCCTGACTATAGATGTACATGGTGCCAGGGAACTGCACACCCCTTGGATGGCAGACCACAGAAGGAAGTCCAGGTCGGACCTGACAAGCTTGAGGTGGTAGCTTCCTTTTGCTACCTAGGAGACATGCTCTCAGCAGCAGGTGGCTGTGAACTTTCAACCACAACACATGTGAAAACCGCCTGGAAGAAGTTCAAGGATCTGCTACCAATCCTCTCTTCATGCCACCTCTCTTTCAAAACACATGGGTGTGTGTACAGCTCTTGTGTGCGGAGCGCAATGCCAGCGAGACTTGGCCATTGACAAAGCCGAACCTCCAGCGTCTGCAGCGAAATGACAGGGCAATGATCAGACAGATCTGCAATGTCAGGCTGCAAGACATTGTCACCACCAGGTCCAATGAGCTACTTGTGCGGCTTGGCATTGAGGATCTGGACCTCATTCTGAAGGAGAGAAGACTTCGATGGTATGGACATGTGGAACGCTCCAGTGGTGCAATCAAGACAGTCTTTGACATACAGGTTGATGGAAAGCGCGGGCCTGGGAGGCCCAAAATGACATGGAAGCAGCTGACAGCGAGGGATTGCAGAGAGTGGAAGCTCTCGGCTATCAACCCTCATGATAGACATACCTGGAGATCTGGTGTGAGATCTGCGATGCGTGCAGCAAACCAGCTATCTGGAAGGGGGCCCACTGATGTGGATGTTGCCCCTCTACCTGCACGTTAATCAAAAATCCGATTATGATGATATGACTTGATACATAAGGATGGGAATCGGGGGAAAAGTACTAAGGCTACAAATGGATAATACATGGTATAAAGGGCTACAAAAGCTACGAAACTAGAAAATAGTTCAATTTTGTGTCTTAGATAATGTATTAAATGATATATCGAATATCGATCATTTTGTATCGACACATATATCGTATCGATAATTTTGATCGATACCCAGCACTAGTCATTAGTACCCACAACATATGTTTTCTTAGACAAATAAAAAATGGTTGGACAAGTGGATTTTGACCATTTACTTGTCCATGGACAAGTAATAAAATTTGATAATTCCTCACCCCTGCCCACTGTTGTGTGGAGCTGTGACCAGTCTTGACAAATTATTTGCCCAGCTGCCCTGGACAAGCATAAATTTGGCCTGGGCAAGTATACATTTCACTTGCCCAGAAATTGGTATATAGAACATATAGAGAAAATGATGACTCCTGGTGGTTTTTGAAAATATCCTAACTATTGTATAACTGAATGAAGCCAGGCTTCATAGCACAGCTGGTAGAGGGTCTGATTGTAGACCAGGGGGTCAGAAGTTTGAATCTCAGCTCAGCCACATAACTTTAGTGGATATTGATCGTGAAATCATTTCTATGGTCATTCCCCCACTTACACTGATTCAAGAATAGCATTAGTCAGTTCTGGAGAAAGTTTGTGCACAAGTACTGGTTAACCACTGAAGAGGACTAAGCCTGCCAAGGAAAAGAACAAGATAGCCATGATGGCCCTGTAACGCTCACCTGAGTATCATAGCACTTAGAGACCCTGACCCATAAATGATCAAGGCAAACATTCTGACCAAGATTTGCGATAATTATATTAAGAAATAAGACAATGTAGCATGCCTAATGGACCATGAAATATAGATCAAGGTCAGATATGAATGACTGCACTCAAGAGGCCATACTAAGATGTATGCATGTACTAAATATCACTGGCTATAGGACCAATAATTACTGAGAAACTTAACAAAGTCAGTGGACCATGGAATGTAAGTCAAGGCCAATATATAGATGACTGCATTCAAGAGGCCATACTAAGATGTCTGCAAGTGCCAAGTATCACTGCTGTAGGACCAACAGTTACTGAGAAGCTGACCTAAACAGAAAAACTTAAGGTCACTGAACTGTGAAATATAGGCCATAAGTGACCCAGGTCCAAACTTGACCTAAAAATCAAGACAAAGGTTTTGAGCAAGATTCATGATGATCTCACCTGCTTAAGGCCCTTTGGTTTCAGAGAAGTTTTTTCTTTAAGTTTGTAGCTATATAGCTCTATATTAATAAATCACCCCTAGGACATGTCCAGTTTGGACCCATGGGGCATGGTTTGTAGGATTTATGTAGGAGACCACTAAACAGTGCTACATACTTAATATATAAACTGTGAGTGTCATGGTTTCAGAGAAGATTTTTTCCCATTATAAGTCTGTAGGAGCTAACGACCCCCGGGGCATGGCCAATTTGGACCCCAAGGGCATGATTGGCAGAATTTATGTAGGTGACCACTAAACATTGCTACATACTAAATATGTTAGCTCTTGGCCTCAAGGCTTTAGAGAAGAAGATTTTTGAAGGTTCTTTTGCTATATAGCTCTATATAAACAAATACCCCTCTGGGGCATGGCTAGTTTGGGCCCCAGGGGCTTGATTGGCAGGATTTATGTAGGGGACCACTAAATATTGCTACATACTAAATATATAAGCTGTAGGCCTAGATTTCAGAGAATAAGATTTTTTAAGTTTTTCCAATTATAAGTCTATGGGAGCTAATGACCCTTGGGCCGTGGCCAGTTTAGACCACAGGGGCTTGATTGGCAGGATTTATTTAGAGCACTAAACATTGCTACATACTAAATATATAAGCTGAGGGTTCATGGTTTCAGAGAAGAAGATTGTTTTAAAGTTTTTCCCATTATATATCTATGGGAGCTAATGACCCCTGGGGTGTGGCCAATTTGGACCCCAGGGGCATGGATAGCAGGATTAATGTAGGCAACGACTAAGCAGTGCTACATACTAAATCTGTTAGCTCTGAGCCTCATGGTTTCAGAGAAGTTTTTTGAAAATCGTTTAGCTGTATAGCTCTATATATACATATGACCCCTGGGTTGTGGCCAGTTTGGACCCAAGGGGTTTGATTGGCAGGATTTATATAGGGGACCACTAAATATTGCTACATACTAAATATATAAACTGTGGATCTCATGTTTTCGGAGTTATTCCTATTATAAGTCTATGGGAGCTAATGACCCTCGGGGCATGACCAATTTAGACCCCAGGGGCATGGTTGGCAGGATTTATTTAGGAGACCACTAAACATTGCTACTTAGGAAATTCATGGTGGGAACACTCAATGTGAACACTCTGAGAGGCATGGTTTGTGAGGTAGTGGAAACACTATCCCACAGGAAAGTGGATGTCTGCTGCATTCACGAGACCAGATACCGTAATGGCAAGTGCCACACAGTCAAGGGCAAGGACACCAGGTACAAGCTCTACTGGTTCAAAAACGACAAAGGCACTGCTGATGTAGGAGTGTTTGTAGCAGAAGAGTGGATAGATAAAGTTTTTTGTGGTGCAAAGTGTCTCCAACAGGATTATCTTAGTGAAGTTTTTTGTCGACCAGCATGTGGTTACCTTTCTGTCTGTGTTTAAAGAAATTTGGCCCAGGGGTTTCAGAGGAGAAGTGGTTCAAAGTGTGAAAGGACGGACAGATGGACAGGGAGTGATCACAATAGCTGCTCATCCTGAGACTTAGCTCAGGTGGGCTGAAATTGAGTAGGTAAACTGACTGGCTTGACATGACCTTAACAGTTTTGACTGGGCTGTAAAACTGCAACTCAACCAACCAAACTATGAAATTTCAGTTTGTAAGGCCCTATATACATCAGATTGGTCCAGAAATGATATACATGTATATTTCATCCTGAATTCAGAGTTTTGGAATTATCAGATTTTATATTTTTCCATCTACAAGTAAATGGGCCAACCTTGGTGGCTCGGATGTGCCATCCAACTGGAGACCAGGAGGTCGCGGGTTCAACCCCTGCCCAGGTTGGCAACATTCTTTCATGGAGATTGATCATGAAATATTTTCTACAGTCATTCTCTCCCTTCCGCTGATTCAAGAAGGGCAGTTGTCAGTTTCTGGCGAAAGAATGTGCACAATACTGGTTAACCGCTTAGAAGACGAAGCCTGCCCAGTAAACGTGTGGTTAGGTAAACTGACCGCGCTCGACATGACCCCATTGGGTTGACTGGGCCATAAAACCTCAACACAAACAAATCAACACAAACAAGTAAATGGTCAAAATCCACTTTTCCAACTAAGATTTACTTGCCCAAAAATTGACATTTTTCTTTTTCTCATAAAAAAAAAAAAAAAAAAAAATATTTGTTTTGGGTGCTCATTAGAAGTGGCTGAGTGAGGTGCTTCTTATGAGTACCCACAGCATATATTTTCTTCAAGAAATGAAAAAAATGTATATCTTATAATCTGTTTACTCTTCTTAGCTTGGACTATGAAGTTCTTTGCCCAGGGCAAGTTAATTGAAATGTCAACTTGTCCTCAGGGAAATGGGACATTGAAGTTGTATAAGTCGAGCATGGTAATTCCACAGCCCTGCTAAATTATCACCTTTTCTTGAGCTATAGTAATATCATTTTCTTTTTCCAAATATATGCAGCTACATTGACGTATGTGCAGCAGAAAATGTTGGAAAAATGGTAGCAAGAAGATGTCTTGAAGCCGGAATTACTAACGTGTTCTATGATCCTGGGCCTAATGTAGAAAAATCCGAAAAGGTAGGCTATTTTACCTTAACCCCAGTTCTGCTGAATAGAGATATGCCCTTCATTTGCACAGGGTTTTCCCTCGGGGTTTTAAAGTGAGCATCCTAGGGATTACCTGTTGTGGAATTAAGGGGTCCTTTAATAAGATCTATGGGGTCATTGTTTTAGGGACGGTTCCTTTAAGCATTAATTGCACTAACAGCAGCAGATGACACGTTGAAGTAAAATTTTTCAGAGAAAATAAGGCGACATTTCATGTGACTATAGCAGACAATTCACATGAAATGTCAAGTCTTTTTTTTTTTTTTTCTGAAGAATAAAATCTATTTTAGAATGTTGTCTGCTACAATTTGGTTATTTGATTTGTGCTTTATGGGTTAACTTTTGCCAAATAATATTGATAAGTCCTGGGCCCAGTTGTTCAAAACTAACGATGTCGTTAGTTAACGATTCGTTAAAATTTTAATTGAGTGATACGCAAATATGCTGAAATTTTTTGCTGAAAAATGTGAGTAGCTTTTGCAGTGCAAAAGCTACTCACATTTTTTCAGCAAAAAATATCAGAATATTGTGTATCGAATCCGCTAAAACAGTTAACGAAATGACCCTTAACGAGCTCGTTAAGCTAACGACGTTTTGAACAACCGGGCCCTGGCCTTTAGACCACATATAGATTAAAATACAAAGCCATATATAAATAAAATTCATTTTGATTATGTATGCATTATGTATGCACCACTCAGGACCCTTTCTCCTAGCTTTGAAGAGTCCCAAACTAGGTTTTGGGGGTAAAAACTGCCAAAATGGGAGTTGGGGAAAACCCTGTTTGCATATGGTAGATCCAAATTACTTGGCTTCTGAGAAGCCAACTAATCTGGATCTGGACTGTTTGTCATTAAGTATGTGACTTTGTTTCAGTACCCTGGATCAAGTAATTGGATTGGCTAAAAATTGGAAATGGGTGTGGCAACTTAATATATTCAGCATGGCAAGGGTTAAATTGGGCCATTTGTTAGTGAAAAGAAGGTTTAAGGGATCTTCTGTCTCCCTTCTGCTGATTCAAGAAAGGCAGTTGTCAGTTTCTGGGAAAAGAATGTGCACGAGTACTGGTTAACAGCTTAGAGGACTAGGAGGTCTAAGCCCACCTAGGAAAAGTGTGGTTAGGTAAATTGTCCTGGGCCCAGTTGTTCAAAGCGTCGTTAGCTTAACAAACTCGTTAAGGGTCATTTTGTTAACTATTTTAGCGGATTCAATATACAGTATTCTGATATTTTTTGCTGGAAAAATGTGAGTAGCTTTTTTTACTCACATTTTTTCAGCAAAAAAATTCAGCATATTTGCGTATCACTTGATGTAAATTTTAACGAATCGTTAACTAACGACATCGTTAGCTTTGAACAACTGGGCCCAGCTCAATATGCACATAATAGTGTTGATTGGGCTGTTATACTTCAAAGCAACTCCATGGGGAGCTTTCAGTTGAAGGGGTATTGAGAATTTATTCAATTTGCCACACTCCATTAATGAAGATGCCCATATACATTTATGGTAAAAACCACTTTAAGATCTTCATCTCCAGAACCAAGAAAGCTTTGAGGCTGAATCTAGGTACATAATAGAATGATGGATGCGAGATCTACCAAGTTTGTTGAAATCATGGCCTTAGGTTGACCTTTCATAGCAAGGTCCAATTTGTTTCCCATACATGCTTATGGGAAAAATGTTTAAAAAAACCCCCCGTTTTCTGGGAAAAATAAAATTATTTCTGTATTCTGTCTGCTGAAAATTTTACCCAGAGTGCTAAGCATTAAAAGTCAGTTTTGTGTGTATTCTAGTCTAGGCATTTATTGTAGAATGGAGTAATATTTTGTAACCTCTTGGTACTAAGCACATCAAATGACACATTTCCCTCATTATGCCCCTACCTTTAAAAACGTTGGTGGGGCATATTGGTATGCCTTTGTTCATCTGTTCATCTGTTAGTCCATTCGTCACTCTTTTTGATGCCTGTCATATCTTAAAAACCATGCATGGTTTTTAAGATATGACAGGCATCAAAAAGAGTGACGAATGGGTTTTGAAACTTCATATGTATATGAATTCCTCATGAAAAAATAGCTGAGACGTATTTTTTCTTATCAGGATTTTGTCTCTTTCCTGAGTTATGGTCCTTTGAAAAAATATGGATGAAATCTTGTCAGCAAAATATCTCAAAAACTATTGAAGCTAGAGCCTTGAAATGGTAGCGATTAGTAGATGACCTGATTAGCTTTTGAACAAATTCTCAAAAGTTCTTCTTGATTTATGGCCCTTTGCCATTTTGGCCATTTTGGGCATTTTTACAGTGCACACTTTTTGATGCATAGCATAAATTTTGAACTGTGCATGCTAGGATTTTGAAATTTCATATATGAATTACTCATGAAAAATAGCTGACAGGTATTCTTTTTCTTAGGATTGTGGGCATTTTTACATTGCACACTTTGATGCATAGGCTAACTATTGAACTGTGCATGCTAGGGTTTTGAAATTTCATATATGAATTACTCATGAAAAAAATAGCTGACATGTGTTGTTTTTTTTTTCTTGTCAAGGTTATGTGCCTTTCCTGAGTTATGGCCCTTAGAAAATATATGGATGAATTCTTGTCTGCAAAATATCTCAAAATCTATTGAAATGAGAGCCTTGAAATTTGAGGAATAGATTGGTAGCGATGAGTAGATGACCTGATTAACTTTTGAATAAATTCTGAAAAGTACTTCTTGAGCTATGGCCCATTGTCATTTTGTTTTTTCTTTTCTGTTGGAGTTCTTATGGTGGAATAATGCCCCATTTCAAACTTAGACCAATGAAAATCTTGCAAGCACATCTAAGGACCCACTTGAGTTAGGCTCATGAAATTTTGCAAGCAGTTTGGAACCATGGTGTAGAGGACCTGATCAAATTTTGGTCAGAATTATGTTCCTTTTCAACTTTGGCATTTTGTATGGACAAGCATATAATTGGGGGCATAGTTTTTGACAAACACATTTCTAATCTTGTATGGCCATACAAAATGTGCCCTACCCAGCAGCACTCTGTCCTCAAATCCTACGAAGAGCATTAGGGTAAGTACAATAATCAGAAACAATATTGAGCCACATCAGAAAACCTTCGGATATGTAAGCCCAGAGAAGATTCAGATCAGCCTGCGCATTTCTGCTGTCTGATCAGAATCTTCTCTGGGCACATTTTGGACAGTCAAGGATGCAAAGTTTCTTCATGAAGACTCTGATCAGACTGCGAATGCGCAGGCTTATTTGAATCTTCATTGGGTGCACATGTCAAAAGGTACCAAGGAGGAGTATTTGGTGATAATTCTGGGATAATTTTTCTTATTTATCCTTAAAAACATATGTTGTGTGTACTCATTAGAAGCACCTCACTGAGGCGCTTCTAATGAGTACCCACAACATATGTTTTTATGGATAATTAGAAAAAAATATCCCATAATTCAGGGTTCTCGGGGACGCATAAATTAGGGTCCGGACTCCTAAAAATTCCCAAAGCCACGTCCACTGGACGCATGTTTTTTTCCCCTGGGACGACTACTAATTATGATCTGATTATTTGACTGAAGTCTAAAGTCCACCACGTGTTATTCTTACCGTCGGTAGCATCTTAAAAGAACAGTAGTAATCCGCCACATGCATTTCAGTGATCGAGCGATTAAAGCATGCGACTGACACCGGTATGCGACCCCTTACCTCATTGTGTATTACCTGCACCGACCGATTTTTTGAAAATGCACACGCAGGTGTCATGCTTTCATCCCTTGAGGCTTGCGTTTTTTGTTTTTTGTTGTTGTTTTTTTTTTTTTGTTGTTTTTTGTTTTTTTTTTGTTATTAATTGATCTTTTTTTTTTTTCATTTTAAAATTTTTTGGACGCTGAATTTTCGTCACTAACATCAAAAACGCCTGCGTACTGTTTTCTGTGAAAAAAATGAGAAGGGGCCAAAAAAAATAGTACCTTATCTCTTTGCGAGATATCAGTCTGCGCATCAAAACGGTTATTCCTACTTGTCACTAAAAAAAAAAATAGTTTTCAAGTCCCATCGAATCCATCCCATAAACCCTGTGGACAGTCTTACGGGACTGCTTAGATGCACCCAGAACGATGGTATACAATTCGGAACTGTTCTAGTATAAGTTAAATTTTCCATTGCTCCCGCATGAAGAAAGTGCGTGCTCGTAATGGTATCGCGTGCTCGTAACTGTAATGTCATTTGACAGCGTGGCGGGAAACCGCTTTGGGAGAAAAATGAACTATTACCATGTTGCATTGTAGAGCATTTTCATGTCAGAAATGCATATGAAACAGATGCACATTAAAAATAGAACTAAATTATCCAGACTTTTTCGGCAAATCAAAGCAGTAGATCGAAATTTCATCTAGTAAACAAGTCCTGGACATTTTTTCGTAGCGTGTATTGATGGCACCATTGAAATGACGTTTTGCGGGAAGCTCAACAGAGGTGCCCATGATCAGAGGATGCGGATATATTGCATATATAAGTTTGCGGTAGCACGTAACGGAGCTTTAATTGGTTTTGATTAAAATATGTTTCACTTAATATCCATAACACTCAAGGTCATTTAGTACAGACAGCAACGAACCCAAATTTCATGGGTTAGGATGGGGTATTGAATTTAACCGAAAAGCAATGAAAGAGGGGTGCCTTTGGGAGGATTAGTTCATATTTCTTGAAACATGTCCTCGAATCCTTTGCTACATAAACCATAGAATAATAATAATATCTGCTTTACTTGCAGCACATGATGGAAGAGTTCAAGTATTGTTACCTCTGAAATAAAAAGCTAAAGACATTGACTGCATTACATTATTTATATTGATAGTGCGACATCTTTACCGTGCAAGAAAAATAGGTTAGGATTTCATGTCTCCTGGTCTGCAAAGATGTTTCATTTTCCCATGAGTGAGACAAAACATTATCCTAATTTCTGGGCCACCTCCATTGAATTAATTAACAACATCAGGATGTGTGATAATGGCCAACAGTTGGTTACAGGCATTGCTCAGAATAATACATAAAGCAGAGACCAAAATCAATTGAAAAAAAAAATAAATAAAAGTATGTGAAAATAAGGAAACTGATTCTCCATCAGGTATTTATAGAATGAAGTTACCGGGGACTTGCTCACTATTAAAAGAGATGAAAACAAATGGGATTCCTATTTTTGGGGAATGGGACTCCTACTTTTTGGCTTTTTTTCAGCATTGGAATTGAAGTTGAGGGGGTAAAAATACTCAATAAAATTTTGGATTTCAATATTGAAAACAAGTAGGGGGTAAACGTTTTCAATGAACTTTACATCTTTTAAATAAAAAAGCAATTTCACTCACATTGATTCTTTTGGGAGCATTAGCATTACATAGATCAGAAAAGGTTTTACCCTAAAAAAAACACATGTGACAAATACATTTCTAGGTGTTTTTCTTTTTTTTTCAGAGAAAATAAAGCTTGGCATTTGATGTGAATTATCTGCATAGCAGACAATTCACATCAATTGCCAAGCTTTATTTTCTCTGAAAAATTGTGAATTTTGTATGCAACACTTATGCTTGGTGCTTTAAGAGTTAAGCATTGCATATGGGCAATTAAGTATAAAGATTAAAAGCAGGGGCTAAAAACTTATCTAGAGCACTGTCATTGGGCACACTTGTTAGAAGATACCATTTCTCATTTTGCAGCTCAATTTTTTTTTTGCCCTTATGTTACAGATTCAGGCATTTATAAAGTCGCTTGAGAATGGTAATCTCGTGCTACAGGAGCCCAAAGAAGTGATGCATGAAGATTTGCCTGGTATCGACTATGATAATCCAGCCAGATATAATCCTAAAAGACAATGGACAGATGACATCCAGCCTGTGTGAAAGACTTGAATTCAGACAAAAGAAGTATTCAGAAAAACTGGCCATTTGATTGGCTAACAGACTGTTACTAAAAATAAATATCTCACTTAAAAGATCAAGGTACTGAACAGATATGTGATCAGACATTGCTGAGGCAAAATGCAGATCAACCAGCACATGCTAATGATATCAACCCTTGTCCTGCTGAATAAATTAAGATGCCTCGCCCACTTCTAATTTTCAGCCAATCAGGTTACTTGATCCAGGTTGTCACTATAAGTTCACATACTTGATGGCAAACAGTGCACATCCAAATCAGAAGCCAACTGATCTGGATCTACACTGCAAATGCAGGGTATATCTGGGTTCAGCATGACAAGGGTTAAAGGGAATTGGATACACTTGCAAGCACTTAGTGTAACATTATAAAATAACATGCATGGTTTCAAAGGTACATTTTGTTATTCTTGAAAAGAGTATTTGTGTATTATTGGTCAAAAGGAGAATAAAATGCCTTAAAATACCAGTATTTTGGTCCTGGGGGAGGGGTGGGGGCGGGGTATAAAATGCATACACCACAACCTTTTTATAACACTATTGTTGGGGTCCATAGCATAAACCGTGTTAGTTAAACAACCGTGTTATATCCAAACAAAAATGTATAGATTATATTGAAAAATGACCATTTATGGTCATTTTTCAATATAATCTATACATTTTTGGGATCCATCTTTGAACTGTGTTATATCGAAAACCCTGTTATAACAAACCATGTTATAGAGAGGTTGTAGTGTATTACTTTGGAAGTTTGGTTTAAGGGAAAAGGATACACTTTCAAAGGAAGCAGCTCTGTCAAAATTGTTTTTGTCCTTAAAAGGGTCTTCTCAGAAAGGAAAGAATTTGCTCCCAAAGGGAACAAATTCTTTATAGAGTATACCCTATTCAGAAAGGGGATTAGTGTGCAGAAAAGTTGTCTTCCAAATGAAAAATGGCATCAAAATCTCCAGGTGTATCCATTCACCTTGAAGTTTTTTGAGATAATTGACAAAATAAGTGTCGTCAGTGTAAATCATTTAACCTGAATATTGCTAATGTGACAAAGAAATAAAGATAATTTGTTAAAGAAGAGTGAGAAACTTCTTTTTTAGTCCTCGCATATGATTAAGATTTATATTCTTAAGTAGGTACAGTCATCCCTCGTACCGACACTCAATACAACGAAATTCGTTATAATGATAATTTGACTGGCCTGAACCCTTTGCTCAAGAGGTGACAGCTAATCAGAAATTACGCAAGAATATTGTATGTAATACTCAAGAAACATAAGTTTTGGATATTTTTAAGAATTACATCACTGAGGCAATTCTAAAAGTATCCACAACATGTTCTACAAGGAAATAAGGATAAAATATTTAAGGCATTTCTTGCATGTCATTCTGCTCATTAAGGATTCATTACAAAAGCTAATTTATTTAACACTTTGCATGCTTGGTAAAAATTTCAGCAGACAACATTTTGAAATATTTTTCTAGAAAATAGGATCTGATACTTCATGCAAATCGTCTCCCTAGAAAATACAATTTGACACCTCATGCAAATTGTCTCCTAAGAAGACAGTGCGTGAAGTGTCAGATCCTGTTTGCTAGGAAAAATATAAATAGTTTGTTTTTCCGATATTAATTCATTTTAATTTTGATCCAGTTCAAAAACGAGAGACTAACTGATATTTTACAGGTTGCCAGATGCTACATCTAATGATCATATTAATATCATATTTCAATTTATTAAATCTTTCTGGATAAAAAATGTCTACTTTTGAGGAATATAGTGCCTATAAGATGTTTCAGAAATTAACAAAAAACTTAATTCTGAGTCAGTGAACTTGACTTTAAAGGTCATAATCATAGCTCCAGATAAGGTGCTTTTTTCCTGCCAAAAAGTATTGATAATTGTCTTGTTTCTCCATAAAAACATGTTTTGGGTACTCATTAGAAGCACCTCAGTGAGGCACTTATAATGAGTACCAACAACATGTTTTGGTGGAGAAATAAGAAAACTATTATGTGGATACCCTCTCTTATCTGGAGCTATGATAAAGGCTGGAGTGGGACATTGAATAAAACTTTGGGCTAGTATCTAAGATCAGATCAAGTATCAACAAAAGATATTTCTGAATTCTGGAGACATAAATCTTTAAAGCCTTTAATGTAAAAATTAAAACGTTGACCTCTACTTCACTTAGAGGATTGGTGCTTGTACTGAACAAAGTTTTGGACCAGTATCTGACATCAGTCCCAAGACTCAATTTAATCCATCTAATTATAAAGGAGATATAGAGCTTTAAAAACTTCAATATTGGTGGATAACCTTGCAAACATAGTGCAAGCTCTTCCTGTTTTTGGCTCACTTGAGCTATGCTCAGGATGAGCTACAGTGATCACTTTTTGTCGGTATTCCATCCGTTAACATTTTCAAATGACTTCTCTGAAGCCACTGAGCCAATTTTGCTCAAATTTTATAGGGAGCCTCTTTAGGTTGGGGGAACGAAAAATTGCTAAAATGGCTATGGTCTATTGACTAAAATGGCCACCATGCCCATATATGGTAAAAACCTTCAAAAAGCTTCTTCTCAAGAACCGAGGATGCCTTGGGGATGAATCTTTGCACAAATCATCGGAGTGGGAGGTCTACCAAAGTTGCTAAAATGATGGTCATACATTGACATTTGACCTTTTTACTGCGAGGTCATGTTTGCTTCCCTATGCATTTGTATGGGAAAAATGTTGAGAATTTCAAATGACCTCCTCTGAAGCCTCAGGGCCAATGTTGCTAAAAAATTCAAGGGGTGCCTCCTTGGGGCTGGGAAATGAAAGACTGCTAAAATAGTTGCGGTCCATTTACCAAGATGGCCGCCATGACCATATATGGTAAAAAGCCTTTAAAAATCTTCTTCTTCAGAACCAAATAAGCCCTGGGACCTAATCTTTGCACAAATATCTGGGACGGGAGGTCTGCCAAAATTGCTAAAATGCTAGTCCTACGTTGACTTTTGACTTTTTTACGGCAAGGTCAAATTTGCTTCCCCTGCAGTTGTATGGGCTCTATACATTTATATGGGAAAAATGTTGAGAATTCATATTTTGGCCATCTCCTCTAAAGCCTATGATCCAACTGAGTTGAACTTGATGAGGAGCATTGGGGCGCCTAGTAGACACAAAATAGCTAAAACTGAGCTCATCAAAAATCCAGGATGGTCGCCAAAGCCGCCATCTTGAGAATCAGTATTCAACATCTTTTCCTAAAGCTTTGGTTGATTAGTGCCAAAACTTGCTCTGTAGCAACAGGACAACTTCTTGATCAAAATGAGCAAAAATTGTGGCGATCGGAAATCCAAGATGGCATGCACAGTGGCCATAATGAAAATCTGTTTTGAACATCATCTCGCAAACCGCAAGGCAAATTAAGTTGAAACTTACAATGTAGCAACAGGTTGACATTTAGATGAAAAATAGCCAAAATCACACCGATTGGAAATCCAAAATGGCCACCACAGCTGCCATCTTGAAAACCAATTTTTGACTTCTCCCTGGGCCTTATGAGTTGAAACACACTGTAGCAACAGGATGACCTCGATCAAACACAGCTAGGACTGTGCTGACATGTAAATCCAAGATGACCATCACAGCCGCCATCTTGTTAGCTCACCTGAGCACGAAGTGCTCATGGTGAGCTATTGTAGTTAGTCAATGTCCGTCGTGCGGCGTGCGGCATCAACAATTGCTTTAAAAGCCTACTCCTCCTACACCTCTGAGCCAATTGACTTGATACTTGGAAGAAATCATCGGGGTGACTTGTAGATCAAAAATAGCTAAAATCATGCCGATCAGAAAACCAAGATAGCCGCCATCTTGAAAATCTATTTTTCGCTTCTTCTCCTGAACCAAAAGGCCAGTTGACTCCCAACTTGCCAGGAAGCATTGGGGTGACTTGTAGATAAAAAATAGCTAAAATCATGCCATGGCAGCCATCTTGAAAATCTATTTTTCCCTTCTGAACCGAAAGGCCAGTTGACTCCACACTTGCTAAGAAGGAATCATCGGGGTGACTTGTAGATCAAAAATAGCTAAAATCATGTCGATCGGAAATCCAAGATGGCCGCCATCTTGAAAATCTATTTTTCCTTTCTTCTCCTGAACCGAAAGGCCCATTGACTCCAAACTTGCTAGGAAGCATCGGGGTGACTTGTAGATAAAAAATAGCTAAAATCATGCCGATCGGAAATCCAAGATGGCCTCCATCTTGAAAATCTATTTTTCCCTTCTTCTCCCGAACCGAAGGGCCAATTGACTCCAAACTTGCTAGGAAGTATCCTGGTGACTTGTAGATCAAAAATAGCTAAAATCATGCCGATCGGAAATCCAAGATGGCCACCATGGCAGCCATCTTGAAAATCTATTTTTCCTTCTTCTCCTAAACCCAAAGCCAATTGACTCCAAACATGGTAGGAAGCATCTGAGTGACTTGTGGATCGAAAATAGCTAAAATCGTGCCGATCAGAAATCCAAGATGGCAGCTATGGCAGCCATCTTGAAAATCTATTTTTCGCTTCTTCTCCTGACCCCAAATGCCAATTGACTCGAAACTTGGTAGGAAGCATCGGGGTGACTTATAGATCAAAAGTAGCTAAAATCACTCCAATCTGAAATCCAAGATGGACGCCATGGCCGCCATTTTAAAAATCAATTTTTCGCTTCTTCTTCTGAGTTTAAAGGCCAACTGACTCCAAACTTGGTAGGAAGCATCAGGATGACTTGTAGATCAAAAATAGCTAAAACCATGCTGATCGGAAATCCAAGATGGCTGCCATGGTGGCCATCTTGAAAATCTTTTTTTTGCTTCTTCTCCTAAACCCAAAAGCCAGTTGACTTAAAACTTGGTAGGAAGCATCTCCTAAACCCAACTGATTTGAAACTTGGTAGGAAGCATCGGGGTGACATAGGTTTAAAATGGCTAAAATTGTTCTGATTGGAAATCCAATATGGCCGCCATGACGGCCATTTTGAAAATCTATTTTTCACTTCTTCTCCTGAACCGAAAGGCTTATTGGCTTTAAACTAGGTAGGAAGCATCAGGGTGACCTGTAGATCAAAAATAGATAAAATCATCCGTATCAGAAATCCAAGATGGCCGCCATGACAACCATCTTTAAAATCTATTTTTCGCTTCTTCTCCTAAACTGAAAGGCCATTTGACTTGAAACTTGGTAGGAAGCATTCAGGTGACTTGTAGATCTAAAATAGCTTTGTTTGGATTGGAAATCTAAGATGGCTGTCATGGCGGCCATCTTGAAACTCTTTTTTTTCACTTATTTTCCTGAACCAAAGGGCCACTTGATTTGAAAATTGGTAGGAAGCATTGGGATAGCTTGTTGATATAAAAATAGCTAAAATCATTCCGATCGGAAATCCAAGATGGCAGCCATCTTGAAAATCTATTTTTCCTTTCTTCTTCTGAACTGAAAGGCCAGTTGACTCGAAACTTGGTAGGAAGCATCGGGGTGAATTGTAGATCAAAAATAGCTCAAATCATTGTGATAGGAGATCTCAAATTGCGGCTGTGGTGGCCATCTTGAAAATCTCTTTTGAACTTTTTCTCCTGAACCGAAAAGGCAATTGACTTAAAGTTCATTGGAAGTATCGAGGTGACTTGTAGATCAACAGTAGCTAAAATCATTCTGATTGGAAATCCAAGATGGCTGCCATCTTGTTTATGTTTATTATATTTCCCTGCCACTGTGCTGTTTACATGTATAAAATCATGATTCTTCAGAAACCACTTAGACAATTGCAACCAAATTTCACACTGATCCTACTGTTGAAATGTGATTGAGAGAGTGCTCAAATGATCACGCTCCATTGACTGTCATGCCATATATAATATTCTTCTTCAAAAGTTAAGAACTGCTTAAAGGTTGATCTTTTCATTAGTTGCGATGACCGGATTGGAAAAATGTTACATAACATCTGCATATCTGCAGTGGCTATGCCACTAAGGTGAGCGACCCATGGCCCGTGGGCCTTTTGTTTTCAAATGTCTTCTCTGAAACCGCTTCTTTTGAATGCTTGCCATGGTAAAATTTTAAAGTAGGAAATTTGTGAAGCACCAGCAGGGAGAGAACACCCTGCGAATCACCAGCAAGGAAAGAAGATCCTCTGGCATGCCAGCAGGAAAAAAAAAGACCCTGTTGCACACCAGCAGAGAAAGAAGACCCTGTTAATGTGCAGTAACAGGAAAAGAAGACCCTATTGAGCTTTACATAGGATGTGTAGCATAGATAGGAATGGCAAAATGCAATTGAAATACCTCTTCTCCTATCATTTCCTTACTTATTAACCCTTAAAGCGCCAAGCAAAACCTGCATCTGAAAATATCGTCTGTTTATGTCGTCTGCTGAATATTCTTGCAGACTTTTCAAACCTATTTTTGCATACAGGCAAACAGTGTGGACCCAGATCAGACTGCTCCTAGGAGCAGTCTGATCTGGGTCCACACTGTTTGCAAAAATGACTTTTAAAATCAAAAGCAGATGACAAAGCAGACGACAATAGTTATGACTGTGCTTTAAGGGTTAAATGAAGATGTGTGCTTGGCAAGTCCATGCTTTCTGGCCAAGATAATTAGATTATAAAAAGAATGACCTTGAGAGCAAAGAACACACACACAAAAGCAAAAATAGCTGAAATTCTAAAACTTACCATATATGATTGAAGTAGCAAAAGCTTCAGAAATTAGTTGGCCAATTTCCACCAAGTTTCATGTTGATCCTACTGTTGAAACTGGATTGAGAGTTTGTTCAAATGGTCACTCTTCATTGACTGTCATGCCCATACATGGTAAAATAATGATAACCAAAAAACAAAAAAAAACACATACTTCTTCTTCAAAACCAAGAACTGCTCAAATGATGATCCTTTTATTAGTTGCAATGATAGGATTGGGAAAATGTTGCATAACAACTGCATATCTGCAGTGGATATTTCACTTAGGTGAGCGAGCCATGGTCCATGGGCCTCTTGTATTTTTCTTTTATGTTTGTTTTTTTCGTACAGGAGAGCTAAAAATGAGCAAGTCTAGTTAAAGGGGAACGCAATAAAAATTGTAAGTATATCTTTGCGTAAAGTGCTTAAAAGACCATTTATTTTGATGCAAAAGTTTTCAAAATTGACCACGAAATCATATCATATATCATAATTGGATTTTTGATTAATGTGCAGGTACAGGGGCAACATCCACATCAGTGGGCCCCCTTCCAGATAGCTGACTTGCTGCACGCATGGCAGATCTCACACCAGATCTCCAGGTACGTCTATCATGAGGGTTGATAGCCGAGAGCCACTCTCTACAATCCCTCTCTGTCAGCTGCTTCCATGTCATTTTGGGCCTCCCAGGCCCACACTTTCCATCAACCTGTCAAAGGCTGTCTTGACTGCACCACTGGAGCGTTCCACATGTCCATACCATCGGAGTCTTCTCTCCTTCAGAATGAGGTCCAGATCCTCAATGCCAAGCCGCACAAGTAGCTTATTGGACCTGGTGGTGACAATGTCTTGCGGCTTGACATTGCAGATCTGTCTGATCATTGCCCTGTCATTTCGCTGCAGACGCTGGAGGTTCGGCTTTGTCAATGGCCAAGTCTCGCTGGCATGGAGCATTGCGCTTCGCACACAAGAACTGTACACACAGCCATGTGTTTTGAAAGAGAGGTGGCGTGAAGATCCTTGAACTTCTTCCAGGCGGTTTTCACACGTGTTGTGGTTGAAAGTTCACAGCCACCTGCTGCTGAGAGCATGTCTCCTAGGTAGCAAAAGGAAGCTACCACCTCAAGCTTGTCAGGTCCGACTTGGACTTCCTTCTGTGGTCTGCCATCCAAGGGGCGTGCAGTTCCCTGGCACCATGTACATCTGTAGTCAGGGTCCTTTTTCAGGCGCTGAGCCCACTGCATTTCTTGTGCACCCAGTGCTTGCAGCCATTGCAGAAGATGCTGTTGCTGCCCACTCCAGTGTGACAGATGGCGCATGGAAACTCGCCTGAACTCTGCAGGAGGTCCAGTTCCGTACCGCAGATCATGATCTTTGTCTTTCCTGCATTTACTCTCAATCCTTTCTTCTCCATTGCTTCTTTCCAAGTCAAGAGCCTCCTGAGACATTCCTCAAGCGATTCAGCGATGATAACAAGGTCATTGGCATAGAGGTCCTCCCAGGGGACCCCAGAGCGGAACTCTCGTGATAAGGCTTCAAGCTCAATGATGAAGAGCAGCAGGCTGAGTACTGATCCTTGGTGAATACCAACCTTCACTTCAAACTCTTCACTGTACCCCTCACCAACACGGACACGGCTCCGCGCATTTGCATACATCCCCTGCACCAGTCGCACAATCCACTCCTCCACACCAAGTTTTCTCAGCGCCCACCAGATGACAGTCAATGGAGAGTGAAGAAGTTATGGTGGTTCGAATATATTTAAAATGGCTGTCATGGATGCAGCCATATTGTAACGTCACACAGCCCAAATTAAATATGCAAACCAAATTATAAAGGGATTTTAAGTATAATTTTGCTATAGCTTTTTATATTATATTTTAATTCTAGTGACAAGCAATCATTTCCCCCAAAATAAACCAACTTTATGAAAATAACTACCTTTATGAAATGAATTTCAATTTTTATAAAATCTCATTAAATATTCAAAATGGCAATGCCCATTCCACCAATGTTAAAATATTCAATGGCCTATAACTTACTTAATTTTCCACTGATTTTGATCAAATTTGTGTCAAAATTCATTGTTTGCAAAAATTTTTACTTTAAAGCACAATATCTTTTAAGGTTGCGTTCCCCTATAACTACTTAGAGATTTGTCTATAAAATGCTAGATGAATGACAAACAAGGTAGAACCTACTTCAACTGCTCATCTATCTTGGCTTGCCTTGTTAACCCAAACCCATGCATGTGTTAGTATTTACTGTAAATATGGTATGCAACAAATCATTTCACTTTCCTTACCTCACAATTTTTACAATATTTATCATAAATATTTGGGCAAATAGGCTTGAGCAAACAGTGAACCATATATACCATATGTATGCGGACAGACAGGCCAGAGCAACTGAAACAGTGTAGACCCAGATAAGACATTGGAGAAAGCATCTCATCAGGCTCTACACTGTTTGTCTCTCATCAATTAATTTTTAGACAATATCTGGTAGTAAATTGTACTTGTTCAAGTTTTAGAACAAGTATGATAAGGAGTTGAGATGTCCAAATAGGGTAAATACGGTAGAACCAGATTAAATGCCACAGAATTCGACCTCTGATCAGGATCTGCAATGTTTGCTTCTTGTCCCACAACTTTTAGACACATTGATAGGCAGTTAGATGGATATATTGAGGTTTTAGGACTAGTGTTCTAAAATTTCATACACCAAAGTGGCTGACAAAATGACTTATGCAAACAGTGCAGTCCCAGATCAGACTGCTCCTGAAGGAGCAGTCTGATCTGGGTCTTCACTGTTTGCCATTCCATTAAGTATTTTATGAAACGACAGCATTAAAAACAAAAATTAGGCCAAAAAAGTATGGAATAAAGTGTTCAAAATTTTAGGAGATTTATCATATTTAGGATAGCTTATTTACCCAACTCTCCTTTCAACATCATTTGGAAAGTCAGTTTTTGCCTGGAGCTTTACACAGAAGTAATATTGCAAATTTTTAGCTCGACTTAATGCAAAACCATTTGTAGTAACTACCTATGCACAAAAAAGTTTTATTCTAGTCATTGGTTTTAAAAATATTGAATATTTCCATTTTTTCTCATAGTAAAAATGGCTGCAAAATATGCAAAAATCGATTGGGTAGTTAGTTTGAATGCAGGTTTTCAACAAGTACCACTTGTTAAAACTTTCTGAAAATTTCACAATATTGTTATGGAACATAAATATGAGGGTCGTGCAAAAAAGTTCTGTCACTAATAGGCTTCCTTCGTTTTATTCCAGGTGTATTTTAAAATGCTTCAGTACACTTGAATGGTGTGTTGAATAGCCAACGATACCCGTTTATTTCGTGCAAATTGCTTTCCAGCTGACCAAGTTATTTCAAATTGAAATAGATGCAGTCATATACACTGACCAATTTACTTGTTACATTGGAACATGGACCAGAAGACTGAAATTCGTAGCTATATTAAATGCTGCATTAGGCTTAATATAGATTCAAAACAGATATTTAATGAATTGTGTGGTATATATGGACCTCAGACCATTTCAATGCGTACAGCTTTTAGGTGAGTTAAAGCTTTTAAAGCTGGGAAATTTTCTGTTGAAGACGATACCCATCCTGGAAGGCCTAAACCTCTGTTACCAAGGCTAACATCGCTGCTGTAAAGATTGTGGTCGAACAGGATGCGCGATTGTCTGTCAAAAATATAGCTAGTTGTACTGGCATATCAGAAGGCAGTGTGCAAACAATTCTGAAAAAGCGTTTGGACCTGAGAAAGGTTTGCACTAGGTGGGTACCTCATTTGCTCACTGAGGTGCAAACGACACAATGCCTTAAATATGCCTGGGAACTTTTGAAAACATACAAAAGCTGTAATAGTCGGGTTATTTCTAACTTGCTAACAGATGATGAAACCTGGGTGCACATGTTTAAACCACAAAGAAGGGCTGATAATAAGCAATGGAAGCAAAAAGATAAAAAACCATATATAGCCATAAGTTCGAAAAAGATGCTGTACGCAATTTTCTTTAATTCAAGTCGGCCAGTCTGTTCAAGTGCCTTGTCCATCTGGTCATACAGTCACTGGCCGATTCTACAAGAATTCTGTACTGAAGAAAGTGAAAGAGTTTTACAATAAGAAACGACCAAGCAAAGGATGGTCAGGAGTCCACCTTTTACATGATGACGCATCCTCTCATGAAGTTAAGTCTTTTCTGGCTTCTGGAAAGGTGAAAGTTTTAAACCATCCACCTTATTCACCTGACCTAAGTCCGTGTTATTTCTTTTTATTTCCAAGGCTTAAGAAAATGCTTTCTGGAAATAAGTATACGTCTAGAAGTTCTCTTGGCAGCGCTATTTATCAGTGTCTCCAACAGATACCAAAAGAAGACTATTTATCTGCTTTTCGTGACTGGGTAAAAAGGTTACAAAAAAAGTGTTTCAGCAAAGGGGGAATACTTTGAAGGTTTGTTATATAAATATGTTTGATAAAACATAGCACTGAAGTAATCCGAACCCAGTGTCGTGTATCTTACGTCACTGGGGCGTCCAACTGATATTGGCTTACAGTTGTAGCTGGTAAGGGTAGAGAGGGGAACGTTTTTATTTCATTTTATCTCTTCACTTTCATTCCTGTTCCTCTTTCTTCCCCGTCCTTCTCTTTCATCCCCTGTACTATCTCTTTTCTCCTTTTTCTGGGGGACGACACAAAATAGCCCACAAGGGTTGACGTGTTAAACCACAACACAATCAATCAACCAACTGATCTGGTTCTGCACTGTTTCCATTGGAAAATGTTCAACGTTGCGCTACGTGTTTAGTCCCTCATTAAAGGGGCTCATTTACTGGGAAAGGCATAAACGTCTTGGTTTACCAACGTTAGAGTACAGATGTGAAAGGGCTGATGTTGTGGAAGTATAACTGACCTTGTGAATAAGGATAAACTGTTTGAAATGGCCACATACCATCAAACAAGGGGACTAGACACCCCCTTAAAATTATACAAAAAAACGGGCAAGATTAAATGTGCGTGCCAACTCATTCAGCATAAGAGGTATAGACAAATGGAACAACCTGCCAGCATCAGTAGTAACTGCACCATCAGTGAACTTCAAAAGTCGACTTAACACATACTGGCTAAGACGTCCGTTGAAGTTCGAGGCATCGTGCTGCTATTTAAAACGTCCGTTGAAGTTCGAGGCATCGTGCTATGAACCGGGAGAGACAGCACGATATTGGACACAAACAAGAATGCGTCGGAACAGGTTATTGAATAACATCAAGGGACGTCAGGGTACAGGTAAATCACAGGTAAAGGCATTGTTTGCCATGACTACCAATTTACATATAGGTGATTTCTATATGTCATCCCTTACCCATTGCCACTCTCTGGGCAAATTCAGCAGATGACAAATTGATGGTATTTTTCCCCCAAAAAAATAGGTTTTGACATTCATGCACAGGAGACAATTTGCAGGAAGTGTCAAAAGCTTAATTTCTGGAAAAAGTGTCAATTTATTATTAGCTGAATTACCCCAGGGGGTGGTAAAAAGGTTAAAGAGATAATGAATAGTTTCGACTTGCATAGTGAGAAATCTGTTGAAGATATCTGGCAGGGTCGATGGATAAAGAAAGCAGATATGACAAAACAGTTGTGAAATCTTTTCATGATTTCTTACATTATTTGCAATTTTACTATTCAAGACAAACACATTACAAGAGAAAAAAATTGCTTACAGAAATGTAAACCCAAATGTGATCAAATGTAAGTAATCAACTTCATTGAGAGGAGACAATTTGCATGAAATGTCAAAACCTTTTTTTTTTTTTTTTTTTTTTTTTTTTTGAAAAAATAAGAAAAATAGCAGTTTGTTGTCTGTTGAATCTGCCGTGTTAAATATATTAAGACATTTGTAAAAAGTTACATTAGAAATGATCTTAAACAGATAAGAAATAAGAACATTCGAATAGTGTAACTGGAGATGAAATAAGGTCTTATGAAAAGTGTTCACAAGTATTTTGTTAACATCACGATAACATGCCTGTATAACGTTGACCCCCTTAAACCCCACTTTTATATAGTAAAACTGGGGTTAACAGGGGTACGCATTATTTTTCTTATTTCTGCTCAAAAGATTAGATTGTGGGTACTCGTTAGAACCGCCTCACCGAGGCAGTTCTAACAAGTACCCACAATCTATGTTTTGAGCAGAACTATGAAAAAATATGATTTTTTTTCTCTTATCTGAAATGTTTCAATTTTTGGAGGTGAAATTTTCTGTATATTTGAACAGGCGTGTTTTCGTAATGGATTTTATTTTGACTGTAAAATGTTTCAGCAGATCCTTAAAAGAACTTGATAGCTAAAACAATAGACTAATTAATTCTTGTCTATTTATTTTACCATGCGAATAATTAAACAACTTCAGAAATAAAACAAGTTTAAAACAACTGTATAAATATTTATAGAAAAATACATATTCATCAATCTTTTGAGTTTATGTATAACAACTGCATCCTATAAATATGCGGATCTTTAAAGTATTCTGTTTTTCCTCTTTGGGTTGGTTTAAAGTTTATATATTTAGTTTTTATTTTACATTTTCCCGTAGACACGACCGGAACGGGTCGTCCTTGCGTCGAAGAGTTCTGACATCAGGTTTCTGTGGTGCCTTCTCGGATTCCTCTTGGGTCCAAACATCGCTTTCCACATATAATTTATAAGCTTAAAATTTATAAGCACCATGGCGTAAGTAAGGGTTATCAGAATAATCCAGAATAATGGCGAGTACATATCTTTATACATCTGACATAGACGGACCATGAGAGCCTTGGCCTCCAGGAAACTGCAATAGACGACCACTCCAGAGAACATTCTATCTAGCGTCATTCTCGATGGCAGAACCAGTTGTCCTGACACTGATAAATAGTGTCTACCATAAGACATGCCGTTATAAACGGCTGTATTCAGGAAGCTCAGCATCTTATTCATGGCCAGTACCTTTCAGATTTCTGACCAGTCGATTTTGGTTATATGTCAAGCTTGACTTGTGACTTGAATCTTTATCTCTAACCTCAACTTCTAATTACTTCTTTGATAATTTCACGTTACCGTCGTTACTATGAGACGAACTACTACGAAATAACGTCTCGCGAGATTCGCGGAATTTATGACGCGCAGTAAGTGACTAAATGATTTTTGCGTTCCTTTGAGTAAACCATAATAGGTTACAATAGATAGCGGTAATAGAGCCAACGTGTCTTATCTTACCTTTAAGCGCCAATTACAGCTACAGCAGACGACACTTTTATGTTTTTTTGTTTGTTTGTTTGTTAGTTTTGGGGGTTTTTTTTAACTGAAAATAAGTCTTGCCATTTCATGAGAATCGTCTGTGAAGCAAACGATTCACATAAAATGTTAAGACTTATTTTCTGTAAAGCAGACGATTGACATAAAATGTTTAGACATTTTCTGTGAAAAAAAAAAAAAAAAAAAAAAAAATAGAATGTCGTCTCCTACAAATTTTACTTGGCGGTTTAAGGGTTAAATGACGTTAATTGTCCTAGTCTCGTTGTTCCGTGAAACGTTATTTAACGTTAACGCATAGCAACAAGAGACGTCATGTATTCGACGTCAGCAGTCTGATCAGACGCATTTACCATACTGAGGGAGCATTTTCATCATCTGTGACACTATATGACTCCGGAGATCACATAACCAAATGCTGTCCATGGGAAACAGTTTCCGCGATGGCGTGTGGGGCCACAACTCAGTTGCCCAGATAAGCACCTTCGCAGCAGCGGTCACAAGTGGAATTTCATACGGTTGTACTTCGTTGGTATCTGTAACAGGACTGGCTCTGAGCTCATCAAAGACTGTATTGAGCGTAACTTGGAAGATTCTGTCTGCATCCCTGTTTTACGGACTGATCGTTCAAATCGGTATTATTCAGGCGAAGAGTCTCCTATGCCATTTATGTCAGCAATATATGAATCAAATTTCATCAGTTAATTTCTCGCTCATACTGGGGGCACTCACCATCGCTCTTACTCTGATAAACCTGCAGATTGCTAAATTTGTCAGAAGAATGATGTCTAACAAGAAGAAGCTGAAAGGATCAAGATTCCGATTCCGTAAAACAACGAAGACAACCCGCTCTGGTCGTATCTATGGTTATATGTAAAAAACATTTTAGATATTAAAATATTTACCTTGGCAAAGAGCATGTATTTAGCAGTAAAGTATTCGTAAAGATTTCGCACGTAAAATAATAAAGACAATTATATGTAACTTTTGTTGCATTATCTCTCCATATTTTAATGTATCGTATTTACCCTAAGTGTTTAGACCTACGGGTCTGATTAAAGTGTAGACCCAGATCAGACGCCGCAAAACGCTTCGTCTGATCTGGGTCTACACTTTTTGCTACCCGTCCAGTAACTATCAACTTACAAAAACAAGTAGTAAAATACACTTGTCCAGTTTTTAGGACAGGTATGGTAGGGTGCCAATATTTTGGGTATATACTGTAATTCGCTTTACATGAAAAATGTCACACTTTTCAAGGTAGAATCTTCAAACTCGGTTTACCTGTAGATTTGTTTGTGTTGAGGATTTACGGCCCAGTCAACCCAATGGGATCATGTCGAGCGCGGTCAGTTTACCTAACCACACGTTTACTGGGCAGGCTTAGTCCTCTAAGCAGTTAACCAGTATTGTGCACATTCTTTCGCCAGAAACTGACAACTGCCCTTCTTGAATCAGCGGAAGGGGTTTACCTGTAGACCTTGATTTAACATCAGTATGTATGTACCACAGGAGTCAGTCACACTCACAAAAACATAACTTAAATAAATAAATAAATAAATAAAATAGACTAGACTGCCCTACTTACATTTCTTAAGTTTTTGTGATTGGCTTCTGCGGTATATACAAACCGATTTCTTGACAACATCTTTTTAGAAGAAAAACTACGAGGCATACGCCCAGCGAAAACTCGGATCTGCCTACGCATCTGCACAGTCTGAGCTGCCGAGCAGCGCGGATAGTAGTGCGCCTGACGGCACACCCGGGGATCGCAAGTTCGATTCCCAGCTCGGCCCATAATTTTCGCGGAGATTGATAAAAAAAATCATTTCCTCGGTCATTCACCCCCATCCCCGATTAAAAGAGGCCAGTTGTCAATTGCTCGCGAAAATATGTGCACAAGTACGAGAACGGTTAATGCCTTACAGGACTAAGTCTGCCCAGGAAAATGTGAGAGTAGATAACTGACGGAGTCGACATGGCCTTAACAGTGTTAACTGGGTCGTAAACCTCCCAAACTCAGTCTTAGCTGAACAAAGGACCACTCACTCCTAGCGGAAAAGCGAAGACTAATGCGACTACGCGTATGCGCCTTTTTTGTTTTCATGCTCAACTCGGCTGAGCATGAAATTTGTTTTGCTAATAAATCTCAAATTACTAACAATTGGAAATTCTTTCTTGCTAAACTTACCTGAGCATGAAAATTTCTCTGCTAATAAATATGAAAATGACTTTTGTTAGCATTTTCATATTTATTAGCAGAGAAAATTTCATGCTCAGCTGAGTTGAGCATGAAAAAGTTTTACAAACTCGGAGCCTGAGTTTGATAGGCGCACATGTAATAAAGTGCGTTTTCTCACGCTTTGCGACTCAGACATTCTACCATACCTTGCGATTATATAAGCCCTGGCCAAACTTAGCCCTTTAACTCATGAGTTTCTGAAGTGGATTCCATCTTAGAATTTGGATATGTCCATAGTTACAAATAGAGATGCTAGTTGTAAATCAAGATCAGAATGACAAACAGTGTGGATCCAGATGAGACGGTTCATCATGAGCCGTCTCATCTGGGATTACACTGTTTGCAAAAGAATCTGTCTTGATCTACAGGGTCAAAAAGCTTAAAAAGACTGATGGATTTTCTGCCGTTTTAGCTCACCAGCCAAAGTCTCAGGATTCCAGTCGGCATTCACAGGAACAAATGGATGTTTTTTGTTGTTGTTTGTTTTCGAATAAAACAGAAATATATGAAATAGCACCTTAAGGGTAGTTGTATGATTGCATGATTGCCAATCACACAAACAATCATACAACTACCCTGAAGATTTCGTATATTTCTGCTTTAATCGAAACCTCCATCCCACCCCTCACCTATCCGCCCTCCACAAGCAAAACAAAATCCATAAAAAAGTCCATAACCAAAATAAATGTGCTAGCATTCTACTTAAATCTATATCGGACCGTTTTGTAAAAAAGGAAACTCATCCCCAAGGACGTCATCACGAATTTCCTTCGGGGTCAAGTCCTTCTTACAGAAGTACTTAATGACTGCTCTAACTTGAACTCTGTCCATTTTCTCAGTTTAACTCACCCATACACATGTTACCCTGTTTGCAGCGAATTCCTACTGAAATCAATAACTTTGAAATACATATATGTCCAGAAAGTATTACTCTTTTCCCAGCATTGCATTTTCGTTACCCTGAGGTAACACAGGTAACAAGGGTAACAGTTGAACTAAAAGGACGTCTGTTCCCCAGGGTAATCCCGCGCCCCTCCCACTCCCCTCCCTCTCTTTGCGAAAACCTTGATAGGTGCATTCAAATAAGTATATCCAGAAAATGAGGCCCGGAGAAGGCATGCAATCAGCGTAATATACATTTTAGTTGAAAAGGCCATAAAACCGCATGCTTGGTAATTTCTTCAGCAGATGAAATAAATATTGAAACATTTTTTTTTCTTTTTTCTTTTTCTTAGAAAACAGGAACAATTTGCATGAAATGTCAAGTAACAGTATGGGTGTCCAGGAACAGAGACAATTACAGACTATAGTCTACCAATGACACCAAAAGGAACAGCAAACAAACAGAAAATGACAGACAACACACAAGCCACAGACCAAAGAAAAGCAAAGCAACCTGGACCGAGGTTATAAAACTTTTTTTCAGGCTCAGCTCAGCTGAGCATGAAATTTTCTCTGCTAATAAATATGAAAATACCAACAATAGTTGGTATTTTCATATTTATTAGTAGAGAAATTTTCACGCTCAGCTATGTTCAGCAAGAAAGAATTGGCAATTGATGGTTTTTGTTTGTGGAGGTTTTACGGCCCAGTCAACCCAATGGGGTCATGTCGAGCGCGGTCAGTTTACCTAACCATACGTTTACTGGGCAGGCTGTAGTCCTCTAAGCGGTTAACCAGCATTGTGCACATTCTTTCGCCAGAAACTGACAGCTGCCCTTCTTGAATCAGTGGAAGGGAGAGAATGACCGAAATATGAAAATATTTCACGATCAATCTCCGCGAAAGAATGTTGCCGACCTCGGCGGGGGTTGAACCCGCGACATCTCTCCTGTCGGACGGCGCATCCAAATGAGCCACCGAGGCCGGTAGGCAATTGATGGTAATTTGAGACATAATAGCATGAAAAATTTCATGCTCAGCTGAGTTGTGCATAAAAAGTTTTATAACCTCGGGGCCAGCTCTCTCTTCCCCAACAAGATGATCACAGTGCTAGACAGGATCCACGAAACACAACAATAAGACAACGAACAGGAGAAAAAAAAAAAACAACAAAAAACAGCAGCAAGCGACCACAAGCCACACAAAGAAGACCTAACAGAACACATCACGAAAACATGCCAATTTAAATATATTGAAAATTTTACAACTAGAAAAGGAAAAATTTCAGAAAATAAATTCTGACATTTTTCACATTTCAGCTCAAAACATAGATTGTGGCTACTCGTTCGAACCGCCACGGCGAGCAAAATAAGAAAAATAATGTATACCCTTGTAAACCCAAGTTTTACTATATAAAAGTGGGATTAAAGGGGGTCAAATTTATATATTCGTGTTTTCGTGTTGCACCGCCACAGAATCATTAAGAGACATTAAAAAAGACCCCATAGGTTTTACGGTAAACTCACTGGCAACCGGCTATCAGTGCATTTACCGTTATTTTTTACGGGCACCTGTAGATCTTTTACAGGAGCTATCTCGTAGAATGGGGTATGGCTGGTAGGCTTCACGGATACGGTGTGGTACTTCACACACCTACCCTGCCAAACGTTACGTATCTTGTCCAAGTATGCACTGCCTAGCAAGGTGATTCCTGTCAATAATCTACGGGCGCCCGTAAAAATTAATCCTTGTCCTGCTGAACCCGGATGTACCCTGCCTTTACATTCAGTGTAGATCCAAATCAGTTGGCTTCTGAAGAAGCCAACTGATCTGGATCTGCACTGTTTGCCATTCAGTATGTGGATATGTATCAACAGCCTTAATCAAGTAATCTGTTTTGGCTGAACATTATAAGTGGATGTGACTTCTTAATTTATTCAGCAGGACAAGGGTTAACGGTAAATGCGCTGGCAACCAGTTGCCAATTATTTTACCGTAAAATCTAGGGGAGTTTTTACAGTGGGTTATATAGTAAACCTCTCGATTATGGTGGTTGTGGTTGGGGGTCGGAGCTAAATTAAATTCAATTCTTTATTTTCCAAAGCAATACGGCCTATAGGAGAGTACAAGAATATGTTTGCAACATACATGTTATAAGTAATAATACAATTTACAAATCAATTTGTATTATATGATACATGAATAGTCAAATACGACAGGATTCTTCCCAGCCAACACGCAACGTCGCAATAACGTCGGTCCGACTTCGCCGCGACGTCATGACCTCGCGACGACGCCAAAGCGACGCTGCCTCGACGCTCCTAGTATACTGGGTTAATTCACCACTAGGGGGTTTAGGTACTATCACGCCGTTCACATGCCTGTATTAGATATTTCCCAAGGCTACAATGCGTTCTTTTGTTGTTTGAGCCTAGAAGCTGAGTGGCTTTGTAAACGCTCGGTCTGTAAGGACATGTATAGTAGCGTTTTATGTACTAGGTTCTAATATCATGATAGTCTGGGCATTTCAAAATAAAATGGAATTCATCCTCAGTGATTTTACTGGTACCAAATCGTCACCCTAGGTTCAAATATTGTAACATTACAAAAACATATCTTTATAATTTTGACCCCCTTAAACCCCACTTTTATATAGTAAAACCGGGGTTTACCGGGGTATACATTATTTTCTTATTTCTGCTCAAAACATAGATTGTGGACATTCGTTCGAACCGCCTCGGCGGGCGGTTCTAACGAGTACTCAAAATATATGTTTGGAGCAGAAATTTGAAAAATATCAGAGTTTTTTTGTTGTTTTTTTTTTATCTGAAAATTTTCAGTTTTTGGAGACGAAATTTTCTATATATATGAATAGTAGTATAGGCAGACGCCTGCCTATACTACTAATAGGCGTATTTTCGTAATGAAAAATACAAAATACAAATTTATTTACAAAACCAGTTTTCTGTGAGTAAAAAAAAAATCGAAAAAAAAAAATCACCACTTTGTCGTCTGCTGAAATAGTCCAGACAGTGATAAAGGTAATGAGCATGCAATGAGCATTCCATGTTTCTCTATAATATATAAATAGAACAAGGATAAGCAGGGTATACAGTGTATTTTTCGCAATTTGTTTCTAAGCCTAATGCAATTTTAATTCATTACGAAAACATTCCTATTCAAATATTTAGAAAATTTCACCTAAAAAAAAAAACGAAAAAAAAAAAAAAAAAAAAAAAAAACATATAAAAAGTCTGATATTTTTTCATATTTCTGCTCAAAATAGATTGTGGGCGAGGCGATTATGACGAGTACTCACAATCTATGTTTTCAAATTAAGCAGAAATAAGAAAAATAATATGTATACCCTGTAAACCTCACTTTTACTATATAAAAGTGGGGTTTAAGGGGATCATAATTATTTTCGTGATGTGTCAGGTATTTCTGTCAGCATTTTCTTAGGCACATATTTATACATATTAATGGGATTACATGTGCTCGTACATAAGATAACCATTTTATTTCTTCACTTATAGCCTACCAATTTTTTACGGAAAGCTTTGAAAAGTCAGGACCTGGAATGGTAATTTTATGTAGGTGTTAAATATCGCTTACGGAAAGATTCTGTGCCATATATATGTTTGAATAGCTCATAATTTTGTTGGATTACAATGATAACAGAAAACCTAAAGGTATAGAGCTAATGACGCTTTTTTATGCATGACTTGTGCGTAACAAAAGTCAGTAAAAATATTAATAATAACGTGTTTTTTTACGAAAATTATTATTTTGCTTCTTTAACATAGGAGCTGCTCTTAAAGGAATTTGCAAATTCTTTCCTTTAGGGGTAGCCCATATTTTGTCAAGATTTTCCTGAGTGTGCGTAAACTAATTCCGTTCTGGTTGCGCCACTGTTCGAACGACCCCATCTGCGAGTGCCAGCGAAGCTATTCGCCGTTAGCTACTCTGGCCCTGGGCAAAGTCAGCAGACGACAAACTCATAATTCATTATAATTTTTGAATTTTTGCTTACTTCGCCTTGAAAAAAGTCCCTATCATGCAAATTGGCCCTTGAATTGTTTCCTTGGTAGACGATTTCAAGAAATGTTAAATTCCGTTTTCTGAGAGAGAGAGAGAGAGAGAAGGAAAAGAAAATATTTTAAAATGTCGACGACTGAAATGTTTATCCGCCTGCTGAGCGCTAAACAAAAACCGGCGATTATATCCACACTATGCAGATAATCAAGGGACCTCTGCAGCGTCAGCAGTTATACCGTATTTACCCTAAGTATTTTGACACCTTAATAGCCACACAATGCAGATAATCAAGGGACCTCCGCAGCGTCAGCAGTTATACCGTATTTACCCTAAGTATTTGGACACCTTAATATCCACACTATGCAGATAATCAAGGCACCTCCGCAGCTTCAGCAGTTATATAGTATTTACCCTTAGTATTTGGACACCTTAATATCCACACTATGCAGATAATAAGGCAACTCCGCAGCGTCAGCAGTTATACCGTATTTACCCTAAGTATTTGGCCACCTTAATATCCACACTATGCAGATAATCAAGGGACCTCCCCAGCGTCACCAGTTATACCGTATTTACCCTAAGTATTTGGACACCTTAATATCCACACTCTGCAGATAATAAGGCACCTCCGCAGCGTCACCAGTTTTACCGTATTTACCCTAAGTATTTTTCCACCTTAATATCCACACTATGCAGATAATCAAGGGACCTCCGCAGCGTCACCAGTTTTACCATATTTACCCTAAGTATTTGGCCACCTTAAAATCCACACTATGCAGATAATAAGGCACCTCCGCAGCATCAGCAGTTATACCGTATTTATCCTAAGTATTTGGCCACCTTAATATCCACACTATGCAGATAATAATGGGACCTCCGCAGCGTCACAAGTTATACCGTATTTACCCTAAGTATTTGGACACCTTAATATCCACACTATGCAGATAATAAGGCACCTCCGCAGCGTCAGCAGTTATACCGTATTTACCCTAAGTATTTGGCCACCTTAATATCCACACTATGCAGATAATCAAGGGACCTCCGCAGCGTCAGCAGTTATACCGTATTTACCCTAAGTATTTGGCCACTTTAATATCCACACTATGCAGATAATAAGGCACCTCCGCAGCATCAGCAGTTATACCGTATTTACCCTAAGTATTTGGCCACCTTAATATCCACACTATGCAGATAATAAGGCACCTCCGCAGCGTCACCAGTTATACCGTATTTACCCTAAGTATTTAGACACCTTAATATCCACACTATGCAGATAATATGGCACCTCCGCAGCGTCAGCAGTTATACCGTATTTACCCTAAGTATTTGGACACTTAATATCCACACTATGCATATAATAAGGCACCTCCGCAGCATCAGCACTTATACCGTATTTACCCTAAGTATTTGGACACCTTAATATCCACACTATGCAGATAATCAAGGGACCTCCGCAGCGTCACCAGTTATACCGTATTTACCCTAAGTATTTGGACACTTTAATATCCACACTATGCAGATAATCAAGGCACCTCCGCAGCTTCAGCAGTTATATAGTATTTACCCTTAGTATTTGGACACCTTAATATCCACACTATGCAGATAATAAGGCAACTCCGCAGCGTCAGCAGTTATACCGTATTTACCCTAAGTATTTGGCCACCTTAATATCCACACTATGCAGATAATCAAGGGACCTCCCCAGCGTCAGCAGTTATACCGTATTTACCCTAAGCATTTGGCCATCTTAATATCCACACTATGCAGATAATCAAGGGACCTCCCCAGCGTCACCAGTTATACCGTATTTACCCTAAGTATTTGGTCACCTTAATATCCACACAATGCAGATAATAAGGCACCTCCGCAGCGTCAGCGGTTATACCGTATTTACTCTAAGTATTTGGACACTTAATATCCACACTGTGCAGATAATAAGGCAACTCGCAGTATCAGCAGTTATACCGTATTTACCCTAAGTATTTGGACACCTTAATATCCACACAATGCAGATACAAAGGCACCTCCGCAGCGTCAGCAGTTATACCGTATTTACCCTAAGTATTTGGACACTTAATATCCACACTATGCAGATAATAAGGCAATTCCGCAGCGTCAGCGGTTATACCGTATTTACCCTAAGTATTTGGACACCTTAATATCCACACAATGCAGATAATAAGGCACCTCCGCAGCGTCAGCGGTTATACTGTATTTACCCCAAGTATTTGGACACTAAATAACCACACTATGCAGATAATAAGGCACCTCCGCAGCGTCAGCAGTTATACCGTATTTACCCTAAGTATTTGGCAACCTTAATATCCACACAATGCAGATAATAAGGCACCTCCGCAGCTTCAGCAGTTATACCGTATTTACCCTAAGTATTTGGCCACCTTGGTATCCACACTATGCAGATAATCAAGGCACCACCGCAGCGTCAGCAGTTATACCGTATTTACCCTAAGTATTTGGCCACCTTAATATCCACACTATGCAGATAATAAGACACCTCCGCAGCGTCAGCAGTTATACCGTATTTACCCTAAGTATTTGGACACCTTAATATCCACACTATGCATATAATCAAGGGACCTCCGCAGCTTCAGCAGTTATATAGTATTTACCCTTAGTATTTGGACACCTTAATATCCACACTATGCAGATAATAAGGCATCTCCGCAGCGTCAGCAGTTATACCGTATTTACTCTAAGTATTTGGACACCTTAACTTCTTACTGTTCTTGTCCTAAAGTTTGAAGAAGTCCATTTAACTACATATGTGTCTACAATACTGACTGATGAATGGAAAACAGTGTAGACATTGATAAAGCGCCACTTTCTATGGCGACTGAAGTGGGTCTTTACTGTTTGCTCAGGCCTGTCTGACACTCCGAAATTCTAGGGCATATAATTATGGTAATCTCTGTAACCGTCTAGAAGGAGGGACGTGCTACTCCGAGCTCAGTCTACAAACTCACATGCAAACAACGAAGACCCAGACCCATCTGCACGTCCGAATGGCTTTCATAGTTGCTCTTGACTATACTTTTGTCTTCATAAGCCCGTCCAAATCACGACAATCACTGACTAGTCGAGGAACGACGATTCAGACTACACTACGTAAATGCGCAGGACGGTTCGGAAACTCGGTGTTCTCCCACATACGAGAGGGGGTGGGGACACTCACTACATAAGTCGACCCCCGTTACCTCGACTTCGCTTATCTCGAATAATCGCTTATCTCGAAGTGAAAATCTGGTCCCTGGTTTAACACAGGGATCTAACATTAGGTAACAAAATATTATGGAAAAGAGGAGAAATTGCTCCTACATGTAATTTCTCCTCTCTTCCACAATATTTTCAATGTATCTCTAACTTCAGAAGTGAAATTACATATTCATCTGTGAAATGTGGTTGTTTGATTTATTTTTTCCCCACTTGTGCAAATCCGATATGTCGAAGAGCGGATATCACGAAGTATCTCAGAGCGTCCTTGGACTTCGAGATAACGAGAGCCGACGGTATATCTATCAAGCGGTATGAGTGAAAACCGTGTGGAAATACCTGAATCCTCTCAGAAGAATGGTCTCGTACTTGCTGAGCTGCTACAAGAAAAGTTTGATTTGAATCGACATATTAAGTCACATGGTATAAAAACGCATACTCTGACCAGAAAGCACATCCAGCCAGCATTCTACATAAATCTACAACGGGTCGTTATCGGCCCTTTGTAGATTTATGTAGGATACTAACTGGCCATCAACAGAAACTCATGAGGGTGATCGCTTTTTTTTCTTCGCTGTCCAAGCAGCGACAATCTAGGCAGCACTACGCAGGTGTGCAAGGCGCTAGGACACTTGCTGGTCACACCCAGCACGAGAACAATCTGTCTTAGCGAAAAATACAGTCGAACTTGAATGGATCGAACATCTTTGGGATCATGGAAATTTATTCTAGACATGGGTAGTTCGAGCCACCGAGGGTTAATCATATAGCGCAAGATCAGAAGGCAAATGGGGATAATTTAGGGATGGCTTTTCGATCTTCGATACTACAATGGTATGTTGAGTGTACTCATTAGAATCGTCCCGATTAGTCTACTCTAATGTGTACACACAACATGCAGTTTCATGATAAAATAAGCAAACCTCCAGAATACCCCCACACATTCGTTTTCTTGAGATATGGGAAGAATTTCCTAAGGACTCAAAAGCCACTGTCTTAAAAGAGCCATTACACGCAATGGCCTGCGTACTGAGAGACCTACAAAATTACAAATCCTGCCTTACAGACCCCGTTCCCCTCCCCCCCCCCCACACCCACACCCACACCCACACACACACACACACACACACACTCGCGCGCGTGCACATGCACAGAAACACACAAACTGCTTCACGTCCAAACATGTCTAAAATAATTGTTTGTGTACAAAAACACGAAGTAGGAGTTACCTGTATGAAGACCATTCCTTTAAAAAATGGAGTCATTGCCTTTGAACAAATGTTTTAGTCATGAACGAAAGTAGCATTTCGGAAAACATTCTAAAGCGGATCGTAATCCCAGGTGGCCAGGTTGCTCTCTAGGGCTGCTCTGTTGTATTAGGGTATAAATTTTGCTGCCTATGGTCTCTTATTCTGGCCCTTGTCAGTAAATGTGTGAATGATATGTTCCTCTCGAGAGGCTATTGTCAGCTGCTGAAATCATTACACTGCCTAGTATTAACACAAAATGTCCAATACCACCATTTTGAACTGTATATAGCCTATACGTCCGTCTTGTAACCTATACATGCGTCTTGTTTGGAGTTTATGCATGAGAGAGAGAGAGAGAGAGAGAGAGAGAGAGAGAGAGAGGGTGGGGCACTCACTATATAAGCATGGGTAGAGATGTGTTGACAAAAGGGGTCATATTTTGGAGTCTGTTTGGAACGGGGTGGGGTGTTTCGTTGTAAAAACTATGGGAAGGGACTCAAATAAAATTGCCTGGAAAGGGGTCCATGTCTGCCTGGAAAGGGGTAGATAAACTACCTTAGCCTGGAGTTGTACTTCCGATGATATGTAGTATGTCTAAAACGGCCCCGAAAACAAAGAAAAGTTACAATTTTAAATTAAAGAGAACAGAAATAAACTGACAGATGTTTGAAAATACCTTAGTTAAACTTGATCTTGTGTGATTCTTGTTGTTCTTAATATTGATAATATGTAAAAAAAATCCTTGTTAAGTTATCTGACTGAGCAGGTTTTGTCTACAATGGGTTATATGTTCCTCTTACTTTTGTCTGGAAAGGGGTCCCAATCATGTCTGGAAAGGTGTAGGGGTCCCGGGCTCCTGGTAGCACCCCACCCATTTTGACAGTAAAGCCCGCCCCTCCCCCCCCCCCCCCCCCCCCCCCCCGGAGAGAGAGAGAGAGAGAGAGTCCGTTTACTGTACCCTTAAACCTAAATTGTTTGCCAGCCTGGTTATATGTCAAGATAGACCGTGTTAAATGGCAGCAGATACTGCAGACTTGGGGCAGTTTGATCTGATCTACACGGTCTTTGCTGACATGTTCGTCAAGACACAGTTATCTTTGGTCAGAACTTTTTGATCAGCCCATTATCTCTGGTTGATCTAGCTTTTCTCTAGATAAGTCACTTTTTTAACAAAAAAGGCGATTATGTTTTTCTTAATATTACCTCCAAAAAACATGTTTGAGTATAATATTTAGATGCATCCCGCTTCGGTGCTTCTGTTCAGGGCATACAATGTCAAAATGTATGTTTTTGTGGAGAAACAAGAGAAATATTTATCTGTATACTCCTCTTATCTGGGGTTCTGCGCGCAGTGGCTACCTGACAAAGCTGAATGACAAAGCGTGCATATCGTGAGTTGTTTTTTTGAACACGTGTAAAAGCTATTGTTCATTGGGACGAAGTCACCACATGTACACATAATATTCAGCTGAGGGTGTATGCACATGAAGAGATAGATGTGAGTTAATTTTTATATATAAGAAATAATATTGCCAATACATAATTATGATTTTCAGGTACCATGAAAGTATTTTTTCTTGTTGTTGAGTACTTTGACTAAACCATTTAGTCAAATGGGATTTACCCAGGAAAAACCGAGGCATCGAAAGAAGAAACGATAGATGTGGAACAAAGAAACAATTAAAGGACTTGTTAGGAGGAGTATTGGGCGATGCTGAATTTTGGGATAATGTTCTCAAATTGACCATAAAAAACATATACAGTCGTTTGGCTAGTTCCGGGTAAGACATGCTTCATAACGGTTTCCCAATAACTGGCAGATCAAAACTTGGATTTCTTTTGGCTTATACAGAGTACTATCCTTCCTTGAAATAACACACCAAAGAATTCGTCATTCGCCTTTGGTTATCTGCCCTTGCGATAACTGAAGTACACCACTGATTTGGCTAGTTCCGAATAGTTTTGCTAGTTCCGAAGAATGGATGAGGGATCTGTAAAAAGAGCCTTCAGATAATGCAACAACTTCTATATATTACTTGGTTAACTTGTCTTATATGTTATGGAGAAAATTAATTCAATATAAAGACATTTGTCACAAAGGGACAGGTTCACAAAGACCTTAAAACTGGCCCTTAAGCCAAAATCGCATAATTCATGGCATAACGATTTTTTGGCATGTACACCCTCCTTACTGCAAGATTTAGCTCCTATTTTCTGGATTTAATAATCTTTCCAATATAAAAATATTTCAGTGAGGTTTATGAAGTTGAAAGGAGTGTACGCATAAAGTCCTATTTTACCCCCTTCTGAAGCCCAAAAATAAAATAGGCTTGCAGTAAAATTATGTGTTAATCCAACTGTAGCTGGTGTTTAGTGCCGTGTGATGCCCCTACAAAGTCTCCCCATACTTCCTCAAAGTGCAGATAATATATACAAGCGACTTTCGAGGTTTTCAACCAAATAAGACTCTGACCGGACTACTCTGCCATAGACTGGCTAACTCAGCCACAGCGCCGGATTAGCTAGTCTTGAAAGTTGATAGGTAGTATACGGTCTAGATAGCGAATAACAGCGGTGCTGATCAGACTGCGCAGATGCACAAACTATGTTTTTGTTTTTGTTGTTCGCATATGTCATAAACCTGTTATCTCAAGACGAGGCTCTTACTTTTGCTTCAGTCGTCTGTCAGATTCTTTTACATACACTACATCGATATCTACACACCTTTAACAAACACAGTGTGTAAACATCTTACCCGGAACTGACTAAATCAGATGCACAAATTAGCGATCGATTAATAGCTGAAAACAAAAACTTTGTTTAAAATCCTTGCAGGGAGCATTTAAGTAGATGTTGAAAAGTATGTTCCACCCAATAGTTGAACAAAAAATGTTTTTAACCCGTAAAGCGCCAATCACAACAATTGTCATCTGCTTTGTCTTCTGCCGGTTACTTTAAAAGTCGTTGCAAACAGTGAGGACCCAGATCAGACTGCTCCTTTATCTGATCTGGGTCCACAGTGTTTGCCTATATGCAAAATGTAAGTTTGAAAAGTTTGCAAGAAGATGCAGCAGACGACATAAGCAGACAACATTTTCAGATGCAGATTTTCTTGGCACTTTAATTGTTAATTGACTGTCTATTTAAGGATATCTAGGCAAATGGTATTTACACATTTACAAAATTTATGTTACACATAGGGTTGCTAGGGGAAATTGAATCGATCAATAAAGTTATATTTCCCATATTTATTTTCTGATATATGAAGAAGAATAAATGAACGACAGAACCATACCAAGTTTTTGTTTTTAAATTTGACCGCTGTCGTGTATTTGATGATGATTTTTTCACTTATTCGGAACTAGCTAAAACCTGAAACTAGCCAAATAACTGTACATGATGTGGATACTCATTAGACGCGCCCTGCCAAGGTGCTTCTAATGAATATCCATGGCACATTTTTATGGAGAAACAAGAAAAAATATCCCATGATTATCATCAAATACTCCTCCTTACAAGGCTTCTGAAGAACTCAGAAGAAAGCAAGAGCACAGTTGCAATGAGGTGCCCTTTTTTTGTATTTTGTAGTTGCCGAATCAAAACCTTGTTGCTGAGTCAAAACCTCGCAAATCTTTTTTTTGCCAAAAGGACTTTTTGGCAACGCGGGAATACCTGCCATTCAGCGCGCCTTCTCTCAAATTCTCGTACCTCTAGGCCAATTACAACCACCCTTAGAGCCTTGAGTTACGAGCATTTAGACAATATTTTCATATAATTTGTAACTTTGTATACCTAGATTCTAAGCATCTAAATGTCGTAAGTCGAGAGAAAAATGTACCAAAATGTTGTAACTTTGGTGATTTAGTCGAGATAGTATGAATTCTCAACTGTAAGATTAGAATAGCTATAGCAGTGAATTTGGATGTCACTAAATATAAAACTGTCCAAATTTCATAACTATTGGTCAAATCTAGCAAATCTATAATGTTTTTTCTTTCTCCTGAAAAGTTAAGAAATCTGAAATACGACTATTTGACTCCACAACGATGACTTAAATATCCCTGTTCCAATTAGTGAAACCATAATATTGGTTGGTGACAACACAAAACTGATTGTGGTAACAAAAATTGTGTATAATTCTTTGATGTATCTAAATCCATAATTCTTTGATGTAACAAATCCAAATTAAATTTTGTGGTATAATAAATTTGATTAGGCAAAAAGAAAAAAAAAATGTTTGTGCTTAGGGAACCTCACCCTGCTTTGGGTAAGATTACCCTATCTGCCAAAAGAAAAAAAATGTGTGTGCCTAGTTAACCTTACCCTACTTTGGGTAAGATTACCCTATCTAATTTCCTGGTGAAACCTTGCATTTTTTTTTATGTTCCCCTTCTCCCCTGGGGGTGGTTGGTTGAGGCAAAGGGTTTGTGTATCTTACAACACTGGGGCATCCAACTGATATTGGCTTACAGTTGGGCAAGACCTGCTATTAGTGCAGCAAGTAAGGGTAGAGAGGAAATATTTTTCATTTCTTCACTTTCATTCATCTTCCTTTCTCCCCTGTCCTTCTTTTTCATCTCCTCTGCTATCTCTTCTCTCTCTTTTTCCCTTTCTCTGGGAGACAACAAAAAACGACCCTCAAGGGTTGACATGTCGTTAAACCTCAACACAAACCAAAATATCTCTTCCCCGCGCCCCCCCCCCCCCCCACCCCACCCCCCCCCTCTCAAGAAAAAAAAAAAAAAAAAAAAAAAAAAAAAGATTGGTGTTTCTGGGATAAACTATTTATGTAAATATTTATGTTTATGCCAGATATTCAGACAAGTAGCTCTGAGCAAAATTTGGTCAGGAGTAGTTTGATCATGGTCTACACTGTTTGCCATTCTGTCAATGGACAATGACCCGGCCATGCATTAGCCATTACCTATCCAGATCCTCACATTCCCCAGTTTTAAAATCATCTTTATCATTTTCAACTGGCACTTTTGAACTGAATTTTGTCATTTCAGATGCCTCTAAAAATTCTTGAAGATGGGCAGTCACAGTATAAGTTCCTGTTATACAAGTAAAAGTTGTTGTACATACTTTTTGGTAAGCTTGCTTTGGTCTTTATACTTTAGAGGCCCTCTCAGGGGTGTCAATGTTCCCCAGTTCCCTAAAAATAATCTGCCTCATTCCTAAATTTTCAAAATTTCCATATTCCCTGTTCTCCAAAATTAGTTTCCTTCCCCTGTTCCCTTAAAATCTTTGCCAATGTTCCCTGAAAATAAATGGGCATGTTCCATTGTTCCCCCAAACCCCTGAGAAGGCCTCACTTGGGGCATGATAGTTACATCAGTGTCTACACTGTTTGCTACTCTGTCAATGGGCAATGGTTACAAATGACCCATGCATTAGCCATTAACCCTTGTCCTGCTGAAGCTGAATATAATCTGCCTCTGCAAACAGTGTAGATCCAGATCAGTTGGCTTCTAAAGAAGCCAACTGATCTGGATCTGCACTGTTTTGCCATTAAGTATGTGAATTTAATAATAGCAACAATCCAGATCAAGTAATCTGATTGGCTGAAAATAAGAAGTTGGAGTGGCATCTTAATTTATTCAGCAGGACAAGGGTGAACTGCAATCCCCTTCCAGATCCTCACAATTCAGGGGTAACAACCTACGTCATAGCACGGATATCGGAACCATTTTAACGGCCGCCATATTTGAAATGCAAAGTAAGTTTTTCCGCTCGTAAAATAATACAAATAAATGTATACCAAAACTAAACAGTTTAGTCGGTGCCTGACAACAAACCTGGACAGCAGATATAACAATCGAGTCCAGAAATGCCGCTGATTTTGTAAACACCTCGACAAAGTCGAACAGGTGGGAGACATGAGGACGATTTTAGCAGAGATATAGTGTGCACTTTTGCCAAAAAACGTATTTTTACAGCTAATAGCACCAATATTACTGATATTTGTGTTATTTTAGTCAACAGTTGTCCCTAGTTCGATTTCATAACCATGATTTTCAGACGGAAAATTGATTAGAGCATTCAAATGCCAATTTTGATATCGTAAACATTCATGACGGCACAGATATCGGTCATACTCTTCCAGCCCAACAGGTGCATGTGAGTAACAGACAAAAACGTCCTGGTCCCAACTTGCCAAATGTAGAGCTTTATGTCGTGAATATATTGTCTACTCATACTGTGGCCTGATTTCATCCAATTCCACGCAAGGTTGCTAAAGAAATATGCTTACCGTGTTGTATCGCTGATGAACGCCACGGTTTTGGCATGCTAATTACTAAATATTTATTCGCGATGACATAGCAAAAATAAATGAGTTCCCCATCTGCAGCAATATGTGTAAAATCAGCCAAATATTTACATTCTCACATGATATAGAACGGAAATATTGCATGTTTTTGTTTATGTTTTTCAAAGTATTTGCTGTGTACGTGGACTGTACATGTATATGTTTGCATGCGGCGCCATCCAACTCGCACTACGTTGGTAGATAGAAAATTGTTAACTGTGTTTTCCTGACATGAAAATAATGTCACGAACGAGTGGTGATGATTCGGTAAACAATGAGTACGCAGTATTCCTGAGTGAAATAATTTTCATATCAAGGAAACACTGTTAAATATTTTGTTTATTACATACCTTTTTCAATAATTTATCATTAAAACAAAAGTAAAGCGTTTTAAACTAATTTGCATAAGAATACACCAAACTGTCACGTGACGTTCTGACGACGTCATCTCACGTTATGTGACATCGAACCATACATTTTTGTAATTTGATTGGATGGTGACAACGTTACGGTGACGTCACTGCAAAAGTAATATCATCACTGTTAAAACATGAAAAGGTCATATCAGCACTATCGTTGGTAAGAAAATTATCTCACTAAAAACTAATGGTTATTTTAAGTGGGGCATATAATAACGTGACTTATTACTTGAATGCCGCGTTAAGTAGTGTCATAACGTCGTGTCTCATAATATATGCTACCATTTACCGACGTTATACCATTTTTATGAAAGCACATGTTGACGCACGTAATATGTAATATGTAATAGATAATACCCGAGTAACAGTACATTCTCCGCAATAAAAACCTAGGCAGTGCCGAGGCCTTTATTGGGGGAGAATGTACTGTTACGAGAGTGTTATCTTACATAAAATCCATCTCTTGTTGATTTATGAATCATATTGATTAGTTTTGTGGTGTAATTACACGAAAAACACGCTTTTAACTTGAATGATTTTCTACCTGCACTTGTACTAATAATGATGGTACACATAAATGAGGTATACGGGTTTTATATAATTTTACAGCAGGTATATATAAGTGTTTCAGGTAAGGTATTACTAGATAATATCTTATCGCTTATAAAATTTTCAGACGTTCAATAATATTGCACATATTCGAAATGATGTCAATTTCTGGTCATTTTACGTCAATATCCTGCCTTACGTTTCTGAACTTCTCCCATTTCAAACGAAACTTCTTTCCTAAAACTGAAGTAAGGAAACTGCAGGCAATATACTCTAATATCTATTGGAGTAGCTGGACTAAAATATTTCAGAGAATACAAAGGAATGGCTTTATTGTACGTGGACCATTGACTGATTGTCTGAAATGTAAGTCATAATATGAACATAAAATATGCACAAATTGACGTCTACTCAAAAATGCGCAAAAATTCCGGACGTTTGGGAAATTTAGAACAGATGAAAAAATATATGTTATTAAATACCTACCATTTAGGACTTAAATATTCCTGCTTTAAAATGATATATAAAGCGTTTTCATAGGAAAAATTTCTACCTCGGAAAATGGTATCAGATATTATGAGACACCCTGTAGATGCCTATTTCCTGCATATTTTCCGACGAATTCTAACGTTTAACCGTAATGTAGAAATCGTTTTGACGAATAGCATTCATTTGCTAAGACGAGCGTCATATTGAAATGAGGGTTGCGTCAAACAGACATGACCACCAACGACTAAATTACAGGATAGCGTGGTGCCTTATTTACATGTAAGATAACAAACAAGTGTTATTGATAACCCTTTTTACTGACCCACTGTTTTCTCACTGTTGGCCACAACGACGTGTAGCTAGTTATCATCTTCTTTGTATCCTGCAGTCCGGCTAATATACAATGTAACTATGGTGTTCTGTTTTGCCACAGCAATTAACGTGTCGTTGAAATGCCATCTTATGCTACCGCGTTACTTCGACACAATCGTTAATTGTAGCGGGAATGAGTTTTATGGCGATTAATTATGAAAGGTAATGTAAGTTGCGACTGCTACTAAAGTGGTAATATCGTTCTTAAATAAATGAAAACCACAACAGGATGTTAACGACACGTTGAAGCTAACAGTGTAGTACCTATCAGCCACAATAATCGTGTTCCAACCATAATGGTCCAACCCTTTCGCTCTTGTTAGCCAATAAAATATGTTTAAACAAACATAATGTGTCGGCATGGCGCGGTACTACTATATAGTCAGAATAATTAATCAGAATGTCTGTGAAACAAAAGAGAAAGCATGAGCTACTGTAACATCATCTAAAAGACGACAGCTGTGACGAAGTTCACCAAACATCTACAGTGAGCTTTGTTGATATTCAGGCACACTCTCAGTTTTTTCATGTAATTTAATTTATGAGCGTACGGGGGCCAAATCACCAGTCGAATTTCATTAGTTCACTATGTACAAAAAAGACGAACGAAACATTGAACTACAGGGTTGAGTGGCCTACAAGACAAGAATAAGCAAACATATGCGTCAGTCCTGTTTCTTAAAGATTTTATAAAGGGAGTAACAGCTTTTTTACATGGTATCAGTTTTTTTTGTTTATATGTGTGTTCGAGATCGGTGCCATCGTACGTGTTTACGACATCGTTCAAAGCATTTCTTTGCTTTTAAATAATATCTCACATTTAATCATGTGCAGAAACATTGCTTCTTTTACCACAAAGGTAATATTTGCAAATCACAACAGGCAAATCGAGTAAAATAGCTACAGAAAGTAATTTTGATCAAAAGTGTTTTCGACGTCAGTGCAAAACATGCGTTGACAGTACCGATACGAATCACTTTGTTGAAGTGTTTGAAGCTTTAACATTGTTTCTAGGCAAAACTCATTCACCAGTGGGGCGAAAATATTTCCTGTCACCAGCTAAACTATGTCTTCTGTATAATCGTTATGTAGACGCATAGTTTGAAGCAATTTATTTACCTTATTCGCATCAATATGGCGACTATCCAAGTGGTTCCGATATCCTTGCTATGACGTAGGTTGTCACCCTTGACAATTCCCATGCAGTTTTGAAATATTATAACTTTATCATTTCAGTGGCCAATTTTGAAATGATCTGTATTGTTTTCAGATTCTGTCTGAAAATTTTGAAGAAGAGAGACTATAATAAATACGAAAGAGCATTAGGGCCACATATACTTTTACAGTCAAACCTCAATAATTCGAAGTGCAAGGGACTGCAGGAATTTCTTCGAATTATCGGTAGTTCGAATTTCCGAAATCGGTAGTTTTCGGATATGTTCGGATTTTTTTTATTCAATATCGTTGAAGAAATGGGAACATCTGCCTAAGCATTAAAAATAATGAGTTGCTTGAAGATTGAGCAAATCGCTTGACAGGCCTACGTACGGAACCAGAAAATAAAAAAAAGAAAACATGAACTTAGTTTTATTTACAGCTATTTACAATAACGAAAATGAAGGCTAAATGTAAAGTAACGAACCAATTTACTGACGAAATATTTAACCTTGCAAAACTGGTGCAAAAAAAGACAAACGTTGACAGATAGCGTAGTTTTGTATCAGTCTGCAAAAAAACTGGCTGATACAGATCTGAAAGGGCAAACTCCACGTTTCTAGCCAATTTTGTTTCGCCTTTTTGCCCCTACTTTCACTTTAAAAAACGTCCATAAATATTCAGGAAATTCGTCTCAGAATTGTTATTTTTGCTGTAACCGTACTATTACAGATCATTCGTATTTACACGTTACATGATTCACTGATCTTTAAAATCATTAAAGTTCATTAATGACCCATACTTAAAAAAACATAAATAAGACATCATTGCTAACGATCTCAAATAAAGACACCCTTTACTCAATCAAGGATCATCACTCAATAGTGTGACCGTTAATCCGGTGTCAATTACCTGTAGCGAATAAACCTGTGAAGTCACTCGGGTGTGTAGCAATCGAACTCGCCGCACAAAGAAATCATGATCATCATGCGTGACCTTGATTGGCAGTTTGGAATTTCGAATTTGGCAATTTGGGGATTTTAAAAGGAATTTCTTTGATTGGGTCCGACGAATCTGTTCGGAATATTCTCCGTTACTCCGGTGTCAATTACCTGTAGCGAATAAACCCATGAAATCACTCGGGAGTGTAACAATCGAACTCGCCGCACAAAGAAATCATGATCATCATGCGTGACCTTGATTGGCAGTTTGGAATTTCGAATTTAGCAGGGGATTTTAATATGAATTTCTTTGCTTGGGACCGACGAATCTGTTCGAAAAATTGATTTTTTCGAAAAATTGAAATTCGAAAAATTGGTGATATTTTTGCAATAAATTATAGTGAAAAAATTCCGGACCATCGGTCGTCTTCGAAAAATCCGGTAGTTTCGAAAAATTGGCGTTCGAATTACCGAGGTTCCACTGTATTTCTGTTGATAATTATCTAAAAATTTCGACTTACTATATCGAAATTTCGACATAATATCTTGAAATTTCGACTTATTATCTCAAAATTTTGACACAAGCTCTCGAAATTTCAACTTATTATGTCAAATTTTTGACATATTAAGTTGAAATTTTGACTTAATAACTCGAAATTTTGACACAATAACTCGAAATTTCAACTTATTATCTTGAAAGTTCGACTTAATAACTCGAAATTTCGATTTAAAATCTTGAAATTTTGACATCTTTAAATTTTGATATCTCTTGAATGGAATTCACAACTCGTAATCTCGTAAGGGGTAGCACTGGTTATACACTCAAAATCTTTATGGGAGCTTCTGGCCATGACTTATGAGACATCCAAATATCAACAAATGTGTACATTCTCCTGATTCATTGATTTTTAGTAAATTTCATAGACATATTTTGAATCAAAGCACTGTAGACACTGATGGCCTGGGATCAGAAGGCCCAGGAGCTTCAAAGCTCACGATTTGAAAACGTGAAACTGCATGTTCATGTTGTCGTATAAAGGTTTGTAGAGACAAAATGCCCAGTTTAATTTGCATCCATATTGAAACAAGATTGAATATTTGCATGCAATGACAAATGACTAGAGATCCATTTGAAAGCCTGTGAAATATACAAAAAAAAACAACAACAAAACAAAAAAACTAGAAAAGTGTTCACAGTACACGGATGTCCCCACTTTGGGGTCTTTAAATGTGCAAACCTTGCCAAATCAGCCTACATCAATGCGGGAGCATCTGTGTACTTTGGACACATTTCTAGTTAACGAAGAATCCAAAAATAATGAGAAATATAAAGTCCTTTGCCTGCAAGGTCAGTAACTCTTAAACCATGAGTCCAAGAAACTCAATTATGTGTTCTCTAGTACAGGGTGTCAAGTTTTCTATAATTTCCTATATTTTCCTATATTTCAGAGATTTTCCAATATTTTCCTATATTTCAAAAAAAAAAAAAAAAAAAAATCCTATATTTCTCCAAAATTCCTATATTTTCCTATATTTTGGTATTTGGGTAAGCAAGGAATATAAGTATTTTAACCCTAGTCCTGCTGAACCCAGATATACCCTGTCTTTACAAACAGTGTAGATCCAGATCAGTTGGCTTCTGAAGAAGCCAACTGATCTGGATCTGCACTGTTTGTCATTACGCATGTAAATTTGTAACAACAAACTGGATCAAGTAATCTGATTGGCTGAAAATTGTAAGTGGGTGTGGCATCTTAATTTATTCAGCAGGACAAGGGTTAAGGTAAATGTTTTAAATCAAGCTGTATTCCTCTACTTTGAAAGTTACAGAATTTATTTATTTTATTATTTTTTTTTCTTCTGCAAATTCAGTTTATAATATAGTTTCTGAATGTTTATACATGTATTGCATTCAGGTGTAGTGATGCTGCCCAGCCCAGCTGCTGCAAAGCTTTAGCAAATGGATGTCTTGAAGAAAAGCTTTAAGTACATGCATTCCATTTTCTTGAACTTTGGAATCCGAATTTTAAACATGTATAATATATTCAAGGTGGCTACTTGAAGTTGATAGCAATGGTCATCAGCTTAAATTATGGTGTGTCAAGGGAACCACTAACTTTCAAGGAAGATGTAGGATATGTAAAACAGAAATAATGTATGACCATAGTGGTGAGAAGTGAATTCTCTAACATGCTAAAGGAGCCTAACATAAGACTCTGTGAATCTATCTTGTCACCAGAACAAAAGTCAAAAAGGATTGCCTTTGGAAAAAAAGAACACACAAAATCACAAAAATTGGAGACTCGGATTGATTGAGTCTCTTCATATGCAACACTGTAGTTTGCGAGGATGCATGCGCCCCCTAGCACTGGCTTAAGCAGTATTCGATTTTCAAAATAACCAGGATGGGCTCAATGATCCCAAAATAAAATATAACCTGTACTATGATGATATACCGGGACACCTTTACAGCCACCACGCGGCACAATGCAGTACTAGAGACAAATTAAAGTCAAAATGGATGGGCTCAATGATCCCAAAGAAAATAAAATATAACTTGCCCTATGAACAAACAAAACTGACATTTTAACCTCAAACCAATTAAGAGTAGGGACTTCCAAAGTGTCAGCCGCGATGGCTCAGTTGTATGTGCATCCGACTAGTGATTAGGAGGTTGTGGGTTCTTTTGTGGAATATTTTCTATGATCATTCTATGCTTTCAGCTGATTCAAGAAGGGCAATTATCAGTTCCTGATGAAAGAATATGCACAATACTGGTTAACTGCTTACTGTCCTTTGGACATCTCGGAAAGATGTTTTTTGCTTTGCTTTTAATTTTAAATGAAAATGTTTTGTTCTGATTGACCATATCTTATCAGAAACCATTTGTCTTTTCTGTTTCTTTGTTTTGTTCTCAAATATTTAACTTAAAAATTAAATTTATGGCCAAAAATTGGTCTGACCTATGCAATTTCTATAGTAATTGAATATTTTGAATATATATTGAATTTTTGTCTAAGAAAATAGTTTTTACTTTTCTTTGTTGAAATTGAATTATTGATGTTACACAACAATATTGTGAAAATTTCAGAAAAATTGAACAAGCATAACTTGTTGAAAATCTCCCTCCAAATTATTTCTGCATAATTTGCATTTATTTTTATTATGGGAAAAAGTGAAAATATTTGATTTTGTAAAAATGAATGACTAGAATAAAACTTTTTGTGCATAGATAGTTACAACAAATGGTTTTGTATTAAATCATGACAAAAGTTTCCAAATTTAATTTTTCTGTGTAAAGCGCAAAGCAAAAAACGATTTTCTGAAAGATGTCGAAAGCACAGTAGAGGACTAAGCTTGCCCATTACAAATGTGGTTAGGTAAACTGACTGTGCTCATCATGATCCCCATGGGTTGACTGGGCTGAAAACCTTAACATAAACAAAAAAAGTACTGAGACTTTCAAAGTGAATGAAAATACAAATTCAACTTCAGAAGTAGCAGGGCTTTCCAGTCAGGTCACTGAAACTTCATCCATAAAACAACCCATTGTGACTGCACTGAGTTTCACCTTTACCAGGGAGTGCTGAAGCCAAGTGTGCCACTTCTTATATCAGTTTTAGAGCTAATGATGGTATCCCAGAAACTTTTCAGGCTATGTTTAAATGTTCAATAGCTGATGATTTCAGTATGGGTAGAACAAACTGTCCTACCTCTTATCAGATGGATTAGGTCCCGCCTTCACTAAAAGCTTTAGTATTTGATGTCAAGAAACTTTAACAATTTCATTTCAACTCGGGCACAGGTTGAAAAACAAATGGACTGACTGTCAGATACTGGTCTCCAAAATAAGATGATGTATGGTCTGATATTTCAAGTCATTGTTCTTTCCCCATGCAGCTGGAAAGTCACTCGGTTGTGACAACTATTATTCAAAGTCTTCAGGATGCCAATATGTCATTAGAAGTTTATTATTATTATTATTTTTTTTTTTTATAGAGAAACAAAATAAAATATTTTGAGCAGTGGCCGGGGATCCAAGTATATCACCAGGAGATTGATCATGAAATATTTTCTACGATCATTCTCTCTCTTCTGCTGATTCAAGAAGGGCAGTTGTCAGTTTCTGGCCAAAGAATGTACACAATACTGGTTAACTGCTTAGAGGACTAAGCCTGTCCAGTAAACATGTGGTTAGGTAGACTGACCACACTCGACATGACCCCATTGGGTCGACTGGGCCGTAAAACCTCAACACAAACAAACAAGAGAGGTTGTGCCAGAGTTGAACTTTGTTGATAGTGATACATGCAATCTTCATACAATGCACACTGCTTTCATTAAGGGAATATCAGGATGTGGCAATGGAACAGAAGACCTAGCAGTTGCATTATTTGGTCTCTTCAAATTCTCTTCAGATATAAGAGAAAATTATAAAGACATACAGATGCCCTTATAGATCTCCCTGAAGAAGTTTTTTATAAAGCATACTGAAGTAAGGTGGCTTAGTATTGGTCCAGCATTGAAACCTATAGTTGAGCAGTGGCCAGGGATCCAAGTATATGTGTCACAATTGGTGAAGAATGTAAAGACCATTTGTATAAGTGTCAACTTTAACTATTAAAAGAAGCCTTACAGAGACCTGATATGAAGGTCAAACTTCTTTTCTTGTTGTCTATTATACCTCTGTTTGAGGACTTTTTTTAACCCTTCTTTTGCTGAACACAACATGCCCTGTCTTACCAAACGGTGTAGATCCAGATCAGTTGGCTTCTGAAGAAGCCAACTGATCTGGATCTGCACTGTTTGTCATTAAATATGTGAATTTCTATCAAAAACCTGGATCAAGTAATCTGATTGGCTGGAAATTAGAAGTGGGCATCGCATCTTAATTTATTCAACATGAGAAGGGTTAAAGAACTTCAAACTGAAGTTCCTATGATACATCTTCTGTATAGTAGAACGACTATGATAGTAAGTAGAATCATGAGAAGATTAGTCAAAGCTGATGCTGTAAATAAGATATCACCAGAAGATTTGAAAATATTTGACATTGGTATTGGTAACCATAGTGTGATGAAGATATTGGCCTTGGAGCGGCAAGGCAGGAGCTTCCAAAATTGAAAGCTACATGTACAGTACTTTAAAGGTGTATAAATCTTCATACACCTTTAAAGTACTTTATACACCTTTAAAGTACTTTAACCCTTGTCCTGCTGTATCTGGATATACCCTGCCTTTGCAAACAGTGTAGATCCAGATCAGTTGGCTTCTGAAGAAGCCAGCTGATCTGGATCTGCACTGTTTGCCATTATCTATGGTAATTTATAGCAAAAATCCGGATCAAGTAATCTGATCGGATGAAAATTAGAAGTGGGTGTGACATTTTGATTTATTCAGCAGGACTAGGGTTAAATTTTGTTTGAAAAGATATTTTTCCATGCCATTTTTCGACAGAGATTCTTTTTTCAGTATTATCTATTTATTTAAATAATCTGTTTGAAAAGTTGTCAGACCATTTCAGTTTATCTTTAAAGACATCATATTGCAAAACTCCTAACTTTTGTGGATTGTTTGAAGTCTTAACTTTTTGACAAGGATGAATAAATGTACAACTGATCTTATTTTAGTTTCCAAGAGGAGTGCAAGAATTGTTTTCCACTTTATTGCTCTCTACTATGCATGTATAGCTGAATATGACACAAAAAGTAATGAAACTTAAATGACTGAACATTCTTTAAAAGCAGTTTGGTAGTATAATCACTCTTTGATAGCGATAATGATGCATATAATTATGTACAATTGTTTTTTTTTTTGTTCTAGTGTCCAAGAGATGTACAATTTTATTAGCTCACCTGAGCTGAAGGCTCAAGGTGAGGTATTGTGATCACTCACCGTCCGTCGTTGGCATCTTCGTCGTCGTCCGTCCGTCCGTCCGTCCACAATCTTTAAACAACATCTCTTAAACCACTGATTGGATTTTGACCAAACTTCACAGGAATGATCCTTGGTTGGTCCTCTTTCAAAGTTGTTCAAATGGTTCCGGTCCATTGCATATCTGGGTCACAGGAGCTAATAATAGATTTTTTAACTAAAAACTTAAAAAATCTTCTTGTCAGAAACCACTGGACCGATTTCAATATAATTTTGAAGAAATGTTCCTTTGGTGATCCTCTACCAAGATTGTTCAAGCCGTTTGGATTCGTCAAAAAACACGACAGCCAGGGGGCAGGGCTTATTTTCCCTGTATATCTATATAGAAAACTTTAAAAATCTTCTTGTCAGAAACCACTGGACCGATTTCAGTATAATTTTGCAGAAATGTTCCTTTGGTGATCCTCTACCAAGGTTGTTCAAGCCATTTGGATTCGTCGAAAAACATGGCCGCTAGGGGGCGTGGCTTATTTTCGCTATATATCTATATAGAAAACTTTAAAAATCTTCTTGTCTGAAACCACTGGACCGATTTCAATATAATTGCAGAAATGCTCCTTTGTGATCCTCTACCAAGATTGTTCAAGCCATTTGGATTCGTCAAAAAACACGGCCGCCAGGGGTCAGGGCTTATTTTCCCTATATATCTATATAGAAAACTTTAAAAATCTTCTTGTCAGAAACCACTGGACTGATTTCTATATAACTTGGCAAAAATGTTAACTTGGTGATCCTCTACCAAGATTGTTCAAGCCATCATGATTTGTCAAAAAGCATAGCCGCTAGGGGGCGGGGCTTATTTTCCCTATATATCTATATAGAAAATTTTAATGATCTGGACCGATTTCAGTATAACACTGCAGGAATGTTTCTTTTGTAACCCTCTACCAAGATTGTTCAAGTCGTCATGATTCATCAAAAAACGTGGCTGCCAGGGGGAGGGGCTATATTTCCCTATATATATAAATATAGTAAACTTTAAAAATCTTCTTGTCAGAAACCACTGGACTGATTTCATTATAACTTAGCAGAACTGTTCCCTTGTTTACCCTCTACCAGGATTGTTCAAGTTGTCATGATTCATCAAAAAACATGTCCGCCAGGGGGTGGGGCTTATTTTCCCTATATATCTATATAGAAAAATTTAAAAATCTTCTTGTCAGAAACCACTCAACCGATTTCAATATTACTTGGCAGGAATGTTTCTTTGGTGACCCTCTACCAAGATTGTTCATGCTGTCATGATACATCAAAAAACATGGCCGCCAGGGGGCGGGGCTTATTTTCCCTATATATCTGTATAGAAAACTTTAAAATTCTTCTTGTCAGAAACCACCTGACTGATTTCAATATTACTTGGCAGGAATGTTTCCTTGGTGACCCTCTACCAAGATTGTTCAAGCAATCATCATTCGTCAAAAAACATGGCTGCTAGGGGTGGGGCTTATTTTCCCTATATATCTAAGTAGAAAACTTTAAAAATCTTCTTGTCAGAAACCACTGAACCGATTTCAATATAACTTGGCAGGAATGTTCCTATGGTGACCCTCTACCAAGTTTGTTCAAGCTGTCATGATTCGTCAAAAAACATGGCCGTTAGGGGGTGGGGCTTATTTTCCCTATATAGCTATATAAAACATTTTAAAATCTTTTTGTTAGAAACCACTGGACCGATTTCAAAATGGCAGAATTGTTCCTTTGGTGACCCTCTTTCAAGATTCAGTTCAAACCATCATGATGCTTGAAAAAAACATGGCCGCTGGGGAGCAGGGCTATAAAATTTATACAAAAATCTTAGAGCAGTGCACTTGGCTGAAACTTCAGCAGTAAGTAATCAAAGCTGTTTGCTCAGGTGAGCGATATAGGACCATCATGGTCCTCTTGTTTTAATATTATTATTTACTAATCCTGAATTTATTTTTATTTTCTTTATAGGAGCTGTAGTGCTTAAATAGCTTGAAATATCAGTGTGCTATTTATGCTTGAAATATAGGCTGACTGACAAAAAAAGTCACTGAACAATGTTCAATGTGAGAAAGATAATCTGTTTCAGACTTTACTTCAGTTGTAAATTTTCAGTGTTGTTTTCATTTTCTTTTATGTTTTGAAATAAAAGAGGGAGATGGTGAGTGGTGGAGGAGGCAAATGTGTCTTATTTTGTTTGTTTTTACTGGTAGTGATTGCTATATTTTCACCACAAAATTCCTATATTTTGAAAGCCATTCATATATTTTTGTGACCAAAAGTTACTTGACATCCTGCTAGTAAGTGATTTTCAACAAAGATTTCAAAAATAAGGAGAAATATAAGGCTCTTTGCAAGGCCTTCAAGGCCTAACACTCTTAAACCATAAGACTAAGAAACCCAGTTTTGTGTTCCCTAGTAAGTGATTTTCAACAAAGAATGCAAAAATAAGGAGAAATATAAGGCCCTTGGCCTGTAAGGCCTGTAACTCTTAAACCATAAGACTAAGAAACTCGGTTTTGTGTTCCCTAGAAAGTGACTTTCAACAAAGAATTAAAAAATTTTAATGAAAAAAATAAGGAGTGCATCCAGAGTATAAGTAAGGGAGATAACTCCAGACAGAGGCTCAGGCACCTTTGCCTGCAAGGCCTTGAACTCTAAAACCGTAAATCTGAGAAACTCAATTTTTTTGTTCTCTAGTAAGTGATTTTAGATATTAATGCAGCATGCGCGTGGAGTTGCGCAGTTGTAATAATATGTACAGGGACTGACTAGTACAGTATAAATATATTTTATTGCCTTTTGTACAAATACGAAGGTGCTGTGTATCTTACATCACTGGGGCGTCCAACTGATATTGGCTTACAGTTGGGCAAGGCCTGCTATCCTTGTAGTGGGTAAGGGTAGAGGGGGAATGTTTTTATTTCTTCTGTTTCTTCACTTTCATTCCTGTTCCTCTTTCTTCCCTGTCCCTCTCTTTCATCTCCTCTACTCTCTCTTCTATCTCTTTTCTCCCTTTCTCTGGGAGACGACACAAAATGACCCTAAAGGGTTGACGTGTCGTTAAACCCCAACACAATCAATCTTTTGTACAAATAATAGTACAAACAATGAGGTTGGTCTACAAGTTCTTCCAACATTAGTTACAGCCCATCCTGACTGACTTTCTGTTCTTACGACATGAAAGTCGTAACAAAGGAATAAAGCATAGCTGAAAAAATATTCCGCCTTTCGTGGGAATCGAACCCGGTCCTCCCGGTTAAAAATCCAATGCTCTGACCACTAAGCCAAAGAGTCGACTCCCTGACGCAGTTGTCAGAGAGTGAATATATACTTAGAAGCTATGCGTAATCTGCCAAGGCAGATAATCGAAGGTAGGAGTGCTTGGTCGTAACACTCCCCCTTTTCAAGGAAGTCATCATTTATGATGACGTGAAGCCATTTTCGGCGTATAAAGTCCTATCCCGGACGAGCCCCCATCTTAGACATGAAAGTCATAACAAAGGAATGAAGCATAGCTGAAAAAATATTCCGCCTTTCGTGGGAATCGAAACCGGTCCTCCCGGTTAAAAATCCGATGCTCTAACCACTGAGCCAAAGAGTCGACTCCCTGACGCAATTGTCAGAGAGTGAATATATACTTAGAAGCTAAGTATATATTCGAAGGCAGATAATCGAAGGTAGGAGTGCTCGGTCGTAACACTGTTTATTGTACTCTATGTAAAACACGTGGAGAAATTTTTAGATACCAGTCTGTCTTTCTTTGGTTAATATTTAATTATTATTTTTTTTAACAGTAAATATAGCTGAAAGTTATCGAAAGATTTAAGGCATAATACAGTTTCAAACATCAAAATCGGTTGACATTTTTTTCCTGGCTTTTCAGATGCGCAAATACTCACACTTTTCCATTCTGCTATCGGCTATCAAGATCGGCTATCTCCAAACAGCATAATAATTTGCAGTTATGAATAAGCTCATTAGGGCTCAAAATTCTTAAACAGTTTCATATGAGAAGCAACATACAAGTTTGTTGTATTATTATGTTCAAACCGAATATATTTTTATTTTCATGGGCTCTTTTTGCCGTACTTGCAGGTGGTACTTTGCACTTTTACTCTGGGTTTTTTCGTAAACGATTTGGAAGAGGTTGAAATTTTGGTATATCAATTATGGACTTAGGCTTGGCAAGCCAAGCCAAGGCCCAAAATTGGACAATATTGTACCCAACAACTTTCAACTGGGCTTAAAAAAAAAAAAAAAATGGCTATTTTTTATTTTAATTTCACCCAGAGAAGAGTAGTCCAATATTTCTGTTTTGACTTTTTTTCCAGTGCGAAAGAAGGTATTCTCAGTTATTTGGGCTAATATGAATTTAATAGGTGTCAGCTATATCCGTGCGTCTAAATTATCATCACATGTTCATAGGTGGGTTGGCCAGATCTAACTGAATTTGATTTCAGACCACGCTTGACTTCTGAATCCCTTGCATGAATTGCAATATAACGTCCAAGTCAACAATATTTCAGCAGTTTAGAGACACTGCCTCCAAATTTGTGGGACTTTTACCCGACCTGATCACATGAATTTGGGTCCTGCTTAGTTACTAGCAGCTCTACCATGGAAGCTTTAGGCAGCCCATCTATTTCACGGGCTCCAATGGGTGGGGGCCATGCTTTCCGAATACTGAAAACTAGTGAATGCCGATGGCAGGTACAGTGACAATACACTTTCATTCGCTTACCTGAAATCCATTTTACTGTTTCATGATTTTTTCCAAAGATTTTTGACTGTTTGTGCATTTTTGTCTTTGTTTTTTCTTTTTTGGTCATGTTTTTCTTTTTTTGGCAAGTCTACATATTAGGGAAAAAAAAGAGAAAAAAAAATTAAAAATAACAATTAACGAACCAGTTATTGTTTCAAAGCTTTTACAGATTATCACGTAAAAAGAGCCATAAGTCTATGTGTTATCTAAAAATCTACATCAAAGTGTACCTTATGCACTAAACAAATCATGCTTAGTTTGTAAACAGATGGAGAATGGATAGAAATAAAATCTGAAGTGGAGACAAAATTCAAAATGTGGTGGTCGCAAATTTTGTAGGCTGACGTCATGTCTTGTGATTCAACCCTTTGCAATTGGAATACTTGCCGTTATTGACTGTTTTGTTGCTATTATTAGCACGGCCGCTGTGTCAATAACCTCTGCCAAATCATGGAATGCTTGTTTTTCAGGATAAGCACCGAACCACCCAAGCATTTGTTGGACCATCACAGTTTTGGTCACACACATCACTGGTCACACAGTTAGTCTATCTATAGTAGTGCGTCTGCACACCAAACCACTTCGTGGTTCAGGTTGGATGCACTTATGATATACCTATTTTACATATCAAATGAGACGTACTGCAACCCTCGTCCACTTTGAAATGCATTTAAGATACTAAATTTCCCAAGGATTTGTTCCGGGGACTGAACTATTTGGGTAGCTGGCCTCGTAAGTCATATTCGGCACAAGTATTTCAGTCCCAGTGTCATATAATATTTTGACCTGGGTCATAATATTATGATCCACATGTCAATATATTACTGTAATAGTTTTACCCGCCCCATAATATTTTGACCCGCCCGACTATCTTTCTTAAGGAATGATATAACACATGTAGAATGGATTTATTTATTAAAATAGCATAAAAAATAATGTTCTGAAAATAATCTGTTCACTTTAATTCTTGACGTCCTATTTCACTTTTTGTGGGATGGGAGGGGATGGGGGGAGGGGGGGGGGGGTCAAAATATTACATGTGCCCCTGGATTTGAACAGGCAATCATAATTGTAAATAATGTGGAATGGTTCATTTTAACATGAAAAAAGATGCATTTTGATAAAATGCATCCTATTTGATTTTTTGAGGGGTAGGAGGTGTGTATGTGTGTGGGGTGGGGGGGGGGGGGGGGGGTGAGGGGGGGGGGTCAAAATACTATACCATAATATATTGACCCACCCCTGACCTTGACTAGGCAATCATAATATATTGGTAGAAATAATGTGAAATACCGTAGTTCCTTTTATCATGAAACCTAAAAAAAAGAATCCTTTTCATAAAATTACATCCTATTTGACTTTTTAGGGATTGGGAGGGGTGGGGTGGGGGGGTCAAAATATTATACTATAATATATTGAGTGGCCCCTGACCTTGACTAGGCAATCATAATACATTGCTAGAAATAATGTGAAATAGTTCCTTTTTCCATGAAACCCTATTATACCATAATATATTGACCCGCCCCTGACCTTGACTAGGCAATCATAATGCATTGATAAGAAAAATGTGAAATAGTTCCTTTTACCATGAAACCTAAAAAAAAAAAAAAAAAAGCATTTTCATAAAATGATGTCCGGTTTGATTTTTTTAGGGAGTGGTGGTGGGGTGGGGGGGGTGGGGAGGGTCAAAATATACCATAATATATTGACCTGCCCCTGACCTGTACTAGGTAATCATAATACATTACTAGAAATAATGTGAAATAGTTAACTCGTTCCTTTTACTGTGAAACCTAAAAAAAAGCATTTTCATAAAATGACATCCTATTTGACATTTTTGAGGGATTGGAGGAGGGGTGGGAGTGGGGGTCAAAATATTATACCATAATATATTGACCCTCCCCTGGATTTTAACAGGCAGTCATAATCTGAAATAATGTGAAATGGTGCATTTTAACATGAAAACCTACAAAAAGAGTATTTTGATAAAATGACATCCTATTTGACTTTTTTAAGGGGTATGAGATGTGGAGAAGGGGGTGGCGGGGAGGGGGGCTAAAAGTATTATACTGTTTATACTATAATATATTGACTTGCCCCTGACCTTGACTAGGCAATCATAATACATTGCTTCAAGAAGGGCAGTTGTCAGTTTCTGGCGAAAGAATGTGCACAATACCGGTTAACCACTTGGAGGACTAAGCCTGCCCAGTAAACGTGTGGTTAGGTAAACTGACCGCGCTTGACATGACTCCATTGGGTTGACTGGGCCGTAAAACCTCAACACAAACAAACATAATACATTGCTAGAAATAATGTGAAATAGTTACTTTTTCCATGAAACCTAAAAAAAAAAAAAATGCATTTTCATAAACTGACATCCTATTTCACTTTTTGAGGGATGGAATGAGGGGGGGGGGGGGGGGGGGGTGGGGTGGGGGGGGGGTCAAAATATTATACCGAAGTATATTGACCCGCCCTCTGGATTTGAACTGGCAATCATAATCATAAATAATGTGAAATGGTTCATTTTAACATGAAAACCTACAAAAAAGCATTTTGATAAAATGACATCCTATTTGACTTTTTGAAGGGTAGGAGATGGGGTGTGTGTGGGGGTGGGGGTGGGGTAAAAAATTATACCATAATAGATTGACCTGCCCCTGATCTTGACTAGGCAATCATACTACATTGCTAGAAATAATGTGAAATAGTTTCTTTTACCATGAAACCTAAAAAAAAAAGCATTTTCATAAAATGACATCCTATTTCACTTTTTGAGGGATGGGAGGGGGTGGGTGGGGAGGGGTAAAAAAATTTATACCATAATATATTGACCTGTCCCTGGATTTGAACAGACAGTCATACTCGTAAATAATGTGAAATGGATCATTTTAACAGGAAACTTACAAAAAAAAAAGCATTTTGATAAAATGACATCCTATTTGACTTTTTTAGGGGTAGGTTGGGGGTGGGCGGTTATGGAAAATGTTTCATTGTTCATGGGCGAGTAACTCTAAAAGAGAATGACCAACCTAGCCCAAATTCAAACTTTTCCAAGATTTTATGCCTCTCCTGGATACCTGCAAGTTTCAAGAAGCTGTAATCAAAACTGAAGGCGCTATGCCCCGGACAATGTCAAATGTGTTTTTATCACTCAAGGGCAAGTAACTCTAAGAAGAGTTGTGCAATATGGCTGAAATTCGAACTTGTCAGAGATTTTATGCATGTCCTAGTTATCAGGAAGTTTGATCAAATTTTAATAGAAAATAAAAGTTGCTATGCCTGGGACAACATTTCCCCCATTATAAGTCTATGGGAAAATGTTTCATTGCTCAAGGGCAAGTAACTCTATAAAGAGAATGATCCGACTTAGCCCAATTCAAACTTGTCTGAGATTTTATGCCTTTCCTGGATACCTGCAAGTTTGAAGGAGTTGAGATTAAAACTGAAGGCGCTACCGCCCGGACAACATTTTCCCCATTATAAGTCTATGGGACCTATTTGTTGCTATATTAACAACAGTTTTAAACAAACCTGTTCCAAAAGTATATGCAGTCAATCCCCCACCCAAACAATACTACATATGAAATTTGATTAAGATTGGCCAGCTGGTTCAGGAGATATTCATGTTTGAAAGTGTGAACGCGCGGACTTACAGACGGACGGACGACGGAGCCTTGCTATACTATGAGCTCACCTAGTAAGCCATCGTCTCATGAGCTATGAGTAAAGGACCAAACTAGTCTGTTTATTTCACAGTCTCATCAGAGCTTTCAACAACCTGGATCAAGCAATTTGATTGGCTGACAGTTAGAAATAGGTGTGTCATCTTTATTTGTTCAGCTGCTGGGAGACATGTGCAAATTACATTGCTGTCTTGACTAAAAAAAGTGAGACTTTGATCTTCATACTTTTAAGTGTTCTTTATTTCCAAGGATAATCCTCATACAGTATTTATTCTAATATAAGCTCCCTCTTTAATAAATGCCCGTCCTACTTTTCTTGGAGAAAAGCATCCATAAACACATGCAGTATTGAGTTCATTTGGACTCCACTGTCATTTAGCAGCAATGAATTGCAATGCCCTTGGGCCGAATATTAGAATAAATGCGGTAGATTGTCTTTATCATTTCAGATGTCAGTTTTGAACTGAACTTTATATTTTCAGATGCCATTTGAAATTTTTTGAAGGTTGCAGCACCAAGGAGGGCCACAATAGCAGTTTATGTTAAGCAAAAGTAATCCAAGTGATTTGGTAAGTTTTTTTTTTGTCATTATACATAGCTCTTTGATAAGATGACTTTTTTTTTTTTCAATCCAAAAGTATTGATATTTTTCGTATTCTCCACATGTTATCGGTACTCATTAGAGGCCCCTTGCAAAGGCGCTTCTTATGAGTACCACACCCATTTCTAATTTTCAGCCAATCAGATTTCTTGATCCAGCTAGTTGATACAAATACACATACTTAATTGCAAATAGTGCAGATCCAACTAATCTTGATCTACACTGTTTGCAAAAGCAGGGTATATCCGGGGTCAGTAGGACTAGGGCTAAGGAATAAACAATTCATATACCATTTAGAAGTGTGGCATTTTCTTATTTTTTGGTCAGTATATTTTAGAATACGATACATAATACAATAATTTTCCTAAAATGTTTTAGAGCTCTTGTGAAAAATGGCATATGCATAACTCTGCAGACCAAAACCAGAATGCTCCCTAGCATTCTGATCAGGATCTGTTCTGTTTCCCCATTTTATTAAGTATATTATGAAATGCATAAAAAATTTAAAAAACTAGAATGAAATGTTCAAAATTTTAAGACACACTGTACATTCTATTTAACAATGTGCCAGTTTGCAGTAGACCACATTCTATTTTTTTTTATTTATTTTTTTTTTATTTTAGAGAAAATTTAAATGATTTACATGAAATATCAGGACTCATTTTCTCTGAAAAATACATACATTTTGTATATATAAAAAATCCAAATTGTCATCTGCTGCAGTTGTGATTGGCTCTTTAAAGGTTAATTGAACTGTTGCACAGTGCCTTATATAGAAGGAGTAAAGGCCCTTACCTGCCTGTGACTTTGCATACCATAATTCAACCTAATTACTGCACTATGCACTTCTGTTTTTCAAAATTGCTGGGGAAACCTTTGGTGAAATATGGACCAACCTATACTAAGGGTTCACTTTGACACTTAGTACTCGGGGTAAAATTTTCAGCAGATGACATATTGAAATATCCTGGAGACCATTTGTATGAAATGTCAAATCTGTGTTCTGGGAAAAAATAAGAAAAATATCACCAATTCATCCTGCGTAATTAGCTGAGAGATGGAAAAGGTTAAAAACAAAAACAGATTGTCTTGGGAGACAATTTTGCATGAAACATCAAATCCAGTTTCTTTTTTTTTGAAAAATATTCTCTCCCTTCCGCTGATTCAAGAAGGGCAGTTGTCAGTTTCTGGCGAAAGAATGTGCACAATACTGGGTAACCGCTTAAAGGACTAAGCCTGCCCAGTAAATGTGTGGTTAAGTAAACTGACCGCGCTCGACATGACCCAATTAGGTTGACTGGGCCGTAAAACCTCAACACAAATCTTGGAAAAATATTTTTAAATGCCTGCTGAGTTTTCACCCAGTATGTAAAGCAGTAAATCCTGAATTGATGTGAAATAGTGGTCTTATTTCTCGATATAAACATATACCCTATTTTCCATATGTATTTGGACAGGCAGGCCTGAGCAAACAGTATAGACCCAGATGAGACGCCGCAGAACGCGACGTCTCATCTGGGTCTACACTGTTTGCCACTCATCCAGCAATTTTTAGACACAACATCAGGTAGTGAATTGTACTGGTTCAGATTTTAGAACATATAAGGTAAGGAGTTGAGGTGTCAGAATACTTAGGGTAACTATGGTATATTGTGGGTACTTGGAGAAATACCTCATGGATGTACTTCAGAGAATAACCATCAGGAAAATTAAAAAAAAAATAGCCATCTGAAAAGTGTCATTTCGTTTCGGTAAGATATCTGTTTAATGATTAATAAATACATGTATGTACGGTAATGCATAATATTCTTAAGTTGTTTTTTTTTTTTGTTTTTTTTTCCATCCATACCTCAAATATTCAGAACTACAGTAACTACCATAAAGATCCTAAAAATTTGGAACTCTAAATTTTGTGAATTACCATAAAGTAATGGATTCGAAAAGATGCAAACCAGTTGGCAAATAGTGTAGACATGATCTGATCCAATTGCAGCTGTAGCAGTCTGATTGTCTGCACTATTTGCTCTTGCACAAACCAGTTTGTCTGATAACTTGGGGTGCGGGGGTGGGGGTGTGGTTGGGTGGTGCGAAGGTGTCGTTTATCTTACGTCACTGGGGCGTCCAACTGATATTGGCTTACAGTTGGGCAAGACCTGCTATCCTTGTAGCCGGTAAGGGTAGAGGGAGATGTTTTTATTTCTTCTATTTCTTCACTTTCATTCTTATTCCTCTTTCTTCACTGTCTCTCTCTTTCATCTCCTCTACTATCTCTTCTATCTCTTTTCTCCCTTTCTCTGGGAGACGATACAAAATGACCCACAAGGGTTGAATCCCAACTTAATAACAATAATAATAACTTGGGATCACAGCGGTATTCAAACTGTTTGTTCATTTGTATTTTGTAATAAATAGTAAGTACATGTATATACTGCTTGTAATCTTTGTACTGTCTGTAAATAACCATGTTCAATATCCATGTTAATGCACAAATGTATATACATTTATAGAAGGCCTCATGGAAGATTAGCTATTACATGCCCTTTTATGTATTTGCTAAATGTTGTTACCCTCTTTAAATAAAGTCTTTACTTACTTACTTGCTTACTATAGTCCTCAGAAAAGATGGCAAATCCCACAACCGAATCACCACTCCTAAATTTGGTGCATATTTCAATAAGATATACCATAGAAATATTGAAACAGTCTGAAGTAAGAGGAGACAAAGATTGTATGAAATGTGACAAAATAATAAATGAAAACAATAATAGCTAGGTATACTGTAAATCATATATTATTATCATATTCAGATGTTTGATTAACCTGCTGGTACAGAGGCAACATCCACATCAGTGGACCCCCTTCTAAAGAGCTGGCTTGCTGCATGCATGGCAGATCTCACCCCAGATCTCCAGGTATGTCTATCATGAGGGTTAATAGCCGAAAGCTTCCACTCTCGGCAATCCCGGTCTGTCAGCTGCTTCCATGTCTTCTTGGGCTTCCCAGGACCACACTTGTCTCAATCTGTATGTGAAAGGCTGTCTTGACTGCACCATTGTCCATACCAGTGGAGCCCTCTCTCATTCAGAATGAGGTCCAGATCCTCAATGCCAAATCGCACAAGTAGCTCATTGGACCTGGTAGTGACAATGTCTTGTGGCCAGACATTGCAGATCTGTCTGATCATTGTCCTGTCATTCCACTGCAGATGCTGGAGGTTTGGCTTTGTCAATGGCCAAGTCTCACTGGCATGAAGCATTGTACTGCACACACAAGAGCTGTACACACAGCCACGTGTCTTGAAAGAGAGGTGGCATGAAGGGAGAACTGGTAGCAGCTCCTTGAACTTGGTTGAAAGTTCACATCCACCTGCTGCTGAGAGCATGTCTCCTAGGTAGCAAAAGAAAGCTACCACCTCTAGCTTGTCAGGTCTGACCTGGACTTCCTTCTGTTGTCTGCTGTCCAAGGGACATGCAATTCCCTGGCACTTGTACATCTGTAGTCAGGGTCCTTTGTTAAGCGCTTGAGCCCACTGCATTTCTTGTGCACCCAGTGCTTGCAGCGGTTGCAAAAGATGTTGTTGCTGCCCATTCCTGTATGACAGACGGTGCATGGAAACTTGCCTGAACTCTGCAGGAGGTCCAGGCCTGTATCACAGATCATGATCTTCATCTTTCCTGCATTTACTTTCAGTCCTTTCTTTTCCATTGCTTCTTTCCAAGTCAAGAGCCTCCTGACACATACCTTCAGTGATGATAACAAGGTCATCTGCATAGAGGTCCTTCCAGGGGACCCCAGAGTGCTCTCATGATAAGGCTTCAAGCACAATGATGAAGAGCAGTGGGCTGAGTATTGAGCCTTGGTGAACGTCGACCTTCACTTTGAACTCTTCATTGTACCCCTCACCAACATGGACATGGCTCCGCACATTTGCATACATCCCCTGCACCAGTCACACAATCCACTCCTCCACATCAAGTTTTCTCAGTGCCCACCAGATGACCTTCCAAGGTACTGGATCAGATGCCTACTCCAGATCTACAAAAGCCATGTAGTCTCTTGTTGGCAGCTAGATAAAATAAATGGTTTTATTTTTGCATGTTCTTTTATTTTTCTTTATTTTCCTTTTTTTTTATTTTTTCATTTTTATCGCACCTGCTTGTAGCAAGGTGCGATATAGGCGTCCAATTTTCCGTCCGTCCGTCCGTCCGTCCGTCCGTCTGTCAACATTTATGTCGACGTTCGACATTTATGTCAAAGTTAGTATTCTGATCAACTACAAGACTAAACAACCATCAAACCTTGCATGAAACATCTCCCTGACCTCCTGACTTTGCAACATAGGCGTCCGCTTTTCCGTATGTCTGTCCATTCGTCTGTCCGTCTGTCAACATTTATGTCGAAGTTCGACATTTATGTCGAAGTTCGACATTTATGTCAGTGTTAGTATTTTAATCAACTACAAGACTAAACAACCATCAAACCTTGCATGAAACATCTCCCTGACCTCCTGACTTTGCGACATAGGTGCCCACTTTTCCATTCGTCTGTCTGTTCGTCTGTCCGTCTGTCAACATTTATGTCGAAGTTCGACATTTTTGTCAAAGTTAGTATTTTAATCAACTACAAGACTAAACAACCATCAAACCTTGCCCTGACCTCCCCGACTTTGCGACATAGGTGCCCACTTTTCCATTCATCTGTCTGTTCGTCTGTCCGTCTGTCTATCTCTGTGAACAGTTCTGTTATGTCGAAGTTCGACATTTATGTCAAAGTTAGTATTCTAATCAACTACAAGACTAAACAACCATCAAACCTTGTATGAAATATCTCCCTGACCTCCTGACTTTGCGACATAGGTGCCCCCTTTTCCATTCGTCTGTCTGTTCGTCCGTCCGTCTGTCTCTTAACAGTTCTGTTATGTCGAAAGTCGACATTTAAGTCAAAGTTAGTATTCTAATCAACTACAATTCTACAACAACCATCATACCTTGCATGACACATCTCCCTGACCTCCTGACTTGGCAGATATGTTGACACAGTGACCTTGACCTATATTTTGCGCTCCATTGACTTTGACACAATTTACGTTGACGTTCCAGATCTTCTCAACTATAAGGCGTACAACTACCAAACCTTGCATAGTGCTTCTCCTAGATGTACAGACTTGGCAGGTACCTTGACCCGGTGACCTTGACCTATATTTTGCGCTCCAGTGACTTTGACATATTTTTCGTCGATGTTCGATATCTCCTCAACTATAAGGCCTACAACCATCAAACCTTGCAAAGTGCTTCTCCTCAAAGTACTGACTTAGCAGATACCTTGACCTGGTGACCTTGACCTATATTTTGGCTGCAGTGACTTTGACATAATTTACGTCAACGTTCCAGATCTCCTCAAGTGTAAGACCTCTAGCCACTAAACCTTGCATAGTGCTTCTCCTATATGTACTGACTTGGCAGATATCTTGACCCGGTGACCTTGACCTATATTTTGCGCTCCAGTGCCTTTTACACATTTTACATCAACGTTCAATATCCCCTCAACTATAAGGCCTACAACCATCAAACCTTGCATAGTGCTTCTCCTCAATGTACGGACTCTGCAGGTACCTTGACTGGGTGACCTTGACCTATATTTCACGCTCCATTGACTTTTACACCTTTTACGTCACCCTTCCATATGTCCTCAACTGTAAGGCCTTCAACCACCAAACCTTATATAGCACTTCTTCTTGATGTACTGACTCGACAAGTACCTTGACCTGGTGACCTTGACCTATATTGTGCACTCCAGTGACTTTGACACATTTTATATTGATGTTCGGTATCTCCTCAAATATAAGACCTACAACCACTAAACCTTGCATAGTGCTTCACCTCATTGCACTGGCTTGGCAGGTACCTTGACCCAGTGACCTTGACCTATATTTGACACATTTTACGTTGAGGTTTGATAACTCCTCAACTATAAGGCCTACATCACCATACCTTGCATTGTGCTTCTCCTTGATGTACTGAATTAGCAGGTACCTTGACCCGTGACCTTGACCTATATTTCATGCTCCAGTGACTTTTACACATTTTACATCAATGTTCCATTATCATTGGGCTGTATGATACGAAAAGTCAGTGCTGAAGATATAGCCATTAGAGGGAATGGGACTGGCCTGGAATATATGTGCCCCACTAGGCACTTTGTCTACATTTTTTTCAACCCAGTTTTCCAAGTAAGCACTGCTAAGAATGAAATAAACTTGTTTAATAACCACATTCTGATTGTGGCTCCTGTGACTTTGCGCCAGCAGGTGCGATGACGCCTTCCGCGGAATTCTTGTATTTATTTATTTTTTTTGGTTAAAAATCAGACTTTTGATGTGATTACTTTGTTATTTGTACAGGATACACAATATTTGCAAATACTTTGAATATGTGAGTCTACATATTCACAAATATTAATTAGCAAAAATAAATACCTTGAAAAGATATTTGCTGTATGCTTTTTGAGGTAAAAAATTGGGGGTAAAACATTTGCTTTGGTTTATTCCCTTTACTACTGTTCGGATTGTTATTCTAGTCTAGATGTCAATTTCTATCAAGAATCATAAAAAACAAACAAGGGATGAAAATAACAGCCTAGCAAAGCAAAAGTTTTTAGTTTGGTTTATTAGCTCACCTGAGCCAAAGGTTCAAGGTGAGGTATTGTGATCACTTACCGTCCGTCGTCGTCGTCGTCCGTCCGTCCATCCACAATCTTTAAACAACATCTCCTCCTAAACCACTGATTGGAATTTGACCAAACTTCACAGGAATGATCCTTGGTTGGTCCTCTTTCAAAGTTGTTCAAATGGTTCCGGTCCATTGCATATCTAGGTCACAGGAGCTAAAAATAGATTTTTTAACTAAAAACTTAAAAAATCTTCTTGTCAGAAACCACTGGACCAATTTCCATATAATTTTGCAGAAATGTTCCTTTGGTGACCCTCTACCAAGATTGTTCAAGCCATTTGGATTCGTCAAAAAACATGGCCACCAGGGGGCGGGGCTTATTTTCCCTATATAATCTATATAGAAAACTTTAAAAATCTTCTTGTCAGAGACCACTGGACCGATTTCAATATAATTTTGCAGAAATGTTCCTTTGGTGATCCTCTACCAAGATTGTTCAAGCCATTTGGATTCGTCAAAAAACATGGCCGCCAGGGGGCGGGGCTTATTTTCCCTATATATCTATATAGAAAACTTAAAAAATCTTCTTGTCAGAAACCACTGGACCGATTTCCATATAATTTTGCAGAAATGTTCCTTTGGTGACTCTCTACCAAGATTATTCAAGCCATTTGGATTTGTCAAAAAACATGGCCGCCAGGGGGGGCGGGGCTCATTTTCCCTATATATCTATATAGAAAACTTAAAAAATCTTCTTGTCAGAAACCACTGGACCAATTGCTGTATAATTTTGCAGAAATATTCCTTTTGTGATTCTGTACCAACATTGTTCAAGCCATTTGGATTTGTCAAAAAACATGGCCGCCAGGGGGCGGGGCTTATTTTCCCTTTAAATCTTTATAGAAAACTTGAAAAATCAAAAAGGTTTCCATGGTGACCCTGTACCAAGATTGTTCAAGTAATCGTGATTCGTCAAAAAACATGGCTGCTAGGGGGCGGGGCTTATTTTCCCTATATATCTATATAAAAAACTTTAAAAATCTTCTTTTAAGAAACCGTTTGACCGAGTTCAATGTAACTTTGCAGGAATGTTGCTTTGGTGACCCTTTACCAAGATTTTTCAAGCCTTCATGATACGTCAAAAAACATGGCCCCCAGGGGGCGGGGCTTATTTTCCATATATATCTGTATAGAAAACTTTAAAATTCTGATTGTCAAATACCTCCTGACTGATTTCAATAATGCTTTAGTAACCCTCTACCAAGAATGTTCAAGCAATCCTGATTTGTCAAAAAACATGGCTGCTAGGGGGTGGGGCTTATTTTCCCTATAGATCTAAATAGAAAACTTTAAAAATCTTCTTGTCAGAAACCACTGAACTGATTTCAATTTAACTTGGCAGGAAGGTTCTTTGGTTACCCTCTACCAAGTTTGTTCAAGCTGTCATGATTCGTCAAAAAAAAAAAAAAAAATGTCCTTTAGGGGATAGGGCTTTATAGCAATATAAAACACTTTAAAAATCTTTTTGTCAGAAACCACTTGACCAATTTCAAAATAACTTGGCAGAAATGTTCCTTTGGTGACCTTCTTTCAAGATCAAGTCGTCATGATGTGTTAAAAAGAAAAAAACATGGCTTGGTGTGATGGGGGGAGGGCGTGGGGGGGCGGGGGGTGGGGGGCAGGGCTATAAAAGAGCAGTGAACTTGGCTGAATCTTCAACAGTAAGTATGCAAATCTGTTTGCTCAGGTGAGCGATATAGGACCATCATGGTCCTCTTGTTCCCTTTACTACTGTTCGGATTGTTATTTATAGCTTCTAGTCTAGACGTCAATTTCTATTAAGAATCATAAAAAACAAACAAGGGATGAAAATAACAGCCTAGCAAAGCAAAAGTTCTTAGTTTGGTTTCAGAAATACTTTCTATGATATATGATGAAGGACTATATATAATTTTTAAGAGAATGTTGCAGTGCTCCAGATAATTATTTTTCCAACCAGTATTGTACTGATCAAATTTAAGGCCAGTCAGTAAGAAAGAAAATTGGGATTCTGGAATCAGTATCCACGCTGTGGCATTAATTATTTTCCTTAGCCCAGGGGCTGGTGGGGAGGGGGATACTTTGGTTTAAAGAATTTACTTTAAATTTTGTTTCTGTCTCCTCTTGTACCTCTCCATTAATTTTTGTACTGTACAATACGGCTAGTCATTTTTCTGTATTTATCTCTTTCATAACTAAACCAAAAAAAATTTCTGAAACAGGTGCTATGTGCCACATCCCCTTCTTCAGGGAACCACTTTTTAATGACAGAACCAATCACCTTACATAGTATTTGGATGATCTTCTTTGGAATTTTTTGTTCACCTGCTCAAGCAATGATCAATCAAGGGTACTTAGCTTTCCAGTACTGAAGTCTTGTCACTGACTTTTAAACCCATGTGTTGCGAGCTACTTCCACTTCTAACACTATTTACTCAGATCGGTCACATGCACAGATGCGATTCTGTATGCATTCATCTCATGTATTGATGACTTCATCAGCTATGTTGCACACTAAATAAAGACAGTGAATTATTTGACAATGACTGGCTAAAAAATACCCCATTAATTTTTTATGCAGTTCTGCAATCTTTTTCCTCATTTGTCATTTTCTGAAGGCCATGTTTCTGCAATCTTGGAGAATCCCAATGCAGAATGGTTACCGGGGATTCTTTGTTATTAACACTTAACTAGACAATGACACAGAGAACCAGTTGCTCTTATGTGCAGAAATTATGCCCAGACATTTAGCCGGGAAATAGTCACACTGTGTATCAGGGTGAAATTTTTGAGGTTGGAAATTATAGTTTTGCATACAACGAGACTTTTTTCATTTTGATATGTTACAAACTGATTTAAGTGTATTCTTAATTAAATATATTTGGGTATTTACGGAAAATACGCTGCTTATCTAAGGCACTGAGTCTCTTCTTACTCAGGCTAGTTACTCTAAAAACAGACAGGACATTGCATACTTATGGGCTACCGGAAAAGCCGCTTGGCATCGCTAAAAATGCATCCGTATTATTGACTGGCTATTTTTCAAATTGATCTGTATTTGGTGCAAAAGGATCTGTAATTTCTGGCTGTATGGATGCTATCTATAGCACTGATGTCTGATTTTGGTGCTGCAGGAGAGGTGATCTGCAAACACTGCAGCCATGTTATGTTGCAATATTTTCAAAGTGGTGAAGTTTTCCTAGTTTCTTATGTGTTTTGTGTATGAAAATAGTCAGTTTCAAGTACCGATAACCCTAATAAACATTTACCTAATATGTATACTTCATAGTAATCGATAGAAGACATTTACAATTCAAGTACATAGCATATTTCAGAGATATACAGTACCTGTTGCCTGACAGGGTAGCTTGCCTGATTTAGCCTGGCCCATCATATAAAAATCCATGCTGTTTTTATGATGCTGATAAAAAAAGTGTCTGTATTCTATCAGCCAGCTGTTTTATTTGGTATTTGATAATACCAAAAGTGAGTAAGGAACACAGTGGTTTTTAAATGTCGCCATAGAAATGTGAACCACAATGCAAAGACATTTTCTTTGGTTTATTGTAGATGCGTTGAAGGTGCCATGGCTAAACATGGTAACTGGAAATAGAGTTTGGACATAAAGAGCAGATTTCTCCCCAATTTCTGATGATAGGGCACGAAACATTCATTCAAGCTTTTTTAATTAATCTATTATCTATTTAATTAATAGATGAACAAGTTTTCAACTGGAATCTGATTAAAGGGAAATAACTCCAAAATCAAGAAGGTGAGAGTTGTCATTTTCTTGTATGTGACACGCCTACTCAACCTGACAACATCTCTACCAGGTATTATCAAAACCTCTCAAAGGGCACTTAAGTGACGGAGTGCACAAGACCTCAAGAATAAGTTTTAAGGGAAATGACCAACAGAGAAAGTAAGCAAGAGTAGTTATTCATGCATGCAATGCATCTATATTCTGCCTTAGCCTTGAGAATGAAGAAAACAAGACGTTGCAGATAGTTAACCCGTTTATTGATGACGAAAACATCGATGAATACCAATGTTGACGATATACAGGGGTGTACATGTATGTGTCCATACGTCATCCAATGTAGGTGCGAGTACACGCATATGGTAAATGACTGAAAATATAGGGAAAAATCTGTTACTTGATTATACGAACACATTAAAGACATTATTTTGACTTGACCTTTTAATATGCTGTCATACATGACAATCCCTATTTTCGCAAACAGTGTAGACCCAGATCAGATGGCTTCTTCAGAAACCATCTGACCAGGACCCGCACTGCCTGCCATCTAGTTTGTGAATTTGAAACAGAACATCATATCTTATAAGCCAATTGGCTGTAATCAGATAATTGATATTTTTAAAGAATCGCGAAAACTAATTACGCATGTACATTCCTGCTTGAGACTCTTTCAATTGGTGTGCCAATTCATAACAAACTACCTGGGAGTAAAGACTAATGACTGATCTGTCAAACTGCTTACTTACACTGTGAGGGGAGTTTTTGACTTAGGTAATTTGACTGATTTTCAACTTGCAAAACTGCAAATAACACGCCTTTTGGACGAACAGGAAAAGGTTTTACGACACACCGAAAACCTACTATTTGCATAAAACACAGTACCAATTTCAACGATTCTCCGGACGATTTCTTCCAACAACTAGGTGCACCACAGCCTCAAAGACAATAAGACGCGTGATAAGACACACCACACGTAACAATACATGTAATAATATGAAGAAGCTGTGGTTCCAGCACACTCCCCGTCTGATATTGTAAATATCACTTTTACATGGTGTCAGAAGTTGCACCAAAATTATTATATTGATACTGTCTTGGATGCTGCGGTGTATTGCTAGCAAAAATGTCTTATTTCAATTCTTAAAAACAAAACACATGTTATACTCGATGATTCCCCAACTTTTTGAGATAACATCTTACACAAAAATAAAATGGCCTTCAGTAAAACCAGACAGGATCCCTACCACTCAAACTAACCGATAGGAGCACTTATGTTTAAATCCCATTATTATCATCCTTGCAGTTTTGTGGGCTGAAGAGCAACACAATTTCAACCACAGGCCTTATGTACAGAACTGGCTTGCCATCTCTGATGACTTTAACTTCACATTTGCGCACATAACCATCGTCACTCGGGAAGACCCTAACCACCCTAGCAATGGGCCAACTTGTGCGTCCCACGTCGCTGTCTCTCAATAATACAACATCTCCAGCTTGAATATTAGCCTTTTCATTTAACCACTTCTTTCTAGGTTGTAAAGTCTGCAGATACTCACGTTTCCACCTCAGCCAGAATGTGTCAGCCAAATGTTGCACTCTTTTCCATTGCGCCCGGAACATGTCTTTCACGTCCAGTTGTATCTGCTGTCGTTCCATCATATTGTCGGATTTTTGCGTCAGTAGAGTAGCAGGACATAAAATTTCAGGAACTTCCTGGTCATAAGAAACTGGAACCAATGGTCTAGAATTCACTATCGCTGAAACCTCTGCCATTAAGGTCACTAAGATTTCGTGGGTAAGGTTTCTAACATCCTGCAACATTGAATCTAAGATGCGACGTGCTACGCCAATGAGCCGTTCCCATACCCCGCCCATATGGGAGCTATGGGGGGTGTTGAAAACCCATGTAACTCCAGTATCGTACAGATACTTCTTTACATGTCCATCCTCTATGTTGATGGCATCTATGCGAAGATCAGCTGTCGAACCAACAAAATTTGTGCCCCTATCAGACCGGAATTGCTTCACTTTGCCACGAATTGCTACAAATCTCCGGAGGGCATTGATGAATGTAGAGGAAGAAAGATCTTCGATCACTTCTATGTGGACAGCACGTACACATAGACAAGTAAATAACACGGCCCACCTCTTTGAATTAGCAGACCCACCTCTAGTGCGACGAGTGGTGACTGACCAAGGTCCGAATACATCCAGGCCGACATATGTGAAGGGTGGTGCTTCTTCCAAGCGGTCTGAGGGTAAATCTGCCATCTTTTGACCTTCAAACTTTCCACGTAACTTTCGACATTTAACACATCTGTAGATGATGGAAGATACAAGCCGTTTCCCACCGGTTATCCAGAAACCACCCGCTCTGATGGCACCTTCAGTGAAGTGACGGCCTTGATGTTGCACTTCTTCATGAAAGTGAATGGTCAGAAGTCTGGCAATGTGGTGTTTACCAGGGATAATGATGGGATGTTTTTCTCTTGAAATCAGCACAGGAGCATTCTTGAGTCTACCACCAACTCTCAAGATATCATCAGATCCTATGAATGGAAGGAGGGAGGCGATGGGGCTACTCTTCGGTATCGCATTGTTTTCCTTGAGAGCCAGAATTTCTTTACCGTAAACCTCCTGTTGAACTTCTCTGATAATGAAATTTGCTGAATCTTCAAATTGCTGTACAGTCTGCCTTTCTTTACAGTCGTGCCAACCATTACACTTGTTCCTACCACCATATGAGGCAGCTATGTGGCGCAAACAGGCAACACTCCTCACCAGACATTTCCATGATGAAAACTTCTCAAAACGATTTGTACCAAGAGTAGGAGAAGAAACGTTTGTCGCCAAAGCTTTAACATTCTTTCGAATCTCGACATCATCATCAGGGCTGATTAAGGGGAAGTCAGTCTGATCTTGCGTGGCTGTTTCTTTCAATAGAAACTGGGGTCCTGTAAGCCACTTGCTGTCCTGTAGGTTTGACACTTTCAAGCCTCTACTACCGTCATCTGCAGGATTCAGATGAGTGGGAACGAAATTCCACTGGTTTGGGCGGCAAACTGTTCTAATCTTATCCACACGATTGCTCACGTAAGTATAAAATCTTTTGGACTGGTTATGAATATAACCAAGGACTACCTTACTATCCGTGTAGTATTTTACTGCATGCAACTTAATGTCAAGATTCTCCTTCACCGTCTCTGTAGTCTCGGACGCTAGCACTGCTGCACACAACTCAAGCCGTGGAATGGTGTGGCCTCTTAAAGGTGCGACTTTTGCCTTTCCCATAGCAAAGCCAATGTGACAGCTTCCATCTTCATAGTAGGTAAGTAGATATGAGACTGCTGCAATACCAGCCTCGGAAGCATCTGAAAAGGTATGTAGTTCTATGCGTATTGCATCACGCAATGACCGTGTTGCATAACGTCTCGAAAAGTGAACCTGTCGCAGCTGAGGTAGAGAATCTTTCCACGCAGACCATTCTTCATACTTTTTTGGGGGTAGTGGCTCATCCCATTCATGAACTTCACTAAAAACATCCCTAAGTATAACCTTTCCTTGAATCGTTATGGGGGACAGGAAACCAACTGGGTCAAAAAGGCTGTTGATTGTTGATAACATGCCTCGCTTGGTGTAAGGCTTTTGTTCTTCCGACACATTGAAGAAAAACGTATCCTTCTCTAGATCCCAGGATAACCCGAGAGTGTGTTGGACTGGTAATGTGTCCTTAGTCAGATCAATGTGCTTGAGGCTCTTGGTAAGCTGTTCTGGGGGAAATTCTGCTAACACTTCCTGACTGTTAGAAACTACTTTATGAAGCTCAAGACCAGCTGTCTGCAGATCTGATTGAGTTCGTTTAAGCAAATCCACAGCTTCCTCAACAGTAGGTAGAGATGTTAGGGCATCGTCTACGTAAAAGTCTTTGTTCACAAACTTTTTAACATCAGGGTCCGAGTCCTTGACAGTTCTCCGTAAACCATAAGTCGCGACCGCTGGAGAGGGACTGTTCCCAAACACGTGGACACACATCCTATATTGAATCAAAGACTTTTCTGGGTCATTATCTTCGTACCACATGAACCTAAGGAAGTTTCGATGCTCCTTATGAACTCTGAAACTGTAAAACATCTGTTGTATGTCCGCTGCTATGGCTATGACTTCTCTGCGAAACCTCAACACTATACCCAGCAGGTTGTTTGTCAAGTCTGGCCCTTGCAGTAGCACATCATTCAGTGAGAGCCCATCACATCTAGCTGATGAGTCGAAGACCCCTCTTATTTCCCCTGGTTTGTGAGGGTGGTAAACGCCGAATACAGGTAAAAACCAGCACTCCTGATCCTTCTCAAGGGGAGGGGCTACCTCAGCGTGCCCATTTTTTATAACTTTCTCCATGAAGTTAACGAAATGTTCACGTTTCACAGCGTTTTTCTGTAAACTAGAGTCGAGAATCTTTGCCCGTCTAACAGCCTGTTCCTTATTGCTTGGTAGAGTAGGCCTGTCTACACGGAAAGGTAAGGGGGCTGACCATCTTCCTTCAGAGTCCTTCACAAAGCCGTCTTCCATCAGTTGAAGAAAGTGTCGATCTTCCACCGAGAGTGAAGGTTTGTTATCATCGTGTTTCCTCTCAAACACAGGATCAAATTGATCTAAGGCACATGTGGACGGTTCCCCCTGAGTGATGATGAATTCACGGGTGCAAGGTTGAAAGTGTGAAGCTCTTCCATTGTGCAAAAGGTAAGTCTTATTTACATTAACGTGATTAGACTTGTGTATTTTGCCGAGACACGTTTCACCCACTATAACCCACCCTAGCTTCAACTTCTGGGCATAAGGGGATCCCTTAGGCCCGGTAAGTTGTGAACTTACATGATGTGCTTCTGGGAGGTCACGCCCTATCAAAATCAAAGTTGGAGTCTGTATTTCGAGTGGCGGGATAAAGTCTGCAATGTCCCTCAAGTGACTATGATAGCGAGCCACTTCAGAGGTAGGTATCTCACCCTGTATATTGGGAATTTCATTACATTCCAATATTGAAGGAAGCTCCATTTTAGAACTACCATCTAATGTTTCAATGATATAGCCATTGGCAATCTGGCCAAATGTCAATTTGGTTCCTGAACAAGACGACATTGTGTACTTTACCTGATTTGATTCTATACCAAGCATATGGAAAAGGTCTGATCTTGCAAGAGTTTTATTACTTTGATCATCGAGTATAGCATATGTCTTGATAAAACGCTGAGGGTCATCCCTGTGATACACTTTAACTAGTACTATCTTAGAACAGGATTTTCCTCCAAATGTGTCCCCGCAGATTTCTGTACACTTACTTACTGCCTGTTCTCCTGATATAGGTCTCTCCCCGCCTTGGAATTGCAAAGGGGACGCGGAATGCAGATCAGTTTGCAATGGAAAGGAAGGGGGAGACACAGGGGGACATTCTACATGTACTGACTTATCAATATGTAGAGCAGATGGATGCCTAGAGCTTTGGCAAGCAGAGCATTTGATTTCTGTCTTGCAGTCTTTGCTTTTATGCTCTACAGAGTCACAACATTTGAAACAGTAACCTTTTTCTTTTAACCACTTTTTACGCTCTTCAAATGACTTCTGTCTGAAAGCCCTACAGTTGTTGAGAGAGTGGTTAGTTTTATGCAAAGGACACTTATTCTGCTGGTGAGAATTTGCAGTCTGGTTCATCACTTCTGTCTTTCTAGAAATGACATGCTCCTTCTTACGAATATCAGATCTGCTCGTGAATTCTCTATTCGAAGTGTCATAGCGCAGGCTCGGGTCATTCCTGATTTTACTCATGTCACGTACAAAGGAACAGAACACACTAAATGGCGGAAAAACAACACTGTGTTTTCTCTTATAGTTTGATGCATGGGTAACCCACTTTTCTCTCAAGCTATATGGGAGTTTGTTAACTATTGGGATAACACCAGACGAAGCATCATAATAACCCAAAATTGAGGAGTATTTAGGATCTTGCTTTAAAGCTTCTATTTCTGAAAGAAGATCCGCCAAATCATAAAGCTTTTTGCTATCTTTGTTACTCAATGTTGGGAAATTATGAAGCTTCTTCTTTAATGATTCATCGACATTCTCAGGACAACCAAACTTATCGTCAAGGCGTTCCCAAGCCATTCTTAGCCCTAGATTTGGGTTGTTTGCATGAGCAGCTCTGATGTTAAGAACTTGATTCGAAGATTCGGGGCCCAGCCACTTCACCAACAAGTCTAACTCTTCGAATGATGACACACCCAGATCAACCATTATGTGTTTGAAACTGTTTTTCCACACCATATAGTTTTCTGGCTTTTCAGTGAATACGCTTAATCGGGACAACAATAAATCTTTCTTCAATAAGAATTTACTGAAATCACTGACAAGAGTTGAAGAATTGTCTTGATTGGGGATAACAGCTGGCATAAAAGGGGAATATACTACACGAGACTGTTGGGGTATAATCATTGGTTCTCCTTGGGAATACAATACTGCTGATGTGGGGTTTATGTAGTGAGCACTTTGCTCCATATTTCCAGGAACAAAGTCTGGTACAGTTGGATTTAAGCCTAATGGGGGTTCAGTCTGAGTAGGTAGTGTCTGAGAAGTCACAAACTCAGCAGTCCTAACTTCGGGGTCAGATTTAGGAAGTTGACTGAGTTTAACCGAGTTACCATTTGACCCTAGGGAACTTTCTAAAGCCTCGGCTTCCGCCTTCGCTGCTGCTGTTTCTTTCCTTTCTTCTATCAGTTTGAGCTGTATTTGAAGTTCACTCTTTTTACGCGCTGCTGCAGCTGCCGCGATTTGTTGCTGTTCTTCTAGCTCAGACTGTTGAAGTTTTAACAATGCTTCCCTTTCAGAAAATTCTAACTTAGCTTTGGCCGCTTCAGCTTTTGCCAGTTTTCTTGCTAATATAGTACTTGTCTTACTCTTAGAACTAGTGTGGGATTTAGTTTCTGAGACCGAGTAGACTGAAGCCGCAGCATTTTGTTTAGCAAATGTTTCATAACAACTGTCAAGTTTATTGACACAACATTCTACATGTCCACAGATAGAGAGGTATTTTTCTGTAAGACTTGAATTTTCTGATAGACTGTCTTCTGTACCTGTTTGCACTAAATACTGTCCATAGTCTAAGTAAATTTTCTTAAACTGTTCAAATTCTCTCACTAAACTTAATCTGGTAGCATTGAAGATATGAACAGGTGTTTGACTAGTTACACTGTCACACTCTTGTATCAAGGTTTTAAGACTGTCACTGCTAGTCTCAAATTTTGAGGAAAAGTCAGCTACTTTCTGTTCGTAGATCTCCATCGCCTTTGGTGTTAACTTCTTTAAGCGCGAGGATCTCATGCGTCTTCTAAGTCTGAAGAAGCCAGTGCCCAGTTCATTTACTATTCTGCCTTAGCCTTGAGAATGAAGAAAACAAGACGTTGCAGATAGTTAACCCGTTTATTGATGACGAAAACATCGATGAATACCAATGTTGACGATATACAGGGGTGTACATGTATGTGTCCATACGTCATCCAATGTAGGTGCGAGTACACGCATATGGTAAATGACTGAAAATATAGGGAAAAATCTGTTACTTGATTATACGAACACATTAAAGACATTATTTTGACTTGACCTTTTAATATGCTGTCATACATGACAATCCCTATTTTCGCAAACAGTGTAGACCCAGATCAGATGGCTTCTTCAGAAACCATCTGACCAGGACCCGCACTGCCTGCCATCTAGTTTGTGAATTTGAAACAGAACATCATATCTTATAAGCCAATTGGCTGTAATCAGATAATTGATATTTTTAAAGAATCGCGAAAACTAATTACGCATGTACATTCCTGCTTGAGACTCTTTCAATTGGTGTGCCAATTCATAACAAACTACCTGGGAGTAAAGACTAATGACTGATCTGTCAAACTGCTTACTTACACTGTGAGGGGAGTTTTTGACTTAGGTAATTTGACTGATTTTCAACTTGCAAAACTGCAAATAACACGCCTTTTGGACGAACAGGAAAAGGTTTTACGACACACCGAAAACCTACTATTTGCATAAAACACAGTACCAATTTCAACGATTCTCCGGACGATTTCTTCCAACAACTAGGTGCACCACAGCCTCAAAGACAATAAGACGCGTGATAAGACACACCACACGTAACAATACATGTAATAATATGAAGAAGCTGTGGTTCCAGCACAATCTACTCAACATGACCTATATCCCTATCAAATATTATTATATTCCTGTGAGTTCCAAAGACAATGACCACACAAAATATTTTCTCTTTCACTTATATAAGGAACAGTTTTGAGGGTAGATGACTCCATAAGGAAAACATTGAGAGTTGTTATTATTGCATGCAACATGCCTCCTGGGCATGATCAACATAACAAAATATTATCCAAATAATTCAGTGTGTATGAGTTACACTGGCATAAGCAGTATCTGTAGAGTCTGGTTAAGGGGAAATAACTCCTAAATCAATATTGTAATAATTGTCTTTCCTGTATGCAACATACGTACTCAACCTGACTAACATCTCTACCATGTCTTACAAAAATATCCCAAAGGGAATTAAAGTTATGGAGCACACAAGAATGTGTCTACGTATGGATGGACGCTGTACTGGTTGCACTATATCCCCCGAACCTATTCATTCGGGACATAAAAAGAAAACGTACAAAGTCTTTGTCTTTGAAATTAATTGTGGAGACATAACAAGAAAACAAACATAGCAAGAGTTGTCATTCTTGCACACAACCTGACCTGATATCTCTACGAAATCTATTCAAAATAAATAAAACCTTATGGAATTTACACAAGTTTTCAACTACAGGGGAGATAACTATAAAAATAAAGAGTTGCCATTCTTACACGTGAAACAATTACAGATCCTCATCTATGTCTCTATCACATATGATCAACATATTTCAAACCATAAAGAAGTTATGGGGCTCGAAAGACTTTGACTTTGAAATTCATTCAGAGGAGATAACCAGAAAATGAGCATAGTAAGAATTGTCTCTCTTGCACACAAAACACCTGCTTGACCTGATATATGTTCCTACTAATTAATATCAAACATTATGGAGTTATGGCCTGCACAAGATTTTGATTTTGGTGGAGGTAGCCAGAGCATCAGTAGAACAAATGTTGTCATTCTTGCATGTGACACCCCTATTTGATCTAATACATGTCCCTACCAAACATTATGAAGTTATCTCAAACAGTATGGGAGTTATGACCTGCACAAGATTTTGGTTTCAGGGTAGATAAGTACATAAAAGAGAAAATGAGAGCACTCTTGCAGGCAACATGCCTACTGGTCCTTATCTATGCCTCAAGCAAATATTATCAAAATACTTCAAACCATTAAGAAGTTATGGAGTGCACAAGAATTTGGCCTAGAAATTTGTTCAGGGGAGATAACTAGAAAAAGAACACAGCAGGAGTTGTCTTTCTTACATGTGGCAGTTTTCTACATGACCTGATAAATGTCTCTACCCAGTATTTTCAAATTCTCTCAAACAGTATGGGAGTTATGGCCTGCACAAGATTTCACTTCAGAGGACATAAGTGTATAACGGAGAAAGTGAGAGTTGTCTCTGTTGCATGCAACATGCCTAATTAAACATCACAAAGCACAATTCAGAATAGTACTGGTTTATCATAACCTCAGACACAGTTCATTTTTTATACAGCATTTTAGTAAATGACTTTTATTAGATTCAAGACAGTTAGGATACCCAGAAAGGACATTTGTTTTAGCTATGTCTTCCAGAATTTAATCCAATAAATTTAGTACAGTTTCAAATAGTAGCTAGTGAGAACATTTATTTTAACCTGTACTTCCAGAATTTAACAAGCAATTATAGAGAATTTCTGTCCCCTGCATTTTAAAAATCCTTCAAAGATACCTACAATGTTTTCAGTTTATCTGATAATGTTGGAGCTGGAAAAATGACTATATAATTAAGCACAAAAGTGAAAAACAGTGTGAAAAAGAAATGATTAAGCTCAAAATGTGAAAGAAAATGATAAAATTGAATCTCGGGATTTTATCCAAATCACATGCATAAAAAAAAAAAAATAAGAGAAAAGTCCAGGGAGTGCCACAATCACAAACCGCAGCCCTTCCCAGACCCCAAGAGGAAGAGGAAACCGACAAATCTAAACAAGCACAAACCAAACAAACGTACGAAAAGCACCAAGACCAGCTCTCTCTTCCCCAAGGGAGTTAATCACAATACTAAAAGGACTGAAAAACACAAGAACAAAATGACACATGGAAAGACAAACAACAAATCGCCTCATAGAATAAACCACAAAGCAACAAAGAGTAAGACCAACATCGGGACCACCGCCTTAGAACGGTCGGTAGAGCAAACCACCGGGGGGTTTAAAGCACTTTTACAGCTAGCTAATTTCACCCTGGGTCCCGATGCTACTCTTAATACAGAAATACATAAAAATTTGGTTCGCATAAAGGCTCCCAACTCAGTCAATGCATCAAAGCGAAAACATAAAAATCAAATTAATCACTATAATAAACAAAGACGAGTACTCATGGCTAATTCTACTGTATGCCAGAGTAAATGAAAACCAATAGTTGAACCACGGCGGGCCAAGCCAAAGACATATAGTCAAGCCCTAACCCACTGGTTAAAGTTTTGCGAAGAGGCCATCATTGAGTCTGAGGCCCAAACCGCCGTCGTGCAATTAAAGAGTGAAGCATAGCCATCAACAATGATTGGGTTGACAACTAGGCATGCAGTCTGCCGCATAATATCCAGGCTATAGCCAATTCTTTTATAATGGTTAATAAGTTTTCTGAATTGCTCTGAAAAGTTTGATTTACCTACAATTTTTTTAAATGTGTACACTAAGTCACCGTAAAATTCGGGTTCCGATATACCTTGTTGCAGAAGTGTTTTCAGACTGACGCTATATTTTTCTAACAAGGCACTGTGTCTGCAATAAAATTTCGAAAACGCCTTACGAAGTTTAAAATAATGATAGTCTTCAGACCAGGATAAAAACACCTGTACAGTTTAAAAAAACTCCACTTAAAACTGTAGGAGGAGTTGCGGACACAAGGTATCCACTTCCTATACACTTTGATAGTATATGAGGCTGAAAAATGGTTAACTTGATAAAGTGATATAAATTAATCAGAGGATTATCATGAAAATGAAATGCACATCTTCAGACCATGGTAAATACACTTGTATTGTCTCAAAATGATCAGTGTAAAACTGTTGGAGGAGTTATGAACACTAGGTACATGCTGTCAGAGGGTGTGGAACCTCTTTACCATGCACCATAAACCATGGAAATCTGAATACCATAATACGTCCTCTTGCTTTTCTTCAAAAGATGGATTGGGGAGAGGGGGTGAACAACAGATATCTTTTAACAGAGATAAAGACAGTTTAATAGGTTACCCAAAAAGGATGTTTGTTTTAACTATGTTAAGAATTTTAACAAATTGTAGAATTTTAACCACTTTTAAAATTTTAATCACTTGTAGAATTTTAACAAGAAGTTTTAGTATAGTTTTAAATAGTAGGCAGATAGAATTTTAATCCAATAATTTTAGTACAATTTTGAATAGTAGTTAGATTACCCATTGAGAACATTTATTTTAACTGCTAAAGTTTTTACAGGATTTAGCAAATGTCTTTTAATAGAGATCAAGGCAGTTAGGTTACCAGGAAAGGACATTTGTTTTTAACCAGAATTTTTAGTACAGTTTTAAGCAGTATTAGTTAGAATTTTAACTCAGTAATTTTAGTTCATTTGTTTTTAAATAGGCTGTAGGTTATCCTCTGAGAACACTATTGTTCCATGCCTTTTTGAAGAAAAGAGGGGACATGGTATTAAGCTTTCCATGGTTCATGGTGCATGGCAGGGCTCTGGAAACTTTTGAAATCTCAATCAGTCCAGCCGATGTCGATGACATCATCAATGAGCCCATTTTCGAAACAAGAGGCTCACAGGCCACGGTTCGCTCACCTGAGTGACATAGCCACTGCAGACATGCAGATGTTCCCAATAATATGTGCAAAGATTCAGCCATAAGGCATCCTCGGTTTTGGAGAATAAGATTTTTAAATGTTTTTTCCCATACAAATGCATAGGAAGCAAACTTGTACGACCATTAATTATTTTAGGAACTTTGGTAGACCCCTTGTCTCCGATGATTTAAGCAAAGATTCAGCCCCAAGGCGTCCTCGGTTCTGGAGGAGAAGATTTTTGAAGGTTTTTACCATATATGGGCATGGCGGCCATCTTGGTCAATGAACCGCGACCATTTTAGCAATCTTTCATTCCCCCAACCTAAGGAGGCTCTATATGAAATTTGTGTAAAATTGGCCCAGAGGCTCCAGAGGAGAAGTCGTTTGAAATTCTGAATATTTTTCCCACACAAATGCATAAGGAAGCAAAATTGACCTCACGGTAAAAGGTCAAATGTCAATGAACGACCATTATTTTAGCAACTTTGGTAGACCTCTAGTTTCTGATGATATACATTGTATGTAAAGATTCAGCCACAAGGAATCCTCCGTTTTGGAGAACAAGATTTTTAAAGGTTTTTCCCATACAAACGCATAGGGAAGCAAACTTGACCTTGCCGTAAAAAGGTCAAATGTCAATATACAACATTTATTTTAGCAATCTTGGTAGACCTCCCGTCCCCAATGATTTATGCAAAGATTCAGTCCCAAGGCATCCTCGGTTTCGAGAAGAAGATTTTTAAAGGTTTTTACCATATATGGGCATGGTGGCCAATCTTTCATTCCCTCAACCTAAGGAGGTTCCATATGAAATTTGAGCAAAACTGGCCCAGAGGCTCCAGAGAAGAAGTCGTTTGAAATTCTGAACATTTTTCCCATACAAATGCATAAGGAAGCAAAATTGACCTTACCATAAAAAGGTCAAATGTCAATGTACGACCATTATTTTAGCAACTTTGGTAGACCTCCAGTTTTCAATGATATATGTAAAGGTTCAGCCATAAGGCATCCTCGGTTTTGGAGAACAAGATGTTTAAATGTTTTTCCCATACAAATGCAAAGGGAAGCAAACTTGACCTTGCCGTAAAAAGGTCAAATGTCAATATACAACATTTATTTTAGCAATTTTGGTAGACCTTCCGTCCCCGATGACTTATGCAAACATTCAGTCCCAAGGCATCCTCGGTTCTGGAGATGAAGATTTTTAAAGGTTTTTACCATATATGGGCATGGCGGCCGTCTTGGTCAATGGACCGCGACCATTTTAGCAATTTTTAGTTCCCCCAACCTAAGAAGGCTCCATATGAAATTTGAGCAAAATTGGCTCAGGGGCTTCAGAGAAGAAGTCGTTTGAAATGTTAACGGAAGGACGGAGGGACGCAGGGAAGGACGGACGGAGGGACGCACGGACGGACGGACGACAGACGAAAAGTGATCACAATAGCTCATCCTGAGCATAGCTCAGGTGAGCTAAAAATAAATATGTATATATCACCTGTCACGAAAACTAATGACAATTGGCAGTCCTATAACTCCTTTTAAATAATACACCTCAACTCCATTATATGACGGAAGTCCGGGTATAACAAGCATGATCAAAGCCGGCGTCATCAATAAATACAGTCAATGACCTTTGATCTTTTGGACACGCCGACTGCACCTGGATGTTTTGCAGTCTCAGTGTATTCACACGTGTCACACAAATGGATTAATTATCAGACTACCGTTACTGATGATTCGTGTTAATCGCTTGTTTACCGCACAAAGGTCAGTGAAGTGTTGATTTTTTGACAATGTTTGGATAATGACGTAATTAATTTGTGCTGTGGTAGGTTGCCGTTATTCAGCTGTCTCTCCAATATACATGTCAAATGACCGTTTAGAGCCTTTTAACTACCATAATATCGCATTTAAAAGGTGCGCGGACGTTGTCAGTTTGGGAAGACTTGACCGTTTGTGATTTTTTAGATATCATTGATTCGTGAAAATTGGTTGGTTGGGGAAAAATGGGGTTCAAGGCACAAACCTGTTGGACCGATTTATTAGTGTTTTGGGGTGTTTGAAATCGGTCCAGAATTCTTAATTTCGGTCCAGACCGGCTATTTTTCCGGTTTTCCCAAGCCCTGGTGCATGGTATTGGTGCCTCATTCCATACCCTCTGACAGTATGTATCTTGTGTCTGTAACTCTTTCTACAGTTTGATGCCAATGGTTTTGAAACTGTACAGATGTTTTTATCATGGTCTGAAGATGTGCATGTGATTTGGATATAATCCTCAGATTAATTTTATCACTCTCTCAGTGGCCAGCCTTGGTGGCTGAGTTGGATGCGCCGTCCGACTAGGGACCAGGAGCCTGCGGGTTCAACCCCTACCGAGGTCGGCAACATTCTTTCGTGGAGATTGATCATGATATATTTTCTTTCTACGGTCATTCTCTCTCTTCAAGAAGGGCAGTTGTCAGTTTCTGGCGAAAGAATGTGCACAATACTGGTTAACCGCTTAGAGGACTAAGCCTGCCCAGTAAACATGTGGTTAGGTAAACTGACCGCACTTGACATAACCCCATTGGGTTGACTGGGCCGTAAAACCTCAACACAAACAAAACAAAACACTCTCTCGGTGTTTTGAACTTATTATTTTTTTAGGCTCAGATATCAGAGTGTATAGGTAGTGGGTACTTTGTGTCTGCAGCTTCTTCTACAGTTTTGTACTGATCTTTTTTTCAAAATTACGTATGTGTTTTTGTCAGAATCTGAAGATGTGCATTTAATTTGAATATATAGTTCACAGATTAATTTTCATCACTTATCCACCTTTTGAACTTAACGATTTTTTCATTTCTGCATTTTTACTAACTTGGCAGTCATTTTTCAAGCTCCATTACTATCAAACTGTAGGAGGACCTTTAAGAGGCAGGGAACATGAATTCTGTGAATTTGCTTGTTTTATTTGCTAAACTTATTACAGAAATTTAGCGAATTCTTGTATCTCTTCAGCCGGCATTGGCTTGGTCTGATGGGAGTCCCACTGGTGATCACTGCTGTGATCATCAACCAAACATTTAGCAACATGAACATCCACTTATGGATGTTTTGGACTAAATTTGATCCTATAATATACAATGGAAACAATTAAAACAGCATATTTGCTCAAAAAGTGGCATTACTTTTGCCAATAAATCCACCCTTACCAGACATGAAAAAAAACAACAAAAAAAACCCTACACAAAAGAAAAATAAAGCATTTTAGATATATGATCTGTGGTAACATCTACACTAGACAAGATGTTTATTGAGACAAATCAAGCAGATCCACAAGAGTGAAATGACAAAAGACTATGGTCTGGTAACATTCACAAAGATATCAATCCGAAAAATAGAAAAAAACTAAAACAATAGACACCACAACCAGAGGCTACATCAAGAATTAGGACAAAGAACAATATTACATCTGAGCCCTCTTACATTTTCATCACTCTAGATGCAGAACTACATACAGGCCTGCTAAAGAAATTTCAGTCACCAAAAGTCTGACTAACAGGCCATGCAGCACTAAAATTGTTTGGAATTCATCCGACAATCTTACACTTCAGGAATATATGGAAGACCATCCCTCAACATCAGCCCAGTAGTACACTATGCTTTGATGAAAATATTGAACATCAGGTTAACCATTTTATTGATACTCAGTATATGGAATATTCAACAAACACCGAACAGCATAGCATTTTTATTATATGTCCTTATACTCATGTTGAACAGTTTGCTGTTCTTCAACTGTCTACCTGAACACTACATTGTATATCCTATTTTCACTTCCTAATTTTCAGCAGGTTAGCAACAACTTCCACTACCAAATAAAGAACAATTACATTACATGACAAACTTAGTCTGCTAAATGTCATCAGTTTGAACAAACAATATGTTTTTTTTTTTTGTCATTTAAAAGGTCAGTATTTGACCGAAATGCATCAGTTATAATAAAATGTTACACATACAAAGTATGTGGGGGTATAATGTTTTTGCTTTTCCGTTTGTCCGTTTGTTCATACGTACATTCGTTCGTTTGTTCATTCGTTCATTCATTGGTTTGTTTGTTCATCTCTCCGTCATAGGGTCAAAGTTTTTGTGTTAAAATTTATAGGACCTCATATTTTAAAGACCTTTTGATGGATTTCGTTCATATTTGGCATGATGGGCTAGATATAGATCTAAAGTTTTTATCAGCACCATCCCCACCCCAGGTGTGACCTTGGGGTCAAGGTCACGGACTTAGAATTTTCATAAAAAAGTCAAAGTTTTTTGTGTTTAAGTTTATATAGCTATATCATCAAAACCCTTGAAGAATTTCATTTATATTTGACATGTTGGTAGATATCAGCCTAGAGTCATTCTCAGCATGATTCCCACCCCGGGTGTGACCGAGGTCAAGGTCACAAACTTAGAATTTTCATATAAAAGTAAAAAATTTGCGTTTAAGTTTATATAGCCATATCATCAAGACCTTTTGTTAAATTTCATTATCCCCTAACTGAAAGGTCGAGAGGATATAGCTATCAGCAAAGAATCTGTTCCTCTGTCCGTCTGTCCATTGAAGCAGTATTCGTTCATACTTTATTTTTGTCTTAGGGTCAAAGTTTTTACCTTAGTTTATAAGACCTTATATTATAAATACCCTTTGATAGATTTCATTCATATTTGGCCTGATGGTAGATATAGGGCTTAAGTTTTTATCAGCACCAATTCTAACCTTGGGGTCAAGGTCACGGACTACGGACTTACAATTTTCATAAAAAAGGCAAATTTTTTGTGTTTATTAGCTCACCTGAGCTATGCTCAGGATGAGCTATTGTGATCACTTTTCGTCCGTCGTCCGTCCGTGCGTGCGTCCGTCCGTTCCCACGAGCGGGTACTTGCGTGGCTTACCATCAGCATTTTAGATACTTAAGTGGCAAAATGGTCATACCAGGCTAGCCACATTAGAGAGAGCTATGGACAGGTAATCCATACTTAATCTGGCTAAATAAAGTTATTTTAATTTGTAAGCACATAATAATGGTCAGAAATCCATCCATTCCTAAGGACGTCCAAGTACCCTCGGGTACCATCTTTTTTTATGCGCCTGCGCAGTAATACATCTTTTGAAAGCCACTTAAAATCAGTAGCCCCTGTTATATAACAGGGTGTTCAATTGTTTTAAACAACATGTTTACTATGTTTCCATAAATAGCTTTATTTACTATGTTTCCAAAAATAACTTTCTGGAATGTTCAACATGTTTACAATAACATGATGTTTACGGCCTTGATTCTGGACTGAGTTGTTTTTGGAATGTCATGGAAGATTTAGAAGTTTCTTGATTGGAACTAGAAAATAAGAGATGCTTGTAGTAAATTCTTTTTCTAGAACCTTCTTTGATATTATATAAGGAGAAAAGATTTTCATCTGGGCATCTTTGTATACTTTCACTGGAAATTATTCTATACTGGATTACTTACTATTTTATTCATTCTGGACTTAAATTCTGAATTCAGGAACTTTAAATTGTGGGATCAGAAACTGGTATTCAAAGGATTTGTTTTATAAATTCTCATGGATTAAAATTATTTCAGAGGGACTTTGTGACATAAACTTGAAAGGTACTGTTTATTTACATTCTTTTGTTTTGAATCTTGTCTTACTTTTTTATGAATAAATATTGTTAATAATTTAAAGCTTGTTGCTGGTTTCACTTTCATTTCTTTCTCGTTACGCCTGGCTCGTAACAGAAATTGGGGGCTCGTCCGGGATCGAACATTTTCTTGAGCTAAAGCAAGTTTGAGCTTTTTAAAGAAAACAAATATTGATTTTTAAAGAAAAAAAAAAAAAAGAAATATTTGTTTGCTATAAAACAAGTACTGACTTTTAAAAAAATTCAGTAATCATAAAAATCTTTATTTTATAAAAAACAAGTATTGACTTTCAAAAAATATAAGTAAATAATAAAAAAGCAAGTATTGACTTTTGAAAAATATCAATAAATAAACTCTGATAAATTTACTTGATAAAACCAGCAAAAAGCAATCATGTCATTTGACCTTCAAGCTTTTATCACTGCGCCTTCGCAGGAGCTGTTAGATTTGGCCAAAAAGTCTGATTTGTTGGATATTGCTGCTCACTATGAATTGACTACCGTCAACAAGTCCATGTTAAAACAGGAAATAAAAAATATTTTGGTCCAATTTTTGGTTGATAAGGAAATTCTTGATTCTTCTGCTTTGTCTCTTGTTCTCGTTACACAGACAGGTTTGCAAATGCGAGAGGTCCCGGGATCGGACTTTATACACCGAAAATGGCTTCACGTCATCATAAATGATGACTTCCTTGAAAAGGGGGAGTGTTACGACCGAGCACTCCTACCTTCGATTATCTGCCTTGGCAGATTACGCATAGTTTCTAAGTATATATTCAATCTCTGACAACTGCGTCAGGGAGTCGACTCTTTGGCTCAGTGGTTAGAGCATTGGATTTTTAACCGGGAGGACCGGGTTCGATTCCCAGGAAAGACGGAATATTTTTTCAGCTATGCTTCATTCCTTTGTTACGGCTTTTATGTCGTAAGACCCCTTATGAACAGTTAATCTATACCTAACGTGGCTAAATGGCTAGCCACATAAGAGAATGGTAGCTACTGACAGGTAATCCATACCTAATGTGGTTAAATGGCTACCCACACAAGAGAATAATAGCTATGGACAGGTAATCCAAAGCCACTTAAAATCAGTAGCCCCTTATGGACAGTTAATCTATACCTAACGTGGCTAAATGGCTAGCCACATAAGAGAATGGTAGCTACTGACAGGTAATCCATACCTAATGTGGTTAAATAGCTACCCACACAAGAGAATAATAGCTATGGACAGGTAATCCATACCTGATGTGGCTAAATGTAATTTGTAGACACATAATGATGGACAGTAATAGGCACTTAAAATCAGTAGCCACTTAATGATTTTTGCCACAAAGTGCATAGCCACGTATGTACCCATTCGTGAGTCCGTCCGTCCATGCATCCATCCATCCGTCCGTTCGTCCATCCGTTAACATTTTCAAACGACTTCTCCTCTGAAGCCCCTGAGCCAATTTTGCTCAAATTTCATATGGAGCCTCCTTAGTTTGGGGGTCACGGTCCATTGGTCACGGTCCATTGACCAAGATGGCTGCCATGCCCATATATGGTAAAAACCTTTAAAAATCTTCTTCTCCAGAACCAAAGTTGCTAAAATAATGGTCTTACATTGGCATTTGACGGCAAGGTCAAGTTTGCTTCCCTATGCATTTGTATGGGAAAAACATTTAAAAATCTTATTCTCCAAAACGGAGGATGCCTTATGGCTGAATCTTTGCATATATCATTCGGAATGGGCGGTCTACCAGTTGCTAAAATAATTGTCATTCATTGACATTTGACCTTTTTACAGCGAGGTCAAGTTTGCTTCTGTATGCATTTGTTTGGGCCCCATACATTTTATGGAAAAAATGTTGATAATTTGAAATGATTTTCCCTCTGAAACCTGTTGGCCAGTGTTGCTCAAATTTCATGCGGAGCCTCCTTGGGCAAGAGAATGAAAGATTGCTAAAATGGGCATGGTCCTTTGATCAAAATGGCTGCCATGCCCATGTATGGTAAAATCCTATAAAAATCTTCTTCTTCAGAACCAAATAAGCCCTGGGCCCTAATCTTTGCACAAATTATGGGGGACAGCAGATCTACCAAAATTGCTAAAATGATGGTTCTATGTTAAAATTTGCTTCCCCATGCATTTTTATGGGCCATTTACATTTACATTATATTTCCCTGCCACTGTGCTGTTTACATGTATAAAATCATGATTCTTCAAAAACCACTTAGCCAATTTCCACCAAATTTTGCATTGATCTTACTGTTGAAATGTGATTGATAGTTTATTCAAATGATTATGCTCCATTGACTGTTAGGCCCATATATTCTTCTGCAAAACTAACAACTGCTCAAATGATACCTTTTCATTGGTTGCAATGATAGGATTGGAAAAATATTGCATAACATCTGCATATCTGCAGTGGTTATGTCACTCAGGTGAGCGAGTCGTGGCCCATGGGCCTCTTATGTTTATATAGTTATACCATCAAGACCCTTTGAGGAATTTCATTTATATAAATATCTTCAGATATAATTCTTGTTTTACTCAGCGTGATCCCTATCCCAGGGTCTGACCTTGAGGTCAAGGTCACAGACTTAGAAATTTCATATAAAAGTAAAAAAAATTGCATCTAAGTTTATACAGTTATACCATCAAGACCTTTTGTTGAATTCCATTATCCTCCTACTGATAGTTTTAGGGGATATGGCTATCAGCATGGAATCAATCCATCTATCCATCTATCTGTCTTGTCCATAAACGCATTATTGTGTACCCCATAACTCCTAAGTACCCCTTGAGATTTTCATGAAACTCTGTCAGGTTGTCAAGGGCATTTGGTAGGGGAGTTGGGTACAAGACAGACAACTCTAACTGACTTGTTCCATGAGTTATATCCCCTTGTCTCCGAAATTGTAAAGATTTTGTGCGAATCATAACTTTAAAACACATTAAGATATTTTCATGATCCTTCACCAGTATGTAGACGACATTGAGTAGGCATATGACATTCAAGAATGACACTCTAACCGACTCCATTCTGCAGTTTTTGCCCTTGGTTATTTAAATTTTGTGTGGGCAATAACTCTAAAAATTTGTTAAGATACTTTTGTGATACTTTACCAATATGTAGAGGACATTGAGTAGGCAGGTCACGTTAAAATTTTCATTAAAATTTATATAGCTATATTATGAAGACCCTTTCGTTGGTTTCATTAATATTAAGCATGATGGTATATTTAGGTCTAAAGTTTTTCTCAGCACCATCCCCAAAGGGGGGTATGGCTTTTAAGTCAAGGTAACAGACTTTTCATACAAATTTCAGTTTTGCTTATATTATAAAGACTGATCGATTTCACTGGTCTATGGTAGTATTTATAGGGCTAAAGTTTTAATTAGCTCAATCCCTGCACTGTTCCTGACCTTTGAGGTCAAAGGCTTCACATTATGTGTGATTGAATTCTTTCAATGTTATAACATATAGCATACAACTGCCATCTCCAGAGTCAAACTACATACCTTGTGCTCTTTAAAAAGTGGCGGTAGCGCTGGTCGGGGGTTACACGTGCCCCACTGGGCACTTTGTCTAGTATTGGTTACTGCTCAATAACTTTTTCAGGGATGCATTGATTTTATTGAAAGTTTGCAAAAGGATATATCATTAGAAATACAGGTCAAGTTTGATATTAGTAGTCATTTGCAAAATTTTGGTTGAGTTATGGCCCTTTTTCAGCTTAATTTTTGTTGGTGTATTGATATTGGTTTCCATTCAATAACTTTTGCAGGGATGCATTGATTTTATTGAAAGTTTGCAAAAGGATAAATATCATTGTAAAATACAGGTCAAGTTCAGTATTGGTGATCATCCGCAAAATTTTGGTCGTTATGGCCCTTCTTTGACTTAGTTTTTGTTGTTGGGGTAAAATACAAGGTAAAAATATTGTTTTCCCTCAATAACTTTTGTACGGATGCATTGATATCTTTCGAAGATTGTAGTGAGGGGTTGCTTTTTGGGATAGGAGTGATTATAAGGACCAGTGTTTATTTTTCCTTTTTCATATCAAATGGTTGGCTCAATAAGCAGGCAACACATCCTATTCTTGGAATTCTAGTTTTAGAGGATAAATATATACTGAAAGACTAATCTCTTTTGAAACTCTATCCATACTTTACCAATAATTCTGGACTTGCTGGAAAAGTTTTTTGTACCTTGGGCATGGGATATAATCTGTTACTTATGTGCAGAGCAGTTAATTTGTAACTACATGTATTCATTTACAGGGGAATCAAATACTTTATACTTTTTTACTAATTAGATAAATCCCCTTTTGAAAAAATGCCAGCCCCTCTCCCCACAACCCACTGCCACCCCCACCCCCACCCCCACACACACACCTTGCAAAAAAGAAATCCACAAAACAGTTACATCCTTTAGAACATTTTAAGTTGTATCAATACTTCTTTGACAGGCAGGTCCAGATCAGATGGCAAAGTGCTTCATTTGATCAGGGCCTACACTGTTTGAATGAAATGTAAGCATTTCTGACAACAAAGAAGAAATAAATCAGACACCCAAAAATAACAATTGAACTGGCAGAATCTATAAGGTAGAGTATTCTGTTATGCATTTATGGGTTAACCTAAATATATCAGGTGGACTCTTCTACCACAACTCTTTGGACCTTTCTATTTCCAATAGTAGGGTGTCCGGTTAATTTTTATTATGCCCCCGCCATTTTCAATGGGGTGTGTGGGGGGGCATATGTGCGTATAGTATCACCGCTGTCTGTAAGTACGTCCATCCCGTCTGTCCGTCCTGCCCTCCCGTACGCAGGGGTCATCCTAGAGGGCGATTTGGGAGAAAAAGTCTCCCTAAGCTGGCTGACTTCTCCCTATGTTGAGCTGAGGGAGAAGTGAAAATATACAGAATGTACAGGGAAATCCAAAATTTGGACCAAAACTTCTCCCTGAAATCCTGATATTGTCGCAAAACTTCTCCCTCTCTGAAAGCTCCAGGATGACCCCTGCGTACGTAACACAAATTTTTTCTCTGCGATATCTTTTGAACGGATTGGTGTATTGGATTGAAAATTATACACAGGTATATAATCATTAAAATGTAGGTCAAGTTCGATCTAGGGTAAAATCCACCAATTATTTTGAGAGTTATTGCCTTTTTTCAACTTTGAAAAAGTTTCAACTTTGAAAAATGGTTTACGTGCGATATCTTTTGAAAGGATTTGTATATTGGATTGAAATTTTATACACAGGTATATAATCATGGGTCAAGTTTCATTTAGAGTAAAATCCACTTATAATTTTGGGAGTTATGGCCATTTTTCAGCTTTGTAAAATGGTTTCCGTTCCATAACTTTTGAAAAGATAAGTGTATTGGATTCATATTTTATACACAAGCATATAATTATAAAATACAGCTCAAGTTCGAATTAGGGTAAAATCCACCAATTTTTTTGGAGTTATGGCCCTTTTTCAGTGTTGAAAAACAGTCCTGTTATGGTTTTCTTTCAATATCTTTTGAAAAGATTAGAGTATTGGATTCAAATTTTATGCACAGTTATGTAATCATAAAATGTAGGTCAAGTTCTATTTGGAGTAAAATCCACCCATTATTTTGGGAGTTATGGCCCTTTTTCAACTTTGAAAAATGGTTTTCATTCCATAACGTTTGAAAAGATTAGTGAATTGGATTCATATTTTATACACAAGCATATAATTATAAAATATAGGCCAAGTTTGATTTAGGGTAAAATCCACCAATTATTTTTTGAGTTATGGCCCTCTTACAACGTTGAAAAATAGTTTGTTTGGTATCTTCTGAAAAAATTGTATTGAATTCATATTTAAACAGACAAGTGTATAATAATAAAATAGAGGTCAAGTTCCAATTGGGGTAAAATCTACCCATTATTATGGGAGTTATGGCCCTTTTTCACCTTCAAAAGATGTTTTCCTTCTGATATTTTTTTTTTAGAAAAGATTGATTTGTGTATTGGATTCATATTTTATACACAGTTATATAATCATAAAACATGGTCGTTTGATTTAGTGTAAAATCTGCCAATTATTATGAGAGTAATGGTCCCCGCCGAGGTCGGCAACATTCTTTCATGGAGATTGATCATGAAATATTTTCTACGGTCATTCTCTCCCTTCCGCTGATTCAAGAAGGGCAGTTGTCAGTTTCTGGCGAAAGAATGTGCACAGTACTGGTTAACCGCTTAGAGGACTAAGCCTGCCCAGTAAACGTGTGGTTAGGTAAATTGACCGCGCTCGACATGATCCCATTGGGTTGACTGGGCCGTAAATCTCAACACAAACAAACAAATGAGAGTTATGGCCCTTTTTTCAACATTTTTTGCAAAATTCCTGCGTGTGGGTGAGGATGGCCCTCGGGGTGTGGGCGGGGTGGGGGCATCTGTGTCATACTGACACATTTCTAGTTTATACTATACTATGCTTTATAGAAATTCTTGTCTTGAATTCAAACAATGTAGGCCCTGAGCAGATGATCTGGGTCTGTACTGTTTGCCAGTTACCCTGTTGGGGGTTCCAAACTAAAATGGGTTAAGCTATTTGGTTGATGGATGAGTCAATATTATTTCATTGCACTTGCAAAAAATGTGACTACAACCATGTCTACCAGGTCATGCATTCATTTTTAGCTCACCTGAGCCAAAGGCTCAAGGTGAGCTATTGTGATCACTCACCGTCCCTCGTCGCCGTCATCGTCGTCGTCCGTCTGTCCGTCCGTCTGTCCGTTCACAATCTTTAAACAACATCTCCTCCTAAACCACTGATTTGATTTTGACCAAATTTCACAGGAATGATCCTTGGTTGATCCTCTTTCAAAGTTGTTCAAAAGGTTCTGGTCCATTGCATATCTAGGTCACAGGAGCTAAAAATAGATTTTTTAACTAAAAACTTAAAAAATCTTCTCGTCAGAAACCACTGGACTGATTTCAATAAAATTTTGCAGAAATGTTCCTTTGGTGATCCTCTACCAAGATTGTTCAAGCCATTTGGATTTGTCAAAAAACATGGCCGCCAGGGGGCGGGGCTTATTTTCCCTCTATATCTATATAGAAAACTTTAAAAATCTTCTTGTCAGAAACCACTGGACCAATTTCAATAAAATTTTGCAGAAATGTTTCTTTGGTGATCCTCTACAAAGATTGTTCAAGACATTTGGATTCCTCAAAAAACATGGCCGCCAGGGGGCATGGCTTATTTGCCCTATATATCTATATAGAAAACTTTAAAAATCTTCTTGTCAGAAACCACTGAACCGATTTCAATATAATTTTGCAGAAATGTTCCTTTGGTAATCCTCTACCAAGATTGGTCAAGCCATTTGGATTCATCAAAAAACATGACCGCCAGGGGGTGGGGCTTATTTTCCCTATATATCTATATAGAAATCTTTAAAACTCTTCTTGTCAGAAACCACTAAACCGATTTCAATATAATTTTGCAGAAATGTTCCTTTGGTGATCCTCTACCAAGATTGTTCAAGACATATGGATTCGTCAAAAAACATGGCCGCCAGGGGGCAGGGCTTATTTTCCCTTTACATCTATATAGAAAATTTAAAAAAATTTTCTTGTCAGAAACCACTTGACCGATTTTCAATATAATTTTGCAGAAATGTTCCTTTGGTAATCCTCTACCAAGATTGTTCAAGCCATTTGGATTCATCAAAAAACATGGCCGCCAAGGGCAGGGCTTATTTTCCCTTTACATCTTTATAGAAAACTTTACAAAATCTTCTTTTTAGTAACCACTGGCCTGATTTCTATATAATTTTGCAGAAGTGTTCCTTTGGTGATCCGCTACCAAGATTGCTCAAGCCATTTGGATTCGTCAAAAAACATGGCCGCTAGGGGGCGGGGCTTATTTTCCCTATATATCTGTATAATGATCGTCTTGTCAGAAACCACTGGACCGATTTCGGTATAACATTGCAGGAATGTTTCTTTTGTAACCCTCTACCAAGATTGTTCAAGTCGTCATGATTTGTCAAAAAAACGTTGCTGCCAGGGTGAAGGGCTTAATTTTCCTATATCTCTATATAGAAAACTTTAAAATAAAAATCTTCGTCAGAAACCACAGGACTGATTTCATTATAACTTGGCAAAAATGTTTCCTTGTTGACTCGCTACCAAGATTGTTCAAGTTATCATGATTCATCAAAAAACCTTGCCGCCAGGGGGCGGGGCTTATTTTCCTTGTATATCTATATAGAAAAGTTTTAAAACTCTTCTTGTCAGAAACCAATGGACTGATTTCAGTATCACTTGGCAGGAATGTTTCTTTTGTGACCCTCTACCAAGATTGTTCAAGCCGTTATGATTTGTCAAAAAACATGGCTGCTAGGGGGCGGGGCATATTTACCCTATATATCTATATAGAAAACTTTAAAAATCTTCTCTTAAGAAACTGTTGGATCAAGTTCAATGTAACTTGGCAGGAATGTTGCTTTGATGACCTTCTACCAAGATTGTTCACACCCTCATGATACATCAAAAAACATGGCTGCCAGGGGGCGGGGCTTATTTTTCGTATATATCTGTATAGAAAACTTTAAAATTCTTCATGTCAGAAACCACCTATCTGATTTTATTATACTTGGCAGGAAAGTTGCTTTGGTGACCCTCTACCAAGATTGTTCAAGCAATCATGATTCATCAAAAAACATGGCTGCAAGGAGTGGGGATTATTTTCCCTATATATCTAAATAGAAAACTTTAAAAATCTTCTTGTCACAAACCACTGGACCGATTTCAATATAACTTGGCAGGAATGTTCCTATGGTGACCCTCAGTCATGATTCGTCAAAAAACATGGCCATTAGGGGGTGGGGCTTATTTTCCCTATAGAGCTATATGAAACATTTTAAAAATCTTTTTGTCAGAAACCACTGGACTGATTTCAATATGGCAGAATTGTTCCTTTGGTGATCCTCTTTCAAGATTCAGTTCAAGCCATCATGATGCATGAAAAAAAAAATGGCCGCTGGGGAGCAGGGCTATAAAATTTATACAAAAATCTTAGAGCAGTGAACTTGGCTGAAACTTCAACAGTAAGTGTGCAAAGCTGTTTGCTCAGGTGAGCGATATAGGACCATCATGGTCCTCTTGTTAATATAATAATTGTGTACTGAGCCTTTTTGACAAAAAAATATGCAGTATCTTTTGTTGGCCTGCCATTTTAAGTAATTTTTCACTAAATACATAATGTAAAAATATTTCGCTAGGTGTTGTCATCATTGAACTTAACATTTGCAGTAATGTTTTTAATAAGGACAAGTGTACACAGAGGAGACTTGCAGGCCACAGCTCTTCACAAAATTTGGTGGATATCCTGTAAAAACACTTTATATACAGTATGTCAAATAAAATTTACTGACCAGTAGTGGTGTATATTGAAAGCCGACAATTTGGTGTTTGGTAAGCAAACTCTCAGACGACAGATCTGAAGAATTCAAGTCATTTTCTGTTGAGACAGTCTTCACATCCGCTTTGATGTGTCAACCTTGATTGGGATGACCAGGCATAATACTTACATTATTTGAATATTAGAGTATAAAAGGTTGCAAGGTAAAAGTTTAAGTAGATTGTTTTTCATTACTTGTGTAAGGTTGCAAGGTAATACTAGTTTTCAATAGGATGATTTTCACTATTAAGTATTGATTTTAAGCTATTCTTGAAAAGGGAAAAATACATGTTTGCTTAGGAAACACTGAGACCATAGGTCTAAAGAAAATTTGGTCATATCCTGTAAAGACACTTCAGATTCACTAAGGCGAGTATTATTTACTAACCAGCAGTGGTGGTACAGATGGGTCTGCTGAATGACATGAACTTGTGATGTGTCCACTTTGGTTGGGCTAACTAGACATAATACATACATTATTCAAATGTTAGAGTACAAAAAGGTTGTTATTGAATATTTAATTCAAATAGGCTGCTTTTTCATTATGAAATATTTTTTGTAAGGTTGCAAGGTAAAACTAGCTTTTAATAGGATGATTTTCATTATTAGATAAATATCACATTTAAGGTATTTTTGAAAAGAGAAAATTTCATGTGTGCTTAGGAAAGTCTCAGACCACAGTTCTAAAGAATGTTTGGTCATATCCTGTTAAGACACTTGACAGATTGTAAGGTAGTGTTTTCAACAGGTTGTTTTCCATTACTAAACATTAGTTTTTGTAAGGGTGCAATGAAATACTAGTTATGAATAGGATAATTTTCATCATAAAATATCACTTTTAAGGTATTTTTGAAATGGTTAATTTTCATGTTTGCTTAGGAATCTCGCAGACCAGTACCACACTTGGTAATCCCATAAGGGGTAGCCGTTAGTTATGCACTCGAAATCCTTATGCGAACTTATGCGAATATCCTGTTAAGACACTTGACAGGTTGTAAGGTAGTTTTTTCAACAGGTTGTTTTCCATTACTAAACATTACTTTTTGTAAGGGTGCAATGAAATACTAGTTATGAATAGGATAATTTTCATCATAAAATATTACTTTTAAGGTATTTTTGAAATGGTTAATTTTCATGTTTGCTTAGGAATCTCGCAGACCAGTACCACACTTGGTAATCCCATAAGGGGTAGCCGTTAGTTATGCACTCGAAATCCTTATGCGAACTTCCGGCTATGACTTAGGCAACATCCAAGTGTCAACAAATGGTAAGTTCTCCTGTTGTATTGATTTTTTCGTCAATTTCATAGACACATTTTGAAAAATCAGACAATGCTATTCCCAACAACTTTCATTTCTACGTCGGAAAAGATAGGTGTGGGCTTGAAAAAACAAGTGGCTATTTTTTATTTCAGTTTCAACCAGAGATGGGGTAGTCCGGTATTCCTGTCTTGACTTCTTTTCCAGTGCGGTATGATGCTATTTTCAGCTATTTGGCCTATGAAGTATTTATTTAACATATCAAATAAGATGCACTGCAACCTACATCTACGTTGAAATACATAAGATGCTAAATTTCTCAAGCATTTGTTCCGGGGACTGAAATATTTGTGCCAAATACAACTTATGAGGCCGACAACCCCTTACAGAGGCATTAACCCTTATAGGGACAAGAAAGCCAACTGTCAGGTGTCTGATTACAAGGCCTGATTATCACTTATGGGAACATTAGTCATTATCAGAATGCCCCGCATTTGAAAACATGCAGATTTTAGACCAAACCAGTTTCAAAAGATTCCATTTACATATAAACATATTCCATTTACATATAAACAATCAAACACCATGAAAGGTTTTGCAAATGAGACAGCATACATCAGTAGGGGTTTTGATATCCCACATTTGTATATATTTGAAGTTCTCAATTTAGCAAAATCATATAAAAGTTTCATTATACTGCCGTAAATATCACTTTGTGATGTATAGGCTTTTTTTTGTCACTAAGGGGTAGTCGGCCTGGTAAGTCATAATCGGCAAAAATATTTTAGTCTCTGGAACAAATGCTTGGGGAAATTAAGCATCTTATGTATTTCAAAGTTGACATGGGTTGCAATACGTCTTATCTGATATGTTAAATAAGTACTTCATAGTCCAGTTAGCTGAAAATACCTTCATTTTGCACTGGTAAAAAAGTCAAAACAGGAATATTGGATTACCCTTCTCTGGGTGAAATTGAAATAAAAAATAGCTGCTTGTTTTTAAGCCCACACCTATCTTTTCTGACGCAGAAATGAAAGTTTTTGGGAATAGCATTGTCCGATTTTTCAAAATATGTCTATGAAATTTACTAAAAATCAATAAATCAGGAGAATTTATCCATTTGTTGACATTTAGATGTCTCGTAAGTCATGGCTGGGAGTTTGCATAAGGATTCTGAGTGCATAACTAGCAGCTACCCCTTACAAGAATACCAGGTGTGGTACAGGTCTAAAGAATGTTTGATCTTATCCTGTTAAGACACGTTATATCCACTAGGCCAAGAATTATTTAATGACCAACAGTCGTGTTACAAATGAGTTTTCTAAATGACAAATTATACTTATCTGGGTAGTCACTGAATCCGTTTAACATTTTGCAGTGAAACTTATGATGTGACCAGGTATAATATATATATTATTTAAATGTTAGGGTATAAAGGTTGCAAGATAATATTAAGTTTTTATAGGCTGCTTTTCATTAGTAAACATCACTTTTGTAAGAGTGCAGGTAAAACTAGTTTTGAATAGGATAAATTTCATCATTAAATTTCACTTTTAAGGTACTTTTTAAAGGAGATAATTTCATGTCTGCAAAGAAAACTCTCAGACCTTAGGTCTAAAGAACGTTTGGTCATAACCTGTTAAGACACTTCACATCCATGTAGGCAAGTAGTATTTACTGACCAACAGTGGTGGTACAGGTGAGCCGTCTGAATCAGGTTGTTCTTATCATGGCCTTCACTGTTGGCATCCAGTTAACATTTTGCTGTGGAACTTGTGATATGTCCACTTTGGTTGGGATGACTTAGGCATAATATATACATTATCAAAATGTTAGTGTATAACGAATTGTTATAAAAAACTTTAAATAGGTAAAACTTTAAATAGGTCATTTTTAATTATTCTTACATTACTTCTGTACGGTTGCAAGGTAATAACTAGTTTCGAATAGAATGTTTTTCATCATTAAATATCACTTTTAAGGTATGTTTGAAAAGGGAAAATATCATGTTTACTTAAGAAACTATCAGACCACAGGTCTAAAGAAATTTGTGTCATATCCTGTTAAGACACTTCACATCCACGTAAGCAAGTAGTATTTACTAACCAACAGTAGCGGTACTGATGAGTCATCTAAATCAGGTTGTGTTTATCATGACCTTCACTGTTGACATCCAGTTTACATTTTGCTGTGGAACTTGTGATGTGTCAACTTTGGTTGGGATGACCAGGCAATATATATGCATTATTAAAATGTAAGAGTATAACAGGTCGCAAGGTAATATTTTAAACAGATTATTTTTAATTACTTAACTTTACATTTCTAATGTTGCAATGGAATAATAGTTATGAACAGAATAATTTTCACCATGAAATATCACTTTAAAGATATTTATAAAGTGGTTGGATATCATGTGTGCTTAGGAAACTCTCAGACCACAGGTCTAAAGAATTTTCGGTCATATCCTGTTAAGACACATTACATTAGTATTTACTGACCAACTGTGGTGGTACAGATGAGCCTTCTGAATCAGGTTGCCTTTATCATGGCCTTCACCATCGGCATTTAGTTAACATTTTGCTGAGTCATCTAAATCAGGTTGTGTTTATCATGACCTTCACTGTTGACATCCAGTTTACATTTTGCTGTGGGACTTGTGATGTGTCCACTTTGGTTGGGATGACCAGGCATATTATATAAATCATGTCAATGTTAGAGTTTAAATGTTGCAAGGTAAAATTGTAAATATGTTGTTTTTCCATTATTTTTTGAAATACTTCTGTAAGGTTGCAAGGTAATAACTAGTTTTGAATAGGATGCTTTTCATCCTTAAATATCACTTTGAAGGTATTTTTGAAAAGAGAAAATATTATGTCCACTTAGGAAATCACAGACCTTAGTTCTAAAGAACTTTTGGTCATATCCTGTTTAGTTACATTATGTTCATTGGGGTAAAAGTATTTAATGACCAACAGTCTTGTTACAGATGTCTTCTGAATGACAAGTTATACTTATCTGGGCCGTCACTGTTGGCATCTTTTTAACATTTTGCTGTGGAACTTGTGATGTGTTTACTTTGGTTGGGGTGACCAGGCATAATATATATTCATTATTTAAATATTAGGGTATATAAGGTTGCAAGGTAATATTAAGTTAATATAGGCTGCTTTTCAGTACTAAGCATCACTTTTTTGTAAGGATGCAAGGTAAAACTAGTTTTGATAATTTTTCAACATTAAATTTCACTTTGAAGGTACTTTTTAAAGGAGATAATTTCATGTCTGCATAGGAAACTCTCAGACCTTAGGTCTAAAGAACTTTTGGTCATATCCCGTTAAGACACTTCACATCCACGTAAACAAGTAGTATTTACTAACCAACAGTGGTGGTACTGATGAGTCATCCAAATCAGGTTGTGTTCATCATGGCCTTCACTGTTGACATCCAGGTTACATTTTGCTGTGGAACTTGTGATGTGTCAACTTTGGTTGGGATGACCAGGCATAATATATGCATTATTAAAATATTAGAGTATAACAGGTCGCAAGGTACTCTTTAAAAAAGATTGTTTTTAATTATTTAACTTTACATTTCTAATGTTGCAATGGAATAATAGTTATGAATAGAATAATTTTCACCATGAAATACTACTTTAAAGATATTTTTGAAATGGTTAGATATCATGTGTGCTTAGGAAACTCTCAGACCACAGGTCTAAAGAATTTTCGGTCATATCCTGTTAAGACACATTACATCCACTAGAGCAATAATCATTTAATGACCAACAGTCGTGTTACAGATGTGTTTCCAGAATGACAGGTTATACTAATCTGGGTCGTCACTGTTGGCATTCTTTTAACATTTTGCTGTGGAACTTGTGATGTGTTTACTTTGGTTGGGATGACTAGGCATAATCTATACATTATTATTTAAATGTTAGATAGTATAAAAGATTGAACGGCAATATAAGTTTTAAACAGGCTTCTTTTTATTGTTAAACATTACTTGTAAAAGGTTGCAAGGTAAAACTAGTTTTGATCAGGATTATTTTCATCGTTAAATTTCACTTTAAAGGTACTTTTTAAAATAGATAATTTCATGTCTGCATAGGAAACTCTCAGATCTTAGGTCTAAAGAACTTTTGGTCATACCCTGTTAAGACACTTCACGTCCACGTAGGCAAGTAGTATTTACTGACCAACTGTGGTGGTACAGATGAGCCTTCTGAATCAGGTTGCCTTTATCATGGCATTCACCATCGGCATTTAGTTAACATTTCGCTATGGGACTTGTAATGTGTCCACTTTGGTTGGGATGACCAGGCATATTATATAAATCATGTCAATGTTAGAGTTTAAATGTTGCAAGGTAAATTTGCAGATATGTTGTTTTTCCATTTTTTGAAATACTTCTGTAAGGTTGCAAGGTAATAACTAGTTTTGAATAGGATGCTTTTCATCCTTAAATATCACTTTGAAGGTATTTTTGAAAAGAGAAAATATTATGTCCTCTTAGGAAATCACAGACCTTAGTTCTAAAGAACTTTTGGTCATATCCTGTTAAGATACATTATGTTCATTGGGGTAAAAGTATTTAATGACCAACAGTCATGTTACAGATGTCTTCTGAATGACAAGTTATACTTATCTGGGCCGTCACTGTTGGCATCTTTTTTAACATTTTGCTGTGGAACTTGTGATGTGTTTACTTTGGTTGGGGTGACCAGGCATAATATATGTTCATTATTTAAATATTAGGGTATATAAGGTTGCAAGGTAATATTAAGTTAATATAGGCTGCTTTTCAGTACTAAGCATCACTTTTTTGTAAGGATGCAAGGTAAAACTAGTTTTGATAATTTTTCAACATTAAATTTCACTTTGAAGGTACTTTTTAAAGGAGATAATTTCATGTCTGCATAGGAAACTCTCAGACCTTAGGTCTAAAGAACTTTTGGTCATATCCCGTTAAGACACTTCACATCCATGTAAACAAGTAGTATTTACTAACCAACAGTGGTGGTACTGATGAGTCATCCAAATCAGGTTGTGTTCATCATGGCCTTCACTGTTGACATCCAGGTTACATTTTGCTGTGGAACTTGTGATGTGTCAACTTTGGTTGGGATGACCAGGCATAATATATGCATTATTAAAATGTTAGCGTATAATAGGTCGCAAGGTACTCTTTAAAAAAGATTGTTTTTAATTATTTAACTTTACATTTCTAATGTTGCAATGGAATAATAGTTATGAATAGAATAATTTTCACCATGAAATACTACTTTAAAGATATTTTTGAAATGGTTAGATATCATGTGTGCTTAGGAAACTCTCAGACCACAGGTCTAAAGAATTTTCGGTCATATCCTGTTAATACACATTACATCCAGTAGAGCAATAATCATTTAATGACCAACAGTCGTGTTACAGATGTGTTTCCAGAATGACAGGTTATACTAATCTGGGTCGTCACTGTTGGCATTCTTTTAACATTTTGCTGTGGAACTTGTGATGTGTTTACTTTGGTTGGGATGACCAGGCATAATCTATACATTATTATTTAAATGTTAGATAGTATAAAAGATTGAAAGGCAATATAAGTTTTAAACAGGCTTCTTTTTATTGTTAAACATTACTTGTAAAAGGTTGCAAGGTAAAACTAGTTTTGATCAGGATTATTTTCATGGTTAAATTTCACTTTAAAGGTACTTTTTAAAATAGATAATTTCATGTCTGCATAGGAAACTCTCAGATCTTAGGTCTAAAGAACTTTTGGTCATACCCTGTTAAGACACTTCACATCCACGTAGGCAAGTAGTATTTACTGACCAACTATGGTGGTACAGATGAGCCTTCTGAATCAGGTTGCCTTTATCATGGCATTCACCATCGGCATTTAGTTAACATTTCACTATGGGACTTGTAATGTGTCCACTTTGGTTGGGATGACCAGGCATATTATATAAATCATGTCAATGTTAGAGTTTAAATGTTGCAAGGTAAAATTGCAAATATGTTGTTTTTCCATTATTTTTTGAAATACTTCTGTAAGGTTGCAAGGTAATAACTAGTTTTGAATAGGATGCTTTTCATCCTTAAATATCACTTTGAAGGTATTTTTGAAAAGAGAAAATATTATGTCCTCTTAGGAAATCACAGACCTTAGTTCTAAAGAACTTTTGGTCATATCCTGTTAAGATACATTATGTTCATTTGGGTAAAAGTATTTAATGACCAACAGTCGTGTTACAGATGTCTTCTGAATGACAAGTTATACTTATCTGGGCCGTCACTGTTGGCATCTTTTTAACATTTTGCTGTGGAACTTGTGATGTGTTTACTTTGGTTGGGGTGACCAGGCATAATATATATTCATTATTTAAATATTAGGATATATAAGGTTGCAGGGTAATATTAAGTTAATATAGGCTGCTTTTCAGTACTAAGCATCACTTTTTTGTAAGGATGCAAGGTAAAACTAGTTTTGATAATTTTTCATCATTAAATTTCACTTTAAAGGTACTTTTTAAAGGAGATAATTTCATGTCTGCATAGGAAACTCTCAGACCTTAGGTCTAAAAAATTTTTGGTCATATCCCGTTAAGACACTTCACATCCACGTAAACAAGTAGTATTTACTAACCAACAGTGGTGGTACTGATGAGTCATCCAAATCAGGTTGTGTTCATCATGGCCTTCACTGTTGACATCCAGGTTACATTTTGCTGTGGAACTTGTGATGTGTCAACTTTGGCTGGGATGACCAGGCATAATGTATGCATTATTAAAATGTTAGAGTATAATAGGTCGCAAGGTACTCTTTAAAAAAGATTGTTTTTAATTATTTAACTTTACATTTCTAATGTTGCAATGGAATAATAGTTATGAATAGAATAATTTTCACCATGAAATACTACTTTAAAGGTATTTTTGAAATGGTTAGATATCATGTGTGCTTAGGAAACTCTCAGACCACAGGTCTAAAGAATTTTCGGTCATATCCTGTTAATACACATTACATCCAGTAGAGCAATAATCATTTAATGACCAACAGTCGTGTTACAGATGTGTTTCCAGAATGACAGGTTATACTAATCTGGGTCGTCACTGTTGGCATTCTTTTAACATTTTGCTGTGGAACTTGTGATGTGTTTACTTTGGTTGGGATGACCAGGCATAATCTATACATTATTATTTAAATGTTAGATAGTATAAAAGATTGAAAGGCAATATAAGTTTTAAACAGGCTTCTTTTTATTGTTAAACATTACTTGTAAAAGGTTGCAAGGTAAAACTATTTTTGAACAGGATGATTTTCATCGTTAAATTTCACTTTAAAGGTACTTTTTAAAATAGATAATTTCATGTCTACATAGGAAACTCTCAGGTCTTAGGTCTAAAGAACTTTTGGTCATACCCTGTTAAGACACTTCACATCCACGTAGGCAAGTAGTATTTACTGACCAACTGTGGTGGTACAGATGAGCCTTCTGAATCAGGTTGCCTTTGTCATGGCATTCACCATCGGCATTTAGTTAACATTTTGCTGTGTGACTTGTGATGTGTCCACTTTGGTTGGAATGACCAGGCATATTATATAAATCATGTCAATGTTAGAGTTTAAATGTTGCAAGTTAAAATTGTAAATATGTTGTTTTTCCATTATTTTTTTAAATACTTCTGTAAGTTTGCAAGGTAATAACTAGTTTTGAATAGGATGCTTTTCATCCTTAAATATCACTTTGAAGGTATTTTTGAAAAGAGAAAATATTATGTCCTCTTAGGAAATCACAGACCTTAGTTCTAAAGAACTTTTGGTAATATCCTTTTAAGATACATTATGTTCATTTGGGTAAAAGTATTTAATGACCAACAGTCGTGTTACAGATGTCTTCTGAATGACAAGTTATACTTATCTGGGCCATCACTGTTGGCATGTTTTTAACATTTTGCTGTGGAACTTGTGATGTGTTTACTTTGGTTGGGGTGACCAGGCATAATATATATTCATTATTTAAATGTTAGGGTATAAAAGGTTGCAAGGTAATATTAAGTTAATATAGGCTGCTTTTCAGTACTAAGCATCACTTTTTTGTAAGGATGCAAGGTAAAACTAGTTTTGATAATTTTTCATCATTAAATTTCACTTTAAAGGTACTTTTTAAAGGAGATAATTTCATGTCTGCATAGGAAACTCTCAGACCTTAGGTCTAAAGAACTTTTGGTCATATCCCGTTAAGACGCTTCACATCCACGTAAACAAGTAGTATTTACTAACCAACAGTGGTGGTGCTGATGAGTCATCCAAATCAGGTTGTGTTCATCATGGCCTTCACTGTTGACATCCAGGTTACATTTTGCTGTGGAACTTGTGATGTGTCAACTTTGGTTGGGATGACCAGGCATAATATATGCATTATTAAAATGTTAGAGTATAACAGGTCGCAAGGTACTCTTTAAAAAAGATTGTTTTTAATTATTTAACTTTACATTTCTAATGTTGCAATGGAATAATAGTTATGAATAGAATAATTTTCACCATGAAATACTACTTTAAAGATATTTTTGAAATGGTTAGATATCATGTGTGCTTAGGAAACTCTAAGACCACAGGTCTAAAGAATTTTCGGTCATATCCTGTTAATACACATTACATCCACTAGAGCAATAATCATTTAATGACCAACAGTCGTGTTACAGATGTGTTTCCAGAATGACAGGTTATACTAATCTGTGTCGTCACTGTTGGCATTCTTTTAACATTTTGCTGTGGAACTTGTGATGTGTTTACTTTGGTTGGGATGACCAGGCATAATCTATACATTATTATTTAAATGTTAGATAGTATAAAAGATTGAAAGGCAATATAAGTTTTAAACAGGCTTCTTTTTATTGTTAAACATTACTTGTAAAAGGTTGCAAGGTAAAACTATTTTTGAACAGGATTATTTTCATCGTTAAATTTCACTTTAAAGGTACTTTTTAAAATAGATAATTTCATGTCTGCATAGGAAACTCTCAGATCTTAGGTCTAAAGAACTTTTGGTCATACCCTGTTAAGACACTTCACATCCACGTAGGCAAGTAGTATTTACTGACCAACTGTGGTGGTACAGATGAGCCTTCTGAATCAGGTTGCCTTTATCATGGCATTCACCATCGGCATTTAGTTAACATTTTGCTGTGGGACTTGTGATGTGTCCACTTTGGTTGGGATGACCAGGCATATTATATAAATCATGTCAATGTTAGAGTTTAAATGTTGCAAGGTAAAATTGTAAATATGTTGTTTTTCCATTATTTTTTGAAATACTTCTGTAAGGTTGCAAGGAAATAACTAGTTTTGAATAGGATGCTTTTCATCCTTTAATATCACTTTGAAGGTATTTTTGAAAAGAGAAAATATTATGTCCTCTTAGGAAATCACAAACCTTAGTTCTAAAGAACTTTTGGTCATATCCTGTTAAGATACATTATGTTCATTTGGGTAAAAGTATTTAGTGACCAACAGTCGTGTTACAGATGTCTTCTGAATGACAAATTATACTTATCTGGGCTGTCACTGTTGGGATCTTTTTAACATTTTGCTGTGAAACTTGTGATGTGTTTACTTTGGTTGGGGTGACCAGGCATAATATATATTCATTATTTAAATATTAGGGTATATAAGGTTGCAAGGTAATATTAAGTTAATATAGGCTGCTTTTCAGTACTAAGCATCACTTTTTTGTAATGATGCAAGGTAAAACTAGTTTTGATAATTTTTCATCATTAAATTTCACTTTAAAGGTACTTTTTAAAGGAGATAATTTCATGTCTGCATAGGAAACTCTCAGACCTTAGGTCTAAAGAGCTTTTGGTCATATACCGTTAAGACACTTCACATCCACGTAAACAAGTAGTATTTACTAACCAACAGTGGTGGTACTGATGAGTCATCCAAATCAGGTTGTGTTCATCATGGCCTTCACTGTTGACATCCAGGTTACATTTTGCTGTGGAACTTGTGATGTGTCAACTTTGGTTGGGATGACCAGGCATAATATATGCATTATTAAAATGTTAGAGTATAACAGGTCGCAAGGTACTCTTTAAAAAAGATTGATTTTAATTATTTAACTTTACATTTCTAATGTTGCAATGGAATAATAGTTATGAATAGAATAATTTTCACCATGAAATACTACTTTAAAGATATTTTTGAAATGGTTAGATATCATGTGTGCTTAGGAAACTCTCAGACCACAGGTCTAAAGAATTTTCGGTCATATCCTGTTAATACACATTACATCCACTAGAGCAATAATCATTTAATGACCAACAGTCCATGTTACAGATCAGTTTCCAGAATGACAGGTTATACTAATCTGGGTCGTCACTGTTGGCATTCTTTTAACATTTTGCTGTGGAACTTGTGATGTGTTTACTTTGGTTGGGATGACCAGGCATAATCTATACATTATTATTTAAATGTTAGATAGTATAAAAGATTGAAAGGCAATATAAGTTTTAAACAGGCTTCTTTTTATTGTTAAACATTACTTGTAAAAGGTTGCAAGGTAAAACTAGTTTTGATCAGGATTATTTTCATCGTTAAATTTCACTTTAAAGGTACTTTTTAAAATAGATAATTTCATGTCTACATAGGAAACTCTCAGACCTTAGGTCTAAAGAACTTTTGGTCATACCCTGTTAAGACACTTCACATCCACGTAGGCAAGTAGTATTTACTGACCAACTGTGGTGGTACAGATGAGCCTTCTGAATCAGGTTGCCTTTGTCTTGGCATTCACCATCGGCATTTAGTTAACATTTTGCTGTGGGACTTGTGATGTGTCCACTTTGGTTGGGATGACCAGGCATATTATATAAATCATGTCAATGTTAGAGTTTAAATGTTGCAAGGTAAAATTGTAAATATGTTGTTTTTCCATTATTTTTTGAAATACTTCTGTAAGGTTGCAAGGTAATAACTAGTTTTGAATAGGATGCTTTTCATCCTTAAATATCACTTTGAAGGTATTTTTGAAAAGAGAAAATATTATGTCCTCTTAGGAAATCACTGACCTTAGTTCTAAAGAACTTTTGGTCATATCCTGTTAAGATACATTATGTTCATTTGGGTAAAAGTATTTAATGACCAACAGTCGTGCTACAGATGTCTTCTGAATGACAAGTTATACTTATCTGGGCCGTCACTGTTGGCATCTTTTTAACATTTTGCTATGGAAATTGTGATGTGTTTACTTTGGTTGGGGTGACCAGGCATAATATGTATTCATTATTTAAATGTTAGGGTATAAAAGGTTGCAAGGTAATATTAAGTTAATATAGGCTGCTTTTCAGAACTAAGCATCACTTTTTTGTAAGGATGCAAGGTAAAACTAGTTTTGATAATTTTTCATCATTAAATTTCACTTTAAAGGTACTTTTTAAAGGAGATAATTTCATGTCTGCATAGGAAACTCTCAGACCTTAGGTCGAAAGAACTTTTGGTCATATCCTGTTAAGACACTTCACATCCACGTAAACAAATAGTATTTACTAACCAACAGTGGTGGTACTGATGAGTCATCCAAATCAGGTTGTGTTCATCATGGCCTTCACTGTTGACATCCAGGTTACATTTTGCTGTGGAACTTGTGATGTGTCAACTTTGGTTGGGATGACCAGGCATAATATATGCATTATTAAAATGTTAGAGTATAACAGGTCGCAAGGTACTCTTTAAAAAAGATTGTTTTTAATTATTTAACTTTACATTTCTAATGTTGCAATGGAATAATAGTTATGAATAGAATAATTTTCACCATGAAATACTACTTTAAAGATATTTTTGAAATGGTTAGATATCATGTGTGCTTAGGAAACTCTCAGACCACAGGTCTAAAGAATTTTCGGTCATACCCTGTTAATACACATTACATCCACTAGAGCAATAATCATTTAATGACCAACAGTCGTGTTACAGATGTGTTTCCAGAATGACAGTTTATACTAATCTGGTTCATCACTGTTGGCATTCTTTTAACATTTTGCTGTGGAACTTGTGATGTGTTTACTTTGGTTGGGATGACCAGGCAGTATCTATACATTATTATTTAAATGTTAGATAGTATAAAAGATTGAAAGGCAATATAAGTTTTAAACAGGCTTCTTTTTATTGTTAAACATTACTTGTAAAAGGTTGCAAGGTAAAACTAGTTTTGATCAGGATTATTTTCATCGTTAAATTTCACTTTAAAGGTACTTTTTAAAATAGATAATTTTATGTCTGTATAGGAAACTCTCAGATCTTAGGTCTAAAGAACTTTTGGTCATACCCTGTTAAGACACTTCACATCCACGTAGGCAAGTAGTATTTACTGACCAACTGTGGTGGTACAGATGAGCCTTCTGAATCAGGTTGCCTTTATCATGGCATTCACCATCGGCATTTAGTTAACATTTTGCTGTGGGACTTGTGATGTGTCCACTTTGGTTGGGATGACCAGGCATATTATATAAATCATGTCAATGTTAGAGTTTAAATGTTGCAAGGTAAAATTGTAAATATGTTGTTTTTCCATCATTTTTTGAAATACTTCTGTAAGGTTGCAAGGTAATAACTAGTTTTGAATAGGATGCTTTTCATCCTTAAATATCACTTTGAAGGTATTTTTGAAAAGAGAAAATATTATGTCCTCTTAGGAAATCACTGACCTTAGTTCTAAAGAACTTTTGGTCATATCCTTTTAAGATATATTATGTTCATTTGGGTAAAAGTATTTAATGACCAACAGTCGTGTTAAAGACGTCTTCTGAATGACAAGTTATACTTATCTGTGCCGTCACTGTTGGCATCTTTTTAACATTTTGCTGTGGAACTTGTGATGTGTTTACTTTGGTTGGAGTGACCAGGCATAATACATATTCATTATTTAAATATTAGGGTATATAAGGTTGCAAGGTAATATTAAGTTAATATAGGCTGCTTTTCAGTACTAAGCATCACTTTTTTGTAAGGATGCAAGATAAAACTAGTTTTGATAATTTTTCATCATTAAATTTCACTTTAAAGGTACTTTTTAAAGGAGATAATTTCATGTCTGCATAGGAAACTCTCAGACCTTAGGTCTAAAGAACTTTTGGTCATATCCCGTTAAGACACTTCACATCCACGTAAACAAGTAGTATTTACTAACCAACAGTGGTGGTACTGATGAGTCATCCAAATCAGGTTGTGTTCATCATGGCCTTCACTGTTGACATCCAGGTTACATTTTGCTGTGGAACTTGTGATGTGTCAACTTTGGTTGGGATGACCAGGCATAATATATGCATTATTAAAATGTTAGAGTATAACAGGTCGCAAGGTACTCTTTAAAAAAGATTGTTTTTAATTATTTAACTTTACATTTCTAATGTTGCAATGGAATAATAGTTATGAATAGAATAATTTTCACCATGAAATACTACTTTAAAGATATTTTTGAAATGGTTAGATATCATGTGTGCTTAGGAAACTCTCAGACCACAGGTCTAAAGAATTTTTGGTCATATCCTGTTAATACACATTACATCCACTAGAGCAATAATCATTTAATGACCAACAGTCCATGTTACAGATCAGTTTCCAGAATGACAGGTTATACTAATCTGGGTCGTCACTGTTGGCATTCTTTTAACATTTTGCTGTGGAACTTGTGATGTGTTTACTTTGGTTGGGATGACCAGGCATAATCTATACATTATTATTTAAATGTTAGATAGTATAAAAGATTGAAAGGCAATATAAGTTTTAAACAGGCTTCTTTTTATTGTTAAACATTACTTGTAAAAGGTTGCAAGGTAAAACTAGTTTTGATCAGGATTATTTTCATCGTTAAATTTCACTTTAAAGGTACTTTTTAAAATAGATAATTTCATGTCTGCATAGGAAACTCTCAGATCTTAGGCTTAAAGAACTTTTGGTCATACCCTGTTAAGACACTTCACATCCACGTAGGCAAGTAGTATTTACTGACCAACTGTGGTGGTACAGATGAGCCTTCTGAATCAGGTTGCCTTTATCATGGCATTCACCATCGGCATTTAGTTAACATTTTGCTGTGGGACTTGTGATGTGTCCACTTTGGTTGGGATGACCAGGCATATTATATAAATCATGTCAATGTTAGAGTTTAAATGTTGCAAGGTAAAATTGTAAATATGTTGTTTTTCCATTATTGTTTGGAATACTTCTGTAAGGTTGCAAGGGAATAACTAGTTTTGAATAGAATGCTTTTCATCCTTAAATATCACTTTAAAGATATTTTTGAAAAGAGAAAATATTATGTCCTCTTAGGAAATCACAGACCTTAGTTCTAAAGAACTTTTGGTCATATCCTGTTAAGATACATTATGTTCATTTGGGTAAAAGGATTTAATGACCAACAGTCGTGTTACAGATGTCTTCTGAATGACAAGTTATACTTATCTGGGCCGTCACTGTTGGCATCTTTTTAACATTTTGCTGTTGAACTTGTGATGTGTTTACTTTGGTTGGGGTGACCAGGCATAATATATATTCATTATTTAAATGTTAGGGTATAAAAGGTTGCAAGGTAATATTAAGTTAATATAGGCTGCTTTTCAGTACTAAGCATCACTTTTTTGTAAGGTTGGAAGGTAAAACTAGTTTTGATAATTTTTTATCATTAAATTTCACTTTAAAGGTACTTTTTAAAGGAGATAATATCATGTCTACATAGGAAACTCTCAGACTATGGCGTGACATAGGTTGCAATATTGTATCTGGTAATATATTTGTTCCATATTAAATTATGCATTCTATATTAAGATATGTATGCCCAATGAAAATATATTTATATGCAAAATAGATATTTATTGGCAATAAAATATATTTATTGGCAATAAATTTTATTTACTGGCAATTAAAATTATTTATTTGCAAAATAAAATAAATATTGGCAATAAAATATATTTGTTGATAATTGAATTTATATATTGGCCATAAAATCATATTTTTTCTAAATAAAAATATTTGTTCTATAATAAACATATTCATTGACAACAAAACATATTTATTGGCAATAAAAATATATTGATTCAAAATATAAAATGTGTTTATAAAATTAATATTTATTTATTGAATCAATATTCTGTTGTATCACAATAAAAAAAAAATATTTATCTGCAATGTGCTAAAAAGATATGTTGGGTAAAATTAGCATTGTGGGATATGACACGGTTTCATAACAGCGAATATCATTGGCTCTGTGAAGCCTAATAATGGCAGCCTCCATTGATTTCACTGAGCGCTGCCATATTGATTTGGTTCGGGGTTTATGGTCAACTCGATCCTTGGCCGTTTCGACCTTAGTCAATTCGCACATTTTGATTCTTGGTCACCTTGCAGCCCTGGACTAGCGCTTCTACCCACACAAGTCAACTCAGTATTTCTCTCGTGTGATTCCTTGTTTTGGACGTGACTTGTAGTCCTTGCAAAATAATGGTCCATATGATATGTTTTAAACCTAAAAGTATTATTTACTTGAATATATAGTCCAGATCTTGGGGGCTGATCTTGGACCATTAGTCCATAAGTGTCTAATGGTCCTGATGTTGCCGTGCAGACTGGGAAACTAGAGCTTAAGTTCTCAGAAGAGTTAACAAAACTGCAACAAAGTCTCTTACATTCTGGGAAACCGGCAAACATGGGGGCATTTAAAGACGAATGTCTAGGGTGCGAAAATCTAAGCAGCAAGTTGACAAAGGATCAAACCACCGGAACTTTTGTCGAGCCAATGAAATTTTCTGTTACAAGGCTACATCATATCCCACAATGCTATTTTTGCCCAATGTATTTTTTGAACTTATAATGAATATTTTTGTAAATATTGTCAGTATTTGTTTGGCAAATAGATATATATTTTATATATTGTGATCTTTTTTATTGTCCGCATAAAATATTGTATCAATACATATCTAATTTGCAAAAAGTATATATACATCGCACATAAATATTTTTATTATGAATAAATATATTTTTTATTGCCAATGAATATTTTATCATAAATAAATATATTTCTATTGGCAATAAATATTCTTGTAGCAAAGAAATATATTTTTATATCGTAAATAAATGTTTTATTGTGAATAAATATATTTTATTGACAATAAATATCTTAATATAGAATACATATTTTTAATATGGAACAAATATATTATCAGATACAATATTGCAACGTATATCACGCCATATCAGACCTTAGGTCTAAAGAACTTTTGGTCATATCCCGTTAAGACACTTCACATCCGCTTAGGCAAGTAGTATTTACTGACCAACAGTGGTGGTTCAGATGAGCCTTCTGAATCAGGTTGTCTTTATCATGGCCTTTACTGTTGGAATCCAGTTAACATTTTGCTGTGGAACTTGTGATGTGTCCACTTTGGTTGGGATGACCAGGCATAATATATACATTATCAAAATGTTAGTTTATAACAGATTGTAAGGTAAAACTTTAAGTAGGTTTGTTTTCTTTTTTTTACATTACTTCTGAAAGGTTGCAAGGTAATAACTAGCTTCGAATAGGATGATTTTCATCATTACATATCACTTTGAAGGTATGTTTGAAAAGGGAAAATATCATGTCTGCATAGGAAACTCTCAGACCTTAGGTCTAAAAAACTTTTGGTCATATCCTGTTAAGACACTTTACATCCACGTAGGCAAGTAGTATTTACTGACCAACAGTAGTGGTACAAGTGAGCCGTCTGAATCAGGTTGTTCTTATCATGGCCTTCACTGTTGGCATCCAGTTAACATTTTGCTGTGGAACTTGTGATGTGTCCACTTTGGTTGGGATGACTAGGCATAATATATACATTATTAAAATGTTAGTGTATAACGGATTGTTGTAAAAAACTTTAAATAGGTAAAACTTTAAATATGTCAGTTTTAATTATTCTTACATTACTTCTGTAAGGTTGCAAGGTAATAACTAGTTTCGAATAGAATGTTTTTCATCATTAAATATCACTTTTAAGGTATGTTTGAAAAGGGAAAATATCATGTTTGCTTAAGAAACTATCAGACCACAGGTCTAAAGAACTTTGTGTCATATCCTGTTAAGACACTTCACATCCACGTAAGCAAGTAGTATTTACTAACCAACAGTAGCGGTACTGATGAGTCATCTAAATCAGGTTGTGTTTATCATGACCTTCACTGTTGACATCCAGTTTACATTTTGCTGTGGAACTTGTGATGTGTTAACTTTGGTTGGGATGACCAGGCAATATATATGCATTATTAAAATGTTAGAGTATAACAGGTCGCAAGGTAATATTTTAAACAGATTGTTTTTAATTATTTAACTTTACATTTCTAATGTTGCTATGGAATAATAGTTATGAACAGAATAATTTTCACCATGAAATATCACTTTAAAGATATTTTTGAAATGGTTAGATATCATGTGTGCTTAGGAAACTCTCAGACCACAGGTCTAAAGAATTTTTGGTCATATCCTGTTAAGACACATTACATCCACTAGAGCAATAATCATTTAATGACCAACAGTCCATGTTACAGATCAGTTTCCAGAATGACAGGTTATACTAATCTGGGCCGTCACTGTTGGCATTCTTTTAACATTTTGCTGTGGAACTTGTGATGTGTTTACTTTGGTTGGGATGACCAGGCATAATCTATACATTATTATTTAAATGTTAGATAGTATAAAAGATTGAAAGGGAATATAAGTTTTAAACAGGCTTCTTTTTATTGTTAAACATTACTTGTAAAAGGTTGCAAGGTAAAATTAGTTTTGAACAGGATGATTTTCATCGTTAAATTTCACTTTAAAGGTACTTTTTAAAATAGATAATTTCATGTCTGCATAGGAAACTCTCAGATCTTAGGTCTAAAGAACTTTTGGTCATACCCTGTTAAGACACTTCACATCCATGTAGGCAAGTAGTATTTACTGACCAACTGTGGTGGTACAGATGAGCCTTCTGAATCAGGTTGCCTTTATCATGGCATTCACCATCGGCATTTAGTTAACATTTTGCTGTGGGACTTGTGATGTGTCCACTTTGGTTGGGATGACCAGGCATATTATATAAATCATGTCAATGTTAGAGTTTAAATGTTGCAAGGTAAAATTGTAAATATGTTGTTTTTCCATTATTTTTTGAAATACTTCTGTAAGGTTGCAAGGTAATAACTAGTTTTGAATAGGATGCTTTTCATCCTTAAATATCACTTTGAAGGTATTTTTGAAAAGAGAAAATATTATGTCCTCTTAGGAAATCACTGACCTTAGTTCTAAAGAACTTTTGGTCATATCCTTTTAAGATACATTATGTTCATTGGGGTAAAAGTATTTAATGACCAACAGTCTTGTTACAGATGTCTTCTGAATGACAAGTTATACTTATCTGGGCAGTCACTGTTGGCATCTTTTTAACATTTTGCTGTGGAACTTGTGATGTGTTTACTTTGGTTGGGGTGACCAGGCATAATATATATTCATTATTTAAATATTAGGGTATATAAGGTTGCAAGGTAATATTAAGTTAATATAGGCTGCTTTTCAGTACTAAGCATCACTTTTTTGTAAGGATGCAAGGTTAAACTAGTTTTGATAATTTTTCAACATTAAATTTCACTTTAAAGGTACTTTTTAAAGGAGATAATTTCATGTCTGCATAGGAAACTCTCAGACCTTAGGTCTAAAGAACTGTTGGTCATATCCCGTTAAGACACTTCACATCCACGTAAACAAGTAGTATTTACTAACCAACAGTGGTGGTACTGATGAGTCATCCAAATCAGGTTGTGTTCATCATGGCCTTCACTGTTGACATCCAGGTTACATTTTGCTGTGGAACTTGTGATGTGTCAACTTTGGTTGGGATGACCAGGCATAATATATGCATTATTAAAATGTTAGAGTATAACAGGTCGCAAGGTACTCTTTAAAAAAGATTGTTTTAATTATTTAACTTTACATTTCTAATGTTGCAATGGAATAATAGTTATGAATAGAATAATTTTCACCATGAAATACTACTTTAAAGATATTTTTGAAATGGTTAGATATCATGTGTGCTTAGGAAACTCTCAGACAACAGGTCTAAAGAATTTTCGGTCATATCCTGTTAATACACATTACATCCACTAGAGCAATAATCATTTAATGACCAACAGTCGTGTTACAGATGTGTTTCCAGAATGACAGGTTATACTAATCTGGGTCGTCACTGTTGGCATTCTTTTAACATTTTGCTGTGGAACTTGTGATGTGTTTACTTTGGTTGGGATGACCAGGCATAATCTATACATTATTATTTAAATGTTAGATAGTATAAAAGATTGAAAGGCAATATAAGTTTTAAATAGGCTTCTTTTTATTGTTAAACATTACTTGTAAAAGGTTGCAAGGTAAAACTAGTTTTGATCAGGATTATTTTCATCGTTAAATTTCACTTTAAAGGTACTTTTTAAAATAGATAATTTCATGTCTGCATAGGAAACTCTCAGATCTTAGGTCTAAAGAACTTTTGGTCATACCCTGTTAAGACACTTCACATCCACGTAGGCAAGTAGTATTTACTGACCAACTGTGGTGGTACAGATGAGCCTTCTGAATCAGGTTGCCTTTATCATGGCATTCACCATCGGCATTTAGTTAACATTTTGCTATGGGACTTGTAATGTGTCCACTTTGGTTGGGATGACCAGGCATATTATATAAATCATGTCAATGTTAGAGTTTAAATGTTGCAAGGTAAAATTGCAGATATGTTGTTTTTCCATTATTTTTTGAAATACTTCTGTAAGGTTGCAAGGTAATAACTAGTTTTGAATAGGATGCTTTTCATCCTTAAATATCACTTTGAAGGTATTTTTGAAAAGAGAAAATATTATGTCCTCTTAGGAAATCACAGACCTTAGTTCTAAAGAACTTTTGGTCATATCCTGTAGATACATTATGTTCATTGGGGTAAGAGTATTTAGTGACCAACAGTCATGTTACAGATGTCTTCTGAATGACAAGTTATACTTATCTGGGCCGTCACTGTTGGCATCTTTTTAACATTTTGCTGTGGAACTTGTGATGTGTTTACTTTGGTTGGGGTGACCAGGCATAATATATATTCATTATTAGCTCACCTGAGCACGAAGTGCTCGTGGTGAGCTATTGTGGTCAGTCAATGTCCGTCGTCCGTCGTGCGTCGTCTGTCGTCCGTCGTTCGGCGTCAACAATTGCTTTAAAAGCCTACTCCTCCTGTACCCCTGGGCCAATTGACTTGATACTTGGTAGGAAGCATTAGGGTGACTTGTAGATCAAAAATAGCTAAAATCGTTCCGATCGGAAATCCAAGATGGCCGCCATGGCCGCCATCTTGAAAATCTATTTTTCGCTTCTTCTCCTGAACCGAAAGGCCAATTGACTCCAAACTTGCTAGGAACCATCAGAGTGACTTATAGATCAAAAATAGCTAAAATCGTGCCGATCGGAAATCCAAGATGGCCGCCATGGCCGCCATCTTGAAAATCTATTTTTCGCTTCTTCTCCTGAACCGAAAAGCCATTTGACTCCAAACTTGCTAGGAAGCATCAGGGTGACTTGTAGATCAAAAATAGCTAAAATCGTGCCGATCGGAAATCCAAGATGGCCGCCATGGCCGCCATCTTGAAAATCTATTTTTCGCTTCTTCTCCTGAACGGAAAGGCCAATTGACTTCAAACTTGCTAGGAAGCATCAGGGTGATTTGTAGATCAAAAGTAGCTAAAATCGTGCCGATCGGAAATCCAAGATGGCCGCCATGGCGGCCATCTTGAAAATCTATTTTTTGCTTCTTCTCCTGAACAGAAAGGCCAATTGACTCCAAACTTGCTAGGAAGCATCAGGATGACTTGTAGATCAAAAATAGCTAAAATCGTGCCGATCGGAAATCCAAGATGGCCGCCATGGCCGCCATCTTGAAAATCTATTTTTCGCTTCTTCTCCTAAACTCAAAAGCCTATTGACTCCAAACTTGGTAGGAGGCATTGGGGTGACTTCTAGATCAAAAATAGCTAAAATCCTGCCTATTGGAAATCCAAGATGGCCGCCATGGCAGCCATCTTGAAAATCTATTTTTCGCTTCTTCTCCTGAACCGAAAGGCCAGTTGACTCCAAACTTGGTAGGAAGCATTGGGGTGACTTGTAGATCAAAAATAGCTAAAATCATGCCGATCGTAAAACCAGGATGGGTGCCATGGCAGCCATCTTGAAAATCTATTTTTCGCTTCTTCTCCTGAACCAAAAGGCCAGTTGACTCGAAACTTGGTAGGAAGCATTTGGGTGACTTGTAGATCAAAAATAGCTAAAATCATGCCGATCGTAAATCCAAGATGGCCGCCATAGCAGCTATCTTGAAAATCTATTTTTCGCTTCTTCTCCTAAACCCAAAAGTCACGTAACTCGAAACTTAGTAGGAAGCATCAGGGTGACTTGGTAGATCAAATATAGCTAAAATCGTTCTGATCAGAAATCCCAGATGGCCACCATGGTCGCCATCTTGAAAATCTATATTTGGCTTCTGCTCCTGCACCGAAAGGTTAATTGACTCCAAACTTCGTAGGAGACATTTGGGTGACTTGTAGATCCAAAAAAAGCTAAAATTGTGCTAACCGGATATCCAAGATGGCCGCCATGGCAGCCATCTTGAAAATCTATTTTTCGCCTCTTCTCCTGAACTGAAAGGCCAGTTGACTTGAAACTTGGTAGGAAGCATTGGGGTGACTCGTAGATCAAAAATAGCTAAAATTGTGCCGATCATAAATCCAAGCTGGCTGCCATTTAGAGTTTGTTCAAATGATCATGCTCAATTGACTGGCATGCCATATATCTTCTTCAAAATAAAGAACTGCTTAAATGATGATCTTTTCATTAGTTGCGATGACAGGATTGGAAAATGTTGCATAACATCTGCGTATCTGCAGTGGCTATGTCACTCAGGTGAGCGACCCGTGGCCCGTGGGCCTCTTGTTTAAATATTAGGGTATATAAGGTTGCAAGGTAATATTAAGTTAATATAGGCTGCTTTTCAGTACTAAGCATCACTTTTTTGTAAGGATGCAAGGTAAAACTAGTTTTGATAATTTTTCAACATTAAATTTCACTTTAAAGGTACTTTTTAAAGGAGATAATTTCATGTCTGCATAGGAAACTCTCAGACCTTAGGTCTAAAGAACTTTTGGTCATATCCCTTTAAGACACTTCACATCCACGTAAACAAGTAGTATTTACTAACCAACAGTGGTGGTACTGATGAGTCATCCAAATCAGGTTGTGTTCATCATGGCCTTCCCTGTTGACATCCAGGTTACATTTTGCTGTGGAACTTGTGATGTGTCAACTTTGGTTGGGATGACCAGGCATAATATATGCATTATTAAAATGTTAGAGTATAACAGGTCGCAAGGTACTCTTTAAAAAAGATTGTTTTTAATTATTTAACTTTACATTTCTAATGTTGCAATGGAATAATAGTTATGAATAGAATAATTTTCACCATGAAATACTACTTTAAAGATAATTTTGAAATTGTTAGATATCATGTGTGCTTAGGAAACTCTCAGACCACAGGTCTAAAGAATTTTCGGTCATATCCTGTTAATACACATTACATCCACTAGAGCAATAATCATTTAATGACCAACAGTCGTGTTACAGATGTGTTTCCAGAATGACAGGTTATACTAATCTGGGTCGTCACTGTTGGCACTCTTTTAACATTTTGCTGTGGAACTTGTGATGTGTTTACTTTGGTTGGGATGACCAGGCATAATCTATACATTATTATTTAAATGTTAGATAGTATAAAAGATTGAAAGGCAATATAAGTTTTAAACAGGAAGATTGAAAGGCAATATAAGTTTTAAACAGGCTTCTTTTTATTGTTAAATATTACTCGTAAAAGGTTGCAAGGTAAAACTAGTTTTGATCAGGACTATTTTCATCGTTAAATTTCACTTTTAAGGTACTTTTTAAAATAGATAATTTCATCTCTGCATAGGAAACTCTCAGATCTTAGGTCTAAAGAACTTTTGGTCATACCCTGTTAAGACACTTCACATCCACGTAGGCAAGTAGTATTTACTGACCAACTGTGGTGGTACAGATGAGCCTTCTGAATCAGGTTGCCTTTATCATGGCATTCACCATCTGCATTTAGTTAACATTTTGCTGTGGGACTTGTGATGTGTCCACTTTGGTTGGGATGACCAGGCATATTATATAAATCATGTCAATGTTAGAGTTTAAATGTTGCAAGGTAAAATTGTAAATATGTTGTTTTTCCATTATTTTTTGAAATACTTCTGTAAGGTTGCAAGGTAATAACTAGTTTTGAATAGGATGCTTTTCATCCTTAAATATCACTTTGAAGGTATTTTTGAAAAGAGAAAATATTATGTCCTCTTAGGAAATCACAAACCTTAGTTCTAAAGAACTTTTGGTCATATCCTGTTAAGATACATTATGTTCATTGGGGTAAAAGTATTTAATGACCAACAGTCGTGTTACAGATGTCTTCTGAATGACAAGTTATACTTATCTGGGCCGTCACTGTTGGCATCTTTTGAACATTTTGCTGTGGAACTTGTGATGTGTTTACTTTGGTTGGGGTGACCAGGCATAATATATATTCATTATTTAAATATTAGGGTATATAAGGTTGCAAGGTAATATTAAGTTAATATAGGCTGCTTTTCAGTACTAAGCATCACTTTTTTGTAAGGATGCAAGGTAAAATTAGTTTTGATAATTTTTCATCATTAAATTTCACTTTAAAGGTACGTTTTAAAGGAGATAATTTCATGTCTGCATAGGAAACTCTCAGACCTTAGGTCTAAAGAACTTTTGGTCATATACCGTTAAGACACTTCACATCCACGTAAACAAGTAGTATTTACTAACCAACAGTGGTAGTACTGATGAGTCATCCAAATCAGGTTGTGTTCATCATGGCCTTCACTGTTGACATCCAGGTTACATTTTGCTGTGGAACTTGTGATGTGTCAACTTTGGTTGGGATGACCAGGCATAATATATGCATTATTAAAATGTTAGAGTATAACAGGTCGCAAGGTACTCTTTAAAAAAGATTGTTTTTAATTATTTAACTTTACATTTCTAATGTTGCAATGGAATAATAGTTATGAATAGAATAATTTTCACCATGAAATACTACTTTAAAGATATTTTTGAAATGGTTAGATATCATGTGTGCTTAGGAAACTCTCAGACCACAGGTCTAAAGAATTTTCGGTCATATCCTGTTAATACACATTACATCCACTAGAGCAATAATCATTTAATGACCAACAGTCCATGTTACAGATCAGTTTCCAGAATGACAGGTTATACTAATCTGGGCCGTCACTGTTGGCATTCTTTTAACATTTTGCTGTGGAACTTGTGATGTGTTTACTTTGGTTGGGATGACCAGGCATAATCTATACATTATTATTTAAATGTTAGATAGTATAAAAGATTGAAAGGCAATATAAGTTTTAAACAGGCTTCTTTTTATTGTTAAACATTACTTGTAAAAGGTTGCAAGGTAAAACTATTTTTGAACAGGATGATTTTCATCGTTAAATTTCACTTTAAAGGTACTTTTTAAAATAGATAATTTCATGTCTACATAGGAAACTCTCAGATCTTAGGTCTAAAGAACTTTTGGTCATACCCTGTTAAGACACTTCACATCCACGTAGGCAAGTAGTATTTACTGACCAACTGTGGTGGTACAGATGAGCCTTCTGAATCAGGTTGCCTTTGTCATGGCATTCACCATCGGCATTTAGTTAACATTTTGCTGTGGGACTTGTGATGTGTCCACTTTGGTTGGGATGACCAGGCATATTATATAAATCATGTCAATGTTAGAGTTTAAATGTTGCAAGGTAAAATTGTAAATATGTTGTTTTTCCATTATTTTTTGAAATACTGCTGTAAGGTTGCAAGGTAATAAACAGTTTTGAATAGGATGCTTTTCATCCTTAAATATCACTTTGAAGGTATTTTTGAAAAGAGAAAATATTATGTCCTCTTAGGAAATCACAGACCTTAGTTCTAAAGAACTTTTGGTCATATCCTGTTAAGATACATTATGTTCATTGGGGTAAAAGTATTTAATGACCAACAGTCGTGTTACAGATGTCTTCTGAATGACAAGTTATACTTATCTGGGCCGTGACTGTTGGCATCTTTTTAACATTTTGCTGTGGAACTTGTGATGTGTTTACTTTGGTTGGGGTGACCAGGCATAATATATATTCATTATTTAAATGTTAGGATATAAAAGGTTGCAAGGTAATATTAAGTTAATATAGGCTGCTTTTCAGTACTAAGCATCACTTTTTTGTAAGGATGCAAGGTAAAACTAGTTTTGATAATTTTTCATCATTACATTTCACTTTAAAGGTACTTTTTAAAGGAGATAATTTCATGTCTGCATAGGAAACTCTCAGACCTTAGGTCTAAAGAACTTTTGGTCATATCCCGTTAAGACACTTCACATCCACGTAAACAAGTAGTATTTACTAACCAACAGTGGTGGTACTGATGAGTCATCCAAATCAGGTTGTGTTCATCATGGCCTTCACTGTTGACATCCAGGTTACATTTTGCTGTGGAACTTGTGATGTGTCAACTTTGGTTGGGATGACCAGGCATAATATATGCATTATTAAAATGTTAGAGTATAACAGGTCGCAAGGTACTCTTTAAAAAAGATTGTTTTTAATTATTTAACTTTACATTCCTAATGTTGCAATGGAATAATAGTTATGAATAGAATAATTTTCACCATGAAATACTACTTTAAAGATATTTTTGAAATGGTTAGATATCATGTGTGCTTAGGAAACTCTCAGACCACGGGTCTAAAGAATTTTCGGTCATATCCTGTTAATACACATTACATCCACTAGAGCAATAATCATTTAATGACCAACAGTCCATGTTACAGATCAGTTTACAGAATGACAGGTTATACTAATCTGGGTCGTCACTGTTGGCATTCTTTTAACATTTTGCTGTGGAACTTGTGATGTGTTTACTTTGGTTGGGATGACCAGGCAGAATCTATACATTATTATTTAAATGTTAGATAGTATAAAAGATTGAAAGGCAATATAAGTTTTAAACAGGCTTCTTTTTATTGTTAAACATTACTTGTAAAAGGTTGCAAGGTAAAACTATTTTTGATCAGGATTATTTTCATGGTTAAATTTCACTTTAAAGGTACTTTTTAAAATAGATAATTTCATGTCTACATAGGAAACTCTCAGATCTTAGGTCTAAAGAACTTTTGGTCATACCCTGTTAAGACACTTCACATCCACGTAGGCAAGTAGTATTTACTGACCAACTGTGGTGGTACAGATGAGCCTTCTGAATCAGGTTGCCTTTGTCATGGCATTCACCATCGGCATTTAGTTAACATTTTGCTGTGGGACTTGTGATGTGTCCACTTTGGTTGGGATGACCAGGCATATTATATAAATCATGTCAATGTTAGAGTTTAAATGTTGCAAGGTAAAATTGTAAATATGTTGTTTTTCCATTATTTTTTGAAATACTGCTGTAAGGTTGCAAGGTAATAACTAGTTTTGAATAGGATGCTTTTCATCCTTAAATATCACTTTGAAGGTATTTTTGAAAAGAGAAAATATTATGTCCTCTTAGGAAATCACAGACCTTAGTTCTAGAGAACTTTTGGTCATATCCTGTTAAGATACATTATGTTCATTTGGGTAAAAGTATTTAATGACCAACAGTCCTGTTACAGATGTCTTCTGAATGACAAGTTATACTTATCTGGGCCGTCACTGTTGGGATCTTTTGAACATTTTGCTGTGGAACTTGTGATGTGTTTACTTTGGTTGGGGTGACCAGGCATAATATATATTCATTATTTAAATATTAGGGTATATAAGGTTGCAAGGTAATATTAAGTTAATATAGGCTGCTTTTCAGTACTAAGCATCACTTTTTTGTAAGGATGCAAGGTAAAACTAGTTTTGATAATTTTTCATCATTAAATTTCACTTTAAAGGTACTTTTTAAAGGAGATAATTTCATGTCTGCATAGGAAATTCTCAGACCTTAGGTCTAAAGAACTTTTGGTCATATCCCGTTAAGACACTTCACATCCACATAAACAAGTAGTATTTACTAACCAACAGTGGTGGTACTGATGAGTCATCTAAATCAGGTTGTGTTCATCATGGCCTTCACTGTTGACAACCAGGTTACATTTTGCTGTGGAACTTGTGATGTGTCAACTTTGGTTGGGATGACCAGGCATAATATATGCATTATTAAAATGTTAAGAGTATAACAGGTCGCAAGGTACTCTTTAAAAAAGATTGTTTTTAATTATTTAACTTTACATTTCTAATGTTGCAATGGAATAATAATTATGAATAGAATAATTTTAACTTCGTAATACATTAACCTATAGATAATGTGCTATTCTATTCTGTTATTCACCCCCTCCACAGAAAAAACGATCTTTCAGTCGTGATAAAGTCTTAATTCAGAAGGTCCCTTTAAACAGTTACCTGTATGACGTAGTTTCTTCGGCTCAAATGATCACGTGTCAGTTTCTTTTCTGTGGACTTTGATTTGTTCAAGGATTATTATTCTGTGTTAGAAAAAATGGATTAAAATTATTCTACACGGTTAAAATTTTTATATCCTTGACTTTCTCTGGTTCTATATTCACTCCTTCTACTATCTATGTACTTATTTTCGAAATATCGATTTTAGATTTCTTGTTTTCTCAATGTTAAATTTCTTCCTTTGTTTCCGCATCAGTCGATGCATTTCGCCCGCGGCAACTGTGGCCATTTAAAAGCTAAATGGGATACACATTTATCTTGTTTAACTTGTAATTCTTGCACACGTATCTCTCCGTGTTGTATTTGCTGTTCCTGGACAGAAAAAGTTTGGAACCTAGCAGAAAGAAGACGTCTTCATGCCACTAGAAAATCAGTTATGACGCAGAAGAGAAAACAGAAGAAATCAAAGAAATCCAAGAAGTCCCAGTCAGACATGTCTGACAACGGGACAGTTGATGGGAGCACTGCCCCTCATAGCTTTACTGCTCGGGGCAGGACCCATCAAGGTGGCAGCCTGGCGGACTTTAGAGTCTGACCGGGCACTAAGCCCACCAGTCACCAGTCACCGGTCATCCAGTCACCGGTCAACCAGTCACCAGTCACCCAGTCACTGGACAACTTATCTCCGGTCATCCAGTCATCCAATCACCGGTCAACCAGTCACCAGTCAACCAGGCACCAGTCAACCAGGCACCAGTCAACTAGGCTCCAGTCAACCAGGCATTGGTTTACAGTCATTCGCGTATGACCTACAAACACAAATTCCACCTGGTTATATACCTATAAATGTGCCTGTACAAAGCTACGCTCCATCCATAAGTAGCCATATTTCACATGGTAGTGTCCACAGACTATCCAATGTTTTAATTCCTGGATATAAACGTTCTGAAAGACTAGAACTTCCTAATCCAGCTTCTTCCTCTAGACAGATAATGCCACTCGAACCTGATTTTTCGCAGATCTCAGATCCGAGTGTAATGATTGAGCCTCCTAATTCAAATGATTTATTTATCTCCAGACCTTCAAGGAAGGATCAGTCAAAAAGAGAGCATAAATCTAAAAAGAGAAGAAGACATCGATCGTCCTCTTCTTCTATCTCTACTTCTAGATCAGACTCTTTGAGTTCTTCTCGGCGAAAGAAAAATTCAAAGTGATCTAAGCATTCTCATAAAAAGAGAAGAAGACGATTGATGACGCCTTCTTCTTCATCAAATTCCTCCCAATCTCAGCTTGACATTGGTAGATACACAAGGGCTCATAAATCTCCCCAGGTTGTTCAAACTCCAACTCCAATACAACCTGAGGCGACTAATTTTAGTCCAATCACTAATCAACCTATTAATTATGATCAGTTTCAACCGAATCTCACTCAACAGAACAAGGAGTCAGATTCGGAAACTGAATCCGAAGTCTGGTCATTTGATCGTGCAATTAACGAGGTCTTCCGGCTTCTTCCTCCTGAGTTATGCCCCAAAACTCAGCAGGATCAAGCTCCATTAAAACCTCTCTCTGGGATCAAACAAGTAATGGAGTCTCGTTCCACTCCATTACTTGTCCTCCCACAATCCAAATTAGTAGAAAATACAACAAAATATATTCAAAATAGACTAGACTCAGACAAATGTTCAAGAGATTGGATTTGCCCACAAAGCTTGGTTTCGGCTCTTGCTGCAACTAAATTCTACAAGAGCCAAAACCAATATTTGCCATCTGATAATATCCCTCAATTAGAAGCGGATGCGTCTCTCCTAGACATTTCTAATAAAGGAAGAGCTTCTATTCCGCTGAAGAATCTAGAAGCATGGGAAAGGAAGGCTAGAAAACTAGTCTCCATTAATTCTCATGCTGATCTATTTTCTTCAGCTGCCTTCCTTTCATTACAACAGGAATCGATGTCGGTTGCTGCCCTTTCCAGACTTCTGGAGGCCGTAGCCAAATCGATTAAACATGCTACTGCCATGTCTACACTTTTAACTACTGAATTATTCCAAGCTAGGAGGGACGCAGCCCTAGCTTTGTCTAAACTACTTCTCAACAATTCCACATACGAGTTAAGGAACGCTCCTATTAACTCAAAATCCTTATTTGACTGCAGGATAAAAGAAATAGCTAAATCAAACTTCGAAGCTCAACAGCAAAGGTTTCTAGCTTCTACATCCATTCAGTCACAATCTCATTCTTTTAAGCCTCCTTCGCAGAGCAGAGCTTTCAAGATACCTAAATATCCTGCTAAACAAACAACATCCAGACCTAAACCTATGCAGTCGTATAGGTCCAAAAATATTCCTCAAAGCTCATCTTCTCACACTAAGAAAGATAATATCAAGAGGACTGGTAACGTCCGTCAGTTCCCCTCCTCTAAACCTGCCTCTTCCTCTGCAAGATTATGAAGGCCTGCCCTTTCCACTGCCTGCTCTTCCGCTCGCGGCTATTCCAGTGGGAGGACGATTGGCCCATTTTGCGGAAAAATGGGAGGAAATAACAGACAACAAATGGGTCCTCTCTATCGTAAGAAACGGATTCAGGATACCATTCATCAAAATTCCTCCTTTGTCATCTGTTCCGATCAGAATGAGTCAATCCTCCTCCCCGTTTCTCAGAGAAGAGATCAAAAACCTTCTCAACAAAGGGGCAGTGGAAAGGGTACAGAATCTGGGAACTCCCGGCTTTTATTCCCGGATATTCCTTGTGCCAAAAAAGAACGGAAAGTTTCGTTTAATAATAGACCTGTCTTTATTAATTCAAAATCCTTATTTGACTGCAGGATAAAAGAAATAGCTAAATCAAACTTCGAAGCTCAACAGCAAAGGTTTCTAGCTTCTACATCCATTCAGTCACAATCTCATTCTTTTAAGCCTCCTTCGCAGAGCAGAGCTTTCAAGATACCTAAATATCCTGCTAAACAAACAACATCCAGACCTAAACCTACGCAGTCGTATAGGTCCAAAAATATTCCTCAAAGCTCATCTTCTCACACTAAGAAAGATAATATCAAGAGGACTGGTAACGTCCGTCAGTTCCCCTCCTCTAAACCTGCCTCTTCCTCCGCAAGATTATGAAGGCCCGCCCTTTCCACTGCCTGCTCTTCCGCTCTCGGACATTCCAGTGGGAGGACGATTGGCCCATTTTGCGGAAAAATGGGAGGAAATAACAGACAACAAATGGGTCCTCTCTATCGTAAGAAACGGATTCAGGATACCATTCATCAAAATTCCTCCTTTGTCATCTGTTCCGATCAGAATGAGTCAATCCTCCTCCCCGTTTCTTAGAGAAGAGATCGAAAACCTTCTCAATAAAGGGGCAGTGGAAAGGGTACAGAATCCGGGAACTCCCTGCTTTTATTCCCGGATATTCCTTGTGCCAAAAAAGAACGGAAAGTTTCGTTTAATAATAGACCTGTCTTTATTAAACCATTACATAGAGAAACAAGCATTCAAAATGGAAACAGTCAAATCGGTAAGACAAGCGATGAGACTCAACGATTGGGCTGTCTCCATAGATTTAACAGATGCATCCCTACACGTGCCGATACATCATCAATCCAGGAAGTATCTTCGCTTCGTACACGAAGATCAAGTAAATCACTTTTCGGCCCTACCGTCCAGAATGTTCCTAAGTCCGTTAATTTTTTTGAAACTGATGGACGTTATAGCAGCTTTTCTACGCCAACGTGCCATATCAGTTTTTCCATACCTAGACGATTGGCTGATAAAAAATCTGATTCGCAACCAACTGATTACTCAGACAAAATTTTGCATTCAAACTATCCAAAGCCTAGGTTTTCTGCCAAATCTCAAGAAGTCAGATCTCTTTCCTGCTCAGAAATTCACCTTCATAGGTATGGAATTTCTGACGTAACAAAATTTAGTCAGGGTTCCAGCGGATCGTGTACAGAACCTAATTCTAACAATCAAGAAAATAATGTCAGCCAAACATGTATCGGCACGAACTTTCTTTTCTCTTTTGGGCAAACTCAGTGCGGCAGCAGACCTTGTTCTCCTAGGCAGACTGCACTTACGTCCTCTTCAGATATGCCTGCTGTCTGTCTGGAAACCTCATATTCTTCCTCTCGATCACCCATCTCGATAAACGGTATGATTCGATCTCACTTACAATGGTGGATAAACCCCATTCGATTCGAGACAGGGACTTCTATCCATCCTCCAGACCCCGAATTCTTCCTTTATACGGATGCCAGTCATTATGGATGGGGAGCTCATTTAGAGCCGACAACACTGTCCTTTCATGGTCGCTGGACAGAAAACCAATCCCAGCTCCATATCAATATGTTAGAAATGATGGCCATACAATTAGCACTGAAACAAGCCAAAACATTTATTCCCCATTCTTGCATCATGATATCCACAGACAACACAACGGTGGTCATATATCAACAAACAGGGTGGCACTCATTCCCCCAATCTTTGCGTAGAAGTTTGGAAAATACTCAATTGGTGCCTGGAACAAGACATAGTTATCAGAGTACGTCACATCCCAGGCAAATTCAACATTCTTGCAGACCGCCTCTCAAGACTAGACAAACCTATCAAGACAGAATGGGGGCTGGATCAAACAGTTGTGAATTCAGTATTCCAGATGCTCAACTTCCCAAATGTGGATCTGTTTGCGACAAGATTCAACCACAGACTCCCATTATATGTCTCTCCAGTACAAGACTACAAAGCACTAGCGATAGATGCCCTGACCATGGACTGGAATCATCTTCATGCATATGCTTTTTCTCCTTTTATTCTGATACCTGCTGTTCTAGAGAAAATCCGACAACATCAGTGCAGAATAGTTCTCATAGCTCTGTTCTGGCCACAACAACAGTGGTTCTCAGAACTTCTTCTTCTATTAGTGTCAGCTCCGATTCGTCTGCCACTAATTCCAAGACTATTGACTCAATCCAAAGGAAGATTTGTCCATCAAAACCTCCCAATTCTCGACCTTCACGCTTGGGAGTTATCAAACAAGCAATCAGAGATAAGAAATTTTCACAAAACATTGCAGATTTTGTCTCCAGATCAAGAAGAGCATCTACACAAAAAGTCTTCTCTAATTGGTGTCATACAAAAAAGGTTAATCCGATCTCGGCCCCTATTACAGTTATAGCCGATTTCTTAATCTTTCTCTTTTCGGAAAAGAAATGTCAAATTAGTACTATTAAAGGTTATAGATCTATGATCTCTAACACTCTAAAATTCAAAACTGGTAATAGAATCGGATCTAATCCAGTTTTATCTGAACTTGTCAGATCTTTTGAACTTCAACTACCAGTACAAAGATCTCTTACACCTAAATGGGACTTATCGTGGGTTTTAGTATGTCTACAAAAACCACCTTTTGAACCTCTTGATAAGGCTTCTAAATTTCACGTTACTATTAAGACAGCCTTTCTCTTAGCTCTTGCCACTGCTAAAAGGTGTAGTGAAATACATGCTCTAGCTATGGATTCACAACATTTAAGATTTAATCAATCTGATGGTTCAGTTTCCTTGATTCTTAAATCTGGCTTTTTAGCAAAAATCCAGCTTCCTTCTGTTAAACCAGATCCTATTGTTGTTCCTAGTCTTGCTCGAATATGTAAATGGGAACATACTGACAGACTTCTTTGCCCCGTTAGGGCTCTGAAATTCTATCTCAAAATGACTAGCTCTTATCGCCAGAATAGAACTAGACTCTTTCTTCCTATTAAAGGCAATAAGGATATTTCTAAAGATACTATCTCGAGATGGATATCTTACACTGTTAAACTTGCCTATAGGAAACTCACTAAACGAGACATCTCTTTCCTTAAAATCAAAGCTCATGAAGTTAGAGCTCTTTCCTCTTCTTGGGCTTTCTTCGACAAAGTTCGTCTCAATGATATACTTCAAGCAGCGGTTTGGAATAGTTCATCAACTTTTGCCAAATTCTATCTCAGAGACATGTCTCAACAAGCACAGAATCTCCAAAGTTTGGGCCCCATTGTAGTGGCCCAAAAAGTGGTGGGGGGCCAACAGCAATCAGCTATGGATGTGTAGACAACGTCAACAGCCCCCCTAGACCTGATGCTACACTAGAGAGTTACTAATTATATTATATTATACCTTTATTATATATATATCTTAACCCTGGATTACTTTATTCTTGGTTAAAGGAGCTTATTATTGCCTTAAGCACTAATTATGTCCTCATTATATATATATATATAAAAATAAATCTTTTTACTAAGTCTTAATTCAGAAGTTGGGACTAACTTATTAGGAGAAATCCTCCCTCCTATTCTACAAATTCTAGCACATTATCTATAGGTTAATGTATTACGAAGTTAAAATGAAGTTTTTTAAAAGTAAAACATATTTTAACGAGTAATACTTAACCTATAGATAAGTATTTATCGTCCCACCTCCCATCCCTCGCTCTTTTCTCCTAATTGTGTATTGTTTTACACATAAAAGAAACTGACACGTGATCTTTTGAGCGGGAGGAACAACGTCATACAGGTAACTGTTTAAAGGGACCTTCTGAATTAAAACTTTATCACGACTGAAAGGTCCTTTTTTCTGTGGAGTGGGTGAATAACAGAATAGAATAGCACATTATCTATAGGTTAAGTATTACTCGTTAAAATATGTTTTACTTTTAAAAAACTTCATTTTCACCGTGAAATACTACTTTAAAGATATTTTTTAAATGGTTAGGTATCATGTGTGCTTAGGAAACTCTCAGACCACAGGTCTTAAGAATTTTCGGTCATATCCTGTTAAGACACATTACATCCACAAGAGCAATAATCATTTAATGACCAACAGTCGTGTTACAGATGTGTTTTCAGAATGACAGGTTATACTAATCTGGGCCGTCACTGTTGGCATTCTTTTAACATTTTGCTGTGGAACTTGTGATGTGTTTACTTTGGTTGGGATGACCAGGCATAATCTATACATTATTATTTAAATGTTAGATAGTATAAAAGATTGAAAGGCAATATAAGTTTTAAACAGGCTCCTTTTTATTGTTAAACATTACTTGTAAAAGGTTGCAAGGTAAAACTAGTTTTAAACAGGATGATTTTCATCGTTAAATTTCACTTTAAAGGTACTTTTTAAAATAGATAATTTCATGTCTGCATAGGAAACTCTCAGACCTTAGGTCTAAAGAACTTTTGGTCATACCCTGTTAAGACACTTCACATCCACATAGGCAAATAGTATTTACTGACCAACTGTGGTGGTACAGATGAGCCTTCTGAATCAGGTTGTCTTTATCATGGCCTTCACCATCGGCATCCAGTTAACATTTTGCTGTGGGACTTGTGTCCACTTTGGTTGGGATGACCAGGCATATTATATAAATCATGTCAATGTTAGAGTTCAAATGTTGCAAGGTAAAATTGTAAATATGTTGTTTTTCCATTATTTTTTGAAATACTTCTGTAAGGTTGCAAGGTAATAACTAGTTTTGAATAGGATGCTTTTCATCCTTAAAAATCACTTTGAAGGTATTTTTGAAAAGAGAAAATGTTATGTCTTCTGAGGAATTCACAGACCTTAGTTCTAAAGAACTTTTGGTCATATCCTGTTAAGATACATTATGTTCATTGGGGTAAAAGTATTTAATGACCAACAGTCGTGTTACAGATGTCTTCTGAATGACAAGTTATACTTATCTGGGCCGTCACTTTTGGCATCTTTTTAACATTTTGCTGTGGAACTTGTGATGTGTTTACTTTGGTTGGGGTGACCAGGCATAATATATATTCATTATTTAAATGTTAGGGTATAAAAGGTTGCAAGGTAATATTAAGTTAATATAGGCTGCTTTTCAGTACTAAGCATCACTTTTTTGTAAGGTTGGAAGGTAAAAAAACTAGTTTTGATAATTTTTTATCATTAAATTTCACTTTAAAGGTACATTTTAAAGGAGATAATTTCATGTCTACATAGGAAACTCTCAGACTATGGCGTGACATACGTTGCAATATTGTATCTGGTAATATATTTGTTCCATATTAAAATATGCATTCTATATTAAGATATTTATGCCCAATAAAAATATATTTATATGCAAAATAGATATTTATTGGCAATAAAATATATTTATTGGCAATAAATTTTATTTACTGGCAATTAAAATTATTTATTTGCAAAATAAAATAAATATTGGCAATAAAATATATTTGTTGATAATTGAATTTATTTATTGGCCATAAAATCATATTTTTTCTAAATAAAAATATTTGTTCTATAATAAGTATATTCATTGACAACAAAACATATAACCTGGCAATGAAAATATATTGATTCAAAACATAAAATGTGTTTATAAAATTAATATTTATTTATTGAATCAATATTCTGTTGTATCACAATAAAAAAAAAATATTTATCTGCAATGTGCTAAAAAGATATGATGGGTAAAATTAGCATTGTGGTATATGACACGGTTTCGTAACAGCGAATTTCATTGGCTCTGTGAAGCCTAATAATGGCAGCCTCCATTGATTTCACTGAGCACTGCCATATTGATTTGGTTCGGGGTTTATGGTCAACTCGATCCTTGGCCCTTCCGACATTAGTCAATTCGCACATTTTGATTCTTGATAACCTTGCAGCCCCAGACTAGCGCTTCTACCCACACAAGTCAACTCAGTATTTCTCTCGTGTGATTCCTTGTTTTGGACGTGACTTGTAGTCCTGGCAAAATAATGGTCCATATGATATTTTTTTAACCTAAAAGTATTATTTACTTGAATATATAGTCCAGATCTTGGGGGCTGATCTTGGACCATTAGTCCATAAGTGTCTAATGGTCCTAATGTTACCGTGCAGACTGGGAAACTAGAGCTTAAGTTCTCAGAAGAGTTAACAAAACTGCAACAAAGTCTCTAACATTCTGGGAAACCAGCAAACATGGGGGCATTTAAGGACGAATGTCTAGGGTGCGAAAATCTAAGCAGCAAGTTGACAATGGATCAAACCACCGGAACTTTTGTCGAGCCAATGAAATTTTCTGTTACAAGGCTACATCATATCCCACAATGCTGTTTTTGCCCAATATATTTTTTGAACTTACAATGAATATTTTTGTAAATATTGTCAATATTTATTTGGCAAATAGATATATATTTTATATATTGTGATCTTCTTTATTGTCCGCATAAAATATTGTATCAATACATATCTAATTTGCAAAAAGTATATATACATCGCACATAAATATTTTTATTATGAATAAATATATTTTTTATTGCCAATGAATATTTTATCATAAATAAATATATTTTTATTGGCAATAAATATTCTTGTAGCAAAGAAATATATTTTTATATCGCAAATAAATGTTTTATTGTGAATAAATATATTTTATTGACAATAAATATCTTAATATAGAATACATATTTTTAATATGGAACAAATATATTATCAGATACAATATTGCAACGTATATCATGCCATATCAGACCTTGGGTCTAAAGACGTTTTGGTCATATCCCGTTAAGACACTTCACATCCGCTTAGGCAAGTAGTATTTACTGACCAACAGTGGTGGTACAGATGAGCCTTCTGAATCAGGTTGTCTTTATCATGGCCTTTACTGTTGGAATCCAGTTAACATTTTGCTGTGGAACTTGTGATGTGTCCACTTTGGTTGGGATGACCGGGCATAATATATACATTATCAAAATGTTAGTTTATAACAGATTGTAAGGTAAAACTTTAAGTAGGTTTGTTTTCTTTTTTCTACATTATTTCTGAAAGGTTGCAAGGTAATAACTAGCTTCGAATAGGATGATTTTCATCATTACATATCACTTTGAAGGTATGTTTGAAAAGGGAAAATATCATGTCTGCATAGGAAACTCTCAGACCTTAGGTCTAAAAAACTTTTGGTCATACCCTGTTGAGACACTTCACATCCAAGTAGGCAAGTAGTATTTACTGACCAACAGTGGTGGTACAAGTGAGCCGTCTGAATCAGGTTGTTCTTATCATGGCCTTCACTGTTTGCATCCAGTTAACATTTTGCTGTGGAACTTGTGATGTGTCCACTTTGATTGGGATGACTAGGCATAATATATACATTATCAAAATGTTAGTGTATAACGGATTGTTATAAAAAACTTTAAATAGGTAAAACTTTAAATAGGTCATTTTTAATTATTCTTACATTACTTCTGTAAGGTTGCAAGGTAATAACTAGTTTCTAATAGAATGTTTTTCATCATTAAATATCACTTTTAAGGTATGTTTGAAAAGGGAAAATATGTTTGCTTAAGAAACTATCAGACCACAGGTCTAAAGAACTTTGTGTCATATCCTGTTAAGACACTTCACATCCATGTAAGCAAGTAGTATTTACTAACCAACAGTAGTGGAACTGATGAGTCATCTAAATCAGGTTGTGTTTATCATGACCTTCACTGTTGACATCCAGTTTACATTTTGCTGTGCAACTTGTGATATGTCCACTTTGGTTGGGATGACCAGGCAATATATATGCATTATTAAAATGTATGAGTATAACAGGTCGCAAGGTAATATTTTAAACAGATTGTTTTTAATTATTTAACTTTACATTTCTAATGTTGCTATGGAATAATAGTTATGAACAGAATAATTTTCACCATGAAATATCACTTTAAAGATATTTTTGAAATGGTTAGATATCATGTGTGCTTAGGAAACTCTCAGACCACAGGTCTAAAGAATTTTCGGTCATATCCTGTTAAGACACATTACATCCACTAGAGCAATAATCATTTAATGACCAACAGTCCATGTTACAGATCAGTTTCCAGAATGACAGGTTATACTAATCTGGGCCGTCACTGTTGGCATTCTTTTAACATTTTGCTGTGGAACTTGTGATGTGTTTATTTTGGTTGGGATGACCAGGCATAATCTATACATTATTATTTAAATGTTAGATAGTATAAAAGATTGAAAGGCAATATAAGTTTTAAACAGGCTTCTTTTTATTGTTAAACATTACTTGTAAAAGGTTGCAAGGTAAAACTAGTTTTGAACAGGATGATTTTCATTGTTAAATTTCACTTTAAAGGTACTTTTTAAAATAGATAATTTCATGTCTGCATAGGAAACTCTCAAATCTTAGGTCTAAAGAACTTTTGGTCATACCCTGTTAAGACACTTCACATCCATGTAGGCAAGTAGTATTTACTGACCAACTGTGGTGGTACAGATGAGCCTTCTGAATCAGGTTGCCTTTATCATGGCCTTTACCATCGGCATTTAGTTAACATTTTGCTGTGGGACTTGTGATGTGTCCACTTTGGTTGGGATGACCAGGCATATTATATAAATCATGTCTGTGTTAGAGTTTAAATGTTGCAAGGTAAAATTGTAAATATGTTGTTTTTCCATTATTTTTTGAAATACTTCTGTAAGGTTGCAAGGTAATAACTAGTTTTGAATAGGATGCTTTTCATCCTTAAATATCACTTTGAAGGTATTTTTGAAAAGAGAAAATATTATGTCCTCTTAGGAAATCACTGACCTTCCTTCTAAAGAACTTTTGGTCATATCCTGTTAAGATACATTATGTTCATTGGGGTAAAAGTATTTAATGACCAACAGTCGTGTTACAGATGTCTTCTGAATGACAAGTTATACTTATCTGGGCCGTGACTGTTGGCATCTTTTTAACATTTTGCTGTGGAACTTGTGATGTGTTTACTTTGGTTGGGGTGACCAGGCATAATATATATTCATTATTTAAATATTAGGGTATATAAGGTTGCAAGATAATATTAAGTTGATATAGGCTGCTTTTCAGTACTAAGCATCACTTTTTTGTAAGGATGCAAGGTAAAACTAGTTTTGATAATTTTTCATCATTAAATTTCACTTTAAAGGTACTTTTTAAAGGAGATAATTTCATGTCTGCATAGGAAACTCTCAGACCTTAGGTCTAAAGAACTTTTGGTCATATCCCGTTAAGACACTTCACATCCATGTAAACAAGTAGTATTTACTAACCAACAGTGGTGATACTGATGAGTCATCCAAATCAGGTTGTGCTCATCATGGCCTTCACTGTTGACATCCAGGTTACATTTTGCTGTGGAACTTGTGATGTGTCAACTTTGGTTGGGATGACCAGGCATAATATATGCATTATTAAAATGTTAGAGTATAACAGGTCGCAAGGTACTCTTTAAAAAAGATTGTTTTTAACTATTTAACTTTACATTTCTAATGTTGCAATGGAATAATAGTTATGAATAGAATAATTTTCACCATGAAATACTACTTTAAAGATATTTTTGAAATGGTTAGATATCATGTGTGCTTAGGAAACTCTCAGACCACAGGTCTAAAGAATTTTCGGTCATATCCTGTTAATACACATTACATCCACTAGAGCAATAATCATTTAATGACCAACAGTCGTGTTACAGATGTCTTCTGAATGACAAGTTATACTTATCTGGGCCGTCACTTTTGGCATCTTTTTAACATTTTGCTGTGGAACTTGTGATGTGTTTGCTTTGGTTGGGGTGACCAGGCATAATATATACATTATTTAAATGTTAGAGTATAATAGGTCACAAAGTAATTTTTTTTTCACAAGATTGTTTTTAATTACTTAACATTACTTTTGTAATGTTACAATGTAATATTAGTTATGAATAGAATGATTTTACCATGAAATATCACTTTTAAGGTATGTAATGATAAAATTTCATGTTTACTTAGGAAACTCTCATAGCACAGGTCAAAAGAATTTTTGGTCATATCCTGTTAAGACACATCAGGGATCAATTTTAGCGTTTGCTAACTTGCTAAATGCTAGTTAATTTCCTCAAAAAGCAAGCTGCAATTTCCATCACTTGCTAATTCTAGCAAGTTGGAAAGATTCTCTTTAATTGTGGAACCTGAGGCACTGTTGCTTAAGTTTTGCAATTTCTTTTCCAAAAGCAATGACTGTATTTTTTTATTTTTCCCAGAAAACAGGTTTTGACATTACATGCAAATTGTCTCCATAGGAGACAATTTGCATGTAATGTCAAAATCTGTTTTCTGGAAAAAAAACAGGTTTTGACATTACATGCAAATTGTCTCCATAGGAGACAATTTGCATGTAATGTTAAAACCTGTTTTCTGGGAAAAATAAGTAAAATATTTGAAAATGTCTGCTGAAATTTTTACCCGGAGTGCAAAGGTTTAAAGCCACATTTAACAGTGTTTATAAGTATGAAAAAGCAAGTGGCTGAAAGGTTTAGCAAGTAAAAAATAATGCTACTTGCTAATTTTAGCAAGCTGTCAAGAAAGTTAAATTTGAACCCTGCACATTACATCCACTAGAGCAATATTGGTTCAATGACCAACAGTCATGTTACAGATGGGTTTTCTGAATGATGTTATACTTATCTGGACCATCACTGTTGGCTTTCTTTTAACATTTTGCTGTGGAACTTGTGATGTGTTTACTTTGGTTGGGATGACCAGGCTTATAATAGACAGGCTTTAAATGAAAGAGAGTATAAAAGATTGCAAGGCAATATCAGTTTTTAACAGGCTTCTTTTCATTGTTAAACATTACTTTCAAAAGGTTGGAAGGTAAAACTAATTTTGAACAGGATGATTTTCATTAATTACTTAACATTACTTTTGTTATGTTGCAATATAATATTAGTTATAAATAGAATGATTTTCACCATAAAATATCACTTTTGAGGTATTTTTGAAATGGTTAAATTTCATGTTTGCTTAGGAAACTCTCAGACCACAGGTCTCTCAGACCACAGGTCTAAAGAATTTTTGGTCATATCCTGTTAAGACACATTACATCCACTAAAGCAATAATCATTTAATGACCAATGGTCATGTTACAGATGAGTTTTCAGAATGACAAATTATATTTATCTGGGCCATCACTGTTGGCATCCTTTTAACATTTTGCTGTGGAACTTGTGATGTGTTTACTTTGGTGGGATGACCAGGCATAATATATACATTATTTAAATGTTAGAGAGTATAAAAAATTGCAAGGCAATATCAATTTTAAACAGGCTTCATTTCATTACTTTCAAAAAGATGCAAGGTAAAACTAGTTTTGAACAGGATGATTTTCATCGTTAAATTTCACTTTAAAGGTACTTTTTAAAGTAGATAATTTCATGTCTGCATAGGAAACTCTCAGACCTTAGGTCTAAAGAACTTTTTAGGTCATATCCTGTTAAGACACTTCACATCCACGTAGGCAAGTAGTATTTACAGACCAACAGTGGTGGTACAGATGAGCCTTCTGAATCAGATTTTGTTTATCATGGCCTTCACTGTCGGCATCCAGTTAACATTTTGCTGTGGAACTTTGGTTGGGATGACCATGCATATTATATAAATTATTTCATTGTTAGAGTATATATGTTGCAAGGTAAAATAGTATATAGGTTGTTTTTCTTTTAGTTTTACAATACTTCTGTAAGGTTGCAAGATAATAACTAGTGTTAAATAAGATGTTTTTCATCATTAAATATCACTTTGAAGGTTTTTTTGAAAAGGGAAAATATTATGTTTTCTTAGGAAACTCACAGACATTAGGTCTAAAGAACTTAACAGTTTGTTGTGTTACTTGTGATGCGTCCACTTTAGCTGGAATGACTAAAGTGGACTAAAGTGCATAATATATGTATTATTAAAATGTTAGAGTATAACAGATTGTAAGGTAATATTTTAAACAGGTTGTTTTTCATTACTTATCATTACTTTTGTAAGGTCGCATTGTAATATTAGTTTAGAATAGGGTGATTTTCATTATGAAATATCACTTTTAATGTTTTTTGTGAAATGGATAAAATTCATGTTTGCTTAGGAAATTCTCAGAGCACAAGTCTAAAGAATTTTTATTTATATCCTGTTAAGATACATTACGTCCATTAGGGTAAAAAATATTTAATGACCAACAGTTGTTATATAGTTGAGTTTTCTGAATGACAAGTTATACTTATCTGGGCCATCACTGTTGGCATCCTTTTAACATTTTGCTGTGGAACTTTTCTCTTACCTTTTTTGTGATGTGTTTTCTTTGGTTGGGATGACCAGGCATAATATATAAATCATTATCGCACCTGCTTGTAGCAGGGTGCGATATAGGCGTCCGATTTTCTGTCCGTCCGTCCGTCAGTCCGTCCGTCTGTCAACATTTATGTCGACGTTCGACATTTATGTCAAAGTTAGTATTCTAATCAACTACAAGACTAAACAACCATCAAACCTTGCATGAAACATCTCCCTGACCTCCTGACTTTGCAACATAGGTGTCCGCTTTTCCGTATGTCTGTCCATTCGTCTGTCCGTCTGTCAACATTTATGTCGAAGTTCGACATTTATGTCAAAGTTAGTATTTTAATCAACTACAAGACTAAACAACCATCAAACCTTGCATGAAACATCTCCCTGACCTCCCGACAGTGCGACACAGGTGCCCACTTTTCCATTCGTCTGTCTGTTCGTCTGTCCGTCTCTTAACAGTTCTGTTATGTCGAAGTTCGACATTTATGTCAAAGTTAGTATTCTAATCAACTACAAGACTAAACAACCATCAAACCTTGTATGAAATATCTCCCTGACCTCCTGACTTTGCGACATATGTGCCCGCTTTTCCATTCGTCTGTCTGTTCGTCCGTCCGTCTGTCTCTTAACGGTTCTGTTATGTCGAAGTTTGACATTTTCGTCAAAGTTAGTATTCTAATCAACTACAATTCTACAACAACCATCATTCCTTGCATGACACATCTCCCTGACCTCCTGACTTGGCAGATATGTTGACCCAGTGACCTTGACCTATATTTTGCTCTCCATTGACTTTGACACAATTTAGGTTGACATTCCAGATCTTCTCAACTATAAGGCATACAACTACCAAACCTTGCATAGTGCTTCTTCTAGATGTACAGACTTGGCAGGTACCTTGACCCGGTGACCTTGACCTATATTTTGTGTTCCAGTGACTTTGACATATTTTGCATCGACGTTCGATATCAACTATAAGGCCTACAACCATCAAACCTTGCAAAGTGCTTCTCCTCAATGTACTGACTTAGCAGATACTTTGACCTGGTGACCTTGACCTATATTTTGGCTGCAGTGACTTTGACATAATTTACATCAAAGTTCCAGATCTCCTTAAGTGTAAGACCTCTAGCCACCAAACCTTGCATAGTGCTTCTCCTATATGTACTGACTTGGCAGGTATCTTGACCCGGTGACCTTGACCTATATTTTGAGCTCCAGTGCCTTTTACACATTTTACGTCAACGTTCAATATCTCCTCAACTATAAGGCCTACAACCATCAAACCTTGCATAGTGCTTCTCCTCAATGTACGGACTCTGCAGGTACCTTGACTGGGTGACTTTGACCTATATTTCACGCTCCATTGACTTTTACACCTTTTAGGTCATCCTTCTATATGTCCTCAACTGTAAGGCCTTCAACCACCAAACCTTATATAGCACTTCTTCTCGATGTACTGACTCGACAGGTACCTTGACCTGGTGACCTTGACCTATATTGTGCACTCCAGTGACTTTGACACATTTTATATTGATGTTCGGTATCTCCTCAAATATAAGACCTACAACCACTAAACCTTGCATAGTGCTTCACCTCATTGCCCTGGCTTGGCAGGTACCTTGACCCAGTGACCTTGACCTATATTTGACACATTTTACGTTGATGTTTGATAACTCCTCAACTGTAAGGCCTACAACCACCATACCTTGCATTGTGCTTCTCCTTGATGTACTGAATTAGCAGGTACCTTGACCCGTGACCTTGACCTATATTTCATGCTCCAGTGACTTTTACACATTTTACGTCAACGTTCCATTATCATTGGGCTGTATGATACGAAAAGTCAGTGCTGAAGATATAGCCATTAGAGGGAATGGGACTGGCCAGGAATATATGTGCCCCACTAGGCACTTTGTCTACATTTTTGTCAATCCAGTTTTCCAAGTAAGCACTGCTAAGAATGAAATAAACTTATTTAATAACCACATTCTGATTGAGGCTCCTGTGACTTTTGCACCAGCAGGTGCGATGACGCCTTCCGCTGAATTCTTGTTTTAATGTTAGAGTTTAAATGTTGCAAGGTAAAATTGTAAAAATAGGCTGTTCTTCCATTATTTTTTGAAATACTTCTGTAAGGTTGCAAGGTAATAACTTGTTTTGAATAGGATGCTTTTCATCCTTAAATATCACTTTGAAGGTATTTTTGAAAAGGAAAAATATTATGTCTTCTTAGGAAATCTCAGACCTAATTTCTAAAGAACTTTTGGCCATAACCTGTTAAGATACATTACGTTCATTAGGCTAAAAATTATTTAATGACCAATAGTAGTGTTACGTAGTTTTCTGAATGACAAGTTATACTTATCTGGGCCGTCACTTTTAGCATCCTTTAAACATTTTGCCGTGGAACTTGTGATGTGTTTACTTTGGTTGGGGTGACCAGGCATAATATATACATTATTTCAGTGTTAGAGTTGCAAGATAATATTAAGTTTATGTAGGCTGCTTTTCATTACTAAACATCACTTTTGTAAGGTTGCAATGTAAAACAAGTTTTGATAATTTTTCATCATTAAATTTCACTTTAAAGGTACTTTTTAAAGGATATAATTTCATGTCTGCATAGGAAACTCTTAGACCTTAGGTCTGAAGAACTTTTGGTCATATCCTGTTAAGACACTTCACATCCACGTAGGCAAGTAGTATTTACTGACCAACAGTGGTGGTACAGATGAGCCTTCTGATTCTGGTTGTTCTTATCATGGCCTTCACTGTTGGAATCAAGTTAACATTTTGCTGTGGAACTTGTGATGTGTCCACTTTGGTTGGGATGACCAGGCATAATATGTACATTATCAAAATGCTAGTGTATAACAGATTGTAAGGTTGAATAGGTCATTTTTACATTATTTTTACATTACTTCTTCAAGGTTGCAAGGTAATAACTAATTTCGAATAGGATGTTTTTTATCATTAAATATCACTTTGAAGGTATGCTTGAAAAGGGAAAATATTATGTTTGCTTAGGAAACTATCAGACCACAGGTCTAAAGAACTTTTGTGTAATATCCTGTTAAGACACTTCACATCCACGTAGGCAAGAAGTATTTACTAACCAACAGTGGTGGTACTGATGAGTCTTCTGAATCAGGTTGTGTTTATCATGGCCTTCACTGTTGGAATCCAGTTTACATTTTGCTGTGTACTTGTCCACTTTGGTTGGGATGACCAGGCATAATATACACATTATTAAAATGTTAGGGTATAACAGGTTGCAAGGTAATATTTTAAACAGATTGTTTTTTTTATTAATTACTTAACATTACTTTTGTTAAGTTGCAATGTAATATTATTTATGAATAGAATGATTTTCACCATGAAATATCACTTTTAAAGTATTTTTGAAATGGTTAAGTTTCATGTTTGCTTAGGAAACTCTCAGACCACAGGTCTAAAGAATTTTTGAATAAGATGATTTTTTTTTTATTAATAAATATCACTTTTAAGATATTTGAGATATTACAATGAATTAAACAGGTGTCCGATCACTGTCAGTCTATTCATAAATAAAAGATCTGGTTAGACAGTATTTCCCTGACTTTGACACCTTCACTGTTGTTCTATTTTGAAATGAAAATTGAAAATTAATAACACTTTGTACATGTAGTTACATTTAGATGCATTTGTTGCAGGTGCAATGAAATGACTCTGACATTCATGCATCGTTTACCACCACTGTGTTGCTTAACGCACTTTCTATCAATAGAATGTTCCTTACAGACTGAGCAAGTTTACTTATGATTTTAGGAATGTCTGTAGTGAATTTCTTCTCTTTTTGATAGAACAGAACAGAACAGAACAGAACAAAACTTTATTAATCTAACTACTTCTCAGGCCACACACAGGAGGCGTAAGAGATGGAAGAAACTACATAATGAACAAAGCAAGTAACAAAGTTTACAAACAAACATTGTTCACGTTACATTCTGTCCACACACATAAATACATACATACACACATGTGCATGTGTGCAGGTACATACATACAGTAGTGCCAAGACCAAAGGCTACACCCAGCGCACCAGGTGTCAACTACGTCCAGACATGGAATGAACACCATGTCTAAATGCAGCCAACCCCATGCCCACCAGGGTGCAGCCCCCATGTACACGCAATAACTAAGTAGAAAAAAAAAAAAAAAAAAAAAAAAAAAAAAAAAAAAAAACACAACACACACATTATCCTATCCCCTCCACTGACTTTACACCAGTTCAACAGGAGGTTAACCATCTTCCATGAACAAATATGAAACCAGCAGAACTGGACCGAACTGAGCTAAACATTATTTGACTAAGTTCAGGCCACACGTAGCTTAAAAGAACGTATATACAATGCATACAAACATACAAATGTGTAAACTAAAGGAGAAATTGAAGAATACACACACACAGACGCACCCACCAAAAAAAAAAAAAAAAAAAAAAAAAAAAAAAAAAAAAAAAAACATACACACACATACACAGTACTTAAATGACAGATGAAAACTTTTTCATTATTATATCTACAAATTTAGATAACTGAATAAGGTCTTTTACATTATCAGTAGAGAGCAGTTCTTTAAATTTAATGACATTAGGTCCCTTGTAAAAATATGATTTCAAAAACTGCTTTCGTTCGGCTTGAAAATAATTACATATGAAGAGATAATGGAACTCGTCTCCAATGTCTTGTTTTGTACATAGATTACATTTTCTTTCATCGAGTGGAGTATTTTCCCATCGACCTGTTTCAACTGGGAGTCTATGGTTACTCAGTCTATATTTCAGTAGTGCACTGTGCTGCTTTTTATTTAACTTTACCAAATAGTTTTCTAACTTGATGTTCTGTTTGTAAAGGTAATAATTTTTTCCTTTAGAAGATAGATTTACTTTCTGATGCCAATCTTGAGTATGCAGATCAACCAAGGTTTCAGAAATTTGCCTTTTAACAGATGTTGGATTTTCAATTATTCTTGTATTAAAAAGATCAAATCGTCCAGCTGATATAAGTAATTCTTTTATGCTATGAATCCATTTATGTTGGTATTCTCCACTGCAGTACTGGTGATAAAGTATGTCATACAATAATTTAGATAATTTTGATTCTTTGCCATTAATAATATTCATCCAGAAGCCAATCAAACGCGTTTTAATGGTTACATCAATGGGTCTGCGACCAAGCTCTGCATGTAGCATATATATTGGGGTGCTCTTTTTTGAGTTTGTGATGTATCTCAAGAATTCATTATGAAGATTTTCAATTAGTTGAGCCTTTTCAAATGCCCATACCTCACAGCCATATAGGGCTATTGGTAAAATAGTGTGATCGAATAATTGCAGTTGTAAATCAATAGGAAGATTCAAGGACCTGATTCTTTTGTGTAAAAGGTGCATAGCTTTCTTTGCCTGGTCATAGTTGTGCTTAATAGCCTTTGAAAAACTTCTACTTTTGGTGAAAACTACACCTAAGTATTTGAAGTCCTTACATATTGAAATTTTGTTTTCACCAATTCTGAAGTCAAAACGATCATCATTACGTGTTCCAAAAATTAAAATCTTTGTCTTATCGTAATTGATGTCAAGCTTCCATAATTTTGAGTATTCATGAAACACATTCAAACAGTGCTGGAAACTTTTTTCATCAGTAGCAAAAATAACTGTGTCATCTGCATAGAGTAAAACAAACAACTTCAGGTAAAAATAAACATCATCAGACGCAAATTCTACATCAATACCAGGACATTTCTTAGACACAAGAAAGCTTTCAAGATCATTCAGAAATAAGGCAAATAAGACAGGTGACAGATTTTCACCTTGTCGGACTCCTCTAAAACAACGGAAAAAATCTGATTGATTACCGTTGAATGAAACACATGATTTAATTTCTTGATACATGTTAAAGACAATACGAAAGAATTTCCCATTAATATTGTTTGCCAGTAATTTTGACCACAATCCTACACGCCACACAGAGTCAAAAGCTTTGCTAAAATCTACAAAAGAGCAGAATAGCTTTAACTTTTTGGATTTCAGAATTTCACTAAGAGCATGTAGAGCAAAAATATGATCGTTTGTAGAATATCCAGCTCTAAAACCGGCTTGATTTTCATTCAAAATATCATAAGTATTGAGAAATTCATTTAGTCGTAAGTTGAGTACTGCTGTGAAAAGTTTGCCAAAGCAGCTTAAAATTGTTATTGGTCTGTAATTCTCAGGCTGTGAAGGATCTCCTTTATGCTTGTAAATGGGCCTTATAATTCCTTCTAACCAGGCATCTGGCAAAATTCCAGTTTCAAGAATCAAATTGAAAAAAGAATTATACAATGGCATCATTATATTAGAAGTACTCTTTATGTATTCATTTATGATATCATCATTTCCACATGCTTTATTATTCTTTAAAGACTTGATGCATTTTAAGATTTCACAGTCAGTAATTGGTGAGTTCAAAATTGGATCATTATCATCAAGTGAAATCTTTATATTTTCATTCTGTTGGTTTTCAGAATCAGACTGTTTATTTAAACCTTTGAAAAAGCTGTATAATGAGTCAAGTCCAATATTACTATTGTCTTGTTTTTTACTGTCAATGCTGTTAATTATTTTCCAGTACTCCTTTGGATTTTTATTTTTCAAATTCCTAAGCTTAATTTGAGTTTGTCTATTATGTTTATTTATGAAATAGTTCATTTTCTTTTTGTATGCTTTGCTTGCTGTTACTAGACTTGACTTTGAGGAAGTTGATGGACATCTTGAAAATTTTGTTTTAGCCAGATGGTACCGTTTGCGTGCATGTGCACACTGTTTACCGAACCAAGGCATTTTGCCTTTTGTATGATTTGGGTATGATTTATCAGGAATACAAGTTTGTGCTGATTCATGAAAAATTTCAGAAAACTTAAGGCACATGCTATTTATATTATCCTTATTCACTGAGTTATAGTTTTTACTACTATCTTGAATGAAGTTGTATAGGTCATTTAATTTAGAACGATCTATGTTTTGGACAAAGATAGTTTTTTTATCTTCTGTTAATTTTGGCTTTCCTTTAATATTTTGTTTGGGATACTTCTTTGTATTCAATATAGAACTTTGAGAGAAACATAAGGTTGTACTTAGTAATGAATGGCCATCAGAAAAAAGGGGGTCGACTTCTAAAATTTCAAACATATTAACAAATTGCAGTGCATGCTGTGATACAATTGAATAGTCAATTACAGAGAGATTACGAAAAGTCATAGCACCAGTGTTTTTATCAGTTCCACACCTTCCATTGAGAATAAATAAATTATTTGATTTACAAATATCAATTAGCTTGTTTCCTTCATTATTGATAACCTTATCTTGTGATGTACGCTTTTTTGGTAGTTTACACTGGTCAAGAACTGAGGAGACACTGAAGTGACTTATCATATCTTTATCAAAATCAAAGTATTTTATGAAAAAATTATCCTCTTCAAGAAAGTCTTGTTTATTTTGAGTCCTTGCATTGAAATCGCCCATTAAGAGAACATATTTATTTGGAACACACATATTTGTGATTTCAACATTAAAATTTTCTATTTCATCAGGGTTGTAAAATTTTGAGTCATTTGGAGGAATATATATGGCTCCTACATAAATATCCTCATCAGTATTAAAGACTTTCTTGCTGATACTAAGCCACAAGACATAATCAGAATCAGATTCAATGTGAGAAACATGTGGAAACAATGACTGCTTTATAAAAACTCCAATACCCCCACTTTTGCGGATATACTTCTGTTTTCTACACTGAGAGAAGAAAACATAACCAGGCAGTTCAATAAGATCATATCTGTCAAGTTTTGTTTCACAAACAGAGAGCATGTCATAATTATTCACTAAACTGCTAAACTCGGGATATAAGACTTTGCGTTTCAAACCGCAGACATTTAAAGATGCAAATTTGAGTGATTTGTCATTAAGATTGTCATCCAGCTTTGCTGTATCATTATTTCTACTATTCATTGTAAAACAAGATGGTTGTAAAGTACTAGTTTCATTATCTTCAATGACATTTGTTTGTGCAACAGACTGAGTTGAGCCAATGCAATCATAATTATTACTAACAGATACATTCATAACAAATGACATTGATTGATCTGAAATAGTTTCACATATACATGCATGTTGGTTACAGTCTACACAAACAGTCAACAACAGATCATATGAATTAAAGGTAGATATTGGAAATGGTGAACTGGCATATTTGCCTTTGTCCTATATATTGTAGCACAAGCCAGTTGAGTCTTTATGTCCATACAAGTTACATTTGTGACATTTCACTTGTGTCTTGTGTCTGCAATTGTAAGTTTCATGATTTGTCATGCCACATTTCAAGCAACGTGCTTGTAGACCACTATCAGAAGTTCCATTTCCAGTAGATTGAAAGTTATTATTATAATTATAATGATGTTTCCGGGTCCTATAATGATTAATATGGCTTGATGGTGGATTGTCCAAAGGGGTCTCTTGCCATAGCAGCGTTCTGGGTAGGTATACACAGGTTTCAAAGTTCTCAACAATACTAATGTGTCGCTCAAATGATCCCAGTAATCTTTTTGTCCCCGATCTGGAGAGGTGTATACTGTCCCATAGTTTGTAAAAGTGATTTCTTAGTTTCTTTTTCTTGTCATAGAAGTCAGCATTGGAGTTAATGAGGGTCACATTATGAGTTTGACACAGATCCCTGATGACATCATTGATTTCAGTGACATCAATATCACCTCTCGGGCACATATTGCTGAGTAGAACTTTGCACTTAGAGTTCTTCTTTCTAATGAGTGAAATTAAATTCTCATATTGCTGTTCAAAATGTGCAATCTCTGTTTCACCTGACACATCATTCCCACCAACATACACAACAATATTGTGAAATTTGCTGATATCAAATATTTCTATTGTATCCAGAATGGTGTCAATTGTAGCCCCTGATACAGATTTACATTCAACTCCTTTTCGTAGTCCCTTTTTGTTTATGCCTGACAATACTGAATCTCCAATCAAAAGCGTACGTCCAGTGGGTTGTTTGTTCTCCTTACTGATAGAGCACTTCATAGCACAAAGCCTCTTCTTAACATGCTTCCATGGTCTCAGTATGGCTTAAATAAGGTTGAAAATGATGTATGCTTTTTTTTTTTTGTTTGTTTGTTTTTTTGTTTTGTTGCTATTCTAAAGGGAGTCTGACCAGATTGTAGAGAAGAACTTTTTTCCCTATGAAATGAATAAATTTATTGCATAACCACTGCTCTGCATAAACACAATTATATTCTGGAGTACAACAGACCTCACACAGTTCACAGTTCTTAAGAACATTTGGTCATTATTCTGTAGTGACACTTCACAAGCACTGAGGCAGTACAATTTACTGACCAACAGTAATGGTGTAGATGTGGCTTCTGGCTAACTGGCATTTTATGCTTGTTTGTACCTTAACTGTTGCCGGCCTCGGTGGCTCATTTGGATGCGCCGTCCGACTGGAGACCAGGAGGTCGTGGGTTCAACCCCCGCCAGTCGGCAACATTCTTTCACGGAGATTGATCATGAAATATTTTCTACGGTCATTCTCTCCCTTCTGTTGAAAGAATGCACACAATACTGGTTAACCGCTTAGAGGACTAAGCCTGCTCAGTAAACGTGTGGTTAGGTAAACTGACTGCGCTCGACATGACCCCATTGGGTTGACTGGGCTGTAAAACCTCAACACAAATAAAATCCATAACTGTTAGTAATATCAATTAATTCAGTAGGATGCTTAAGTTATTAAAATTTGACCTTTTTAGTATTTTTAAAGGGACAAATGATATGATCACATAGGAAACTCACATCAAAGTTCTTGAAAAGAAAAATTGGTCAGTATCCTGTAATGACACTTCACAAGCACTGAGGCAAGTCAAATCTGCTGATCACCAGAGATGGTGCAGATTAGGTTTCTGGATTGTGTGTTACATTTACTGTGGCCTTCACTGGTGACATGCAATTTACACTTTTGTTGTGGCACTAATGTAGTGTCCACTTCGGTTAGATGACCAGGTTTCATATTTGCAATGGTTAGGTTCCATTGACAGAAAAAAAAAACTCCCAACATAGTGCATGTATTTACCTCCTTATATGGGTAGGTTTTGGTTAAGGTTTTAACATCACAATTTATGGATTTCTGATAGGGCAAAACTCCTGTTTCCAAAGCAAAGCCTTCCATCCATAGTTCTGGAGAAGATTTTGTCAATAATCCTCAAAACTAAGTGTGCTATAGGCAAATTTATTATGCCACTGATTGATGATTTATTTCTTATTTTCTCATAAAAATCTGAATTGATGAGTTAATGTTAAAATATTGAAAAGACAGTCAGTTATTGGATAGTCATAAGATATAGTCCTTGCTTCAAAGCACCACATGTTACAAATTTACTGTTTGTACAAGATTTCCAAAAAATTAGATTGGACTGTATACTTTTGGCATAAATTTCAGGACAGTATTAAACCCATGACAGCTACACCACTAAGCACAGAATGGTTTATTTCTCTTCAGACATTTTTATGGCCCGGCATTGGATGATGCCGGGGGCATATAGTTTTTAGGTTTTCCGTATGTACATTCTTGTACATGCATATGTATGTGATCCTGTTAGACTCAGGTTAAGGCATTTGTACCAGGTAGAATTTTGCATTTTTATAGTTAGGTACCCCACAGTGGGGGCATCCATGTACTGTGGACACATTTCTAGTTTTATTCATGATTAAAACTTATAAATTTTGTCTGAATTTTGCAAAGTAAAATGCATCAGAAAATTCCAAAAGTTAAGCAGTATGTGATGATAGGCTGAAACTTTATGAAAGTAGGGAGTTTTTCCCAAAATTCAAAGTCTGACTCCCCTTCTGAACAAAACATCTGGTGATATTCAACATCTGAGTAATGCTTTGGAACCTCACAGTAAAGGACATTCTCTTCACTGTAGTCAACCTCATCATAAGTCGTCATCGTCTTCTACAGTAACTTGGTGTCTGGGCTTCACATAGTCTTCTCATATTATGTCAATCACTGTGCTGCCCATCTTATTAGAAATCAGCATTTTTTGAGTGCCTTGACAATGATAGGTAGGCGTAACACAGCCCATGTCTCAATAATCAATTTGCATATACCTAGCAGTTCTGGTTTTCTCTTCCTTCCAGTAGCCTTGAAAGAACGACTGTCACTAGTGTACCAGTTATTCCACTTCTGCTCTAGCAGTACTTCCATGGGCTTGTTCATTGAGACATCTAGAGGCTGTGATACAAATGTCATTCCACCCGGGATGATAGCCAGTCTGGTTTAGTGGTTATCACATAGTAGCTCCTTAACTTTGTTAGATTTGTAGCATTGGAAACTGTCTGGAACTAGCAGTTTTTCTCTCATAGGTCTGACCACCCAGTCTTTTTTCTCATACTAATTTGATTCAGTCTTTTATTAAGGTATTCTCTTCCTTCATGAGACATTTTGCTGCTGACTGTTATGCCCTTCAGAGATGCAGCCACTGGAGTGATCAGTTCCAGCTCAGAACCAGCCAACATATACAAAGTGACAAGCACATCACTACAAAAAGCTTTGAAATGAGTACTCCTCAGTGCTAATTTACTTGGACAAAGAATCCTCTTAGTGTTAGAACACAAAAAAAATGAGGCATACAAATTACTGCATTACTCAGATACATGATGAAATCTAAATATGTACAGACTACTATGCATTTTAAACTAGGTTCAATAACAAATCCAGTGCTTAAATTATGAAATATAATAACTATTTCCTTTAAATTTGCCTCCAGCATTGTGTTACATTCTAATGTTACAAGCTGTCTGATAATGTTCAATCCCTTTCAGCATTGTCTTTTGACTGGTCACCTCTCAGAACTATGTCTTGCTATCAGATTATCTCACAAGCGTCAACTTAGGAAATCCATTGGTGGCTGAAACCCAGTCACCCCTGTCCGTCTGTCTGTTTAGGAATCAATCCTATAAGACAGTCTTACCAAATTCTCATCCAACACAAATTCCAATGCTCATAATACAACACTCTGTCTTAAAGGCCAGCCTTTTTGCTCTTCTCTATCAATATTCAGCTCTAATATCCAAAACTGTCTTCTTTCAGAGTAATATTAGGCCATCTCTGTGTACAGCTGCTGAGTAGGCCAACTCTGTCTTTTTGCTTATGTTGTAATACACTAGTCATTTGTAACCATTGCCCTCCCACTTACGGGGACTAGCGGGGTCAATGGCTTTGTCTATCACAGTCCTGCTAAAAGTCCTGCTCTGGAGGGACATATTGAAATCATTCCTCTGCCCTTGTTCCCGCACCTTTGAATAGTATAATTCCATGGAGGTGTACTTTGCATAATATGCCACAAGCCTAACACTTATTCTACACTGCAGGAAACCTTGAAGTATCACTTCGCTACACATCAGCCCTCAGGCCATCCTGAACCCATCGGTATAGGTGGGGTAACAGTGACACAAATACCTGGTGCATAAGCTCATCTGTATATTTGGTTCCTGAGAGTTCCAGCCCTGTTGACCACAGTCAACAACCTATACTCTTATACCAAGCTACTAAATGCATGCCTTCTCTAAAAGCTAGGATAACAAGAGAGCCTAGAAATTAAGTTTGTTGGTACATGAATCTCTCTTGAGCAATTATTGATCAGTACTGTTCACATGCTCTATAGATTTCTTTGATATTTATTCTCCCATAGCTTCTTCACAACTGACCAAGTTCCAATAGGCAGTCTGCTTTTATAGTATTTTCTATTTTCTCAATAACATATTCATTTCACTTCATAAACTGTATACAGTGCTCGAGATAGCCTCTGTCCAGCTATAAATAATGGATCCTTTTGCGCCAATTTGAAACTTAGCCATCCCCAAATATGGACACATTCTACAGACATGATGCAGCTTTTCAGGTAACCCATAAGAGTGCAACATCGTGTCTGGTTTTAGATAAATTAGCCTGAATCAGAAGAGGTTCAGTACCTTAGATATCAGTGTGTTTTCCGTAAATACCCCAAAATATTTAACCCTTTCACTGCCAATTATACAGTGAAAAGTACTCCTCAATACCAAATATTTTTTAATAACTCTCTTTGAGCAGAGTACTGCTAGTAAAGGCCTCGGTGGCTTGGTTGGATGCACCATCCGACTGGAGACCAGGAGGTCGCAGGCTCAACCCCCTCAGAGGTCGGCAACATTCTTTCGTGGAGATTGATCATGAAATATTTTCTACGGTCATTCTCTCCCTTCGACTGATTCAAGAAGGGTAGTTGTCAGTTTCTGGCAAAAGAATGTGCACACTACTGGTTAACTGCTTAAGAGAACTAAACCTGCCCAGTAAATGTGTGGTATAGGTAAACTGACCGCGCTCAACATGACCCCATTGGGTTGACTGGGCCATAAAACCTCAACACAAACAAACAAACTACTAGTAAAATCTTTATATCTTGGGAACTAATAAAGATATCGTTCCAGTTTTGACTATGGCTTTATTTTTTATTTGTGAACAAGTTGAAAATTTCAAAATGAAATGTTTTGGATTTTTGCGGCCCATCAACCCTGCAAAATACCATTTAGGACTTTTTCCTCTATTCTTGTAATAATGTCTGCAGGACCCATACAAACTGCAATATTTGTGATAGAATCAATTCTAATTATCATATGCACAATATTCTACAGCTTGACACATGAAATCATCAAGATTAGCCAGTGCATATAAAAGTAAGTACTGATAGAGGAGGCCTCTTTGGAATGAAAATGACCATGTTTACAGTGCATTTTATAGCAAGGAATAAAACAATGTAGCAGGCTAACAATATGCAGTAGCAAAAAGAAAAATAATCAAGAAGCCTTTGTGTGTTCATTTAGAGTAATTTAAATCAGTTTACACAGGTATATGCCTAAAGATTTTGACATGCCCCATAGAACAAAGCCAAGAACATACCTCACCTGACTCTAAGCCTTTCTTGTCATGTCATCTGGCCTTTGTGTCCCTAACTTGGCCTAAAATATTCTAAGGGCACATTTAAGTTGATAAACACTATACTTCTGAGGTTGTTAGTACCTGTTTTCCTTAGTTTTTTCCACTTTAAATAATATTTTAATCACATCCATCCTTGTTAAACCTTTTTAAACCTTGTCGCCATTTTGAACCCCCAAAGTCCAAAACTTTGCTTTATAAACTCAAAAAAATAGCTTTGTCAAGTTTACTTTTGGTTTTGACAACACAACATTGTGTAAACACAAAGCATAGATTGTTTCTGGTGTACTGTGAAAATTACCAGCTTGTAAAACTTACTTGAAACATATACTAACTTTTGTTGACAAAAGTCATCTATGGCAGTCAGCCAAGCTGTCGATTTTAGTCTCCTAAGGCAGTGAAAGAGTTAATGGAGAATACATTTAAAAATCAATTTGTAGCATATCAAAACGAATACAGTCTGTTGTATTCAAAATGATAATTTTTGTATGGATAGCCCTGACAGGAAAAGTTTCACCCTGATACACATTGTCATCTATTTCCCATGCTAAACGTATTTTGCATAATTTCTGTGCATAAGAGTGACTAGTTCTCAGCGTCATTGTCTAGTTAAGTGTTAGTGACAAAAACTTGCAGGTCACCATTCTGCATTGGGGCTTTCCAAGATTTCAGAAACATGGCCTCCAGAAAATGAGGAATGAGGAAAGAGATTGCAGAACTGCATCAGATAAAATAATATGGTGTTTTAGCCAGTTATTGTTATTTGATTCATTGTCTTTATTTAATGTGCAACATAACTGATGAAGTCATCAAAGCATCAGATGAATGCATACAGAATCACTTCTGCAGTTGTGACCGATCTGTGTAAACAGCCTCAGAAGTGAAAGTAGCTTGCAATGTGTGGGTTTAAAAGTCACTGATAAGACTTCAGTACTGGAAAGCTAAGTACCTTTGATTGATCGTTGCTAGAGCAGATGAACAAAGAAAAACCCTAAGATCACCCGAATTCTATGTAAGGTGATTGGTTCTGTCATTAAAAAGGGGTTCCCAGGAGTAGGGGATGTGACACATAACACCCATTTCAGAGTTATGAAAGAGATAAATATAGAAAAATGATCAGCCATATTGTACTGCACAAAAATTAATGAAGATGTACAGAAAGAGACACAAACAAAAATCAAAGCATCAAAATACACACTTTAAAGCAAGTTATTTAAACCACAGCTCACCCCTCCCCACAAGCCCATGGGCCAAAGAAAATCACTAAGATTGTCCACAGCATGGATACTGATTCCAGAATCCCAGTTTTGCCCTTACTGACTGGCTTTAAATTTGGCCAGTACAATACTGGTTGGAAAAATAATTATCTGATGCACTGAGTATACTTCTGAAACTGAGATCAGCTCAACTGAGATGAGGTTATAAATAATATGAACAAGGCTGTGACTGCTTTAGGAGTTAAAAATTAAGCCTGTTTCCAATACTTTTCTTTCTTAGTTCAGTCTACTCTTTACCTAATCAAAACCAATCTGTAACAGCCATTAATGATTGTTTATAAGCAACTTCCATGTTCCTGTTTTTAAATTAGACCACATGACTCCTGATGACCAGTTTTATGTCTTCAGTAGATAAAAAATAGTACTTACTTTGTCTTGAAAAAGGTATTTGATATACCAAAATGTGTCCATCATAATAAATATTAACTTAAAGGTACCATTGCTGATTGTTTATTCTGTTGTCTACCCACAGTTTTCTTGAAATAACAGACTTGTGCATTATATTACATTTTTTATTATTTGTCAAATGCATAAGTTATTAACTCTTGTCCTGCTGAACCTGGATATATTCTGCCTTTGCAAACAGTGTAGATCCAGATCAGTTGGCTTCTGAACTGATCTGGATCTGCACTGTTTGCTATTAAGTATGTGAATTTATAGCAACAATCCAGATCCAGTAATCTGAAAATTAGAAGTAGGCATGGCTTATTGATTTATTCAGCAGGATAAGGGTTAAACTGAAAGTCAGTGTTTAAGTCCAGAAATCATTGTCAAAGCCTATCTTTCCTAAACAAACACACATATAGTATATATACTTAAAACCAAAAGTAACTTGTCACTTTTTATTAATGAATAATGTTGCTTCTACTTCGATTTGGTTCTAATAAGTTAGTTCAATTGTTTTCTGCAGTTAGTCTCAACAGAATTCAAGAGAGATCATACGTGTAAGTGATTCCAGTCTCGAGTTACCTGCCTTTTCATCAAAAACAGTATTTTCACATTTTCTCACAACTTCAAAAGCAGAACATGATTTTCAATACAAAATCTGAAAGTGAATTGTTTGTCGATAAAATTCCCTGCAAAATATTTTTTCAGTTCTACCTGGCTAATTAATGGCAATTACTCAAATTTGCTTCACGTTGAAATTACCTCCCTTGCAATAAAAACTATAGTAAACTTTCCTTGCTTGTAAATGCCATATCTCCGATATTTTTTGGAATTTTTAAACTGCGAACTGTTTGGACCTCTACAGAGAGTGTATGACCAGAGAAAGATGCAAAAGTTTTTATCATGTCAAATGAAAAATGGATGACAATTACCTGTAGGATTTCCATTACAAACATTGTTAAGTTTGATAAAACAGCCTTCTCGACAAAAATCGACATGTTCTGAAGTTGCGCAATAGATGCTGCAGACTTTTTGTTAATTTAAGAACATTTTTCAACACATGTCTAAGCGAATTAAGCGTTTTCGCCTTGAAATATACCCGTATTTAATGTACAGTGACCTTCCAAAACTGAATTAATATCGTAACTTTTAATTCTGTTGTGAGAAAGACCCTTTTGATAATCTGTTTGACAGAAAGGGCTCAACAACTGTGTGTCCTGTGCACAAATAATTGTTCTTTAACATCATTAAAACAGTTTTTAAATTTCACTCAGCAAAAGTCAGTAAAGCGTATAAATATAAGCTGTAAAGTTACTTTTGGCTTTAAGTATACATAGCTATGCTGCTGTACACTCAAAACTTCAATACCATATTTCTTAACGCAAATGTATTAGCATGGGCAACTTAGGTGTGCAAATTTCCCTCTGATTGTTTGTCCTTGTACTTACATACACCCTAGTGCCCAGTCTGTTTGTTTCACTTTGCTGATTGTTTCATCTCACTGAGCTAAACATGGATGACATTTCTTACTCTTACACAGGTGTTATTAAGTTCTTTTTTATATTATCAGCCTTGGTGGCTCAGTTGGATGCAGGTCTGACTGGAGCAGGTTCAACATGGGTAGGCAACATTCTTTCATGGAGACTTGATCACGAAATGGGGGTGGTCGGGTGGTGCGAAGGTGCTGTGTATCTTACTTCACCGGGGCGTCCAACTGATATTGGCTTACAGTTGGGCAAGGCCTGCTATCCTTGTAGTGGGTAAGGGTAGAGGGGGAATGTTTTTATTTCTTCTGTTTCTTCACTTTCATTCCTGTTCCTCTTTCTTCCCTGTCCCTCTCTTTCATCTCCTCTACTCTCTCTTCTATCTCTCTTCTCCCTTTCTCTGGGAAATGATACAAAATGACCCTCAAGGGTTGACGTGTCATTAAACCCCAACACAATCAAAAAAATTGATCACGAAATACTTACTATGTCCATTTTCTCCCTTCTGCTGATTCAAGAAGAACAGTTGTCAGTTTCTGGCAAAAGAATGTGCACAATACTGGTTAACCTCTTAGAGGACTAAACCTGTCAAGTGAAAGTGTGGTTAGAGAAACTGACTGCACTCAAAATGACCCTGTAGGGTTGCCTGGGCTGTAAAACAACAACACAGGCAAATAATATTACCGTAATTTTAATTCCTTTTGCTGCAGAATCATTTTACATTGCTGGACAGGGTTCCAGGTTTGAACATTATACAAGCAATTCTCATATCCTAGTTCTTAAGAATTTTAACTGCACAATACATTAACCTATAGATAATGTGCTATATTCTATTCTGTTCATACCTTCCACAGAAAAAAACGACCGTACAGTCATCCCATACAGTCTTAATCCAGAAGGCCCCTTAGGCAGTCACCTGTGTGATGTCATTCCTCCTGCTCTTTTGATCAAGTGTCAGTTTCTTTTCTATGGATGAGAAAGTAAACAGGATTTTTCTCGGGGTGAAAGAAATCTTTGTGTTTTTCCTTTTTCTCCAGTTGAAATTATAATCTTTGTTCTTTCTTATGTTCCTTTGTCATGCTATCATACTATCTTTTGTTGTAAATCAATTTCTTGTAATTATCCATTGCTCGTTCGTTGTAATGAGTTTTCACAACTTTAATGACTATTCTTCGTGGTGAATGTGGTCATATAAAATCGTGTTGGGATAATCATAAGAGGTGTATAAAATACTCTTCTTGTTCCAGGGAATCAACCTGCTCCACATGTAGCTCCTGGTCAGATAAAACCTGGAAACTTGCCGAAGAAAGAAGAACTTGCACTTCTAGAAAGTGGGTCATGGCTGAGAAGAAACCATATCTGATTCATCAGACGAAGAAAATTGGATAGGATCACCACCCCACATGGCCCTGCTGCCCAGCCACTGGTCATTGGACATAGGGGAAAGTTAATATTCACCAGTCAACCGGCCACCAGTTACCAGTCATCAGACTTTATATCAACCTACATTTAGTGAGACTCATGCCATGGGCGTGGAGTTCACTAATAATAACTCAAAAAGAGTTTTATTACCCCTGGAACTGGACTTTAGTGATATGTCTGATCCCAGTATTGTTATCGAACCGCCTGACAACAACTGGAGATCAGACAACAGACAAACTTTACAGACTTCCCTCTCTGGACATATTTCCAGGATGGATCAATCTAGAAGTAAACTTAAATCCAAGAAGAGGAGGAGACGTAGATCATCCTCTACATCCTCCTCTTCTAGGTCTGCATCTTCAGACTCTCGCAAAAGAAACAGAAAGTCAAAAAGATCCTAACTTATAGATCTTCTTCTTCTTCATTATCTGATAATCAGTCTCATGATTATGGCAGATACAAAAGAAGTAGACATAGTCCACAGGCTGCACAGAATCTGAGTATGCTGCGGCCTGCGGAAATAACTAATGTCCAGACAATACCACAACCTGAACAGACTTTACAACACTCTATAAAGGGCAGGTTCAGACTCCGAAATTGAAACCTGTTCCTTTGATAGGACAATCAATGAAGTTTTTCAGGCTTTTGTCTCTGGAGTTATGCCCAAAGCCAACAGAGGAGCATGCTCCGGCAAAGCCTTTATCTGGCATGCGACTTCATTACTACTATTGCCACAATCCAAGCTGGTTGAAAATACTGCCAGATTTCTCCAAAGCAAAATTGACACGCAGAAATGTGGCAGAGATTGGATATGCTCCCAAAATTTAGTATCTTCCCTGACACAGACTAAATTTTATAAGAGCCAGAGTCAATATTTCCTGACAGATAACATTCCTCCATTAGAATTGGAAGCTTCTTTGCTGGATTTATCCAGGAAGGGAAAATGCTCCATTCCAAAGAAAAATATTGAATTTTGGGAAAAAAGAGCCCACAAACTTATAGCAATAAACTCTCATGTGGAAATATTTTCTTCTGCTGCAACAGCAGACAATGTCCATGCCAGCTCCTTTGAGACTGCTTGAAACTGTAGCTAAGTCCATAAAGCATGCTACAGCTGTGTCTATAATCTTAGCTATGGAGATTTTCCAAGCTAGATGTGATGTGGTGCTGGCCATGTCTTAAGATTTTACTGGACAATTCCAACCATGAGTTGCAAAAAGCTCCAATAGGTTCTTGGCAACTTCCTCTGTTGCTACTACCATACCATCTCGGTGGCTCAATTGGATGCGCTGTCCGACTGGAGACCAGGAGGTCGCGGGTTCAACCCACGCTGAGGTCGGCAACATTCTTTCGTGGAGATTGATCATGAAATATTTTCTACGGTCATTCTCTCCCTTCTGCTGATTCAAGAAGGGCACTTGTCAGTTTCTGGCGAAAGAATGTGCACAGTACTGGTTAACCGCTTAGAGGACTAAGCCTGCCCAGTAAACGTGTGGTTAGGTAAACTGACCGCACTCGACATGACCCCATTGGGTTGACTGGGCCATAAAACCTCAACACAAACAAACAACAACAAAAAGTGACTTATCAGGCTCCTCCGGTCTTTAAGAGACTGAAGCAGTCAGCAAAACCTTCTAGGCCTCTCAACAAATGCAGCCGTACAGGCCTAAAAGTCTAGACACAGTCATACTCATCAAGTAGAAAGGAATATGCTAAGAAAAGTGGAAATCAAAAACAGTTCCCCACCTCTAAGCAAGCCTCATCCTCCACAAAATTCTGGTCCAACTTTTTCCACTGCCAGTCATACAACGTCCAGACATTCTAGTGGGAGGAAAGTTGGCCCATTTTGTGGAACAATGGGAAGAATTGACAGACAACAAGTAGGTCCTCTCTATCATCTCAAATGGGTTCAAGATCCCATTCAAGTCAGTTCTTCCCCTATTGGTTGTTCCGATATATCTGAGTCAATCTTCCTCCCAGTTATTGCAAGAAGAGATAGCACAACTTCTCAAGAATTGGGCAATGGAAAGGGCATGGAATCCAGGAACTCCCGGTTTTTATTCCCAGCTATTCCTAGTGCCAAAAAAGAACTGAAAGTTATGCCCAGTAACAGATCTTTCTTAACGAAGTCGGTATATAAAAAAAAAACAGCATTTCAAGATGGAGACAGTCAAGTCAGTAAAAAGATCAATAATGACCAACAACTGAGCTGTCTCCATAGATCTGACGGATGCATATCTTCATGTTCCAATACATCCAAGATCCAGAAAATACCTTCGGTTCGTCTACGAACATCAGGTCTTTCAGTTCATGGCCTTACCATTCGGAATGTCCCTAAGTCCATGGATTTGCACAAAATTAATGAATGTAATAGCAACACACTTACCACTACATGCCGTATCTCTCTTCCCATACCTAGATGATTGGCTAATAAGAGATCTGATTCACAATCGATTTATCTCTAACACAAAATACACTTTTCAAATGGTAAAAAATCTGAATTTCATACCAAATCTAAAGAAGTCAGATTTGATACCAACAAAAGAATTCACCTTTATAGGTATGGAATTTCTAACTCAACAGAAAATAGTCAGAGTACCAGCAAACCGAGTAAAAGCTCTTATTCTTACCATCAAAACAATTCTATTTTCCTCTTGGGCCTTTTTCAATAAAGTTCTGCTCAATGAGATTCTAAAAGCAGCTGTATGGAATCAATCTTCCACCTTTTCTAAGTTCTATCTAAGGGATATGTCTCAGCAACTTCAAAACTTGCATAATTTGGGCCCCATTGTTGTGGCCCAAAAAGTGGTGCCAAATTAACAGTGCCTTGGATGCCTATAGAAGATTAACAGCCTTTAAACCCTACAATACATATATTAAGGTAATATATATGTTGGAATGAGCTAATTCTTAGGATTTATATCAAGAATGAGCTTATTCTAAGAATTTCCTGAGCCTTAATCCAAAAGTGGAGGGATCTACCCTTAAGTATTAGAATTGGGAGCTCCTTCCCACCATTTAATGCTAATTCTAGCACATTATTAGCTCACCTGAGCTCACCTGAAAATTATGGTGATCTGCTTCTTGGTCTGGTTGCCGTGGCAACAGAAACTCCCATAGACTTATAATGGGAAAATGGTTAAATTGCATTTTCTCCATAACCATTGAAGTTATGTAAACCATATTTGGCATTTATGATCATTGGATGATTGTCTACCCAGTTTTTGTGTTTTATGACCAATGGCCATTTTGTTTTGTTGCCATGGCAACATTAAATTTCAAAAAAAGGATATTTTTTTAACAACATCTCCAAACCACTGAGGTAGTATGATTAATCTTGTGCAAATATTGCTTGGGTAAGGACAATTCAAAATAGCTAAAATTATGGTAATCTGCCTCTCGGTTTGGTTGCCATGGCTACAGAAAGTTCCCATAGACTTATAATGGGAAAATAGTTAAATTGCATTTTCTCCAAAACCAGTGAAATGATGTGAACCATATTTGGCAGTTATGATCATTGAATGATTGTCTACCCAGTTTATATGTTTTATGACCAGTGGCCATTTTGTTTGGTTGCCATGGCAACATTAAATTTAAAAAAAAGGAATTTATAAGTGACATCCCCTCCAAAACCACTGAAGCAGTTTGACTCAAATTTTGTAAAAATGTTGCTTAGTAAGGACAATTCAAAATAACTAAAATTATGGTGATCTGCCTCTTGGCTTGGTTGCCATGGCAACAGAAAGCTCCCAAAGACTTATAATGGGAAAATGGCTAAATTGCATTTTCTCCATTACCATTGAAATGATTTAAACCATATTTGGTAGTTATGATCATTAGATGATTGTCTACCCAGTTTATGTGATCTATCACCAATGGCCATTTTGTTCGGTTGCAATGACAGCAATCAATTTTTAAAAATGAACTTTTTAAATGACATCCTCCAAAACCACTGAAGCAGTATGACTAATTTTGTACAAATGTTTCTTGGATAAAGACAATTCAAAATAGCTAAAATTATTGTGATCTGCCTCTTGGTTTGATTGCCATGGTAACAGAATGCTGCCATAGACTTATAATGGAAAAAATGGTTAAATTGCATTTTCTTCATAACCAGTGAAGTGAAGTGAATCATACATTTCATGACCATTGGCCATTTTGCTTGGTTTCCATGGTAACATAAAATTTAAAAAAAAAGAAAAAAAAAAAAGATTTTTAATGACTACTTCTAAACCACTGAGCAGTAGGACTCTGGACTCTCTCTTTTAGTACAAATGTTAAATAGATAAGGGCAATTGAAAATAAATAAAAGTCTGCAAATTTGCCTCTCGGTTTGGTTGCCATGGCAACAGAAAACTCCCATAGACTTATAATCAGAAAATGATTATAAGTGAAGTGATGTGAATCATATTTGGCAGTTATAACCATTGGATGATTATCTACCCAGTTTATGTATTTTATGACCACTGACCATATTGTTTGGTTGCCATGGCAATGTTAAATTTTAAAATATGAATTTTTTAAATGACAGCTCCTCCATAACCACAGTAAGGAATGTTGCAAACTTCATTACTGCTTATAAAGAGTCAAAAAAACCGAGACTTCCATTTTCTAATCCATAGTGAGTTCTTTGTTTCCAAGGGTAATCTTTTTGATATTTATTATATTTCCCTGCCCCTGTGCTGTTTACATGTATAAAATCATGATATTGTTAAACAACTCTTCAGAAGCCACTTAGCAAATTTCCACCAAATTTCACATTGATCCTACTGTTGAAATGTGATTAAGAGTTTGTTCAAATGATCACACTCCATTGACTGTCATGCCCATATATTCTTCTTCAAAACTAAGAACTGCTTAAATAATCATCCCTTCATTAGTTGCAATGTTAGGATTGGAAAAATATTACATAACATTTAAATATCTACAGTGGCCATGTCACTCAGGTGAGCAAATCATGGCCCTTGGGCCCCTTGTAATATGTGAAATACTGCTTCAGTGTTAGCAAAGTTTCATTTAAATATCTGCAGTGATTCAGAGAATGGCAAAGTTAACATAATTTTATGCATTAAACATTTTAGTGTCCTAGTGGTTAGTGATCTCACTGTAAGCCAGATGTCATGCATTTGAACCTTGTTTGGGTGGGGAAAGTTTCTTATCATTAGTACACCAAGCTCATACTCAACATGCCCTGGATTGAGTATAAATTGGACAGGGAAATGCTTCATCATAAGACAGCAGGAAAAGCATGCATGGACAAGACTGTACAAATGCAAGCATTAACACACATCATGGTTCAGTGTAGCACAAATACTACACAAAGGACTAAAAAGCTTCAGAACACCACCACAAACATTTGAATTGTTGTGTTCTGTCATATATGTATAGGACAACTAGTCACAATTCACACATAAGTTGCTGGCCTCGGAGGGTCAGTTGGATGCGCCGTCCGACTGGAGACCAGGAGGTCGCAGGTTCAACCCCCGCTGAAGTCGACAACATTCTTTAGTGGAGATTGATCGTGAAATATTTTCTACGGTCATTCTTTCCATTCCGCTGATTCAAGAAGGGCAGTTGTCTGGCAAAAGAGTGTACACAATACTGGTTAACCGTTTAGAGGACTAAGCCTACACAGTAAATGTGTAGTCAGGTAAACTGACCACGCTCGACATGACCCCATTGGATTGATAGGGCCGTAAAACCTCAACACAAACAAACACACATAAGTTGTGTTTCACAAAACAGCCTATGTCAGGGTAGATAACTCTTTCTATGTCCTTTTTTTTGAGGTGGTCGGGTGGTGCGAAGGTGTCGTGTATCTTAAGTCACCGGGGCGTCCAACTGATATTGGCTTACAGTTGGGCAAGGCCTGCTATCTTTGTAGCAGGTAAGGGTAGGGGGAATGTTTTTATTTCTTCTGTTTCTTCACTTTCATTCCTGGTCCTCTTTCTTCCTTTTCCCTCTCTTTCATCTCTTCTATTATGTGTTCGATCTCTTTTCTTCCTTTCTCTGGGAGATGACACAAAATGACCCCAATACAATAAATCGTCCTTTTTTTTTTTTATTATCTACTATCTTGGTTTTAGAATTAAAAATTCATCTCTGCAATAATGCCATCTTCTTCACTTCCAACTACTTTCTTATATGATACTACTATGCTATAGGTATAAGCAAGGCAACAACGCATTTCTACATTTTTATTTACTCCAGTTAATTTACTGATAGTTAACATATACCCAGGTTGGAATATATATATTTTTTCCTTCTCTCTATTTCATTCAATCTAGGTATTAACTTTTATTCTCAGATTAACTCTCAACTGAGCTCTAACCCAACTTCCTCAGGTGACATGCTCAGACAGTATTTATACCTCATCACCTCATCACCCCGTCTGACCATTGGATGACTTTTTATGATGCTGTGCTCACACTCTACCTTCATGACTTTCAAGGTTGTGACCATATAAGGATATGCAGGTTAACCTAGAACCCTGATTTCTTTGGATTTATTATTACTCACTGATTTTGTGAACTTCTTGAAATGCATTCCGTATACTGAATTACCCCTAATATCTGCACTCTCCCTAAATACTGTTATACTTACAAATAGATAGAACACAAAACCGAATTAATATTCACTAGCTAGAGTATTTATCTTGATTGAGAATCCATGTTTCTGTCTCCTGGACCTCCATAAGAAATCTTTATTACTAATTTCAGAGTATCCTATCTCTATTTAAAAATGTGAGTGCAGAAAAGCAATTCTAGAATATTTATGTATATGTATAGATGCTTGAATTCTTTATTCATAACCACCAAAACATAAAAGGAAAATCTGATGAGATTTTGCCAATCTCAAATACATTTTTAGTTTCAATAAAATACCTTGAAAATTCTTCATTCTGACTGATGTCATAAGGGGAATATCAAAATCAATTAAGTTAGTTTGATGTCTTTTGGTTGTCAGTAAAGAAGGATTTTGATCTTTGTTCAGCCATCTACCTAGAAATATGCATCAGAAGATGTCTTGTTTCCAGCAAACTGAGTTAAGTTTGTTCTTTTTTTTTTTGGTATGGTATAAAAAAGTGTCTAAATTAGACAGCATTATTCCATAGATGAAGCATTTATTTGTAAAAAAAGAAATTAGAAAGGTACCAAATTAGAGGAATACCTGTGTTGATTCAGAGAGTGGTAAGTTTAACATATGCATTAAACATTTGGGCAGGATGTCTGAGTGGTTACTGATCTCAGCCTGTAAGACAGGTGTCATTAGTTTGAACCCTGTTTGGGTTGGGAATGTTTCCCCTCATTAGTACACCTAACTCATACTCAATATGCCCTGGATTGAGTATAAATTGGACCAGGAAATGCTCGGTCATAGACAGCAGAAAAAGCATGCATGGACAAGACTGCACAAATGAAAGCATTAACTCACATAATGGCCCAATATAATTGTAATACTACACAAAGGACAATAAAGGGACAGAACCCCACCCACAAATATTTGAATTGTTGTGCTCTGGTCATATATGAATAGGACAACTAGATGCAATTCACACATAGTTTATGTTGCATAAACAACCTATTTCAGGGCAGATAACTCTTCCTTTTATCCTTTTTGTTTTATCTGGAATCTATGTTTTAAAATTAAAAACAGCTAGAGTGGTTAATTTGATTAAGAATCCATGTTTCTTAATCCTCAACATCCTCAAGAAGTCTTTATTACCAATTTCAGAGCATACTATCTCTATTTGAAAATGTGTGTGGCAATTCTAAAATATTTATGTATATGTAGAGATGCTTAAATTTCTTGTGCATAAACACTGAAACATAAAAAGAAAATCTGATGAGGTTTTGCTGATCCCAACCACATTTATAGTTACCAGAAAATGCCTAAAATATTCTTCATTCAAGCAGATGTCTTAAGGGGAATAGTAAAAACAGTGAGTTAGTTGTCTTTTGTTGGCAAAAAGAAGGCTTTTGATCTCCGTCCAGCAGTCTGCCCAGAAATATGCATCAGAAGATGTTTTGTTTCCAGTTATTTGAGTTACTTTTTTTCATTTTTTTTTTTTTCTCTTTTTTCCAGGGCAGATAACTCTTTCTTTCCTTTTTGTATTATCAAACCTCTTCGTTTTAAATTAAAAATTCATCTCTGCATTGATGCCATCTTCTTGACTAGTGTTGTTTCTTCTAGTGAATTAATTTGTTTACATATTTATCTGTTACTAAGGAGTGCTGATACAAGTAGTATTCAGATACATATTGTTCAGTTGAACAGACAGATGTAATTCTTAGATCCCCTTGTATGACCCAAATAAGATTCACAATTCTCCCAAATTACTTTCTTAGTAGTTGATGGAACCTAAACAGAATGAATATCAACAGCTAAAGTGGTTAACTTGATTGTGAATCCATGTTCCTGTCTCCTCAACCTTCTCAACAAGTCTTTATTACCAAGAGCATGCTTTCTCTATTTGAAAACGTGAGTGGAGAATAGTAATTTAAAAATATTTATGTATATGTACAGAGGCTAGAATTTCTGGTACATAACCACTGAAACTAAAAAAGAAAATCTGATGAGGTTTTGGTAGTCCCAACTACAATTTTAGTTACAATAAAATGCCTTAAATAGTCTTCATTCAAACAGATGTCATAAGTAGATTAGTTAAAACAGTTAATTGAGTTAGTTGCCGGCTTTGGTGGCTCAGTTGGATGCGCCGTCCGACTGGAGACCAGGAGGTCGCAGGTTCAACCCCCGCCGAGGTCGGCAACATTCTTTCGTGGAGATTGATCATGAAATATTTTCTACGGTCATTCTCTCCCTTCCACTGATTCAAGAAGGGCAGTTGTCAGTTTCTGGCAAAAGAATGTGCACAATACTGATTAACCCCTTAGAGGACTAAGCCTGCCCAGTAAAGTGTGGTTAGATAAACTGACCACACTCGACATGACCCCATTGGGTTGACTGGGCCGTAAAACCTCAACACAAACAAATAATTGAGTTAGTTGTCTTTTGGTGGTCAATAAAGAAGGCTTTTAATCTCCGTCCAGCAGCCTGCCCAGAAATAATTATGCATCAGAAGATATCTTGTCAACAGCAAACTAAGGTATTATTTTTATTTATTAGCTCGCCTTTACGAAGTACAAGGAGAGCTATTGTAGTCACCCCGGTCGTTTGCGTTTGCGTTTGGGTTTGCGTTCCCGTTTCCGTCACACTGTGTTAAAGTTTTTCAAATGCTTATATCTCAGCAGTCACTCCTCACAGAGGCATCAAATTTGGAACTTAGGTACCTTGGAGGGTCTACTGAGATTCCAAGAGAATAAACCCCTGGGTTCATGCCCCTGGGTGGGGCTAGGGGTCAGAATCTAGGACACCTTTGTAATACTGTGTTAAAGTTTTTCAAATTCTTATATCTTGACTTTCACTCCTCATAGAGCATTCATATTTAGAATTTGGGTACCTGGAGGAGTCTTCTGAGATTCCAAAAGAACATACCCCTGGGTTCATACCTCAGGGTGGGCCTTGGAGTGGGGCTAGGGGTCAAAATCTAGGACACATTTGTAAAATCTTATATGCCTACAGGTTATAGACACAACTGGTTATACATCAGCTAACTATGTGACATCGGTTTAAGTGTAAGAGAGTGAAGGTCATGGTGACCTACATTTTACGGTCCAGCTCACCTAGATTTCACGGTCCAGTGATTTTGCCTTATATCTTGAATACTATTTGTTGGATAAATGTCACACCTGGGATATTACTTCCATGTGACCCAATGAATGACCACTTACTATATCTAGGTCATTGTGACCTATATTTCATGGTTCAGTGATTTTGCCTTATATCTTGAATACTATTTGTTGGATAAATGTCACACCTGGGATATTACTTCAATGTGACCCAATGAATGACCACTTACTATATCTAGGTCATTGTGACCTATATTTCATGGTTCAGTGATTTTGCCTTATCTTGAATACTATTTGTTGAATAAATGTCACACCTGGGATATTAGTTCCTTGTGACCCGATTATTGACGTCAAAATATATCTCTGTTGGTGTGACCTATATTTCATGGTTCAGTGATTTTGCCTTATATCTTGAATACTATTTGTTGGATAAATGTCACACCTGGGATATTACTTCCATGTGACCCAATGAATGACCACTTACTATATCTAGGTCATTGTGACCTATATTTCATGGTTCAGTGATTTTGCCTTATATCTTGACTACTATTTGTTGGATAAATGTCACACCTGGGATATTAGTTCCTTGTGACATGATTATTGACGTCAAAATATATCTCTGTTGGTGTGACCTATATTTCATGGTTCAGTGATTTTGCCTTATATCTTGAATACTATTTGGATAAATGTCACACCTGGGATATTAGTTCCATGTGACCCAATGAATGACCACTTACTATATCTAGGTCATTGTGACCTATATTTCATGGTTCAGTGATTTTGCCTTATATCTTGAATACTATTTGTTGGATAAATGTCACACCTGGGATATTAGTTCCTTGTGACATGATTATTGACGTCAAAATATATCTCTGTTGGTGTGACCTATATTTCATGGTTCAGTGATTTTGCCTTATATCTTGAATACTATTTGTTGGATAAATGTCACACCTGGGATATTAGTTCCATGTGACCCAATGAATGACTACTATATCTAGGTCATTGTGACCTATATTTCATGGTTCAGTGATTTTGCCTTATATCTTGAATACTATTTGTTGGATAAACGTCACACCTGGGATATTAGTTCCATGTGACCCAATGAATGACCAGTTACTATATCTAGGTCATTGTGACCTATATTTCATGGTTCAGTGATTTTGCTTTATATCTTGAATACTATTTGTTGGATAAATGTCACACCTGGGATATTAGTTCCTTGTGACCCGATTATTGACGTCAAAATATATCTGTTGGTGTGACCTTTATTTCATGGTTCAGTGATTTTGCCTTATATCTTGAATACTATTTGTTGGATAAATGTCACACCTGGGATATTAGTTCCATGTGACCCAATGAATGACCACTTACTATATCTAGGTCATTGTGACCTATATTTCATGCTTCAGTGATTTTGCCTTTTATTTTTATTACTATTTCATGGAGAATTGTCATACCCGGATTATTATATCTATGTGACAAAATGATTTACATACAAATACATGTAGGTCAGTGTGACCTATATTATATGGCTTAATGATAAAAATGTTACAATATAAAATGTACCCAGCAGGCGAGCTACGCTGTCCTACGACAGCTCTTGTTTATTTTGTTTTTAAATAGTTTGGTAATGAAAAGCTTTTAAATGGGACAGAATCATTCCATAGATGAAGTATTTAATTGTGAAAACAGTGAAAATAAAGAATGAGTTTACTGCCATTTTAATATGTGACATACTGTTACAGTGTTAGCAAAGTTTCGTTTAAATACCTGTGTTGATTCAGAGAATGGCAAGGTTGACATATACTTTAAACATTTTGGGCTGTGTGTCCTAGTGTTTAGTGATCTCAACCTGTAAGACAGGTGTCATGGGATTGAACTTTGTTTGGGTTGGGAATATTTCCAATTTTTAGCACACCTAGCTCATACTCAGTATGCCCTGGATTGAGTATAAATTGGTCAGGGAAATGCTTGGTCATTGACAGCAGAAAAGGCTTGCATGGACGGGACTGTGTAAATGCAAGCATTAAAACACATCATGGGCTAATTTAACTGTACTACACAAAAGACTATAAATCTCCAGAAAACAGCCACAAACATTTGAATTGTTGTCTTCTGGTCATACATTCGTAGCATGTAAGCTTTTTGTTTCCATTTTTACCTCCATAGGGACCTGGTAACTTTCCACAAAGAAGGAGTTTATGGATATCTTGCACATTTTTACACAATCATGCTATTTTTTTTTCTTCTATTTATGATTGTTTTACCATTAATCATTGATTGGGCTTATTATAAAGACTTGGCATGTGCAGACAAAAAAAAACCCCTGCTTTTTCAAATATTTTAAGTATCTGTGCAGATTAAAAAAAAATGATTTTTTATACTATTTTTATTGTCTGCACACAAACTGTCCAATACCTCTGGCGCGGCCTAACAGCCCGTAAGTTAAGACATGACATGTGCAGACAAAAAAAACCCTGCTTTTAAAAATATTTTAAGTATCTGTGCAGACTAAAACAAATGATTTTTTACACTATTTTTAGTGTCTGCACACAAACTGTCCAATACCTCTGGCGCGGCCTAACAGCCCGTAAGTTAAGACATGACATGTGCAGACAAGAAAAACCCTGCTTTTAAAAATATTTTAAGTATCTGTGCAGACTAAAAAAATGATTTTTTACACTATTTTTATTGTCTGCACACAAACTGTCCAATACCTCTGGCGCGGCCTAACAGCCCGTAAGTTAAGACATGACATGTGCAGACAAAGAAAACCCTGCTTTTAAAAATATTTTAAGTATCTGTGCAGACTTAAAAAAAGGTTTTTTACACTATTTTTATTGTCTGCACACAAACTGTCCAATACCTCTGGCGCGGCCTAACAGCCCGTAAGTTAAGACATGACATGTGCAGACAAAAAAAAACCCTGCTTTTAAAAATATTTTAAGTATCTGTGCAGACTAAAAAAAATGATTTTGTACCCTATTTTTATTGTCTGCACACAAACTGTCCAATACCTCTGGCGCGGCCTAACAGCCCGTAAGTTAAGACATGACATGTGCAGACAAAAAAAAACCCTGCTTTTAAAAATATTTTAAGTATCTGTGCAGACTAAAAAAAATGATTTTTTACACTATTTTTATTGTCTGCACACAAACTGTCCAATACCTCTGGCGCGGCCTTACAGCCCGTAAGTTAAGACATGACATGTGCAGACAAAAAAAACCCCTGCTTTTAAAAATATTTTAAGTATCTGTGCAGACTAAAAAAATGATTTTTTACACTATTTTTATTGTCTGCACACAAACTGTCCAATACCTCTGGCGCAGCCTAACAGCCCGTAAGTTAAGACATGGCATGTGCAGACAAAAAATACCCTGCTTTTAAAAATATTTTAAGTATCTGTGCAGACTAAAATAAATGATTTTTTACACTATTTTTAGTGTCTGCACACAAACTGTCCAATACCTCTGGCGCGGCCTAACAGCCCGTAAGTTAAGACATGGCATGTGCAGACAAAAAAAAACCCTGCTTTTAAAAATATTTTAAGTATCTGTGCAGACTAAAAAAAATGATTTTTTACACTATTTTTAGTGTCTGCACACAAACTGTCCAATACCTCTGGCGCGGCCTAACAGCCCGTAAGTTAAGACATGGCATGTGCAGACAAAAAAAACCCTGCTTTTAAAAATATTTTAAGTATCTGTGCAAACCAAACAAAAATGATTTTTTACAGTAATTTTAGTGTCTGCACACAAACTGTCCAATACCTCTGGCGCGGCCTAACAGCCCGTAAGTTAAGACATGACATGTGCAGACAAAAAAACCCCTGCTTTTAAAAATATTTTAAGTATCAGTGCGGATTAAAAAAAATGATTTTTTACAGTGTTGTTAGTGTCTGCACACAAACTGTCCAATACCTCTGGCGCGGCCTAACAGCCCGTAAGTTACGACATGATGTGCAGACAAAAATAAACCTGCTTTTAAAAATATTTTAAGTATCTGTGCAGACTAAAACAAATGATTTTTTACACTATTTTTATTGTCTGCACACAAACTGTCCAATACCTCTGGCGTGGCCTAACAGCCCGTAAGTTAAGACATGACATGTGCAGACAAAAAAAAACCCTGCTTTTTAAACTATTTTTAGTATCTGTGCAGACTGAAAAAATAACAGCCCATAGAAAAACAAGTGGGGGAGTTGCAACAAAGTTCTATCTTTTTAGCCATTTCTGATGACAAATGGAACAAATTGATTTTTATACTATGTTTAGTATCTGTGCAGACTGAAAGAAAAAAAAAAATCAAGATTTATACACTATTTTTAGTATCTGTACACAAAATGTCACATACCTCTGGTGCTAAAATGGTTCTGCTCTGCTGAACAAAATGACCACCAGAGCTAAAAATAAAAAACCTTTAAACAACATCTGCTAGGGCTATGGCCTGATTTCAAAATAATTTCGCAGAAATGTTCTTCTGATTAAGTCATATTTTCCTGATACTCTGGTGAGCAATATAGGGCCATCATGGCCCTCTTGTATATGTATAGGACAAGTAGACACAATTCACCTAGGCTGTTTTGTGAAAACCAGCCTATGTCAGGGCAGATAACTCTTTCTTTGTCCTTTTTTTTTTTTGAGGTGGTCGGGTGGTGCGAAGGTGTCATGTATCTTACGTCACTGGGGCGTCCAACTGATATTGGCTTACAGTTGGGCAAGGCCTGTTATCCTTGTAGCAGGTAAGGGTAGGGTGGATGTTTTTATTTCTTCTGTTTCTTCACTTTCATTCGTGTTCCTCTTTCTTCCTTGTCTCTCTCTTTCATCTCTTCTACTATCTCTTCTATCTCTTTTCTCTGGGAGACGAAACAAAATGACCCACAAGGGTTGAGGGGTTGTTAAACCCAACACAGGAGATCACATGTTCAACCCCTGCTGAGGTCGGCAACATTCTTTCGTGGAGATTGATCATGAAATATTTTCTACAGTCATTCTCTCCCTTCTGCTGATTCAAGAAGGGCAGTTGTCAGTTTCTGGCAAAAGAATGTGCACAATACTGGTTAACAGCTTAGAGGACTAAGCCTGCCCAGTCAGTGCATCCGTCCGTCTGTTCACATTTTCAAATGATCTCCTCTGTAGCCGCAGGGCCAATATTGCTCAAATTTTATACAGAGCCTCCTTAGGTTGGGGGAACGAAAGATTGCTGAAATGGTTGTAATCCGTTGACCAAGATGGCCACCATGCCCATATATGGTAAAAACCTTTAAAAATCTTCTTCTCCAGAAGAGGGGATGCCTTGGGGCTGAATCTTTGCACAGTTCATCAGGGATGGGAGGTCTACCAAAGCTGCTAAAATGATGGTCGTATATTGACCTTTGACCTTTTTATGGCGAGGTCAAGTTTGCTTCCCTATGCATTTGTATGGGCACCATACATTTGTATGGGAAAAATGTTGAGAATTTCAAACGACTTCTCCTCTGAAGCCTCTGGGCCAATGTTGCTCAAATTTTATGTGGTGCCTTCTTAGGATGGGGGAACAAAAGATTTCTAAAATGGTTATGGTCCATTGACCAAGATGGCTGCCATACCCATATATGATAAAAACATTTAAAAATCTTCTTCTTCAGAACCAAATAAGCCCCGAGGCCTTATCTTTGCACAAATCCTCGGGGACAGGAGATCTACCAAAATTGCTAAAATGATAGTCCTACATTGACGTTTGACATTTTTATGGAAAGGTCAAATTTGCTTCCCCCATGCATCTGTATGGGCCCTATACATTTATACGGGTAAAATGTTGAGAATTCATATTTTGGACATCTCCTCTATAATCTAGTTGAATCAAAACTTGATGATGAGCATTAGGCACTTATGCGACACAAAATAGCTAAATGAGCCAATAGAAAATCCAAGATCGCCACCACAGCCACCATCTTGAAAATCAGTTTTCGACATCTCTTTTCAAATCTTAGATTGCTTTGAGCTGAAACTTGCTCTTCAGCAACAGGATGACTTCCGGATTGAAACAAGCTAAAATTGTGTCGATCGAAAATCAAAGATAGCCACAATGGTTCTGCCCCATTGAACAAGATGGCGGCCAGAGCTAAAAAATAGAAAATCTTCAAACAACATCTCGTCCTTGGCCAATGGCCTGATTTCAAAATATTTTCACAGAAGTATTTCACCAATGGCCTTCAACCAAAATTACTAAAATGGTTCTGCTTGGCTGAACAAAATGGTGGCCAAAGCTAAAAATAGAAAAACCTTTAAAAGACATCTCCTCAACAGCCAGTGACCTGATTTCAAAGTAATTTCACAGAAGTGTTCCTCTTATGGCCCTTTAACTAAATTGCTAAAAAGGTTCTGCTCGGCTGAACAAAATGGCTGCCAGAGCTAAAAATAGAAAAAAAAGCCTTTAAACATCTCCTCGGCCAGTGGCCTGATTTCAAAATGATTTTACAGAAATGTTCCTCTTATCCCCTTTTACCAAAATGATAAAATGGTTGTGCTCTGCTGAACAAAATGGTCACCAAAGCTAAAAAATAGAAAAACCTTTAAATGACATCTCTGTGGCCAGAGGCAAAATTTCAAAATAAATTCACATCAATGTTCCTCTTATGCCCCTTTGCCAAAATTGCTAAAATGGATTTGCTCTTCTGAACAAAATGGTTGCCAGAGCTAAAAATAGAAAAAAAAGCTTTAAAGGACAGGATAAGTAGATGAAACAAATGACTTCTGAAAAATATCTGAGCTTTTTTTCACTTACGGTGTTTTGAAAATTTCAGCATTTTAACCTTGTAAGCGAGATATCTGAAAAACTGTTTAAGCCATTTCCTTGTCATAAGTTTCAATATTTGGCAGTACTGGAAAAATGTTGCATGCCATCTGCATATCTGCGGTGGCAGTTTCACTCAGGTGAGCGAGTTGTGGCCCGTGGGCCTCTTGTCTATAGGTTAATGTATTGTGCAGTTAAAATTATGTTTTTAAAAATAAAACATATTTTAACTAGCAATACTTAACCTACAGATAAGATAATCCCGCCTCCCTATCCTGGATTAGCTCTACCCTTTAGGGCTTTACATGCAAAGAAACTGACACATGATCAAAAGAGCGGGAGGAATGATGTCACACAGGTGACTGCCTAAGGGGCCTTCTGGATTAAGACTGTATGAGACAACTGTACAGTCATTTTTTCTGTGGAAGGTATGAACAGAATAAAATATAGTACATTATCTATAGGTTAAGTATTGCTTGTTAAAAATATATTTTATTTTTAAAAAACTTCATATTTGGTCTATATGCTGAAATGACACTTCAAATGTGCTGAGGCAAGTGGATATTATTGCCCAACAGTAATGGTACAGATGAGGCTTTCTTGTTGGTATTTTTTTCCAGGCCTGCACTGTTGGCATCCAGCTTATCCTTTTGCTGTGGAACTTGTTATGTCCCCACATTTGGTTAGGATGACAAGTAAAAAAACATATTGGTGATATTTTTCCCAGAAAACAGTATATGACATTTCATGCAAATTGCCTCCATCCATTGGAGACAATTTGTATGAAATGTCAAAACCTCTTTTCAGTGATAAATTAGAAAAATATTTCAATATGTCCTCTGCTGAAAAATTATACCCAGAGTGCTAAAGATTAAAATCAAAGGAACTTCCAACACAAATAGTTTTTACAACACTCTAATTTTGGACTTTCATTTTTAAAGTATCTAAGGTATCTAAGTTGATTTTAATGAGTACCCACAACATAAGTTTTTCATGGAGAAATAAGAAAAACTATTCACCTGATACCTCCTCTTATCTAGAGCTATGTGTTTCATTAAGTTTGAAAAATGTCAGGGAGATTTTGATAATTTGAGAAAGTCAGGGCATTGTCAGGGAAATTTCTAAACTGGTCAGCAAGTTTGTAGTCTTTTTTAGAGGGCTAAGGCAGTTTATTCTTTTTTGGCAGCACTAAATTTCATATTTCACTAACTTTTTCCAGTTGTAAGGTATATTTGCATAGTACTTTAATTCTTAAATTTGCATATAGGATAATTTTAGTTTTAATATTCTTGCAGAAATTTAAATTTCTGTAGTAGCTGAAAGGGATTTGCACCCCTTGCCTCCCGAGCAATTCTTCATATGGCATTTGTGTCTAATGATTAATAGCTTTCTTAACTATGTACACAGCTATTATACTTGATATTGAGGCCCCAAAACCAGAAAAAACAGTCAAACTTTAACCCTTGTAGTGCTGAATAAATTAAGATGCCACGCCCATTTTCAGCCAACCAGATTACTTGATCTAGATTGTTGATATAAATTCACTTTCTTAAAATGGCAAGCAGTGCAGATCCAGATCAGTTGGCTCCTTCAGAAGCGTACTGATCTAGATCTACACTGTTTGCAAAGGTAGGGCATATCCTTGTTCAGCAGGACTAGGGTTAAAACTAACCTGGAGCAGTGGGCCAATTCTACAGATGACAGATATTTTTCTTATTTTTTCTAGACATTGGGGTCTGACACATCTTGAAAATTGTCTTGAAATGTCGAATCCTATTTTTGGGGAAAAAATAAGAAAAAATATTTCAAATTGTCATCCGCTGTAATTTTTACCCAGCATGAAAAAAAGTTAATTTTAGTAAAAGTTTATAGTTGTAGCAAGAAGGTTCAGTGGATATTGGAGACATTTTGTGATATTGGAGCCAGATGCACTGTTCTTTCATATACACTGCTAATGATTGAACAAGAACAATGCTAATGCATAGTGCACCTAGTGTGAATGGAGACTAGCAGTGTGAACGGAGATTAGCATTGTCAATAACCTTTATGTAGTTAGGTGGTCCAGTGCAAAATTTAGGACAAGTCTTGGTCAAAATTTTGCACATGATCTTTACTCAAAGTAATGGCCTACGGAAATTTAGAGATTTTTCAGTAGCAACATGCAAAATGTGTTTCATGGGTTAAATAAATAAAATCACAGATATGATAGTCTTCAGTAATCAATAATGCATATAAAAACTTTGCTAAACAAAGCCATGACATTGCTTAGGAAAATGCAATACAGAAAAGAAACAACAGCAAAAATGGGTAAACCCATGTGAAATGAATGAGGCACGTTTTAGGCATGATAGAAGAATGCATGTATAACCCCAGATAAGAAGGGGTATCCACATCATCTTTTTTTTCTTATTTCTCCATGAAAACATATTCGAGGATTGATCGCAAGACTGTAGTAACTCAAACACATTTTTGAAACCCTTGTTTAGGGGCAACTTTGACCCCTTTATAAACAATGCAAATTTAGGTGCCATTGCTCATACCTAAATTTTCATTGTGTACAGAAAGGAATGTGGTAATCTTCATAATGCCTTCATGGTGAGGAGATTAAGTTCGGGGAAAAACAACCATCTGACTTACTTCAGTCTTTTGCTCAACCCTCCATATTATGTTGTGGGTACTCTTTTGAAGTAATTCAATGAGGCCATTCTAGTGAGTACCATGACATATGTTTCATGGAGAAATAAGAAAAATATCAGTTTTTTTATTGCAAAACGCACCTCATCTGGAGCTTTGACTGACTTGTCTCGTGGGAGAACACAAGGCTGACAGCAAGATGCCCATGCCAGATTGTACTGGTGTTACATGGTGCCAACATCTCCGGTGGATGCAAAATCAATGGAGGGCAATCTTGTTCACCCATGATTCTTGATTTTACTTAAACAGGGTGGCCAGGCTCCATTGCACAATCAATAGCTCATCTCACTGCAGATCCAGGGATCACAAGTTTGAATCCTAGCTCAGCCACATAAGTTCATAAAATCATTTCTGTGGTCAGTATTCCACTTCCACTGATTCAAGAAGGGCAGTTTTTAGTAACTGCTGAAAGTGTGTGCACAAACTACTGATGAACCACCTAGAGGACAAAGCTTGCCAGGAAAGTATAAGTAGGTTAATCAAATCAAAACTGAAAAAAAGATAGAGTGGATGGATATGTGTGAGCCTGGCATCTGATGGGGGAATCCCATGCAGTATGAAATGTCTTTTCAAAGGAATTGTTAGGGCAGGGGTGGTGTTATGGCGTGGGCTGATATCATTACACTACAGAATTACTCTGCCAGTGATTGATGGCAATGATGACAAGGATATACATTGAGGAGGTATTCAAACCTCTAAAACTTTTTTTTTTCTGTGCCAGCACCCAAACCAACCTTTTCCAGCAGGATAATGCATGTCCATCCTCTGGCATGATAACCTAGTAAAGTAGGTGTGTGACAAATTTACCGGTAGGTCACTACAACCTTTATACTAATCTCTGACCTACACTGCAGAAAAAATATATCTAGGGTAAAGAGTTCTTGTGGTATATGGTTTATGAGTACAGATAATGGGTTTAGATTGTACTGTGTCCATGTCCAGTAGTAGGTCATAGCAGTTTATTTGTTAACCCTTGTGTCTAGCTGAGACCTAAGTGTCTGGGACATCTGTCCGGTACTCTGTGGCCCATGTTGACCAAATCTGGAGTATGGATATTTCCAGTAAAGATCGTTTGTCAAGTAGAGAGTTGATCAGTGTGACAAAGACCTGTTTTATAGAAAATACCAGTACTTTTCCTGAGCAAGTTAAACTGCATTGTGCAAAATGGTCCCCACTTACTGGGGCTTCCAGAATGGGCTGTTTTGTGCCTCTGCAGCAGTTGCTGGTAACCTTATGCAGAAATTGAGTTTGTGAGAGCGGATAAAAGTCCCACAGATTCAGAGACAGTTTCTGTGGGAGATGGCTCAACAGGACGGTTGGCAAGACTGTTTAACATTGTCTCAAATCAAACTAGTTTTAAATTTTACGTGTTGGAATCCACAGAGCAGTCTATAGCATGCCTGCTTATAAGTTCAAATCCCAGTTTGGCCTCACAGCTTTCTTAGCAGTTGATCATAAAATACTTTCTGTAGTCATTTTTGCCTTCTGCTGGTTCAGCAGGTCTCCATAGCAGTCAGTCTGACAGCAGATCCTGGGGTCACAAGATAAAATTTCAGCTCAGACACATAATTTGTGGAGATTGATCAGAAAATCATTTCTACAGACCTTTTTACTTCCACTGATTTAAGAAGAACAGTTTTCAGTTACTGACCAAAGTATGTGCACAAGTACTGGTTTAAACCACTTAGCGGAATAAGTCTGCCCAGGAAAAGTATGGCCAGCTTTATTTGATCTGAACTGAGTTGACTGGACTGTATAACTCCAATTCCAACTCAAACTCAGCTGATTCAAGAAGGTCAGTTGTCAATTACTGGCAAAAGTATGTGCACAAAGTACTGTTTAACTGCTTAGATGACTACTCATGCCCACTAAAAATGAGTAGGTGGACTGACTGGCTAGACATACATGATTTTAAGATTGTTGACGAGACTGTAAAAATTCAATTGAAGTCAAAAGTTTAGATATCAGAGGGCAGTTCTTCAGATTTAGTCTTCCAGTTTTAGAGTAAAAATTCTTTAATCTTTCATTTCACTTTGACAGGTGTGAAGATGTTGGAATATTTCTTCAGGTCCCACCTTCTTGGTAAGAGGGTTGAATTCAAGGTTTAGGTGTCAGCATGTTGTTGACTATGTTTCTGAGGAGTTGTCATTCAGTTTTTATCAAAGGAGTTTCATGGCGTTGTTTCACATTTTCAGGAGTTCAGGTATCAGTAGGTATTTTCAGGTCTTGTTGTTTTGTTTGTCAGAGGGTTTCAAGGTGTCAGAGGGTTGTTTTGTTATATTTAGGTGTACTGTCTCCCTTTTTTTATACGCCCGTTTGAAAAAAAGGGACGTATTATGTTACGGGGTATGGCGTCCGTCCATCCATAAACTTTTTCGTTTCCGGCTAACTCCTCCTACAGTTTACATCTGATCAAGCTGAAACTTGGTATATAGTTAGACCATGATGCGGTGCAGTGCATATTATTTCTGGGTTACAGTCCAACAAATGTTTGCAGAGTTATGCCCCTTAGAAAATTTCTGTAAACTTTTCATTTCCGGTTACCGCCTCCTACATTTTACATCCGATCAAGCTGAAACTTCATGTATAGTTAGACCATGATGTGGAGCAGCGCATATTGTTTTGAGGTTACAGTTCATCGAATATTAGTAGAGTTATGCCCCTTTGAAAATTTCAGTAGACTTTTCATTTCCGGCTAACTCCTCCTACAGTTTACATCCGATCAAGCTGAAACTTGATATATATTTAGACCATGATGTGGAGCAACACATATTGTTTCAGGGTTACAGTCCAACAAATGTTTGCAGATTTATGCCCCTTAGAAAATTTCTGTAAACTTTTCATATCCGGTTACCTCCTCCTACATTTTACATCTGATCAAGCTGAAACTTCATGTATAGTTAGACCATGATGTGGAGCAGCGTATATTGTTTCGAGGTTACAGTCCACCAAATATTAGCAGAGTTATGCCCCTTTAAAAAATTTTAGTAGACTTTTCGTTTCTAGCTAACTCCTCCTACAGTTTACATCCGATCAAGCTGAAACTTGATTGTAGTTAGACCATGATGTGGAGCAGTGCATATCATTTCAAGGTTACAGTCCACCAAATATTAGCAGAGTTAACGGGGGTTGTCGGGTGGTGCGAAGGTGTCATGTATCTTGTGTCACCGGGGCGTCCAACTGATATTGGCTTACAGTTGGGCAAGGCCTGCTATCGTTGAAGTAGGTAAAGGTAGAGGGTGAATGTTTTTATTTCTTCTGTTTCTTCCCTTTCATTCCTGTTCCTCTTTCTTCCCTGTTCCTCTCTTTCATCTCTTCTACTATCTCTTCTATCTCTTTTCTCCCTTTCACTGGGAGACGACACAAAATGACCCACAAGGGTTGACGTGTCGTTAAACCACAACACAATAAAAAAAAAACCTTTGAAAATTTCTATTAAATTTTTCATTTCTGGCTAACTCCTCCTACAGTTTACATCCAATCAAGCTGAAACTTCATGTACAGTTAGACCTTGATGTGGAGCAGCGCATTTTGATTCGAGGTTACAGTCCACCAAATATTAGCAGAGTTATGCCCCTTTGAAAATTTCCGTAAACTTTTCCTTTCTGGCTAAATCCTTCTACAGTTTACATCATATCAAGCTGAAACTTGATTTGTAGTTAGACCATGATGTGAAGCAGCGCATATTCTTTCAAGGTTACAGGCCACCAAATATTAGCAGAGTTAAACCCCTTTTGAAAATTTCTATTAACTGTTTGTTTCCGGCTAAATACTCCTACAGTTTACATCCGATCAAGCTGAAACTTCATAGATAGTTACACGATGATGTGGAGCAGCTCATATTATTTCGAGGTTACAGTGCACCAAAAATATTTGCAGATTTATGCCCTTTGAAAGTTTTTGTAAACTTTTTGCAGCATATTGTTTAGAGGTAATAGTGTGCCAAAGGTTCAGATGAGCTTATAATATAGCCATGCTTCTGTCAGAAAGCACTTCTCCCTAGAAGCAGCAAACTTCTCCCTATTTTCCCAGGAGGGAGAAGTCACTTCTCCCTTAATTTCTGGGCCAGCTTTGACCCTTAGGTTACAGTTCATCAAATATCAGCAGAGATTATGCCCCAATGAAATTTTTTTTTATTTTTTTTTTTTTTTTTTTTTTTTTTTTTTTTGTAATTCCACTTACAATATATATCCTGAGCACTGAATTATACAGGAGCCAGTTTATGTACTGCATCTTATTACTTGCCACGGGCGTATAATGCGCCGTTTGTTATCAAAGGAGTTTCTGGGTATTTTGGTTAACGATTTCAGGAGTTCAGGTATCACAGTTTGTCAAGGTTTTTTTGTCAGAGGTTTTTAAACTGTCAGTCTGTTTGTCAAAGATGTTGAAGTGTTTCTTCAGGTCCCATGTACTTTGTGTGTCAGAGGGTTTTATGGTTTAGGTATTGAAAGGTTTCTTCATGTACAGTCTGTTTGTTGGAAGTTTTGGTATCAAAGGTTTCTTCAGATCCTTTTTTTTTGTTGTTGTTTTGTGGGTTTACAGTTTGTCAGATGGTTTCTTCAGGTTCTCTATGTTTGTCAGAGTTTTGGGTGTCAATACATTGCTTCAGGTTCTTTGGTTTGGTGTGTCAGAGGTTTCAAGATTTAAATCAGAGGGTTTTTGGGTTCCGTATCAAATGATTTTAAGGTTTAGCTGACAAAGGGTTGTTTTTCAGGGCAAGTATTTCAGGTTATCAGAGGTTTAGATGTCAGTTTCTTCAGATCCAGTCTTTGTCAGAGAGGTAAAGTAGAGTCTTTGAGGCATATTTCAGTTTTATTTCATAGGTTGGTAAGTAAGTGTTGTTGGGTATTTAGTGTTTCAGAAGTAGGTTTAGGCATCAAAAGGTTTCTTGAGGTCCAGTTTTTCAGCAGTATCATGGATATTGTATCTCAGTTTGTCAATTTTTAAGGTGTTGGAGTGTTCCATCAGGTCCTGTTCCTTTGGTTTATCAGATGTTTAGGTATCAACAAGTTTGAAAGTTTGAAAATTGGAGGATTTTGTGAGGTAAAGGTTTTGGTTATCCTTCAGCTTGTGATTGAATTCAAACCTTTGGACATCTGACAACTTATCAGATCATGGCACTCTATTATTATTAACCCTCGGTCTATATGAAAAGAACAGTGGGGATATTATGATCACCTCTGTCGATCTATCCATTCTTCTGTCTGTCTACAATGGTTTATCTTCCTACACTGTTGCATGGTTTCAACCAAATTTGCTGCATTCCTTTCCCATTTGCTAGGCTCTTGCAATGTTGATTTATGGCCCTGAGCAAGGGATCAAAAGGTTAAATGCTTTGATTTTTTCCACTTACTCTATTTTCTCCTAAACAATTGGTGCAGGATTTGAAGGTACTTTTGCTGTTTACCTTCTTGTATGCTAAAGTCATGAAATATGTAATGAAATTTTTACTTTGAATCCTAGGGTCTGCTGTCCTCTGTCTATTTAACCTTCGGTCCTCATTGATGATTTGGAACACAGGAAATAGAAATGTAAGTTAGATCCTAGCTAATCTAACCCTATGGCTCAGTTGGATGGTGATCAGGAGGTCCCAGGTTTGATCTCCGCCTGGTCCAGCAACATTTTTCCTTGAAGATTGATCATGAAATAGTTTCTACAGTCATTTTTTCTCTTCTGCTGATTCAAGAAGGCCAGATGTCAGTTTCTGGTTACAGAATGTGCACAAGTACTGGAAAACCATTTAGAATGTTAAGTCTGCCTAGGAAAAGTGTGGTTAGATAAACAGACCAGCTCATCATGACCTTAGTAGGTTGACTGGGCAATTATAAAACCTACACTGAAAAAACTCACATCCTAGCTATAAGCATTTCTAATGAGTACCCACAACACATGCTTTTGTGGGGAAATAAGAAAACTGTCAATAGTTAGATGGCCCGGTGCAAATTTTAGGTCAAGTTTACTTATGGTTGAAAAACATGCCTTATCTGGAGCTATGGCAGATTTAGTGTGTGGTGCATTACTCCATGAGTTATTAGTGCTGTGGTGGGTAACATCTAATTCATGAAGGTGGGATTGCCACTGACAAATATCCATAGTCTGTGGAATATATACTGATATCTCCCACACAGTGGTTGCACAGGATGGAAGTGGTCTTTCTTTCTGCATTGTTACATGCTCACTTCCTGCCTAGCATAGTGATGTAGGTTTCCTGTAGCATTTCAGTGTTGATCTAGCCTCATTACTGTCACATGAGCAAAACTGAAACATACTATCTCCTGATAGGGCATCCCTACCTGTATCAAACCTACATTATAGTCATTTCTCTGCTATGTAGCAATTTGCTTAGCAATGTCATGGCATCCTTTTGCAAGTGGCTTCATTGTGCAAGCAGTGCATTACTGATTACACAAGACACAATAGCCATGATTTTCATGATTTAGGAACACATTTTAAAGATTTTTAATGACTACTTCTCCTAAACCACTGAGCAGTAGGACTTTGGACTCTCTAATTTAGTACAAATGTTAAATAGATAAGGGCAATTGAAAATAAATAAAAGTCTGCAAATCTGCCTCTTGGTTCGGTTGCCATGGCAACAGAAAACTCCCATAGACTTATAATGAGAAAATGCAAAAAATTCCATTTCTCCCTAACCAGTGAAGTGATGTGAATCATATTTGGCAGTTATGACCATTGGATGATTATCTACCCAGTTTATGTAATTTATGACCACTGACCATATTGTTTGGTTGCCATGGCAATGTTAAATTTTAAAATATGAATTTTTTAAATGACAGCTCCTCCATAACCACAGTAAGGAATGTTGCAAACTTCATTACTGCTTATAAAGAGTCAATAAAACTGAGACTTCCATTTTCTAATCCATAGTGAGTTCTTTGTTTCCAAGGGTAATCTTTTTGATATTTATTATATTTCCCTGCCCCTGTGCTGTTTACATGTATGAAATCATGATATTGTTAAACAACTCTTCAGAAGCCACTTAGCAAATTTCCACCAAATTTTACATTGATCCTACTGTTGAAATGTGATTAAGAGTTTGTCCAAATGATCACACTCCATTGACTGTCATGCCCATATATTCTTCTTCAAAACTAAGAACTGCTTAAATAATGATCCCTTTATTAGTTGCAATGATAGGATTGGAAAAATATTACATAACATTTAAATATCTGCAGTGGCCATGTCACTCAGGTGAGCAAATCCTGGCCCTTGGGCCCCTTGTAATATGTGACATACTGCTTCAGTGTTAGCAAAGTTTCATTTAAATATCTGCATTGATTCAGAGAATGGCAAAGTTAACATAATTTTATGCATTAAACATTTGAGTGTCCTAGTGGTTAGTGATCTCAACCTGTAAGCCAGATGTCATGCATTTGAACCTTGTTTGGGTGGGGAAAGTTTCTTATCATTAGTACACCAAGTTGATACTCAACATGCCCTGGATTGAGTATAAATTGGACAGGGAAATGCTTCATCATAAGACAGCAGGAAAAGCATGCATGGACAAGACTGTACAAATGCAAGCATTAACACAAATCATGGTTCAGTGTAGCACAAATACTACACAAAGGACTAGAAAGCTTCAGAACACCACCACAAACATTTGAATTGTTGTGTTCTGTCATATATGTATAGGACAACTAGTCACAATTCACACATAAGTTGCTGGCCTCGTGAAATATTTTCTACAGTCATTCTTTCCATTCCGCTGATTCAAGAAGGGCAGTTGTCTGGCAAAAGAGTGTACACAATACTGGTTAACCGCTTAGAGGACTAAGCCTGCCCAGTAAACGTGTAGTTAGGTAAACTGACCATGCTCGACATGACCCCATTGGGTTGATAGGGCCGTAAAACCTCAACACAAACAAACACACATAAGTTGTGTTTCACAAAACAGCCTTTGTCAGGGTAGATAACTCTTTCTATGTCCTTTTTTTTTGAGGTGGTCGGGTGGTGCGAAGGTGTCGTGTATCTTAAGTCACCGGGGCGTCCAGCTGATATTGGCTTACAGTTGGGCAAGGCCTGCTATCTTTGTAGCAGGTAAGGGTAGGGGGAATGTTTTTATTTTTTCTGTTTCTTCACTTTCATTCCTGGTCCTCTTTCTTCCTTTTCCCTCTCTTTCATCTCTTCTATTATGTGTTCTATCTCTTTTCTTCCTTTCTCTGGGAGATGACACAAAATGACCCCAATACAATGAATCGTCCTTTTTTTTTATTATTATCTACTATCTTGGTTTTAGAATTAAAAATTCATCTCTGCAATAATGCCATCTTCTTCACTTCCAACTACTTTCTTATATGATACTACTATGCTATAGGTATAAGCAAGGCAACAATGCATTTCTACATTTTTATTTACTCCAGTTAATTTACTGATAGTTAACATATACCCAGGTTGGAATATATATATTTTTTCCTTCTCTCTATTTCATTCAATCTAGGTATTAACTTTTATTCTCAGATTAACTCTCAACTGAGCTCTAACCCAACTTCCTCATGTGACATGCTCAAACAGTATTTATACCTCATCACCTCATCACCCGGTCTGACCATTGGATGACTTTTTATGATGCTGTGCTCACACTATACCTTCATGACTTTCAAGGTTGTGACCATATAAGGATATGTAGGTTAACCTAGAACCCTGATTTCTTTGGATTTATTATTACTCACCGATTTTGTGAACTTCTTGAAATGCATTCCGTATACTGAATTACCCCTAATATCTGCACTCTCCCTAAATACTGTTATACTTACAAATAGATAGAACACAAACCGAATTAATATTCACTAGCTAGAGTAGTTAACTTGATTGAGAATCCATGTTTCTGTCTCCTGGACCTCCATAAGAAATCTTTATTACTAATTTCAGAGTATCCTATCTCTATTTAAAAATGTGAGTGCAGAAAAGCAATTCTAGAATATTTATGTATATGTATAGATGCTTGAATTCTTTATTCATAACCACCAAAACATAAAAGGAAAATCTGATGAGATTTTGCCAATCCCAACTACATTTTTAGTTTCAATAAAATACCTTGAAAATTCTTCATTCTAACTGATGTCATAAGGGGAATATCAAAATCAATTAAGTTAGTTTGATGTCTTTTGGTTGTCAGTAAAGAAGGATTTTGATCTTTGTTCAGCCATCTACCTAGAAATATGCAGCAGAAGATGTCTTGTTTCCAGCAAACTGAGTTTAAGTTTCTTCTTTTCTTTTTGGTATGGTATAAAAAAGTGTCTAAATTAGACAGCATTATTCCATAGATGAAGCATTTATTTGTAAAAAAAGAAATTAGAAAGGTACCAAATTAGAGGAATACCTGTGTTGATTCAGAGAGTGGTAAGTTTAACATATGCATTAAACATTTGGGCAGTATAAACTCTTTCTTTTATCCTTTTTGTTTTATCTGGCATCTATGTTTTAAAATTAAAAACAGCTAGAGTGGTTAATTTGATTAAGAATCCATGTTTCTTAATCCTCAACATCCTCAAGAAGTCTTTATTACCAATTTCAGAGCATACTATCTCTATTTGAAAATGTGTGTGCAGAATAGCAATTCTAAAATATTTATGTATATGTAGAGATGCTTAAATTTCTTGTGCATAAACACTGAAACATAAAAAGAAAATCTGATGAGAGTTTGCTGATCCTAACCACATCTATAGTTACCAGAAAATGCCTAAAATATTCTTCATTCAAGCAGATGTCTTAAGGGGAATAGTAAAAACAGTTAAGTGAGTTAGTTGTCTTTTGTTGGCAAAAAGAAGGCTTTTGATCACCGTCCAGCAGTCTGCCCAGAAATATGCATCAGAAGATGTCTTGTTTCCAGCTATTCAGGTTTTTTTTTCTCATTTTTTTTTCTATTTTTTCAAGGTAGATAACTCTTTCTTTGTCCTTTTTGTATTATCTGGCATCTTTGTTTTAAATTCAAACTTCATCTCTGCAGTGATGCCATCTTCTTGACTAGTCTTGTTTCTGCTAGTGAATTAATTTGTTTACATATTTATCTGTTACTAAGGAATGCTGATACAAGTAGTATCCAGATTTTTATTTTCTATGGTCATTCTCTTCCTTCCACTGATTCAAGAAGTGCAGTTGTCAGTTTCTGGCAAAAGAATGTGCACAATACTGGTTAACCGCTTAGAGGACTAAGCCTGCCCAGTAAAGTGTGGTTAAGTAAACTGACCGTGCTCAACATGACCCCATTGGGTTGACTGGGCCGTAAAACCTCAACACAAACAAATAATTGAGTAAGTTGTCTTTTGGTGGTCAATAAAGAAGGCTTTTAATCTCCGTCCAGCAGCCTGCCCAGAAATAATTATGCATCAGAAGATGTCTTGTCAAGAGCAAACCAAGGTATTATTTTTATTTATTTATTTTGTTTTTAAATAGTTTGGTAATGAAAAGCTTTTAAATGGGACAGAATCATTCCATAGATGAAGTATTTAATTGTGAAAACAGTGAAAATAAAGAATGAGTTTACTGCAATTTTAATATGTGACATTCTGTTACAATGTTAGCAAAGTTTCGTTTAAATACCTGTGTTGATTCAGAGAATGGCAAGGTTGACATATACTTTAAACATTTTGGGCTGTGTGTCCTAGTGTTTAGTCATCTCAACCTGTAAGACAGGTGTCATGGGATTGAACTTTGTTTGGGTTGGGAATATTTCCAATTTTTAGCACACCTAGTTCATACTCAGTATGCCCTGGATTATGACAGGGAAATGCTTGGTCATTGACAGCAGAAAAAGCTTGCATGGACGGGACTGTGTAAATGCAAGCATTAAAACACATCATGGGCTAATTTAACTGTACTTCACAAAAGACTATAAATCTCCAGAAAACAGCCACAAACATTTGAATTGTTGTCTTCTGGTCATACATTCGTAGCATGTAAGCTTTTTGTTTCCATTTTTACCTCCATAGGGACCTGGTAACTTTCCACAAAGAAGGAGTTTATGGATATGTTGCACATTTTTACACAATCATGCTTTTTTTTTTTTTCTTCTGTTTATGATTGTTTTACCATTAATCATTGATTGGGCTTATTATAAAGACTTGGCATGTGCAGACCAAAAAAAACCCCTGCTTTTTAAAATATTTTAAGTATCTGTGCAGACTAAAAAAAATGATTTTTTACACTATTTTTATTGTCTGCACACAAACTGTCCAATACCTCTGGCGCGGCCTAACAGCCCGTAAGTTAAGACATGACATGTGCAGACAAAAAAAAACCCTGCTTTTAAAATTATTTGAAGTATTTGTGCAGACTAAAAAAAATGATTTTTTACATTATTTTTATTGTCTGCACACAAACTGTCCAATACCTCTGGCGCGGCCTAACAGCCCGTAAGTTAAGACATGACATGTGCAGACAAAAAAACCCTGCTTTTAAAAATATTTTAAGTATCTGTGCAGACTAAAAAAAATGATTTTTTACCCTATTTTTATTGTCTGCACACAAACTGTCCAATACCTCTGGCGCGGCCTAACAGCCCGTAAGTTAAGACATGACATGTGCAGACAAAAAAAAACCCTGCTTTTAAAAATATTTTAAGTATCTGTGCAGACTAAAAAAAATGATTTTTTACACTATTTTTATTGTCTGCACACAAACTGTCCAATACCTCTGGCGCGGCCTAACAGCCCGTAAGTTAAGACATGACATGTGCAGACAAAAAAAAACCCTGCTTTTAAAAATATTTTAAGTATCTGTGCAGACTAAAAAAATGATTTTTTACACTATTTTTATTGTCTGCACACAATATGTCCAATACCTCTGGCGCGGCCTAACAGCCCGTAAGTTAAGACATGGCATGTGCAGACAAAAAAAACCCTGCTTTTAAAAATATTTTAAGTATCTGTGCAGACTAAAATAAATGATTTTTTACACTATTTTTAGTGTCTGCACACAAACTGTCCAATACCTCTGGCGCGGCCTAACAGCCCGTAAGTTAAGACATGGCATGTGCAGACAAAAAAAAACCCTGCTTTTAAAAATATTTTAAGTATCTGTGCAGACTAAAAAAAATGATTTTTTACACTATTTTTAGTGTCTGCACACAAACTGTCCAATACCTCTGGCGCGGCCTAACAGCCCGTAAGTTAAGACATGGCATGTGCAGACAAAAAAAACCCTGCTTTTAAAAATATTTTAAGTATCTGTGCAAACCAAACAAAAATGATTTTTTACAGTAATTTTAGTGTCTGCACACAAACTGTCCAATACCTCTGGCGCGGCCTAACAGCCCGTAAGTTAAGACATGACATGTGCAGACAAAAAAACCCCTGCTTTTAAAAATATTTTAAGTATCAGTGCGGACTAAAAAAAATGATTTTTTACAGTGTTGTTAGTGTCTGCACACAAACTGTCCAATACCTCTGGCGCGGCCTAACAGCCTGTAAGTTACGACATGATGTGCAGACAAAAATAAACCTGCTTTTAAAAATATTTTAAGTATCTGTGCAGACTAAAACAAATGATTTTTTACACTATTTTTATTGTCTGCACACAAACTGTCCATTACCTCTGGCGTGGCCTAACAGCCCGTAAGTTAAGACATGACATGTGCAGACAAAAAAAACCCTGCTTTTTAAACTATTTTTAGTATCTGTGCAGACTGAAAAAATAACAGCCCATAGAAAAACAAGTGGGGGAGTTGCAACAAAGTTCTATCTTTTTAGCCATTTCTGATGACAAATGGAACAAATTGATTTTTATACTATGTTTAGTATCTGTGCAGACTGAAAGAAAAAAAAAAATCAAGATTTATACACTATTTTTAGTATCTGTACACAAAATGTCACATACCTCTGGTGCTAAAATGGTTCTGCTCTGCTGAACAAAATGACCACCAGAGCTAAAAATAAAAAAAAAACCTTTAAACAACATCTCCTAGGCCTATAGCCTGATTTCAAAATAATTTCGCAGAAATGTTCTTCTGATTAAGTCATATTCTCCTGATACTCTGGTGAGCGATATAGGGCCATCATGGCCCTCTTGTATATGTATAGGACAAGTAGACACAATTCACACATAGGCTGTTTTGTGAAACAGCCTATGTCAGGGCAGATAACTCTTTCTTTGTCCTTTTTTTTTTGAGGTGGTCGGGTGGTGCGAAGGTGTCATGTATCTTACGTCACTGGGGCGTCCAACTGATATTGGCTTACAGTTGGGCAAGGCCTGTTATCCTTGTAGCAGGTAAGGGTAGGGGGGATGTTTTTATTTCTTCTGTTTCTTCACTTTCATTTGTGTTCCTCTTTCTTCCTTGTCTCTCTCTTTCATCTCTTCTACTATCTCTTCTATCTCTTTTCTCCTTTTCTCTAGACGAAACAAAATGACCCACAAGGGTTGAGGGGTTGTTAAACCCCAACACAGGCGATCACATGTTCAACCCCCACCGAGGTCGGCAACATTCTTTCATGGAGATTGATCATGAAATATTTTCTACAGTCATTCTCTCCCTTCTGCTGATTCAAGAAAGGCAGTTGTCAGTTTCTGGCAAAAGAATGTGCACAATACTGGTTAACAGCTTAGAGGACTAAGCCTACCCAGTCAGTGCATCCGTCTGTCTGTTCACATTTTCAAATGACCTCCTCTGAAGCCTCAGGGCCAGTATTGCTCAAATTTTATACAGAGCCTCCTTAGGTTGGGGGAACGAAAGATTGCTAAAATTGTTGTAATCAAGATGGCCACCATGCCCATATATGGTAAAAACCTTTAAAAATCTTCTTCTCCAGAAGAGAGGATGCCTTGGGGCTGAACCTTTGCACAATTCATCAGGGATGGGAGGTCTACCAAAGTTGCTAAAATGATGGTCGTATATTGACCTTTGACCTTTTTATGGTGAGGTCAAGTTTGCTTCCCTATGCATTTGTATGGGCACCATACATTTGTATGGGAAAAATGTTGAGAATTTCAAACGACTTCTCCTCTGAAGCCTCTGGGCCAATGTTGCTCAAATTTTATGTGGTGCCTTCTTAGGATGGGGGAACAAAAGATTTCTAAAATGGTTATGGTCCATTAACCAAGATGGCTGCCATACCCATATATGGTAAAAACATTTAAAAATCTTCTTCTTCAGAACCAAATAAGCCCTGAGGCCTTATCTTTGCACAAATCCTCGGGGACAGGAGATCTACCAAAATTGCTAAAATGATCGTCCTACATTGACGTTTGACATTTTTATGGAAAGGTCAAATTTGCTTCCCCCATGCATCTGTATGGGCCCTATACATTTATACGGGTAAAATGTTGAGAATTCATATTTTGGACATCTCCTCTATAATCTAGTTGAATCGAAACTTGATGATGAGCATTAGGCGCTTATGAGACACAAAATAGCTAAATGAGCCAATAGAAAATCCAAGATCGCCACCACAGCCACCATCTTGAAAATCAGTTTTCGACATCTCTTTTCAAATCTTAGATTGCTTTGAGCTGAAACTTGCTCTTCAGCAACAGGATGACTTCCGGATTGAAACAAGCTAAAATTGTGTCGATCAAAAATCAAACATAGCCACAATGGTTCTGCTCCATTGAACAAGATGGCGGCCAGAGCTAAAAAATAGAAAATCTTCAAACAACATCTCGTCCTTGGCCAATGGCCTGATTTCAAATATTTACACAGAAGTGTTTCACCAATGGCCTTCAACCAAAATTACTAAAATGGTTCTGCTTGGCTGAACAAAATGGTGGCCAAAGCTAAAAATAGAAAAACCTTTAAAAGACATCTCCTCAACAGCCAGTGACCTGATTTCAAAGTAATTTCACAGAAGTGTTCCTCTTATGGCCCTTTAACTAAATTGCTAAAAAGGTTCTGCTCGGCTGAACAAACTGGCTGCCAGAGCTAAAAATAGAAAAAAAAAAAACCTTTAAACATCATCTCGGCCAGTGGCCTGATTTCAAAATGATTTTACAGAAATGTTCCTCATATCCCCTTTTACCAAAATGATAAAATGGTTGTGCTCTGCTGAACAAAATGGTCATAAAAGCTAAAAAATAGAAAAACCTTTAAATGACATCTCTGTGGCCAGAGGCAAGATTTCAAAATAAATTCACATCAATGTTCCTCTTATGCTCCTTTGCCAAAATTGCTAAAATGGATTTGCTCTTCTGAACAAAATGGTTGCCAGAGCTAAAAATAGAAAAAAAAAACTTTAAAGGACAGGATAAGTAGATGAAACAAATGACTTCTGAAAAATATCTGAGCTTTTTTTCACTTATGGTGTTTTGAAAATTTCAGCATTTTAACCTTGTAAGCGAGATATCTGAAAGACTGTTTAATCCATTTCCTTGTCATAAGTTTCAATATTTGGCAGTACTGGAAAAATGTTGCATGCCATCTGCATATCTGCAGTAGATGAAACAAATGACTTCTGAAAAATATCTGAGCTTTTTTTCACTTATGGTGTTTTGAAAATTTCAGCATTTTAACCTTGTAAGCGAGATATCTGAAAGACTGTTTAATCCATTTCCTTGTCATAAGTTTCAATATTTGGCAGTACTGGAAAAATGTTGCATGCCATCTGCATATCTGCAGTAGATGAAACAAATGACTTCTGAAAAATATCTGAGCTTTTTTTCACTTATAGTGTTTTGAAAATTTCAGCATTTTAACCTTGTAAGCGAGATATCTGAAAAACTGTTTAAGCCATTTCCTTGTCATAAGTTTCAATATTAGGCAGTACTGGAAAAATGTTGCATGCCATCTGCATATCTGCAGTGGCAGTTTCACTCAGGTGAGTGAGTTGTGGCCCGTGGGCCTCTTGTCTATAGGTTAATGTATTGTGCAGTTAAAATAATCCTGCCTCTCTATCCTGGCTTAGCTCTACCCTTTAGAGCTTTACATTCAAAGAAACTGACACATGATCAAAAGAGTGGGAGGAATGATGTCACACAGGTGACTGCCTAAGGGGCCTTCTGGATTAAGACTGTATGGGACAACTGTACAGTCGTTTTTTCTGTGGAAGGTATGAACAGAATAGAATATAGTACATTATCTATAGGTTAAGTATTGCTTGTTAAAATATATTTTATTTGTAAAAAACTTCATATTTGGTCTATATGCTGAAATGACACTTCAAATGTGCTGAGGCAAGTGGATATTATTGCCCAACAGTAATGGTACAGATGAGGCTTTCTTGTTGGTATTTTTTTCCAGGCCTGCACTGTTGGCATCCAGTTTATCCTTTTGCTTTGGAACTTGTTATGTCCCCACATTTGGTTTGGATGACAAGTAAAAAAAACATATTGGTGATATTTTTTCCAGAAAACAGTATATGACATTTCATGCAAATTGCCTCCATCCATTGGAGACAATTTGTATGAAATGTCAAAACCTCTTTTCAGTGATAAATTAGAAAAATATTTCAATATGTCCTCTGCTGAAAAATTTTACCCAGAGTGCTAAAGATCAAAATCAAAGGAACTTCAGTTTACCAACACAAATAGTTTTTACAACACTCTAATTTTGGACTTTCATTTTTAAGGTATCTAAGGTATCTAAGTTGATTTTAATGAGTACCCACAACATATGTTTTTCATAGAGAAATAAGAAAAACTATTCACCTAATACCTCCTTCTTATCTAGAGCTATGTGTTTCATTAAGTTTGAAAAATGTCAGGGAGATTTTGATAATTTGAGAAAGTCAGGGCATTGTCAGGGAAATTTCTAAACTGGTCAGCAAGTTTGTAGTCTTTTTCAGAGGGCTAAGGCAGTTTATTCTTTTTTGGCATCACTAAATTTCATATTTCACTAACTTTTTCCAGTTGTAAGGTATATTTGCATAGTACTTTAATTCTTTAATTTGCATATAGGATAATTTTAGTTTTAATATTCTTGCAGAAATTTAAATTTCTGTAGTAGCTGAACGGGATTTGCACCCCTTGCCTCCCGAGCAATTCTTCATATGGCATTTGTGTCTAATGATTAATAGCTTTCTTAACTATGTACACAGCTATTATACTTGATATTGAGGCCCCAAAACCAGAAAAAACAGTCAAACTTTAACCCTTGTAGTGCTGAATAAATTAAGATGCCACGCCCATTTTCAGCCAACCAGATTACTTGACCTAGATTGTTGATATAAATTCACTTATTTAAAATGGCAAGCAGTGCAGATCCAGATCAGTTGGCTTCTTCAGAAGCCTACTGATCTAGATCTACACTGTTTGCAAAGGTAGGGCATATCCTTGTTCAGCAGGACTAGGGTTAAAACTAACCTGGAGCAGTGGGCCAATTCTACAGATGACAGATATTTTTCTTATTTTTTCTAGACATTGGGGTCTGACACATCTTGAAAATTGTCTTGAAATGTCGAATCCTATTTTTGGGGAAAAAGTAAGAAAAAATATTTCAAATTGTCATCCGCTGTAATTTTTACCCAGCATGAAAAAAAGTTAATTTTAGTAAAAGTTTATAGTTGTAGCAAGAAGGTTCAGTGGATATTGGAGACATTTTGTGATATTGGAGCCAGATGTACTGTTCTTTCATATACACTGCTAATGATTGAACAAGAACAATGCTAATGCATAGTGCACCTAGTGTGAACGGAGACTAGCAGTGTGAACAGAGTTTAGCGTTGTCAATAACCTTTATGTAGTTAGATGGTCCAGTGCAAAATTTAGGACAAGTCTTGGTCAAAATTTTGCACATTATCTTTACTCAAAGTAATGGCCTACAGAAATTTAGAGATTTTTCAGTAGCAACATGCAAAATGTGTTTCATGGGTTAAATAAAAAAAAATCACAGATATCATGATAGTCTTCAGTAATCAATAATGCATATAAAAACTTTGCTAAACAAAGCCATGACATTGCTTAGAAAAATGCCATACAGAAAAGAAACAACAGCAAAAATGGGTGAACCCATGTGAAATGAATGAGGCACGCTTTAGGCATGACAGAAGAATGCGTGTATAACCCCAGATAAGAAGGGGTATCCACATCATCTTTTTTTTCTTATTTCTCCATGAAAACATATTCGAGGATTGATCGCAAGACTGTAACTCAAACACATTTTTGAAACCCTTGTTAGGGGCAACTTTGACCCCTTTATAAACAATGCAAATGTAGGTGCCATTGCTCATACGAGCAGTTGCATCTAAATTTTTATTGTGTACAGAAAGGAATATGGTAATCTTCATAATGCCTTCATGGTGAGGAGATTAAGTTCGGGGAAAAACAACCATCAGACTTACTTCAGTCTTTTGCTCAACCCTCGATATTATGTTGTGGGTACTCTTTTGAAGTAAGTCAATGAGGCCATTCTAGTGAGTACCATAACATATGTTTCATGGAGAAATAAGAAAAATATCAGTACTTTTTGATTGCAAAATGCACCTCATCTGGAGCTTTGACTGACTTGTCTGGTGGGGGAACACAAGGCTGACAGCAATATGCCCATGCCAGATTGTACTGGTGGTACATGGTGCCAACATCTCCGGTGGATGCAAAATCAATGGAGGGCAATCTTGTTCACCCATGATTCTTGATTTTACTTAAACAGGGTGGCCAGGCTCCATTGCACAATCAATAGCTCATCTCACTGCAGATCCAGGGATCGCAAGTTTGAATCCTAGCTCAGCCACATAAGTTCATAAAATCATTTCTGTGGTCAGTATTCCACTTCCACTGATTCAAGAAGGGCAGTTGTTAGTAACTGCTGAAAGTGTGTGCACAAACTACTGATGAACCACCTAGAGGACACAGCTTGCTAGGAAAGTAAAAGTAGGTTAATCAAATCAAAACTAAAAAAAGGGTGGATGGATATGTGTGAGCCTGGCATCTGATGGGGGAATGCCATGCAGTATGAAATGTCTTGTGAAATGGATTGGTAGGGCAGGGGTGGTGTTATGGCATGGATTGATATCATATGACACTACAGAATTACTCTGCTAGTGATTGATGGCAGTCTGATGACAAGGATATACATTGAGGAGGTATTCAAACCTCTAAAACTTTTTTTTTTCTGTGCCAGCACCCAAACCAACCTTTTCCAGCAGGATAATGCATGTCCATCCTCTGGCATGATAATCTAGTAAAGTAGGTGTGTGACAAATTTACAGGTAGGTCACAACAACCTTTATACTGATCTCTGACCTACATTGCAGAAAAAAAATATATCTAGGGTAAAGAGTTCTTGTGGTATATGGTTTATGAGTACAGATAATGGATTAAGATTGTACTGTATCCACGTCCAGTAGAAGGTCGTAGCAGTTTTTTTGTTAACCATTGTGTCTAGCTGAGACCTAAGTGTCTGGGACATCTGTCCGGTACTCTGTGGCCCATGTTGACCAAATCTGGAGTATGGATTCCTAAGTGTCTGGGACATCTGTCCGGTACTCTGTGACCCATGTTGACCAAATCTGGAGTATGGATATTTCCAGTAAAGATCGTTTGTCAAGTAGAGAGTTGATCAATATGACTACATACCTGTTTTATAGAAAATACCAGTACTTTTCCTGAGCAGGTTAAACTGCATTGTGCAAAATGGTCCCCACTTACTGGGGCTTCCAGAATGGGCTGTTTTGTGCCTCTGCAGCAGTTGCTGGTAACCTTATGCAGAAATTGAGTTTGTGAGAGCAGATAAAAGTCCCCACAGATTCAGAGACAGTTTCTGTGGGAGATGGCTCAACAGGACGGTTGGCAAGACTGTTCAACATTGTCTCAAATCAAACAAGTTATAAATTTTACGTTTTGGAATCCACAGAGCAGTCCATAGCATGCCTGCTTATAAGTTCAAATCCCAGTCTGGCCTCACAGCTTTCTTAGCAGTTGATCATAAAATACTTTCTGTAGTCATTTTCGCCCTCTGCTGGTTCAGCAGATCTCCATAGCAGTCAGTCAGACAGCAGATCCTGGGGTCACAAGATAGAATTTCAACTCAGCCACATAATTCGTGGAGATTGATCAGAAAATCATTTCTACAGTCCTTCTCACTTCCACTGATTTAAGAAGAACAGTTTTCAGTTACTGACCAAAGTATGTGCACAAGTACTGGTTTAAACCACTTAGAGGAATAAGTCTGCCCAGGAAAAGTATGAGTAGGTTAACTGGTCAGCTTTATTATGCCCCCAACTTCGAAGAAGTTGGAGGGGCATATTGCTTCTGGGACGTTTGTGCGTGCGTGCGTGCGTCCGTCCATCTGTGCGTCCGTCCGTTACGCTTTTTGATGCATAGCATAACTTCTAAACCATACATGCTAGGGTTTTGAAATTTCATATATGGATTCTTCATGAAAAAATAGCTGACCCGTAGTTTTTTTCCCATCAGGATTATGCCCCTTTTCTTGAGTTATGGCCCTTTGAAAAAATATAGATGAAATCTTGTCAGCAAAATACCTCAAAAGCTATTGAAGCTAGAGCCTTGAAACCTGGTGAATAGATTGGTATTGAGGAGTAGATGACCTGATTAACTTTTGAATAAATTCTGAAAATTACTTCATGAGTTATGGCCCTTTATAACTTTGGGCATTTTTACAATTGCACACTTTTTGATGCATAGCATAAGTTTTGAACTGTGCATGCTAGGGTTTTGAAATTTCATATATGGATTCCTCATGAAAAAATAGCTGACACGTATTTTTTTTCTTATCAGGATTATGCCCTTTTCCTGAGTTATGGCCCTTTGAAAAAATATGGATGAATTCTTGTCAGCAAAATATCTCAAAAGCTATTGAAGCTAGAGCCTTGAAACTTGGTGAATAGATTGGTATTGTTGAGTAGATGACCTGATTAACTTTTGAATAAATTCTGAAAATTACTTCATGAGTTATGGCCCTTTATAACTTTGGGCTTTTTTACGTTGCACATTTTTTGATGCATAGCATAAGTTTTGAACTGTGCAGGCTAGGGTTTTGAAATTTCATATATGGATTCCTCATGAAAAAATAGCTGACACGTATTTTTTTCCCCATCAGGATTATGCCTCTTTCCTGAGTTATGGCCCTTTGAAAAAATATAGATGAAATCTTGTCAGCAAAATATCTCAAAAGTTATTGAAGCTAGAGCCTTGAAACCTGGTGAATAGATTGGTATAGATGAGTAGATGACCTGATTAACTTTTGAATAAATTCTGAAAAGTACTTCTTGAGTTATGGCCCTTTGTCATTTTGGGCATTTTTACATTGCACACTTTTTGATGCATAGCATAAGTTTTGAACTGTGCATGCTAGTTTGAAATTTCATATATGGATTCCTCATGAAAAAGTAGGTGACCCATATTTTTTTTCCTATCCAAATTATCACCCATTTTAGAGTTATTTCCCTTTTAATAAAATAACATTGAAATCTCGTATATTTGTATTGTTGTTATCGTCATGGGCAAGCAATGTTGGAGTCAAGCAGTGTTAGTGTCAGGCAGTTGGGGGCATAGTGTTTTACAAACACCAGCTCTAGTTTGATCTGAACTGAGTTGACTGGACTGTATAACTCCAATTCCAACTCAAACTCAGCTGATTCAAGAAGGTCAGTTGCCAATTACTGGCAAAAGTATGTGCACAAAGTACTGTTTAACTGCTTAGATGACTACTCATGCCCACTAAAAATGAGTAGGTGGACTGACTGGCTAGACATACATGATTTTAAGATTGTTGACGGGACTGTAAAAATTCAATTAAAGTCAAAAGTTTAGATATCAGAGGGCAGTTCTTCAGATTAAGTCTTCCAGTTTTAAAGTAAAAATTCTTTAATCTTTCATTTCACTTTGACAGGTGTGAAGATGTTGAAATATTTCTTCAGGTCCCACCTTCTTGGTAAGAGGGTTGAATTCAAGGTTTAGGTGTCAGCATGTAGTTGACTATGTTTCTGAGGAGTTGTCATTCAGTTTTTATCAAAGGAGTTTCATGGCTTTGTTTCACATTTTCAGGAGTTCAGGTATCAGTAGGTATTTTCAGGTCTTGTTGTTTTGTTTGTCAGAGGGTTTCAAGGTGTCAGAGGGTTGTTTTATTATATTTAGGTGTACTGTCTCCCTGTTTTTATACGCCCGTTTGAAAAACAGGACGTATTATGTTACGGGGTATGGCGTCCGTCCATCCGTAAACTTTTTCGTTTCCGGCTAACTCCTCCTACAGTTTACATCCGATCAAGCTGAAACTTGATATATATTTAGACCATGATGTGGTGCAGCGCATATTGTTTCAGGGTTACAGTCCAACAAATGTTTGCAGATTTATGCCCCTTAGAAAATTTCTGTAAACTTTTCATATCTGGTTACCTCCTACATTTTACATCTGATCAAGCTGAAACTTCATGTATAGTTAGACCATGATGTGGAGCAGCGCATATTGTTTCGAGGTTACAGTCCACCAAATATTAGCAGAGTTATGCCCCTTTGAAAATTTCAGTAGACTTTTTGTTTCCGGCTAACTCCTCCTACAGTTTACATCCGATCAAGCTGAAACTTGATTTGTAGTTAGACTATGATGTGGAGCAGCGCATATCATTTCAAGGTTACAGTCCACCAAATATTAGCAGAGTTATGGGGGTGGTCGGGTGGTGCGAAGGTGTCATGTATCTTGTGTCACCGGGGCGTCCAACTGATATTGGCTTACAGTTTGGCAAGGCCTGCTATCGTTGAAGTAGGTAAAGGTAGAGGGGGAATGTTTTTATTTCTTCTGTTTCTTCCCTTTCATTCCTGCTCCTCTTTCTTCCCTGTTCCTCTCTTTCATCTCTTCTACTATCTCTTCTATCTCTTTTCTCCCTTTCTCTGGGAGACGACACAAAATGACCCACAAGGGTTGACTTGTCGTTAAACCCCAAAACAATAAAAAAAAACCCTTTGAAAATTTCGATTAAATTTTTCATTTCTGGCTAACTCCTCCTACAGTTTACATCCAGTCAAGCTGAAACTTCATGTACAGTTAGACCTTGATGTGGAGCAGCGCATTTTGATTCGAGGTTACAGTCCACCAAATATTAGCAGAGTTATGCACCTTTGAAAATTTCAGTAAACTTTTCCTTTCTGGCTAAATCCTTCTACAGTTTACATCAAGCTGAAACTTGATTTGTAGTTAGACCATGATGTGGAGCAGCACATAGTCTTTCAAGGTTACAGGCCACCAAATATTAGCAGAGTTAAACCCCTTTGAAAATTTCTATTAATTGTTTGTTTCCGGCTAAATACTCCTACAGTTTACATCCGATCAAGCTGAAACTTCATAGATAGTTACACGATGATGTGGAGCAGCACATATTATTTCGAGGTTACAGTGCACCAAATATTTGCAGATTTATGCCCTTTGAAAGTTTTTGTAAACTTTTCGCAGCATATTGTTTAGAGATAATAGTGTGCCAAAGGTTCAGATGAGCTTATAATATAGCCATGCTTCTGTGGTGTGTCCTCTGTCAGAAAGCACTTATCCCTAGAAGCAGCAAACTTCTCCCTATTTTCCCAGGAGGGAGAAGTCACTTCTCCCTTAATTTCTGGGCCAGCTTTGACCCTTAGGTTACAGTTCACCAAATATCAGCAGAGATTATGCCCCAATGAATTTTTTTTAATTTTTTTTTTTGTTGTTGTTTTTTTGTAGTTCCACTTACAGTATATATCCCGAGCACTGAATTATACAGGAGCCAGTTTATGTACTGCATCTTATTACTTGCCACGGGCGTATAATGCGCCGTTTGTTATCGAAGGAGTTTCTGGGTATTTTGGTTAACGATTTCAGGAGTTCAGGTGTCACAGTTTGTCAAGGTTTTGTTGTCAGAGGTTTTTAAACTGTCAGTCTGTTTGTCAAAGATGTTGAAGTGTTTCTTCAGGTCCCATGTACTTTGTGTGTCAGAGGGTTTTATGGTTTAGGTATTGGAAGGTTTCTTCATGTACAGTCTGTTTGTTGGAAGTATCAAAGGTTTCTTCAGATCCTTTTTTTTGTTGTTGTTTTGTGGGTTTACAGTTTGTCAGATGGTTTCTTCAGGTTCTCTATGTTTGTAAGAGTTTTGGGTGTCAGAATATTACTTCAGGTTCTTTGGTTTGGTGTGTTAGAGGTTTCAAGGTTTAAATGTCTGAGGATTTCTTCAGGTTTGGCTTTCAGTTTGAGGGTTTGGTATCAAAAGTTTCTTCAGATCCTTTTTTTTTTTGTTGTTGTTTTGTGAGTTTAGAGTTTATCAGATGGTTTCTTCAGGTTCCCTATGTTTGTCATAGTTTTGGGTGTCAATACATTGCTTTAGGTTCTTTGGTTTGGTGTGTCAGAGGTTTCAAGATTTAAATTCCGCTTGGCGGAGTTCTTGTTATCAAAGGTGTTTCTGGGTATTTTGGTTAACGATTTCAGGAGTTCAGGTATCACAGTTTGTCAAGGTTTTGTTGTCAGAGGTTTTTAAACTGTCAGTCTGTTTGTCAAAGATGTTGAAGTGTTTCTTCAGGTCCCACGTACTTTGTGTGTCAGAGGGTTTTATGGTTTAGGTATTGGAAGGTTTCTTCATGTACAGTCTGTTTGTTGGAAGTATCAAAGGTTTCTTCAGATCCTTTTTTTTTGTTGTTGTTTTATGGGTTTACAGTTTGTCAGATGGTTTCTTCAGGTTCTCTATGTTTGTAAGAATATTGGGTGCCAGAATATTACTTCAGGTTCTTTGGTTTGGTGTGTTAGAGGTTTCAAGGTTTAAATGTCTGAGGATTTCTTCAGGTTTGGCTTTCAGTTTGAGGGTTTGGTATCAAAGGTTTCTTCAGATCCTTTTTTTGTTGTTGTTGTTTTGTGGGTTTAAAGTTTATCAAATGGTTTCTTCAGGTTCCCTATGTTTGTCATAGTTTTGGGTGTCAATACATTGCTTCAGGTTCTTTGGTTTGGTGTGTCAGAGATTTCAAGATTTAAATGTCCGCTTGGCGGAGTTCTTGTTATCAAAGGAGTTTCTGGGTATTTTGGTTAATGATTTCAGGAGTTCAGGTATCACAGTTTGTCAAGGTTTTGTTGTCAGAGGTTTTTAAACTGTCAGTCTGTTTGTCAAAGATGTTGAAGTGTTTCTTCAGGTCCCATGTACTTTGTGTGTCAGAGGGTTTTATGGTTTAGGTATTGGAAGGTTTCTTCATGTACAGTCTGTTTGTTGGAAGTTTTGGTATCAAAGGTTTCTTCAGATCCTTTTTTTTGTTGTTGTTTTGTGGGTTTACAGTTTGTCAGATGGTTTCTTCAGGTTCTCTATGTTTGTCAGAGTTTTGGGTGTCAATACATTGCTTCAGGTTCTTTGGTTTGGTGTGTCAGAGGTTTCAAGATTTAAATGTCAGAGGGTTTTTGGGTTCGGTTTTTCAGTTTTAGTTGAGGTTTGGGTATCAAATGATTTTAAGGTTTAGCTGACAGAGGGTTGTTTTTCAGGGCAAGTATTTCAGGTTATCAGAGGTTTAGATATCAGTTTCTTCAGATCCAGTCTTTGTCAGAGAGGTAAAGTAGAGTCTTTGAGGCATATTTCAGTTTTATTTCATAGATTGGTAAGTAAGTGTTGTTGGGTATTTAGTGTTTCATAAGTAGGTTTAGGTCAAAAGGTTTCTTGAGGTCCAGTTTTTCAGTAGTATCATGGATATTGTATCTCAGTTTGTCAAGTTTTAAGGTGTTGGAGTGTTCCATCAGGTCCTGTTCCTTTGGTTTATCAGATGTTTAGGTATCAACAAGTTTGAAAGTTTGAAAATTGGAGGATTTTGTGAGGTAAAGGTTTTGGTTATCCTTAGCTTGTGATTGAATTCAAACCTTGGGACATCTGACAACTTATCAGATCATGGCACTCTATTATTATTAACCCTCGGTCTATATGAAAAGAAAAGTGGGGATATTATGATCACCTCTGTCGATCTATCCATTCTTCTGTCTGTCTACAATGGTTTATCTTCCTACACTGTTGCATGGTTTCAACCAAATTTGCTGCATTCCTTTCCCATTTGCTAGGCTCTTGCAATATTGATTTATGGCCCTGAGCAAGGGATCAAAAGGTTAAATGCTTTGATTTTTTCCACTTACTCTATTTTCTCCTAAACAATTGGTGCAGGATTTGAAGGTACTTTTGCTGTTTACCTTCTTGTATGCTAAAGTCATGAAATATGTAATGAAATTTTTACTTTGACTCCTAGGGTCTGCTGTCCTCTGTCTATTTAACCTTCGGTCCTCATTGATGATTTGGAACACAGGAAATAGAAATGTAAGTTAGATCCTAGCTGATCTACCCCTATGGCTCAGTTGGATGGTGATCAGGAGGTCCCGGGTTTGATCTCCGCCTAGTCCAGCAACATTTTTCCTTGAAGATTGATCATGAAATAGTTTCTACAGTCATTTTTTCTCTTCTGCTGATTCAAGAAGGCCAGATGTCAGTTTCTGGTTACAGAATGTGCACAAGTACTGGAAAACCATTTAGAATGTTAAGTCTGCCTAGGAAAAGTGTGGTTAGATAAACAGACTAGTTCATCATGACCTTGGTAGGTTGACTGGGCAATTATAAAACCTACACTGAAAAAACTCACATCCTAGCTATAGGCATTTCTAATGAGTACCCACAACACATGCTTTTGTGGGGAAATAAGAAAACTGTCGATAGTTAGATAGCCCGGTGCAAATTTTAGGTCAAGTTTACTTATGGTTGAAAAACATGCCTTATCTGGAGCTATGGCAGATTTAGTGTGTGGTGCATTACTCTATGAGTTATTAGTGCTGTGGTGGGTAACATCTAATTCATGAAGGTGGGATTGCCACTGACAAATATCCATAGTCTGTGGAATATATACTGATATCTCCCACACAGTGGTTGCACAGGATGGAAGTGGTCTTTCTTTCTGCATTGTTACATGCTCACTTCCTGCCTAGCATAGTGATGTAGGTTTCCTGTAGCATTTCAGTGTTGATCTAGCCTCATTACTGTCACATGAGCAAAACTGAAACATACTATCTCCTGATAGGGCATCCCTACCTGTATCAAACCTACATTATAGTCATTTCTCTGCTATGTAGCAATTTGCTTAGCAATGTCATGGCATCCTTTTGCAAGTGGCTTCATTGTGCAAGCAGTGCATAACTGATTACACAAGACACAATAGCCATGATTTTCATGATTTAGGAACACATTTTAAAGATTTTTAATGACTACTTCTCCTAAACCACTGAGCAGTAGGACTCTGGACTCTCTAATTTAGTACAAATGTTAAATAGATAAGGGCAACTGAAAATAAATAAAAGTCTGCAAATCTGCCTCTTGGTTTGGTTGCCATGGCAACAGAAAACTCCCATAGACTTATAATGAAAAAATGCAAAAAATTGCATTCTCCCTAACCAGTGAAGTGATGTGAATCATATTTGGCAGTTATGACCATTGGATGATTATCTACCCAGTTTATGTATTTTATGACCACTGACCATATTGTTTGGTTGCCATGGCAATGTTAAATTTTAAAATATGAATTTTTTAAATGACAGCTCCTCCATAACCACAGTAAGGAATGTTGCAAACTTCATTACTGCTTATAAAGAGTCAATAAAACCGAGACTTCCATTTTCTAATCCATAGTGAGTTCTTTGTTTCCAAGGGTAATCTTTTTGATATTTATTATATTTCCCTGCTCCTGTGCTGTTTACATGTATAAAATCATGATATTGTTAAACAACTCTTCAGAAGCCACTTAGCAAATTTCCACCAAATTTCACATTGATCCTACTGTTGAAATGTGATTAAGAGTTTGTTCAAATGATCACACTCCATTGACTGTCATGCCCATATATTCTTCTTCAAAACTAAGAACTGCTTAAATAATCATCCCTTCATTAGTTGCAATGATAGGATTGGAAAAATGTTGCATAACATTTAAATATCTGCAGTGGCCATGTCACTCAGGTGAGCAAATCATGGCCCTTGGGCCCCTTGTAATATGTGACATATTGCTTCAGTGTTAGCAAAGTTTCATTTAAATATCTGCATTGATTCAGAGAATGGCAAAGTTAACATAATTTTATGCATTAAACATTTGAGTGTCCTAGTGGTTAGTGATCTCAACCTGTAAGCCAGATGTCATGCATTTGAACCTTGTTTGGGTGGGGAAAGTTTCTTATCATTAGTACACCAAGCTCATACTCAACATGCCCTGGATTGAGTATAAATTGGACAGGGAAATGCTTCATCATAAGACAGCAGGAAAAGCATGCATGGACAAGACTGTACAAATGCAAGCATTTACACAAATCATGGTTCAGTGTAGCACAAATACTACACAAAGGACTAGAAAGCTTCAGAACACCACCACAAACATTTGAATTGTTGTGTTCTGTCATATATGTATAGGACAACTAGTCACAATTCACACATAAGTTGCTGGCCTCGGTGGGTCAATTGGATGCGCCGTCCGACTGGAGACCAGGAGGTCGCAGGTTCAACCCCCGCTGAAGTCGACAACATTCTTTCGTGGAGATTGATCGTGAAATATTTTCTACGGTCATTCTTTCCTTTCCGCTGATTCAAGAAGGGCAGTTGTCTGGCAAAAGAGTGTACACAATACTGGTTAACCGCTTAGAGGACTAAGCCTGCCCAGTAAACGTGTAGTTAGGTAAACTGACCATGCTCGACATGACCCCATTGGATTGATAGGGCCGTAAAACCTCAACACAAACAAACACACATAAGTTGTGTTTCACAAAACAGCCTATGTCAGGGTAGATAACTCTTTCTATGTCCTTTTTTTTGAGGTGGTCGGGTGGTGCGAAGGTGTCGTGTATCTTAAGTCACCGGGGCGTCCAACTGATATTGGCTTACAGTTGGGCAAGGCCTGCTATCTTTGTAGCAGGTAAGGGTAGGGGGAATGTTTTTATTTCTTCTGTTTCTTCACTTTCATTCCTGGTCCTCTTTCTTCCTTTTCCCTCTCTTTCATCTCTTCTATTATGTGTTCTATCTCTTTTCTTCCTTTCTCTGGGAGATGACACAAAATGACCCCAATACAATAAATCGTCCTTTTTTTTTTTTATTATCTACTATCTTGGTTTTAGAATTAAAAATTCATCTCTGCAATAATACCATCTTCTTCACTTCCAACTACTTTCTTATATGATACTACTATGCTATAGGTATAAGCAAGGCAACAATGCATTTCTACATTTTTATTTACTCCAGTTAATTTACTGATAGTTAACATATACCCAGGTTGGAATATATATATTTTTTCCTTCTCTCTATTTCATTCAATCTAGGTACATTGTATTAACTTTTGTTCTCAGATTAACTCTCAACTGAGCTCTAACCCAACTTCCTCATGTGACATGCTCAGACAATATTTATACTTCATCACCTCAACACCCCGTCTGACCATTGGATGACTTTTTATGATGCTGTGCTCACACTCTACCTTCATGACTTTCAAGGTTGTGACCATATAAGGATATGTAGGTTAACCTAGAACCCTGATTTCTTTGGATTTATTATTACTCACCGATTTTGTGAACTTCTTGAAATGCATTCCTTATACTGAATTACCCCTAATATCTGCACTCTCTCTAAATACTGTTATACTTACAAATAGATAGAACACAAAACCGAATTAATATTCACTAGCTAGAGTATTTATCTTGATTGAGAATCCATGTTTCTGTCTCCTGGACCTCCATAAGAAATCTTTATTACTAATTTCAGAGTATCCTATCTCTATTTAAAAATGTGAGTGCAGAAAAGCAATTCTAGAATATTTATGTATATGTATAGATGCTTGAATTCTTTATTCATAACCACCAAAACATAAAAGGAAAATCTGATGAGATTTTGCCAATCCCAACTACATTTTTAGTTTCAATAAAATACCTTGAAAATTCTTCATTCTAACTGATGTCATAAGGGGAATATCAAAATCAATTAAGTTAGTTTGATGTCTTTTGGTTGTCAGTAAAGAAGGATTTTGATCTTTGTTCAGCCATCTACCTAGAAATATGCAGCAGAAGATGTCTTGTTTCCAGCAAACTGAGTTTAAGTTTCTTCTTTTTTTTTTGGTATGGTATAAAAAAGTTTCTAAATTAGACAGCATTATTCCATAGATGAAGCATTTATTTGTAAAAAAAAAAAATTAGAAAGGTACCAAATTAGAGGAATACCTGTGTTGATTCAGAGAGTGGTAAGTTTAACATATGCATTAAACATTTGGGCAGGATGTCTGAGTGGTTACTGATCTCAGCCTGTAAGACAGGTGTCATTAGTTTGAACCCTGTTTGGGTTGGGAATGTTTCCCCTCATTAGTACACCTAACTCATACTCAATATGCCCTGGATTGAGTATAAATTGGACCAGGAAATGCTCGGTCATAGACAGCAGAAAAAGCATGCATGGACAAGACTGCACAAATGAAAGCATTAACTCACATAATGGCCCAATATAATTGTAATACTACACAAAGGACAATAAAGGGACAGAACCCCACCCACAAATATTTGAATTGTTGTGCTCTGGTCATATATGAATAGGACAACTAGATGCAATTCACACATAGTTTATGTTGCATAAACAACCTATTTCAGGGCAGATAACTCTTCCTTTTATCCTTTTTGTTTTATCTGGAACCTATGTTTTAAAATTAAAAACAGCTAGAGTGGTTAATTTGATTAAGAATCCATGTTTCTTAATCCTCAACATCCTCAAGAAGTCTTTATTACCAATTTCAGAGCATACTATCTCTATTTGAAAATGTGTGTGGCAATTCTAAAATATTTATGTATATGTAGAGATGCTTAAATTTCTTGTGCATAAACACTGAAACATAAAAAGAAAATCTGATGAGGTTTTGCTGATCCCAACCACATTTATAGTTACCAGAAAATGCCTAAAATATTCTTCATTCAAGCAGATGTCTTAAGGGGAATAGTAAAAACAGTTAAGTGAGTTAGTTGTCTTTTGTTGGCAAAAAGAAGGCTTTTGATCTCCGTCCAGCAGTCTGCCCAGAAATATGCATCAGAAGATGTTTTGTTTCCAGTTATTTGAGTTACTTTTTTTCATTTTTTTTTCTCTTTTTTCCAGGGCAGATAACTCTTTCTTTCCTTTTTGTATTATCAAACCTCTTCGTTTTAAATTAAAAATTCATCTCTGCATTGATGCCATCTTCTTGACTAGTGTTGTTTCTTCTAGTGAATTAATTTGTTTACATATTTATCTGTTACTAAGGAGTGCTGATACAAGTAGTATTCAGATACATATTGTTCATTTGGACAGACAGATGTAATTCTTAGATCCCCTTGTATGACCCAAATAAGATTCACAATTCTCCCAAATTACTTTCTTAGTAGTTGATGGAACCTAAACAGAATGAATATCAACAGCTAAAGTGGTTAACTTGATTGTGAATCCATGTTCCTGTCTCCTCAACCTTCTCAACAAGTCTTTATTACCAAGAGCATGCTTTCTCTATTTGAAAACGTGAGTGGAGAATAGTAATTTAAAAATATTTATGTATATGTACAGAGGCTAGAATTTCTGGTACATAACCACTGAAACTAAAAAAGAAAATCTGATGAGGTTTTGGTAGTCCCAACTACAATTTTAGTTACAATAAAATGCCTTAAATAGTCTTCATTCAAACAGATGTCATAAGTAGATTAGTTAAAACAGTTAATTGAGTTAGTTGCCGGCTTTGGTGGCTCAGTTGGATGCGCCATCCGACTGGAGACCAGGAGGTCGCAGGTTCAACCCCCGCCGAGGTCGGCAACATTCTTTCGTGGAGATTGATCATGAAATATTTTCTACGGTCATTCTCTCCCTTCCACTGATTCAAGAAGGGCAGTTGTCAGTTTCTGGCAAAAGAATGTGCACAATACTGATTAACCCCTTAGAGGACTAAGCCTGCCCAGTAAAGTGTGGTTAGGTAAACTGACCACACTCGACATGACCCCATTGGGTTGACTGGGCCGTAAAACCTCAACACAAACAAATAATTGAGTTAGTTGTCTTTTGGTGGTCAATAAAGAAGGCTTTTAATCTCCGTCCAGCAGCCTGCCCAGAAATAATTATGCATCAGAAGATATCTTGTCAACAGCAAACTAAGGTATTATTTTTATTTATTTATTTTGTTTTTAAATAGTTTGGTAATGAAAAGCTTTTAAATGGGACAGAATCATTCCATAGATGAAGTATTTAATTGTGAAAACAGTGAAAATAAAGAATGAGTTTACTGCCATTTTAATATGTGACATACTGTTACAGTGTTAGCAAAGTTTCGTTTAAATACCTGTGTTGATTCAGAGAATGGCAAGGTTGACATATACTTTAAACATTTTGGGCTGTGTGTCCTAGTGTTTAGTGATCTCAACCTGTAAGACAGGTGTCATGGGATTGAACTTTGTTTGGGTTGGGAATATTTCCAATTTTTAGCACACCTAGCTCATACTCAGTATGCCCTGGATTGAGTATAAATTGGTCAGGGAAATGCTTGGTCATTGACAGCAGAAAAGGCTTGCATGGACGGGACTGTGTAAATGCAAGCATTAAAACACATCATGGGCTAATTTAACTGTACTACACAAAAGACTATAAATCTCCAGAAAACAGCCACAAACATTTGAATTGTTGTCTTCTGGTCATACATTCGTAGCATGTAAGCTTTTTGTTTCCATTTTTACCTCCATAGGGACCTGGTAACTTTCCACAAAGAAGGAGTTTATGGATATCTTGCACATTTTTACACAATCATGCTATTTTTTTTTCTTCTATTTATGATTGTTTTACCATTAATCATTGATTGGGCTTATTATAAAGACTTGGCATGTGCAGACAAAAAAAACCCCTGCTTTTTAAAATATTTTAAGTATCTGTGCAGATTAAAAAAAATGATTTTTTATACTATTTTTATTGTCTGCACACAAACTGTCCAATACCTCTGGCGCGGCCTAACAGCCCGTAAGTTAAGACATGACATGTGCAGACAAAAAAAACCCTGCTTTTAAAAATATTTTAAGTATCTGTGCAGACTAAAACAAATGATTTTTTACACTATTTTTAGTGTCTGCACACAAACTGTCCAATACCTCTGGCGCGGCCTAACAGCCCGTAAGTTAAGACATGACATGTGCAGACAAGAAAAACCCTGCTTTTAAAAATATTTTAAGTATCTGTGCAGACTAAAAAAATGATTTTTTACACTATTTTTATTGTCTGCACACAAACTGTCCAATACCTCTGGCGCGGCCTAACAGCCCGTAAGTTAAGACATGACATGTGCAGACAAAAAAAACCCTGCTTTTAAAAATATTTTAAGTATCTGTGCAGACTTAAAAAAAAAGGTTTTTTACACTATTTTTTATTGTCTGCACACAAACTGTCCAATACCTCTGGCGCGGCCTAACAGCCCGTAAGTTAAGACATGACATGTGCAGACAAAAAAAACCCCTGCTTTTAAAAATATTTTAAGTATCTGTGCAGACTAAAAAAAATGATTTTTTACACTATTTTTATTGTCTGCACACAAACTGTCCAATACCTCTGGCGCGGCCTAACAGCCCGTAAGTTAAGACATGACGTGCAGGCAAAAAAAACCTTGCTTTTAAAAATATTTTAAGTACCTGTGCAGACTAAAAAAATGATTTTTTACACTATTTTTAGTGTCTGCACACAAATTGTCCAATACCTCTGGCGCGGCCTAACAGCCCGTAAGTTAAGACATGACATGTGCAGACTAAAAACCCTGCTTTTAATAATTTTAAGTATCTGTGCAGACTAAAACAAATGATTTTTTACACTATTTTTATTGTCCGCACACAAACTGTCCAATACCTCTGGCGCGGCCTAACAGCCCGTAAGTTAAGACATGACATGTGCAGACAAAAAAAACCCTGCTTTTAAAAATATTTTCTGTGCAGACTAAAAAAAAATGATTTTTTTCACTATTTTTATTGTCTGCACACAAACTGTCCAATACCTCTGGCGTGGCCTAACAGCCCGTAAGTTAAGACATGACATGTGCAGACAAAAAAAACCCTGCTTTTAAAAATATTTTAAGTATCAGTGCAGACTTAAAAAAAAGGTTTTTTACATTATTTTTAGTGTCTGCACACAAACTGTCCAATACCTCTGGCGCGGCCTAACAGCCCGTAAGTTAAGACATGACATGTGCAGACAAAAAAAACCCTGCTTTTAAAAATATTTAAGTAGCTGTGCAGACTTAAAAAAATGATTTTTTTACATTATTTTTAGTGTCTGTGCATAAACTGTCAAATACCTCTGGCGCGGCCTAACAGCCCGTAAGTTAAGACATGGCAAGTGCAGACTGAAAAAAAAAAACTGCTTTTTAAACTATTTTTAGTATCTGTGCAGACTGAAAAAATAACAGCCCATAGAAAAACAAGTTGGGGAGTTGCAACAAAGTTCTATCTTTTTAGCCATTTCTGATGACAAATGGAACAAATTGATTTTTATACTATGTTTAGTATCTGTGCTGACTGAAAGAAAAAAAAATCAAGATTTATACACTATTTTTAGTATCTGTACACAAAATGTCACATACCTCTGGTGCTAAAATGGTTCTGCTCTGCTGAACAAAATGACCACCAGAGCTAAAAATAAAAAACCTTTAAACAACATCTGCTAGGGCTATGGCCTGATTTCAAAATAATTTCGCAGAAATGTTCTTCTGATTAAGTCATATTTTCCTGATACTCTGGTGAGCAATATAGGGCCATCATGGCCCTCTTGTATATGTATAGGACAAGTAGACACAATTCACCTAGGCTGTTTTGTGAAAACCAGCCTATGTCAGGGCAGATAACTCTTTCTTTGTCCTTTTTTTTTTTTTGAGGTGGTCGGGTGGTGCGAAGGTGTCATGTATCTTACGTCACTGGGGCGTCCAACTGATATTGGCTTACAGTTGGACAAGGCCTGTTATCCTTGTAGCAGGTAAGGGTAGGGTGGATGTTTTTATTTCTTCTGTTTCTTCACTTTCATTCGTGTTCCTCTTTCTTTCTTGTCTCTCTCTTTCATCTCTTCTACTATCTCTTCTATCTCTTTTCTCTGGGAGACGAAACAAAATGACCCACAAGGGTTGAGGGGTTGTTAAACCCCAACACAGGAGATCACATGTTCAATCCCTGCTGAGGTCGGCAACATTCTCTCGTGGAGATTGATCATGAAATATTTTCTACAGTCATTCTCTCCCTTCTGCTGATTCAAGAAGGGCAGTTGTCAGTTTCTGGCAAAAGAATGTGCACAATACTGGTTAACAGCTTAGAGGACTAAGCCTGCCCAGTCAGTGCATCCGTCCGTCTGTTCACATTTTCAAATGACCTCCTCTGTAGCCTCAGGGCCAATATTGCTCAAATTTTATACAGAGCCTCCTTAGGTTGGGGGAACGAAAGATTGCTAAAATGGTTGTAATCCGTTGACCAAGATGGCCACCATGCCCATATATGGTAAAAACCTTTAAAAATCTTCTTCTCCAGAAGAGAGGATGCCTTGGGGCTGAATCTTTGCACAGTTCATCAGGGATGGGAGGTCTACCAAAGTTGCTAAAATGATGGTCGTATATTGACCTTTGACCTTTTTATGGCTAGGTCAAGTTTGCTTCCCTATGCATTTGTATGGGCACCATACATTTGTATGGGAAAAATGTTGAGAATTTCAAACGACTTCTCCTCTGAAGCCTCTGGGCCAATGTTGCTCAAATTTTATGTGGTGCCTTTTTAGGATGGGGGAACAAAAGATTTCTAAAATGGTTGCAGTCCATTGACCAAGATGGCTGCCATACCCATATATGGTAAAAACATTTAAAAATCTTCTTCTTCAGAACCAAATAAGCCCTGAGGCCTTATCTTTGCACAAATCCTCGGGGACAGGAGATCTACCAAAATTGCTAAAATGATAGTCCTACATTGACGTTTGACATTTTTATGGAAAGGTCAAATTTGCTTCCCCCATGCATCTGTATGGGCCCTATACATTTATACGGGTAAAATGTTGAGAATTCATATTTTGGACATCTCCTCTATAATCTAGTTGAATCAAAACTTGATGATGATCATTAGGCGCTTATGCGACACAAAATAGCTAAATGAGCCAATAGAAAATCCAAGATCGCCACCACAGCCACCATCTTGAAAATCAGTTTTTGACATCTCTTTTCAAATCTTAGATTGCTTTGAGCTGAAACTTGCTCTTCAGCAACAGGATGACTTCCGGATTGAAACAAGCTAAAATTGTGTCGATCGAAAATCAAAGATAGCCAGAATGGTTCTGCCCCATTGAACAAGATGGCGGCCAGAGCTAAAAAATAGAAAATCTTCAAACAACATCTCGTCCTTGGCCAATGGCCTGATTTCAAAATATTTGCACAGAAGTATTTCACCAATGGCCTTCAACCAAAATTACTAAAATGGTTCTGCTTGGCTGAACAAAATGGTGGCCAAAGCTAAAAATAGAAAAACCTTTAAAAGACATCTCCTCAACAGCCAGTGACCTGATTTCAAAGTAATTTCACAGAAGTGTTCCTCTTATGGCCCTTTAACTAAATTGCTAAAAAGGTTCTGCTCGGCTGAACAAAATGGCTGCCAGAGCTAAAAATAGAAAAAAAGCCTTTAAACATCTCCTCGGCCAGTGGCCTGATTTCAAAATGATTTTACAGAAATGTTCCTCATATCCTCTTTTACCAAAATGATAAAATGGTTGTGCTCTGCTGAACAAAATGGTCACCAAAGCTAAAAAATAGAAAAACCTTTAAATGACATCTCTGTGGCCAGAGGCAAAATTTCAAAATAAATTCACATCAATGTTCCTCTTATGCCCCTTTGCCAAAATTGCTAAAATGGATTTGCTCTTCTGAACAAAATGGTTGCCAGAGCTAAAAATAGAAAAAAAAGCTTTAAAGGACAGGATAAGTAGATGAAACAAATGACTTCTGAAAAATATCTGAGCTTTTTTTCACTTATGGTGTTTTGAAAATTTCAGCATTTTAACCTTGTAAGCGAGATATCTGAAAAACTGTTTAAGCCATTTCCTTGTCATAAGTTTCAATATTTGGCAGTACTGGAAAAATGTTGCATGCCATCTGCATATCTGCAGTGGCAGTTTCACTCAGGTGAGCAAGTTGTGGCCCGTGGGCCTCTTGTCTATAGGTTAATGTATTGTGCAGTTAAAATTATGTTTTTAAAAATAAAACATATTTTAACTAGCAATACTTAACCTACAGATAAGATAATCCCGCCTCCCTATCCTGGCTTAGCTCTACCCTTTAGGGCTTTACATTCAAAGAAACTGACACATGATCAAAAGAGCGGGAGGAATGATGTCACACAGGTGACTGCCTAAGGGGCCTTCTGGATTAAGACTGTATGAGACAACTGTACAGTCATTTTTTCTGTGGAAGGTATGAACAGAATAAAATATAGTACATTATCTATAGGTTAAGTATTGCTTGTTAAAATATATTTTATTTTTAAAAAACTTCATATTTGGTCTATATGCTGAAATGACACTTCAAATGTGCTGAGGCAAGTGGATATTATTGCCCAACAGTAATGGTACAGATGAGGCTTTCTTGTTGGTATTTTTTTCCAGGCCTGCACTGTTGGCATCCAGCTTATCCTTTTGCTGTGGAACTTGTTATATCCCCACATTTAGTTAGGATGACAAGTAAAAAAACATATTGGTGATATTTTTCCCAGAAAACAGTATATGACATTTCATGCAAATTGCCTCCATCCATTGGAGACAATTTGTATGAAATGTCAAAACCTCTTTTCAGTGATAAATTAGAAAAATATTTCAATATGTCCTCTGCTGAAAAATTTTACCCAGAGTGCTAAAGATTAAAATCAAAGGAACTTCCAACACAAATAGTTTTTACAACACTCTAATTTTGGACTTTCATTTTTAAAGTATCTAAGGTATCTAAGTTGATTTTAATGAGTACCCACAACATATGTTTTTCATGGAGAAATAAGAAAAACTATTCACCTGATACCTCCTCTTATCTAGAGCTATGTGTTTCATTAAGTTTGAAAAATGTCAGGGAGATTTTGATAATTTGAGAAAGTCAGGGCATTGTCAGGGAAATTTCTAAACTGGTCAGCAAGTTTGTAGTCTTTTTTAGAGGGCTAAGGCAGTTTATTCTTTTTTGGCAGCACTAAATTTCATATTTCACTAACTTTTTCCAGTTGTAAGGTATATTTGCATAGTACTTCAATTCTTAAATTTGCATATAGGATAATTTTAGTTTTAATATTCTTGCAGAAATTTAAATTTCTATAGTAGCTGAAAGGGATTTGCACCCTTTGCCTCCCGAGCAATTCTTCATATGGCATTTGTGTCTAATGATTAATAGCTTTCTTAACTATGTACACAGCTATTATACTTGATATTGAGGCCCCAAAACCAGAAAAAACAGTCAAACTTTAACCCTTGTAGTGCTGAATAAATTAAGATGCCACGCCCATTTTCAGCCAACCAGATTACTTGATCTAGATTGTTGATATAAATTCACTTACTTAAAATGGCAAGCAGTGCAGATCCAGATCAGTTGGCTCCTTCAGAAGCATACTGATCTAGATCTACACTGTTTGCAAAGGTAGGGCATATCCTTGTTCAGCAGGACTAGGGTTAAAACTAACCTGGAGCAGTGGGCCAATTCTACAGATGACAGATATTTTTCTTATTTTTTCTAGACATTGGGGTCTGACACATCTTGAAAATTGTCTTAAAATGTCGAATCCTATTTTTGGGGAAAAAGTAAGAAAAAATATTTCAAATTGTCATCCGCTGTAATTTTTACCCAGCATGAAAAAAAGTTAATTTTAGTAAAAGTTTATAGTTGTAGCAAGAAGGTTCAGTGGATATTGGAGACATTTTGTGATATTGGAGCCAGATGCACTGTTCTTTCATATACACTGCTAATGATTGAACAAGAACAATGCTAATGCATAGTGCACCTAGTGTGAATGGAGACTAGCAGTGTGAACGGAGATTAGCATTGTCAATAACCTTTATGTAGTTAGGTGGTCCAGTGCAAAATTTAGGACAAGTCTTGGTCAAAATTTTGCACATTATCTTTACTCAAAGTAATGGCCTACGGAAATTTAGAGATTTTTCAGTAGCAACATGCAAAATGTGTTTCATGGGTTAAATAAATAAAATCACAGATATGATAGTCTTCAGTAATCAATAATGCATATAAAAACTTTGCTAAACAAAGCCATGACATTGCTTAGGAAAATGCAATACAGAAAAGAAACAACAGCAAAAATGTGTAAACCCATGTGAAATGAATGAGGCACGTTTTAGGCATGATAGAAGAATGCGTGTATAACCCCAGATAAGAAGGGGTATCCACATCATCTTTTTTTTCTTATTTCTCCATGAAAACATATTCGAGGATTGATCGCAAGACTGTAGTAACTCAAACACATTTTTGAAACCCTTGTTTAGGGGCAACTTTGACCCCTTTATAAACAATGCAAATTTAGGTGCCATTGCTCATACCTAAATTTTCATTGTGTACAGAAAGGAATGTGGTAATCTACATAATGCCTTCATGGTAAGGAGATTAAGTTCGGGGAAAAACAACCATCTGACTTACTTCAGTCTTTTGCTCAACCCTCGATATTATGTTGTGGGTACTCTTTTGAAGTAATTCAATGAGGCCATTCTAGTGAGTACCATGACATATGTTTCATGGAGAAATAAGAAAAATATCAGTATTTTTTTATTGCAAAACGCACCTCATCTGGAGCTTTGACTGACTTGTCTGGTGGGAGAACACAAGGCTGACAGCAAGATGCCCATACCAGATTGTACTGGTGTTACATGGTGCCAACATCTCCGGTGGATGCAAAATCAATGGAGGGCAATCTTGTTCACCCATGATTCTTGATTTTACTTAAACAGGGTGGCCAGGCTCCATTGCACAATCAATAGCTCATCTCACTGCAGATCCAGGGATCACAAGTTTGAATCCCAGCTCAGCCACATAAGTTCATAAAGTCATTTCTGTGGTCAGTATTCCACTTCCACTGATTCAAGAAGGGCAGTTTTTAGTAACTGCTGAAAGTGTGTGCACAAACTACTGATGAACCACCTAGAGGACAAAGCTTGCCAGGAAAGTATAAGTAGGTTAATCAAATCAAAACTGAAAAAAAAGATAGAGTGGATGGATATGTGTGAGCCTGGCATCTGATGGGGGAATCCCATGCAGTATGAAATGTCTTGTCAAATGAATTGTTAGGGCAGGGGTGGTGTTATGGCGTGGGCTGATATCATTACACTACAGAATTACTCTGCTAGTGATTGATGGCAATGATGACAAGGATATACATTGAGGAGGTATTCAAACCTCTAAAACGTTTTTTTTTTCTGTGCCAGCACCCAAACCAACCTTTTCCAGCAGAAAAATGCATGTCCATCCTCTGGCATGATAAGCTAGTAAAGTAGGTGTGTGACAAATTTAACGGTAGGTCACTACAACCTTTATACTGATCTCTGACCTACATTGCAGAAAAAATATATCTAGGGTAAAGAGTTCTTGTGGTATATGGTTTATGAGTACAGATAATGGGTTTAGATTGTACTGTGTCCACGTCCAGTAGTAGGTCGTAGCAGTTTATGTGTTAACCCTTGTGTCTAGCTGAGACCTAAGTGTCTGGGACATCTGTCCAGTACTCTGTGGCCCATGTTGACCAAATCTGGAGTATGGATATTTCCAGTAAAGATCGTTTGTCAAGTAGAGAGTTGATCAGTATGACTACAGACCTGTTTTATAGAAAATACCAGTACTTTTCCTGAGCAGGTTAAACTGCATTGTGCAAAATGGTCCCCACTTATGGGGCTTCCAGAATGGACTGTTTTGTGCCTCTGCAGCAGTTGCTGGTAACCTTATGCAGAAATTGAGTTTGTGAGAGCGGATAAAAGTCCCACAGATTCAGAGACTTTCTGTGGGAGATGGCTCAACAGGACGGTTGGCAAGACTGTTTAACATTGTCTCAAATCAAACAAGTTTTAAATTTTACGTGTTGGAATCCACAGAGCAGTCCATAGCATGCCTGCTTATAAGTTCAAATCCCAGTTTTGCCTCACAGCTTTCTTAGCAGTTGATCATAAAATACTTTCTGTAGTCATTTTTGCCTTCTGCTGGTTCAGCAGGTCTCCATAGCAGTCAGTCTGACAGCAGATCCTGGGGTCACAGGATAGAATTTCAGCTCAGACACATAATTTGTGGAGATTGATCAGAAAATCATTTCTACAGTCCTTCTCACTTCCACTGATTTAAGAAGAACAGTTTTCAGTTACTGACCAAAGTATGTGCACAAGTACTGGTTTAAACCACTTAGCGGAATAAGTCTGCCCAGGAAAAGTATGAGTAGGTTAACTGGCCAGCTTTATTTGATCTGAACTGAGTTGACTGGACTGTATATATAACTCCAATTCCAACTCACTCAGCTGATTCAAGAAGGTCAGTTGTCAATAACTGGCAAAAGTATGTGCACAAAGTACTGTTTAACTGCTTAGATGACTACTCATGCCCACTAAAAATGAGTAGGTGGACTGACTGGCTAGACATACATGATTTTAAGATTGTTGACGGGACTGTAAAAATTCAATCGAAGTCAAAAGTTTAGATATCAGAGGGCAGTTCTTCAGATTTAGTCTTCCAGTTTTAGAGTAAACATTCTTTAATCTTTCATTTCGCTTTGACAGGTGTGAAGATGTTGGAATATTTCTTCAGGTCCCACCTTGGTAAGAGGGTTGAATTCAAGGTTTAGGTGTCAGCATGTTGTTGACTATGTTTCTGAAGAGTTGTCATTCAGTTTTTATCAAAGGAGTTTCATGGCTTTGTTTCACATTTTCAGGAGTTCAGGTATCAGTAGGTATTTTCAGGTCTTGTTGTTTTGTTTGTCAGAGGGTTTCAAGGTGTCAGAGGGTTGTTTTATTATATTTAGGTGTACTGTCTCCCTGTTTTTATACACCCGTTTGAAAAATGGGACGTATTATGTTACAGGGGTATGGCGTCCGTCCATCTGTAAACTTTTTCGTTTCCGGCTAACTCCTCCTACAGTTTACATCTGATCAAGCTGAAACTTGGTATATAGTTAGACCATGATGTGGTGCAGTGCATATTGTTTCGGGGTTACAGTCCAACAAATGTTTGCAGAGTTATGCCCCTTAGAAAATTTCTGTAAACGTTTCATTTCCGGTTACCTCCTCCAACATTTTACATCCAATCAAGCTGAAACTTCATGTACAGTTAGACCATGATGTGGAGCAGTGCATATTATTTCGAGGTTACAGTTCATCAAATATTAGTAGAGTTATGCCCCTTTGAAAATTTCAGTAGACTTTTCGTTTCCGGCTAACTCCTCCTACAGTTTACATCCGATCAAGCTGAAACTTGATATATATTTAGACCATGATATGGTGCAGCGCATATTATTTCAGGGTTACAGTCCAACAAATGTTTGCAGATTTATGCCCCATAGAAAATTTCTGTAAACTTTTCATATCCGGTTACCCCCTCCTACATTTTACATCTGATCAAGCTGAAACTTCATGTATAGTTAGACCATGATGTGGAGCAGCGCATATTGTTTCGAGGTTACAGTCCACCAAATATTTGCAGAGTTATGCCCCTTTGAAAATTTCAGTAGACTTTTTGTTTTCGGCTAACTCCTCCTACAGTTTAATTCCGATCAAGCTGAAACTTGATTTGTAGTCAGACCATGATGTGGAGCAGCGCATATCATTTCAAGGTTACAGTCCACCAAATACTAGCAGAGTTATGGGGGTGGTCGGGTGGTGCGAAGGTGTCATGTATCTTGTGTCACCGGGGCGTCCAACTGATATTGGCTTACAGTTGGGCAAGGCCTGCTATCGTTGAAGTAGGTAAAGGTAGAGGGGGAATGTTTTTATTTCTTCTGTTTCTTCCCTTTCATTCCTGTTCCTCTTTCTTCCCTGTTCCTCTCTTTCATTTCTACTATCTCTTCTATCTCTTTTCTCCCTTTCTCTGGGAGATGACACAAAATGACCCACAAGGGTTGACGTGTCGTTAAACCCAACCACAATAAAAAAAAACCTTTGAAAATTTCGATTAAATTTTTCATTTCTGGCTAACTCCTCCTACAGTTTACATCCAATCAAGCTGAAACTTCATGTACAGTTAGACCTTGATGTGGAGCAGTGCATTTTGATTCAAGGTTACAGTCCACCAAATATTAGCAGAGTTATGCACCTTTGAAAATTTGAGTAAACTTTTCCTTTCTGGCTAAATTCTCTACAGTTTACATCGTATCAAGCTGAAACTTGATTTGTAGTTAGACCATGATGTGGAGCAGCACATATTCTTTCAAGGTTACAGGCCACCAAATATTAGCAGAGTTAAATCCCTTTGAAAATTTCTATTAATTGTTTGTTTCCGGCTAAATACTCCTACTGTTTACATCCGATCAAGCTGAAACTTCATAAATAGTTACACAATGATGTGGAGCAGCACATATTATTTTGAGGTTACAGTGCACCAAATATTTGCAGATTTATGCCCTTTGAAAGTTTTTGTAAACTTTTCGCAGCATATTGTTTAGAGGTAATAGTGTGCCAAAGGTTCAGATGAGCTTATAATATAGCCATGCTTCTGTGGTGTGTCCTCTGTCAGAAAGCACTTCTCCCTAGAAGCAGCAAACTTCTCCCTATTTTCCCAGGAGGGAGAAGTCACTTCTCTCTTAATTTCTGGGCCAGCTTTGACCCTTAGGTTACAGTTCACAAAATATCAGCAGAGATTATGCCCCAATGAAATTTTTTTAATGTTCTTTTTTTTTTTTTTTTTTTTTTTTTTGTAATTCCACTTACAGTATAATCCTGAGCACTGAATTGTACAGGAGCCAGTTTATGTACTGCATCTTATTACTTGCCACGGGCATATACTGTGCTGCTTGGTGGAGCTCTTGTTATCAAAGGAGTTTCTTGGTATTTTGGTTAACGATTTCAAGAGTTCAGGTATCACAGTTTGTCAAAGTTTTGTTGTCAGAGGTTTTTAAACAGTCAGTCTGTTTGTCAAAGATGTTGAAGTGTTTCTTCAGGTCCCATGTACTTTGTGTGTCAGAGGGTTTTATGGTTTAGGTATTGGAAGGTTTCTTCATGTACAGTCTGTTTGTTGGAAGTTTTGGTATCAAAGGTTTCTTCAGATCCTTTTTTTTGTTGTTGTTTTGTGGGTTTACAGTTTGTCAGATGGTTTCTTCAGGTTCTCTATGTTTGTCAGAGTTTTGGGTGTCAGTATATTGCTTCAGGTTCTTTGGTTTGGTGTGTTAGAGGTTTCAAGGTTTAAATGTCAGAGGATTTCTTCGGGTTTGGCTTTCAGTTTGAGGGTTTGGTATCAAACGTTTCTTCAGATCCTTTTTTTTTTGTTGTTGTTTTGTGGGTTTAAAGTTTATCAGATGGTTTCTTCAGGTTCCCTATGTTTGTCATAGTTTTGGGTATTAATACATTGTTTCAGGTTCTTTGGTTTGGTGTGTCAGAGGTTTCAAGATTTAAATGTCCGCTTGGCGGAGCTCTTGTTATCAAAGGAGTTTCTGGGTATTTTGGTTAATGATTTCAGGAGTTCATGTATCACAATTTGTCAAGGTTTTGTTGTCAGAGGTTTTTAAACTGTCAGTCTGTTTGTTAAAGATGTTGAAGTGTTTCTTCAGGTCCCATGTACTTTGTGTGTCAGAGGGTTTTATGGTTTAGGTATTGGAAGGTTTCTTCATGTACAGTCTGTTTGTTGGAAGTTTTGGTATCAAAGGTTTCTTCAGATCCTTTTTTTTTTTTTTGTTGTTTTGTGGGTTTACAGTTTGTCAGATGGTTTCTTCAGGTTCTCTATGTTTGTCAGAGTTTTGGGTGTCAATACATTGCTTCAGGTTCTTTGGTTTGGTGTGTCAGAGGTTTCAAGATTTAAATGTCAGAGGGTTTTTGGGTTCTGTTTTTCAGTTTTAGTTGAGGTTTGGGTATCAAATGATTTTAAGGTTTAGCTGACAGAGGGTTGTTTTTCAGGGCAAGTTTTTCAGGTTATCAGAGGTTTCGATGTCAGTTTCTTCAGATCCAGTCTTTGTCAGAGAGGTAAAGTAGAGTCTTTGAGGCATATTTCAGTTTTATTTCATAGGTTGGTAAGTAAGTGTTGGGTATTTAGTGTTTCATAAGTAGGTTTAGTCGTCAAAAGGTTTCTTGAGGTCCAGTTTTTCAGCAGTATCATGGATATTGTATCTCGGTTTGTCAAGTTTTAAGGTGTTGGTGTGTTCCATCAGGTCCTGTTCCTTTGGTTTATCAGATGTTTAGGTATCAACAAGTTTGAAAATTGGAGGATTTTGTGAGGTAAAGGTTTTGGTTATGCTTCAGCTTGTGATTGAATTCAAACCTTGGGACATCTGACAACTTATCAGATCATGGCACTCTATTATTATTAACCCTCGGTCTATATGAAAAGAACAGTGGGGATATTATGATCACCTCTGTCGATCTATCCATTCTTCTGTCTGTCTACAATGGTTTATCTTCCTACACTGTTGCATGGTTTCAACCAAATTTGCTGCATTCCTTTCCCATTTGCTAGGCTCTTGCAATGTTGATTTATGGCCCTGAGCAAGGGATCAAAAGGTTAAATGCTTTGATTTTTTCCACTTACTCTATTTTCTCCTAAACAAATGGTGCAGGATTTGAAGGTACTTTTGCTGTTTACCTTCTTGTATGCTAAAGTCATGAAATATGTAATGAAATTTTTACTTTGAATCCTAGGGTCTGCTGTCTATTTAACCTTCGGTCCTCATTGATGATTTGGAACACAGGAAATAGAAATGTAAGTTAGATCCTAGCTGATCTAACCCTATGGCTCAGTTGGATGGTGATCAGGAGGTCCCGGGTTTGATCTCCGCCTGGTCCAGCAACATTTTTCCTTGAAGATTGATCATGAAATAGTTTCTACAGTCATTTTTTCTCTTCTGCTGATTCAAGAAGGCCAGATGTCAGTTTCTGGTTACAGAATGTGCACAAGTACTGGAAAACCATTTAGAATGTTAAGTCTGCCTAGGAAAAGTGTGGTTAGATAAACAGACCAGCTCATCATGACCTTAGTAGGTTGACTGGGCAATTATAAAACCTACACTGAAAAAACTCACATCCTAGCTATAGGCATTTCTAATGAGTACCCACAACACATGCTTTTGTGGGGAAATAAGAAAACTGTCGATAGTTAGATGGCCTGGCGCAAATTTTAGGTCAAGTTTACTTATGGTTGAAAAACATGCCTTATCTGGAGCTATGGCAGCTTTAGTGTGCCGTGGTCATGCATTACTCCATGAGTTATTAGTGCTGTGGTGGGTAACATCTAATTCATGAAGGTGGGATTGCCACTGACAAATATACAGTCTGTGGAATATATACTGATATCTCCCACACAGTGGTTGCACAGGATGGAAGTGGTCTTTCTTTCTGCATTGTTACATGCTCACTTCCTGCCTAGCATAGTGATATAGGTTTCCTGTAGCATTTCAGTGTTGATCTAGCCTCATTACTGTCACATGAGCAAAACTGAAACATTCACATGAGCAAAACTGAAACATACTATCTCCTGATAGGGCATCCCTACCTGTATCAAACCTACATTATAGTCATTTCTCTGCTATGTAGCAATTTGCTTAGCAATGTCATGGCATCCTTTTGCAAGTGGCTTTATTGTGCAAGCAGTGCATTACTGATTACACAAGACACAATAGCCATGATTTTCATGATTTAGGAACACATTTTACTTATTGTGACAAAACAAATCTTGGCATTGCTTTAAGTAAAGGTAGTGTGTAAAAATTTTGAAAAATAAAGAAAAAAAAAAAGGGAAAGAAAACCTTAAAAATTTTAGGTATACATTTAGCATCAGTTTATTCTGTGACACAAAATGCATTGATGGTCAGAATAAATTTCAGCAGATAATTTATTAACTTGCCTAAACAAAGTTGACCCCTTTTTTGGCTTAGCACAAAATTGTTTAGTTTTGTGCTTACAAAACCGTTCCAAGAAGACTTCGCATTTCATGTGACTTATCTGCAAGGCAGACATTACACATGAAATGTCAAGCTCTATTTTCTCTGAAAAATGAAAAAAAGAAAAAAAATATTTTGTCTGCTGTAGTTAAATCATTATCAGCATTAAGGGTACTGATAGAGATATTATTGTCATCCTAGTGTCAGCATTAGTATGTGAGTCATGCTTTGTCAACCCATTTATGTTAAGTGAACTTTTCTGTAGCAACACGTTAGGCCAGTCTATTTCCAACAGCAGGTATCTGGTTAGTTTTTATGATCAGTATGTTTTATAAAAGTTCCTGTAATTGATGCAAACAATGTTTACCCTGATCAGACACTACATTTTGCAGCATCTGATCTGGGTCAACACTGGTTACCAATTACCCTTTTGGGGGTTCCTGACTGAAATCAGTTAAAGTTCTACAGTAAAGACTTTTAACCTTTTACCACTCTAAGGGCAAATTTATCTGGTGAATAGATGATATTTTTCTTATTTTTCCCAGAAAACAAGATTTGTTGACATTTCATGCAAACTTTCTGCTTTTCAAAGAAAACAGGTTTTTACATTTCATGCAAAGTGTGCTTAGTATACAGTTTGCATGAAATGTCGAATCCTGTCTTCTGGGGAAAGTAAGAAAATATTTCAAATTATCATCTGCTGAACTCTTTACCTAGCATGCTTGGCAGTAAAATACACAACAAAAAGGCCCACAAAAGTAACATGCATCTAATGTAGCAATATCTGCTTTACTGTTTGTAAAATGAAATTGTTGAACAGACTTTCTGCTGCAAAGTCTTTTTTTCTAAATAGCAATTAGTACTGAACCTGACCAGAATGCTCCTTTAGGAGCAGTCTGATCTGGATCTACAGTTTTTTCTGACTTTTTTTGGAAGTGTCCAAGTGGTTAGTGTTCCTGACTTCAGATCAAAGGTTCCAGGTTTGGAGGCAGAATTCAGTTCATGACTGTACTGTGCTTCATTGCAGCGAGCCTATCATTATCACCTTTCCATTATCTAGATATGACATATATAATGTTGATAGGGATGTAAAACACCAAACCTTCATCATCATCTGACTATTAGGTATCTGCATTTTACACACAATAGTGGCAGGGTATTATGGGTCCACATTGGTCATCCGTGAGTCCGTCCGTCCGTCCGTCTGTCGTACGTCCATCCGTTCATCCATTTTTTGTTTCCGGATGAATAACTTGAGTAAACATCAGTGGATTTTCACCAAACTTGGTATGTGCATTGATATTGTGAAGATCTGGTTTGGGATTGCTAATGGGCAAATTTTGTCAATTTTTGATGGAGTTATCTGCCAGAGACACGCCCATATTTTCGTTTCCGGACTATAACTTGAGTAAATAACAAGGGATTTTCACCAAACTTGCTATATGCATTGACATTAAGAAGATCTGGTTTGGAATTGCTAAAGGGCAAATTTTGTCAAATTTTTACAAAGTTATCTGCCCGAGACACGTCCATATTTTTGTTTCCGGATGATAACTTTAGTAAATAACAAGGGATTTTAACCAAACTTGCTATATGTATTGACAGTAAGGAGGTCAGGTTTGCTAATGGGCAGATTTCGTCACAATTTTATGGAGTTATCTGCCCGAGACACGTCCATATTTTCATTTCTGGATGATAACTGAGTAAATAACAAGGGATTTTAACCAAACTTGCTATATGCATTGATATTATCAAGATCTGCTTTAGCATTGTTATCTGTCCATTGATATTATCAAGATCTGGCTTAGGATTGTTATCTGTCCCTCCATCATTTTCTTTCCACACATTTTCGCAACGATAACTTTTATACATAAACAAATAATTGCTATGGCAGGGTATTATGCTTACGGTGCTTTTATTAGTGTTAATATGGAATGCTCTATACTACTTCTAATAATTTTGAAATTTATTTTGTGTGTGATCTTTAACCCTTGCCTAGCTGAATAAATTAAGAGCCATGCCCACTTAAAATTTCCAGCCAATCAGATTACTTAATCTGGGTTTTTGACAGAAATTCGTATTTCATAACAAACAGTGCAGATCCAGATCAGTTAGCTTCTTAGAAGCCAACTGATCTGGATCTAAACTGTTTGCTAAGACAGGGCATGTTGTGTTCAGCAAGAGAAGGGTAAAATTGACCATTGACCTTATATTTACTTGTTCCTTTGTATTAAAACAGCATGAGATGGGCAAATTCAGCAGAAAATGAATGGATGATGTTTTTTCTTTCTTATTTTTCTCTGAAAATAATTTGCATTAAATATCAAAATCTGTTTTCTGAGAAAATTAAGAAAAATATTTAAAGAATGTCTAGAATTTTTTTTTACTGGCAGTCTTTGGATTAAACTGTACATCTCCAGATTTGTTGAGGTCTTTGAATCATACATTAAACACAAGAGAGCCTCCATGAACAGTCACCTCTCAACTATAGCCAGCTCAGTATAACAGCCACCTCAGTACTATAGGCACCTCAGTATAAGACATAGCTTCAGATATTTTTCTTATTTCTGCATAAAAAGATATGTTGTGGGTACTCGTTAGAAGTGCTTTGGTGAGGTGCTTCTAATGAGTACCACTGCTACCAGTTCTCTCTTCACACCACCTCTCTTTTAAAACACGTGGCCATGTGTACAGCTCTTGTGTGCAATGCTCCATGCCAGCAAGACTTGGCCATTGACAAAGCCAAACCTCCAGCATCTGCAGCAAAACAACAGGGCAATGATCAGACAGATCTGCAATGTCAGACCGCAAGACATTGTCACCACCAGGTCCAATGAGCTACTTGTGGGGCTTGGCATTGAGGATCTGGACCTCATTCTGAAGAGAGAAGACTCTGATGGTATGGACATGTGGAACACTCCAATGGTGCTGTCAAGACAGCCTTTGACATACAGGTTGATGGAAAGCGTGGGCCTGGGAGGCCCAAGATGACATGGAAACAGCTGACAGAGAGGGATTGCAGAGTGGAAGCTCTCGGCCATCAACCTTCATGATAGACATACCTGGAGATCAGGTGTGAGATCTGCCATGCCTGTAGCAAGCCAGCTATCTGGAAGGGGGCCCATTGGTGTGGATTTGCCCCTGTACCTGCATGTTAATCAAAAATCCAATTGTGATGATGATACCACATGTTTTTGTTCAGAATTCAGAAAAAAATCAGTAATTTTCAGTTGAAAAGTGTGCCTTATCTGGAGCTATGTAACAGCCCTTTTCAGAGTTCTAAAAGATTTTAGTACAAATTTAACTTCTCCATAACAGCCACCTCTCTGCAATGGTAACTGTGCCTCCCCAGGTGTGGCTGTTGTAGGGAAGCTATATTCCATATCTGTTAACCCATTTATGTCCAGTGAACTGTTCTATCACAGCTTCTTGGACTTGTCTATTTCTAATAACAGGGTGTCTGGTTAGTTAATTAATTTTTATCATTACTATGTTTTATAGAAATTTCTGTAGTTAATGCAAACAGTGTAAAGCCTGATCAGATGCTGCATTCTGTGGCAGCTGATCTGGGTCTACACTGTTTGCCAATGTCCCCTTTATGGGTCATTAGGCATAAATGAGTTAGTTATTTAAGAATTGTATCCATTGCATGCCTATAGTCTTTTAAATCAATGTTTGGTTGTTTGTGTGTAAGGGCCCAAAGATTCCTTTGATGTGAGCATCAACTAGTTCTGTGACCCTAAGGTCAAAGACACAGACAAAGAAAATTCACTGTCCCACCTGCTTTTAGCATGGTAGCATGGTGTGATATAAGGGTCCATTTTTCTGTCCATTCATCCAACAATCCATCATCATCTGCATCAACCCTAACTATGACCCTAATGTTTAATATCATTTCCCAAGAACTGTAATGGCTACAGTGATGGTAATTGGTGTAAACAGACACTTAGGGATGACAACTCAGCAGTAGCCATATTTGACCTTGAACTATATTTCATGGTTCACCAACTATGTAAATTTGTGTGGCACAACATAGCCTTTGGCGGAATTCTTGTTTCATAAATTTTATATTCAAGATTTTATAACATCTCCTGACTAAATGGATGTAGTTCATACTTGGATTAAAGTTAGAAACTGATCCTAAGATTTCAGTACAAAGTCCTAATCAGTGGCCATGAGGTCTTGTAACTTGCCATAGGTCTAGATAAGAATTGTTGTCAAGTGAATATTTTTCTTATTTCTCCATAAAAACATATGTTGTGGGTACTCATTAGAAGCCCTTCACCAAGGCACTTCTAATGATTATCCACAACATTAATTTTCATGGAGAAATAAGAAAAAATATCAATATGTTTGAATTTAAAAGAACAAAACAAAAAAAAACATCTTATCAAGAGCTATGACTGTCTTTTTTTTTTTCTTTTTTTTTTTTCATTTGATGGACACTGTGCATTTTCTGTCTGGTGACAAGTCAATTATAGTTGCATCTTCTCAGCATATGAACCCATTCATGCCGTGTGGACTTTTCTACCGTAACTGTTTGGACTGGTCCATTTCCAGTAGAAGGGATGTCTGGTTAGTTTTCATTCTTATCATATTTTATAGAAATACTTGTTTTTAATGCAAAGAGTATAGATCCTGATCAGACACCACTGTGGCATCTGATCTTGGTCTGAACTGTTTGCCAATATCCCTTTTAAAGAACGCTAGGCATTAATGAGTTAACGTCATTCCCTCTGACAAAGAACAATCAGTAGTTTACTATTGTTTGATGGAAGACTTGAGTAAATAAGATCTAATGGTGCTTGTCAATGTCCATTAACACTTGTCCTGTTGAACCCAGAATAACGCTGCATTTGCAAACAGTGTAGATCCAGATCAGTTGGCTTCTGAACTGATCTGGATCTGCACTGTTTGCCAGTAAGTATGTGAAAATGTAGCAACAATCTGAATCAAGTAATCTGATTGGCTAAAAATTAGTAGTGGGCATGGCATCTTAATTTATTCAGTAGGACAAGGGTTAAAACCATAGTTGCATCTTCGCTTATATTAACAGCATTCAGTCTGACAAGAATTATCAGTAGTTTACTCCTGTATGGTGGAAGACTTGAGTAAATATGATCTGATGGTGCTTGTCAGGGGTCATTAACACATGCATCTTACATAATGGTTGTGGGGTTTAACAAGATCTAATTATAGTTGCATCTTCACAACTTACATTAACATCATTTACTTTGACAAGAATCACCAGAAGTTTACTCCTGCAAAGTGGAAGACTTGAGTAAATATGATGTGATGATGCTTGTCAGGGATTAGTAACACATGCAGCTAACATAATGGTGGTGGGTTCATAGTTGGTTCTTCACACATTAACATCATTCACTCTGACAAAAATTATCAATAGTTTACTCCTGTATGGTGGAAGACATGAGTAAATATGATGTGATGATGCTTGTCAGGGATTAGTAACACATGCAGCTAACATAATGGTGGTGGGTTCATAGTTGGTTCTTCACACATTAACATCATTCACTCTGACAAAAATTATCAATAGTTTACTCCTGTATGGTGGAAGACATGAGTAAATATGATGTGATGATGCTTGTCAGGGATTAGTAACACATGCATCTAACATAATGGTGGTGGATTTAACAAGATCAAATCATACATAGTTGCATCTTCACAACTTTCATTAAAGGGGAACACAGCCTTAAAGCACATTGTACTGCAAAGTAAAGAGCTTTACAATACATGAATTTTGCTACAAATTTTACCAAACTAGATCAAGAATTAAGGAGGTTATGGACAATGGAATATTTCAACATTGGAGGTATGGGCACTGCCATTTTGACCTTTTAGTGGGATTACACAAAATTTTAAGATTTGATTTTAAAAGTTGTTCTTGAAAATTTGGATTACTTTTGGGGGAAATGATTGCCTGTCACCATAATAAAGCACATGATCAACACTGTAGCAAGATATTCTTGAAGACCCATTATATTTAGGTTTTTGTATATTTAATTTGGGCTGTCACAATAAAGCCAAACCATTCAGCCAGTTTGAAAATTTCAAACCATTGTAACTTCCCTATTTCTCGATTGATTTTGATAAAACTTGCATCATAGTAAATGGTTTGCTTAGCTTTTTTCTCCAGAAAACACTTACAACTTACATTTACCCTTGTCCTGCTGAACTCGTATAAACCCTGTCTTTGCAAACAGTGTAGATTCAGATCATTTGGCTTCTAAAGAAGCCAACTGATCTGGATCTGCACTGTTTGCCATTATATATGTGACCTTGATTCAACAAACTGGACCAAGTAATCTGATTGGCTGAATATTTGAAGTAGGTGTGGCATCTTAATTTGGTCACCAGGACAAAGGTTAACAACATTCACTCTGACAAGAATTATCAGCAGTTTACTTTTGTATGGTGGGAGACTTGAATAACTTAGATCTGATGATGCTTTTCAGTGTCTAGCTGCATTTGTAAGAAATACAGTTGTAGTATGATCACATCAAGACCTATCACTTGACAGGATAGCTCACCAGAAATTGCACAGGTTCATTATATGAAAAATTTGTCATTTGTGACTTGATCTCTGGGTCACTGCTGGGTGAGAGAGAGAGTCATGCTCTTTGGTTAGTATCTAGCACCAAACCAAATATCAATGACATGCCTCCAGACGCTCTGGAGATATACATATCTTAAAAACTTCAAAATAAAAACTTAAGTATGAAAATTCTAAGCTTTACACTGAACTTAACTTTGGACCAGGTTTAACATCACTACTTATCCCCATGCTTTAGTGATAGGGATATTGTGAGTGCCTCTGTCTGTCCCTCTGTCCTTCCATCTGTTTGTCACACTATCTCCTCCTAAACCACTGTGTGGAATTTTAACCAAACTTGCTACATGACTTCCCTGTGTGGCAGGTGTGCAAGAGTAACATTATTTTTCTGTCCATCCATCCATCTGTCTCTATTTGTCTGTCCATCCATCTGTTCATCATGCTATCTCCTATTAACCACTGGGCAGAGTTTAACCAAACTTGCTTTATGACTTTACTCATAGTAAGGGTGTGCAGGGTAAGATTAAATTTCAGTCTGTCCATCAGTCCATCATGCTATTAGCAACATTAGCACAGAGAGTGGGGATTTTGCGATAGCGTGCCATCAACTATGCAATCAAGTTATCCATTTAAGTTCATTCAGGGGATCTTGAGCTTTGAAATCTTTTGATATATTTTGGATATTCTAAATAGATTACTTTGAGGGTTATCTTGCTCAGCAAAACTTTTGACCAGTATCTAACATCAATATCAAGATTCACCTAAATCCATTAAAACATTTGGGACGTATAGAGCTTTAAAAACTTTAACATACCAGTGTAACACGAAAGGTCTAAGTCTGTGACCTTGACCAGGGATTAGGTGGTACAGTATGAAACTACTGACCAATATCTATACCAGTTGACAGACAATGAGCTTAATCACATAAGGGCTTTGGCTAATATGATTTCTTAATACTTAGCAGTCTGGGTAATATTTTCAGCAGATGACATATTGAAATTTTTCTAATTTTTCAAGAAAGCAGGTTTTGACATCTGATGCAAATTGACAATTTCCATGAAATGTCAAATCCTATTTTCTTGGAAAAATAAAAAAAATATATATATCATCAGTGTGTTGCCTGCTGAGTTAGCCCAGAGAGTGGTAAAGGTTAATGCTTAGCATGCTGGGAAAACAATTGAGCAGACAATGTTTTGAAATATTTTTCTTAATTTTCCTACAAAATAAGTTTTGACATTTTTATGCCTATTGTCTTTTTTGACATTTCATGCAAATTGTCTCTAAGGGAGAAAAATATTTCAAAGTGTCATCTGCTGAATTTGTGCGGAGTGATAAAGGTTAAAATACATGTATGTAATAAGACCTGCATTCTGCAATATCTGACCTGTGTCCACACTGTTTACTCAGGTCTGTCTGTTTGAATACTTAGATCAGAAGACTTATGAAGGAGGAGTATTTAATGATAATTTTAGGAAAATTTCTCCATAAACCCTAAGTACTGGGTACCCATTAGAAGGGCCTTGGTTTATGGATAATTAAGAAAACATATCCCAGTATTATCACCAAATAATACTCCTTAAAAAGTCTTCTGTTAGGGTAGTTAATGTAACCTGCAACAAAGTTTTATTGTCTAATTACTTATACTGGCCTTTTGATTAAAAGAAGGATAAAAGCTATTTAATTAAAAGAATGATGAACAGTGTTTATTTGATACAAAAATATCTGTCACTCAGGAGTATGGACACTTTGGTAAAATATTCTGTCTTTCTGAAGTCTTTTTTACCAAATTATCATCATACTCCTTCATGATAGATATTTTTGTATCAGGTAATCACTGTTTTATTTTCTGTATATTTGTAGGTTCTCATCTGTGGTGTCCTGACTGTATACAGATGATAGAAAAAAAAATTGACCAAGGAAGGTATGACTATGGAAAAAATTGCTTTTATTTTGACCATTTTCATAGCCCCAGACATTCATGAGGCTGTATCACATAAATATTTTTTTCTTATTTCACCTCAAAAAATTAGGGGATAACTGCTTTCAAATTTGGTATTTGGGGAGGTAAATCGGCGGTTTTACGGTCGGAAATTTCGTTTTACGGCGACGCGTCAGCGGAGCCGTAAAACCTAATTTGCGACTGTAAAACCGCCTATTTACCTCCCCAAATGACAAATTTGATGCAGTTATCCCCATTCTAATGCATTTATTCATTTTTTCTATTGAAAAAATGTACTGTTTGCACAAAACGACAAGTGCTGTGAGCTGCGTAAAACCAAATGCCAGCCAATGAGAAGCGACATTACGTGATGACGTCGGATTTGCGACAGTATATCGCAGAATATACCGTCGCAAATTTTTGACGTTATCCAATCAGACGTCGCGTTACATACGCGAGTGCATTAGAATGTACATTGTGGGTACTCATTAGAAGCACCTCAGCAATGATGGATGCATCAGACTTAGATGGATGCAATAGCTGATGGATACATCAGACTTAGATGAATGCAATAGCTGATGGATGCAATAGACAGAGGGATCCAATAGCTGATGGATGCATCAGACTTAGATGAATGCAATAGCTCATGGATGTATTAGACTTAGAGAGATGCAATAGCTGATGGATGCATCAGACTTAGATGGATGCAGTAGCTGATGGATGCATCAGACTTAGATGGATGCAATACCTGATGGATGCATCAGACCTGGATGGATGCAATACCTAATGATGCAACAAACAGGTGATGGAAGGCATTTTCTGTAAGGTATTGTCTGCTGGACTTAGGCAATGCCTTACAGAAAATGATAAGCATGTCTCGGAGTGGTCAACAAAAAGGATGTAATGGACTCCCTAACTATTACTACTCATAATTGTGTACATTTCTCATCATCCTTCATGCCACATTGTCCAAAAGTCACCAAGCAACTTTAGCATCAAACATGGTTCAATTGCTCCCTAAATAAATTTAGTAGAAATGCAACACTTATTTTTAGGAATCCTAGGTTCTGGGAACAAGTAAAGATGAAATTTACTATCATGTTTGACCTTGTAAGGTAGGTTGAAAATCTAGACTCCACTGGACGAAAAGTCATAGTTCCTACTAATACAGGATGACAGCGATGTGATGTGTGTGTATGTGTGTGTGTGTGTGTGTGTGTGTGTGTGTGTGTGTGTGTGTGTGTGTGTGTTTGAGGGGGAGGGTGGCATGGCAGTGCCCACTAGGGATTATTAAACTGCTAGCATACAAAATATGCCGAAGAGGTATATAGTTTTTGTCCATTCTGTTAGGGGTGGGGCTAGAGGTCAAAATCTAGGACACCTAAATAAAGTAGTATATTGCAGTTTGTTTATACAAACAACCTCTTATTGAAGAAGGATGTACATCAGACATGTTTATCACGTCAACATTCAGTATAATAAGGTCAAGGTCATTGTGGCCTTATTTTCATGCTTCAGTGATTTTGACATATATTTTGAACTATTTCATGGATTAATGCCTCAATAAAGTAGAACTTTGCAGTTTGTTTATATAAACAACTTCATCATATTTTCATACTGCAGCGCTTTTGCCTTATATCTTGAAGACTATTTCATGGATTAATGTGATACTTGGAATATTGGTTATGTGTGACACCACGATTGACAGCATAACAAATGTAGATCACCTTGACCTATATTTCATGGTCCAGTAATTTTGCCTCATATCTTGAATGTTAATTGATGTATGAACATCATTATTTGGGATTATGAATTAGTATGATCCAACAGTTGACCTAAAAGTAAATGTAGGTCTCTGTGACCTATATTTCATAGTCCAGTGATTTTATGTTACATCTTGAAGACAATTTGATGCATTACTATCATATTTTGGGATTATGTGACCTATATTTCTTAGCCCTGCAATTTTTGTTTTATATCTCCCACTGTTTGATACTTAAATGTCAGATTTACATATAAAGACACAGTGTGACCCAAACTTTAACCTCAATGTAAATATAAATCAGTATGACCTATATTTCATGATCTCTTGATTTTGTTTAGTACCTTTTAGACTATTTAATGGATTAACATCATAGTTGGTATAATGCATCAGTGTGACCATCAGATTAACTTCTCAAGTATATGTAGGTCAGTGACCTATATTTTATGGCCCTGCGAATTTGCTTCATATCTTAAAGACTGTTTACTCCAGGAAAGTTGTTCTTTGAATGATAGATCAGTGACAATGTAAACTATAGCTTGCCTTATATCATTGTCATTAACTTTAAAATATTTTATAATTAAGAAATGGTGCCAGCCATGGGTATTCGTGACCCTCTGGGCACTTGCTCTAGTTTTGTTATATGTCAACAGCAAAAGCCTGGCTCATCCTGTGACATCTTATCAAGGTCTCAACTGTCCACCATTATGTTCCATAATTTCAATGTAATATACCATTCAGTTTAACTATGCCAACTCCTCCACCCAGTCACCATCACAATATAAAATAGCAAGGACTTTTTTTTAACCCCTAACTACATACATAACCAAAATTCACTACTATGACTAGTACTATCAATAGTTATGAAGATGAATGGCATAACATATGGATTTTATGGAATTAAACAGATGGCAAAAGACCTCAATATTTTTGCTTGGAACCTGGGATTTTGAGTAGGTGCTATAATTCCCATTATTATTTGGTGGTCAGCAGCACCCTATGTTTGCTACTGAAGTATCAGCTAATCTGTTATTGTCAGATGCTGCAACATGTGTAGACTATGATGATGAATCAGTGTGTATAATTATGAATGGTAAAGGAATCCATTGAATCCTCTGAAGCCTGACCTGTCTTTTTCTGCAAAATGTTATCTAAGTCTGTTCCATCCTTAACCCTAGTCCTTGCGGAACCGGATATGTCCTACCTTTGCAAACAGTGTAGATCCAGATCAGTTGGCTCCTGAATGTGGATCTGTATTGTTTGCCATTAAGTATGTGAATTTATATCAACAATCTGGATCAAGGATCAAGTAATCTGATTGGCTGAAAATTAGAAATGGGAGTGGCATCTTAATTTATTCAGCAGGACAAGGGTTAGAAAGCTGTGCACTCAAGTCCATTGCATCCTTGAGATGTTATACCATGTGTATTTGACCTTTATTGCTCTGTGGGCAAGAAGTGTCCTGGTTGCCTTGTGATTAGCCCTCCTGACTGGATCATGGGGTACCCCGGTTCAAATCCTGCTGGAGGCAGAATGCAGCTCATAACTGTAGGGCACTTCATTGCACAGAGCCTTTCATTATCATCCTTCCATCATCTCAATATATTTTAACCCTTGTCATGCGGAATAAATTAAGATGCCATGCCCACTTCCAATTTTCAGCCAGTAGATTGAGCCAGGTTGTTGCTATAAATGCACATATTGAATAACAAACAGTGCAGATTCAGATCAGTTGGCTTCTACACTGTTTGCAGAGGCAGAATACATCCAGGTTCAGCAGGACAAGGGTTAAATAGGATTGAAAGGGACATAAAACACCAAATCATGGCATTGTCTCTGGGCTAATTCAATAGCTTACAAAACTGATAATATTTTTTGTTATTTTTCCTAGAAAAAAGGCTTTGACGTTTCATACAAACTGTCTCCTAAGGAGAAAAAAATGACTGAATACTCAAAGCCAGTTTTCCTGGTAAAATAAGAAAGAAGTCTGCTGAAGTAGCCCAGAAAGTGGTAATGGTTAAAGGTCAAAATCTCTACTACTCCATTCTAAATAGTTTTATGGCCTAGCCCATAAGTGTTTCTTGTTTTGGTTTGTTTTGCTTTAATTCCTATTTTTTTTTAGTGAATAAGGTAGAGAAAAAAAAAAGATGGCTGTATATATTAGGATAGGCCAGGTTCAATTCATTGTGCTGTGGGTAGCACATCTAACTTCAGATCCTGGGGTTGCAAGTTTGAATCCCAGTTTAGCCAATTACATGTAACTTTCCCCCTTTCTGCTGATTTAAGAAAGACAGGTTTTCAGTTACTGGCAAAAGTATATACACAAGTACTGGTATAATGCCAAAGAAAAGTGTGAGCAGGTTAACTGCATACATGCCATACCTCACACTGTGAGATAAAATCTCACAGAATTTTGGCCCTTCTGGACCCCATTTCCCATAAGATTTTCAAATCTCACAGAATTTTCATACCATTTAATAAGCTACTTTTTGAAGAACTAGAAATAAATCACACATTAGCATGGCTATCCCAAGCTTAATTCATTAAAATAATGGCTTTCAACTTACTTATATAAGCTTGAAAGTGAGTTTCATAAAAATCTCACAGAATTTCATCAAATCTCCCCTAAAAATTTGTAAACTCTCACAGATTTCTGTCAACAGCTTATGGCATGTATGTAACTGACTGGCTTGACATGAGACTAACAGTGTTGACTGGCCATACACAGTGTGGGGAATCCACATGACCAAATGTTCTTGAGAATCAGACCATATTGCAGAACAGCACTTACACCACCAGAAAGAGCTTGATTTCCACGTACTCTGCGCTTTATTTGAACAAATTCCATCAGGTATAAGTCGAGATATTCTAAAAAATCCTACCTGATGCAGAGCTAAAAATAGTAACAAACTCCATGCACTTAGTCATTTGGTCACTTGTGATTCCCCACATTGATACAACTCCAACTCAAACAAATTTTAGGGTCATTGATTTTGTCTGCCAGATATGGAAATTTTTGGGATGTCTAAATCCCTGGTGGAGAGAACAAATAGAAGGGCATTATCAAATTTACCCTAAATATTCAGACAACTCAACTCATTACCATACTAGTACAGACATTTGAACAAGTCAGTTTACTCTCTGTTGACTGAACAAGCCAGTTTACTCCCTGTTGATGTGTCTAAAAGTGATGGATGGGTAGCATTCTGATCTGAGTCTACACTGATTGCTTTGGCTTGTATGTCCCAATGCTTAGGTCTCTAGAGAAAGCATGTGCACAAGGACTGGTTAACTGCTTAGAGAACTAAGCCTACCTAGGAAAAGTGTAGTTAGGTTAACTGACAAGCTGGCCTCAGTGGCGCAGTTGGAAGGGCGTCCAACTGGAGACCAGGAGGTTGCGGGTTCGACCCTTTCTGGGGTCGGCAACATTCTTTCTTGGAGATTGATCATGAAATATTTGCTATGGTCATTCTCTCCCTTCCGCTGATTCAAGAAGGGCAGTTGTCAGTTTCTGGCAAAAGAATCTGCACAATACAGGTTAACCACTTGGAAGACTAAGCTTGCCCAGTAAACATCTGGTTAGGTAAACTGACCACGCTCAACATGACCCCCTTGGGTTGACTGGGCCATAAAACCTTAATACAAACAAACAACATGATCTTAATAGTGTTGACTGGACAGTTAAATTCCAAACCAACCAATCAACCATATGCTTAGGGTTGTTACGGTAACCTTGCCCTTTTTATATTTGCAGGTTCTGAACATTCCAAATGTGATTCAAGAAAATACAGGTAGGATCTACAACACAAGGGTAGGAGGAATATCTAGGTAAATATTTTTATGCCACCACCAATTTTAATGCAGGGACATAGAATATCACCGCTGTCCATACATACATCCATACAGCCCGTCCTTACATACATCCTGTCGATCTGTATGTACAAAAAATAGTTTCCGCTTGATAGCTTTTGAAAAGATAAGTGTATTTGATTCATATTTTATACAGCGGTATATAATAATGAAATATTCGTTAAGTTCAATTTATTATAAAATCCACCAATTATTATGGGAGTTGTGGCTCATTTTCAACTTCATTGTTGTGTCAGTATGTACAAAGTGGTTTCCATTTCTTCTGAAAAGATTAGTGTGTTTGATTCATATTTTATACGTAGGTCTATAATCATAAAATATAGGTAAAGTTTGGTTTAGGGTAAAATCAGGCAATTATTATGGGAGTTATGGCCCTTTTTTTAATTTCATTTTTTAGCAAAATGCTTGTTTTCAGGATAAGATGGCCCCTGGGCAGGGGCATCTGTATCAAACTGACACTTTTCTAGTTTTAGCTCTTCGTTAACCTTTACCACTCTCTGGGCAGAATCAAATGACAACAAATTATTTTTTCTTAGAAAATAAGACTTTGACGTTTCATGCAAGTTGTCTCCTCAGGAGATAATGTACATGAAATGTCAAAATCTATTTAAGAGAAATATTTTAAAATGTTGTGTGCAGAATTATTTACACAGTAGTTAAAACATAGACAGCTTCCTTGAGCAGATTCAGCAGTCAACAAACTGATGATATTTTACTTTGAAAAAAAGCCTTTGACATATCAGTCTATTTTCTGGAAAAAATAAGAAAATATTTCAAAATGTTGTCTGCTGATATTCTTACCAAGCAGTTAAAACATCATATTGTAATGATTCATAAGAATTGCTTCACTGAGCTGTATCTAACATAAATATTACATAAAACTCTTCTCCAAATTTGACTGGCTGATTAAACTTAAGAGGAGCAGGTTCCATAGTGCAGTCATAGCATGTCTGACTGCAGAATCAGGTTTTGCAAGTTTGAACCCCAGCTTGGCAACATAACTTCCATGGATATTGATCATTAAACCATTTCTGTGGCCATTTTCCCCTTTCCCCAGATTCAAGAAGGGTAATGTCAGTAACTGACAAAAGTATGTGTTCAAGCTCCAGTTAACTTCTGAGAGGACTAAGCCTGCCCAGAAATAGTGCGAGTATGGCAACTAAGCCCACTCGAAATGACACTAAAAGGTTGACAGGGCCGTAAAACCTCAACTAAAAAGAAAAAAAAAAAAAAAAAGAACTTAAGGGATCTGGATACACATGTTAACCCTTAGCATGCTGAATAAATTAAGATGCCACACCCACTTCTAATTATAAGCCAATCAGATTGCTAGATCCAGATTGATGTTATAAATTCACATACCTTATGTCAAACATTGCAGATCCAAATCAGTTGGCTTTTTCTGGATCTTTACTGTTTGTAAAGACAGGGTATATCTGGGTTTAGCAGGCCTAGGGTTAAATTTTCTGCCATTTAATATAAGGAAGACATCTTTTGTGAATCCCTTCTGAAAATGGATCTGCTCTAAAAGGAAAGAATTTGCTTAAGAGCAAATTATTTCCTTTTAGAGTAGAACCATTTTAAGAAGGGGGCAATATCCAGTTTGCAGAATTGAATCACCTGAGAGCAAATTCTTTCCTTTTAGAGAAGAACCATTTTAAGAAGGGGAAATATCAAGTTTTAAAGAGTTGAATCACCTGAAAGTGTATCATATTTTTTTCCTTAACCATTGTCCTTCTGAACTGGGATATACCCTGAGATTGCAAACAGTGTAGATCCAGATCAGTTGCAACCGAATTGGATCTGCACTATTTGTCATTAAGTATGTATATTTTTATCAACAACTTGTATCAAGTAATCTGATTGGCTGAAAATTGGAAGTGGGCGTGGCATCTTCATTTATTCAGCATGGCAAGTGTTAAACTGCATATGGAGCATCATTGGGACAACAGTAATATGAAAAATGTTACATAATTATTAAGAATGGACTTCCAGGATGGATGTTTGACTCATGTATTTACCTTGTGTATTTTGGCAGACAGGACTGAGCAAACAGTGAAGACCCAGATCAGCTGCCACAGGAAGAGTTGAGTGATCAAGGTTTTCGCTGCTTGCCACTCATTCAGCAGTTTTTGACAAATAAAATGGACTTGCTCAAATATCAGGACAAGTATGGCAATCAGTTAAGATATCCAAATACTTTATCACTCCCTGGGCAAATTAAAATGATATTTATCTTATTTTTCCCAGAAAATAGGTTTTCACATTTGATGCATATTATCTTCTTAGAAGATAATTTACATGAAACAACAAGGTCTGTTTTCTGGGGAAAATAAAAAAAAATATTTTAAAAGTGTTGTCTGCTTAAAATTTTTACCCAGTAGGCTATGTTTGAAGCAGACAAAGTTATTTACTGTATTCACCCTAAATAATGCCATACAAGTCCTAAAATTTGAACAAGGATGAGTGGCAACAGTGTAGATCCTGGTGAAATGCTGCTTTCTGTGGTGTCTGTTCTAAGTTTAAAACAGTTTTTCCAGGCTTTTCTGTCTGAATATTTAGGGTAAATACAGTAAAGATGTCAAAAATGCTACTGCAACTCTACCATGGTTGTTTCACTCAGGCGAGTAAATCATGGACCTTGGAGTCCTGTTATTATTATAAGCTCACCTTATGAAAGCTGGGTAGATCTATAGCAGTAACCATGGCATTGCACCATGTCAGTATGGGCTTAAGTTTTGGTCAAAATTTTAACCCATGGTAGACTCTCAAACTGTGTAAAACACCCTTTCCATAGACTGAATAGACTCTCCCATACTATGTATTGGAAGAGTTCATTTTCAATTTTAGGTACATACAGGTATGAGATTTAGATATTCCTAGAGAAAAATGGCAAACAATGGAGATCCTGATCAGACACCACATTTTGTGGCATCTTATCTGGGTCTGCACTGTTTGCCAGTTACCCTTGTTAGTATTTCCAGACTACAATAGGTTAACAGGCTATATCTCCAGAATGTAGTTCATCCTTGCACTTATGTTAGATACTGGTCTGAAATTTTATGTTCTACCATCCCAACCTACATGAGTGACCTTGAGGTCAAGGTCATGGACTTAGAAGCCGGCCTTGGTGGTGCAGCTGGATGCGCATCCTACTGGAGACTAGGAGGTCGCGGGTTTGACCCCCATGGAGGTTGACAAAATTGTTTCATGGAGATTGATCATGAAATGTTTTCTACTGTCATTCTCTCTCTTCTGCTGATTCAAGAAGGGCAGTTGTCAGTTTCTGGTGAATGAATGTGCACAATACTGGTTAACCACTTCAAGGACTAAGCCTGCCCAGTAAACGTGTGGTTAGGTAAACTGACTGCACTCGACATGACCCCATTGGGTTGACTTGGCCGTAAACCCTCAACACAAACAAACAAACATGGACTTAGAAAAAAATTATGTTGCAAAGGTTTTGGTTAAAGTTGTTAGAAGTTTATATCTTCTAAAGTTTGAGCCTGATGTTATTGATGCAGACCTGTGACAGTTCTTTTTATTATTATCATCACTATTATTATCACACAATATTTAGTTTACAAATTTGACATAACATGACTTATCATACATTTACTAGAAAATATGTTCATTATATGCCCATTTGAAAAACGGGACGTATTATGTTACGGGGTATGGCGTCTGTCCATCTGTCCGTCCGTCTGTAAACTTTTTCGTTTCCAGCTAACTTCTCCTACAGTTTACATTGGATCAAGCTGAAACTTGGTATATAGTTAGACCATGGTGTGGCGCAGCGCATATTGTTTCGGGTCCACCAAATGATTGCAGAGTTATGCCCCTTAGAAAATTTCTGTAAACTTTTCATTTCCGGTTAACTCCTCCTACATTTTACATCCAATCAAGTTGAAACCTCATATATAGTTCGACCATGATGTTGAGCAGTGCATATTGGTTCGAGGTTACAGTTCACCAAATATTAGCAGAGTTATGCCCCTTTGAAAATTTTAGTTGACTTTTCGTTTCCGGCTAACTCCTCCTAAAAGTTTATGGATGGACGGACAGTTGTGGAGCAGTGCATATTGTTTCAAGGCTACAGTCCACCAAATATTAGCAGAGTTATACCCCTTTAAAGATTTCTATTAATTTTTCGTTTCTGGCTAAATCCTCCTACAATTTACATCCAATCAAGTTGAAACTTCATGTACAGTTAGACCATGATGCATATTGTTTCGCAGTTACAGTCCACCAAATATTAGCAGAGTTATGCCCCTTTGAAAATTTCAGTAAACTTTTCGTTTCCAGCTAAATCCTCCTACAGTTTACATCCTATCAAGCTGAAATTTTATTTGTAGTTAGACCATGTGTGGAGTAGCACATATTGTTTCAAGGTTACAGTCCACCAAATATTATCAGAGTTAAACCCCGTTGAAAATTTCTATTAATTTCTATTAATTTTTTGTTTCCGGCTAAATCCTTCTATAGTTTACATATGATCAAGCTGAAACTTCATAAATAGTTACACGATGATGTGGAGCAAACCATGTGATTTCGAGTTTACAGTGCACCAAATATTTGCAGATTTATTCCCCTTTGAAAGTTTTTATAAACTTTTCGCAGCATATTGTTTAGAGGTAATAGTGTGCAAATTTTATTTTATAATAGGTATATTTTTTGCAAATAACTAAAGTTTTGGTCATATGGGCAAGATATTGATTTTTTTTTCTTCTTTTATTAAATTTGCAAGGAAAGGTTGCCATTATTAAATCTTTATGAATACATAATTCTTTTTGGATTTTTTTTTTAACCCTTGTCCTGCTGAACCTGGATATACCCTGCCTTTGCAAACAGTGTAGATCCAGATCAGTTGGCTCTCAAGAAGCCAACTGATCTGGATCTGCACTGTTTGCCATTAAGTATGTGAATATATAGCAACAATCTGGATCAAGAAATCTGATTGGCTGAAAATTAGAAGTAGGCATGGTATTTTAATTTATTCAGCAGGACAAGGGTTAATACTCTTCTGATTTGGCTCCCTTGAAGAACAAAAATAAAATCAGTATTCAACAAATTAAAGGTTTACAAAAAAATTTCTTGCAGCATTTTTTTTTTGGTTGTTTATTTTTGTTTTGTTATTGTTTGGTCCAATATTGAAGTTTAGGAAAAACAAATCAGCCAAAGGCTCATATGAGCTTATAGTCATGCTCCTGTGGTGTGTCTTCCGTCAGAAAGCACTTCTCCCTAGAAGCAGCAAACCTCCCAATTTTTCCAGGAGGGAGAAGTCACTTCTTCCTTAATTCCTGGGCCAGCTTGGTCGCTTAGGTTACAGTTCACCAAATATCAGCAGAGATATGCCCCGATGAAATTTTTTAAATTTTTTTTTTTTTTTTTAATTCCACTTACAGTTTATATCCGGAGGACTGAATTATACAGGAGCCAGTTTTTGTGCTACGTCTTTTTACTTGCCACGGGCAATTTCAGACCAGATATGCCCCAATGAAATTTTTGAAATTTTTTTTTTTTTTTTAATTCCACTTACAGTTTATATCCGGAGGACTGAATTATACAGGAGCCAGTTTTTGTGCTACGTCTTTTTACTTGCCACGGGCATATAATGCCCAGCTTGGCAGAGCTCTTGTTTTGTATATATGATACTAACATGGCTTTCAAGCACATCTCATTCTTGTGGAGCGAAAAAGGTATGATAGTGGGTCACATGGGTGATACGGCTTTATTGCTTGGGCAAAAAACCCATTTGGAGCATTCCGCAGACATGCCTTTGACTCCACATATGATATAAAATAGGCAAACTTGTTAGAAAAAAAAAATGTACGATAAATAGATAGTCTGTGGTATGGCTATTTTCATATCATACCCCATATCAACCCTCGACCCATGTTAGCCCTTGGGCCTTCGGCCCTCAGGCTGATATAGTTGTCTCCTGTTGATATGGGGTGTGATGTGAAATTGCCATATAATAATCTCTATTTATTGCTTGCAATATTTTGGTTGTTAGGCATTTTTCATCATTGAAGTTCGTTGAAAAAGGCCTAGTGGCTGAAATGGTGGAAGTAATGTTATATAAATTATCATTACAGTAAAAATCCTAAAATTTCAAACACGAAATTGTTCAACAAAATGACATATGCAAACAGTGCATACCCAGATCAGAGTCTGTAAACAGTGCATACCCAGATCAGACCACTCCTCAGGGTTTACACTGTTTGCCTTTCCACTAACCATTTTAAGAAACCGCTACATAAAAAGCAAACTTGAGGCGAAAATAATATGGAATGAAGTGTTCCAATTAGGGCATATATCATATTATTATTATTACTATTATTATTATTATTATTATTGGTGAGGAGGGACATTGATCAATGGCCATATACTTGTTGATGTCTGAGCACATTCTACAACTCCAGATTACTGTGAAATCATGAATGTTTTTTGCAGTTTCAGCTTCGCTATTTTTATGATTTAATCTTTGCTACTCTGTGGGTAAATTCGGCTAAATACAAATCGGTAATATATTTTCTGTTATTATTATTTCCAGAAAATTAGACTTGAGGCTTCATGAAACTGTTCCTGGAGAGAGTTTGCATGAAATATCAAACCTTATTTTCTCCAAATGAGTTTTACAGAGTTGTTGCCTCTGAAAGCTTATCCCCTTTCCGTACTATTGAATTATGATTCCAGGAAGCAAATGTTAAGTTTTGACTGCATCACATTTCTGAAGCACAACTCTTAAAAGCAATACCATATTTACCCTAAGTGTAACTCCTTATCATGCTTGTTCTTTAATTGGAAAGGGTTAAAACTTCCACTATCTGTTGTGTTTAAAAATTACTGCGCAAGTGGCTGACAGTGTAGACCCTGATCAGACACTGCATTCTGCAGTGTCTGATCTGGGCATACATGGTTTGCTCAGGCCTATTGGTCTTAGTACTTAGGTTTAAGTATCAGGATAAACATGCCTGAGCAAATGGTGTAGATCCAGGTCAGTTGCCACAGAATGTGGCATCTGATCAGGGTCTACACTGTTTGCCACTCATCCAGTAGTTCTTTAGACACATCATATTAACCTATTAATGCCTAGCATCCCATAAGAGGCAAATGACTCTCATGGGTTGATTTGCCATTAAGCCTGAACTCATCAAACCTAGGGTCCCACAAAAGGGACATTTGGCAGACAGTGTAGGCCCTGATCAGATGCCACAAAATGCGACATCTGATCAGGGTCCTCACTGTGTACATGAAATGCAGGAATTTGTATGAAACATGGTATCAATGAATATTGACCAGACATATGGAAATGGACTGGTCCAAAGATTGAAGGTAGAGGAGTCCACTTGGCATAAATGGGTTAAAATGGACTTGTTCCAATTTTAAGACAAGTAAGGTAAGTAGTTCGGGTGTCCCAGTATTTAGTGATAATACAGTATATCAGTCCAAAATCACTCAGAATGTCACTTGAGTATACCCCTAAAGAGGACTTGCTAAGAAGGAATAGAATCAGTATTTGGTGATAATTCTGGGGTAGTTTTCTCGAGTTCTCCATAAGAACATATGTTATGGATATTTATTTTAAGCAAGGCCCTTCAAATGAGTACCCACAACAAATGTTTTTATTGAGAAATAAGAAAATGTATCCTAAAATTATCAGCAAATACTCCGTCTTAACAATTTTGCTTCCACCAAATGAAAATATGAAATTATTTTGCTTCCACCAAACAAAAGTATGAAATTATTTTGCTTCCACCAAACAAAATATATGAAGTTATTTTGCTTCCACCAAACAAAAATTTGGAATTATTCTGCTTCCACAAAACAAAAATATGAAATTATTCTGCCTCCTCCAAACAACAAATGTGAAATTATTCTGCTTCCACCAAACAAAAATATGAAATTATTCTGCTTCCACCAAACAAAAATATGAAATTATTCTGCTTCCACCAAACAAAAATATGAAATTCTGCTTCCACCAAACAGAAATATGAAATTATTCTGCTTCCACCAAACAAAAGTATGAAATTATTCTGCTTCCACCAAACAAAAATATGAAATTCAGCTTTTTGTATAGACTCCAGATATGAAGTGCTACCATAAAAATGCAATTTTCTAGTAATTTAACTTCAGACATAAATATGGATGTCAATTGATTTCACCACCTCTGAATATGAAATGTTGAAAAAATAAAGCAACAGTAAACCAATTTTGCTTTTAGACAAATTGTACAATTTGGCAGTACCGTATCTGGACAAAGTCATACTTTCTGAAACCCATACTAAACAAACACAATAGTTAGATATAGGCTTTGTTTTTAGTAGTTTCGATTTATCAGTTTTTCGCTATTGACAGACATATTTTTGTTTTTAGTTTGGAGGAAATCGTTATTTTCATGCATGATATTTTAAAAAGAAAATATAATTTATCTATCTCTGTATCAGAAGTTCTCAAAATGATATTGTCATTTACACTTATCATGTCATGGATAATTTCAGCAGACGACAAACTGATGATGTTTTTCTTATTTTTCTTAGAAAATAGGATCTGACATTTCATGCAAAGTGTCTCCTAAGGAGACAATTTGCATGAAGTATCATATCATGTTTTCTAGTTGAAATAAGAAAAATATTTCAAATTGTTTTCTGCTGAAATTTTTACCCAGTATGCAAAATGTAAACCATCAGCTTCCTGATAACCATAATTCAGTTTAGCCTCAAAAATGCCAAGCAAAATTTGAAACAGATGACATACATTTTTTTTTCCGAGAAAATAAGTATTGATATTTCATGTGAATCATCTACTTGGCAGATGATTCACAGAAAGTATCAAGACTTATTTTCTTTGAAAAAAAAAAAAAATAAAAATAAAAATGTTGTGATGCAGTTTTGATTGGCTCTTAAAGGATTAAAATTGGCAAAGCATCATTTATTTGTTTTTAGCTCACCTGAGCTGAAAGCTCAAGGTGAGCTTTTGTGATCAGCTGAAAGCTCAAGGTGAGCTTTTGTGATCACTCACCGTCTGTCGTCGTCGTCGGCGTCGTCGTCGTCCGTATGTCCGTCCGTCCGTCCGTCCACAATCTTTAAACAACATCTCCTCCTAAACCACTGATTGGATTTTGACCAAACTTCACAGGAATGATCCTTGGTTGGTCCTCTTTCAAAGTTGTTCAAATGGTTCCGGTCCATTGCATATCTAGCTCACAGGAGCTAAAAATAGATTTTTTAACTAAAAACTTAAAAAATCTTCTTGTCCGAAACCACTGGACCGATTTCAATATAATTTTGCAGAAATGTTCCTTTGGTGATCCTCTACCAAGATTGTTCAAGCTATTTGGATTTGTCAAAAAACATGGCCGCCAGGGGGCGGGGCTTATTTTCCCTATGTATCTATATAGAAAACTTTAAAAATCTTCTTGTCAGAAACCACTGGACCGATTTCAATGTAATTTTGCAGAAATGTTCCTTTGGTGATCCTCTACCAAGATTGTTCAAGCCATTTGGATTTGTCAAAAAACATGGCCGCCAGGGGGCGGGGCTTATTTTCCCTATGTATCTATATAGAAAACTTTAAAAATCTTCTTGTCAGAAACCACTGGACCAATTTCAATGTAATTTTGTAGAAATGTTCCTTTGGTGATCCTCTACCGATTGTTCAAGCCATTTGGATTCGTCAAAAAACATGGCCGCCAGGGGGCAGGGCTTATTTTCCCTATATATCTATATAGAAAACTTTAAAAATCTTCTTGTCAGAAACCGCAGGACTGATTTCCATATAACTTTGCAGAAATGTTCCTTTGGTAATCCTCTACCAAGATTGTTCAGGCCATTTGGATTAGTCAAAAAACATGGCCGCCAGGGGGCGGGGCTTATTTTCCCTATATATATCTATATAGAAAACTTTAAAAATCTTCTTGTCCGAAACCACTGGACCGATTTCAATATAATTTTGCAGAAATGTTCCTTTGGTGATCCTCCAGTTGTTCAAAGCGTCATTAGATTAACGAGCCTGTTAAGGGTCATTTCTTTAACTGTTTTAGCGGATTCGATTCACAATATACTGATATTTTTTACCAAAGAAATGTGAGTAGCTTTTGCAAAAGCTACTCACATTTTTTCAGGAAAACATTTCAGCATGTTTGCATATCACTTGACGTAAATTTTAACGAAATTAACTAATGATGTTGTTAGCTTTGAACAACTGGGCCCAGGCAATCTCACTGAAATGTGATGGAATGGCAAATAGTGTAGACCCTGATCAAACTGCTCCTTTAGAAGCAGTTTGATTGAAGCCCTCACTGTTTGCTCAAGCCTGTCTTTCTACATATTCAACCTAATTACCACACTCCTACAAGCACACAGTCAAGCAATTCTGTAGTCTTCAGATTACAGCCAGTGTAGTTTTTGTCTACTTCTTTATAAAGGCATATGTTGTGGGTGCCCATTTGAATTGCATCAACTTATTCATGCAATTCAAATGAGTATCCACAACATATGCTTTTATAAAGAAAATCAGAAAAAAAACGAAAACACAGTAACATTACATAAGCATCATTCACTGAACTTTGTTTAAATTTACCGTTAGTGTAGGTGGATACATATTGAACCACAAGTTTCCCAGTAATTTTGAAAAACCTAAGCACATGGCACAGTAATAAGGTCTAATATGGTATTTAGAGTAAATAGGGTACTCTTTCAAAATACTCATTTCTACTGGCCTTCTTATGAACTGGCCTTCCTTATGGAATGTCAAGCCTTATTTTCCCTAAAAATACAAAAAAAACATGTCTGCTGTAGTTTTTATTAGCACTTTAACCCGTTTATGCCTTGTGTCCTATAAAAGGGACACAAGCAAACAGGCCGGCCTCGGTGGCTCAGTTGGATGCGCTGTCCGACTGGAGACCAGCAGGTCGCGGGTTAAACCCCCACTGAGGTTGGCAACATTCTTTTGTGGAGATTGATTGTGAAATATTTTCTATGGTCATTCTCTCCCTTTCGCTGATTCAAGAAGGGCAGTTGTCAGTTGCTGGCGAAAGAATGTGTACAATACTGGTGAACTGCTTAGAGGACTAAGCCTGCCCAGTAAACGTGTGGCTAGGTAAACTGACCGCACTCGACATGACTCCATTGGGTTAACTGGGCTGTAAAACCTCAACACAAACAAACATAAGCAAACAGTGCAGATCCAGATCAGGTGCTGCAGAATGGGACATCTGATCAGGGTCCACACTGTTTGCATTTAATACAGGTACTTCTAAAAAAACATGGTAATAATAAAAAAAAAAAACCAACCAGACACCCCTTCTATTTGAAAAGGACTTGTCCAAAATGTTGAAGTAGAAGAGTCCATTTGGCATAAATGGATTAGGGGGTAAAATATTTTTTTTCTGTTGGTCATCTGTAACTTAAAAGTCTGGAGACCAAGCATCAGGTCTGGGCGAGATGTCAAAGTCATGAATTATGACTAAGCATAGTTTCAAGCTATGAAATCCAGTAAAAGTTGAATCTATGAAAACCTGTGATGAGTACTCATTAGAATTGCTTAGTGAGGCAGATCTAATGAGTACACACATTTCTGCAATGACATAAGTCATGAGGTTGTTTTCTGTTTGGAGTTATCAGACTTTATCAGACTAGGTATTATGCCCCCGCCCATTGGGGCCCACGAAGTAGATGGGCTGCCTTGTGCCTCTGTGGCAGAGCTGCTAGTAACTTAATGCAGGACTTGAGTTCATTATTAACCGAGGTTGGGTAAAAGTCCCACAGATTCAGAGGTGATATCTTGACATGACAACATGACTGAAATACTGTTGACTGGGATGTTAAAACTTGAATGAATATGATGCCCCCACTCAATTTTAATGCAGGTTTGTCTTTTGACCAGGCTGGTAATAGTCCCACAGATTCAGAGGCAATATCTTGACATGACGACATGACAAGTACTGTTGACTGGATTAGGTATGACTTTAGATAGGTTAGATTATATTTGATTGATACTTTCTTAGACAGGAATAGATAGTAGTAGTAGATCAGACTATGAAGTTGGTCCACATCAAGCAAAAAATGGTATCTTCACATCACAAAAACATGCCTATATAATTTTGACCCCCTTAAACCCCATTTTTATATAGTAAAACTGGGGTTTATGGGGGTATACATTATTATTCTTATTTCTGCTAAAAACATGGATTGTGAGTACTTGTTAGAACTGCCTTGCTGATGTGGTTCTAAGGAGTACCCACATTCTCTGTTTTGAGCAGAAATATGAACAATACCAGTTTCTTATTTGAAAACTTCAGTTTTTGGAGGTGAAATTTTCTATACATTTAATTAGGCGTGTTTTCGTAAGGAGGCATGCACAGAATGCACAGATTCAGATACATCTTGAGCATGCACACAGTCTCATTAGGGCCTTTGATCTCCATTGATACACTATAGTATCCAGTGACTCTGGCAGTGTACAGTGAAGACCCTGATCAGACTGTACATTTGCACCAAAGGCACAGTTTTGCTTGACACGGCTCAGTTCAGTTTGTATGATTGTGATAATTCATTGAAAGTTTTCTGATTGATTGCTTTGAAAGTGACTGCATATAAGGATGAGTGTTCCTGTGTGCCTTACGCTTGCGGTTTCATCTCAGTACAGCGATGTACTGTTCACGACACTTTCTACACATTTGCGATTCACGCTTGCGGATTTACGTTTGCGATTTAAATTCATAATTCAAGTTGGCAATTCATGCTTGCGATTTATGTAATTCATGTGCCTCATTACTTAGCATGCTGGGTAAAAATTTTAGCAGATTTCATTTTGAAATATTTTTTTCTTATTTTCATAGAAAATAGGATCTGACACTTCATGCAAGGCGACAATTTGCATGGAGTGTAAAGTCCTATTTACTACGAAAAACAAGAAAAAATAGGAGTTTGACATCTGCTGAATTTGCCAACTGCATATTAAGTGTTAATCATACTTTTTCTGTTTGTAACTCATGTATATATTTTGCTTTTTCTCTTGATTTGAATTTTGTATGTTTGTATTTTGTTTACCACTCTATGAGCAAACTCAGCAGATGACAAATTGATGATATTTTTTCGTAATTTTTCAAGAAAATAGACATTGGTATTTCATGCAGATTATCTCCTGAAGAGAATTTTCTAGGGAAAACAAGAAAAAATATGAGTTTGACATCTGCTGAATTTGCCCATTGCATGGTAAATGTTAATCAGGTTTTTCTGTTTGTAACTCATGTATGTATTTTCTCTCCTGAGTTGTATTTGATATGTTTGTATTTTGTATACCACTCTATGTGCAAATTCAGCAGATGACGTTTTTTTTTTTTCTTATTTTTTCAAAAAAATGGGCATTGACATTTTATGCAGTTTGGCTCCTAGGGAGATCATTTGCATCAAATGACAATACCTATTTTCTGGGGAAACACGAAAAGAATTTCAAAATCTGCTGAATTTTTTTCCCAAGGTGCTGAGTGTTAATTTTTTTTTTGTTGTTGTATGTAATTCTTTTGCTTTAAAGCTCCATTTTCCTCAAAAATAGACATTTTTTTATCCATGAAAGGTTTAATAAATTGTTATATGGTAATGAAAGGATCATAAAATGTGGCATCTGACCGCCTGTAAAATTTCAGTTAGACTCTTGTTTTTGAGCTGAATCAAAAATAATTCAGAAATATTATGAAAAAGTCATTTCATTTTTTTTTATCCAGTTCAAGAATGAAAGATTAGCTGAAATGTTACAGGCTGTCAAATGCCACTATTTATGATTGTGTAGCTTACTAAATCTTTCTTGGATAATAAAATGTCTATTTTTGAGGAATATGGATCATTTAATCATGCTATGTCTCTGTTTGTAATTAATGTTTGAATTCATTTTGTAATTTGTTCATCTGAATTATGTTTATTTATTTTCATATGTGTTTATAATTTATATGTCTTAATTATGCTTCTTTTCCAGCATTTGTTATTTATATGCCTTAATTATGCTTCTTTTCCAGCATTTGTTATTTATATGCCTTAATTGTGCTTCTTTTCCAACAGCTTACCTAACAGCTAGCATTGGTTTTCTCAACTCTACGATTCATGACGAGGGTCCGGAGACGTAATGCCCGCAAGGATTGTTTGGTGTGTATCGTACGGGTTATATCTGGTGGCCACTATGATCAGGGAAGAGATTTGAATGCAGAGCTGCATGATCACTACTTATGTTTAACGGCTATGCCAGCATAGACAGTTTGCCTTTGATCTGCCTGCTTCACATCAAAACTGATGTTGATGATTATGATAATCATATATTTGTGATGATGGTGACAAAAAAAATTGCATAGAACATTTCTGTATGATGGCACTGTTAATGATGTTGATGATGATGATGATGTTGATTGTTGGACAGTAGGGTTGATGATACATGTACTTTTCAAATTATAAATTGAATGTATAAATAAACAAGGTAGTTATTGTACCATTACTGATGATGATTAAAACATCAGTACATCAGATGTAATTACAGTTGTAATATCAATGATAAGCTTGTTAAATGTCTTCAATCATTTGCTAGGATTATGATGATAATTGCAGTGCTAACCTAATGTAGACAATGATCAGTAAAGTTGGTAATGTTTATGGTTTGAAAATACTGCTGATGAATCATATACTTGCTGATTATGTGTACTAAAGGTAGAAGTGGTTCTAATTATTGTATTTTTACTGACAATGATGTGGTGATTTATGGAATTACTGCACCTGATTACTATCATAATGTTGGTGCAGATGATGATGTAGATTATGATGAAAATGGATATGTAGATTTTGATAATGTTGATGATGATTATAAGCTTTAATTATGCTTCTTTGCCATCTGTTAGTTCTTAATATGCCATAAGAATTTACTGTCTTTTACACATTTCTTTCAGCTGTCATTGGCTTTCTCAACTCTACAGTCGTGATGAGGCTCTGCCAACCTAGTGGTGAGATTGCTTATTTATATATGATTTTACTAAATACGAATAAATATAAACTTGTTTAGTGACTTGAGACTCCAGGTTTGGTTTCTTAATTGATAGAATACAGCTCAAAACCAGAATCCTCGTGTAAATGATTCAAGGTTATAGTTTTTCCTAAAGTGTTACATGTACTTGACTTTGATAATAATAGAACTGTAAGAAATTATGATGATGATGATGATGATGTAGTAGTGGTGATAATGGTATTGATGTTTAAGGCATCAGTTTATTTGATGTAATTGCAATTGTAATGTTACTGAGACTGATTATGATAGATATGTTAATGATGAGGATGGTATCTTTGTTATGCTTCTCTTCTCTTGGTATATGCCTGAATTTTGCTTCTTTTTTTACAGCTTACCTTTCTGCTTTTCTCAACCACTGATGACGAGGGTCTGGAGATTTTATGCCCACAAGGATTGTTTGGTATGTATCATAGGGGTTAAAGCTGGCGGCCACTATGATCAGGGAAGAGATTCTGAATGCAAAGCTTTTTATTACTACTTTTATATTCAGCAGTTTTGCCTATGTCTCTGATCTGCCTGACTGCACATCAACACTGATGTTGGCGATGATGACTGCCATTATGATTGCCATTTGTTGATGATGGTAATTCTACTGCGGCTGTTGCTGAGTTTGTATAGTGTCTTCAGTCCTTTGTTAGGATTATGATGATGATTGCAGTGGTAACCTAGAATAGATGACAGTAATGAGATTGGTACTAATGTTACAGGTTTGACAAAACTTAATGAATTATGTATCTGTTGATTATGTTGACTAAAGGTAGACATTCTAAATATTGTATGTTTAATGATGATGGTGTGTTGAATTAAGGTTTACTACACCTGATTACTTTTATAATGTTGGTGCAGATGATGATGTAGATTATGATGAAGATGGGAAAGATGATGTTGATGATGATTTAAATGCTTTAATTATGCTTCTTTGCCATCTGTACTTCATATGCTATAACAATTTACTATCTTTTACACATTTCTTTCAGCAATCATTGGCTTTCTCAACTCTACAGTCCTGATGTTGCTCTACCAATCTAATGGTGAGATTGCTTATTTACCTATGATTTTAGTATATACATATAACAATAACCTTGTTTAGTGACCTGTGACTTCTGGTTTCAGTTTCAACATAATACAGCTGGGAACCAGAAGCCTCATGTCAGCGGATAAGATTATATTTTCCTGAGGTGTTACTTGTACTTGATTTTGATAGTAGTATGCTGCTGATACTGATGCAGTTGTGGTTTTAATGGTATTGATGTTTAAGGCATCGGTTTATTTGATGTAATTGCGGTATCTTTGTTATGCTTCTTTTCTCTCTGTATTTTATATGCCTGAATTTTACTTCTTTTTTTACACCTTATCTTTCTGGTAGCATTTGCTTTCTCAACTCTACCACTCATGACAAGGGTCTGGAGATTTAATGCCTGCAAGGATTATTTAGTGTGTATCGTAGGGGTTATAGCAGGTGGCCACTTTGATCAGGGAAGAGATTCTGAATACAAAACTTTTTATTATAAGTTTTATATTCAGCAGTTTTGCCTATGTCTCTGATCTGCCTGACTGCACATCAATACTGATGTTGATAATGATAACTGCCTTTATGATAGAGATTTGTTAATGATGGTAATTCTATTGTGGCTGTTGCTGAGTTTGTTAGGAGTCTTCAGTCCTTGGCTAGGATTATGATGATGATTGCAGTGCTAATCTAATGTAGATGACAATAATGAGATTGGTAATGTTAATGGTTTGACAAAACTGTTGATGATTCATATACTTGTTGATTATGTTGACTAAAGGTAGATGTTCTAAATAGTTTATGTTAAATGATGATGTTGATGATGATGTGTTTAATTAAGGTTTACTATACCTGATTACTTTTATAATGTTGGTGCAGATGATGATGTAGATTATGATGAGGATGGGATAGATGATGTTGATGATGATTTAAATGCTTTAATTATGCTTCTTTGCCATCTGTTAGCACTAAATTAGGTATAGTTAAGCTCATAATGCCATAAGAATTCACTACCTTTTACACATTTCTTTCAGCAAACATTGGCTTTCTCAACTCTACAGTCTTGATGTGGCTCTGCCAATCTAATGGTGAGATTGCTTATTTATATATGATTTTACTATATACATATAACAATAACCTTGTTTAGTGACCTGTGACTTTGGTTACAGCTGCTGAGTTTGTTAAGTGTCTTCAGTCCTTTGCTAGGATTATGATGATGATTGCAGTGCTAACCTAATGTAGATGACAATAAAGACTTTGGTAATTAATGATTTGACCTTTCTGCTAGCATTTGCTTTCTCAAATCTACCTCTCATGGTCTGGAGATTTAATGCATGCAAAGATTATTTGGTGTCTAATGTAGGGGTTATAGCTGGTGGCCACTATGATCAGGGAAGAGATTCTGAATGCAAAGCTTATTACTATTACTTTTATATTCAGCAGTTTTGCCTGTGTATATGATCTGCCTGACTGCACATCAACACTGATGTTGGTGATGATGACTGCCATTATGATTGTGATTTGTTGATGAAGGTGATGCTACTGCAGCTGCTGCTGGGTTTGTTAAGTGTCTTCAGTCCTTTGCTAGGATAATGATGAAGATTGCAGTACTAACCAAATGTAGACAATGATCAATGAGATTAGTTATGTTTATGGTTTGACAATACTGTTGATGAATTGTATACTTGTTGGTCATGTATAATTAAGGTAGACATTGTTCTTATCATTGCAAAAGATGATAATGCTGCTGCTGATGATGATGATGAAGATGATGATGTGGTGAATTATGGAATTACTACACCTTATTACTTTCATAATGTTGGTGCAGATGATAATGATGATGGGGTATTGATAATGATTTATATGCTTTAATTATGCTTCTTCGCCATCAGTTGGTACTTTATTTGCCATAAGTATTTACTACCTTTACAATATTTCTTTCAGCTATCATTGGCTGACTCAGCTCCACAGTTTATGATAAGACTCTGCCAACCTTATGGTGAGATTGCTTATATTAATGATTTAATAATTATAAATACACCCTTGTCTGATATCCTGTGACTTCTGGTTCGGTTTCTTATTTGACAAAATACAGCTGGGATCCAGAGGACTCAGGTCATGGCACCAGGAATATTCTTTCATACTGTAAGAAATGATGATGATGATGATGATGTAGTTGTGGTTATAATAGTATTAATGTTTAAAGCATCAGTTTATTCCATATAATTGCAATTGTGGTGTTACTGAGACTGATGATGAAATAGCTGTTACTTGACTATGAAATTGATAGTACTGTAAGTGATGATGATGATGATGATCACCTCAGTATTGATGATGATGATAATTATGATGATGATGATTATAATGATTATCACTTTATTATCCTTGATGATAGTGTTGATGGCATTGCTGATCAGGTATTGAATATAATAGACATATTTTGTAATTTAATGATTTAACATCATGTAACAATAGTGACAATGCAACCACTTTGTACTTCTACGCTATTGATTATGATAATTATGGCATTGTTATTGCTGATGGTGATGTTGATGGTAATGATGTTACAGAAAGTGATGATAGTTATATTACACCAATACCAATGATGATGATGATGACAATGCTGATTATGATGAAATATTGACTGTGGAGAGTGATAATTCTGTAAAAATTAATTCCAGTGACAAATGGTTAAACAACAGTGTTTTGATATGATATTTGTTGAGTAGTAATTGATATTTTTTAATAATTCTGCAGTTAATTATAGATGTCAGTACCTTAGATAATGATCATGATGTTGATGCTGCTGATGATTATGATGAAGACCTCAGTCGTGACCATGTTGCCATAACTGTTGACATCTGAAAATTTAACTATTATTGGTAAGATGCACTTGATTTTTATATGTTTTACAATATTGTTGATGGAACTTGTACTGTAATGAATGATAACAAGAATCAAGATATTTATCATGTTGAACTTCATGATAATCATGTTGATAGTGGTACACTGTTGAACTCTGTGGTAACTCTTTTCTGGTTATAATGCATGCAGTAAATCATTATATCACTGTAAATGGCCCAGTACAACTGGCTTCATTTGGTAGAATTCTGTCTTAATGATTAAGAGGTTGTGAGTATGACCCTAAACTGGGTTATACGGAGGATTTTTCTAAAATTAGTTATACATTTAGTTTGGTACTCAGCGTTAAGAAGAAGTGCTAGAGTTAGTCACACCACTGTCTGTATAATATGACTGCTGGTAGTATCATTTATCATTACAGTGTCTGCATTATGATACAGCAGTGGGTGAGCACTGTAAAAGGGCATCATTTCTCACCTTTAAATTCAGACACCCATCACAATATGACTGGAAGATTGTTGACAGTGATTTTATAAACTCAAACAAAAAACTTGATGAACAAGAGAGTACTCTCAGTGGCTCAAACAGCCTTAGGACCATGAAAATTTGTTCGATATGATTTATTCAAGCCACTGAGGGTTAATCATAGTGCCAGGTCAGGAAGCAAATGACGATAGTTTAGGGAAATCTTTTCCATCTTCTACTTAATGATTGTATGTTGAGTGTAGTCATTAGAATTGCCTCACACAACATACAATACCATAATGAAGCAAAAACATTTCCAAAAATGTTTGTTTTCTCAAGCAATCAGAAGAATTTCGTGGGGACTTAAAAAGGAGTTTGAATTAGCCAAGGTGAATGAGCCATCAGAGTTCGAGCTGTTGAAGTTTGACTGCAGTATGCTTTTGTTTCTGAATGTCAAGGGGACACCACACCTGCAGAAAAGAGTTTTCCTCACTAGATATGAATTGCTTCTTAATGGGGTTGAGGTTACTGTTAAAAGAAAGCCACCAGCCTGGGTGGCTCAGTTGGATGCGCATCCTACTGGTGATCAAGAGGTTGCGGGTTCGACCCCCGCCCTGTCAGCAACATTCTTCCATGGAGATTGGTCATGAAATACTTTCTAAGGTCATTCTCTACCTTCCGCAGAGTCAAGAAGGTCAGTTGTCAGTTTCTGGCAAAAGAATGTGCACAATACTGGTTAACCGCTAGGAGGACTAAGCCTGTCCAGTAAAAGTATGGTTAGGTAAACTGACCACGCTCGACATGACCCCATAGGGTTGACTGGGCCATAAAACCTCAACATGCCAGCCTCGGTGGCTCAGATGGATGCGCCCTCTGACTGGAGACCAGGAGGTTGCGGGTTCGACCCCCTCCGAGGTCGGCAACATTCTTTCGTGGAGATTGATCATGAAATATTTCCTACGGTCATTCTCTCCCTTTTGCTGATTCAAGAAGGGCAGTTGTCTGTTTCTGGCAAAAGAATATGCACAATACTGGTTAACCGCTTGGAGAACTAAGCCTGCCCAGTAAACGTATGGTTAGGTAAACTGACGGCACTCGATATGACCATTGGGTTGACAGGGCCGTAAAATACATCATCACAAGGTAGCGAAATGGAGAAGTATGGTAAGAGATCCATTTCCAAACACAACAATTGTCGTCTGCTTTGTCTTCTGCCAGTTACTTAAAAAGATATTGTTGCAACAGTGTGGACTCAGATCAGTCTGCTCCTCTAGGAACAGTCTGATCTGGGTCCACACTGTTTGCTTACATGCAAAAGTATGTTTGGAAAGTTTGCAAGAAGATGCAACAGACAACATAAAGAGACAGCATTTTCAAATGCAGGTTTTCTTGACATTTTAAGGGTTAAACACTGTTGGATGAGTGGCAAACAGGATAGACCCTGATCAGAGCTGAGCAAACTAATAGAAATGTCAAGTTCTGTTTTCCGGAAATATCAATTTGTTGTATGCTGAATTAGCAAAAGCATGCTAAGTGCCAGTTAATCTAACTGTTAGAGGAAGACATCACAAAAACATGCCTATTTAATTTTGAACCCCCCTCCCCCCCCCACCCCCCCCCCCCTCTCTTTAACCCCACTTTCATATTGTAAAACTGGGGTTTAGAGGGCTATACATTAATTTTCTAATCTTGCTAAAAACATAGATTTTGGGTACTTGTTAGAACTGCCTTGCCAAGGTGGTTCTAACAAGTACCCACAATCTATGTTTTGAGCAGGAATATGAAAAATCTCAGATTTTTTTTTAATCTAAAAATTTTCCTTTACTTGGTTGAAAAATTTTCAATAAATTTGAATGGGTGTGTTTTTGTAATGAATGTGTGATATTTTTCTTACACCTCTTTACATGGGCAAATATTACTAGCCTCATTATAACATAGAAAGTTTAACAGATACTTTGCATTTATATGTGGTAAAATGTGGGCTCATTTGTTCAAAAACTTTACAGAGTTGTTAGCTAATGTGATGTTAAAATTTCTGTCTTGAAGTATTGGCAAGTACATTGGTATTTTTTGCTTAAAACTCTTTGCAATGCAAATGCAATAGCTACTCACATTTTTGCAGCAAAAATATAGTGTATTTGAAAATACCATAGCTACAACAGTTAGTGGGTTTGTCATTTACGAGCTTGTTAAGCTAACCATTCTTTGAGCAACTGGGCCCTGTGTCACACAAAATTTGTTAAAGAGGCATTCATAGCTCCAGATAATCAAAGCACTAACAGCACTGGTGGGTCGGGGTCTCTGGGTGTATGCTGAGAAAATAGTCCTGAATGGGGACTTAAGACCATTTCATTTAACCCTTAACATCCCATAATTTAAGTAAACAGTACAGACCCTGATCAGATACCACATTCTGTGGCCTTTGTCTGATCTGAGTCTGCACTATTTGCCAGTGTCACAGGTTTTTCTGGTAGCCCTCTGCACACAGCACTCTGACTTCACAGTGACAAGAATAGCCTGGCTATAAGTAACCATTACCATGATTTCTTACAAACAGGCAGTTTGATTTTATTGGTCAATGATAATGATATGGACAACAACCATTAGGAAATTTTGGTGTTTGTATACTATGGCTCCGACGGGCCCCCGTAGCCTAGTGGATAAGAGAGTTGACTCTTGATCCATTAGGTTTCTCACCGCTGTGGTTCGAGCCTGGCTCGGGTCATATGTGGGAAAGCCAAGTTCTGCTTACTGATGGTCAGGTGGTTTTTCTCCGGGTTCTCTGGTTTTCGCCCACCTTCGATGAATGATCGGCTCGATATAAGTGAAATATTCTTGAAAGGGCCGTAAAACCCAAATCAAAAAAAAAAATACTATGGCTCCATTGTTAGCAATCAACCCAAAAAGGAGTATCCACATAAGTTTTCTAATTTCTGCACAACGACACACCTTGTGGGTACTCATCACAAGTGCCTCGACTACACTCTTTTTGGTTGAAAACGTACCTTATCTGGAGTGACTGATCATTGACCTACTTTCACACATTACGTAAACAAGCCTATAGTTATATTCAAATATACTCAAAATTTTACACGAAAGAATGGAAATTTTCAGATAAAAAGTTGATATTTTTCCTATTTCTGCTCTAAACATGGATTGTGGGTACTCGTTGCGGTTCTAATGAGTACCAACAATGTATGTTTTTAAACAGAAATAAGAAAAATAATGTATTTAAGAAATAAATTGTACTTTTTGTAGTTCATTTACTCATGAAGCAGGGCTCGGGAAAACCGGAAAAATAGCCGGTCTGGACCGAAATTAAGAATTCTGGACCGATTTCAAACACCCCAAAACGCTAATAAATCGGTCCAACAGGTTTGTGCCTTGAACCCCATTTTTCCCAAACCAACCAATTTTCACAAATCAATGATGTCTAAAAAATCACAAACGGTCAAGTCTTTCCAAACTGACAACGTCCACGCACTTTTTAAATGCGATATTATGGTAGTTAAAAGGCTCTAAACGGTCATTTGACATGTATATTGGAGAGACAGCTGAATAACGGCAACCTTCCCCGCAGCACAAATTAATTACGTCATTATCCAAACATTGTCAAAAACTCAACACTGCACTGACCTTTGTGCGGTAAACAAGCGATATACACGAATCATCAGTAACGGTAGTCTAATAATTAATCCGTTTGTGTGACACCTGTGAATACACTGAGACTGCAAAACATCCAGGTGCAGTCGGCATGTCCAAAAGATCAAAGATCGCTTTACTGAGAGTGATAAAAGAATGCACCGCTTGAACGCACCTGTTTTCTTCCTCTTCTTTTTTGTTTTGATCAACACGGTTTGTCGGTCCCAGATTCGATAAATGAATTCCCAAACCGTGTACGTCCTGATCAGATGTCGCATACAACGGCATCTGATCTGGGTATTATTGATTGCTTCTTTTTTCTTTTTTTTTTTTTTTTTTTTTTTGTTGATTGCCATAACACGCGAGTATAATTCAAGGTAGATTTCACAGTAAAAAATAAGTAATGCACCACTTGCGCTAGGCAAGATTGGTCAGTGCTTAAAATTTAAGCAGTCTGATCAAATCTTGAAACACTGAAAACTGCAAAACCGCTCGTGGCGCAGGCCTTTTTTATTAGACCTAATTAGGTCCATGAAAGTCGTTTCGTTCCGTCTCTCCTGTTTCCCGCCATCTTCGCGCTTATACAAGACGGGAATCAGTTGTTTATAAATAGTTTAGGAAAACCCTGCGTAGGTGGAAATAACAACAAAACCGTTTTTTTCTTTCTTTTTTTTTTTTCTTTCTTTTTACATACCTGACTGTATTTATTGATGACGCCAGCTTTGATCATGCTCGTTGTACCCGGACTTCCGTCATATAATGGAGTTGAGGTGTATTATTTAAAAGGAGTTATAGGACTGCCAATTGTCATTAGTTTTCGTGACAGGTGATATACACGTATTTTTTGTTTTGGAAATGGGCTCATTGATGACGTCATCGTCATCGGCTGGACCGATTCAGATTTCAAAATTTCCAGAGCCCTGTCGTGAAGGTATTGGATTACGAGCAAAGTAAGCGAACCCCTAAGGGTTCCAAGAATGCCCCAAAATTGATGGTTTCCAGAAATTTGTCATTGGAAAAATCCCCGTTAGAAGCCATTTTTAGCAGACGATGATGCAACCTGACAAATGATAGCTTAAAATAGATAACGGTTTTTCCAATATGTCAAAGTAGTGCACATTCGATAGATGAATATGCTGGGTGTGGGCGGGACATAAAAGCCATTGTGTTCATTGACTGATGAACCTATTTGGAAATGTATAAGTTCATCTAAAGTGCTCACAGTGAAAATGTAGATACACCACTGTAAATCCCAGTTTTACTATATAAAAATAGGGGTTCAAAGGGGTCAAAAGTATATTGGCATGTTTTGTCAATGAATATCAAATTTTATTGATATACACTACAACCTCTTTATAACATGGTTTGTTATAACACAGTTTTGGATATAACACGGTTCAATGATGGATCCCAAAAATGTATAGATTATACTGAAAAATGACCACAAATGGTCATTTTTCAGTATAATCTATACATTTTTGTTTGGATATAACACGGTTATTTAACTAACACGGTTTATGCTATGGACCCCAACAGTAGTGTTATAAAGAGGTTGTGGTGTATAAGTGCTTCATTTGTACAGTAAAATTCCGCTATAAAGACCACTTTGGGTACTGCCTAAAAGTGGTCTTAATAGTGGGGAGGTCTTATTTTTGAATGTAGAACATAGCTTCAGATAATGTGGGCTTTTTTTTTTTCAGTCAAAAAAGAGTGCCATCAGATCCACCAGCCAAGTTAGCTTCAATGACAACAATGTGGATGCCAATTATAAAGCCAGTCCTCCAAATCGAGTCCAGCAAAATGGATTTCATATGAAAAATTTGTTATCTTGCAGAGTTGACAGAATGGACCCACTATAGGTAGTACAGTCTCAAAAATATTGTTTTTGTCAAATAAGAATCAATGGGAGAAGAGAAGCAGTGAGAAAAGAAAACTAATATCCTTAGCACAGACGGTAGCATGTCTAACTGCAGATCCAGGAATTGCAATTTTAAATCCCATTTCATGTAATCATCATGAAATAATTTTTTGTCATTCTTCTCCTTCCACTGATTCATGAAGGATAGTGGTCAGTTACTGGCAAAAGTATGTGCTAAATTAACTGGTTAACCATTTAACTGACTGGCTCGACATTGCCTTGTTAGTGTTGCCTGGGCCATAAACTCCTAATCAAACCAATCTTGAAATCAGAGTAAATAATTGGCTTGAAATAGTTATGTTTTTTTTTAAAAATACCTTCATTCCTGTTCCTCTTTCTTCCCTGTCCCTCTCTTTCATCTCCTCTACTCTCTCTTCTATCTCTTTTCTCCCTTTCTCTGGGAGACGACACAAAATGACCCTCAAGGGTTGACGTGTCGGTAAACCCCAACACAATCAAAAACCTACAATGCTAACCACAAGTTCTCATCTTGGTTACTGAAACATTTTAGGCTGTGGCAATACTGAAGATAATACTGAAGGACAAGAATAACTGGATCATGTCAAAGATCAGAGCCTTGTTGTTCAAAACTAACAATGTCATTAGTTAAGGTATGGTTAAAACTTTGATCATTAAATATGGCATATATGCTAATATTTTTGCTAAAAAAATGTGAGTAGCTTTTGCAGATTTGCAAAAAAAAGATACTGATATTTTTTCAGCAAAAATACCTGTGAATTAGATAATTATTGTACTTAATAGAACAGTTAACATTTTGACAGCTTGTTAAGCTAATGATGCTTCAAACAACTGGGCCCAGATTGATGTGCTCTCTGGCCCAGAGGCTACAAAACTTTATTTCATGCTGAACTGAGTTGACATTTTCATATTTATTAGCAGAGAAAATTTCATGCTCAACTGAGTTGAGCATGAAATTTTCTCTGCTAATAAATATGAAAATGCCATCTATATTTATTAAGAGGAAAAATTTCATGCTCATGCAGCTATATTAAGCAAGAAATAATTTGCAGAAGTCAGTAATTTCAGACTTATCAGTTGGCTAAACTTCATGCTCAGCTGACTTGAACATGAAAAAGGTTTTATAATTTAAGGGCCTGTTTTTGACCCCCTTTGAGAGCACACCAGTTGGAATGAGGTAAAGGGACTGGCTACACTTGTTACGTTTTTAGCCATTTATTCCAACAGAGACAACTTTTATGACTGTTTACTTTGAACCATCTGTGTGGTCAGGTGGTTGGCTCTCTTGGGTTTGAATCCCAAGATAGGCAGAGTTCAACTCATGACTGCATCACGAAAACATACCTATATAATTTTGACCCGCATAAACCCCACTTTTATACAGTAAAACTGGGGTTTACAGGGGTATACTTTATTTTTCTTATTTCTGCTCAAACACATAGATTGTGGGTACTCATTAGAACCGCCTCGTTGAGGCAGTTCTAACGAGTACCCACAATCTATGTTTTGAGCAGAAATATGAAAAATATTAGAATTTTTATCTGAAAACTTTCAGTTTTTTTGGTGATGAAATTTTAAACATATTTGAATAGGCGTGTTTTCATAATGGTATAGCACTTCATTGCACAAAGCCTTTCATATCAGCCCTTTACCTATTTACTTCACTGCTCATCAAGTCCCTTCTGAAAAGGGGTCTGTATGGTGCTTCTTTGCTCAGAGCTTTTATTTACCATCCTATGGTCATCTCAATATGATAAATAATGTTGGAAGGGATGCAAAACACCAAATTACCATCCTACTCCTGAAGGAAAGAATTTGCTTCTCAAATTTTAGGGTACTATAATAACCCTAAATATTGGGACAGAAAAGCCTTGGCAAACAGTGCAGGCCCAGATCAGACACTGCATGGCTGCCATCTTGAGAAATAGGCATATCCACTTGGCATAGTTTATGATAAGTTGCTTTTTTTAACCAGGCAGGACTGATTGTGTATTTTTTTTTCAACCAAACAGTACTGATTGTGTATTTTTTTTCAACCAGCAGTACTGATTCATGAAATCAAGTGCTGTGATTACTGATTCGAAGACAAGGCACTTCTGATGAGTACCCATATCATTTTTTTTTTGTTCAGAAATAAGAAAATATTCACTCAGTACACCCTCTTATGTAGACTGTGACTAGACCAGCCAGACAACTTTGCTGATTGCATCTCATTGAGCAGGGCCCGGTTGTTCAAAGCATCGTTAGCTTAACGAGCTCGTTAAGGGTCATTTCGTTAACTGTTTTAGCAGATTCAGTATACAAAATTCTGATATTTTTTGCTGAAAAAATGTGAGTAGCTTACTCACATTTTTTCAGCAAAAATTTTAAGCATATTTGTGTATCACTCGATTTAAATTTTAACGAATCGTTAACTAACGACATCATTAGCTTTGAACAACTGGGCCCTGATTTTCTAACTTGGCTCCTGAGACATGTATATGGTATCTTTTCTGGGCACAGCTGTTGAAATCATCATTAGCTTATCCTTAGTACTAAGCATGCTGGGTAAAATATTCAGCAGAGGACATTTTTAGCTTGCTGGGACTATGTTGCTGGAGAGCTTATGTTTTCACCCAGTCGTTGGCGTCATCGTCTGTCGGCGTCAGCGTCCGTGTCCACGTTAGCACAATGTTTAAGTTTTCAAAGATGTGCATAGTTTTGCAATTATCTAAGGTTCTGCTTTCATATTTGGCCTACGCCTAACTTAGGGTAAGAGCTTTCAATAGCATACACCTCATCCCCCTCTATATAGGTCAAGGTCAGTTTGCACTTTGTCATTATATGCCCGTTTGAAAAACGGGACGTATTATATTGAGGGGCATGGTGTCTGTCCGTCCGTCCATAAGCTTTTTCATTTCCAGCTAACTCCTCCTACAGTTTACATCTGATCAAGCTGAAACTTGGTATATACTTAGAACATGATGTGGAGCAGCGCATATTGTTTCAGGGTTACAGTCCACCAAATATTAGCAGAGTTATGCTCCTTTGAAAATTTCAGAAAACTTTTCGTTTCCGGTTAACTCCTCCTACTTTTTACATCTGATCAAGCTGAAACTTCTTTTATAGTTAGACCATGGTGTGGAACAGCGCATATTCTTTCGAGGTTACAGTCCACCAAATATTAGCAGTTATGTCCCTTTAAATATTTCTTTAAACTTTTTGTTTTTGGCTTAACTCCTCCTATGATTTACATCCGATCAAACTGAAACTTCATTTATAGTTAGACCAAGATGTGGAGCAGCGCATATTATTTCAAGGTTACAGTCCACCAAATATTAGCAGAGATGTGCCCCTTTAAGGATTTCATTAAACATTTGGTTTCCGGCTAACTCCTCCTACAATTTACATCCGATCAAGCTGAAACTTCATTTATAGTTAGACCAAGATGTGGAGCAGCTCATATTATTTGGAGATTACAGTACACCAAATATTAGCAGAGTTATACCCCTTTGATAATTTCTGTAAATTTTTTGTTTCCGGCTAACTCCTCCTACAGTTTACATCGGATCACTTCTTAAATAGTTACATGATGAATTGGAGCAGCGCATATTATTTTGAGGTTACAGTACACCAAATATTGGCAAAGTTATGCCCCTTTTCATGATTTTGTAAACTTTTTGCGGCATATTGTTCAGAGGAAGTAGTGAGCAAATTTTATTTGATGATACATATATTTTTTGTAAATAACTAAAGTTACGGCCATATGGGCAAGTTATTTATTGATTTATTTATTTTTTCATCTTCTTTTATTAGGTTTGCACAGAAATGTTGCCGTTATTAAATCTTTATAAATAAGTTTATTAAATGATACAGAATTAAGAAGCTTGACTAATATCAAAACTTATAAACATAATTCTTTTTGGATTGTTTTTGTTTTTTTTAAATACTCTTTTGAGTTGATTCCCTTGAAGTACAAAAATAAAATCAGTATAAAACAAGTTAAAGCTTTACAAAAATTTTCCTTGCGGCAGTTTTTTTTTTTTTTTTTTTTTTTTTTTGTTGTCTAGTTTTGTTATTGTTCGTTCAGATATTGAAGTATTGGAACAACAAATCAGCCAAAGGCTCATATGAGCTTATAGCATAGCCATGCTTTTGTCATCAGTACTGAATTATACAGGAGTCAGTTTATGTGCTACATCATATTACTTGCCACGGGTCTATAATGCCCCGCTTGGCAGAGCTCTTGTTTACACCCATGTTTTAGCGTAATACTAAATGCACCTTTTCATGTGTTAATGTGAAAACAGGTGGACAAAGCGCAAACAGGTGAGCTATGCTGTTATGTGACAGCTCTTGTTCTTATTTTGCCCAAACATATGGTTTGACATTTCTTGCAAATTCCCAGGAAATAGGGTTTAATAATTTCATGCTGCATGAGCTGTCAAAGCCTATTTTCTGGAAAAATTAAGCAAAATATCAGTTTATCTTCTACTGAATTTGAACAGAGAGTGGTAACATTTAAAGTTGAAAATTGATGACGTCATGATGTTGCATTATGTGGTTTGGTAACTATAAGATTGATCAGTAAAATGCAGAGGTATTTTAAGAAATGTAATCTTTAAAAGCAATTTTAATATGTAGTAAAGTACTTTATTTCAAATTAATGTAGATATCAAATTGAATTGGTCTTCTTGAGAATGGCCACTTGATGGCTGAAATGTCATGTTCCTTGCAAAATAAAGAGATTTTAAAAAATAGTTAAAGTGCCATGCAGAATTGTAGCAGATGACATTCTTAAATAGTTTTAGCTTGTCAGTTCAAAAGTACTGGTAGAGCTATAGCAGTCTGCATGGCATCAGTGTAGGTTAAAAATGTTGGTTAAACTTTTTAAAAAGCTATAACTCTTGAACCTCTTGATGAAAGTAGTTTATACTTGCCCTGGTGTTAGATACTGGTTTGAAGTGATATGCTGTACCAGCTAAACCCACTTAAGTGACCTTGATGGCATTGTCACGGCATTAGAAAAAATTGTGCTACAGTTTTTGGTTAAAGTTTTTAGAGGCAAAGTGTGATTTAGGCAAGCTGTGGCAGCTCAGATTTTAGAGATTGATCACAAAAATCTTTTCTGCAGTCATTTTCTTCCTTCTGCTGATTCAAGAACAGCAGTTGTTAGTTTCTGGCAAAAGAATGTGCACAAATGCTGGTTAGTGCTTCAAAGACTAAGCTTGCCCAAGAAAAGTGTGGTTTAGTAAATTGACCAGCTCAACATGACCTTTATAGTGTTCATTGGGTTGTTATACTCTAAACCAGCTAAATCTAAGGATTAATATGGTATATAAAGTCTGCCAGGATAGGGTTCAATGCATTGTAGACTGAATGAACTCCCCCATACTATACATTGGACGATTCTAATTTCAATTTTAGGAATGTCAGCATATGTGATTTAGATACAAGAGCCTCGTATTCCTAGAGACAAATGGTTGAACTATTTGCAAACAGTGGAGAACCTGATCAGACACTGCATTCTGTGGCATCTGATCTCAGTCTGCACTGTTTGCCAAGTACCCTTTTAGGGGTCTCTAGACTACAATGGGTTGATTGAAGTTGTGTTTTTACTCCTATACAATGCTTAAAGGCCTCGGTGGCTCAGTCGGATGCGCATACCATTGGCAATCATGGGGTCCCTGGTTCTATTCCTTCTGGGTCCAGCAATAGTTCCTTAATGGAGATTGATCATGAAGTATTTTCTGTGGTTTTTATCTCCCTTCCTATGATTCCAGAAAGGCAGTTGTTAGAATCTGCATGAAAGAATGTGCAGAAGTACTGATTAACCAGTTGGAGGACTAAGTGTGCCCAGGATGTGTGGTTAGGTAAACTGACCAGTTCCACATGACCTAACTAGAGTCGACTGGGCTGTTAAACTCCAAACCAACCAACCAATTGACATTTTACAAAAATAGGGGCTCATTTTGTCAGTGCATCAGTAGAGCATTCTAGAGTTGTGCCGATTAATCAAAATTATCGAAAACTTAATTGGACAAGCCCACTATTGGCCACTATCATTATTTTTTTTCACTATTGATTATTTGAATTTTTTTTTCATAATAATGAGATCTACAAATTAAGAGTATTATGAAAGACTCATTGACTAAAACATGGCTACAATATCTACTTTGTCTTGAAACAACCTATATCGTAAATTACCTTAATTATGTTATTATATGCAGTTGCATTTTAACCCTTAAACTGCCAGTCACAACAATTGTCGTCTGCTTTGTCATCTGCTTGTGATTTTAAAAGTCATTTTTGCAAACAGTATGAACCCAGATCAGCTCCTCTAGGAGCAGTCTGATCAGGGTCCACACTGTTTGCCTGTATGCAAAGATAGGTTTGAAAAGTTTGCAAGAATATTCAGCAGACGACATAAACAGACAACATTTTCAGATGCAGGTTTTCTTGGCGCTTTAAGGGTTAAGTAATATAGAAACATAAAGCGCATATGCTATAATGATTTATTATTTGATGCCAGTTATGGGATATCCAATCGTGTAATCAATATTCAGTCACTTTTACATTGTGATTTCCCTCTCCGATTCCCAACACTAGAGCATTTGCTTTATGACTAGGAGGATGTTGGTTCCATTTCTCGTCAAGTCATACCAAAGACATTTAAAAATGGTACAAGCTGCTCTTCCACTTTGGATTTAGCATTAAGAAAGCAGAGCTAGAACTGGCTGAAGCAAAAGAAAACCAGCAGAAGGACTCCGGTGGGCCCAACCAGGGCCAGAGCACCAGGCAACAACTGACTTACTTAAAAGTCTTTTGGCTGAAGCTGTCATAGAATCCGAGGCCTGACTCACCGGCATGCAACCAAAGAGGAAAGCAAAGTTATTAACCATGATTGGGTTAACTACCATGCATGCAGTCTGTCATATTACATTTGTAAAACCTGAATAAAACAGTTGACATTTTATGCAGATTGCCTCCTAACAATGAGATAACATTTCAAGTCCTAATTTCTGTTTAAAATGAAAAAAATAAAAAAAAATCAGAATGTCAGTCTGGTGAAATTTTTACCTAGCATGCAAAACTTTAATGTCTGACTTAATCTTTACTGCTCTTTTGGCAGATTCAGCAGATGACAAACTGGTGATTGTTTACCTTTTTCCCCCAGAAAACAGGATCAGACATTTCAGCTTTTGCATGAGGATTCAACCCTTTTTGTCCGGGAAAAATCAATATGTTATCTATTAACTCTTGTCCTGCTTAATGAATTAAAAGTGCTGATATTTTTCTTATTTCTCCACAAAAACATCATTACAAAAACACACCTATTCAAATATATTGAAAATTTCACCACTGAAAACTGAAAGTTTTTGGATAAAAATTTTAATATTTTTCATATTTGCTCAAAACATAGATTGTGGGAACTCATCAGAGCTGCCTCATTGAGGCAGTTCTAAAGAGTACCCACTATCTATGTTTTTGAGCAGAAATAAGAAAAATAATGTATACCCCTGTAAACCCCAGTTTTGCTATATAAAAATGGTTAAAATTATATAGGTATGTTTTTGTAATGATGTGTTATGGGTACTCAATAGAAGCCCCTCACTGAGGCACTTCTAATGAGTAATCACAACATATGTTGTCATGAAGAAATAAGAAAAATTTTATGTGGATTTGCCCTCCTATCTGAAGCTATGTATAAAACTAAAGCTGCTTTGGGCAGTTGGTCCCTATTGCAGAAGTTATATTCCAAGCAGGTACACAACATTGAAACAGTGTTGACTGAACGTTGATTCTACATCTGACATTAAATAATTTTCAACTTTGTGTGCCTGCTGGGTTAGTTTATAGTTTTTGACTGTACTATATTATTTCAGGTCCAGTTCTACTACTTTCTACATTGTTTTCAATGGAGTTCAAGGATATCAACCTCTTCACATAAATCCAGTTCAGATTTGATACAAGATGAAAGTTGTTGTTCATGGATGTTAATGCTTAGCACTCTGGGTAAAAAATTCCAGCAGACAGCATTTTAAAATCTTTTACTTTTTTCCAAAGATATAGGATTTGACAGTTTATGCAAATGGTCTCCAATAGAGACAAATTGGTTGAAATGTCGAATTCTGTTTTCTAGGAAAAATTGATAGAAATCTCATCAATTTGTAGTCTGCTGCATTAGCCCAGAGAGTGGTAAAGGTTAAATTATATACTGTGACTTGTCTCTTGATGTAAAACTTTAAGTGATAAAATCACGAAAACATGCCTATATAATGTTGACCTCCTTAAAGCTCACTTTTATATAGTAAAACTGGGGTTTACAGTGGTATACATTATTTTTCTCATTTCTGCTCAAAAACATAAATTGTGGGTGCTTGTTAGAACAGGCAGTTCTGGTTAGGCAGTTCTAACGAGTACCCACAATCTATGCTTTGAGCTGAAATGTGAGAAATAACAGTTTTTATTTGAAAATTTTCATTTTTTGGTGGTAAAACTTTAAGTATATTAGAATAGGCACGTTTTCATAATGTGGATAAGGAGTGTACCATAAGAATCTTAAGTTTTTGAACAGCCAGACCAGAACAAACAGAAAAAACCCAGATCAGACTCCATAGTGCTGTGTCTTATCAGAGCCTTCACTATTTGCCACTCAACTACCAGTTTTTAGACACATAAATAGCAGTAAATTGTGTAAGACTTAACATGTTGGTAAAATTTTCAGCAGATGATATTTTGAAATATTTGTCTTGTTTTTTTTTTTGTTTTTTTTTTTTGTTTTTTGTCTTTCTTTTTTTTTCAAAAAATAAGGTTTGTGATTTCATGCAGATTTGCTTTGAATATCTAACTTTATATTTTCTGAGAAAAATAAGAAAAAATATCAATTTGTTGTCTGCTGAATTTGCCCAGAGAGTGTTAAAGGTTAATGATATCACTGTACATGTATATCTTATGCTTAACATGCTGAATAAAAATTTTCAGCAGACCACATTTTGAAATACATTTCTTATTTTTCGCAAACACTAGGCTTTGACACTTCATGCAAACTGTCTCCTGAGACAGTTTATATGAAATGTCAAAGTCTATTTTCTGGGAAAAAATAAGAAAATATAAATTGTTGTCTACTGAATTTTGTTCAGAGAGTGGCAAAGGTCAGAAGTTTTTAAAATATGGTAAATGTCCTAAAACTTATGATACTTAATCCCATATTTTTTTCCTGAGTTTTTATGCATTTACTACACAAGATACTTAGCAGACTGGCAAACAGTATTATCTAGGTGCAATCTGAACAGGGTCTGCACTGTTTACATATGTCATTTTGTCAGAACAATTGCTCATTTTCTCCCTTTCTCTGGGAGATGATGCAAACTGACCTACAAGGTTTGACTCATCCTTTAACAAGAGAGAAAAAACTTTCATATAATATGGACCAGACAATTACATGCATACATACATAGCTCGAGATAAGAGTGGGTATCCAGATCCAGGATCTAGATAATAGTTTTTCTATTTCTCCGAGAAAACATGGGTACCACATTAGAGCATCTTAGTGAGGGGCCTCTAATGATAACCATAATAAATGTTTTTGTGGAGAAATAGGAAAAATATCTACTTTTCAGTTAAAAAATGTTTCATCTTGAGCTTTGTACCTATGCATATAAGCATGGGAAAACTATACACACATATGGACAGACACACACACATTCACACAAGAACTGAATGATAAGGCACATATACTTTCACAGATTGCCAAGGTAGCTTTTGCAATGTAAAGGCTACTCACATTTTTCAGCAAAACAATACCAATGTATTTGCCATATTTCAAGACAGAAATTTTAAAGTCACGTTAACTAAAACTTCGTAAAATTTTGAACAACTAGGCCGAGATCAATAAATGTTGTAACTCCAAAATAGCAGACTTGATTTTATTCAGCCTGGTCATGAACAGTGATGTAAAATGCAACCCTGCTTGTGCATTTATTTATACATGCCATTTCATAATAGAAATCTCCATAGTGTGGACTAAGATCATTGATGATCTTGATGCAGTCCATGCATGATTTCATGTCTGATCATTGAGTCAATTGTTGCATGTTTGTAACTACCAACCTGAGTTGTGTTTTCCTCTTAAATGATTAATCCTTAAAATGCTGTAGCAGACAACAAAAAGCTAGGCATGGCATTTCATGTAAAATCATCTACCAGAAGATTAACTTGAAATGTCAAACCTTATTTTCTCTGAAAAATCATGTTTTTGGAAGATCAAACTGTTGACTATTGCAGTTGTGACTGGGGCTTTAAAGGTTAATCATTGTGCATCAGTGTATTCCAATAAAATGGTCAACATGGGCCATCATAAAGTCATCCACTACCTTGGTCACAAGGGGTCAACATTCAAAGAGATCTAGGAACACATTGGTGGTCCCACCGTGACATGGTGAGGAAATGTACTATTGAGTTTAGTAAAGAGAATCTGGAAGACAACCCCTATCCAAGAGGACCAGTCACTGTCACCACATTGGAGACCATTGCCATCATCACTGCAGACAGGTGAGTAACATAGTCACTTGAATATTACATTGCCAGAGCCAGACATTCCATGCAGTCATCTACAAGGTACATGTCAATTCACTGGTCCAAAACTCCTTGGACCTGATCAGAAACAGACTCAACACAACAAGGGAAAATTTGCCATTTCGGCAGATCCCAATAGTTTCTTCTGGAGAGTTGTGAAATATATGAGAACAGGTCCAGCACTTCTCATCCAGCAATGATGCACCAATCAAAGCCGTGGAAACAACAAGGTTTTCTGCCTCCTAAGAAAGCTAAGACAGTGATATCTGTAGGCAAGGTTCTGACCTATACTTTATAGGATGAAAAAGGAGTGCTGCTGCTGGACTACTTAAAAGGGTCAAACTATCACCAGGACCTCCATTGACAAAAAGGGTGCTCTTCAACTAGAACAATGCTCTGGCACATACATCCACAAGTGTCCAAGCATGGCTACTCGGTGGATTATAGCTTGTTAAACAATACTCCTGATGAAGTTTTAAATGCTGTTGACAACTTCCTGAGGGCCAAAGAAAGTGCCCTCTACACAGACTGTATGCATCTGCTCTGTGACCTCTGAACTGAAGGTGTGGGGGACTTTGTTTTCCTGTGGAACATGATTGTTTGATTTTCTAAAACGGCTCCAGCTGCTCTTGGAGCATGCTCTCAGAAGAGTAAATAGCTATTTAATACACCATTATAGCAACTAATTTTGGGAAAGATTTTTAGTAGGTTTAATTAGCAAAAAAAAAAACAAAAAAAAAAAAAAGACGGAAAAGAAATCCTAAAAATACTGTAATAACACTGTGTAATAGGACAGAAAGGCTTGCTGCAGAACGTATCTGATCAGTGTCTGCACTTTCTTCCACTCATCCAGCAGTATTTAGACACATGAAGAGGTAATAAAATGGATTTGTTGAAATTTTAGGACAATTATAGAAAGAAAGTCAAATATAAATGGCCAATACAGTATTTGAACCTTGCAGAAGAAATTTTTATACTAATTAGAAAAAAAATCAAATTTACCCTAGTTACTTGTTTTTCCGCTAATTGATTTTAAGTGAGTAACTTCTTTGACAAATTTAGGGTTCTTGAAGTAAACATTATGCTTTTTACATCCTCTATGTTTTATTATACAGAATTTGGACAACAATATATCATGCATACCTGTCATGGCATGGGAATAGGCATTGCTTTTTTGTCCTCTCCTTTTGTGCTGGAAAATACACTTAGAACAAAAGAACATTTTCATGCAAATATATTGTTCCCAATAGATTAGTTTTTTTTTTTTTTTGTTGTTTTTTTTTTTGTAGTTTTTATATATCTTTATGATATTATCATATTAATTTCCATGTAAAGTAGGTTTGGTATAATAGATTGCCTACCATAATACTGGTGTGAATCTAGTTAGTTTTTTTTTAAGATTTTACTATGAATATAATAAGGTTGTTAACACATATTCTACGGGCCCCCGTAGTCTAGTGGATAAGAGAGTTGACTCTTAATCCATTAGGTTTCTCACCGCTGTGGTTCGAGCCTCGCTCGGGTCATATGTGGGAAAGCCAAGTTCTGCTTACGGATGGTCAGGTGGTTTTTCTCCGGGTTCTCCGGTTTTCGCCCACCTTCGATGAACGATCGGCTCGATATAAGTGAAATATTCTTGAAAGGGCCGTAAAACCCAAATCAAAAAAAAAAAAAATAACACATATTCTTGAAAAAAAAAAGTTTCATTCTTAAAACCTTTGTAAATGTTACAGAAATTCTCATTGCTACTTTTTTTTGAAATTGCCAGTATGGCATCTGATTAACTTTTCACCCATTTAATAGAAATTTCTATAGTTAAATTTAAAGCTATGATTGATTGAATTAAAGATATCTCCTTTTTTAGTTAGAGATATCTTTAATTCAATAGGGTATATTTAAATAATCTGTAAGTTTAATAAAGATACCTTTAATTCATTAAAGGTATCTTTATTTAAGCATAAATAGATATCTCTATTGTAAATAAAGGTCTACAATAAAGATATCTGTAATTGGTTTTGTCTTAATAATGATATAATTAATTGAATTAGAAATGTCTGCTTCAATTAAATATATCTATATTTATTACATATATCTTTAACTGTATTAGAGATAGCTGTTTAATCTTCAATATGGAAATCTTTAATTTGGTTAGAGTTATTGAATTAAAGACATTTCTATAAAATGGGTAAAAACCAAACAGAATGCCACATGTTGCTCTTTAGCCTCCTGAGATTGATAATTATATGGTTTCATCCAGAATCTGCTTATTGCCTAATAATCACTGTATTAACAGCTTGATACCTAATAACACAATAATTGGTAATTCTGTAATATTAATGTTAATACTTATCCACTCTTCTAGGCAGTTGCTGGATGAAAAGACAGCAAAATTTAATAAATACTTTTATATCAGTTTACTTTAACTTGTCTGTGTCCTACAGACATGAGGCTTGTATAGGGAGATACCAGTTTCTCATGAAAACAGATCCCTCAAATAATCCCATAACTCAGAATTGGATTTTGCAATATCCTTAAATAAACTGGGATATCTATTCCAAAAGCTGTGATAGATGCTTTAAGGGTTAATAAAGCAACAATTCTGTAACCTGAAAACCCCAAACAAACCTCAGAAATATCTACTCTGTGTATGCATACTCAGGCAAAGACCAGCTAGATTCACAGTGGGTGGTTTGCAGTTCTATTTATACAAATTGCCTCCTTTGTTTATTTATTTACTTATTTATTAAGGGCATCAGTATGGCTAATATACAGCTGCTGTATCAAAGTTGCATCTTAAAACCATTACTTAATAGTAAACAGACAGTTAAGTCTAGGATAAATGCAAAATTGCGCAGTAAATAGAATTTTACTCGCTCTGTCTAAATTAAGTATTTCTTACTTCCTTACCAAACATAAGCATCTTTCCTGAATCAAATGGTTGTAATGGTGTACCAAAAGATTTATTGTTTATTCTGAAAGCATGCTGCATGAGCATTTTTCCAGTTCTGATAGTTTCCAAATTTTAGACTGATCTACTTAAAATGCAGCAGGTTTATGATGGTTGATTGATAAGTTTGCGGCCAAAAATAACAATCAGTTTAAAAAATCAAACAGTTATTTTTCAGCATAGTCCCCTCCTAGATAAAAACACCTAGTTTAATTAGTCAGCAGTCATGGAGCAGATGGCTCCCTCCTGTGTAGAAGGTACCATCTTTGACCCTTAGGAAGTAGTCCACAGTATTCATAACATCATCATCTGAGCCAAAATGACAGCCACCAAGCTACTTTTTGCATAATCAGGAAGAAAAAGTAGTCAGAGGTGCTGTTAATTGAATTAAGTGGGTGTTGAACAAGTTTGAATCCACATTTCTAGATAGCTGCCATGTGGATGTATGTGCCGGAGCATTGTCCTAGTGGAAGAGCATTCTTCTTGTCTCTGGAGATGGGCTCCATGTAGTTGGCTCTGTGGCTCTGGTGATTGGGTGACTCTTTTTAGGGTATTTGAGCAAGCAATCACCTTGCCTGCATACATCATTGTCTTAGCTTTCTTAGGAGGCAGAAAATCTTGATGTTTCCGTGGCTTTGATTGGTGCATCATGGCTGATTGAAAGTGTTGGACCTGATCTCATATATGCTCACAAATCTCCAGAAGAAACTGCTGGGATCTGCTGAAATGACGATATTTTCTCTTGTTGTTATACTGTTCTTTTTAAAACACATCAACCTTTTTAACAAAGTCTAACTGCTTTAATTTTTAAATTCGTTCTAGTTTTACATTTTATGCATATATAACTTACCTTTATAGCCGTTTCATTACAGAACCATGTTAGTTTACCATTTTGACGCAAATGACCCTCATGGGTTGATGCGTCGTTAAACCTGAACTCATCATCATCATTTCTCTTGTTGTATTGAGTCTGTTTCTGATCAGGTCCAAGGAGCTCTGGGACCCAGTGAACTGACATGTACCTTGTAGATAATTGGATGGAATGTCTGGCTCTGGCAATGTAATATTCAAGTGACTATGTTACTCACCTGTCTGCAGTGATGGCAATGGTCTCCAGTGTGGTGATGGTGACAGGCCCTCATGGATGGGGGTTGTCTTCCAGATTCTCCCTGCTTAACCCAACAGTACATTTCTTCGCCATGTCACAGTGGGACCACCATGTGTTCCTAGATCTCCTTGAGTGTTGACACCTTGTGACCAAGGTAATGGATGACTTTATGATGGCCCATGTTGTCCATTGTATAGGAAACCACTGATGCATAATGATTTATCCTTAAAGTCCCAGTCACAACTGCAATAGTAAAGATCTTGATCTTTCAAAAACATGACTTTTCAGAGAAAATAAGGCTTGACATTTCAAGTTAATCTTCTGGCAGATGATTCATATGAAATGTCATGCCTTACTTTCTCTGTTGTCTACTACAGCATTTTAAGGATTAATCATTTAAGAGAAAAACACAACTCAGGTTGGTAGTTACAAACATGCAACAGTTGACTCAGTGACCAGACAGGAAATCATGCATGGATGGCATCAAGATCATCAATGATCTTAGTCCACTTAGGGGATTTCTCCCAGTTTCCCTAATACATACAGGAAAATCCACAGAAAAACCAGGTGTCTCAAACATGCCAAATTTATTATCATACATGTAGAATCAGAAAAATAGAATCTTAATTTGAAATTGCATGTATAAATAATTGCACAATGTACATTACATTTTATTAGAGGATATAAGCATTTTACATTACTGTTCACTGACAAGGCTGAATAACATCAAGTCTGCTGTTTTGGAGTTACGACTTGTATTGATCTGGGCCCAATTGTTCAAAACTAAACGAAGTCTTCAGCTAACATGACATCAAAATTTCTATCTTGAAATATGACCAATACATTGATATTTTTGCTGAAAATATGTGAGTAGACTTTGCATTGCAAAAGCACCTCAAATTTTGGCAGCAAAAAGATGAGTCCTAATCATCATCTCATAATCGGATTTTTGATTAACATGCAGGTACAGGGACAATATCCACATCAGTGGGTCCCCTTCCAGATAGCTGGCTTGCTGCACGCATAGCAGATCTCACACCAGATCTCCAGGTATGTCTATCATGCGGGTTGATAGCCGAGAGCTTCCATTCTCTGCAATCCCTCTCTGTCAGCTGCTTCCATGTCATTTTGGGCCTCCCAGGCCCACGCTTTCCATCAACCTGTATGTCAAAGGCTGTCGTGACTGCACCATTGGAGCATTCCACATGTCCATACCATCGGAGTCTTCTCTCCTTCAGAATGAGGTCCAGATCCTCAATGCCAAGCCACACAAGTAGCTCATTGGACCTGGTGGTGACAATGTCTTGTGGCCTGACATTGCCCTGTCACTTCGCTGCAGACGCTGGAGGTTTGGCTTTGTCAATGGCCAAGTCTCGCTGGCACGGCCACGTGTTTTGAAAGAGAGGTGGCGTGAAGAGAGGACTGGTAGCAGATCCTTGAACTTCTTCCAGGCAGTTTTCACATGTGTTGTGGTTAAAAATTCACAGCCACCTGCTGTTGAGAGCATGTCTCCTAGGTAGCAAAAGGAAGCTACCACCTCAAGATTGTCAGGTCCGACCTGGACTTCCTTCTGTGGTCTGCGATCCAAGGGACGTGCAGTTCCCTGGCACCATGAACATCTGTAGTCAGGGTCCTTTTTCAAGCGCTTGAGCCCACTGCATTTCTTGTGCACCCAGTGCTTGCAGCCATTGCAGAAGATGCTGTTGCTGCCCACTCCAGTGCAACAGACAGCGCATGGAAACTTGCCTGAACTCTGCAGGAGGTTCAGTCCTGTACCGCAGATCATGATCTTTGTCTTTCCTGCATTTACTCTCAGTCCTTTCTTCTCCATAGCTTCTTTCCAAGTCAAGAGCCTCCTGACACATTCCTCAAGCAATTCAGCGATGATAACATGGTCATCGGCATAGAGGTCCTCCCAGGGGACCCTAGAGCGGAACTCTTATGATAAGGCTTCAAGCACAATGATGAAGAGCAGCGGGCTGAGTACTGATCCTTGGTGAACACCAACCTTCACTTCAAACTCTTCACTGTACCCCTCACCAACACGGACACAGCTCCGTGCATTTGCATACATCCCCTGCACCAGTCGCACAATCCACTCCTCCACACCAAGTTTTCTCAGCACCCACCAGATGACCTTCCGAGGTACTCGATCAAACGCCTTCTCCAGGTCTATGAAAGCCATGTAGAATCTCTTATTGGCAACTAGATACTTCTCTTGCATCTGCCTGACAACAAAGATTGCGTCTGTAGTGCCTCTGCCTGGGACGAAGCCAAACTGGGAATCGTCGATTGACACCAACTGTCTGATAAGGCCGTCCACAATCCTCTCCAGGACTTTCATAACCTGCTCTGTCAGCTTGAGACCACAGTAGTTGCCCCTTTCCAATGCGTCCCCTTTTCCCTTGTAGAGGCAGACAATGAAACTCTGCTCCTAGTGAGTGTATTTGAAAAAATACCTTAGCTACAGCAGTTAACAAGTTTGTCATTAATGAGCTTGTTAAGCTAACAATGCTTTGAACAACTGGACCCTGTTCTAAATGTTCTAAAGGATCTAGCCAAATATCCAGATAAGAGGGGTTTCTAGATAGTATTTTTCTTATTTCTCTACAAAAAACATATGTTGTGGGTACTCATTACATTGTGGGTACTCATTAGAAGTGCCTCAGTGATGTGTCTTAGTGCAGAAATCAGTAATATCAGTCCTTTTGCTTTAAAAAAGTGCCTTATCTGGAGCTATGAGCTAGCTTGCATAACATATTAGTACTCTTTATGTTTTTGGATATCTGATATTGAATAAGTAAATAAAGTATTAAGTAATGTCCTAAATTATCAAACACTTTATTTCATTCTTATTCGGCCTTTTATGCAGTTGTTTCTTAAAATACTTATTGGAATGACATACAGTGTAGACCCTGATCAGACTGCTCCTCCAGGTCTGGACTGTATGCATATGCCATTTAGTCAGACACATTCATGTACAAAATTTTAGGACATTTACTTCCCTAGTCTGGCAAGAAAAGAAAGGAAACCTGGAGCAGTTTCTGTAATGAAATAGTGTTACACTTTCAGGGCAGGCAATTCTTGTCAGATCATTTTTGTCTCCTTTCTGGAAAAAGAGTCTACTCAGAAAGGAGTAGACACCTTTTTTTCAGTAAGGTTTGAAGTTACAAGAGTTGTCTCCCTTGTAAAAATTGTGGAATATCAACCATTTGTATAGCTTCTCCTTCACCATATATGAACAGTATCTTGATCAGTGGTGTGTAGTCTCACTAATTTTGTCATATGTTTTTGTGGTCTTAAATATTTCAAATATTTATGATTAAAGTATTTATAAAAAACTTAATTAAATAAGTGATTACAATACAGTGTTGTTGCTTTCCTCTGTAACTTCAGAGTCCAGTGTATGTTAACCTTTAAAGTGCCAATCGCAACTTCAGTAGATGACAATTCATAGCTATAGATAAGGATGCATAAAAAGGATAATTGAGGAATAATTTTCCATATTTCTCAGAAGAACTGTACATTGTAGGTACTCATTAGAATTGTCTTAATGAGGCAATTCTAATGAGTACACACAGTGTATGTTTTTATTGAGAAATCAAAATTATCCTTCAATTATCCCTTTATCTTGAGCTTTGAGTATTTTGAAAAATGCTATTATTTTTAGAGAAAATAAGGCTTGACATGACAAATATTGAGCCTTATTTTCACTTAAAAATGGTATAAAAAGAATAGATTGTTATCTGCTACAATAATCCTTACCCATTGCAAGGGTAAACTAAGTTGACGATTATTAAATGGCACTGTTATGTAAGCTGGTTTATGTTTTCACTGTTATGTTGGCTTTGTAGATTTTTCCATATCACAACTCGGTACTTTCTGGCATGTTTAACCCTTAAAGCGTCAATCACAATTACAGCAGATGACATTTTGATTATTTTTTCAGACAAAATAAGACATTTCATGTGAACAATTATTTTTTCCAACAAAATAAGACATTTCATGTGAATTGTCTGCTAGGCATACAATTCACATATTCCCACTTTTTCCCCAGAAAAAGTTCAAAATATTATCTACTGTAGCTGTGCCTGTGAATTGGGGATTAAAATGTTTAACAATTTTGGCAGTAAATGATTGTTAGAAAATGTATTTTTAAATGTTATTTTTTAATATATATTGTTTTGAAATTAATTTCAACCATGTTTTTGTTGTTCTTTTTACTAATATAATATAGCCCATATTCCTATTGATGAACTATTGTGATCACTTTTCGTCCGTCGTCCATCTGTTTGTCTGTGCATCCGTCTGTTAACATTTTCAAATGATTTCTTCTCTGAAGACCCTGGGCCAAGTTTGCTCAAATTTCATATGGAGCCTCCTTAGGTTGGGGGAACGAAAATTGCTAAAATGGTCGCGGTCCATTGACCAAGATGGCCACCATGCCCATATATGGTAAAAACCTTCAAAAATCTTCTTCTCCAGAACCAAGGATGCCTTGGGGCTGAATCTTTGCACAAATCATCGGGGACGGGAGGTCTACCAAAATTAAGGGGAGGTGCATGTAAAATTCATTTTTAAATGTTTATTTTGAATATAAATTGTTTTGAAATTAAGCTCATTTTTGATTTTGTTGTCCTTTTTATTAGCTCACCTGAGCAAGGCTCAGCATAAGCTATTGTGATCACTTGCATTCTGTCCATCTTCTATCTGTCCTCTGTCCATACCTTTGAACATTTTCTCCTCTGTAACCACTGGGCCAATTTTCTTCAAACTTCATGCACCTCCTTCTGTTAAAGGGGGATTGAAAATTTATACAAATGGTCATTGACTGATAAATCAAGATGACCGCCATGCCCAATAATGTTGAAAACACTTAAAAATCTTCTTCTCCAGAACCAAGAAAGCTTTAAGACTGAATCTTGGTCTATAACTTTATGAACTCAATATTTGAACCCCCTATTTGCAATAAAGGATATGTCCAAAATTCAGAGATGGAAGTGCCTATTTCAGAAGCACAGGGGTGAAAGGGTGAAAGAAAATGCGATTCCTCTGTTGCAGTTCTTTACATAGCCTGGCCTCAGTCTCCTGTTACAAAATATTTGTTCTTATAATCCAGTTTGATACATCCACTAAAATGAAATCAAAGGAATATTATGACTATAAAGGCTGGTCACTAGAGTGACCAGCCTTTATAGTGATGATATCAATTTGGTTATATTTTGTGGCTTATCAAACATGGTTATAAGACTAAATATTCTGTACCTGTAGACTGGAGCCAGTCTATTCTTTATACTCATACATTGGTTATTGTAATCTCTTCTTTTGGTATCTCGGAGGAAAGCTGTGCTTCTGAATGTGACTTCTATGTTTTTAATCTTTCATATTTTATGAAGACAATACCACAAACTTGGCATCTGCTAAAATTTAGCCTTCAGAGTGCTGAATGTTAACCCTTAAGGCCAATCTCAACTGCAGCAGACAAAAGTCTGAATTCCATTTTTAGCTCACCTGAGCACGAAGTGCTCATGGTGAGCTATTGTGGTCAGTCAATGTCCGTCGTCCGTCGTTTGTCGTCCGTCGTGCGTAGTGCGGCGTCAACAATTGCTTTAAAAGTCTGCTCCTCCTACACCCCTGGGCCAATTGACTTGATACTTGGTAGGAAGCATTGGGGTGACCTGTAGATCAAAAATAGCTAAAATCGTTCCGATCGGAAATCCAAGATGTCCGCCATGGCTGCCATCTTGAAAATCTATTTTTCGCTTCTTCTCCTGAACCAAAAGGCCAATTGACTCCAAACTTGCTAGGAAGCATGGGGGTGACTTGTAGATCAAAAATAGCTAAAATCATGCTGATCGGAAATCCAAGATGGCCGCCATGGCAGCCATCTTGAAAATCTATTTTTTGCTTCTTCTCCTGAACTGAAAGGCCAATTAACTCCAAACTTGCTAGGAAGCATCAGGGTGACTTGTAGATCAAAAATAGCTAAAATTGTGCCGATCGGAAATCCAAGATGGCCACCATGGCAGCCATCTTGAAGATCTATTTTTCGCTTCTTCTCCTGAACTGAAAGGCCAATTGACTACAAACTTGCTAGGAAGCATTTGGGTGACTTGTAGATCAAAAATAGCTAAAATCGTGCTGATCGGAAATCCAAGATGGCCGCCATGGCAGCCATCTTGAAAATCTATTTTTTGCTTCTTCTCTTGAACTGAAAGCCAATTGACTCCAGTCTTGCTAGGAAGCATCGGGGTGACTTGCAATCATCATGAATCTTGCTCAAAATGTTTGTCTTGATGATTTCTAGGTCAAGTTCGAAACTGGGTCACCTGGGGTCAAAAACTAGGTCACCTGGCCAAATCAGCAGAAAACCTTGTTAACACTCTAGTGGTCACATTTTTCAAGCAATCATCCTGCTCAGAATGTTTGTCTTGATGATTTTTAGGTCAAGTTCGAAACTGGGTTACTTGGGGTCAAAAACTAGGTGACCAGACCAAATCAGCAGAAAACTGTTAACACTCCAGAGGTCTCATTTTTGAAATAATCATCATAAATATTGCTCAAAATGTTCGTCTTGATGATTTCTAGGTCTAGTTTGAAACTGGATCACTTGATATCAGAAACTAGGTCAGCTGGCCAAATCAAAGGAAAACCTTGTTGAAGCTCCAGAGGTCACATTTTTGAAGTGATCATGAATCTTGCTCAAAATGTTTGTCATGATGATTTCAAGGTGATGTATATTTTTCTATCCAGTGACTTTCTTAAGTTTTTCCATTTAGGTCAGTTTCTCAGTAATTATTGGTCCTACAGAGTGATTTTTGGTACTTGTGAAGTGTTTGTGTTTAGGTCAATTTCTCAGTATTGCTCCTACAGCCAGTGATACTTAATACATGCATACATCTTAGCATGGCCTCTTGAGTGCAGTCATCCATATTTGACCTTGACCTTTATTTCGCAGTCCATTAGGCATGCTACATTGTCTTACATTGTCTTTCTTGTTAATATAATCATTTTGAATTTTGATCAGAATATTTGCCTTGATCAGTTCTGGATCAGGTTCTCAAAAGTGCTATGATGCTCAGGTGAGCGTTACAGGGCCATTATGGCCCTCTTGTTGTTTTTTCAGAGGAAATAAGATGACATTGGAATCATTTGAAATGGCAAGCGTTATTTTCTCTGAAATATAAAAACAATAGGTTGTCAGAAAAACAGTATACCCTGAAAGAAGAGAATTTCCTATCCTTGTGAGCAAAGCATTTCCTTGAGTAGAAGCCCTTTACAAAAGACGCTAAATGTGAAATTAGCAAATCAGCAAGTCACAAAAGTAGTTTACCCTGTGAAAAACAAAGTGGCAGAGAATCTGCCAGCGGAGAAATGCATTAGGCTAGCGCTTTTGTGTAGTACTTTGTGGCAACTTGGCTGTCTTGCGCAACAATCCATTTCAAGAAATTGCATTACTAAATGGCCAGTTGTTTTTAGCTCACCTGAGCTGTGCTTAGGATGAGCTATTGTGATCACTTTTCGTCCATCCGTCCGTCCGTCCATCCATTAACATTTTCAAACAACTTCTTCTCTAAAGCCCCTGGACCAATTTTGACCAAATTTCATATGGAGCCTCCTTAGGTTGGGGGAACGAAAAATTGCTAAAATGGTTGCGGTCCATTGATTAAGATGGCTGCCATGCCCATATATGGTAAAAACCTTTAAAAATCATCTTTTCCAGAACCGAGGATGCCTTGGGGCTGAATCTTTGCACAAATCATTGGGGACAAAAGGTCTACAAAAATTGCTAAAATAAAGGTCGTACATTGACATTTAACGGCATTTTTACAGCAAGGTCAAATTTGCTTCCCTATGCATTTGTATGGGAAAGTGTTGAGAATTTCAAACGACTTCTCCTCTGGAGCCTTTGGGCCAACGTTGCTCAAATTTCAGTTAGAGCCTCTTTGGGGCAGTGAAATGAAAGACTGCTAAAATGGTTGCCATCCATTGACCAAGATAGCCGCCATGCCCAAATATGGTAGAAACCCTTAAAAATCTTCTTCTCCATAACTGAGGATGCCTTATAGCTGAATCTTTGCATATATCATCGGGGACGAAAGGTCTACCGAAATAGCTAAAATAATGGTCGTACATTGATATTTGACCTTTTCTCGGAGAGGTCAAGTTTGCTTCCTTAGGCATATTTATGGGAAAAATGTTGAGAATTTCAAATGACTTCTCCTCTGGAGCCCCTGGGCCAGTGTTGCTCAAATTTTATTTGGAGCCTCCCTGGGGCAGGGGAATGAAAGATTGCTAAATTAGTTGCCGTCCATTGTCCAAGATGGCCGTCATGCCCATATATGGTTAATACTTTTAAAAATCTACTTCTCCACAACAGAGGATGCCTTATAGCTGAAACTTTGCAGAAATCATCAGGGACGGTAGGTCTACCAAAGTTGCTAAAATGATGGTCGTACATTGACATTTGACCTTTTATGGCAAGGTCAAGTTTGCTTCTGTATGCATTTGTATGGACCCCATACATTTGTATGGAAAAACTTATTTCAAATGACTTTTCCTCTGAAGCCTCTGGGCCAGTGTGGCTCACATGTAGAGCCTCCTTGGGGCAGGAGAATGAAAGATTGCTAAAATGGGCTTTTTCCATTGATCAAAATGGCTGCCATGCCCATATATGGTAAAAACCTTTAAAAAATCTTCTTCTCAAGAACCAAATAAGCACTGAGCCCTAATCTTTGCATGAATTATGGGGGACAGGAGATCTTCCAAAATTGCTAAAGTTATGGTCCTATGTTGACCTTTGACTTTTTTATGGCAAGGTCAAATTTGCTTCCCAATGCATTTGTATGGGTCCTATACATTTATATTGGAAGTATTGAGGTGACTTGCAAATAAGCAGTAGCTAAAATGGTCCTGATTGGAAATCTAAGATGGCCGCCATTTTGTTTATACTTATTATATTTCCCAGCCACTGTGCTGTTTACATGTATAAAATCATGATTCTTCTGAAACCAATTTCGACCAAATTCCACATTGATCCTCCTGTTGAAATGTGATTTATAGTTTGTTCAAATGATCACGCTCCATTGACTGTCAGGCCCAAATAATATTCTCCTTCAAAACTAAGAACTGCTCAAATGATGATCTTTTCATTAGTTGCGATGATAGGATTGGAAAAATGTTGCATAACATCTGCATATCTGCAGTGGCTATGTCACACAGGTGAGCAAGCCATGGCCCTTGGGCCTCTTGTTTTTTTTGTTTTTTTTTTGTTTCTTTTTATACCCCGCCACACAATAGTGGCAGGGTATTATGGTTTCTCATTGGACGTCTCTGTGTCTGTCCGTCCGTCAGTCATCCATCCGTCTGTCCGTTTTTCGTTTCAGGATGATAACTTGAGTAAACATTAATGGATTTTCACCAAACTTGGTATGTGCATTGATACTGTAGAGATCTGGTTTGGGATTGCTAATGGGCAAACTTCGTCAAACTTTTACGGAGTTATCTGCCCGAGACGGGCCCATATTTTTGTTTCCGGGAGTAAATAACAAGGGATTTTCACCAAACTTGCTATATGCATTGACATTAAGGAGATCTGGTTTGGGATTGCTAATGGGCAAATTACGTCAAATTTTTATGGAGTTATCTGCCCAAGACACGCCCATATTTTTGTCCGGACAATAACTTTAGTAAAATAACAAGGGATTTAAACCAAATTTGCTATATATATTGACATTAAGGAGATCTGGTTTGGAATTGCTAATGGGCAAATTTCTCCAAATTTTTACGGAGTTATCTGCCCAAGACGCCCATATTTTTGAGTAAATACATGTAACAAGGCCTTTTAACCAAACTTGCTATTTGCATTGATATTATCAAGATCTGGTTTAGGATTGTTATCTCTCCATTGATATTATCAAGATTTGGTTTAGGATTGTTATCTGTCCCTCCGTCATTTTCTTTGCAGACATTTTTGCAACGATAACTTTAATAAGTAAACAAATAATTGCTATGGCGGGGTATTATGCTTGCAGTGCTTTTATTTGTGTTTTGTTTTTATGATATCATGTTTCAAAATTGTTGGCAATTGCAATGGTCGGTTCAAATGCGCTTTATGTGAGGCCACTCCGAATACAACATGTAGCATCAGCAAACGTTTTTTTAAAAACATCATTGCACAGCTATTTGCCATAAGGCTGTCTTATACAACTCCAAAGTGCACTAGCCTTTTGCAACTCTCCTGAGAAGTGACTTGGTCATCTTCACATTGATCAGTTATAAGGAAGAGCTTTGCAAAGTTTCCATTATCTCAGTACCTAAATTTCAATAATTTTAAATTTGTAAATTTTAGGTTTTCCAGTGTCTTCCATTTATTTTGTATAATTACAGTATGTATTTGAACCAATTCAAGAATAATAACTAATATTGGGCAAAAGACTGTATAAAGCAACAATATATAAAATTTAAAATATTTTATTTTATCCCATTCAACTTGACTTTCTTCAAAACCAAAAGCAACAATAAAGTAATACAGTATTGACCCTAACTACTTGGGCAGACCTGCCTTAGCAACCAGTGAAGACCCAGATCAGATGCCACAAAATGTGGCATCTGATAGAGTTTAAACTGTTGGCCACTCATACAGCAGATCATTTTCCTAACACACACTTTTCCTGGGCAGGCTTAGTCCTCTAAGCAATTAACCTTATTTGTGCTCATTCTTTCACCAGAAACTGGCAACAGCCCACCTTGAATCAGCGGAAGGGAGACAATGACCATATGATCAATCTCTACAAAAGAATGTTGCCGGACCCGGCACAGCAAATTTTTAGACACATCAACACTGAAAAAAAAAAAAATGGTAAATTTTACTAGTTGATTAGTGTTAGAATGAACAAAGCCCACAAACCCCAATAATATGGTAAAACATAATAATAGTAACAGTAAAAATAAAAATAGTAATAATTAAATTAGTTATTATGATAACTATGACAATCAAAATGACAATGATAATACTTTTACTACTGCTTCTACAATTAATGTTGTTAATATTGATAAAGATAAGAGTATAATCCTACTACTACTACTACTGCTGGCTTCGGTGACTCAGTTGGCTGTGCCTCTGATTGGAGACCAGGAGGTCGCGGGTTCGACCCCTGCTGAGATTGGCAACATTCTTTCGCGATGATTGATCATGAAATATTTTCTACAGTCATTCTCTCCCTTCTGCTGATTCAAGAAGGGCGGTTGTCAGTTTCTGGCAAAAGAATGTGCACAATACTGGTTAACCACTTAGAGAACTAAGCCTGCCCAGTAAACGTGTGGTTAGGTAAACTGACCACGCTCGACATGACCCCATTGGGTTGACTGGGCCATAAAACCTCAACACAAACAAACAAACTACTAGTACTGGCTATAACAACCACTAATTATAGTAAGAATCATATACCTATGTATCAATTTTAAAAAGTATTATGATCATTGTTATTATCATTATCAGTAATGTAGTCATTATCTATTTTACCAGTTATTTTTTTCAATGAATATACAGTTTTTGGATCAGTTGTTTACAACCAGGCCATAGTATACAAACGCCAAATTTTCCTTAGGCGATTGTCCACATGATTATCATTGTCCAATGTAATCATTTGGGACACTGGCAAGCAGTGCAGACAGATCAGACATGGCATCTGATCAGTATCTGCACTGTTTGCTGAAATTATAGATAGTTAAGGGTTTTGGACCATTTTCTAAGCTTACACTCAGAGACAATCAACCAATGTGCTGCCAGTGCTTTGATTGTTTTAACCCTTGTCCTGCTGAATAAATTAAGATGCCACACCCACTTCTAATTTTCAGCCAATCAGATTACTTGATCTGGATTGTTGCTAAAAATTCACATACTTAATGGCAAACAGTGCAGATTCAGATCAGTTGGCTTCAGAAGCCAACTGATCTGGATCTACACTGTTTGCAAGGAGAGGGTATATCCGGGTTCAGCAGGACAAGGGGTAAGTGCTCTAAGTTGTCCTAATATTTATGATAAATATGGTTGACTACAAAGCAGGAGTAAAAGAGAGAAGAAATGAGATCTGCCATGGGAAAAGCAATACAGTGAAATTTCACTATTAGATTCCTTAGCAAACAGTGGAGTCCCAGATCAGATGCCACAATATGTGGCATCTGATCAGGGTCTAAACTGTTGGCCACACATACAGCAGATTTTGTTCTATTTTTTCATTGATTGAGTTGAGGCTTTAAAACCCAGTCAACCCATTGAAGACCACCTTTGTAACTGCCTAAAAGTGGTCTTATTAGTGGGATGGTCTTAATATTGAATGTAGAACCTAGCTCCAGATAAGGTGTTTTTCCAGCCAAAAAGTACTGATATTTTTCTTATTTCTTCACAAAATATGTTGTGGGTACTCGTAGAGGGTACGGTCCTCGAAAATGTAGATTCATTTAAATAACAATCGCACATGACTTTAGCTGAAATACACATATCAGCAACATGTGTATGAAGGCAAATAAAACTCTTGGTTTTCTGAGATGAACATTATGAAAACACACCTATTCAAATACAAAGAAAATTTCACCTCCAAAAACTGAAAATTTTCAGATAAAAAACTCCGATAGTTTTCATATTTCTGCACAAAATATAGATTGTGGGTACTCGTTAGAACCGCCTCAGCGAGGCGGTTCTAACGAGTACCCACAATCTATGTTTTCGAGCAGAAATAAGAAAAATAATGTACACCCCTGTAAACCCCAGTTTTACTGTATAAAAGTGGGGTTTATGGGGGTCAAAATTATATAGGTGTGTTTTCGTGATGAAGTGTCTGATTGAAAAAAATACTATTCTAAAAATTCTCTTATGAGTATAGGCTTCTACATAAAATTGTTTTCAATATAGGGGTAGATATAATATATAGATAATTTTCTCATTCCTCCATGAAAAAAAAAAAAAAAAGGCGCTTCTAATAAGACTCACAATATCATGATTCGTTGGAATATCAGTCAATGGGGAAATAATTGAATTTTATCTTGTTGCCATTTATTCGATCATGCGCAAAATGACAGATTCAGGCGCATCCTGCGCATGCGCAAAGACTCATACGGATATTTTCTCTCCAATGATACATTCATAGTGTCCAGTGATTCTTATAGCGGACCTGGCGCCATGATTAACCCTCAGTGGCTCAGTGGTCCCAAAATGTTCGAGCCATTGAATGTAGTATGGAAGATGTCCAGGAAGAGCCACAGTCACAGAACATAGCCTACCACTGACACTAAGAGGAAGCATGTATGTCCAGAAAGTACCACTCGTTTCTCTATGTCCAGAAAGTACTACTCGCTTCCCTATGTCCAGAAAGTACTACTCGTTCCCCTATGTCCAGAAAGTACTACTCGTTCCCCTATGTCCAGAACTTCTTCATGGTACCTCGTAGATTTAAGTACATGTAGAATGTTAGCTGGGATGAGCAAGAGCGATTATTTTCGTCCGTCCGTCCGTCCACGTCTGTCCACATTTTCAAGTGACTTCTCCTCTGAAGCCGCTGAGTCCATTTTGTATCGCATTTCATTCGGAGCCTCCATAGTTTGGGGGAACAAAATGTCACTAAAACCTCAGCATTCCGCTTAAATCTATATCGGAACGTTATCGGCCCAACAGAAATTCTGTCGGGCCGATAACGGTCCTATATAGATTTAAGCAGAATGCTAGCTGGGATGGTGGCGGTCAGTTGATCAAGACGGTCACCGTGTCCATAGATGGTAAAACATTTTAAAATCTGCTTCTCCAAAAACCAAGGCTGTTTTGGTGCTGAATCCTTTCATATACCATGGAATGTAAGGTCTACCAAATTTTGCTAAAATCGTGGTCCTAAGATGCCCTTTGATCTATTTGCGGCCAGGTTAAATTTTCTTCTCTAGACATAAATTTGTATGGGGAAGTGTTCAAAAGCCCTTTCACAAAATGTATGAAAAACTACTAATTGAAATCTACATGTGATCGAAGTAACAAAACCTTTATATAACAGAAAACTATTATCCCACGGGGGAGTGGGTATCTGCCCCTGCCCTTGGGCTATTTATATGTATAAAATCAAAATATTGTTAACGGACCTCCTCTGAAATCACCGGGCCAGGTTTCGCCAGATTTAATGTTGAGACTTCTGTATTGAGAGTTGGTTCAAAACGTCACGCTGCATTTACCAAGATGGCTACCATATGGTAAAAAACCCACAAAAATGTACTTATTCAGAACCAAGTAGGATTTGATGCTGAATTGAGTATAGCATCAGTAACTGGAGATCCACCAATCTTGTTCAAATGATGCTCCTTGGTGAACTTTCGACCTTTTATATGGCAAGATCAAACTCACCTTTTACATTTATATATAGGAAAATCATTTTCTCAAAATGTATTATGGTTGAAACTTACCATGTATAATCGAAGTAGCAAAACCCTCGTTTCAACAAAAACTTTATCCTCGGTGCACTATATATGCTTTTGTCCCCTGATGTGTAAAATCATGATATTAAAGAATATTTCTTATATGAAAACGCGCGCCAGTTATCACCAGATTTCATATACAGCCGCCTGTTGAAGGGGGGGCGGGGAGTCGAGAGTTTGTTCCATTGGTCTAGCTTTTTTGACATACAGTGCTGCTATGTCTACATATATATTAAGTAAAACATAGTTAAAAAGCTAGTATTCCTGACCCGAGAATGCTTTGAGGTTGATTATTGATATATAGCATAGGGTCTACCAATTTTGTTCAAATGGTGATTCTGGGTTGATCTTTGATCTTTCTGTTTTGTTTGCTTTTTTTTTTTGTTGTTGTTGTTTTTTTTTTTTTTTTTTTTTTTTTTTTTTAAGACAATGCTACTTTTTTTTATTTAGTTGCTGTGGCAATATTCAGTTTGGTAAATAAAAGCATCGCAGACACCGTATCGTACCCGGCCACAACGGGCACAAACCAATTTTGAGTCGATTGTTTACAACCGAGCCATAGTATAGATACACCAAAATTTCCTTAACCCTTGTCCTGCTGAATAAATTAAGATGCCACGTCTACTTCCAATTTTCAGCCAATCAGATTACTTGATCCAGTTTGTTGATACAATTTCACATAATGGCAAACAGTGCAGATCCAGATCAGTTGGCTTCTTCAGAAGCCAACTGATCTGGATCTACACTGTTTGTAAAGACAGGGTATATCCGGGCTCAGCAGGACAAGGGTTAAGGTTGTTGCCCACGTGATTATCATTCACCAATGAAATCAAACCGCGCGTTTGTACGAAATTAGCCGCGCTATTCTTGTCAGTGTGACGTCAGAGTGCCGTGTAAGGAGGGTAATCTGTAAAACCTGGACTGGGACATTCGTAAACTATGCAGAACGCGGCGGCTGATTAGGGTCTGCACTGTTTGCTTAAATTAGAGGAAGTTAAGGGTTAAATAAAACTATCTTAAGTCTCCGTTCGGGAAAATGGTAAAGTCTCAGTTCAGGACCATTTCCCCAGGATACAGTCAGAGACAGCCGACCCTCCAGTGATGTCAGTGCTTTGATTCAAATACAGTAAATCCTCACTTCAACCACATCATTTGTTCCCAAAGATGATTTGCTGTTGCAAAGAATCCGTAACGAGCAGAATGATATGTAAGAAAGTCTTTGTTTTATTCTTGTTTCCTCGTAGAACATATGTTTGGATTTTTATTAGAATCTTCTAATTCAGCGATTCTAACAAATATCCAAAACATATGTTTCTTGAAGTATTAATGTTTAATATTCTTGCATAATTTCTGATTAGCTTTCACTTCTTGAGCAAAGTTTTGGTGCCAATCAAATCATGGTTTTAATGAATTTGTCATTGTATCAAGTGTCGGTATGAAAAGGATTGACGTATTTGAAGTGCAAATAACCTGTGGAATGGGGCACTATTGGCAATGTGTAGCCTGAGGTCCGCTATATTTCTGTGGAGTTCCGCGCCAAACAGAAAGATGTCTTCGAGCATGCGCAAAATGCACAGATTCTGATTCATTGCACGCATTCTTTAAGTCTCATCCGGGTATGTGAAATGTTCGATTTTTTTAAAACCAATGGCTAGAATGAAACTTTGTGTGTATATGTAGTTACGACAAACGGTTTTGCATTAAATCATGCTAAAAGTTTGTAAATTTACTTCTGTGTAAATAATCAGGCATAAAACGACTTCCGAAAGATGTCGAAAGGAGAGTAGTTCTTTGGCTGAAGTTTTCCTTTGGCATTTCGCTAACGTGAGCAAACAGCATAGATTCTGGCGTGACTGCGCGAATGTGCAGGCTCACCTAAACCTTTGCTGTTTGCATATATGCTATAAAGGCTCTTTTCCCATGACGCGGCTCATTTCTCGGACACTGAAAAGGACCGTAACTCTGTAAAAATAACAGATTTTGCTCATTAACAATACTAAACCACTCGTCCTCAATACTAAAACGCGTGGAAAATTTGAACAAAATCCACTCATAAATACTGAGATTATCGATCAGAAGTGTGTTGGAACGGACATGCCGGCAAATGGACGGACATAGAACGGTATAACATAATGCCCAGCCACAGTTGTTTCTCGGGTTATCTCTACCATTAGGACTGTCAGTCTGTCACTACCCAGCAGGCACATAACGTTGAAACAACGTCGATTCATCATTGATTGAACGTTGAATCGACGTTGTTTCAATGTTGTGCGCCCGCTGGGTAAACTTGAGAGGAATAGATATACTTTCAGGGGAGATAACTCTAAATCTAATGTACGGGTAGCCGAGCGGTTAGCGCCTTCGAATTCGGATCACGAGATTCCGGGCTTGAATTTTGCCGGGCGGGATTTTGCTCATGACTGTACAGCACTTCATTGCACAGAGCCTTCCATTATCATGCATGTACTGCCATCGTCTCGATATGATTTAGACTACAGTAAAACCTGTGTAAGACAGCCACCTTTGAAATTGACCTTAGTGGTTGATGTGGAAAGATGGTCGTCTTATAAAGGTACATGTCATGTAATTTTGCTAGCAAAATTACATGACATGTACCTTTATAAGACAGACAACTTTTTCCACATCAACCACTATTTAAAGTCAGTCTCGAAGGTGGCTCTCTTACACAGGTTTTACTGTATGTTGAAAGGGATGTAAAACACCAAATCAGCATCATTTCAACTCTGACTCTCTTCTGAAAAAGGAAGGAATTTCACCCCATGGAAGCATTTTTTTTTTCTCTTTTAGAGTAGATCTCATTTCAGAATGTGTAGGCGTGCTATAGAATAAACAGGAAGTCACAAAATGTGTCTTCCTTGTAAATAAAACCCTATCAATCGGTTTAAACCACAACAGACGTTATTTTCTGGACAAAGTTCAAAAAAAAAAAAAAAAAAAAAAAAAAAAAAGATGCAACAAATTTGACCTCATGTTTTGTAATTCGTTATCCTATTTTGTAATTTGACATTTTTGCTATCACTGTTACGTTATGGTATGTTATGCAGTGGCTATTTATTTATTTATTTATTTATTTATTCTTCTTTTTTGATTAGCCCGAGACCACTTAGTAAACGCAGTTTTTAAGTGAGATTACAATTTTGACGTCAGTCAAGGACCGTAACTCCATTGGCCTTTTTTTCTCACTCTAGTACTTGTCAATATCAAATGTACATGAAATTTAATCAAAATCCATCAATTCTTTCCCAGGATATTAAGCAAAAAAACCCAATTATGACAAAAGCCAAGGTCCATAACTCTGTTGAAAACTAACCGAAGTTGGTCCATTTTCAATCCCTACATAGAGCTAGTTAGTATCAAGTTATATATAAAACTTGGTAAATGTACTTGGTCATAATCCAGTCATCTGTTCTGAAGACATTGAATGGAAATGAAATTTTGACGTCAACCAAGGACCATAGCCATGTTGAAAACTAACGTAATATTCCTATTTACAACTCCAAACGCAATATCTACGCTTATGCAAATTTTCAAGACAATTCACTGAGAAACTTCTCAAATTAGAGAGCGAAAATGAAGCGCTGACGAGTTGGAGTTTAACGGCCCTGTCAACACTATTAAGGTAAAGTCGGGCCGGTCAGTTTTATCCAACCACACTTTTTCCTGGACAGGATTTGTCTTCCTAGCGGTTAACCAGTACTTTTGCATATTTTCGCAGGGCCCTTCTTGAATCGGTGGACGGGAGAGAATGATAAAAATAACAACCGCAACATTAAACAACAAACCTTCGGACATGTGTGCCCAGCGAAGATTCAGATCAACCTGTGCATTCGTGCAGTCTGGTCAGAATCTTTACTGGGTACATTTTGGGTAGCCAAAGATAAAAAGTTTCTTAATGCAGACAACGGAGACTCTGATCAGACTGCGCGGATGCGCAGGCTGATTTGAGTCTTCGTTGGAAGTCCAAGTTAGACGGTACGTTTTCTCACGTAGTGGCTCATGTGTTTATCGTTGCGTCTCGTAAATGTCGTGAGACATTAACGTTACTTTACGTTATCGCATAGCAACAACGTCGACGTTACTTCAAGCCACGTTTGTCATAGAATTGGAATCACATCTAGTTTCTTTGCGACATTATATGATAGTAATCCAGAAATCGTGACAAGCACAGTGATAATGTCTTCTCCGGGAGATAGTTCCAGCGGTGTGATTATTTCCTCACCGGGAGATAGTTCCAGCGATGTGATATCATTTTTAAAGACAATCTTGAGTCGGACTTTACAGATATCCTGGAAAATTATGACCAAATCTCTGTTTTACGGACTGATAGTGCATATTAGTATCATAGAGGCAAAGACGCTTCTGTGCCGATTTAGTCAACAATTCATGAGCAAGATTAAACCTGTCAATTTCTGGATCATACTGGGATTAATTACTGTTGCTTTTGTTCTTCTGAATCTAGTAGTTTCCAAGTATCTACGAGATCAAATTTTCTCGGGCAGACAGAAACTGAAAGGATCAAGATTTGGAACCATCACTAGGCATTGGACATCGAAGAAAACGCGCTCTGGCCGTATTTACGGATATATGTAAACATTTGCTGAACAGTTTTCTGAACAGCCTTTTTGTTTGTAGTCTTAAATAAAAGTACATTTTGGTGTTTTAAAAATTAATAACTATTGAAAAAAACGAACATTTTTGGTGTACAAAAGCAAAATAAATGTATCATATTTACTTTCATTATTCAGACAGACGTGTCTGAGCAAATAATGTTGACTCAGATCAGATGCCACAGAAAGCGGCGTCCGATCAGGATCTACACTATTTGCCACTTACCCAGCAATTTTAGACACATAAGTTGGTATTTAAAGTGACTTCTAGATTTTAGTATTGCTCAAATTTTAGCAAAAGTATGGTAAAGAATTAAGTGTCCGAATATATAAGGTAAATATAGTATTTATAAAAAATCTTCGCATTTATAAAAAAAGTTTATAAAGATTTATTACTATTCTTTCGTTTTGTCTTCTTTCTTGGGAACAGTCTTGCGGAATACTTTTGTGATCATATTTTCAACGCATTTTTTTTTTTTTTTTTGTTACCTATAGAGCGTGGTAACGTATTGAATAATTTTCTGGGGCCGAACATGCTCCATAAGCATCATTGGCATCAGAACGTTAACCGGAGGACTTCGGCTGCAGGGAGAATCCTCCCCTGTTCTGGTAGAACATACTACTTCCAAGACACAACCCTCTCCCTGCGGTAAATGGTCAAATACGAGAAAGAAAGAAAGAAAGAAAGAAGTAAAGTGTATCACGAGAAAATGGGCCTTATGCCTTATCCATAAAGTGAAAGGTCAAAATCACCCTACGCAGCCACGGAGACAAATCCGGGGCCTCGTAGTCCTCTTACACAATCACGGGAAACAAGTGTACATCATATCGATGATCACAGAAGACCCAGGCCCGAAGTTATAAAACTTTTTTTCGTGCTCAACTCAGCTGAGCATGAAATTTTCTCTGCGTAATAAATATGAAAATGCCGGCATTTTTATATTTATTAGCAGAGAACATTTAATGCTCAGCTATGTTTAGCAAGAAAGAATTTGCAATTGTTAGTAATTTTAGATCAATAAGCAGGACTGATTTCATGCTCAGCTGGGCTGAGCACGAAAAAAAGTTTTATAACCTCGAAGCCAGATCAGACCTGTATTTAGACATTCCCAAAAGTGGTCTTACTATTGGAAGTTTACCGTATTCGGACGCAGTGTTAAGGACACCAGATACACTTGGTAGATTTCTGCCATATTGCACAAGGGAGACAACTTTTGTGACTTCCGTTTTGCTTTTCCTGTGCATCAAGTCCTTTCAGAAAAAAGGTACACTCTAAAAGGAAAGAATTTGTTCCCAGAGGGAGCAAAATCTCTTTCAGAATATATCCCTTCTTAGAAGCGAGGAAAGCAATTTTGATAGTTGTCTCCCCTAAAAGTATATCTATTCTACTTAAAAACCTGGGCCCAAGTGTTAAAAACTTAACGAAGTTGTTGGCTAACGTGACTTTAAATTTCTATCTTGAAATATGGCAAATACATTGATATGTTTTGTTGAAAAAATGCAAGCAGTTTTTGCAGTGCAAAGGTTTCTCACATTTTGCAACAAAATATCAATGTTTTTGAAAATGCTACAACAGTTAACGAGTTTGTCGTTAACGAGCTCGTTAAGCTTACGATGCTTTGAACAATTGGGCCCCGATCGTACTCTGTATCCTAAAATTTGAAAATGTCCACGTGACTGCCTGTTGATGTGCTGAATGGCTGAGTTGAGCATGAAAAACATTTCATTACGAAAACACGCCAATTCAAATATATAGAAAATTTCACCTCCAAAAACTGAAAATTTTCAGATAAAAACCTCTGATATTTTTCATATTTCTGCTGAAAACATAGATTGTGGGTACTCGTTAGAACCGCCTCGCCGAGGCGGTTCTAACGAGTACCCACAATATATATGTTTTTGAGCAGAAATAAGAAAAATAATGTATACCCCTGTAAACCCCAGTTTTACTATATAAAAGTGAGGTTTAAGGGGGTCAAAATTATATAGGCGTGTTTTCGTGATGATCGATAACCTCGGGGCCTGCAGGCCTAGTAAATACAACATTTTTAAGCGTTCTGGCTACACTTGGTAGATTTTCTGCCATTTGTTTTCAAGGGAGACCATTTTTGTGACTTTCTGTTTGTTTTCCTGCACATCAAGCCCCTTTTGAAACGGGGTCTACTGTAACAGGAGAGAAATTCTCCCAAGGGGTGAGGGAGTGTTGGTTGGGTCAGATTGGGAGAAAATTCTTTTGTTTTAGATTAGACTTTTCAGAAGGAAGTCAAGACATTTTTTTTTTACAGAATTACCTCCCATGAAAAAGTATCCAGTACCCTTAAATATAATGTCGTCTGCTGAAGTTTGCCTGCAGAAGGTCTAAGGGGAACTGGTACATTTTTAGGGGAAGTAACTGCCAAAATTATCTTTGCCTGATTTCTGAAAAGCGGTTTCGTACTTTATACGGTGAAGAATTTGCTCTCTGCTAGAGCTTTTCCCTTTTCAGATTGCTCTTATGGTTCAGAAAAGTCACGAAAGTTATCTACCTTGTAAACAAGAAAAAAATATGTAGAGAAAGCGACATAGTAAAGGCGATCAACAGTGAAACATAGAAATAAGCCTGAGCAACGCCACGAGATGGAATAAAATCTTAAACACGCTTAAGTCAATTCAATATGTCACCGAAAAATATTACAGGTTTTGTGAACATACGCACGCACGCACATTAATTATCAGGATGTGAAAATCTGGCCCTGTTTTAACCTCGGTGGGGTGGGGGGGGGAGGGGGGGGGGCGGCGGGGGTAACTTGGGGGTAATTTTGGTACGGATGTGCGAGCCAGTATTTCGAAACCAACCCCATTCATATACTAGATCATCTGAAATGTTGACACATTCATATACTGCCTGTTGATTTTCTGTACCCATTTATTGCTGGTAGTTAGACAATTATTGCAGTCAATGCATTGAATACCAAGAGAACAAGCAGCTTAAAAAATCTCTGATGAAAAATATGTGCATATACTGGAATGTCAGAAAAAGTGGGGCCTTTCATATACCAATTAAAAAAATGGGGTCAGTCATATACTTTTTGTTGAAAAAAGGGGGCCTATCATATACCTGGCAGTGCTGAAAAAGGGAGCCATTCGGCACGCACATCCGTACTATGCCATATATAGGAAGTTGCCACACCCCCCCCCCCCCCCTCCCTCATCCCCGCGAGGTTTTAAGATGGAAACTTAACAATAGGTAGCAAAATATTGCGGAAACGAGGAGGAGCAATTTCACCTCTTTTCCGCAATATTTTCAATATATCTCTAACTTTATGAGTCAAATTACATCATTCATTTGTGAATGTGGTTGTTCACTTTGTTTTGTCCTCAGTTCTGCAAATCTGCTATGTCGAGGTACGGATATCTCATATCTCGCAGTATTTCGGAGAGTTCCTTGGACTTCGAGATGACGAGAGTCGACTGTTCCGTATATGGTCGTGTTGATTTACCTGCTACGGAGTATTTAACTCTTCGGCTGCAAGAAACAGTGCAACCAATGCAAACAATTAGGCACTTCTCGATTAGGACTGTTGCTTTCAAGTCTAACTTTTCCCAAGGTCTGTATCACTAAGATTCTAAAAATATATCTAAGGTATTGAATTAGGAATTCGAGTATTGTATAGTATATAAAGTGTCTTGTCTATAATCAGTTATCGTCGCATTTTCGTAATGTTTAAAATAAATGCATATTGTTTAGTTCAAGAAGAGTTCAAGAAGAGAACCCAGAAAAAAGTCAAGAACTTTGCAGAACGTAATGGGCATTATGTTAACTTAGTTACGAGGTTAAGTGCATATGTGTAAAATGGACAATTTCTTTCCAGCAGAGTCAACTGCTAAAATTAAGATTTTTCTTTACACACATATACCCATGACGTCTTTGTGCTAAACAATATAGAAAAGAAGATGTACAAGAAATGTCACAATTAGTGCCAGTCAATACTCAGAGGAAGTGACCACTGACCGATGAATCGATAATACTGCGACTAGGGCCCAGTCGTTCAAAACTTAACGAAACAGTTAGCTAAAGTGACGTTACAATTTCTGAATTTCTGAAAATTTCCTGAAATATGATAAATAAATTGATATTTTTTGCTGAAAAAAAATGTGAGTAGCAAAAGCTACTCTCGTTTTTGAAGCAATGTACTCGTATTTGAAAACGCCTTGACTACAATAGTTAACGAGTTTGTCATTAACGAGCTCGTTAAGCTAACGATGTTTTGAACAACTGAGACCTGATCTTCACCCGAGGATGAACTGTTGTAAAAATACACAAAAATGTTGTTTGGCTAACGTAAATGACCTGTACTGTAGACTGGCTCCAGTCTCCAGTGACTAAATATTTTTTCTTATAATCCTGTTTGATAATCCACTAAAATAAAACTAAAATAGTATCACGAGTATAAAGGCTCAGACTCTCAGTTAGTTTCTTCCCAGCCAGCATTCTTTATAAATCTACATCGGACCGTTATCGGCCCATCAGCTACCCTGACGGGCCGATAACGGCCCCATATAGATTTATATGTAGAATCCTTACTGGGCTAGTAGCTTTTGATGATTTTCTGTTTTACATCTTTTTCAACGGTATTTCGTTTATAACGAAAGAGGGCGACATTGAATGTCTCCGTTAAGTGAAGTGAATGCGATAAATTCCGTTTCCAGTTGAATTCGAAGGCAGGACCTCTTGATCCGTAGTCGAGTGTTAACACCTCCCAGTAATCATTCTTTATAAATCTATAGCGGGCCGTTATCGGCCCGTCAGGGTAGCTGACGGGACGATAACGGCCCGCTATAGATTTATAAAGAATGCTAGTTGGGCGGTCACGTGGGGGTTTCTGAAATGCCTAGATCAACTTGCTCTTTAGTTCCTTTTCGAACAGTGAACACGGAGACACTCTTTCGTGTGTACGCCGTCTGATCGCTGGGCGTCCTTTATTCGTCCAGATAGTTTATAATATCATTTCCTCCTTTAGGCGGACACTGAAGGCTCTGACCAGAATGTGTGAGTGTGCAAGCTGATCTTGACCTTCATTGACTGCATGTAGAATCACGATCATTTCACCACGTTGCGCATTATCGTCTACTTTTATCTTATTTTATCTCGTATATTTCATTGAGGCGATTCTAACAAGTGTCCAAATCAAATCCAAATGTTTCTTCAATTATTAAATACATTAATTTACAATAGTTTACTGTTTGTCCTTTTTAATGATACATACATCAGAAATTGCTTCATTTAATGCAGTCAAAATCTTGTTGATTTATAAATAAACGTACCAAATATCTTATTCATCCGCCTTGTCCCTATATACTTAATGTGGCGGAGATGTTTGACACCCACCCAATAGAGTACCGAACCTCTAAACAAGGAGTGATGGAACAAAGGAGTGACGAACAACCCTGAACATTTGTGTGTGTGTGTGTGTGTGTGTGTGTGTGTGTGTGTGTGTGTGTGTGTGTGTGTGTGTGAAAGCAATCCTTCTCATGTGTTGTTTGAGAAACTGCCTCTTTTCTGTTCTTTTTAACAACTCAGAACATTGGGTACTATTTTCCACTGCAGGTTGAAAACAACCGCCATATTTTTTTCAATAAATGCATTTTTTGTACCCTGAACAATGACAGTGCACCGCACTGCCCAGTCCTAAAAAGTACTATTTTTCGTCATTTTATTTTGTTCAAGCATCGGTACCAAATAGGGTACCAAGGCCCCCACCCTACTCCAAATTCCACCCACATCTGTAAGGCTAGAAAACTCCCGGTATATTTAAGTGGTAATAATCACTTTCTGCGTTGCCGTACCTCAGCAAAATTAACAGCACTGAATATATCTGTTATTTTTTGGTTTAAACAATATTTATTTTAAAGCTCGTATAAAGTTACATCGATAAAACAGACATGTCGAATAGGATCTGACTATAAGCTGTAATGCTTATAAATGTCATCTCCTGGAAACAAGTTCGTATACAACATAACTGAACGGCACGACTAATAATGAAAACTGTTGGACATTTTGAACAAGCAAACAAGACACAGAGAGAGAGAGAGAGAGAGAGAGAGAGAGAGAGAGAGAGAGAGAGAGAGAAAGAGAGAGAGAGAGAGAGAGATTTTGACCGACTGACGCCCGTGCCTAAATATGTATGGGATCAAAAGCTGTGCGTTAAATATGTAGAAGTGCCATTTAGTACGTTAGCCAACGGTTGATGACTGGGTATGCTATACAAATCTTCCAGACTTGATGATGAAATCCTGTACTTGCAAGAAAAGGGCTTCATTTTCCTGAGATGTTAAGTTAGTTTTGCCGTGCAGAAGATCTTTAACTGAGTAAATGCGTAAATCGGCCGGTAAGTATCTTTCCCTTGCAACCGTGTAGTTAGGACAACTGAAGAAGAAATGTTGCACACTTTCAAATCCTCCACAGCGACAAGATGGGCTGGGAATGATATGTTTGCGGTAGAGATCAGAGTTTAGGGAACTGCAGTCCATTCTTAGTCGAGCATGGAGGATCTGACCTAAGCGTGTACCAACATTGAAGTATTTGGGAGGTGTCTGTATGTTTCTGTTCAGGAACGATTTGAATATTGTTAAGGTTGATGCCTCTTTAGTTTCAGCCGGCAAGTTGTTCCAGGCTCGTATAGTAGCTGGAAAGAACGAATCAAGAAAGAGATTAGTATTTTTTTTCACAATTTGGTGGAATATCACTATATCTCATTCCAGTCTTCATTAGCACATATAAAATACATATTTTGTAAATGAATAGCTTTGTTTTTTACATATGTCCGTGTACTGTCTCCAGTTTTGTCGGTAAATTTTCACCAAAATACGTGTCTGTGAATCATCTCAGTACCTGTTAATACAAAATATCAGGGCCCAGTTGTTCAAAGCGTCGTTAGCTTAACGAGCTCGTTAAGGGCCATTTCGTTAACTATCTTAGCGGATTCAATATACAATTTTCTGAAATTTTTTGCTGAGAAAATGTGAGTAGCTTTTGCACTGCAAAAGCTACTCACATTTTTTTCAGCAAAAAATTTCAGCATATTTGCGTATCACTTGATGTAAATTTTAACGAATCGTTAACTAACGACGTCGTTAGCTTTGAACAACTGGGCCCTGTCCAAATACATGTATCAAGCAGTCAGACAATATAAGAACTTTCTGGCGGAGAAAGACCATCCCAGTAAACATTCTACATAAATCTATAGCGGGCCGTTATCGGCCCGTCAGGGTAGCTGACGGGCCGATAACGGCCCGCTATAGATTTATGTAGAATGCTAGCTGGGATACGGCTGGGCTCCACCATGGTATGGAGGGATATAGCTTGAGTTTGAAACTTATGCTAAGAAATGGCAAGCTTTTTTCAAGTATTTTAGTCCATTCTGATTTCAGTAAAACATCAGTTGCTCGAACATGTTTGGGACCATGGAAATTTATTCGAGACATGGGTAGTTCGAGCCATTGAGGGTGAATCATGGTGCCAGGTCAGGAATCAAATAGTTATAATTTAGGGAAGTCTTTTTAATCTTCTATACAATAATGGTACGAGGGTGAGTCAATAAGTAACCAGCCTATCCAATTTCCGATGGACCGAGACGGTCACGATTTTCATGCTTTGTTTCAATATATGTTTTATACATGGGTACAAAATTGCACGCGTATCGAGTCATTCTTTAATAAGATATTGAATGTCAAACATGGCTAGTGATGCAAAGGCATGCTTTTCATCTAAAGCTGAGTACCGTGCTGTAATTCGGTACTTGTTTTTTAAAGGTAAAACAGGCAAGGAAATACACGGCGAGTTAGCCGATATTTATGGGTCTTCTGCACCATCTTATGCTCAGGTTAAATTCTGGGTAGGGGAATTCAAACGCGGTAGAACGTCTTTAGAAGATGAAGCCAGGTCTGGACGCCCACTGGATGCCACCGACGAAGAAATGTGTAAGAACGTTCGGGATCTGGTATACTCTGATAGACGAATTCAGGTGGAAGAAATAGCGCAGGCATTAATCATTTCACATGGTAGCGTTTCAACAATCTTACATAATTGTTTAGGTATGCGCAAGCTAACAGCCCGTTGGGTCCCCAAATCCCTTAGCGATGAGCAAATGGCAACCAGAGCATCAGTATGCAGCGCCTTGTTGAAGCGTTTTAGGTCAAAAGATGATTTTCTTTTGCGTCTGGTGACTGTAGATGAGACTTGGGTTCATTATTATGAGCCAGAGAATAAAGCTCAGAGTCGTCAGTGGGTAGGGCCTGGGTCCCCGAGGCCAAAGAAGTTCAGGACGCAACCATCTGCTGGCAAGGTGATGGCCAAAGTATTTTGGGTCGCAAAAGGCGTTATTATGTTGGACTTTTTACCCAAGAGAAGTACAATAACTGGAGTGTACTATGCAAACTTGTTAGACCAGCTGAGAACCGCCGAGGTAAACTCTCTAAAGGTGTTTTGCTGCTACAGGACAACGCGAGAGTCCACACTTGCAAAGTTGCAATGGATGCTGTAGAGCGAAACGGGTATGAATTAATACCACATCCTGCCTATTCGCCTGACCTAGCTCCTAGCGACTTCTTCCTATTCCCAAACTTGAAAAGGATATCCGTGGACTTCATTTCCGGTCTGATGAAGAAGTCGTGACGGCAGTTGAGGAGTGGGTCAATGGAAAGGACCCTGACTTTTTCAGTTCTGGGCTGATGGCACGTGAACACCGTTGGTCTAAGTGCATCACACTAGAGGGCAATTACATCGAAAAAGAAGATGTGGATCTCAAACGGAAATACGTTAGGCTGGTTACTTATTGACTCACCCTCGTATGTTGAGTACACAAAACAAATTATTTCATGATAAAATAAGAAAAAATCCCTAAATATTTGTTTTCTTCAGCTATCGGAAGAATTTCGTAGGTTCGAATCATCCAAGGTAAACGAGCCGTCGGTCTTCGAGTCATCAAGGTTAAACTGTACTTTGAAAATCGAATACCGAGTAAGCCGATGCTAGGGGGAAGGGTGGGGAGGGGTGGGGACACACGCAATCTCGTACACTGCTGTATCTGTTAGACTTAATAAAACCGAGTTCCTGATTTGCGCTCTCCTGTGTGTTCTTTGTTTGCAATGGCTGCATATTAGATTTTTTTTTAATTTAGATACTGATGACATGTTATCCAAGTTAGGCGTCTGTTTCAGATGCAAAACCATGATGACCTAGAACGATCTCTGGTTTCTTGTAACATTCTAATTGTTAATTGTGATACTGCAGACATACATTGTATTATGTTCCTCCACAATAGTACTATGATATTTCCTCTTTGCAATCATTTGAGGGGAATGGGTACACGCTCAGAGGTAGTAACTCTGTCAAAATCGATTAGGCGCCTTCCCAAACTGGGTCTGCTATTCATAGAAAGACTTTACTCCTCGTGGGTAATGGTCTAGTACGACTGATTGCTATTAAATAAATAGATAGAAACGTGATGACCGCTTTCTTTCTTTCTTCCATTACGTCTCAACCTCCTAGGAGGACTCACAGACGGTGCACATTGTACACTCAGGATAGTAGTAGGACGTAGAAGGACTATAAGTAACTACAGTCGACTGTCGTTATCTCGAATTCCAAGGGAATCTCTGAAACACTTCGAGATATCCGTACCTCGACATATCAGATTTTCAGAATTGAGGGAAAAATAATTCAAACAACCACATTTAACAAATATATATATGTAATTGGACAACGTTAGAGATATATCGAAAATATTGTGGAAAAGATGAGAAATTGCTCCTTAGGACCAATTTCTCCTCTTTTCCACAATATTTTTGACTTGTTAGATTTTCATGTTTAGGCAGCGACAAGATTTTCACTTCGAGATAAGCGGTTATTCGAGATAAGCGAGTTCGAGATAACGAGAGTCAACTGTATTTTGAATTACTGTAGGGTTCTTTAACCTGCACGGGGGAGGGGGCTAACTTTCCCTGCACAGGGTGGGGGTAGGGCAGGCTCCAGTTAATGTCCCGATCCGGGTACGGCGCACTGTTTTCATGTAATCTCTGCAAATGACACAAAGGACGGAAAGGTGTTCGGACACCAAAATTCCCTTGCGTACGCCTGGAATCGATCCCCGTACCGCTAGCTCTAGAGGCCAGTGCGTTCACCACTGAGCTACCGCGCTCTCGACAACGTTAATCACGTCTGACGTTATCTTACGTCAAAAATAATGTTACTTAGTAACGCTAGTGACGTATCGTTGTCAAAGAAGTATCGTTTCAGGATTAACGTGGAAGTAGACGCTCTTAGCTGCTATTCCAAGTCGTGGGAATTATTAAAAGAATCAGATAATAATGGATAGTAATATTAACTGTGACTCAGATCACAAAATCATAGTTCAGAAGGAAAAACCCGCTGGAGAAAGTCCAAGAACCACCGTGTCTTGTGGTGGTAACCGCTTGTTGTCGCTGACAGGAATGCTGCTAGCCTCTTCAAGGAAGATCCTCCGACGGATGGTAAGAGTAACATGGAAATTTACGACGACGTCTTTATTCTACGGCATGATGGTCCATATAAGTATTCTTCAAGCCAAGACACTGTTGTGCCATCTATGCCAGCAATATATGAAGAAGATCAGACCAGCCCACTTCTGGATCATACTAGGATTGCTCACTGTAATGTTTGCCCTGTTGAATACGCAGCTGATTAAATGTGTGAAGAGCAAGATGTATATGGCTAGGCACAAGCCCAAGAAGTCAAGGCATATCTATGAAGAGAACTGCATCGCCAAGACAACACGCTCTGGCTGCATATACGGATGGATGTAAAAAAGATTAAAGATACAATACGTAAACGCATAAACTTTTATTCATTTACGAAGACTATTAATTAATTAAAATTAAACAAAAATGACAAAACATTTTAAAAGTACAGCTTATTTGTATATGTAAAACATATAAACTTTTAATAAAAAAAAAAAAAAAAAAAAATGGCAAAAACATTTAATAGAATATAGTTTTGTGTTATGATAGTACTTAGATATTTGTGATTTGTCTGCACCATCTTCATTTTTAATAACTCAGCATAAGTATTAAAATATTAGAAATATATATACATGAATTGCTTTTCATATAAAATTCAGTTTCACAAACATTCCTTAAGTAAAGATCTACCTTATTCTTAATGATTGGGATTTGCAGAGCATCTTTTACGCTTTCAAATAAAATCAGTTTTTTAACGTTAACCCTTAATGCGCCGAGTAAAATTTGTAGCAGACGACATTCATTTTTTTTCACGGAAAACAAGTCTTGACATTTCATGTGAATCGTCTGCCAAGCAGACGATTCACATGAAATGTCAAAACTTATTTTCCCTGAAAAAAAAAATAAATAAAAGAAAAGAAATTGTCGTCCGCTGCAGTTGTGACTGGCGCTTTAAGGGTTAAAGCAAAGCCAGTAGATCTATCAAATGTATTTGACTTTCACCTACTGAACAAATAAAATGAATAAATAAAAAACATCTTTCAGCTAATTTTCATATACCAACATTTCGGACCTTAACTTAAGGTATAACTTAACTTTAAGGTATGAATATGAAACTGGGCCCAGAATCATCCTTTTGCAATGGTTCCATGCTCCAGATGAGAACAGTTAATGTTGCCATATTTACCTTGTGTTGGAACAGACAGGCCTGAGCAAACATTGTAGACCCCCGATTAGACGCCGCAACATGCGGCGTCTAATCAGGGTCTACACTGTTGCTAATCGTCCACATCAATAGGTAGTCAAATGAACTTGATCAAATTTTAGGACAAGTATGGTAAGAAGCTAGGGTGTACGAAAACAGGGTAGACAATACATGTTCCTATTTTCTCCCTCAAGCTATGTATTGGGTACCCATTTGGCTGGCTGTATGGCAAACAGTGTAGACCCTGATTAGACGCCGCGTTCTGCGGCGTCTGATCTGGGTCTACATTGCTTGCAAAGGCCAATCTGTCCAATACTTAGAGATATTACGCTAAAATAGATTTATTCAAATTTTTGGAAAACAGATAAGTTACGGTGCCCCAATGTTTAGAGTAAATACGGTAAACGTGTTTTAACACTTTATCGTATTGACCACGAATATTTGAACATCCACGCGTAAGCAAAGTGTATAGACCCAAATCAAACTTCTCCTTAGTTCCATGTGGATTTGTTTTGTTTCCCACCCAGCCAGCACTACCACATAGTCAGTTGATCTTGTTTAACCCATTTATGCCTAGCGTCCCATAAAAGGACATTCACAAACAGTGTAGACCCAGATTAGAAGCCGCAGAACGCGGCGTCTGATCAGGGTCTACACTGTTTGCATTAAACAGGTATTTCTATGAAATATTTCATAATAGAAACTAACCTGACATCCCTTCTATTAGAAATGGACCTGTCCAAAGAGTTGAGAGAGAAGAGTCTATTCGTCGTAAATAGGTTAAGTGTAAAAGAGTAAGTAATGGCAAGGCAATGCGATGTCTGAACATTTAAAAGGGGACCGGATACAGATTTTACGACATTTCTGACGGGGAGACAACTTCTGTAACTTCCTGGTTGCTTTCGTTCATGTCAAGTCTCTTCTGAAAAGGGGTCATGTAAAAAAGGAATGGACTTGTTCCTAAGGAGAGCAAACTCTTTTGAAGCAGACCCCTATTCAGAAGGGAAGCTAAACAATTTCGATAGTTTCCTCCCTTAAAAGTGCATCACTTTCCTAGAACCCAGTCTTGGTCCCGGGTTTATAAAACTTTTTTCATGCTCAACTCAGCTGAGCATGAAATGTGCCCTGCTGATAAATATCAAATTACTAAACATTGCAATTTCTTTCTTGCTAAACATAGCTGAGCATGAAAATTTCTCTGCTAATAAATATGAAAATGCCAACTTTTGTTGGCATTTTCATATTTATTAGCAGAGAAAATTTCATGCTCAGCTGAGTTGAGCATGAAAAAGTTCTAAAACCTTTGCGTCTGGTCCCGAGGTTATAAAAATTTTGTTTGCACTCAGCTCAGCTGAGTATGAAATTCGTCCTGCTAATAAATCGCAGATTACCAACAATCGCAAATTTTTCTTACTAAACACAGCTGAGCATGAAAATTCTCTGCTAACAAATAAGAAAATGCCAACTATTGTTGGCATTTTCATATTTATAATACGGCATTTTCATATTTATTAGCAGAAAAAATAATGTATATTCAGCTGAGTTGAGCTTGAAAAAAGTTTTATAACCTCGAGGCCGGATACAGGTCGCAGATTTTCCCTCATTTTTGACTTTAAGTGTAAAAGAAACGGTAAGGAAATACGATGTCTGAATATTTAATAAGGGGATCGGATACACGTCGCAGATTTTACTCCATTTTTGACGGGGTAGAAACTTTTATCACTTCCTGATTGCTTTCCTTCATGTGAAGTCTCTTCTGAAATGGGGGTCTATTCAAAAAGGAAAGAAATTGCTCAAATTGCTCCCAAGGGGAGCGACTTCTTTCTTTTTAAGCAGACCCCTATTCAGAAGGAAAGCTAAACCATTTTGACAGTTACCTTCCTTGAAAGGGTATCACTTTCCTAGAACCCAGTCCTGGTCTCGAGGTTATAAAACTTCTTTCGTGGTCAACTCAGCTGAGCTTGAACTTTATTCTATTGCAAATTCTTTCTTACTTAACATAACTGAGCATGAAAATTTCTCTGCTAATAAATACGAAAATGCCAACTATTGTTGACATTTTTATATCTATTAGCAGAAAGAAAATCATGTTCAGCTGAGTTGAGCACGTAAAAAAAGTTATATAATCCCGGGGCATGGAAAATACCATAATTACCCTGCTTAATAGCCCACATCTATTGTACAAGGATAGTTTTTTATACTGTATATACCACAAATATTCAGAAACCTAAACTCATTACTGTACTTATCCTAAAACGTGTCCCTTTGTAATAAGTCCTTTTTTACCAGTTGACGTTTCTAAAACTTATGTATTAGTGGTCTGATCAGATGACACGTTCTGTGGCATCTAATTTGGGTCTACACTATTTGATCAGACCTGTCTGTCAGAATACTTAAGATAAATATGACTAACGATAGATATGGTACCCAGTATACACACACACACACACACACACACACACACACACACACACACACACACACACACAATAGAGTAGATGATAGAGCCAGTATAACCTGACTTCTCAAGAGGACAAATTTCATGCTCAGCTGAGTTGAAACGTCAACCGGTAGCAAACAAGGACTTTGAAAAAGGAGGCTAGCGGCACACTGTGATATACTGTTGTATGCAGACGACATAGTACTGGTCGCAGCTAAAGAAGAAGACCTTCAGACGTTGCTAAATGAACTGAATGTATGGTGCAGCAACAACAAAATAAATATCAATCAGCGGAAATCAAATATTGTACATTTTCGGCCAACTAGTTTTCCAAGAACACAGATCAGTTTTAGGTGTGGGAATAGTTAAGCAATATATCTATAGAATAGAATATATTAAGTGACTACAGAATATATTAAGTGACTTGCATATATATAACATAAAGTAACCCTTTTTCTCCTTTGTCACATATCATATAATGTACTTTCAAGGAAAGGCTGCATATTTACATTGTTCATCAAAAATATGTTAAAAATATCTCTACTTTAGTATTCATTTCAAATTCATTTAGATTGTGAAATAAATGAACCGCGTCATGAGAAAACCTGTTTAAGCCATATGCGAACAACAACAACAACAACATACAACAACAAAAACAAAACAACAACAACAACGACAACAACAACAACAAAACGAAATAAAAACAAAACAACAACAACAAACAAACAAAACAACAAAAAACAAAACCAAAAAAAAAAACAAAAAAAAAAAAAAAAACGCAGATTAGACCTGCACCTCCGCGCAAATCGATCATCGTCATTATTCGCTGCCTAGATCCTAGATAATACAAATATCCAGTTTCCATATTGGAAATTTCAAACTTCTAGTTAGTATCTGTAGATGAGCAAGCTGATTCGAGTCCCACCTGGTAAAAAATCCCAAGACAGGTGTTCTCATGACGTAGCTCAAATATTCAAATATTTAACGTGGCGTGATAAAGGGATCCGGATTTCCGTCCGTTTGTCCGTCCGTTCGTTCGTCCGTCCGTCAATCCGTCAACATTTGTGTCAACCCTAACATCGACCCGAATCCCAGTAAGCATTCTACATAAATCTATAGCGGGCCGTTATCGGCCCGTCAGGGTAGCTGACGGGCCGATAACGGCCCGCTATAGATTTATGTAGAATGCTAGCTGGGATGTTCAAGTTCATTTCCCAAGAACTATAAAGGCTAGTGATGCTTGGTATAAGCTTGCACTAGGGATGACAACTCAGACAGCAGTATCCATATTTGACCTCGGCTTATAATTCATGATTCACCGACTTTGTAAATTTACGTGGCGCGACATAGCCTTCGGTGGAATTCTTGTTCCGATAAGCCGCTCTGCAGTTCAAAGATCGCTCACCTTTTAACGTGTAACTCAAAAAATAGGGTCTAAGATGAAATCAAGGGCAAGTACATTGTCTGATCTGGTCTACTGCAATTTTATCGGATTTTTATGCCAGACCTAAATATACTGGGTCAACAAAGTCCTTGTACATTAATTTCTCTTTCTCGCCATGAGTGCTGCGGACATGGTGGACATTTGTTATATTTCTACTAACTTGGAAACTATCCACCGGGCGTATCCAGTTGAGTTTGTTAATACGACACTAACCATGCTACAAGAGTCGTTTGAATAGGCACTTGCAAAACTGATAGTCTTTTAAAGTGTGTAGCACTAGGAGCAAGTCTTAAGCAAGTCTACATGCTAAAGAAAATGAACTTGAACTGCTTCGGATGCGAGAAATTAAGCCACAAAGCAGGATACTGTAATTCGTTCAAATCTGATTTTAAATGCCACGAAATTCTTCTAGCTGCTACGGAGCGCGTACCGATTCTCAATGGTTTCCATTGTGTAATGCGGAATTTGACATAACTAATTGTCTTTGAAGAAAGTTTGAAAAAAAAAAAAAAAAAAAAAAAAAAAAAGACGTGCAAGCACAATAATAATAATGCTTTGAATTGACCATATTTATAATGAAACGGGAGACAATCGGAGATTTTAAAGAATTTAAGCTCCTTCTTCGAAGTCGAAATATACGATGTTTGACATTTAACTGTTGTTGTCATTGTTTTAAATCCTGGTTTTTAATGAAGGTATTCGATGATGAAATCACTTACATAAATTCATTCTTTCGTGGAGATTGATCATGAAATGTTTTTTACGGTCATTCTCTCCCTTCTGCTGATTCAAGAAGGGCAGTTGTCAGTTTCTGGCGAAAGAATGTGCACAATACTGGTTAACCGCTTAGAGGACTAAGCCTGCCCAGTAAACGTGTGGTTAGGTAAACTGACCCGCGCTCGACATGACCCCATTGGGTTGACTGGGCCGTAAAACCTCAACACAAACAAACAAACTTACATGAATTATATGCACTCGGTAGGGACAAGTCTCAAAAGAAAAACAAATTCTATGTTAGTCAAATCGTAGCAGTAAAGCCACATACTGGTCAAAACTATTGATATAAAGCATAAACAGTTGGTACTAAACGCTGCTAGGGTTTAAATTGTCAATTTCTGTCAAGTAAAGTCCCCAAACTTTTCAAAGAAAAAGGTCAAACTGTACTTTTCGTTTGGGCAAGTAGATCCAAACTTAGTAAAGCTATCTTGCAAGAGTGTAAATCCGTTCAAAAATTTATTTGGCAGTAGTATGCATGTCCTTGTTTTTTTTTTTTTTTTTTTTTTTTTTTTTTTTTTTTTTTTTTTTTTGCAAGGATTCGATTAAAATGAACATATTGTTTGTTGTTTTGTTGGTTTGCGATCCAGTAAGTCATTGCGAAACAGTCAGTTCAATTAATTACATTTTTTCTATATGTTGTACAAATTAAAACCAGTATCTGTTTTAAATGCCCTTTCTCTTATGAGATAATAAAAAGGAAAACGACTTGATTTCATAAAAAAAAAAAAAAAAACAAGAAACAAAAAAAACATAATAGGACTTGAGAGAGCACTACATCTTAAACTGGCACGTAACACGAATGGCCTCCGTCTATGACAAGGTCCGTTCCTGTGATCATCAGTGATTTGTCACTAAGGAGAAACATCACACTATCCACAATCTCTTGGACTTCACATACACGTCCAACAGGCATCAAAGAAGCCGCATGCTTGAGTGCCTCTGGGCCGTACTGATCGACAACCTCTGTTCGCACTGTACCAGGGCTTATTGTATTCACACGAATTTTATGCATTCCAAGTTCCAACGCAAACATTTTCGTCGCCATATTCAATCCTGCTTTAGACACACAGTAGGGCATTAGTCCTTTAAAAGCCCTCTGCTCAACTATGCTTGACATGTTAATTATTGAGCCCCCTTTCTCAGCTTTTATCATTTTCTTTCCGACAACTTGCATTAAATTGATCACACCCTTTAGATTGATGTCTAAAATTTGATCTATATCCTCTTTCGGCGTGTCAACAGCATCTGTCATGGCTGGAACCACCGCTGCATTGTTAACTAAACCATCCAATACCGCTATGTTATCAACCACATTCCTTGTGGCATCCCAGTCACTCAAGTCCTGGTGTATTGGTTGAATGTTGGGCTCCTCCTTTAATAAGCTGTCCAAGTTAGCTTTGGTCTTACTCAAAGCATAAACGTTAGCACCCGACTTTGCAAGTGCTATCGCTATACCTCGACCGATTCCTCGACCAGATCCCGTCACCAGTATGTTCTTCCCCTCAAACTTGTAACTCATTGTTGATAACCGGTTGACGACTACACGTTTGAAAAATTAACAAAATACTACGTTTTTTTTTTTTTTAGTTATTTTTGTATTTTTAAAGAAATCATTCAGACGTGACTGTTGTGCTTGGGCAGCCATTTTCGTGGTATATCATTATTGAATCAAATGTGAATCAGTGTAGGTCAGTGCCCACAGTTAGAAGTACACATGCCCTAAGTTGGAGTACTAATGTACATTGACCAAGCGTGTATTGTGAATATCACAGAGAAATGTTTTAAAAGATTTGGCACGATGGCGAATCTAGGAATTATAGTTCATTCTAGCTATAATAGTCGCTTGTAGCAGTCAAACTGTACACGGAAACGTGAATTTTCAGGGTTTTGTTCATAAAAAAATGATATGTCGTGTTGCATTTTGCCTGATTTTGTAAATTTAAAACAAACCTTTCAACTAACAGAAAAATAGTAAAGATCTATATTCCCGCAGGCCAGTTTATGCGCTGACAGTATAGTGTCATGCTTCTTTGTCTCGTAATTTGGTGCGGATAATATACATCAGGCAGACAATATCAGTGTTCATCGCATATATCTGCTTTCTTTTATGAAACCTTCGGAGTAAACATTTCGGATGAGACCTTAAATCGAAGCCGTCCTCCTATGACAGTAGCTGCTGGTGGGCATGACACACACACACACACACACACACACACACACACACACACACACACACATGCAAGGCGCGCTCTGAGTAAAATATCCGTACCACAGTAAGACAACAATACAAATTCCATCAGCGCAAAAACTAGGGGCGTATTGCAATGAATCATTGCTACCCATGACATTGGCAGTAAACTGTAGAAAGAGATATAAGTGACTCGGCAGTTTTTACACAGTCCGGACAATATTTTGGTTAATTGGTTGTCATAGTTATATGAAATACAGGAAGTATTGCTAGATCCGCTGTCGTATCAAGTCCGTTTATGGGTAAGCGACTGTTTTATTTAACCACATAGGCCGTGTAGACTAAAATATCCCTAAATATTGGAAGGGTCCATCTCAATATCTCAATATTTTTGGGTGTCTGGTGGATTTTGTCACTTTTATTTAATTTTTAATAGAAATTCATGTAAGCAAATGGTGTAGACCCTGTTCAGACGCTGTGGTGTCTGATCTGGGTCTGGTATGTTTTCCTAGGGCTAACAAAAGGCACGCCAGGCTCATATGGTTTAGGTACTTGTAAGATTATTCGCGGTAACTTTTTTTCACATATAATCGCAAAACATTGTTATTGAGTTCATGAGCTCACGTCTTAGTTCACGAAGCAGCTTTCGTCGCGAATTTAAATTTCCGCGAATAGGTTTTCAGTCCCAAAATCACGAGTTAAGGAGCGGATCGCAAGATAAACATCACGCAAAAATATTTTTGCGTGATGTTTATTTTGCGATTCGCCGAATTTGGTAATGTTACTGTACATTTATTTATTTATTTCCAGTTAAATGTATCGAGCATTAGTTTCACTTCATGAACGTTTCCTTAATACCAGACGACTTTTCGGACTGTAGAACTGTCTCGCTACGGGGATTAAAAATTCCAGCATCTCTTCTGGACGTTCTAACATCAGTGTTCATGTTAAGTTTCAAGACAATCTAAATGTCGTAGAAAAGACGAGAACTAAGATGTAACAATAATGCTGACGGAGATAGCATATTTATTTTATTACACTATATTTACAATGAACTGTACATCATTTATTTACCAACCGCCGGTGGGTTCCTTCCTGTGATTTCTCTGTAGACGTAGTCAACCACGCAGCAAGGACAAGCACCTCCGCAGACGTCTTTAAGGTGCCACAGTGGATACTCATGACTCCAGCAGGTCGGGTCTCGACAGTGTCCTCTGTTGTTGGCGCATGTATTTTGTGGGTAACATTTGTCCTCGGCTATAACCATGTCAAGGAAAATTAAAACGTTTAAGCATGCACACGCACGTACAAACGCACAACAGCAGCAGTTTTTAATAACATCTCAGTAAGCATCCTACATAAATCTACAGCGGGCTGTTATCGGTCCGTCAGGGTTGGGTAGCAGACGGACCGATAACGGCCGCTATAGATTTATAAAGAATGCTGGTTGGGATTAGATTATTTATCAATATATCGTACACTTTGTTTCTATGGTGAAAAGGTGCCTAGTGAAATAAATAGTTGCAGTAGATAACATATTTATTTGGTATGATGAAATACTGCGATATTACATGTGATACCTGTTTCTGTGTATTTTTCGGATGTAATGTTAGTTCTTACTAAGAGTTCACATATATAAACAGTCAGCATACACTACCGAACTCAATATCAATTTCTCTTCACCCACTTACTCCTAGAAAGCGATATTAAAGCTTTAAGAATATATGTCTTGTTCATATAATGGTTAGACGCCTGAAAAACAAAACGCAAACAAAACGCAAGCAGTTTTCTTTTTTTTTCCCTTTTTTTTTTATTTTTTTTTTTTTTAGTTGCGTCCACAGTGCCGTTGTGAGTCACCTTTCTTACAACTGCATTCTTTGCGATAAAAATAGACACACCATGTTCTTTAAATGTCTTTTTCCGGCTTTATTGCATAATCCCTGGTGAAATAAATCAAAGGTCGTCTCAAATGAACGGATGACGCACATTATGATAACACGCCTATGCAATATAATGTGATTTTTACGGACTAAACAAATCAGATGAAAAAGTGTGATATTATTTTTTATTTCCGCTCCACAACTAGATTTTGGATGCTCGTTAGAACCGCCTCATTGAGGCGGTTCTAACAAGCACCCAGAATCTATGTTTGGAACGGAAATGGAAAAAATGTATACCCTTGTAAACCCCACATTTTCCTTTATAAAGTGGGGTTTACCGGGTTCTTTTCATCGCAAAGACTTGTTAACTTGATGGCAAGTTGAATTCCGAGACCAACTGACGTCAGTGGTACCATGGCGTGTGCAAGTCAAAGCGCTCAAGTCAAAACACTCATTATTTAACAGTTTGTCATGTATTATGGAAGAAATATTTTTGTTTTCAGCGAAGCCTTAAAAGCGAAAATTTAGCGCAAAACAAATTTACAAGTCTGTCCATTGTAACTTCATTGAAACATGCGACTGACGTTCGTATGCAATTTCAATTTAACGCATGTTCTAACGCTATATTAATTGAAGACGTGTTCAAAGTGCGGCAACCAAACTTTTTAATGGGTTATTTCTATTTTATGATCATTTGACTCAACGGTTACTCCAGCGTGATCAGTTCGTTGAAAAATTGAGTAACTTAAATCGGTCATTTTAACATTAATGTTAAACAGAAACTGTCACATAAAGATGTTAATCTCTTTGATTAGATAACCTTTTTCAACTTTAAAACCTTCAACTTTACTATAAGACCAAATTTCATTTAAGTTAACGTATCCATAACGTCAAGCTGCAGGTGTCAAAGAAATTTTCCTTCCGTCAAATTAACAGAATAAAACATAAACTTGCATTTTATGTCAATTTACACATTTCATTTCATCTCTATAAAACATAGGAAACGATAATAAAATCCGAGCTAAATTTATGTCGAGCAGTATATTTATATTCATTACGAAAACAAGCCTATTCAAACATACTGAAAATTTTACCAACAAAAACTGAAAATTTTCAGATAAAAATTCAGATTTTTTTTCTTATTTCTGCTCAAAACATAGATTGTGGGTACTCGTTAGAACCGCCTCGCCGAGGCGGTTCTAACGAGTACCCACAATCTATGTTTTGAGCAGAAATAAGAAAAATAATGTATACCCCTGTAAACCCCAGTTTTACTATATAAAAGTGGGGTTTAAGGGGGTCAAAATTATATAGGTATGTTTTCGTGATGAAATCCATTACTTTTAACACTGAGTTGAGCCATGTAATGAGAAAACATGTTTTATGTCATATGCAAACAATAAAGGTGTAGCTCAGCATGGGCATTCGCGCAGTTTGATCAGTACATTTGTTGTTCTCTGGTCTGTTATAGTATAATATATCGATTTCTAACTCCAAAATTCCAAGGCTCTAGCTAGCTTCTGTAGATGAGCAGGCCGGTTTGAGTAGCACCTGGCCGCGAACTCTCGGATAAATTTACTTGTGACAAAGCTCAACTGTATTGGTGCTGTAACGGACGGAAGGAAATTGGAACAACGATTAAATGGTATCCTCTGCCTTTGGCGGGGATAAAAATACAGTGCAATAACAAAATATACTATCCAAAAAATAAAAAATAAACGCTGCTACCGGATTGTTTAATTTTAATGTTTTAGTTATCGAGACACGAATTGTAAACATAATTATTCAGAAACGTTTTAAATGTCATTTATGGCAGTTCCTAACATTTTACTGATCATTTGTGGCGTTAATTAAAAACTAGTATCAAAATCGATATTAGAAAATGTAATTTCCGTTTTATGTCCTACTACTGTCACTACCGCTGGGCTGCGTCACTTATTCTGACAGTCCTAGGGGTCGCCTAAGTTACTGTTAGCATCGGACAAAAATGTGCTACAAACACTGCACCATGCCCCGCCACTGCACTACCATCAACTACAAAAGTAAGTTAAGCAGAGTTACGGTTCTTGTGTTCTGCACCTTGTCTTATGATGCTTCACACTTGTATGAAGTTTTATCAAATTTTCTGAAACGGTTATCAACTTACAGAGCTGACACGAGTACATGGTAGAAATGGCTATTTTCAATATTTACTATGTTCAAAAGGTGGCAACTCCAAAAGTAGGTTCACCAGAGCTACAGTTCTTGTGTTCTGCACATCCTCTCATGGTGTTTAACATTTGTAAGAAATATCATGAAATATCTCAAATGCATTTCTACTTACAGAGCAGACACAAGTACATGGTAGAAATGGCTATGTTCAATGTTCAAAGGGCAATAAAAAGTAGGCAAACCAGGGTTACGGTTAATATGCTCTACACGTCGTCTTATGGTGGTTTAATGTGTGAAGTTTCATCAAAATATCTGAAATGGTTTTCAACTTACAGAGTGGACACTAGTACGTAGTAGAAATGGCTATTTTCAATATTTACGATATTCAAAGGGCCGTAACTCCAAAAGTAGGTTAACCAGAGTTATGGTTCTTGTGTTCTGCGTGTTGTCTTATAGTGTTTTACGTTTGTGTGAGATTGCATGAAAATATCTGAAACGGTTTTCAACTTACAGAGCGGTATCAGAGTTATGGAGCGGACACGAGTACATTGAAGAAATGACTATCTTCAATGTTCAAAGGATAATAAAGCCAAAAGTAGGCAAACCGGATTTACGGTTCATGTGTTGTACACGTCGTTTAATAGTGCTTTACATTGGTATGATGTTTCGTAAAAATATCTCAAACGGTATCAGAGTTATGGAGCGGACACGAAATTATGAAGCGCTGACGGACGGACGGACACTCAAAATGTCCGAGAGTATAACTTAATACCTCGCCACTTTTTTGTGGCGGGGCATAAAAACGAGGTAGGCCAACAATTAAATTATCTAGTTTTACTTGTTTTCGAGCGGCCTCTTGTCGCTGGGCGTTTGGAAGTCGTCCGAGTTTGACGAAGAAGTTTATGCAGGCATTATTTTATCTTCTACAACATCGATATTGTTTAGCTGCATCAGATCATGCGAAGGTCGGATTTTAGTTTTCATAGGCTGCATTACGAAAACACGCCTATTCAAATATATAGAAAAGTTCACCTCCAAAAACTGAAAAATTTCAGATAAAAAGTTCTGATATTTTTCATATTTCTGCTCAAAACATAGATTGTGAGTACTCGTTAGAACCGCCTCGGCGAGGCGGTTCTAACGAGTACCCACAATCTATGTTTTTGAGCAGGACTAAGGAAAATAATGTATACCCCTTGCAACCCCAGTTTTACTATATAAAAATGGGGTATAAGTGGGTTAAAATTATATAGGCATGTTTTCGTGATGTTTTGTGATCTACTGGTGATAAATCTAGATTCAAATGTCAGAAGTCAATGCTCGAAATCGAACGTTTATTACATTTTCAAGTAGGACAACTGTCGGAGACCTCATTTTAAAAGAACTTTCATTTTTTTTTAAGTTTACGGAGTTTTGCTGGCCCGAAAACCCAGAGAAGTGTTCTGTGTCCAGTACTTTTCATCTGATCGGTCAAAGATTTTGAAAAGGTTGATGGTAAATGTGTCATGAAACGCAATACTTTTGAAACTACAAATTTATAGAATTTTAAATCTTAAAGCTTTCAAATATACATAAGTTTACAAAAAGTTTACAAGCGGCGTTTTTTTTATGCTCATTTTTGTTTTTGACTAGTACATACAGTCGAACCTCGTTATCTCGAACTCGTTTATTTCGAATTACCGCTTATCTCGAAAAAGTTCATATATATATGTATATTCTAACTTCAGGAGTCAAATTACATATCCATTTGTTAAATATGGTCGTTCAATTTATTGTTTTCCTCACTCTCTCAACTCTGATATGTCGAGGTACGGATATCTCGAAGTGTTTCAGTGAGTCCCTAGGAATTCGAGATAACGAGAGTCGACTGTATTTAGTAAAGGATACATGAATCTTTGGTTATGGAATATTTGACAAGTGCAGATATGCCATAAGCAGCTACAAGCGCCGCGAAGAGCCATGGAACCACAGCCGTGCCGGCTATTGCTGGAAGTGAGGGCAATAAGGCAGCTGCAAATTGGCGCTTTTCACTCCTCCTCTCACTCTGACCGGATTTTGTACGCCGGCGACACATTGCCGGTGTGATCGTCATTAGTAGGAAGATGTAGAACACGCAGTACACGGACTTTCTATCCATGGTTACCTGCGATGAATGAAAGAATATCTAAATGTGTATTTGTATGGTTTCATAATAAGCTATACAAGCTATACATGCCAGAATATGTTGGCAACTGTTTACAAAGCAAATTACATGTCGTCTGAAAGGATAAAAAAAATAGAAGTTAAAAAAACAACATTCCGTTAATACGCCTATGCAATATAATGTAATAGGTCATAAAATGAAAACTGTTAGAAGTTGCGATATTTTTCTTATTTCTAACGTTCATCCACAATCTATTTAGTGCAGGAATAAAAAAAAAATAATGTGTTTCCATGCAAAAGTGGGTTTGATTGGAGTCTTCACCGCACGGACTGTTAACATGATGACTTTCAGGAGTCAGTATTCTTTCACGGTTTCCATCCGGCTCCACTGCATAAAGCTGATATTTTAATATAGGGATCAAACATGGTTTTTCATGCATTAACATTCGCCAGGTCCCATGGGAGCTGTTGAGAGGCCGAAGGCCGCGGTTTTCAACACCTCCCAAGGGACCAGGCGAATGTTAATGCATTGAAAAACCATCTTCGGTCGCTATTATTGCATAAAAAACTGAAAACATTTGCTACATTTCGCGTTATTTCTTGCACTATTTTGTTTCGCCTTTTCCCCGATGTCGCGCGAATGCTTTTTCCACGGACTATGCTTGTTCTAGGGCAGGGCAGTACGCATCTCGTGACGGCAGCAATTCTATGGCCCCGGTACGAGCATATTGAAAGTTGCGTAGCCGTGCATTAACAGCGCGTGAATTGCCTTGTTAATACACGGCTTTTCGCCAGTTAATGCACGGCTGTTAATAATGTGCGACACTGCTTTTTATGCAATAATGGTGTAAATCATAGCTACTGTTATCAGTCTCTCCAGGTGGACGTTGTGAATGAACATGCCCTTCCAAAACAGAAATACCCCAAACCGAACCCCGTCATTTATGAATCGGAACAGTCGAGAATGATTTATAAAAATAGACATGCACCTTAACAAGTAGAGAACGAAAACAAAAACAAGCTGGGAAGCTTATAGTAAGCAAAGAAATTAAGTGACTAAATTAAAGAAACAATTCATAAGATTATATTTCTTTGAGAGGGGTAGTAGTGGATCTAAATCCAAGGAATTTAAGCCCACTACAAAACCCTTTCTTAGCTCCAAAATACAGGAAAAAAATGTGGCAATGTTCTAATGGACAATAATACCCTACTCAGTGGCCAAACAAGGTCTGTTATGTCCAAATGAATTTAAAGTGGATATAGCCAAAGAAATTGGCATCAACATTCAGGGAATCTTTATATCATGTCTTCTGGCGGCTTTCGGGACGCTTACCTTCCTAAAATTCGTCTTAGAAATTTTTCTTTGGTAGCCGCTTATAAGGCATTTTTGTGACCAAGTCCATTTCAGCTGTGCAAACTTCAAAAGCGTATAAACGCGTATAAACGTTGTCAACAACGTCACGACGTTGCAGCGACGTTGTTGAGGCGTTGTGTGTTTGCTGTGTGTCTATATCTGGGATCGATAATAGTACAACAGCTTTGTAGAATTTCAGCTTTGTGTCAAGCCTGTCAGTTTAGATCCCGAATATTTCCCCGTAGCCTGCCAAATGCTACACTGGCGTCAGCCATTCTGACAGTGAACTCACCATCTACTCAAGACAAAGTACCCCAGCAGGCACACAGGGTTGAAACAATGTCGATTCAATGTGAAGGTTAAAATCCCACGTATTTGGTTATTATGTTCAACAGTCGTCACCCTGTCGTGACGTCAATCGAACGTTACGTCGGCTAATCAACTAAATTGCCACTATCGGCGATATCGCTTTCGCGTAACGTCGCGTCAACCGAGTGTAGTTCAAGGATGTATGAACACCCTAGGTCCAAGATAGGCTCATTGAGGAAATTCTTGGCTAGTGTAAATGCTATTTATGAATCGTTCGAACTGTACTTTCCATCTTTGAGCCTTAGCATCTTCTAAGTTATGTAAAATGTAACCAGCGAAGAAAATATCTACACAACAAAACATTTTTATATAATATAATATCGGTTTCTTACCTCAACTAAACAGATGATTAAAGCTGTATGATAAGTAAAGCTGCAGAAAAGTCCTTTAAATGCCCAAAGTGTTCAAGGCCTTTTCAATCATAACAAAACAAATCCTTTGAGAAATGTACAGATGCTTGCAGATAGCCCTTCAGCGACCAGCTGAATGTTTACCAAGTGCCCTTGATATACTTGTCTGTTTTGCAGTTCAGTACAATCTATACTGTCAATATTAAATGATAAAACTCTTACCGAGACTAGTTCAGAGAGGCCCGACTTAACCCTTGTCATGCTGAATAAATTAAGATGCCCTGCCTACTTCTAATTTTCAGCCAATCAGATTCCTTGATCCAGATTGTTGACATAAATTCATATATTGAATGGCAAATAGTGCAGATCCACAAGAAGCCAACTAATCTGGGTCTTCACTGTTTGCAAAGGCAGAGTATATCCGGGTTCAGCAAGACAAAGGTTAATTTGCATGAAAACACTTTACAACAAACAAATTCGAATTAAATTTTTGCTTTGCCTTAACAGAGCACATTAGAGCTTTAAGAGCACATTAAAAGACTACGCCATGTTTACCTATTATCGCGTCAAAAAATCTGTGAAAACCTACATATGAATCACGTCACAAGAAAAACTGTTTTAACAGCATGCGAACAACAAAGGAACAGATCAAACTGCGCATTCGAGTATTTGTTTTCGATTTTCTTTTGACATTGTTGTTTTGTTTTAGCAAAATACTTTGTCAGTTATAATGAAACTGTGAATAGGTCTCACTCATATACGGCTTGCCTCCGTCATCAAGGACCAGTCATGTTTGTAATCAATTCAAAGGATAACAATTGATGACTTGTCGACCTCAATCACATTCAGGCCCGATCCAAAGCCCTAAAGTGTTCATAAGGGATAAGGATTCCTCAAGCCTACCACAAATATCCTACCTACTCACCTTAACCTACTACAAATCGCTACATCGTAACCCACCTACCTCTACCCTAACACCGCCCTGCCTTACCTACCCTACCAGTTACCACGTTGTCTTCCTGTAGACAAAGATTCAAGTAAGGCACTTTATGCCTGGGGTTGTCTGAAAATGTAACGCTACTGAAAGCAGCTTCATCACGTTTGATTTTAAACAATGCTCACTGCATAGTTCGACAACGACCTTTGAAAGATCAAAAGTTGGACGATTCTACCTATGAAGCTCGTGGAAGGTAGCCGCGCTAATGTTTGCAAGGACAGTTGATATTAGTGGACAAGACACTTTTACCGTTAAAACCCTGATTCACCTTTTACATGCTATAAAGTCGTCAAACCGTTGATCTTACAGATGTCGATGTTGGACTATACATTCGAGATGCCTAGATCAAAATAATCGTATACCGTATAGTCCGATTTTTTTTTTCGATTAACCTTTGTATTAACATAACGGTACTTTTCTCTTTACAATCTCTGCACCGTATTACGTTAACATGCCAATGCAATCTAATATGATTTTTACGGCCGTAAAACGAAAATTTTCCTATGAAAGATTGTGGTATTTTTCACATTTCTGCTCCAAACATACATTCCGGATGCTCGATCGAACCGCCTCTTTGAGGCGGTTCTAATTTGCAGCCACAATCTATGTTTAGAGCAGAAATCAGAAAATTATTGTATACCCCTGTAAACGCCTATTTTCCCTGTATATAATGAGGTTTACCGGGGTCTTTATCACATTGACTTGTTATCGTGATGCATTATTACTGACACGCCCTGCCAATCGAAAACACAAACGGACTATAAATATCAAGTAGTGCATGTTTTGAGGCCATCTAGTTAAATACATGTATTGACAGTTCCTTCGACTGCTCGGATTGTAGTGTCAGCCAGGTTTCCATCGCATGTCTGGATGTCATCGCATGTTTGGATGTCATGTGGTTGACACATAAAGTACACGTACAATAGAGTCAGAATTACAGTATATACCCTTTTGCACATGATTTGCATTTCAAGTGCACTATTTTCTGTTAATTCTTTACGAGGGTCGTGCAAAAAGTTCTGTCACTAATAGGCTTACTTATTTTTATCCCCGGTATATTTAGGCTTACTTATTTTTATCCCCGGTATATTTTAAAATGCTTCACTGCACTTGAATGGTGTGTTGAATAGCTAACGATACCCGTTTATTTCGTGCAAATTGCTTTCCAACTGACCGAATTATTTCAAATTGAAATAGATGCAATCATATACACTGACCAATTTACTTGTTACATTGGAACATGGACCAGAAGACTGAAATTCGTAGTTATATTAAATGCCGCATTAGGCTTAATATAGATTCAAAGCAGAAATTTAATGAATCGTGTGGTATATATATGGACCTCAGACCATTTCAATGCGCACAGTTATTAGGTGGGTCAAAGCTTTTAAAGCTGGGAAATTTTCTGTTGAAGATGATACCCGGCCTGGAAGGCATAAAACCTCTGTTACCAAGGCTAACATCGCTGCTGTAAAGATTGTGGTCGAACAGGATGCGCGATTGTCTGTCAAAGATATAGCTAGTTGTACTGGCATATCAGAAGGCAGTGTGCAAACAATTCTGAAAAAGCGTTTGGACCTGAGAAAGGTTTGCGCTAGGTGGGACCTCATTTGCTCACTGAGGACCAAAAGACACAACGCCTTAAATGTGCCCGGGAACTTTTGAAAACATACAAAGGCTGTAATAGTCGGGTTATTTCTAACTTGCTAACAGGTGATGAAACCTGGGTGCACATGTTTGAGCCACAAAGAAGGGCTGATAATAGGCAATGGAAGCGAAAAGATCAAAAACGCCCATGTATTGCCAAGAGAACCATACGTTCGAAAAAGATGTACGCAATTTTCTTTAATTCAAGTGGGCCAGTCCTTCAAGTGCCTTGTCCATCTGGTCATACAGTCACTGGCCGATTCTACAAAAATTCTGCACTGAAGAAAGAGAAAGAATTTTACAATAAGAAACGACCAAGCAAAGGATGGTCAGGAGTCCACCTTTTACATGACAACGCCTCCTCCCACAAATGTGAGTTTGTTAATTTTTTTTGGCTCCTGAAAAGGTGAAAGTTTTAAACCATCCACCTTATTCACCTGGCCTGAGTCCCTGTGACTTCATTTTATTTCCAAGGCTTAAGAAAATGCTTTCTGGAAATAAGTATACGTCTAGAAGTTCTCTTGGCAGCGCTATTTATCAGTGTCTCCAACAGATGCCAAAAGAAGATTATTTATCTGCTTTTCGCGACAGGGTAAAAAGGTTACAAAAATGTGTTTCAGTAAAGGGGGAATACTTTGAAGGTTTGTAATAAAAATATGTTTGACAAAACGTAGCACTGAAGTAATCCGAACCCAGTGACAAAACTTTTTGCAGGACCCTCGTACATGTGATGTGCATCTCGAGTGCTCATTAGGTGCACAAATTGTATACTTTAGTTCAGAGTCCACTGTATGTCTTTCTCAACACAAGGGCACTGAATGACACCGAATTCTGTTTAGTGTTGCTTCTCTCATGGCATATCAGGAATTCGGCACGAACTGTCTGGCTTTATATACTGAGAGGCAAAAATAAGTATACACGTAACTATTTTTTGAAATGTCACCGAAAGTTTACATATGTACATAAATCATTTATATCATTGTTAAGAACAATCATTTACGCATAATTTGCAACAATTTTTTAGGAAATTCTATCAAAGAGCAAGAAAATGGCGTTTACGGAAACGAATAAGGAGTCTAAATCAACATTTGTGTATGAGTACCTCCCTTTAAGAGTGCATTTTGGACAAAGATACTTACAATGATGCATTTGTATTGCATTCAGTCGACAGAAAGATAAAAATGTTGTAAGGACATGTTTCAACTTTAAATGCATAACAGAGTACACTGTCAAATTTCTGTACAAAGGACATGACGTTTTTGACATTTTCGTTCCTCTTCTTATGGAATGCACTGAATTTCTATGGGACATTAATTGACATTGTTCTGTTAAATAAATGGTTTTAGGAAATTTCATCTGTACCTGGTACAAGGAGGCTAAGCCAAGCAACTCTTTTCGAAAAAATTCAAGTGAAAACGACCAACGTCACTTCAGATATACTCTTTAAATTCCCTAGGCTATGTTTTTAATTCAAAAGGAGATAATTTGAGACAGAAAGAAATTCAAATTCAACTTGAGGTCATTTGATGGTAATTTCGAATTAAATAACGTTGTGGTTTTACTCACAGATATTTGTGCAAGACATTTATGAAAAGTAAAATGACATTTGTTTTATACAAAGCGAGTTATGACTGGAAATGCTGTTTTTATTTAATGGCTCGTAACTCCATAATTTATGACTGCGAAAAAATTACCTTTGTGATTTTTAAAGACAGACGTTTGACAAAAATGACCATGAAAACATTTAAACGAAAAATGTACAACACGAGCCGATACTCAAAACTCGCAACTGCATATGCCTTTGAGCATGTTTTGAACGGGGTAATAAGACTAATAGGCGAGCTTACATACTATGCGCATACATTTAGAAACTGTTTTTGTAGTCACGTGTCAGACAATCATATCAGGCTTTTATTGTCACTTTATTGCATACAAGCGCCGATCAACTGTGAAGGATTTCCAGGTAACCAAATCAAGATTAATCAATCGCAGCGTGTGTACAAGAGTAACGTCAGTGTTTAAGACACGTTAATAAAGGGCAAATACAAAGAAATTTAAAATATGCCTGGTTTTCAGCATGTTGACAGAATGCTTTAAGAAAATTATTTTGTTGAAAACCCCATCAAAAAATTCCAGTCCAATCAAAAGTTAGCGTGATTAATTTAGGATACCTACTTTTTTTCCTGTTACAGTAACCTCCCTTGGATTGTGTATTGATTTAGGCCCACAATGCAATATTCTGTGATGTCATAGTGGAACTTAAATTTTAAATTGAAATTTTAAACAGGAATATTCTGCATTTCCTTATATACTACATAGTTTTTCTCCTTAACCATTATTGATATTGGTCTCTGTCCACAAATAAGCCCATGACTAGAGAATTTAATTCAAAATTTAATCAGTTATTTAAATTTAAAGCTAATTTTTAAAGTGTTTAAAATTAGACTAATATTAAAATTTTCGTAAGTTCTTTTAATAATAGTGAATTTTGGGTGTATATTATATAAATGAATATAAAAAAAATCAATTTTGGCTAATTATTAAGCATTGTAACTGGATTTTAAATTAATTGAATGAAATATTTAAATTTGAAATGTAACACTTTAAACGGAAAATAAGAGTTAAATTCCTATGTATATTAGTTTAAAGGAATTGAATAAATTAAACAATGTGAAAACTGAATTGATGCAGATTAAAAAGCAAAAAATATTAGCAATTTAAAAAAGTTTAAAATTTTACTGTTCCTCTATGATGTCATAAAAGGCCTCATGAATATTAATGAGGCAGCCTGAACTCATTCCTCTTGGATGTTAAATGTCAAATTTCAAATTGCAATATTTCAGAAACCGTTTAAGATAATTTGATGTGGTTTTCGGCAGTCACCTCCTTACAGAAGTGCCCTTAATTATTTAGTAGAATTAAAACCTTCGTATTTGCCCTTTATGAAGGACCTATTTGATTACATGCGAAAACAATAATGTATCTGTTGTCTTCTGCGACATCAGGAAAGCATTTGATCGTGTATGGCACGCAGGGCTTTTACACAAACTTAAGGCAGCAGGTGTTCAGGGAGAACTTCTCAAATGGTTTACAAATTATTTAGCTGAAAGAAAACAACGCGTTATACTTCCTGGTGTCGCGTCAGACTGGACGTATATTCTTGCTGGAGTGCCGCAAGGCTCCATACTCGGGCCAATACTTTTCTTAATCTACATTAATGACATAGTCGCTGAAATTGGCTCCAACATTCGCCTGTTCGCTGACGATACTAGCCTTTACATTATTGTTGAAAATCCTATTACATCTGCTGTTTGCCTTAACTCAGACCTTTCAAAAATTTCTATCTGGGCAAACAACTGGTTAGTTGACTTCAATCCGATCAAAACCGAATCAATGCTGATATCTCGAAAACTAAACAAGCCTGTTCACCCACCCCTGTTTATGCAAGAAGTACAAATAGCTGAAGTGTCATCTCATAAACACCTAGGCTTGATTCTGTCCAACGACTGCACTTGGCACCAACATATTGATTACATAACTAAAAAAGCATGGAACAGGATTAATATTATGCGAAAACTCAAGTTTAAGTTAGACAGGAGTTCTCTAGAAAAAATATTTACAACTTTTATAAGGCCCTTACTTGAATACGGGGATATAGTATGGGATAACTGCACACAATTTGAAAAACAAGAAATTGAGAAAATCCAAATCGAAGCCGCACGAATTGCCACTGGAACAACCAAACTTGTATCTCTTAATGCCCTGTACCAAGAAACTGGCTGGGTTACACTAGAAAAGAGACGGGAAAATCATAAACTCGTCATGTTCTACAAAATGTATAATGACTTAACTCCGTCTTATCTTTCTTCTTTAGTACCACAGTCAATAAACAATCTATCCCAATACAGCCTCCGAAATGCAGATAACCTACAATCTATTCACGCTAGAACTAATCTATATTTTCAGTCTTTTCTACCATCTGTGGTAAGAAAATGGAACGACTTGTCCGATGAAGCAAAACGTTCCAGTTCGGTTACTTCTTTCAAGAATTATTTAAACCGCAACAGAACGTCTATTCCAAAATATTTCTATACAGGCAATAGGAAAACACAGATCTTGCATACACGTCTCCGAACAAAATGTAGCAGCTTAAACAGCGATCTCTACTCCAAAAATATAACTGAATCTCCATTTTGCCACTGTGGACAGGTAGAAAATTCGCACCATTATCTACTTTGTTGTCCCTTGTACACCGCACAGAGAAACGAACTCTTTAACGCTGTATCAGAGTATCAAACAATATCGCTTAATCTTCTACTATATGGAGATGCCTCTTTACCATACACAACAAATGTTCTTATATTTGAAAAAGTCCAAAAGTATATAAGCGACACAAAACGCTTTTAACTGTTGAAGCCATTTAAATACAATGTTCTGTACATGCAACTCTCTATTGAAACGTTAGTAGATTCTGTGGGAAATTTACCAGGGAAGCGCTGCCCTTATCCCCCCCAATTGTTTTTATTAAAATCCCTTAAGGTCTTGTGATATATTAAAGCGACTTCTACGACTGATTTTATCATTTATATATATATATATTTGTTTGTGTTTTTTTTTTGTTTTTTTTTTTTGTGTGTGTGTTTTTTTTTTTTTTTGTTTTTGTTTTTTTTCTTCTTTCAAATCTGCATCCTTAATTCACATCCACAAATTGAGATTTATATTGTTTAACATTTTTCCGTCACTATTTGTACAACTGTAATTGTTAAGGAGAAGAACTAAATAAGTAGTCATACTTTCGTTCTGATCCTATTTCTTATGTGCTACAATGTATAGTGTTATGTAATATTTGGATAATAAAATATGTTTAAACCAATAATGTATCGATTTTTAGTCACCTAACCTAAAGACAAAAAAAGATTTCAGTATGCAAGTTTATAGGCTCAAACCATAGTGTAGGCAATATTATTATTATTTTTTTTATTTCCTTTGGGATCAATGAACCCATTCTGGTTACTTTGAATATCGAATACCGCTTAAGCCGGTGCTAGGGAGCGCATTACGAAAACACTCCTATTCAAATATATTGAAAATTTACCATCAAAAAGGGAAAATTTTCAGATAAAAAATTCTGATATTTTTCATATTTCTAACAAGGTTCGTTCTAACAAGTACCCACAATCTTTGTTTTGAGCAGAAATATGTTTTAAAGCAGAAATAAGAAAAATAATGTATACCAAGTAAACCCCAGTTTTACTATATAAAAGTGGGGTTTAAGGGGGTCAAAATTATATAGGTATGTTTTCGTGATGGTATGCAGCCTCGTAAACTACATAGCTGTATATGAAGAAATTTAATAAAACCGAGTCCGATTTTCGTTCTTTTATGTGTTCTTTGTTTCCAAAGGCAACCTTTTCGATTTTTATCATAATATGTTGTTCATTTGACGTTTTCCATCGTCCTAAAACATGATTCTAATCAGTATTTCTTGAAACATTTTTGCGTGTCTAGCCGTTTGAAACCTACTAGTATGCTAACACATGCAGTTCCGAACGAAAATCCTTTTCTGCTAGAAGGCATAAACCAGCAGGCTACTGACACTTTTCTTGCTTTTCTCTCTTCCCCGAATACCGATTGAAAAAATGTCTTCTCTTATTTCATGGTATCATATGTCTCAATTATGTTCTCCTCTTTGCAATTTTAATTGGCTTCATGTTACACTTGGGTGACGAGAAAACTGCAACCAGTCAAATATATACTTAACAAAAAATATATAAAATTGAGAGTATTCCTTTCAATGTTTTGGCGAAACCAACCGGCTTTAAAATTTAATTAAAATTTAATTGATATAGTTTGACATTAGGTTTTGCAAAGCCACCAAAATATTTTCTCAAGGTTTCTTGTATCCCTCGTTATCCATTCATTTGTGATTTAAGGAAATACGGCAATGAGACGTTTTTTGTTCAAGCGCAGATATATTTTTATCTCCATTTGAATTAAACGTATAGTGATCTTTCAAAGACCAAAGTGTCGACTGTACATCAAATTTTGTCTTAGCGGTTTCTTCATTGTTCTAATATTTGTTTCCTCGAGTCATGCAGGGTAACAGAAAATGCATGGGAATGTAGTGGATGCATGCCGGGTATAAAGATAACTCGTTTTCATTGCGAAAATGACAAAACAGCCTAGTCTTGTTTTCATGTCCCCTATTTTTGCTATGTTTAACGGAACCCAAATGTTTTTGGCTCATCACATGAGCAAATGGTTGGACTTAGCTGATAAATTTATAAATCTCGTATACAGCAAGCAGAATACTTACCAGGCATGAGACTGGAGGACTGACGAAAGAATCTGAATTCAAGGTAAAAAATCTGAAAACCCGGTCACCCTTTCCAAAAAACATGTCATTTTCAGACAAAACCAAGTAATTCTGCAGACATATTTTGAAACTAAAAAATCTGAAAACTGCCAAAAATGCCTGAGTCTTACTTTCAAGTTTTAAGTTTCTTTAAGTATATTGTGCATAGTAAAGCATAGCCAGACATCCAATATCCGTTCATTATTGTCCATCTTTTTCGACAGACAGGGCGTATAAATAACCCCATTCTTTTTAAGTGGTATACGTCCAGCTAACATTCTTTATAAATCTATAGCGGGCCGTTATCGGCCCGTCAGCGTAGCTGACGGGCCGATAACGGCCCGCTATAGGTTTATAAACAATGCTTACTGGGCGCAGGATAAAGCTGAATGTTTATAGCACTGGCCTCTACAAAGCCATTGTTTTAATGCCGTTGCATAAAAAATTTGGGTGCGATTACACTTAGAGTTTGTAATGGCTTACAATGGCTAAATGAAAATGGGCTTTAATGGTTGTCTTATTGAAGGTATATTAACAGAACCATTAAAATTATTTGTGAGCAGTCCTGGACCAAATATATATTTAAGGAAGCAAGAAACGCAACACAATCAAAAGCATATTTTTGCGTATTTTCTAGACGTTTCCATTTTGAATATCGCACTGACATTCAGGACCTTAACCTAAAACGTGATAAAAAGATTACTTTTAATGATAGATTTCATGAAGAATATGAAAAACGCATAAAAACATAACATGCAATGTTGAAAAAAACAAAACAACAACAACAGCAACAACAACAACAACAAAACACACACACACACAAAACAAAAACAAAACAAAACCATTTTATGCATTAAAAACATTAAAAATCTCTCTCTATTGAAAAATAGAGTGAATTTTAATTCATAGGCTATTATGTTTTTTCCCTATGGAGAAATAATTTAGAATTTAAACAGTTTTAGACCTCAAGTGTTTTCATATCAGTGTATTTGATCTCTGCTTTAAAAAATTACATAAAGTAGTTTGTAAATTGAGACACAGCAAAATCTCACGTCATTACAAAAACACGCCTATTCAAATATATGGAAAATTTCACCTCCGAAAAACTGAAAATTTCCAGATAAAAAACTCTGATATTTTTCATATTTCTGCTCAAAACATAGATTGTGGGTACTCGTTAGAACCGCCTCGGCGAGGCGGTTCTAACGAGTACTCACAATCCATGTTTTGAGCAGAAATAAGAAAAATAATATATACCCCTGTTAACCCCAGATTTACTATATAAAAGTGGGGTTTAAGGGGTCAAAAGTATATAGGCATGTTCTCGTGATGTGCAAAAAAAAAAAAAAAAAAAAAAAAAAAAAAAGAAATAAAATAAAAACAGAATAAAAAAAAAAATAAAAAAAAAAAAAATAAAATAAAAAAAAAAAAACAGACCTAACGCTTTAAAGCTGCATATGTGACTCTTAGGTGTGGGCAGTGTTATGAACAACGTCAGTCAGATGCTGCATCTAAAAACTGCTTAAATTTCAGTTTCAAACAGGAAAACAAAAGATTCATACTTATACTGACGTCAACTGTTCATTGCGCAAAGTACTGCAGTAAAGATATATTTGGTACTAAAACATTGTCTTGGCACTAAGAATTCTGACTTTAACACAAATCTTAGCGTGCCGATAAGCATTGCATAGTTGTGAAAATGTCAGTATATATCTTGAACATGAAGTTGACGCCATATTGAATATTTGATCGATTTTGCGTTCCACTTTTGTTTTAGGTATTTATCGGAACCTGACCTTGACTCAACAAGGTTGTACCGCTTTAAAAGTGGGTTTCAGCAATGACGTTCCCCCCCCCCCCCCCACCCCCCCCCATTAAACGTCATTATTGAAAGTGATTTTAAATTCATTTTAAAGAAGCAATTTTAATAGTATAAAAAATAAAACTTGGCAACCGCTAGAGTTATCAATTTTGATGCATGCTTCAATCTGTTTAATAGAGGGTTGGACACTCATGCGAACGCTTTCAGGTGTACGTTAGCGCATTTCTAATCATGTTTTTCAAAGTTCGATGGAGGTTTAGTGCTTTCGTAAAACACTTTTGTTTGGTAGAGTAAACGGATGTTAATTTGTATCCTTAACATCAAATTAATGTTGAGTTTCCTTTTTCCTTACGAATATGATCACCATGTGCGTAAATTCCTTATTTTTAATGTAGCCATTGCATTGCCAACCAAAAAGGTTGAATACTGAGCATAGCTTTTATAGCTGTTTACTCAGATGAGCGATTATGGTCCAGGATTTCTGAAAGAGACAATATTTGCTTTGCGCAGAAAAAAAAAAAATATATATCTACTTTAAGGTTCGTAATTGTTCCCTTGCGATAACATTCAGAATCGAGTGTCCGTGGAAAATCCTAGTGGTTGAAGTGAAGCTAAAACTCAAATGAACTTGAACTTGCACCGAAAACTATAACCATTCCTAACAACGCACGAGTGGTGTGTCAGATATGTAGGCGAAAGTTTCGACTTTTTCTTCTCTTTTTTTTTTTAGTTTCAGCGTCTTCTTCTTACGAAGGTATGTTTAAAACTTACTGTGAAATGAGTTTTGGTTTAATTAGGTATTCAAGCCTGTGTTGCCATTTTTACTCCACGTATTTCCTGACTTCGTTTTCGGCATTTTGTCCTTAGATCACCTTTGTTCAAGGTTTTCTGTGATTCAGTCAGATAAGCCATACGTGAAAGCATATTGTCATGTAACAGTTGATAAGACGGAAAACTATCCTCGATGTGTTTGTTTAGTATTGCACAGTTATGTACGTATTAGTCCGACTGGAGACCAGGAGGTCGCGGGTTCAACCCCCGCCGAGGTCGGCAACATTCTTTCGTGGAAATTGATCATGAAATATTTTCTACGGTCATTCTCTCCATTCTGCTGATTCAAGAAGGGCAGTTGTCAGTTTCTGGCGAAAGAATGTGTACAATACTGGTTAACCGCTTAGAGGACTAAGCCTGCCCAGTAAACGTGTGGTTAGGTAAACTGACCGCGCTCGACATGACCTCATTGGGTTGACTGGGCCGTAAAACCTCAACACAAACCATGTACGTACTATTGGTATAAAATAAGCATAGGTAACTGTCCGCGTTCCAATTTAAAAAGCCAGAGCAATTTGTTTCCAGTCTAGAAAAAGCTACTTATTTGCAGTCTGAAGGGGTGGGGTGGGGGCGGTATTTTTTTTTATTATTCCTCACGGGCAGAATAAATCAAACCGAGTGTATTTTCTGCTTTTGGTTTATTTTCAAAGGATTCTTATTTCAGAATATTTTGTGACCGCAGAAGCTGTCGTTAAGAAACATGATGGAAATCGGTAACAAGGTAAACTTATTTATCGGAATAAAACACTTTTTTAAAAATAAGAAAATACTTCAAAACATCCAAAGGCCAATTAAAAAGACTTTAAATCATCGTATCCTATTTTATCAGTGTACCGTTTGGCTATTTGCCCCATCGTTTGATTACATTATACTCTATCGATTTTTCAATTGAAGAGTACCCGGTAAGGGAGATAAAATGTGAAAAGGGTCTATTGTTTGTATCAGGCCGTAAAACGTCTTAAACGATCATAAAATGTATCGTCTGACAATCTGTATAATTTCAGTTAGTCTGTCGTTTTTGAACTGGATCAAAAATGAAATGATTTTTAATCATATTTCTGAATTAATGTTGGGAACATAAATTCATAGATACTACAAGGGTTCTGCAAAAAGTTATGTCACTGGGTTCGGATTACTTCAGTGCTACGTTTTTCAAACATATTTTTATTACAAACCTTCAAAGTATCCCCCCTTTGCTGAAACACATTTTTGTAACCTTTCTACCCAGTCTCGAAAAGCAGATAAATAGTCTTCTTTTGGTATCTGTTGGGAGACACTGATAAATAGCGCTGCCAAGAGAACTTCTAGACGTACACTTATTTCCAGAAAACATTTTCTTAAGCCTTGGAAATAAAAAGAAGTCACAGGGACTCAGGTCAGGTGAATAAGATGGATGGTTTAAAACTTTCACCTTTTCAGAAGCCTTAAAAAGACTTAACAACCTCACACTTATGAAAGGAGGCGTTGTCATGTAAAAGGTGGACTCCTGACCATCCTTTGCTTGGTCGTTTCTTATTGTAACAAGTAAATTAGTCAGTGTATATGACTGCACCTATTTCAATTTGAAATAACTCGGTCAGTTGGAAAGCAATTTGCACGCAATAAACGGGTATCGTTAGCTATTCAACACACCATTCAAGTGCAGTGAAGCATTTTAAAATATACCTGGCATAAAACTTAGGAAGCCTATTAGTGACAGAACTTTTTGCACGACCCTCGTATAAAAAATCATTTTATTTCAAGAAAGGGAGACTAACGGAGATTTTACAGGCTGTCAGGTGCCACATTTTATGATTGTATTAATACCATATATCAGTTTATTAAATCTTTCCTGTATAATAAAATGTCAACTTTTGAGGAATATAGAGCCTTTAACTTTCTACGTGAAAATAAAGTTGATATGGCAAGCCGTTTTACTATTTATTAAGCAAAATAGATATCTTATATATTATATTAGATATCTTATATAGGATATAAGATATCTAATATAGGATATAAGATATCTGATATACTAATTCAGATACCTTATATCCTATATTAGATATCTTATATCCTATATAAGATATCTGATATAATATATGAGATATCTTATTTGATTCCGCATATAAGATATCTAATTTACCATATCAATACGATATTTATTTATATAGATATCTAATAAACTAAATAAGATATCTGATATACTAAATGAGATATCTTATTTGACTAAATAAATGATATCTTCTTTAGTAAATAAGATACCTTATCCTATATGAGATATCTTATATAGCATATTAGATATCTTATATGTCAATTCAGATATCTTATATAGCATATTAGATTTCTTAATTGACATAAAAGATATCTATTTTATATGATATCTGACATAATATATCAGATATCTTATATATTATATAAGATATCTGATATATTAAATCAGATATCTGATTTATAGAATAAATAGTAAAATGGCTTGCTGGCAAGCCGTTTTACTATTTATTATACATTATATCAGATATCTTATATAGGATATAAGATATCTAATATATGATATAAGATATCTGAATTAGTATATCAGATATCTTATATACTATATAAGATATCTTATATCCTCTATAAGATATCTGATATATCATATTAGATATCTTATTTAATTCCACATATAAGATATCTTATTTACCATATAAGATATCTTATTTGTTAAATAAGATATCTAATATATTAATATCGATATCTGATATACTAAATAAGATATCTGATATACTAAATGAGATATCTTATTTAATTGAATAAATGAGATATCTTCTTTAGTAAATAAGATATCTTATATCCTATATAAGATATCTTATATAGCATATCAGATATCTTATATAGCATATAAGATATCTTAATTGACAATTAAGATATCTTATTTATATATCTGATATAATAAATCAGATATCTTATATATTGTATAAGATATCTGATATATTAAATCAGATATCTGATTTATAGAATAAATAGTAAAATGGCTTGCCATAAGTTGAGCTCAAAGCTGCTTAAGGTTAGGGCAAACACAGTGGGGTAAAAGGTAATAGTGGTGAGGTGGGAGTGGGGGCCGCTGATATTGTCTATTTTTTTATTTGTTCTGTATTTCCAAAGGAACCTTACTTCAGAATATTTAATGGGGTGCATACATTTCTAGGGGAGGTAACTCTATCAAAATAATTTTACCTCCCTACTGAAAAGTGGTCCTCTCTAAAAGGGCCAGAATTTGCTCGCTTTGGGAGCAAATTCTTTCCTTTCAGAGTAGATCCTTTTTAGAAGGGCCATTGTGTGCATGAAAGCAAACAGGAAGTCCCAAAAGTTGTCTCCCATATAAATAAACTACAGTCCAGTCACAGAGTATTCAAGGATTTGATTTCCTGATACATTTTAGGTCAGGTGACGCTTTCAAAATAGTTGTCTCCCTTCTAAAAAGGCGTCCACTCTAAAACAAGAGCTCCGCCAAGCGGGGCATTATATGCTCGTGGCAAGTAATAAGATGTAGCACATAAACTGGCTCCTGCATAATTCTGTGCTCTGGATATAAACTGTAAGTGGAATTACAAAAAAAAAAATTAAAAAAAAATTTCATAGGGGCATATCTCTTCTGATATTTAGTGAACTGTAACCTAAGGGTCCAAGCTGGCCAAGAAATTAAGGGAGAAGTGACTTCTCCCTCCTGGGAAAATAGGGAGAAGTTTGCTGCTTCTAGGGAGAAGTGCTTTCTGATGGAGGACACATCACAGAAGCATGGCTATATTATAAGCTCATATGAGCTGATTTGTTTTTCCTATACTTCAATATCAGACCAAACAATAACAAAACAAAAATAAACAACCAAAAAAAAAAAAAAAAAAAAAAAAATGCTGCAAGAAATTTTTTTGTAAACCTTTAACTTGTTTAATACTGATTTTATTTTTGTTCTTCAAGGTAGCCAAATCAGAAGAGTATTAAAAAAAAAAAAAAATTCAAAAAGTATTTATGTATTTATAAAGATTTAAAAATGACAACCTTTCCTTGCAAGTCTAATAAAAGATGTTAAAGAAATAAAAAATCAGTATCTTGCCCATATGACCAAAACTTTGGTTATTTGCAAAAAATATACCTATTATATAATAAAGTTTGCACACTATTACCTCTAAACAACATGCTGCGAAAAGTTTACAAAAACTTTCAAAGGGGCATAAATCTGCAAATATTTGGTGCACTGTAATCTCGAAATAATATGTGCTGCTCCACATCATCGTGTAACTATTTATGAAGTTTCAGCTTGAGCAGATGTAAACTGTAGGAGGATTTAGCCGAAAACAAAACAATAGAAATTTTCAAAGGGGTTTAACTCTGCTAATATTTGGTGGACTGTAACCTTGAAACAATATGCATGCACTGCTCCACATCATGGTCTAACTACAAATTAAGTTTCAGCTTGATAGGATGAAAACTGTAGGAGGATTTAGCCGGAAACGAAAAGTTTACTGAAATTTTCAAAGGGGCATAACTCTAATATTTGGTGGACTGTAACCTTGAAATAATATGAGCTGCTCCACATCATGGTCTACCTGCACATGAAGTTTCAGCTTGATTGGATGTAAACTGTAGGAGGATTTAGCCAGAAACGAAAAATAGAAATTTTCAAAGGGGTATAACTCTGCTAATATTTGGTGGACTGTAACCTTGAAACAATATGCGCTGCTCCACATCATGGTCTAACTACAAATCATGTTTCAGCTTGATCAGATGTAAACTGTAGGAGGAGTTAGCGGAAACAAAAAGTCTACTGAAATTTTCAAAGGGGCATAACTCTGCTAATATTTGGTGGACTGTAACCTCGAAACAATATACGCTGCTCCACATCATGCTCTAACTATATATGAAGTTTCAGCTTGATCGGATGTAAAATGTAGGAGGAGTTAACCGGAAATGAAAAGTCTACTGAAATTTTCAAAGGGGCGTAACTCTGCTAATATTTGGTGGACTGTAACCTCGAAACAATATGCGCTGTTCCACATCATGGTCTAACTATATATGAAGTTTCAGCTTGATCGGATGTAAAATGTAGGAGTTAACCGGAAATGAAAAGTTTACAGAAATTTTCAAAGGGGCATAACTCTGCAAACATTTGGTGGGCTGTAACCTCGAAACAATATGCGCTGCGCCACATCATGGTCTAACTATATACCAAGTTTCAGCTTGATCGGATGTAAACTGTAGGAGTTAGCCGGAAACGAAAAAGTTTATGGACGGACGGACGTCATACCCTGTAACATGATACGTCCCGTTTTTCAAACGGGCGTATAAAGAAAGAACTTGCTCCCAAAAAGGAGAGGCAATACAGTTAAAATGAGTTTTCAAAGATTTATCTCCCCTGAAAAAGTATGAGTTATCCTTAACACTTAGAACTCTGGGTAAAAATTTCAGCACATGACATTTTGAAATATTTTCTTTATTTTTCCCTAAAACAGGATTTGAAATTTCATGCATATTGTCTCCATTGGAGACAATTTGCATGAAATGTCAAATCCTGTTTTCTGGGAAAATATGCAAAAAATGTTATTTCCTTGTCTGCTGAATTAGCTAGCCCAGAGAGTGATAAAGATTAAACCGCAATGCATGAGTGGATACATTTCCAGGGAGACAAAACATATTAAGCTGGGCCCAGTTGTTCAAAACTAACGATTTGTTAAAATTTTAATTGAGTGATACGCAGATATGCTGAAATTTTTTGCGAAAAATGTGAGTACTCACATTTTTTCAGCAAAAAATATCAAAATATTGTGTATAGAATCCGCTAAAACAGTTAACGAAATGACCCTTAACAAGCTTGTTAAACTAACGACATTTTGAACAACTGGGACCTGATGTTTTACTGCCCAGGTGACTCATTAGGATCATGTTGAGCTGGTCTGTTTCCTAACCACACTTTTCCTGGGCAGGCTTAGTCCTCTAAGCTGTTAACCAGTATTTGTGCACATTTTTTTGCCAGAAACTGACAACTGCCCTTCTTGAATCAGTGGAAGTAAAGAATAACTAGAAAATATTTCATGATGAAACACCATGAGAGAATGTAGCCTGATCCTGCTGGAATTTAACCAGCAACCTCCTGATCACCAGTCAGACGCGCATCTGACTGAGCCACCGAGGCAAGCTATAAAATTGAGAAAGCCATTAGGCCATGAAATTTAGGTTAAGGGTAAAAAGGAATACCACACTAGGTCAATATTAAGAGGAAGTGTATGTATGTTTGATGGTTGTAAGTTTTACAGTTAATCAGAAATGGACCTTATCACTAGGGCTGGCCCATTAAACATTAAGATGCTATTCAAAATTGCAAAAGATGACATGCTACTCTTCTTTTCTTTTCTTTTTTTTTTTTTTTTTTTTGAGAAAGTAGAGAATGTCACCATGATACTGCAGTCATGACTGGTCTTAATGTTAAAGTCTGCTAAAATTTAAAGTCAGCATTTAAAGTATGAAAACAGGTCAAATAGACTGATCACAAAGCAAGAAAACACAAAAATCTATTTTCGTTTTTTTAATATATCTATTTCTACTGATGTTACTATCTAAAATTGCATTGTAACATTTATACTTAAAATCAGACAACAGTAGGAACAATACATCAGCAGACTACCAACTTCTCTAGTTACCCTAAATATTCAGACAGATAAGTCTGAGTAAACTCTGTAGACAGTAATCAAACTGCTCCTTTAGGAGCAGTTTGATTAGTGTCTACTCAGTTTGCACTGTTTGATTAGTGTCTACACAGTTTGCAAGTCCACTGTGTCAGTTTAGACACATCATCAGACAGTATGACAGTCTGGTGATGTGTTTTATCAGTAACTTTAGACTAGTTCAAATGGACTGGTTCAAATGTGAAGATAAATTTAGTAAGGGGTTATGGGTTGTTTGTGTTGAAGTTTTACAGCTCAGTCAACCCAAATGGAGTTATGTCGAGCGCGGTCAGTTTACCTAACCACATTTTTACTGGTCAGGCTTAGTCATCTAAGCAGTTAACCAATATTGTGCACATTCTTTCGCCAGAAACTGACAACTGTCCTTCTTGAATCAGCGGAAAGGAGAGAATGACCAAAGGAAATATTTCATGATCAAATCCCCATGAATGTTGCCGACCCAGCAGGGTGGAACCCGCAACCTCCTGATCTCCAGTCAGCTGCACATCCAACTGAGCCACTGAGGCTAGCAAGGGGTTATGGCATCTGAATATTTATTTATGGGTAAATACCTGAAAGCCAGTCCACCGAGAAAATATCTTCAAGGCATACGAATATAGCAAAGGCCCAGCTGTTGTTCACACAAGAATATATCATCAGAGAGAAAAGACCCTAATGCGACTGTGCAGATCTGTATGGACTTTTAATGTTTGCACATATTTCTTTTTGCATGGTGTCACTCATGTGTATTACATACATAGCAACAGATAAGGTGCTTTTTTCATCCGAAAAATGCTGATATCTTTCTTATTTCTCAACAAAAACATATGTTGTGGGTAATCATTAGAAGCGCCTCACTGAGGCGCTTCTAATGAATACCCACAACATATGTTTTCGTCGAGAAATAAGAAAAATATTATGTGGCTATCTCCTCTTATCTGTAGCTATGTACATAACAGTCCTGCCAAGGAGAAAATGATCTTGTGACAAGCACAGAAATACATCACGAAAACGTGCCTATTCAAATATACTGAAAATTTCGTCACCAAAAAATAAAGATTTTCAGATAAAAAATTTTGATATTTTTCATATTTCTGCTCAAAACATAGACTGTGGGTACTTGTTAGAACCACCTCGCCGAGGCGGTTCTAATGAGTACCCACAATCTATGTTTTGACCAGAAATAAGAAAAATAATATAGACCCCTGTAAACCCCAGTTTTACTATATAAAAATGGGGTTTGAGGGGGTCAAAATTATATAGGTATGGTTTCGTGATGAGCTCCAGATAAAGTGCTTCTTTCAATCAAAAGTATTGAATTTGTCATTTCTCCATAAAAAACATATGTTGTGGGTACTCATTAGAGGCTCCTTTGGGTACTCATTAGAAGTGTATTGCCAAAGTGCTTCTAATCAAGACCCATGAAGTGTATTCATAAAGAAATGACAAAAGCAACAAAATAGCATGTGCGCCCAGCGAAGACTCAGATCAGCCCGGGCATCTGCCAAGTCAGGGTCTTCCATGTCCACATGAAGGAAGCTTGGGTTCTTGGCTACTAATTGAGTGCTCAGCAAAGACTGATCAGATGGGGCAAATGCCCAGGCTGATCCGAGTCTTTGCAGAGTGCACATCCATTTTGTTGGTTTTGTCATGAGGCGGCTCAAATCAGAATTATTTACCGGATACAAAATCTTATCTAGAATTTTCACTGATCTAGATCTGGGTCTGTATTGTTCACTCATAGGGCCCTGAAGAACCATACCTTAATGACCAGTGTATAACCATGATCAGACTGTGCAAAGGCCTAGGTATTTTAGGAATATGGCAATGGCATGATCTAAGAACATTACATAGCTACAGATAAGAGGGGGTATCCTCATAATATTTTTCTTATTTCTCAACAAAAACATATGTTGTGGGTACTCATTAGAAGCGCCTCAGCAAGGCGCTTCTAATGATTCCCACAACATATGTGTTTGTTGAGAAATAAGAAAGGTATCAGCATTTTTCAGATGAAAAAAGCGCCTTATCTGTTGCTATGGAACAATGTATTGTATAAACTAGCTAAATATTACATGTATACTATTATTGGAACTCTAAGTTCCAAGCAAAATTGTAGTAGACAACATTTTTATGTTTTTTGTTGTTTTCTTGTTTTTTTTTCAGAGAAAATAAGACTTGGTATTTCATATGAATCATATGCTATGTCAATTAAAAATCTAAAAGACTGCCCCTGGAAACAAAGAACACACAAAAAACGTAAAATCAGAAACTTGGCTGTTGGTTTTCACATATTGCAATGCTGATTGCACACGCCCTCTAGAAATGGCTTATTAAAGTAACCAGAATGGGCTAAATGATTCCAAAAGAAACACCAATATAATCTGCACCATGCAAGCCTTATGCCCTTTCAAAAATACAAAAAAAAAAAAAAAATAAATAAAAAAAAAAAAAATAATAATAAAAAAATAAACAACAACAACAACAAAAAAAAATGACAACAATATGTCATCTGCTGCAGCTGTGATTAGCACTTGAAGAGTCATGTTGTTTCAAGACCATGGAAGGGTAATAATGCAATGCTCTCTGCAATGAAGCGCCATACACACGTTATGAGCTGATTTTGGAAAATGCATCCTATAAATTAATGATTAATGAAGAACAGTCTGTGATGAGATAAGAATGGACGTTTCTGTGGTAACTGTCATGTCTGCTTCCGCCGTAATATAAACTTTCCCTTCTGTAATTGTGAGAGATATATCTTTATTTTACTACTGTCTGAAGTCTTTCTGATCCAAATCTGAAGAAAATACAGAATGTACAAGTTAGTATAATGATCAACTTCATTTAAAAGGAATGAATATACCTTCAAGGGAAATAACTCTGACATGGAAATATTTACCTCCCTCCTAATTTGGGGCTACTCTTAAAGGAAAGAATTCGCTCCCTCCGAGAAATAAAATCTGTATCATATTATTTTATCAAAATTCTTCATTAAATTTCACAAATCATCATAAATAACTTAAAATGCTCAATTTCAATGTTCATATTTACATGTTTGCATGTTCATGGTCATATACAAGTTCTTTCACCTATTCTGCACAATAACTGAACCCTACATTTTCAAGGCATTTGTCAGTCCATATATCAGAGTTGTCTCCTTTTGAAAAATTCCAGGGCCCAGTTGTTCAAAACTAACGATGTCGTTACTTAACAATTCATTAAAATTTACATCGAGTGATACGCAAATATGCTGAAATTTTTTGCTGAAAAAATGCGAATAGCTTTTGCAGTGCAAAAGCTACTCACATTTTTTCAGCAAAATATATCAGAATATTGTGTATTAAATCCGCTAAAACAGTTAACGAAATGATCCTTAACGAGCTCGTTAAGCTAACAACGCTTTAAACAACTGGGCCCAGGTGTATCCATTCAGTTTATTAGTCACAGTAAATGAGCCTTCTTTGAGAGAGCACGATGTGGTGCTGAAAAAAAATTGAATTTCAACCATTACTCCTCAGACTGTAAGAAACTCAACTCTTTGAAAGTTGTTCATGTTATTAGTAATCTAAGGTTTTTTTTTTTTTTAATTTTTGCAAAAATAAATATTGAAGGTACCCACTGGAATTGCCTCTGAAGGATTGATTTTTGGAGTTCAACAAACCTGTGAACACTATTAAGGTCATGTCAAGCTGGTCAGTTTACCTGATTACTCTTTACCTGGGCAAGCTTAGTCCTCTACTGTCCTTTTGACGTCTCTCAAAAAGACAATTTTGCTTGGCGTTTTATCTTAAATAAAACTATTTTGTTCTGATAGACTGTATCTTATCAGAAACTATTTGTCTTTTCTGTTTCTATGTTTTGTTCTCAAATATGTACCCTAAAATTAAATTTATCTCCAAAATTGGTCTGACCTATGCAATTTCTATAGTAAAGTGATTTTTTGGAAAATTTGTCTATAAAAATATTTTTTACTTTCATTGCTTAATTTGAATTATTGATGTTTCACAACAATACTGTGAAAATTTCAGAAAAAATGAACAAGCAGAACTTGTTGAAAATCTGCCTCCAAGTTACCTACCCTACAGATTTCTGCATAATTTGCATTCATTTTTACTATGGGAAAATATTTGATTTTTTTAAACCCTTGACTAGAATAAAACTTTTTTTGTATAGGTAGTTACGACAAATGGTTTTGCATTAAATCATGACAAAAGTTTGCAAATTTAATTCTTCTGTGTAAAGCGCCAAGCAAAAAATGACTTTCTGAGAGATGTCGAAAGCGCAGTAAGTGGTAAGTCAATACTTGTGCACATTCTTTCACCAGCAACTGACAAATCAGCAGAAGGGAGAGACTGACTGCAGAAAATATTTCATGATGAATCTCCATATAAGAATGTTGCCGGACCAGGTGGGAATCAAGCCTCTGACCTCCTGATCACCGGCCGGATGTGCATCCGACTGAGCCACCGAGGCCGGCACCTAAGGAGGGAGACAAAGACAATCCAAACGTAAAGCCAATAAAAAAAAGTGAAATTCTGAACTGTCTAGTATTTACCTCTTGTGTTCCAACAGCTGTTATTACACCACTGAATTTTCCTGTATCCCTACATTCCACAATCACCGGCTGATTTCTATGAAACCTGTAGAATATAAGTTGTAACAACAAGTTTTATATGAAAAAGCTTTCTTTATCTAGATGATCATGGACCTAAATCCAGATTAGCCTATACTTCTATGCAGTCTTGGTTGCTGTTAGTATAAAGTATTAACCCTTAAACTGTCAATCACAAGAATTGTCGTCTGCTTTGTCATCTGCTTGTGATTTTTAAAGTCATTTTTGCAAACAGTTTGGACCCAGATCAGACTCTGATCAGGGTCCAAACTGTTTGCCTGTATGCAAAAATATGTTTGAAAAGTTTGCAAGAAAATTCAGCAGATGACATAAACAGACAACATTTTCAGACGCAGGTTTTCTTGACATTTTAAGGGTCAAGGGGACTGGGTACTCTTGAAAGATCGTCTGAAATTTTACAAGGGTGACAACTTTTGTGACTTCCTGTTTGCTTTCCTGGACAACAAGCCCCTTCTAAAAAGTGATCTACTTCGAAAGGAAAAACTTGCTCCTAAGGGGTTATTTCCCTTGGAAGTGCATCCATTCCCCTTACTCTTTAGATAGTGTAGAATCTACCAGCTAAGGATGAAGATCCTGACCACGCTGCATGTATGTGCAAATTGCTATAGCTTTAGACCCTTTTTGCATAAAATTATGTTCATTACTTCTGTATGAAATATCCTAAAATTTTGTACACTACACCAAAGTGTCTGCCAAAATTGCATATGCAAACACTGTAGACCCAGATCAGACTGCTCCTTCAGGAGCAGTCTGATCAGGGTCTACACTGTTTGCCATTCCACTGAGTATTTTAAATAACATGTGCACAAAAAGCAAAAATCAGGCCAAAAAATGATGGAAAAAAGTATTCGAAATTTAGGACATTTACTGTAACTTCATAGAAACTTATTTCATGAAATTATATTCTTTATGCTAACTGCCAACACTTTCCATTTATTTTATTATCTGAAATATGATGTTTAGGTAATCACTAGAATTAAGAATGTAATGGAATAATTCTTGTTGCATGAAGGAATTCAATTTAGTAGAATATGCAACAAACCATATAATATCCAGTGTCTAACCTGAGGGAGGAACTAGGTCATTTTGGTGAGTAATTTAGATCCTTCTGGACTTTTGTTTCAAGCTATACTTACCATCTTTTATCATAATATAATCTGCCATCATCTATTTTCACATCTGAAACCATATCAACTGGCCCTACAGTTGTCACCTGTTTCCTGCTGATTGGTTTCCCGCTTACTTTATTGATAATACGTAAATCGTCCATGATCTCTACTTCATCAAGGAACAAGTTAAGCTGAGGTATGAGGAGTTAAGGAGCAATGATACAATTCTTTCATATCTCCAGACAGGGTGCTTTTTAGCTGAAAAGTATGGCTAGTTTTATTAACTCTTGTCCTGCTGAACCCGGATATAACCTGCCTTTGCAAACAGTGTAGATCCAGATCAGTTGGCTTCTGAAGAAGCCAACTGATCTGAATCTGCACTGTTTGCCACTAAGTATTTGAATTTGTAGCAACAATCCAGATCAAGTAATCTGATTGGCTGAAAACTAGAAGGGAGCATGGCATCTCAATTTATTCAGCAGGACAAGGATTAATTCACAAAAAAAAACAAAAAAAACAACAAAAAAAAAACAAAAAAAAAACAAAAAACAAAAAAAAAAAAATGTGGATCTCATTAGAAGTGCATCTATGAGGCAATTCTAATGAGTACCCACATCATGTTTTCTCAGAGAAGTAAGAAAAATGTTATCTGGATACCTGCTATCATCTGGATCTTTACTCTTTGGCATATTAAATGAAGATGACAAGAGCATTTCTTCCCAGAAACTAGGGATTTACATGTCACATAAATTCTCTTCTTATCTCTTTACTCCTATACACTCTCACCGACATTCTAGGCAGATGGATCTCAGAAAACAAGGTTCAACATTTCATGTGAAATGTCTCTTAAAAGTGTTATCTCATAAATGTCTTGACTGAAATGAAATTTTCTGAAATAGTTAAAAATGCTATAAATATTCTAATCCAGTCCACAAAGTATTTAAAAAATCATAAAAAAGTTCTGCTAGTGGTTTTTGTCAAAAATCTCATTTCGAGGGTTGAGCGCAAGACTGTAGTAACTCAAACATATTTTTGAAACCCTTGTTTAGGGGCAACTTTGACCTCTTTGTAAACAATGAAATTTAGGTGCCAATGCTCATATGAGCAATGGCACCTAAATTTCCATTGTTTACAGAAAGAAATGTTGTAATCTTCAGAACGCCTTCATGGTGAGGAGATTAAGTATTGGGAAAAACAACCATCTGACTTGCTACAGTCTTGCGATCAACCCTCGATTTGTAAATAATGGACATAACCAAATCCAAACTCAAAGCTAGAAGAGAACATTTCAGATATTTAGGGGCAGATTCAAATGGCAAAAGAGACAAATTCCTGCACCCTTAGGTAATGGCTTAAAATACCTTATTACCCAAACTTTTTGAACAGACAGGGCTAGACAAAAACAGTGTAGACCCTGATCAAATGTCAGTAAATCTGGTGTCTGTTCAAGGTCCACATTGTTTGCTACTCATCCAGCAATTATTAAAGACATCTCCAGGGTGTCAAATAGAGTTGTTCAAATTTTATGATTTTGTTTGTATTGAGGTTTTATGGCCCAGTAAACCCATTGGGGTCATGTCTAGAGCAGTCAGTTTTACCTAACCACATTTTTACTGGGCAGGCTTAGTCCTCTAAGCGGTTAACCAGTATGGTGCACATTCTTTTGCCAGAAACTAACTCAAATTTTAGGATAAATGTAAATGGAAATAAAGATGTCTGAATATTTAGGGTAAAAAAGGTAACAGTACAAATTAGCAAGGATATCAGGTGATGGTTTCCGTCGTTTCTCAGGCATTGGTAAAGGATCATTAGGTCTTCGTCGTAACTTTCTTGTTGTAACTTGCTTGATTTCTATGGCATCTATATAAAATTAGGAAAATTTCATCAATCAACAAATATTATGTGAGAATGCATGATGCATGCAAGCAAGCATGTGAGTGTGTGTGTTTGTGTATGTGTGTGTGTCTTGCTTCCAACCCTCTTTCAGCCAGAGGACTTGTTCAGGAGTATCTGAAGATAATTTCTGGAAAAGTTTTGTCACTTTCTCCATGAAAACATGTGAGTATTCATTAGAAGAGCCTCACTGAATCCCTTCTAATGAATACCAACAGTATATGCTTTCATGATGAAATAAAATACAAAAGGCCCATGGGCCACAACGCTCACCTGATTTAACTGCTGTAAGTTAATCAGGTCATTTACTCATCATTCCCTATCAGCATGTCAAGTTTCAAGGCAATGGCTTAAACAGTTTTTGAGATATCTTGCTGACAAGGTTAAAATGCTGAAATTTTCAAAGGGCCATATTTAGTCCAAAATAAAAGCACCGCAAGCATAATACCCCGCATAGCAATATTTGTTTATGTATTAAAGTTATCACTGCGAAAATATCTGGAAAGAAAATGACGGAGGGACAGGTAACAATCCTAAACCAGATCTTGATAATATCAATGGACAGATAACAATCCTAAACCAGACATCGATAATATAAATGCATATAGCAAGTTTGGTTAAAAGGCCTTGTTATTTACTCAAATTATGGTCCAGAAACAAAAATATGGGCGTGTCTCAGGCAGATAACTCTGTAAAAATTGGATGAAATTTGCCTATTAGCAATTCCAAAACAGATCTCCTGAAGGTCAATGCATATAGCAAGTTTGGTTAAAATCCCTTGTTATTTACTCAAGTTATGGGGGTGTCTCGGGCAGATAACTCCGTAAAAATTTGACGAAATTTGCCCATTAGCAATTCCATGTATACCAGATCTCCTTAATGTCAATATATATAGCAAGTTTGATTAAAATCCCTTGTTATTAACTCAAGTTATTGTCTGGAAACGAAAATATGGGCGTGTCTTGGGCAGATAACACTGTAAAAATTTGACGGCGGCCATCTTGGTCAATGGAAGGCAAATATTTTAGCAATCTTTCATTTCCCTGCCCCATGGAGGCTCCCTATGAAATTTGAGCAACATTGGCCCAGAGGCTCCAGAAGAGAAGTCATTTGAAATTCTCAACATTTTCCAATACAAATGCACAGGGAAGCAAAAAGGTCAAATGTCAATGCACACCCATTATTTTAGCAACTTGGTAGACCGTCCGCGATGATTTATGCAAAGATTCAGCCACAAGGCATCCTGGATACTGGAGAAGATTTTTAAAGGTTTTTACCATATATGGTCATGGCAGCCATCTTGGTCAACGGACCACGACCATTTTCGCAATCTTTCGTTCCTCCAACTGAAGGAGGCTCAATATGAAATTTGAGCAAAATTGGCTCAGCGGCTTCAGAGGAGAAGTCGTTTGAAATGTTAACGGACGGACGGATGCCGGAAGAAGTGATCAATATAGCTTATCCTGAGCCTAGCTCAGGTGAGCTAAAAATATTCCTATTAAAAGCAACTTTCTGTAGTGTTTCTAGTAGGAATATACAGCAAACATGTATGTTTTCATTGAGAAATAAAAGAAATGTTTAGGTGATTAGGCTGAGCTAAAAATTTATGCAGTATGTGTGAAGAGGATATTTTACAAATGAAGCAGAAAATATTAAATGAGTATTTCATACCTAGTTATACAGAAAATATGAAATGAGTATTTCATACCTAGTGATATAGAAAATATGAAATAAGAATTTCATACCTAATGACACACAAAATATCAAGTGAGTATGTCATACCTAGTGACACAGAAAGCATTAAATGAATATTTCATATCTGGTGATGCAAAAACTATAAAATGAGAATTTCATACTTAGCGATGTAGACAATATGTACTGAGAATTTCATACCTAGTGAAGTCGAAAATATGAAGTGAGTACTGCCTCCTGAGAGCTCTAGGGAGCTTCTTTCTAGCTCTATGCTTCTTTTTTTCTCTTCTAAATCTGCTATAAGATTCTCCTTTAGATCTATCTTCTTCTCCTGCAAATACCACGAGAAATATGATTAAAGCAAGCTGTGTTTATCTTAATCATGTATTTTAACACTGTAACTTCTTACTATACTTACATGTAAGATAAACTCCTAAATCCTTACCATATTTGTCTTAGACTTTGAACAAGTCAGAATATGTTTGATTAGGTAAAAAATGCTGGATGAGTGGAAAATAGTGTAGACCCTTATCAGATGTGAAGCTATGCAGCATCTGATCTGGGTCTACCCTGTTTACTCAGGCCCATCTGTCCAAATATTTAGGAAAAAATATGGTAATATTTTTTCTAAATATTTGGACAGAATGGCCTATGCAAACAATGTAGACCCAGATCAAATTGTTCCTACTGTTCCTAAGAAGCAGTTTGATCTGGATCTACATTGTATACAATTCACAAAGTACTTCTTAACCCTTAAAGCGCAAAGAAAAACTGCATCTGAAAATGTGGTCTGTTTATGTCGTCTGCTGAATATTCTTGCAGACTTTTCAAACCTATTCTTGCATAGAGGCAAATAGTGTGGACACTGATCAGACTGCTCCTAAAGGAGCAGTCTGATCTGAGTCCACACTGTTTGCAAAAATGACTTTTAAAATCACAAGCAGATGACAAAGCAGACGACAATAGTTGTGACTGTATGCAATTCACAAAGTACTTCTTAACCCTTAAAGCGTCAAGAAAAACTGCATCTGAAAATGTCGTCTGTTTATGTAATCTGCTGAATATTCTTGCAGACTTTTCAAACCTATTTTTGCATAGAGGCAAACAGTGGGGACCCTGATCAGACTGCTAAGGAGCAGTCTGATTAGGGTCCACACTGTTTGAAAAAATGACTTTTAAAATCACAAGCAGATGACAAAGCATACGACAATAGTTGTGACTGGTCAAACAGGTAGTCCAAGTAGCTTGTTCAAAATTATTTAGTAAGTATGATAAAGGCTTAACATATCCAAACTTTTAGGGAAATAATATATGGTATGTAAACTGCAAAAACCAGACAAGCTAACATACCCAGTGTCTGATATGGCTTCAACAGACTACAAATACATTCTACAAAACTTGCTTTACCAGTGAAATCCCAATTGCACTGTAATAGCTTTAGACAAGATAAATACCCAAACATTGTGGGTACTCTACCAGGGTGAGACACTTCTAACGAGTACCAGAACATGACCTCATAGAGAATAAGAAAAATATCAATACTTTTTGGTTGGAAAAAAAACAAGAGGCCCACGGGCCACGGTTCGTTCACCTGAGTGACATAGCCACTGCGGACATGCAGACATGCAGATGTTCCCAATAATATATGCAAAGATTCAGCCATAAGGCTCCTCGGTTTTGGAGAATAAGATTTTTAAATGTTTTTTCCCAGACAAATGCATAGGGAAGCAAACTTGTACGACCATTATTTTAGCAACTTTGGTAGACCCCCTGTCCCCGATGATTTAAGCAAAGATTCAGCCCCAAGGCATCCTCAGTTCTGGAGGAGAAGATTTTTAAAGGTTTTTACCATATATGGGCAATGTGGCCATCTTGGTCAATGAACCGTGACCATTTTAGCAATAGTTCATTCCCCCAACCTAAGGAGGCTCCGTATGAAATTTGTGCAAAATTGGCCCAGAGGCTCCAGAGGAGAAGTTGTTTGAAATTCTGAACATTTTTCCCATACAAATGCATAAGGAAGCAATATTGACCTCATGGTAAAAGGTCAAATGTCAATGTATGACCATTATTTTAGTAACTTTGGTAGACCTTCAGTTTCCGATGATATATGTAAAGGTTCAGCCACAAGGCATCCTAAGTTTTGGAAAACAAACAAGATTTTTAAAGGTTTTTCCATACAAATGCATAGGGAAGCAAACTTGACCTTGCCGTAAAAAGGTCACATGTCAATATACGACAATTATTTTAGCAATTTTGGTAGACCTCCTGTCCCCGATGACTTATGCAAAGATTCAGCCCCAAGGCATCCTCGGTTCTGGAGAAGAAGATTTTTAAAGGTTTTTACCATATATGGGTATGGCGGCCATCTTGGTCAACTAACCGCGACCATTTTAGCAATATTTCATTCCCCCAACCTAAGGAGGCTCCATATGAAATTTGAGCAAAATTGGCCCAAAAAGGCTCCAGAGAAGAAGTTGTTTGAATTTCTGATTTTTTTTCCCATACAAATGCATAAGGAAGCAAAATTGACCTTACCATAAAAAGGTCAAATGTCAATGTACGACCATTATTTTATCAACTTTGGTAGACCTTCAGTTTCCAATGATATATGTAAAGGTTCAGCCATAAGGCATCCTCGGTTTTGGAGAACAAGCTGTTTAAAGGTTTTTCCCATACAAATGCACAGGGAAGCAAACTTGACCTTGCCGTCAAAAAGGTCAAATGTCAATACACGACATTTATTTTAGCAATTTTGGTAGACCTCCCGTCCCCGATGACTTATGCAAAGATTCAGCCCCAAGGCATCCTCGGTTCTGGAGAAGAAGATTTTTAAAGTTTTTTCCCTTTTTGGGCATGGCGGCCATCTTGGTCAATGGACTGCGACCATTTTAGCAATTTTTCGTTCCCCCAACCTAAGGAGGCTCCATATGAAATTTGAGCAAAATTGGCTCAGGGGCTTCAGAGGAGAAGTCGTTTGAAAATGTTAACGGACGGACGCACGGATGGACGGTGATGGGCGGACAACGGACGAAAAGTGATCACAATAGCTCATCCTGAGCATAGCTCAGGTGAGCTAAGAAGAAACCTACATGTACTTCAATGTAACTTAACTTAAACAATAATTTTGTATCAAAATCTTTACCATATATTTTAACTAACGATAGGAGAAACAAGAAAAATAGCAATACTTTTTGTTGGAAAAAAATATAAAATCTACTTCAAAGTAACTTATACAGATAATTCTGTTTCAAATTCCTCACCTCAAAATCTTTGAAAGCTAGCTTCTTTTCCTTTATGTATTCTCTCTCTATCACTTCCAGCTGGATAAGAAAAGAAACAACACATGATCCTATTCTAGCAAACAGAAAACTCAAATTGATGCTTAGCTGGATAAAAATTTTAGCAGACAACATTTTGAAATATGTTTTTCTTGTTTTCCCTTTAAAGCATTACGAAAACATGTCTATTCAAATATACTGAATATTTTACCACCAAAAATTGAAAAAAAATCAGATAAAATATTCTGACAGTTTTCATATTTCTGCTCAAAACATAGATTGAGGGTACTTGTTAGAACCGCATTGACTAGGTGGTTCCAATGAGTAGCCACAATCTATCTTTCTGTGCAGAAATAAGAAAAGTATTGTACACCCCTGTAAACCCCAGTTTTACTATATAAAATTGGGGTTTAAGGGGGTCAAAATTACATAGGAATGTTGTCGTGATGGAAAGGTTTGAAATTTATAAAATTGTCCCCTATATATGAAATGGCAAACCCTATATTCTGTGAAAAAATAAGAAAAGTGCATTTGTATAACTGTCTGCTGATTTTACAAGAGTTCTAAAGATTAAGATTTTTTCATGTTTGATGTCTTATTGTTGCGAGCTAACAAGTCGTATATATTGATCTATACTGTTTGTAAAGACTTGTTTCCAGGCTGCAATATTTTTCTCTGGCATTAACCCTTGTCATGCTGAATAAATTAAGATGCCATGTCCACTTCTAATTGTCATCCAATCAGATTACTTGATCTAGATTGTTGATATAAATTCACATACTTAATGACAAACAGTGCAGATCCAGATGTTTATGTGAGAAATATGAAAAACTACTGGGTGGATACCCCCTCTTATATAGGGCTATATGTTATTTTGGTGATAAAAATCATGATCAGTGAGAATCTTCAAATAAGAACACAAAGTTTCATGGAAAAATATGACACATATTCATCAGGGCCAAATTGTTCAAAACTAATGATGTCGTAAGTTAACATATCGTTAAAACTTTGATCATTAAATATGCCATATATGCTAATGCTCTGACCTCTGTTGTTCCATCTGCAACAGACAGGTTAGAGCTAGAATTGGTCTAATCAGCCGTCATAGAACACACAAACAGTAGCATTTCTCGCATATGATTAAGATTGGTCATTGTCAGTAATGACAAACTATTATATGCTATTATTTTTGCTGAAAAAAATGTGAGTAGCCTTTGCATTTGCAAAAGCTACTCACATTTTTTTTCAGCAAAAATACCTCTGAATTAGATACTGTACTTACTAGAACAATTAACATTTTGACCACTAATAAGCTTGTTAAGCTAATGATACTTTGAACAACTGGGCCCAGATTGCCTAAGCCTTGTTTCACATTTAAAATAAAGTATAAAAACCTCATAATCTTTGAAACTCTCCGAAATTTTAAGTCGTTCTTTATGTTGCTGCTCAATCTTTTTCTTTCTCTTCAGGTATTCAGGCAGGGTACCATCTTCTAACTGCTGCAGTTGTTTCTTCAAGTGTGCCAATTTGTCTTGGTACATTCTGCATTAAAAGAAATGAAGATGAAATACAAGGATAAGGCAAAAAAGAAAAAAAGTATTGATAGTTGTCTTATTTTTCCACAAAAACATGTAGTAATAGAAATGCCTCAGCGAGGCACTAATTATGTGTAACGACAACATGTGTTTTTTGTGGTTGATTGTGTTGGGGTTTAACGACACGTCAACCCTTGTGGGTCATTTTGTGTTGTCTCCCAGAGAAAGGGAGAAAAGAGATAGAAGAGATAGTAGAAGAGGTGAAAGAGAGGGACAGAAAAGAAAGAGGGACAAGAGTGAAAGTGAAGAAACAGAAGAAATAAAAACATTCCCCCTCTACATTTACCTGCTACAAGGATAGCAGGCCTTGCACCACTGTAAGCCAATATCAGTTGGACGCCCCAGTGACGTGATATACACAACACCTTTGCACCACCCGACCACCCCCTCATGTTTTTTGTGGAGAAATAAATCCTTCTCTGATCTAAAGCTATGTAATATACATAGCTACAGATATATGGGGGTATCCACATAATATTTTTCTTATTTCTCGACGAATACATATGTTGTGGGTACTCATTAGAAGCGCCTCACCGAGGCGCTTCTAATGAGTACCCACAACATATGTTTTTATTGAGAAATAAGAAAGATTCAGCATTTTTCAGATGAAAAAAGCGCCTTATCTGTTGCTATGATATAGGATAATTTCTGTTATTTTTGCAGCAAAAGCTCTCTGCAATCTTGAGTCCAATGACTTAGTGAGCGGTGACTTATTTACATTTTTATACCCAAGAGTCTCATGGACTCACTAGGGTTAATTCGAGTGAGTCCTACTTTAGACATACTCAGTCCACTACATAATTTTCCTGTATTATTTTGTTATTTTTGCGAATCCTGGGACTCGTTATGGAATAAAGTGTGAGTCACCACAGAAAAGTATGAGATTCGGGACTCGAACATAAAAAAAAAAAAAAAATCAAAAAAAAAAAAAAAAAAAATCACTGAATGAGTACCCACTGGATATGTTTTAGTGCAAAATACAATGTATATCTATCTTTTGACACTGGGCCTATGCAGAATGGATGTTTTCATACATAAATAAGAAATAAGAAAACAACTATCATAGTCTGAATACACAGTTTATATGATTTCATGTTCCCGCACATGAAGCCCCTTCTGAAAAAAAAATGTCCATCCTGAAACATTTACTATGGTCATTCTCTCTCCTGCTGATTCAAGAATGGCAACTCTCAGTTTCTGATGAAAAAATGTGCACAAATACAGGTAAACCACTAAGAGTACTAAGCCTGCACAGGAAAAGTGTGGTCAGGTAAACTGACTAACTCGACATGACCTTAATAGTGCTGACTGAGACATTAATCTCCAAATCAACCAACCAATTCCCATGCAAAGTCATTCCTTTTACAGTATATCCACAGGAGCTTGAAATTTGGTCAGAAATGCATGTTAAAATGGCCCAAATCCACTATCCTATAAGGGCAGCCGAAGGCTCCCCTTATAGGATATTTGATTTGGGCTATTTTAACACGCATTTCTGACCCAAACTGACTATCCTATAATGCGATTTGGGCCATTTTAACATGCATTTCTAACCCAAATCGACTATCATCTAAGGCAATTTGGACCATTTTAATATGCATTTCTGAACCAAATTGACTATCCAAATAGGTGGTTTGGGCGCAAATTGGGCCATTTTCACCCTTGTCCTGCTGAGCCCAGATATACACTGCCTGTGCAAACAGTGTAGATTCAGACTGGAAGCCAACTGATCGGAATCTGCATTGTTTGCCATTTAGTATCTGAATTTATATCAACAATCTGAATCAAGGGATCTGATTGGCTGAGTTTTATAAATGGGCATGGCATCTTAATTTATTCAGCATGACAAGGATTAACATGCATTTTTTGACCAAATTTCAAGCTCCTGTGAGTAAATCCCTCTTCAAAAACAATAATGGCAGAACTGCCTCTCCTGAAAGTGTATTATTCCTCTTGAGTCAATTTGAAAGAGAAAAAAAAAAGGAAAAAGAAGAAAACTTCAGATATTTTTTTGCCAAAATTACTTAACCCTTCCCTTGCTAAACACGACATGCCCTATCTAAGCAAACAGTGCAGAGCCAGATCAGTTGGCTTCTGAAAAAAGCCAACTGATCTGGATCTGCACTGTTTGCCATTAAGTATGTGAATTTGTACCAACAACCTGGATCAAGTAATCTGATTGGATGAAAATTAGAAGTAGGCGTAGCATCTTAATTTATTCAGCATGACAAGGGTTAAAAAAAAAAAAAAAAAAAAAAAAAAAAAAAACAGATTTCAAAACATACCATATAGAAAATGCACTAAATCAGATTGAGCTGTCACATTAGAATCTTCTCTTTGTGAAAATTTCATATATACATTAAATAAGTACCCACAAATTAAGTCAATGAATGTCAGGGAAAGACTGTCCCTAGTTCCCCAATGATTTTCTTAAATCAAACAGAAGTCCCAAAAACTTATCTTACATGTAAATGTATCTCTGAAATTTTCCTTTCCAACATTCCAAAAATATATCTCGAAATGGTTTTAAAAAGCATTCTTTCACTCTAAATAATTGGAAAATCACTGATATTTTAATGGAGAATGAAGAACAATTTTTTAGCTGGATAGCCCTAAAGATTCAACAGTAAAATATTCAACCCTTACCCCAAGCTGAAGAAATTAAGATGCCCCACCCACTTCTAAATTTCAGCAACCAGATTACTTGATCCAGGTTGTTGATACAAATTCACATACTTATTGTCAAACAGTGTAGATCCAGATCAGTTGGCTTCTTTGGACTCAGAAACCAGTTGATCTGGGTCTACACTACTTGCAAAGGTTGTATATGTCCAGGTTCAGCAGGACCAGGGTTAAGATTCACATGCACTGGTGACTTGACTTACTGTTCTTTTATTTCTGTGTACTGTGTTTCTTGTTTAGCAGCATCAGTTTCACTGGCATCTTCAGTGTCTGTGGGAAGACAAAAATAAAGTAAACAAAGCAAAGTCAGGGTATATACAGGTTCAGCAGTACAAGGCTTAATTATTTTTAGAGAAAATAAGACTTGAAATTTCTTGTGAATCTTCACATGAAATGGTAAATTATTTTCTTTGAAAAGAAAACAAATAATTATGTCTTCTGCTGCAGTTGTAAACTGGCACTTTAAGGGTGAATATTTCTTTTGTTTCTCCACAAAAATATATATTGTGGGTACTCATAAGCAATGCCTCAGTGGTGGAGTAATATGATAAATAATTGTACTTTCTGGGGGAAAAATGGCTCATCTGGAACTATACTAAATATTCATACAGCATTACTTTTTGTGTGTAATAAGTTGCCCTAAATATTTGGTCTTATGACATGAAAGTCGTAATAAAGGAATGAAGCATAGCTGAAAACATTTCCGGCCTATCGTGGGATTTAAACCCGGGGTGCCCGGATAAAATCCAATGCTCTAACCACTGAGCCAAAGAGTCGACTTACTGATGAAGTTGTCAGAGATTGAATAAATATCTACAAGCTATGTGAAATCTGCCAAGGCAGATAATAAAGGTAGGGGTTCTAGACCATATCACTCCCCCTCTGCAAAGAAGTCATCATTTATGATGATGCAAAGCTATTTTTGGCTAAGTAAAGTCTGATCCCTGACGAGCCCCAATCTTACGACATGGAAGTCGTAACAAAGGAATGACACATAATTGAAAACAGTTCCCGCCTCCCGTGGGATTCGAACCTGGTCTGCCCGGATAAAAATCCAATGCTCTAACCACTGAGCCAAAGAGTCGATTCCCTGACGCAGCTGTCAGAGATTGAATGTAGATCTACAAGCTATGCAAAATATGCCAAGACAGATAATCAAAGGTAGGGTTACTAGGCCGTAACATTGGACACAATAACATTTTACCAGACATATCCTAAAATTTGAACATTTTATTCTGACTGCCCTATGTATATGGTCATGTGACTTCAATATGGGCTGACTGGCAAACAGTGAATATACTAGGGGAGCAGTTTGATCTGGGTGTAAGCTATTTGTCTAAAAGTATGCCTGTGGGTAAGGCACAAAAGCCTTGCTATGGGAAAAGAAACATTTTTTAATACAAGAGGGCCATGATGGCCCAGTAACGCTCACCTGAGCATCATAGCACTTTGAGAACCTGATCTAGAACTGATCAAGGCAAACATTCTGATCAAAATTCAAAATGATTATATTAACAAGTAAGACAATGTAGCATGTCTAATGGACTGTGAAATAATGGTCAAGGTCAAATATGGATGACTGCACTCAAGAGCCCATGCTAAGATATATGCATGTACAAAATATCACTGGCTGTAGGAGCAATAGTTACTGAGAAACTGACCTAAACACAAACATTTCACAAGTAACAAATATCACTCTGTAGGACCAATAATTACTGAGAAACTGACCTAAATGGAAAAAGAAAGTCACCGGATAGAAAAATATACATCACCTTGAAATCATCAAGACAAACATTTTGAGCAAGATTCATGATGATCACATAAAAAATGTGACCTCTAGAGCATCAACAAGATTTTCCTTTGATTTGGCCAGGTGACCTTGTTTCTGATATCAAGTGACCCAGTTTTAAACCAGACCTAGAAATCATCAAGACGAACATTTTGAGCAATATTAATGATGATTTAAAAAATGTGACCACTGGAGTGTTAACAGTTTTCTGCCGATTTGGCCTGGTGACCTAGTTTTTGACCTCATGTGACCCAGTTTCAAACTTGACCTAGAATTCATCAAGACAAACATTTTGAGCAAGATTCATGATGATTGCTTAAACAAGTCACCCCGATGCTTCCTAGCTTCTTGACTGCTTCAAAAATGTGACCAATAGAGTGTTAACAAAATTTTCTGCTGATTTGGCCTGGTGACCTAGATTTTGACCAAGTGACCCAGTTTCAAACCTGACCTAGAACTCATCAAGACAAACATTTTGAGCAAGATTCATGATGATTGCTCAAAAAATGTGACCGCTAGAGTGTAAACAAAGTTTTCCGCTGATTTGGCCCAGTGACCTAGTTTTTGACCCCAAGTGACCCAGTTATGAACTTGACCTAAAAATCATCAAGACAAACATTTTGAGCAAGATTCATGATGACTGCTTGAAAAATGTGACCGCTAGAGTGATAAGAAGGTTTTCTGCTGATTTGGCCAGGTGACCTAGTTTTTGACCCCAGGTGACCCAGTTTGGAACTTGACCTAGAAATCATCAAGACAAACATTTTGAGCAAGATTCACGATGATTACTTAAACAAATCACCCCGATGCTCCCTAGCAAGTTTGGAGTCAATTGCCCTTTCGGTTCAGGAGAAGCAAAAAATAGATTTTCAAGATGGCTGTCATGGCGGTCATCTTGGATTTCCGATTGGAATGATTCTAGCTATTTTTGATCTATAAGTCACCCCAATGCTTCCTACCATGTTTGGTGTCAATTGGGTTTTGGGTTTAGGAGAAGAAGCAAAAAATAGATTTTCAAGATGGCTGCCATGGTGGCCATACTGGATTTCCGACTGGCATGATTTTAGCTATTTTTGATCTACAAGTCACCCAGATGCTTCCTAGCAAGTTTGAAGTCAATTGGCCTTTGGGTTCAGGAGAAGAAGGGAAAAATAGATTTTCAAGATGGCGGCCACCTTGGATTTCCGATCGAAATGATTTTAGCTATTTTTGATCTACAAGTCACCCTGATGCTTCCTAGCAAGTTTGGAGTCAATTGGCCTTTCGGTTAAGGAGAAGAAGTGAAAAATAGATTTTCAAGATGGCCGCCATTGCGGCCATCTTGGATTTCCGATCGGCACGATTTTAGCTATTTTTGATCTACAAGTCACCCTGATGCTACCTACCAAGTATCGAGTCAATTGGCCCAGGGGTGTAGGAGGAGTAGGCTTTTAAAGCAACTGTTGATGCTGCACAACGGATGACGGACATTGACTGACCACAATAGCTCACCATGAGCACTTCCTGCTTAGGTGAGCTAATAAGACAAGAGAAATTCCAGGATAACTGCCAATCTCTGCAGCTCTGTTTTTCAGGTTCTCAATGTCAAAGCTTTACCTGGTGCATGAGCTAGACAGCAGATCACAGTTAACTGCAGTCTGACTCTGACCTCTGACAAAGCAATGACACCTACTTACACCTGTTGACACAAAACTGTACAAACTTTGATAGGCTTCATTTCATTTTACCATCCTGTCAGTCAACTGCTAGCCATGTATAAATGCAAAACATAAGAAGTTGTCCATTTCACAGCAGAGCCTGCCCTGCGTCAGCCAATTAAAATACATCTCAACTGTCAAGAACATACATCAGACTTAAAATAGAATAAATACTTGTCAAAATGAATAAGACCAATCAACGTAAATTGTTAGAATTGTCCATGAATGACATTTGACTGTCAAACAAACATGAAGCAAACAGATTCATTGACAGTTACTTCATCAGAGTTTGCACAGTTTTGTGTCCACAGATGTATAATTTAATTAATCACTTAATTAAATTAAGTGTGTGTGTGTGTGTGGGGGGGGGGGGGGGGGGGGTAATGGGGGTAATTGTGGTACATGTGTGCGAGCCAGTATTTCAAACCCTACCCCATTCATATACCTGGCATTTGGAAAAACGGACCCATTCATATACTTGATCATCAGAAATGTTGACCTATTCCTATGCTGCCCTTTGATTTTTTGTACCCATTTATTGCTGGTAGGTAGACAAATATCACAGTTAAGTCATTGAATTCCAAGAGAGAACAAGCAGCCTTGAAAAAATATCTGAGCGAAAAATATGTGCATACACCAGGATGTCAGAAAAGTGAGGCCTTTCACATAGGAATCCAGAAAGATCGGGTCATTCATATACTTTTTGTTGAAAAAAGGGGGCCAATCATATACCTGGCAGTGCTGAAAAAGGGGGCCATTCGGTACGCTCGCACATCCGTACTATGCCATATACAAGTATAGGAAGTATCCCGTCTCCACCACCCACCCCCCTGTGTGTCTACCAGCTCTGGAATATCAAAGGGAAAGAGCAGATTTAATTTAAATATAAAAATTCTTAATAACACTGATATCCTTGATTAAGATAAGCTTTTCACAATTTAGTAAACAGACTCACAAGAGGACATTCATTTAAATTTCACAAATGGAAATCTCGACTAACTTCTAGAGCAAACAACTTCAGCAACAGAGTGATACACTGTAAATGCTTGAAATCATTTACGTGATTCAGTGGATAATGCACCATCTGTCAACACTCTTAATTAACCCTTGTCCTGCTGAACCCGGATATACCCTGCCATTGCAAACAGTGTAGATCCAGATCAGTTGGCTTCTGAAGAAGCCAACTGATCTGGATCTGCACTGTTTGTCATTCTGTATGTGAATTTATATCAAAAACCTGGATCAAGTAATCTGATTGGCTGAAAATTGGAAGTGGAGGTGGCATCATAATTTATTCAGCAGGACAAGGCTTAAGAGCCATCTAAATAAACACTGGCATGGACACCAAATAAGTTTGAAGCAGCATGGTAGCAAGCATGCCCAGCTACCAGAATTGTCAACTACTCAAATGTGCCTCAAGAAGTTTAATGCTTACTCTTTGGTTCTATCTGTTAAAAAGTCTCATTTTGCATCCAAGAATCAGAATATAAATCAGGGCCCAGTTGTTCAAAGCTAACGACATCGTTAGTTAACGATTCGTTAAAATTTACATTGAGTGATACGCAAATATGCTGAAATTTTTTGCTGAAAAAATGTGAGTAGCTTTTGCAGTGCAAAAGCTACTCACATTTTTTCACCAAAAAATACCAGACTATTGTATATTGAATCCACTAAAACAGTTAACGAAATGACCCTTAACAAGCTCGTTAAGCTAACGACACTTTGAACAACTGGGCCCAGAATATTTTACTGGTGACACATCAATAAACATTCATTCACCAGGGTCAGCAATTGCAAAGACTAGTTTTCAGATCTCACAAGTGATGTGAATCTAGTGACAGAGTCATCAGAACTTTCAGCAGAGGATATTATAGATGCAGGGTGTTCATTCCAATCCCTAGTGGTGTCTGGGAAGACACTGTTCTTGTAAATGTCAGTTCTAGTATATGGGACTTGAAATGCCATTGGATGCTGAGTCCTACTGCTCCTATTTGGGGGCTGAAAGTCAACACAAGGTATTCTAGCTCTACCTTTCAGATTTTTGAATAGCAATATGAGTTTACTACCTTTGCGTCTCTTGTAAAAAGACTTCCACCCTATTTGTTCAAGAATGTTAGTTATATTTACAGTTTCAAAGTTGTAGTTACCAGTCATAAACCTTGCTGCACAATTCTGAACCATTTCCAATTCTTCCTGGACAACTATTCCATGTGGGTCCCAAACAGGGCCAGCATACTCCAGGACTGGTCGCATTAACCTCTTGTATGCCATTTCCTTAATATCTTGGGGGTGGGGGGAGGGGGGGGGGGGGTATGGGTTTTATCTTAAGAAACCAAGTGTTCTGTTTGCTTATGTGCAAACACTGCTTACATGAGTATTACATTTCAAATCCTTAGAAATTATCACACCAAGGTATTTGATACATGTACTATCCACTGTTCCCTCTTAGGAGTAAATTGCATTTATCTTTTTGATCATCTTCCAAGTAAGCTGCATTATGTTACATTTCACGGGCTGAAATCTCATAACCCATCTCCTGGTCCATTTGCCCAGTTGATCAATATCCTTTTGGAGTTTCAATGTGTCTTCAATGCTATCTATCTGACAATAGCAAACAAACGCAACAGCAAACAGACGAATCTCAGATTCTATTCCAACCATGATGCCATTTATATGTAAGGAAAACAACAGGGGACCAAGAACAGTGCCCTGTGGCACACCAGACAAAACAGGTGCCAATTGAGATTTTGCACCATTGACTACAACCCTTTGTTGCCTATTGCACGGAAATGAATCAATTCATGCTAAAGTTTTTTTCACTTATGCCATGTTGATGGAGTTTGCATTTCAGAAGTTCATGAGGAGGGTGTCAAAGGCCTTCTTGAAGTCCAATATGAATGTATCTTCTTGACCTCCTGCATCCAAAATTTAAGCCCAATCATTTATTACTGTGATCAACTGAGTTTCACAGCTATGGTTCTTCCTGAAAGCATGTTGTCTGTCTGACAGCAGTTTGTGTTCAACAAGATGAGCCATAATAACATACATGTACATGTACTATGTGCTCAAGCATCTTGCAAGGAATACATGTCAAGGACACTGGACGATAGTTACCTGGTAAAGCTCTGCAGCCCGTTATAAAGTGGACAGATGTTAGCCAAAGACCATTCCTTGGGGATTTTTACCTGTATTAAGAGATTGTTGAACAAATGAGCAAACATAGGACCAAGTTCTACCGCAAGTTCTTTAAGGACTCTAGGATGAAGTTCATCAGGTCCTAAAGCCTTTGAAGGATTCAAGCCTTTCATTATTTTTATGACACTTTCATTAATTTTGAAATGTGAATCTTGCTCATAGGTGGAGCTGATTTCACAAGTAGAGAGACCTCACTTTCTGAAGTTTTGGAGAGTATATCTGTAAACTGACCATGAACTCCTCAGCCTGCTCAGTTTCGGACTCAAACAAACCACTACCATTTCTCTTTTTGAGAGGAGGGGTACCCTGATTGTCTTTCCTCTGACTTTTGGTACAACGAATGAATATCGATAGAAGTCCTGGGGGTTCATCTTAATGTCAAAAACCAATTTGTTAACATACAAGCCATGCTGTTTCTTGATATCAGCTTTGATTTCCTGTCTCAGTTCCTGAAACTTCGATCTGAGTTTACTACTGCCAGTCTTTTTTAGCTTTTGCAGGAGTTTTATTCCTTTTTCAAATCTTGCTTCCAATCTCAGATGTAATCCAAAGGACAGAAGCTACCGATCTACTTGTTTTAGAGGGAATATACTTATCAACAGCCTCCTGAATGAAAAAGTTATCAAACTGAAGTTTTCCTGAACAGAACGGTAACCAGACTGACCATTGAAATATATTTTCCTTTGCAAAGTGAAGAGTCTCTCCTAGTAGAGTTAAAGTCACCCTTCTGATACAAATAAACCTTACTCTGAGGTTTCTTCCTTGGGGGAACAAAGACCTTTAAAGCTCCTCAACAATGTCATGATCACTCAGTTTATCAAGAGAGTGTTATGCCGAGATTTCTTCCTTGGGGGGAATAAAGACCTTTAAAGTTCCTGCAACAATGTCATGATCACTCAGTTTATCAAGAGATTGTACCTCTTGAAACTGCCCTGGTAATAAAGTTAAAATCAAATCTAGTGTAAAAATCACAAAAGTTTTCATAATAAGAACAGCTCTGTATAAGAATGCGGTAGGCCACGTAAGGTTTTGGACACAATTCACAGTTTAATTGCTTTAGCATATCACCACATAAGATATTGGAAGTGGGGCAGCTCAGTGGTGAGTGCACTGGTCTCTGGAGCTGGTCTTTGGAGGGGAAAAAAATGGATCGGTTGGTTTCTCCCCTCATCCAAACCTTCTCCCCACGGGAAGAAATGGACCGGTTGGTTTCTCCCCATCACGTTTCTTCAACCCTCTAACCGCTTGAGATTTTTTTTTCTGCACAGGCTGTTATATATGTGTCAAATATGGTGGTAAATCAAATAAAATAGCCTTCTGAAGTAGCAAGAGGTGTTATAAATATAAAATTTAAAATTGTTACTCCTTCCCTCCAGGGCCTCCACCGCCACCTCACCTTGCCAACCCCTCTCCCCCAATCATGCATTTTTTGGTACATGTATGTATGACATTCTCTCCTACCTATATACAGGTATGTTGAAGCAGAGAAAGGTCGGGGGGTAAACTTTGGTTGTGAAATCAACAATCACTTAAAATCTAGAGTGGAAGGAGGAGAGGGGTGAGGTTGAAGAAACTGACTAGTTGGTTCCTTCCACCCAACCCCCCCATCTCCCCACCCCCAACAAACATCCCTTGGACTTTCTTTGTTTGTTTCCATGACATTCTCCTAGCTATATACAGGCATGTTGAACTTAACTAGACAGAGAAAGGTCGGGGGTAAACTTAAGTTGTGAAACTTTGGTTGTGAAATCAACACTTAAAATCTAGGGGTGAGGGAAGAAACTGACTAGTTGGTTCCTCCTCCTGCCTCTCCCCCCTCCCCCCAACACACACACCCTCATCCCCTCCCTTGGACTTTCTTTCTTCTTCTGTCTGTATGACATTCTCCTAACTACATACTCTATTATACAAGTATGTTGAACTTTACTAGGCAGAGAAAGGTCTGGGATAAATTTGGTTATGAAAGCAACAAACCCTTAAAATCTAGGGATGGAAGGAGGTGGGGTGGGTGGGGTGGCTGGGTGATGGGAAAGAAACTGACTAGTTGGTCACTGAAAAAAGTCTGAGAGGGTGGGTGGGGGTAGAAACCAACTAGTAAGTTTCTTCCCCCACCCAAGTTAGTGTGTCACCAAGCGATCAGGGCTCTTTGCTATAATGATTAAACCGTCTAGCTTATTAACATTATTTTATGATTTACCATCATTTATTTCATGTATCTAACTAATTCAGCCTTATGTTGAAAAAATTCCCAGAGGTGTGTGTGGGGTGGGGGGTGGGGTGGGATGGGGAAAGAAACCAATTAGTTATTTTCTTTCTCTACCCGTCAGTTCTTCCCCAAGTGATCAGGACTCTTTGCCTTAATGATAAAACCTTCTAGCTGGGTTCATAGAAATACTGAAACACACTGGTAATTACCGGAACACACTTTATTTTTTTTTATCTTATATTATTAAAGTTCATTTTTTTAACTTAATTGCTGTTTGGATGTGTAGGATGTTGTTCTTAGCATACAATAAATTATCCTCATTCCAGTGTTTTATAAAAATGTGTTCAAGTGCCTTTATGATAATGTCTTTAAAATGTCTGATGTCAATATATTGTTCACTCTCATCATTAAGATTCCCTTAGGAGGTTTAATGCAAGCTAACACCCATTATTATAAAATTTATCACCATGGTAATATTTATCAAGGATTTAAATAACCTTTCTGCGATTGAAATAAATATATGATTTATAACTTTCTAATACCAAACTCATCATGACAAAAATTTACCGGGATCACACTGCCATAATAATAATATTACTTATTTGGTGCTTAAGTGAGCTAAGGTTTATAAAGCATGTTCACATGTTACAAATGGTCAAAATAAGACACAGAATATATAAACGGACCACATATTCCAAAAAAAAAACCCTCTTTATTAACCAAAAAAACAAACAAACAAAAAAACACCCTTTTTGAGTGCGTTTGGTCATTACCACTGTGTTCCGGTGTTTCTGTGTGTTCCGGTATTTAGGAACCGCTTCTAGCTTATTAATATTATTTTAAGACTTACTACCATTTATTTCATGTATTTAACTAGTTCAGCCTTATGTTGAAAAAAATTCTCTGTCAAGGTCTTTTGCGGTAATGATAAACTGTTCAGTTTCTTATCCCACCCTAGTCCATTCGTTTCTTTGAAGAAATAAAACCTTCTAGCTTATTAACATTATTTTGTGATAATGATTTACCATCATTTATTTCATGTATTTAACTAGTTCAGCGCCTTATGTTGAAAAAATTCCCAGAGGTAGGGGAGGGGTGGTGATGGTCGGCTCCCAGTCAAGGTGCTTTGCAGTAATGATAAATTCTTCTAGGTATTTCAATTATCATTTGTAACAATTTACTGCCATTTATTGCACAGAATATAACTGGCTCTTATGCTGAAAAAAGTCCAAAAGAGTTGGAGGTGAGGAGTAACACGATAAACCAACATCACTGTTGAATTCACCAATGTACATGTAGGTGCCCAAAAGTGGTGATTCCTTGAAATAATGTTGTTTTTCATCAAATTTAATAAGTATATTTCAGGATATCACAATTCATTGTGTAATTAAATGGAAAATTCCATTTGCCTGGACCAAAATCACTGCGCTGAAATCACCAAAATCATTGTGCTGAAATCACTGAAATCACCAATGTAGATGCCCAAAAATGGGCGATTCCTCGAAATAATGTTGTTTTTCATCAAATTTAATTAGTATATTTCAGAGTACTACAACTGATTGTGTAATTTGACGAAAAATTCCATTTGCCTGGATCGCAATCACCGCGCTTAAATCACCGAAATCACTGCGCTGAAATCACCAAACTCACCAATGTAGGTGCCCAAAAATGGGTAATTCCTTGGTATAATGATTTTTTTTTTTTATCAAATTTAATTAGTAGATTTCAGGATATTACAATAGAATGTGTAACTAAACGGAAAATTTTATTTGCCTGGACCAAAATCACTGTGCTGAAATCACCGAAATCACCCTGGAAATCATCAAAATCACTAATGTAGGTGCCAAAAAAAAATGGGTGATTCCTTGAAATAAAGTTGTTTTTCATCAATTTCAATTACAATGTAGTATATTTAGGATATTACAATTGATTTTGTAATTAAATTGAAAATTTCCAATTGCCTGGACTGAAATCAATGCGCTGAAATCACTGAAATATAGTAGCCTCTAGTCTTTTATACAATATTATATGAAATTTAATACAATATTGTATAAAATTTCCTTTAACATATTAAAGTTCTAATTTTGATATTGTATTTAAATATTAATCTTTAGATATGAAATGATTTTATATTTAATAGCTATTAGCAGTCTGAAAAATTAACACTCTGTGTTATTCCAAACAGCCTTTTTAAGGGCCAGCAACTCACCCCAAAAGAGTGACTGGATGATGTCAATAATGTTCTACAAATCTCGCCAGTCACTCAGTCTGAAAGAGTAACTGAATAATGCAAGTCTTTGTTCTGTAACAAAAACAAAGGTTGTGGATACTTGTTATAACCGCCCTGTCGAGACAATGTTGCAACGAGTTGCATTATATTGAAATTATACAAATAAAATATGTTGAAACCAACGAGTACTGGTAACTTATGCGTTCAGCAGAATTTCAAAACTTTTCAGTTTTACAGCCAGATAAGACTGCACAGATGTACGGCAAATGCTGCAGTATCTGATCTGTAACTGAAAGATGTCAGTAATGTTCAACAATTTTTGCCAGTCACTCAGTAAGAAAAAGCCACTCTTTGTTCTGTAACAAAATTACATACGTTGTGGGTATTTGTTAGAACCACACTGAGGCTGAGGCGATGTTTCAAAGATTATCCGCTTTCTGTGTTTTAGCAGAATTCTGAAACTCTTCATTTTTACAGCTATAGCGGCATCTGATCTGGGTCTACATTGTTTGCTATGGGCTGACAGATGTCAGTAATGATCTTCAAATCTTGCCAGTCTGATAAATTCAGTCTTTGTTCCATAACTAAATTACATAGGTTGTGGGTACTCGTTAGAACCGCAAAGCTGAGGCGATGTTTATCCACATTCTATGTTTTAGCAAAATTCCGAAACTTTTCATTTTTACAGCTATATCAGACTGCGCGCGTATGCATGGCAAAACATGTAGACCATGATCAGAGCCGTGAAGAACAAAGCGTTTAACAGACTGCTTTGTATGCATAGACCAAAATGCATCTATTCTCGAGACAACCATCAGCAGATTTATATAAATATACATGTATATGCTGAATGCACACTATCAAAGCAATGAACACCATGAAAGGCACTGATCAGACTGCATGGATGCACAGACTGCTCTGCAACTTTGTATGCATATATCAAAATGCATCTATTCTTGAGGCCACGCTCTACAGATTTAAATAAAATATATAAGCTAAATGCATTCTATCAAAGCAGCAAACACTAAAGGCATGGATCAGACTGCATGGATTCAACATTATTACCCTTTTAATTAACCAAGATGATTAAAATAAAGGCGTTGGAAGGGGATCGGGTCAATAGATGTCAACATGGGAGAAAGGCCTTATGCTATACATTTCATTAACATATAGTTTTCTTATTTAAATAAAAGTAATCCATTCATTATGCCTATTTGTAGACAGAAAATATCCATGCGCATGCGCAAAATCAGAAATCTTGGTATGTAAGTTGGCAAGTTGGCTTTATTTAAAGAAGGTGACTCATTTGGAAATGAGAAAATGATAAAATACAGATCTAGCTACATCAATCTTTACCATTCTCTGGACTATTTCGGCGGATGACAAATTGATGATATTGACAAATTGAAAAAATTTCAAGCAAACTGTCTCCTAGGAGACAAATTGCATTGGATGTCAATGCCTATTATGCGGGAAAAATAATAGTTCCATTACAAATTGATGCAGAGTTCTCATTAACTCCAGATTTGGAGTAAGTTACTCCAACCTTTCATTTCTGACTCCCCACTTTTTGGAAAGTCTCAATAGAAAAGTATGGTAAAACTCCAACTTTTTCTGGACAACAGCATTTTACTCCAATTTTCAAAATCCTAGTGAGAACCCTGTTGATGCATTTAAGATATTACTGGATGAGTGACAAACAGTGTAAACCCTGATCAGACAACATATTCTGCAGCATCTGTTCTGGGTCTACACTGTTTACTTAGGCCTGGCTGTCCCAATCCTTAGGATTATTACTGTAATTTATCAGCAACAAATCATATATCAAAGACGCTGATCAGAGAGCACTCATTTCGCATCTCATTTTTTATGACATATATAGTCAACATTGAGTGGAAAAATATCTTCGGGACATATTATGCTTGCTGTCTGGGCTGAGATCATCCTGCAGATTCACACAGTCTGTCGCTTAAATGGAATGTAAATGTTCATTGAACAATTACAGTGATTTTTTTACCTGCGCATCCCGAGTCCCGTACTCACCTTTTTGCTTTGGGACTCGCATTTTAAATCTCAGTGAATCCCAGGACGCACAAAGTTATAGTGGAAAATTCTGTAATGGACACAATGATTTTCTAGTAGGACTCACTTTATATAGCCCAAAGCGAGTCCTGGGACGCATAAGTATAAAATTGTAAATAAATCACTGCAATTATAACATTTAGAATGTACATGTACACATGCATGAACGGTCAAGTACCTTGAATAATGAAGCTTTTAGTTTACTACTCCATCTCTACGTTGTTAATTCCTGACTACATTGGTGATTTAGGCAATTTCCATGGTGATTTCAGTGATTTCTCAATCCACCCCCTCTGTATATCGCTGATTTCATCAATTTCTATAACCTACCCCTATCTTCAATGGTGATTTCTGTGACTACTCTACCCTACCCATCTCTACATTAGTGATTTCGGTGTTCCATACCCAAACCCTCTGTACATTGGTGATTTCAACAATTTCTATACCCTACTCCTATCTACAATGGTGATTTCAGTGACTACTCTACTCTACCAATCTCTACATTGGTGATTTCGGTGATTTCCATATCCTATCCCTATCTATTTTGGTGATTTCCGTGATTTTCACAATGATTTCTCAATGCAACCTCTCTGTACGTCAGTGATTTCAACAATTTCTTTACCCTACCCATATCTACAATGGTGATTTTTGGTGACTACTCTACCATACCGATCTCTACATTGCTGATTTCGGTGATTTCCATACCCTATCTATTTTGGTGATTTAGGTGATTTCTCAATGTACGGTAAATGTCCTAAAATTTTGAACACCCTAAAATTTCGAACACCTAATATTTTTGCCCAAAATAATTTCTAGAAATGTCCTAAAATCTCGAACAGTAGCAGTTTTGCAAAAAGAGGATTTCTAAAATTTCGAACACAGCTTGCTTCAAGTAATCTTTTATCGGCACATTCGAATTTCGGTAACTTTTTTTTTTTTCGCTACGGAACCGGAAATAAAAGTAGCGGTGTTGAAAGCCGCAAAACGTAAATGCACACAGCAGTGTCATAATGAATTTTATGAACATAAATGGCACAGGAACCATATTTTAATTTTATACAAACCCAGGAGATACTGACTGAAAATTCACAAGAAAAAAAAAAAAAGAAAAAAAAAAAGAGAGAGACTCCCATCACAATGTTAGCTATTTCCACGTGACAGTCACGTCCGCGTGATAAGGGTTAGATTATGCACAGGCGATCTAGAACTGCTGTTACCTTGTGGCAGACATGGTAAATATTTTTAATAATTGTGAAAATACAGAAAATGCAGTCAAATTCCCTTGTTCCGCATGTAGAAACCGCGTGCTCGTAACAGTAACGTCACGAGAAATCGTGGCGGAAACCGCTAAGAGGGAAAACACACAATTATAGAGCATTTTCTCGTCAGAAATGCATATGAAATTGGTAGGTATTAAAATAGAACCTAAGTATTGACACAGATAGGCCTATGCAAACTGTAGACTGAGATCAGACGCCGCAGAGAAAGAGGGAATGAAACTAGTTAGGGGGTACAGGGAACATGGAAATTCGGAAAACACTTTTAGGACAATAAGACGTGCGACCAGTGAAGACACCGATCATCTTCCGATGCAAAGGCCATCAAATTTTGCCGTTTGTGGTAACAAATAGGCATGTAAACTCCAGTTCTTGGAGAGATTCCAAATCTTTGGTTAAATACATCACCGTTTCAGTGAAGGTTTTACATGCGTTCTGTGGCGTCTGATCTGGGTCTACACTGTTTGCTCAGGCCTGTCTGTCCGGATACGTAGAGTAAAAACGGAAATTCGATCAAATCGAATCCCTTCAGAAATCATCCTAGATCCGCCCCTGATTCATAAAAAATGCTGGGTCCGACTCGTAAAATTCATCATCAAGGCATAGGCAGTTAGCTCCCTTTAATCAGTACATGAGGACCTTACTCCGCATTTACCAGGATGTAAATAAATAAATATAAATACTGTAATTCTTTTACAGTATGTATATATTGAGAACATCATAATTATTAAAATACCCAGAAACTGAACAGTCACAAAGCAACATTTTCTGAGAACATTTCTCTTGCCCCCAATTAAGAAACCACGTGCTCGTAGCGATACGTCACATGAAATCGTGGCGGGAAACCTGTTCGGGAGAAAAACAAACTTATTTTATAGAGCCTTTTCTCCGTCAGAAATGCATACAAAACTGACATGTATTAAAAAATTTAAAAAAAACAACTAAATATTGGAACAGATAGGACTATGCAAACAGCGTAGATCCAGATCAGACGCCGCAGAGAACAAGGGAATGGAACTAATTTGGGGGCTTTTCAAGATCGTCCTTCGAGTATATTCGTTTCTTAATTAAAGCCAGTATTGGTGTCTTCACAGGAATTTGTCTTCACAGGAATTCCTGTATTTTTCATGGGTATTCCGGTAGTATTCTGGTATTTCGGTAAGTCGTGTGACCACGTACTAAACCAGAATTCCAAAGTTGATCTGATCATTTCTGCAAAGCGTGACGTGCATGCGATAGTAAGAAAGCGCTACACGCAAAATTGTAAATTAGCATGTGCATCCGCGCATTCTGATCTGGGTCGTTCCTGCTCATCCGTACACTGTGTCCTTCGATAATATCTTCCACTAATATTTAAATTTAGCGTGCCAAAGGTTTCATTAAGCACGCCGAAAACGTTTTGGTCGTGGGGATTAACGTTAGCCTCCAGCAAAATTTTTCCTGTCTGATCGCGTGATTGTCATGATATGCTCAGTGCAACCTATTTGAACAGGAAATGGTCCCAACAGAGATGATAGGTCCCAACAAGCCAAAACGAACCTTATCATTTGTTACAAATGTGATCAGTCTGTGCACTTGCTGGAGACTCCAACTGTATTACAGTGTTTTTATACCAATGACCTATTCAGCGAATTGAGTGGACATCATCATGCACTAGACTGCGTCCCGCATTCTGATCTGACACACATATACACAAAGGGACATTTTCGCCTGAAAGGATTAATATTGGTGACAGATAATTCTTGCAATAAGTTTCATTACCGAATTCTAAACGACAATACAGCTTTTTTTTTTTTTGAACGAAAGAAATATTGCTAAAAACGATAATGGCAGTTCACAGGTTTGGCATACCTAGTTCAGTTTGGGGTAGAGCTAAAATCTTTGATCTAGATCAAGCTGCATTCAGATCTGGTTGTCCGCACTGTTCGTTTATGTATGAGGCCTTTCCAAGAGAAACGACCTCATGACATTTGAGACCAGCATAGACAGGATCAGCATGCGCATCCGCGCAGTCTATGTATCGGGGCAGTCTGATCTTGGTTTACGCATATCGCCAACAGAATGCATTGTCAGCCTCAGATGTCTGCAAGCAGTGTGAATACTGCGCTTCAAAACGGCGGAAATTGTAATCTGTCTGCGCTTTTCACATATAAGCTCGATACACTTCACCTTTGAGGAAAGGGACTTTTGTGTGTCTGTAGTGGCTCAAACAAGAACAAACGTGCGGTAACCTTTTGGAGTATTTTTTTGGTCAGCTTGTGTATCTCAGTGCGGTAAAGTGAAGAGGGTTGTTACGTAAGAAGACAGTGGACTAAGCCAGTCTAGTTTAAGAAAGTGACACATTCCCGGAGTGCCGAACAAACGTATCTGGCGATTAATTAGTGTACCGGATAACTAATTGTTTTGTTATGAGAAACATTATTCGACATGGAATTAATCGGATGGAATTCAAAACAAACATCAATGTGGTATTTATTTATTTGTTCATACAATTTCACATTCAGTTTACCAATCACACATAGCAAATAAGAAAACACTTTCGTCGTGTAGGTCCTTTTATGTTGTTTCGGGTGTCCGAAAGCGTCCGATAGCCAGGTCAATTTTGGCTGTAAGTGAATCTGTCCTAAAATTTCGAACAGTAAATTTTTTAGAAAATCATAATTTCTAAAATTTCGAACAGCAAGAACTGAAATTATTTAATTTTGTTCGAAACTTTAGGACATTTACCGTAACTACACTGTCAGTGATTTCAACAATTTCTTTATCCTATCCCTATCTTCAAAGGTGATTTCGGTGACTATCCTACCTATCTCTACATTGGTGATTTCCAGACCCTATCCCAATTTATTTTGGTCATTTCGGTGATTTCTCAATCCAAACCCTCTGTATATCGTTGATTTCAACAATTTTCATACTCGATCCCTCTCTACATTAGTGAGTTCGGTAACTTCTCTACCCTACACATGTCTACATTGGTGATTTTCATACCCTATCCCTATCTATTTTGGTGATTTCGGTTTATCGTGGTAAAGAAGCCTACAGACAGTTTCTTCCCCCATCCTAATCAGTGTCATCTGTGTCCTCCTAAGAAGATGTAATGGAAGAAAGAAGGAAAGATAACTATATATTGCCTACAAACAGAGCTGCATCGTCAGTGTCGGAAATGAAAATCTGTACGAATACACGTACAGTTCAATGGAAATCATTTTTAATTTATGAGACAAACCTTCGTCAGAATATTCTCTGTCCGTAAAATCATTGCTATCAAGATCGTCAAATTCGTTGTCATTATACTCTCTAGGCGAAGAATTGAAGCTAGAAGCCATATCTTCAAATTTAATCTTATTATGCGAGGTGTCCTCGCCTTAAAATTGGAGCTTTTCGTAAACAGTCGTCTGGTTACCGGCCACCTGGCCTTGCCCATTGAAATTCTTTGCAGAAGGAAACCACGAAGACAAAATTGGGGAACCCTCTTCCGGGTTAGTTATGATTATATTTAGAAACCGATGAGTGCGCTTGCGCATTACTAACGAGGCATTTCCATCTTCCGGTTACAAAATAGACTACACAAACAGATTCAGTACTAAAATTTCGAGAGAATCAGTGAATTTGAAGAAAATCTAGGCTAAAACATGGCTCAGACGTTCCAGCAGGAATACATGCAGATGCCTGCAATGACGAGGACGTACACAACTGCATGTGTACTGACAACATTAGCTGTGGTAACGTGTTTTATTTTTGTGTTTATGGTCCAGTCTATGTAGGCTTACCCCAATATGTGAAGATACCCAGGAAATGTCATGAATCACAGCCTTCCCGAGGCAACAGAATAATGAGAAAGCAAATGCCATAAATGAAAATCACTGACACAAAAAAAAAAGAACTGCAACAGAGTGCAGTAAAGTGTGGTAGCTCGGTGGTGAGCGCAAGGTTGGGCGGTCAAAACCAGGGGCGGTTTTAACCTAGGGTTTTAACCCGTTAAAACCGCCCCGGTCAATACTCCCATAGTGGTCAATACTGGTCGATTGAAATATTGAGTGGTCAATTGAATGTTTTTAGTGGTCAGCTGGAGATTATGGTGGTCAGTTGGTTGATTGATTATGGCAGATTACAGGCATAGAACAGTCTAGCAATTTGTTCATCTAACTGCTTCCACATACTACACTCTGTTGAAACGACAAACCTACTGAAACTAGTCTTCTGAGTTTTGGTCTCTTTGCTAGTGGCTGATCATTCGATAGAGTTTCAAGTTCAGATGTTATTTCTTCAAGTGGCTGCTTGGCAATACTTTCTGGCTTTTTAGCCCTAGACATGTTTGTCTACGAGTCTTCAGTCTTAAGACCTTAGCACTAACTTAATATTACAGTCTTTGCACCTTGCACTGTTTTTTTTTTTTTGTTATCTTCCAAAATAGTGAAGAAGTTCCAAATTGGGTCTTTAGGCTTCATTTTTGACACCTTCAGCTTAATGATAAGATAAGATACTATCTAGATTGCATATAACTCAAAATTTCACACATTAGGAATAAAGCCTGGTGTCAGTGTATAATACAGGTATAATATCAGGGACATGTGATTGATAACTTTGGCAATTAGATCTATGTCACACCCACTGCAGTGGCATGGGGCAGCTTTTACACCTTTTAATCTGTTTCGACAGCAATTTACAGGTGTTGCAGATACTTAAATATACTTACAGACATTAGTGAATCTTCAGACATTGTTTGGTTAATTAATTACAGCCTTTTACAGATGTACTACTTCACAGGCCTAAAGATTAATGACAGGTGTATTTCACACATTTACAATATGTGACAATTTTCTGCAATAACATCAAAATTATATGTTAGCTGCTTTTTTATGTAACCTTGTGTGGTACAATCTGGTACAACATTTTTTTTCTGTCAAACAAAATAGGACCTTTCATAAATCCTTTAAAGTCCATGATAAAATCAGCTTATTTATATTCCTGTAAATCAAAATATGAACAATTAATCTAACCTTTAAAGGATAATATAATAATAAAGAGTGTTTGGTTGAAAAGAAAGACCTGTCTATAATTCAGTGAGTCAATCCAATCAACCTCTTCAGCTGACCAGTAATTATGCCTTTTGACTTATGATTAAAAAAAAAAAAAGGACCTCAGATAATTACTGTTACATGTATTGATAAAAATATTTATCTTGTTCACTGATGAAAATATAGTCTAACCTCATGTACATGATGTAGGGGGAATGCTTTTAAGACTAGTTTATCAACAGGGCAGAGGCATATACGCTAGTGATTTAATCAACCCAACTGACCACCAATCGACCACCAATCGACCAAAAATGACCGGTTAAAACAGGTTTTAACCACCGGCCCGGTCAATACTCATATTGACCGGCTTTTTGCCAACCTTGGGTGAGCGCACTAGCTCCTAGAGCTATAGGTACCGGGATCAATCCCAGGCTTAGACAAGGGAATTTTCGGTGTCCAAACACGCTTTCATTTGTGTCATTTGCAGGCATGACAGGAATACATTGCGCCGTCCTTCGGATAGGACATTAACTGGAAGCCAATCACACCCTGCGCAGTTTAAAGAACCTTATGGTAATTCCAAATGGTTACTTGTAGGCCTTTATTCTGCAATCCAGTGTACAAGGTTACACCTGCCTAGACTGTCTGAGAGGGCATATGGCAGTATATAGAGAAAGAAAGAGCTATAGAATTAATGGTCATTAGAAAAACTACTCAGAAAATGGTAGTTTCCAAAGAGGTTTTTTTTTTTTTTATTTCTCTCGCGTGCTACAAGTTGCATACTCCATGCTGACACACTTTGATAAGCAAACATGGTTAACATTAAAACACAACTTGATCAGTCCATACATCCGTGAGACCGATACATTGAACAGCATATTCCCAGCTGATCTAGACATAATTCGAATTTGCAATAAGATAATTAACTGGTATTCTTTGATCCCAAAACTCACGCCATTAATAGATTTGTTTGTTGTATGACTAGCCGTGGAGATTATGGTGGTCAGTTGGTTGATTGATTATGGCAGATTACAGGCATAGAACAGTCTAGCAATTTGTTCATCTAACTGCTTCCACATACTACACTCTGTTGAAACGACAAACCTACTGAAACTAGTCTTCTGAGTTTTGGTCTCTTTGCTAGTGGCTGATCATTCGATAGTTTCAGGTTCAGATGTTATTTCTTCAAGTGGCTGCTTGGCAATACTTTCTGGCTTTTTAGCCCTAGACATGTTTGTCTACGAGTCTTCAGTCTTAAGACCTTAGCACTAACTTAATATTACAGTCTTTGCACCTTGCACTGTTTTTTTTTTTTTTGTTATCTTCCAAAATAGTGAAGAAGTTCCAAATTGGGTCTTTAGGCTTCATTTTTGACACCTTCAGCTTAATGATAAGATAAGATACTATCTAGATTGCATATAACTCAAAATTTCACACATTAGGAATAAAGCCTGGTGTCAGTGTATAATACAGGTATAATATCAGGGACATGTGATTGATAACTTTGGCAATTAGATCTATGTCACACCCACTGCAGTGGCATGGGGCAGCTTTTACACCTTTTAATCTGTTTCGACAGCAATTTACAGGTGTTGCAGATACTTAAATATACTTACAGACATTAGTGAATCTTCAGACATTGTTTGGTTAATTAATTACAGCCTTTTACAGATGTACTACTTCACAGGCCTAAAGATTAATGGGGGGTGGTCGGGTGGTGCGAAGGTGCTGTGTATCTTACATCACTGGGGCGTCCAACTGATATTGGCTTACAGTTGGGCAAGGCCTGCTATCCTTGTAGTGGGTAAGGGTAGAGGGGGAATGTTTTTATTTCTTCTGTTCTTCACTTTCTTCACTTTCATTCCTGTTCCTCTTTCTTCCCTGTCCCTCTCTTTTATCTCCTCTACTCTCTCTTCTATCTCTTTTCTCCCTTTCTCTGGGAGACGACACAAAATGACCCTCATGGGTTGACGTGTTGTTAAACCCCAACACAATCAAATTAAAGATTAATGACAGGTGTATTTCACACATTTACAATATGTGACAATTTTCTGCAATAACATCAAAATTATATGTTAGCTGCTTTTTTATGTAACCTTGTGTGGTACAATCTGGTACAACATTTTTTTTCTGTCAAACAAAATAGGACCTTTCATAAATCCTTTAAAGTCCATGATAAAATCAGCTTATTTATATTCCTGTAAATCAAAATATGAACAATTAATCTAACCTTTAAAGGATAATATAATAATAAAGAGTGTTTGGTTGAAAAGAAAGACCTGTCCATAATTCAGTAAGTCAATCCAATCAACCTCTTCAGCTGACCAGTAATTATGCCTTTTGACTTATGATTAAAAAAAAAAAGGACCTCAGATAATTACTGTTACATGTATTGATAAAAATATTTGTCTTGTTCACTGATGAAAATATAGTCTAACCTCATGTACATGATGTAGGGGGAATGCTTTTAAGACTAGTTTATCAACAGGGCAGAGGCATATACGCTAGTGATTTAATCAACCCAATTGACCACCAATCGACCACCAATCGACCAAAAATGACCGGTTAAAACAGGTTTTAACCACCGGCCCGGTCAATACTCATATTGACCGGCTTTTTGCCAACCTTGGGTGAGCGCACTAGCTCCTAGAGCTATAGGTACCGGGATCGATCCCAGGCTTAGACAAGGGAATTTTCGGTGTCCGAACACGCTTTCATTTGTGTCATTTGCAGGCATGACAGGAATACATTGCGCTGTCCTTCGGATAGGACATTAACTGGAAGCCAATCACACCCTGCGCAGTTTAAAGAACCTTATGGTAATTCCAAATGGTTACTTGTAGGCCTTTATTCTGCAATCCAGTGTACAAGGTTACACCTGCCTAGACTGTCTGAGAGGGCATATGGCAGTATATAGAGAAAGAAAGAGCTATAGAATTAATGGTCATTAGAAAAACTACTCAGAAAATGGTAGTTTCCAAAGAGTTTTTTTTTTTTTTATTTCTCTCGCGTGCTACAAGTTGCATACTCCATGCTGACACACTTTGATAAGCAAACATGGTTAACATTAAAACACAACTTGATCAGTCCATACATCCGTGAGACCGATACACTGAACAGCATATTCCCAGCTGATCTAGACATAATTCGAATTTGCAATAAGATAATTAACTGGTATTCTTTGATCCCAAAACTCACGCCATTAATAGATTTGTTTGTTGTATGACTAGCCGTGGAGATTATGGTGGTCAGTTGGTTGATTGATTATGGCAGATTACAGGCATAGAACAGTCTAGCAATTTGTTCATCTAACTGCTTCCACATACTACACTCTGTTGAAACGACAAACCTACTGAAACTAGTCTTCTGAGTTTTGGTCTCTTTGCTAGTGGCTGATCATTCGATAGTTTCAGGTTCAGATGTTATTTCTTCAAGTGGCTGCTTGGCAATACTTTCTGGCTTTTTAGCCCTAGACATGTTTGTCTACGAGTCTTCAGTCTTAAGACTTTAGCACTAACTTAATATTACAGTCTTTGCACCTTGCACTGTTTTTTTTTTTTTTTTTGTTATCTTCCAAAATAGTGAAGAAGTTCCAAATTGGGTCTTTAGGCTTCATTTTTGACACCTTCAGCTTAATGATAAGATAAGCTACTATCTAGATTGCATATAACTCAAAATTTCACACATTAGGAATAAAGCCTGGTGTCAGTGTATAATACAGGTATAATATCAGGGACATGTGATTGAAAACTTTGGCAATTAGATCTATGTCACACCCACTGCAGTGGCATGGGGCAGCTTTTACACCTTTTAATCTGTTTCGACAGCAATTTACAGGTGTTGCAGATACTTAAATATACTTACAGACATTAGTGAATCTTCAGACATTGTTTGGTTAATTAATTACAGCCTTTTACAGATGTACTACTTCACAGGCCTAAAGATTAATGACAGGTGTATTTCACACATTTACAATATGTGACAATTTTCTGCAATAACATCAAAATTATATGTTAGCTGCTTTTTTATGTAACCTTGTGTGGTACAATCTGGTACAACATTTTTTTCTGTCAAACAAAATAGGACCTTTCATAAATCCTTTAAAGTCCATGATAAAATCAGCTTATTTATATTCCTGTAAATCAAAATATGAACAATTAATCTAACCTTTAAAGGATAATATAATAATAAAGAGTGTTTGGTTGAAAAGAAAGACCTGTCCATAATTCAGTGAGTCAATCCAATCAACCTCTTCAGCTGACCAGTAATTATGCCTTTTGACTTATGATTAAAAAAAAAAAAGGACCTCAGATAATTACTGTTACATGTATTGATAGAAATATTTGTCTTGTTCACTGATGAAAATATAGTCTAACCTCATGTACATGATGTAGGGGGAATGCTTTTAAGACTAGTTTATCAACAGGGCAGAGGCATATACGCTAGTGATTTAATCAACCCAATTGACCACCAATCGACCACCAATCGACCAAAAATGACCGGTTAAAACAGGTTTTAACCACCGGCCCGGTCAAAACTCATATTGACCGGCTTTTTGCCAACCTTGGGTGAGCGCACTAGCTCCTAGAGCTATAGGTACCGGGATCGATCCCAGGCTTAGACAAGGGAATTTTCGGTGTCCGAACACGCTTTCATTTGTGTCATTTGCAGGCATGACAGGAATACATTGCGCCGTCCTTCGGATAGGACATTAACTGGAAGCCAATCACACCCTGCGCAGTTTAAAGAACCTTATGGTAATTCCAAATGGTTACTTGTAGGCCTTTATTCTGCAATCCAGTGTACAAGGTTACACCTGACTAGACTGTCTGAGAGGGCATATGGCAGTATATAGAGAAAGAAAGAGCTATAGAATTAATGGTCATTAGAAAAACTACTCAGAAAATGGTAGTTTCCAAAGAGTTTTTTTTTTTTTTATTTCTCTCGCGTGCTACAAGTTGCATACTCCATGCTGACACACTTTGATAAGCAAACATGGTTAACATTAAAACACAACTTGATCAGTCCATACATCCGTGAGACCGATACACTGAACAGCATATTCCCAGCTGATCTAGACATAATTCGAATTTGCAATAAGATAATTAACTGGTATTCTTTGATCCCAAAACTCACGCCATTAATAGATTTGTTTGTTGTATGACTAGCCGTGACAAGTAACATGGTACCTTATAATTTTTGTGTATTTTTTGCTCATCAAAATGATTGTTTCTTTAGACCAGATACAATTTCTAAACCCACAAGAATCTATCCAGCAAACTGTAGCATCTAACCAGAATGTACACATGCACTGGTGCAGTCCTTGGCTATTCGAATATGCATTGAATTATATACAAATTTTCACTTGTTCCCGCATGGACAATCATTGTGATGATAAAGGTAACGTGCCTTATGAGAAAAACAATCTTATTATATTGTTGGGATGATGTTAAATTGACAGCACTGTGCATGCAACTCGCCATCTTCATTAAAGTCATAGCTCTAGAAAAGTAAATTTAACACTGAGATGACCGCTTGTTTATTCTATTGTCCATTCTCATTGAAAGTAACTGAAAAATTGTGACAGTATGAGGCCTGTTAGTAAGCCTTGCTGAGACACTTCAACTGAGTACCCATAATGTGTGTTTTGGTGGAGGAATAAGAAAAATATCTGTAGACTCGTCTTATCTGGGGCTATACTTTGTTATCATTCACATTGGTTTGACTCTTTACCAGTCAAATTTAGCAAAACTTTCTGCATGTACCAGGTATTGAAAAAACAAAACAAAAACTTTTTAAATGATATGCATCTGTCACAAGTCTAAGATTTTGACCCTTAACCACTCAATGGGCAATTTCAGCAGGTGACAAATGGATGATATTTTTTAATTTTTCTCCAGAAAATAGGCTTTGACATTTCATGTTAACTTTATCATACCTTCATACCGCTCCGTTGAAGTAAAGTAAGCCTGAAAAGGCTTGTCAACTTCTTCTTTAATGTCATCTCATCTAAATACCCACTTCCGGTCGCTAATATACTTGGTCTGTATCAAATCTCCTCCTGCTCCATATTTTGTCGATTCTAGTTTTGAACTGTATTACTGTTTCGCTCTCAACCACATCATCGGTTAATGAGTTCCAGTCGTCAATGCAACCTATGGGAAAAGTCTGACTTCTGAATGTTTTGTTACACCTTGGTTTTTGAAGCTTGAAGATATGTCCTCTTGTAGCATTGTCATAGAAAGATAGACCAAACTTATCTACACTTGTATCCTCAATGTTGGCCACAATTCTAAAAAGCTGAATCATGTCATATCTTTTCCGACGATAATACAATGACGGTAAATTTAATGCTTTCAGTCTTTCATGATAAGTCCTTTAGTTCTGGGACTATTTTCGTTGCCCGTCGCTGCACATTTTCTAGCATTTGTCTATACTTCTTTGTGGACGGATTCCAAACTGGAGATCCATAATCGAGGACAGAACATATTAAAGTCTTATATACAACAAGGAATATTTCCTTATTCATGAACGAAAATGTCCTTTTTACCATTCCGAGTAGTCTGTTTGCCTTGTTTATTGTCACTGTTGTATGTTTGTTGAACTTGAGGTTTTCCTCGAAGATAATACCTAAATCTTTCTCTTCTACGTCTTTAGTTAATGTTTTCAATTCACTTTCTTTATTTATCATTTTATTGTGAAAGTCATATTTAACATTTCTGTATTGGATATATTTACATTTGTTTATATTGTGCTCCAATAACCATTCTTGTCCCCAGTATCATGAATCAATCAGATCACTTTGTAATTCTTCTTGGTCTGAACGCTCACCAATAGCGGAATAAATCTTCGCATCGTCAGCGAAGATTTTACAGAATTTCCTCAACTGATCAGGCATGTCATTTACATAAATGATGAATAGTACAGGCCCCAGGACTGAGCCCTGGGGCACTCCGGATACAACGTTTCTCCAATCCGAACTTTCACCATTTAGCATTACTCTTTGACGTCTGTCACTTAGAAAGTCTCTGACCCATTCTAATACTTCTCCCTGAATACCATATCCTTCTAATTTCTGCAGCAGCCTTCTATGTGGTATCGAATTGAACGATTTACGTATATCCAAATATACAGCATCCACCTGTTTACCTTCATCCAAAGATTTTGTCCAATAGTCTAATACTTCCAATAATTGCAGCAGACAACTACGCTTGTCCTGCAGTCTCTTTCGATAGACGCGGATGACAGTTGTCGGGTCCCATAGATTTTGATGTTTTCAATGATTTCAGTCTTTTACATATTTTGTCTGTTGATGTGACTAACTTTGACACTGGCTCATCATTATATCGTAAGTGAAATACTGGCAATGGTCCTGTCGGTTCATCTACAAATACTGATGCAAAGAAGTCATTTAACAAATTTGCTTTTGCCTCATTTTCTTGAACTATATGTCCTACTTAGTCTTTTAAGTCAGAAACACCTGCTTTACATTTAGTTTTTTGACATACATATGCCCAAAAGTCCTTTTGGTTATCCTTCATGTTCATGACAATGTTTTTCTCGTATTTTCTCTTTGATGTCCTAGTAGTCCTTGTACATGCATTCCTCACCTTGCAGTAATCAAAATAATCTATCTGGTTTTGTGTATGTAAATATCTGTTCCAAGCTCTGTGTTTTTTCCTTACAGCATCAAGGTATTTACTGTCCATCCATTTTTGTTTCTTTTTAGATTGTCGTCTTAATGGGATATGCTTTTGTATAGAGTCTTGTAACTTATCCTGGAAAAATTTCCAGCTCTCTTTTACGTCTAAGTTTTCCATTTGACCCCAATTAATGGCCTGAAGCTCTGAGTTTATAGCTACATAATCTCCCCTGTGAAAGTTATATTTCATGTACTTGAATTCTTAAGTTCTGGGTTACAAATCAAACACATGCTAAATGAGATATGGTCACTGGCCCCTAAGCCACTACTGTACTGTATATTGTCTACTATTTCATTTCTATCCACCAATACTAAGTCTAAAATATTTGCAGTCTGTCCTGTTCTATATCTTGTAGGTCTCACAATCTCCTGAGATAAAAAATTGTCTCTAAGACATTCAATGAACTGAAATTCCGCATGTGTTTCATTGTGTTCGATACTCCAATCATTCCAGTTTATACCTGGGTAGTTAAAATCACCCATAATAACTGTATAGTTAGACTTGACACTAACAGCTGAAGATATAAGTTGATTCAATCTCACATTATTGGCAAGGCCACTACCTGGACTCCTCTAAATAGCACCAGTCAACAAAGTTTCATTGTTTTTCATTTTCAATTCACACCAGCAAGATTCTTTAAAGGGTTTATTATTTAAAGCAGAACATTCTGTATACATGTATGACAGTTTTTTATGTATGTATATTCCGACGCCTCTGCATTTGTCTTCAATTCTACTTGTACACAAATTATAGCTGTCTAACTGAAATTCAACTATATTCAAGTCTGTTGCTTTCACTGTCTTAGGAAATAACTCTGTAATTACAATAACATCAGGTCTATTTAGTTCTATTTCAGCTAACATTTCCTCTCTCTTATTCAAATTGCTATCTGCATTTGTATACCAAATTTTTATCCCTTCATTTTGGTTCTGCATATTGTCTGTGTTTGATGTTGATGATGACCTACTATACAAAATAGTACTTTCAGAGTTTATTGTACTTTCATCATCTGAGCTCTGAACAAAGGAAAATTCACTGTCTGTATCATTTGAGTCAAAATCACTGTCACTTTCAGTGTCTGCATTATCTGAGTTTGAATTGCTGTATAATATTGTACTGTTTGTGCTCAAATTTAATAAATTAGATTCTGAGTCACCATACAATACAGTATCTTCAGAACAAACGGAACTGTCTGACAAATTATTGTTATCTTCATGTATACAGTTTTCAACAATATTCAAATTAACGGCTGGACGATCCTCATCGTTATTAATTAATGGTTGACCTTCTGAACTTTGAACTTCTAACAAAGGATGAACATCTGAACTAGGAACATTTGAACAAGAACAATTTGAACTTATATACATTTCACCATCATTACTACAGTTAGGTTCTTCGAAAAGTTTGCCCCCTAGGGCCCTGGCCCCTCAGGGTTCCACCTTCAACTTGTGCTTTTGCCGCAGATCTTGAAGCCCTCTTAGCTTTCACCATTTCTCTCTGTTTCCATGTCAGGTCGTGATGGAAAAAGACATACTTATACTTTCCTCCCTTTGCAGCATTTATAGTTTCATGTAATGATTCCAAGACATGCCTTTTCTTTTCTATATCATTGAAAGTCAATCTTAATGGTCTAGTTTTCCTCTTCCTGTTCTGACTTAAATTTTCATTCAGACTAGCTGGGTCTTCAAGTAATGACTGACTCTGGCTAGAAGTATGACCAAATGCTCCCTGCACTAACTCGGCAGGCCCTTCATCCTCACTATTGTCATTTTGAATAGGTCTTCCAATCCACGTAATCTTAGCTATACCAAACTCTTCCTCCTCCCCCATTACCTCTTTTAGGATGCCATACAGTTTATGCTCATCTTCTTGTCTTCTATTCTCAATGTTCATGTCTTTGCTTTCTGCTAAACCGAAACACATCACATTCAATTTTCGTTCATCTATTTTCTTTTGTTCCTCCATTTCATCCCTAATCATACTTTCAATTTCTTGCTTCTGTACACCCTGGACTGCATCTCTATTCTTTAATTCTTGAACATCTGCAAGTTTTTCTTTCTGTGTTTTTTCTAGCTGACTAACTTTGTTTATTATCTTAGTGACTCCATTGAAGCTAATTCTACAGTGTGTGCAGAACCATTGCAAGCCCTCATCCTGACTTTTAAACAGAGCCTCATATGACTTTGACGAAACTTTTGTGCATTTGAAACAATACCAATTATCACAGAAGTCACATTGCAAAGCTCTATCAGTTTCTTTAAGGCCAGTTTTACAATCTACACGCTGCTCATCGTCTTCATGTGCATCAGGCATGGTTTCGTTAGCACCCGATTTTGGGCGACCCATGATGTTCTGTGATTTCGATCTAACCGGGTAATTTCACAAAAATAAGTATTCAACAGGGAAATCTGGACACTAAAGTATCTTTCTGCAAGATTTCTTGAAACTGCATCGATGATTCACGTAGATGTTCTTGAATTCATTTCTCAAGATTTATCTTCTTGTTTTCCCGCGACCGGAAGCGGAATCTTCTTTTATCCTGATGAGACAGTTTGTATGAAATGTCAAACCTTTTTTTAATGAAAAAAAAAAAAAAAATTACAAAAAGTTGTCTGCTGAAATTTTTACCAAGCTTGCTAAATGTTACATTTTCCCCTTAATTTCCTTTCTCACCTTTACATACTTGTTTCTTTCCAGCAACTAGATGTTATCACACCATTCCAGATCTACTTCAATCCGGATCTGATCTTCAAGCATTACCAGGTAACTGTTTTGTGAGGTGCATTGCCCAGCTGAGATTCGTATGTAGTCTGTTTGGACATCTGAAGTCCTTACCTTATCAGAGGACTTTACCCTTGTATTGCTGAATAAATTAAATTGCCATGCCCGCTTCTAATTTTCAGCCAATCGGATTACTTGATCCGGATTGTTGCTATAAATTCACGTACTTAATGGCATATAGTGCAGATCCAGATCAGTTGGCTTCTGAAGAAGCCAACTGATCTGGATCTACACTGTTTGCAATGACAGGGTATATATGGTTCAGCATGACAGGGGTTAAGAAGGAGAATTTGGTGATCATTCTGGGATAATATTCTTATTGCTCCATAAAACATATGTTGAGAATGCTCATTAGAATGCCTCTGCAAGGCTGTTCTGATGGGTACCCACAAAATATTGTGTTATTTAAGTAAAAGGAGAAATTGAGAAAATTATCTCAGAATTATTGTTGTCATACTCAGTAACAATTCCTAGATGCATACTTATCCTAAAATTTGAACATGCTCATTTTACTAACTATCAATGTATCTAATAGTTACTGTATGACAGGATAACAGTGTAGACTCTGATCAGATGATATGTTCTGTGGTGTCTGATCTGGGCCTACACAGTTTTCCCAGGTCTACCTACAATTTGTTACAGTGGTTAAATAAGAAAAAAAAAATAAATAAAATACTCCTCTTATCTGGAGCCTTGATATTGTCACATAAATATTTTTGTTTTAACCCTTGCTGAATAAATTAAGATGCCACACCCACTTCTAATTTTCAGCCAATCAGATTACTTGATACAGGTTGTTGAAACAAATTCACATTCTAAATGACAAACAGTGTAGATCCAGATCAGTTAGCTTCTTCAGAAGCCAACTGATCTGGATCTACACTGTTTGCAAAGGCAGGGTATATCCGGGATCAACAGGACCAGTGTTAATTTACCATGAAAACATACCAAACCACTGGCTATTGTGTGAGAGGATGGAAACCAAACCTTTTGTGGATTGTACTCGAAAAAAAGTACCATATTTACCTACCCATACCAAAAAAAAGTACAAAATAAGCACATTTTTGGGGTACAAAATAAGCACAAAATAAGTATACCTTTTTTGTATAGAAATGGCCCACTATCTGAAACATGGGCCAAATTGATACAAAATAGGTACATCTATAGAATATACCTATTTTGTACTTTAAGCTTTTTATATCTTTACATGTACCTAAAAAGTACTCTATGTGCCTAGAATGTACCCGGTGTACCAGCAGTGCCTATAATGTACCTGAGACTGTACCTGGTGTACCCTGTATGTACCCACAGTACCTAAAATGTACCTGAAATACCTAAAATGTGTCTGGGTACCTATTTACCAACAGTACCTAAAACGTACCTGTAGTACTCTGAAATACCTATAGTACCTAAAATATACCTGAAATTCCTAAAATGTGCCTGGGTACCCAGAATGTACCTGGTGTACCCTGTATGTACCTGCAGTACCTAAAATGTACCTGGTATATCCTGAATGTGCCTGGGGTACCCAAAATGTACCTTAGATACCTAAAATGTGCCTGGGTACGTAGAATGTACCTGGTATACCCTGTATGTACCTACAGTACCTAAAGTGTACCTGGTGTACCCTTAATATACCTTTAGTACCAAAAATGTACCTGAAATATCTAAAATGTGCCTGGGTACCTAAAATGTACCCATACTTCACTGTACATGTACTTACAATCATATGTACCTTAAATGTACTCCATGTGCCTAATATGTGCCAAAGGTACCTAATATGTGCTCCAAGTGCCTAATATGTACCCAGAAGTACATTTTTGGTACACAGTTTCAGGTACATTTTAAGCACTCTATAAAATGTGCCTAAAATGAACCCGAGACTGATAGATAACATGACTATTGACCAATCACATTTCACCTACCTGATGTTAGCAGGTGCATTATGGGCACCTACTTGCCTCATAATTATTGGAATTATGTTGAAGGGCTGTAAAAACCAAACTGATGCAGATGAAAGGAACAAAAAGTTGTCCCCTTTTGAAATTACTTACTTATTTTATTTTGTTTTTTGGCTGATTGGGTTCAAACTGCTTCATTACAAATGGATAATATGATACACTGAACTGCGTGTGACATTATGAGTTGTTGTGCAAGACACAGTCTTTTTTTGCTATATTTATATTCCAACTGTTCTTTACCTTTCACTATTTTTATAGTGAGGCCTGCTGGCTTAGTCAGCTACAGATTGGATTCCTATCGTGGCAAGGAAGAGGTTGCAAAATTGATGCCTGTCATGGCCACATATCATTGAAATAATTTCTAAACCAATTCTGTGTATAAAACGATATTTTTATGCGCAAACTAGTTCTGGATATCAAAAACTGAATTATGGACATTTATTATAATAATAAAAATAAAACATGAATTATGGATTTACTCTACTGACCATTCTAAGGCAGTTGTCCAGGTGTTAGTCTTACTCTTTGTTGCTTTGTGGTTTATTCTACAAGGCAATTTGTTCTACATCTTGCCTTGTGTTATTTTATTCTTGTGTTTTTCAGTCATTTTAGCATTGTGATTACCTCGCTTGGGGAAGAGAGAGCTAATCTTAGTGCTTTTCATATGTATGTTCAATTTGCACTTGTATGGTTTTGTCTGTTTCCTCTTACTCTTGGTGTCTGGAAAGGGCTGTGACTTGTGATTGTGGCACTCCCTGGACTTCTCTTACCTTTTTTGGACTAAATATTTGCTGAGAACACCATATATACATGTATAGGAAATTATTTTGGGTGTCTGAGACAAGCATTTTCAACTCCTCAATACATCTTGCCACTAGACATCATAATCATATCCTATTTGAATTCAATGAAAGACTTTTGAAAGCACTGCAAATTTAAACATACATGTATACACATCATGTATTAAGACTCGCATACTTGACTTTTATTCCTTGAAATTAAAACATCCAATCTTTAATTTAGTTCACAAGCATGATAGAGGACTTCAATATTATTAAGGGGCTTATCATAAACCAATATAATGCAGTTTACTTACAATTTCTAAACAGACAGTCTGACTGCTGACATTTTCAGTCACAGATCCATGGAAAATGAAATATACACTTGAACAAATGTCACAGAGTGGAAAATGCAATGAAAGTAGTAGCACCTGTACAAACTTGTATATGAATGCTTCTTTAAACGTAGTAAAAATAAATTCTCCTTACCTTAATACATGACCTTACATATTATATTAAGTTAAATCCTTCACATATTCTACATGTTTACTGCTCTATCTCTGTCTCTAAAATGGGCATTTCGGCACTGATCCAGATTTATTTGGTCCAAGTATGTGGTCATAAATCTGATTTTCCTCAGAAAAATGTGGTACTGATTTAGAAGGAACATTATAAAATCATTATAATCCTTCAAGTGGTTCATAGGCACATTATTGGTACATTGGTTATGTCACCAAGATAAGACAAAATAAAACAGTCTTTGTGTTGCTTCATACTTAATAACATTATAACATGTCATAATAATTAATTAAATAAAAATCTACAAGTTAAGTTTGATACATTTGTAGTTTACTCTAAGAAACATAAATTTGGAAAAGTTAGAAAATATAACAAAAAACAACAACAACAACAACAACAACAACAACAAAAAAATCAAGGGTATTATTATGCAAAGTCCTATTTGTTTTTTGGACCAGAATGATATACATTTTCTATAGCATTTTCTATATTTGTTAAAAGAAAAAGAAAAAAAAAAACAACTACAAAAAGCATATTTTCCTTGTCATTTTAACTACAGCTTTCTGAAAAGTACAGCATTATGTATAAAATTAAATTAGATTGCCATTTTAACCTCATAATCTTAACATGATGAACATATATGAGTGTTTGGGCTTCCTGGCTATTTTCTGATTGCCCTTCAAAATCATACTTTTTACAGATAAAATGTGTAAAGGAGTATTATGTAGGAAATGCATTTCCATACATTTGTCCTTTTTTGACAGTACACTTAATACTAAATTTTTGTTTAGTTATTATTAAAGGGCTTCATTCTTCAAAAAAATGCTAAGACCACATAAAAGCACAAAAAAGGCACACATAAAAATGACTAAGTTCTTTTGAGTAGCAATCTGAATTTCAAAGTTCTCAAAAGCCACATAATAGATACACTGCAAAAATCTAAGTTCTCATAAGTACATAAAAGGCACATCAAAAAATGACAAAGTCCAGATCAGGTACACAATAAGCACACTGGAAATTTTTTTAAGTTTTTATGGGCACATGACAGGCACAATGAAAAATGACTAAGTCTGAATAAGCACAAAAAAGGCATGTTAAAAATTTCTAAGTTCTCAGTCAGGTACAAAATAAGTATACCTATTGTGTGCCTAAATCCTAAAGGCACATAATAAGTACAAAATAGGTACATATTTATGTACCTATTTTGTACCTAATTTTGGTATGGGTAATTACTGCACTATGTGCTCAGGGTTTTAAAAAATATTTGGAAAACGTGGTAAAATATGTACCTACCTATACTAAGGGTAGACTTTAATAAAGAAAAAAGATTAGTGAAGGACTCATCAAATGATGCTTATATAATGTATTTGTGTTTTTTTTTCTTCTGATTTTCTTTATAAAAGCAAATGTTGTGGGTACTCAAGTCAATGCAATTCAAATGGGTACCAACTACATATACCTTTATAAAGGAGCAGACAGAAAGTACACAGAATGTAGTCTGAAGATAATGGAATGGCTTGACTGTGCACTTACAGGGGTATGTGTGGTAAGTACATGTATGGTGAATATGGTACTTTCATTTCTGTACTTTTAATTTTTGTGTATCAGAACTGATAGAATAATTAGGTGTCATGTGTTCAAATTCATTAGTAAACTGCTGAAGTAATTGTAATAAAACCTCACAGCATATATTTCAATATTGCTAATTTAAGGTGACTACATACATTTTCAGGGCAGGCAACTCTGTAAAAAAATGCTTCGCCTCCTATCTGAAAGGGGATCTACTCTAAAAGGAAGGAATATTACCCCAGTGGCAGTGAATTCTTCCCTTTTAACCCATTTAAGACTGAATAAACTCCCCCACTATATATTGGAAGAGTCCATTTTCGATTTTAGGTATGTCAGGCTATATGATGTAAATATTCCTTAAGAAAAATGATCAAACTACATGTATTTGCAAACAGTGGAGACCCTGATCAGATGCCGCATTCCACAGTGTCTGATCTGGGTTTGCTGTGTTTGCCAGTTACCCATTTAGGGGTCTCCAGTCTTCAATGGGTTGAAGTAGACCATTTTCAGAAGGGGGTTGGTGTGCATGGAAAGTAAACAGCAAGTAAAAATTGTCTCCCTTGTAAAAATTAGAAGGAAAGGTAGTACATGTATTGTGCCAAATTGTATCCAGCCCCATTAATTAAAAAAACTCTGAAGACCTGTGATGTCTAGTAAGGTAATACTCAACAAGTTAACATGAAAGACCCAGATTAACCTGTGTCTATAGAGTATGTTATTTATCATTACCTCCACAGATTCTGAATGTAGTAAAGTCAAACCTGTGTTAAGCAAGCGCCTAAGGGAAAACTAAAACTTGATTGCTTAAGACAGGTGCTTGCTTAATACAGGTAAATTTACACTTATTTTCCTTCTTTGGGACCTCAAAAATTGTCCTTTAAATACAGGTGATTGCTTAATACCGGTGGCCTTCAAGACTGTATATGTATAGAGGTAAACATATGTTTTGTAGGGAGCCGGCCTCAGTGGCTCAGTTGGATGCGCCGTCCAAATGGAGACCAGGAGGTCGCGGGTTCAACCCCCGCCGAGATCGGTAACATTCTTTCGTGGAGATTGATCATGAAATATTTTCTACGGTTATTCTCTCCCTTCCCCTGATTCAAGAAGGGCAGTTGTTAGTTTCTGGCGAAAGAATGTGCACAATACTGGTTAAACGCTTAGAGGACTAAGCCTGCCCAGTAAAAGTGTGGTTAGGTAAACTGACTGCGCTCGACATGACCCCATTGGGTTGACTGGGCCGTAAAACCTCAACACAAACAAACAACTGTTTTGTAGAGAAATAAGAAAAACAAATATTATCTGGAGCTATGACAGAGACTGAATGATATCTCTTGATAAGGTACCTTTTTTTTAGCCAAGAAAACTGTACGAGTCAGTGCAAGACAAAACCTACAATAAGACCTGTATCACTGTGACCAGCAAAGACTCAGATCAGCCTGTACATCCACCAAGTATGGCAAGGGTTCTGGTTCATCGTTCGTTGGGTAGCCCGGAGGCTGTAGAAGGCGCATGCATACATGCCATACCTCACACTGTGAGATAAAATCTCACAGAATTTTGGCCCATCTGGAAGGCAATTCCCATAAAAAATTCAAATCTCACAGAATTTTGTTAAATCTCCCTTAAAATTTTGTCTTATCCACAGCTTATTGCATGTATGCACATGCAATCAGGGATCAGTGTAGACTGATCAGACTGTGTTGATGTCCAAAACCTACAATAAGACTTGTATGACAGTCAAAGACTCAGATCAGACAGGACAGTCTGTCCTGTCTGATCTGAGTCTTTGGCTGTCATACAAGTCTTATTGTAGGTTTTGTCATGCCTTGGCTCATTGGTGTGGATACAGATAAGAAAAATCCAATTTGTAGAAGACCATTTTTTTTTATGACACAGCTGATTCGTTATACCTCATGAAGAAAGAAAGTACATGTATATATAATTTGCCTTATGTTCTGAAAGCTCACCAAGTTGTTTTAATCTCGTTTTAGCTTTGGCGACTCTTCACCAACTTCCTGTACTTTGGACCAATAGGCTTTAACTTCTTGTTCAATGTGATCTTTACATATCGATACTGTCGGATGTTAGAAGAAGGATCCTTCAGAGGGAGATTAGCAGACTTCTTCTTTATGTTTGTTTTTGGAGGGACAATAATGACTGTATCCTTTAATTTTTATCTTTCTTTGGGCAAATTCAGCAGACGATAAATTGATGATATTTTCTCGTTTTCCCAGAAATGTAAAGCCTGCTTTCTGGAAAAATAAGAAAATGATTTAAAAAATGCTGAAACTTTTGACACTATGCTTAACCCTTAAATTATACTAAACCCTCATATCTGCAGCAGACATTTTTTTTTTTTTTTATTTTCTGAGGAAATAAGGCTTGACATTGTCTGCTATGCAAACAATTCTCACAAAATGTCAAGTTTTATTTTCTCTGAAAAAAAAAAAATAAAAAAAAATAGAATGTCGTCTGCTGCTGTTTTGCTATGGGTTTTAAGAGTTAATCTCTATTCAGGGAAGTTAGCATTTTTTGCAACTGCAAATACAAAATGTAGTATAAATATATACATAGCACTAGTTAAGGCGCTTTTTTTTCAATCCAAAAGTATTGATAGTTTTCTTATTTCTCCATCATAAAAACCTATGTTCTGGTACTCATTAGAAGCACCTCACCGAGGTGCTTCTAATGAGTACCCACAATATACGTTTTCATGGAGAAATGAGAAAAATATTTACCGGATACTCTCCCTTATCTAGACCTATGTATATATAATCTGTTTGATGATTTTATTTGATTTATATCATACATATGCATACAGCAAACGCCTAGATCAGCCTTTGTGTCTGACTAAAGTGTTTGCTGCTCACCAAAAGATGTTTATACCCCTGGCATTCTTATACACTGAGGTGTACACAGTTTTCCCTTTTCCATTAATTCCTGCATACCTATGTTCGTTTGTCCTTCTGTAGCATTAGTGGACATCTGCATCTAAAAGTTTGTTAAGACATTATATTATCAAGGCCTATTGATGTTCTCACTGGCCAGGGGTTTACATGTCCCACTGGTCATTTTGTCTAGTATAGTAACCATATATGTATGTTGCAGCTCATTGCTTATACTATTCACAGTCAGTTATCTTATTTCCTTAACTATTTCAAAGATAGTAGCACTATTTGTTAATCTAGTGTTTCTAGGTAGTGCCTTCACTATTATGTTAGTATATGTTTGGAGCAGGAGAAATCCCTACGTTAGAATGAACTTCTTCGGACTTATGAACTTTCAAGCACCATATTTACCGTGGGTGCTGCTAGGATTCTCATTGTTGTTAGGAAATTCAATTATAGTTGATATTATGGGTAAGTATTCTTATCTAGATTGTGATATAATGTATAGTTAACCCATTGTAGTCGTGAAACCCGTAAAGGGTAATTGGCAAAAAGTATAGACCCAGATCAGACGCCGCAGAATGCGGCGTCTGATCAGGGTCTCCACTGTTTGCAAATAGTTTAGCCATTTTTCTCTAGGAATATGTAAATCTCATAGCTGGACTTACCTAAAATTGAAATTGGACTGGACTGTTCCAATATATAGTGTGGGAGAGTGTTAAGACCTCCACTTAGAATGTCAGTTTTCAGGTTTTGACGACCGCATGGTTTTTTATAGTATGTCAGTGGTGACATTGAAGTGGTTGTCTTAGCAGAAAACAATGGCCCTGAAATAGACAAATTTCAATGGCTCAAACATCTTTGGGACAATGGAAATTTATTCAAGATATACATGTAGGTAGTTTGATCCTCTGAGGGTTCATGTTGCCAGGTCAGATAGTAAATGAGGATAATTTAGGGAAATCTTTTCGATCTTCTACATAATAAAGGTATGAGTGTACTTACTAGAATCACTTCAATGAGGCACTTCTAATGAGTACACACAATGTACAATTATATGATAAAATAAGAAAATTTCCCTAAATACAGTCAACTTTCATTATCTCGACTTCCCTTATCTTGAATTACCGCTTATCTCGAAATGAAAATCTCATCCCTGTTTTAACATGAAAATCTAACAACAGTATTAAACAAAATATTGTGGAAAAGAGGAGAAAATGCTCCTAAGGAGCAATGTCTCTCCTTTTCCACAATATTTTCAATATATGTCTAACTTCAGGAGTCAAATTACATATTCATTTGTGAAATGTGGTTGCTCGATTTATTTTTTCCTGAATTCTGAAAATCTGATTTGTGGAGGTACGGATATCTCAAAGTATTCCAGAGAGTCCCTTGGACTTCAAGTTAACTAGAGTCGACTGTATTTGTTTTCTTAAGCTATCAGAAGAATTTCGTAGGGGCTGAAAATGAGTTTGAATTAGCCATGGTAAAGGAGCCGTTAGTGTTCGAGCTGTTGAGGTTTGACTGTAGTAAAGAAGATATTCAGAAGTACCACAGTCACAGAACATAGTCTACAAGTGACACCAACAGGCAGAGTACGGTAAATGTCCTAAAATTTCGTACACCAAAGTTCCTGACATAATAGTGTATGCAGACAGTGCAGACCAAGATCAGACTGCTCCTTCTAGAGGAAATCAATTTTATTGTGCAAGAAAGTAAAAGTAGAACATCTACCAGAATTTTCATAGTGTCTAATACAATGTTGAATATTTGTGCAGTAGACTATACAAATAACTAATTTTTACTCCATCTCTATTTAAGGTATTGCAGTAGGACATGTATATTATTTTCTAGAAGATGTGTTTCCTCAACAGCCAGGAGGATTCAAAATCTTAAGAACACCAGGTTTTCTGTAAGTATTTCACTTACCGTATTCGACTTAATTACCACACTGTGCACTTAGGTTTTTCAAAATTACTGGAAAAACTTGCAGTAAAATATCCACCTAAAAAGGGCACACTTTATAGAAAGATCAGCAGAGGACTTCATAAGGAGAGCATATAATGATGCTTATGCGTTATTATTTTCTGATTTTCTTTATAAAAACATATGTTGTGGGTTCTCATTTGAATTGCCTCGACTTGTCGAGGCAATTCAAAGGAGTACCCATAACATATGTTTTTATAAAGCAGTATATAAAAGTACACTGGTTGCAATAATCTAAAGCCTACTAAATTGCTTGACTGTGCGCTTATAGGAGCATGTGCGGTAATTAGGTCGAATACAGTAGATTATGCATAACTCCAGATATGAAGGTTTTTTGTTTTTTTTTAATTTTTTTTTTTCAACAAAAAAGTACTGATATATTTTTATTTCTCTGTGAAATTATATGTTGTGGTAGTTATTAGATTAACTCTTGTCCTGCTGAACCCGGATATATCCTGTTTATGCAAACAGTGTAGATCCAGATCAGTTGGCTTCTGAAGAAGCCAACTGATCTGGATCTGCACTGATTGCCATTCAGTATGTGAATTTATATCAACAATCTGGATCAAGTAATCTGATTGGCTGAAAATTAGAAATGGGTGTGGCATCTTTATTTATTCAGCATGACAAGGGTTAATGAGTATTCACAAGATATGGAGAAGTAAGAAAAATATCGTGGGTACCCCTTCTTATATGGAGTCATGATAATGATTCATATTGCCGGGCTGCAACAAATAACAATTGGTTTCAGTGCATATTACAACAAGAAAGGCCCAGTTCAGCAAACATTCAGGGCTTTTGATATCGTAAGTAGGTTTCTGAAAGATAAGATATTACTTTGGAAATACAGGCGGACCTCATTGGCAACCAATGGCTCATTTACCCTGGCTAATTCAAAGTCGTGTTTGATTCCTACAAAATTCTTCCAAAAGCTCAAGAAAACAAATATATAGGGAAATTTTCTTATTTTATCAAGAAATCACATGACGTGTGTACTCATTAGAATCACATCATCGAGTTGATTCTAATGACTACACTCAACATATTATTGTGTAGAAGATGGAAAAGATTTACCTAAGTTATTGCCATTTGCTTTCTGACCTGGAACCATGATTAACCCTCAGTGGCTCCATCTACCCATATACATGTATCTAGAACAAATTTCCATGGTCCCAAAGATGTTTGAGCCATTAAGGTTTGACTGTAAAATATCAATATTCTCTACATTCCTACACAAAACAAGTCTATAATATTATGGTTAAGGTCCATGGAATTGCATTTCTTGCATACTGGTTAAGGATTTCTGCAAATTACACCGGTGCTAGCAAATCTTATCTCTCAAACCCTTATCTGTCCTGTAGGAAAGATAAAATCAAGAATTTTCATGTGTTTGATATACACTGGCTGTATAGGCCGTTATGGTACGCCATTGTTAAGGTTGACGTCACTGAACTTAATGATGTCACTAAATGTCACGGTATTGTCATCACAATATGGGGGATGTCTGCAATCAAAGTGACTGCATTATCAAAAATCCACTTTCAAAAATGAAAGGTATGCAAGAAAAAGAATCTGTCATAGAAAAATTCATCCCTCTGGATCACAGTCTGACATCATTCGGCAAACCTTGTGATACCAGACAGTAACCCTCAGTATGGATTTTTCTATCTACCCCTCACGCCCATGATAGATTCTAATAATCATGATAAAATAAGAAAAATTCCCGAAATAGTTGTTTTCTCGAGTTATTAGAATTTCTTATGGACTCAAAAACTAGTTCAAATTAGCCATGGTAGACAAGCCATCTGTGTTCGAGCTATTGAGGTTTGATTGTATTCAGATGATAATCTTTTGTTATATGTCCACCAGAACATACCTTGCAGGTACTCTCCAGGGATTGTGCTTTGAGTGACTGGGGCAACATCTTTTCCCATTGACTATAATCACCCTGCCAAGCCTGACAATCAAAACTAACTTTGCCTTCAGTTTTCTGGTATTTTCCCCAGCTAAACCTCTCAGGATTACACAGGCAAGATCTGTTCAGATCAAATGCTTGCTAGAGTAGGGCATCATAATCTGTTACTCGCTTTCATGCTTGAAGTCTGTAAAGGCATTATAGCCAGTTTCCTGAGAGTTAAAATGACACTTTGTTTACATCTCTTATTTTTGGCAAAAAGATCTATTTCTGGAATAATTCAAAAGGAATATTTTGTAATCCCTTGCTTTATGGAAAGCCACCTTCATGTGCCTATGTGTGAATAAATGTAGATGGGACATAATACTTTCCATGTTAAATAAAAATGTCAGCAGATGACATATAGGAATACTTATTTGTCCAAGAAAATATAACTTGACATTTTGTGTGAGATGGATCACATGAAATGTAAAGTCTTATTCTCTAGGAAAAACAAGAAAATGTCACTGACATTTGTCATCTGCTGAACTCTCCCAGTGTACAGGGGTTAAGTTCTCATGACCATCTCAGTTTACTGTGTTATGAGCCAGGCGTAACGAGAAAGAAATGAAAGTGAAACCAGCAACAAGCTTTAATTATTAACAATATTTATTCACAAAAAAATGAGACACGATTCAAAACAAAAGAATGTAAGTAGACAGTACCTTTCAAGTTTATGTCACAAAGTCCCTCTGAAATAATCCACGAGAATTTATAAAACAAATCCTTTGAATATCAGTTTCTGATCCCACAATTTAATGTTCCTGAATTCAGAATTTAAGTCCAGAATGAATAAAATAGTAAAGTAATCCAGTATAGAATAATTTCCAGTGAAAATATACAAAGATGCCCAGATGAAAATCTGTACTCCTTATATAATATCAAAGAAGGTTCTAGAAAAAGAATTTACTACAAGCATCTCTTATTTTCTAGTTCCAATCAAGAAACTTCTAAATCTTCCATGACATTCCAAAAACAACTCAGTCCAGAATCAAGGCCGTAAACATCATGTTATTGTAAACATGTTGAACATTCCAGAAAGTTATTTTTGGAAACATAGTAAATAAAGCTATTTATGGAAACATAGTAAACATGTTGTTTAAAACAATTGAACACCCTGTTATATAACACTTCCCCTCTTCAGGGAAAAGAAAGATTTATGTAATAAAGCTTTCTTTTGCCATAAAATTATCATAAAATAAAATACTGATAAAGGCAATTATTATCTTATATACAGCAAGTTACAGGAAACCACAGATCAAGACATCATGCTCTGGACAAGGCATCAGGAATAATATTATCTTTTCCCCTGATATACCTGATGTCAAGATTGTGTTCCTGTAACAACAGGCTCCATCTGAGCAACCTCTGATTCTTGTTTTTCATCTTATGGATGAAAGTTAGTGGATTGTGATCACTGAAAACAACAATAGGTGAGGACGAAGAAGTCAGATAAACTTCAAAATGTTGAAGAGCAAGAATGAGAGACAAACATTCTTTCTCTACTGTAGAATAATTCTTATGATGTTTGTTAAACTTTTTCGAAAAGTAACAAACTGGATGATCCACACCATTGTCATCCTCTTGCAGTAATACACCACCTGCACCAACATCACTCGCATCTACTGCTAACTTGAATTCTTTATTAAAATTTGGTGCCAAGAGAACCGGCTCACTTCTCAGTATGGCTTTCAGTTTATCAAAGGCATTCTGACAATCACTGGTCCACTTAAACCTCATTCTTTTACTAAGTAAATTAGTCAGTGGCTCAGCAATGACAGAAAAATTATTACAGAATTTTCTGTAATAACCGGCCATACCAAGAAACCTCATCAGTTGTCTTTTGCATGTGGGCACCGGAAAATTTGAAATAGCTTCAACTTTAGCCTCTATAGGTTTAACCTGACCATGACCCACAACATGTCCTAGAAATGTTAAAGTTGCATGACAGAATTCACTTTTAGCAAGGTTTATTGTCAATTTTGCTTCACTTAGTTTATCAAAGAATGCTTTGATAGTTCCAAGATGGTGATTCCATTCATCACTGTATATGATGGCATCATCGATGTAAGCATCGCAATGCTCGAATCCAGCTATTATGGTGTTGATTAAGCGTTGAAATGTTGCTGGAGAGTTTTTCATTCCGAAAGGCATTACTTTATAGTGATATAATCCATCAGGAGTAACAAATGCTGAGACCTCTTTGGCTCTTTCTGTGAGAGCAATTTGCCAAAATCCTTTCAGAAGATCAAATTTAGTTATATATTTTGAATTTCCAACTTTGTCAATACAGTCATCCATTCTTGGTATGGGAAAAGTATCTGTTTTACTCAAATTATTGACCTTCCTGTAATCGGTGCACATCCGATATGTTCCATCAGGTTTTGGCACAAGAATGCAAGGTGAACTCCATTCACTTTGACTTGGTTCAATAAAATCATTGTCCAGCAAATACTGAATTTCCTCCTTAAGATATTTTTGTTTTGTTGGGTTCATTCTATATGGATGTTGTTTGACAGGTTGTGAGTCCTCAACATTCACATCATGATAAATTTTGTCAGTCCTTGTAGGAATGTCCGGAAATAAGTGTTCATATTGATAAATTAACTGTTTCAGTTCTTTTCTTTGGACTGGATCTAGGTGTGAAAGTTTCTGGTCGAGATCCTTTAGAATGTCAGAATTCTGAAGTTTTGAAGAAGCAGGATCAGATTTGGTGAATTTCATGTCTTCAGAGTTCATTTCACTTTGTTCCTGAGGGACTGAACTAACAACACTAATTGATGTAACAGAAGAGCTATCCCTATCTATGTATTGTTTAAGCATGTTAACATGACATAACTGTTTTTGTTTGCGTCTCCCAGGAGTGTTAACAATGTAATTAACATCACTAATCTGTTTATCTACAGTGTAAGGGCCGTAATATCTGGCTTGCAGTGGTTTGCCAGGAATAGGCAAAAGAGCAAGTACCCTGTCTCCAGGCATGAATTGTCTTTCTTTTGCATTTTCATCATACCAACGTTTCATTTTCCTTTGTGCTGACTTAAGATTGGTCCGAGCAGCTTCACAAGCTTTAGACAGCCGGTCTTTAAAATCTGATACATACTGAAGTAAGTTCAGAGAACTGTCATCATTTGAGAGAAATTTCTCTTTCAAAAGTTTCAAAGGTCCACGCACAGTGTGGCCAAATACCAGCTCATATGGGCTGAAACCAAGAGATTCCTGAACAGATTCTCTAACGGCAAACAACAACAAATGAATGCCTTCATCCCAATCTTTTTCAGTGTCAAAGCAGTATGACCTGATCATATTTTTCAGTGTCTGATGAAATCTTTCAAGGGCACCTTGACTTTCAGGATGGTAAGGCGATGACTTATATTGAGTAATGCCCAACTCATGCATGACCTGCTGAAAAATTCCTGACATGAAATTTGAGCCCTGATCCGACTGAACAGACTTTGGAAGGCCTACAAATGTGAAAAACTTTACCAAAGCCTTAACAGTATTCTTTGTTTTAATATTCCGAAGTGGAATGGCTTCTGGGAAACGTGTAGAAGCACACATTATAGTGAGAAGATATTCATTACCTGACTTAGTTTTAGGCAAGGGACCAACACAGTCAATAATTATTCTGCTAAAAGGTTCATCAAAAGCAGGTATGGGCTGTAAATGAGCTTTTGGTATTGTCTGGTTGGGTTTTCCTACCATCTGACAAGTATGGCAAGATTTACAAAATCGAGAAACGTCAGATTTTAACCCTGGCCAGTAAAAATGGTTAAGAATTTTATGATAGGTCTTATTTATACCTAAATGACCTGACATGGGAGTGTCACGAGCCAAGTTCAAAATTTCAGGGCGATAAACCCTAGGAACCACTATTTGGTGGTTAACAGTCCACTCGTCTTCTGCTGAGACATCAGGAGGACGCCATTTTCTCATTAAAATGCCATTTTTGACATAAAAACAGACTGGGACTTGATCTATTTCTTTCTCATCTAAAGCCCTTTCAAGCAAAGGCAAAATTTCAGGATCATTATGCTGTTCCTTACAAAGCTGGGACCTTGACACCAAGTCATGACCTTGACCTTGGTCATTTAATATTGCAGAGTAATGACTGGACTCTGACTTGTTATGTAACTCCGTCTGTTTGTCAGACAGGCTGGATGAAAGAGAATTTGTAATCTCATGTTTAAAAGACTGACCCAAAAGTATCAGTTAAATCAATGTCCCCATCATTCTGTTTTGCTTTCTTTGCCATGGCCCTTGTAACGGCACAAGATGGGTAAAGATCAGGGATTTCCTGTTCAATGGGATCAGGTGGCTGATCAATACAAGGTATGTCAGTCAAAAGTGGGTTTACCACAACCTTATCTCCTGCTAAGTCATTGCCTAACAGTAAGTGAACACCTTTAAAAGGTAAAGAAGGTCGAATACCAACAGCCACTAAACCAGTTACCAAGTCTGAGGATAAATAAATGTTATGAAGAGGAACATTAACAAATCCACACTCTACACCCTGAATAAGGACACTTGTCCCAGAAGAAGTCTTCTCAGAAAAAGGCAGAGTATCTGCTAAAATAAGGGATTGAGAAGCTCCAGTATCTCGTAAGATTTTAATTGGGGTAGACTGGGCATAGTCACTATTTAGTGACACAAAACCATCTGATAAGAATGGTTCATAAATCTCCATAACAGAATCAGTCTCAGGCCTTTCGGTCTGGATAGGATCTTCCTCCTTAACACATGACTGTGGTTTTGACCGTAAAGAGGTAAGGCCAGTAGGTTTAAGCCCCTCTTGTTTTTCTTTCTTTCTTTTCAGATGTAAACATTCAGATATAATATGACCTGTCCTTTTGCAATAATTGCAAATTGGTTGAGATAAGGGATTTTGATCTTTATTTTCACCAGAAGGTTTGGGTTTGGGAGTAATTGTTTGGCTATGACTGCCAGGTGGATTACTAGGACTATGTTTGGATCCTGAATGTGGGAAAAATGGTCTTCTAGAGGGATTTGACTTATTAATAAAGGAAACTTTATGTGTTAAAGCATAATCATCTGCAAGTCGAGCTGCAGCTTCCAAAGTTTCAACCTGTTTCTCATCTAAAAAGGACTTAATGTCTGAATTTATGCACCTTTTGAACTCCTCTACAAGCATGAGCTGCCTAAGTTTTTCATGATTAGAGCCAATTTTCTTTGAAGAGCACCACCTGTCAAATAGCTGTTCTTTAGTTCTGGCAAATTCTACATGGATCTGCTCATTTTCTTTCTTACAGTTCCTAAATTTTTGCCTGTAAGCCTCAGGGACCAACTCATAAGCCTTAAGAATTAATTCCTTTACAGTATCATAACTGGAGCTCTGCTGGACAGTCAGCTGAGTATAAATTTCTCGAGCCTTCCCAATTATAACACTTTGCAAAAGCAAGGTCCAGTGCTCCTTTGGCCATTTTAAATTTTCTGCTACTTTTTCAAAATGAAGAAAATATTTGTCAACCTCTTTTTCTTGAAAAGGGGGAACTAATCTGATGTGTTTGGTAATGTCAAAATGAACGCCAGACTCTAAAGGTTGCCGTTTTACCGTCATATTTTGCATTTCTAATTCTTTCATTCTTAATTCTGTATCAAATTTTATTTTTTCCCTTTCTATCTGAATTTGTCTTTCTTTTTCTTTCTCTCTCTCTTCCATTTCCATTCTTTCTTTCTGCATTTGTCTTTCCTTTTCTTTCTCCCTCTCTTCCATTTCCATTCTTTCTTTCTGCACTCGGGGGTGGTCGGGTGGTGCGAAGGTGCTGTGTATCTTACATCACTGGGGCGTCCAACTGATATTGGCTTACAGTTGCGCAAGGCCTGCTATCCTTGTAGTGGGTAAGGTTAGAGGGGGAATGTTTTTATTTCTTCTGTTTCTTCACTTTCATTCCTGTTCCTCTTTCTTCCCTGTCCCTCTCTTTCATCTCCTCTACTCTCTCTTCTATCTCTTTTCTCCCTTTCTCTGGGAGACGACACAAAATGACCCTCAAGGGTTGAAGTGTCGTTAAACCCCAACACAATCAATCTTTCTGCACTCTTTCTTCCATTTCCATTCTAAGTTTTTCTTGCTCTAATCTTAATTTTTCTAACTCAATTTGCTTCTGAATCTCAAGCTCTCGCATTTGCAAACCTGTCTGTGTAACAAGAACAAGAGACAAAGCAGAAGAATCAAGAATTTCCTTATCAACCAAAAATTGGACCAAAATATTTTTTATTTCCTGTTTTAACATGGACTTGTTGACGGTAGTCAATTCATAGTGAGCAGCAATATCCAACAAATCAGACTTTTTGGCCAAATCTAACAGCTCCTGCGTAGGCGCAGTGATAAAAGCTTGAAGGTCAAATGACATGATTGCTTTTTGCTGGTTTTATCAAGTAAATTTATCAGAGTTTATTTATTGATATTTTTCAAAAGTCAATACTTGCTTTTTTATTATTTACTTATATTTTTTGAAAGTCAATACTTGTTTTTTATAAAACAAAGATTTTTATAATTACTGAAATTTTTTTGAAAGTCAGTACTTGTTTTATAGCAAACAAATATTTCTTTTTTTTTCTTTAAAAATCAATATTTGTTTTCTTTAAAAAGCTCAAACTTGTTTTAGCTCAAGAAAATGTTCGATCGCGGACGAGCCCCCAATTTCTGTTACGAGCCAGGCGTAACGAGAAAGAAATGAAAGTGAAACCAGCAACAAGCTTTAATTATTAACAATATTTATTCACAAAAAAATGAGACACGATTCAAAACAAAAGAATGTAAGTAGACAGTACCTTTCAAGTTTATGTCACAAAGTCCCTCTGAAATAATCCACGAGAATTTATAAAACAAATCCTTTGAATATCAGTTTCTGATCCCACAATTTAATGTTCCTGAATTCAGAATTTAAGTCCAGAATGAATAAAATAGTAAAGTAATCCAGTATAGAATAATTTCCAGTGAAAATATACAAAGATGCCCAGATGAAAATCTGTACTCCTTATATAATATCAAAGAAGGTTCTAGAAAAAGAATTTACTACAAGCATTTCTTATTAGCTCACCTGAGCCAAAGGCTCAAGGTGATATATTGTGATCACTCACCGTCCGTCGTCGTCGTCGTCGTCCGTCCGTCCGTCCGTCAGTCCGTTCACAATCTTTAAACAACATCTCCTCCTAAACCACTGATTGGATTTTGACCAAATTTCACAGGAATGATCCTTGGTTGATCCTCTTTCAAAGTTATTCAAATGGTTCCGGTCCATTGAATATCTAGGTCAGAGGAGCTAAAAATAGATTTTTTAACTAAAAACTCAAAAATGTTTCTTTGGTAATCCTCTACCAAGATTGTTCAAGCCATTTGGATTTGTCAAAAAAACATGGCCGCCAGGGGGCAGGGCTTATTTTCCCTATATATCTGTATAGAAAACTTTAAAAATCTTCTTGTCAGAAACCACTAGACCGATTTCAATATAATGTTGCAGAAATGTTTCTTTGGTGATCCTCTACCAAGATTGTTCGAGACATTTGGATTCGTCAAAAAACATGGCCGGCAGGGGGCGGGGCTTATTTTCCCTATATATCTATATAGAAAACTTTAAAAATCTTCTCGTCAGAAACCACTGGACCAGTTTCAATATTATTTTGCAGAAATGTTCCTTTGGTAATCCTCTACCAAGATTGTTCAAGCCATTTGGATTGGTCAAAAAACATGTCCGCCAGGGGGCGGGGCTTATTTTCCCTATATATCTATATAGAAAACTTTAAAAATCTTCTTGTCCGAAACCACTGGACCGATTTCAATATAATTTTGCAGAAATGTTCCTTTGGTAATCCTCTACCAAGATTGTTCAAGCCATTTGGATTCATCAAAAAACATAGCCGCCAGGGGGCGGGGCCTATTTTCCCTATATATCTATATAGAAATCTTTAAAAATTTTCTTGTCAGATACCACTAGACTGATTTCAATATAATTTTGCAGAAATGTTCCTTTGGTTATCCTCTACCAAGATTTTTCAAGCCATTTGGATTCGTCAAAAAACATGGCCGCCAGGGGGCGGGGCTTATTTTCCCTATATATCTATATAGAAAAGTTTAAAAATCTTCTTGTCCGAAACCACTGGGCCGATTTCAATATAATTTTGCAAAAATGTTCCTTTGGTGATCCTCTAGGAAGATTGTTTAAGCCATTTGGATTCGTCAAAAAACATGGCCGCCAGGGGGCGGGGCTTAGTTTCCCTATATATCTATATAGAAAAGTTTAAAAATCTTCTTGTCCGAAACCACTGGACCGATTTCAATATAATTTTGCAAAAATGTTCCTTTGGTGATGCTCTACCAAGATTGTTCGAGACATTTAGATTCGTCAAAAAATATGGCCACCAGGGGGCAGCGCTTATTTTCCCTATATATCTATATAGAAAACTTCAAAAATCTACTTGTCCGAAACCATTGGACCGATTTCAATATAATTTTGCAGAAACCTTCCTTTTGCGATCCTCTACCAAGATTGTTCAAGCCATTTGGATTCGTCAAAAAACATGGCCGCCAGGCTTATTTTCCCTATATATCTATATAAAAAACTTTAAAAATCTTCTTGTCCGAAACCACTGGACCGATTTCCATATAATTTTGCAAAATGTTCCTTTGGTGATCCTGTTACAAGATTGTTCAAGCCATTTGGATTCGTCAAAAAACATGGACGCCAGGGGGCGGGCCTTATTTTCCCTTTATAATCTATATAGAAAACTTTAAAAATCTTCTTGTCCAAACCACTGGACCGATTTCAATATAATTTTGCAAAAATGTTCCTTTGGTGATCCTCTACCAAGATTGTTCAAGCCATTTGGATTCATCAAAAAAACATGGCCACCAGGGGGCTTGGCTTATTTTCCCTATATATCTATATAGAAAAGTTTAAAAATCTTCTTGTCCGAAACCACTGGACCGATTTCAATATAATTTTGCAAAAATGTTCCTTTGGTGATCCTGTTGCAAGATTGTTCAAGCCATTTGGATTCGTCAAAAAACATGGACACCAGGGGGCGGGGCTTATTTTCCCTATATATCTATATAGAAAAGTTTAAAAATCTTCTTGTCCGAAACCACTGGACCGATTTCCATATAATTTTGCAGAAATGTTCCTTTGGTGATCCTCTACCAAGATTGTTCAAGCCATTTGGATTTGTCAAAAAACATGGCCGCCAGGGGGCGGGGCTTATATATCTATATAGAAAATTTTGATAGTCTTTTCAGAAACCACTTGACCGATTTCAATGTAACATTGCAGGAATGTTTCTTATGTAACCCTCTATCAAGATTGTTCAAGCCGTCATGATTCGTCAAAAAACATGGCCGCCAGGAGTCAGGGCTTATTTTCCTTATATATCTATAGAAAACTTTAAAACTCTTCTTGTCAGAAACCACTGAACTGATTTCATTATAACTTTGCAGAAATGTTTCCTTGGTGACCCTCTACTAAGATTGTTCAAGTAATCATGATTTGTCAAAAAACATGGCTGCCGGGGGCAGGGCTTATTTTCCCTATATATCTATATATAAAACTTTAAAAATCTTCTTTTCAGAAACCAATGGACCGATTTCAATACAACTTGGCAGGAATGTTTCTTTGGTGACCCTCTACAAAGATTATACAAGCCGTCATGATTCATCAAAAAACATGGCCGCTAGGGGGCGGAGCTTATTTTCCCTGTATATCTATATAGAAAACTTTAAAAATCTTCTCGTAAGAAACAGTTGGACCGAGTTCAATGTAACTTGGCAGGAATGTTGCTTTGGTGACCTTCTACCAAGATTGTTCAAGCCTTCATGATATGTCAAAAGCCATGGCCCCCAGGGGGGTGGGGGGGGGGGGGGGCGGGGCTTATTTTTAGTCTATATCTGCATAGAAAATTTTAAAATTCTTATTGTCACATACCCCATGACCGATTTCAATATTACTTGGCTGTAATATTGCTTTGATGAACCTCTATCAAGATTGTACAAGCAGTCATGATTCGTCAAAAAACATGGCTGCCATGGGGTGGGGCTTATTTTCCCAATATATCTAAATAGAAAACTTTAAAAATCTTCTTGTCAGAAACCACTGAACAGATTTCAATATAACTTGGCAGGAATGTTCCTTTGGTGACCCTCTCCCAAGTTTGTTCAAGCTTTCATGATTCGTCAAAAAACATGGCCGTTAGGGCGTAGGGCTTTATAGCTATATAAAACTTTTTAAACCACTGGACCAATTTCAATATAACTTGGCAGAAATGTTCCTTTGGTGACCCTCTTTTAAGATTCAGTTCAAGTCGTCAAGATTTGTAAAAAAACATGGCCGGGGGTGTGGTGGAGGGGGGTGGTGGTGGTTAGTGCTATAAAGTTTATACAAAAATCCTAGAGCAGTGAACTTGGCTGAAACTTCAACAGTAAATATGCAAATCTGTTTGGTCAGGTGAGCAATATAGGACCATCATGGTCCTCTTGTCTTTTAGGGTGCATCTTTTTCTTCTTTCAAAAAAAAAAAAAAAAAGAAAAGAAAAAAGAAACAAAAGATCGCTGTTTCCTGTTGACAATTGCAAGGTCAAACGGTGTTACGATAAAAGATCTCATCAGACTAAAAACCAATACTTAAGTATCCGCTACGGTTTCCTCCGATACTGGACAACTTGGTATTGATTATTTGACTCTATAGGTAAAATCGGTGTACCGTAGAGATACGACGCCTTTCAGTACTGGCTTTTACCAAATACTGTACTGAAACACCGCTTGCGCATTCGCTTTTTCCAAAAATGAAAGTAGACTTCAGGCGTACATTCGAGATTTTTTATGAGTCCACGGGACTCACCGAGGCTAATGTTTTGAGTCCTCTGGCGAAATTATGCGTACAGGACGCAGGACGCACGCCTAAAAAAATCACTGACATAGAAAAGTTTAAAAATCTTCTTGTCAGAAACCACTGGACCGATTTCATTAATACTTGGCAGAAATCTTTCCTTGTTGACCCTCTACCAAGATTGTTCAAGTTATCATGATTCATCGAAAAACATGGCCGCCTGGGGGGAGTGGGGGGGGGGGGGGGGCTTATTCCCTCTATATCTATATAGAAAAGTTTAAAAATCTTCTTGTCAGAAACCAATAGACCAATTTCAATATAACTTGGCAGGAATGTTGCTTTGGTGACCCTCTACCAAGATTGTTCAAGCCGTCATGATTCATCAAAAAACATGGCCGCTAGGGGGCGGGGCATATTTTCCCTATATATCTATATAGAAAAGTTTAAAAATCTTCTTGTAAGAAACAGTTGGCTCGAGTTCAATGTGACAGGAATGTTGTTTTGGTGACCCTGTACCAAGATTGTTCAAGCTGTCATGATTCGTCAAAAAACGTGGCCGCTAGGGGGTGGGGCTTATTTTCGCTATATATCTATATAGAAAACTTTAAAAATCTTCTTGTCAGAAACCACTAGACCGATTTCATTATAACTTGGTAGAAATCTTTCCTTGTTGACCCTCTACCAAAATTGTTTAAGTTATCATGATTCGTCAAAAAACATGGCCGCCACGGGGAGGGGCTTATTTTCTCAATATATCTATATAGAAAAGTTTAAAAATCTTCTTGTCAGAAACCAATGGACCGATTTCAATATAACTTGGCAGGAATGTTTCTTTGGTGACCCTCTACCAAGATTGTTCAAGCCGTCATGATTCGTCAAAAAACATGGCTGCCAGGGGGAGGGGCTTATTTTCCCAATATATCTATATAGACAAGTTTAAAAATCTTCTTGTCAGAAACCAATGGACTGATTTCAATATAACTTGGCAGGAATGCTTCTTTGGTGACCCTCTACCAAGACTGTTCAGGCCGTCATGATTCATCAAAAAACATGGCCGCTAGGAGGCGGGGCATATTTTCCCTATATATCTATATAGAAAAGTTTAAAAATCTTCTCGTAAGAAACCGTTGGATTGAGTTCAATGTAACTTGACAGGAATGTTGCTTTGGCGACCTTCTACCAAGATTGCGCCCTCATGATACGTAAAAAAACATGGCCGTCAGGGGGCGAGGCTTATTTTCCGTGTATATCTGTATAGAAAACTTTAAAATTCTTCTTGTCAGAAACCACCTGACTGATTTCAATATTACTTGGCAGGAATGTTGCTTTGGTGACCCTCTACCAAGATTGTTCAAGCAATCATGATTCGTCAAAAAACATGGTTGCTAGGAGTGGGGCTTATTTTCCCTATATATCTAAATAGAAAATTTTAAAAATCTTCTTGTCAGAAACCACTGAACCGATTTCAGTATAACTTTGCAGGATTTTTCCTTTGGTGACCCTCTACCAAGTTTATTCAAGTTGTCATGATTTGTCAAAAAACATGGCTGTTAGGGTGTGGGGCTTAATTTCCCTATATATCTATATAAGACATTTTAAAAATCTTCTTGTCAGAAACCACTGGACCAATTTCAGTATAACGGCAGAATTGTTCCTTTGGTGACCCTCTTTCAATATTCAGTTCAAGCCATCATGATGCATGAAAAAAACATGGCCGCTGGGGTGCAGGGCTATAAAATTTATACAAAAATCTTAGAGCAGTGAACTTGGCTGAAACTTCAACAGTAAGTATGTAAAGCTGTTTGCTCAGGTGAGCGATATAGGACGATCATGGTCCTCTTGTTTTCTAGTTCCAATCAAGAAACTTCTAAATCTTCCATGACATTCCAAAAACAACTCAGTCCAGAATCAAGGCTGTAAACATCATGTTATTGTAAACATGTTGAACATTCCAGAAAGTTATTTTTGGAAACATAGTAAATAAAGCTATTTATGGAAACATAGTAAACATGTTGTTTAAAACAATTGAACACCCTGTTATATAACAACTGCAATAAAGAAACTATATTTTATAGATTTTTCTTTTTCTTTTTTAGAAAATATATATTAGAAACTCCAGAGCAAGATTCAAACTATGAACCACTGCCAGAAGAGAGACCTGGTGGGTTTGACTGGGGGCAGGGAGCAAGGCTAGGTGATGAAGACCAGCAGTGAACAAGGATATCAACCCTTAAAGCACCTGGTACAACAGCAGCAGACCAAGTTCTAAAGTTGTTTTTTTTTTCTGAGAAAATAAGGCTTGACATTTCATGTGAATCATCAGTAGATGATTCACACGAAATGTCAAGCCTTAGTTTCTTAGAAAAAAAATTTAGAATGTCATCTGCTGATATTTTGAATGGTACTGTTTAGTGGTTAAGTTTGAGGTCTGCAGATAAAAATGATAGTCAAAAATATTTTTTGTTATTTTTGCATGGAAATATATGTTGTGGTTACTTTTTAGAATCACCTCAGTGAGACAGTACTGATTTTGCAGAAATTACAAAAATATCCTGAATTATCTAGCACTCTGAAAATGGCTCAGATCTAATAAATGTCAGTGGAATTGAAGATCATTGATTTGGGAACTTGGTCAGAAATTTGTTATACATGTAGCAGTATTGTGAGAAACATGTAAAACTCTCATGAACTGAGTCAGTGAAAGTGAGCTCATATCACAAGATCAGATCACAATTATTCTGTAAGTGTAGATCAGATATTCCTTGTGAAGTCTTTATTGTGTGGATGTCTACTGCTAAGAAATGAATTTGTAAGAAATGGTAGTGCAGTAATTCTTTAAACATAATATTGTTTATGATGATGGAGATGGTGATGATCAACTATGACATCAGCATGGGCATGAGGTGAGCTAATGAAGAGCCATATTTGTTTGGAGAGGATGTGAGGAGATGGAAGTAATTTTAGGAAGAATATCATACCAATAGACTTTGCCAATTATTATTTGGGCCATGCCAAGTGAAAATGTGTCCTCGAACATGTGAAAAATGCACAGACTCAGGTGCATCCCACGCAAGTGCAAAGTCTCATCCTGGCATTTGGTCTCAATTGATACATTCAATAGTGTTCGATGGTTTTGTTAGTGGACAGCAAGGGCCCAGATCAGACTGTGCAGCTGCGCAGTCTGATCTGGGCCTTTGCTGTCGGCATATGCTCAAAGACACATTTGTGCATGGCGTATGCTCAAAGACACATTTGTGCATTTATTGTATTTATGTGACCCAATACATTACTGGTGATGGGGATTTCCTGATCTCATGATTAATTAAGTTTCTTGTTTTTAGTAGGTTTGGATACTTATTTAGCCTATACCACTCTCGAGCAAAGTTGTCAGACAGCTTGATATTTTAATTCATTTTTCTAATTTTCCCCAGAAAACAGGATTTGCATGAAATGTCAAAGCCTGTTTTCTGGGAAAACTAAGAAAATATTTCAAAATGTCATCTGCTAAAATTTTACCCAGCTTGCTAAAGCATTAAATCTTTTTCTTGTTACTAGGATTGGTTATTTCTTGACAACTATGTATGAGAAACTACCTGTTTGAGCATACTGGCATACATTTGCTTTTGCTGTTCATTCTATGACATTCTGGTTCAGTAAGGACCCCCACCCCCCACACACCCACCCCTCGACTATGTGATGCACAGTATAGGAAAATTGCTCTTATGACTTATGTAACTGGTGAAAGGTAAGATCAGTCGGTGCATCTGCATATTCTGATGAGAATCTTCCCTATTCGTTATACATGTATTCTGCTGTATCCATCAATTCAGTAATGGAGCAACCAAGGCCGTGATCAGACTGCACATATGTGCAGTCTGATCAGGGCCTTTGTTGCCCTCTTATGGCATAATGTCTCTTTACTGTGCTGCCCATTATATGTACTAGTATGTGTTGGTGTTTGCCCATGAGACATACAATTTTTCTTACCCAAAGTAGTCAGACCTGTCTTAAAGGCCACATGTATAAAGCAATCACCTGTTCATGGTCATTATATCAGATCCCTTTAAATGCAAATAAATGCAAATTTGTCTGTGTTAAATAAGCACTTGTCTTAAGCAACCACTTGTTTGCTTTTCCAAAGGTGCTTGCTAAACCTACAGGTTTCACAATATTGGAACAGGCGTGAGTAAACTGTAGACCCAGATATGATGCAGCAGAAAACTGCATCTGATTAGGGTCTACTCCATTTGACACTCCTGCAGCAATTTTGGACACATCAACAGGTAGTAAATACATGCAGACTTGTTCAAGTTTAAGGATAATATAGTGGGAGTTAACCCTTGTCCTGCTGAACCCAGATATACCCTGTCTTTGCAAACAGTGTAGATCCAGATCAGTTGGCTTCTGAAGAAGCCAACTGATCTGGATCTGCACTGTTTATCATTAAGTATTTGAATTTGTATGAACAACTTGGATCAAGTAATCTGATTGGCCGAAAATTAGAAGTAGGTGTGGCATCTTAATTTATTCAGTAGGACAAGGGTTAAAATGTTGTGAAGCATCCTTATTGTTGAGTAACTTCAGATCACATGGTCTTTGGTTTGAATCCCGCTGAAGACAGAATTCGGCTCATGGCTGTATGGTGCTTCATTGCAAAGAGCCTTTCATTATCACCCTTCTATCATCTCAATATGACATAAATAATGTTAAAGGGGATGTAAAATATATAACCATCACCAGTTAAGGTGTCTCAATATTGAGTGTAAATACAGTAGGTGCTGTTCTATAGTACCGTACACCAGAAAGCAATCCTAATACATGTATAAATTATTCTTTTACGCAGGACTGTACACATGTACATGAGTAGTTTGGTCTTGCCAAACTATGTCATGTGACTAGTAAGCTATATTATGCAGTATGTAGATAGTGAAGATGCCATGCCCCATATTGCAATTGGTAGCACACCTGACTGCAGATACAGGTAGTTTATAGTTGAATCCCAGTTCAACCACATAACTTTCATAGAGATTGATCATGAACTAATTTTTATGGTCATTCTCCTCCTTTCCCCGATTTAAGAAGGGCATTTGTTAATTACTGGCAAAAGTATGTGAACAAACTGCTGGTTAATCATTTAAAAGGACTAAACCTACTTGGGAAAAATGTGACTAGGTTAACTGACCAACTAAACAGTGTTGACTGGGATGAAGAACTCCAAATCAAATCAAATAAAACAGATAGCAAAGAAACAGATCAGCTTTTTTTTTTTAGCTCACCTCAGCACAAAGTGCTGAAGGTGAGCTATTGTGATCACCTTGTGTTCGACATCCGTCATGCGTCATCAACAATTTCTTCAAATTACATCTCCTCCTAGGCCAATGGCTTGATTTCAAAATAATTACACAGAAATGTTCCTTGGTTGGCCCTCTATCAGAATTGCTAAAGTAGTTCTGCTTTGCTGAACAAAATGGCCACCAGAGCTAAGAATAGAAAAACCTTTTAACAACATCTCCTCCTAGGCCAACGACCGATATCAAAATAATTTCATTGAAATGTTCCTTGGTTGACCCTCTACCTAAATTGCTAAAATGGTTCCACTCCACTGAACAAAATTGCCACCAGAGCTAAAAATAGATAAACCTTTAAACGACATCTCCCCCTAGGCCAGTGACCAATTTCAAAATAATTTCACTGAAATGTTTCTTGGGTGACCGTCTACCGAATTGCTAAAATGGTTCCGCTCCACTGAACAAAATGGCTATCAAAGCTAAAAATAGAAAAACCTTTAAACGAGATCAGTTCCTAGGCCAATGGCCTGATTTCAAAATAATTTCACAGAAATGTTACTTGGGTGACCCTCTACCTAAATTGCTAAAATGGTTCCACTCCACAGAACAAAATGGCCACTAGAGCTAAAAATAGAAAAACCTTTAAATGACATCTCCCCCTAGGCCATTGACCAATTTCAAAATAACACAGAAATGTTTCTTGGGTGACTGTCTACCAAATTGCTTAAATGGTTCCGCTCCACTGAACAAAATGACTATCAAAGCTAAAAATAGAAAAACCTTTAAACGAGATCTGTTCCTAGGCCAATGGCCTGATTTCAGAATAATTTCACAGAAATGTTACTTGGGTGACCCTCTACCAAAATTGCTAAAATGGTTCCATTCTGCTGAACAGAATGGCCTCCAGAACTCCTTGGTATTCCAGTATCTTCTTTATTGTGAGTTACTAATACTACTTACAGTGAATGGCTTCACATTCAGTGGTGCCAAGTCTTTCAAAAAGGTTTTTTTTTTAGCGCTGCAGAGCCAAAGGCCCTGAAGACCACTGCTAAAACACAAAAACCTTTAATCCGCATCTCTCATGCTCTTCACACCATCACTTTCACGGCTAATCTTAGCTCAGGTGAGCGATTCAGGGCCATCATAGCCCCCCTTGTTCTTCACATCCAGATTTGAATTTTCCACGTCATAACAAACATTAGCCACTATTTTATTTTGGTGTAAACTGTATTTGTCCAAAAATTCTGTACTCCAGCATTTCTGATAAAATGCATATGCAAGCAAGAAGACCAAGATCTGAAGCAGTTTGATCAGGGTCGGCACTGTCTGCTATTCCAGTAGGTTTTTGGTGAATCGAATAAAAAAAAATCAGAATTTAGGCAAAAAAGTATGGAATAAAGATTTTTCCTTTAGTTGGTCTCCATGGCACAGTAGGTAGCAAATCTGATGGCTGATCCAGGGGTCTTAACCCTTTTCCTGCTGAACCCGGGTATGTCCTGCCTTTGCAAACAGTGTAGATCCAGATCAGTTGGCAGAAGCCAACTGATCTGGATCTGCACTGTTTGCCATTAAGTATGTGAGTTTGTCAACAATCTGGATCAAGTAATCTGATTGGCTGAAAGTAGAAATGGGCATGTCATCTTAATTTATTCAGCAGGACATGGGTTAGTTCCAGTTCCCAGCTCGGCTACATACATTTTTAGCTCAGCTGTTTTCGAAGAAAACGACGAGGTATTGTCATAGCTCTGGCACCGTATGCGTCGTCTGTGTCGTGCAAAAATTTGGACATTTTGTAATATCTCTGTCATTACTGAAGATATTTACTTGAAACTCGGACTAGTTGTTCATTATGAAAAGGGGAACTCATACCAATAGGGGAGGTAACCCTCAAAATATTTTTGGCATAGTTATGCCCCTTTTTCGACTAAGAATTTGTAGCCGAGCGTTGGCACCCACATGCGGTGCTCTTGTTAACTTTTGTGGTGATTGATCATGAAATCATTCTACGGTCATTCTATCCCTTCCATTAATTCAAGAAGGGCAATTGTCAGTTACTGATGAAAGTGTGCACAAGTACTGGTTAACCACTTAGAGGACTAAGCCTACCCAGGAAAACTGTGAGTAGGTTATCTGACCAGCACAACATGACCTTAAGTGTTGACTGGGCAGTAAAACACACACACAAACATATTTTTGTGTATTCAGACACAGCAATGCCTTACCATACTTGCCCCAAAATTTGAACAAGTCCTTTTCAGTATCTGTTGATGTGTCTAGAAATTGCTGGATGAATGGCAAACAGTGCAGACCCTGATCAGATGCCACATTATGTGGCATCTGATCTGGGTCTACACTGTATGCTCAGGTCTGCCTGTCCTATTGCAAATTTATTAGGATGAAATGGGAATGGCTTTGTATTCATTTAAAGTGTAGATAACATATATGGTAATGACAGAAATATTAGGAATATTTTCATAAACAGATTTTGTTGTTTATATGAAAATATTGATAGAGTAAATCCTGTATTTATGAATATGTGTATATGTAAATATCAGAAATGTTTGTTCTATTTTCATAAATAAAGGGAAATGTGCAATGTACGTAAATTAGTTTTGTTTTCATTATCAGGCATATGGATCCTAATGCTCAGTTTGTTTTTGTTTGATTTGGGCTTAACGTCGCTTTCAACAATCTTTCAGTCATATCGCGACGGTGTCTGGATGTGACAGGGAGCTCAATGCTCACTTTTAGAGTGCTGCCTCACTGAAATATCATGCTCCAGACACTTTGACATGATATTCCACCCAGTCACATTATACTGACACTGAGCTGACCAGTTCCGATTCCTAGCTCTACTTTCTTAATGCTGAGCGCCAAGCGAAAGAGCAGCTAGTACCATTTTTAAAGTCTTTGGTATGACCCAGCCGGGGATCGAACCCGCAACCTCCCGGTCACAAAGCGGACGCTCTACCACTGAACCACTGTGCCGGTTGCTCAGTTTGTAATAATCAATACCGTTATGCCAGCCAAAAAAGTTCCAGACTGACTTACGCATGTATCAGTATTGAAATGCATACATTGAAGTGTCCACTCCTGTTTTATATGGCTTTGGCTGATTAAATTCAATACATGGGTACACAGGGTTCTCGGGGACGCAGAATCCTGCGTCCCAGGACGCATAAATCATGGTCCGGACTCCTAAAAATTTCCAAAGCCGAGTCCGCCGGACGCATGTTTTTTCCCGTGGGACTACTACTAATTATGATCGGATTATTTGACTGAAGTCTAAAGTCCGCCACGTGTTATTCGTACCGTCGGTAGCATCTTAAAAGAACAGTAGTAATCCGCCGCGTGCTTTTCACACCTGCGACAAGTACCGTTATTTGCTAAGCAAGCGGTAGTTAAACAGGTGTTGGCAGTTCACACATCAGCGATTGAGTAATTAAAGCATGCAACTGACACCGGTATGCGACCCTTCCTTCGCTGTGTATTGCTTGCACCGACGACTGATTCATCGAAAACGCACACGCAGGTGTCATGCTTGAGGCTGGCGGGTTTTTTTTTTGTTTTTTTTTGTTATTAAGAGATTTTTTTTCCATTTCAAAATTTTCGGACGCTGAATTTTCATCACTAACATAAAAAAAAAAAAACGCTTACTGTTTTCAGTTAAAAGCCGACAAATGTACCTTATCCCTTGGCGAGATAACAGTCTGCGCATCTAAACGGTTATTCCTGCTTGTCACTGAAAAAAAAAAAAAAAAAAAATTCTAAGTCCCATCGAATCTATCCCGTAAGCCCTGTGAGTCTAATAATAACCCAGAGTCTAATAGGACAGCTCAGATGCACCCCGGACGACGGTATACAATTTGGGACTGTTCTAGTATAAGTTACATTTTCCATTGCGTCCGCATGAAGAAAGCGCGTGCTCCTAAGGGTAACGTCATTTGACAGCATGGCGGGAAACCTTTTTGGGAGAAAACTGAACTATTTCCATGTTGCATTGTAGAGCATTTTCTTGTAAGAAATGCATATGAATCAGACACATATTTAAAAACAAAACTAAATTATCAAGACTTTTACGGCAAATCAAAGCAGCAGATCGAAATTTCAGCTGGTGAAGAAGTCCCGGACATTTTTTTCGTAGCATGTATTGATCGCAGCACGGTGCAAATGTAAACATTGAAATGACGTTTTGCGGGACGCTCAAAAGAGGTGTCCATGATCAGAATGTGCGGATAGATTGCATATATAAGTTTGCGATAGAATATAACGGAGCTTTCGTTGGTTTTGATTAAAATATTTTTCACTCAGAACACTCGAGATCACCTAACAGACAGCGACGAACGGTGGGGTATTGAATTTAAGTGCGACGATCTTTATCATGCAAGTAAAACAGGATTGTCATGTCTCCCTGATCTGCAAAGGTGTCTTTAGTTCCCCATGAGGGAGATATGACGTCATCCTAATTTCTGGGCCAACCCCGTTGAATTAACAACATCAGGATGTGTGATAAGACTACCAGTTAGTTACATGCATTGCTCGGAATAATACATAATGCAAAGCATCATAAAAAAGTATATGAAAATAAGGAAATTGATTCTCCATCAGGTATTTATAGAATGAAGTTACCGGGGACATGCTCACTATCAAAGGAGAGTCATGAAAAAAAAAAAAAAATGGGACTCCTGTTTTGGGGGAGTGGGACTCCTACTTTTTGGCTGGGACTCCTACTTTTTACAAAAAGGGAGTCCCGGACTCCTACTTTTAAAATCCTAGTGAGAACCCTGAGTACATCAAGTGAATACATAATGGTCATTGTGACATGTTGACTTCTAATCTATTTTAAAGAAAAAAAAATATCTGTCATATATCTCTAGTACTAATGGCCTGGGGTTACTAAATTCTGTGTGTGGTTACCTCTAGTGAAGACACCACATGTAGGTCACTGTAAATCTTGTCTAATGTTTGGCCTAGGCAGACAAAACTTTGTGAATGTTGTTATGGATACAGTTAATGATATCATTTTGCAATACTGTAACAAGATCACTAAGACCTATATAGTGACCTCTGACCTACATTGTCTTGTACAGAAAAAAAAACAAACAAAGAAACAGCCACGTTTACTGTATGGCCTATATTACCAACTTTGGTGTGTGGTTCATCAACTGGTGTATGGGTTCATCAACTAAAGCTTTTTGCATACCAAAAGAAAGTCACTGACAGAGAAACTATTTAAATGCTTTTCAGTTAAATTTCAGTGACAAGCAAAATTATAGCAGCCAACATTCTACACTGTGCTCAAAATGAGCTTTTGTGATTGGCCAGTTGTGCAGCATTTCGAGGGTTGAGCGCAAGACTGGCGTAAGTCAGATGGTTGTTTTTCCCCAAACCTAATCTCCTCACCATGAAGGCGTTATGAAGATTACAACATTTCTTTCTGTAAACAATGAAAATTTAGGTGCCATTGCTCGTATGAGCAATGGCACCTAAATTTGCATTGTTTACAAAGGGGTCCAAGTTGCCCCTAAACAAGGGTTTCAAAAATATGTTTGAGTTACTATAGTCTTGCGCTCAACCCTCGATTTGACATCTGTTATTGTCCATCTGTCATCATATATCTCCTAAACCACTTAGCCAATTTTGACCAAATTTCACAGGAGATATCAAGTTTTAAAAGAAATGGAATCCAAATAGAATTCCATTTGTCATGGCAACCAAATGGAATGTTTAAATGTTTAAAAGTTAATGTAATGAAATATTTCAAGTGTGATGCAATAAAAGTTTTTCAAGCCATCTGGTTTCACATTTTACATTTCACGTTGGAAAAAAAAAAAAAAAAAAAAATTATCTGCTGCAGTTGCGATTGGAACTTTAAGGGTTAATGCAAATTGCTAATCATGGCAAAGAGTGCAGGTCCTAATCTGTGGCATCTGATGTCTACATTGTTTGCAAAGGTCCATTTATTAAGATGCTAAGCATTAATGGGCATTCAGTCTGTTTCAGTTTGGTAACAAAAGACAAACCAAAAGTTATGTAATTTTTTACATTTTTTATTTTTTGTACAGATCATAACATTATTTAACATTTTGATCAATATATAAAACCAATATGATCAAAGGTACTTTAACAAAACAGTAACAAAAACAATGTTAAAAATAAAAATTCTATACAGAAATCTACATTATTACACAGACAATCAACTGTACCTTTGTACATGTGTGCCCAGTGCATCTGCACATCAGGAAAACATTCCTATATAATTTTGACCCCCTTAAACCCACTTTTATATACCGTGAACACTCGTTACAATGATAGCATTTGTTGCCAAGGATGTTGCCATTAAAATGAATTTGCTGTTGTAAAGAATCCTTAATGGACAGAATGATATGTAAGAAAGACCTTGTTTTATTCTTATTTCTTCACAGAACATATGTTTTGGATATTTGTTAGAATTCTAACAAATATCCAAAACATATGTTACTTGAAGTTTTAATACAATATTCTTGCATAATTTCTCATTAACTGTCAGCTTTTCAGCAAAGGTTTTGTGAAAGTCAAATTGTCATTATAACAAATTTTGAAGTTGTATCGAGTGTTGGAAAAAGAGGGTTGACTGAAGTAAAAACTGGGGTTTACAGGGGTATACATTATTTTTCTTATTTCTGCTTAAAACACAGCTTGTGGGTACTTGTTAGCTCACCTGAGCACGAAGTGCTCATGGTGAGCTATTGTGGTCAGTCAATGTCCGTCGTGTGTCGTCCGTCGTGCGGCGTCACCAATTGCTTTAAAAGCCTACTCCTCCTACACCCCTGGGTCAATTGACTTGATACTTGGTAGGAAGCATCGGGGTGACTTGTAGATCAAAAATAGCTAAAATCGTTCCGATCTGAAATCCAAGATGGCCGCCATCTTGAAAATCTATTTTTCGCTTCTCCTGAACCGAAAGGCCAATTGACTCCAAACTTGCTAGGAACCATCAGGGTGACTTGTAGATCAAAAATAGCTAAAATCATGCCGATCGAAAATCCAAGATGGCCGCCATCTTGAATATCTATTTTTTGCTTCTTCTCCTGAACCGAAAGGCCAGTTGACTCCAAACTTGCTAGGAAGCATCAGGGTGACTTGTAGATCAAAAGTAGCTAAAGTAGTGCCGATCGGAAATCCAAGATGGCCGACATGGCCGCCATCTTGAAAATCTATTTTTCGCTTCTTCTCCTGAACCGAAAGGCCAATTGACTCCAAACTTGCTAGGAAACATCAGGGTGACTTGTAGATCAAAAGTAGCTAAAATCGTGCCGATCGGAAATCCAAGATGGCCGCCATGGTGGCCATAATGAAAATCTATTGTTTGCTTCTTCTCCTGAACCGAAAGGCCAATTGACTCCAAACTTGCTAGGAAGCATCAGGATGACTTGTAGATCAAAAATAGCTAAAATCGTGCCGATCTGAAATCCAAGATGTCCGCCATCTTGAAAATCTATTTTTCGCTTCTACTCCTAAACCCAAAAGCCAATTGACTCCAAACTTGGTAGGAGGCATTGGGGTGACTTATAGATCAAAAATAGCTAAAATCGTGCCTATCGGAAATCCAAGATGGCCGCCATGGCAGCCATCTTGAAAATCTATTTTTCGCTTTTTCTCCTGAACCGAAAGGCCAGTTGACTCCAAACTTGGTAGGAAGCATCGGGGTGACTTGTAGATCAAAAATAGCTAAAATCGTGCCGATCGTAAAACCATGATGGGCGCCATGGCAGCCATCTTGAAAGTCTATTTTTCGCTTCTTCTCCTGAACCGAAAGGCCAGTTGACTCGAAACTTGGTAGGAAGCATCAGGGTGACTTGTAGATCAAAAATAGCTAAAATAATGCCGATCGTAAATCCAAGATGGCCGCCATGGCGGCTATCTTGAAAATCTATTTTTCGCTTCTTTCTCCTAAACCCAAGTCACTTGACTCGAAACTTAGTAGGAAGCATCAGGGTGACTTGTAGATCAAATATAGCTAAAATCGTTCTGATCAGAAATCCCAGATGACCACCATGGCCGCCATCTTGGAAATCTATATTTAGCTTCTTCTCCTGCACCGAAAGGCCAATTGACTCCAAACTTCGTAGGAGACATTGGGGTGACAAAGATCAAAAATAGCTAAAATCATGCCAATCGGATATCCAAGATGGCCGCCATGGCAGCCATCTTGAAAATCTATTTTTCGCCTCTTCTCCTGAACTGAAAGGCCAGTTTACTCGAAACTTGGTAGGAAGCATTGGGGTGACTCGTAGATCAAAAATAGCTAAAATCGTGCCGATCGTAAATCCAAGCTGGCTGCCATTTAGAGTTTGTTCAAATGATCACACTCAATTGACTGGCATGCCATATATCTTCTTCTTCAAAATAAAGAACTGCTTAAATGATGATCTTTTCATTAGTTGCGATGACAGGATTGGAAAAATGTTGCATAACATCTGCATATCTGCAGTGGCTATGTCACTCAGGTGAGCGACCCGTGGCCCGTGGGCCTCTTGTTAGAACTGCCTCTGTGAGGCTGTAATCTGAATACTATGAAATTGCTTGACTGTGTGCTTATAAGGGTATGAGCAGTAATTCGGTTGAATACTTTATTTCAGGAGTTAATTTTCAAATTCAAGACTGCAATTATACTAATCAAAATGTTTTTCACCTTTTTATTACAATATGGTAAATGTCCTAAAATTTAGTACACAAAAGTGACTGACAAAATGGCATATGTGAACAGTGCAGACCCAGATCAGACTGAAGGAGCAGTCTGATCTGAGTCTACAGTCTACACTATTTGCCATTCCACTAAGTATTTTAAGAAAGAATTGCATAAAAAAGCAAAATTTAGGCGAAAACAGAATGGAATTAAGTGTTCGAAATTTTAGGACATTTACTGTACTGAAATGCATCAGGCCAACTACATGTACAGTATTTCACATGCAACCTGCTTATCCATGCAGTCTGGTCAGTGTTTGCTATCTGCACCAAAGCACTGTCAGAGGTCCAGATAAGGGAGGGTATCTGGTAAATATATTTATTTCTCCACAAAAACATATGTTGTGGTACTCATTAGAAGCGCCTTGGCAAGGCACTTCTAATGAGTACCCACAACATATGTTTTCATGGAGAAATAAGAAAAATACCAATAATTTTGGATTGAAAAAAGCGCCTTTAGTGCTAAACACTGTGTAGGTGAACAGTGACTAAGATAAAACATAGCTCCTTATAAGAAGAGAATATAGCTACAGATAAGAGGAAGATCTAGGCAAACATTTATCTCCATGCTTAAGCAATCAGGATATTGTGAATGCCTTTGTCTGTCCATCACGCTATCTCCCTGTAAACCACTGGGCAGAATTTAATCAAACTTGCTACACGACTTCCCCATGTGGTAAGGGTGTGTGAGAAAAACATTACTTTTCCATCTGTCCGTCCATCTGTGTATCATACTATCTCCTTCTAAACCACTGGGCGGAATTAAACCAAACTTTCTACATGACATCCCCATATGGTAAGGGTGTGCGAGAGCAACATTATTTTTCCATCCAATCGTCCGCCTGTCTATCAAAACTATTAGCAATATCAGCACTGAGCATTGGGATTTTGCGATGGCATTCCATCTACTGCGCAATCTAGTTTTTCTTATTTTTCCATGAAGGCATCTGCTCAGGTCTGCACTCTCAATCATCTAGCAGTTTCTAGACACATTAACAGGAGATATCAAGGACTTCTTCAAATTTTTAGATAAGTATGGAGTTAATATTTCCACATATTTAGAGTAAATAAGGCAGAGAGCATGAATATGCCAGCCAGTTGTAGGAGCAGAATAAATTCATAGTCTGTAAAACCCTGTCAACAAATAAGGCACATGAACCAGATAAGTGGGGTAGCCAGATAAATATTTGTGCCTGTCACTTTGATTCACTGCTGTATCTCTGACATAAGATTTCATAGCTCTTGATAAGAGGGATATCAGTAAATATTTTTATTTCTCACTTCTAATGAGTATCCACAACATATGTTTTTGTGGACAAATAAGAAAAAATATTAGCTTATCTAGGGCTATGTAATTTGGCAAACGACCAAGGCCCTGAACAGCCTTTGAATCTCGACAACGCCTTTGATGTTCAGTGTTAGTGACTGGTGAAGGGCCTTGTCCCAAGGTTTTAAAACTTTTTTCATGCTCAACTCAGCTGAGCATGAAATTTTCTCTGCTAATAAATATGAAAATGCCAACAATAGTTGGCATTTTCATATTTCTTAGCAGAGAAATTTTCATGCTCGGCTATATTTAGTAAGAAAGTATTTGCAATTGTTGGTAATTTAAGATTTATCAGCAGGACAAATTTCATGCTCAGCTGTGTTGAGCATGAAAAACGTTTTGTAACCTTGGGTTCTGAGTGCACTATGCAAATGCTGATGTCCAGAAAAAACTTTTCTCCTGGTGAGGCTAAAGACAGTGGTACAAAGATATTTGTTTTAGGTAGCATACCATATTCATAGGTCTAGATAAGAGTGGGTATCAGGTAAATATTTTTCTTATTTCTCCAAGAAAACATATGTTGTGGGAACTCATTAGAAACATCTCGCCAAGGCACTTCTAATGAGTACCCACAACATATGTTTTTGTACAGAAATAAGAAAATATCAATACTTTTGGAGTGAAAAAAGTATCTTATCAAGAGCTATGAATATTTAATCTTTGTATTAGGACATCCCAACTTCATATCATATTTGTACTAAAATTTCAACAAGTCTTTTTCTTAAAAAAAGATATTCAACCTAAAATGACCAACTCTGCACAATAACCAAATGTTCAGTTTTATTCAGAATATGAGGCCCAGCTGTCCATAGAATCTTTAGCTTGTAGATGTTGAGATGATGTTAGAGTTGATGTTAGGTATCGTTACACAAACTTTGTACATACATTTGTCTTATGGTCAATAAAAATGTGAAACGACGATACCCCGCCATTATCATGTCACAGGCAAATAACTGTCAAAAACAGACAAAATTTGTCTACTAGCAATCCCAAATCAGATCTCCACAATATCAATGCTCATATCAAATAAACCGTAGAAGGCCGAGCACTAGCAGCTTTTAAGTACTAACCGCACCCTGATTTTTCGACCAAAATTCGGGGGAAAAAATGAAGTAGATCGTATAATTGATTGTGTTGGGGTTTAACGACACGTCAACCCTTGAGGGTCATTTTGTGTCGTCTCCCAGAGAAAGGGAGAAAAGAGATAGAAGAGAGAGTAGAGGAGATGAAAGAGAGGGACAGGGAAGAAAGAGGAACAGGAATGAAAGTGAAGAAACAGAAGAAATAAAAACATTCCCCCTCTACCCTTACCCACTACAAGGATAGCAGGCCTTGCCCAACTGTAAGCCAATATCAGTTGGACGCCCCAGTGATGTAAGATACACAGCACCTTCACACCACCCGACCACCCCCGTAGATCGTATAAAACTCACCCAAAAATCATCAGGCAAAGATGCTCTCCTGAATCGTTTCATAGAATCAAAAACGAAAGTAGAGACTCCAGATTGAAGAGCTTCAATGCGGTCACACGATATACCGCGAGGTAAACTGTTCCTCAGTTCGGATTCGGCTTTGGCAATACACACTTTTGATAGCAACCCTGTCGCGGGCCTCAAAATCAATCATATTTTTGTTAGCCGATCAAATGCGCGTTCCAGATTGTGACTACCGGAAATGAATCAGACAATCCAATGGTGGAAAATGCTAATCGAAATTGTCATTTTGGCTGATAAAAACAGCTTGATGTCTGATAAATCGAAAACAATGGATGAAATACAGAATTGATACACCGCTTGTGTGTAAGTATGGCCCACAAATAGTAGATCATGTGCCGATTATGCTCTGAACTTCGCCGAAATTTGGCGAGGATCGGTTGATTTTGAGATTTCATGCTAAAAATTTTGAAGAAAAAAAATGGTCAAAAATATTCTAGAATGTATTAACCGCACCCTTATCCCAAATTTACAGTTTTGGGGTAAGAAAGTGCGGGTTGTACTAGGTCTTATACGGTAGTGAAAATCCATTGAGATTTACTCAACTTATTGTCCTGAAACTAAAATACACATCTATTGCGGGCAGATAACTGTCAAAAATTGATGAAATTTGTCCATCAGCAATCCCAAACCAGATCTCCGCAATATCAATGCACTTATCAAGTTTGGTGAAAATCCATTGATATTTACTAAATTATTGTCTGTAAATACGGATGTGCTGCGGGCAGATAACTCTGTCAAAAAGTGACGAAATTTGCTCATCAGCAATCCCAAACCAGATCTCCACAATATCAATGCACATACCAAGTTTGATGAAAATCCATCGATATTTACTTAAGTTATCATCTGAAAATAAACAGATGTGTTGCGGGCAGATAACTGTCAAAAACTGACAAAATTTGCCCATTAGAAATCCCAAACAAGATCTCCATAATATGTATGCACACACTAAGTTCGGTGAAAATCCACTGACATTTACTCAAGTTATCATCCGGAATTGGAAATGTGGACAGATGGATGTACAGCAGACAACCAATGTGATACCATAATACCCCACTGTAGTGTGGCAGGGTATAAAAACATGTTAGCAGCTTTTTCCTGTGCAATTTATTAGTGTGGTTGATTTCTTATATAAACACATTAAATGTTTATGTAAAGAGCTGAAGGGGACTTGATTTTGTATATGGGAGACATCTTTTGTAACTTCATGTTTGCTTTCCTATAAATCAATCCCCTTCAGAAAAAGGGTCTACTCTAAAAAGGAAAGAGTTTGCTCTTTGTAGAGTATACCCACTTTCTGAAAAGGGTAAAAAAAATGACAGAATTACCCCTTTACAGCCACCTCTGAAAAGTGCATCAATTTCTTTTTTAGCTACTGAGGCTTTGAATGACCAAGCCCTGAACTATAAATTAAACCAAAACTGGAAATACAAGCATATATACAATTTTTCATAAAAATATAACATATATGACTTCTAAATAAATCACAAGTGGGATACACAACTCTAGATTAGGTGCTTTATTCAACCAGACCATATCGATATTTTTGTTATTTCTCTGCGAAAACATGTTGTGGGTATTCATCAGAAGTGCCTCGCTGAGGCACTTCTGATGATTACCCACAACATGTTTTTTGCTGTCATGGGGAAATAAGAAACTTTTTACCTGAATACCCTCCAATCAACAGCTATGAGGGAAATACTTCAAAGGTTACTGCAGACATTAAATCAACATTTTCCTTCTTTGTGGCAATTGATCTGGGTCTATACTGTTTGCTTTGTCATGTCTGTCAGAATACTTAGTGTGAATTTAAGTCAACTGTCATGGATAAAATATTTTAACATGTAGCATGCTGGGTAAAAATTTCAACAGAAAATAGTCTGAAATATTTTTTAATTTCTTTTTTCTTCTTCAGAATACAGTCAACTTGTTATCTCCAGGTCCAAGGGACTTTCTGAAATACTTCGAGATATCCGTACCTTGAAATATCATATTTGCAGAATTGAGGAAAAAATAAATTGATCAAACCAAATTTAATAAATGAATATGTAATTTGACTCCTGAAGTTGGAGATATATTGAAAATACATGTATTGTGGAAAAGAGGAGAACTTGCTTCTTAGGAGCAATTTCTCCTCTATCCCACAGTATTTTACCTGTTGTTAGATTTCCATGTTAAAACAGGAACCAGATTTTCACTTTGAGATAAGCAGTTCTTTGAGATAAGCTAAGCTGAGATAATGAGAGTCTGCTGTATAAGTTTTGACATGTCATGCAAACTAACTCTCCTAAGGAGGTAATTTGCATAAAATGTCAGACCCTATTTTCTGAGAGAAAAAAATCATTAGTTTGTTTGCTCACTTTGTCCAGAGAGAGCTAAGGCTAAAAGTACAAATGGTCAGTGTCTGATATCATGGAGCATAATGCAAAATACATGTACACAGATTCAGCTCATTCTGTATATTTACAGTCACATGAGGGTCTTAGTTGTCATTGTTTTACAGTAATGAATCTATAAGCAGGCAGCAGTGGTCATGTTTAGCCAGTACAGATGTGTAGGCTGTTCTAGACTTTTGATGTTCACATATGCCCAAAAGACATCTTTTTACACAGTGCAACCCTAGTACATGTACAAAACAAACCTGATATCATGAAAGTTTACTTGGTAGAGAACACTATGATATTAATATAGCTAAAAGCTTGGTTTCAGACCCAATTATGCTAACCTGGTCCTGCTGAACCCAGACATGTCCTGCCTTTGCAAACAGTGTAGATCCAGATCAGTTGGCTTCTGAAGAAGCCACTTATCTGGATCTGCACTGCTTTTCATTTGGTATGTGAATTTGTATCAAGCAATCTAATTGGCAGACAATTAGAAGTGGGCTTGGCATCTTAATTAAGCATGACAAGGGTTAATAAGACAGCATCCTATCACAAATAAAACTACCATATTTACAATATATATTCAGACCAGAATGCCCATGCAAACACTGCAGAACCTGATCAAACAGTTCATAAAAGGAAGTTTGATGTAAGATGCCACTGTTCAGCATTCATTCACTCTTTACACACTTGGCCAGTTGGCATAACTCCAGATAAGAGAGGGTATCAGGTAATACATGTATTTTCTTATTTCTTCCTGAAAACATATATTGTGGGTACTCATTAGAAGTGCCTTGCTGAGGCACTTATAATGAGTATCCATAATATATGCTTTTGTGGAGAAATAAGAAAAATATCAATACTTTTCGGTTGAAAAAAGTGCTTTATCTGGAGTTATGAGGTAGTCAACTGGACTTTTTCAAATTTTAGATAAGTATTTTTTTATAATACAGCATTTAACTATAAAAATAGTCTGATGGCAAACATTTTTTTTTGTCATTATTATATTTCAGAAAATAGAGTTTAACATTCAAATCTAAAGGTGACAAAATAAATGCCATGTTCAGCTCTATTTTCCAGTGACATAAAATCATTTTACAATAGTGTCAGCAAATCTTTAAATTCAGCAGTCTAAAAGTGGAAGATGACATTGTGTACATGAATGAAAAAGTAGAATGAATATTTCTCCTATTCATATCATTATCTTGCCAGCTCCACTGCATTTCTGAATACCTAGAAATAGGAGTTCTAAAAAATACAGTGAATTTGTTTGATTTGGGCTTAACGTCGCTTTCAGCAATCTTTTATATCGCGACAGTGTCTGGATGTGGCAGGGAGCTCAATGCTCACTTTTAGAGTGCTGCCTCACTGAAATATCATGCCCCAGACACTTTGACATGATATTTCACCCAGTCAAATTATACTGATACTGAGCTGACCAGTTCTAGCTCTACTTTCTTAATGCTGAGGGCCAAGCGAAAGAGCAGCTAGTATCATTTTTAAAGTCTTTGATATGACCCTGCTGGGGATCGAACCCACAACCTCCTGGTCACAAAGCAAACGCTCTACCACTAAGCCACTGTGGTGCTATAAAATACAGTGAAACAAAACTGTTTTTCTATCCACTTTTTCATCACTGTCTTATTTTGAGTTGATCTGCAAAATTATACAGATTAGCCTACTTCAATGAAAAAAAAAAAAAAAAAAAAATGAACTGAAAATACCCCACAACTATTGTGTAGTGGGCAGATAACTGTCAAAAATTGAAGAAATCTGCCTTAGAAACCCATACCAGATCACAAACCATAATATCAATGCACATATCAAGTTTGGTGGACATCAAGTTACTGTTTGGAAATAAAAATATGGACAGTTGTCCTAGACATATAATAGATGGATGAACAGACAGACTGACACACAGATGACCAACATGAAACCATAATACCCAACCATCTGACAACAACGACCTGGTACACTGTCATGCATTGTTTTATAACTTAATCCTAGTCCTACTGAACTCGAATATACCCCACCCTTACAAACAGTGTAGATCCAGATCAGTTGGCTTCTGAAGATGCCAACTGATCTGGGTCTGCACTGTTTGCCATTAAGTATGTGTATATCAACAATCTGGATCAAGTAACCTGATTGGCAGAAAATTAGAAGTAGGTGTGGCATCTTTATTCAGCATGACAAGGGTAAAGGAGACTAGATACACCTGGTATCCACCAGGGCCCAGTTGTTTAAAACTAATGATGTTGCTAGTTAATGTATTGTTAAAACTTTGATCATTAAATATGGCACATATGCTACTATTTTTGCTGAAAAAAAAAGCTGTGAATTAGATATTGTGCTTACTAGAACAGTTAACATTTTGACCATTAATGAGCTTGTTAAGCTAATGATGCTTTGAACAACTGGGCCCAGTTTTACAAGCCAGACAGCTTTTTGGACCTCCCATTGCTTTTCTGCATACCAAGACTCTTTTTGAAAAAAGCTTCTATTCTAAAGGGAAAGAGTTTGCTCCATTTGGGACTAAATTCTTTCCTTTTAGACCAGACTCCTTTTCAAAAGGGAGGCAGAAACAACTTTTGGCAACAGTTGTCTCCCCTGAAAGTGTATCAATTCTTCTTAAGGTTTAAATTTAAGATTCAAGTTTGTGCAGTTACTGAAAAAGGTCTGACACCGGTTTTCAAAATGAATACAGGAATGGTGATAATGATATGATGGTTTACCCTGGTCAGGGTAAACCCAGTAACAGCCCCGTTATCTTCTCTTTCCCCTCCCTCTACCCGATTTCCACCCCGCCCCCACCCCCCCACCACCACACACAATCACACCAACAACACACACACACAACTTTTATCAAGCTGGGTATAAATATACACATTAAGACCTTTTCATTTCAAGCTAGAAGTACAACTGATATACTGACCATGAAGCCACAGTGATTACTGCCTACAATGAATATTTGAGGACCATAAAAATATATTGGAGATCAGCTCTATCACAATGTTATCTAGAAAAATAATGTTTGTTAGAAATTAGTAGAAATATATGTCCCTAGCAAGTTCAAACTAATTTGGTTATGCTGTATTTGAATCACCCAAATAACCCTTTCCCCATAACATTCTTTATGGATCCATTATTTAAAAAGGGGTGTTTAATCTTTAACCCTCTCTGTGCAAATCAAAATTACTCAGTACAGGACAAATTAGCGAATTTTTTATTTTTTATTTTTCAAAAAAACAAAAAAAAACAACAACAACAAAAAAAAAAACAAAAAAAAAAAAACAGGGTTTGACATCTCATGCAAACTGTCTTCTAAGGAGACAATTAGCATGAAATTTCAAATCCTATTTTCTAAGAAAAAGTAAGAACAAAATTTCTAAATGTTGTCTACAGAAATTTTTACCAAACATGCTAAGCATTAACCCTTGTCCTACTGAATAAATTAAGAAGCCACACCCATTTCTAATTTTCAGCCAATCAGATTACTTGATCAAGGTTGTTGATATAGATTCACATACTTAATGGCAAACGGTGCAGATCCAGATCAGTTGGCTTCTTCAGAAGCCAATTGATCTTGATCTACACTGTTTGAAAAGGCAGGGCATATCGGGGTTCAGCAGGACAAGGGTTAACAGTATTATAAACAGAATGGCAAACAGTTAAGATCCCTATGATTATGATGGCTCATTTTGAGCAAGCTCTTCTGGATCTACTCTGTAGATGCTGGTCTGTGGATCTGAAAGGGCTAAATTTATATTCTCAACCAGTTATAATTAACAGATAGCTGCATTTAGCCTGCTATGTTTGACAATAACAGAAGTTGGTGGTATATCTTTCAACACACAAGGCATAGCTACAGATAAGAGGGGGTATCCACATATTATTTTTCTTATTTCTCCACGAAAACATATGTTGTGGGTACTCATTAGAAGCACCTCAGCGAGGCGCTTCTAATGAGCACCCACAACATATGTTTTCATGGAGAAATAAGAAAGATATCAGCATTTTTTGGATGAAAAAAGTGCCTTATCTGTTGCTATGACAAGGTCTCAGTGATCTACTTTTGGTTGTATAAGGCTTGGAACAGTGATTTCAGCGATAAAATTTCAGGACCCTGAAAACTTACACATGACATGTTCTCGTAGCAGGCAACATTGTGTGCTGTGAAAAATACTCTGATAAAGTTTTAAAAGCCTGCGGTGACTTATGCAACCAATCACAAACACTTAACTAGTGATACATTTCAGCAGAAGCAGGTGCAGTGACCCACATTGTGCTTGGTAATCTGAAGTTGTGTTGTGCATGCACTGATCAAGCTGCAAGAGTCAGGGACCAGTGGAAGCTGAGACATGCATCTAACCTACAACACTTTTATGGCAAAAACATTTTGGCAGGTCTTATTGGTACCAATTAGAATATTTCAGTGCAAAATTACTAAAATAGCTTGAATACCCTTTTTACTGAAGAGTTAATGACAATCACTATAATTTTTATATCATAAAACTGATGATCAATCATTTACAGTAATATAATTCCAATTCAATAGGCTAACACTTATATAGTGCAATCTGATTGGTCTAGAGCAATTTGACAGCAACATTTATACTTCGATAAATCCATTGAGCAGAAATCTTAGAATTATTTTCTTCGCATAAATTTAAAAAATGAACCATTTTACCCATATTTTCAACATACATGACCTACTAGGGAATTATAAGAAATGAATTTACTTTTCTGGGCATAGTTGTTCAAAACATCGTAAGCTTAACGAGCTCGTAAGTGGTCAAAATGTCCTTGTAAGTACAATAACTAATTCACTGGTATTTTTGGTAAAAAAACAATGAGAGTAGCTGTTGCAAAAATATTAGCATATATGCCGATATTTAATGATCATAATTTTAACGATATGTGAACTAACAACATTATTAGTTTTGAACAACTGGGCCCAGTTGTTCAAAACTAACGACATCGTTAGTTAACGTATTGTTAAAACTTTAATATGGCATACACACTAAAATTTTTGCTGAAAAAATGTGAGTAGCTTCTGCAATACTCACATTTTTTCAGCAAAAATACATGTGAATTAGATATTGTGCTTACTAGAACAGTTAACATTTTGACCACTAACGAGCTTGTTAAGCTAACAATGCTTAGAACAACTGGACCCTGGATTTTAATTATGTGCAAATGTTGACAAACAATAAAACTCTCTGGGCTTTATTCAGTTTAAGAGTGATTCTCTGGTGTTAACACATCAATAAAATCCACAAAAATGAAATTCATTCCTAAAATGGCATGCCACATTGTGTATCCATTCCAGTTTTCCTGATAAAACTTGTTTTAATATTATCAGCTGGTTTCCATCCTTGGGTATTGTCACTGGGATAAAACAATTTAACACTGGTTAAACTCCCTGGAAGAATCAAGTGGTGTCTATTCGTATCATTCTTAGTTTGTAGTTGTCTGCTAAAACACAAGCTGCTTCATTGGAACCACCACAATAATGAGATGATGAAAATACTGTCAGCAGTTTACCTTGTTGTTGGACCTGTAAATACAAAGAAAACAGTCTTAGCTTTTTTTTTCATCCAAACAGTATTACAGTTGACTCTCGTTATCTCAAATTCTAAGGGACTCTGTAAAACTTCCAGATATGCGTACCTTGACATATCAGATTTGCAGAATTGAGGAAAAAATAATTCAACCACATTAAACAAATTTATATGTAATTGGACTCTTGAAGTTAGAGATATACTGGTAGCAAAAATATCGTGGAAAAGAGGAGAAATTGCTCCTGAGGAGCAATTTCTCCTCTTTTCCACAATATTTTTCACCCGTTGTTAGATTTCATGTTTAGGCAGGGACAAGATTTTCACTTTGAGATAAGCGGTTATTCGAGATAAGCGAGGTCGAGATAAGTGAGGTTGAGATAACGAGAGTCATTTGTACTTTTCAAGTCAAAGTGACATGCAGGTAACATTTCCACATCTTCAACAACTCCAAGCAAGCCATTTAAGCGCTATAATCTATTCAATATTGTAGGAAATGACATACTTTTTTTGACTTGCTATTTCAAATTACTGTAATCCTCTGTGTCAGCTTGATCTGATCAGCATCTTCTTTATCTGCTTACATCATCAGTGAATACTGTAGATTTATAATCAAACAGAAGACGATGTTCAGATCACATTTGATGCACTGGCTGATCTAGACATTATTGTTTCCAAGACCATAGGTCTAGATAAAAGTGGGTATCGGGTAAATAGTTTTCTTATTTCTCAACGAAAACATATGTTGTGGGTACTCATTAGAAGTGCCTCAGCGAGGCGCTTATAATGAGTACCCACAACCTATGTTTTCGTCAAGAAATAAGAAAAATATAGATACTTTTTGGTTGAAAAAAGCGCCTTATCAAGAGCTATGCAAGACATAATCACAGCTTTCTCATGTTTCAGCTGATATTACTGTATTTATCCTAAATATTTAGTCATCGGCTAGATTTTACAATCTGTCCACACTACTGTCCTTTCGACATCTCTTGGAAAGACATTTTTTGCTTGGCATTTTATTTTAAATGAAAATATTTTATTCTGGTTGACCATATCTTGTCAGAAACCATTTGTCTTTTATGTTTCTGTGTTTTGTTCTCAAATATTTACACAAAAATTAAAGTTACAGCCAAAAGTTGGTCTGAACTAAGCAATTTCTATAGTAAAGTGATTTTTTTGAATTTTGTCTAAGAAAATATTTTTTACTTTTCTTTGCTGAATTTGAATTATCGACGTTTTACAACAATATTGTGAAAAATTCAGAAAAATTGAACAAGTGAAACTTGTTGAAAATTTGGCTCCAAGTTACCTACCTACCCTACAGATTTTTGCATGATTTGGCTTCATTTTTACTATGGGAAAAAGTGAAAATATTTGATTTTTTTAAAACCATTGACTAGAATAAAACTTTTTGTGCATTGGTAGCTACGACAAATGGTTTTGCGCTAAATCATGACAAAAGTTTGCAAATTTACTTCTTCTGTGTAAAGGGCCAAGCAAAAAACGACTTTCTGAATGATGTCGAAAGCACAGTAGATACTGACTTCAACATGTAAGTCTCCACATCCAATGACTGCATAAAGAGTCAGGGATAAGTCAAAGCTAGTTTACTGATGGTTAGGGTTAAGTTAGGGTTAGGGTTATGTTAGGATTAGGTTAGGGTAGTTGAGAGATCATATTCATGTAGCTAAAACTGGAATCTTTACAGACAATATTATGGTAAGATTACGTGGGGACAGATTTTAACAGTACTCCTAGTCATCTTAATGCTTTACCATTGTTGTCTTAAAATAATAATAAGTCCATTTTACTATCTGTTGATGTGTCTTTAACGGCTGGATAAGTAGCAAACAGTGTAGACCCAGATCAGATGCTGCAGAATGCAGCATCTGATCTGTGTCTACACTGTTTGCTTGAGCCTGTCATTACACTTTATTGAATAAAACAGAAAAATCCTTCTTTAAGAAGATACCAACCTGAAAGCCATTTTCTTGGACTTCATGTGCCCTGATAACATGTGTAAGACCATTTCTCTCTAAAAATCCCAGCAAAGCATCACAGCTGAAGAAATGTGCTGTTCCTCGGCGGGTGTTTGCGATAAAACCTTTGTTGTCTTTAAGTTCTTTAATAGTTTCTGGTGTTAATACATCGAGGCTGTAAATGTAAAGACATTCATATGAAATGGTCCTGAACCAACATGAGCTGTGGCTAGCAATGAGGTATCATATAGTATGTGAGCATGTATATGAACAACAAAATTCTAGTAAAGTTGCATATTTGAGCAGGGTCTCTGCCATTGACTGCATGAATTCTATAATATCCCAAGTCAGTTTAGGTGAAAACTCTGGTTGGATTGAGAAAATGAACAGGCAGGTCTGGAAATTTGCTATTTGCAAATGGAAAATTGCTGATTTCACCCACCAAGCCTAATGGGATGTAGACAGTTATCATAAATAGCCTAAAAATTTTGACAATAAAACCTAATTCACTTGACTAATTTTACAGATGCAGAAAAAAGACAACTGTATCATATAGTTGAAGCTATTTTTAGCAATTTCTGCGAGAAACAGAACTCATATTTCCTTGGAGTAATTACTTCCTCTAACGATTAAAGCTAAGAGGCGTCTTAACAAAGCTAAGGCACAAATAGTTGATAAAGATAATCGGTGATCTGCTTACTGACTTAAAATACGGCATAGTCACTTGTTTAGAGTCTCATAAGCCTTCAAAGGCTGGCACTGTCTTATGCATTATTGTCTGTTTGTGTATTTGTATTTCATACAGTGGTCACACTCTAATAAATAAATCATTCATTCATACACTAAGGAAATATTATGTTTAGAATGCTGCAGTCAAACCTCTGTAAGAGCACAACCTTTGGAAGTGGACTAAACTGGCTGTTTTATACAGGTGGCTGTTTTAACAAGGGTGTCAAAATTGCTGCTACAGAAGAAGAAAACTAGGTCAACAAACCATCTGAATTGACTGGTAACTGGGGCATTAATAAGAAAGTTTGAGCTTGGTGCTCATTTTAGCTGAAAGAAAAATGAATGCAATGCACCTTTCAATTTTAATACACTTCTATTCTATTTTTTTTTTTTTTTGTTGTTGTTTTTTCCTTTTTTTTTAATGAAAAAAACAAAATCGAGGCCAAAAATTATGGGAGAGAATCACTCTGACAATACTGACCAAAATTCAGGAAGCTACCATAATCTTGGTCAATATTTGTGCAAAAGGAAGGCATTGTACCAAAACCACTTACGTCGCATAAGACCACCAATGATCCACTCTGATCCGAAGTTAAAAGACTGTTTATCAATAGAAAAAAAAAAAAAAATTCGTTATACAAGAAGTTCGTCCCAACGCTCAGTTTGTGGTCTTTCCATGTTCGATTTTGAACTACCATAATGAAATTAGTTTTGATTTTTGATCAACAGAGATGCCTAGATTATTTATCAATGTGAAAATCCTTTCCCGAGAATGCGTAAAAATATTTCAAAGAATGAAAGAAAAGCTTAGCTTTACACACAAGATTATGTGAGGCACAATGTGAGTTGTGAAGAGCATGTTGACAAATGAAAACGGATGTGTTTCCCCAGGGTACTTACCTGTAATTTCATGTTTGCGTAGACATGATTGGCTTCTACTGACAATTTAAGTGAATAGCCAATGATTATGTTCAATTCAAATTTTACAGTAATATGTGACCGTTATACGGAGGACAATATGCATTTTGGGAATAAGTTTTCTGGCAGATGGCACTCATTTAAAGGTGATGCTCTAATAGAGAACAAAATCATTGAGAAACTGATCAGGAATGTTTAAGGCTGGCAGTGGCACTCTTAAAAGAAGTGGACGATTCAGCAGGTTTGGCTGTATTATGCATGTGTATGTGACAAGTGAAGATGATGTCATGTCACCAAACTATAAACTGATGTAAACTGAAAATGCTAAAAGAACATAAAACAGAAATTGCAGATGCTCAAGCAGAAATTAAAGAAACTAAAAGAACATAAAACAGAAACTGAAGAAACTAAATAAACAGAAAACAGAAACTGAAGATGCTTAAAGAACATAGAACAGAAACTGAAGATGCTAAAAGAACATAGAACAGAAACTGAAGATGCTAAAAGAACATAGAACAGAAACTGAAGATGCTAAAAGAACATAGAACAGAAACTGAAGACGCAAAAAAGAACATAAAACAGAAACTGAAGATGCTAAAAGAACATAGAACAGAAACTGAAGATGCTAACAGAACATAGAACAGAAACTGAAGATGCTAAAAGAACATAGAACAGAAACTGAAGATGCTAAAAGAACATAGAACAGAAACTGAAGATGCTAAAAGAACATAGAACAGAAACTGAAGAAGGAAAATCATTTATGATATTTAATATGTAAGTCGATACACTTTGAGATTAAAATACAAGAAATATCTCTTGAGAGATTTACAAATCCAATAAACAAACATTATTATACTCGGTTGTTTTGTCAGATTTGTAACTCTCTTGGAAAATATTTCCTGTATTTTAAACTTAACTTGCATTAACCGCAATAAACTGCCTCCCTTTGCTAATCTGGTTGCTTCTAATCCCTTTTTTAGTAAAGTTAGATAAGTCACTAGTTACTTCTATTCACATTATCTTTAACTGTTAAATGTTTAGACTATTTGAGGGACTAAATTTCTGCGGCAATTGGTCCACACCAGCAGTCTTGTATACACAATACAGCCTTCTTACCTGACAGGATCACTCCACATAATATCCCAGGCTAGTGTGCTGTCATCTTCTGGGTTTTTCAATGGAACCGGGACTCTATTAATAGCATCAATAAATCCACCATCTAAATCTGGGGCTGGTATACCACCATGTACACAGAATATCTATAAATTAATATAGGCTGCTTAAGTATTAATATTTAACATCAGCAGGCTGAATTTAAGAAGAATTTGGGGAGACAACTATATACAAATTGTTTTGCCTCCCTTCTGAAAAGAGATCTACTCTAAGAGGAAAGAATTTGCTCCCCATAAGTTCTGGTTGAAAACAGTGTCTTATTTAGTATATTTTTCAAGAAAATCTGAATCTGATATAAATCTATGGAAAAAGATTATAATGCTGAAGTAGTCAAGAACATATGGATAATTGAGACAAGGACAAATTATAATAATTGTTACAAGTCAAGGAAGTAATGGATTGATCATAATTAATATGAGTTCGAATATAAAAATTTTGCTAACCCTACAATCGGAGAGATATATATAGATGAGTAGTCATTTCATATGAAATTTATGTGACCTATATTTATAATATTTTATAATTAAGAAATGGTGCCGGCCGAGGGTATTCGTGACCCTCTGGGCACTTGCTCTAGTTTCATATAAAATTTATGAAACTCGCCGAAGGCTCATTTCATAACTTTTATATGAAACTAGAGCAATACTAGAGCAAGTGCCCAAATAATGATGTTCATACATCAATTGACATTCAAGATATAAGGCAAAAGTACTGGACCATGAAATATAGGTCAAGGTGACCTACATTTGTTATGCTGTCAATCGTGGTGTCACACAGAACCAATATTCCAAGTATCATTAATCCATGAAATAGTCTTCAAGATTTTAGGCAAAATCGCTGGAGCATGAAAATATGATCACAATGAACTTGACCTTATTACACTGAATGTTGATGTGATAAACATACCTGATGCCCATCCTTCTTTAAGAAGTTGTTTGTATAAACAAACTGCAATATACTTTATTGAGGCATTAATCCATGAAATGGGCTTCAAAATATACATCAAAATCACTGAAGCATGAAAATAAGTCACAATGACCTTGACCTTATTACACTGAATGTTGATGTAATAAACAGGTCTGATGCCCATCCTTCTTTAATAAGAGGTTGTTTGTATAAACAAACTGCAATATACTACTTTATTGGGGTGTCCGAGATTTTGACCTCTAGCCCCGCACTAGGACATGACTCAGAGATGTATAGATGTAGAATGGAAGAGAACCCTCCCAGGTACCCCACCCCACTCCACCACCAAATATGGAAAGTTTTTGATCAGTGGCTGCAGTTATAAGTACAATGTAATCAAAAAACTTTGAAGTAAAACTTGGTTATAGAAAGGGTTAAAGGGGAATGCAACCTTAAAAGGTATTGTGCTTTAAAGTAAAGAACTTTGCAAACAATGAATTTTGACACAAATTTGATCAAAAGTGGTGGAAAATTAAGTAAGTTATAGACAATTGAATATTTTAACATTGGTGGTATGGGCGCCACCATTTTGAATACTTAATGAGGTTTCATAAAAATTAAAAATCCTTTCATAAAGGTAGTTATTCTCATCAAGTTGGTTCATTTTGTCACTAGAATTAAAAGATCATAAAAAATCTGTAGCAAAATTATTCTTAAAAACCCTTTATAATTTGGTTTTGCATATTTAATTTGGGCTGTGTGACATCACAAAGCCTATAATATGGCGGCATCCATGAGATCTATTTTAAATATATTCAAACCACCATAGCTTCCTTATTTCTAGGCCGATTTTGAAAAGTCTTGCGTCAAAATAAATGGCTTGTTAAGCACTTTAATCCAAGATATACTTACTACTTATATTGCGTTCCCCTTTTACGGACGGAATCACATCCGGATAGACAGACGGACAGACCGACAGACGAACAGACTAATGGAACGGACGAAAACTAATATACTGGGGGTATAATGATATTAGGCAAGATATAGTTTACAATGTCAGTCTCTGAGTGACACTGATCTATCATCCCAAGTACAACTTTCCTGGAGTAAAAAGTCTTCAAGACATGAAGCAAATTTACTGGGCCATAAAATGAAGGTCACTGACCTACATATACATGCACTTGAGAAGTTAATCTGAGTAATTTCCACATACAAAAATGTTCATCAAAATTCCATAAAGTACAAGCCCTTTAACAACATGCTACAATAATTTTAAATATTCAGTGCTCAATTATATTTAGACATCAACTGTACAGATTAATTCATGGCGAGTCGGGTGTATTTACCTGTCAGTATATCCCTGTTTACTATACACTTAAGATAGTTTACAGTTGCTGGGCAAAAATCGAAAACAGTACCATACAAAATGCATGCATTTCACCAAAATGAAATTTATTTCAGATTGCTATACAGTGGTTTTGTATCATGCAATATCTAGGCATTATGTATACAAACATGAGCTCTGCTGAGCTGGGCAATATATGCCCGTGGGGTGCTGATCAGATATAAACTGTAAGAGTAGATAGCCAGAAATTTTATGGAAATTTTCAAAGGGGCATAACTCTGCTAATATTTTGTGGACAGGGACTTCAAAACAACATGCTCAGATCCACTTCATAGTGAAACTATCTCCAAAGTTTCAACTTGATGGGATGTATAGGAGGAGTTAGATGGAAACAAAAGTTTAAGGAAATATTAAAAGGGGCAAAACTAATATTTGGTGTCCTGTAACCTTGAAAAAATATGCACTGCTCAATATCATAATGTAACTATTTACAAAGTTTCAGCTTCATTGGATGTAAACTATAGGAGAAGTTAGTGGGAAACAAAAAGTTTACTGTAAACTCATAACAAAATGCTCTGCTCCATATCATGGTCTAACTATAAATTAAGTTCCAGCTTGATCAGATGTAAACTGTAGGAGGACTTAGCCAGAAATGAAAAGTTTACAGAATTTTCAAGGGGGCATAACTCTGCTAATGTCTGGTGGACATCATCATCATCATTGGATTTTTGATTAACGTGCAGGTACAGGGGCAACACCCACATCAGTGGGACACCTTCCAGGTAGCTGGCTTGCTGCATGCATGGCAGATCTCACACAAGATCTCCAGGTATGTCTATCATGAGGGTCAATAGCCGAGAGCTTCCACTCTCTGCAATCCCTCTCTGTCAGCTGCTTCCATGTCATCTTGGGCCTCCTAGGCCCACGCTTTCGATCAACCTGTATGTCAAAGGCACCAAAGGTTCCACATGTCCATACCAGCCGAGCCTTCTCTCCTTCAGAATGAGATCCAGATCCTCAATGCCAAGCCGCGCAAGTAGCTCACTGGATCTGGTGGTGACAATGTCTTGTTGCTTGACATTGCAGATCTATCTGATCATTGCCCTGTCATTTCGCTGCAGATGGTTGGAGGTTTGACTTTGTCAATGGCCAAGTCTCACTGGCATGGAGCATTGCGCTCCGCACACAAGAGCTGTACATGTGGCCATGTGTCTTGAAAGAGAGGTGGTGGGAAAAGAGAACTGGTAGCAGCTCCTTGAACTTCTTCCAGGCGGGTTTCAAACATGTTGTGGTTGAAAGTTCACTGCCATCGGCAGATATTGAGCAGTGCATATTTTTTCAAGGTTACAGGACATCTGATCAAGCTGTAGCAAAAGGAAGCTACCACCTCCAGCTTGTCAGGTCCGACTTGGACTTCCCTATGTGGTCTGCCGTCCAAGGGGCGTGCAGTTCCCTGGCACCATGTACAACTGTAATAAGGATCCTTTGGCAACTGCTTGAGCCCACTGCATTTCTTGTGCACCCAGTGCTTGCACTGACTGTAACCTCGAAACAATATGCGCTGCTTCACATAATGATCTAACTATAAACCAAGTTTCAGCTTGACTGGATGTAAACTGTAAGAGGAGTTGGCTGGAAACGAAAATGTTTATGGACAGATGGACAGATGCAGACCCATAACATAATATGCCCTGTTTTACAAATGGGCATATAAAAATCAGCTGTATATCTTTCAGATTATAGGGTTGTGTATTTTGCAAAATATGAGAAGTGAGAACCCTGACTAGATAAGGACAAAAGATTACACCTGTAACTTTCATGCAGTCAAGAATATACTGGTTAATCTACACATGAACAAAATAATATATTATAACTATAATGTAGACAAGAGAATACGGATTAGTCATGATAAAGAATAAGATTGTCTCTCTATTTATGGTTGTGCAAAATTTGAAATGCATGCTACCAGGGCAAGAGATAAGGGGAGTATCCCAGTAAAATATCAATATGTTTTGAGCAAATACTCAATTATTTTTAAAAACTTAGGTTTGATACCCAATTGATTTGACAGAGTACCCAATTATTTCCAAATTCAAGGTGAAAATTAAAGTTTCAAGGCCAGAAAAGCACGAGTTTTGTTTTATTAATGATTATTGCACATAATAGGTGTTTTTATTCCTCATATGACAAATACTATCATAAAATTGATAGGGTATAATGAAATACCATGTTTAAAATACCTAAATCAGGCTTTTTCGTGCTCTTTCTTTCTGTTTTATAAAGTTTACCCAATTAATTTCCATTTTGGGGGGTATCTTTACTCAAATCAAAAAATGAAAATATAATTTTACACAAATGATTAAATTTTGATGGGGTTAAATACCCAAATGCCCCCCAAATAATCTGTGGTTCTGTGTTACATAAAACAATGAATTTATACAGTATTAACTTTAAAGTTTAGGACACCTAAACTCCTTATCCTAAAATTTAACAAGAGCTGTCGTAGGACAGCGTAGCTCGCCTGCTGGGTACATTTTATATTGTAACATTTTTATCATTAAGCCATATAATATAGGTCACACTGACTTAGATGTATTTGTATGTAAATCATTTTGTCACATAGATATAATAATCCAGGTATGACAATTCTCCATGAAATAGTAATAAAAATAAAAGGCAAAATCAATGAAGCATGAAATATAGGTCACAATGACCTAGATATAGTAAGTGGTCATTCATTGGGTCACATGGAACTAATATCCCAGGTGTGACATTTATCCAACAAATAGTATTCAAGATGTAAGGCAAAATCACTGAACCATGAAATATAGGTCACACCAACAGATATATTTTGACGTCAATAATCGGGTCACAAGGAACTAATATCCCAGGTGTGACATTTATCCAACAAATAGTATTCAAGATATAAGGCAAAATCACTGAACCATGAAATATAGGTCACAATGACCTAGATATAGTAAGTGGTCATTCATTGGGTCACATGGAACTAATATCCCAGGTGTGACATTTATCCAACAAATAGTATTCAAGATGTAAGGCAAAATCACTGAACCATGAAATATAGGTCACACCAACAGATATATTTTGACGTCAATAATCGGGTCACAAGGAACTAATATCCCAGGTGTGACATTTATCCAACAAATAGTATTCAAGATATAAGGCAAAATCACTGAACCATGAAATATAGGTCACAATGACCTAGATATAGTAAGTGGTCATTCATTGGGTCACATGGAAGTAATATCCCAGGTGTGACATTTATCCAACAAATAGTATTCAAGATATAAGGCAAAATCACTGGACCGTGAAATCTAGGTGACCTGGACCGTAAAATGTAGGTCACCATGACCTTCACTCTCTTACACTTAAACCGATGTCACATAGTTAGCTGATGTATAACCAGTTGTGTCTATAACCTGTAGGCATATAAGATTTTACAAATGTGTCCTAGATTTTGACCCCTAGCCCCACTCCAAAGCCCACCCTGAGGTATGAACCCAGGGGTATGTTCTTTTGGAATCTCAGAAGACTCCTCCAGGTACCCAAATTCTAAATATGAATGCTCTATGAAGAGTGAAAGTCAAGATATAAGAATTTGAAAAACTTTAACACAGTATTACAAAGGTGTCCTAGATTCTGACCCCTAGCCCCACCCAGGGGCATGAACCCAGGGGTTTATTCTCTTGGAATCTCAGAAGACCCTCCAAGGTACCTAAGTTCCAAATTTGATGCCTCTGTGAGGAGTGACTGTTGAGATATAAGCATTTGAAAAACTTTAACGCAGTGTGACGGGAACGGGAACGGGAACGCAAAAGCGGACGACCGGGGTGACTACAATAGCTCTCCTTGTACTTCGTACAGGCGAGCTAAAAATGCCTGTTTATTTCTAATGATGTGTTAAAAAGCTGCAGGATGTGTGGCATACAGTGCAGACTTTGATCAGATGCTGAGTTCTGTGGTATTTGATCTGGCCCCGAGGTTATAAAACTTTTTGCTCAACTCAGCTGAGCATGAAATTTTCTCTGCCAATAAATAGCAGAGAAATTTTCATGCTCAGCTATATTTAGCAAGAAAGAGTTTGCAATTATTAGTAATTTGAGATTTATAAGCAGGACAATTTTCATGCTCAGCTGAGCATGAAAAAAGTTTTATAACCACGGGGACTGGTGTTTGCTCAGGCCTACCTGTCCCAATATATAGGTAAACATAATATAGTACTCACTCTATCATCTACTGTGGCAGCAATTGGCATCACATCAAAACAGTCATTTATAGCTTCCCAGAGTTGGTTACCAATACTATCACCAAATTTTGTCAAACACTCACTGTAAAAAAGATATACTTTCAAAACCTGTCCAACTATATTTGAGCTGCACCATACGATAAGGTAGCTTTATAAATAACTCCTATGTGAACAAAGACATCCAGATCAGACTATGCATTATCAGAATCTAATCAGGACTTTTGCTGCAAAAAGATTCTACATCAGTGTGGTCCGATTGTGGCATCTGCTATTTACCCACTGCTTCTATAGGAAAAAAAAAAACATCAAAAACTGGAGTGCTTTTATATAGAAATTTTCCCATGAAAAACAAATTATTCTAAAACTCTAATTTCTTCTCTGAATTAAAATACCTGAAAATCCTTTCTGAAGACAGTACATGGCAGTTTTGTGCAATATGGAAAAGTGAAAAACTGCAGGTCTGCTCAACTTTACCACCACCTATGAAAATCAATGCTGCCTTTTTCCTAGGAGAAGATTTCACATAAGCTATAATTAGCTTGTTATCTGACAGATTCCACATAGGCTATAATTAGCTTGTTATCTGACAGATTTCACATAAGCTATAATTAGCTTGTTATCTGATCCTTTATGTCATTATTCAATAAACTATTGTTTAAACCAATGCTGCCTTTGGCATGTAGCTTAGATAGATGAAGGGATCGATATGGATGGATAGATAGTTTGTTGGAGAGATAGATTGACAGACAGACAGAGAGAGAGAAGGATAGATAGATGACATAGATATAATTTTTAAAAGAGATCAGTTCTCGGACATTCCTTATTTTATGGTTTCCTTGAAGGCAGCTCATCCTACCTTTAAAAAGAGAGCATTTCCAAACAATTTCTTTGATCTGAATTCTTCATTTTAGTTATTTTACTTTAAATAGAATGTAATGCTCCTTGGCTACTCTACAAGTTTTAGTTTCCTTGAAACTGTAGTATCTTACTTTTTGAAAGAGAACATTTCCTGGACATTTCTTAGTTCATGATTTCCTCGGAGAAGATGGAATTTGTGAGGAGCAAGAAGCTTCTGAGCAAATAAATATGAAACAACCTGAAATATATATAAATGAATTAACTCAAAATAAATGTGGCATGTTCAGTAATCACACACACAATAAATGTATGTTAGTGAGGGACAAATCAAACAAGACATTACGAAAATATGCCTATCCAAATATACTGAAAATTTTACAACCAAAAAAATTAAAATTTTCAGATAAAAAATTGATTTTTTTCATATTTCTGCTCAAAATATAGATTGTGGGTACCTTAGAACTGCCTCGTTCTAACTGCTTCAATGAGGCCATTCTAACGAGTACTCACAATCTATGTTTTTGAACAGAAATAAGAAAAATAATGCACACCCCTGTAAATCCCAGTTTTACTATATAAAAGTGGGTTTTAAGGGGGATCAAAATTATATAGGCATGTTTTCGTGATGAATGCCAAACAGCAGTGCTTATTAGATAACCCCTGCTTAGAAACAAAATTGTAACAGACAGCACGAAAATAATATATACCCCCAACAGCATAGAGGTATAAAGATAACTTTTAACATAATTGCATGTTATGTACAATATGAGAATATGCTCAATAGTTATTTTCTATTTGGAGTTTCATATGTAAAATTCACACATCCAAGTCTACCAGTGCATCATAGACTGTGCAGTTTTATAAGGAATATCTAAGGGCCCTCTGACATCACATGTACTGACATTTATGTCAATTAAGACTGTGGACCTTGATCATATACTGCATTCTGCAACATCTGCTACACTGTTTGCACAAGCCTGTCTGTCCCAATACTTAGAGTCAATATTATGGCACTACAAACCTCTACTCCAAATTCCCCTCTGTCAACAAAGTCTCCCAGGAAAAGAAATGAGGCTGGTGTTAACAAAGGGCCCATTCTCCAGAGGGCTTTCTCAAAACACACAAGATCTCTATAATTGCCATGGATATCACCTAAAACAAAAATAAATACATGTACATGTTGTGTCATTTTTTATACTAAGACTGCTCTCATTACTCTGTTCTAATGATTCCAAAACCTAAGATGTGTAATGTGAGAAAACATGCATGTCATATATAAACAGCAAAAGCCCATATCAATTTACACATGCACAATTTGATCAGGACTTCTTTGTCAGTGACCAGTAGTTTTGTATATGGCCTATAAAGGCATGATTGAATGTACCGGCTGATGTCAGCCACAAAACAATAAGCACTCTTTTCTTGCCTTGTAGTCATGTAGAAACAAAAAAGTGTCAATCAGCATGGTTTATTAGATACCCCTAGCAGAAAGCAAAATGTGATGGACAGACAGATTGACAGACAAATGGATGGAAAGACAAACAGATGTGAAAACAGTATCTACTTACACAAAAACACAGTTTACAAGGAGTATAATAAGAAAACAAATATCTGAATTTTATAAATACATTTTTATAATTCCAATTCCTCAGTTTTATACACATTTCATGCAATTTGATGTGTTGAAGGAAAAGTTTTACACATCAAAAAAGTCCAGAGTAGGAATCCGGCGTATATGTGTTCCTTCCGCTGTCTCAAAAGATTGACAATTTTGGCAACATTTGTAACATTTTGATGTCAAAGTCAGAATTGCAAGGAATGAATTATTATTTTTTATCACTGTGTAAACTCTGGGAAATTGCTCACAAATTTAACAAAAAGCCCTTTGGGCTTTACTCAGTTTGTGAGTGATTTGCCAGTTAACACATCGATAAACTCCACAAAAATAAAATACATTCCTATATTGAAGTTTGGACACCACTGATACCACAGTCCAAATACTACAGCTGACTCATTATCTCAACTTTGCTTATCTCCAATACCTACATGTGTCAAAGTGAAAATCTGGTCCCGGTTTTAATATAAAAATCCAACAGTAGTTAATAAAATACTGCGGAAAAGAGTAAAAATTGCTCCTAAGGAGCAATTTCTCCTCTTTTCCACAATATTTTCAATATATCTCTAACTTCAGGAGTCAAATTACATATTAATTGTGATGTAAAGGCATGACAACAAAACAATATGCACTCTTTTCTTGCCTTGTAGTCATGTAGAAACAAAAAAGTGATTTAAAATAGTTGTTCCATTTATTTTTTCCTCAATTCTGCAAATCTGATATGTCAAGGTACGGATATCTCGTAGTATTTCAGAGTCCCTTTGACTTCGAGATAACCAGAGTCAACTGTATATGACCTAGGGACTTTCTGAAATGAATAAGATATACATTAATTGATTTAAAATGTATGCGGGTGTCTTGAGCCTAAGTAATCTTGGATTCCCTGAGAACATCTCTGACATACTGACAGCAATAAGTAGAGACTGTAAGATGTCACCCAGTACTCTGATTTAGTGCTGATATTTGTATACACTGGTCCTTCAGAACTACTGAATGCATACAAAAATTATGTTCCACTACAGCATTGTTAGTGGGTGTGAGGGATGCTGCATTTTTTGTAGTATTACCCCTTGTAAACAGACTCAATCAAATCAACAGTATTTTCAAAGGATTTTCATTTCAAACTATTTTCTGTCTTTTCTTTCGTTTTGTTTCAAATGCATATATATGTATGGCCTTGGGCTATATAGCTTATAGCATTAATAAAATAAAAATTAAACTTCGTTTCTTGCTAAAAATATCTTTGCAAAGAATATCATTGATATTCTAACATCTCAATAAAGTTCATAATGTAGATTCTGACCACTATCTTGGCTGCTTGCTGACAAAGACTTCATGATATGCTGTCAATACAGTTAGAGTATAAATGGATGATTTGTGCCTGTCACCATAATTCCTTGCTGTGCATATCTTTGACATACTGACATCTTAGCTCCAGATATTTATCCTATTTTGCCATGAAAACATATATTGGGCATACAGTGAACCCTTGTTACAATGAAAGCATTTGTTCCCAAAATTGTTGCCATTTAAATGAAATTGCTATTGTAAAGAAAACTTAATGGACAGAATGATATGTAAGAAAGATCTCGTTTTATTCTTATGTCCTCACAGAACATATGTTTTGAATATTTGTTAGAATTGCCTCAGTGAGGCAATTCTAACAAATATCCAAAACATATGTTGCTTGAAGTTTTAATACAATATTCTTGAATAATTTCTCATTAACTGTCACCTCTTCAGTGAAGGTTTCGTGACATTCAAATTGTCATTTAAACAAATTTGTTGTTGTATCAAGTGCCGGTTTAAAGAGGGTTGACTGTACTCACTAGAAGTGCCTCAGAGAGGCACTTCTTATGAGTACCACAGCATGTTTTCAAGGAGAAATAAGAAAATATCAATATTTTTTGGTTGAAAAAAGCACCTTATTTGGAGTTACTGGACACATCATATTAAAATGTTACCTAAAATGTACATGGGTGACTTGAGCTTCAGTAATCTTGGCTCTTCACTGAGAACATCTTTTATATGGCGACATATCGTCAACAAACATTTGGCAAGAGCATTCTTATCAACCTGACCCCAATCAAAGGCATTCTGTAATACAAGTAAACACACATGATTATTTAGGAAAATATGTTTAAATGTTTCTGGACCAAATGCTTTCCTAAACGTAATTTTCATGTAGAATCTCTTTAATCATTTTATGTCAACAGTAACTGTCCAGACCAGGGTCCAGTTGTTCAAAACATCTTTAGCTTAACAAGCTTGTTAGTGGTCAAAATGTTAACTGTTCTAGTAAGTAAAATATCTAATTCACAGGTATTTTTGCTGAAAAATGTGAGTAGCTTTTGCAAATGCAAAAGCTACTCACTTTTTTTCAGCAAAAATATTAGCAAATATGCCATATTTAATGATCAAAGTTTTAACGATACGTTAACTAATGACATCGTAGTTTTGAACAACTGGGCTCAGACTGTACATTGGCAAAGGAATATTTGTGCATCTTTACTAAACTGTAACATGAACTTGCAGCTTATTTCAGATATCCTGATTTAGTATAGTATACATTAAACTTGCTACAAGGTCCTATGTCTGTGAATCATGAAGACACTGAGTACACAGCATAAACTTATCAATTTGCTGTTGCTATCTTCATGTATGAAATAATGGAGTTGTGCCATATGGAAAGGAGCTTTTAGGGCTTACAGGGACTGAATTGAAAATGTCCAGATCAGCCTGTGCATCTATTAGTCTGATCATGGCCTTAGCTGTCCGCTTACAGAAGATATTAACACAACCAAAGTACAGTAAAATAACGCTATTAACACCACCTGAAAGTCAGACCACTCCGCTACTATGACCTGTTTTTGCCAGTCCCAAATTGGTTTTCTTTATTATACATAGCTCCAGATAAAACAAATATTTTTCTTATATCTCCACAAAAACTATGTCGTGGGTACTCATTAGAAGCACCTCACTGAGGTGCTTCTAATGAGTGCCTACAACATATTTTTTGACTGAGGTCTTCTAATGAATACCCACAACAATTTTTTTGCGGAGAAATAAGAAAAAATATCAGTGCTCTTTGGCTGAAAAAGCGCCTTATCTGAAGCTATGTTTAGTATTCAATATTAAGAACGGGCTAATCAGACCATTTTTAGATGGCCCCAAAAGTAGTCTTAATAGGGGAGCTTTACTGTGCACCAAAGTATAGCAAAGGTCCTTCAATATCAGACTGTGCAGATGTACTGTTCACATATGCCCTGGTGCAGGTAGACAGTTTTTTCCTCCAGCATATTTTATTACAGCAGTATCAAGCAATATAAGGATTAAGCATAGGCTGAGTAAGGTGATAATTTTGGTGATAATTTATGATAATATCGGTCATTTGTCTACCAAACATTTTTTGTGGACCAGCAAGGCAATTCAAATGAGTATCACATTTTTCAAAAGTATTCAGGCGTCTGTGCAAACAGTATAGACCCCAATCAAACTGATCCATAGGAGCAGTTTGATTGGGGTCTACACTGTTTACCATTCAGTTAGTACTGGTCAGGCTCAAAACAAATCTCTGCCTACGCACACAAACATATCTTAATAGGACCTTTACCATTCACCAGCAGATTCCTCAGTACCCAGTTCTGTAGGTGAGATATGTAGGCTCTGCTCATACTCTGTAATTGTGCAGGCTGATCTGTACCTTTATATTCACATTTGAGTAACACTGTATCTTATAGCTAAATAAAGGGATTTTCTTGCTACTAAGAAGCCTTGATGTTTTTTCATATTTCTCTTAAAAAATACATTGTAAATTGTGGGTATTCATTAGAAGCACCTCACTGAGGAACTTCTAGTGAGAACCCACAACATGTTTTTGTGGAGAGTATATAAATCTATTTATCCGCATATTCATCTTATCCCGAGGTATTTTGCAAGTTGAATTTAAATATCTCCAGATGATAGTTATGTTCTTAATTTTCCAAGACTTATCTTCTTCGGTGTCAGTGGATATGTCATGCCCAATTTTCTGTGAAAAAATAAGGAATACTATCACTCATCTCTCATCTGCTGATTATACCTTGAGTGGGCAAAGAATTATGCTTTAATTTTGCAGACTATCATTACCTTGGTGAGAGTGCCATTATCTCCCTTGTTAGCTCTCTCGAAGTACCTGAGACCAGTTAACATCTCATTGGGATGTGATCTTTGGTTGAAAGAATCTATGGAGGACATTCGTTGAAACCTGGATATATCTCCTTCTAGATGGCTGACAGATGTATTTGTGATAGCTCCTGTACCTGATAAAAGTTAAGAAACATATTCCACCTAATTACCACACTGTGCATTTGGGTTTTTCAACAATATTAGATAATCTTGTAGGAAAATACCCACTTAATAAGGACACACTTTAAAGAAAGATCAGCAGAGAACTTAATGAGAGGATTATTTAATGATGAATATGCTATTTTTTTCTTTATACATGCATAGGCTGCCATACTCATTTGAAATGCCTCAATTGTTCAAGGCAATTCAAATGAGTATCCACAACATATGCAAGTTGAGGGAATTCAAATGGATAACCACAACACATGCTTTCATAAAGAAATAGATAAGAGTTCTCTGAATGTACATGGATTGTAATACAAAGAAGTAGGTAAAAGTACATGGACAGTAATCTAAGAGCATGAATTTTGTTTGTGTTGAGGTTTTACTGCCCAGTTAACCTAATGAGGTCATGTCAAGCATGGTCAGTTTACCCAACCACACGTTTACTGGGCAGGCTTAGTCTTCTAAGCGCTTAACCAGTATTATGCACATTCTTTCGCCAGAATCTGACAACTGCCGTTCTTGAATCAGTGGAAGGGAGAGAATGACTGTAGAAAATATTTCATGATCAAATCTCCAAAAAGAATGCTGCTGACCAAGCCGGGGTTGAACCAGCAACCTCCTGATCTCCAGTAGTACATGCATCCTACTGAGCCACCTTGGCAAGCTAGGAGTATGAACTTGCTTGACTGTGTTTTTAGGGGAATGGCAGTAATTAGGTCACAGTATCTGAGATAAGTGTCTAGGTAGATAAGAGGGGATTATTTTTTTTTTTTTCATTCACAACCTGTAGATGTGTCAAAAATATTGCTGGATGAGTGGCAAACAGTGTAGACCCTGATCAGATGCCATAGAATCTGGCTCTACATTGTTTGCTCAGGCCTGTCTGTGCTAATACCATATTCGATCTAATTACCGCACATACCCCTATAAAAGCACAGTCAAGAAATTTCGTAGTCTTCAGATGGCAGTCAGTATACCTTTTGTTTACTTCTTTATAAAGGCTTATGTTGTGGGTACTCATATGAATTGCATCAACTTGTCGATGCAATTCAAATGAGTACCCACAACATATGCCTTTATAAAGAAAATCAGAAAAAATGGCATAGTCATCATCAAATAAGTTCTTTTCTGATCTTTTTTATAGTGTATCCTTAGTAGGTAGATACATATTTTACCACAAATGAGTGTTATCAGTAATTTTGAAAAAATCTGAGCGCACAGTGCAGTAATTAGGTCGAATACGGTACTTAGGGTTTTAATGGAAGTTTTGGTCATGGGTAGGAGTATTTAATACTGGTTACCAACCTTGTAAATCCCATAATGCTGATACTTCCTGCAGGGCACCAGTCCTTTTGACCTTGACTGTATGTGTTGCCAGCTCATACTTGTAGGTCTTGCTGCTGTGTACTGCTGTTAGAGGGCGCTTTTCAGGAAGTTTAAATAATACATCATTGGATGGCCCTGGACCAGTGTTCTCAAGTTTCTTGTTGGACCTCATAGGATCTGTGATTTTTGGACGGCTTTTCTTGTATGGTGGCTCACATTCACCATCGGACATTGTCTCACTGGATTCAAGACTGGAATTATAGATTTAAAGATTAAATCAGATTGGTTACACAATTTATAGTGGCATTTTTGTCAATCTTTAATTACCAACTTCACTCTGTTGCCAATTCTTTTGTTTGTGAGTTTTTTTGTTTTTTTTTTATGTCACACAGCACTAGTTAAGGCGCTTTTTTCAATTCGAAAGTATTGATATTTTTCTTATTTCTCCACGAAAACATATGTTATGGGTACTCATTAGAAGCGCCTCGGCGAGACGCTTCTAATGAGTACCCACAACATAATATTATGTTTTCGTGGAGAAATAAGAAAAATATTTACCGGATGCCCGCCCTTATCTAGACCTATGTGTCACATTTTTGTTCTGGTCAACTCGGTCTCCTTAGTCTCCTACCATGCAAGTCTACTGGACACGAGAAGGTAATATGGGATAGTAACACTTTACATTCGGATATACATATGGTGTATGGATATACCTGGTAATTTTTCAGTCATTTTGTAGAAGGGGGGCAGCTTTTGTGACTTCCTGTTTTGCTTCATAAACACCTAGACCCTTGTGAAAAGGGGAGTAAATTCTCTTCTTTTGGAGCAGATCCTGTTTCAGGGCAAAATCATATTTGAGATGTATATATGCTATGAGATCTTTGTATGTCACCTGTCCCACTTTACACAGGAAAAGGTCAGGCAGAATAGCCTCTAACCCTAGTCTTGCTGAACCCGATATGCCATGCTTTTGCAAACAGTGTAGATCCAGATCAGTTGGCTTCTCAAGAAGCCAACTGATCTGGATCTGCACTGTTTGCCATTAAGAATGGGAACTTATATCAACAATCCAGATCAAGTATTCTGACTAGCTGAAAATTATACCCTGCCTTTGCAAACACTGTAGATCCAGATCAGTTGGCTTCTGATCTGGATCCGCACTGTTTGCCATTAAGTATGTGAATTCATATCAACAATCTGGATCAAGTAATCTGATTGGCTGAAAATTAGAAATGGGCATGGCATCTTGATTTATTCAGCAGGACAAGGGTTAAAAGATATCTTTCATGCAATATATATGGGGTTACCTATGTAATGTTCTGTTGAATTACATCTGCTTCACTTTCCTTGTTTGTTTGTTTGAGTGCTTGTTAAATGACACATGAACCTTTGCAGTAATTTTGTGTCATCTCTCAGAGAGGTGAAAACAGGACAAAAGAGCTAGAAGAGTGAGAGAGAAAAATAGAAACTAAGGATGATGGGTAATAGTGACAGACAGTGCAGAAACAGAAAAACTACAAAATGCCACCCTCCCCCACTTGCTGTAGGTATAGCAGGCATTTACCACCTGCTTACCACCCATCAGCCCCGCTTTAACAGGAAAGGTATCTGAGGGCACAACTCTCAGCTCACCTCTTCAATGACTGTGTACATGTGTGGGGTAATCTAAACATGAGGGCCCAGATGGTCCTTTATCGCTCACCTGATTACCAGATAAATTGGCCTTTCAGTGCAGGCAAAGAAGTGCAAAAAAGATTTCCAAGACAGCGGCCATGGCAGCCATCTTGGATTTCTGATCAGAACAATTTTAGCTCTTTTTATCTACAAGTCACCCTGATGCTCCCTACCAATTGGCCTTTCAGTTCAGGAGAAGAAGCAAAAAATAGATTTTCAAGATGGCAGCCATGGCGGCCAGCTTGAATTTCTGATCAGAATGAGAGCAAAAAATAGATTTTCAAGATGGCGGCCATCTTGGATTTCCCATCAGAACAATTTTAGCTATTTTTTTATCTACAAGTCACTCCAATGCTTCCTACCAAGTTCATGTCAATTGGCATTTCATTTCAGGAGAAGAAGCGAAAAACAGATTTTCAAGATATGGTGGCCATCTTGGATTTCTGATGGGTTCAATTTTAACTATTTTTGATCAATAAGTCTCCCTGATGCTTCCTTACAAGTTTCAAGTCAATTGGCCTTTTGATTCAGCAGAGGAAGTGAAAAATAGATTTTCAAGATGGCGGCCATGGTGGCTATCTTGGATTTTGGATCGGAATGATTTTAGGTATTTTTGCTCTATATGACACCCCGATGTTTCCTACCCAGTTTCAAGTCAATTGGCCTTTCAGTTCAAAAGAAGAAGCGAAAAACAGATTTTCAAGACAGCAGCCATGGTGGCCATCTTGATTTTCCGATCAGAACAATTTTAGCTATTTTTTATTTACAAGTCACCCTGATGCTTCCTACCAAGATCTAAGTCAATTGGCCTTTTGGTTCAAAAGAAGCGAAAAATAGATTTTCAAGATGGTGGCCACGGTGGCCATCTTGAATTTCTGATTGGAACGATTTTTGCTATTTTTGATCTACAAGTCACCCTGATGCTTCCTACCATGTTTCAAGTCAATTGGCCCTTTGGTTCAGGAGAAGAAGCTTAAAATAGGTTTTACAGAGGCTGCCATGGCGACCATCTTGGATTTCCAATTGGAACGACTTCAGCTATTTTTGATCTATAAGTCACCTCGATGCATCCTACCATGTTTCTCAAGTCAATTGGCCTTTTGCCTCAGGAGAAGAAGCGAAAAATAAACTTTCAAGATGGTGGCCATCTTGGATTTCTGATCAGTTCAATATTAGCTTTTTTGATCTACAAGTCTCCCTAATGCTTCCTACCAAGTTTCAAGTCAATTGGCCTTTCAGTTCAGGAGAAAAAGTGAAAAATAGATTTTCAAGATGGCCTTTTGGTTCAGGGAAAGAAGTGAAAAATAGATATTCAAGATGGCTGCCACAGCGACCATCTTGGATTTCAGATCGGAACGATTTTAGCAATTTTTTTTTCTACTTGTCACCCCGATGCTTCCTACCTAGTTTTGCCTCAATTGGCCCAGGGGTGTAGGAGGAGTATTCTTTTAAAACAAATTGTTGACCTCACACGAAGGACAACGCACGATGGACATTGACCGATCACAATAGCTGACCTTGAGCGCTTAGCGCTCAGGAGAGCTAATAATATGGATGTTCTTCCAAATTTCATCAGTCCCACTTTAACAGGAAAGGTATCTGAGGGTACAGCTCACTTCTTCAATGACTGTGTACATGTGTGGGGTAATCTAAATAACTAGACAAAGTGCCCAGTGGGGCACGTATACCCCCGACCAGCGCTACCGCCAGTTTTTAACGAGCACAAAATATGTAGCTTTGACTCTGGAGATGGCAGGATGGATGAATTCCATGCTGATAGCTATATCCCCTAAACCTCTCGTTAGGAGGATAACGAAATTCAACAAAAGGTCTTGATGGTATAGCTATATAAACTTAGATGCATTTTTTTTTACTTTTATATGAAATTTCTAAGTCTGTGACCTTGACCGGAAGGTCATACCCTATATCTACCAACATGTCAAATATAAATGAAATTCCTCAAAGGTTCTTGATGGTATAGCTATATAAACTTAAACACAAAAAACTTTGACTTTTTATGAAAATTCTAAGTCTATGACCTTGACCCCAAGGTCACCCCTGGGGTGGAGATGGTACTAATAAAAACTTTAGACCTATATCTACCATCATGCCAAATATGAATGAAATCCATCAAAAGGTCTTCAAAATATGAACAAAGTATGAACAAATAATGCTTCAAAGGACAGTCGGACAGACAAAAAGATTTCTTGCTGATAGCTATATCCGCTCAACCTTTCAGTTAAGGTTAATAAAATTTAATAAAAGGTCTTGATGATATGGCTATATAAACTTAAACGCAAAAATGTTTACTTTTATATGAAAATTCTAAGTTCGTGACCTTGACCCGGTCACACCCGGGATGGGGATCATGCGGAGTAAGACGCTAGGCCGATATCTACCAACATGTAAAATATAAATGAAATTCCTCAAGGTCTTGATGATATAGCTATATAAACTTAAACACAAAAAACTTTGACTTTTTTATGAAAATTCTAAGTGTCACCCCCGGGGAAGGAATGGTGCTGATAAAAACTTAAGACCTATATATACCATCATGCCAAATATAAATGAAAACCATCCTAGGGTCTTCAAAATATGAGGTCTTATAAACTTTAACGCAAAAACTTTAACCCTAAGACAAAAATAAAGTATGAACGAATAATACTTCAACGGACTGACGGACAAACGAACAGATTCCTTGCTTATAGCTCAACCTTTTAGTTAGGGGATAATGAAATTTAATAAAAGGTCTTGATGATATGGCTATATAAACTTAAACGCAAAAATTTTTACTTTTATATGAAAATTTCTAAGTTCGTGGCCTTGACCTCGGTCACATCCAGGGTGGGGATCATGCAGAGTAAGACGCTAGGCCTATATCTACCAGCATGTCAAATATAAATGAAATTCCTCAAGGGTCTTGATGATATAGCTATTTAAACTTAAACACAAAAAACTTTTGACTTTTTTAATGAAAATTCTAAGTCCTTGACCTTGACCCAAGGTCACGCCCGCAGTGGGGATGGTGCTGATAAAAACTTAAGACCTATATCTACCATCATGCCAAATATGAACGAAATCCATCAAAGGGTCTTCAAAATATGAGGTCTTATAAACTTTAACACAAAAACTTTGACCCTGTGACTTTTTTACAAAACTTTTAAGTCTGTGACCTTGACCCCAAGGTCACCCCCGGGGTGGGGATGGTGCTAATAAAAATTTTAGACCTATATCTACCATCATGCCAAATATGAACTAAATCTATCAAAGGGTCTTCAAAATATGAGATCTTATAAACTTTAACACAAAAACTTTGACCCTGTGACTTTTTTACAAAACTTCTAAGTCCATGACCTTGACCCCAAGGCCATCCCGGGGTGGGGATGGTGCTAATAAAAATTTTAGACCTATATCTACCATAATGCCAAATATGAACTAAATCCATCAAAGGGTCTTCAAAATATGAGGTCTTATAAACTTTAACACAAAAACTTTGACCCTGTGACGGAAAGACGAACGAACGTACGTACGAACGAACGAACGGACGAACGAACGGAAAAGCAAAAAACTATATACCCCCACATACTTCGTATGTCGGGGGTATAATAATGGTGTTACTTTGAATTTTGTTTGCCCTACTTTAACAGAAAGTGTATATGGAGGAATAATTCTTAACTTACTTCTTCAATGACTGTGTGCATGTGTGGAGTAATCTAAATAATATTGGTGTTACTTTGAATTTCATTTGCCCTACTTTAACAGAAAGTGTATATGGAGGAATAATTCTTAACTTACCTCTTCAATGACTGTGTACATGTGTGGGGTAATCTAAATAATACTGATGTTCCTCTAAACTTCAACTGCCCTACTGCACAGAGGAAATCGCCCAGTGGCAGCTTGTCTTTTGTTTCTGATCCAAATAACCTGGAAGCAAATATTAGACATAATGATAATTAAAGGCTCCATATCCCTCAAAAACATACATTTTATTGTCCAAGAAAGGGTCAATATATTGATATATGGTATTAATACAATCATAAAATGTGGCACCTGACAGTCTGTAAAATTTCAGTTAGTCTCTCGTTCTTGAAATGAAATGACTTTTTATCGTATCTCTGAATTAATAGTTGCGAACATTAATTCAGAGATATGATAATAAAGCATTTCATTTTTGATCCAGTTAAAAAATGAGCGACTTACTGAAATTTTACAGGCTGTCAGATACCACATTACATAATATTATTAATACTGTACACCAATTTATTAAAGCTTTCTTGGATAAAAAATGTCTATTTTTGAGGTATACGGAGCCTTTAACTCTTTAATCCCGGACTCTTTCCATTTTTGAAGTGTGTCAGAAGGATTGTTCCAAATAAGAGTCTCAGTCAAAAATGAAAACATAATAGCAAAACAATTTAGATCATGATGAAATGGTTCCTTATGAGCCGTATCATCAAGATCTACAATGTTTGCAAGAACGTTGTTTTGGTCTGCCTGGCTGAAAATTAATCTTTACCACTCTCTAGGCTAATTCAGCAGACGACAAAATGATGATATTTTTCTCATTTTCCCCAGAAAACAGGCTCTGACATTTCATGCAAATTGTCTCCTCAGGAGACAATTTGCATGAAATGCCAAAGCCTATTTTCAGGGAAAAATAAGGAAAAATACAAAATAATATCAGCTGATTTTTTTTCCAGCATGTTCAGCCTTAATTTGAATGGGCACACTTGGTAGAGTTTCCTGCACTTTTATTAGATATGACCTTAACTGCAGAAAAGATGTTTTTACCAGAATGTATAAATATTTTTCTTACTGTTTTTTTGGGAACCCTTGTCCTACTGAATAAATTAAGATGCCACACCCATTTCCAATTTTCAGCCAATCAGATTACTTGATCCAGATTGTTGATAAATATTCATATACTTAATGGCAAACAGTGTAGATCCAGAGAAGATAACTGATCTGTATCTACACTGTTTGCAAAGGCAGGACATACGCAGGTTCAGCAGGACTAGGGTTAACCCTTAAACTGCCAATCACAACAATTGTCGTCTGCTTTGTCATGTGCTTGTGATTTTAAAAGTCATTTTTGCAAACAGTGTGGACCCAGATTAGACTGCTCCTCTAGGGTTCACACTGTTTGCCTGTATGCAAAAATAGGTTTGAAAAGTTTGTAAGAATATTCAGCAGACGACATAAACAGACGACATTTTCAGATGCAGGTTTTCTTGGCATTTTTAGGGTTAACCCTATTACTGTATTTGTTATTAAATCTGTAAAAGTCCATTTGTCTACCTATTAATATTTCTAAACAAGGGTTTACTAAATAACAAACAATGCAAGAGACCCTGATTAGACACCACATTCTGCAGCATCTGATCTGGGTCTATATTGTTTCCTCAGGCATAACTGTAACAAGATGTAGAGCAAATACATTACTTTGGACACTAATCAATTTTTTTTTTTTTGATTTGGGTTTTACGGCCCTTTCAAGAATATTTCACTTATATCGAGCCGATCGTTCATCGAAGGTGGGCGAAAACCGGAGAACCCGGAGAAAAACCACCTGACCATCCGTAAGCAGAACTTGGCTTTCCCACATATGACCCGAGCGAGGCTCGAACCACAGCGATGAGAAACCTAATGGATTAAGAGTCAACTCTCTTATCCACTAGGCTACGGGGGCCCGCCGGACACTAATCAAATTCCTTGTACGGGAGATTCTAATAAAATAAGCATACAGCTAATGTCCTAAAATATCTTGCACCAAAATTTCTGAAGGAGCAGTTTGACCAAGGTCTACATAATTTGCCACTGCACTCAGGTTTAAAGAACTAGTTGCATAAAAGGCAAACTGTAGGCTAAAAAAGCCTAGAATAAACTGTTTGAAATTTCAGGACATTTACAATAACATTTTTGTAGATAAATAAGAAACTCTTTTATCTGGATCCTCTTCTGATCAAGAGTACTGTACATTTACTATATACATGTAATTAGCACTGTAAACAACAAACTATATACCGTATTTACCATATGTAATTGGACAGACAGACCTGAGCACACAGTGTAGACTCAGATGAGATGCCACAGACTGTGGCATTTCATCTGGGTCTACACTGTTTGCCAATCATCCAGCAGTTTTTAGACAGAACATTGGGTAGTAAATCACACATGTTCAAATTTTAGTACAATAAGAAGCTGAGGTGTCTGAATACTTGGGGTAAGTACGGTAACCAACAAACTACATATTCTCACTTGTGCATCTGCAGATTTAACCCTTGTCATGCTGAATAAATTAAGATGCCACACCCACTTCTAAATGTCAGCTAATCAGATGCCTTGATCGAGACTGTTGACATAAACTCATAAACTGAATGGCAAACAGTGCAGATCCAGATCAGTTGGCTTCTGAAGAAGCCAACTGATATGGATCTACACTGTTTGCAAAGGCAGACTATATCCAGGTTCAGCAGGACAAGGGTGAACAAGAGTAAATCATTTGATTTTCTTCATAAGCAATTTTATGACACAGACCCAGATCAACCTGTGCATATATTTGCAGTATGAAAATGATCTTTTCTGACTTTTCACAGGAAATTTCATATATAGTTGACTCATTACCTCAAATTCCAAGGGCCCACAATTTTTAGTTTGAGATAACAGTAGATTGCGGTAAAATGAGTTGAATTAAAACTAACATACAGCAAAGTAAACATACATCAATCTTTACTTAGTTTGACCAGTACAGCAGTCTGAGTTAACAGTGATGTGTAGATCCTAATGAGACAGCAAAGCTGAGCATACTGAACTCCGTTTTTTTTATTTAACCCTTAAACTGCCACACAACAATTGTCGTCTGCCTTGTCATCTGCTTGTGTTTTTAAAAGTCATTTTTGCAAACAGTGTGGACCCAGATCAGACTGCTCCTCTAGGAGCAGTCTGATCTGGGTCCACACTGTTTGCCTGTATGCAAAAATAGGTTTGAAAAGTTTGCAAGAATATTCAGCAGACGACATAAATAGATGAAATTTTCAGATGCAGGTTTTCTTGGCATTTTAAGGATTAAAAGTGCTTAAATACATACAAAGAAGACAAAGACATTTATATTCCAGCAATCAGCAGACTAGAAACCTACAAAGTTACTAAATACAGGTATTATCCCTTAAAGCACTAAGTAAAGTTGGTAGCAGACAACATTTTTTTTTTACTCTTTAGCGAAAATATTCTTGACATTTTATGTGAATTGTCTGTCTGGCAGATGATTCACATGAAATGTCAACTTATTTTCTTTGAAAAAATCTAGACACCCCTACCACCTCAACAACAAAAAACAACTAGATTGTACAGTCGATTGCAAACTATCACAAAATCTCCACGCTCAGTGCTAAAGTTGCTAATAATGCGACGGACAGAAAAATAATGTTACTCTCGTACACCCTTACCACATGGGTAGTCATAGCAAGTTTGGTTAAATTCCCCTCAGTGTTTTAGGAAAAGATAGTGTAATGAATGGACAGACAGTGCCCATTTGACCCCACCCGAAAGGTCACATGGGACAGAGTGAAAAAAATTGCTCTTGCACACCCTTATCACATGGGGAAGTCATGTAGCAAATTGGTTGGTTTTGTGGTTTAGGAGGAAATAGGGTGAGGAATGGATGAACGGACAGATGGAGGCATTTGCAATATCCCCATCCCAAAAGTGTGGGTATAAAAATGTAATCTGCTACAGTTGTGATTGGCACTTTAAGGTTAACATGTAGAATACAAATACAGGTATGAGCTAACATGCCAGGAGGCAGTTTACAAATAGCAAAATTTATTGTGAAATGCTCACAAAAACCAAGACATGAGGAAAATAACTCCAGTTTAAGGGGAATAGATACACATTCAGGGAAGGCAACTATGTCAAAATGCATTTGCCTCTCTTCTGAAAAGGGAGCAAATTCTTTCCTTTTATGGCAGATCCCTTTTAACCCTTCTCTTGCTAAACACGACATGCCCGTCTTAGCAAACAGTGTAGATCCAGATCAGTTGTCTTCTGAAGGATCTGCAATGTTTGTCATTAAATAAGTGAATTTCTATCAAAAACCAGAATCAAGTATTCTGATTGGATGGAAATTAGAAGTGGGTATGGCATCTTAATTTATTCAACATGACAAGAGTTAAGAAGGCTTTGAGCAGTTTACAATAAGGAAAATTTATTGTAAACTGCTGACAAAAACAGACATGAGTGAAATACAAGTAGCTCCTGATTCAGGGGAATGGATTCACCTTCAGGGGGAGAAAACTCTGTAAAAATGGTTTTCACCATCCTTCTGAAAAGTGGTCTAAAAGAAAATAATTTGCTCCCCTTTGTTCTTTTCAGTTATAGGGAAGACCCCTTTTCAAAAGGCCACAAATTCTACTGTGAACTGCTGACAAAGACATGAAGAAAATAAGTCCAGTTAACCCTTAAAGCACCAAGGAAACTTTGAAGCAGACGACATTCTAAATTTTGTATTTTTTTCTTATTTTTCAAAGAAAACAAGTCTTGACTTTACATGTGAACCGTCTGCCCAGCAGACAATTCACATGAAAAGTCAAAACTTGTTTTCTCTGAAAAATAAGAAAAAAATCAGAATGTCGTCTGCTGAAGTTGTGATTGGCGCTTTAAGGGTTAAAGGGAATTGGATACACTTTCAGGGAGACAACTCTGTATAAATATTTTTGCTTCCCTTCTGAAAAAGGTCTATTTTAAAAGGAAAGAATTTGCTCTCAAAGGTAGTAAATTATTTCATTTCGTGTACATTCCTTTTAAGAAGGGACTTTGTGTCCAGGAAAGTGAACAGGAAGTCCAAAAGTTACCTCCCTTCTAAAACAAGAAAAATGCCTAACAGCATTATGGACGTTTTTTTTTTTTTATAAAGGTTAACCAATAGGTAAACCTCGGACAACAGCCAATGCCCGACTGCCCGGAGAGGTTTTCTGAAAACCTGTCCAAAAATGGCAACCCCACCCCTTAAAAAACTAAAAAAAAAACCCCCAAAAACCCAAAAAACAAAAAACTATCAAGTGTATCCAGTCTCCTTATGTTAAAATCCACACTATGTGTAATCATTAGGCTTGCCTCAATAAATTGAGTCTAACAAGATTCACAGCACAGATGATGAAAATATATGTTTTATCTGAAATATATACAGCTCCTTTTCAGATCTGATGGTCCTCAAATATCTATGTTCAAACTGATAAAACTAAAAAGACTAAGACTGATAAAACTAACATGGCTAAAATATACTAGGATACATATATATTTTTTTCTAATATATGCAAAAGGAAATAGAGTATTTGATCAAGATATCAGAACTGCTGGGGTATGCTATATAATCAAGGACTACATGTAAGCAAGCATCCCAATAAAATTTTCTTTATTCCGAATGAAAAATATAATCCATGCAAAGAGAAAATTGGGATTTTTTTAAAGTGATGACCAAGATTATTGTTTGCAGCTTTACAGGCTGACAACAAAATAACCTTCCACAGTTAAATTTTACAGTGGAAACAGGAAACACCAATATGATGAACACAAATTAGAATACACTGCTGGCACCATTTTGTAAGCAACGTTAGTCCAGTGCAAAACAAAACTGCATGACAGAGGCACATATATGCAGCTCCCAAATCAGAACGTGACCTTAATGAAATATGCATGCATTTCATGTGTTGTAAGTGTTAACCCTTGTCCTGCCGAACCCGGATATACCCTGCCTTTGCAAATAGTGTAGATCCAGATCAGTTGGCTCTGGATCTGCACTGTTTGCCATCAAGTATGCAAATCTATAGCAACAATCTGGATCAAGTAACCTGATTGGCTGAAAATTAGAAGTGGGCGTGGCATCTTAATTTATTCAGCAGGACAAGGGTTAAAGTGGCAGAACATCTAATCAAGTTAGTGACTTTGATAACTGAAATAAAATTTTTAACTTGGCAGTCAAGCAAGGGGACCATTATCATAAACTGTGTAAACAATTTTTTAAGTTTTATTACCATCATTCAAATATAACATTGGTATGAAACACTTCAGCAAGAAGGTCTGTCCGAACCTGAATTTTGTGGTGACTTAGTCTATAGTTTCATAAGGATTACAGTCGACACTCTTTATCTCGAACTCCATGGGACTCTCTGAAATGCTTCGAGATATCCGTACCTCGGCATGAGATTTGCAGAATTGAGGAAAAAATAAATCGACTAATCACATTTCATAAATGAATATTGAATTTGACTTCTGAAGTTAGAAGTATATTAAAAATATTGTGGAAAAAGAGGAGCAATTTTTCCTCTTTTCCATAATATTTTGTTACCTGATGTTAGATTTCTATGTTAAAACAAGAGCTGTCGTAGGACAGCGTAGCTCGCCTGCTGGGTACATTTTATATTGTAACTTTTTTATCATTTACCACTGACATATTTTTAAGTCAACCCTTGGGATCACATGGAAGTAGATTGACAAATGGAATTGCTGATCAAATAATTTCAAGATATAAGGCAAAAATCCCTGAATCATGAAATGTAGGTCACACTGACCTAGATATATTTTGATGTCAATCATAGGATCATATGGAACTAATATTTGATTTATGGTATTGCTCAATGAAATAGTATTCAAGGTAAGGACAAAAATCAGTGAACCATGAAATATAGGTCAAACTGAACTATATTGAGGACAATCTTCGGGTCAGATGGAAATTATAATCCAGGTATGATATTTCTGCATCACACTGTCTTCCTTTATAAGGGAAAATCAGTGAACCATGAAATATAGGTCACAGTGTCCTAGAATGATTAAGTCAAATGGGTATGACATATTTCTATGAAATAATTTTCAAGTTATATGGCGAAATCATTCAACCATATAATATAGGTCACACTGACCTAGATGTATTTGTATGTAAATCATTTTGTCACATAGATATAATAATCCAGGTATGACAATTCTCCATGAAATAGTAATAACAAGAGCTGTCGTAGGACAGCGAGCTCGCCTGCTGGGTACATTTTATATTGTAACATTTTTATCATTAAGCCATATAATATAGGTCACACTGACCTAGATGTATTTGTATGTAAATCATTTTGTCACATAGATATAATAATCCAGGTATGACAATTCTCCATGAAATAGTAATAAAAATAAAAGGCAAAATCACTGAACCATGAAATATAGGTCACAATGACCTAGATATAGTAAGTGGTCATTCATTGGGTCACATGGAACTAATATCCCAGGTGTGACATTTATCCAACAAATAGTATTCAAGATATAAGGCAAAATCACTGAACCATGAAATATAGGTCACACCAACAGAGATATATTTTGACGTCAATAATCGGGTCACAAGGAACTAATATCCCAGGTGTGACATTTATCCAACAAATAGTATTCAAGATATAAGGCAAAATCACTGAACCATGAAATATAGGTCACAATGACCTAGATATAGTAAGTGGTCATTCATTGGGTCACATGGAAGTAATATCCCAGGTGTGACATTTATCCAACAAATAGTATTCAAGATATAAGGCAAAATCACTGAACCATGAAATATAGGTCACAATGACCTAGATATAGTAAGTGGTCATTCATTGGGTCACATGGAAGTAATATCCCAGGTGTGACATTTATCCAACAAATAGTATTCAAGATATAAGGCAAAATCACTGAACCATGAAATATAGGTCACACCAACAGAGATATATTTTGACGTCAATAATCGGGTCACAAGGAACTAATATCCCAGGTGTGACATTTATCCAACAAATAGTATTCAAGATATAAGACAAAATCACTGAACCATGAAATATAGGTCACAATGACCTAGATATAGTAAGTGGTCATTCCTTGGGTCACATGGAAGTAATATCCCAGGTGTGACATTTATCCAACAAATAGTATTCAAGATATAAGGCAAAATCACTGGACCGTGAAATCTAGGTGACCTGGACCGTAAAATGTAGGTCACCATGACCTTCACTCTCTTACACTTAAACTGATGACACATAGTTAGCTGATGTATAACCAGTTGTGTCTATAACCTGTAGGCATATAAGATTTTACAAATGTGTCCTAGATTTTGACCCCTAGCCCCACTCCAAGGCCCACCCTGAGGTATGAACCCAGGGGTATGTTCTTTTGGAATCTCAGAAGACTCCTCCAGGTACCCAAATTCTAAATATGAATGCTCTATGAGGAGTGAAAGTCAAGATATAAGAATTTGAAAAACTTTAACACAGTATTACACCCAGGGGCATGAACCCAGGGGTTTATTCTCTTGGAATCTCAGAAGACCCTCCAAGGTACCTAAGTTCCAAATTTGATGCCTCTGTGAGGAGTGACTGTTGAGATATAAGCATTTGAAAAACTTTAATGCAGTGTGACGGGAACGGGAACGCAAACGCAAATGCAAACGCAAACGCAAACGACCGGGGTGACTACAATAGCTCTCCTTGTACTTCGTACAGGCGAGCTAAAAAAGGACCAGATTTTCATTTCGAGATAAGTGGTTATTTGAGATAAGCAAGGTCAAGATAATGAGAGTTGACTGTATTAGCAAAATTGATTTTTTGGCACAATTTAAAAAAGATTGTCACTCACTGTACAGAAAGAACATGGATATTTTGCAGCAAACAGCATGTATGATTGTTGACCCAATTATGGTTGATACCTTTGCTTCCCTCTTTAATTGCATGACTGTAACTCAGTCACAGAATAAATGATTGCTCCCTACTTAATCTGTTTCAGATGGTTGGCAGCTGACTTTCAATGTCTGTGGTCAGGCCAATTGTGGTCTTGTTTGTGGTTTTGTAGGAGGGGGGTGCAAACTCTTTCCTTTTAGAAGGGATTTGGTTTGTTGGAAAACTAACAGAAAATCACAAAAAGTTGTCTCCCTTGTTGGAAAGGGTGAAAAATCTACCAAGTGTATATCCAGTTCCATAACTACTGAACTGAACCAATTTAAGAAACAGAAGTTATTATTTTACATTGGGTGGCAACTGAACTACTTCCCTGTCCTTCCCCAACAACAAAGGTATTTGGAAGACATCTTATTTAACCCATTTTAGTCTGGAGAACCCCAAAAAAGTAACTGGCAAACAGTGCAGACCCAGATCAGATGTCACATTCTGCCACATCTGATAAGGGCTTCCACGGTTTACAAATAGTTTAGCCATTTTTCTCTTGGAATATCTAAATCATGTAGCCTGACACCTAAAACTGAAATTCCAATATGAAGTTTTGGGGAGTTTATTCAGTCTAATCTGGTAAATGCTGATACAAATATTCAGGGTTTTATAGTAACTAAGTATTCTCAGAAGATACATGAAGGGACTAAAAAAGATAAAAAAAAAAACAACAACAACTGATATCTTGATTTCAATTTCAGTTTACATGCAAAGAATTAGATGAAAACAGGATCTATAAGCTTACAAGCTAGAACAAGAGGCCCACGGGCCACAACTCGCTCACCTGAGTGAAACCGCCACTGCAGATATGCAGATGGCATACAACATTTTTCCAATACTCTTATGACAAGGCAATGGCTTAAACAGTTTTTGAAATATCTTGCTTACAAGGTTAAAATGCTGAAATTTTGAAAACATCACAAGTAAAACAAGTCACCCCCCAATGCCTCCTACCAACTTTGGAGTCAACTGGCATTTCAGTGCAGTAGAAGAAGCAAAAAATAGATTTTCAAGATGGCTGCCATCTTGGATTTCCAATCGGAATGATTATGGCTATTTTTTTGATCTACAAGTCACCCTGATGCTTCCTACTAAGTTTCAAGTCAATTGACTTTAAGGTTTAGGAGAAGAAGCGAAAAATAGATTTTCAAGATGGCTGTCATGGAGGCCATCTTGGATTTCCAATTGGCACGATTTTAGCTATTTTTGATGTACAAGTCATCCCGATGCTTCCTAGCAAGTTTGGAGTCAATTGGCCTTTCGGTTCAGGAGAAGAAGTGAAAAATAGCTTTTCAAGATGGCTGCCATGGTGGCCATCTTGGATTTCTAATCAGCACAATTTTAGCTATTTTTGATTTATAAGTGACCCCAATGCTTCCTAACCAGTTTGGAGTCAATTGGCTTTTGGGTTTAGGAGTAGAAGCAAAAAATAGATTTTCAAGATGGCTGCCATGGCGGCCATCTTGGAATTTGGACCAACACGATTTTAGCTATATTTGATCTACAAGTCACCCTGATGCTTCCTAGCAAGTTTGGAGTCAATTGGCCTTTTGGTTCAGGAGAAAAAGCGAAAAAGATTTTCAAGATGGTGGCCATGGCGGCCATCTTGGATTTCCGATCGGAACGATTTTAGCTATTTTTTTATCTACATTTCACCCTGATGCTTCCTACCAAGTATCGAGTCAATTGGCCCTGGGGTGTAGGAAGAGTAGGCTTTTAAAGCAATTGTTCACGCGGCATGACGCACGCCGCATGACCCATGATGGACGACGGACATTGACTGACCACAATAGCTCACCATGCGCACTTCATGCTCATGTGAGCTAAAAATCTGAGCAAATTTGGCTCAGTGGCTTCAGAGAAGTCGTCAAATTCTCAACAATTTTCCCATATAAATGTTATGGGGCTCATACAAATGCATAGGGAAGCAAACTTGACCTTGCTGTAAAAAGGTCAAATGTCAACATACGATAATCTTTTTAGCAATTTTGGTAGATCTCCTGTCCCTGATGATTTGTGCACAGATTTAGCCCCAAGGCATCCTCAGTTCTGAAGAAGAAGATTTTTAAAGGGTCTTACCATATATGGGCATGGTGGCCATCTTGATCGACCTACCGCGACCATTTTAGCAATCTTTTGTTCCCTTGACTTAAGAAGGCACAATATGAAATTTGAGCAAATTTGGCTCAGTGGCTTCAGAGAAGAAGAAATTTAAAATTCTCAACAATTTTCCTATTCAAATGTATGGGGCTCATACAAATGCATAGGGAAGCAAACTTGACCCTGCCGTAAAAAGGTCAAATGTCATCGTACGACAATTCTTTTAGCAACTTTGGTAGACCTCTCGTTCCCGATGATTTGTGCAAAGATTCAGCCCCAAGGCATTCTCGGTTCTGGAGAAGAAGATTTTTAAAGGTTTTTACCATATATGGGCATGGCGGACATCTTGGTCACAGACCGCGACAATTTTAGCAATCTTTTGTTTCCCCACCCTAAGGTGGCTCCATATGAAATTTGAACAAAATTAGCTCAGAGGCTTCAGAGAAGAAGTCGTTTGAAACTCTTAACAATTTTCCCATTCAAATGTATAGAGCTCATACAAATGCATAGGGAAGCGAATTTGACCTTGCTGTAAAAAGGTCAAACGTCAACGTACGACAATTCTTTTAGCAACTTTGGTTGACCTCTCATCCCCGATGATTCGTGCAAAGATTCAGCCCCAAGGCATCCTCGGTTATGGAGAAGAAGATTTTTAAAGGTTTTTACCATATATGGGCATGGCGGCCATCTTGGTCAACGGACCACGACAATTTTAGCAATCTTTTGTTTCCCCACCCTAAGGTGGCTCCATATGAAATTTGAACAAAATTAGCTCAGAGGCTTCAGAGGAGAAGTCGTTTGAAAACCTTAACAATTTTCCCATTCAAATGTATAGAACTCATACAAATGCATAGGGAAGCGAATTTGACCTTGCTGTAAAAAGGTCATACGTCAACGTACGACAATTCTTTTAGCAACTTTGGTTGACCTCTTGTCCCCAATGATTCGTGCAAAGATTCAGCCCCAAGGCATCCTCGGTTATGGAGAAGAAGATTTTTAAAGGTTTTTACCATATATGGGCATGGCGGCCATCTTGGTAAACGGACCGCGACAATTTTAGCAATCTTTTGTTTCCCCACCCTAAGGTGGCTCCATATGAAATTTGAATAAAATTAGCTCAGAGGCTTCAGAGGAGAAGTCGTTTGAAACTCTTAACAATTTTCCCATTCAAATGTATAGAGCTCATACAAATGCATAGGGAAGCGAATTTGACCTTGCCGTAAAAAGGTCAAACGTCAACGTACGACAATTCTTTTAGCAACTTTGGTTGACCTCTCGTCCCCGATGATTCATGCAAAGATTCAGCCCCAAGGCATCCTCGGTTATGGAGAAGAAGATTTTTAAAGGTTTTTACCATATATGGGCATGGCGGCCATCTTGGTCAACGGACCACAACAATTTTAGCAATCTTTTTGTTCCCCACCCTAAGGTGGCTCCATATGAAATTTGAACAAAATTAGCTCAGAGGCTTCAGAGGAGAAGTCGTTTGAAAACCTTAACAATTTTCCAATCAAATGTATAGAACTCATACAAATGCATAGGGAAGCGAATTTGACCTTGCTGTAAAAAGGTCAAACGTCAACGTACGACAATTCTTTTAGCAATTTTGGTTGACCTCTTGTCCCCAATGATTCGTGCAAAGATTCAGCCCCAAGGCATCCTCGGTTATGGAGAAGAAGATTTTTAAAGGTTTTTACCATATATGGGCATGGCGGCCATTTTGGTCAACGGGCCGCGACAATTTTAGCAATCTTTTGTTTCCCCACCCTAAGGTGGCTCCATATGAAATTTGAACAAAATTAGCTCAGAGGCTTCAGAGGAGAAGTCGTTTGGAACTCTTAACAATTTTCCAATTCAAATGTATAGAGCTCATACAAATGCATAGGGAAGCGAACTTGACCTTGCCGTAAAAAGGTCAAACGTCAACGTACTACAATTCTTTAGCAACTCTAGTTGACCTCCCGTCCCCGATGATTCGCGCAAAGATTCAGCCCCAAGGCATCCTCGGTTATGGAGAAGAAGATTTTTAAAGGTTTTTACCATATATGGGCATGGCGGCCATCTTGGTCGATGGACCGCGACCATTTTAGCAATCTTTCGTTCCCCCACCCTAAGGAGGCTCCATATGAAATTTGAGCAAAATTGGCTCAGCGGCTTCAGAGGAGAAGTCGTTTGAAAATGTTAACGGACGGATGGACGGACGCACGCACGGACGGAAGGACGGACGGACGACGGATGAAAAGTGATCACAATAGCTCATCCTGAGCAGAGCTCAGGTGAGCTAAAAAGTAGCTAGATACAAATATTTGTCAACTTTATTCCTTTACTAGTATGAAGTTTAGCCTGACTGTTAAATATGTTACCTGCCTACAGTCTTTTTTTTCGTGTTGAGATTTTACAGCCCAGTCAACCCATAAGGGTCATATCAAATGCAGTTAGTGAACCTACTGACACAATTCCTGGGCAGGCTTAGTCCTCTAACAGGTTAACTAGTACTTGTGCACATATTTTCGTCAGTAAATGACATCAACCCTTCTGGAATCAGTGGAAGGGGAAGAATTGCCATAGAAATTACTTCATGATCAATTTCCACTAAAGTTAAGTGGCCGAGCTGGGGTTTGACCTCACAAGCTCTGGATCTGCAGACAGATACATTACCATTAGCGCTACAGAGCCCCGCCATCTGTCTACATCACTATATATAATATATCTGAGCATTAAAAACTTAGACAAAGGGACCAGTGTGTCATGTATACCCCTGGCTGTTACCATCAATAACAGTATGTCTTGCCCCCATAACCTAGACCTTTGGTTTTAGGTAACACTAACAGCTGTATACCCAAATCAAGCTTTTGAAAATATGTTGGTATCATATGCAGTGCTTGCACTAACTGTCCAATTGAGGAAGTCCCAGGACTTCCTAATTCTAATATATCTGAAGTCCAGGTAATCAAATTGCTTCTCTCACTTCCAAACATTTAACCTTCATATATTCTTAAACTCTCCTTTATGGAGTAAAACTGCCATTTTTAAGCTAAACAACATACAAATTCTTTCTAAATTGTTTTATAAATGGTCAGATATCTTTAAAACTTGGAAGTCCCAGACTTCCTGGCACTGATTTTTGGAAGTCTCAGGGCAATTTTTGCGAGTCTCTGACTTCCAGACCCCTTAATGCAAGCCCTGCATATGGAAGCAATTTCCCAAGTATGATGTATCAAAAAGTCTTCAAAATATGACAAAATCACTGGAGTGTGAAATAAAGGTCACATTCTCCTATATTTATCATGAGATTCTTGTTGGTATGACATGGAACTGAATTCTCAAGTATGACAAATTAATCCTTGTCCTGCTGAAACCGGATATACCCTGACTTTGCAAACAGTGTAGATCCAGATCAGTTGGCTTCTGAAGAAGCCAACTGATCTGGATCTGCCATTTAGTATGTGGATTTGTAGCAACAATCCAGATCAAGTAATTGGCAGAAAACTGGAAGTGGGTGTGGCGTCTTAATTTATTTAGCAGGACAAGCGTTAAACTTTGAGCATTAAGTATGGCAAATGCGCCATTATTTTTTCAGCAAATATACCTGTGAGTTGGATATTGTACTTACTAGAACAGTTAACATTTTGACCACTAACGTGCTTGTTAAGCTAACGATGCTTTGAACAACTAGTCCCAGATCATCACCATTTAACAGAATCTATTTATACCACAACAAAATATACTAACCATGAGCAAAGGCTTTCATTTGTGTGTATATATTATGCTTTCACGTGTGTGTATATAAATTGTTTGTTTTCTTCAGGTTGACTGTTGCTTTCAACAATATTTCAGTTATACCACAATGTCTGGATGTAGCAGGGAGCTCAATGCTCACTTTTAGAGGGCTGCCTAACTGAAATATCACGCCCCTAACACATGACATAATATTCCACCCAGTTACATTATACTGACGAAGTGTTGACCAATTCTGATTCCTAGCTCTACTTTCTCAATTCTGAGTACCAAGCTGAAGAGCAGTTAGTCTTTGGTATAATTTGCTTGGGGATCAAACCTACAACCTCACAGACACTAAACAGATGTTGTACCAACTGAGCCCCTGCACTGGTATTAGTGTGTACATATCTACAGACCAACGTACTATAAATGGCCTCAAAGTACTAATATATCTATGCTCTACTGTAGCAGTTTTTACGATTTTGATTGTTTTACACTGGATTAACCCTTGTCCTGCTGAATAAATTAAGATGTCATGCCTATTTCTAATTTTCAGCCAATCATATTACTTGATCAAGATTGCTAACTTAAATTAAAATACTTAATTGCAAACCGTGCAGATCCAGATCAGTTGGCTTCTGAAGAAGCCAACTGGTCTGGATCTACCCTGTTTGAAAAGGCAGGACATATCCAGGTTCAGCAGGACTAGGGTTAACAATATTTCTGTCAAGGTACAGCTTTTGACAAGGCTCGAAAGGAGAATATAACTAAGTTGACAGATATTGTTTAGCAGCAAACTAAGGTGAATGGATACATTTGATAAATTTTCTGCTATTTCTAACATGGCAAGGGAGACAACTTTTGTGACTTCTGGTTTGCTTTAAAGCATACCAACCCCCTTCTGACCTCTTTTCAGAATGGACAAGGGGAACATATTCTTTCCTGCTCTAAAAGGAAAGAATTTGCTCCCTTTGGGGAGCAATTTACTTTTTTTAGGGCAGACATCTTGTCAGAAAGTACAAAGGGAGCAAATTCTTTCCTTTTAGAGTATATCCCTTTTCAGAAAGGAGGTAAACACCTTTGACAGGTTGGGTCCCCTGAAAGTGTATCAATTCCCCTTACTTTTTATGAAAATACACCCCACTACCTAAGCATTTAAACTCTTATACCTTCCAGCTTCAACATCAGACTTTCCCTCATGAAACCGTCTGAAAAATGTATGATGTGACAAGGATTCGTTAAGGGGATGTATATGATGATAATTCCGGGATAGTTTGTCTTAGTTCTCCATAAAAACATATGATGTAGGTACTCATCACTGGCAGAGCAATGAGTACCCACAACATTATCTTTTTACTGAGAAATAAAAATGGTTATTCCCGAATTATCATCAAATACTCATCCTTAACCCTTGTCATGCTAAATAAATTGAGATACCACACCCAATTCCAATTTTCAGCCAATCAGATTACTTGCTCCAGATTGTTGATATAAATTCACATACTGAATGGCAAACAGTGCAGATCCAGATCAGTTGGCTTCTTCAGAAGCCAACTGATCAGGATCTACATTGTTTGCAAAGGCAGGACATATGTGTGTTCAGCAGGACTAGGGTTAATAAGTCCCCTGATCTGAAGACAAAAACTTGCCCATAAAGCACCATTTAAAACTTGCAGACAATATTCTAAATCATTTTTATTTTCCTGAGAAAATAAGCTTGTTATTTCATGTGAATATAATGCCTATTTTTTCTCTGATATGAAGAAGAAAACAAAACAGAATGTTGTTTGCTTCTTTTTTGACTGGTGCTCTACGGGTTAACATATGAGATGTGTCACATACAAAACATATGTAATGAGCATATATAAAAGTAGTGATGGCTAAAACTGGCCTTTGCATCCATGCAGTATGATCAGTGTTTTATCTTTTTTTCAAGCAATCAGCCCTGTTGGCTAAGCGTTAGTGTTCTAAATTTACAATTCTGTAGTCACAAGATAAAGTCTCATTGATGCATGACACATGCTTTTTCATGCCCATGATTGTATCATCCTTTGACTCCACCTGTCCCAGTTTGCTCCCGTCATTTTGACATGAAATACTACAGAAAACTTGCAGATAGTTCTCGAGATATTTCTAAAGTAACTATATTTTTTACTCTCCATGAAAACATGTTGCAGTAACTCAGCAGAAGCATCTCTGAGAGGCACTTCTAGAAATGCATGTTTTTGTGGAGAAATAAGAAAAATACATAAAACATTTTTGTTGAAAAGATACCTCATCAAAACCTATTGGAAATGACCATAAGGTCCCCCAAACATTCATCCATCCACATTTTCTTAATCATTTGTAGTCTGGAGACCTCTAAAAAGGTAATGCTAGGCTGACCATTCACATAAAATGTCAAACCTTATTTTTCTTAAAAAAAAACTGAAAATAAATTTAGAATGTAATCTGCAACAACTTCCAATAGCACTTTGAGTTAACCACTACCTACAGTAAGATAGAAGTTTATGCAGAAAATGCTAGTGTTCCTTTTCAGTGTTTTGGGAATGGGGACAGAACCCTTAGATTTTGGAAAATCTTTTTTTCATTACTAGTGCATAACTTTGTAAACTTGGAAAAAATGCACAATCAAGAGAGATGCCTTCCAGGCATGTGTAGACATATATTTCCTAAATGCCATTAAACAAGAGGGTTATGATGGACCTGGATTGCTCATCTGAGATCAAGACGCTGCATTGCTTATAGAAGTGATGGAGCCACTGGTTTAAGAGGAGATGTGGACAAGATTTTTTTTTTTTTATTTTCAGCTCTGTTTAAAAATTTTGGTAACAGAAAACAAGAGGAACAGTTCTGTGACCTAGGAGATGTCATTTAAAGATTTTTTTCAATTTTAACTCAGGTGGCCATTTTATTTAGTGGAGCAGAATCATTTTGGCAATTTTGGTAAAAAGGCATAGAGGAACAATTCTGTTAAATACTTTTTTAAAATTGGGTCACTGACCTAGCAGGAGATGTCATTTAAAGGTTTTTCTATTTTTAGCTCTGGTGACCATTTTATTCAGTGAAGCAGAGACATTTTAGCAATTTTGGAACAGTGCATAAGAGGAACAATTCTGTGTAATTATTCTGAAATCAGGCCACTGGCCTAGATGTCCTTTAAAGATTTTTCTATTTTTAGCTCTGGCAGCCATTTTGTTCAGCAGAGCCGAAACATATATTGGTAAAGGGGCTTTACAGGAACATTTCTGTGAAATTATTTTGAAATTGGTCTATTAGCCTTGAAAGGTATGTCATTTAAAAATTTATCTATTTTCAGCTCCGGCAGCCATTTTGTTCAGTGGAGCAGAACTATTTGAGCAATTTTGGTAAAGGGCCATGAGTGAAACATTTCTATAAAATCTAATGGAAATTGGTCCAGTGGTTTAAGAGGAACTGTCATTCAAAGAAATTGTTGAGGACAGACAACAGATACAGGGTGATCACATTACTAGCTAAAAAGCTAGTTTGGCCATATATTGTGCTTCAGCAAGGAAAATAAATCATCCTGAATCATTCTTTAGTAATTTTCGACCACTAAATTTCCAGAATTTTAGAAGAAAACAATTATCCACAAACTGGGGGAAAACAATTTTAGCTCTGGGAATGATAACTTTCTTTCAGTGCCAAAATTGGTATTAAAGTGACACAAAGTGTAATGAAACCACAGACAAACAAACAGAATGTTACCAATATCCCCCACTTTGCTAGTGGTTGGGTACAAAAGTATGTTGTTGGTACACAACAGAAGCATCACACCCAGGCACCTTTCATGAGTACCCACAACATGTTTTCATGTAGAAAGAAAAATATCAATACTTCTTGGTTGACATAAACATCATATCTGCATCTAAGTCCACATGACAATGTTTGCATTTGACATACAATACATTTGTATTTACTTTGAGCAAGTTTGCCCTAACTTTTGAACAAGCGGGCTTGACTAGATTTTTATCAAGGGTTGTGACAATGATAAACAGAATAGACCCTGATCAAACTCAAAAGCTCACTCAGAAGTAGCTGGCTGTGGATCTACAATTTGCTCAGGCCTATCTGAGCTGCAACATCAGAAACCCTACTCTCAGACATATGTTCCCAGTGGAGAATCAGATCAGCCGATGCATTCATGCATCTGATCAGAACCTGTACTGGGTGCATTTTGGATGGCCAAGGTTGCAGTTTCAACATGCAGACAACGAAGACCCTGATCCCAGGCTACAGTTTCTAATGTTGCATTATATCTGAATAGGATATTCTAGCTTTTGTATGTGTGCATGTGTGTGTGCGCATGTGTGGGTAAATTTCTTAGGATGATACTTACTTGGCACTTTTCACAGCATCTTCTTCAACCTCAGAATCAGTTGCAGATAAGCCCTTGCTGAGCCGAATATCTAATACCATCCGCCTGAAACACATTTTCATATAAAAGAATACCAGGAGTAGTCATCTCATGAATAACATTTTAATAGCATGCTGAGTAAATATTTCAACAGATGACATCTGAATTTTGTTGTTATTATTATTATTCTCCCCATAAAAATACACTTTGACATTTCATGCAAATGTCTCCTTAAAGAATAGGCTCCGACAGATCATGCAAACTGTCTCCTGAGGAGACATTTTGCTTGATGTCTCCTGAGAAGACAATTTGCATAAAATGTCAAAGCCAATTTTCTGGGGTACATAAGAAAAATATTTAATAATTTGTCATTTGTTAAGGAGTATTTGGTGATAATTTTGGGATATTTTTCTCCAGTTCTCAATGAAAAGATGCGGGTACTCATTAAAAGCATCTTAGCGAGGCACTTCTAGTGAGTAACCTTAATGTACGTTTATATGGAGAAATAAGAAAAATTATCCCAGAATTATCACCTAAATTCCTCCTTAACAACTCCCCACATCATGAAAACATGCCTATATAATTTTGACCCCTTAAACCCCACTTTTATATAGTAAAACTGGGGTTTACAGGGGTATACATTATTTTTCTTATTTCTGCTTAAAACATATATTGTGGGTACTTGTTAGAACTGCCTCGCCAAGGCTGTTCTAACGAGTACCCACAATCTATGTTTTGAGCAGAAATATGAAAAATAGCAGAGATTTTTATCTGAAAATTTTCAGTTTTTGGAGGTGAAATTTTCTATATATTTGAGTAGGCATGTTTTCGTAATGAGTGCTAAATTTGCCAATAGAGCTGTAAAGATTAGGTTATAGCTCTAGATAAGAGAGGTATCAGGAAAATATTTTTCTGATTTCTCTATAAGTGGAACTCTATTAAGCAGCCACCCAGAGGAATGACCCCTTTTTACTGCTTAAAGGGTGGCTGCTCAGCAGAGGTACTGACTTACAGGCAATTTTGAGACAACTGGAGGACTGGTGGGCTGTTGCTTAAATACACACTGTGATTCTACTGACTTTCCATTTCAATTAACTTTGATAGCTATTTCCGTGCACAATACTAGTTAACCGCTTAGAGGACTATGTGTGCCCAGTAAAAATGTGGATAAGTAAACTGACCACCCTCGACATGACCCAGCTGGGTTAACTGGGCCGTAAAACCTCAACACAAACAAACAAAATCAGCATAACAGTATCTATATTTATTTACTTATTGTCTGCAACATGCCAAAATTGTCCAAAATAACAATTACATGTTGTTTTTTTCTAGTCAATTTTGCTCAAGAAGTACATGTATATCAAATGTATGCTTAATACTATACCATAATAACCTTAAATATTGGGACGGAAAGGTCTTTGCAAGCAGTTTAGACAGAGATCAAATGCTGCAGAACACGGCATCTGATCAAGGTCTACACTGTTTGCCTTATTTCAATGTTTCTTGGATTTCTGTATGACCCACACCAAATTCTGTCACAACTTTTATGGAGCTTTTATATTTTTGTGGAGAAACAGGAAAATTATCATTACTTTCTGGTTGAAATGAGCAACTTATTTGGAGTATAGAACTTAAATGGTTGATGAAAGCCTGGGCTCAGTTGTTCAAAGCGCCGTTAGCTTAACGAGCTTGTTAAGGGTCATTTCGTTAACTGTTTTAGCAGATTCAATATACAAAATTCTGATATTTTTTTGCTGAAAAAATGTGAGTAGCTTTTGCACTACAAAAGCTACTCACATTTTTTCAGCAAAAAATTTCAGTATATTTGCGTATCACTCGATGTAAATTTTAACGAATCGTTAACTAACGACATCGTTAGCTTTGAACAACTGGGCCCAGGAAAATTATTTAATATTAATAGAAAAATATATAATGAATTACAAATGCCACTACCCTTTGTTTCATGGTGCTGAAATTCCAGACTTTGTGAGAAAACGTGTATAACAGTAAAGGATCTATCAAATTTTCACTTGCAATTTACCATCACTTTTTTTTCTAAACCTGCACAACTTAATACAAAGCGATGATAGAACAAACAAGTACCAGTCAAAAGTATTTACCTTCCTTATGACATTTTTCACACTATTTTAGATTTGAATTAAATGTTCTTGAATTATTATGATCAGCACACACAAACACTATTGAAAAATGAAAACCAAGACACCAATACTTTTGGAGGAAAAATAATATGTGAAATGATAATACCCTCCACTATCATGTCTCCACAGATAACTCTGTCAAAAACAGACAAAATTTGGCCATTAGCAATACCAAACCAGATCTTCACAATATCAATGCACATACCAAGTTTAAAATATGGGCGTGTCATGGGCACCAAACTCTGCCAAAAATTGACAAAATCGCCCATTAGCAATCCCAAACCAGATTTCCACAATATCAATGCACACATCATGTTTGGCCACAATGCATTGACATTTACTTAAGTTACTGTCCAGAAAATATGGACATGTCGCAGGCAGAAAACTCTATCAAAAACTGACAAAATTTGGACATTGGCAATCCCAAAGCAGGTCTCTGCAATATCAGTGCAAGTAGCAGGTTTGCTGAAAATCCTTTGATATTTACTCTAGTTATCATTCGGAGATGAAAATTAAGACTAAAGGAGGACGGACGAAAAGACACATGTATGACTAATGTGAAACCATAATACCCCACCACTATCATGAAATGGGGTATAAAAATGCAACAACCAGAATTATGGTCTTACACTATCCAAATTTTTATGGTTATTAATGCACCTGTCTCCTTTTCAAGGCTCAACTGCTAACTTACTTAAATTCCTCAAACTGTAAGTAGCCATCTTGATTTACATCGTAGTATCTAAAAATATATCTACATCTCATCTCAGCAGGCATTCCACCATGTTGGGTTGTTGGTTCCATAGCTGCCAAACCCAGCAACACATCTTTACATGATAACATCTTACGCTTGTGTACATCAAACGATCTAGAAAAAGTACAGTAATATATTTTTTACTCAGAACTTTTAGTAATACAGTTGACTCTCATTATCTCGACCTCGCATATCCCGAATAACCGCTTATCTCGAAGTGAAAATCTTGTCCCTGACTAAAAATGAAAATATTACAACAGGTAAAAAATTATTGTGGAAAAGAGGAGAAATTGCTCCTATGGAACAATTTCTCCTCTTTTCCACAATATTTTCAATATATCTAACTTCCAGAGTCCAATTTCATATATATTTGTTAAATGTGGTTGTTCGATTTATTTATTTATTTTTTTTTTCTCAATTCTGCAAATCTGATATGTCGAGGTACGGATATCTCGAAGTATTTCAGAGAGTCCTTTGGAATTCGAGATAACGAGAGTCGACTGTATATTTTTTACTCAGAACTTTTGTTTTAAACAAAGGTAAGGGACCATTATGTGTTCTCACGTTTCCCTCCATGACTGTTTGCGAGGTATGAAAACTGAAGCTTTCACAATGTTTAGAAAACGTGTAGACATGTATGAGTATGTGAGTATTTTAGTTTGATTCTTCCTCACTGTGTATCATGCCCTAGACATACAAAGGTGACACTACAAGTCACATACTAACACTGGTAGGACCAGTCTTAGCTCTTCTTCCTAATGCTGGGCACAAAAACAAGGGAGCAGTCATTACAAATTTTAGAAAATCTGGGCATGACCCAGCTGGGGATCAACCCACAACCTCCCAATCCAAAAGTGCTCCACCAACTGGTCTGTTTTTAAATAAGGTAATACTCTATTTTATGAGCCATGTCTAGGAAAAGAGCCCCTATTGCAAACGGAAAAGGTTAAGGTGAGTCTGCGTAACTGCAGTTTCATCAGAATCTTTGTTTGCAAACGTAATGGTTAGGCAAATCGGAAACTTCAGCCAAAGATGTGGCCTTGCTAAGGGACTGGGCCATAGCTCTTGATAAGGCGCTTTTTTCAACCAAAAAGTATCTATATTTTTTTCTATTTCTCAACGAAAACATATGTTGTGATATTCATTAGAACCGCCTCAGTGAGGTGCTTCTAATGAGTACCCACAGCATACATGTATTTTTTCGTCGAGAAATAAGAACAATATTTACCTGATACCCACTCTTATCTAGACCTATGGTCTGGGCATGTGCACTGAAAGACTGATTCGACAGAATGTGCAAAGGGCTTTTTTCTTGTGACATCATTAGTGGCTCTTATATTTACCAAGTGTAGCATGACTAGAACTGCCATAGCTCCAAACAGAATGCTTTTTTCAACCAAAAAAGTATTGATATGTTTCTTCTTTCTCCAACAACTGTTTGTTTGAGTTAGTATTTTATGGCCCAGTCAACACTGTTAAGGTCATGTTGAGTTGATCAATTAAGGGAATGACCATAGAAATGATTTCATGATCAATCTAAACAGATGTTATATGGCAGAGCCGTGATTTGAACTTGTGACCCCTGGATCTGCAGTCAAACATGCTACTGATTATGCCTTGGTCCCCAGAATTTGTCCATGAAATATTATGTTGTGGGCATACCTCAGAAGTCCCTCATGAGGCTGCTTCTAATGAGTACTCAAAACATTTTTTAGTGGAGAAATTAGAAAATTTACTGGATACTCCTAAGTGAGCCAGCGTAAGACAAAACCTACAATAAAACCTGTGTGACCAGCAAAGACTCAGGTTAGCCTGTACATCCACCCAGTATGGCAAGGGTTCTCGTTTATCCCTCTTTGGATAACCTGGAGACTGTTGAAGATTCATGCGACAAGCGAAGACTCTGATCAGACTGCACGGATAGGCAGGTTGATCCCAGTTTTCACTGATTGTACGTCTTATTGCAGGTTTTGTCTTGTGTGGCTCAAATCATGGCTCCAGATAAGGCACTATCTTCAATCTTATTATTTCTCCATAAAAACATATGATGTGGGCTTTGCCAAGATGTTTCTAATGTGTCCACAACATTTTTTTTTCGTGAAGAAATAAAAACATATCAATGGTTTGATAATTTCATCTGAAAACAAAAAAAAACAAACACCTGATCTGGAGCTGAGTACTCCTCTTATATGAAATACTCCATGTTTAACACTGCATGCAGGGTAAAAATTACTGCAGGCGGCATTTTGAAATATTTTTTTTCCTGGAAAAAAGGATCTGCCACTTCATGGAGATTGTCTCTTAAGGAGTTCTGACTCTTCATGCAAATTGTCTCCTAAGAAGACAATTTGCATGAAGTGTCAGATCTCCTTAGGAGACAATCTCCATGAAGTATCAGATCCTATTTTCTTGGAAAAAAAAAAAATCTTCAGTTTGTCCTCTGCTGAATCTGCCCATAGGATGGTATGTGTACTAAATAAATGTTTATACTCCTCTTATATGAAGCTAAGTAAAATGCTCTATATTTACCTAAATAAATGATCTATATTCTCTTCTTTGGCACCTTTCATCAGTATATATTTAGAAAATACTGTCTTATTCATCGTCTGACTAGGATGGGACCAGTCCATGAACTCTTGAAACAACAACTCTTGTTCTGAAATTTACAGAAAGCACTGGTAATTCTTCTATATCTGATCAATATTAGCTGGCATTTATAAATTCTAGAGTCCTAGGATGTTTCTTTCCAAATCCAATGTGCGGTAAATGTCCCATAATTTGGTACACCAAAAAGTTTGTAACAAAATTGCATAGACAAATAGTGCAGACCCAGATCAGACTACTCCTTCCTGATGGAGCAGTCTGATCAGGGTCTGCACTGTTTGCTATTCCACTATGTATTTTAAAGGCTCCATATTCCTCAAATGGACATTTTATTATCCAAGAAAGGTTTAATATATTGGTATATAGTATAAACACAATCATTAAATGTGGCACCTGACAGCCTCTAAAATTTCAGTTAGTCTCTTGTTCATGAAATGAAATGATTTTTTATCGCATCTCTGAATTAATGTTGCCGACATTAATTCAGAGATACAAAACAAAATCATTTCATTTTTGATCCAGTAAAAAAATGAGAGGCTAGCTGAAATTCTACAGGCTGTCAGATGCCACATTTTATAATCGTATTTATAATATATATAATTTTATTAAACCTTTCTTGGATAAAAAAATGTTTATTTTTGAGGAATATTGAGCCTTTAAGAAAAAAATGCATAAGGGGCAAAATTTTAACAAAAAAAAAAAAAAAAAAAAAGAGAGGAATAAAGCTTTCAAAATTTTAGGACATTTACCATACCTGTTTTGCACATACCGTATTTATCTGTGTATAACATGCACTTTTTTTACCCAAAAAGTGTTTTTAAAAGTCTGATGCATGTTATATATAGGAACGCCCAAATCAGGACAGAAATCACCAAGATAATCGGTCGCGAAAACGCATGACATACATGATCGCCCGTTAAAAACGCAACATAGATCATTTGCGGTAAGATGTCCATGATTTTTGATAACTATCTCACCCATAGCGTGGTTCTGGCAGCTCAAAACAAACTACTTGATCTGATTTGCAGTAATTTGATATGCTTTTCATGTCCATGCTCTTTTTGTTTACGTTTTTTTTTATTTTGCTGATCATGTGATCTAGTCAAAGGGAAACTACTCCAACAGGCATACACATCTGAATCTGTATTGATTAACGGACTTTCACGTGACTCGCATCACACACTGTAACTGAGTAAATCAGCTGCAGAAATAAATTTGGTAAGACATAAATATCGGCATGAACGATCATAAATTGAAAAAAATAAAAAAAATATATTTAAGTTTATGCAATTATTAAAAAATATTGATAATAAATAAAACCAAATGGGGTTTTGAGGTGGGTAGATCGGACATTTGCATTTTTATCTTTTTATTTTCTTACCATATATTTATCTTTATTTTATTTATTTGTTTATTTTATTTTTTTTAATTTTCTTCTTTTCTTTGGACTTATCAACAAAGTGTTTGAAATAAACAAGTTTATGATAAAAAAAAAACAAAAAAACTACCAGCATAGATCTGTGCACTTAATTGGGTAATTGGCAGTCAGAGTGACAACTGGTCAACTTAATTGTTGTTTGCATTGCGCCTGAGGCATTGAGTTGATAATTTCACGTCTCAGTTAAGAAAGTGACACTGAGAAGGTGTTAATTATGAGACATACAAAAGAAATAATACATTTTATTATCATCACGTCTGCAGTTGGAAAGCAAAGAACTGCCTACAGTATACCAAGTTCCCCGAGGCCCATGGTAACAGAGCTGCACTATGGGAATTCAGTTAGCACTATTGTAAATTCGGCCTGTTTCTACTCATAACCTTCCGAGTTCAGTTATTTTCAACTCGATGCTAGTGAAATATGATACACTTTACACCTGGGAACTTAGTCAATAATAATTTCTGCATGTTATACAGAGGAACATCTTTTTTTTTCACAAAATCTTTAGCAAAAATTCAGTGCGTGTTATACGCGGGTGCGAGTAATACACAGGGAAATACGGTACACATATCTTGCTAAGATATTTTTTTCAACCCTAAAACTTCATGTAATTGCATTTTCATAGATCCAGATAAGGTGTTTTTTTTCAACTGAAAGGGACATAGTTTTTTATTTCTACACGAAAATGCATGGTGTGGGTCATTAAAAGTGCCTAGGCGAGGAGCTACTAATGAGTACCCACAACATATGATTTTGTGGGGAAATAAGAACAAGAGTTGTCAGAAGACAACGCAGCTTGCTAGAAAGGGCTGATCGGATAAGAAAACAATCTTTAAATATTAAAGATTAAATGCAGAACTTAAACATAGCTGTAAATGACAGAGTATGACCCGACTTTGATGACCGAAGAATGTCAAACTGAGGGATGGGGTATATGCCATTGAAACATCTTCCCTTAGGTTGGTGTGGACAAAATAAGAAAGCTATATCTTACATGCTGAAACTCTTAGGTTGGTATGGACGAAATATGGAAGCTATAGCTTACATATTTCAGGAGTCATGTACACTTTTCAAAATTTAAACACAGCTGGAAATGGCAAAGTATGATCTGACCTTGACCTAGGCAGAAGGTCAAACTGAGGAAGGGGTGTGTACTATTGAAAGATCTTACCCTAAGGTAGGTGTGGGCCAAATATTAAAACAGCATCTTGAATACTTCAGCAGTTACAAACACGTTTCGCAACTTAAACACAGAACTCAAACATGGGTTTAAATGACAAAGTATGACCTGACCTTGACCTAGCAGAAGGTCCAACTGAGGAAAGGGTGTGTGCTATTGAAAGGTCTTACCCTAACATTGGTGTGGGCCAAATATTAATGTGGTATCTTGAATACTTCAGCAGTTACAAACACTTTTCAAAACTTAAACACAGAACTCGAACATGGGTTCAAATGACAAAAGATGACCTGACCTTGACCTAGGCAGAAGGTCAAACTGAGGAAGGGGTGTGTGCTATTGAAAGATCTAACCTAAGGCTGGTGTGGGCCAAATATTAAAGCTCTATCTTGAAGATTTCAGCAGTTATATACATTTTTCAAAACTTAAACGCAAAACTTAAACATGGGTGTAAATGACAAAGTAAGAACTGACCTTGACCTACATAAAGGGTCTAATTTGGGGATGGTGGTGTATGCTATTGAAAGGTCTTACCCTAAGGTAGGTGTAGACCAAATATGAAAGCAGTACCTTAAACAGTTAAAAAACTATGCACACTTTTGAAAACTTAAACACTGTGCTAACACGGGTGTGGACGTGGACGCCGACAACTGGGTGACAACATAAGCTAGACGCCTATGCCAATGACTGGGAGACAACATAAGCTAAACGCCTATGCCAATGACTGGAAGACAATATAAACTCTCCAGAGACAGTCCTGGCGAGCTAAAAAATATTATGAGGGTAGCCCCTCTTAACTGGAGCAATGGTTTTCTAATTTCTCCATAAAATCATATATTGGGGTACTCACTAGAGTTGCCTCACCAATGCAATTCTGACAGCAACATACATTTCCATGGATAAAAATAAGACATTTTATCTGGATAGTCCTTTTACCAAGAACCATGCATAGCTCAAGGTATTTTTTTTTCATCCAAACAGTCAATGTTTTTCTTATTTCTGCATGAAAACATACACTGTGTACCCATTAGAAGTGCCTCAGTGAGGCATTCTGAATAAGTACCCACAACAAACATTTTGGTGCAGAAATAAGAAAAGTAATCTGCATATGAGTAATATATGTCAGACATACAAGGAGGGATCAAATACCATATTTGAGGTAATAACTATACATATATATACCTGTTTGCTCAAAGTCATTCAATTTTGAGTCATCTGATTACTGCCTCTCCCTATGACAGTTCTTGGAAAATTACAGCTTAAATGGCTGTCAACCAATCAGAAATTATAATCTTCACATTTTTTTTCTTATTTCTGGAGCAATGATAAAGTCCTAGGTAAGAAGGGCAGCTTGATAAGTATTTTTTTTTTATTTCTCCATGAATTAAATGTTACATGCTTCTTATTAGAAATGCCTGGGCCCAGTTGTTCAAAGCTAACGACATCGTTAGTTAACAATTCGTTAAAATTTACATCGAGTGATAAGCAAATATGCTGAAATTTTTTGCTGAAAAAATGTGAGTAGCTTTTGCAGTGCAAAAGCTACTCACATTTTTTCAGCAAAAAATATCAGAATATTGTGTATTGAATCTGCTAAAACAGTTAACGAAATGACCCTTAATGGGCTTGTTAACGACGCTTTGAACAACTGAGCCCAGTTTAGGAACTTCTAACGAGTACCCAGAACATGTTTTCACAAACAAGAGCTCCGCCAAGCGGGGCATTATACGCCCGTGGCAAGTAATATGATGTAGCACATTAACTGGCTCCTGTATAATTCAGTGCTCTGGATATAAACCGTAAGTGGACTTACAAAAATTTTTTTTAAAAATTTTCATTGGGGCATAGCTCTGCTGATATTTGGTGAACTGTAACCTAAGGCTCCAAGCTGGCCCAGAAATCAAGGGAGAAGTGACTTGTCCCTCCTGGGAAAATAGGGAGAAGTTTGCTGCGTCTATACAGAAGTGCTTTCGGACGGAAGACACACGACAGAAGCATGGCTATATTATAAGCTCATATGAGCCTTTGGCTGATTTGTTTTTCCTATACTTCAATATCAGACCAAACAATAAGAAAACAAAAATAAACAACCAAAAAAAAAAAAAAAAAAAAAAAAAAAAAAATGCTGCAAGAATTTTTTTTGTAAACTTTTAACTTGTTTTATACTCATTTTATTTTGTTCTTCAAGGGAGCCAACTCAGAAGAGTATTAAAAAAAAAAATAAATAAAATATGTTTATAAGTTCTAATATTAGTCAAGCTTCTTAATTCTGTATCATTTAATAGTCGTATTTATAAAGACTTAATAATGGCAACATTTCCTTGCAAATCTAATAAAAGAATATGTTAAAAAATAATAAATAACATGCCCATATGGCCATAACTTTGGTTATTTGCAAAAAATACACCTATTATAAAATAAAATTTGCACACTATTACATTACCTCTAAACAATATGCTGCGAAAAGTGTACAAAAACTTTCAAAGGGGCATAACTCTGCAAATATTTGGTGCACTGCAGGGCTCTGGAAATTCTGAAATCTGAATCAGTCCAGCCAATGACGATGATGTCATCAATGAGACCATTTCCAAAAAAAAATATAATATCACCTGTCACGAAAACTAATGACAATTGGCAGTCCTATAACTCCTTTTAAATAATACACCTCAACTGGGGTATATGGCGGAAGTCCGGGTATAATGAGCATGATCGAAGCTGGCGTCATCAATAAATACAGTCAGGTATAAAGAAAGAAATAAAAAAAAAAAAAAAAAAAAAAAAAAAAAAAAAAAAGGGACGATTTTGTTGTTATTTCCACTTCTGCAGGGTTTTCCTAGCTAACTATTTATAAACAACTGATTCCGTCTTGTGTAAGCGCAAAGTCAGCGGGAAACAGGAGAGGCAGAACAAAACGACTTTCATGGTCTAATAAAAAAAGGCCTGCGCCACGGGCAGTTTTGCAGTTTTCAATGTTTCAAGATCTGACCAGACTGCTTAAATTTTAAGCACTGACCAAACTTGTCTAGCGCAAGTGGTGCATTACTTATTTTTACTGTGAAATCTACCTTGACTTATACTCGCGTGTTACGGCCGTCAACAAAAAAAAAAAAAAAAAAGAAGCAAACAATAAGACCTAGATCAGACGCCGTTGTATGCAACATCTGATCAGGACGTACACGGTTTGGGAATTAATTTATCAAATCTGGGACTGACAAACCTTGTTGATCAAAACAAAAAAGAAGAGGAAGAAAACAGGTGATAATATTCTTTTATCACTCTCAGTTAATGCGACCTTTGATCTTTTGGACACGCCGACTGCACCTGGATGTTTTGCAGTCTCAGTGTATTCACATGTGTCACACAAACGGATTAATTATCAGACTATCGTTACTGATGATTCGTGTTAATCGCTTGTTTACCGCACAAAGGACAGTGAAGTGTTGATTTTTTGACAATGTTTGGATAAAGACGTAATTAATTTGTGCTGCGGTAGGCTGCCATTATTCATCTGTCTCTCCAATATATATGTCAAATGACCGTTTTGAGCCTTTTAACTACCATAATATCGCATTTAAAAGGGGCGCGGAATGTTGTCATTTTGGGAAGATTTCACCGTTTGTGATTTTTTAGACATAATTGATTCGTGAAAACTGGTTGGCTGGGGAAAAAATGGGGTTCAAGGCACAAACCTGTTGGACCGAATTATTAGTGTTTTGGGGTGTTTGAAACCGGTCCAGATTTCTAATTTTTGGTCCAGACTGGCTATTTTCCAGTTTTCCGGAGCCCTGGTGCACTGTAACCTCGAAATAATATGCACTGCTCAACATCATCGTGTAAGTATTTATGAAGTTTCAGCTTGATCAGATGTAAACTGTAGGAGGATTTAGCCGGAAACGAAAAATTAATAGAAATTTTCAAAGGGGTATAACTCTGCTAATATTTGTGGACTGTAACCTAGAAACAATATGCACTGCTCCACATCATGGTCTATCTACAAATCAAGTTTCAGCTTGATCGGATGTAAACTGTAGGAGGAGTTAGCCGGAAACGAAAAGTTTACAGAAATTTTCAAAGGGGCATGACTCTGCCAATATTTGGTGCACTGTAACCTTGAAATAATATGCGCTGCTCCACAGCATCGTGTAACTATTTATGAAGTTTCAGCTTGATCGGATGTAAACTGTAGGAGAATTTAGCCAGAAATGAAAAATTAATAGAAATTTTAAAAGAGGTATAACTCTGCTAATATTTGGTGGACTGTAACCTTGAAATAAAATGCACTGCTCACCATCATGGTCTAACTACAAATCAAGTTTCAGCTTGATCAGATGTAAACTGTAGGAGGAGTTAGCCGGAAACGAAAAGTTTACAGAAATTTTCAAAGGGGCTGACTCTGCCAATATTTGGTGCACTGTAACCTTGAAATAATATGCGCTGCTCCACAGCATTGTGTAACTATTTATGAAGTTTCGGCTTGATCGGATGTAAACTGTAGGAGGATTTAGCCAGAAATGAAAAATTAATAGAAATTTTTAAAGGGGTATAACTCTGCCAATATTTGGTGCACTGTAACCTTGAAATAATATGCCCTGCTCCACAGCATCGTGTAACTATTTATGAAGTTTCAGCTTGATCGGATGTAAACGGTAGGAGGATTTAGCCAGAAATGAAAAAATAACAGAAATTTTTTAAAGGGGTATAACTCTGCTAATATTTGGTGGACTGTAACCTTGAAACTATACGCACTGCTCAACATCATGGTCTAACTACAAATCAAGTTTCAGCTTGACTGGATGTAAACTGTAGGAGTTAGCCGGAAACGATAAGTTTAAAGAAATTTTCAAAGGGGCATAACTCTGCTAATATTTGGTGGACTGTAGCCTCGAAACAATGTGCACTGCTCCACATCATGGTCTAACTATATATGAACTTTCAGCTTGATCGGATGTAAAATGTAGGAGGAGTTAACCGGAAATGAAAAGTTTATAGAAATTTTCTAAGGGGCATAACTCTGCAAACATTTGGTGGACTTAACCCCGAAAGACTATGCGCTGCGCCACATCATGGTCTAACTATATACCAAGTTTCAGCTTGATCGGATGTTGATGATGAGTTCAGGTTTAACGACGCATCAACCCATGAGGGTCATTTGCGTCAAAATGGTGAACTAACATGGTTCTGTAGTGAAACGATTATAATGATAAGTCATAAATGCATAAAATGTAAAACTAGAATGACTGATCGGATGTAAACTGTAGGAGGAGTGAGCTGCAAACGAAAAAATTTACGGACGGACGCCATACCCCGTAACATAACAAGTCCCGTTTTTCAAACGGGCGTATAAAAAGTAAGTAAATATCAATAACTTTTGGATTAACAAGTGCTTTATATAGAGTTATGAATAAATGTACAAGCTAGTATAAGATTTTGCTCCCAACATATTGCAAATGGCAGTATTTTGTGAAGTGGGTTGTTACAGTACCTTTTTTGTTCAGCTTAGAAGACTTCACTAATGACTCCTGTGGTGTACTTTGTGAGGTCTCCACCTCTGTGTCTACATATTCTACACTGGTTTCACTTAATGAAGACTGGGGCATCATTCCTGGAAAACAACAGAAGTAATATGACTATATGACTGCATGTTGACACAGTGCTCCAGTTAGGATTTGAGGGCAGAGGGGTACTAGGTAGTGCACATTTAGTATGGTCATACAAGAATGAGGGCTTTATTGTGTTGGGGTTTAACAACACGTCAACCCTTATGGGTCGTTTTGTGTCGTCTCCTAGAGAAAGGGAAAAAAGAGATAGAAGGGATAGTAGAAGAAATGAAAGAGAGGGACAGGGAAGAAAGAGGAAATGGAATGAAAGTAAAGAAACAGAAGAAATAAAAACATTCCTCCTTTACCCTTACCTGCTACAAGGATAGCAGGCCTTGCTCAACTGTAAGCCAATATCAGTCGGATGCCCCAGTGACGTAAGCTACATGACACCTTTGCACCACCCAACCACCCCTATAAGAATGAGGGCATCATGTGTCAAGTGCTGTGCCTTAGTATCAAGACATGTTATAAAATATAATTCAATGCCACAATAAAGGCCTGAAAATAGAATACACATAAAAAGGACCTTGAAAAATTGACAACTTTTTAAATTTTGGTCTGATTTTCATAAAACTTTCACTAAACTGGGTTTTATGTCTGGAGTTGAACTATAGAAGGGCAGAGGAGTGGCGGAGGAGGGCAAGGGGATGGCCTGCCCCTCTATATAGGGCTAGCTGGAGTACTGTGAGAAATAAAAAAAACAAGAGGGCCATGATGGCCCTGTAACGCTCACCTGAGCAACATAGCACTTTGAGAGCCTGATCTAGAACTGATCAAGGCAAACATTCTGATCAAAGTTCAAAATGATTATAACAAAGTTTTCTGCTAATTTGGCCCGGTGACCTAGTTTTTGATACCAAGCGACCCAGTTTCGAACTTGACCTAGAACTCATCAAGACAAACATTTTGTGCAAGATTCATGATGATTGCTTGAAAAATGTGACCGCTACAGTGATAACAAGATTTTACGCTTATTTGGCCCGGTGACCTAGTTTTTGACCCCAGGTGTTCCAGTTTCGAACTTGACCTAGAAATCATCAAGACAAACATTTTGAGCCAGGTTCATGATTATTGCTTCAAAAATGTGACCACTAGAGTGTTAACAAGGTTTTCTGCTGATTTGGCCCGGTGACCTAGTTTTTGACTTCAAGTGACCCAGTTTCAAACATATCCTAGAACTCATCAAGACAAACATTTTGAGCAAGATTCATGATAATTGCTTCAGAAATGAAGTTTTTTAAAAGTAAAACATATTTTAACGAGTAATACTTAACCTATAGATAATGTGCTATTCTATTCTGTTTTCACACCTTCCACAGAAAAAACGACCTTTCAGTCGTTAATTAAAGTCTTAAACCAGAAGGTCCCTTAGGCAGTTACCTGTGTGACGTAACTCTTCCCGCTCAATTGACCACGTGTCAGTTTCTTTTATGTGTAAAACAATAGACACAATTAGGAGAGATAAGCGAGGGTGGACGGAGGGAGATAATTGATTATCTATAGGTTAAGTATTACTCGTTAAAATATGTTTTACTTTTAAAAAACTTCATTTTAACTTCATAATACATTAACCTATAGATAATGTGCTAGAATTTGCAGAATAGGAGGGAGGGCTCTCCTAATTCTAACACCAATAATATCTCACCACTTCTGGTTAAGACTCAGGAAACTCAAAGGAATCAGATACATTCTAATTCTATATTTAATAGAAAGAATGATCTAGATTCACAAAATAGCATATCTTTAAGGTGTTATGATCTAACAACCTTATATATATTAGTAGACTCTAGAGGAAGCCAGTTCTTAAGTCTCAGAGACCTAACATTGGCCCCCCCCCCCCCCCTCTTTTTTTTTTTTGGGGGGGGAAACAACAATTGGCTTCAAAAAGAAAAGGGAGTCATTGAGACATAACATAAATATTCCATCGCAAAGTAAGCTAGGAATACAGAAATATTTTCAAAACAAAATTTGTAAAACAAAAGGCCAAGACCATACACTGTAAGTAGTCTATGTAGGATCTTGAATAAATAAGGAAAAGTCTACTCGGTGGAGTTTCCTATAGATAACTGACATATGTAGATATTTTGGATAAAATTCTAGATATGTGAAGCTATGTAATTGTAATAGTCTAAGCTATTAGAATTATAAACTAATTAGATTCTGTTAATTGGAGCGACAGGACAGTTTCCGATGAACAGACACAGACTTAAAATAACCATAATGTGTAATTATTTCCCTTGATCAAATTAAAGAAGGGGAGATAATAAAAGTAGATGGAGTTAACTTAACTATAACTAAGTTATCCATCAGAAGAAAAAAGGTATAGACAAACATAATGGTTAAAACTATAGCTAGACTAATTGTATAACGAATTTTTAGTCAAGCAATAAAATAATACAGAGTTTGCATATAACTGCTGGGAAGAAAAAACAACCTAAACCATTGATAATTAGTTTTGTCATAGACATATAAAAGCGTTTGATGTCCTGACAAAAAAATAAAGAATAAACTGTCAACATCATAACTTAAGAGTTTGACAGAGAATAAGAGAGATAAGAATAAGGTTGATTGCAGCAAACTGTATGACGGTCATAGTTTGGCTAAATCTTACCGTATTGATAAGATTAAGCAATAATAAATAAGCTGGATAGAATCTTTCTATACCAGAAGATTGCCATGAAAAGTACTCCTGAGTAAATAATCATGGAAATCAAGAAATGTTAAAAAATCCACTTTGATACGAATCAAAAAGTTCATAAAAAGAGAAGGACTCAGAGAAAAAGTAATAGTGTGATAATCTCTGAAGAAAGATTATACAATAATATTGATTAATAATCTCAAAAAACACTTAATTTAAAAGTTAAGAGATAGTATTACTATTCTATACGCATATTTAAGAATAGTAAGAAATATATTAATACTAAATAAAAATTATACTACTGAACAAAATTCCCGCTATAAATAATAGGTTAATCGTAACTATTATTTAAGCAAGGAATTATTAAACATATAACTCTCTATAAAATTACTGCCCGGAAATTTTATAGATAAACATTCAATCAACTTTTTAGAATTGAATATTAATAGAATAAAATCTATGTCTGCATAATTGGTAATTCCTGAAATATCAAATTACGTACTCGCAAATGAGTTCAGGAAGAAAATACATATATATACTCTCGAGATCTATGTGTAAACCATAGAGAGTAATAATATTTATTACCGCGATCCCTGACGGAAGGGTAAAAACATGTATATGAAAGAGATAATAATTAATTTAACGTCATATAGGTTTAAGATAAAATTTGCTTAATCTTTAACCAATATGCAGCAACAGTGACTCGATATTCTGTATTCGTACGTAGAAAAGGAGTACTTAGTCATTAGAATTTTGAATGATTGAAATAGAGATAATGGGATCTAAAAGGATGTATCTCCATGAACTGAATCGAAGGATAATATCCATTCTAAAAAAACTAGGGCTTGTTTAAGGCTTAGTTTAACAAGCGTAGAATTGAATTATTTCCAAGTATTCATGAAGTCGTTATGCTCTGAATACTGAGAAAAATGTTAAAATATTGTCTAGGAAATAAAAAAGTGACTGTTCCACAATGTTAGCTAGATTTAAACCTGGAACGTAGCGAGAAGGTCAATCTAATTTAAAAGTAAGATGAGAAAGATAAATAATGAAGATAGATATATAAATATCGGAATAATATATTATCTCCAACAATTATCAAATAATCTGAATGTTTAAAAGCATAAATACTACTCGAAAGTTTATTGACCGAATGTATAATCAGAGAAAAAACTTTCAGTATGTTCAAAAACGTATCACAAAAGTAAGATCTGACCAGGAACGTAGGTGCAGCACTTACTAAGTTGTGAAGTTAATATAAACATATTTTATATTATAAATTGAAGCAGTGCATTTCAAAATCATCGACATCTTGAAATGACTTATTGTGTGGAAAAATAAATAAATATCCAGTTTCGGAAAAGATATTTATCTATATATATATAGACCATTTTTGATGCGGACTGGAAATCAAGATATTAATCTTTGCATTATTTGCAAACTGAACTTGAACTCTTAGCGAGAATTACTATGATCCCTTTAACGAATGTAAACATAAAGGAGGGGTAAAGAGATAATTAAGAGTGTCTTAATTCTTTACCGGCTCGTAATTAAGGATGTTTTCCCTTTTGTCTAAGCCTAGACTATAGATTGATTAATATAATTACAGTCAAACCTGTGTTAAGCAAGCACCTATGGGAAAGCCAAAAATTGGTTGCTTAAAACGGGTGCTTGCTTAATACAGGTAGATTTTAACTTCTTTGCCTTTAATGGGATCTCATATAGTGGCCTTTAAAGGCAGGTGATTGCTTAATACAGGTGGCCTTTAGGACAGGTTTGACTGTATAATAATATCTGCTATTATGAGGTAAACTCTCGTTAATTAACCTCTAAGCATATATCAACATAATCTAGAGCTTCGGTAAGTTTAGAGGAAGGAAATGATTGACTTTGGCAGTTTCTGAATAGTTACAAAGTCAATAAAACAAAATATCAAAAGGAAAGTATTGTATATAATATCTAATTTAGGCAATAATAATCTGTCACGTACTGAATAATTAATGCCTTTACTAAATATGTATCCATTGTCAATACCAAAGTGCAAGAAAATTTTGATTGACATGGACTCTAGTTATAAATAAAATATTAGAGGTATAGAGCTAGTCGAAGCAAAACTATTCCTCAATAAGATAAAGTAGACCTATAATATACGAGGATTAATTGGGTCTAGAATTATAATCATAATAAAATTATTATTCCAATATGAAGAATCTTCAGCGTAATAGATTCTTACTGAGGCAAAAATATCTGGTATATTGCTATCGTAGTCTTAAATGATCCAGAAGAAAAAATAAAACAGGCAAAGTAAAGAATGTATCGAATTATATCTATGCCTAAATATAAGATTTTTTTCTTATTTATTATTTTATAGCAGAGTTTAGACAGAGAACGACTGACCTAGACTCTTATATAATCAATCAAAAGATAGTATAAAATAGAATAATAGCTTATCGGATCAACTATTTTCCATGTAGAAAAAGGCAAAAGGAAAATATGTACCTCAACTAGAATTTTAAATCGTAGTAATCTAGAGAGGTAGCGAATAAATAAATAAACTGTTAATTTATTTATCTGGTTGGTGTAAATTTCCGATACCTTAAGAATGAAAAATTAAAAGAAAGTAGAAAAGATCGATTGCTACTTTCTTGTCAATTTACTCCTTAGATTACATGCTGATTACATATCGGAGCATGTAGAAGAAAAACAGGGGAGGAAAGAAGAAAATTTTTTATATTTCGTGTATATTTTTCTTCTTATAAATAACGATAGTTTTATAGTTCACCTTTGCCCTAGAGCCGAATAAGGTGAATATGTAAGAAGTTAATCTCTTTGTAGCGAATAAAAGAGATATAATTATAGCTGGAAGTATCTTCTACACTTAGTGAATGAATTGCGAATATGATCGTAACCGATAATACTTAAATCATTTTCAATAATAAATATATATATAGAATTTAAGTCAAGTTCAAAAGTGACTGGACAGAATTCAACAATATAAATAGCTACTAGGTATTAGAACCCATCGCTGTCATTCAATAACCTATAATCCAAGACTATACATGTCTATAGTGGTTATTAAATAAATGTATGTTGAGCGAGTACTAGTGACTACTACTCGCACACTAGTAATCCGACACAAAGTCTACGAAACTACTGCCCGGTGCAATTTCGTTAGAATGACCTGGCACTACTCTACGAAGTGCCTCCCGATGAAATTTTCGTTAGAGCCGGAATTTAACCGCTTTCTAGCGAATTAAAGAGATAAAAAATCATTTGAATGACCTGGCACTAGTCTACGAACTGCTGCCCGGTAAGAATTTTGTTATAGTCGGAAGTTTAACTCTTTCTAGCGGATAAAAGAGATAAAACATAAGTTAATTTAAAATATTAATGGAATTACACACCTATAATAAGTCAATGGAATATTAAAGATTCTAGTCTGATTTGGAAAGACTGTACAGAATTTTTTTGTATAAAAAGTTATTATGTATTTCACTTAATAACCTATATCCATTGACTTAAACGTGAATGGAGCTCTATGAACGATAATAGATTGTTCGGGAATTAGTGATCATTATTTTGACACTAGTTACCCGACACAATGACCGGACACTAGTATTCGTAACTGTTGCCCGGTAAAGTTACAAGTAATTTGACAAATTGATCGGATAGTAGTATTCGTAACTCTAGTCCGATGAAAAAGGGAGATTATATATGAAAACTGAGCGGGCACAAGTATTCAAAACTTTTTCCCGAAGATAATTAATTATTAGGCAAAAATTGACCAGACACTTTCTGTAAAAGTTTGCCTGGTGAAAAATCAGAAATAATATAATAATATGACCGGGTATAAGTATCAGAAATATTACTGATACTTTGCCCAGTGAAAAAATTTTTTTAATAATTAGACATAATGATAGGAAGTTAGTATACGTGACTATTTTGTCCGATGAAATATGTCAGAAACTAAGTCTTTCCAGAAAATAATTAAATTATTGACTGGAGACTAGTTGACTGGTGTCTGGTTGATCGGTGACTGGTGACTGGTGACTGGGTGACTGGGTGACTGGTGACTGGTGCCTGGTTGACTGGCACCTGGATGACTGGTGACTGGTGCCTGGTTGACTGGCACCTGATTGACTGGTGACTGGTGAAGCTGATTGACTGGTGCCTGGTTGACTGGTGACTGGTGACTGGATGACTGGTGACTGGTGACTGGTGGACTTAGACTTTATCGGATACTAAGTACCCAAAGATGCCACCTTGATGGGACTTACCCCGGCAGTATAGCCATATGGGGTGGGGCTCCCATCAGTAAAGAATTGTCTTATAACCCATCAAGGGTTGACAAGTTCTTTACAATCAGCTTCTCCACCATGAGAATCTTTAGCCAACTGAAGATCTCTGCAAACAAAAGTCCCGGAAAAACATATCGTAATTGTTGAATAACCTGGAACGAAAAGAACAAAAATATTCTGCATATATAAACACGACTATCGAACCGATCGCGCACAAGCGTTGTGCCGAATAGCGAGAGTCGCGAAAACGCATGTGGAAAAAGACCAGTCAAAAATACATGAAATCGAAAATTGAAAATTTTAAATAATAACACAGAAAGTGAAAGGAGTGATAAATAAACAAAAGAAACACAAGGATACATAAATTTATCCGTGAGGAAAGAAATAATCCAAATTTCTATCACAGGTAAATAATCCTTGTTGAATTTCTTTGTCCACAGAAAAGAAACTGACACGTGGTCAATTGAGCGGGAAGAGTTACGTCACACAGGTAACTGCCTAAGGGACCTTCTGGTTTAAGACTTTAATTAACGACTGAAAGGTCGTTTTTTCTGTGGAAGGTGTGAAAACAGAATAGAATAGCACATTATCTATAGGTTAATGTATTATGAAGTTAAAATGTGACCGCTAGAGTGTTAACAAGGTTTTCTGCAGGTTTGGCCTGGTGACCTAGTTTTTGACACCACGTGACCCAGTTTCGAACCTGACCTAGAAATCATCAAGACAAACATTTTGAGCAAGATTCATGATTATTGCTTCAAAAATGTGACCGCTAGAGTGTTAACAAGGTTTTCTGCTGATCTGGCCCGGTGACCTAGTTTTTGACTCCAAGTGACCCAGTTTCGACCTCGACCTATAAATCATCAAGACAAACACTTTGAGCAAGATTCATGATGATTGCTTCAAAAAGGTGACTGCTAGAGTGTTAAAAAGATTTTCTGCTGATCTGGCCAGGTGACCTAGTTTTTGACCCCAAGTGACCCAGTTTCGAACTTGACCTAGAAATCATCAAGACAAACATATTGAGCAAGATTCATGATGATTGCTTAAAAAATGTGATCGCTAGAGTGTTAACAAGGTTTTCTACTGATCTGGCCCAGTGACCTAGTTTTTGACCCCAAGTGACCCAGTTTCGAACTTGACCTAGAAATCATCAAGACAAACATATTGAGCAGGATTCATGATGATTGCTTCAAAAATGTGACCGCTAGAGTGTTAACAAGGTTTTCTGCTGATCTGGCTAGGTGACCTAGTTTTTGACCCCAGGTGACCCAGTTTCAGACTTGACCTAGAAATCATCAAGACAAATACATTGAGCAAGATTCATGATGATTGCTTCAAAAATGTGACTGCTAGAGTGTTAACTAGGTTTTCTGCTGATCTGGCCCGGTGACCTAGTTTTTGACCCCAAGTGACCCAGTTTCGAACTTGACCTAGAAATCATCAAGACAAACATTTTGAGCAAGATTCATGATGATTGCTTCAAAAATGTGACTGCTAGAGTGTTAACAAGGTTTTCTGCTGATCTGGCCATGTGACCTAGTTTTTGACCCCAGGTGACCCAGTTTTGAACTTGACCTAGAATTCATCAAGACAAACATAATGAGCAAGATTCATGATGATTGCTTCAAAAATGTGACTGCTAGAGTGTTAACAAGGTTTTCTGCTGGTCTAGCCCGGTGACCTAGTTTTTGACCCCAGGTGACCCAGTTTCGAACTTGACCTAGAAATCATCAAGACAAACATTTTGAGCAAGATTCATGATGATTGCTTCAAAAAGGTGACTGCTAGAGTGTTAAAAAGATTTTCTGCTGATCTGGCCAGGTGACCTAGTTTTTGACCCCAAGTGACCCAGTTTCGAACTTGACCTAGAAATCATCAAGACAAACATATTGAGCAAGATTCATGATGATTGCTTAAAAAAATGTGATCGCTAGAGTGTTAACAAGGTTTTCTACTGATCTGGCCCAGTGACCTAGTTTTTGACCCCAAGTGACCCAGTTTCGAACTTGACCTAGAAATCATCAAGACAAACATATTGAGCAGGATTCATGATGATTGCTTCAAAAATGTGACCGCTAGAGTGTTAACAAGGTTTTCTGCTGATCTGGCTAGGTGACCTAGTTTTTGACCCCAGGTGACCCAGTTTCAGACTTGACCTAGAAATCATCAAGACAAATATATTGAGCAAGATTCATGATGATTGCTTAAAAATGTGACCGCTAGAGTGTTAACAAGGTTTTCTGCTGATCTGGCTAGGTGACCTAGTTTTTGACCCCAGGTGACCCAGTTTCAGACTTGACCTAGAAATCATCAAGACAAATACACTGAGCAAGATTCATGATGATTGCTTCAAAAATGTGACTGCTAGAGTGTTAACTAGGTTTTCTGCTGATCTGGCCCGGTGACCTAGTTTTTGACCCCAAGTGACCCAGTTTCGAACTTGACCTAGAAATCATCAAGACAAACATTTTGAGCAAGATTCATGATGATTGCTTCAAAAATGTGACTGCTAGAGTGTTAACAAGGTTTTCTGCTGATCTGGCCATGTGACCTAGTTTTTGACCCCAGGTGACCCAGTTTCGAACTTGACCTAGAATTCATCAAGACAAACATAATGAGCAAGATTCATGATGATTGCTTCAAAAATGTGACTGCTAGAGTGTTAACAAGGTTTTCTGCTGGTCTAGCCCGGTGACCTAGTTTTTGACCCCAGGTGACCCAGTTTCGAACTTGACCTAGAAATCATCAGGACAAACATATTGAGCAAGATTCATGATGATTGCTTCAAAAATGTGACTGCTAGAGTGTTAACAATGTTTTCTGCTGATCTGGCCAGGTGACCTAGTTTTTGACCCCAGGTGACCCAGTTTCGAACTTGACCTAGAAATCATCAAGACAACTATATTGAGCAAGATTCATGATGATTGCTTCAAAAATGTGACCGCTAGAGTGTTAACAAGGTTTTCTGCTGATCTGGCCCGGTGACCTAGTTTTTGACCCCAAGTGACCCAGTTTCGAACTTGACCTAGATTTAATAGAGGCAAACATTTTGAGCAAGTTTCATCAAGATTGGGTCAAAATTATGACCTGTAGAGTGTTAACAAGTTTTTCCTTTGATTTGACCTGGTGACCTAGTTTTTGACCCCAAGTAACCCAGTATCGAACTTGACCTAGATTTCATAGACGCAAACATTCTGATCAAGTTTCATCAAGATTGGGTCAAAACTGTGACCTCTAGAGTGTTAACAAACTAATTGTTGACGACGGACAACGACGGACGACGGACATAGGGTGATGACAATAGCTCACCCTGAGCTTATGCTCAGGTGAGCTAAAAATATTTACTTGGATACACTTCTTATCTGGAACTATAATAGTTAGGATACATTATTTCTTTTCTCACACAAATACATGCACATAGTAGTTACGGTAAATGTCTTAAAGCTTCTAACACTTTATTCCATCCTTTTTTGTCCTAAGTTTGCTGCACTTGTTTCTTAAAATACATACATGTTTTTTGTGTTGAGGTTTTACGGCCCAGTCAACCCAGTGGGGTCCTGTTGAGCATGGTCAGTTTACCTAACCACACGTTTACTGGGCAGGCTTAGTCCTCTAAGCGATTAACCAGTATTGTGCACACTCTTTCGCCAGAAACTGACAACTGCCCTTCTTGAATCAGCAGAAGAGAGAGAATGACCGTAGAAAATATTTCATGATCTATCTCCACGAAAGAATGTTGCCGACCTCGGCAATTGAACCAGTGGCCTCCTGGTCTCCAGTCGGACAGCGCATCCAACTGAGCCACCGAGGCAGGCATACATACATGTAGTGAAATGGCAAACACATTGGAATGCTTTTAGCCATTTTTTTTTTATTTACAAGTCACTGATGCTTCCTACCAAGTTTCAAGTCAAATGGCTTTTAAGTTCAGGAGAAGAAGCGAAAAATAGAGTTTTTAAGATGACGGCTATGGCCACCACCTTGGATTTCCAATTGGAATGATTTTTAGCTATTTATGATCTACAAGTCACCTCCCTGCATCCTACTTACTTTCAAGTCAATTGACCTTTCAATCAGGAGAAGCGAAAAATAGATTTTCAAGATGGTAGCCATGGCCGCAATCTTGAATTTCTGATCAGAACGATTTTAGCTATTTTTTGATCTACAAGTCACCCTGATGCTTCTTACTAAGTTTCAAGTCAATTGGCTTTTTGGTTTAAAAGTGAAAATTAGACTTCCAAGATGGCCACCATAGATTTCGATAGGACGGATTTTAGCTATTTTTTTAATCTACAAATCACCCTGATGCTTCCTACCAGGTTTCAAGTCAGTTGGCTTTTCTGTTCAGGACGAGAAGCGAAAAATAGATTTTCAAGATACTGTGGCCATCTTGGACTTCTGATTGAAACGATTTTAGCTTTTTTTAATCTACAAGTCACCCTGATGCTTCTTATCAAGTTTCAAATCAAATGGCCTTTCCATTCAGGAAAAGAAGTGTGAAATAGGTTTTTAAGATGGCGGCAGTGGCAGCCATCTAGGATTTCAGACATGAACGATTTTAGCTCTTTTGATCTACAAGTTACCCTGATGCTGCCTACCAACTTCTAAGTCAATTGGCCTTTTGGTTCAGAAGAAGAAGCAAAAATAGATTTTCAAGATGGCCTCCATGGCAGCCATCTTGGACTTCTGATCAGACTGATTTGAGCTATTTTTGATGTACAAGTCACCCAGATGCTTCCTACTAAGTTTCAAGTCAGTTGGCCTTTTGGTTCAGGAGAAGAAGCAAAAAATAGATGTTCAAGATGGCTGCCACTGTGGCCATCTTTGATTTCCAATCGGAACGATTTTAGCTATTTTTTGATCTGCAAGTCACCAAGATGCTTCCTACCAAGTTTCAAGTCAACTGGGTTTTCGGTTCAGGAGAAGAAGCCAAAATTAGACTTTCCAGATGACCACTATGGCGACCATCTCGGATTTCAATCTGGAACGATTTCAGCTATTTTTTATCAACAAGTCACCCCGATGCTTCCTACCAAATTTCAAGTCAATTAATTGGCTTTTTGGTTCAGGAGCAGAAGCAAAAAACAGATTTTCAAGATGGCCACCATGGCTGCCATCTTGGATTTCCAATCAGAATGATTTTAGCTATTTTTGTTCTACAAAAAAGGTAAGAGAAAAGTCCAGGGAGTGCCACAATCACAAGCCGCAGCCATCCCAGACACGAAGACCAAACAAGCGCAAATCAAACAAATGCACAAAAAGCACCAAGATTAGCTCTCTCTTCCCCAAGCGAGGTTTTCGCGATACTAAAGGGACTGAAAAATAAAAGAACACTAGATAGGGAGTCGATGGCACGCCATAGCAAATCCCCACGCTTGTTAATATTTGACCTTTTGACCCCTCCCCAGGGCCCCTGGGGACGGGGCCAAAAATAAACGTGCTCTTGCATGCCCCACTTGTGTAAGCAAGCCACTCACAAAATTTGGTTGGATTCTGTCCAGCGGTTTGGGAGGAGATAGCATAACGGACAGACGGACGAACGGACAGACAGACGGATGCGATAACAATATCCCCGATGCAAGTGTGGGGATAAAAATAACACAAGGCAAGACTTAAACAAATTGTATCGTACAGTCACCCTGATGCTTCCAACCAAGTTTTGAGTCAATTGGCCCAAGGGTGCAGGAGGAGTAGGCTTTTAAAGCAAATTGTTGACACTGCACGATGGAAGATGAACAGTGACTGATCACAATAGCTCACCTTGAGCACTTCGTGCTCCTGTGAGCTAATAACACTGCCAGGTATGCAGACATACACTAATCCCTTGAAGTATTCTTGACCAGCCTAAAGGTGACATTATTACATTACAGCACCATAGTTCCTGACATAAGGGGATTTCCACATATTTTTCTTATTTCTCCATGAAAATGTATATTGTGAGTACTCATTAGAAGTGTCTCACTGAGGCACTTCTAATGAGTATACACAACATGTTTTCATGGAGAAATAAGAAAAATATTGATACTTTTCGGTGAAAAAACAAACAAATCTGTCTTATCTGGAGCAATGTGAGTGCTCAAAGTCCCTAGATAAAGCATAGTTAGAAATGCAAAGACAAGAGATGGAAACATGTACAAGGTACACCACGACCTCTTTATAACTCTATTGTTGGGGTCCATAACATAGACTGTGTTAGTTAAACAACAGTGTTATATCCGAACAAAATGTATAGATTATATTGAAAAATGACCATTTATGGTCATTTTTCAATAAAATCTATATATTTTTGGGATCCATCTTCGAGCCGTGTTATATCCAAAACCGTGTTATAAGGACCCGTGTTATAAAGAGGTTGTTGTGTAGTTAGAGAATGCCTTACCTACTCCATCTCTGATTTGTGTTATAAACTTGGTTGGTTCCAAGCCTAACATAAAGGGCTCGACTGTGGATACATGTTGATCTATCTCACTTTCATTTAACCAAACACTGTCTGCTGTACACTACAACAGAAAAAGAAAATAACAAGCACATTTGTTATTGAACTGGCATCCCCCTCCCACGATACACGTTGAATTTTACTCATACCAATGATACCAGCTAACCTGTGTTCTTATAAACCTGCCTTTTCGCATCAATTCAGCTGGAGCTGAGAGGGTTGTTAGGTGAAACAATAGAAGAATAGACAACAAAGATGGCTACATGAAACCTGCATAACCACTGAGTATTATCTGGTCTGACAAAAATTCTTAAGAATTTCAGGTACAATTTTAATCATTTGTCTGATCAATGTCAGAATCTGGGTAGATTAAGCATACTCCATAGTGCTATGTTCCATAGTGCTATGATCCTAGTCTACAATGTTTAAAAAGAACAACTATTTTTTTTCTGGTCTGACAAAAACTCTTAACCCTTGTCCTGCTGAACCCGGATATACCCTGCCTTTGCAAACAGTGTAGATCCAGATCAGTTGGCTTCTGAAGAAGCCAACTGATCTGGATCTACACTGTTTGCTATTCAGTATTTGAATTTATAACAACAACCTGGATCAAGTAATCTGATTGGCTGAAAATTGGAAATGGGCGTGGCATCTTAATTTACTCAGAAGGTCAAGGGTTAAGCATTTCAAGAACAACTGTAATCATTTGTCTGATCAATATCAGAATCTAGGAAGATTTAGCATATACTCTGCAGTGCTATGACTGATCCTAGTCTACATTGTTTACAAAGAATATCTTACTTTGTTTATTATGCAATGTTTATATCTCTGCATCCCCATGTTATTTTAACCCTTGTCCTGCTGAATCCGCATATACCCTGCCTTTGCAAACAGTGTAGATCCAGAGCTTCTGATGTGAATCTATATCAAAAACCCTCATCAAGTAATCTGACTGGCCGAAAATTAGAAATGGATGTGGCTTCTTAATTTATTCAGCAGGACAAGGGTTAATACACTTGCAAAATTATATAGAGTTTATTTGTTTGTTTTGATCGATTACGGCGAAATAATTCACTAGTGTTCTAAGGCTTGCACGTAAAAAACGAGTGAGAAAGTGAACGAGTTTTTTACACGAAAGCCTTAGAACATGCGTGAATTATTTCTCCATAATCCATCAACACAAACAAATAAACTGTTTATTACATTTTCATTCGTGTTTTACCTTTGAATTTTCACATTCAGCCATTATGACTTCCTACCAAAATAGTTCCAGTCAGTGCATGAATTTCAGGAGGCATGGTTTAGTTTGAAAATCAGTCGCCATCTTGTTTCCACTTTAATGCAAAAATCATCCTGTGCTTGAAATACAGACACAACAATGTCAAGAAAGTTGAACTGGATTATATTTGCGTTGCAGGTCTTTCTTCTAAAACGCCAACTAGACGTGAAAATTGCAGTCTGATCTCCATGATTTTATCAAATTTTCCATGAAATGTCAACTATTGTTATTGTTGTTACCAACAACGTCAGCAATGTCGCATAGCAATTATGATGTCAAAACGTTCGAAATGAAATAATTCACTTGGTGAATTATCGATTATAATTCACTGAGAAACCTCAGTAAATCACTGCTGAAAATGTAATAAATTACTAATAACAAGATAATTCACTTGTATAACAATGTTATTAGCTTGGCACCATAAGATTCCAAAAAATCAGACGATGCAATAAAAATCATTCAGGAGCACCTTTCAGTATTATTCCACTCTCTATGAAAATCAGTGCTCCAGCTAGGACTTCATGGCAAAGGGGTTCCGGATAGGGCACTTTTTGCTCGTTTGCTTGGTCATACAAAAATGAGGGCACCATGTGTCATATGATGTGCTTAGTATCAACTGTGGGTAAAATTTTCAGCAGACAACATTACCACATACAGAAATATTTTTCTTATTTTTACCAGAAAACAGGATTTGACATTTCATGCAAATTGTCTCCATTGGAGACAATTTGCATGAAATGTCAAATCCTGTTTGCTTGGAAAAATATCATAAATTTGTCATCTGCTGAATTAGCCCAAAGAGTGGTAAAGATTAAATATTGATAACTTTTTTAATTTTGGTCCGATTTTCATGAAATTTTCACCAAAATGTAGGGTTTGATGTCTGGTGTTGAAATAAGCCAGAGAGCAGCTTTAAAAAGGCAGAGGAGCGGCAGAAATGGGCAAGACGGGCAGCTCACCCCTCTGTATAGGGCTAGCTGGAGCACTGAAAATGGCTAGATTGACCAAGATTTGGTGCAAACTGCTTTGCTCAAAATCAGTCAAGTTCATTGTAACAAGAATTTTGGATTTTTCATCGGTTAATGATGACCAATCCCAAGTGATTTCAGTTCTCAACTTTTATTTATATATTGGCTACATGTCAGCTTAAGCATAGGCAAACTTGCAAGCAATTACTGTTTCATTGGCCTGTCAGTAACGAAAAAAAAAAAAAAAAAGTCATTGAAACATTCTGCTTTCTTGTCAGCTCGACACTTTAAGTGCCCAGTTTAATAATCTGAATGCCAACACTGCCAACATCATTACCAATGAGAAATCAACAAGAACATAAGTCAAGAAAGTAGAGCATGTCAGCCATGCAGGATGAAAGTTTCCACTGGTGCTGTCTGCAATCATTATTTCATGGACATCTCTTCTTATTCCAATGTCAGAGAGACAAGATTGTTAAATTGCTAAAAAGAGCCTCCTTTTAAAGCCTAATTAAAAAAAAAATCAGTATGGGTACTAATTAGAAGCTCCTCTCTGAAAAATAAACAATATCAATTGTCAATACATGTGCATGTTTTGGTTGAAAACAAGCATCTACCTGAAGCAATGCATACTTACTTTTTCCAATAAGGAGATGGGAGATATCAAAAATATCACATGTATTTTGGTGGGGTAGTTGATAAATCTTGTAAACTGTGTCCTGTAAACACCTTTCATTGTCACCCTCTGACCTGTGACCTACAATCAACAAACAAAAACATATCTGATAGTGGCTGCAGATGAAGCTAATATTATATACAGTCGACTCTCGTTATCTCGAACTCGCTTGTCTCGAATAACCGCTTATCTCGAAGTGAAAATCTGGTCCCTGTTTTAACACAGAGATCTACCAACAGGCAACAAAATATTGTGGAAAAGAGGAGAAATTGCTCCTTAGGAGCAATTTCTCCTCTTTTCCACAATATTTTCAATATATCTCTAACTTAGGAGTCAAATTACATATTCATTCTGTTAAAGGTGGTTGTTCGATTAATTGTTTTCCTCAGTTCCGCAAATCTGACATGTCGAAGTACGGATATCTCGAAGTGTTTCATAGAGTCCCTTGGATTTCGAGATAACGAGAGTCGACTGTATATACATGTACATTCACAATAAAAATCTCTTTTCTTTTTACTTGAACAGCCAGTCCATGTTTGTATTTCAAACATGCAAAGATAATGTGATTATCAGATGTGCAGGCTGGTCCAAGTATCTATGTTTGATATATACATAATGTCTTTTGTTGTTATTGATTAAATCATTTGAGCAATATAACCAATGAAATGTGGCATCAATAGAACTCATCATGCTCATTCAAAGCGAAAATCATGACTGTTAACCCTTAAAGCGCCAAGAAAAACTGCATCTGAAAATGTCGTCTGTTTATGTCGTCTGCTGAATAGTCTTGCAAACTTCTCAAAGCTATTTTTTGCATACCGACAAACAGTGTGGACCCAGATCAGACTGCTCCTAAAGGAGCAGTCTGATCTGGGTCCACACTGTTTGCAGAAATGACTTTTAAAATCACAAACAGAAGACAAAGCAGACGACAATTGTTGTGATTGGCGCTTTAAGGGTTAACTATGCAAAAGTAGGTCATCTGCAGTCTTCACAAATGGTACAGCTTGTGCAAAACATGAAGACCAAGATCAGCCAGTGCATCAAAACAATAACCCTTAAAGCGCCAATCACAACAATTGTCGTCTGCTTTGTCATCGGCTTGTGATATCATCTCTAGGAGCAGTCTGATCTGGGTCCATACTGTTTGCCGGTATGCAAAAATAGGTTTGAAAAATTTGCAAGAATATTCAACAGATGACATAAACAGAAGACATTTCAGATGCAGTTTTTCTTGGAGCTTTAAGGGTTAATTTCTTGGCTATGTAGACCACATCAAATGATTTTGTGTTGATCCTCATTGGACAGTTCTTCACTGTATTCTCTGTAGACAGACACCAGATAGCGCAGTCTGTCTCTTTGCTATCTGGTAAGCATAGTTCACTTAATAAATCATAAACTGTGCTACACAGTAAAAGTGCGAAACCTATTGGGTGGCACAGTCTCCGAGTTCGTGACAAAACCTAGGAAGACAAAACGTAGACCAGACATAACATACTGCTACATAGACAGAACGACATAACATAAAAAAAAAGATAGAAAAAAAAAGTAGAAAAAACTTGGAAAAATTTCATAAACATAGAAAATTTTATTTACATATTTTTAAAAAATGTTGTTTTTTTTTTTGGATCCGTAAAATATTTAGTTCAGTCTAGCCTTAGCGAGCAATAATGGAAACCAATACCTGTGTATTTCTTGGAATTACCAGACACTTGTTCGTTTGACAAGACTAAAATGATATATTATGTGAAAGTGAACACATATTACAGGTAATCTAACACATTTTATTTCAATCAAAAACAACAATACAGATACTTTAAATTGTCTTTAATACATTTTATTTCAATCAAAAACAACAATAGTCATTCTAACTGTATGAGTATAACCTTGATAAACCAAGTTGACTGAAGCAACACAGTAATTGTTTGGTTAATGATTGTTTGCTGGATTAATGGTCGGGTGCAAAAAAAGGTAGATAATTATTTTCTTTTGTCATTCTACTAATTGTCTTTCTATTAATGGTTGCTTCTGCCTTTTAACATAGATAATCGCCAAATTCTGCACATACTCGTTTTAGAAAATGTGGGTCAAATTCGAGAGAATCGACATTTTCACAGTCGACTTTTAAAATTTCTATTACAGTTATGAAAATAATATGCTGATAAAGCAATAAAACAAAGCTAGTTTATTCTGAATAAGTTGGGTTTATAGTTGATTTTAGCGGGAAAAAGCATTAAAAGGCTCTGCTAATGCTAGTACTATTCAACAATGGTCGCCATTTTTTCTCCGACAAATAGCTTCATTCACAAATCAGTGTTTGGAAACTCCATCGAAATTTGTAATATGTGTGATCAATATTCAACAAATATGATTTAAAACCAAAATAATAACATAGTATTTAATTTGATTGATAAGTGATGTTTTGTTCACAGATGACACTTATATGAGGTTCATTATCGCAGATAATTGTTGGTCAAATTCGAGAAATTGACATTTTCACCAGCCGATATTTCAATTGGCATTGAAGTAGGTATAAAAATAATATTGCTCATAAAACAACTTCGAAAACAAAGCTATTTTTTTTCCTGAATAAGTTTAATTTATAATTGATTTTAACGAGGATGTGCATTAAAAGGCTCTACTAATGCGAGTACAGTTCAACAATGGTCGCCATTTTTCTTCGAGGAACGGCTTCATTCACAACACGGTGTTTGGAAACTCCACCGAAATTTGTAAAGTATGTTACCAATATTCAACAAATGTGGTTAAAAAACAATTACGTCTGTATAGTACTAACTTTTCATGATGGTTGATGTATTGTTCACAAATAACACTTATATGTGGTTGTTTATTGCGGATAATTATCACTCTCTACACGATTGATTTTCGCACATTCCAGACAAAACCTGGTAAGCGGTAAAATCATAGCCACGACATCATCATATCGATAAAATAGGTATTTAGCACTATAGTTACCAGTCCGGGTATTGATGGGTCCGAGAATATAGCAAAGAGACCAATGGTATAAGTTGATAGTCTTTAATCATAAATGAGTTAATATTCATTAAATGTTACATTGCTTTATTTTACTTGTGTTATTTAAAGCGGAGTCCATCAAATGTGAAAGCGACCTTCAGATATGTACCCATTGTAGACCAAGACCACATTGTGCTTTATCATAGTAGTTTACTTACCTTTTGTGTGTGTGTGTGTGGGAGGTCCCTTCTATTTCTGTCAGCTTTGATCATGCTATTTTTTATGTAATGATTAAGCTATTTTTTATGTAATTATTAAAAAAAAAAAAAAAAAGCATTTGGACAAAGTCTGAAACCAGTCCGCCAAACTCATTCAGATCATCAGCTGGACAGAGCTACGGTAGATTTCCCTTTAGTTCGAACAGGTAAAAATAAATATTGATCCGGGTGTTCGAATTATACGAAAATCAGTTAAAAAAAAAAAACGCTGTTCGAACTATTTTAAATTGCAGAAAATCTCCGATAAAAACTGTCTTAACATGTCATGATAAAAAAATCAATAACTAACCATCATTCCCTGGGTGATGTGTCCATGATTTGAGCTATTTTCCCACTGTTGATTAAACTCAAACGTAACTCGCAGTATTTACCGATAATTGCTCATGGTTGTGCAAATTCCCTATCAATAACAATGGACCATTTTCAATAACAAAAACATTCTATGTCACTTTCTTCTTATCCTCGGAAAACAGTAGCCTGGTCATAATTGAGGTCACTCTCAACTTTCTTCAATTATAGAGTAACACTGTCATTTTGATGCAGATAATTTTCTTTATTTGTAATCAGTCATCCGTATACATACGCATTTCAACATTCCTTAGACATTGAGACGGACGTGACACACGAGAGTTGTCTAATGGCGATCATCAAAAACTGTCTATAAAAACATCAAATTAATCGCTTGCATAACGGAAGGCGGTCATTAAAAAAAGGTACCTTACCAACTACAACAAAACAAACCAAAAAACTATGATAGAGCAGCAGTTGTCACATCCGTTTATTTCGATCAGGACCTAAGTTTGCTTGACAGCGTTAACAGGACCTAGAAACATTTTTATGCCATGCTGATCTAGGTCATCATTTCTTGCCCAAGAAGTAACCATTTTTCGGTTCACGAGTCTACCGATAAATCCCAGTGTTCCGACCAGTATAAAACGCACCTTATTGCAAATGCGAAAATTGCTGATCCAGACAAGTTTGCGCAGTCTGATAAGGGTCTAGTTTATTTATAGTGCATACTTACAAGGACAGATATTCTTTAAGCAAGATGTTAGCAGTTTCATTATTTTGAAAAGCCTGCGCAGCCGATCGGGTTGCGAGTAATTCTTGTAAGATCCCTTTTTCTTTGGTGGAACACCAGATTTTTGCTCAAGGGTCATCTCTTTGTGAAACATACTTGTTAACCTTTACCAATTTAGCAGACAACGAACAAATAACATTTTTTTTTCCCAATGTACACAATATGACATTTCATGCAAATAGTCTCCCAAGGAGACTATTTGCAAGAACAGTCGGCAGCTATTTTCTAGGACAAGAATAGAAAACTGTCATCAGTTTGTTGTTTGCTAAATTTGCCCACAGCATGGTAAGAACTAACATGCTTAAAATAGCACCTGCAGTTAACAGAGATTAACCCTTAAAGCGCCATTCACAACTGCAGCAAAACACACACACAAAAAAAATTTTTTTTAATTTATTTCTATTTATTTATTTTTCAGAGAATAAAATCTTGACATTTCAGGTGAACCATCTGCCAAGCAGATGCTTCACATGAAATTTCAAAACTTATTTTCTCAGAAAAATAAATATTAATAAACAAAAAAAAAAAAAATCAAAATTTCTGCTACAAATTTTGCTTATGGGTTAATATACAATCTAGCGCTGCCTTCTGTACAATTTAAATTAATCCTAATAGCGCCAGTCACAACTGCAGCAAAAAAAAACCCCCAAAAAACAAGAACTTAACTTGTATTTATTTTTTTTTTTCAGAGAAAATAGGTCTTGACATTTCAGGAGAATCATCTGCAGCAGATGAATTTTGATTTTATTTTTCAGATAAAGCAAGTCTTGACATTTCATGTGAAATGTCTGCCCAGCAGATGCTTCATATGAAGTGTCAAGACTTATTTTCTCTGAAAATAAATATTGAATAAAAAATTCAAAATGTTGTCTGCTACAAATTTTGCGTGGTGCTTTAAAGATTATTTTCCATTCTACCACATGCCTTCTGTACAGTTTAAACTAACCCTTAGAGCGCCAATCACAACTGCAGCAGAAAAAATTCTATTTATTTTATTTTATTTGTTTCTTTTATTTTTTCAAAGAATAAGGTCTTGACATTTCATGTGAATCATCTGCCAACGAAATGTCATCACTTATTTCTCTTATTTCACTTTTTTTTTAAATAAAGAAAAAATCAAAATGTCGTCTGCTAAATTTTTTGCTTAGCACTTCAAGGGTTAGTTTAAACCAGCTGTCAATTAGCTATAACGGTAAAGGTGCTCGTGTCATGTATGAATGAAACCTGAGCCGAAAACGCTTTGATGTTAACATAGGTTGTGAACCCTTAAAGTGCCAAGCAAAATTTATGGTAGACGGCAATCTTAGTTTATTTTTTTCTGTTTTCAGAGAAAACAAGTCTTGTCATTTCATCTGAATTGTCTACTTGGTAGATGATTCACATGAAATGTCAGGACTTAATTTTTCTGATAAGTAAAAAAAAAGTAAAAAATGTTGTCTGCTGCAGTTGTGAAAGGCGCTTTAAGGGTTAACTGAGATACAGGTAAGTTGCTGAATTAGAAATGCAAGAGCGTATAAAGGAAAGGGTATTACTTCATCTAACCCTTAATGTGCCAATCACATCTGCAGCAGAAAACAGTTGTACTTTTATTTTTTCAGAGAACTAAGCCTTGAGATTTCTTGTGAATCATCAGTCAAGCAGATGCTTCACATGAAATGTCAAAACCTTTTTTACTGATAAATAAATAATAATAGCTAAAAAAAATTCAAAATTTTGTCTGCTACAAATTTTACTTGGCGCTTAAAGGGATAATATGCCTTCTGGCATCAGCGATAATTATAAAGCGCTAAATACACCGATGCTAAAACACTGATTACCGGCTTTTCAGTGCATTTTGGTCTCCTGCTCTTCTCTGTGGGTCTTTTCATTTCAGCAGACAGAAATTTATGTACTCTGAAAAGAATTGGGCTTCTTGGGTGTAAAAGAACTAACTAGCTTTCTTTCTTAAATAAAGTTTAGTTTTGTGTAACAATTCATGTGTATTATTTTTTTTTCATCCGATCGCACACGGAAATTCGAGGTACGTAATGTTCATCAACGAACTATACATGTACAGTTTGCAATCATATTTCACGTGTTCGAACTATTTAAAAATCAGTTTGAAAAAATACATGACTGTTCGAACTATAAGAGCAATTTTTGGGAGGTGATTCCAAAACAGCAAGGGGTGTTCGAATTATTAGTGTGTTCGAACTAATAGGAAATCTACCGTAGCTCGTATAGTCAGGACATTATTAATGGCTTTGGGCTATTTGATCACTGCACAGACCCTTAACCTTTACCCTCTCTGGGCAAATTCAGCAGACATCAAATTTGTGCTGTTTTTTTGTGATTCCCAGAAAACAGGATTTCACATTTCATGCAAGTTAGAGACAAACCAAAAAAAAAAAAATCAAAATGATGTCTGAAAAATGTTTATCAAGAGTGCTAGGCACTAATCCTATTAAACTTGGAGTGTGTAGCTGACACCTATCTTTATTATGGGCAATATATCAGTTTAATCGCTTGAAACATAATGCATATAAATACGGGGTGTAGTTACACCAGAAAAGGATTTTCCTTTTTTTATTTCTCCGCGAAACTTAATTTGCGTTAACATAGGCATTTGCCTCCCATAGGCATTTGCGTATTCATGACATGATTATGAACCATTAATTATGAGAAACCTATGTACAGTAGATTCAGATAAGACTGCTCTGAGGCAAATATTGATCATAGTCTAAGCATGTACCTGTGCCTACAAACGAATGTAGTCTGCTACGAATTTTGCTGCCGTGTATTTTGATGCTGTGGGGTACAGAAAAGTTTTATTTAGCATAATATTTATAAATCAAACACAAGTCATCAATATAAATTCTATGTTTGTTAAGATATGGACAAGTATTCCAAACTATTCTTGTCCATCTAAAACACATATTTTATGGTAAATATGCATATATTTTCATGCCATGTGGTGCCGTGGGGTGATCAGTAGGACTGGGTGCTTGTATACTGACCCATAAAATAGTTGTTTAACGAAGTGAGCACTACTGTAGAGAATATAATCAAAGAAAAGTAACATACAACGATATATACTTTCAGCAGAAATCACTGACCAATATTTTCTTCCTTTTTCTTCCTGGATGTTGTCACCAGAAGTTGACAGGACTGGGGCAGACTTGAATATACCGCTAGTCATAAAATTTGGGTCTCACTAATAAGTGTCAGGAAGTGACAAGAAACAAGTGTCAATAAGTGTCACAAACATATTTTGCTGATTATTTTTATTATTTATTACTGATTTATGTATATTTTTTATATACTGATATTCATACTTTTATGATGCTGTGAAGAACTTCTGAAGAGACTACAGATAAGTCTGTGCTGTGCTCGCTCGCATTTAGGCTAAGACTATTTTCATATTAGCGAGCACAGCTCGCGACAGGCTAACAAAGTGAGCTCTATGGCAGAGAATATGATCAAAGAAAAGTAACATACAATGATATATACTTTTAGCAGAAATTGCTCTGACCAATATTTTCTTCCCCGAAGTTGTCATCGGAAGTTGGCAGGACTGGGGCAGACTTGATTATAACGCTAGTCACGAAGTTTGGGTTTCACTAATAAGTGTCACGAAGTGACAAGAAACGAGTGTCAATAAGTGTCACAAACATATTTTGCTGATTAATTTTATTATTTATTATTTGTTTAAATATATTTTTATATCCTGATGTTCATTCTTAAATGATGCTGTGAAGGACTTTTGAAAAGACTACAGATAGGTCTTTGCTGTGCTCTCATTTAGGCTAAGCCTATTTTCAAATTATTATATACTGCTGGTTACCTAGAAACGTGACTAAGGTGTACATTTTACCTGTTCTGCAAACTTGGTCGCAATGTTCTTGAGGCTGTCATCCCCAAGTCTGGGAGATGTGGGTAACCATAAACCTCTGCCATCAATGTTCAAAAAAAGAAAACGATTATCCACGTTTCTTGGTATTAAGACACTGACAAACTCCGATCCCAGATCAAAATTCATTTTGGTCTTGATGTTTTTATATAATTCAGAATAGAAATTTTTGTAGTATCGGTTTCATTTTTTTCTGGCAGAATTATTATTCCGGAAATACAGTTACTCGACCCGAATGGAAAATAATGTGGCCGTATTTACCATATAATTTTGGAATGTAAATTATACTAAACGAATCGCCCACCACTTAAAGATATCTTTAGCACCGTTAATGGTTGGTTGGTTGTATCTAAACATAAATTGGCTGTAGTATTCTCTCGGTAGTTTCTTCGCACGTCTTTTCGAGATAAAACTAACAAACATGTATATCACAGATGTACTAAAACCCGTGACGGGACCGAGACAGTTCACCGATAAGACAGTTCACCGACACATAATTTGGAGACAGTTCACCGACAAAATTGGAGACAGCTCACCGACATATTTGAAGACAGTTCACCGACAAACATATCATTTCGTCTTTTAATGTAGACAATATAAATGGTGTATATGAGAGGGTCGGCGGGTCGGTCATTACCCCAGGACACCAGAGGACACCCTAGGACACCATTATTTATTTATAAGTTTTAAATATATTTTTACTGAAAAATAAAAATACAATTTTGTTCAAAAAGACATTTATGTACACTATAAAATATAAAATAATCGATTTCTTCCGCAGTCATCATGATAAGGTTTTGTTTCAGTAGAATACCACTGTAAAGTAGTTAATGCTTACAGGTACTAATATATTAATTAGATTATATGGCAGTGCAGTTAGTTTTCGCCCTGTCACGTTTCTGGATACACCTCTTAACTGGAACCAGATAATTCATCAGGGTCTACATTGCTTTCATGACTGACGGATGGACAAGTAGTAAATCTGCACTCTCACAGCCTTACCACAGAAGTTCACATTAGCATATTAAAATTATATATAAAAAGAAACTGAGCGAGAATACTCGCTGAATTCATTTATTTAAAGATAATTGATATTTTTTAACATTCTTTAAAAAATAAAAGCGAAAATGTTCGCTGAATGTCAACTTTGGGTATCATCAATCGACAGTCCTTATTAGGTGTTAAAGGGATAATCTGTTGTAATGGAATTAGCCACATATCTAGTAATCAATAAACAAGCGGGTGTTTGTATAAGTAGCATTTACAGGCAATTTACAGGTATTAATGAGATTAATGAAATAATCGGTACCTGTTATCTTCAGAAAAAAAATATGGATAGATTGATGGATAGATAGTAAGCTTTGATTTTCATTTACTCTGGAAACAAAAATATGGCTAAATGAACAAACAAAAAGTCCTGGGGTGACGATTACAATTCAAAGTCGTTTTACAAATATCAAAATATTCTAAAGCTGAAAAATATCTTATTTTTGCATTGCATGTAAGAAAGAAGTAGACGGCCGTCGCCATGCTATTTCTTGTGACTGTGTGAGCGATGGCAACAAAGGCTTTGTGGGACAGGTATTTATTTATTTAATGTGCCATTATTTCGACATTACTGATTTCACGTTCATTTCACTGTACTTTCCGTTTCAGTTTTTGAATGAATAGTAAAATTTGTATGATTGCAAATGAGCTGGAGCACGGTACTACAAGACGTTATACTATTTAATGTATTAACTTTATCTATTTAAGTTTTAGGGGGCGAAACGACTAGGGGGAAACGACCAGGGGGCGAAAAGTCCCAATTCAAGCAGTGGATTAGAAGTCAAGCGTGGTCTGAAATCAAATTCAGTTAGCATCTGGCCAACCCACCTATGACGCATGTGATGATAATTTGGACGCACAGATATAGGTAGCACCTATTAAATTCATATTATATTTACGTTGTGTGTATTGCTTTAAACAACATTTTATTGCAAGTAACTTAAAAAAAATGCTTCTTCTCGGTTCTTGACTTAAGTGTTATGTTTGGCGACTAATGCAATGACGCTGATTGTACCGCAATTAGGAATTACCGTCAAGAAAATGCACCTGGCTTTTGATCTTTAACAGAAAAAAAAAACAAAACAAAACAAAAACAAAAACACACACACACACACACACACACACACACACACACACACACACACACACACACACAAAGCGACTTTGCTTTGGTGCATTTTTCCCCCTCCTTTTAGCTATCAATACTTGTGAAGATGATCGCTAATCGGCGTGCACTGAAGCAGTTTTTCATGTCGGTAATTACCGACAAGAGAATTTACCAACAAGAAAATGATAGGTGCGTCAATTCGTCTTGTCGGTATATATATATATATATATATATATATATATATATATATATATATATATATATATATATATATATATATATATATATATATATATTTACCGACAAGACGAATTGATATATTGCTGCTGCTTGTTTTGAAGATTCGCGTAAGCTCGTTGGAGCTTGTAATACTCTCTCTGAACGTTTTGTTTTCTCTATACTGTTTCGCGTTACCCGGTTCCTGTATTTAGATAGTCCTTTCTAGTAGATCTCTGCCAGATTGAATCTATCTGGCATAAGGAATCTATCAAGTCTTGTTTTAAATTTAATCACTGTGTCACTGGATACTATTTCTTCACTTAGAGAATTCCACGAATTATTGCATCTCACAGGAAACACGTTCAACCGCATTTTCTTATGACAACTTGGTTTCTGTATTTTGTATGTGGCCTCTCGTACAATTGTCGTTAAATTCGAGGAATTCTCCTGGATGTGAAAAAAGGTAAGAGAAAAGTCCAGGGAGTGCCACAATCACAAACCGCAGCCCTTCCCAGACCCCAAGAGGAAGAGGAAACCGACAAATCTAAACATGCACAAACCGAACAAACGTATGAAAAGCACTAAGATTAGCTCTCTCTTCCCCAAGCGAGGTAATCGCAATACTAAAAGGACTGAAAAACACAAGACCAAATTGACACACGGAAAGACATACAACAAATCGCCTCGTAGAATAAACCACAAAGCAACAAAGAGTAAGACTAACACCGGGACCACCGCCTTAGAACGGTCAGTAGAGCAAATATAATTGTATCAGGTCATAGCGCTTTCTTCTATAATGTAGTGTTGGAAGATTTAACCTTTGAGTCTCTCTTTATATGAAAGTTCCTTCAACTCGGGTAGTAATTTAGTAGCACGTTTCTGAACGTTCTCAACTAATTGTATGTTCTTTTTAGATGTGGGAAAATAAATACTTCCTCCGTAGTCCAGAATAGATCTGATTAATGTCTTGTATAGAGTTAAAATGACTCCTTGTCTAGGGACTTGAAGGTTCTTTTAATAAGACCAAGAAGTTTATTACATCTGTTCACCACACAAGTAATATGTTCATCAAATTTCATATTATTTTGAAACCATATGCCGAGGTCTTTCTCGGTAGTGTCTTTTGGTAATGATTTAACTATTCAACTATTGGTTTTCATTTACTCTGGCATACAGTAGAATTAGCCATGAGTACTCGTCTTTGTTTACTATAGTGATTAATTTGATTTTTGTGTTTTCGCTTTGATGCATTGACTGAGTTGGAAGCCTTTATGCGAACCGAATTTTTATGTGTTTCTGTATTAAGAGTAGCATCGGGACCAAGGGTGGTTAGCTGGCTGTAAAAGTGCTTTAACCCCCACGGTGGTTTGCTCTACCGACCGTTCTAAGGCGGTGGTCCCGGTGTTAGTCTTACTCCTTGTTGCTTTGTGGTTTATTCTACGAGGCGATTTGTTGTATCTTTCCGTGTGTCATTTTGTTCTTGTGTTTTTCAGTTCTTTTAGTATTGCGATTACCTCGCTTGGGGAAGAGAGAGATAATCTTAGTGCTTTTCGTACGTTTGTTCGGTTTGTGCTTGTTTAGATTTGTCTGTTTCCTCTTCCTCTTGGGGTCTGGGAAGAACTGCGGTTTGTGAATGTGTCACTCCCTGGACTTTTCTCTTACTTTTTTAGTTTAGAAAGCATTTGGTAACGACCAGAATTTAAGAGAATATCTAAATCAAAAAGATAAGACAGTTTTATGTTTTCGTTTAAAATTGCCATTTTTGCGCTTACCATGGGATTGTTTATTACGTTTTTTAAAATCTAAAAGGGAAAAAGCATCGAATTCCGGCATTTTAGAAATATTTCCTCCATGGTAAATATTATCATTAAATCCAAGTGGAAAAGGGGGTTTGTAAACGTTTAATCCATTTAAGTTCAAGTTCATGTCTTAAAATATTTTTTAATCTTTCGGTAGAATTGGTTCCCAAGGAACACATTCTAAGAACTAACTATCGTTCAGTGTCCTTGACAAGTGTTCCTTGCAAGATTCTTGAATGCATAGTATGTGCGAATATAATGGCTCATCTTGATGAACAGACAGGCAACATGTTTTTAGAAGAAAAAAAAAAAAAAAAAAAAAAAAAAGAGAAAAAAAAAAAAAAAAAAAAAAAAAACAAACAAAAAACCGTAGTTGTGAAACTCAGTTGATCACAGTAATTAATAACTGGACTAAAAGTTTGGATGCAGGAAGTCAAGTAGATACAGTCATATTGGACCGAGAAGGCCTTTGACACTCCTCCTCATGAACTTCTGAAATGCAAACTCCATCTCGGTCCACTGTTGTTTTCCTTGTATCTAAATGACATCATGTTTGGAATACAATCTGAGATTCGTCTGTTCGATTGATTAGTTATACAAATGGACCAGGAAATGGGGTGTGAAATTTCAGCCCGTAATTTGTAACGTAATGCAGCTTACCAGGAAGCGGGTCAAAAAGATCAGTGCAGTTTACCCCTTAGAGGGAACAGTCCTTGAAAATGTAGGTAATATTGAATACTTTGGTGTGGCAGTTTCTAAGGATTTAAAATGGAATACTCATGTTAGCAATGTTTGCACAAAAGCAAACAGAACTCTTGGTTTCTTAAGACATAACCTATCATCATGCCTCCAAGATGTTAGCCAGGGATTGGTGCGACCATTCCTGGAGTATGCTAGCACTGTTTGGGACCCACATGGAATAGTTGCCCAGGAAGAATTGGAAAAGGTTCGGACTCGTGCAGCTAGAATTGTGACTGGTAACTGCAACTGTGAAACGTGAAGTATGACTATCATTCTTGATTAGTTAGGGCGGAAGTCTCTTCACAAGCGATAGGAATCAGCATCCAATGACATTTCAAGTGCTATATGCTTAATCAGTTTCTTCCCATGCAGACACCATTAGGAATCGGAATGCACTCCCCTCATCTAAAATATTCTCAGCTGCATCACGAAAACATACCTATATAATTTTGACCCCTTTAAACCCCACTTTTATACAGTAAAACTGGCGTTTACAGGGTATACAATATATTTTCTTATTTCTGCTCAAAAACATAGTTTCTGGGTACTCATTAGAACTGCCTCGGCGAGGCGGTTCTAACGAGTACCCACAATCTATGTTTTGAACAGAAATATGAAAGAAAAATATCAGAATTTTTATCTGAAAGATTTCAGTTTTTGGAGATGAAATTTTCAAAATAGGTGTGTTTTCGTACTGGAAAGTTCTGAGGACTCTCTCGCTAGATTCACATCACTTGTGAGATCTAGAGACTGGTTTTCGCAATCGTTGGCCCTAGTGAATGAATGCCTATTTATATGTCACTAGTAAAATATTCTGATTCTGATTCTCAGAAACCAATTGTAACAGACCGATGGACAGACATACAACCTGAAAACAGTATACCCCAACCCCCACCCAACACACACACAAACGCAGTTTGCGGGTGGAGGTATAATAATATAGTGTATATTGTAAACTGCAATTCTAATGTTTAACAAATAAAACCTACAAATTCGTCCGTTCCGGTTATTGCAAGTCCGTTCCGGTTGTTGGCTCAATTCCGGTTAATAAATGCACCTTAATTTTAGTTACTTATCATTGCGGATCATTCCAGAACAACTGGGTTTTAAAAGAGTTGGAAAACCACATGTTTTTTTTGTTTGTCAACAAGTGTGATCAACTGGCCAGCTCGACAGTTGTCAAAAAAATAGTTAGTAAATAGTTTGTCACCTGTATTCTTGCTGCATCTGCAGTCTTTTTTTTCCTTATCTTTCTATGCCTACGAGAAAGGCTTGTATAATCAAGTAAAGAAATATCAATATCGAGAATAGAACTTAAAATCAGATTTTCTGGTCAAAGAATCTGCACAATAATATTGGTTATCCCCATAGAGGACTAAGCCTGCCCAGTAAAATTGCGGTTAGGTAAACTAACCGCGCTCAACATGATCCGAATGGGTTGACTGGGCCATAAAGCGACAACAAACAAACAAAAACTTAAAGGCAGTGGCTATTCCTACGGACACATAGGAATAGCTTATATATAGACCACGCGTACTTTAATGTGGTACATAGAAATACCGGAACACACCGAAACACCAGAACATGCTGGTATTTATGGGAACACAATGTATATTTCTTTTCCCTATGACTGCTTTTCTATTGGTCTTTTTTTTATTAATAGTGTTAGATAATCGTGAAATATGACCTTGTTGGCTTTCATGTCTTGACTGAAATGAGCAAAGAGCTATTTTTGAATATCGGTATGAACTCAGTGCATTTTGGTAGCAGTTTATAGCTAATATACTGAGTAAATGTCAGACTAAAAAGGTCCAAGAAAGAACACTAAGTTATAGATAAACCATGGTTATTGTCGAGGTTTTGGGTATACTGTAAATTATACCATAGTTTGGTGACCTTTCACTGTCTGACCCCAAACGAGGCGGAGCCGAGTTTGGGTCAGACAGTGAAAGGTCACCAAATTATGGTATAATTTACAGTATTCCCAAAACCGAGACAATATCATGGTTTATCTGTTTTAACCAATGTATGGGACTGTTTTTGTTTTTTTCTTACAAAAACTATACTTTTATTTATTTAGTATATCTTTTTCTACTTTTTAACTTTTATTTCTCTTTTTTTATATTTTTATGGTAAAGTGGTAACAGGCAGTCTGATGAAATGCTGTACCAAATGACCTTGTGTACTAAAAGGATGAAACACCCCACCTTTTTTGAATTAAACTAACTGAGGCACTACTGTTAAAATCTGATTGGTTGCAATCTTGTCAATCACAAGAAATTACATCAGCATCTTAATTTGGTCAAACTTTGTTGCAATCTGGTTGGTCAGCTGTAGCTTTGGTCATTATAATATACTCCAGACAGACTGTCTGGTTTCATGTGTTTTATTCAACAAAAAATATCATTTTTAAATAGAAAGTTGTTCAGTGCAGAAGTAAATTTGAAGTTCTTCTAGCCTTTACCACTCTCTGGATAATATCAGCAGACAATATATTTGATGATACTTTCTTAGTTTTTCCAGCAAACAGAATTTGACATTTCATGCAAACTTGTCTCTAGTTGAGACAATGTACATGAAATGTAAAATCCAGTTACCTGAGAAATAAATAAGAAAACTATTTAAAAAATGTCATCTGCTGAAAATTGATGGTTAGCACTCTGGACATTTTCAGCAGACAACATATTGGTGATAGTTTATTTTTTTCCAATAAACATTTGACATTTGGAGACAATTTGCATGAAATGTCGAATTCTGTTTTCTAGGAAACAATACGAAAATGTTCAAATTGTCTGCTGAAACAAAATTCAACATACAACATTTTGAAATATTTTTCTTATTTTTCCCAGAAAACAAAAACCTGTTTTTTTTTGGACAATATCAACTTGTCATCGCCTGCGGAATTAGCTCAGAGAGTGAAAAAGGTTAAGGTGCACTGATGAGTTGACAGTCATTCTAAAGTACACCTGTGAGATCTATAAATAAAACCATGGGTTAATTTTCAAATCTGAAAATTATCCCATGGTCCAGCTATGGTATAATTTTTGGTTATTGAGATTTAACCGTAGTTTTATTTACATAGAGACAATGGAACATCCATTGGTTAAGTCTTAGTTATACCATGGTTCGTGCGCATGTACGATGCGATAATGCACGAGCGTGAGCAAGTGCATTATCCCACGTACATGCGCAGAACCATGGTATAACTGACTTATCACATTTGCATCCGTGTAGACCATCTACATCGCGAGATATTTCATGCTAGATGTTGGGAATTTAGGCCACTATGTGATAATTAGCATTATTGTTTGCTTATCGCTTTATTTTCATGTGATTTGTTTTTCTGATGTGTACAGTAAATTAAGGTCAAAATATTTTAAACCCATGCAGTGTAACTCTGAATTTCACAGGAACTCTTTCTTTCCGCGAACCATTATAGACTGGAACCACCTGGACGACAGTGCTGTTTCGTAGAGACAGTTGACGGTTTTAGAAGAGCCGTCTCACATTGGGACTAGTGTTATTCGCAGCTCTCTCTCAGTTGCAACAAGGCTGGAAGGCTTTGCAACATACTCATCCAGATCCAGAATATGTATCGGAACGAACTTGGTGTAAAGACCGGAACACACTAATCTATAACACTGAAATGCAGAACAACAATTAAGTCATAAAATGAAACAGTCATCATTAGAAAATAAAAAAAAAATATAAGTGTGTTCTGGAAAATACCAGTCTGTTCCGGTGTTTCGGTTTGTTCCTGTATTTCTATGTACCCACTTTAATGTTATTGTTTTCATCCAGGCTACTGACCATGTGATGACAATGTTATGTCACATGATAAATAATTGTGGATGGCACAATAATTTCTGGTTCCATTGATACCAGTTGAATAAAGCCACATTTTACTAGGACAAATAATTCCTTTTGGTTAATATTCATTCTTAACTTTTTATTTTGTGTTTATAAATATGGCTTTCAGAAGCAACTTGACTGCTTTTCCTAAAATAAATACAGCTGTTTCAATGATATTTTCCAATATCAGCAGGCACACTCACAACCGGTATACTGGCTTTATGGTGACCATTTTAACGCCTAGGTTTAGGTAGTTGACAGGTAAGATATATGTTAATATTTGTGGTTAGGACATTTAAATGATCAGTTGATGAGAATCTCTTAGGCCTAAAATAAAAAAGTGTGTTTCAGGTTACCCACCCGTGCCTAATTTTTCTCCATCAACCCTGAAGTTTTTTAAGGATTTATGGGGATTTCCCCATTCGGCCATACTGTTTTCCTATTAACCCCATATAAAAACTTTGAACAAAATAAAAATATTTTCCTACCTACCGTCCCTATTTTAAAATTCCATGTAACCAGAAACACACAAATTTTTTTATTGGGCCTTATGAACATTAACTTTTGACAACAGAGAGCTGCTTTATTTTTCTGAAAAACATTGACCATTTCAATGTCTGATAAGCATAAACAAAAACACACTGCCAACCATCCAAGAGGTTCAGAATGATTTTATTGTGTAATGTAGTGTTTAAAGTGTATATATATATATATATATATATATATATATATATATATATATATATATATATATATATATATATATATATATACACATGTATATATACATGTATAGAAACTATTCATACAGGCCAGTACAAAAAGCCTATATAGGCTTATTGTACGGCCTCGTATGATTGGCTAATTGTATGGCCTAGTATAATTAGCCAGTCCTACATGGGTAGTCTAGTCATACTGCTATTTCAGTGTGCACATGATATATCTTCTATTGCTGGGATATTCCTAGCCCAGAGTTAGTATGGGCCCTTGAAATGGTCCGAGGGCAGTGTCCCATGCAATACATGTAAAATTTTGTAGAATTTTGATGTGCCTTTCCAAATTTTGATGGGCCCTCTTGAAATTTTAATGGGCCCAAGAATCCTTAATATCCACCTGAAATCAAAACAAACACTGGAATTGGATAGCTTATATAGGGGATCCAGCAAAAAAAATCAATTCAATTTAAGTCTAACATTAACAGTTTTCACACAAAATGGATTGGGACCATCTCAGAAATATCCCAGCTATTGCACGAAAATCAGAAGTCAATCCCATAGTTTTCAGAGGTTTAATAACATTTAAAATGTAACCCTGTAGATTTTGACTGTTGTCCTTGTAAGTCAAATAATAATATATAATCACATCATACTATTGCCACTAGAACTAATGCCACTTCTTCTGCTTATAACAATGATAAGAACCCGAATATGAGAATTTGGTCTTTCACAGTTGTGGATAGAAAAGTCTGCATTTGCTACCATTTGGTAATGATATAAAAACAATAATAATTCTAAGTATTGCAACATATCAGGCCTGAGCAAACAGCGTAGACCCTGAAGGATGCTGCAGAATGCAGTGTATGTTCAGGGTCTACTCTGTTTGCCACTCATCCAGCAACATGTTAGACATATTAACATGTAGTAAAATGGTCTTGTTTCAATTTTAGGGCAGATATGATGAGTAAAGGTGTCTAAATAGTAGCAAATAGGGTAATAATGATAGTCAATAATAATAATAATGTATATGCATCAAGCATGCATTAATGTATGCATGCATTTTCATTTTCAACATGGTAAAGGTGTAAATCTTTCATAAACTTTATTTTAGCACATAAAGAAATATTACCTGGATGGTTTGCACATTACCTGTTACAAGAATTATGTGCAATTACCTTTATGGAAAGTTTGCTTCACAATCACTTCTACAGACACTGAAAGGACTCGAAATCCCAGTCAAAATACAAACTAGTTGAACTAGATGTATCACAGCTTGAACATAGTATTTGGAGGAATTTGATAAGGCAGGGATTGTAGATGTTCTGTGCAGGTTTTTTTTTTTACGGTAATTACAGTAGGCTGTGTGAATAGCTATTGTTAGAAGCATGTTGATATGATGTTATGATGAAGTTCAGACCTTGATCAGATTGCTTCTTACAGATCTGGGTCTACATGATTGTTAGGCATAATAAAACAGAAAAAAACAAAAACAACAAAAAACAAAAAAAATAACCAATCTGATCTGATGTGGGTCTAAAGTGTTTGCTCAGGCGTGTTTTCTCCATGGCATATGTACGGTAATAACTGCCGCACTAGATCAGATTTAGATCTATATTGTTATTATAAGCGTGAAAACAAACATTCGTATCTGGCTTAGGTCTTCACTTAGGTTGGTTTAAGTTTTTATCAGACTTTGTTATCAAAAGCATTTACAGTTGTACAATGATTTATGGTAAACACTGCTCCTGATCTGCCGTAGGTCGACAATATTATATAGATGCAATGAAATTGTGTATGATCTGATCTGGGTACACACTGTTTGCTCAGGTATGTTTGTATGAAATTTTTTTTGGTGGCAAAATCTCCAGTGCACAAAAGTTGCAAAAACTACCCAGTAGCCAGTTCTCTTTTTAAAAGTAGCTTATCCTCTAGCCATGAAACTGTAAGGTAGCAAATCCTCTGACAGCAGTTTGAATCCCTCATTGAGCTGCTCCTATTAGAGGTGTGCATTTGTAACACATCTGTAATTGCTGATTGGAAAGGCTTTCGAAAAGCTTAAACTTGCATGCTCAATGTAACCCAAGCTATTTTTGAAAGCTAATACTTATTGGATAGTAACTTGTGTTTGGGTTCATTTCAGCTAATTTCAGGTGACTTACAAAAGCAGCAGTAGTGGGTGAATAATAAAGTACTGATCCTGCCAGTTTTGGACTGATTCAAGTTGTTTACCCAAGCCAAAAAGGAATGATATTAGTAAATTGTATGAAGTAGTCTGCATCATCATCATCATCATCATGAGATTTTTTATTAATGTGCAGGTACAGGGCAACATCCACATCAGTGGGCCCCCTTCCAGATAGCTGGCTTGCTGCACACATGGCAGATCTCACACCAGATCACCAGGTATATCTATCATGAGGGTCGATAGCTGAGAGCTTCCACTCTCTGCAATATCTCTCTCTGTCAGCTGCTTCCATGTCATCTTGGGCCTTCCTGGCCCACGCTTTCCATCAACCTGTATGTCAAAGGCTGTCTTCACTGTCCATACCAGCGGAGCATTCTCTCCTTCAGAATAAGGTCCAGATCCTCAATGCCAAGCTGCGCAAGTAGTTCATTGGACCTGGTGGTGACAGTGTCTTGCGGCTTGAGATTGCAAATCTGTCTGATCATTGCCCTGTCATCAGCTGCAGATGCTGGAGGTTTGGATTTGTCAGTGGCCAAGTCTCACTGGCATGGAGCATTGCACTTCACACACAAGAGCTGTACTCGTGGCCACACTGGGAACTGATAGCAGCTCCTTGAACTTCTTTCAGGCAGTTTTTACACATGTTTTGGTTGAAAGTTCACAGCCACCAGCTGCTGAGGGCGTGTCTCCTAGGTAGCAAAATGAAGCTACCACCTCCAGCTTGTCAGGTTGGATTTGGACTTCCCTCTGTGATCTGCCATCGAAGGGGCATGCAGTTCCCTGGCACCATGTACATCTGCAATCAGGGTCCTTTGTCAAGCGCTTGAGCCCACTGCATTTCTTGTGCACCCAGTGCTTGCAATTGTTGCAGAAGATGCTGTTGCTGCCCACTCCAGTGCGACAGACGGTGCATGGAAACTCTCCTGAACTCTGTAGGATGTCCAGGCCCTTACAGCAGATCATGAGCTTCGTCTTTCCTGCATTTACTCTCAGTCCTTCTTTCCTGATCAAGAGCCTCCTGACACATTCCTCAAGCGATTCAGCAATGATAACAAGGTCATTAGCATAGAGGTCCTACCAGGGGACCCCAGCACGGAACTCGTGTGACAAGGCTTCAAGCACAATGATGAAGAGCAGCGGTTTGAGTACCAAGCCTTGGTGAACACCGACCTTCACTTTAAACTCTTCACTGTACCCCTCACCAACACAGACACCGCTCCACGCATTGGCATACATCCCCTGTAGTAGAATGCTGTAGTAGTCAGACAGGCAAGCTAGAGCAAACAGTGTAGACCCAGATGAAATGTCCTAGATTACAGCATCTGATCGAGGTCTGTACTGTTTGCTGTTCACCCAGCAATGTCTGGACAAATCATCAGATAGTAAAATGGTTTAATCAAAGTTTAGGACAAATATGCTGAGCAGGTGTCCAAATACACTTTGTACATGTATGTAGGATAAATGTGATAAAGTGCTGTCATATAGTTTTGTTACTGATAAATCTTCTTAACACTTAGCATGCAGGGTATAAGTTTCAGCAGACAAGATTTGAAATATATCTCTCACTGATGGCGGATGGATATTGTTTTGACATAGTCGGTTTAGCCATTCCATGGAGCCCAACCATATTAACTTTTAAAATGCCAAGAAAACCTGCATCTGAAAATGTCGTCTGTTTATTCGTCTGCTGAATATTCTTGCAAACTTTTCAAACCTATTTTATGCATAGGCAAACAGTATGGACCTAGATCAGACTGCTACTCTGATCTGGGTCCACACAGTTTGCAGAAATGACTTTTAAATTCACAAGCAGATGACAAAGCAGACGACAATTGTTGTAATTGGCAGTTTACGGGTTAAGGCACTGCCTTATATGCTGTTGTTGGTCTTCTTCTTTCAGATTTCTAATTATTGAAGAGATGATAAAAGATCAGATATGTGAGGTGTGTAAGGAGGAGAAGGTCAAATATAGATGTCCAAAATGCCAAATAGTCTAGTAAGTACAAATTTATTACTCGCGTCAGACAACAAAACAAAACAAAAACAAAAAAGTATCTCGCATTTTCTTTTCTTAGTTGAATTCTGGAATGACTGAACTGTGAGAAATAATGGTTTAGATTTACGTGTCAGACTTTGAAGATAAATTACTTATACATTTTTGTTTTTTAGTTTTACTCTGTAGAAGGACATGCTCTGACAGTGTAGACCCAGGTTGGATGCCACAAAATGCAGCATGTGATCAAGGTCTACATTGTTTGTCATTCATCAAGCAGTTTTAGGCTTATCAACAAATGGTAAAATGAACTTGTTCAATTTTTAGGACAAGTATGGTAATGACTTAACATTGCACTAGATAAGAGGGTATATCAGGAAAATGTTTTCATAGTTCTCCACAAACATGTATGTTGTGGATACTCGTTAGCCATTCTAATGAGTACCCAGAATATAGTTTTTGTGGAGAAGTAAGAAAAATACATGTATTAATATTAAGTAGTTGAAAAAAAAAGCACATTATCAAGAGCTATGACTTAGGGTGTCCAAATACTTATGCAGGGGTAAGGAATTACGAGGGTCCTGCAAAAAGTCCTGTCACTGGGTTCAGATTACTTCAGTGCTACGTTTTATCAAACATATTTTTATTACAAACCTTCAAAGTATACCCCCATTATTGAAACACATTTTTGTAACCTTTTTACCCAGTCGCGAAAAGCAGATAAATAGTCTTCTTTTGGTATCTGTTGGAGACACTGATAAATAGCGCTGCAAAGAGAACTTATAGACATATACTTATTTCCAGAAAGCATTTTCTTAAGCCTTTGAAATAAAAAGAAGTCACAGGGACTTAGGTCAGGTGAATAAGGTGGATGGTTTAAAACTTTCACCTTTTCAGAAGGCAAAAAAGACTTAACAACCTCACACTTATGAGAGGAGGCGTTGTCATGTCAAAGGTGGACTCCTGACCATCCTTTGCTTGGTTGTTTCTTATTGTAAATTTCTTCCACTTTCTTCAATACAGAATTCTTGTAGAATCGGCCAGTGACTGTATGACCAGATGGACAAGGCACTTGAACGACTGGCCCACTTGAATTAAAGAACATTGCGTACAACATCTTTTTCGAACTTATGGTTCGCTTGGCAATACATGGAAGTTTTTTTATCTTTTCGCTTCCATTGCTTATTATCAGCCCTTCTTTGTGGCTCAAACATGTGCACCCAGGTTTCATCACCTGTTAGCAAGTTAGAAATAACCCAACTGTTACAGCCTTTGTATGTTTTCAAAAGTTCCTGGGCACATTTGAGGCTTTAAAGGTGTCTTCTCCTCAGTGAGCAAATGAGGTACCCACCTAGCACAGACCTTTCCCAGGTCCAAATGCTCTTTCAGAATTGTTTGAACACTGCCTTCTGATATGCCAGTACAACTAGCTATATCTCTGACAGATAATCGGGCATCCTGTTCGACCACAATCTTTACAGCAGCAATGTTAGCCTTGGTAACAGAGGTTTTAGGCCTTCCAGGACGGGTATCCTCTTCAACAGAAAATTTCCCAGCTTTAAAAGCTTTAACCCACCTAAAAACTGTGCACACTGAAGTGGTCGGAGGTCCATATATACCACACAATTCATTAAATATCTGCTTTGAATCTATATTAAGCCTAATGCGGCATTTAATATAGCTACGAATTCCAGTCTTCTGGTCCATTTTCCAATGTAACAAGTAAATTGGTCAGTGTATATGACTGCATCTATTTCAGTTTGAAATAACTCGGTCAGTTGGAAAGCAATTTGCACTAAATAAACAGGTATCATTAGCTATACAACACACCATTCAAGTGCAATGAAGCATTTTAAAATATACCTGGGATAAAACCAAGGAAGCTTATTAGTGACAGAACTTTTTGCACGACCCTCGTAACCATGGACAAGTAAATGGTCAAAATCCACTTGTCCAACCAAGATTCACTTGCCCGAAAATTGGCATTTATTTCCTATTCCTTGAGGCACTTCTAATGAGTACCCACAACATATGTTTTTTTTAGAGAAATAAGAAAAATATATACCTTATAATCTGGATACTCTTTTTAGCCGGAGCTATGAATTACTCGTCCCAGGACAACTAAATTAAAATTTCTTACTTGTCCTCATGGAAATGGGACGCTGGACAAGTCGGTCATGGTATTTCCACAGCTTTGACTTATGGTACATGTAATTAAGGTACCATTCTTGAGATTTTGTCAAAATACATGTACATTGAAGATTATTGTCGAGCTGTACAGCTACCATAATTGCCTTAAATGGTCTGGTAGACATGCCTGAGCAGACTGTAGCCCAGGCCCCAAGGTTCTAAAACTTTTTTCATGCTCAGTTCAGCTGAGCATGTAATTTGTTTTGCTAATAAATCGCAAATTACTAACAATTGAAAATTCTTTTTTGCTAAATATAGCTGAACATGAAATTTTCTCTGCTGATAAATAGGAAAATGCCAACTATTGTCAGCATTTTATTATTATATATTAGCAGAGAAAATTTCATGCTCAGGTGAGTTGAGCATGAAATAAGTTTTATAACCTCTGGGGCCAGGTCAGTTATCAGGTTCTATGCTGTTTGCCGCTCAGACAGCAGTTTTTAGACACATAACTATATAGTCAAATACATGTAGACTCGTTCAAACTTCATAAATATGATAAGATGTTTTGATGTCCATATATTTAGGATAACTGTCGCTAGCAGAGTGCTCAGATAAAAAAGTCTTTATCATGTTGAAAGGATGTTTACTCTTTAACCTTTGTCCTGCTGAATAAATTAAGATGCCACGCCCATTTTTAGTTTTCAGCCAATCAGATTACTTGATTCGAATTGTTAATATAAATTAATGGCAAACAGTGCAGATCCAGATCAGTTGGCAGAAGCCAACTGATCTGGATCTACACTGTTTTTTAAGGCAGGGAATATCCGGGTTCAGCAGGACAAGGGTTAAAGCTCCAAGAAAAATTGCAGTAGACAGCATTTTGATTTTCATGCCCCCGCCAATGGCAGACAGGCATATAGTGTTTACCTTATGTGTGTGTGTGTGTGTATATGTGTGTGTGTGCCTGCTGATGTGTGTGTGTTATAATGCAGTTCTGACCTGGCTGATCAAAGATTAAACTAAGCCACCTTGAAGCATGTGAAAGGTGAGTAGGATTTCTGTTTAGTCCTCGCTATAATAATCTATGAATATTTACAGGTACAGTATAGCAGTATTTTATCCTGATTCCCACTACACGTGCTACAAAGTACATATAGATTCCCCCAATCTTTGATAAGTTGAAGGTCAGAATTGGACTATACATGTACCAAAGTTGTGTCGGGTCCATAACTTTGTTATTCCTTGATGGATTTTGAAATTACTTGGTAGAAGTATTAACCATGAGATGATGTGTTACGCGCAAGACCCAGATCAGTAGCTCCAAGATCAAGGTCATACTTAGCGGTCAAAGGTCAAAAACAGGGTCTATTTTTCGTGTCTGGTCCATAACTTTGTCATTTCTTGATGGATTTAGAAATTATTTGCAGAAATGTTAACCATATGAGACATTGTTACCTGCTCAAAACCTAGGTTCGTAGCTCCAAGTTAAATGTCACACTTGGAGGTCAAAGGTAAAAAATAGGGTCTATTATTCGTGTCCGGTCTATAACTTTGTCATTCCTTGATGGATTTAGAAGTTATTTTGCAGAAATGTTAGCCGTCATGAGATGATGTGTCACGCATCATTCTTTGATGGATTTTGAAATCACTTGGTAGAAATGTTAACCATCATGAGACGATGTGTCATGCGCAAGGTCACATTCAGAGGTCAAAGGTCAAAAATAGGGTCTATTTTTTGTGTCCAGTCCATAACTTTGTCATTCCTTGATGGATTGTAGAAATTACCTTGCAGAAATGTTATCCATCATGAGACAGTGTGTCACACACAAGACCTAGGTCCATAGCTCCAAGGTCAAGGTTACATTTAGTAATGGTCAAAGGTAAAAAATGTTGTATTCACAGTATATCTGTCACACAACACTCATTTCTTTGTCCCATGTCATATAACGAGGGCATCCGAGTCCTGTGGACACAATTCTAATTTTATTATTATTTTTCTTAGAAAATTAAGATTTGGCATCTCATGTGCATTGTCTGCCTATCATTTTCTTTTCTCTGTTTCAGCTGTTCTTTGCCATGTTACAAAACCCATAAAGGTAAGCATACTGATACTGTAGATACATGTACTTGTTTCTTATTACTTCACAAGAATGCAATGTATATACACAGTCTCATTTGACCCATCTTAAGTGGTATGGACCACATAAGATACTGATATCTTTGACTGATCTCCAGATCAGGCCCCAAGGTTATAAAACTTTTTTCATGCTCAACTCAGCTGAGCATGAAATTTGTCCTACTAATAAATCTCCAATTACTAACAATTGCAAATTCTTTCTTGCTAAACATAGCTGGGCATGACAATTTCTCTATGAATAAATATAAAAAAGCCAACTATTGGTGCTCATTGAAATCACTTCAATCCCAATTTGCTTCAGTACACAGGAGATTTGAGTCTTTGCTGTTTCATATCTGTAGATACAATGTAAGCTACCTGTTTTAGGCAAGAAGCATACCTTATTCGACCTAATTACCGCACTGTGCACTTAGGTTTTTCAAAATTATTGGGAAAACTTGTGGTAAAATATGACTGCCTTATAAGGATACCCTTAAAAACAAATGTCTGCAAAGGCCTTATTTGGTGTTGTTTATGTGATTTTTCTGATTTTCTTTATTAAAACATATGTTGTGGGTACTCATTTGAATTGCATCAACAAGTCGATGCAATTCAAAGGGTACCCACAACAAATGCCTTTATAAAGAAGTAGACAAAACATACACTGGCTGTAATTTGAAGACTGCAGAATTGTTTGACTGTGTGCTTATAGCAGTATGTGGGGTAATTAGGTCAAATACGATAGCTCTTTTTAAAATGTATCTTAATAAATATTTTCCTTATTTCTCCCATGACAACATACACTGAGGGTACTCATTAGAAGTGTCTAAGCAAGATGCTTCTAATGACTACTCACAAAAACTATATACCCAATTGTATATGCCATATACTTACATGTAGGATATAATAAATAGAGAATAGTAAATCATGTTTCTGTGATATGAAAAATATGTCATGAAGGCTTAGCAAATTTTGCGTAAATGAGTCCGCTAGGATGTGTTGTTTAATGGTTTAATGAAATCTGCCAAGCCTGAGTAAAAAAACGATTTAATATTCTGTTTATTGTATACCCTTTTTCTGATGTTTCCGTAGAAAAACTTATAAAAAAACAACAACAACAAAAAAAAAACAAAAACAACAAAATACAACAACAAAAAAAACGCAGAATAATAGTGTGTAGTAATACTTTGACAGTCCAGTGACATCAAGGGCCACACCTTAAAAGATCCGTGTGCACTGTTTCTTTGTACACTTTCCAATGAGGTTTTTATGAACTTCTGAGTTTCTTATTTGAAAAAAAGTAGTCCTGGCAAAAATCATATTATCACTAGTGAAGTATAAAAAAGTTATACATCATATTGAGATACTTCACTGTACAAAGATATTAAAACTATCTTGCTAGATAGTAATAGTAATTTCATGTATTAAGGTATAAATTAATACTTGAGTTTAATTTTGTGCTTGGCTTGTATAAAATCATTGTTTCCATGAATAGCAAAACTTGATTATGACACTATAATGTCAAACAAAGTTCCAGATAAGAGGGTTTAGCAGGTAATAATTGTTTTATTTCTCCATGAAAACATATGTTGTGGGTACTCATTAGAAGTGCCTCACTGAGGCACTTCCATTGAGTACCCACAACATATATTTTTGTGGAGAAATAAGAAAAATATCAATATTTTTTTTTGAAAAAAAAATGCACTTTATCTGGAGCTATGGTGATACCTGTATATTTAGAATGTCAGACTGTGCTTGGATGTCTTTCATAGACTGAGATATAGGTAGAGGATTTCAAAGCGTAATCTTAGTCTTGCATCTAAGTTGTTTGCATGCACCATTCATAGTGGTTACAAGTCTGTAAATTCAAAATATGATATCCATTAATAATGTTGTAACTATTGGATGTAGGATTACACTAAAAATCAAAGTAATTTGAGAATAGGTCCATATAAACAGTGCTTCAGATAAGGTGATGTTTTTAATCAGAAAACATTGCTTGTTTTCTTATTTCTCCATGTAAACCTACATTATGGGTCCTCATTAGAAGCACCTCAATGAGGTGCTTCTAATGAGTACACACAACATAGGATTTCATAGGAAAAATAAGAAAAATAATTATCTGGAAATCCATTTTATCTGGAACTGTGACAGTATTGATTTTTTTTTTTTGATTTGGGTTTTACGGCCCTTTTAAGAATATTTCACTTTGATCGTTCATCAAAGGTAGGTGAAAAACGGAGAACCTGGGGAAAAACCACCTGACCATCCGTAAGCAGTACTTGGCCTTCCCACATGTGACCTGAGCGAGGCTGGAACCACAGCAGTGAGAAACCTAATGGATTAGGAGTCACATTGTCCTATCCACTAGGCTATGGGGGCCTGCAATATTGAGCCTACACTCTTCCTACATGTATGTTATAGTAAGATGGACGTTGATAAAAAACAAATGACCGCTTTCATGAGAAAATGAGTCCTTGTTGTCAGTGAAGCGCCTGATAATTGTTAATATGTTAAAACTTGGATCCCATGCAAGAACACGACTTCCTCATAGCACCCTGTTTTGGTGCCCCTGGAAGGTTGTGTTCTATGATTGTGGAATTTCCTGAGTATCTTCACTAATAATAAGAGGTGACAGCTAATGAGAAATCATGCAAAAACATTGCATAAAATCTGCAAGCAACATACGAGGGGAGTTCAATAAGTTCGTAGAACTCGGGGTTTAACTCACAGATTGGAAGATGGTTTCAACATTATTTTTCAATATAATCCCCCTTTACTTCAATGCATTTGGCCCATTTTTCTTTTAAGCAGTCTATGCCTTTGAAATAAAAGTTGTCTATTTGGTCCTCAAACCAAGCCTCTGTAGCAGCCTTGAGCTCATCATCGTCCCGAAATCTCGTTCCACGCAAATTTCGAAATGGATAATAATCACTTGGGGCCAGGTCTGGACTGTATGGCGAGTGATTTAACTGCTCGAACTTGCACTCACGAATAGCCGCTTGTGCAACTCTGGACTTGTGCACAGGGGCATTATCATGCTAAAGAAGGACACCAGCAGCTAGCTTTCCCCTTCGTTTTTCTTTAATGGCAACCCTTAATTGTTTCATGCCATTGGCATAGTATTCTCCTGTAATTGAAGTACCAGCAGGCTTGTAATCTATCAATATAAGCCCTTTGGAGTCCCAAAACACCATGGCCATTACCTTGCTGGCTAATGGTTGGGTACGAAATTTCTTAGGTGGGTGTGAGGCAGGGTGCTTCCATTGCATGGACTCTTTTTTAGTATCTGGGTCCCAGTGGTGAAGCCAAGTTTCATCTCCAGTTACAAGACGAGTGTGAAAGTCTTCTGGATTGGCATTGTACACTTCCAGAAGTTCTTGACTTGATTCCACCCTTTGCTGAGGATCTTGCATGTTCAGGTTTCTGGGTACCAACCTGGCAGATACTTTTGACATGCCTAAATGTTCATGGATTATAGTGTAAACACTCCCATTAGAAATACCACATTCTGAAGCAAGTTCGGCAACTTTGATTCTGCGACTGTTTAGCACAAGTCTCTCAACACGGTCGATCATCTCCTGGCTGATGACATCAGCAGGGCATCCTGGCCTTGGGTCCTAAGGAGTCTCGCCCAAGTTTAAATTCTGCTGACCACTTTGCCACTGTGGAATACTTTGGGCTACTATCACCATACACATCAGCCATGCGCCGATTGATTTCTTTGGCCTTTGCACCCTCCTTAGTGAGGAACTTTATGACTGCTCTGAACTCAATATTCTGACTTTCCATTTTTGCCTATGGGTATAGGTTTTCAAACAAAAAGTAAGAGCAAAAAATGTACGTGTTGACTGAACGGCTGTTATCATTCAAGTGACAAAGGTTTACGCTGCACAAAAATGAAAAAAGAAATCTTGAATTGTATAGAAAAATACTGAGTTCTACGAACTTATTGAACTCCCCTCGTATATTTTGGATATTTGAGGCGATTCTAACAAATATCCAAAACATATGTTCTATGAGGAAATAAGAATAAAACAAGCCTTTTCTTACCTATCTTTCTGTCCATTTTAGATTCTTTACAACAGGCCTCATATTTCTCAGGCATTTGCAGGATTTCAGGCTTTTAGAGTTCGATTTTTTCTTGATTTCAGGCTTTTAGATTATGATTTTTCCTCCTATATTTAGTTTAAAATGTGTATTTAAGGCTGTAAATAAAGCCTTTCGGGCATGGAAAAGCTTGGTCAGTATGAGGGCTGTTTACAACAGCAAACTCATTATAATGGCAACGTCTTTGGAAACAAATGCTGTCATTGTAACGAGGGTTCACTGTACTCATTAGAAGCACCTTGCTGAGGTGCTTCTAATGAGTACCCACAATATATGTTTTCATGGACAAATAAGAAACATAGCAACATTTTTAGTGGAAAAAAAAAAAGTCCCTTTTCTAGAGCTATAGTTCCATTACTTTCCATGTAACCATTATCTCTGATTATTATTCAGATGTATGTGGACAAGAAAAATATAGGTCACAGACACAGGAAGCTGCAGAAACAGGTAATTACTTTCTACACCACCTACATTAAATAGATAAATGTTTAACACTCGGCATGCTGGGAAAAAATTCAGCAGACGGTATTTTTTAAAAATAAAGTCACAGACACAAGAAGCTGCATAAACAGGTATTCTAATGCACTTGTGTATGCAACACGACATCTGATTGGATAGCGTAAAAAATTTGCGACGATATATTCTGCGATATAATGTCGTAAATCGATGTCGTCACGTGACGTCGCTTCTCATTGGCTGGCATTTGGTTTTATGCAGCTCACAGCACTTGTCGCTTTGTGCAAATAGTACATTTTATCAACAGAAAAAATGAATAAATGCATTAGAATGGGGATAACTGCATTCAAATTTGTCATTTGGGGAGGTAAATCGGCGGTTTACGATCGCAAATTACGTTTTACGGCTCTGCCGAAACGAAATTTCCGACCGTAAAACCGTTGATTTACCTCCTCAAATGACAAATTTGAATGCAGTTATCCCCAAAATAACTACATCACCTAAACTAAGGAGATACTCGTTAAATGCTGGTTTGTTTAATGCTCAGCATGTTGGGAAAAGGGGAAAATTTTCAGTAGTAAAATACTTTGAAATATTTGTCTTATTTTTCCCAGAAATTGCCTTTGACATTTCAACCTATTTTTTGGGGAAAAAGTAAGAAAAATATCATCAATTTGTCGCCAGCTGAATTTGTCAAGAGAGTGGTAAAAGTTAGGTAAACATACATTTCACATTTTGCTGCAATTTTTAAAATCTCAAGTGCAAAGAAATGGGGTCTCAGTACACAGTCACTTAAAAAGTGATGTACATGTATTTATGCCCCCAACGTACTACTATGGGTACATTCAAATAAACATAGTGATTTTTCTGCTGTTGGGGCACACTTGTTTCCCTACAGTAGACCATATTTTTCTCACATAATTACATTATAAAGAGTACATGTTGTTTTGTCTTTTAAGATGTAAGGGTCGTTGAAGACTTTTTACTAGATGAGGATGATTCTGAAGACAAGGTTTCAACTGATCAGTTGAAGGCATTAGGTAAGGTAGAAGTGAATCTAGATCTGAGCTGGTCCACAAGCAAACCCAGCCATGCAGACAGCAAAGACTTTAATTAGCCAGTGCATCAGCACAACTGTGCTGGTCCACAGCAAATCCAGCCATACAGACAGCATACAGTCAGCCAGTGCATCAGCATGTCAGATCAGTCTTCACAGTTTTCATGAATAGTCAACAAGCTGTGAGGAATCCACAGTGCAAACAGGGCAAACTGTATCATTGTACACTGTAATTCTTTTGACCTAAGTATTGGGATAGACAGGCCTTAATAAACAGTGTAGACCCAGATCAGATGCTGCAGATCACAGCTACTGATCTGAATCAGCATTGTTTGCCACTCGTACAGCAGTTTTTAGACACATGAGCATGTAGTAAAATTAGCTTTTTCAAATTTTAGTACAAGTATGGTAAGGAGTTCAAGCATTAACCCATTTATGTCTAGGGTCTCATTAAAGTGACATTGGCAAACAGCAAACAGTGAAGTCCAAGATCAGATGCTACATATTGTGGCATCTGATCAGGGTCTACACTGTTTGCATTTAGGACAGGAATCGCTATAAAACATGGTAAATATAAAAACTAACTAGACTGTCCTTATATTGGAATGAACCAGTCCAAAGAGTTAGGTAGAAGAGTCCATTTGGCATAAGTGGGTTTAGCGTAAATAAGGTAAGGCATGACATTCTCTGTGAGCTATCTTAGGAGATAATTTATCAAATAAAATCCATTATGGTTGCCCTTGGAAATGAAAGAATGAAAATTGGCATCTTGGTTTCATTGGGATTCTTCATTTGACAGCAGTGGAGTTTGAAGGGCTGCATTCCCCTACAAGCACTGGTTAAAGTGCAACTCGATTTTCCAAGATACTAGAATGGGCTTCATGATCCCAAGGAATACAAAAATAAAACTTGAACTGTGATGAAGTTATGGGGAGGCACCATTTGACAGCCACCACTCAGACCACTTAACACCAGCTGCAATGAAGTCTAAAACATCGATCAAGGTGGCCCTTGGAAAAACAAAAAAACACACACACACACATAAAAAGGTCTTAGTTTCATTGGGTTTCTTGGTATGACAGCAATAAAGTTTGCAGAGCTGCACATGCACTCTCCCTCCACTGGCACTGACTTATATGGAACTAGATTTTCAAACATTCCAGAATGGGCTCATTGTTGTTGCACCTGCTTTAGCATGGGCAACTTAGGCATGCAAGTTTCCGTCCGTCCGTTTGTCTTTCAGTCAACATTTACCCTGGGTGTCTTGTGAGCGCAACTCCTCTTACAGTTTTGTACCGATCATTTTGAAACTTTGCATGTGTTTTTGTCGTGGTATGGAGATATGCATGTGGTTTGGATATAATTGTCAAGTTATTTTTTGTCACTTTTTCCACATTGTGAACTTAGTCATTTTTCACCTCAATATATAGACAGTGGGTAGCTCTTGTGAGCGCAACTCCTCTTACAGTTTTATACTGATCGTTTTGAAACTTTGCATGTGTTTTTTTCATGGTATGAGGATGTGCATGTGGTTTGGGTATAATTGTTAAAACAGTTTTTGTAACTTTTCCACATTATGAACTTAGTCATTTTTTACCCTCAATATATAGACAGTGGGTACCTCTTGTGAGCGCAACTCCTCTTACAGTTTTGTACCGATTGTTTTGAAACTTTGCATATGTTTTCTTCATGGTATGAGGAGGTGCTTTTGGTTTGGGTATAATTGTTAGAACATTTTTGTCACTTTTCCACATTGTGAACTTAGTCATTTTTCACCCTCAATATATAGGCAATGGATACCTCTTTTGAGCACAACTCCTCTTACAGTTTTGTACCGATTAATTTGAAACTTTGCATATGTTTTCTTCATGGTATGAGGATGTGCATGTGGTTTGGATATAATTGTTGGATCATTTTTGTCACTTTTTCCACACTGTGAACTTAGTTATTTTTCACCCTTTATATATAAACAGTTGGTACCTCTTGTGAGTGCAACTCCTCTTACAGTTTTGTACCAATTATTATGAAACTTTGCATGTGTTTTTTTTCATGGTATGAGGATGTGCTTGTGATTTGGATGTGATTGTTAGATTATTTTTTTTCACTTTTTCCACATTGTGAACTTAGTCATTTTTCACCCTCAATATATAGAAGTGGGTACCTCATGAGCACAACTCCTCATACAATTTTATACTAATCTTTTTGGAACTTTGCATATGTTTTCTCCATAGTCCAAAGATGTGCACATGCGTTTCATATAATTCTTACCATTTTTTGTCACTTTTTTGTTCTTTTTGAACTTTGTCATTTACTGACTTCAAATGTATAGACAGTGGGTACCATGTCATTGCAACTTCTCATACAATTTTAAAAACGGTCTTTTTGAAACTTTTCACATGTTTTCTCCTGGGTCTGCAGAAGTGCTCATGGGTTGGATATGATTTTATTTTTATTTTTATCACTTTTTCCACGTTAACATTGTCATTTTCTTAACCTCAATTAACATCATTTTCACCCTCAATATATAGACAGTGGGTACCTCATGAGCACAACTCCTCATACAATTTTATACCAATCTTTTTAAAACTTTGGACATGTTTTCTCCATAGTCTGAAGATGTGCATCTGCTTTTCATATAATCCTTGTCTTAATTTTTGTCACTTTTCGAACCTAGCACTGCTAAGAATGAAATAAACTTATTTAATAACCACATTCTGATTGTGGCTCCTGTGACTTGTGCCCCAGCAGGTGCGACGACACCTTCCGCGGAATTCCGGTTTCTAAAGAAAGTAAAAATAAAAACGGCATTGTGATGAAGTATATGTTAACTCTTTGTGGCTGCCGCACAGCTCTTAACCCCAGCTCTTAACTGCAGGTACAGTAAATGTCCTAAAAATTCGAACACTTATTTCCATACTATTTTGGCCTAAATTTTGCTCTTTATGCAGCTGTTTCTTAAAATACTTAGTAGAATGGCAAACAGTGGAGACCCTGATCAGACTGCTCCTAAAGGAGCAGTCTGATCAGGGTCTGCACTGTTTCCATATGTCATTTTGTCAGACAGTTTGGTTTTCGAAATTTTAGGACATTTACAGTAAGTCAAATAAACTCTGTCTAAATTGCACATGGAACAAAGAACAAGTAAAAGAATGAAAATCAGAGTTTCTTTTTCATGGAAACTCTTCATAGGATTCCGGTGAAGCCATATACTATGGACAAAAACCTCCATATGATAAATACCATAAATTATTACATTGACTAATGGAATCAGCAGACACAGTCCAGTATGATTTGTGCCTCTGTTCCCCATATAGGCATGCTTCTGTAGCCATATCAGTCTACACATGAAGCCATACTGCCTTTGCATGTTCAGTTTTCTGTCAGTTTTAAAAGTTTTCTTATTTGTCCATAAAAACATAGATCTGGTTCTCAGAAGCACCTCATTACAAAAACATGCCTATTCAAATATATTGAAAATTTTACAACCAAAAAAAAGGATATTTTCAGATACAAAATTCTGATATTTTTTCATTTTTCTTCTCAAAGCATAGATTGTGGCTAATCATTAGAACCACCTCAATGAGGCAGTTCTAATCAGTACCTACAATCTATGCTTTTTAGCAAAATAAAAAAATAATGTATACCCTGTACACCCCAGTTTTACTATATAAAAGTGAAGTTAAATTTAAGGGGGTCAGAATTATACTGGTGTGTTTTCGTGATGTTGCTGAGGCACTACTAATGAGTAACCACAACATATAATTTGAAGAATTAAAAAACTACTTAGCTTATATCACTTTCAGTTAGCCCTATGAGTGTTACTAGAATGGAAATCTGTCTTGACAAATCACTACCATATTTTCTCTCTTTCTACAGAGGAGTCACCAGAATTGAGATCCATGTTGACAAATCCTCATCTTCGACAGATTATCACTGATCTTGCTCACTCAGGCACTGATGTTGTAGACAGAAAACTAGAGGCTGCTCTTAGAGAACCTATCTTCACAGAATTTAGTGATAAATGTATTGAAATTGTAGATGATGAAGAGTCAATAGATACTTAATCCCAAAACATGTTGGTTGTTTCTTGTCATTGGTTACTTTCTTAGCTGTTCTGCTAGTCAAACTGCATGAAAGAACAGCTCCAGCTTAACCTTTAAAGTATTAACCACAACTGCAACAGACAACATTTTTATTTTGGTATTTTTCAGAGAAAATAAGACAACATTACTTGAGAATCATCTGCTTAGTGTACGATTCACAGAAATGCCAAGTCTTATTTTTACTGAAAAATAATGTAAACAAATTTAGAATGTCATCTGCCCTAATGTTGCTTTAATAGCACTCATACAGGTTAAAAGCTCCATATTCTTAAAAAATAGGTATTTTATTATCCAAGAAAGGTTTAATAAATTGATTATTAATACAGTCATAAAATGTGGCACCTCGCAGCATGTAAAATTTTATTTAGTCTCTTGTTTTTGAAATTAAATGATTTTTTTATCATATGTCTGAATTAATGTTGCCAACATTAATTCTGAGATTAGATAAAAAGTCTTTTCATATTTGATCCAGTTCAAAAATGAGAGACTAATTGAAATTTTACAGACTGTCAAATACCACATTTTATGATCATATTAATACTATATAACAATTTATTAAACCTTTCTTGGATAATAAAATGTCTATTTTTTAGGAATATGGAGCCTTTAAGGCATTTTTGTTGTACAACGTTTTGTTTTGGCAAAACAAAAGTAATATGCCTTTGTTTTCTTTCCTTTCCTCAAAAACAGATATTTTGGGGTACTCAATGGACATTCCTTGCAATTCTACAATATCTACAATGCTTTTACTATAATTTGTTTTGTGAAAAAATAAGAAAATAAAAGTATTAAAATGTGGATACCCCTCTTAACTGGAAATGTTGTGAAGGTAAAATAGATTTTATCGCCATTTTCTTTCATATTTACCATATTTCCCTTAACCCTTGCCACATATTTACCATATTTCCCTTAACCTTGCCATGCTGAATAAAAATGCCGCCACTTCTAACTGGCAGCCAATCAGATTACTTGATCCACATTGCTGATAAAAAATTACATACTGAATGATGAACAGTGCAGTGCTTCAGAAGCCAACTGATCTGGATCTACACTGTTTGAAAAGGCAGGGCATATCTGGGTTCAGCAGGACTAGGATTAAATATTTGGACACCTTAATATATTACTATATATATACTAAAATTTTGACAAGCCCATTGGAATACTCTATGTAGATCCCTAAAATTTTGTGACAGAAATGCATGCAGTATAGGCCCTAATCAAACTGTTTGCTTAAGCAGCATATCCAAATATTAAGGGTAAACATGGTTAAAAACACCTAAGATGGTATCTTCCATCTCAGAATTTTGACAAGTTTTTTTTTTATGAGAAAGGGGTACTCACATTACGAAAACCTGCCTATTCAAATATACTGAAAATTTTACCACCAAAAAATGAAAAATTTCAGATAAAAAATTCTGGTATTTTTCATATTTATGCTCAAAACATGGATTGTGGGTACTCGTTAAAACTGCCCCGACAAGCAGAAATGCCAAAAATAATGATTACTCCTTTAAACCATAGTTTTACTATATAAAAGTGGGGTTTAAGGGGGTCAAAATTATATTGGTATGTTTTCGTGATGGATTAAATAAAACAACAACAATGGTGTACATAGCACAGGTAAGGCACCTTTTCAGCTAAAATTATTATTTTCTTATTTCACCTTGAAAACATATGTTATTGGTACTCATTAGAAGCACCTTATGAGGCACTTCTACTGAGTGCTACAACATATGTTTTCTTGCAGAATGAAGACTAGAAATGTGTCGGTATGACCAAGATGCCCCCACCCAGGGGTCATCCTCACACACAATGGCATTTTGCAAAACATTGAAAAATAAATATATAATAAATCTCAAATTACTAACAAATGCAAATTTATTCTTGCTAAACACAAATATAATCATTGAACATTTCTCTCAACATGTTGACTGCCACAAAGCGTACACTCATAATCATTACGAAAACACGTCTATTCAAATATATTGAATATTTCACCGCCAAAAACTGAAAGTTTTCAGATAAAAAATTCCGATATTTTCCATATTTTTTCTCAAAACATAGATTGTGGGTACTCGTTAGAACCGCCAGGGCGAGGCAGTTCTAACGAGTACCCACAATCTATGTTTTTTTAGCAAAATAATAGAAATAATGTATACCCCTGTAAACCCCAGTTTTACTATATCAAAGTGGGGTTTAAGGGGGTCAAAATTATATAGGCGTGTTTTCGTGATGAACTGGCAGATTTTACCCTAAATCGAACCTGACCTACATATTATGATTATATACCTGTGTAAAAAATAATTTGTGTTGAGGTTTTACGGCCCAGTCAACCGATGGGGTCATGTCAAATGTGGTCAGTTTTCCTAACCACATGTTTACTGGGCAGGCTTAGTCCTCTAAGCGATTAACCAGTATTGTGCACATTCTTTTTCCAGAAAGTGTATAAAATATGAATCCAATACACTTATCTTTTAAAACAATATCGAAAGGAAAACATTTTTCGAAGTTGAAAAAGGGACGTAACTCTGATGATAATGGTCGGATTTTACCCTCAATTGAACTTGACCTCTATTTTATGATTATATACCTGTGTATAAAATATGAATCCAATACACTAATGTTTTCAAAAGATTTCAATCGGAAACTATTTTTCAACGTTGAATAAGGGGCTGTAACTCCCAAAATAATTGGTAGATTTTACCCTAAATCGAACTTGACCTGTATTTTAAAATACCCATGTATAAAATATGAATCCAACACACTAATCTTTTCAAAAGATATTGAACGGAAACCATTTTTCAAAGTTGAAAAAGGGCCATAACTCCCAAAATAATGGGTGGATTTTACCGTAAATTGAACTTGACCTACATTTTAGGATTATATACCTGTGCACAAAATTTGAATACAATACACTAATCTTTTCAAAAGATAACGAATGGAAACCATTTTTGTTACAACACATAACTATAAATTGAAATGGTTCATTGGTTCAGAAACGAGAAGAATGCTCCATTTAACCTTTATAGTAGATGAGTTCAGAAATTATGGGGAAGTTAATAAGATGGAAGCAGACACAGTAAAGTTCTTTTGAACTTCAGACAAGTCCTTTCTTCCTGTAAACACACATACAAAGTTTCAAAAATATGGCTTAAAGGCATTTTATATGACATTTTACAGTTTTTTGACATGTATAAAATAAACATAGCCTCTTGCAGTACTACATATGTCCCGGGGTGATAGATTATGATGGTCAACAGAAGCCCATACGAAGCCCATATCACCTTTAGCATTCTGGCAGAGCTTCAAGAAAATGGCTTCAAACCATTATTTATAATTTCTTTTCTTTTTTTTTGTGTATATGGGACCTAGCAAAGAAATTCTGGTGCTCAAGGACAGCTTTGCTTTTCTGAGCATTAAACCAAACTTTATATCAAATGATTACCCCCCCCCCCCCCCCCCCCCCACCACACACACACACTGATTTTACCATTCGTACCGTTCATAGTCATGGCAGCTATCTGGGAGTGTGACCATTCAAACAAATTCTCAGTCACCTTTCAACAGAACCAAAGAGATTAAACCGATGATATGGAAAAGCGGAAACCTGTGTACCAAATTAAACAAGAGCCCATTGGCCACGATTCGCTAACCTGAGTAAAACTGCCATTGCATATCTGCAGATGCCATGCAAATCCTTCCAGTATTGCCACAGCAACTAGGGACAGAAATTTGGCAGTGCAGTAAAAAGTCAAAGGTCATCCTAGGATCATCATTTGAACAAACTTGGTAGACCTTGCATCTCAAAGCTTTCTTGGTTTTGGAGAAGAAAAGTTTTAAGTGGTTTTATCATATATGGGCATGGCAGCCATCTTGTTCAGTAGTGCAAAACTAATTTAACAAATTGTTAGTACTACTTGACAGAAGACCCCATGTGAAATCGGGTGAAAACTGGCAGGTAGTTATACAGAAATTTAAAGATTTATATGATTTTATATATGTACAAAGCCTAAGGGCAAGGGCAGATACCACCAGGGGAATTTTGATTGTAACAAACAAGTTTTACAACTTTAATCATACAATGTAAGTTTCAGCCATAAGTGTTTAATACATTTTTAGAAAATGATTTTTCAACATTATGAATTGGGATTCAGATTTGACATTGTCATCAAAAGGTCAAAGGTCATCCTTAGATTATCATCTGAACGAACTTGGTAGACGCAAATTTGACTTTGTTGTAAAAAGGTCAAATGTCAACCTAAGGTCATTATTTGAACAAACTTGGTAGACATAAGTCCCTGATGCTATATAACAAGATTCAGCTTTGAAGTTTTCTTGGTTCTGGAGAAGAAGATTTTTAAGTGTTTTTTTTTTTTACTCATATATATGGGCATGGTAGCCATCTTGTTTAATGATGCAGAATCATTTGAATAAATTGATAATACCCTTCAACAGAAGGCCTAATGTGAAATCTGGTGAAAATTGGTTTGCTACTTTGATCATACATCGTAAGTTTCAGCCATACGTCTTTTATACAGCTTGAGAAACTGACTTGTCAATATTTTCCCCATATAAATGCATAGGGAAGCAAATTTGACCTTGCCGTAAAAAAAAGGTCAAAGGTCAACCTACGGTCATCATTTGAACAAACTTGGTGCACCTTGAGTCCCTGATGCTATATAACAGCCCTCTTTCTTGGATCTGGAGAAGAAGATTTTGAAGTGTTTTACCATATATGGGCATGGCGGCTAGCTTACTAAACGAGCCGTGGCTATTTATACAAATTTTTAATCCCCCTTTAACAGAAGGCTCCACATGAAGTTTGAAGAAAATTGGCCCAGGGGTTTCAGAGGAGGTCGTTCAAAGATGTGAACGGACGACGGACGACGAGTGATCACAATAGTTCATCCTGCGCCTTTGGCTCAGGTGAGCTAAAAAGTCTGGAAATATAGACCTCCAGAATCAGTTCAGAATACTCTGGCAGAAAGTTAGACCAAATATGCTTAATGGATTTTCCCATCCTTATACATGGGTGAGTCTATTTGTCATCCAATGGGTGTCAGGGGTATTTTTTCATCTTTGTTCTATTTGTAAGTGAAATTCCTGTAAGCAAATAGTGAAGACCTTGATCAGACGCCGCTAAATGCGGTCGGGGTCTGATCAAGGTCTGCACTTTTTGCCCATGTTCCATAAAAGGGCCACCAACTTCATTACTGCTTATGAAAAGTCTCAATAAAACCGAGACTCCCATTTTCTAATCTGTAGTGTGTTCTTTGTTTCCAAAGGCAATTTTTTTGACGTTTATTTTACTACACTGTAGCTGGTATTAGTGCCGTGTGGCGGCGGTAGAACGTCTCCCCATACTTTACCATAGTGCAGATTATATTTCATTTCCTTTGGGATCGTTGGGCCCATTATGGTATATTTGAAAATGGAGTTCTGCTTAGGTATACGCTAGAGGGCGTAAGTAGTGTTGCAAACTTCATTACTGCTTATGAAGAGTCTCAATAAAACCGAGACTCCTATTTTCTAATCTGTAGTGTGTTCTTTGTTTCCAAAGGCAATCTTTTTGACGTTTATTATATAGCTTAAAAAGAAAATTAAACTCTGTTATCAGACTTATCTAGAAAATTTCTTAGGACTTAAAGTGAAAACACCTGCGAGCACATCTGCGTTTCACATTTCTGAAAACCAAACGAAGCCATCAGCAAGATACACCATCTCTGAAACCGTCTACTGAGCGCAAAAAGTCAGTAACTCCCATTAAAATATATAAGGAGTTACTGACTTTTTGCGCTCATGTGACGAAACATGAAACTACTCTTCATTCGGATGCAAAAGCCAAAGCAAATATTTATAAGCAACAATTCTGTTTTCACATCCAACGAACATTGATTTCTTTCGCATATGGAACAAATGCAGGTGCAAGGTTTGATTGATAGTGATGGGTTGCCTATATCCCGGACTAACAACAGAACTGTGCGCCCCCAAAAAACCAGCTTACTCCTGACAAGGTTGCTGCACCTGATAGGGCTGCGGTTTGTGATTGTGGCACTCCCTGGACTTTTCTCTTATCTTTTTTTTAACCGTTTCTGCTAAAAGAGTTCAGTGGAGAAATATCTTCCATCATCAAAATCATTTTTAGAGGTCCTTACAGATAGGAAAGCTACCAGATGACTGGCTGAAAGCCAGTATCATGCAAAGTTTTAAAAAGGTGGACAAATCCATTGCAGAAAAAAATACCGGCCTATCTCACACACTTGCTACCTGACAGATGACGAATCCAAACAGGGAAACACTGTAGAAAAGCGTCGGCAGAAGGCGTTTTGGCTCAGACTGATGTCTAGGTCATTTACGTCATGCAAGTCATTTACATTATCTGCAAGGTGTTGGAACATGTAGCCTCGAATATAGTCAAGCATCATGACGAGCAGGGTATCATATATGACCTCCAACACAGGTTCCGTGAGAAGAAGCCATATGAAACGAACATTATTCTCTTGGACTTTTCCTTTGATAAGATTAACCACGGCAAACCTGTGATAACTGCATAGATACGACGTACTTGGATAAGTGCTGGGCTGGATCCAAGCTGTCCTTGGGAGAAGGTCCCAATGGGTAGTAGTTGATGGGGATGAATCGGACTCCATACGGGTTACATCTGGTGTTCCATCAAGGCTCTGTCTTGGGACGGATCTTATTCCTTGTGTGCACAAACAATCTGCCCGATTAGGTTTGCTCCCAGGAACGTTTATTTGCCGATCATACAGCCTTGTATTTGACAGTTGAGAGCTAGGAAGACAGCCCAATACTCCAACGTGACCTTGACAGGCTCTCAATGTAGGGATCCCGGTGCAGCATGGAGTTCACCTCTTGAAATGCCAGTTGGTGCGGACTCCAGGAGACCTATAAACTGCACATACTCTTAATGAACAGGTCCTGGATATCATGTCTCCAATAAGCTCTCCTGGAATTCACATATAGACCGTATAGCTGGCAACACTAACCGGACGCTAGGTTTTATCCGGACGAATATTTAAATTAAGAGACCACAGGTTCGCGAAACGATTTAGAAAAGCCTGGTTAGACTACAGATGGAATATGTCTCAGCTGTGTGAGCAGACTGGCCGACTCGAACAAGAAAAAACAAAATACTGCTCACTGGAAATCAATAATTTCAATAAACAGGACAGTATAACTATGACAAATGAACTTTGATGACAGACATTTGAACAAAGAAGAGAAGATGCACGCCATTGTCTCTCCTTTAAAATAATATTTTCTTGACTTTGTTTATCTCGAATAACCGCTTATCTCGAAGTAAAACTGGTACCTATTTCAACTTTGAAATTTAACAAAAGATAACAAAATATTGCAGAAAAGAGGAGAGATTGCTCCGTAGGAGCGATTTCTCCTCTTTGCCACAATAATTTCAATAAGTTTAAATATTTCATGATTTTATGCATGTATATAGTCAAGGACAGGGGCAGATAACACCTGGGGATAAACATTTAATTTGAACTGAAGGGTATTGCTATTTTAATAGTATACTGTTTATTTCTGCTATTGGTCTTTAATACATTTGAAACAATATTTTCCTGTCATTTTTCCGCGTATATATTGAAGGCAATTTGACCTTGCCATGAAAAGATTAAGTGCCAGCTTAGGTTCATCATTTGAACAAACTTAGAAGATCTCCGATGCTATACTACATACCAAGATTCAGCCCGGACTCAAAGCTTCCTTGGTTATGGAAAAGAAGATTCTAAGCATTTTACCATTCCCGAGCCTGTTGGCCATCTTGGTCAACAGGATGTGAGTGGGTGTCCCTAGATATATGTATAAAAAATCTAAATTGTTTCCTTTGGAAACATAGAACACACAAAGATCTACATGTAAAGCAGAGACTCGGGTTTTGATAAGTTTCTTCATATAAAGGCATGTAGTTTGCAAGGCTGAATGCATTTTTTAGCACAGACTTAAGCGGTATTCTAAGTAACCAGAACTGGCTCAGTGATACCAAAAGAAATGAAAATATAATCTGCACTATGAGCCTGAGGTCAACATAACAAAACCATATTTTGGAAAATCATTAAGTTGATATATACAAGACAAAATTAGTTATGTTCAGACCCAAAGTCAATGGGGTGTAATTAGGCGGCCATGGAAAGTGAGCTTTTTTGTAAGCATGTTTCGCCCACCATACTTATAAGCCTAAACAGAGATCTAGGAAAAGACTGGTTTAAGGCTATGGTGAATCTTGAAATCTTCAAAAAGCTTCTCCACTAAACTGATTGGCCAATTTCCACCAAAGTTCATGTGGTATCTTCTGCTGATTGAGAATTGAGAATTCATATGAATGGTCGCACTCTTTTGGCCAGGATGGCCGACATGCCCGTGTATGGTAAGATGCTTAGAATCTTCTTGGAGATAGATATGAACTCTATTAGCAAACAGTGAAAACCTTGAACATAACCCCTTTTTGAACGACACGAACCTCACTTTTGTCACCGTCACTGTACTCATTTTACGGAAAATTCCTTTCTCCGTGCCCAGATACTAAATACTAAACTCTATACAGACGAATGCACTCTCTTACTCGTGATAGTATAGGGGTATTTGATTTCTTCTGAGACGAAACTTAAAGGTTTTAAACAGCCTATAATGTGATACACTCGGAAGTTACACTCCTTTGATACAAAATGCTTCCGTTTCTGGAAAAGAAAAATCTAAATATGCATTAACCTTTACTACTCTGTTTGGTAAATTCAGCAGACGACAAACTGGTGACATTTGTCTTATTTATGTTCCGCCTGCTTTTAGCATGGTGTGAAATAAGGATCCGGTTTTCCGTTCGTTCGTCCGTCAATCCGTCAACATTTGCATCAACCTTAACTTCGACCCTAATGTTTAAGTTCATTTCCCAAGAACTATAATGGCTACAGTGATGATACGTGGTATAAGCTTGCACTTGGGGATGGCAATTCAGACAGCATTAACCATATTTGACCTCGACTTTTATATTTCAGGATTCACCGACTTATATAAATTTGAGTGGCGCGACATATCCTTCGGCGGAATTCTCCTTCTTCTTCAAAACGGATTTGACCTATTTTCTGGAAAAAAAAAACAAACTAGGATAATATTTCAATATATCGTCTGCTGAATTTTTTCCCAGAGTGCCAAGCGTTAAAAACTGCATAGTCAGCTGATAAGTATCCTTGAAGTTTTACGTTAACCCTTAAAGTGCAGATGACAACTGCAACAGACGACTTTTTAATTTATTTATTTTTTGTAATTGTCAGAGAAAACAAGGCTTGATATTTCAATTGAAATCGCCTGTCTATATACCAGGCGATTCACATCAAATGTCGTCTTATCATCTCAGAAACAAGAAATAAATTAGAATGTCGTTTGCTACATTTCCCCTTAGCACTTTAACCTTTAAAATGCCAAGCAAACTTGAAGAAGACAACAGTCTAAATTTTATTCTTATTTTTTTTTCAGAATAAATTAGGCTTGACATTTTATGTCAATCTTCTTAAATGTCAAACCTTATTTTTTATGAAAAAGACAAAAAACAAAAACAAAAAAAAAAAAAAAACAAAAAAAAAAAAAAACAAAAAAAAAAACAACAAAAAAAAAAAAACAAACAAACAAAAAACAAAAAACAAAAAACAAAAAAAAAACAAAAAAAAAACAAAAACAAAAACAACAACAAAAAACAACAACATCAGTTATTTCAGAATGACGTCTGCTGAATTTGTTAATGCATGTTAATGCATGAAAAACCATGCAGGTGTCTAGTTTCTAGAGGCATGACTGTATCGTGTCAACCTGATATGAGGTTATATAGTAGCATCTAGGCATCTGGTAACTGAAAGCATAACCTAGAGTTACTAGCATTCTAAAGATAGTCAGATAATACCTATCCAAAATAAAAATAAACCATGTTCAACTGTATTATTTGGACCGGTACCTAACTGACTATGATGCAAAAAGATTAGGACTGTCCCTCTGCTACCGTTTACAATAACAATGCTCTAACCACAACACATTATACATAGAAGAAAAAAAAAACTTTAATAATAATATCAATGCTCTACGTGTATATATGACAATGCATGGAAAGCCGGTCTTCGTCAGCTGAGTTGGATGGTCTATCGTATTTTTTCTGTTCTGTTTCAAGCAAGAACCTTCGCTTTTTTTTTATGCCAAAGGCTAATCGTCATCCAAACCAATCCCATAATCTCATACACCTGATAAAGATATGTTCTTTACTGTTTGTCATTCGGGATTCGCTCTCTTCTGTGCAAACAATACTGGGTTCATGTCTTCTTAAACTATCGGATTCTGATTTATAGCTAATGTTTTTGCCACAGCCAAGTCACAAACAGACTTTCTGAAACCCGGTCATTACTATTCCTGTATTTTCCTAAATCTCTGTTCAGGGTGATAGGCCGGGCGAAGCATACTTACCAAGTAATGCTTACTTTCCATGGATGCCTGATTACCATCACGAAAACATGCCTACATAATTTTGACCCCCTTAAACCCCACTTTTATATAGTAAAACTGGGGTTTACAGGGGTATACATTATTTTTCTTATTTCTGCTCAAAAACATAGATTGTGGGTACTCGTTAGAACCGCCTTGCCGAGGCGGTTCTAACGAGTACCTACAATCTATGTTTTGAGAAGAAATATGAAAAATATCAGAGGTTTTTATCTGAAAATTTTCAGTTTTTGGAGGTGAAATTTTCTACATATTTGCATAAGCGTGTTTTCGTAATGCACCCCATTTATTTTAGATCCATGTCTGTCTATCTTAACATTCCTAATTTTGTCTTTGTGCATATGATTTCCAGACTATAATTTTGGTATGATGACCTCAGACTCATTCAGCAAATTCGTGTTAGTACTGATTGTACGGATATCTACCCTCGATGTCGACATTAAGAATAACTTGATTCTAAATGAACATCTCCCTTTATATCACATATTTAATTTCGTTTTGTAACTTTTCATTTCATTTTTTTCCGCACATTTTTCTTCATTTTCACTGTCCCAGTTAAATCATACATAGAGACTACTCCAACAATAAATCCACATTTTCTTCCTTGTCACATTTTTATGACACAGTGATCGTAATTGTCTCGACTCCCTTTGTACTTGCTGTTTACACGTCTCATTGTTGTACTGATTTGGGATGGTAAACCTTTCATTTAATCCTTTTTCTCTTTACATGATTTGTCTTTGGCCGGCTGACGCCTCTTCCTATTCTCTCTTAGTTGTTCCTTGCGTTTCTTGTCTGTTTTATGGCCAGATTCATCCTCGGAAGTTCATGTTTGTACTTTCCACAATACTTGCTCAGTCTGACTTCCCTTATTTTGTTATCTAATTCTCTGATCAACTGATTCATCAAGTATCGTATCTATCCAATGGTCATTTGATATTTATTCGGTTTTGAGTTACAGTTTCCAAGATGTCCTTAAAGCTGACTTTGTCCGCTTGTCCATTCTATCTTCTATTATTTTCAAAGAACAAAATATAACATATAAGTTTAATCACTCTATTTACAGCCAATGGTAAAGTGCCAGTTTTGTTTTCTTCTTAATTGTAATTTGATCCATGTTTTGCTAGAAACAAACGAAATATAATTTCCTGCTTTATATCTCTGACGCACTGGTCAAGATATACTTTTGCCAAAGGAACATAATGGTAAATTAAAAAGTTCTTGATGGGACACTTGTATCTGTCTATCTGTTAAAATTAGTTGCGGTCATGGTACCAAAGCCGTAATCCAAACTCATAAATCCATAAACGAATGACGAATCAGAATGTTCAGACCAGCAGACATGGACCCCAGAACAAAGGGTGTAATCAGGCGTCCACGGACAGTAAGCATTACTTGGTAAGCAAGCTTCGCCCACCATGCCCATAGGCCTGAATGAAGGAAATATCGGTAGAAGCGTATGTCTGGGATTTGGGAAGTCTACTTATGGCGCGTCACTGGCAAAAACATCAGAAACAATTCTGGAAACTGCCACATTGTAGGGATTGACTAGATCATGATGTCTCCCATAGAACTTCTTAAGTGTTGCTACCAGTTTGGTTTTTTGATACCCCTGGCTCAACAACTTTGTAGTGAGCACTTTCCCACGCTCCATGAAGTCCTGATAATTTGAACAGGTTCTGGCATTACGGATTAACTGTGAAACGTAAACACCGTATACTGGTGCAGAAGGGATATTTCTGCTCAGGAATGGAAAGTTAACAATGGGAAAATTGAAGTCATCCCATTTGTCGAAAAGCCTAGTAGTAAGCTTTCCATTGTCAATGTAGAGATAACAATCCAAGTATGAGGAGGAGGCTGCAGCCTCCGTTGTTTCCTTTATTTCAAGTTCACGTGGATAGATGAATTCTAAATACTCTGCTAATTTTGTGTTTTTCAGAGACAATACAAACGACCCTCAAAATAGGTGCCTTGACAACCCCAGCATACATGTACGTACAATGGGCGATGTCAGAATATACATATAATGTCATATTAAAAAAAAAAAATACTATTTATCATTTCCGGTCGGACTGTTAACAAGTTCTAGATGTAACTTCACTTTACCAAGAGACGGCGAAAAGTGTACTTCCACTTGACGTGGATCTTGCACATGTAGCTCGACACGCTTGTGTGGTATAACTGGTAGTGATCACATTATTAACAGGACGCAAAATACCTCTCAATTTATCTTCAGTTTCCAATTGGATTTCTTCTAGCAAATGTTGTGGGTATTATAACTTCCTTTTGCAATGAACAATGTTATTTTTGGACAACGTCCATCACCGATTTCATTCTTCCATTACTATGGTTTAAAAATACCCTAAAGTATTCATAAAATGACTATTTCTATCCGAAATATTATGTATTTCGGTAGGTTTAGTACACGTTCGAAACACCCGTAGTGGATGTAGATATGTGCAGGAATGGATGGTCCATATTGTAGATCTACATCCATATTTGACATCTAACGGGACTGGAAAAGTGCTGCTGGCGATTCCTCTGTTGCAGTTCGTATTTGTTCTAGCGCCGGTGGTTTCCTATTTGGAGTTTGTATTGTCAAGTTTGTTCCTCATATCTCCTTGTTTTGGTGCCTCAGGAAGACTTTGCTTCGTGATTGTGGCATTTCCTAGGTACCTTCATTTATATTTTTTATGTTATTTCGTTTTATTAAAATCAATAGATTCTAAAAAAAATTCAAACGAGTACTAAAATTGACTATTAAGCCAATTCCGTTTTGTTTTTTTTAAATTTGTATAAAGGTCATTGATAAGACTAATTGTCTGGAGTCTGGCCACAGCAAGCTAGTCTGGCCCACGAAACGACACTTTAAGTGTTTTCAGTTGGAATCATTAGACCCATTCTGGTATTTTAGAAAATCCAATCCATGAAGAGTCTCAATACCTTAACTCCGAATTACTATATGTATTCTTCATTTCCCAATACCAACCTTTACAAGTGTAAATTGACTTCACCGTAGCTGGTGTTTAGTGCTATGCTGCCGACATTAATGTCTCCCAGAACTCAACCACAGTGTAATTTTTACTTCTATTTTCTTTATATTGGCCCATTGAACCCATTCTGGTATTTGGAAAATCGATTTGTACTTTAGCTGGTGCTAGGTGGGCGTATGCAGCTCTACAAACAACACACTGCTGTCATATTAAAAGCCTCAATGAAACCGAAGACTATGATTTTCATTCTTGTGTGTGTTCTTTGTTTCCAAGGACAGCCGTTATAGTTTATTTGTGAGACTGTTCATTGCTCACAAGGGCGACACATTTTAGAATCTGTTTTATTTTTGTGAGAACGGGACAGCACAAAGCCTATTTCGTAACAAAAACAGAACATACCTGTAACGCGGATAGGCACAGCGTGTACCAAATTGGTATACTCACAATTTATTTGTTTAGTACCAAACGAATGAACGTATAACCGACAAGAAAGGAAAGCGTCTTGCAAATTTTCTAACAAAAAACAGAAGGTGTAATGTTTATATTCCTCAGAGGTAAAAATAATGTATTTTAAAGCTAAGATAAAGAATTTTCACTCCAAAAACTGATAATTCGCTTGGAATGTCAAAACTACTTTTCTAGGAAAAATATTTTAAAATGTCGTCGGCTAAAATATTTTACCAAGCATACTCAGCGTTTAAACTACTCGTATTTACGAAATGCAAATTTCACATTATTTGCGGCCTTATCAAAGTTTCATGAGCATACAAAATACATGCACTCAATGAGATTCTCAAGACTTGTCTTTGGCTTGGCCCGCTGTGGTTCACCTATTGGTTTTCATTTACTCTGGCAGACAGTAGAATTAGCCATGAGTACTCGCCTTTGTTTATTATTGTGATTAATTTGATTTTTATGTTTTCGCTTTGATGCATTGACTGAGTTGGGAGCCTTTATGCGAACCGAATTTTTTATGTATTTCTGTATTGAGAGTAGCATCGGGACCCAGGGTGAAGTTAGCTAGCTGTAAAAGTGCTTTAACCCCCCACGGTGGTTTGCTCTACCGACCGTTCTAAGGCGGTGGTCCCGGTGTTAGTCTTAATCTTTGTTGCTTTGTGGTTTATTCTACGAGGCGATTTGTTGCATGTCTTTCCGTGTGTCATTTTGTGTTTTTCAGTCCTTTTAGTATTGCAATTACCTCGCTTGGGGAAGAGAGGGCTAATCTTAGTGCTTTTCGTACGTTTGTTCGATTTGCGCTTGTTTGGTTTTGTCTGTTTCCTCTTCCTCTTGGTGTCTGAGAAGGGCTGTGGCTTGTGATTGTGGCACTCCCTGGACTTTTCTATTACCTTTTTTTCATATATATTGTTGTAATTATTTACATCAACTGAGTTCACTACGTCACTCAACGTACAATGAAAAACAAACTCATGATGTATTCCATATTTTTGCAATGTATTCCTATGATTAAATTATATATCTTTTCACATTTAGACTAGTTACTAATCATATAATAAGAAGGTAATGATTTTTATTTCATTTCATGAAAAAATAAACAACTCCTTAACCGTTTTATCCCTACAGACCATTACATTTTGCAAACAGTGCAACTCCAGATGACGAGCCGCTTCATCTTGATAATCGCAATGTGTAAAGGACTGAAAAACACAAGAATAAAAAAAAACAAGGCAAGACTTGAAACAAATCGCCTCGTAGAATAATACACAAAGCAACAGACTAAAAAAGAAATTATCCAGGAAATGATACAATCACGAAGCACAGGTTTTCTGAGGCACCGATAATAGAAGAGATGAGGAACAAGCAACACGCATCAACCTCGTGAAACAGATTTGGAAGGAGCTGTCATTTAGTCTGAGGTTCTACTAACCGTCGTGCAGTTCAAGAGGGAACCAAAGATCTCAACCATGATTGGATTAACGACCATGGAAGCAGTTGGCCGCATACAGCTGCCTGTTTTGGAGATTGTGTTTGTGTTGAGGTTTTACGGCCCAGTCAACCCAATGGGGTCATGTCGAGCGCGGTCAGTTTACCTAACCACACGTTTACTAGGCAGGCTTAGTCCTCTAAGCGGTTAACCAGTATTGTGCACATTCTTTCGCCAGAAAGTGACAACTGCCCTTCTTGAATCAGCGGAAGGGAGAGAATGACCGTAGAAAATATTTCATGATTAATCTCCACTAGAGAATGTTACCGACCTCGGCGGGGGTTGAACCCGCGACCTCTTGGTCTCCAGTCGGACGGCGTATCCAACTGAGCCACTGAGGCCGGTTTGGAGAACCTTTTCTTCAAGTATACATTGATATCCCATTGCAAGAATTGGGGGCAGCTGCATTTCACGAAGAAACAATTTACAGAGAAAACTAAGTAATGTTACAAAAAAAAAAAAAAAAAAAAAAAAAATCAAATCATACTGTTATTACTGTTATTAACGATTTGTTTAAACATTTTTGTCAACAAATCGAAAGGAAACGTTAACTTTTTATAAGTGGTAATGTAATAACTTCTCGTATTTGCATCTAGTCCTAAAGACGTCTACTTATACTGTCTGATTACTGTTTCATCTTATCGTCTGCTACCTTTGAAAACATAATTATAGAGAAAATTCAATGGCGAGTTTACCGTATTAACTCTAAAGATTCGGACATCTTAAATCTTTACCACAAGTACCCTAAAATTTGAACAATCACATTGGACTACCTGATACCGAGTCTAAAATGAATGATGGAATAATGGCAAACAGTGTAGACCCTGATCTGGATCTACACAATTTGCTTTTCTCTTCCCTCATATGTCTAAATATATGGCAGTATGTGAATAACAGCTTATACTATGTCACTTTCATTGGTTTTTATGTTTAGGAAAATACAAAAAAAAAGAAAAAAAAAAAAGGCATTACTCCACCATGAAGACTCCGACAGAAAAGAAAACCCAAATTGACAACGGGCCATAACTCAAGAAGTATCTGGCAGTATTTATTCAAATGTTAATCAGGTCATCTACTTCTCACTAACAATATATTCACTAGGTTTCAAGGCTCTAGCTTCAACAGTTTTTGACACATTGTGCTAACAAGATTTCATCCATATTTTCTAAAGGCTATTACTCAGGAAAGGCACATAACCTTGACAAGAAAAAATGCACGTGTTCAGCTATTTTTTTTCATGAGGAAAGCATACACGAAATTTCAAAATCCTAGCATGCACAGTTCAAAAGTTATGCTATGCATCAGAGTGTACAATGTAAAAATGCCCAAAATAACAACGGGCCATAACTCAAGAAGTACTAAAGTTAATCAGTCATCTGCTCATCACTACCAATCTATTCCTCAAATTTCAATGCTCTATTATTAATAGTTTTTGAGATATTTGGCTGACAATATTTCATCCATATTTTTTCAAAGGGCCATAACTCAAGCAAGAGGCATAATCCTGATAAGAAAATAATACCCGTCAGCTATTTTTTTTTTCATGAGGAATCCAAATATGAAACTTCAAAACCCTAGCATGCATAGTTCAAAATTTATGCTGTGCATCAAAAAGTGTGCAATATAAAAATGCCCAAAATGACAAAGGGCCATAACTCAAGAAGTATTTTTTTCAGAATTTATTCAAAAGTTAATCAGGTCATCTACTCATCGCTACCAATCTATTCATCAAATTTCAAAGCTCTAGCTTTAAATTTTTTTTAGATATTTTGCTGACAAGATTTTATCCATATTTTTTCAAAGGGCGATAACTCAGGAAAGGGGTAATCCTGATAAGAAAAAAAAAAAAAAAAAACAACATGTGTCAGCTAATTATTCATGAGGATTCCAAATATGAAATTTCAAAAACCCTAGCATGCACAGTTCAAAACTTTATGTTATGCATCAAAAAGTCTGTAATGTAAAAATGTCCAAAGTGACAAAGGGCCATAACTTGAGAAGTATTATTCAGAAATTATTCAAAAGTTAATCAGGTTATCTTCTCATTGCTACCAATCTATTCCTTTACTACAAGGCTCTAGCTTCAATAGTTTTGAGATATTTTGCTGAGAAGATTTCGTTCAAATTTTTCAAGAGGCCATAACTCAGGAAAGGGGCAAAAACCTGATAAGAAAAACAACATTGTCAGCTATTTTGTCATGAGGAATCCATATATAAAACTTTAAAATCCTAGCATGCAGGGTTCAGAATTTTTGCTAGGCATCAAAAAGCGTAACGCACGAACGAACCAGAAGCAATGTGCCCCTCCATCTTCTTTGAAGTTGAGGGTATAAAAAACATTGGCAACCTGGGCCCAGTTGTTCAAAGCGTCGTTAGCTTAACGAGCTCGTTAAGGGTCATTTCGTTAACTGTTTTAGTGGATTCAATATACAATATTCTGATATTTTTTGCTGAAAAAATGTGAGTAGCTTTTGCACTGCAAAAGCTACTCACATATTTTCAGCAAAAAATTTCAGCATATTTGCGTATCACTTGATGTAAATTTTAACGAATCGTTAACTAACGACGTCGTTAGCTTTGAACAACTGGGTCCTGGTCTTTTGATTTTATATTCACGGCTACTTTGAGGGCTATTGCTAAGCCGCCACCAGATTTAACATACCACATCTCGACAGTCTGTTTTCCTGTTACTACCATCCTAATAGTTAATAACCAAATAGTTCCCTGCTAGCGCTAATGACGCTAAATTCTGCAGTCAAACATTTTAGCCTCATGTACTCTGATGCTTATAAATAGCGAATTAATTAACAAAACAAAAGAAAACTTCAAACTTTTGAAGAAATGGATTTTTATCATATTGAGGACAATATCGGCGGACAAATATAAATACTCCAGTAAAACGCGTCAAATCTACAGCGTTGGGTAAAAAAGGGCAACCCGAGCCGTGGTCTACTTAACACCGAAAAAGATCAAAAGGGGCTATCGGGTAGTCTATCTATCTCTCTCTCTCTCTCTCTCTCACTCTGTGTGTGTGTGTGTGTGTGTGCGTGTGTGTGTGTTTTAATTTCAGCATAAATCCCAATCAGTTCTAGGGGCTCATAGAATTTCAGGTAACCGTACCATCAGCCCTCTCAGTGCTTTGATTATATTTATATCCTATTACTTAAAGACGAAATAGATTAACCCCTTAAAAGCTAAGCAAACTTGTAGCAGGCGACATCCTTTTGAATCTTATTATTTTTATGAAAAAAAAAAAAAAAAAGACATATCATGTGAATCGTCTCCTACGCATGAAATGTCAAGCCTTATTTTCTTTGAAATATAAAAAAAATAAATAAAACAAAATCGTCTGCTGCAGTCGTGATTAGCACCCGAAGACGGGCGGGATTAAGCGTGATCAAAGACTAAACAGCATTTGACATTGATTATTCCAGTGTTTTACAGTTGACCAGCTAAAGTGTATAACAGTAGCATTTCGTCTATGCTTTTCTCTGACGCCGGCCTCAAGCTGCGTATTCAACAATACAAATAGTTAGAGGCTCATATTTTATATTTGAGAACTTCAAACTCGGAATATAACATAATTGTAACAGAAAGATGTATGCGTCCGCGTGTTTGCGTGCGTATGTGTGTGAGGGTGCGCGCATCATGGTTGTTGTTGACTAAGCCATAGCAACGAAGGGAATCTGCAAAACGTTTTTTTTTTTGCTATTACCGTAAAAGGACAGGCCATCTTATTCGTTGTAACTTATGCTTTGAAATGCGTTTTCAAGATGACGGTGAAACTGCCAGGTTAGAACACACCTAAACAGGAAAATAATAAAAATAATTCTTGTTTTTTTTGCTATTACCGTAAAAGGACAGGCCATCTTATTCGTTGTAACTTATGCTTTGAAATGCGTTTTCAAGATGACGGTGATACTGCCAGGTTAGAACACACCTAAACAGGAAAATAATAAAAATAATTCTTTTCGAACGATAAAGACTCTCTTGCCCTTTCATACGCACATTATTATTTTTTGTTATTTTCAGCGTTAGAAAAATGCCGCACCTTAGCGATATATAATCATTTTTCGGACGGCGCCGAAACAGCTCCTGTAGCTGAGCCGGGAGAGCGCTCGCCTTCCACGCGGAAAGTTGCGGGTTCGAACCCCAGGACTTTTTTTTTGTCTATGAATATGTCCCTTTCCTTCTCTCATTGTTATAGTATGTAAATGTACTTTCGTTCTTACGTCATGTATCTTTTTTTTTACAGATATTACTTGTTAGTTGCTTAAGCCCAATTCACATAGAATATCATCAATTCGTGATATTTTGATGCCATCTATTCGCTGACATTTCGCTATACCAGCTATATCATTGAAAAACGCAAATTTAGCCAAGAACTGTTCTAAAATAGTGTACTGTCCATTCATGTCTTAATAGTATCAAGTTTTGACTAATTAACCGGGAACTGGGACAAAGAAACCTTCTAAATGGCATTCTGTATAATGACCTGTAAACAAGGTGCGCATATTACAATATACAGAAATAGCAGGACAAATGAGAAGAGAAAAAAAATATTCAGTTCAACTTGTCAGTGCGAAAGTATCATATGTTGGCCTTCACAGTTTGCTCAGGCCTGTATGTCCGAAATTTATGTGTGCCCAACCTCAAATCAGCCTGCATATCCGCATAGTCTGATCAGTCTTCGTTGTCCGCATGACAGAACTTTGCATCCTTGGCTATCAAAAATGTGCCTCAGCGAAGATTCTGATCAGACTGCACGAATGTACAGGCTGATCTGAATCTTTATTGACGCACATTCAGAAGGTACGTTTTCTGACGTTGCCACTCATTTGAGGCTTATCGAATCTCAAGCAAATCGTGGCAGTCTGACCAGCCTATGCAGATTCCGAAATGGTCTGAATATTCACTGTTTCTATATGGTAGCTTACTTATATTTAAAAAAGAGCACCATCTGTCCGTTTAATACAAAAAAAAATTAAGGTACAGGGCCCAGTTGTTCAAAGCGTCGTTAGCTTAACGAGCTCGTTAAGGGTCATTTCGTTAACCATTTTAGCGGATTCAATACACAATATTCTGATATTTTTTGCTGAAAAAATGTGAGTAGCTTTTGCACTACGCAAAAGCTACTCACATTTTTTCAGCAAAAAATTTCAGCATATCTGCGTACCACTCGATGTAAATTTTAACGAATCGTTAACTAACGACATCGTTAGCTTTGAACAACTGGACCCAGGACTCTACAAAGTATAATATACGAACAACTTTAGGACAATTTAGTACTGGAAGATATGAAGAGAGAGAGAGAGAGAGAGAGAGAGAGAGAGAGAGAGAGAGAGAGAGAGAGAGAGAGAGGGAGAGCATTATGGATTAGTAATATTATATGCTTAGCAGAAACAGTTTTCAAATGCTTGCAGTGCTTTAAGATCCGCGTGCATTCTCAGCTCGAGAGAGAGAGAGAGAGAGAGAGAGAGAGAGAGAGAGAGAGAGAGAGAGAGAGAGAGAGCATTATGGATTAGTAATATTATATGCTTAGCAGAAACAGTTTTCAAATGCTTGCAGTGCTTTAAGATCCGCGTGCATTCTCAGCTCCAAAGAATTTTCATACACTCTCTGACGTTTATATCAGAAAACTTGCTTAGGCCACTACACATGACCAAGAAATGTAGCATATTTCGTTCATTCACACGAACATAGATTTCTTTGACAAAATGTTAAATAAAATTACCCAGGTAAGGCCACAGTTAAGAAGTGCAATTCTTTAACAAAATGTTAAATGAAGTTCCCAGGTAAGGCCACAGTTAAGAAGTGCAATTCTTTACAAAATGTTAAATGAAGTTACCCAGGTAAGGCCACAGTTAAGAAGTGCAATTCTTTAACAAAATGTTAAATGAAGTTACCCAGGTAAGGCCACAGTTGAGAAGTGCAATTCTTTAACAAAATGTTAAATGAAGTTACCCAGGTAAGGCCACAGTTAAGAACCTTCCCGAGGCACCGACCGAAGAAGAGATGAGTAACTAACAACTAAAAACACAACAGAACAGTTGCATGAACTGCTTTGGAACGGTCAGCAGATAAACTACTGGTAGAGATGGGGTCTAAAAGTACAGTCGAACCTCAGTAACTCGAACCTCTTTGGGATGATGGAAATTTGTTCGATGTATGAGTAGTTCGAGCCACTGAGGGTTAATCATAGCGCCCGGTCAGGAGGCCAAAGGCGATAATTTAGGGATTTGTTTTCGATCCTATAAACAATAATGGTATGCTGAGTATAAATCGATGAGGCGATTCTAATGAATACACACGGCATACAATTTCACAAAGTAAGAATTTTCTTTAATTATTTGTTTTCTTGAGCCGTCGGGAGAATTTCGTAGCGACTCAAAAACGAGCTCGAACTAGCCATTTAAATGAGCCATGTCTGTTCGAATGATTAAGGTTCGACAGTACTTTAACTCGATCGAAACCTTGTCTTAATTTGGATGCCGCTCTAAATTACAAATATGTGTTCGGTCCACGTTGTGTCCTCTACTTTAAAGTGACGCATCTTGGTAATACAAAAATAAAGGCGACCGCAGTTACAAACTGGTGAAAAAAGTACGGAGCAGAGCAAAAGGAAACCGTGTGTTAGACCACGACAGCAATAGTCAGTAACGGAACTTCTGAAAGAGATTGTAGTAGGAACCGTCATTCTGTCTGTGGCTCGACTCACCATCGTGCAATTAAGGAGAGAAGCCAACTGATCTGGATCTACACTTTTTGTAAAGGCAGGGTAAAGTCGGGTTCAGCAGGATAAGGTTAACAGTTTTCCGCATAATATTCATGTTGTGATCTGTCTTTTGTAACGACTGGCAATCAGTCTGAATTATTCTAAAAAATATCAGTATTACTAACAATCCTTCAGAATTTATAGGCTAAGTCTCCATAAAATCGGGATTTTGACAGACCTTCCTGCAGCAAACACAAAGTAAATAAGTAAACTCTGATGCAATCAGATCCACATTAAGTTCTCAACATCAGCAAGAAAAACAGACAAATACAATTAAACAGCCACAAAAAGATTAGATGGCAAGCAATTGTGGCAACCCTTTCACAAGAAGGTGGCAACTGAAATTTAATTGAATATATATTTAACTTACATATAAGTGTTTAAAAAAAAGTAAGTTTGTAAGTGAAACACTATAAGACATTTGACACAAAGTACCACAATGAAAATACCGTCTTGGAACGGTCAGTAATAAGTTATTAGAGGCTTATGCTGGCTTTACAGGATCTCAATCCTCACCCTCAATGTAATAAAAAACGTAGATTTTTTTCTATCTGCGTGGAGGTCTTCAACTCATCTATGACTAATTACGGGCACCAAATAAATCACAGATAAAACCTTTAATAAAACAAAGATGGGGACTCAACAGAAGCAACATGTTGAGATACCTAGAGATACCTGGTTGTCAACCAATACCACTGGAATACTGGAGCATAAGAAAACTATAGACAAACCTGCTTTAGTAAAACAAAACCTTTGCACATATAAACGTTATGCTGAGAAGGTGAGAAGCCCATCCGTTTAGTTTTGCTAGCAATGCCAAAGATTAGGAGCTCTGCATATTCAGTTGTGCTAAGTAGTAATCCTTTGGAAATAAAGAACAAATAAAACAAAAACAAAACAAAGTAGAGGACTCTCGTTTTGACTGAGTATGTACATGAGAATAATGGGAGAAAATACAACATCTATCACGGCCCCTATCAGCTGTGAGTCGAACTCTAGTTTCACATATAACATTTTTGTCCAATAGTCTAAAAGAACCAGAACTAATTTGCTTATGAAACTTGCCAGTATTCTGTTTACAAGAGACAGTCAGTAATTAGTGTTACAATGTTTAAAACGCAAATAAATGCCACCAGACTACAAAACACACATGTTTATTCTGGTTTTCAAAACTAACCCATACAAAAATTATACTTACTTTCTCTATTGTTATTGCGCATTCGTTTCACCATTTACAGTGCTCTTTACTCTGGGGGAAGCCGTAGTCTTAGTAGTTACCAGACGCAAAATAACATAGTAATATGTCAAAACTGAAGAAACAAACACGAGTTTTACTATCATAACGGGTTGAGAGCTCCATACATGCGACAGCTTATTAATTTCATATTGTTGTGCAATATTACACTTTGCAGGAGCTGTGGAATGTGTCAGTAAATGCATATGGTTGTATTATTTTATAAATATATGGTTTTATCAGCTGACTTTTTATGGATAATCTTCAATGTGTTCGGTTTGGAATCAAGGTTACATTTGCTAGTCTGTCGACTGTTTGTACATCACGAAAACATGCCTATATAATACTGACCCCCTTAAACCCCACTTTTATATAGTACAACTGGGGTTTACAGGGGTGTACATTATTTTTCTTATTTCTGCTCAAAAACATAGATTGTGGGAACTCGTTAGAACCGTCTCGTCGAGGCGGTTTTAACGAGTACCCACAATCTATGTTTTGAGCCGAAATATGAAAAATATCAGAGTTTTTTATCTGAATATTTTCAGTTTTTGGAGGTGTAATTTTCCATATATTTGCATAGGCGTGTTTTCGTAATGAATATTAGCCTAGCGTTTATCATCGCAACTGGAGTGCAACCCTAGCATGCATAACATACACAATATTTTTGTTGAGCAGCCCACCCACAAATTCTTCGTAGAAGCTGTAATTTTGTTGCCATACTTGTTAGAAAGTATTTGGAGTCAGGCCACAAGTACCCCCCTCCCTGTTTAGTTGGCCACAATCAGAAATATATTCGCACAAATAGTTCCTTGGTCAACTGCATAGTTTAGTGACAGTATGACTGAGGGGACTGTTTATCAGAGATCACAGAATGGGCAATACGTGAATGTCCTGAAAAATTACTTGTTCCAGTTTTTTGTGATTTCAGGAAAATAGATAAACCAAAGCACACCCACTAATAGGCCAAAGGCCATAACTGGAAACTGAGAGGCACTTGGATTGCCAGCTGATAGCCGAAAGTCGTCTTTGCTGGAATAACACTGAACATAAAACATATTTAATGAACACTCAAGAAGTATATATTGATTGGAATGTTGTGAGCAGAGTTAGTCCAATAGGTGCCAAGAGCAAGCAATGGATAATTAATTGTGGTCCGAGGGACATTCATTCTGGCTGAATAATCGATTGATACACTGGTGGTCGTGTTTGGAGTATAACTGTTGACAATTCAATTATTTAAACAAGTCTGTGTAATGTAGACACCCATGCCCCACATAATATATAATGAAAACAGAGCTATGCAGGGGCATACATGATTTAGCACATTTTTGGAAATTTTTCAGTTTTTTAAATCTGTTTTCCATTTGTTTTTATAACCGAAAGTTCCCTTTATTTCTCCATAATATAAAGAGAAAACGCCATGGTTTCAACAACCCTAGATAAGAGGGGGTTGTGGTGGTTGTAGGGTGTCCATGTATACATTACGAAAACACGCCTATTCAAATATATTGAAAATTTCACCTCCAAAAAATGAAAGTTTTCAGATAAAAAAATTCTGATATTTTTCATATTTCTGCTCAAAACATAGATTGTGGGCACTCGTTAGAACCGCCTTATCGAGGCGGTTCTAACGAGTACCCAAAATCTATGTTTTTGAGCAGAAATAAGAAAAATAATGTATACCCCTGTAAACCCCAGTTTTATTATATAAAAGTGGGGTTTAAGGGGGTCAATATTATATAGGTATGTTTTGGTGATGATGTTTTCTTATTTCTCCACGAAAGCCTCGTCGAGGCGGTTCTAACGAGTACCTTAAATCTATGTTTTTGAGCAGAAATAAGAAAAATAATGTATACCCCTGGAAACCCCAGTTTTATTATATAAAAGTGGGGCTTAAGGGGGTCAATATTATATAGGTATGTTTTCGTGATGATGTTTTCTTATTTCTCCACGAAAGCATATGATGTAGATACTCATTAGAAGCTCCTCTCGGAGGCGCTTCTAACGAGCACCCAAAATACGTTTTCATGGACCAATAAGAAAAATTACTATGAAGAAAAATGCCTTTTCTCGAGCGATAGTTATATATATGATTCACATAGGTGTTAAAGTAATGTAAATTTATTTAGTAACAGCCTTAGAAACACCTGTCATTAAAATAAAGTATGTGTTTCTAAATGATGTCACATTTACTCACCAGTTCAAATGAGCTATCGGTTTGTACACGTCTACCTGGAATAATAGTCCGCTTACCGGAACAATTTTTTCGTACACTGAAGGAACTTTGTGCTGTTTTTGGAAACCTCCTATTCAATGTATATGTTCATGTTGTATTGATACTGTTAAAGTAAACTTATTTCTGTATGGGTGTGATAAGACTTAGTTTAGCCGAAAGCAACATTTCTGAAAGCATTTTGATAATTTGAGCCAGGTTTTATCGACGTCATTCTAATTAAATTTCCGAATATAACGATGGCTTGAAACACTACTGCGAAAAGATCGAAAATCTATCAGAATCCGAATATCAGTCTATAAGTTCAGAAGAATTGTTAGTAATACTGATGTTTTGGAACAATTTAAAAATATTGTCAATTATTACAAAATAGATAGTTATAACATGAATGTTAAGCGACAAACTGCCTGTATGGGCCCAGTTGTTCAAAACTAATGACGTCGTTAGTTAACGAATCGTTAAAACTTTGATCATTAAATATAGCGTATATGCTAATATTTTTGCTGAAAAAAATGTGAGTAGCTTTTTCACATTTTTTTCAGCAAACATACCTGTGAATTTGGTATTGTACTTACTAGAACAGTTAAAATTTTGACCACTAACGAGCTCGTTAAGCTAACGATGCCTTGAACATCTGGGCCATGGTTTTTAACCCTGTTATGGCCGACAACTTCTTCAATCTGTTCCAGAAAGATGGGACCCGACTATATCTATCTATGGTCGGACCCATCGTGGTCCAAGTTGTGTTTTTCCTTTGCTCTGTTTTCAGGTTGCAAATGAGTCCTCCAATTTGTTAAATTGCAGTTTTGTGATTATTAGTGTTTAACTGACAGTGTGAAGTTTTACTGATTAGGTAGAGAATCCTTCGTAAACCGAAAAGATATTTAAACCAGCGCACGACAAAACCTACAATAAAACTTGTGCGACCAGCGAAGACTCAGATCAGCCTGCGCATTTGCGCAGTATGCTCAGTCTTCGCTGATCACATGTACCTTCTACAGCCTCTAGGCTATCCAAAGAGGAATAAACATTATATCTTGCCAAACGGGGTGTATGTACAAGCTGATCTGAGTCTTTGCTGGTCACACAGGTCTTATTGAAGGTTTTGTCGTGCGCTGGTTCTTATTATTTTGTAATTTTGAGCCCATTAAAATTAACTCATAGTAGTCTGGAGACCCCTAAATGGGTAACTGACAAAGAATGCAGACCCAGATTAGACGCCATAGAAGGCTGCGTCTGATCAGGGTCTCCACTGTTTGAAAATAGATCAACCGTTTTTCTTAAGGAATAGCTTAATCACATAGCCATATAAACCTAAAATGGAATTCAGAATCTTCCAATATGCAGTGTAGGAGATAGAAGGGAAGGCAATGACCAGGAATCGATACAATTATCCCACTCCCATCAGAGACATCAAAGGGAAAGAAAAACAAACATAAAATAATAAGACCCTGATGGAAACATCAGTTACTTTCCCACAAAGTGGCCAAACGGCTATCCAAAACAAAAAGATGTAAGCTACACACACATTCAAAGACGAACTGTAACAAAAATAAACCATGACAGAAGAACCGCCTTGGAACGGTCAGTGAAAAGTATTTCACTGGGGAGCTTAAATCGATTTTACGTGGCCACAATCCTCGCCCTTACTTCTGCCGCGGTTTAGACACATAATTTGTTCAGTCCGTATGAAGGCTTCCTAACTCATCAGTGCTGGACTCGACAGCACGAAACAACTGAAATGCTGGAGCAAAGAAAACCAACAGTTAGAATCCGGTGGGCCCGACCAAAGATAGAGCATCAGGTACCAACCAACATTACCCAAAATTAAATTTCAAGTAAGCCTTTACGCTGGAACCATCATAGAATTTGAGGCCTAACTCGCCGGCGTGCAATTAAAGAGGGAAGCAAAGCTATTAACCGTGATTGGGTTAACAACCATGCATGCAGTCTGTCTTATAATATTTATGTTGTACCCAATCTTTTTAATTGAAGAATGATTTTACGAAATTGGGTACTGAAGTCATTGCAAGCATATATTTTTCTGAATTTATACACTAAGTCACCATAAAATTCGGGTTCCGATAGGCCTAGTTGAAGAAGAGATTTTAGTTCAACATTGAATTTTGAAACTAAATCGGAATGCCGTCTATAAAACTTAGAAAAGGCTTTACGTAGTTTATGATGCAGATAAACCTGATTAAGAAGTTTAGCAGTTATCAATTTATTACGAGTGTTGAAGTCAGTTACATGACTAGACACTCTGGCAAATCGAATTAATTGTGAAATATAAACACCGTAGGATGCCGCACGAGGAACATCACCATCCAAGAAAGGAAAATTTACACTCTCAAAATCAAAATCATCGCGTTTATCATAAATTTTGCAGGAAACAAACCCATCTACAATAGATAAATGTAAATCCAAAAACGCGGCTTCGGTATCAGAAGAATTAGCTTTATTTAACTGAAGTTCTGGGGAGTAAATTTGACTGATTAAACCATCGAAGTAGATATTGTCAATATTCAATAAATCATCCCAATATCTTGAAGTCGAGCTGAAAGCTTCAATGATTTCAGATTGGTTTTCAACGGAAAGGGACATCATGAAGTCTCTTTGATAACAAAATAAGAACAAATCAGCCACAAGGGGTGCGCAATTCGTACCCATCGGAATATCCATAATTTGTCTAAATAACTTAGTACCAAATCTTATATAAATATTGTCAAGTAGAAAGGTGAGAGCTTCATACACTTTCTGACATGGCCATAAAGTATAATTTTTATGCATTTCAGAAGTGAAAAAAGTATTTCTTACATTACATGCAAGGTAGAGGGAATCTTCTCTATGAACTGTCTATTCAATTAAATCATTTAATTTTTCTTTTATAAGATTATGAGGGAGTTTAGTATAAAGCATGGAGAAATCATAAGTAGACAGACTAAAAACATGAAATTGTCTGGATTTCAATTTATTTAAAACCTCATTCGAATTTTTTATAGACCAAAACAGATTTCTCCCTGATCTTTCGAAAACTTTGTCACAATATTTAATTACATGTTTTTTGATGGCAGTAAAATTAAAATGAATGCAATGATTAGGAATCGATACAATTACCCGACTTCTCCCATCAGAGACATCAAAGGGAAAGAAACACAAACCCGAAATAATTGGACCGTAATGGAAACATCACTAACAGAAAGCCAAACGGACAGTTACTTTCCCATAAAGTGACCAAATGGCTATCCAAAACAAAAAGATGTAAGCGACACACACATTCAAAGACGAACTATAACAAAAATAAACCATAATAGAAGAACTGCCTTGGAACGGTCAGTGAAAAGTATTTCACTGGGGGCTTAAATCGATTTTACGTGGCCACAATCCTCGCCCTTACTTCTGCCGCGGTTTAGACACATAATTTGTTCAGTCCGCATGAAGGCTTCCTAACTCATCAGTGCTACATTTCCGAGAACACAAAAAAATCAACAAATTACAGAGATGAATCCACGAACAAGACATGAAAGTAATAATTTAGAAAGTTCAGTGGTGGTACAAGAGCTTGAATTTGCAATAAACCGTGCTTTGTAAGGTCTTTTATGAAGTTTAGGTAACCAATATAACGTAGGAAGCTTGTCTTGGCCTTCAGTAACACATACAGCAAACTTGGTGGCTGAATAACAGATATGGTCATTAACTACAGACCTCTCTTCAGCCAAAGGTTGTAGTTCATAGGCCTTAGTACCACCAAGCTCTTGCTGAAGAGTGTTAACATAGTGGAGCCGTCAAACAACGACAACATTGTTAGCGGCCTTGTCTGCCGGAGCCAAAACATACTTCTTATGAAATTCTTGAATACCTAGTTTAAGGTGACGTAAAGATGTCTTCGGTTTAGGAGGTAATAAGTTTGTATTTTGAGAATAGAAAGAAATGCGTTTGTTCACTAGTTTCAAAATGCTAAGTTTCCATTCTTTTAGGGCTTTATGCTCAACATACTCTCGCTTACACCATCGATTACCGAATTCATTCAAGGCAGCAGCGATATGTTCCCTACAATTATTGAAATCAATATTAGAAGGAAATCGGTATTTCGGTCCTTTAGAAATAATAATTCGTATCCTAGAATCAGGAATAATTTTTAAATTGCCATTAATTATATGACCAGTAGTAGGACAGCAATACGCTGAGTCTTTACAATCTCAGGTATCAGGAGTGCTAGTATCAATGTCAAGATATGAAACAAGTTTATTAAAATTAAAAATGATAGATCTTATCGGTTTGTTACATTTATAGCAAATTATATATGTTTCAGAATTTTGAAAATAAGTAGGAATGGATGAGATCACCAAACTGTTACGATAGATACTAGGCAAATCTATAAAATCCATACCTCTATTAATGAAAGATACCTTGATGTAATGGCGTTTGTGATTAATTTCAGAATCGATGTAAGGACGAAGAGCATGTTGAGTATAACCTCTAGTTAGAAGAGCTGCATCATTCAGCTAATTAGAGCTATCGCAGAATTTATTCGCCTCGGTGTCCAGATTGCGTAATACAGAAATGGGTAATGAACTTAGACATGCAAGCATTGAGTGGCGCCCGTGATTAAAAATATTATAGACAGTCACTTCAGCCCAGTATTGTTTCTTTTAAACGCGCGCAATTTACGTTTATAGTTGCCGTTTTTCCTAGTGCCGTGAGATCTCGCTTTAGGTTTTCGACATTCCAGTAGCGAGAAAATATCAAAATCTGGCATTTTAGAAATATTACCCTCATGGTAAATGTCGTCATTAAAGCCCAATGGAAAAGGTGTCTGTAATGATTTGATCCATTTTAATTCAGTTTCGTGTCGTTTGATAATTCAAAATCTAGCTGTACAATTTACATCGTAGTATATATTTTTAAAACTGGTTGTATAGAAATATCATTTATTGAATGACCTGTACGTTTAAAGTGACGGTACAGGAAAGTGTCAGTTTTTTAGGCTCCTTACTAGATGTTATACTCAACATGCTCTTCGTCCTTACATTGATTCTGAAATTAACCACATTAGACACCTTATCAAAATACCATTCATTAATAAAGGTATTGAAGATTTACCTAGCATATTTCGAGATAATAATGTTATATCAGCTATACCTTCATATTTCGAAAACACGGAATCTCCTATTATTTGTTATAAATATAACAAACCTATCCATAATACTATACTTAATTTCAATAAATTAATTTCTGATCTTGATATTGAAACTAGTTCCCCTGATTCTTGAGATTGTAAAGATTCTAAATTTTGTTATCAACCAGCGGGTCAAATTGTCACTGGTAACTTGAAGATTATAACTGATTCACGAATCCGTTCAGTTATTTCAAAAGGACCGAAATATAGATTCCCAGCCCACATTTATTTCAATAAATGTCGGGAAACAATTGCCAGTGCTTTAAATGATTATTGTACGCGTTGGTGTAAACGAGAGCATGTTGAGTCTAATGCTTTAAATAATTGGTAATTAAAGATTTTTAAGATAATTGATGAACGTGTGATATTTTACTCTAATAACCTTGATCTTCTCCCTCCTAAGCCTAAATTATCTTTTCGATATTTGAAACAAGGTATCCAAGAATTTCATAGGAAGTATATTTTGGCTCCAGCTGATAAAGCTGCTAATAATGTTGTTGTTGTGTGACGACTTTATTATATCAATACTCTAAAACAAGAACTTGGTAGTACCAAAACATATGAACGGATTTCTACTGACGAGAGATCTATTGTCAATACCCATTCTATCGATATTACTGCTAAGTTTGCAGTGAGTATTAAAGAAAAGCAAGACAGACTTCCTACGTTATATTGCTTACCGAAACTTCATAAACGACCTTATAAAGCACGTTTCATTGCTTATTCTAGTTCTTGTACGACTACTAATTTGTCCAAACTGCTAACTTCATGCCTTACTGCTGTTAAAAAACATTGGATTAGACCCTATGATACTGTTTACGAAAGGGACGGAATTAACTATTTTTGGTCAATTAAAAATTCTAATGATGTTCTCAATAAATTTAAATCTAAAAACTTTCAGGCTTCTAAATTGTCTACGTATGATTTTTCTACACTGTATACTACGTTACCTCATCATCTTATAAAAGATAAACTTATTGATTTAATTAACCGAACGTTTATTCCGGAGAATACACAATATTTGGCTTGCAACGAAGAATGTGCTTTTTTCACTTCTGATATATATAATAATCACAATTTATGGTCATGTCAAAAAGTCTGTGATGCCCTTGTTTATCTTTTGGATAATATTTTTATTAGATTTGGAACTAAACTTTATAGACAAACTATTGGTATTCCGATGGGAACTAATTGTGCTCCTCTTGTTGCAGATTTGTTTCTTTTTTGTTATGAGAGAGATTTCATGAAGTCTCTCTCACGTGAAAATCAGGCTGACATTATTGAGGCTTTTAATTCAACTTCAAGATACCTTGACGATTTATTAAATATTGACAATATTTACTTTGACCAAATGATGGACCGGATATACCCTACAGAACTCCAATTAAATAGAGCAAATTCTTCCGATACCGAGGCACCTTTTTTGGATTTGAATCTATGTATATCTAATGGTACAGTTTCCACCAAAATTTATGATAAACGGGACGATTTTGATTTTGATATAGTCAATTTCCCTTTTCTGGATGGCGATGTCCCCCGGCGTACCTCATATGGGGTATACATATCTCAACTATAAGATTCGCCAGAGCTTCTTCAAATCTTAATGACTTTAACTACCGTAATAAAGCCCTTACTGCCAAACTTCTTAGGCAGGGCTATCGTTATTTTAAACTTCGTAAGGCGTTTTCGAAATTTTATCGCGGACACAGTGATTTGTTAGAAAAATATAGCGTCAGTCTGAAAACACTTCTGCAACAAGGTATATCGGAACCCGAATTTTACGGTGACTTAGTGTACAGATTTAGAAAAATTGTAGGTAAATCTAACTTTTCGGAGCAATTCAGAAAACTTATTAACCGTTATAAAAAAGAATTGGCTATAGCCTGGATATTATGCGGCAGACTGCATGCCTAGTTGTCAACCCAATCATTGTTGATGGCTATGCTTCACTCTTTAATTGCACGACGGCGGTTCGGGCCTCAGACTCAATGACGGCCTCTTCGTAAAACTTTAACCAGTGGGTTGGGGCTTGAAGATATGTCTTTGGCTTGGCCCGCCGTGGTTCAACTAATGGTTACATTTACTCTGGCATACAGTAGAATTAGCCATGAGTACTCGTCTTTGTTTATTATAGAGATTAATTTGATTTTTATGCTTTCGCTTTGATGCATTGACTGAGTTGGGAGCCTTTATGCGAACCGAATTTTTATGTATTTATGTATTAAGAGTAGCATCGGGACCCAGGGTGAAGTTAGCTAGCTGTAAAAGTGCTTTAACCCCCTCCGGTGGTTTGCTCTACCGACCGTTCTAAGGCGGTGGTCCCGGTGTTAGTCTTACTCCTTGTTGCTTTGTGGTTTATTCTACAAGGCGATTTGTTGTATGTCTTTCCGTGTGTCATTTTGTTATTGTGTTTTTCAGTCCTTTTAGTATTGCGATTACCACGCTTGGGGAAGAGAGAGCTAATCTTAGTACTTTTCGTACGTTTGTTCGGTTTGTACTTGTTTAGATTTGTCAGTTTCCTCTTCATCTTGGGGTCTGGGAAGGGCTGCGGTTTGTGATTGTTGCACTCCCTAGACTTTTCTCTTACTTTTTTTTTACTCATTCTACGATAGTGTTCATTAAATTTGGGTTTTAACATACGATTAGTTTGCCCGACGTACTGCATTTTGCAGTTTGCAGCACGTCAGGTTATAACATATATCAAATCTGTAGACTTTCAGGTCAAATCGGAAAGTTCTTTCAGTCTACAATAGGTTTTAAGTACGGACTTTTCTCTTACCTTTTTTTTTCAGATGCCGCTCAAAACTACGGGACTATGTTCGGTCCATAGTGGGTCCTCTAGTTCAATGAAACATCACAGTAAAACACAAATAATTACAAGACTAGAATAGCGGGCTTAATGGCAATCTCAAGCCAGTGCAAAACAGAGCTCCAACCTGGACCAAAACGGCCTCGCCATAGACAGCAATAGCTATGCATTAACCTTGTCAAGCAGACTGAGAAAGAAACCGTCATTGAATCTGAGGCCCGCCTCACTGTCGTGCAATTTTAACGGGGAGCAAAATTATCAACTATAATAGAATTAGCAACCATGCATGCTGTTTGCCTTTTTGTAACTACTGACGATCATTTTGAATAGTTCCAAAAAATGGTTTTACCAACAAGTCTTCTGAATTATAAACAAAGTTTCCATAGAATTTGAATTACGACAGATCTTCTTGCGCAGGAGTTTACAAGCTAACGTCATTTTATTTGAAAATAAATTTGGAACATCGCCGATAAAACCTTGAAAACGTTTTAAGCAGTTTGTGATACCGATACCCCTATATTAGAAGTTAAGCAGTTAAAAATTTATCCGATTATCAAAAAGCGCGTTTACAAACTCTTATGAATAATGTGCAATTAACAGTATTAAAGCTGCAAGTGTCGTTGTCGTCTACTTTCTCCAAGTGTATACTATGACTGCCCTTTTCAATTTATCGTTCCAACCGTATATACAGCTCAAACATTTGCAGACTGAATAACAGAACCAACCAGGATTCACAGAGCTGATCAGGGTCTATGGAAGGAATAAGGGTTTTCTAGAATAATATCATACCAGTACCTCTTGGCAGGAACGATACAAGAATCGCAGAGCAGTAACATTTCTCATTTCTCCTAATTTGGGCTCCTCGGGAAGGCTGTGCTTTGTGGTCGTGCCGTTTCCTGAGTATCTTCACTTATACGTTTTTCTAATCAGGCAAAATAATTTTAATTTTGGAATTTTAATTTTCAATCTTTACAAAGACAAGTAGAGCAACAAATTTTTACAATAAAAATATTTTAAATATCATTTATGGGACACGGCACAGTATGCTGAAGGTCTACAATTGCAATGTGTACATACTGTTCATACCAGAAGAAAGGGGTAAATACATAGCAATGCAGTACAAACCGGGTAAGCATGAACTCGTGAGATCCATCGTGTACAAAATTCAGATTAACCTGTTCAGTTATCAGACAGATGGAAAACTTCTCACAACTTCATAGACCAAAGTAAAAACTAAAAACATCATAATCTCAGAAAAGCAAAGAAAAATTGCAACAGGGGAACCGCCTTTGAACGATCATTAAGAAAACTATTGGGAACTTAAACTTGTTTTTTCTCGCGTGAAACGTAATCCTTAATTTTGATGCAACTCCAAATTACAAAAAAATGGTAAGAGAAAAGTGCAGGGAGTGCCACAATCGCAAACCGCAGCCCTTCTCAGACACCAAGAGGAAGAGATAATCGACAAAACCAAACAAGCACAACTCGAACAAACGTACGAAAAGCACTAAGATTAGCTCTCTCTTCCCCAAGCGAGGTAATCGCTATGCTAAAAGGACTGAAAAACGCAAGAACAAAATAACACAAGGTAAGACATAAAACAAATCGCCTCGTAGAGCGTAGAGTAAACCACAAAGCATCAAAGAGTAAGACTAACACCGGGAGTCAACGTTCGGTCCGCATAGCCTCTACCTCATCCGTGGATCATGACAGTATACACATGTAAACGAAAAAAAAAAAGGTAAGAGAAAAGTCCAGGGAGTGCACAATCACAAACCGCAGCCCTTCCCAGACACCAAGAGGAAACCGACAAATCCAAACAAGCACAAATTGAACAAAAACACTAAGATTAGCTCTCTCTTTCCCAAACGAGGTAATCGCAATGCTAAAAGGACTGAAAAATACAAGAACAAAATGACACAAGTAAGACATAAAACAAATCGCCTCGTAGAATAAACGAGTAAGACTAACACTGGAACAACCGCCTAAGAACGGTCAGTAGAGCAAACCACTGGGGTTTAAAGCACTTTTACAGCTAGCCAGCTTCACCCTGGGCCCCGATGCCACTCTTAATCACTAGTACAGCATAAAGCAAACTGGGCAGCTGTTGAAGGTGACCAAAATGCTAGCATCTCAACACAACTAGTAAAAAGCCAGAACACATGAAAACCAAACAAAAGGAGCACGATGTAGTCTCACTCATAACATAATGATAATAAAAAAAATCCAACAGAAACTAACCAGTATCGAAGAAAGCACAGTTAGTCCTCATTGGAATGCTCACAATTTGTACAAATTGTTTATAAATTGCTGCAGCGGTTTTTCGTGTTTATCCTATTGTTGTGTTTGGTGTATCCTGTCTAGCATTGTAGGCACATTGTTGGGGAAGAGGGTTCTAGCTGCATTACTTTTCTTTGATTTGTGGCTTGTGCACTGCCTGTCTTGGTGTCATTGCTAGGCTATATTCTATGAATGTGGCTCTTCCTGGACATCTTCTATGCTATTTTTTGTGGCCAATCGAATAAGGATATTGTATCAAAGATAAATTAGGGCTAGCAAAATTTTGACATGGACATAATTTATAATTTCTGTGCTCTTTAGACTCGAATTCAACCCACAAAATACGTTTCTTGTTATAGGCCAAATTAAGAGTGCTTTTTAGAGTAAACGCGCATTCAGGTAAGTGAATTTACTTTTCTTAAATCAGATGTAGTACCCCAATGTAGTATAAAGAGTACACAAAATCATACGCAAACAAACTTGAAGCCTAGAAACAGTTTGGCAAGAACCTGACCTGATTTTTTCAAAACTTAAATAAGGTTTTTATTATTCCTTTCACACAATTTCACAATACTAATAAATACACATTATTCTTTACGACAGGAAGTTAATACTTTGGCGATTCAGTAGTGGCACAAGAATAAAATAAGCAACAAAGTAAGCTTTTTATTTCATTTGTGAAGCTTAGGTTACCAGTATTAAAATGAAAAGTTTTTCTTGATTTTCTTCAGTACCTACTACAAAAAATAACAATATGGCACAGTGCTTATCAACAGCAGATTTGTTTTGCGCTACCAAAATCCTGTTTTAAAGAATTTATATAGTGTAGGCGTCAGGCAGCAATAACTGTTAACAGCTTTGTCGGCGGGAACCAAAGCATACTTTTCATGAAATTCCTAGATACCTATATTCTGAAAAAAAAATTGCTTTTTGATGTTTTGTTTTATCAATAATAGATTTTCTAGTACAAATGGTAGATTTCCAATCATTAAAAGTATCAGGCTCAACATACTCTCATTTGTACCAGCGTTTACAAAATTCTTCTAGTCAGCAATCTCTTTCTGATATTTAGTCAATGAGTAAAGAAAAGTTGCATGTATGCCTAATAGAAACAATAAAAGTAAAAAAGAATTGCCTTTGGAAACAAAGAACACACAAAACATGAAAATCGGAGACTCGGTTTGATTGAGTCTCTTCATATGCAACATTGTAGTTTGCGAGGCTGCATACGCCCCCAGCGTATAAACTTAATAATAAGAATCAGCAGTGATTTTTAAATTCCCAGCGATGGCATGCCTGGCTGATTTATACCAATATACTGAGTCCTTACAATCTCACCAAACAGGTGTACTAGTCTTAATATGAGGATTCCTAACCTATTTGTTAAAATTAAATATGGTATTACAAATAGGTTTGCTACATTTGTAACAAATAATGTGTGATTCGGTATTCTTTAACTAACTTGGAACATAGGAGGTTACTGATTTATCTTAAAGCTCCTCAGTGAGTTGATGAATTTGATCCCCTTTTTGATAAGTAGAATTCGGATGAAATGTCTGTGAATAATTTAAGAAATAAATTATTCCGAACCGTAATCAAATGCTTAAGATAAAGCACAGTTGAGTTTAGGTTGTACCCATTTGAGCACGAGCGAGCGAGTGCTCAAATGGGTACAACCCAAAATCAACTGTGCTTTATCTTAGGCATTTGAGCACGGTTCAGAATACACCCCTCATTGAGCGAATGTTGCATAAATTAGATTTTTTTTTATTTATTTTTATTATAATTTTTATTACCTGACTTCCCCTTTGGTAGTGGACAATACCTTTTAAGCATTACGTCACACGGTTACGTACCCAGCGGGCACATAACGTTAATACAACGTCGCCTCAACGTCGATGCAACGTCCTGACGTTGCATCGACGTTGAGGCGACGTTGTATTCACGTCATGTGCCTGCTGGGTAGTTACAAGGTTCGATGATGAATATTCTAAATGGCGGATAACTTAAATGAACCAGCTGACGATGTAGAATATAACATGGATGTAAAATATAACAAAATAAAAACTTGTATCCTGTGTTCATGAAATAATTGCAAAACGTATGAAATTGGAGTGCAGCGATTGATTTAAGAAGGACAGATATAAAACAGTAAAATAAGAATGTTAACTAACTTACTTTTGTTTTCGAACATGTCAACAAATACACGATGTAAACAAGACATAAAACGAATGTGTTTGAATGGTATAACCTGTACAGGAACTCATCAGGTAAAAAAAGTCAAAGAACTGCAATGCTCATAGATCATTTTCTGTCTTAATACATAATATCATTTATTGTGTATATGAATGTTTTGGCCAATACTGTATGCTAGCGTCCATAGTTACCAGGGGCGCAACTTTCGCAACAGTAATTAATATGATTGGTTTCTCGTTGATAGCGCGCGATGATATTCCTATGCTTAAATATCTCAGATAAAGCACGGCTAGAAATGTAAAGACAAAGAAGGAACAACATGTGCAGGGGTGTTAGAATTCAAAATCAATGAAAGGTCAAAGCGCATGTTCAGTATAACACTTAATGCGAAAAGCTACATTATTAAGTCGGTGACCACTATCGTTGAATTTATTAAGCTCTTTCAAAATGAATGCTAAGTTTAGCCAGTCCCAAGGGATTAGTATCAAATCTAAACAATATCAAACGATGTCAGACTGGTAGAAAATTTGTTAAATCCAAAGTGTCTCCAGATCTTTTATCGCAAGATGTTGTATTGAATGAAGACGTATATATACAGATTATTTATTATTTTATTTACACAAGTGCCAAGCCGGCTTCGGTGGCTCAGTTGGATGCGCCGTCCAACTGGAGACCAGGAGGTCGCAGGTTCAATCCCCGCCGAGGTCGACAACATTCTTTCGTGGAGATTGATCATGAAATATTTTCTACGTTCATTCTCTCCCTTCCGCTGATTCAATAAGGGCAGTTGTCAGTTTCTGGCGAAAGAATGTGCACAATACTGGTTAATCGCTTAGAGGACTAAGCCTGCCCAGTAAACGTGTGGTTAGGTAAACTGACCGCGCTCGACATGACCCCATTGGGTAGACTGGGCCGTAAAACCTCAACACAAACAAAATTTATTATTTTTGCAAGTTTTGCAATTTTTGCAATTTTTCTAGAAGAACAAATAGGGGTCACATACACTTTTAAACACAAAACAATAAACATTACATATAGCATAGATTAAAACGCTAACAACTTTAGTGTAAGACTATAATTGCTGCAATTTAGGAATACAGTACATATATTTTGCAAGTTTTTGGATGAGAAGGATTGTTTCGTAGGATGTTGTATGGAAACCGTACAGGTGTTACACAAACATGAATCCTTTTCTTAACAAATTGAGTCTCCTTTTCACCACAACCTCGCCCACTACACCAATAGCACTGGATTCGATTTCTTAAGTACACTTTTAATGGGCAAACGTTTCTAAATATAAGAAAAAGAAACAGTACATACGTAGACTGCCTACGTAAGACGTACGTTTTTTTTTTCAAAATTCTGAAAATTTTAGTCTGAAATCACCACTGGACTTCTCTATTAGGCACTCCCTCGACTTTTTCTCTGAACTTTTTCTCATATTAACAAATGCATTATGCTATCCATAACGATAATAAAAAATGATGAAAGTTGATATTCTGTATTCAGACAATAAAGACACACCTAATTATCTCCTGTTGCATAACAAAAACGTGCATTGTTATTAAGCTTTTAAGGTTATGTCCAAGTAATCTTTGTCATAACATATGCCTGTGATAGGTGTCAAAGAAAAACAAGGTAAGCTCCCCACCTTATTAGCTCACATTAACCCTCTCTATTAGGCACAAAGGTGAGCTTAAAGTATAGGCATTGACCATTGACCGTCGTCCGTCTGTTGTCCGCCGTCCGTCCGTCTACATTTTAATCGGTTTTTCTCTGAAAGCCGATTCTTACCATATTTCACATATAGCATCTATAGGTAGGGGGAACGAATACTTGTGTGTTTTGTTTCATTCGGATAAGAACTTTGGTTGCTATGGTATGCCATATAATTGCCATTGACTGATAATGCGAAAAATAGACTTGTCATTTATTGCTGTCTGTCTCATTGCATGTATTTTTATGAAAATGTTACAATAATGTTTCTTGAGTAGTCGTCTATCTTTTACATAAAACTTGTTCAAAACGCTGAATATGATTTGTTGCCATGGCAACCAAAACGTTAAAGGGGGTATCCTTAAGGCCTTCATTTTTTGCTGATACTTTACTAATAGTGTCCCATTTACTAAGATTGTAACGAAATTGCAACGTAAGCCATAGTGTTGGAGTAATATGATCATGAAAGTCGATGGGGTAATTCAGTATTAACCTCAGGTACCATAATTTAAACACTGTTTCTCTTTTAATATATATCACACCCTTTTTATTCCTTCTTCTGTTTGTTAGACAAATGCCTTAGGTAATATCCTATCTCAGTGACCTCCTTTTAAAGCGAAAATATTTCACCCGCAATCACTCTTCTACGAAATTCTTCATTTTTTTTGCATGTTGATATTAAAAAAATAAAGTAAATAAGTGAACTGAGAACTGATACAATCAGATCCACATCAAACCCCCAAAATCATAAGGAAATACCAACAAATACAATTAAGCAGCCACAAATGAACAGATGACCATCCGAGTTAGCAACTCTTTCCCCAAAAGGTGGCAACTCTATTACCCAAACTTACCTGAAAGTGAAAAATTGCATAACAATTAAAAAAGGAGTACAATGAAAGTACCGTCTTTATACGGTCAGTAATAAATTACTGGGACGGGTGGAGGAGGAAGGAGGAGCAGAACAAGCTAGCTTTACGGGGATCCCAACTCTCGCACTCAGCTTCCATAGTAAAAGTATATTGTTCGGTCCGTGAGGAGGTATTCTAACTCAACTATGAATCAGTAAGGGCAACAAATAAGTCACAGATAAATCCTTTAATGAAGCAAAGATAAGGACTCAACAGAAACAACGTGTTCAGACATTGGAGATCCCTGGATTGGCAACAACACTACAAGAATACTGGAGCAAAAGAAAATCACCAGTTAAATCCCGGTGAGCCGAGAAACAGACATGAAAATTCCGGCCTGGACCATCTAATGAATAGTTTTTAAATCTAAAACTTAGCCTTTCTGCGGATGTGAATGGCGAATTAGTTTTCATTGCAGTTTTACGATTATTTATATTTTACTCAGATGTTTCACTCTTGATAAGCAAAAGTGAAGACATTTGTTACGGGATAGAAAAAGGTTATGGACACTCTCCTTTTGCGAAAATATATAAAAAATATCTTCTCCTCAGAAACCATAAGGACGATGAAGCTGAAAATTTACAGAACTGTTCATAATATTAGCCTCAGAGTCTGCAAATAATTGTGCTTTTTATTGCCTTGTTTTTGTGCTTTTGTCGCTATAGCAACTTAAGGTTTCTATAGGCTAGTAATGGTAAAAGTGAAAGTTGGTACCTCATTGGAGATATTTTGACAAAAGGATTTTACAGAAATGTTTCTCGAGTAATCTCCTATGTTAAATTTGAATTTTGCATCAACTGCTGATTTTGATTAGTTGCTTTAGTTTAAACATATTTTATTTATAAATACAGATACAATACAGATACAATACATGTCAACATAAACATATTTCAAATGGGATTAAGAAAAAGTCAAAGACTTATATGAATCTGTCTCCCATGACAACCGAAACATTAAATTTGCAAAACATATTAAAAGTCTTCTCCTCAGAGGTCATAAGGGGAATGAAGCTGAAGAAACTTTCAGGAAATGTTTATAATAGTAGCTTCTACAAAAATGTGTTTGTGTTGCTATTGTTTGTGTGCTTTTATCGCTTTAGCAGCTTAAAGTTTTCATAGACATTAAATGGAAAACGTGAAATAGGCCATTTTTTTCTATCTTACTGCAGATATTTTGACAAAAGGTTTACAGAAATGTTCCTTGAGTAGTCCTCTAACAAATATATGAATTCTGTCTAAACGGTTGAATTTTTGAATTTGATTGGTTGCGATGGCAATGAAAATTGTAAAACAAAAAGAAAAAAAAAACAAAAAAAAAAGAAAGAAAAAAAACAAAACAACAACATAAAACAAAAAAAAAAAAAAAAAAAAAAAAACAACAACAAAAAAAACAACAACAAAAAAACATAAGAAGCAAAGCTGGAACTTTGCAGAATAGTTCAAAATACAGTAAAACCCTCGATGACTCGTACACCGATTGCTAGTTTACCTGGAATGATTCCAACTCGTTTTTGAATCCCCACAAAATTCTTCCAATAGCTAAAAAAGAAACAAATATTATGGGAAATTTTATTACTTTATCATAAAATTGTATGTTGTATGTATTCATTAGAATAGCCTCATCGAGTGATTCTAATAAGTACACTCTCCATACAATTATTGTGTAGAAAATCTAAAAAAATCCCTAAACTAACGCTATCTGCTTCCTGACATCATAATTAACCCACAGTGGCTAGAATTAACCATGCATCGAAACTTTTCTATGGTCCCAAAGATATTCGAGTCCTTCAAGTTCGACTGTATTAGCTTTAATAGCAGTTCACTCCGGTGAACATTGTGGCCCATGGGTCTCTGATACTGGTTATCTTAGCTTTACAAAACAAAACAATAAATAAATAAATAAATAAATAAATAAAAGGTAAAGCACATTTAATTTGTCATCACTACTCAATTACGTAAATTCTTAAGCACGTTTTTAACTGCAGATAAAAGTCATGTAACAAAACATTGTGACAAATTTTATGAAAATATTGATAAATCGTAAAGAAGATTATCAGGAAGAGCCTCAGTTACAGAACATAGCCTACCAAAATGACAATAAGAGTAAGAGAACAAATTATAACAAACGTTACAAACCAATGATTAGCAAAACAACCGGCTCCATCTTTTCAATTTAGGTGGTCACAATGCCAGACAGAACAAAACAAAACAAAAACAAAACAAAAACCAAAAAAAAAAAAATGCCCCGTATCGAGCAGCCACAATGCCCCACAAAGAACGAAAATAAGGTAAGAGAAAAGTCCAGGGAGTGCCACAATCACAAACCGCAGCCTTTCCCAGACCCCAAGAGGAAGAGGAAACCGACAAATCCAAACAAGCACAAACCGAACAAACGTACGAAAAGCACTAAGATTAGCTCTCTCTTCCCCAAGCGAGGTAATCGCAATACTAAAAGGACTGAAAAACACAAGAACAAAATGACACACGGAAAGACATACAACAAATCGCCTCGTAGAATAAACCACAAAGCAACAAGGAGTAAGACTAACACCGGGACCACCGCCTTAGAACGGTCGGTAGAGCAAACCACCGAGGGGTTTAAAGCATTTTTACAGTTAGCTAACTTCACCCTGGGTCCCGATGCTACTCTTAATACATAAATACATAAAAATTCGGTTCGCATAAAGGCTCCCAACTCAGTCAATGCATCAAAGCGAAAACATAAAAATCAAATTAATCACTATAATAAACAAAGACGAGTACTCATGGCTAAATCTACTGTATGCAAGAGTAAATGAAAACCAATAGTTGAACCATGGCGGGCCAAGCCAAAGACATATCGTCAAAAAAGTAAGAGAAAAGTCCAGGGAGTGCAACAATCACAAACCGCAGCCCTTCCCAGACCCCAAGAGGAAGAGAAAACCGACAAATCTAAACAAGCACAAACCGAACAAACGTACGCAAAGCATTAAGATTAGCTCTCTCTTCCCCAAGCGAGGTAATCGCAATACTAAAAGGACTGAAAAACACAAGAACAAAATGACACACGGAAAGACATACAACAAATCGCCTTGTAGAATAAACCACAAAGCAACAAGGAGTAAGACTAAACCGGGACCACCGCCTTAGAACGGTCGGTAGAGCAAACCACCGGAGGTTTTAAAGCACTTTTACAGCTAGCTAACTTCACCCTGGGTCCCGATGCTACTCTTAATACAAAAATACATAAATATTCGGTTCGCATAAAGGCTCCCAACTCAGTCAATGCATCAAAGCGAAATCATAAAAATCAAATTAATCACTATAATAAACAAAGACGAGTACTCATGGCTAATTCTACTGTATGCCAGAGTAAATGAAAACCAATAGTAGAACCACGGCGGGCCAAGCCAAAGACATATCGTCAAGCCCCAACCCGCTGGTTAAAGTTTTACGAAGAGGCCGTCATTGAGTCTGAGGCCCGAACCGCCGTCGTGCAATTAAAGAGTGAAGCATAGTCATCAACAATGATTGGGTTGACAACTAGGCATGCAGTCTGCCGCATAATATCCAGGCTATAGCCAATTCTTTTATAACGGTTAATAAGTTTTCTGAATTGCTCAGAAAAGTTAGATTTACCTACAATTTTTCTAAATCTCTACACTAAGTCACCGTAAAATTCTGGTTCCGATATACCTTGTTGCAGAAGTGTTTTCAGACTGACTCTATATTTTTCTAACAAGGCACTGTGTCTGCGATAAAATTTCGAAAACGCCTTACGAAGTTTAAAATAACGATAGCCCTGCCTAAGAAGTTTGGCAGTAAGGGCTTTATTACGGTAGTTAAAGTCATTAAGATTTGAAGAAGCTCTGGCGAATCTTATAAGTTGAGATATGTATACCCCATATGAGGTACGCCGGGGGACATCGCCATCCAGAAAAGGGAAATTGACTATATCAAAATCAAAATCGTCCCGTTTATCATAAATTTTGGTGGAAACTGTACCATTAGATATACATAGATTCAAATCCAAAAAAGGTGCCTCGGTATCGGAAGGATTTGCTCTATTTAATTAGAGTTCTGTATGGTATATCCGGTCCACCATTTGGTCAAAGTAAATATTGTCAATATTTAATAAATCGTCAATCGGAACCAACACTAACAGCAACGCTATTTATAGTAGCGATAGCCGTGCGCAAGGGGTTTAGCAGCCAAGACTCCACTCCGACTGTAAAACCTGCGCACACAAGAAAACATCCTTGCAAAATGAACAAGTCGAGACATGCACACCCTACATGGAGGAGATAGAGGAAAATCTTCATCCACAAGAGGAAAAAATAACAATGTCAGTATTAAAATCATCACATTTGTCGCAAACCTCCGAAAAGCAATACCACTTGATATGTATATAAATTAAAATTCAAAAAGATGTTTCGGCATAAAAACAATTAGCTTTGTTTAAAGGCTCCATATCCCTCACAATAGACATTTTATCATCCAAGAAAGGTTTAGTAAATTGATATATGGTATTAATACAGTCATAAAATGTTGCACCTGACAGCTTGTAAGATTTCAGTTAATCTCCCGTTCTTGAAATGAAATGATTTTTTTTATCGTATATCTAAATTAATGTTGCCAATTCATTAATTCAGAGATATAATAAAACATCGTTTCATTTTTTATCCAATTCAAACACGAGGGACTAACTGAAAATTTACAGGCTGTCAGATGTCATATTTTATGATCATATTAATACTATATACATGTTGTATAATTTTTTTTTAATCTTTCTTGGTTAAAAATGTCTATATTTTAGGAATATGGAGCCTTTACCTAAAGTTCAATGGGAACCACCGGTTCAGAAACAAACACCACTAGCACCAAGCAAGCGACTCTGGCATCTAGAAGCAGAATGGAAAGCCCCATTAACATCAGGGCAATTTTCGCCAGATGGACATACATTATTATGTCCTCGCAACAAAGGGAGCACAACCAATCCCCATCGGAATACCCACAGTCCGCCCACAAAGCCTAGCTTCAAATCCAACAAACACATTGTCCATGCAAAGAGTGCATTCTCGAGTAAACGTGTATCCATTTCCGTGAAAAATCATACAGTAAAACTTCAATGACCCGGACACCGATGGCTCGTGTACCATAGCTGATCCGAACTCGTTTTAAGGTCCCAAGGAAATGCTTCCGATAGCTCAAGAAAACAAATATTTAAAGGAATTTTAGGGAAATTTTCTTACTTGATCATAAAAATGTATGTTATGCGTACTCACTAGAAGCGCCTCTTTGAAGTGATTCTAATGAGTACACTCAATATACCATTATTTCAATGAGAGTCGAAAAGACATCCCTAAATTATCTTGATTTTCCTATCGAACCATTCATGTCTAGAACAAATTTCCATCGTCCCAAATGTTCGGAGTCATTGAAGTTCGACTGTATGTGGATAAAGTGGAAGCTCGAAAACCCTTCGATTTCAATTTAAGATAAACCTCATCTGAATGTTTTGAAAGACTAAAAAAACTTACATTCAAGTAAACAAAACTTTTAAAGAATTTGGGCTCCATAGAATGTTTTCACGCTTGGTTTCACAGTCGTTTTCATCTCTCACCATAAATACAATGATTTCAATGAGTAAATACGATGCTCACGGCATTTACCCTAAGTATTCAGCCACCTTACATATCTTAAAATCTAGTCCATTAGGCTACCTGTAGATGTGGCTAAAAATTGCTGGATGAGAGGCAAACCATATAGACCCAGAGCAGACGCTACGTTTTACTCCGGTATGTTTGTCCAAATACTTAGGATAAATTCGGTATACAGAAGTCATTACCAAGCGCAGACTTCAAGCTCAGGCAACAATCTATCAGGCATCGAGGAATGATAGACACATAAGTAGAAAACTCAAACATTACCTTTACAGTTATCAATGAAAATAACACAGTAAAACTGCAACAGAATCCCTATACAAAAAAAAGGTAATTCGACTATATGCTTGCAAAGTGGCAACTACAACAAAGTTTCTGTCCATAATAAAGGAGATACACCCCTTTTAATTTTTTGATAGGCATACTGCTAAGAGTTAAAACGTCTCTAACCCGCTACGGTTCCATGGTCCCAAATCAGATCCCGGTTTCGGTGTAATGTAATAGCCACTTGAGTCAGCAACAGATTCTGGGATTTTCATGTCCTCCACGAATACGAAAATTCGACATTCTCCGCCATGTGAGATCCTAAATATTTCTTCTATCGATAGTCACAAACTGGAATGACCGACCGACTACTAGTAGCACTCAACACAGCAAAATAGTTCTCAAAAGATTATTTTACTCACGGAATTCGTCCAGGAATCTCATGTGGCCTGAAATAAACAGAACAATGCAGTCGTTTTTATCCGACACTATACAAACCATCTGGTCCGTACATTCTATTTTAGTATAGGACTATTTTTTCAGGGTACCAAAACACTGTGATGCCAATAGAAGTCCTGTTCCTATATCAGTAACACAGTTGCAGTGGTCCCACTCGCTCGTTCATATCATTATACCTACATGTAGAAATCGGGAAAAGTCGGCATTTATGATCTCGCATATAACCCTTCAGACTACTACATATACCCTTTGCAAACAGTACAAATCCAGATGAGACGGTTTGTAACGAGCCGTATCATCTGGATCTGCACTGTTTGCCTTTCTTGGACTGTTGCACTTATTTTGCAAATTGCCGAGGGAAATGTCAGTGCGATTCCCGACTGCATGAGGTTGTTCCCGTCACCCAACGTTCGGTTTCACGAAGTTTCGGTAGGAACATCTGAGCTCATATCCCTGACTAAGTGTAACATATTTTGATTAATTAAAATCTTAAAGGGTATAGGTTTCTGTTTGCCGGGCTGAAAAGGATAAAACAAACAAACAAACAAACAAAAAAAAAAAAAAAAAAAAAAAAAAAAGAAATCATACATTTAGTCGTTTAAAATAATTCACCGTGACTTTTATTTATAATATCCCAGACAAGTCACAAAACCTGCTTTAATACAATTTTGCAATTCAAACAAAACGCTTCTGTCGGCTTTTCCATGACCTAATTTGGACATACTATGAATGTAGGGTTTTTCTGCAAAATATTGTTTTACAGACTTTGGAATTACCAGAAAAATGAGCAAGGAAAAGTTTAAGACTGTGGTAAACTTGGATTGATAACTGTAAGAAAAAACAAAAACAACAACATTATTTAACATGTAAAACAATATCATAAATAAACAGAAGCCGTAACATCCTTTCGGAGAACAGGTTATTCTGGTGATGACGTCGCGGAGCAACGACGCCATTTTGAATCAACGATATTAACAGCGGAAAATCCTGACCTCAGGGTCATAATATATTAATAATTGTTTTGTCTAGCAAACCCAGAGATAAATGCGTTTTGTCTTTAAGGACGACGAAACGTTTCAAATATGTTAGACTACATATGAGTGCTTTAATGAAAATAAATCCCACATAAAAATGCCAAGAAAACCTGCATCTGAAAATGTCGTCTGTTTGTGTCGCCTGCTGAAAATTCTTGCAAACTTTTCAAACCTATTTTTGCATACAGACAAACAGTATGGACCCTGATCAGACTGCTCCTAGAGGAGCAGTCTGATCTGGGTCCACACTGTTTGTAAAATGACTTTTAAAATCACAAGCAGATGACAAAGCAGACGACAAATGTTGTAATCGGCAGTTTAAGGATTAACCGAATGTCCCCTAAATATTTAGGCACTTTAATTTCTTAGATATTTTTTCTATAATTTGAGTTTGTTTAGTTTAATCATATTTTATTGCAAAAATCATAATGCAAGGGGTCGGGCCACAAGTTCTCACAACACAATAATTTGAGTTACTAGCTGTTGACGTGGTTAATCTACGGGACGAGTAGCCAACAGTGTAGAAAACTGCTTGATAAGTGGCAAACAGTGTATCTCCTGACAGAACGCCACGTTACGAGGCGTCTGATCTTGGTTTAAACTTTTTGCTCATATCTGTCTGTTATACTACCGTATTATGCACACACCACTCCTTTCCACACTCGTCCTACAGTCTTACAAATCTATGTTTTTGAAACTGCTTGGTGAGAGCCAAACCGTGTAGACCATGATCGGACGCCGCTTTGTGCAGTTTAAAGTCTGAATCTAAAATGTTTGCTCAGGCCTGACCGTCCGAACCTTTATAGTAAACATGGTACGTGCAATTAATCAATAACTCGCCAAGCAAAATTGTAGCAGACGATATTCTAACTTTCATTTATTATTATCAATGTATTTTTTTTATAGAAAGTACAGTAAAATCCCACTATTAAGCCCACTTTCTGGACCTCGAAAAGTGGCATTTATGTATTTGGCAGGCTGAATGAAATTCTGTTGGCAGGAAGATTGAAATTTCTATACTATTCCTGAGTTTAACTTTAAATTCTATTTTCCTTTTTAGATTCAGCAAACCTTATACTACTTTATTATATCACAATTAATTAGAGAATATAAATTTCGTAAACAGCTGTAGAAATTCAGCTACAAAGTACAAGAATTATGATTTTATTTTATAATAAGCTTTGACAATGACACTTTATACTCGTTTGGGGGTGGGTTGGGGGCGTGGGGATGTTGAACTATTCATATACTGCACTTTAATTTTTATTGCTGGTAGTCACACAAATATGGCAGTCAATTCATTGAATCAGCCTCGAAAAATCTCTGAGAGAAAAATATACGCATATACCGTAGCTCGAGGATGTCAGAAAAGTGGGGCCTTTCACATATGAATTAAGAAAAAATCGGTTCCGCCATATACATTTTGCCGAAAAAAAGGGGTTATTCATACTATTCATATACCTGGCAGCGCTGAAAAAGGGGGCCATTCGGCATGCACACATGTACTATGCCATATATAGGAAGTTACCCCGTCCACCCCCCACCCCCATCCCGAGACTTTATAACCCTAACACCCCCTTGAAACAACACAGATTAGTAAACTGTTGTTTTCACATATATTACTATACAGTGTATGAGTAAATTGGTTTCTTACCACTGTCTGACATCGTATGGTATTGTATTTGTCCAGCAAAGTTTTACACCTGACCAAACTGCGGTATTAATATCGAACAAAAATTCTAGATGCTAGGTTGACTGCTAGGTTGGTTCTTTGCCAACTGCTCTTAATACTGAAAAGCGGAGTGGTCAAGTTTTTGGTATAAATGACAATTAATTATATAGGAAATAATTTGAGTATGGCAAAATCTCCTTCTGCTGTGGTTTACTATTTCTGTCATGGTTTGTCTTTGCGTGTTTGTCCTGGTGAATTTTTTATAGCTGCTTGGCCAATTTTTGGGGAAAGAAACTGCCTTTTTGGCTTTCTGTTTGTAGTATTTTTATTGTGGTGCTTTTGCATTAAGTGCGTCCTTCTTTCCCTTTGGTGTCTTGGACGGAAGGTGTTAGATAATTGTATCGATTCCTGATCATTACCTTCCTTTGTATTTGATAGCGGGGTAGTCCTAATATCGAGGTCGTAGCAAAACGGAATTTCACTGTATGGCTAACAGATCAGTCACATGCACTATCAAAAAAAGGTAAGAGAAAAGTCCAGGGAGTGCCATAATCACAAACCGCAGCCCTTCCAAGACCCCAAGAGGAAGAGGAAACCGACAAATCCAAACAAGCACAAATTGAACAAACGTACGAAAAGCACTAAGATTAGCTCTCTCTTTCCCAAGCGAGGTAATCGCAATGCTAAAAGGACTGAAAAATACAAGAACAAAATGACACATGGAAAGACATACAACAAATCGCCTCGTAGAATAAACCAGAAAGCAACAAAGAGTAAGACTAACACCGGGACCACCGCCTTAGAACGGTCAGTAGAGTAAACCACCGGGGGGTTTAGCGGGGGAGGGGGGGTTTAAAGCACTTTTACAGCTAGCTAACTTCACCCTGGGTCCCGATGCTACTCTTAATACAGAAACACATAAAAATTCGGTTCACATAAAGGCTCCCAACTCAGTCAATGCATCAAAGCGAACACACAAAAATCAAATTAATCACTATAATAAACAAAGACGAGTACTGATGGCTAATTCTACTGTATGCCAGAGTAAATGAAAACCAATAGTTGAACCACGGCGGGCCAAGCCAAAGACATATCGTCAAGCCTCAACTCACTGGTTAGTTTTACGAAAAGGCCGTCACTGGGTCTGACGCCCGAACCGCCGTCGTGCAATTAAAGAGTGAAGCATAGCCATCAACAATGATTGGGTTGACAACTAGGCATGCAGTCTGCCGCATAATATCCAGGCTATAGCCAATTCCTTTATATCGGTTAATAAGTTTTCTGAATTGCTCCGAAAAGTTTGATTTACCTACAATTTTTCTAAATCTGTACACTAAGTCACCGTAAACTTCTGGTTCCGATATACCTTGTTGCAGAAGTGTTTTCAGACTGACGCTATATTTTTCTAACAAGGCACTGTGTCTGCGATAAAATTTCGAAAACGCCTTACGAAGTTTAAAATAACGATAGCCCTGCCTAAGAAGTTTGGCAGTAAGGGCTTTATTACGGTAGTTAAAGTCATTAAGATTTGAAGAAGCTCTGGCTAATCTAATAAGTTGAGATATGTATACCCCATATGAGGTACGCCGGGGGACATCACCATCCAGAAAAGGGAAATTGACTATATCAAAATCAAAATCGTCTCGTTTATCATAAATTTTGGTGGAAACCGTACCATTAGAAATACAAAGATTCAAATCCAAAATAGGTGCCTCGGTATCAGAAGAATTTGCTCTATTTAATTGTAGTTCCGTAGGGTATATCCGGTCCACCATTTGGTCAAAGTAAATATTGTCAATATTTAATAAATCATCAAGGTATCTTGAAGTTGAATTGAAAGCCTCTATAATGCCAGCCTGATTTTCACGTGAGACAGACTTCATGAAATCTCTTTCATAACAAAAAAGAAACAAATCTGCAACAAGAGGAGCACAATTAGTTCCCATCAGATACCAATAGTTTGCCTATAAAGTTTAGTTCCAAATCTAATAAAAATATTATCCAAAAGATAAACAAGGGCATCACAGACTTTTTGACACGACCATAAAAAGTGATTATTATATATATCAGAAGTGAAAAAAGCACATTCTTCGTTGCAGGCCAAATATTGGGTATTTTCCCGAATAAACGTTCGGTTAATTAAATCAATATGTTTATCTTTTATAAGATGATGGGGTAACGTAGTATACAGTGTAGAAAAATCATATGTAGACGATTTAGAAGCTTGAAAGTTTTTAGATTTAAATTTATTGAGAACATCATTAGAATTTTTAATTGACCAAAAATAGTTAATTCCGTCCCTTTCGTAAACTGTATCATAGTATCTAATCCAATGTTTTTTAACAGCAGTAAGGCATGAAGTTAGCAGTTTGGACAAATTAGTAGTCGTACATGAACTAGAATTAGCAAAGAAACGTGCTTTATAAGGTCGTTTATGAAGTTTCGGTAACTAATATAACGTAGGAAATTTGTCTTGCTTTTCTTTAATACTCACTGCAAACTTAGCAGTAATATCGATAGAATGGGTATTAACAATAGATCTCTCGTCAGTAGAAATCCGTTCATATGTTTTGGTACTACCAAGCTCTTGTATTAGAGTATTGATATAATAAAGTCGTCACACAACAACAACATTATTAGCAGCTTTATCAGCTGGAGCCAAAACATACTTCCTATGAAAGTCTTGGATACCTTGTTTCAAATATCGAAAAGATAATTTAGGCTTAGGAGGGAGAAGATCAAGGTTATTAGAGTAAACACACGTTCATCAATGATCTTAAAAATCTTTAATTTCCAATTATTTAAAGCATTAGACTCAACATGCTCTCGTTTACACCAACGCGTACAATAAACATTTAAAGCACTGGCAATTGTTTCCCGACATTTATTGAAATCAACGTGGGCTGGGAATCTATATTTAGGTCCTTTTGAAAGAACTGAACGGATTCGTGACTCAGTTATAATCTTCAAGTTACCAGTGACAATATGACCCGCTGGTTGATAACAAAATTTAGAATCTTTACAATCTCAAGAATCAGGGGAACTAGTTTTAATATCAAGATCAGAAACTAATTAATTGAAATTAAGTACAGTATTACGGATAGGTTTGTTATATTTATAACAAATAATATGAGATTCCGTGTTTTCGAAATATGAAGGTATAGCTGATATAACATTATTATATCGAAATATGCTAGGTAAATCTATGAATTCAATACCTTTATTAATAAATGGAATTTTGATGAAGTGTCTAATGTGGTTAATTTCAGAATCAATGTAAGGACGAAGAGCATGTTGAGTATAACATCTAGTAAAGAGAGCTGCTTCATACAAATCATGTTTTCTATCATAAAATTTATTCGCCTCATCATCTAACTTACGTAATTAAGAAACAGACAGTGAAGTTAGTTTAGAAAGCATTTGGTAACGACCAGAATTTAAGAGAATATTTAAATCAAAAAGAGATAAGACAGTTTTATGTTTTCGTTTAAAATTGCCATTTTTGCGCTTACCATGGGATCGTTTATTACGTTTTTTAATATCTAAAAGGGAAAAAGCATCGAATTCCGGCATTTTAGAAATATTTCCTTCATGGTAAATATTATCATTAAATCCAAGTGGAAAAGGGGGTTTGTAAACGTTTAATCCATTTAAGTTCAAGTTCATGTCTTAAAATATTTTTGAATCTTTCGGTAGAATTGGACTTGTGTATAATTTTTCCAACAGGTTGAACCAAAACTTTACTAGATGATCATGAATGACCAGTACTCCTGAAATGTTGATAAAGACACGTATCAATTTTCTTAGCTTTTTGGATTTTAAGCAAATGTTCCTTAAACCTTGTTTTAAGGGCCCGTTTGGTCTGTCCAACATACTGCATACCTCAGCCTCCTTCGCTGCAAGTGAGAACATATATAACATCCTCTGATTTTATTTTCTTTGATAAAATAATAAGAAATATATTCTAAAATATCCTCTGCGGCAATTGTAGTTGGTACTTTAAAGACACAATTTGGATTGCACTGCACCCTATATGTATTAATGACTCTAAACAGATTAGAGATAAGGAATCCTTGGTGACCTGTGCCTCTCTTACAGGTAGCGGTCTGATAAGGGATAATTAGATTTGATATCAGCAAGGTTTTATGATGGAAAAAGAAACAGATAAGGTGGGCATTTTGGTGTTCATTTGATGGTTGTTTTTCACATTATTCCATAAAATATATTTAGTTGTCATTCATTACAATCGCCTTGTCAGTGCAGTTCTAATGAATACCAACAACACGTTTTATGGAGAATTACAGATGCTTATGCCTATATGCTAATTTGTTATCAACACACCTTCTTTATTTGGAACGAATATAGAAAATTAGAAAGATAGATGGTACTTTATTTATTTATTTATTGAGAAAGAGAAAATTTATCGCATGATTTACACATCTAAATTGTCTTAGAATTTTCTGACATATTCTATGATGTGCTATTTTACTGAAGTGAAAATTTATAAGGATTAGTTACTTTGTATCAAAATGTGTGTCTTGTGAAATTCAGAAACGGACTATTTATATTTCAAATGATGACTAATACCGAAATACTGAAACATATTTTATTTTGCAATGCTATTCTTGAAGAAAAGTTTCTTATGATACCATTATATTGACTTTAATTAATAAATATTATTTAATATTCCTCTGTTGTTTTTTTCCAAGCGAACTCCTAATCTCTAGACAAAATATTTGCTGATACAATTTGATTGAAGCTTAAGAATTTTAGTTTTGAGACAGCTATGGAATAATAGTGAAGTGTTCGCATTTACATTAGAAAATAAATAAATAAATAAATAAATAAATAAATAATTACTTCCAATTTTACATTTCTATTTCCATATATTTCTATTTTTTGCACTATGCAAGAAAACAAAAACAACACTTTTTTTTGAAAAAAAAAAAGTAAATGAATAAATAAATAAAATAAAATAAAGAAATGCAGTACAAATCAACAAATTAAATGCAAATTTCCAGTCAAATGATTTTATTTGGCTCTAAAGTAACATATTGAACACTTTTCAATTATAGCCAATTACCTCTTATAGGGTCCCATCTAAGGAGATTTAACATCCTTATGATCACCTCATAGTTACTTAGGTAAGATACGTCTTAAAAGTGTAGGCAACGGTATCAGTACCGTACATTGGGGCTGATAACGACAGGGAGCCTAGCCAAATAAGGAAAGAAAATGAGTCTTTAAGGGTTATGCAGTCGCGCGATACTGGTACTTAATGGTTAAAGGAAAATACCCACTATATGTAATACATGTCTTAAAATATAGAGCCTTACAAAAGAAGCGTTTTTTGGCGCAAATTTGATAAAAAATGTAGGAAAAATAAGACAGATATTGTATTTCATATGTTATATAACTGTGAATATGGACGTCGCAAATTTGAATATTTAATTAGATATTTAATTTTTAAGACACAGATAAAAGTAGTCCGTTGACAGGAATATGCTGCTTGTATGAGCTAGTTGATAATTTATATGCAAATAAACACATTTACAGAAATGAACACATTTACAGCCATAAAACAACAAAATATTATTTCAGATATCATTTATTAAATTTTTAGATATTTATTAGGTGTTTATGACACTACTAACTCACTAAAATGGTGACTTCCACGACAGCATTTTGTAGAATTTTAAAATCCAGGAACTTTCTTATTTTCAACAACCAATTTTTATATTTTTTTCTCAAAACTGCTCAGCTTAACAGGCTCTTTATTTTCTGATATACTTTCTATTTGATGTGCGCTTTCTTTTAATGCAGTCGCGCGATACAGGTTCTCTATTAGGGTTAATGAAGTCGCGTAACTGAACCCGTTATACTGTACATATTTACCGAAATCTGATACTAACTGAACTTATCTGATGTTTAGCAGTTAGCGTGGGAGATGCTTATTATACCATTACCACTCTCTGGACAAATTCGGCAGACGACAAATTGATGTTATTTATATTATGTTTTCCCAGAAAATAGCTTTTGACATTCATGCAAATTGTCTCCTTAGGAGACAATTTGCTTTAATATCAAAATCTTTTTGTCTGGAAAAATAAGAAAAACATATTTTAAATTGACGTCTGCTGATTTTTTTACCCACAATGCCAACCGTTAACCCTTAAAACGCCAAGAAAACCTAAATCTGAAAATGTCGTCTGTATATGTCGCCTGCTGAATATTCTTGCAAACTTTCCAAACCTATTTTTGCACATGGGCAAACAGTATGGACCCAGATCAGACTGCTCCTAGAGGAGCAGTCTGATCTAGGTCCACATTGTTTGCAAAAATGACTTTTAAAATCACAAGCAGACGACAAGGCAGACGACAATTGTTGTGACTGGCAGTTTAAGGGTTAAGAGTATAAATACAGCACCATAACGGAAGCTCAATGTATCGATAGTAATGGCACAGGATGACTTAAGTTTTTTACTGGTAGCTTTCGATTGAACATGAGACCGAAAAGAAGCGATATGAAAATAATTTTCATCAGATTAATTGTTTTTGGAACAAGCAATATATATATAAGATATACCTTTAAAACTATCAACGACATATAAGATGTTGCCGTCTCTTGTGTGAAGAAACTTCATGAAGGTGGCCAGAAACTGGGATTGACGTATTGTGTCAGTTTTAATGTCACCAAGTGTTCTACGTATGCAGGTATGAATTTAAATATTAAAGGACAACGCAGATCAAATAATAGTTATGTTAGAAATGAAAAACTCAGTTTAGCTGGACAATTTAATGGAGAATGTATGAAAATCGAATGAGAAATAAGGAAATATTTGGGTTTTGAAGATATAGAAATTGCTAGCATGGAAACCACCATTTTTGTAAGTGACGTCATTACCATCTAATTAAATAAATAAAACTATATTTGAAACATTACTTTATTGCTGTATGCGCGTAAATGAGCTTAACTGGGTATATACTATCAAGAATCTCTTAAAAGCAGTATTTGTCTGTCAGTGGGCAGCTTTTATGCGTGTCTTACAAAAAATAAATATTTAATTTTTAAATATTCATAATGGCGGCACCCATTTGCACAGATAGGACAACATTGAACCACTGTATCTGTTTTATTTCTTATTAATAACATACTTTAATCAAATTTGCATCAAAATGCTTGTTTTCTAACGAATAATAGTTTAATGCACTGCATTTAGTGGGCCTTTCCGTTTTAGTGTTACTTAAATCGCTTTAGTGTAGATGAGGACAGCCTACACCCAGACCAACCACTGCATTCACGCAGTAAGTTTGAAATCTTAGCATAGAAGAAGCCTGGATTCGGTGCAGTCTAGAAGCAAAAAGGGAAGACGCACATTTTGATTGGGTGGATGTGTACGCTGATTGTGATCTTGTTAATGCATATTGAATTAACATAACAAATGCTTTACAGCTAGAATCCATTTAATTATTTCCAAATTAACTGAATTCTCCCTCTGTTCATGGCACCTGACTATCAGTGTCTGTAGTCAAGCCCATCGTGGTCCTATGTGTGACTTTCTTACGTTTTGGCTTTAGATCTCACGAAATACTTTGCATTGTTTCATCATAGTTTTGTGACTATGTGTGTTTCATTGTGATGTTTCACTGAGGTAGAGGACCCCTATGTGAACCGAAGATATACCATATTTGTAGCGACAAACAAGCATACAAAACTTTTATTCGCATATGCCGCTAGTTTAGTTTTGCCAAAAAACAGTTTGAGAATAGTTTGAGTATACATGTATTCGCTACCGTCCGCCGAAAACTATCACAGATGAGAGGAAACTTTGTTATAGTTTGCGAGTAACCGTGAACATTGCGCTTAATTGAACGTAGTCCTGGTTTGCTCTACCAACTCCCAGCAGGTTTCTACCGATCGTTTCAAGGCACATTCCAAGGCGGTTGCAATTCTTCTTCTATATATATGTTCTATATTATCTATGAAGAAGTAATGACGAAAATGAGTGAAAAGACAAAGCATTACTGTTGCACTGACCGATATACAAACAAAAAAGATTCGTCTTGGAACGGTCAGCAGAAGAAAACTGCTGAGGGGTAGGGTGGAGCGTGGGAAGCTCAAACTAGTTTTACACGATCTTTACCTCGCCTTTAATTCTGACGCAGCTCAAAATTACATTTATGTGTTCAGTCCACGTACGGTCCTCTACCTCCAAGTGAAACGACACAATAAACATAAATTATTACTCAGCTACACTGACACAAAGTTGAGGGTTCATTGGCAATCTGAATACAGATCAGAACAAAACCACAGACGACAACAGTCAGGTACTAACTATTTGAAACATATTTGAAGGAGGAACCGTTCTTTCGTCTGCGGCCCGACTCGCCGTCGGTTATAAGGTTATCAATCGAAGAAGTTTAGCAGTTTTTTTTCACTCAATTAAAGTCACTGATTTGACTATTTACTCTAGTGAAATGAATAATAGGTGAAATATAAATACCATAGGATGCAGGGCAAAGGACGTCGCCAACCTAAAAAGGAAAATTAATTGTATCAAACTCAAAGCCATTCCGTTTATGAAAAGTACTAGTAGAGATTGTATCATTAGGTATGGATAGATTTAAACTTGCTGTGTTAGGGGTTTTGATTTTATCATGCTGAAGGTCTTTTGGATAAAACTAACGTATCATTTGGTCAAAATAAGCATTATCAATATTAAGTTGTCTTAATATTGATAATTTGAACTGAATGCTTCAGTAACATCGGACTAAATGTATTACTGACCTTTGTTTGTGGTACTGTTTGTAAAAATGTTCTGTAGTTTTTCACTTACAAATATTTTTCTTTTAACAAGTATATAAGTAAAGGATATATTCGGTTAAGTTTGGGTAACAGAGTTGTTACCTGTTTGGGAAAAGGCTGCCAACCGTTCCTTTTGTGGCTGTTTAATTGTATTTGCCTATATTTTTCTTCGATGTTGAGAGCATGATGTGGATCTAATTGTATCAGTTCCAGCGTTCATTATTTACTTTGATTTTCGTAAGAAAGGAACAACATGAATCTATCACGTAACACAACAAACACGTCTGCAAGTTGGGATTTACAACTCTGCGTGCCATCTGTTCACTTTGTGGCTGCTTAATTGTATTTGTCTTTGGTCTTGGGGTCTGGATTTGGATCTGATGGTGTCAGTTCCTGAGGTCACTTATTTACTTTAAAAGGATAAGACGTCGTGTTGATTGAATCTCTTAGATCTTAAAATATGTTTTATGAATTGCGAATATTATCGTCATCTCAAACTGCCATTGTTTTCATTAAACGCAGTATTTAAATAATTTACGCATATGACTGAACCGGTTAAACATTTCTTGGCTATCGTCATTATAATTATCACAGTGAAGCAGAAATTTATTAGTATGCAATATCACCATGTTTACATGTACAATATAGCTTCTAGATATTGTTATCCCCACAGTTACTTTTTCCAAAGAAAGATGGAAATATTGTAAACGCTTCCATCCGTCCGTCTGTCTGTCAGTCTGTCCGTCACTCTATCTCCTCCTTAACCACTGGGCGGAATTCTACCAAATTTGCGAGAGCAACATTATTTTTCTGGGCGTCCATCCTTTAGTGCGTCCGTCGTCCGTCCAGTTCTCTGTCATGCTATCTGCTCCAAAACCACTGGGCGGAATTAAACCAAACTTGCTACATCACTTCCCCTTATGGTAATGTTGTGCGAGAGCATGGTTATTGTCTGTGCTCCGTCCTCCATGCGTTCGTCATCCGTCCATCTGTCCGTCACGTTATCTCCTCCTAAACACTAGACGGATTTTAACCAAACTTGCTATCACTTCCCCCATGTTAAGGGTGTGCGAGAGCAACATTATTTTTCCGTGTATCCATCCCTGCACACGTCCATATGTCCGTCACGCTTTCTCCTCCTAAACCATTGGTCGGAATTTAACCAAACTTGCTACATAACCTCGCTTCACGGTAAGTCTGTGCGAGAGCGTCCGTCTGTCAGTCCGTCCGTCGTCCGTTAGTAATACAACAATCAACAACATTAACAAGAGCATGGGGAGTTCCGATGGCGCGCCGTTCACTGTGCATTCTGTTTTTTCAAATCGATTTAACCAAAACTAGTATACACCCAATGGTATAAAAAGGGGAGAGTCGTAATATTAGAATTAAGATGAGACTTAAAACTGATGTTTCTAGAATTTTGAATTGCTCATAGTAGTTGATTCCATTGTCTTGTGAGAGACAGAAGACATGAATTGTAATGAATTCGTGTGGGCATTAATATTTCAAGTAATGCCCACGTTAGTGACTGCTAGGCAAATTATATGCAACAGTCAAGTCAACTGTTGATATAACAAAAGAAGATCAGGGCTGCGTTCAGAAGTGCAAAGTGATAGCAAACGTTTTGCCGTGGATCCCTGTACCTGATGACAAGCGCCAATAGGAGATGAGGTCCAGGGCAAAACAGTTGTAAGTAACTTGCACTTCTGAACGCAGCACAGGTACATTACGAAAACACTCCTATTCAAATATATTGAAAATTTTACGACCAAAAAGGAAAATTTTCAGATAAAATAATTCTAATATTTTTCATATTTCTGCTGGCGAGGCGGTTCTAACGAGTACCCACAATCTATGTTTTGAGCAGAAATATGAAAAATAATGTATACCCCTGTAAACCCCAGTTTTACTATATAAAAGTGGGGTTTAAGGGGGTCAAAATTATATAGGCGTGTTTCCGTGATGACTGGGACAGAGTTGACTTTTGTAAGGTGGTTCCTCTGTTGCAGTTCTTCTTTGTTTGTGCGGCCATGATCCTATGTGCCATTTACTTTGCCATTATTTGTTCCTCATCTCTCATTCGTTTGGTGCATCAGGAGGGCTGTGCTTCATGATTGTGGTATTTCATGGTTATCTTCATGTATATAATTTTGTATCTTATAGAAATGATCAGTTTATGTGTTTATTTCTAGCAGCGGTTTTCATCCTGCGTCAGTTAACAGAGACTCGGCAGAAACTAACCTTGGTGCACCGTGATAATGCATGCTGCTGTCTGAATTAGATTAAGCTTGCTCGTTTCATAATTGTTCTAAAAGACCTGGGCCCGAGGTTGTAAAACTTTTTTTCACGCTCAACTCAGCTGAGCATGAAATTTGGCCTGCTAATAAATCTCAAATTACTAACACCCACATTTTTTTTCTTGCAAAATATAGCTAATAAATATGAAAATACCAACCATGCAATTTTCTATGCTAATAAATATGAAAATGCCAAATATTGTTGGCATTTTCATATTTATTAACAGAGAAAATATCATGTTCAGCTGAGTTGAGCATGAAAAAATGTTTTATAATCTCGAAGCCTGTTTTTTCCAAGAAAGGTCTGTTACAACGCAAAATGTAAAACTGTAGAAATATCTATATTTTGTTTTGACGCCAACGCGAAATGTAGGAAGTTCTTTGCCTTAATTTCAAAGCAAAGTATATAATTTTTAAACATTTCTCGTTTACACCAACGCAGAACGTAGAAATTTCTATATTTTCTTTGTTAGGTTAGGATAGTTATGTTTTAACTTGACTTAAAAAAATATATAAAACCCTTTTAATTGGACGTCAGTTGTCTTTTTAACATTTAATTTTGTATCATGAGGTGTCGGTCGGCGTAGTTCACGGTACAGCGACTGGGCTTATACGGACAGATAGACAGACTACAGTGACAAAAAAAATTCCTAGGTAGGGAGACATAATGCAATAACATTCACTAATATAATTTTCTCTTCATTTCTACATTTTGCGTCGATATCGACCATATCGATGCAAAATGTTAAAAATATAAATTTCTATATTTTGAGTTGAGACTAACGCAAAATGTAAACATTTCCAACATTTTGCCATAGCGTCTATTAGCGTGTAAGTATTTCTACACTTCTACATTTTGCGTAGTAACAGAGGTCTGCTGCTGAATAATAAATATTACGTAAAGATTAGCAATCTAGCAGAGAAAAAAAAAAAAAAAAAAAAAAAACTGGTACAGTACAATGATTATTTATTTTTGTAGAGTCAATATGTTAATACCAAATGCAATCAAATATAGTCTCAAATACAGTAAAACTTCAATGACTCAAGCAACGATTCCTTTTAAATCCCTAGGAAATTCTTCCGATAGCTCAAGAAAACAAATATTTAGGGGGAATTTAGGGGCATTTTCTTACTTTATCATTAAAATGTATTTTGTATGTATTGAGTGCACTCAACATGCCGTTATTTTATAGGCGATCGAACAGACATTCCTAAACTATCCCCATTTGACTCCTGGCTCCGAGATTATAAAATTGTTTTCATGTAAAACTCAGGTGAGCATGAAATTTTCTCTGCAAATAAATATGAAAATGCCAACCATTGTTGGCATTTTCATATTTATTAGCAGAGAAGATTTCATGCTCAGCTATGTTTAGCAAGAAAAGAAAAATGGAATTATTAGTGATTTGAGATTTATACTCAGGACAAATTTCATGCTCAGCTGAGTTGAGCATGAAAAAAGTTTTATAACCTCGGGGCCTGATTAAGCGCTATGATTAGCTCTCAGAGGCTCTAACTACCCTTGTCTAGAGCAAATTTCCGTGGTCCAAACGATGTTCACACCATTGAAGTACGAATGCTAACTTCTTTTATTTGTTTATATATGGGCCTCGCCATGCGAAAACATGTCTTCAGGCATATGCGGACAGCGAAGGACCAGATCAATCTGCGCATTCGCGCAGTCTGATCTAGCACCGAGGTTATAAAACTTTTTTCATGCTCAACTCAGCGGAGCTTGAAATTTTTCCTGCTAATAAATCTCAAATTACTAACAATTGCAAATTCTTTCTTGCTAAACATAGCTGTGCATGAAAATATCTCTGCTAATAAATATGAAAATGCCAACTATTGTTGGCATTTTCATTCTTATTAGCAGAGAAAGTTTCATGCTCAGCTGAGTTGATCATAAATTTTTTTTATAACCTCGGGGCTAGGGCCTTCACTGTCCACTAACAGAATCATAGGCTACAACAAAATGTATTGATGGAGAGCAAAGACGCGGATGATACTTTGCGCATGCACAGAATGATTTTAATATCCACATTGTGTGCATGTTCGAAGGTACGTTTTCGCTTGACGCGACCCATATATAAGTAGACGGATAAATTGCGATAATTCTTGCGGGTACTAATTTTGCTCCTCTTGTGGCAGATTACTTCTTGTTTTGTTATGAAAGGGATTTATTATGTTTCTTTCTGACGATACATAAGCTGACATTATTGTAGCTTTTAACTCAACTTCCTGATATTGGGATGACCTTTTGAAAAACGACAATCCTTACTTTGATGGAATGGTCACCCAGTTTTTTCCTATTGAACTGCAACTGAACAAATCTAATTTTACTGATACCCTACCGAAGCCCCATTTCAGATGTGCTATGTGCTTTATTTGTTTTATACGCTTTTGTTTCATCCAAAGTTTAGGCAAATGCGATGATTTTGATGTTCTTAATTTGCCGTTTTCGAATGGCGACGTTCCTCGTGTCCCTTCTTATGGAATTTCATTTCCACACTTATTGGTGTGCAAGTGCGTGTAGTCATTTGGCTGATTTCAATGCTCGTAACAAAACTTTGACTGCAAAACTTTTCCAACAGGGGTATCGGTATCATAATTTTCGGAAAGCTTTTTCAAAGTTTTATCGCCGGCACTACGAATTTGTTTCTAAATGCGACACCACATTAAAACACTTCTGCTTCAAGGTCTATCGGAACCTTAAAATTTCACACCATATGGTGACTTAGTGTATAGGTAAACCTAAATTTTATGATCAATTTAGTAAAATTACTTATGTTATAAACGAAGGAGGCATAACATTGCTCCCAAAAAACAGTCTGCTTGTTTAGCGGTTAACCCAATCACGGTTGACCACTGTACTTATAAATGTCATTGCATGCCGGTGGGTCGGGGTCAAACTCTATGATGGCCCAAACTTTAAAAAAAAACACTATTCATTTAGTTGGTCTGGGCCGGAACTTTTTATGTCTGTTTCTCTGCCCACCGGAGATCAACTGGTGATCTTCTTTTGCTCCAGTATTCGAGCTGTGACACCCCAGGGATCTTCAAGTGTCTCAACACGTTGTTGGTATTGACTCTTCATCTTTGCTTCATTATAGGCTTTTTTACATTTATTTTACTACACTGCAACTGGTGTTAGCTCCGTGTGGCGCCCGTAGAACGTCTCCCTGTACTTTACCATAGTGCAGATTATATTTAATTTCCTTTCGGATCCTTGGGCCCATTGTGGTATCTCTGAAAATGGAGTTCTGCTCATATATACGCTAGATGGCGTAAGCAATGTTGCAAACTCCATTACTGCTTATGAAGAGTCTCAATAAAACCGAAACTCCCATTTTCTAAACTGTAATATGTTATTTCCCAGCTAGCATTCTACGTAAATCTACATCGGGCCGTCATCGGCCCGTCAGCTACCCTGACGGGCCGATGACGGTCCGATATAGATTTACGTAGAATGCTGACTGGGTTGTTTCCATAGGCAATCTTTTTAACGTTTATTTATCTGTGATTTGTTTGATGCTCGTAATGATTCATGGAAGACCCCATGCGGACCGAGCAGACATATATTTTAACCACTATGGCACTATGGTAGCTTAGAGCCAGAGCAGACATATGTTTTAACCACTATGGCACTATGGTAGCTTAGAGCCAGAGCAGACATATGTTTTAAGCACTATGGCACTATGGTAGCTTAGAGCCAGAGCAGACATATGTTTTAAGCACTATGGCACTATGGTAGCTTAGAGCCAGAGCAGACATATGTTTTAACCACTATGGCACTATGGTAGCTTAGAGCCAGAGCAGACATATGTTTTAACCACTATGGCACTATGGTAGCTTAGAGCCAGAGCAGACATATGTTTTAACCACTATGGCACTATGGTAGCTTAGAGCCAGAGCAGACATATGTTTTAACCACTATAGCACTATGGTAGCTTAGAGCCAGAGCTGGGATCCCGTAAAGCTAACTTAAGCCCAAGGATTTTTTATTGACCGTTCCAAGGCGATACTTTCATTATTCACGTCTTGTTAAATATTCATTGTGTTTCACTTAGAATTACTTTTCTTTTGACAATTATGTAAGTTTAAGATATATTTACAGTCGAACCTCAATGGCTCGAACATCTTTGGGACCATGGAAATTCGTTCGAGACATGGGTAGTTCGAGCCACTGAGGGTTAATCATGGTACCAGTTCAGGAAGCAAATAGCGATAATTTAGGGAATAGGAGAAAGCAGTCAGTTAACTCCCTTGATTACTTTCTGTAAGTAACCAGGTCCAATTAATTGGATTCCTCTGCTTTTATCATTAGTGTTTCCATTAAGTATCACTTCCTTTTCCTTAATGAATCTAATTTTAACAAGGTCATATGCCAATACAGCTTCCAAAATATTTAGAAGAAATATTTTCTGTGCAATGAAAACTATAATATTTATTAATCTTCCATGTGGATATGGAGAAATGTAAAGTTAAGAATTTGTTTAATTCCACTGATGACCATTGATAGAAGCAGAGGATTCCAATTAGAAGGACCTGGTTGGTATTTGATCTACCTTGGACTTTACCTGTCAAGGGAAATAATAGAAATACTGCTGCTATCTCTCATTCTTTTCGATTTTCTACGCAATAATTGTGTGTTGAGTGTACTCATTAGAATCGCCTCGATGAGGCGATTCTAATGAGTACACACAACATACAATTCCATGATAAATAAGGAAAAACAATCATTAAATATTTGTTTTCTTGAGTTACTGGAATAATTTTGTAGGGACTGAAAAAAGAGTTCGAATCATCCACGGTAAACGAGCCATCCGTGTTCGAGCCATTGAGGTTATACTGTAATTAAGTTTGGGTAACAGAATTGCCACAATTTTGAGAAAGGCGGTACTTTCATTGTAGTACTCTTGTAAATTGTTACGTACTGTTTCACTTTGTAATTTTTGTTTCTTGTTATAATTATGTAAGTTGATTATATGTTCTGTTAAGTTTTGGTAACGGATTTCGCACCTTTTTAGGAAAGAGTCGGCAACTTTGCTCGCTGTCTGTTCATTTTGAGGCTGCTTTATTGTATTTTTCTGTCTTTCCCTTTAGTGTTGGAGGCTTGATGTAGATCTGATTGTATCCGTTTCTGAGTTCTCTTATTTACTTTGTCAACTTTTCTTGTCATCTGCTCTTTTTGTACCTGTTTAATTGTATTTTTCTGTCTTTCTCTTTGATGTTGAGAACGATGTTGATTGTATCAACCTAAGTTCACTTATTTACTTTGCTCACATTCCCCAAAAACACTTATGAGACAGATTCCGCGGAATATAAACTTACTAACCAGCCATGAAGAAGTGATATATCAGAATTCAGTTTCATCGCAGTATCTATTGGATCGTCAACTATAATGAATAGACTCCTGTCATCAACAAAGATACTGATTGATAATTAGCGAAGAAAGAAAGAAGAGAGTCACTTATACCTACATGTTTCAGTTTGTAAAGGTTTGTTAAGGTTAATCTCGATGCTACGTTCTGTCAAAATGTTAACTTACGTCACAAAAAATAGCATAAAAATAACAATATTTCGTTGTTATCTATCTTTATTAAAATTTATTACTGGGACATCAAAAGCAACAATCTCGATGACATTTATTTTTTATTCGAAAACATAGAAGTGAAGTTATCATTAATTGTAAGATTTCGATATAAACAAAGATTCCATGACAAATTACGCGCAACGTGAGAAAGAGCTCTTATTCCATATGTGAACAGCGAAGGTACCGATAACCTTTCGTATTCTTGCAGTTTGATCAGGGACTTCTCTTTTCGATGATACATTCTACAATATCCAGTATTTATGTGACTGAGGCAACGATGGCTCTGATCAGAGTGCATGAATCTTAAGTCTGACCTGGGACTTTGATATCTGCACATGCAATAAGGGCACTTTTCTCATGATAATATATATAATTTTACTTTAAATAAAAGAAGTGTAATGCAAAGGTCTTTCTTTTTAAGCTGAAAAATATAAATGAAGTCTTTTCTAGGACACGTCTGAATTAAACAAAGTAACTATTAATTTATTAATTAGGGAATTATTTGTTAGCTTGTGTGCTTTTCTAAACTACTTGAACATTATTTGACTTCAAAACTTGGAATTTGGAAGAAAGTAGAGTATGAAGGTAGAGTATCTCTGTATGATATATTGAACCGTTTCGTGAGAAAAATACTTTCAGACTTGCCGTGACATTATTTTTTCCAGTTTGCATGTCCAGCACCTAACCAAGGCCGCGTGTCTAATTATTTCATCACGAAAACATGCCTATATAATTTTGACCCCCTTGAACCCCATTTTTATATAGTAAAACTGGGGTTCACAGGGTATACATTATTCAGCGAGGCGGTTCTAACGAGTACCCACAATCTATGTTTTGAGCAAAAATATGAAAACTATCGGAGTTTTTATCTGAAAATTTTCAGTTTTTGGAGGTGAAATTTTTTATATATTTGTATAGGCGTGTTTTCGTAATGGGCCGAAGTTTCCCCTTTGCCTACCGCTTACTTGAGCGAACAGCCAGTAGTACGGACTCTAGCGAACAGCCAGGAGTACGGACTCTAGCGAACAGCCAGTAGTACGGACTCTAGTACTCAATTTCCGCTAACCCTAAGATCGGAAAGATATAAATCTTCTACCGTTTTCTATAGCCTCTTTTAGAAAGCATATAGAAATGGATACAGACCAACAATGTGCGATTTTCGTTCAATATGGCCGCTACAAATAACCTGAAAGAAACCGTTTGATTGCAAATATTATGACACCATTTTGAATGACACATTTTAAATTTTACCAAAAAATCTTTCGGGCGTTCTAGCTTATGGTTTTCAAATAAAAATATTCGTATAGAACACGATATTGTACTTAAGTTGAAGCATGTATGTTGAGGGGAATCGCCGCGCATTTCTTCATGTCCATAATTTCAAAACTTTTGTTGACGAACTTTACTTGGTAAGAGTGTATGTAGACCAAACATAGTAATTGACGTAATTTCCGAAAACTAAAATGTTCATAAAAATCCACAAAATACATGCCGTTTTACAAAACACGACGAGAATTTAAAACAATCAGTTCAAAATTACATTCAGACATCAACTGTACAGATTTATTTATCGCGAGTTGGGTGTTTATTGGGTATATTTTACACGTTAGTATATACATGTGTACTATACGCTTAATAAAATTTACAGTTGCTTGGCAAAACTTTAAACCAGTATCATGCAAAATGCATGCGCTTCTCCAAACTGCAATTAGTTTTGTATTGCTAAACAGAGGTTTTGTATGAACCGATATCCAAGCTTTATATATACAAAAGTCAGCCATTTATCTTTCCGATGCAAGAGTTACGTTTTTTAGCGAGATACAGGAACTGAGAAACCGACTATAGGGTCTCGGAAGATTGGGCATCTGAACTTTTGCTGTTTGTATATGCTATAATGGCTCTTTCCACATGACACGGCTCTATGAATTGTGCCAATTAAAAAAAATGGCCGTTTATACTTGTTTTAGGGAACTGTTTTATAAAATAATTCAAATCTGCAGGCGTATTTACTTATCATTTTATATGATGCTGACATAGTTTTATCTGAAAAAAGAAAACTGCTATGACTATTGCCTGGGAACTACAACATAATTTATGACTTTCTAAAACAGGCTCTTCTAGCTCTTTTTGTTTGTCGCTTAGCATAAGCTAAACTTGATTTTGTTTATCTGTTTCAAATGGAATTTTCTCGATAACTTTTTAATACATGTTTTTACAAAAAAAAAAAAAAAAAAAAAAAAAAAAAAAATTCATTGGAGGAACGTTTTAGAGGATGACAAGCGCCGACATCTGAGAGAGGCCTCAGCTCTTAAGTTTGAAATTTCTATCGGTTTCACTGTAATCAGATGAAGAGTTTGTGATAGTCCACATTTGCGTAGAATTTTAAAGTTGAAGACAGCCCCTATACAACAACTGTGATCGTCTGAAACCAAGATAGGATTTATGTTTTATACATAGAATTTATGTTGTTTTAGTATTATTTTTGTGTCGCCTGCCTAGTATGGCAGACACATAGGAATCATGTTGTCCGTCCGCGTCGTCGTCGGCGTCGGCGTCGTCGGTGTCATCGTCACATTTTTCGTTTCCGTTCAATAACTTTTGAAGGGATGTATTGATTTCATTCAAATTTTGCAGAACTTTATATCACTATAATATACAGGTTAAGTTCGATATTGGTAATCATCCGTCATATTTTGGCTGAGTTATGGCCCTTTTTCGACTTAATTTTTGTTGTTCGTTTCCGCTCAATAACCTTTGAAGGGATGCATTGATTTCAGTTAAACTTTGCAGAACTTTAAATCACCGTAAAATACAGGTCAAGTTCGATATTGGTAATCATCCGTCACATTTTGGCTGAGTTATGGCCCTTTTTCGACTTAGTTTTTGTTGGTGTGTTGATATTGGTTTCTGATCGATAACTTTTGCAGGGATGCATTGATTTTATTGAAAGTTTGCACACGGATATATCATTGTCATATACAGGCCAAGTACGATATTGGTAATCATCCGCAAACTTTTGGCTAAGTTATAGCCCTTTTTCGACTTAGTTTTTGATGTTGGGTAAAATACAAGATAAGAGTATTGTTTCCCTTCAATAACTTTTGAAGCGATACATTGATTTCATTCGAAGTTTGTAGTGAGTGTTTGCCTTTAGGGATAGGAGCGATTATAAGGCCCAGTGTTTTGTTTCCTTTTTCATATCAAATGGTTGGCGCTTTAAGCAGGCGACACATCCGATTCTCGGAATTCTAGTTTTTCATAAAAGTTCACCTTACTGAACACGATTGAAGCTCTCTAAACAAGATAGGTTTAAAAGAATCTTAAAACGCAAGTTTTCTTGAAGACTAAAATAAAACGCAGGATATATGTTCTGCTTATCTAGGCCTTGTGCCATTTACAAAAAATTAAACCCAAAGCTAAATGACTACTTATATACTAGCGGAAATAAAGAAAGATGCAAAATCGGTTTTGGTGTCCTGTTTTTGTTTTTATTGAAGAACCAAGTTTAGTGAAATTTCACACGCGAACTCGTAGGATTAAAGTTTTCATTAAAAATTAGTCAAACTTGTTCAAAGCACACACACGTTAAAACGTTTGATCGAAATTATTTAAGTATTTCTATTATCCCAAAAGAAAAATTGCGTTTTTTTTTATTTCCACTCAATAAGGGCTCTCTTTCTCGGCTAGTATAAATAACAATGAAATATCAACTACGTATTTAGCGATGATTGGCTATCGATAGTCTATATTATCTGAAAAAATGCACGTGGATGTCGATCACGGACTTAGAAAGTCTGCGGAATTTTATATTTTTGAAAATCCTTATCAGTTTACAGCAAAACTACTCACTGCTGCGTCCGAGGAGTCATGACATTAATCTGCAACAAGCTCTGGACATCAGGAGAATATTTAACAGCATGAATTCAAGAACTGCTGATTACACTTTCTCCCTAAGAAGGTAAACCCAAACAATTAATCAGCTCTACTGAAACATTAGTCTCAAAAACCACGCAGGAAAGGGAAAGTTGAAGATGAGTCTCAGCTGATTCCTACTCGAGGTAGAAGATTTAATTGTTGAAGAACAAGCGGGTTTCTGAGCGGGAAGAAGTACAACTGAGCAAGTATTCAATCTCAGACTTTTGGCGGAAAACACTTCCAGTATCAACAAGCGCTTTATCATGTCTTCATAAACTTTTAAGAAACTCCTCCACAGAGTATTACGTGATGTCTTCTCTCGTTGAATTGCTTTATCTTACCAGATCATGAAATGAACATCCGCACTGCAAGCAGAGTAATTTTCAACGGCTGCTTTATTGCGATTGCTGGAATGCCTAGGGAAGAAAGCGCCCAAGGACGGACTGATCGTCTCGACAAAAGCAGTATTTTTTTAAATGGACATTGTGTCTAAGAAGACATCTGAGTTTGATAACAGAGAACATAGTTCTAGTTTTAAACTATTAAAGAGTTTCGGATACCTAAAATCAGTTTTTTAAACCAGAGAGTCTGTCTAGAATTGTGCAGACGACTGAATCACAAACAATAGAGAAACAAAAACATCAGGTTCGTCTCCAAATCAAACTGACACGCTTCCAGATTGCATCTACCCAACTCTACGTTTGTATAACGGGATTTGACAGCAGAACACGAGAAAAGAATCAATGCTTAAAAAATAAATGCTGCCACAAACTGCTGAATTTCTGGCGCTTGGACCATATGACGAGTTAGGATTAACGCGAGCCTATCTACGATACCATGTTTCCTCATGTGAACCTCCTCACCATAGTCAAGAAACGAAGCCTCGTGTAGGTGGTAGGATCACATGTAACGTTCCTCTGGCTTGTCAAATACAACTATGTGAGAAACAGTTGAAGGGTTGAAGGCACACGGCAATGGTCAGGCAGAAGAAAAAAATGGGAATATAACATTGAGGACTAGTCGGTCTTAGCTTTGCCATCGCACAAAAGACAGTCGAAGAGGGAGGTCAGTTGGGAAATAGTCTCCAAATCGTAAGTTATGTCCCACCAACAACAGGTTTACCAATCTTTTGAAAAATTCAGCAGACGACAACCTGATAATATGTATTATTTTTTCCCAGATAACAAACTATGATATTTCATGCAAATTTTCTCCTGAGAAGCCCATCTAAAATATTTCATATAGTCGTCTACTGCAGTTCTTGCCCAGCATGCTATGCAAAGGAGGAGAACTATTTAAACGTAGGTCTTAGAGTGATGCCTCTTAACAAGGGTCCCCCAACTAGTTTTTTCTACTGACCGTTCAAAGGCGTTCCACTGTTGCAGTTCTCTTTTGTTTATATATCGTCGGCATCATCTGTGGCGTTTGGTTTCCTCATTTCTCCTTCTTATGAGACCTTGAGAAAACTGAGCTTCGTGATTGTGGCATCTCTTGGGTAGCTTCGCTTATAGTTTTGGTAAAAGCTTTTTTTCTATGACAGGGCTCACAAAATATGTACGATGTTTAGGTTTGATAATTGTTTATCACTTGCCATTTTCATATTGTACTATGCTAACATTAACAAAAAAAAAAAAACAAAAAAAAAAAAAAACAACAAAAAAAACAAACAAAAAAACAAACAAAACAAAACAAAAAAACAAAAAAAAAAAAAAAAAACAATTCAGTGTTGCACCATTCTGTCTGAAGTAGTGTAAAGACTGTGTCTGTGCAAAGTAAAAAAAAGCTTTAGTTACTATCAGCCGTTCCATAAACCATTTATATTGCTCTACAGATCTGAACAGATGTTAGAAACAGGTCAACGTACCGTATCTAAGAATTTGATGATCAAATATAAACACTAGTTTGCCGATTAATTGCCAAACTACGTCTTACGATTGTTTGCTATTAAAAAGCTCAAACTGCTAATTTTAAGGTAAAATTAATTATGGATACGAATGAATATTCTTTGGGTAATACTGTGTAAAAGGCATTTGATTGTTGGTGTCTGATAACTAGAAACATATATCTAAAATATCTGTGAATCTGAAAAACACTGATAGAAAAGATCTGTCTACTTCCCATGCGCTACAGATAACGTTGACATTATAAAGAGACACAACAGGGTGTCTTGTACTCTTAGGTTGAGCACAGATGTTAGGAAGATTACTCCGACAATCCATTTGTTGCAGAAGAGGCGGCATACTTTGCTCATATTCTTAGTAAAAAAGAAGACATTTAGCCCAAACATTTGGACAAGATATGCTGATATGTCATCGTATAGACAAAGCAATCACTGACACGTAGCTTCCAGAGTTTACAGAGCCAGATCATGTTGCGGTTATGAATTAAATATTGTTATTACTACAATACGTTCTTCAAAAATTGTTTACATTCAGTAGTTAATAGCACCTTTAGATAAAAGTACCCATCTCAGCAAGGCTATCAATGTACCTAGTAGTTATAACCTTGAAGACTCAACTGCCGAAACGGCCAATATTTACAACCACATCATTTAGGGCATTCTGTCTGAATTAAATCCGATATGTAGTGGCTCCAAAATAATTAAAAAAAAAAAAGATGCCATTGACAAATCTTTACAAACCTTTACAGAAAAGATATAGCTCTTCTTGTGCTTGCGGTGGTTTTGAAAGTACATAACATTTCTTATTGAATGTCCAGATTACAAACATATTGAAATAGGTGCCTGCCTCATGATATTCAAAACAACACGACCCAGAAACTACCTGCAGGAAAACGAAGCATCTCCTACCAAGAAATTCTTCTCTAAGAACAAGATTTTATAGTTAGAGCAGAAAGATTTATAAAATAATATAACTATTAATTAACTGTGTCTCATCACATTTTGTATTCTCCAGTCAAAAAACAATAAATAAATAAATAAAATGGAAAAAAAAAGGTACGATCAATGTTCTCTTTCATTCTCTCTTCCTACTCGTTGCAACAAAGTCAAAATTAAAGAATACAGCTCTGTGTGTGTCTCTAATCGTATTATTTGGTAGAAAAGCTAAACTTCTCCGATTTTTGTGATTTTGTGTGTTCTTTGTTTCCAAAGGCAATCCTTTTGGACTTTTATTCTAAGAATCTCTCTCTCTCTCCTTTACAAATTTTGGTTTTGTAGTCAATCGGTCATTCGTACATACTGTAAATTAGTTCTTGTTAATAGGTGATGGCTTGCATATAAGCATTATGCTTGCATGTTTGTTTGTAAGTTATTATTAAGTAGTATTTCATCTAAATGCAGATGCTTCTGAAATGCAGTTTAGGAGCCCCTATGAAACGAATGAGATCAAAGCTGAGACAGAATGTTTATCATGACCTAGCAGATTGCAAGAAATTATACGAAAAATGATATCCAGGAAATGCCACAATCACAAAGCACTGCCCTCCCAAGGCACCAAAAGAAGGAGAGATAATTAACAAATAAGGGCAAAACAAACGCCACATATGAAACCACAAACGTACAAAGAGATCTGCAACTGAAGAATCGCGTAGGAACAGTCAGTAGGAAAACTACTGGGGTAGGGCTCAAACCAGTATCATTTGTGCAAAACCTCACCCTTAATTCTGACTCAGTTCAAAATTATAATTTTTGTTCGGTCTCAATAAAGGCTCTCTACCTCATCTGTGAAACATCAGAGTGAAACATATATAATCAAATATACTGTGATGAAAGAAAACAAAGGGCTAAATGGTGATCTGAAACCAGAACACAATCTTGAAAACAACAAGTAGGACCACGATGAATCCGACCACAGACATTGATATTCAAGCATTGACCATCTGAAAAACACTTGGAGGATCAATCATGCATACAGTTTGCCGCAGATTACATTTTCTGCATACTTTCAATGCAGTTTGACATTTGTGGCTGCAGTCTGTCAGCGGAATCTGGCGAATGACTATATAAACAGAGTAAAGGTTCATGTAACCACTTTGGAAGTTGACTTTATGTGCTAAAGATCGAGGAAAATGTGTGGAGTGCTTGTTTGAATGCGAATGTCTAAGTGATCCTATTGACATCGCCAAAGCAGTTTTCCAAACATACAAACCGCAGACATGGTAAGATATAGAAGCACAGCAATACCGTCTCTATATAAGGATGAGTCCAAAGACACTGTAAGTTGAAAAAGAAGGAAACCACGTTCATTGTCTTTTGAGAGGGCTGTGTTTCATTATTGGGAACTTTCCTGTGTGCCTCCTATTTATATTATTTCTAGCATATCAGGCCCGTGTAATGTAATGTAACACAACAAACGCTGTAATTATGAGATTACACTCTTATCAGTAACCTTGGGAAAGCTGCATTTCGTGGTCGATGTCCTACCTGAGCATCTACCCTATTTTTTATCATGAATTATTATGTTATACAATACGTTTGGGAAATGTCAAAAGCGCTTGGAAATGTTTGGTTTCTATCTTATCAATCACACGTATCAGCATCATCGATAAATAATCACGTTAACCTTTTGTAAAACAACCATTAATTGTAAACCAAGAGAATCTTTAAAAATCTGAACGAATAGATATCAAGTTGTGGATTGTTTAAATAGCTATACCAGACAATCCTGTCATATCTAATGATTACAAAAATATGAGACACAATGTCAGTAAACGTACAGATGTACTTCGGACATGTGCGTCCAGCTAACATTACGAAAGCATACCTATACCTATTCAAATATATTGAAAATTTTACCACCAAAAACTGAAAATTTTCAGATAAAAAATTTGATATTTTTCATATTTCTGCTCAAAACATTGATTGTTGGTACTCGTTAGAACCGCCTCGGCGAGGCGGTTCTAACGAGTACCCACAATCTATGTTTTTGAGCAGAAATAAGAAAAATAATGTATACCCCTGTAAACCCCAGTTTTACTATATAAAAGTGGGGTCTAAGGGTGTCAGACTTATATAGGTATGTTTTTGTGATGGATTCAGATCAGCTTGTGTATTTACGTAGTCTGATCATAATCTTCACAGTGCATTTTTGATAGCCAAGTATGTAAAGTTGCTTCTGGCGGACAACAAAGACTATGCGGATGCGCAGGCTGGCTTGATTCTTCATTGGACAGGCATGCCAGAAGACAGGTCATCACGAAAACATGCCTATACAGTTTTGACCCCCTTAAACCCCACTTTTATAGAATAAAAATGGGGTTTACAAGGGGTATACATTAGTTTTCTTATTTCTGCTCAAAAACATAGATTGTGGGTACTCGTTAGAACCGCCTCATGAGGCGGTTCTAACGAGTACCCTCAATCTATGTTTTTGAGCAGAAATGTGAAAAATATCAGAAGTTTTTAACTGAAACTTTTCATTTTTGGTGGTAAAATTTTCAGTATATTTGAATAGGCGTGTTTTCGTAATGTTATCACTTTGCGGCTCATACTGTAAAATGTCGAAATAATTTTTATACGATCAGCCATCATGAAAACATGCCTATATAATTTTGACCCCCTTAAACCCCACTTTTATGTAGTAAAACTGGGGTTTGCGGGGTATACATTATTTTCCTTATCTCTGCTCAAAACATAGATGGTGGTACCCGTTAGAACCGCCTCGCCGAGGAGGTTCTAACGAGTACCCACAATCTATGGTTTGAGCAGAAATATTAGAAATATCAGAGTTTTTGAATCTGAAAATTTTCAGTTTTTGGAGGTAAAATTTTCTATATATTTGGATAGGCGTGTTTTCGTAATGATATTAGAAAAGCAATATTTTCATAGCTCCAGATAAGGCATGTGTTCTTTTAGCCTAAACGTACTGATTTTTTTTCTCAACGTAAACATATATTGTTGCTACAAATTCGAAGCGTTTCGGCGTCGCTTCTATTGAATATCCATCGCAAACGTTTCCGTAGAGAAATCAGCAGCAAGATGCTTATCTGTATATATCTTCTTATCTGGAAGTACATTTCTTATTAATATCTTAACACAGAATTTAATGATCGATTCATGTAAGTAGTCATTATACAGTTAAGCTTTGACAGCTGGAACAAGCAGGGAAGTTAAACATGGCTTTAGTATTGAATAATTTTTCTGTTGTCCTTTAAGTCTTTTGTTCACACTAACTTTAAGTTTTAAGACATTTTGTTTATTAATTTAACTCGTAAAGCTAGAAGCATGTCTTAATCAGCAACGTAAATCGTAAGACTAATTCCATCCCAATCGTTTGTTTAGGACAAATTCGGACGAACTGCATCTCACATATGAGACACTCAGGGATTTTAAATAGAAATAGAGGGTAACTTCCTCACTGCAAAAAACACTATAATTTTTTTCATTTTGATACTCATTAAGAATTTTAAAATGAATAACAAAACTTTTTGGGATATAAATTACGCTAACAAGTCTAGGTAATGTATAGAGCCACATGTTCTCCGATAATAGGTGGTGAAACGGGTGAATCGGTCTACATTTTGTTGGTCAATGTTTAGAATTTGGCAGAAATCAGCTTTTCAATGCGTTTGTTACTTGCAGCAATCTTTTATAATGCATAACTCTGTTTTAATTTCCAAAATTTTTTTCACTTGCCATTTAATACGACGATAGAATCATAGCTTACATAGATCTGGATAAGAGAGGTATCAAGATGAATATGAGCCAGTGCATGACAAAACCTACACAATGGCATGTCCGCCCAGCTAAGACTCAGATAAGCCTGAGAATCCACCCAGCCTGATCAGATTCTTTGCTATGCACTTGATGGGCAGCTATAACGATCCAAGTTTTCACGCGGACAGCGAAGACTGATCAGACTGGGCGTATGCCCAGGTTGATCAGTCTTCGCTGGGCGCACTTGCCATTTTGTAGGTTTTGTCTTGCACTGGCTCATATAAAAATATAAGTCGTAGGTACTCTGTAGAAGTAAAACAAATGAGGCAAAAATGTTGTTTTGGTTAGAAAAACTGGCATATCTAATGCTATGGCTTAGAATTATACACTTTACATAATTGGAGTGTTTATGTAATGGATTGCCTATTTCCCAGTATTAACCCAAACCCTGGAGAGCTTCGTTGTTGGTATTACGTATCTGTAAGCTGTACTTAATGAACTAACGATTGATTTAAGGGGAATTGATAAACTTTTCCAAAATTGTTTTGCCTCGATTCTGAGAAGGGAGCAATTTTTTGTTTCTTTCAGAATAGACCGTTTTTTTTTTTCTCAAAATTCTTTCCTTTCAAAGTAAACCCTTTACAGAGGGGACTTGATGTGCAGGAAAGCAAATATTAAGTAACAATAATATGTAGTACACAACACAAACGAACGGTGTTTCTAAACATGTATGAAACCAAGATACTGGATTGATGATTCTAGGATCAGTTTGAAAGCAATTAATAATGAATTGAGTCTCTAGACGTATGTACTGATTAAGAAATCAAATATCAATTAATGAAGTCATCAAGCATTGTGTAAGTGCACTTTTAACTGAAAATATGATTAGCCCGATAACGTGTTGCTTTTGTCTGGTAATGGTTGTTATCAAAACATAGATCTGTTTATGACTGTCTGAATTAGATATAAAGAACGTTGCATCTTGCGTCAACATTTCTCATCATAGCAGCTATCCAAGTTAGATAGTTAAGCTTTGAAAGCTTGTCTGTTACCCTGATATATCATTCACATACAAGTATCATATATAGGACAACTTTCATATTTGAACTTCATGAACAAACGAATGACTTTGATTTTCATATTGTCCGTCGTGCGTCGTGCGGCGTCAACACTTTGCTTTAAAAGCCTACTCCTCTTACACTCCTGGGCCAATTGACTCAAAACGGTGGATAGCATTTGGGTGACCAAAAACAGCTAAAAACGTTCCGATCGGAAATCCAAGATGACCGCCATCTTATAAATCTATTTTCCGCTTCTTCTTCTGAACCGAAAGGCCACTTGACTCGAAACTCATACGTGTCGGGGGAACTTGCAGATCAAAAATAGCTAAAATCATTCCGATCGGAAATCTAAGATGGCCGCCATGGCGGGCTTCTTGAAAATCTACTTTGCGCTTCTTCAAAACGGAGAGGCCAATCGACTCTAAACTTGGTAGGAAATATCGAGCAGATTGTAGATCAAAAATAGCTAAAATTGTTCCTATCGGAAACATAAGATGGCAGCCATGGCGGCCATCTTGAAAATGTGATTAGCCCTTCGTCTCCTGAACCAAAAGGCCAACTGACTCGAAACTTGGTAAGAAGTATCAGGGCAACTTGCAGATCAAAAATAGCTAAAACCCTTCCGTTCGGAAATCCACGGCGATCATCCTGAAAATCTATTTTGCGCTTCTTCTCCAATTGACTCGAAACTTGGTCGGAAGTATCAAAGTGACTTGTAGATCAATTGACTCGAAACTTGGTAGGAAGGGCAAATTGACTCGATACTTGGTAGGAAATATCGGAGATACTTGTAGATCAAAAATAGCTAAAGTAATTCTGATCGGAAATCTAAGATGGCCGCTACGGCTATCTTGAAAATGTATTTTGCCCTTTGCCTCATGAACCGAAATGCCAACTGACTCGAAACCCGGTAGGAAGTATCATGGTGACTTGCAAATCGAAAAAAGCTAAAACCGTTCCGTTCGGAAATCCAAGATGGTCGCCACGGTAGCCATCTTGAACATATATTTTGTACTTCTTTTCCTGAACCGAAAAGCCAATTGACTAGAAACTTGCTAAGAAGTATCAGGATGACTTGCAGATCAAAATTAGTTAAAATCGTCCTGATCGGAAATCCAAGATGGCCGCCATGGTCGCCATCTTGAAAATCTATTTTGCGCTTCTCCTGAACCAAAAGGCTAATCGACTGGAAACTTGGTAGGAAGTATCGGGGAAACTTGTAGATAAAAAATTGTTAAAATCTTTCTGATCGGAAATCTCAGATTGTCGCCTTAGCAGCCATGTTAAAAGTCTATTTTGATATTTTTTTCTTCTGAGCCAAAAAGGCTACTTGACTCGAAACTTCATTGGAAGTATCAATATAGACGCCATCTTTAAAATATATTGGACTTCTTATCTTGAACGCTTAGAAACTTGTCTGGTAATCAGGTGAGAGATACAGGGCCATCTTGTCATTGTTGTCCCTCATCTCTTCTTCTCTCTTGCCTCGCGAAGACTATGCTTCGTGATTGCGGCCATTCCTGAGTCAATTCATTTTTATTTTGTATCATTAGTACAGACAAGGCACTATTTGGAATACGGTGAAGAGTATTGGCATTCCTATACGTGGTCACCCAATAACCAGGGCCCAGTTGTTCAAAGCGTCGCTAGCTTAACGAGCTCGTTAAGGGTCATTTCGTTAACTGTTTTAGCGAATTTAATATACAATATTCTGATATTTTTTGCTGAAAAAGTGTGAGTAGCTTTTGCACTCATATTTTTTCAGCAAAAAAATTTCAGCATATTTGCGTATCACTTGATGTAAATTTAAACGAATCGTTAACTAACGACATCGTTAGCTTTGAACAACTGGGCCCAGATGTATTATTTAGTTTCATTGAGATTTAATATTATTATACTTAATCGTTTGAAAACCTCGTCCTTTGAAACAATTGAGTTGTCGGCAGAAAACTTCTATAAGGTGGGTGGGCCTACACTAGTTAATATCCTCTTTGTTTGTTTGTTTGAAAACTACGGACCTTAAACTACTGAAAAATACAATCGAGCAGATAAAGGTATTGCATGTATGCTGTTTCTGCCTTCAAGCAATTATAGGCCCATGTATTACAACATTCTATTGCATTAAAATTCGCTTAAAACCGGGTCATGCCATGATGAAAGGATCTCTGTCGAATATATGGAAAAATGAAGGAATCCGCACAACATGAACAAGACATTCTGTTTTTGTCCATATGTTCTACTGTAGTCAATGGTTCTTAAGGCGGAAAGTGTACAGGTAGATCAAACTGATTGAGCTAGGCAGCTGTTAGTCATATGTGCCACTGTGCTAGTAAAGATTCTTGTGGATAAGTCTGCTTTGATCCTTTTTTTCATTACGACTGTTACATCTAATCACAGCAGAAACAAAACATTATTTCGAAATACTTTTTGTGACACACCCTAATTACAGTGAAACATATAGCTGCTAAAAATGATCCCTTTTCTTTGAGTAGAGTGTCAGAATCACAAATTATACCTAAGTACCACGAGAAAGGATTTACAAAAATAATATAATGTATAAAACTTTTTCTGATGTATTAAACGTTTAACCTGTCTCATTGGAAGATGGCATACATGCTTGGTGTCACATGGGTGCTTAAATTTCAAATCGACACAATTTTAAAATCATGTTAAGTTTTGCTTTTAGCATACTATTAGAGTCCACTTTTTTGTTATTTTTCTCCAAGCGCTTCCATGGATAACTTTTATATTCAGCTTGATAGTTTGTAGTATTGTACACTTTAATTCGATATACCATCACTTTCCTGTGACATCTTGGTAAAACAGAATTTAACATTGCATGTATTCAGCTCTTTTGCTGTTTCCCCTTCCCCCGTCCCCCCCTCCCCCCACCCCATGTTCTTTTATCTACAGTTATGCTTGGCTTGATGGATCCTTTGCTTCTATTACAGCATCAATTACATTGATGATAATAGTTATTAAATGTACTGATAGTTTTATTGAAAAACATCACGAAAACATGCCTATATAATGTTGACCCCCTTAAACCCCACTTTTATATAGTAAAACTGGGGTTTACAGGGGTAGTCATTGTTTTTCTTATTTCTGCTCAAAAAACATAGATTGTTGGTACACGTTAGAACCGCCTCGGTGAGGCGGTTCTAACGAGTACCCACATTCTATGTTTTGAGCAGAAATATGAAAAATATCAGTATTTTTATCTAAAAAATTTCATTTTTGGTGGTAAAATTTTCAATATAATTGAATAGGCATGTTTTCATAATGAGAGTAATGTTAATGGTTGTTAGCTATTAACCTAGACAGAACCACCGCCTTTGAACTATCTGCCGTAAAACATTCTACTGGGGATTTAAATGGACTTATCCAAGATTAACAAAACACACACACACACACACACACACACACACACACACACACACACACACACACACACACACACACAAACCCCACTAACTTTGTATTATTGCTCTGATTAGATGTAACAGTCAAGGAAAAAAGCGTCAAATAGACAAAACGAACCGTAACTGATTTTGTTGAGTTACAAGTTTTATTTTCTTTGGAGTTCTTATTTTTAAAGTCCTTTTCCAGCAATACCAAAACAATGTGTGCAAGTCAAATTTACTAAGTTATTTCTTTCTATTTGTTTTCAGATACCGCCGTTATTTGCAGCCCTGTGTGCGATTTGTATGCATCTGGCGTTGGGCCATGGAACCAGTCACTGTGTTAACTCTCCATACACAAGACTCATCGACAGTGAGATTCAGCAATTACGCTGGATAGATTTAACACATCATGATTACATAAACGCCACACTGAGTGCCTTTATAGAAAGCTCGATGTGTCGTCCCATTCAGGTCACAGAACACACGCTATATAATTACAGGAGCATGTGCCCTTGGAAATATGTCTCGGACATTGATCATGATCGTTTTCCAGTGCGGTTAAATATGGCAAAATGCATGTGTTCAACGTGCGCGCACAATTTTGAATGCAAACCTGTCCTATATACAATACCAGTGCTTAAGAAACAGTGTGAGGACGGTGTAAATCACTGGGTACAAAAGATGCAGTTAATATCCGTCTCTTGTTACTGTGCAAGACCGCCTATAAGACGGGTACGAAAACGTTTAAGCCTGTTGAAACTTCTTAACACGGACGGTAATACGGATAATAACGTTTCAGGCCCTCAGTAAATATTTGGTAGATTTCTTTGTAACCGGAAACATAAAAGCAAAAATTGCGTTTAGAAGGACTTGATTCACTTAGTAAATCCTCCGCATTTTTTTTTTTTATAAGGGAAACAACTTCTATGATTTCTGTGTCCAGGGCCCAGCTGTTCAAAGCGTCGTTAGCTTAACGAGCTCGTTAAGGGTCATTTCGTTAACTATTTTAGCGGATTCAATATACAATATTTTGCAGCTTAATGCAACTTAGATCAGAGTTGGATGGAAAAAAAAAGAGAAAATTATCACGATTTAACCCATTGTAGTCGGGAGACCCGTAAAAGGGTAATTGGCAAACAGTGCAGACCCAGATCAGACGCCACAGAACGCGGCGTTTGGTCAGGGTCTCTACTGTTTGCAAATAGTTTAGCCATTTTTCTATAGGAATCTGTAAATCTCATAGCCGGACGTACCTAAAATTGAAATTGGACTCTGCCAATATATAGTGTGGGAAAGTCTATTTAGTCTACAATGGGTTAAAAATATCAAAATTACTTTTATGTGTACCACCATTTGGAATGTGTTATGAGACTTTATGACATCATAAAATAAAAATCTAAAATGTAGCCTTTGGAAACAAAGAACACATTAAAGGTAGAAAATGGGAGTCTCGGTTTTATTGAGACACTTCATGAGCAATAATGAAGTTTGCAACACTGCTTACGACCTATCGCGTATGCATGAGCAGAGCTCCATTTTTAACGATACCACAATGGGCCCAATGATCCCAAAGGAAATAAAAATACGTATAATCTGCACTATGGTGATGTACGGGGAGACACTCTACGGCCGCCAGATGGCAATAGAAAACCTTAATTAAATATGTATACCTACCTTAAGTGAATAACATTTATGGCAATATTCAGTGTATTTGAGGTATTTTTTATTTTGCTTGAAAACTGCAGTTCTCAGTCATGAAGAAAATTTTATTAAATATTTTGTAATGTTTTGAAAGTCATAAAATTATATGATCGGAGTAATTTTTAAGCCTTTTTTAATTGACAGGTTAACGTAAAGTAAAACATAAACTATATGATTTCTTACTCTTTCTTACTAGTCACCGCCTTCCATAGCTGCCCACTTTGCTTTCTGTTTTACTTTCTGTGTTATTTTGTTCTTGTGTTTTTCAGTCCTTTTAGCATTGCGATTACCTCGCTTGGGGAAGAGAGAGCTAATCTTAGTGCTTTTCGTACGTTCGAATTTTGCTTGTTTGGTTTTGTCGGTTTCCTCTTCCTCTTGGTGTCTGGGAAGGGCTTCGGTTTGTGACTGTGGCATTCCCTGGACTTTTTTCTTACCTTTTTTTACGAGTTGTGTTGTGATGCTTTTTGGTAATCTCCAACAGCTGCCCATTTTGCTTTCTGTTTTACTAGCTGTGATTAAGAGTGGCATCGGGACCCAGGGTGAAGTTGGCTAGCTGTACAAGTGCTTTAACCCCACCCCCACCTCTACGGTGGTTTATTCTACTGACCGTTCTAAGGCGGTGGTCCCGGTTAAGTCTTTGTTGCTTTGTGGTTCATTCTACGAGGCGATTTGTTTTAAGTCTTCCCTTGTGTTATTTTGTTCTTGTGTTTTTCAGTCCTTTTAGCATTGCGATTACCTCGCTTGGGGAAGATAGAGCTAATCTTAGTGCTTTTCGTACGTTTGTTCGATTTGTGCTTGTTTGGTTTTGTCGGTTTCCTCTTCCTCTTTGTCTCTTGGTGTCTGGGATGGGCTGCGGCTTGTGATTGTGGCACTCCCTGGACTTTTCTCTTACCTGTTTTTTTATTTACATGTAATCCTTGAAATCTGTTTTGATTCCAAATAATTTAGCGGCTGATAAAGGTATATGGTGTTTGCCACTCATCCAGCAGTTATAGGCAACCAACAAGTAGTTAAACGATTTGTTTTAATTAGAATAACTGTGGTATGGAGTTAAGGTGTCTCAATAATCCATATACAGTCGACTATCGTTATCTCGAATACCAAGGGACTCTCTGAAATACTTTGAGATATCCGTACCTCGACATTTCAGATTTGCAGAGTTCAGGAAAAAATAATTCAATTGACCACATTTAATAAATATATACGAATTGGACTCTTGAAGTTAGAGATACAGTATAACCTCGATTGCTCGAACATGGATGGCTCGATTACCTTGGATGATTCGAACTCGTTTTTGAGTCCCTAGGAAATTCTTCCGATAGCTCAAGAAAACAAAAAATTTGAAATTTTAAGGGAACTTTTCTTATTTTATCATGAAAATGTATGTTGTGTGTACTCATTAGAATCGCCTCATCGAGGCGATTCTAATGAGTACACTCAACATATCATTATTTTATAGAAGATGGAAAAGACATTCCTAGATTATTCTCATTTGCCTTCGGACCTTGCGGTATGATTAACCCTCAGTGGCTCGAACTACCCATGTCTCGAACAAATTTCCATGGTCCCGAAGATGTTCGAGCCATTGACGTTCGACTGTATATTGAAAATATTGTGGAAAAGAGGAGCAATTTCACCACTTTTCCACAATATTTTTTACCTGTTGTTAGATTTTCATGTTTAGGCAGGGACCAAATTTTCACTTCGAGATAAGCGGTTATTCAAGATAAGCGAGTTCGAGATAGCGAGAGTCAACTGTATTCAAGGTAAACACTGTATCATTAATCTGTGCTCACTGATATTGAGGTTAAAAAGGTATGTTGCTATATGAACACTTTTCCTGCTCATTACGAAAACACGCCTATTCAAATATATTGAAAATTTCACCGCCAAAAACTGAAAGTCTTTAGATAAAAATTCTGATATTTTTCATATTTCTGCTCAAAACATAGATTGTGGGTACTCGTTAGAACCGCCTCGCCGAGGCGGTTCTAACGAGTAGCCACCTATGCTTTTGAGCAGAAATAAGAAAAATCATGTATACCCCTGTAAACCAGTTTTACTATATAAAAGTGGGGTTTAAGGGGATCAAAATTATATAGGTATGTTTTCGTGATGTGTACGCGAATAAATACTTTCGAGGAGGTAAAGTTTATAAGTGAACACAGGAACTGGTACAATCAGATCCACATTAAAGACACTTTTTTCCTTCTTTGGCTAGATCCCCCTCTCTCATGATCATGTCCCAATATACAGTCCGGATAACAGAGTGCACATCAAAGTCTTATCTTATATAAGTGATTATGAAGTGATTATAAGGATGTTAAGTTTCCCTAGGTGGGCCCTATAAGGGTTAATTCATATAATTGAGAAGTATTCAACATGTTACTTTAGAACCAAACAAATTCATTTGCAAATTTTGCATTTAATTTGTTGATTTGCATTGTATCACTTTATCTATTTATTTATTTATTTATTTATTTATTCATATTTTGATAGTTTTCCAAAATACGGAGGTGTTGTTTTTTCTTGCACTGTGAAAAAACTACCAATAAACTGAAATAGAAACATAAAATTGAAAGTTTTTATTTATTTATTAATTTTTTTAAAAGTAAATAAGCACACTTCACAATTATTCCATAGCTGCCTTAAAACTACATATTTTAACTTCAGTATATCAAAACGTTATGGAATATGTCGGAACGTTCTAATAAATAAATAAAATACTATCTTACCAATTTTCTGTATTTGATCCAAAGAAGCAGATAAAGAGGGCATTTAATGAAAAATTAAATACATTAGTATCTGAATTTCTCCATAAAACATGTTGTGATTATTCATTAAAACTGCCTTGAGAGGTAATTCTAATGAATAACAATCAGATATATTTTATTGAATAAAGAGAGAAAATATCAAATTATCACCAAATTACCCACCTTATCTGTTTCCGTATCTTCAACATACTTTGTTTATACCTAATCTAATTACCCCTTAACAGACCCTACCTGTAAGAGTGGCCTAAGTCACCAAAAATTTCTTATCTTAATCTGCTAAGCGTCGTTAAGGTGTTATGCAATCCAAATTGTGTCTTTAAGCTCCCAACACCAAAAGGAAAGACAGACAAACAATTAAGCAGCCACAAATGAACTGATGGCAAGCAGAGTTGGCAACTCTTTCCCAAAAAGGTGGCAACTCTGTTACCCAAGCTTAACTGAATATATTTTAAACATACATAATTATTAAAAAAAGAAAAATAGAAAGTGAAACACTACATAACCATTAACAAAAAAAAACTGCTATGAAATTACCGCCTTGGAACGGACAGTAATGAATAACTGAATGAAAATATATTTTGAACTTCTTCTCCCTAATCAAAAGACCTATTGACTCGAAACTTGGTAGAAAGTATCGGGGCAACTTGTAAATCAAAAACAGTTAAAATCATTTCGATCAGAAATCCAAGATAGCTGTCATCTTGCAAATCTATTTTGAACTTCTACTCCTGAAACAAAATCAACTGACTGGAAACTTGGTAGGAAGTATCGGGATGATTTGTAAAGCAAAAATAACTAAAATTGTTTCTATCAGAAATCCAAGCTGGCTGCCATAGCTGCCATCTTGATAATCTATTTTAAACTTCTCCTGAACCGAAATGCCAACTGACTCGAAACATGTCTGGTATTCAGGTGAGCGATACAGGACAATCGGCCCTATTGTATGATGATAACCACCTAATCGATACCGTGTGCAAGTAATCGTTCATAAGGGATGTTTTTTTTTGTTTGTTTTTTCGTTTCCTTCCATCGTTTTGTTAATTTGAGAACTTTAATTAGCTGACCCCACTTGGTAATTGAGAATGCGCGTTTAAAAGCTTCAAAACCACATAAATCTTAGTCCTATTTCTCATTACTTGGCTCAAATGTGCAAATAATTTTTCATAACCTGGCTAGGTTAGGATAAGACTTACATGTTATTAAAATCTCGCTAACACCAAGATTGGTGTGATGAGAATGACAAAGAAATTCAGGGACTCCTTGAAGAGAAACACCAAAAACACAAGGCTTACCTCAGAAATACCAGCTCAGTATCCAGCAAGACTGCCTATTCAAATATATGCAAGACAGTTCAGACGAGGCTCAGAGACATGCAAGACTCCTGGCTGAGAAAAAAAGGCTGATGAAATCCAGTCCTTTGCAGAAAGAAAGGACATGAAAAAGTTCTTTGATGCACTCAAGACAGTATATGGTCCCCAGAGCTCAGAAACCACCCCACTCCTTAGTGCAGATGGAACTAGTCATCTGACTGATAATAAAGCTATCTTGAAAAGATGGGCTGAACACTTTGATGGTGTCCTTAATCGGCCATCATCTATCAATGATGAAGCTATCAACAGATTATCACAGGTCCTCCAGTTGCAGAGAAACTGACAGTTATTTCACATTATGTGGTGAAAAGAAGCCGTCCCTCAAGAATTCAAGGATGCAACAATTATCAACCTATTCAAAAGGAAAGGGAATCCTAAAGTTTTTGACAATCATCGAGGCATCTCTTTATTGTCAATTCTGGGAAGATTCTTGCTAGGATCCTACTAAACCGATTGAATGAACACCTGCAACAGTCAGGGCTTCTACCAGAAAGCCAGTGTGGATTCAGGAAAAACAGAGGAACAATAGACATGATCTTCACAGCACGACAGCTTCAAGAAAAATGCCAGGAACAGAATGTGGACCTCTACATGACCTTTGTCGACCTTACCAAAGCATTTGACACAGTCAGTCGTGAGGGACTTTGGAAAATTATGGCAAAGTTTGGTTGTCCTGCCAAATTCATAGCAATGGTGCGGCAGTTCCATGATGGTATGTTTGCAAGGGTCCAAAATGATGGCGAGTTTTCTGATCCATTTCCTGTGACAAATGGAGTTAAGCAAGGCTGTGTACTAGCTTCAACACTGTTCAGCATGATGTTTTCTGCCATGCTTACAGATGTTTTCTAGGATGGTGACAATGGTGTACCTATTAGGTATCGCTTTGATGGGAAACTTTTCAACCTAAGAAGGTTGCAAGCTAAATCTAAGGTGCAGACAGAGGTGATGATGACATGGCAAAGGGTGCTCCAACAGAAGATAAAATGCAAAAAGGTGTGGATCAAGTATCTGATTCATGTGACAGTTATGATCTCACAATCAGCATCAAAAGGACTTAGGTAGTATATCAGCCAGCACCTGGAAAGCTTTACAAGGAGCCTACCATCACAGTGAAAGGTCAACGACTGCAAGTGGTAGACAAGTTCACCTACCTTGGAAGCACATTGTCTAGAGTTGTGCACATTGATGATGGTCAATGAATTGCCAAAGCTAGTGCAGCATTTGGCCGGCTTCGTGGAAGTATTTGGGACCGAAGTGGAATCAGACTTGACACAAAGGTGAAAGTATATAGATCGGTAGTGCTGCCAACACTATTATACGCATGCGAAACTTGGACAGTTTACCAACGGCATGCCAAAAGACTGAACCACTTCCATACAAGCTGTCTTAGAAAACTTCTAAAGATCAAATGGCAAGACAGGATTCCAGACACAGAAGTCCTGAAAAGGGCAGGGATGCAGAGCATACATACTTTTCTGAAATTGGCACAATTAAGATGGACAGGCCATGTTACCAAAATGCCTGATGAACGTTTGCCAAAGAAAATCCTCTATGGAGAACTTCAAGTAGGAAAACGCTCCCATGGTGGTCAGAAGAAGCGATACAAGGACACCCTCAAAGCCTCCCTTAAAGACTTCAACATACCAACAGAGTCATGGGAACAGATTGCACAAGATCGTACAAAGTGGCGAGGCCTCATAAAAAGGGGAGCTGGTGAATACGAAGTAAAATGAATCAGCGAAGCCGAGCAGAAACGTGCACAGCGGAAAGCCAGAGCTAAAGCATCACCAACAGAGCTTTCTTCCTCAGACCTCTCTTGTTCTATCTGCAACAGGCAGTTTAGAGCTAAGATTGGTCTCATTAGCCATCTTAGAACACACAAATAATAAGACATCACACAGTTGATTAGGATTGGTCATTGTCAGTAATGACAGACGAACGAACATTAAAATCTTACGAATCGTATAGAAATTGACAGCTTTTCTGATTTGGCCATCCATGCGGCACTACCCCGTAAGTTTTATTTTATTTATTTATTTTTCAGAATGAGCACAAAATTCAGTCCAAAAACTCTTATCTCTTATGATATATCATGTGTAGACTGTTTTTATGCAGGTTTTCATATCAGAAAGTGTTTGTCAAAAGATGAAAACCTTCATAAGACATGTTATACATGTACTGTGCACTTTTTTTGCGTAATATTTGAACTCCCATCGTATATTTGCTAGTAAGTGTGTGAAGGCACGCGCAAGCATGTGTGTGTGTGTGTGTGTGTGTGTGTGTGTGTGTGTTGCACAGTCCTGAAACATTAATGCCAGTTCGCCGCCTCCAAAAATTGAAAAAAAAAATCGAATTGGGAAATATGGGATATATAGGTACATGCGGGGCATGTCGGTCAATAGTTTTCATCAACCCACACATCAACATACCAGTCGTCTTGGAAGTCATCAAAGATCTAAAGTTAAAAAGTTGAGTGAATGTTCAATATGTTAACGTTACTAAATAATTTAGACTATTCATTTTAGATACATGATAACAATCTAGTGTACGCCGATGACTGGTTCAAAATTAACAATATCGCATCCAAAAACCAGATTAGCATCGTCGTTTAGCGCCGCGGTACAGATTCGCATCTAAATCAGTTTTGGTAGCTATGGCAAGTATAATCCGAAATATATAACAAGATAAACCCGTTTTGAGTCTGAAACTTGTTCTGATTACATGGTTTCTTAGTATATAAAATGTTTAACAAAGCCTTGTGCCGCGGTCAGAAAGAAAAACTCCGAGGCTTGTTATAGCATTTATTTACGTGCCTCCGCGGTTATGACTAACACCAAGAAAAGGGGTAGTGTCCAAACATTGGGTCTCATAACTAATATACGAGGATTCGAGCAAAAGTACTTTCATGCCGAAGAACAAGAATAAATGCTCTTTCGATTAATCAAAATAAAATTAAAGTTAAAAACGCAAACATACGTTATTGCTGGCAAACCCCATATTTTTTTTTCTTTTTGCTGATTCGATCCAGACATTTTGGGCGTTTTGCACATTTATGTTTTTCTCGTGTGTACCATCGCTAATATACGCTGACGAAGTAGCCATTTAAAATGTCAACATGTCTACATATAACTCTGATCAGCGTTTGGTAGCAAGTTATAAATATATTTATTGGCTGGCCCTACCTTCGCTAACATCCGCCGAAAAAACATCCGAGATCAGAAAATGATATGATACCTGTGTTCCTGTCTGGTCAAATAGGATCTTGGACTTACTACGCGGACTCTACCTAAACAACTTTCGGTGATAAATGTGCACGAAGGATAGCTGTTTCAACGCAAGTAATCAAATTCTTCCTGCAACTTTGTCATATGAATATCACATGACGGCCACGTTTTTTTCTGTTGATATTAAGCTTGTTTGGTTTGTTTGTTTGTTTGTGTTGAGGTTTTACGGCCCAGTCAACCCAATGGGGGTCATGTCGAGCGCGGTCAGTTTACCTAACCACACGTTTACTGGGCAGGCTTAGTCCTCTAAGCGGTTAACCAGTATTGTGCACATTCTTTCGCCAGAAACTGACAACTGCCCTTCTTGAATCAGCGGAAGGGAGAGAATGACCGTAGAAAATATTTCATGATCAATCTCCACGAAAGAATGTTGCCGACCTCGGCGGGGGTTGAACCCGCGACCTCCTGGTCTCCAGTCGGACGGCGCATCCAACTGAGCCACCGAGGCCGGCTAAGCTTGTTTGGTACACCACATGTGCGAGTGTAAAAAAAAAGGTAGAATACGAGGGAAATAACGAATGCTAAGGTAAGGATGCCACTTCCGTAGACGCAGATCAGCAAGATAAAGATGATTAAAACAATAGGATGACCATTTGTCTTAAAAAATATTATCTACAGTTTTCTGATCCGAGTCAAGCGAAAAGGTGTCTTCAACACACACACACACACACACACACACACACACACACACACACACACACACACACACACACACACATGCTCTGATTCGCGTTATTCTGAAGATGGGCATTGTGTTTGATATTTTTCCCTACAGTCTAAAATATGTACTGATTTTGAAAGTGGATAGCGAGTCATGATCAGTACGTGTGTACACAGGCTGTGCTGGGCCTTCCTTATAGGCATATGCCCTGTAGACGTATTTCTGATTGACGCGGCCCATTGGCTAGCTAACAAAGCTATGTAGGCTATATTAAGTAAATAATAATAATAATAATAATAATAATAAAAATAATGATAATAACAATAGTAAAAAAAAATAACAAAAAAAAAAAAAAAAAAATTAATAATATTAAAAATAATAAAAACAATAATAATTTAAAAATGTCAGAAATGAAAATTAAGTGCCTGTAGTTTTTTTTTTTTTCTTTTTCTTTTTACTTTACATTATCTATCAATAGTCTGTGATTTGTATAACAACAACTGTAGTTTTAAAGGTATATGTACATGGAAACGCATCAAAGTGAGATCACTCTAAGTTGAAAGTATTTGTCTTCTTGTTCAAAAGGACATCACTCTGAACTAGCTTCCCTAGTGCGCGAATCCTTTCTAAAGTGTGCTACTCTTAAAGGAAAGAATTTGCTTCCTGGGGAACAAGTTTTTCTATCTTTAAGAGAACCCGCATCCTCCCTAAGAAGTGAGATCAGAGTGATCACCGTTAGAAGTGTCTTTATTAACCCTTGCCTTGCTGAATAAATTAAGATGCCACGCCCACTTCTAACTTCCACCCAATGAGATTACTTGATCCAGGTTTTTGATAGAAATTCGCGTATTTAATGACAAACAGTGCAGATCCAGATAAGTTGGCTTCTTCAGAAGCCAACTGATCTGGATCTACACTATTTGCTAAGACAGGACATGTCGAGTTCAGCAAAAGAGGGGTTAACCTTAATAAACAGTAGGTTAGTTTTCAATGAGAATTTTCGTGTTATCACTGCTGTTTATTCGGAGATGAAATGAGCCGGGGTACAGAAGTTCCTACAAGACTGCAAGCGCCTAGTGAAGGCTCAGGTCAACCTGTGCGATTCAGGACCCCAGGTTATAATTTCTTTTTCAAGCTCAACTCAGATGAGCATGAAATTTGTCCTGCTAATAAAACTCAAATTACTAACAATTGCAAACTCTTGCCGAACGCGTCTTCAGGCAGACAGCGAAGACTCTGATTAGCCTGGGCGGATTTCTGAGTCTTCATTGGGCACACATGAAGTATTGTCAGAAATGCTGTGCCCCGGCTCAAATACTTAGTATTTGGACAGGCAGATATGATCAAACAATGTAGACCAAGACCAGACATCTCAGAACGCGGAGTCGGAATTAGGTCTACACCGTTTGCATATGTTTTCTTGATGTGGTAACGCATTTGTATTGTCGTAAACGTACCGATGAGTTAACCCTTGTCATGCTGAATAAATTAAAATGCCACGCCCAAATCTAATTTCCAGCCAATCAGATTACTTGTTCTGGGTTTTTGATAGAAAATCCCATATTTAATGACAAACAATGCAGATCCAGATCAGTTGTCTTCTTCAGAAGCAAAGTAATCTGGATCTACACTGTTTGCTAAGACAGAGCATGTCGTGTTCAGCAAGAGAAGGGTTAATGCATTCAAAATTATTTTTAAATAGAATAGAATATTAACTACTGAACCATACATACATTTTCTTCATTCATTTCAAGGTAAGCAAGAGAGACAACAAGCAGGTGGTGTGATCAGCGAGCATTTAAATGACACATGTGGTATCTAAATGATCATGGAGTTATTTACTTTTTGCGAGAAACATAAACATTCTCATTTTGACGACTCAATCTGAATTGTTTTGTGATATTTTGACATACAACAACAACAACAACAACAACAAAACAAAACAAAACAAAAACAAAAAGCAATAATAAAACAACAACAACAACAACTACAAATTAAATAAAAATGAATAAATAAATAAATAGTTGTTTTATTTGAGATACTATAAAAGAGAATGGTAGTAGGCAAGTGTATATGAATAGATTCCAAAACAGCAATAAACACACGCGCACAATCTATTTATCCTAGATACAGCTGGTGTTATTGCCGTTTTGCGGCCGTAAAACGTACGTATTCCCGTATTTCACTATAGTGTAATATATATATATATATATATATATATATATATATATATATATATATATATATATATATATATATATATATATTATATATATATATATATATATATATATATAATATATTACCTTTATGATCCATTACGAAAACATGCCTATTCAAATATATAGAAAATTTCACCTTCAAAAAACTGAAAATTTTCAGATAAAAAAAAATTATATTTTATATTTCTACTCAAAATATAGATTATGGGTACCCGTTAGAACCGCCTCGGTATATAGGCATGTTTTCGTGATGACTGAGCCTGTTTCGAAGTTTTTGAACATTTATGCGAGGGTCACTGATGAGGCCTAAATGGCCAATTCATTACGAAAACACGCCTATTTAAAATATATTGAATATTTCATTACCAAAAACTGACAGTTTTCAGATAAAAATTCTGATATTTTCCAAATTCTGCTCAAATGTATAGATTGTGGGTACTCGTTAGATGTTTTGAGCAGAAATAAGAAAAATAATGTATACCCCTGTAAACCCCAGTTTTACTATACAAAAGTGGGGTTTAAGGAGTCAAAATTATATAGGTGTGTTTTCGTGATGCTTCTTAGTCCGGTCAAGTTTGATGCTTCAGCCGTTTTCAATTTCGTGAGTGTCTTCACTGGCCTCAAAGCTGATTTTTTATAACCTCTAGAAAAATGTAAATTTCATTTAATGCACAAGCTGGTGTGAGTCTTTGCTGGGCGCATGTGCAATCTTGCAGGAAATGCTGTACCTGGCTCGATTTTTCTTCTGAACAATAAACACTTAATAAAATGAAGGAAAACTCTAAATGTGTCTATTTGCATTATTTAATATGAGCGAAGCATCCTTACCAAGTAATGCTTACTTTCCATGGACGCCTTATTACACCCAATGACTGTGTGTCTGAACATTCCCAATTTTGTCTTTGTTTATATCGACTGTATGGTTTTTCGAGACACGATTTTGGTATATTTACTCCAGACTCATTTTTACCACTAGATTGGTGTCTCTACCTGGTGGATGGTCTGTCCGTCTCCGAGGGTACCATCAACCTAGTATCATTAATATGGTCATATATACATTGATAGGATAATGGCTGGGGGTCGACAACTATAAAAAGAGTCCCGTTCATCACGAATATGACCCGTGATAAGACAATCCTAACAAATAGTTCCTGCAGGTCTCATGGGCACAGGATCTGCCGCCCAAATAGGTGCACGTAGAATCATTTTGAAAGTTATAACCAACATAACATGCTTACAGTCTGAAGATATATCCATGTGGTATCGTGATGGTGATATTTACAAAGAGGTGAGAAATTGTAGTCTAAAACGGCGATATTCTAGCTCATCACGAAAGCATGCCTATATAATTTTGACCCCCTTAAACCCCACTTTTATATAGTAAAACTGGGGTTTACAGGGGTATACATTATTTTTCTTATTTCTGATCAAAAACATAGATTATGGGTACTCGTTAGAACCGCCTCGTCGAGGCGGTTCTAACGAGTACCCACAATCTATGTTTTGAGCAGAAATATGACAAATATCAGAATTTTTTATCTGAACATTTTCATTTTTTGGTGGTAAAATTTTCAGTATATTTGAATAGGCGTGTTTTCGTAATGTTTTGATGATCGTGAGACACCTTGCAATGCAACAGCCTGCAATACGAACAACTACAACACTTGTTCAATGTTGATCACAGACACCTAATTTATCAGTGGACTCACAAATGAAACATACCATACCAGCACTTATATTTTGTATATTTCACATATACGTTTGGTATAATCTCAGCTGCAAATCCTCTAACGTTGTTCATGGGATGCAGTGTTCTCTTTGCGAATTGATATTCGTGGGAGATAACGCAAGGACAATTTCATACACGAATGTCTGATCATAGATTTGATGTGAATCATGGTGGCTAACAATTGCTTTATCAACATTTCAATCTTCCAAAACATTCTATTTTGTCCTTTAAACTTCCTACACGTGAACAAATATATCACCCTCTGAAC